>CM060705.1:179920825-184898325 GCA_030686995.1 Artemisia argyi
GTAGAATAACATATATGCACAACCTTTACGGATTCTTTTATTTGGGTACTTGTATAACATGAGATAAGTTAAAATCTCATCTCTACTTCTATAAAACAACAACGTCATAAAAAAACATCATTAAAATATACTACCATAAATTTCAGTAGCAACTAGTCCTCCATTTAATTCAAAACATCTACCAAAAGCGTTGACCTGTTAGTATTTTTTCAAATAACCCTTTAAGCATGGATCTATAAAATGTCTTACTATAAAAAACTTTATTCTCATGTCTTGGGAAGTTACTGGACATGAGTCATCATCAACAAGAATCCAAATATTTTTAAAACTTATCATTTAAAATGCTAATGAGAATCGTAAACAATTGCAATAAGGAAATAAAAACCAATGACCCACCAGGTGTTATTATTTTTTTTCACATTACTTTCATTTAAAAACGATTTATATCAAAATATAGACAAAAAAATCGAAGTTAAAATTGGATATTCAGATAAAATTGATTTCAAAGTTCGCCTTAACCATTGATGGTGCGACATCAACAAAACGATGAATAGGAAACCAATAAAACAAAAAAGAGAACAAGGAAAGGATAGCTCACCGTCGTCTCAGTCGTAACCGCCACTTCCGTCATCCTATTCCAACCACCATCGCAACCGCCTTAGTTCTCTTCCATCACAGAACCTTCAATACATATCTAAAGGAAAAAAACTCAAAACAAATCCAAACCATCATACAATCATCTCACAGCCGTCGTTCTCCCTCTAGCACAACCATCACATAGATGCGTGGTTATTTTTTCCGGCGACTTTGAGATGAAAATAAATAGATGCGTGGTTGTAGTGGGTATCACATATGGTGAAACACGGCTGGGAAGAAAAAAAATTAAGGGCGGTAGTTGTGTAGATCTGAAGGAGTACATGTTCGAATGGATCTGGAAAAAAAAAAATTAAGGGTGGCGGTTGTTTTAGGATAGAGAGATGAGAGAAAAAAAAATGAGTTGTAGATCTAGAATAAAAAAGAAAAAAACAAAGACGGTTTATATTATTCGAATTTTCTAATGCTAATTTTATGGATAGCAAAATACCTGATTTGCCCTTTATATATTTTCTTTTTTTAAAATAAGTAATGGGTATTTACAAAACTGCCATCTTGCATTGATATTATGTACATTATGCATTATTAAGAGTAAAACAACTAGTTCTGTAGGTTCTGTACAAAAAAATGGTTCTGCATTGAACGCTACACTATATATATATATATATATATATATATATATATATATATATATATATATATATATATATACATATGTATATATATATGTATGTATATATATATATATATATGTATGTATATATATATATATATACATATATACATATATAGGTATATATGTATATATATATACATATATATATATATATATATGTATATATGTATATATATATATATATATATATATATATATATATATATATATATATATATACATATGTATATTATATATATATATATATATATATATATATATATATATATATACATATATATATATACATATATATATATATATATATATATATATATATATATATATATATATATATATATCTATATATATATATAGTGTATCTTTATTTTCAGAACCCTATTAAGTGCGGGAACTGCGAGAACTCTAATTTTTCATTAGAAAACATGCATGTTCATATAAAACATGTATGTTTTCTTACATACACCTTAATACACATAAATGCATAACATACATGTTCATATAAAAACCTGTTAAGTGCAACAAATCAATGCAAAATGATTTTATTTTTAGAACCCTGTTAAGTGCGGGAACTGCGAAACTCCAATTTTGCATTAGAAAACATGCATGTTCATATAAAACATGTATGTTTTTTTACATACACCCTAATACGCAGGCATGTGTATTAAGGTGTATGTAAGAAAACATACATGTTTTATGTGAACATGCATGTTTTCTAATGCAAAATTGGAGTTCTCGCAGTTCCCGCACTTAACAAGGTTCTGAAAATAAAGCTTCCCTATATATATATATATATATATATATATATATATATATATATATATATATATATATATATATATATATATATATATATATATATATATATAAGGTTGTATATTTAATTATTTGAACGCAAGAAATGACTAACCACTACTACAAAAGTGAACATAGAGCCCCCTTAATAGAGCCCGGTTTTAATGAAACACGGGCTCTAAAGAGATTCCTGGTTGTTAAAAAGGGTATAGAGTCATGTTTTTTCTTACAGAACCGGGCTCTATGTTTGATAACGATAGAGCCGTGTTTTTTGCTTTAAAACCGGGCTCTATTTCTTGTATAGAGCCATGTTCTCTTTAAAAAAAACCGGGCTTTATGTTTAAAATCATTAGAGCCATGTTTTTTTGAACAAAACCGGGCTCTATTTCACAAACTTCTCAACCAAAATTTTATAGAACTTAGGCGGTTCTTTAAAATGAAACAAAAAACTTTGGATATTTTTGGGCGCGTTATTTCCCTCCTCAGTTTCATTTCTTTAACAAAACATTAAACTTTTCCCCCTTTCACTTCCACAAACCCTAACCCTCTAACCTTCGCCGCTGCTTACCACCACCACTTAGCCACTGTCGCACCCCATTGCTGTCACAGGTCACCTTCGTCATGCAACCAAGCCAACAACAGACTAAGCTAATTTGGAGGTACCAAATTGCTACAATTGATGTTGTTGTTTAGTTAATCTGTTTAGTAAATATCATTAATGTTGTTGTTAGGCTTGATTATGAAATAAGTTGTGTTTATTTATGTGTTTTTTGAATTGTTAGGAAATAAAGTATTGATTGTTGAATAAAATTCTTGAATCTAATTATTTTTTAATCTCTGTATGGGGTTTAAATTATACGACTCTAAAACAAATCTATATTTTCAATAAAAAGACAATGTTATCAGTTGGAAATGCCTAAATGGGTGTTTTGGTTGTTCTATTTGCTGTCATAAATGGGGCATTTGGTCAAAAAAATTTCTCTTACAAATAAGATATTGAACCTGGTGTTTGCTGTCAAAACAGGAATTTAGGACCTTGTGTTTGAGGTGTCAGACCACCATCTATCCTCACAAAACCATTTAACCGCCTCCTAAAATTCTCTCTCTCTCTCTCTCTGAATCAAAACATCAACAATCTTTTTTGGATCGAGCAAAACATCAAGTATTATGTGGAAAAAATAAACATCACCAATCTCTTTGGATCGATGTCATCTCATTCCAAGATCTACAAGGTTAGTAACTGTTTTTAATTTGATTTTTTTTTAAACACGATTTTGTTTTAGATCTGGGCAAAACGAATCCGATTTTTGTTGGTTAAAAAAATAATAATTGTTTTTCTAATCAATTTTATAAATTTGATAAGGTTTAATACTAATTAATCTTGATTTTCATATTCAATATATAGCGTGTTGGTGTGCGAACTTCGTTTTCGAATCCGAATATTGTATTAAATCTCATAGGTAAGGTGTCTTTGTTGGATTGGAATGAGAATGAACAGGCCACGTAAACACAATGAATATATTTTTATTCAAAAGATTGTTGATGTTATTCAATATTCAATTATTCATTCATTTATTTGTTAGTCTAAATGTGCGTATGTGTTCCAAGTTTAGTTTAAAATCAATGTAAAAGTGCATATGTGCCTTGTGTGTCAAATCAATGAAAGAAGGGTTGTGCATATATGTTTTACAGTTGATATGAAATAAAAAAAATATATATAGTGAATTAATGCTTTGTTGATTTATTTTTTTTAGCTAACATGATAATCCATTTTGATTTTGTATTCGTTATTTTTGCTTAAATATATATATAAAACGAATTTTATTATATTAGTTTCGATTTGAAAAATATGGTTTCTCGAAACGGATGTTGAAAAAAAAATGGTTCCCGTTAGTGTTGGTGATATGTTCTAACTGATTTGTTAATACGGTATACATATATCTTGTATTGTGTGATTGGACTTGTATTTAGTGTTGGTGATCAGTTTGAAATTGATTTGATAATAAGTTAAATTTGTTTTTGGTTAGGCTTAGAAAACATATATGTTTTTGGGTGCACTTGTCACTTGTGTGTTGTGTATCAAATATGATTGAACTTGTTCATTGTGGTAATACTCTTTTTAGGCTTAACATATAATATTACACTAGTATAATAAAAGAATGTTGTGACTTGTGAATGTATTGGTCTTCAATTAACCAAATCACGTTATAATTAATACGTATACATGTGCAACTTGGATGTTTGTTTCAAAATTATGCAACATTAATCTATTGAGCATATAATAATTTATGTCATTCATTTAGTTAAGGATGCGTTTTGTTTCTTGGTACCTGTCAAACATCATTATTCTAAAACCAATGGAAGAGTGCAAATGTGTCTTAAGGTTTTTAGAAATTCAATGAAAGGGTTGTGCATATATGTTTTAAAGTTGATATGAAATAGAAAAATATTTATGCATAAATGTTTAGATAGTGCATATGTGTTTTCTAGATGTTCATAAGAATGTGCATATATGTTATACAAGAGGATAATTTGCATATGAGTTTGAGATGATTTTGCATATGTGTTACGTTAGCATTACTCGATTTTTGCAGCCTAATTATATTTGAACATGTATGTATCAGGAGTATTTACGAAGATTATAATGACATTCAAGACCTGTGAGATGACAAGGATGATGTTGAACGAGTAGAGACGAATGCACACTATGACACAAAGATGATATTGAACAAGTAGAGAAGAATACACATGCATACAAGACGAATGCACATATGTTTTTTTTATTTGTAATCAAATTGAAATGTAACTTAAAGCATACGATTTTTTAATTATTATAAAAGTTTGCTTCTGTGATTTTTGTTTGAAACTAATGTTTGCGTTAAGAAAGATTGCTTGGTTGAATATTATCAATTATATCATAAAAAATAAGCATATCTATAATAAAAATACACAGTATAGAGGAAAAAACACACACTATAAAGGAAAACATATATGCACCGATGTTAATCAAAACATAGGCCGGAAAAAAAAAAGTCCAATGGAAATTTCTAAAATTAAGAGGAAAAAATGTTTTTTGAATAAAAAAATATCAAAAAGAAAATTAAAATGTCTTTTTCACAATTATACCCTTTTGAATTAAATAAAACTATTTGATAATACTAAATTCTGATTCGTCCATATGGTACTGTAAAGTACTGTATCTAATATTGGTACTGCATATAACGCGCCCATATATATATATATATATATATATATATATATATATATATATATATATATATATATATATATATATATATATATGATTAGACAGAAGATGACGGCTGATTTTGGAGAGAGAAAAAAAATTTAGGAGGAGAGACTTTGACGTGTGGTATAGTCGCACGGCTCATGACGGCCAACTAGGTCTTAGATCAGACCCGCTTATGATACTATGTTAGATTGATAAAACAAGTCGACGTGTCTTAAACATTCTTATTCATCATTACAAATAGAGTACAATGCGATAGTGAAAACCCTAAATCAATCTTATGACCCCTAAGACCACAACTGGGCTTGAGCCGACTAATCTAACTTATAATCTAATAATTCTCACCTTCCATGGAGGTGCCAATCAAGTCAATAAATCCTCTCCCCACCCCGCCACAGGCACATCCTTTGCCGCCATCGTAGCCACCTCCTGTGCCTTCTTTTCCTTCGCCGCTCGACTCCGCTTTTTTCCACAACATGAGAATAAATTTCGTAACAGCTTTTTTCCCAAACACGACAATAAATTTAGTGACAGCTTTTTTCCCAAACACGACAATAAAACTAGTAACGTCAGAGGCGATCCAACGGCTATAGCTACTGTAGCACCGGTAGGAAATTTATGATTCTTTTTTGGAACTGACTTGGATGACTCTGACGGTCCAGGTGATGGCGACGGTGGAAGAGTCAATGAACCGTTACAAGGCAGTAAAGGCGTACCACACAAATTAACATTACCAGAAAATGCAGTCACCGTAAAGTTAGCTAAACTTAACGGAATCGATCCGTTTAAATCATTACCGGACACATTAAAATATTTCAAACTTGATGGAAAACTGTTAGGCAACCTACCAGAAAACCTGTTATTCTGTAAAAAAAGCCCATTAAGCTGAGTCAAGTTATTAACAGCAAAAGGTAAAGCACCCGTAAAGTTATTATTAGACAGATCAACTCGTATCAACCGAGTCAACCGAGTCAAACTCCGTGGGAACTCCCCACTGAACCGATTCCCATGCAAATATAAATTTCTCAACAAAGTCAGGTTCTCAAAATCATCAGGAAAAGGTCCTGACAAGTTGTTTGTGTGTAGAGACAAAACACGTAGTGACTTCATCGTTCCGATTGTCAACGGTGGGATCTCTCCAGCTAGACTTGCCGCCGGTAGCTTGAGGTACATTACTGAGGAGTTTGCTGCGTTGCACGTGACACCAGTCCATGTGCACGTGGGCTGGGATGTGTTCCAGTTGACACTGGGAGCGTGTCGGATTTTAGTTATGAAGGATGTGAGTGCTGCTGTGTCTTGTGTGAGGTCGCTTGAGGCGGTGAGGAGTAGTGTTAGGAGTAAGAAAATGAAAAAGACTGCTGATGATGCCATTAGGACATGCATGAGTTTTAGTTTGAGAGAGATAAATGATGACTGACGAGCAATGAACTCATGCACTATATAAAAGGGAGAAAAAGGAAAGGAAATATAATATTCATATAAGAGAGGTAGGTGCACTCATGCACTAAATAAAAGGGGAATATGGAGAAAAAGTAGCGCTGCTGGCAAAAAGAAAATAACGATTTTTCTTTTTTTAAAGATAAGTACTAGTAAAATTTACCGTGTATTATTTTTTTTTATTTTATTTTTTGATGAATATTTTTTTTTTCTAATTAAATATGTAATTTGATACTGTAAAACTTTTTTTGGCTTCCAACAAAGAAGAGTGGTGATGAGCCACACTTAAGGAAATAAAAACTATCGTGTTGGAACATGCTCAAACACAACCACCAAAACGAAACTAGAGCACACACATAGATAACTAATGAACTATAATGACTCTAGACCACCTCGACATAATTACTCATGCAATGGCAGCTTCCAAATTCACCTCACGTTTTCCACACAAGCTTTTTTCTTGAATCTGATGGACGCTAGCTTAGACCTCACCATGTCAACAATAATGCTCATTACCTCTTCAGCCTTTCTTGCTTTCTTCCCATGGAGCCTTTGATTTCGCTCTTGCCATATATAATAAGCTGTCGCAGAGCCACTATAAGTCTACCTACGTACAATGCTCGTGACATTATTCTTTTTTGCCACGGGTATTATCCAATCCATGATATCACTCCAAATCGGTGGTACATCAGGAAGTTCAGCCGTTTGAAGCACACCTTTCCACACATTAGACGCAAAATAACATTCGAAAAATAGATGCTCATGGGTGTCGGGTTGAAGCTTACACAACGGGCAACGAAGCAGGTTTAAGTCAACATCACTGCCGACGTCCCATTGCCTCTGGCGATCTTGAGTCTTTAAGTGTTTCCTCATAATAAGCCATACGTGAATAGAATGTCTTGGAATTCCATAAGTCGACCAAACAAAAGAATGCCATGCCACTTCAGTTTCACGATCAAGAATAGCATGCCATATATCTCGCACAGTAAAGTCTTTAAACAAGCCATCATAGCACATCCTCTTGATTATCATGCAATATAGGAACTTGAACAGTAGATAGAGTAGGAAAACGAACTAACCATTTATTAGGCCACTTCCATGCATTTTCATGCACATTATCGACCACCTTATATCTTGAACAGAAAACCCTCCTGTGTTGATAGCTCTATAGGTAATTAATATGAGATATTATCGGCCCAAAAAATATAGCAAGTCCACTTATCCGACCAGGAAGTTATATTAACCCATATTGACTCGATCCCATTTGATATGTTACCCAACCTGTGTAACCTGCCCATTATGCAATCTGTAAGCCATGGACACATATATCTAGCATAATGCATTCAGTTGTAATTCTTCTACAGTCTTTGTTATTTTGAGTTGAATTTTTCTTAGTTCAAAACTTGAAATTATCACAGTTGTCATGTCCTTCGTCTTGTGTTTTGTTTGATTTGGTTGGGGCTTTTCCTTTCAGGTTTGGCGTCGCAGAACATTTCAACCATCTGGACTATTCGCATCCCGAGTTGACATGCAGGGGTCTAGGGTATGTTGTTGTTTAATGCTAGTTTAGTTTTTGGGTCTATAATGGCATGTTCTTTCAAAGACACATCTTGTTTGCAGGGGTTGCATGCTCTTTTTACTGGAGACGATGATACATGGGAAGCTTGGTTAAATGTTGACGCATCAGGATTCTCTAGCATTGTCAAGTTTGGTGGGAATGGCATCAAGTTAAGGCATGGTTATATGCTCCATCGCATGCACCAAAACCAACTCAGGTACACTATATACATCCATTGATTTTGGAATATGAAAATATCTAACAGTTTACCACAATGCAGATATACATGATATATGTGATATTTTAACTGATTAATCTTTTTGGTAGGATGAGTTACGCAAACAACAAGAGGAAGATATGGATGATTACTGTTCCCAGGTAAAACTATGATATCTTGTTTATAGACACAATTGATGCTCTCGATGTGTCTATAAACAAGATATCATAGTTTTACCAGGTAAAAATAATGTACACTAAATCATCCATATCTTCTAGAGAATAGAAATAAATCTTAGATGTTTTTTTTTTTTTTTCTTGAAGTTATAAAGGTTTGGTACGACATCCAGTGTTTATGGTTCATGGTATTGGTCAAAGGTTGCAGAAAGCCAATTTAGTTGATGACGTTGGCATTTTCCGCCATCTTACCGGTAGTCTTGCTGAATAGTAACTCGCAACCCACCAACGTAGAATTCAAAGAGTTCTTTTCATTCCATGCCAGGTAGTGATTATATTTATGGTTGTACAAGGCACGCATTGGTTTGGTTCAAAACATGTACTTTGTTTTGCACTAGTCCAATTGGGCCGGGTGGAGTGGTCTAGAAGAAAAATATGATAAAGTGAAAAATTACAATATGACCCATTTGTGGGGTTCAGTACAATATGTACCCTTTTTTGAATATACCAAGAAGACCCAATGTTTAGCAAAACACATAAATTCCACAAAACTGTAAAAAATACATAAATCGTGTAAAAATGTCATTAAGAGTACACGCTTTGCGAATTACATTGTAATTCTGAGAACTATAGTTTTTAATTTTACTAAATTGCCGTTTTTGTAAAGTGAGTCATTATCATATCTTTGCTGTGATTTGTTTTGTATTGTCAGTGGAGGAAAAATTTAACGCTTAGTGGTGAATCTGCTGTAGAAAAATGTACATTACATGGTGTTGCGTGGATTGCGGGTAACATTAAGTGCAACGGTTCATGATGTCTTATACTACATGAGTCCTATCTACTGCCAGGATACAATTGACTCGGTATGTTTAATGTATACTTTGTCAGCATCTGGAAATTGATTAACTTTACGAATAAATTTGATTAAGTATTTGAGTTGAGGAGTTTTGTGGATGTGTGTTTGAAAGTTATTATGTGATTCTCAATAATATGATATTTGCTATAATAAAACACTACTAGTGATACGATGATGGATTTTTGGCAGGTTTCCAATCAGCTAAATATGCTATATCGAAAGTTCCTCAAGAGGAATCCTGGTTACGATGGAAAGGTGAGTGATTGGTAAAAATTTCATATGGCGTTTTTTTGAGGTGACAGATTTCTTTATATGGTCATTCTTTAGGAAGTGTCCTCTCTTATGACATTCTTTGTCATCAAGAGACTTTGACTTCCCCATTTCCTATGGAATGGATTTACCAAGATAAGCTTAAGTACGAGGCTTCAATTCCAAACGACATGAAATCATCTTCTTCGAATACACAGGCAAAAGAATTCTTCAATTGTTGGTAGCATTGAAAATCCTTTAGTAACTATGTACTCGATCTAAGAAACTTGATCAAGTTGGTCTTGGGTCCGACCACTGCACGTGAAATGCTGTCAGAAAAGGCCAGGTACTTTACAAACAATGACTAACCAGTGTTTCTTTGTAAGCGTGTGTGGATCTAACTTGGGTTTCTCTTCTTGTGGGATTGAGTAGCCGGGGTTTTACTGTAGATCTAACCGGGGTTTCTCCTCTTGTGGGGTTGAGTAGCTAGGGTTTTACAGTAAGACAGGCTGCTTTGAAAGCCGCCTCGTACAAAGTGGCAAAACACAAGAAAGCGTGCATTGAAAATCAACATGTTTTTATTCCTTTCGCGTTTGATACTTTTGGTTTTCTTGCACCTGAGGCAGTGGAGCTACTCAATAAAGTTCAACGTGCTATGTATAGTAATGTTGTAACACCTAGATCCACAAATGTCGTTTTTAAGAGAATTAGTTTTGCATTTCAAAAAGGGCTAACGGCGCAACTTGTTGCTCGCTTGCCATCCACCACTATGTAAATTCAATTCGTAATTAATTAAAAAGTAGGACTCGTTTATAAGCTTATACGTAGAAGTCATGTGCATTTCTAGCAGGAGAGAGGCAGGAAGTTAAAACAGTGAACAATGAAAGCTTTTCCAATGGCTCTTCATCTCGCAAAGATGACACACTGAAGAGTTACACGCCTCTTATATATATGTGAAATTTGTTTTTAACTTCCTTTTAAAAATTGGTTTCATTTTTTTTATATTATTTTTTATTTTATTTTATTTTATTTTATTTTTTTCCCTGAAAAGGCTTGACCATATTTCATATTTGAGTTCACTGCTTGAGGTTCATTCCAGGTTGATATATTAATTCTTCGCGGTTGGCTCTCCTCTTGGTGTGTTTCTTTCCCTTCGCAATGTTCGTTTAGGAATCGGTAATTGCTTTCTTCTCATGAGTGGCATATGTTATAACCGGTACCCCATATATACAGTACCAATATAAATAGTGTGGAATATAAATAGTGTTAATACGGGTTAAATTTTAAAAATTGTGTAACGTATAGTATGAGACCTACAAAAAAAAGTGCATTATATCTAGGACAATCGAACAGGATACAAACCTTAACTGAGCTCATACAATCCATTACCACCTGAGAACTTGACGCAACATCTTCCACAAATTCCTGAACCTTCATATATTAGCAATATACTACGTAGAAGTGAATGCTAACACCTATAAATGGTAGAGATATGTGAGGTCTACCTGAAAACCGATATGAAGCCTCTTTCCACCTTTGTCACAAGGAATAATGACTGGACATGTGTTGACATAATCTTTACAAACAAGTGGTTCTACTCTGTGTAAGGCCAGTTAATTTCACATTAGTTGTCAAATGAAACTCACTAAAAGTGCCACTTGTACTCGCCGTACTAGTTAAAATTAAAAGGATAAGTTTAGAGATATAAGCCACTGAAGGGTTACTATTAATGTTATGGTTTAAATCCGGAGCACAAGCACCCACGCCATCACCAAGATAAAATTTTGGCACAACCTTTCAACCTTTCGGTGTCAAACTATAAGGGTATGCCTCAATACCGATTGTGTTCATACGTCAGAAGCATAAGTTTAGAGAAAGGAGAGTTTAGAGCAAACTTACTTGAAAAGGTTCCTTCAAAAGATGGGTAAAATAAGGGATGTGGGTAATGTATTTAAGCTTTGTATTGTCCCAATTTATAGAAATTACAAAAGCGGTGAAAGACTCTTATGGCATAAAATAGGTAGTTTTAACTGCAACTTGATTACACGACAATCATTGCCTAATGTATATAAACATTGTATGATTGGACTTCAATGCCAAAATACAAAAATATAGATATTAACATTTCTAGTAAATCCCAAACATGCTCTTTGATTATGCTTGGTCTTGAGGGGCCTAATGGGGTTAATTAGTAGGGTAATTTTAACATGGGTTGCTGCAATTATGAAATAATATCAGATGGCATGGATAATAAGATGTAAAGATAAAAGATGTATACGGATAATATCAGATGACATGGTAATTTTAACATGGCTATGATAAAAAGCTGTACATGGATAATAAAACATAATGTGTGCATGGAAAGACCCATGCAAATTTCCCATGAAACCAATTACACATCATCATCTACGTACTTTTCCCTTTGATATATAAGTCATGCACAGAGACAAATACAAACTCCCCATGAAACCATACAAACAGCAGCTTCTACCTTGCCATTTCACAACTTCATCAGACATTCAAACTTTATAAATACCAATTACATGTATGAGGTGTGGACACATCTCTTTATATAAACATATTCCATACAACAACAAATTAAATGAATTGTTACACCCTTGCTTTCTACGAAACTTGTTCTCTTACTGTTGGTGCGTTTGGAACAGAAATTGTAACCGAAAAGAAACACAGATTAATACTAAGAACTTGTATATTGATTTATTGAATTACAACTGGTTGTTGTTTACAGAAACATTACCCCTATTTATAATACATGAATCGTTGTCTTCATGAACAGACATACCAATTCTATAAAACTAAGTGACACAACTTTTCTAAACGTTGTAACCCTAACATATAACCGTTTCTTTTTGGACCCAGCCCAATACTTATGTTTCGGTTTACAGACTTCTAAACTAAATACATAATATATAAACACTAAAGTACCCTTAACATTTGCTTCTATAACATTAAGGTCTAACATGAATATGTCTGACTTAAGCATCGGAGCATAAGCTCTCTCTTGTTTTAAGTGATCTCAGGCAGGGACGGAGCCAGGAATTAGGAATAAGGGGGGCCGAAATTTTTTTTCTCAAGCTAACAAAGTAATTTAACTAAATGTGTTAGGGGGGTCATTTGCCTATAGTTGCGTCATATGCTTAAATTTTATAAGGTAAATAGCAAAGCGATTGGGCGTGTTGGAGGGGGCCGAGCACCCCCTGGCTCCCCCACTGTCTCCGTCTCTGATCTCAGGTAACAAGTTGGAATACGAAGAAGAGTCTCCATCCACTTTCAACCTGCATATCTCAGTAACAAGTTGGAACACGAAGAAGAGTCTCGCTCCACTTTCAACCTGCATATCTCGGTAGCATCACCTAGTAACCTGAAGAGGAAAAACCTTATTCGTTTATCCGTTTAGTCAATGCACTACCGTTAGACAGATTTTTTGTTATCCTTGCATAAAAATATAATCAACAATTAGCTATTTAGCTTAAACTACATCTAATTGTGTAAAAATTTTAATCAATGTCGAATGGATCTTTATTCTATGATAGTAACATGTTAAGAGCGAACAACTTAAGTCAAAAGTTTTGTTCGATGATTTCTGTTCACATAAATTGCGTTGTCAATTCATCGACTGGCCAATGTAACACACTTGCACCATCATGTACTTTATGCATTATTTTATATGGGACCATGAAGTTATGTTGGTTATCTTTTAGCCTTTTAGAGCTTGCACCATGCACGTACATAACACGAGTTAAATTTTAACACAGTTTCACGTTAGCGTTATAGTAGCTTTAACCTTTTCATCTTAGCTCACAAAAAAAACACTATCAATCATAACTCAGCCTTAACTCACTTTAACTCAACTTTCAAATATTTTCAAATTCAACCCTAAACTAAAACTAATACTTCATTTATTAAAAACCATAACATTCAATTCTTAAAATATATTACGGAAAAAAACATTACAAAATTAAAAAAAAATAAAAATAAAAATAAAAAAAACAATAATAACATAACACACTTATTCATTCTTGACGAGGAGACAACTCATATTTCTTGATGATTCAGTCCATTTTTATATTGATCAACGCCACATAATGTGGATCTTTGTCTTTCGTATCAAGCAACAAAAATTCAAACTCCTTCAACCTCATTTGGGTGGCTTGATTTTCTACGGTCGCCTGATACGCCCTGGCCGCATCTTCACATTTTGCCCGAAACTCTTGGTGCATAGCCTCACCGAATTGGACTGACGAAACAGATCCTCTAGTACTCGTGCCTCCGGTGCTTGTCGTTGTCTCAGATTTTTGTTCCTTCGAAGCCCAATTTTTTCTCATCGGACGTGGTTCTGCATCATGTCCAAACAACGTCTCGTTTGTTTGGCTTGGGACATCACCGGTTAAATCAATCGGATCCGGCGAGTCTCATTTTGTATGAATTAGAGATTTTGGAAATCGGTATTTAGGGTGTTTTGTTGTTGGCGTTCATGCCAATACCTTAACGCTTGATGTTGTTGGAAAAGTTCTTGACTCGACATACCGAATTGGTTTGGGTTATCCCAATTCGAATTTGATGATGAACCCGCGTATGGTTTATTCCACCCACCGAGGAGGTTCGCTAACGAGTCGTCGTCGTTGTTGTTGCCTGTTGTGACATTTTTTTTCCTATTAGAAGTGTAGTAGAGAATATAATGAGTAGTGAAAGTGTGAAAAAAAGAGATGTGTTAAATGAGTATTTATATTGGTTGGAAAAATGTTTTGAATCTTTTTAGCAAATACCCGTTAGTTAACGTGTTGGGGGGGGGGGGGGGGGGGGGAGGGAGGTTTTTTTTTTTTTTTTTTTTTTTTTGTAACGTCTAGTAGCCATTGAGGGGTGTGTTTGATTTTTTTTTTCACACATGTTGCATGTTAACGCCGGGTTAAAGTTTTCACACGCCTCATTAACGCCTCTTTCACGCAGGACCTCGCAATGTTAACGCGAGGTTAACGCCGGGTTAAAAGCCCCTTAACGCGAGCTTCATGTTACGAATGTGCATGCTGTTAGAAAAAGCAATAATAATCTTATCTTTTGGTTTTGATTTTCAAAATATAAATCTACTTATAAAAATTCTATAATAAAGATTCTATAAATATACCAAACTTGTACACTAGAACATATGAGCACCATTTTTTTCGCGAGGGAGGAAGAGAAAGATAAGAGACACACAACATTTTATTTATTATTACTTGCCTTGAACATAAATTACAAACCACAACATATTTATACTAGATACATACTAGACTTATAGAAGAAACTAAATGCATAACTGACACACAATTTAAATATAAAACCACCAACATAACTACATAAAACTATACCACGTAAAATAACTATAATAAACTGCTAGTTCAAACTCAAACATATAAGTGCAATTTCTTCATTTTTGAGCTGCCACTTTGACAGTTTGACTACTTATTTGAGTTTATCTCAGCAACTTCTTGGTCCAAACCTCTTAGTGCATCTGACCGAGTTAACATAAATTAGCGGAGTTTTTGCACAGGCACAAACAACACCACGTAAGAGCTCTACAATATGCCTTATTCTTGGCTTTCAGCTTTTTCTGCTCAGGTTGTTCCCTCTTCTTCCTATCTACCACAAACTGTTTTCGAATAGTCTCTTTAGGGTCACTATTTTCAGTGATAGACCCCTTTCTCCAATTATCCTCAATGATGTCCATCACACATGTAACATGATAGCAATAATCATTACATTCAGAAACATAGGCCCATCCACGACCCTTCTTTTCACATTTCAAACACTGTGCAGTGGCCTCCTCCTTTAGATTCAGTGTAATTCCTTTAAGAACTACTAGGGTTTTTTCAGAACTTAAACAAGATGGGTGAGCATTACGTTTTTTAAAATAACAGGTGCATTTGTAGTGACACCCTTTTATTTTTTTCCCACATACAATACAATCTTTCCCACTTTTTTTGTCGTAAAATTTTAAATCACAATTTTTAGAGAATCCGTATTTAACATGGGATTGCGGTTTCTCACATTGTTCGTGACGAAATTTGTTGCATTCACTTTTGTAGCATGTGTAACTCGATC
Source organism: Artemisia argyi (assembly GCA_030686995.1). NCBI lineage: Eukaryota > Viridiplantae > Streptophyta > Magnoliopsida > Asterales > Asteraceae > Artemisia > Artemisia argyi. The sequence continues at coordinate 179,936,733 of CM060705.1, forward strand.
CGAAACCAAATTGCTTACATCGCTCACAGTGAAAATAATCGTTGGCAGATTTGAGTTCAAATTCGTGATGATGGTTGTCATGAGACATTTTGATATATATGTATCCTGTTTCCAGACATTATATGAGTGTGTAAATATATAGCCTGAAAGTCGTTGTAGATTAAATAAAATTGCATACAAAGCTTGAGCACACTGAAGTAAACATACCTTGAATAGCTAGTGTTTCTCTTGAGAAGATGAAGGGATGGATGATTTGAGTGGCTTCAAAGGATTATGTTTATGCATGCATGAGTGTCATATTATATAGATGCGATTTAAGTCTTTTTGTTTAGTAAACGTTATAAGTAGACTTGGTACAACCATGAACCATCAGTTTCAATAAATAAATGACAATCTTGTCTCTATTATATATACGTTCACTCTCTTCACAAAACGAACAAAAAAAACATGTTTTGATCTAGCTTTCAAACAAAGTGTAAATAATCTGAATCTGAATCTGAACGGGAAAAAAAAAACTCATGTTTGAACCGCACATTTGGTTGCTGTTTTTTTTTTTTTTTTTTTTTTTTTTTTTTGGTCAACAAGAGGCAATAAGAGGTGTTAAGACACCCCTCTCAAGTCTAGATCATTATGATCTTACTGCCTCAGACCGCGTCTGAACGGGAAAAAAACAACGGTCTAAACGGCCAAAATGTCTGACCGCGTCTGAACGGTTTAGATTCAAAGGCCGTTAAGAGCCTCTTTTTTAAAAACAAACACAACTTTAGACTTGTTTACTAAATTAAGTGGTTTGGATCAATGGGCATCTAGTCTAGCGGTATCAAGTATGAGGTTTTACCCTCCTAGGTAAGGTCTCAAGTTCGAGTCTTGTCTAAGGTGATTGGGGTTTCCTCCCGCGTACATAAAGGGAAGGGTGTTAGTGCCTTCTGGGCTGGACCAGCCTAGTTGTGTGGGCTCGCTACGCCTTCTGGGCTAGGGGCCATGTAGCCACAATTGTTGTCCAAAAAAAAACTAAATTAATTGGTTTGGAGAGAGAATCTTTATTAGCCTCTTAATGGGGAGAGTAAGGTTGTGTTTGTTTTTCCAAAAACCCCCTTAATAGCTTCTTAATCTAATTCAGTCAGATGCAATAATGGATTTGGACCAAAAAGTATTTTTTTTTCGTGCTCATCAAGAGTCGGTAAGAGGCTAAAAACTCTTATTGAACTAGATGTTGAAGGGTGACTTAACACCTCTTAATGACTCATAATTTTGCCCCCCCCCCCTTTTTTTCTTCATTATGTATTTTTATAGGGTTTTTAAGTTAAAAGAAAATTCTGACGCTCTTTATATATAGTATAGATATAGTAGATGAAAAATGTGGTGAACGAACAAGTATATGCTTGTTATGAAATATGCGATAATATACGAAGAGAAAGAGATAGTCTATATCAGAGTATAAGAATTGTGTGACGTTTAACTGAGTGAACAACTCAATTTATACTACATGGCTTAGGCTCCACAACACAAGTACTGTGGAGGTTAGATTTTTGTCTAGGTGTAACAAATAAATCATTGATGAAGGTCATATGCTGCATTTGAAGATTACCTTGTCGCGATGTCACGGGTGTTTGCCAAACACTTAGTTGCTACTAAATTTGACTAATTAAAATTCACTAAATCTTAAATCCTATTATCTACTCCTTTTAACGTCGTTAAGCCAATGATCATCGTCCTAACCACTAAGGGATACTTGCCAAGTATATTAATGATTCAAGCAATTAACTTTCACATGGTTATCTACTAATAATTACTATGAACACGCAGCCATGATCTATGCAAATCTATAATTTGTACACACATATAAATTATCCATAATAAAGGGACAATGACGGTAACAAATCATGTCATTTATAAAATAAAGTCATAACGAGGCAAGCACTAAGAGGCTTAGCCTTCCATTACATAAAATAAAAAAAAAAAAAAAAAAAAAAAAAGATAACTCAGTTTTGAAATGTTAATGATAGACATAATGATCAAACCGAAGATAAACAATGTTTATGATGTGTAATTCCTTGGTTTCTTGATGTTTCTAGCCTTGGAACTCGTGTTATTGCCTCCTGAATATGTTATTTGAGAATAGGTTATGAATCGTAACCTAATGTGTGGCTGAGTTCATATTTAAGCTAAAAAAGGCCAATCCCGTTTATATATATGGTGTATGTCATTTGGGTCGTATACACCATATAGGCCTTGAATACACTGACCATGTCATCGATCTTCAGGTCCATACGGCGTATGCTTAGAATAGGGTATGCGTCGTATGGTCCTCAAAACATTGTAAATTTATACAAAGTAAACTTGTATACGACGTATGCAAGAGTAGGGTTATACAGCGAACGTCTTGATTAACATTTGTACTTTTTCTCTTGATTAACATTTGTAGAGAAAAAGTACAAATGTTGTTTTCCGGTCTTTTCCACGATAATTGCTCCACAATTGCATATTTAACATTATAACAAAATAGATAGCAATTAAGTACCAAATGACGTATAAATGCGATAAGACACACAATTATCATGGGATATTGATGGTAAATAAATGTTCTTATTTGATGTTATCAGTAATTTTCAAAAGTTGAACGCTATCTACAAATGTTTATTACATTTGAGTATAAGTGGATAAAACGTGGTTGATCTTTTAAACCATGTTAGGACTACATATCGTGACAAGTCAAAATAAAGACCATTTTCTCAAGATAATGTGTGACAAATCTTGAGAAAACACCCCAAGTGGGATATTTTCTAGCCCGTTGATCTGGTTGATCTCATCAGACATACCAAGCTATTCAAAGATGACCCGAGACTACGTCCCCCCAACAAACCACGTCCCGTGAAAAAAAATTAAATTGGAAAACACGTCGAGTACCGTAAGAAGTAACCAGAAAGATTTTGGGGATACTTTACAAATTGAATTTAGACTCATACAAGAAGCCGCTCCATCGCCATATGAAGTGACGAAGGAGAAAGACCAGACGATAATACGGTTGGAAGAAATGAGGTTTCTCGGCACTAGCACCATGGGATGTCGGACGAGGATGCCTACATGATCAACATGCAAAAAGAAGAAATCCGTTGAAATTATAGATGCGTCAATTAATTATCGTATTGTATTATTGTTGTATTGTTTTTAATTTTTTTCGTAAGTTTTTTTTCATATGTTTTTTTTAATTGTAATTTTTATTTTTATTTGAATGAATGAAAAATTAGTTGGTTTGAACAAATTGAAATATAAAATAAACTGATAGGTCTTAAAAAGGTTGTTTTTGCTTGAGTTATGCATAAGGGAATATTTTGATGTGTGAGTATTAAAAGTGGGAATGTTAAAATGACGATGAGTAATCATAAAAAGAGGGATTTTGCATCTTGCCATACCTGACTCGATTACTACTTACTAGTCCATGTCATGGGGTTATAAGCCTCGGACACATAAAAAGCACGTCAATAAGAAAAATAATTGCAATACTTTTTGTTGTTTAAAGGATGCATTATTTATGCTTTTGTTAACTTTATCATGGAAAAGTATTCATTTATGCAAAGTAGAAATAGTTCACATGTGATGAATATTTTCTCACATTGAGTAAGATAAATATAAAGCAAGGATGTGTTTTAGTATAAACTAGTTGGAAAACCGCGCATTGACGCGGGGTATTTTTCAAATAGGAAAAGTGTAATAACGGCCGGTAGCTACTTAACGTCAATATAGTGACTAAGGACTGACTTTGCAATGGACGTATAACATGAAGGACCAATTATATAAATTAAGAGAGGACTAAATATGCAACGAACTTCTGAGATGAAGGACCAATTTCGTACGGATTTTTAAAGAAAATGTTAAAGATAACGGTCGTTAGCTAATAGTCGTTAAATATCTAACGACCGTTAGTTATAACGCTACAGTAACTAACGGTCGTTAGTTACTGTAGCTGGGAATAAAAAATATTAAATGCACGGTAGTTGTGCAAAATTTTTTGTCTTGACATCCCAACAAATAGTATATATAGATAATATTAATAAAAATATTTTGTGAGGTATGTGCGATAAAAATTGTGAAATAAGCCGTGTAGGTTATAAAAAAATTGTTGTTTAAAAAAATCAAATTATGTTTAAAATTTATTTAATGCGATATAGTGTATGTGTTATGGTGGAGTCACTTTAGTTTGCATACTCTAATTTTGGTATATATTAAGTGACAAATTCACACCATCCATCTAGTTTGATCTAAGATTAAATGGGGAAACATAAGTATATTTTTTTTCTCCTTTTTTCTTTTTCTTTTTGTCTTTCTTATTACTTTTTTTTTCTTTTTTTTATTTCTTTTATTTTTTGTTCTTTCAATTCACGTAGATTCTTTTTTTTTTCCTTCTTGTTGTTCGTTCAATTCACGTAGGTTTTTTTGTTTGTTTTTTTTTAATTCACTTTTCTTTTAGTTCACTTTTTTAATTCACTTTTTTTAGTTCACGTTTTTTTTTTTCGTTTGCATACTTCTTTTACTGTTTTTATACGTTTTCGCCCGTATTCATATATTTTTGCCCATTTTCTTACATTTTCGTTCGTTTTCATACGTTTTTCGTCCGCTTTCTTACGCTTTCGCCTGTTAACTTCTGTTTTCATACGCTTTCATCTGTTTTCTTAAATTTTCGTTCGTTTTCATACGTTTTCGTCCGTTTTCATACGTTTTCGTTCGTTTTCGTCCGTTTTGGTCCGTTTTCTTTCGTTTTGGTCCATTTTTCATACTTCTTCGTCTGTTTTCAGACGTGTTTTTACGCTTTCATACGTTTTCGTCCGTTTTCATACATATTCGTTCGTTTTATTACATTTTCGTTCATTTTCATCCGTTTTCTTTCATTTTCGTCCAATTTTCAAACGTTTTTTCCTTTTCATACATGGTTTTACACTTGCATATGTTTTCTTCCGTTTTCATACATTTTCATTTGTTTTCATCCGTTTTCAAATGTCTTTTGCCATTTTCATATGTTTCGAAATATCACAAGTGATATTCTGAATATCACAAGTTATATTTTGAATATCACAAGTGATATTCTGTGATATTATAAACATCACAAGTTATATTCTGAATATCACAAGTGATATTCCGTGATATTTAGTATATCACAAGTGATTTTCTGTGATATGCAGAATATCACAAGTGATACTATGAGTACCACAAATGATATTCTAGATATCATAAGTAATATTCGGCCATTTTTCATACGTCTTCGTCCGTTTTTAGACGTGTTTTACGCTTACATACGTTTTTGTCCATTTTCATACATATTCATTCATTTTCGTTCATTTTCATACGTTTTCGTCTAGTTTTCAAACGTTTTTGTTCTTTTCATACATGTTTTTACACTTTCATACATTTTCTTCCGTTTTCATACATTTTCGTTCATTTTCTTACGTTTTCGTCTGTTTTTTCATTCGTTTTCGTTCGTTTTTAATTGTTTTTTGCCATTTTCAGACGTTTTCGTATGTTTCTAAATATCACAAGTGATATTCTGAATATCACAAGTGATATGTTGAATGTCACAACTTATATTCTGAATATCACAAGTTATATCCTGTGATATTATAAACCTCACAAGTTATATTGTAACACCCCAACCCGACAAGGGTAAAGGTATCACAATATGGTTTCACATCAGAACATACATAACTAAACAAAAGTGGAAGTCTTACAAAACAACCAAAAGAAAACCATGAATAAAACAAAAATCTAAAACTCTATAATACATAAATAACATCAATCTAGGATGACTATGGTCAAGTCTGCACTCAGCTCTACTCTCAATTCCCAGAAAGCTATCCCATAAGCTATCTTGAATACCTGCCGCGGAGAAAAGAAATGCGGTTGAGCTTAAAAAGCCTAGTGAACGGATATAACAATAATGAATTGAAATATAAATGCTGAAGGACAAATAATATAGTTTGGGGAAACATAATTAGGCATAATGGATAGTATGGAAATGTAATGTGTAGCTTAAGTAAGGAATCTATACAGTCACCTGTATAAACAGAATCAGAATACCATGAGCTCAGACAAAACATATTCAATCATATCGTCACATAAGGCAACATATTCAATCAATCATATCGTCACATTCACCAGACAAATATCATATCATAACTTTACATAAACAGATCTAGGATGCATCCATACGCCCCTAAAATAACCCATCACCATAGTGCACATTCATATATAACAGAAGGGACGTGGCAGAACATCACTCTACTGCCCTAGAGTCATGTCAGAGGTGCATCACTGACACGGACATAGAACCCCCATGCCTATTGAAGCTCAGGTAACTTAATGTTTACAAACAAAGGTTCAAAACATAGTTGTCATATCAGAAGGTTAAAATAACAAGGTTTATCATAGCAAAGGTCCAAATCAAAAGGTTCATATCAAAGGTTGTAATCACAAATGAAACCTTAAATGTAAGGTCAGAATATCCGTACCTTGGAAAAATGCAAAGCTGACAGAAATAGAAAAGATCAAAAGAACGAATAACACACTTCTCCATAAATCTACACATTTAATATTAGTTATTAATAACTAGTTCATTCATTTACTTATTCATATTACATATTAGGTCTCCTTTCCATTTTTAGTAACTTTCCAATTTTTAGCAGGTTTTCAAAATTAGTAAGTTTCTATAGTTAGAAAGTTTCCTTAATTAGCATTTTTACTAATTTAGCAAGATTTCACATTATTATTAAGTTAAGTATTTAAATAAATTTATTAATATAGTTTTAGGGTTTAATTATGATAATTATTAATAGTTTAGGGTTTAAAATATAATTATATCAAAGTATAGGGTTATAAATATAAATATCACAAGTTTTACATAATATCCAAATTAGTCCTTTAACTTTCATATTTAACAAATTACACCTCGTACTTTAGTAATTTACAAATTAAGCCCCTCAAGTTTACAAATTCTAATTCAAACCCCTTAAGTAATATAAATTCCAATTTGAACCCTTAATTATATAATTAACCCAATAAACCTTTTAAATATCAAAAGTTACACATTATACCCTGTGGAAAACTAGAAGGGGGGTTGAATAGTTTACGTCTTTTTAATTTGTTATGAAAGATTGTTTGAGTGTTTTCTTTACTTCCAAAAATTTAGATTCGATATTATGTGAACTCAAGTCTTGCACAATATAAACAACAATAAATATGTATGATATAGCAATAATAATGTAAGTAAAGAAATAAATGAGAGATGTAAAGATCGAACCGCGAGACAAGAGATTTATAATGGTTCGGCTACAAGGACACCTTCCTTGCCCTACTCCACTCCCCGAGCACCTAACTCGAGAGTTTTCTTCACTATGTCAACAAGCTCCCTTATGGCGGAGAAAACCTTACACACCAATGTACACACCACAACTTCGTCACAACTTGATCACACCTTATACACAACTACTTCACACCTATCTATCTTCACACCTATCTACTTCACAACTAACTTCTTCACAACTATAATCTTCACAACTATCTACTTCCCAACAATCTTCTTCACAACTATCTACTTTCCAACTATCTACTTTGTTGACATAAATAATGTCTAAAAACATTGTTAGCATATTAACAATATCTCTATGTTTTGATAATTATAAAGCATAAACTCATTAATCTAAAACTTATGATGTAAACAAGTTTTTAATGCTTAATATTTGTCTTTGCATCCATATCACTTAAGGTATGAATAAACAAAGTGTTTATTGTATTTCATGATCAAAGGAAATTTTTCTAATCACTAGAATTTTTATAAAATGTATTAAACATTCTATATCTTTTACAAAATTACTTTTGGAATTAAAAGAATATGTTTAATTCATTATAAGTATATGATTTCAAATTTTCAACCAAAAATGGCAAATTTTATCCAGAAAAATTTTCCCCACTAGAAGACAAGAAAATCCAACGTTCTGAAGGGGCGGCCCCCTTAATTCCTTAGGCAGCCCCCTTAATCATTAAGGGGACTGGCCTCTAATTAAGGGGACCGGCCACGCTCCAGAACAGTAAATTTTCTCCCTATAAATACTGGTTCATCCCACAGAATTTTCTCACCTTTTGCACTCCTTCTAGATCCCCATTTCTATTCTCTTAATCATTTGATCATAAATACATAATTCTTTGTTTCAAAGTGATTCAAACATCATCCTCTCAAGTGTAAGAGAAGAATACTTCTATCCTCCAAGACAAGAAGTATTACAACTTGTTATAACCTCCACATCCAAGTTGTTGGTGCATCATCAAGATTATTTACATAACTCTTTGTGAAGATTGTTGTGAATATTTGATTGTAGATAGTTGTGCTAGGTATATTGATTGTGTGATTAGTTAGTTGTTTGGTGTGAAGAAGAAAAGTTAGGAATTAGATTGTAGTGAAGAAGCTAGGTTTGAAGTTGTTAGTTGTGAAGTAAATTGGTGTGAAGAAAATAGGCGTGAAGTAGTTAGTTGTGAAGTAGATTGGTATGAAGAAGTTGTGTAGAATTTGTGATTTAGTCGTGAAGAAGTTGTGGTGTGTAAGGTTTTCTCCGCCATAAGGGAGCTTGTTGATATAGTGAAGAAAACTCTCGAGTTAGGTGCTCGGGGAGTGGAGTAGGGCAAGGAAGGTGTCCTTGTAGCCGAACCACTATAAATCTCTTGTCTCGCGGTTCGATCTTTCCATCTCTCATTTATTTCTTTACTTATCATTGCTATATCTTACTTATCGATAGATGTTTATATTGTGCAAGACTTGAGATCATATATTATCGAATCGAAATTTTAAAAACTAAGAAAACACTAAAACTATCTTTTATAACGAATTAAAAAGACGTAAAACTATTCAACCCCCCTTATAGTTTTCCACAATTGGTATCAGGAGCCACGTCGAGCAAGATTTTTAAAATATATTGTATTTTAAAACTTGTAACGATCTATGGAATCTGAAAAATATTTAGAATGGCAATCTATGCAAAGACCACCACTATTTGAAAGTGATGGATTTTTATATTGGAAAAATAGATTCGAAACTTATGTGAAATCAAAAGATCTTGATCTTTGGCATATTATTACCTTTGGTGATTTTCCCCCTATTCAATATAATGTTGAAACTAAAGTGGATGAAATTGTATCTTTTGAAAAACAAAATGATGATTTGAAAAAGAAACTAGCAAAAAATAATGAGGCTAAAATGGTCATTTATAATGCGTTACCATGCAAAGAATATGAAAAGATTTTTATGTGTAAAACCGCAAAAGAAATTTGGGATTCTTTACTAATTACTCACCAAGGTAATAGCCATGTCAAAAATAATAAAATAGATCTTCTTGTTCAACAATATGAACAATTTACGATTCCGGAAGAGGAATAAATTGATAATGCTTTTGCTAAATTTAACACTATTATCACAAGTTTAAAAGCACTTGATGAGACATTTTCTAGTAAAAATTGTGTTAGGAAATTTCTTAGGGCATTGCATCCGAAATGGCGAGCTAAGGTCACGGCAATTGAAGAATCAAAGAACTTGATGACGTTATCACTAAATGAACTAATTGGCAACTTGAAGGTTCATGAAGAAATTATAAGAAGAGATTCGGAAACGGTCAAAGTCAAGAAAGAACAAACCAAATCCATTGCTCTAAAAGCCAAAAAGGAACCTAGTGATGATGATGATTCAAGTGACAAAAGTGAAGACGAAGAATATGCAATGGCCGTAAGAGAATTCAAGAAATTCTTCAAGAGACGAGGAAGATTCACTAAATCATCACGAGACGAAAGAAAACCATTCCAAAGAAATAGAAGTGACAACTACGGGAAAAGAAAGTGCTTTAGATGTGGAAGTCCAAATCATCTCATTGGCGAATGTCTAAAGCCGCCGGGTTATGAAAATAAAGGTGCATTTGTTCGTGGAACATGGAGTGATAGTGACAAAGAAGATGTTGAAAAGCCAAGAGACAAAAAGTGTTTTATGGCAAAAGAAACCGACGAAATATGTTTAGGAATTGACTTGGAGCCTGACGAATGGATCAAAGATAGCGGATGTTCGAGGCACATGATGGGGAACCGCAAGCTATTCTCTACATACAAGGCATACAATGGAGGTAACGTTATTTTCGGTAGTGACTTACGTGGAAAAATTATTGGCAAAGGTACGATTTCTCAAGACTCACTTACTATTGAAAATGTAGAGCATGTAGATAATTTAACATATAAATTGCTTAGTATAGGACAAATATGTGATAATAAATGTAGAGTCACTTTTACCGAAGAGGATAGCGAAATAGTTAAGAATGGAAAAATTATAGGTAGAGGAATTAGGAAAGGTGGCATATATGTTATGAAACTAGGAAACAAGCCTGAGGATAGGATATGCCTAACGACCCTAGATGAAAACTCTACATTGTGGCATAGGAGATTAGGACATGCTAACATGCAACAAATTCAATCTTTGGCCTCTAAGGAATTAGTTAGAAATTTGCCTAATCTAAAATATGACAAGCATTTTTGTAATGCATGTAAAATTGGAAAACAAGCTCATGCTAGTCACAAAGCTAAGAATATAGTATCCACTACTAGGTGCCTAGAATTATTACATATGGATGTTTTCGGTCCATCCGCTGTACAGAGCTATAGAGGAAACAAATATACCTTAGTAATAGTAGATGACTACTCACGATACACTTGGACTAGGTTTTTAAGTGACAAAACCCAAGACTTTGAAAAATTCGAAATATTTAGTAAAATGATTCAAAATAAATTAGGATGCACAATAGTTGCCATTAGGACGGACCATGGTAGGGAATTTGATAACGAAGTACAATTCGGAAAATATTGTGATTTATATGGAATATCTCACAATTTCTCCGCTCCTCATACTCCTCAATCAAATGGCGTAGTAGAAAGAAAAAATAGGTCACTACAAGAAATGAGTAGAACAATGTTAGATGAACAATCCATCCCACAAAAATTTTGGTGTCATGCCATATATACATCGACATATATTTTAAATAGGGTATCAATTAGGAGAATTCTAGGAAAAACTCCTTATGAGTTACTAAGAGGTAGAAAACCAAACTTAAGCTACTTTAGGATATATGGAAGTAAATGTTATATTCTAAACACTAAAGATTACCTCACTAAGTTTGATCCAAAATCATATGAAGGAATATTTTTAGGATACTCACAAAATAGTAAAGCATATATAATACTTAACAAACACACCATGAAAGTAGAAGAATCACTAAATGTAACATTTGTTGAAACACCACCTCCTAAAACTTTACCTTTAGAAGATGATGACTTAGTTGAAGAAGAAGCTATTGAGGTTAGTAAAACAAAACCCATAGGAAATGACAATGAAGACATTAACTTAGGAAATAACGAAATTGTAAATATTAAAGAATCTAGATCACATCCACTAGATAATATAATAGGACATCTTAACCAAAGAACCCTTAGGTCACAAGCTCAAGATAAAAATGATTTCTTTTGTTTCCTCCCAGCAATAGAACCTAAGAATATTAATGAGGCTTTAAAATATGAAAGTTGAGTTATAGCCATGCAAGAAGAATTAAATCAATTTAAGGCAAATGATGTTTGGGAATTAGTCCCAAATCCAATGAATATGACCATCATAGGAACTAAATGGGTATATAGGAATAAATTAGATGAAAATGGAGCAGTTACTAGGAATAAAGCTAGGTTAGTTGCCCAAGGTTATAATCAACAAGAAGGAATTGATTATGACGAAACTTATGCCCCCATAGCTAGATTAGAATCAATTAGGATACTACTTGCCTATGCATGCGCCCTAGATTTTAAGTTATTCCAAATGGACGTGAAAAGTGCATTCCTTAACGGTTTTATCAATGAGGAGGTATATGTGGCACAACCTCCAGGATTCATTGACTTCGCAACACCTGATTATGTTTATAAGTTAAAGAAAGCTTTGTATGGACTCAAACAAGCTCCAAAAGCTTGGTATGATCGATTAAAAGCTTTTCTTATTAAACATGATTATTCCATGGGAATGGTAGATAACACTCTTTTCACTAAAAGGAAAGACCCAAATCTCATCATTGTCCAAATATATGTTGATGACATTATATTTGGATCGACTTGTCAAGACATGTGTGATGAATTTTCCAAAACCATGCATGATGAGTTTGAGATAAGTATGATGGGTGAACTTAACTTCTTCCTAGGATTACAAATAAAACAATTAGAAGATGGAATATTTTTTAACCAATCTAAGTACATTAAGGAAATGCTTAAGAAATTTGGTCTAGAAGACTCAAAACCCATGAAGACTCCCATGTCTACGGAAGTAAAGCTCACAAAGGATGATGAAGGTGAGTCCGTAGATAACACCAAGTATAGAGGAATGATAGGTAGTTTACTATACTTGACGGCAAGTAGACCCGATATCATGTTTAGTGTCTGCCTTTGTGCCCGTTTTCAAAAGGATCCCAAAACCTCTCACCTAGAAGCGGTTAAGCGTATCTTCCGATACATTAAAGGTACTATACACTTAGGATTATGGTATCCTAAGGAATCCGGCATAGAAACCATCGTCTATGAGGGTTTGGATCATGCGGGAGACTACGTAGATAGAAAAAGCACTAGCGGCATTTGCACGTTTATGGGTTGTTGTCTAACATCTTGGTTTTCGAAGAAGCAAACCGCTCTTGCTATTTCTACCACTGAAGCCAAATATGTAAGCGCTGGAAAGGCATGTCAACAAGCACTATGGATGAAACAAGCTCTCGTAGACTATGACATTAGGTTAGAAAATGTTCTCATTATGTGCGATAACAAAGGTGCGATAGATTTAAGTAAAATCCGGTGCAACACTCTAGGACTAAACATATAGAAATACGCCACCACATTCTTAGGGATAATGTACAAAAAGAAAACATATCTATAGAAAAAGTTGCATCGGAAGATAACATTGCGGATATATTCACAAAACCCCTTAAGCGTGAATTATTCAACCACTTGCGTTTAGGATTAGGAATGATGGAACAAGTTGACTAAATTATATTGAACTAACACAAATTTTTACTTGCATATAATTTACTTTTCGTCCACTTCTTCACTTCTGAGTCTAGGAATCCATTTTGCACAAAATTAATGATTGGGAAACCTCACTTTCATTGCATATACTCTCTTGTAAAACCCAATCAAAATTTCTTGAAAACTATTCTCACATCTAGGAATTACATGAAAATCATTTTCCTTGCATTGTTGACAAACGCTAAAAACTTTTTCCTAAATCATGCATAAACTCTCACATAAATTGTCAAAATATATAATCTAATATATATTATTGACATTCATGAATCGAGCAAAAATTGAATCAAGGAGATCTTTTGGATTGTTTCTTAGGATCGTTATTTCTCTTTGCATTTAGGAGTCGAAACAATCACAACTCCACATTTGTTGCATATAGGCACACACTAGGACAAATTCACTAATAATGTTGTCATCTTGCTCCATCACTAGTTTTCCACTCAGTAGTTACATTTGCCTTTGATTTAAGATAGTTGCTCTAGGAAGAATATGTGCCCTTGCCTTTGTTTGCCTTCTCTTGCTTATTACTAATTGCTTGATTGCTCTTTTACTTAAGTGTTGTTGCATGCATGCTCTATTATAGTTAGATTAGATGCTATATTGTCTCAAGGAGTTGAACTTGCTTGAATTCTAATCCAAACACACAACCTTTCTGCAAATTTTCTGCCAAAAACCCAATTCTGGCAATCTGGAAATCACCAGATGGGCGGCCCCCTTAATCATTAAGGGGACCGCCCCCTAATTAAGGGGGCCGGCCATCTGATGGTCGGGTTTACAGAATCTTTTCTGCTTTTTAGCCCATTTCAACCTACATTTCCCATTTTTCACCAACACATTTTGTCCTAATCTCCCAAACAAACTTTATCCATCCATAAACACACAAATCTTACACTATAAATATCCCCAATCTTCCACCCTCTCCATTCATCCCTTCATGAATTATCCAAACAAACCAAAACCAAATGCCTCAAGGCTTGCAAGAATGACGGAAAAACCTATTTGGCGAAGAAAAAGCCCTCGTAACAAATCCATCATAACCTATGAAGTTGGAAATCACTCAACACCTCCAACGACTTATTTCCCAAACTTTACACCAAATTCACAAGGACATTCATTTGATCCTCTTTACAAACCATACAACATTGGCCAAACATCTTCCTTTATGCCAAACCACTCATCTCATCCTCCAACCATTTATAATGATCCATACTAGTTTGATCAACCATCCAAATACAATTCCAACTACACAAACCCAATTCATCCATATCAACACAATGACTCTCTCCGAATTGCCACGGAAAAGCAAAAGTTCCATGATGAAATATCTCAAATCCATGATCTTAGTGATCTTAATGCCATGCATCTTGCACAACGCAACAAAGGGCAACCTCCATCATCACCCTACAACAATTGCCTACCTCACTCTCTCAACTTGGATCAACTTACAAACCACACTCACTATTGCCCTTGTTGCATCTTCCTTCAAAAACAAATCCTATACTTGAGTGAAGATATTTCTTGGATTGAATATCTCCTCACTCGTCCTCATCCCATACCACCCTTAACGTGATACAACATCGTAAGATCCACCTCTTCCGCTCCATACCCCACTTCATATCCCTCTCTATCTAACAACTAAGCCTTATGCTTATGTTCTCCTTCAAGCAAATAAAACAATCAACCATGGGTTGCAAGCATGTCCAAGTGCTCCCTTAGGCAATATAGGACTATGTCTTTTCTTTTGTTTTATTGTAATCAATATGCTTTAAGCATATTTAATGTTGTAATGCTAATCATTTCTATGATGCTTGAATGAATCTATTTTTATTTGCATAATTATTGCTTTGCATGTATATGTGTTTTGTTCTCTTTAAATATTTTGTGTAGCCAAGATTTCCATAGCTCATTCCCTTGGTGCTCTCAAATGAGGGGGAGCATACATCAAGGGGGAGCATTCTACCCGTTCAATCATCTTTCACAAAGCTTACTCGGCTTAACCTTTTTGATTTTACAAAAAGGGGGAGAAGAGAATGTTAAACTCTAATAATACTTGTCTAAAAATTATTTTTTAGACCTAATGAGTTTAAGGTTTTGTAATCATCAAAAAGGGGGAGATTGTTGACATAAATAATGTCTAAAAACATTGTTAGCATATTAACAATATCTCTATGTTTTGATAATTACAAAGCATAAACTCATTAATCTAAAACTTATGACGTAAACAAGTTTTTAGTGCTTAATATTTATCTTTGCATCCATATCACTTAAGGTATGAATAAACAAAGTGTTTATTGCATTTCATGATCAAAGGAAATTTTTCTAATCACTAGAATTTTTATAAAATGTATTAAACATTCTATATCTTTTACAAAATTACTTTTGGAATTAAAAGAATATGTTTAATTCATTATAAATATATGATTTCAAATTTTCAACCAAAAATGGCAAATTTTATCCAGAAAATTTTTTCCCACTAGAAGACAAGAAAATCCAATGTTCTGAAGGGGCGGACCCCTTAATTCCTTAGGCGGCCCCCTTAATCATTAAAGGGACCGGCCTCTAATTAAGAGGACCGGCCATGCTCCAGAACAGTAAATTTTCTCCCTATAAATACTCGTTCATCCCACAGAATTTTCTCACCTTTTGCACTCCTAAACTTTCTGTTCTAGATCCTCATTTCTATTCCTTTGATCATAAATACATAATTCTTCGTTTCAAAGTGATTCAAACATCATCCTCTCAAGTGCAAGAGAAGAATACTTCTATCCTCCAAGACAAGAAGTATTACAACTTGTTGTGACCTCTACATCCAAGTTGTTGGTCCATCATCAAGATTATTTACATAACTCTTTGTGAAGATTGTTGTGAATATTTGATTGTAGATAGTTGTGCTAGGTATATTGATTGTGTGATTAGTTAGTTGTTTGGTGTGAAGAATAAAAGTTAGGAATTAGATTGTAGTGAAGAAGCTAGGTGTGAAGTTGTTAGTTGTGAAGTAAATTGGTGTGAAGAAGATAGGCGTGAAGTAGTTAGTTGTGAAGTAGATTGGTGTGAAGAAGTTGTGATTTAGTCGTGAAGAAGTTGTGGTGTGTAAATTGGTGTGTAAGGTTTTCTCCGCCAAAAGGAAACTTGTTGATATAGTGAAGAAAACTCTCGAGTTAGGTGCTCGGGGAGTAGAGTAGGGCAAGGAAGGTGTCCTTGTAGCCAAACCACTATAAATCTCTTGTCTCGCGGTTCGATCTTTCCATCTCTCATTTATTTCTTTACTTATCATTGCTATATCTTACTTATTGATAGTTGTTTATATTGTGCAAGACTTGAGATCATATATTATCGAATCGAAATTTTAAAAACTAAGAAAACACTAAAACTATCTTTTATAACGAATTAAAAAGACGTAAAACTATTCAACCCCCTTCTAGTTTTCCACATACTTCACAACAATCTTCTAAACAATCACTCTATCTACACACTAAGCTAATCTATCTTCTACCAAATATTCACAACAAATAAAACAAAGAAATATATATAATGAAAGATGCTCAAACAACTTGGATGTGGAGGTCACAACAAGTTGTAATACTTCTTGTCTTGAAGGTTAGAAGTATTCTTCTCTTGCACTTGAGAGGATGATTTTTGGATCACTTCGAAACAAAGATTTATGTATGTATGATCAAAGGATTTAAAGAATAGAAATGGAGATCTAGAACAGAAAGTTTAGGAGTGCAAAAGGTTAGAAAAATCTGTGAAATGAACCAGTATTTATAGGCAAACAATTTACTGTTCTGGAGCGTGGACGGTCCCCTTAATTAGGGGTCGGTCCCCTTAATCATTAAGGGGGCCGCCTTTGAATTAAGGGGGCTGCCCCCTCCAGAACGTTGGAATTGTTTGTCCTTTTGTGGGGAAGGTTTTTCTGGATAATATTTGTCATTTTTGGTTGGAAATTTGAAATCATATATTTATAATGAATTAAACATATTCTTTTAATTCCAAAAGTGATTTTATAAAAGATATAAAATGTTTATGACATTTTATAAAAGTTCTAGTGACTTAGAAAAGTTTCCTTTGATCATAGATATCAATAAACACTTTGTTTATTCATACCTTAAGTGATTTGGATGTAAAGAGAGATATTTATCACTAAATACTTGTTTACGTCATAAATTTTAGTTCAATGAGTTTATGTTTTGTAATTATCAAAACATAGAGATATTGTTAATATATTAACAATGTTTTTTGGCATTATTTATGTTAACATTCTCCCCCTTTTTGATGATTACAAAACCTTAAACTCATTAGGTCTAAAAATTAATTTTTAGGTCTAAAAATTAATTTTTAGACAAGTGTTTTAGAGTTTAATATTCTCTTTTCCCCCTTTTTGTAAAATCAAAAAGGTTAAACCGATTAAGCTTCATAAAAGAAGTTAAACGGGTAGAAAGCTCCCCCTTGATGTATGCTCCCCCTCATTTGAGAGCACCAAGGAAACGAGCTATGGAATGCTTGGCTACAAAAATATGTGAGGAGGGCAAGACATATATATGCAAAGCAACAATTATGCAAATAAAAATAGATTTATTCAAGCATATATGAGATGATCATAGAAATGATCATCATTACAACATTCAATATGCTTGAAGCATATTGATTACAATAAATCAAAAGAACAACATAGTCCTAAATTGCCAAAGAGAGCACTTGCACTCGCTTGCAACCCATGGTTGAGTGTTTTATTTGCTCGAGGGGAACATAAGCATAGAGCTTAGTTGTTTGATGGAGTAGGATATGGAGTGAGGTATGGAGCGGAAGGGGTGGATCTCACGATGTTGTATCGTGTCAAGGGAGGTATTGGATGAGGACGAGTGAGAAGATATTCGATCCAAGAAATATCTTCACTCAAGAAGAGGATTTATTTTTTAAGGAAGATGCAACAAGGGCAAAAGTGAGTATGGTTTGTAACTTGATCCAAGTTGAGAGAGTGAGGTAGGCAATTTGCATAGGGTGATGATGGAGGTTGCCCTTTGTTGCGTTGTGCAAGATGCATAGCAAGGAGATCACTAAGATCATAGATTTGGTTTATTTCATCACGGAACTTTTGCTTTTCCGTGGTAATGTGGAGAGAATCATTGTGTTGATATGGATAAATTGGGGTTGTGTAGTTGGAATTAAAGTTGTTGGAAGTGTAGTTTGATAGTTGATCAAACTTGTATGGATCATTATAAGTGGTTGGAGGTTGAGATGTGTAGTTTGGCATGAAAATGGATGTTTGGCCAATGTTGTATGGTTTGTAAAGAGGATCAAATGAATGTCCTTGTGGATTTGGTGTAAACTTTGGGAAGTAAGTAGTTTGGGGTGTTGAGTGATTTCCAACTTCATTGGTTATGATGGATTTGTTTCGAGGGCTTTTTCTTCACCAAACGGGTTTCTCCGTCATCCTTGCTAACCTTGAGGCTTTATGTTTTGGTTTGTTTGGAGAGGTCATGATGGGATGAATGGAGAGTTTTGAAGATTGGGATATTTATAGTGTAAGATTTGTGTGTTTATGGATGGATAAGGTTTATTTGGGAGATTATGACAAAATATGTTGGTGAAAATTGGGAAATGTAGGTTGAAATGGGCTAAAAAGCAGAAAAGATTCTGTAAACCCGACCATGAGATGGTCGGTCCCCTTAATGATTAAGGGGGCCGCCTTACATAATTAAGGGGGCCGCCCATCTGGTGGTTTCCAGATTGCCAGAATTGGGTTTTTGGCAGAAAATTTGCAGAAAGGTTGTGTTTTTGGATTTAGATTCAAGCAAGTTCAACTCTTTGAGGCAATATAGCATCTAATCTAATCATAATATAGCATAAATGCAAAAACATTTAATTAATAGAGCAAACAAGCAATAGATAATAATCTAGAAGACAAGTAAAGGCAAGGGCACTAAATCATCCTAGAGTAACTATCTTAGATCAAAGGCAAAGGCAACTAGTGAGTGAAAAAACAAGTGATGGAACAAGATGACAACATTGTGAGTGATTTTGTCCTAGTGTGTGCCTATATGCAACAAATGTGGAGTTGTGATTGTTTCAACTCCTAAATGCAAATAAGTAAACTTTCTAAGAAACAATCCAAAATCTCCTTGATTCGATTTTTGCTCGATTCATGAATGTCAATGATATATATTAGATTATATACTTTGACAATTTATGTGAGAGATTATGCATGATTTAGGAAAAAGGTTTTTAGCATTTGTCAAAAATGCAAGGAAAATGATTTTCATGTAATTCATAGATGTGAGAATAGTTTTCAAGAAATTTTGATTGGGTTTTACAAGAGAGTATATACAATAAAAATGAGGTTTCCCAATCTTTAATTTTGTGCGAAATAGATTCCTAGACTCAGATATGGAAAGGTGGAAGAAAAATAAATTTTATGCAAGTAAAAATTAGTATGAATGCAATATAATTCAGTCAACTTGTTCCATAATTCCTAATCCTAAACGCAAGTGGTTGAATAATTCACGCTTAAGGGGTTTAGTGAATCTATCTGCATTGTTATCTTCCGATGCAACCTTTTCTATAGATATGTTTCCTTTTTGTACATTATCTCTAAGGAAGTGGTGCCGTATTTCTATGTGTTTAGTCCTAGAGTGCTGAACCGGATTTTTACTTAAATCTATCGCACCTTTGTTATCGCACATAATAGGAACATTTTCTAACTTAATGCCATAGTGTTGGTCCCTTTTACTTGGTTATCAGTAACTAAGAAGTTAAAGTAACCAAGTTATACGACTTGAACACAAATGTATGAAAATGATCAACACTAAAGCAACGTAAAAAATAAGAGACAATATTTTCCAACGTTTAATTCTTTATTAGAAGTTAATCAAAAAGAATCGTACCCAAGTGTTTGCGGAATAACACTTGGGGTTGAATTGACAAGTATTGTATGGACTCCTCACTAAACTCAACTAAGTTGAGTGACAACTTAAATTACCCACTGAGCTATCTCAGGGGCTTGTGTTGTTCTTTGGAGGAGTAAAGTGGTTTGTGAATGCTTTGCATTAATTGCACAAACTTGTCAACTTTTACTCCTCACATTTGCATCCTATTTATACACAAGTATAGAACAACTAAATATACATTGGACCTAAATCTTCCTTAACAATATCTTGAAAGATATTATTCTTCTGGCAAGGAACCTTCATTGAGTTAGATCCAAAAGGCACTTTCTGATGACAGACTGGTTTTAACCATTTGGGGAAAGTTTGACATTAAAGTGATAAAGCACTTTAATAAAGCAGCTCAGACTTTCCCGCCCAGTCCCGCCAAAACTTCAGTCTTCATGTCATCAGTCTTCAGTACGATTAAGTTGTTGAGGAGTCATTGGGGATCAGTGAGTTATTGTCATCCTCACTGAACCCATCACCTTCTTCTTGGCTTAGATCACACTTCACTGAGTTCTGCCTCACTGAATGGAGAACCTTTCTTCTTAGGCTCGGTCTTAGCATCCTGAAGGTGACTCACTGAGTTACTGTTCACTCAGTGACTTGTTTGCACTTAGGTTATTTTACGTTCAAATCCTTGTTAGAAGATGTGGGGAATTTAGTGACCCAACAGTCTCCCCCTATTTGAACATACAAATAGCCTAAGTGTTACTTGATTCAGCATGAGTTGTCAGGGTACATTGTCTCTTACTGAATGTTTGTTGTAATTGAAAGTAGGACATAACTATTTAAACAAAACATCATCTTATTTATAACTATTACATTTTTCCTACAAATTACAAACAAAATAAAGATAGTTGTTGCAGATCAGATGTTCAGATGATAGCCAAGTCCCTCAATCTTAGCTTTCTTTGATCTCAGTAGGTGTTTCTCAGGATGCTTCTCAATCTTTTCCCGAAGGTCCTTACAGAACCTTTGGTTTGCACCACTATGTATTGGAGAAGCTAACATCAGGTATGTTACCATTGCTGTGACCCCTGCCTTGTCTATATCAGACCATCTTTGGAAAGCAAGGTCTCCATATTCATCAGTGAAGCATAGACCTCGTTCAGGGTGTTCAAGCACGGTGTTGTTCACGAAGGTGATTCCTTCAGGAACGGACCTGTCACAATCCAATCCTGGGACCTTGATCTCAGGCTCGGATTCAATGTGCTTCCTTTTTCTCCTTGTGGTGGTTGATGAAGCAGTTCCTGTTGTTGGAGTAGGAAGAAGGGAGGGAATGTTGAGGGCTTCAGGCATTGCTCTCAGTCTGTCATACCTTTCACTCAGTGACTTGAGAAGTTGATCAACAACGACACCATTTTTCTTGGCAATGATGGGACGAAGTTCATCAAGTTCAGTGATCCCAAAGTCAGCGAATTTGAATGGCTTATGAATGTCCATGATTATTTTATCAGCCCCCCTGAAGACAGTGACCAATGCGGGTTTGGTATTCCTATGGATTTTGATGTCAGTGATGGTTTCAGGCTTCAATCTTTCCTTCATCACCCAATGATATCTTTCAACCCTGGTCTTTCTGATCTGAGCTTGCCTTTTCAATTTTTCTTCCCTTTCCCTTTTCAGAGCATTCATCTGTTCTTCCTGAGCCTTTTTAAAGGCTGCACCAGCTTGCTCAGTAGCTAGTGCCTCATCATCCAGACCAATCTTTTCAGCCTCCTCATGAACAACCTGTATCAGTTCAGGCTTGCTCAATCTCTCTTCTTCAGCTGCCTTTGCCACTTTCTCAGTTCTTTCCATGTAGTCTTGTATTTGGTCATTGGTGAGTTGATAGATTTTTCCATTGATTTCAAATGGGACCCTGATAGGTTCATCAGGGTCAGTTCTCACCATTGTGGAGGCAGGCTGGAGTCTTACTTCAGGTTCTGAGGTGGTGGCTATGCTTTTTCCTCTGTCCTGAAAGAGAGTGGGGGAGACTGGTTCCTCTTGTGGTGGAACCTGTGTGATTGGTGTGGCTTCAGTGACATGCTCCCCCTCAGTGTGAGAGGGCTGTCCAGCTTCTTGTTCATCAGTAACAGGGGTTTCAGGAACATTCTCCCCCTCAACAATTGCCGGAGCTGCAGTGATGGCAAGTGTTGGAGTTACTGAAGATGAAGTAGAAGTACCCTTGAAGGCTTGAAACATTTCTTTCATCATGGACTTGATCTCCGCAGTATCCTGATGAATGAGAGATACCTTGGAGTCAAGTGAAGCCTGAGAGTTTTCAAGGGCAGTCATCCTGGATCCCATAGTCCATGCCAGAGATGTGGACTTCAGGGATTGAGCTGTCACTGATGCTTCCAACTGAGTGAAGGAAGACTTGAGGGACTCCACCATGGAGCTGAGATTCTGAACATTTGAATCCCTTATCAAACCAAGTAACTCAGTAAGAGCCGCTGAGTTGACCTGGTACGTCTCAGATGCCTGAAGAATTTTCTTGTTGAGCTCAGGGTCATCCTTGACTGATTCTTGAACTGACTTAACCCCTGTAGCCAGCTCCTTTAGGGATTCCAAAAACTGATTGATGTGCGAAGCCATTTGTGTCAGGGAGTGAGAGACAGTGGAATTTTGCTCCGTGACATCATCATTGTAGTCTTCAACAGCATCCTTGAGGAGGTGATAGTGGACTGCTTGCTCAGCATGCATGTCAAACACCTCTTCAGTGACCCCCCTGTACAAAATATTGGTCATTTTCTTGATGAACTTTTGGAAGGCTCTTTCAGTGAGAGGAGTTGAATCGTCTTCTGAGGTTTCCGGCTCGGAATGTTGTTCGTCATGGTTAGAGGTTTGAGGAGACTGAGTAACAGGTTCAGGGACTGTCTCCTCATCCTCCATATCATCTCCGGCCGTGAAGACCTCCTCGTCACTGTTAAATTCATCATCAGAAAATAAGAATGCCTGAGCATCCGCCAGGGAGGTAATCTGCAACAAATGGAGGTTATCCGGCTCCTCTTCATAAGAAGATTTGCCTTCGTTTTGGCCAGGTCCTGACCCCTCAAATCCGGTAGGTTGGGTTTTACCTATCTGGTCTTTAAGGCCAGTTCCCAAGTAATGCGCACCTCCGGGAGTGGTTTTGGGTTCCATATCAGCGGGTGGTTTATATCCCTCTGAATCTTTGTCCCCCGTGACCCCTTCAGACACTGATGGGTGTTTTTCAGTGCCATCACTAGGAGCCGTGAATGTTGTGTCCCTATCAGTGGGTTGTATGTTTCCCACTGAGTCTTGGGGATGAGTAGGGGTGCCCTCAGACAAAAGCTTTGATTTGCGAATGTCCTCATCAGACAAATGAGTGGTTGAGTCCCCCTTTCCAACAGGCTTGGTCTGGCCTATCGAAGGTTTAGGGACATGAACTCCCTGATGCTTGGGTTTTGATCTACTCGAGCCTTTAGCAGGATGTGATTGTTTGTGGACCCCCTTCTTAGTGGAGTAGTGCTGCCCCACCGAGGATTTAGGATCCCTTACTCCCTGAGACTCTGGTTGTGATTTGCCAGAGCCTTTAGCAGGATGTGAAGGTTTGGTTTGTTTCGGCTCAACTGTCTTGTTTATGACAGTAGAGTCTTTGGAAACGGGTTTGCCCGAGGTCACTGAGTGTGATGTCTCAGTGCCCTCCGATGGCTTTTGTTGCAGGCCTAGTGACTGGGTTATTATTCTCAGGGTGTCCGCAGTCAAGGGCGGTATTTCAGGCCCCTTTTGGGCAGCCTTAAGGTTAGAGGTCTCAGTGTCAAGTGACTTGGGTTGAGCCACCTTCCTGGACCCCTGTCCCTTCTTCCTCTTCACCTTTTTGGTGGGAGAGGGTACTGGTGATATAATATTGTCACCCTGGATAGCAGTACGCATATATTGGGTCAGGGTGACTGGTGTAACCTCTAGAGGGTCACGAGAGTAATTAGCCTTGTGTAACACTTCAGGCTCAAAACCTACTGCATCAGGCTTTGCATACTCAGACCCAAGCAAGTCTTGTAGGGCACAGGAAATGAATCTAGGGTATGACATAAGTTTTTGCCTAGACTTCCCCCTAACTTTGCTATGAGGTCCTTGAAGATCAATTCTCCAAGGTCAATAAATTTACCTCAATGAGACTGAACAATATCATTGCTTGAGTATTGTTCAATTGCTCAGTAGAGGATTTATTTCCCCCGAGGACCTGAATGACAAAGGTCATTATTATCCTCCAGGGGGCTGGGAACCAGGTCTTGATGATTGGGGCTTTGGATAGTAGGGCCCCTGGTGACACTTCAGGGTGAAGTTTGTCATAAGGCCCTAGGGTCAGTAAGACCTCCTTCCCATGTTTATCAGATGGTGGGACAACGAAGGTCTGTGCGTAATCAAGCCCAGTGGCTTTGGCAAAAGTCTTATAGTCAAGAGTTAGGGACTTAGTTCCATTCTTGACTGTAAACTTAATTTTGGCCTCTTTGGGCACATCAGGGCTTTCAACCACTGCTGTGCACCAAAATTCCCTCAAATACTCAGGGTAGATGACTGAGGGGGTTTTTGTGAATGCGGTGGTCAGAAAGCAGTTCTGAAGGAACTTCACCACTTCCCTGTATTCAGGGAACCCTTCAGGGTAGGCAAAGTTCCCCACCACATTATTTTTGGTGAGGTCTACGCTTTCCATTGGAAATCCACATTGGGTGCGTATTTTATGACCTTAGAAGAAGCCATTTGGTATGATAAAAAACCTGGTTTTAGTTTGAAAAATGGGTATGGATGAGGAAACACACGCAGTTTTGAAAACAATTTGCAAGAGTTTTGTTATGATTTTAAAAGCGTGTGTGTGTTTCCCTTTTGTGGGGGTATTTATAGGGTAAGGATTTGGGTGGTGATGTTGCGGATACCAAAGGTTTAATTTATTCAACCGAAGCGGCATAATAATTTTGGTTTGATATCCGCATTAAATATCACGATTCCCATTACCCTATTTTCTCTCACATCGTGGATGAACAGTTGTGTGGCTCTGCAAATAATGCACTTTTGCAGAGAGAAATTATCACAACTTTTGTGTGTGAGGGAGCATTTAATGCTCAGTGATGTTTGGTGAGAGGGATGTGGGGGCCCAAGGAGTGGATGCCAGTTGTGTAAGTGACATATATTCCTATATTTAATAAGATTCAGTTACCTACCTGGGACATTAACTGACTAAATACTTAGAGCATTTAGTTAGGGTATTCAATGCCATTTTTCATCCTGAGCCCCCTGAATGATTTTTCATTCAATAAAAAATGAGTTTTCAGGAAAGGTGTGATCAGGGACCTAGAGAATTTACATCAGGTTGGAACATTCTTTGATCAGTTTCCTGATTCTATGTCCAACATGCCCAGTTCAGCTTTCAATCTTGTGAAAGTGGGTTCATCCAAAGGTTTTGTGAAGATATCAGCTAGCTGATACTCAGTGGGGATGAAATGTAGTTCAATTTCACCATTTGCTATATGGTCCCTGATGAAGTGGTATCTGATGTCAATGTGTTTGGTTCTTTGATGAAGCACTGGATTGTTTGAGATGGCTATGGCACTTGTATTATCACAAAAGATAGGTACCATCTTATACTGAATGCCATAGTCACTCAGTTGGCTTTTCATCCATAGTACATTTGCACAACATCCTGCAGCAGCCATATATTCAGCTTCAGCTGAGTACATGGCCACTGATTGTTGTTTCTTTGTACTCCAACACACAAGTTTACCACCAAGAAATTGGCAGGATCCTGAAGTACTTTTCCTATCCATGTTACATCCTGCATAGTCAGAGTCAGTGTACCCTTTGAGATCAAATCCTGAACATTTTAGGTAATACAAACCAAGGTTTGGAGTACCCTTCAGGTACCTGATAATTCTCTTGACAGCAGTGAGATGTGATTCTTTTGGGTCAGCCTGGTATCTTGCACACAGGCAGACTGAGAATTGGATATCAGGCCTTGAGGCAAGTAAGTACATCAGGGAGCCAATCATTCCTCTGTATTGGGTTTGATTCACTGATTTTCCAGTGAGATCAGGGCCAAGGTTGTTTGGAGGAACCATAGGAGTTTTTACTGAAGAGCAGTTAGTGAGCTCATACTTTTTCAGTAGGTTCCTGAGGTATTTCTCTTGGCAAATGGATATTCCTTTTTCAGTTTGTTTAATTTGTAGTCCAAGAAAGTATGTGAGTTCACCCATCATGCTCATTTCAAACTTTGTGGTCATAAGTTTTTCAAATTGTTTGCAAAGTTTGTAACTTGTTGAGCCAAAGATGATGTCATCAACATACACTTGGACAAGAATGACATCATCCTTTGTTCTGTAGATGAACAGTGTGTTGTCAATTCTTCCTCTGACAAACTTGTTTTGGATCAGGAAGGCTGAAAGAGTTTCATACCATGCCCTGGGTGCTTGTTTCAGTCCATAGAGGGCTTTGTTCAGCTTATAGACATGGTTAGGGTATTCACTACTTTCGAAACCAGGAGGCTGTTGCACATAAACATCTTCTTTGATGTTACCATTCAGGAATGCACTTCTAACATCCATTTGGTAAACTTTAAAGTTCATGTAAGTTGCATAGGCAAGGAAGATCCTGATGGCTTCCATTCTAGCAACAGGTGCAAAGGTTTCCTCATAGTCTATACCTTCCTGTTGATTATATCCTTTGGCAACCAGTCTTGCTTTGTTTTTGATGACTGTGCCATTCTCATCAGTCTTATTCTTAAAGACCCATTTCATACCAATGATTAAAACACCCTGGGACATTCAACAAGGGTCATGACATCATTTCTGTCAAATTGTTCCAATTCATCTCTCATGGCCTGAACCCAACTTTCATAAGTCAGGGCTTCTTTGACATCTTTAGGCTCAATTTCTGAGAGATAGTCAGCATAAAGACATATATTGGCAGTGGCAGCCTTGAGTTTGGCAGCCTTGCTTCTTGTGAGCATGCCTTCAGTGGGTTCACCAATGATGTTCACAAGCTCAATGATTTTGGATCTAGTCTAGCTATCCTGGGGTTTGGGATAGGAATTTGAGCTTGTAGGAGCCTGATTAGATTCAGACTCAGGAACATGAGGTAACTCATCAATATGTACTTCAGTGACAACTGTAGGAACAATTTGTTCTGTGGGTTCCTGAACATTTTGTTCAGTGGTGTCAGTCTCATTTGAGACAGGCTGAGTTTCTATGTACTCACTGATAGGTGGTTGGGGTAGATTGTGAGGGATGATGTAATAGGAGACATCAGCATCAGCTTGGTATTGAGTTGAGGGATTGTTCTCAGGATGATACTCATCAGGAGGATATCTTGATGAGTCATCAATACCAATTTCTTCTACTGAGGAATTTGAGAACCTGATGGATTCAGTGCTCTCATCAACAGTAATGTGATAAGTTTCCTCAGTTTGTTGTCTCCTTGTGTTGAACACCCTGAAGGCTTTAGAGACCAAGGAATATCCCAGGAAGTATCCATCATCAGCTTTGGCATCAAATTTACCTAAGTGATCCTTGTGATTATGTATAAACACAGGACATCCAAATACATGAAAATAGCTGATGTCAGGAATCCTTCATTTGAATATCTCATAAGGTGTCTTATTATGCCTTTTCACAATGATTGACCTGTTTTGAGTGTAGTAGGCTGTTTTAACTGCCTCAGTCCAAAAATGTTTTGAGAGGACTGAGCCATTCAGCATTGTTCTTGCTGCCTCAATGAGTGTTCTATTTCTCCTTTCAGCTACTCCATTTTGTTCAGGAGTATAGGGAGAAGTGAAATTTTGAGAAATTCCTTTCTCATCACAAAAACACTCAAGGTCTTGGTTTTTGAATTCAGTGCCATTGTCAGTCCTGATCTGTTTAACTTTGACATCATTTTGATTTTCAATGTTCCTGAAAAATGACATGATGGTTTCAGCTGCCTGACTCTTTTTAGTCAGGAAGTAAACCCAAGTATATCTTGAGTATTCATCCACTATGACCAGAGTGTACTTCTCATGGTGTATGGACATTGGACTGACAGGTCCAAAAAGGTCCATATGAAGAAGATGCAGGCAGCTTTTGATGGAAAAGGTTTGTTTGGTTTTGAATGATGCCCTGTGGTGTTTTCCTTTTTCACAAGCAAAACAAGGCTTGTCTTTGGTATACACCAGGGATGGAAGGCCCAGAACTTTGTTCTGTTTGGCCAGGTTGCTGATGTTTTTGAAGTTGAGATGAGAGAGTCTCCTATGCCATAGCCAGTTGATTGTCTCACTTGCCTTTGAGAATAGGCAAGTCCCATTTTGAGTCAGGGATGACATGTCAAGGACATATACATCATCCCTCCTAGGGGCAATCAACACAACTTCCTTATTGGCATTAAAGATGGTCCCTCTCTTGTCATCAAACTGAACTATGTATTTGGCATCACATAGTTGGGAAACACTTATCAGGTTGTACTTCAGACCATTGACATAAGTTATTCTTGTAAAAACTATACCATTGCAGTTTACTAAACCATAACCCTCAGTGGGAGCTGATGAGTTATCACCAAATACTACTTTGGGTCCTGGTTCTTCCACATATTTGTGCAGAAAACTTTTCACACCAGTCATACTTCTGGAGCATCCACTGTCTAGATGCCAGGTAGGATCCTTGATGTGTTTCTGCACAAACAGTAAACTGGGTTAGTTTTGCTTGTTGACCCACCTTCTAGTGGGCTTAGTCCTCAGGGACTTTTTGAACTCAGTTAGTGAATCATGGTCTGAAGTTGTGTGACCTGAGCTTCCACATGTTTTACATTTTATGGATGTTGATGCATCAGGTGACTGAGAAGTGTTGGTTTGGTTTTTCCTTCTGGACTGAATCACTTTGTCATGCCCCCTTGGTTTCATGGGAGGGATCTCCACAGATGTCACAGCATTCTTTCATCATACAATCATCAGGAAGATGATCATTGAAACCACAGTGAGGACATGGTGAGAAAGGCTTAGCCTTCAGTCTTTGTTTGGAAGGTGTGGCATACTGATAGCCTTGGGTTTTGTATTGACCCCTTGCCTTTAAACAGGCAGTGTAGGGGATGTGATCACAAGTTCTGTGGTCCTCTTGTTTGCATATCATACAAAACAGGACTCTGTAGCATTTATCAGTGCTGTGATTTGGATAATTGCATAGTTCACATCTCCCTGAGGGTCTGGGTGTGGTTTTTGGTTTGGAAGAACCTGAGGATACTGAGGGCTTTGTAGGTTTAGAGTCAGAGTTTTTCTCAGTAGACTCAATTTTCTCACTCAGCATCCTGACAAGTTCAGCAAGCTGATCAACCTTTGAATCAGTGCTTTCATGCTTCACTTCAGTAGTTACTGAAGGTTTTTGGTATTCAGTGGGTGCAGGAGTAGGTCTTTTCAGTATAGTCCTTCCTAACCTTGATTTCTCTTTAGGAGAATGTGGTTGAAAGACTAATGGTGCAAGGTCAGAATTGGGTTTTGCTCCCTGAAGTTGTTTCAGTGGAGGGAGTGGTGAATCAGACTTAGACTCTGTGATGGACTCAGTAGGACTAAGTTCATCAGTGACTCCTAGCAGCTCCTTGATGGTCTGACTTTCAGGCTCCAGGATTCTTCCAGTGTTAAAATTTGGCAATTTACTATCAGGATTGTTTCTTTCAATCCAATCACTGGGTTTGGGAGCTAGTTCTTTGCTAGAGAGTATGTTGGTTAATAGAAAAGTTGTGGAATGGTTACTCTCCCCTGAAACTTCAGTGAGTTGATCATCACCCAGACCAGCCTTATTGGGGCTGGGTGAGAGACTCAGTGTTTCATAAAGTTTGGGGTTTTTCTGAGTCCACTTCCAAATAATTTCCTTTTCTTTCTTAAGTTCTTCCTGAAGAGCTTGATTTTTTTTTTACAAGTTCAGAGTTTTGAATTTGAAGTGTGACACTTTCAAGCTTGGCTTGTTTTAAGGCAAGTAAATCATCTCTACAATGATTTAATTCAAAACTAAGTTTGTTAAATTTTGAAAACAAATTAAGTCTTTGCTCTTCAACATACTTAAGATCAACATTAATATAGTCTAAGTAAGATTTCCAATCATCATTATCATCCATAGAAAGTAAAAGATTTACCTTCCTCATTGTGATGTTGACCCATTCACCATTTCTTGCATGACTCTTCCCCACAGCAAGTTTGTTATCTTCTGACAGAGCCATCAGGGCACTGATGTGAACTTCATCATCATCAGAGGACACTTCAACCTCATCCCAGTCATATGTTTCAGCAACAAGCCCTTTGTTCTTGGCTTGAGTAGGCTTTGGAGCCTGAGGAGGCTGAGAGACTGTTGAGGATGATTCAAGAAGGGCAAGCTTAGCTTTTGCCTTTCTATACTTTGCTTCAAAGTCAATTTGAGGGACTTTTTCAAATCTTTGACTAGACTGAAGCATTTTTGGTTGAAATTTGCTGGGGCCTGAAAAAGAGTTATTTCCTGAAAATTTGAAAGATGGTTCTGAGGTTGTTTTTGAAAAACAATCTTTAGCAAAATGCCCCATTTTGCCACATTTAAAGCATTCAGTATTGTCATTTGCTTTAGAAGGAAATTTGTTTTTCTTAAAAAACCTTTTTGAATTAGCAAGGAGTGCTCTTTCATGAAATTCAATTTGAAGATCATTAAGATACTCCTCACTGGTTCTTTGGTCAACCTCATCATCAGATCCATCCTGAAAATCCTGCACAACACCTTTTGAATAGAAAGCAGTTGATATGGGTGTAATTGTCAAGGCCTTTTTGGTCTCCTGAGCTTTACCAGGGTATCTCCTGGTGATAAGATTGTCTTCATAGACAAACTTCCCATAGATGGCAGGGAGCTCAAGGTTCTGAATGTGGTTTGCATTTCTCAATCCCTGAGAGAAGTTTAACCACTTCTCAGGGAGACTGTTGACAAAACCAACATTGATCTCATGTTTTGACAGTATAACACCATCATTGGTCAGCTCATTCAGGAGGGTCTTATACCGAGTATAAGTCTCAGAGAGACTTTCAGAATCCTTGGCCCTGAAGGTATTGAATTCAAGCTTCAGGTCCATGATTCTATTCTCTTTGGTATCAGAAGGCCCTTCATAGCTATGAACCAGGTCAGTCCATGTCTGCTGGGCAGTGGGACAGTTGATCACTGATTCCATTATATCATCAGGAAGGCATGATATAATGATGCTTTTCAGGCGCTGGTCTTGATTGACCACCCTCCTTTCATCTGGGGTCCACTGAGCTTCAGGTTTGATTAAACCTTGGGCAGTTGTTGGGACATATGGACCCTCATTAATCAATTTGTTGTAATAAGGTTCCATCCCAGTTAAGTAGCAAAGCATTCGCTTTTTCCACTTGTTAAATTTGCCAGCTTCAAGTCGAGGGGCAGTTGCTGAATAACTTCCACCCTTTTTATCAACAAGCTGGGGAACATCTATGTCAGTCATAGTGGGATCTTGATTTTAAAAACTTGAGCACTCTTTAGGCTTAGAAAACAGATATGAGTTTTACAAATCAGAGGCTCTGATACCACTTGTTGGTCTCTTTTACTTGGTTATCAGTAACTAAAAAGTTAAAGTAACCAAGTTATATGACTTGAACACAAATGTATGAAAATGATTAACAGTAAAGCAACGTAAAAAATAAGAGACAATATTTTCCAACGTTTAATTCTTTATTAGAAGTTAATCAAAAAGAATCGTACCCAAGTGTTTGCGGAATAACACTTGGGGTTGAATTGACAAGTATTGTATGGACTCCTCACTAAACTCAACTAAGTTGAGTGACAACTTAAATTACCCACTGAGCTATCTCAGGGGCTTGTGTTGTTCTTTGGAGGAGTAAAGTGGTTTGTGAATGCTTTGCATTAATTGCACAAACTTGTCAACTTTTACTCCTTACATTTGCTTCCTATTTATACACAAGTATAGAACAACTAAATATACATTGGACCTAAAGCTTCCTTAACAATATCTTGAAAGATATTATTCTTCTGGCAAGGAACCTTCATTGAGTTAGATCCAAAAGGCACTTTCTGATGACAGACTGGTTTTAACCATTTGGGGAAAGTTTGAGATTAAAGTGATAAAGCACTTTAATAAAGCAGCTCAGACTTTCCCGCCCAGTCCCGCCAAAACTTCAGTCTTCATGTCATCAGTCTTTAGTACGATTAAGTTGTTGAGGAGTCATTGGGGTTCAGTGAGTTATTGTCATCCTCACTGAACCCATCACCTTCTTCTTGGCTTAGATCACACTTCACTGAGTTCCGCCTCACTGAATGGAGAACCTTTCTTCTTAGGCTCGGTCTTAGCATCCTGAAGGTGACTCACTGAGTTACTGTTCACTCAGTGACTTGTTTGCACTTAGGTTATTTTACGTTCAAATCCTTGTTAGAAGATGTGGGGAATTCAGTGACCCAACACATAGTCTATGAGAGCTTGTTTCATCCATAGTGCTTGTTGACATGCCTTTCCAGTGCTTACGTATTCGGCTTCGGTGGTAGAAATAGCAAGAGCGGTTTGCTTCATTGAAAACCAAGATGTTAGACAACATCCCATAAAAGTGCAAATACCGCTAGCGCTCTTTCTATCTACGTAGTCTCCCGCATGATCCGAATCCGTAGACGATGGTTTCTATGCTGGATCCCTTAGGATACCATAATCCGAAGTTTATAGTGCCTTTAATGTATCGGAAGATACGCTTAACCGCTTCTAGGTGAGAGGTTTTGGGATCCTCTTGAAACCGGGTACAAAGGCAGACACTAAACATGATATCAGGTCTACTTGCCGTTAAGTATAGTGAACTACTGTTGGATCGTGTACACCTTGAACTTGTGTTGATAATGATACTTTGAGTGATATCACTAAGTATGCGGAATCTACTTAATGATACTTAGAAGATTGATTGTAAGTGAAACAGATTTATGTATGAACAATGAATGTAACAAAACAACTAGCTCCAATATTATTAATAATAATAATACGAGTGATCTGAGATATCACTAGGGTTACACCTTGAAGCTCTAAGAAAACGTATTAGAAAAGATATTTTCTAACTATGATCTAGGATCTCCTTTTATACAACAAGGAGTCCTCTTGTACAAGATAAGTATAATACTAATAGAATAAGATATACACAAAATCTTTTCTATGTTTATCAATGCGCGTTTCTCTAACAGCTAACAAGTGAGCAGTGGTAATATTTGTTCTTGCAGTGGTAATGAGTTTCCACTGCAAGTACAATCTTCTTGCAGTTGTAATATCTTCACTAGCCGTGGTAACTGATAGAATAATTCCCAACAATCCTCCCCTAAACTTATGATTTATTTGTAAATCAATAAGTTTCTTCAAGTATACAATAAACCTGAAAATATGGGAATTCTTCCAAACACTTATCTTGTTTTTCTTAATCCTTTATCAGCTCTTACACTTTGATCTTTAATCTTCTGAGTCAAAGCTCTAACCTTCCCATTATCTGCATAAACTCTCTGCATAAAGTCTTAACATTGACATGCTGAGAGCAAACCATGCTGAGAACAAACCTCCCCTGAATTTGATCATTATTATTAAAATTTTGTATCCTCCCCTGTTTGGGAGAATCTCCACCAAAAGCAGCACAATCAGACAAAATTCAGAAGACCTTCCATCAATTAATATCCACCTGTTAAGAGAATGTGGTACACAGTTCCATCAATTCCTTTCGTAACATACTACCTTCAGCACTTCCAGATGTATTACCTTCTGGGAGAGGTGCATCATAAGGCATAGATTCAATTTCTTACCTAGTGAAACTAGATAGTACTACTGAACCACGCATATGTTTAAATTTGGCTAGAGATTGCACAACCTGTATCTAATCCTTGAGAATCAGACACATGAAGTGTTGCCAAAGAAAAAGTTTACACTGTCAGTGGTAACTGTGAACCTGCAGTGGTAAAAATCAAAAGAGTTTTTCAAAGAGCAATGATAAGTAAAACATGTAAAATTTTCTGCTCTAATTATAGTTTTTAGCAAACTATCAGCTATCAACGGATTTGATATGTCTTTACCATGAGCCGTTTGCTATGGACTAGCCAACTCTTGATCACTAGGATGTATGGTGAGTTGATAACCTAGTTTTTGGTAAACTATCAACCATGAACGGATTTGATGTGTCTTTACCTGTAGCCATTTGCTCAGGACTAGTTGATTCTTATGTGGATTAGACATGGTGAATCAATAACCATTTGTTATGTGTCTTAAGATACACATCTTATAACTCCATTCAAATTAACCATCCAATCTTAACCAAGAATAGTGAACCCAAGTAACTTTTAACCAAGTTACTATTTATACATTTATTGCTCCAAAGGCAACTTGATATCTTCCATAATTACTTCTTCGACCTACCAAAACGGATGGAAGTAAATAATCTTCATTAATTAGCCATAAACCTTGACTTTGCATATAAATAGGGATCAAAAACTTTTATCTTTCATCAACAATATCCCTCAAGAAACATAATCCCATACAGCATCATGAGTTGGTTTCCACTTATCTATATCTCCTCGGATGATTCTTCAGATGAAGAAATCAGCTACTACTCAGATTCTGAGGAGCATTCTACTGGATGGAGTGGATACTTTCCACCAACAACTGCATCAGCTCCCTCTGTTGATGTTGATTCAGAGAAAGATGATCCAACCTTCAACCTTTCTGAGGAACTACCAAAAGCACTTACAACTGCCCTGAAGACTGCCATAAACAACATGAAGTGGCCAGAGTCATCAAAGCCTGCAAAAGATCTGAAACCTCCACCACAAGTGCTTGGGCTTGCATGTCCAAGAAAGCAACTGTCCTTTGATGAGAAGAGGAACAAGCCAGCTAAGAGCAAGCATGCATATGAGGGCAAAGGAAAGAAGCCTATGTAGTGTCTGAAGATCTTAGGTTGTTAGGTTGTAAGTTGTTGACATGTGTTTTGAAGTTGTCTTTGTGAAAGAATGTACACTGCAACCTTTTTTAAGTAATAAATAAATGATCTTCTCTATTTCCATGTTAACACTGTGAGAGCAAATCTTTCCACTGTGTGATATAGAGTTTCCACTGAGCTTGTTTGTTAGTGAAAAACCATACATACATATACAAACAATAATAGTACATTAAAAGCTATCCTGCTACACTAAAAAGTATTAGACATCAAGAGGTTATGGATTAAGCATTCCAATACCTGTTACCAAGTACTGAAACCTACCCACATCAAGCCCTTTTGTTAATAAATCAGCATAATTGTCATCAGTATGAATTTTGACAACATTAATGAGTTTTTCTCAAAACAATCTCTAATAAAGTGATGTCTAATTTCAATATGTTTAGTTTTACTGTGTTGCACAGGATTCTTAATAATGCAAATTGTACTACTATTGTCTATATAGATGATGGTGTTCATGAAATTGTACCCATAATCCAAGAGTTGATTCTGAAGCCAAAGGATCTGAGCACAACAACTAGCAGCTGCAACATATTCTGCTTCAGTAGTTGAAGTAGCAACCATTGTCTGTTTCTTGCACTGCCATGACACCAATCTACATCCAAGGAATTGACATCCTCCTGTGGTTGACCTTCTATCCAGACTTGCACCAGCATAGTCACTATCTGAATAGGTAATCAACTCCATAGGTGATTCCCTTGGATACCACAATCCCAGATTAGGATAAGTCTTCAAGTATCTAAAAATCTTTTCCACTGCAGTCATATGAGATGTCTTTGGAGTCACTTGAAATCTTGCACAGGCACACACAGCAAACATAATGTCTGGCCTTGATGAAGTAAGATACATCAAAGAGCCAATCATTGACCTGTAAGTATGCACATCAACATTTACACCACTAGCATTCTTCAACAATAAGTGAGTGGTCTTGTCAGCAGGGGTATTGGAAGATTTTGCATCAGTGAACTTGAACTTCTTAATAATCTCAGCCACATACTTGTCTTGACTAATAAAAATTCCTTCTTTACTCTGTTGAACTTGCAGCCCCAAAAAGAATGTGAGTTCCCCCATAGAACTCATCTGAAATTCATCTTTCATCAGCTTCTCAAACTCTTTACACATCTCTGGTTTAGTTGATCCAAAGATAATATCATCAACATATACTTGAACAAGTAGAATATCACCCTTGTCTTTCTTGATAAACAAAGTTTGATCTATCTTGCCCCTATGAAACCCATTATTCATTAAATAAGTAGCTAAGGTTTCATACCACTTCCTTGGAGCCTGATGTAGACCATAAAGAGCCTTGACTACTTTATAAACTTTGTTGGGGTGATGTGGGTCTTCAAAGCCTGGAGGTTGAGCAACATATACCTCCTCATCAATAGTACCATATAGAAAGGCACTCTTAACATCCATTTGATAGACAGTAAAGCCCATAAATGATGCACAAGCAAGAAATAGTCTAATAGCCTCAATCCTTGCAACAGGAGCAAAAACTTCTTCATAATCAATACCCTCCTCTTGAGTGTATCCTTGAGCAACTAATCTAGCTTTGTTCCTGATGACAATGCCTCTTTCATCTTTCTTATTTCTAAACACCCATTTAGTACCAATCACTTTCATACCATCAGGTAAATCACAAAGAACCCAAACTTTTTGAAGCTTAAACTGCAATAGCTCTTCCTGCATAGCTTCAACCCAGCTTGATTCTTCTAAAGCCATAGAAACATTTTTAGGCTCCATTTGTGATAGAAAGCAGAAGAATAAACATTCATTCTTAGTAATGTGATTCTTGGACTCATAGACTTCACTTATGAACCCATGAACATCTGTCATCCTTGTTTGCCTTCTTGTCTTCACACCTGAATTAATTTCACCAATAACATTCTTAATTGGATGAGCATTATGAATTGTAGACTGTGATGTGTTAGGAATATCATATGATGATGGCATATTAGTGATTTCAACATCATCAATTTGTGTCTCCTGAGCTATATTTTCCACATCTGGACCTTCAGTGGAAACATCATGTGTTGCAGTGGTAGTAGGATTACCACTGTCTTCAGGAATATCATCATGCAGAACATCAAAATTCACAAATTCATCTTCCTGACTAGTATTCTTTGAAGGTTGTGAGTCTGCATTAGCATCAAAGTCCCAAATAGGCATAACAAATTGATCTTTATCATCCTCATCATCTTGACAAGATTCATCTTCATCAATGAACTCTTCTGAGTTTTCAAGATTAACATCACTTGAATCTGAAGTAATAGGAACATAATTCATAGTATTTGATAAAGTCTCAAGATCAAATAGCCATTCAGGTCCTGAACCTGCTATATTAGCTTTATTTTCAAGAAACTGAACATGCAAATTCTCTTCTATCTTTCTTGTTCTTAAGTTGTAGACTCTAAAAGCTTTACTAACCATGGAATAACCAACAAAGAAACCTTCATCAGCCTTTTCTTCAAACTTTCCCAAATGATCAATGGTATTGAGAATTGTGACATGACATCCAAATGGCTTCAAGAAATCCAAAAGTGGGGGTCTTCCTCTGAAAAGCTCATAAGGTGTCTTTTTCTTTGACTTGACCACTAATACCCTATTTTGAATATAGCAAGCAGTGTTAACTGCTTCAGCCCAAAATGTCACTGGTAACTTTGAATCAGCTATCATGGTTCTAGCAGCCTCAATTAGTGTTCTATTTCTTCTTTCAGCAACACCATTTTGCTGAGGTGTTCTTGCAACACTAAATTCTCTTTTAATACCTTTGTCTCTGCAGAAGTCATCCATTACTCTATTCTTGAACTCTGTCCCATTGTCACATCTGATGATCTTTATCTTCTTTTCAGCCTGATTTTCAACTTCAGTGATGAAAGTCTTGAGTATGTCTGTAGTTTCATCCTTGGTATTTAAGAAGAAAACCCAAGTAAATCTGCTAAAATCATCAGTCACAACAAGGCAATACTTCTTCAAATTGATGCTGCTAACAGAAGTAGGACCAAACAAGTCCATATGTAGCATGTAGAGTGGATGATCAATAGTATTAACTGTCTTGGTCTTGCATGAGGCTCTGTGTTGCTTTCCTTTAAGACAAGCAACACATGTTTGATCATTTTCAAATCTCTTCTGAGGTAATCCTATGACCAGACCATCTTTTACAATCTTATTGATGGTCTTGAAATTAACATGACCAAGTCTTCTATGCCAAAGCATAGATTCATCCAAAGTGGCTTTTGCAAGTAAACAAGTAACATCATCCTTAGCCACTATCTTCTTCATGTCAATGCTATATAGATTACCTTTTCTAGGGATTTTAAGCAAAATGTCTTTTTCTTCAGGTAGCTTATAATCCTTAGATAAGATAAAGCATTCATCTTCTGAGAATAGAACTCTGTGTTTCTTGTCACACATTTGTGACACACTGAAGAGGTTGTACTTGAGTTCTGGTACATAGTATACATTCTCAAAGTCCAAGTTTCCAGCCTTGATAGTACCTTTGCCTGAAACTTTGCCAGCAATTCCTCCTCCAAAACTGACAGCTTGCCCATCAAGTGATTTGAAATTAGAAAGATAGGCCTTGTTGCCAGTCATATGCCTGGAACACCCACTATCTGAATAACCTTGATCCTCTTTTGTCTTTGAATGTCCCTGCACACAACATAAAGGAATTAGTACCTTTTGGGGACCCAAGCCACAAATGACTTGGATCTGCCTCGTGTATCAATATAATTATATCTATCAAAGGTCATTGATACACCATTGGGATTGTTTGTTGTTCCTTTTGGTTTCCATTCCCAATGAGCTGAGGCCTTAACAGCTTTTCCCAAGTTTACCCTTTTCTTTTGAACATCAGTGGAAACAATTGGTCTTGCAGTGGTAACTGCATGCCTAGCAGTGGAAACTGCTGGATTAGAAAATTTTGGTCTCCACATGTGGTTCTTGTGATCATTCTTTTCAAAATAAGTCTTTTTCCCTGTTTGATAAGATTTAACAAAAGAAGTGACAGGGGACTTAGGATAAACTCTGTTATTACTTCTGGCAGTGGTAACTGCTGGTCTAGCAGTGGAAACATGTTTAATGCCAGTGGTAAGCATAACAGACCTGGGAACCATCTTGCTTAGGGGATTTGGGTGAGTCATTTTATTAGAATTTGATCCATTCACCCTTGTAAAAACTTCCCTTCTTCCCATGTGGTAGGTACAGTCTTTAGCTAAATGGTCAAAGCTACCACATATATGACAAGCCTTATTGTTGAACACAAAATCACTACCAAACTGCCTAGTTTTAACATGATTCCAACTTCTCATGTTCCCTCTAGGAGATTTAGGCCTATCCCTGTACATTTCAGCATACCTAGTAGTAGACCTAGTGAAATTTGACTGTGTTCTAGGCTTCTCTTTGACTTCTTCAGGAATGCTTTTACTTTCCTCAGTTTTAACATCTTTAGTAACACTAGTTTTAGACTCAACTTTCAAACATTCATCTTTAAGAGATGAGTCACTAGCACTATCAAAAGTCTCAACCTCAACCTGAACCTTTTCAGTTTCAACTGGTTTAACAAATTTTGGTCCATAGGTCATGGGTGGATCCTGAAACTCTTCTAAGCCTGTGTGAGCTAGGTCAATGCCAGGAGGTGCTGGAACACCTCTTAGAGGTGGTGGAACAGAATTGTATCCAAGACCTGATTTAGCTTTGCTCACAATTTGGGCTTCCCAAATTTTGTCAATGCTCTTGGATTGATGGTCTAGTGTTTTCTTAGTAATCTGAATATTCTCACTAGCCTTTTTGACTTTTTCAATCTCTTCCCTAAGAGCTTTATTAACTTCAACATAAAAATCTAAGTCTCTTTTTAAAACAGCAATGTCATCACTGAACTTAGATTCATTAGCCCTATAATGCTCTATCTGCTTTTCTAAAACACCTAGACCTCTTTTATGATTTGCTAAATTATAATTAGTATGATGTAAATCTAGCATCAGTTCATCATATTTTGTTTTAGAAATCTCTAACTCTTTTGCAGCCTTACAGTTTTTAGAACAAGCATTATCAGTATATACCTCAGAGTCAGAGAAAGCCATGAGTGCATGCTCAGTGGCTAGCATTGCAGATTCTGAATCATCTTCTCCATTCTGGGACATAAAGCTCCAATCAAAGCTCACTCCATCAATAGCCAATAGCACCTTTGGCTCTTCTGTTGTAGGTTCTTTGGTCTTTTCCTTCTTGTACCAAGTTGACTTATTGTCAGATTTCCTTGGTTTTCTGCATTCTCTTGCAAAGTGCCCCTTCTTGTGACAATTATAGCACTCCACCTTCTTTTTATCAAAACCTACAGTCTCATCACCACTTATATGTATCTTTCTCCCTGTCTTCTTCCAGAACTTCTTTTATCTTAAGCTGAGTAATGCTACCTGCCATTTGATGTCCATCTCCTCCATATCATCTTCATCAATTTGATCCAAGTCCTCATGATTGAGGATTGAACCACCCACATGGCTTGATATAAAGGCATAGAAAGTAGCATCACTTAGTCCTGCAATCTGCTTCTTTGAGCTCCTAGTGGAAACATTTCCATTACCAGTGGAAACAATCATGTTACCACTGTCATTATCACTGTCACTTTCATCATCAGAACTATCATTACCTGATGATGATATGAGTGCTACACCTGCAGAACTTGTTTTTAACTTGCCAGCTTTCTTTAGTCTTTGTTCAATAACTTTGAAGTTATTGTACACATCATTAAGCTTCATGGTCTCAAGATCTGACTTGTCTTCCCATACAGCAACATTTGTATCAAACTCAGCAGGTAAACTTCTTAGAAATTTAAGATTGAGGTCTTCCTTTTCTACCTCAATTCCAAAAGCAGTCAGCTGAGTTACAATCTTTTGTAGCCTTGTGAATATGCTATCAAGAGATTCATTGCTTGATGAACCAAAATTCTCATAGGTCTGCTTCAGTAAAGTCTTTTGAGTTTTCTTGGTATAGTCATTACCACCAAACACTTCACATATCTCATCAAAGAGGGTCTTTGCAGACTTGTATTTGGTAAAAGCCAGAACTTGTTCTCTGGGTAGAGCCATCAATAGCAAACCTCTAGCCTTCAAATCATTCTTTAGTTGGTTTCTTTCTTCATTGGTAACAGGACCATCGTTTACTTTTGTTACTGGCTTGTCACCAACCATCTCTACAGTTGTACCAGGTTTGAATGAATTTCCACACATTATGATCTCCCATAATGTGTAGTCTTAAACCATAAAGAATTGTTCTATCATAAGCCTCCACATCTCAAAGTCATTAATTTTAAGCTTGGGAAGCTTTGCAGCAATGTTTGATTGGCTTGTTTCTGTCTCCATTGTATCTTTTGAATCTGCCATAGGATCTTCTAAATCAAAATATCAAAGCCTTTCTCTGATACCACTTGTTGGATCGTGTACACCTTGAACTTGTGTTGATAATGATACTTTGAGTGATATCACTAAGTATGCAGAATCTACTTAATGATACTTAGAAGATTGATTGTAAGTGAAACAGATTTATGTATGAACAATGAATGTAACAAAACAACTAGCTCCAATATTATTAATAATAATAATACGAGTGATCTGAGATATCACTAGGGTTACACCTTGAAGCTCTAAGAAAACGTATTAGAAAAGATATTTTCTAACTATGATCTAGGATCTCCTTTTATACAACAAGGAGTCCTCTTGTACAAGATAAGTATAATACTAATAGAATAAGATATACACAAAATCTTTTCTATGTTTATCAATGCGCGTTTCTCTAGCAGCTAACAAGTGAGCAGTGGTAATATTTGTTCTTGCAGTGGTAATGAGTTTCCACTGCAAGTACAATCTTCTTGCAGTTGTAATATCTTCACTAGCCGTGGTAACTGATAGAATAATTCCCAACAACTACCTATCATTCCTCTATACGTAGTGTTGTCTATGGACTCGCCTTCATCATCCTTTGTGAGTTTCACTTCCGTAGACATGAGATTTTTCATGGGTTTTAAGTCTTCTAGGCTAAATTTCTTAAGCATTTCCTTAATGTACTTTGATTGGTTAAAAAATATTCCATCTTCTAGTTTTTTTATTTGTAATCCTAGGAAGAAGTTTAGTTCACCCATCATACTCATCTCAAACTCATCATGCATGATTTTGGCAAATTCATTACACATTTCTTGATAGGTTGATCCAAATATAATGTCGTCAACATATATTTGAACAATGATGAGATTTGGGTCTTTCTTTTAGTGAAAAGAGTGTTATCTACCATTCCCATGGAATAATTATGTTTAATAAGAAAAGCTTTTAATCAATCATACCAAGCCTTGGGAGCTTGTTTGAGTCCATATAAAGCTTTCTTTAACTTATAAACATAATCAGGTTTTGCGAAGTCAATGAATCCTGGAGGTTGTGCCACATAGACCTCCTCATTGATAAAACTGTTGAGGAATGCACTTTTCACGTCTATTTGGAATAGTTTAAAGTCTAGGGCGCATGCACAAGCAAGTAATATCCTAATAGATTCTAGTCTCGCTACGGGGGCATAAGTTTCATCATAATCAATTCCTTCTTATTGATTATAACCTTGGGCAACTAACCTAGCTTTTTCCTAGTTACTATTCCATTTTCATCTAACTTATTCCTATATACCTATTTAGTTCCTATGATTTTCATGTTCATTGGATTTGGGACTAATTCCCAAACATCATTTGCCTTAAAATTGGTTTAATTCTTCTTGCATAGCTATAACCCAACTTTCATCTTTTAATGCTTCATTAATATTCTTAGGTTCTATTGCTGATAGGAAACAAAAGAAGTTATTTTTATCTTGGGCTTGTGACCTAAGGGTTATTTGATTAAGATGTCCTATTATATTATCTAATGGATGTGATTTAGATTCCTTAATATTTACAATTTCATTATTTCCTAAGTCAATGTCTTCATTATCATTTCCTATGGGTTTTGTTTAACTAACCTCAATAGCTTCATTTTCGACTAAGTCATCATCTTCTAAAGGTAATGTTTTAGGAGGTGGTGGTGTTTCATCAAATGTTACATTTAATGATTCTTCTACTTTCATAGTGTGTTTGTTAAGTATTATATATGCTTTACTATTTTGTGAGTACCCTAAAAATATTCCTTCATATGATTCTAAAATATAACATTTACTTTCAAATACCCTAAAGTAGCTTAAGTTAGGTTTTCTACCTCTTAGTAACCCATAAGGAGTTTTTCCTAAAATTCTCCTAATTGATACCCTATTAATAATATATGTTGATGTATCTACAGCGTGACAACAAAATTTTTGTGGGATGGATTGTTCATTTAACATTGTTCAACTCATTTCTTGTAGTGACCCATTTTTTCTTTCTACTACGCCATATGATTGAGGAGTACGAGGAGCGGAGAAATTGTGAGATATTCCATTTAAATCACAATATTTTCCGAATTGTACTTCGTTGTCAAATTCCCTACCATGGTACTTCCTAATGGCTACTATTGTGCATCCTAATTTATTTTGAATCATTTTACTAAATATTTCGAATTTTTCAAAGGCTTGGGTTTTGTCACTTCAGAACCTAGTCCACGTGTATCGTGAATAGTCATCTACTATTACTAAGGTATATTTGCTTCCTTCATAGCTCTGCACAGCGGATGGACCAAATAGATACACATGTAATAATTCTAGGCACCTAGTAGTGGATACTATATTCTTAGCTTTGTGACTAGCATGAACTTGTTTTCCAATTTTACATGCATTACAAAAATGCTTGTCATATCTTAGGTTAGGCAAGTTTCTAACTAGTTCTTTAGCGGCCAAAGATTGTATTTGTTGCATGTTTGCATGTCCTAATCTCCTATGCGGCAATGTGGAGTTTTCGTCTAGGGTTGTTAGGCATATCCTATCTTCTGGTTTGTTTCCTAGTTTCATAACATATATACCTCCTTTTCTAATTCCTCTACCTATGATCTTTCCATTCTTAGCTATTTTGCTATCCTCATTGGTAAAGGTAACCCTACATTTATTATCGCTTATTTGGCCTATACTAAGCAAGTTATATGTTAAATTATCTACATGCTCAACATTTTCAATAGTAAGTGAGTCTTGAGAAATCTTACATTTGCCGATTATTTTTCCACGCAAGTCACTACCGAAAATAACGTTACCTCCATTGTATGCCTTATACATAGAAAATAGCTTGCGGTTCCCCGTCATGTGCCTCGAACATCCGCTATCCTTGATCCATTCTTCAGACTCTAAGTCAATTCCTAAACAAATTTTGTCGGTTGCTTTGGCCACAAAACCTTTTTCGTCTCTTGGTTTTTCCGCTTCTTCTTTGTCACTATCACTACATGTTCCACTAACAAAGGCGCCTTGATTTTCATAACCCGGCAGCTTTAGACATTCACCAATGAGATGATTTGGACTTCCACATCTAAAGCACTTTCTTTTCCCATAGTTATCATTTCTATTTCTTTGGAACGACTTTCTTTTGTCTTGTGGTAATCTAGTGAATCTTCCTCGTCTTTTGAAGAATTTCTTGAATTCTCTTACGGCCATTGCATATTCTTCGTCTTCACTCTCGTCACTTGAGTTATCATCATCACTAGGTTCCTTTTTGGCTTTTAGAGCAATGGATTTGGTTTGTTCTTTCTTGACTTTGACCGTTTCCGAATCTCTTCTTATAATTTCTTCATTGACCTTCAAGTTGCCAATAAGTTCATCAAGTGATAACGTTATCAAATTCTTTGATTC
The DNA here is from genome assembly GCA_030686995.1 of Artemisia argyi. Classification (NCBI taxonomy): domain Eukaryota; kingdom Viridiplantae; phylum Streptophyta; class Magnoliopsida; order Asterales; family Asteraceae; genus Artemisia; species Artemisia argyi. The sequence continues at coordinate 179,981,484 of CM060705.1, forward strand.
TTAAATTGTTGGGACCTTAGCTCGCCATTTTGGATGCAATGCCCTAAGAAATTTCCTAACACAATTTTTACTAGAAAATATCTCATCATGTGCTTTTAAACTTGTGATAATACCAGCCTTTCTAAGAGGAGGTCAAGGGTTCGAATCCAACGGGGAGAAAATTAATCCCCTTGTGGCCACGGAGGTTCACCTGCGCCGACTCCGGGCTATCTATAAAGGGTAGTCGCCATGGGGTTAGTCTGCTCGCAATGTCGAGTCGGAAACCCATGTTTACCAAAAAAAAAAAAAAAAAAAAAAAAAAAAAAAAAAAACTTGTGATAATAGTGTTAAATTTAGCAAAAGCATTATCAATTGATTCATCTATTATCTTTGACTTGACTATTACCTTAGTGAGTAATAAGTAGTGATTCCCAAATTTCTTTGGCGGTTTTACACATAAAAATTCTTTCATATTCTTTACGCGGTAACGCATTATAAATTACCATTTTAGCTTCATTATTTTTATCTAGTTTCGTTTTCAAATCATCATTTTGTTTTTCAAAAGGTACAATTTCATCCTTTTTAGTTTCCGGATTTTGTTGAGTGGGAGGAAAATCACCAAAGGTAATATCATGCCAAAGATCAAGATCTTTAGATTTCACATAAGTTTCGAATCTATTTTTCCAATATTAAAATCATTCACTTTCAAATATTGGAGGTCTTTGCACAGATTGCCCTTCTAAATATTTTTCAGATTGCATAGATCGTTACAAGTTTTAAAATACAATATATTTTAAAAATCTTGCTAGACGTGGCTCTTGATACCAATTGTGAAAAACTAGAAGGGGGGTTGAATAGTTTACGTCTTTTTAATTTGTTTTAAAAGATTGTTTGAGTGTTTTCTTTACTTTCAAAAATTTAGATTCGATATTATGTGATCTCAAGTCTTGCACAATATAAACAACAATAAATATGTATGATATAGCAATAATAATGTAAGTAAAGAAATAAATGAGAGATGGAAAGATCGAACCGCGAGACAAGAGATTTATAGTGGTTCGGCTACAAGGACTCCTTCCTTGCCCTACTCCACTCCCCGAGCACCTAACTCGAGAGTTTTCTTCACTATGTCAACAAGCTCCCTTATTGCGGAGAAAACCTTACACACCAATGTACACACCACAACTTCGTCACAACTTGATCACACCTTATACACAACTACTTCACACCTATCTACTTCACAATTAACTTCTTCACAACTATATTCTTCACAACTATCTACTTCTCAACAATCTTCTTCACAACAATTTTCTTTAAAACTATCTACTTCACAACAATCTTCTAAACAATCACTCTATCTACACACTAAGCTAATCTATCTTCTACCAAATATTCACAACAAATAACACAAAGAAATATATGTAATGAAAGATACTCAAACAACTTGGATGTGGAGGTCACAACAAGTTGTAATACTTCTTGTCTTGAAGGTTAGAAGTATTCTTCTCTTGCACTTGAGAGGTTGATGTTTGGATCACTTTGAAACAAAGATTTATGTATGTATTATCAAAGGATTTAAAGAATAGAAATGGAGATCTAGAACAGAAAGTTTAGGAGTGCAACTGAACGATACCTTCTAAACTACTTTGTATATATCGATAACATATTAGATTACCATTGAAATATTTATATGGCTTAAGTGTATTTTAATGGGTGTCGACAAATAATTAAAATGAATGTTCTATAGGCCTACTAATAAGTTTTATATAAACAATTTCTACAGAAGGCTCCACAAATACTGTATTAAGATTAGAAATTCTTCGCTTCTCATAAACGTATCTCTTGATAATAATAAAAAGACTTTTTAGTTATTTCATTAACGCACTGACCACTATTACTCATTGAGATTTAAGAGCAAGGTGATGAAATAGAAGCACATGCTACAAAATTAAACAAAAACACGCCATGACCCACTAGAGTTCTTGTTGTTTACTAAATTTCCCTAGTATAAGTTTGAGGAGCAAAAGTGTTATCCAATTATTGCACTTCAGGCTCTGAATATACTCGTGAAAATTGTGATATGAGTACAACTAATACTTGTTAATGAGTTTTTTTATTATGTATTAATATCTATTACAATAATATTTTGTAAAAAAATTTGTTGGTTGAAAGATTTAACTTTATTTAACTGACATAGATGTTGAGGTTCAGGTTGATGTTTTTGTTTAACTTTAATTATTTATATCATGTCGTACAAAATGTGCAAGTTAGTAGCACATAATCAGCATTGATGAAGTTAAAATATACTCCGTAAAGTTTTTTAAAAATGTTTTTCTTGATATTCATATATAAACTTTAAATAAGAATTTCATGAATCGTTGTAATAAGTACAATAGCCTATATTTATTTTCATATCACAGTAATCCGTGCTTACATTTGATATTTATATTCCCGTTAATAATAGTTTAGCCGTATTTGATATTCAAGCCCGTGTACGCATAAATTAAACTTTTAAAATAAAATAACATGAGTCTTTATTTAACGTATATAACAAATAAATATTTAATGGATGAAACTCTAAACCTAATGTTAGTTTAAAAAAATATTTAACGTATATTTACAAAAATTTGTAATTTTAATAGATGAAAGTCTGAAACTTAAACTAATACTCACGTCATTTTAAACAAAGTTCATATTATAAAGTATAGGGGGCATAAAGTGTAAGGGGTTATTTGTTTTTTTCTAAAGTTATTTAAAAATATGGAAACTTGTAGTTTTACACTTAACTCCATATATTTTATGTAAAATTCATTTGACACAAATATTTTTATGTGTTTTTTTTCTCAACCAAATTTCTTCACCAAATTTATTAAAGTTTGACCAAAATCAATTCAATTTTGACTTTTTATTAACCAATCACGTCGTTTGATTTTGCCTACCTGGCAAAATCGAGCTCTCTTATTAGTCTAATTTTTTTTCAATGAGAAAGGTTTTGCAAAATCATTTCGAAATGATGTAATTCTTTTATTATATAAAAAATTAATTCAAAGTCGGCGGTCTTCTTAAAAAAATAGTTTCTCATTATGTACACATTTTAACCTTTTTTTATTTTTCTTTTCGAAATCAGTTAAATCTAACAATTGTTTTAGGGTAAATGCTACACATTACCAACGTACTTTTAAATTTGTGCCGACTTTAAACACGTACTCTCTCCATCCCAAAATTTTTTTCCCCTGACAAAAAAACACACAATTTAAGAAAAATACATTTATTACAGCTTTCTCTTTCTTACTTTTTGACAGAATGACAATTTTGCCCTTAGGTAATTAATTAAAGTATTATTTAATGTATGTAATAATAATTTTAAACAAGGGTAATATAGTAAACTTGGTTAAACTTCCCTATCTATTTTTAGTAGTGGACAATTAAATTGGGACATCCCAAAAAGGAAACGTGGACAATAAAATTAGGACGGAGGGAGTAATATTTTATTCGCTGACTTCAACAACGTACTTTCAAATTTTGTTTCAACTTCACCAATATGACATGCTAAACTTGCATCGTTAGTCTTTTATACTAACGGCTGTTAGTAAATAACTTAAAATTTGGTTTTCTTACGTTTTCGTCCATTTTTACACGTTTTCGTCCACTTTTATACGTTTTCGTCCACCGTTACATGTTTTGATCTATTTTTGCACGTTTTCATTCGTTTTTGTACGTTTTCATTCATTTTAAAGCGTTTTAGTCATTCTTTTACATTTTCATCCATTTTTACACGTTTTCGTCCGTTTATGTACGTGTAAATTGTAAAAACGGATGAAAACGTGCAAATACAACGGAAAAATGTAAAAACAGAAGAAAACGTGCAAAAATGAATAAAAATGTGTAAAAGTGTACGAAAACGTGCAAAAATGAACGAAAACGTGTAAAAACAGGTGAAACGTAAAAAACGAACGAAAACGTGTAAAAATGGATGAAAACATGAAAAAACAAATGAAAACGTCTAAAACAGACGGAAACGTGCAAAACGAACGAAAACGTGTAAAAACATATGAAAACTTGTAAAACAGACAAAAACATGTAAAAATTGACGAAACATGTAAAAACAAACGTAAACATATAAAACTAGACGAAAACATGTAAAAATTGACGAAACATGTAAATACAGATGTAAACTTATAAAACCAGACGAAAACATGCAAAAATGGACGAAGACGTATAAAAATGGACAAAAACATGTACAAAAAGATAAAAGTGTATAAAAACGGGTAGAAACGGACGAAAACGTGCAAAAACGAACGAAAACGTAAGAAAAACCAAATTTTAAGTTATTTACTAACGGTCATTAGTATAAAAGACTAGCGATGCAAGTTTAACATGTCGTATTGGTGAAGTCGAAACAAAATTTGAAAGTAAGTTGTTGAAGTCACTGAATAAAATAGTACGTGTTTCAAGTCGACACAAACTAGAAAGTACATTGGTAATGTGTAGCATTTGCCCATTATTTTATGACGTTTTTGTGCATTTCTTATGATGGTGTCTGACCATGTTAATAAGGCATGAACCCACTAACAATTAGTGAAATCCGTGTATCACATGTTTTTTTTGGTGAAAACAAGTTAGTTTCTGATTTCACAAAACGAACAGAAGAACATGCTTTGATTTCCTTCTAGGGCCCCTTTGGTTGCCTACTTTGGTTTGTGTTTTATATTTATGTGACATTAAACATGTGTTTGTTTGAGGCATGTGGGTTTAGGATTTAGGCATCATGCCCAAATATGTGTGGATTCTCAAAATACAAGTCACATGAGAGGTTTACAAAATACGTGGGACAATCTTTTTTTATCTCTTTATCTCTCTCCTCATTAAATATTACTGTATAAAATATATATTACTGTAATTTATAAAAATAATTATTTATTTAGCTAAATACATTTTTTATTATATTCTAATTTTTTTCTCTCTCATACATCAAATCAAAATACTAATCATAATCCAAATCTAAATTATAATCATAATCCTAAACCCACTTACAAACCAAACGGGCCCTTTGTTTAAGATTCCAACTTTTAAACAAATTATCTAAATTCCAAGCTTTTAGAAAAAAAAATCACGTGAGCTCAATTAAAATTTAGTTTAACGATCGTTAACTAAAGTGTTCAATGGATAAATCGTATACGATTTGTGCTTCTAAATTTTGTTGTTATTGTCACATTCCACAATGCCACATTCCTTTAAATATAGTAGATGAAAATAATCGTGAATATACAAAAAAAAATAATAAAGAATAAAACATAATAAAAGAGAAAAAAATCTTGAGCTATTATTATCATCTAAACTACATATACATATAATGGAAGAAAATCATTCCCTCCATGAAATAACTATAAGATAATTCAAAACTTAATACAACTATGCATGCATGTTGTACACAATATGCACTAGCGTATATATTTATAAACTTCAATTAATGTTATCATTGAAAATAAATCACTTGGTACAAATCAAACAAGCTATGAAAATAATTTTTTAAATACTCTCATCAAACACACTAAAACGTTCATAAAATAAAATTAATTACAATCTATCAAAAATAAATTAAATGACATGTTTATGTTATGGGAAAATTTACGAAATAGACCGATTGCCTTTCGACATATTACTTTTGAGACCGTTTTTTGGGGCGTGCTTTTTTTAGACCGGTTGCCTTCGCAACTTGCACTACCCAACCATTTGTCGTCATGTGTCCGACATGATTGTACTAAAATTGGGCATCTTAGAGCAGTTGCACAAAAAGTACACCAGTTGCTCTATGACTCAACACCTCGTAATCAGTAAATTCACACTTGTCACTTACAGGGTTGAGTTGCCCACGGTCTAGTTTCGGCTCACCCGCAAAAAGGGTCTCGAAAGTGATGTGCCCAGGTGCAACTGGTCTATTTCGAGAATTCTCCCTTATGTTATTTACAATCTACGTTTAATATAATATAGTTTATCATTGTTTGAAGTTAATAAAACCTAAAATTTCCGTATTCTATAAAGTTGTTGTCCCAAAAAACGCATTAGCAAAAAACATTGTTTGTCAAAAATTTATTATAATGTATCTATCGTCGCAACGTGCGAGTACCTACTAGTTCTACTATGCATAAATGAATACTTTTAGATGATAAAGTTACCAAAAGCATAAATAATGCATCCTTCGCTTAACCAAGAGTAATGCAATTATTTTTCTATCGACATGCTTTTCATGTATTCGAGGCTTGTACCCCATGACATAGACTAGTAAAAGTAGTAACATGCTAATTGAAATTATTGGAGTTCAAGGTGTCATAACACTATTAACACCAAAAAGTACTGTCATTTCAGTATTGTCATAACCTGAGTTAAAGTTTAACACACTGCCACGTCAGCATCACATCAGCTTTAACCTTTTCACCTTAACTAAAAAAAAGACCCACAATCATCACTCCACCTTAGCTCAACTATTTTTAAAAATAACAGCTAGTTTTGGTGATGTGTAGGGGGTAAAGTGATTTTTTTTTTACACAAAACGCTTTAACTCGGCGTTAAGTGGCTTAACACCACAAGTTAACGCACCCTTAACTTGGACCAACGGTGTGGTAAACGCATGTTTCACACGAGTTAAACCCCCATGAACGCAGGTGGGGTGTTACCATTGCAAATGCTTTAACAATGAGTGTAGTGCTCAAATATACAATTAATTCAAGCATTTAAAACACGTCCATTTTAAGAGTTTATAGACGGGCGAGGATCACTCAAGTAACTTGGCTCAAGTTAGAGGATCCTCAAATATTAGATTAAAATCAAAGGTCAAGAACTCAAGATGATGTGGTTTCATTTTTAATCTTGATTTTTGATTTTAATCAATGATTGAGGATCCTTTAACTTGAGTCAAGTTGTCCCACCAACTTGAGAGGATCCCCTTTATATGTTGCTATATATAAACTTATAAACTGTTGTACATTAACGTTTTTTTGTTGTACATAGGGGTGTTATCGGGTCGAGTTATCAGGTCTTATCGGGTCGGGTGAGTCGGGTTTTGATTTTTTAAAAACTCACCCGCAACCCGACTCGATAAGAAATCGGGTTATCGGGTTCGGATGATAATCGGGTCGGGTTATGTCTCGTCGGGTGATTCGGGTTATCGAGTTGCATGCTAACCTCAGTTCATAGCACCCATTTTTTTAACCATAAAATAACAAAAGGTATAGTTAATATTCAGTTGTATATTAAGACATTGGTAGCAATTGTTTTCATGGTTTACCGTAATAGTAAAAGATGTTCATTTTAATAGTACGTAGCTAATATTAAGTTGTAAACTGGTAATAAACTTGTGCACCAAAGATGTTCATTTTAATAGTACAGTAGCTAATATTCAGTTGTAAACTAATAAACATGTGCACCAAAGATATTCATTTTAAGTGAACTAATAGTAGCAGTACATAAACCAAATGAGCCTAGCTCAGATGGCCACCCAATTTGGGGAGAGGTTTTACCCTCCTAGGCAAGGTTTCAAGTTCGAGTCTTGTCTAGGGCGATAGGGGTTTCCTCTCGCGTGTGTAAAGGGAAGGGTGACATTCCCTTTTGGGCTGGACCCAACCTGGTTGTGTGGGCTCGCTACGCCTTCTGGGCTAGGGGCCATGTAGCCACAAATTTCCGTTCAAAAAAAATAGTAGCAGTACATAGGCTACTGAAACAATATTCTTAACACAAAAAGACTAATGAAAAATCATATTGCAGTACCACCACTCCACTAGTATCATAACAGTATAGTAGCAATGCACAAAACACTGATGAAAAATCAAATGAAGTACCAGTACCATAGCAGTAAACTAAATACAATCTTTAGTAGCATAACATTATAGTAGCAATGCAAAAAAGACTAATGAAAAATGAAATGAAGTACGAGACTACACTACACTGGGATCTAAAAAGTAATAATTAAACAATCAATAAGTGATTGTTGGGTCTTATCGGGTTGACCCGATTACCCAATAACATTATTTATTTAACCCTAACCCGACCCAATAACACTATCGGGTTAGGTCAAAGTCAAAACGACCTGACTAGATTTTTTGACCCGATTAGGCTTATCGGGTTCGGGTTTGGGCCCGACCCTACTAACACCCCTAGTTGTACATAATAAATATTGGCTTGAAAATGAAGTGAAATATGGTTTGATCCAAAAAGAAATATATATTGTTAGCAGTTGAAAATGTCGGAGTATTAACAAAACAACATAATTATATTTTGGAGTTAATATTATGTGAATAATGCAATCATTGATGAATTACTTTACAAATAATAATTCAAAGTTGGTGGTCTTCTAAAAAAAAGTAGTTTCTCATTATGTACACATTTTAACTTTTTTTATTCTTCTTTTCCAAATCAGTTAAATCTATCAATTGTTTTATGACATTTTTGTGAATTTCTTATGATGGTGTCTGACCATGTTAAAAAGGCATGAACCCAGTGACAATTAGTGGAATCCGTGTATCACATGTTTTTTTTTTCCTGAAAACAAGCTAGTTTATGATTTCACAAAGGGAGTTGATACTCCCAAGTCACACCACATTTTTTAATGCATATATCAAATTAAGTACCAGGTAAACCAAATACAGTCTTTAGTAGCATAACATTATAGTAGCAATGCACAAAAGACTAATGAAAAATGAAATGAAGTACGAGACTACACTACACTGGGCTCTAAAAAGTAATAATTAAACAATCAATAAGTGATTGTTGGGTCTTATCGGGTTGACCCGATTACCCGATAGCAGTATTTATTTAACCCTAACCCGACCCGATAACACTATCGGGTTATCAGGTTCGGGTCAAAACGACCCGACTAGATTTTTTGACCCGATTAGGCTTATCGGGTTCGGGTTCAGGTTCGGGCCCGACCCTACTAACACCCCTAGTTGTACATAATAAATATTGGCTTGAAAATGAAGTGAAATATGGTTTGATCCAAAAAGAAATATATATTGTTAGCAGTTGAAATTGTCGGAGTATTAACAAAACAACATAATTATATTTTGGAGTTAATATTATGTGAATAATGCAATCAATGATGAATTACTTTACAAATAATAATTCAAAGTTGGCGGTCTTCTAAAAAAAGTAGTTTCTCATTATGTACACATTTTAACTTTTTTTATTCTTCTTTTCCAAATCAGTTAAATCTATCAATTGTTTTATGACGTTTTTGTGAATTTCTTATGATGGTGTCTGACCATGTTAAAAAGGCATGAACCCAGTGACAATTAGTGGAATCTGTGTATCACATGTTTTTTTTCCCTTGAAAACAGCTACTTTATGATTTCACAAAGGGAGTTGATACTCCCAAGTCACACCACATTTTTTAATGTAAATATCAAATTATGTACCAATACCATAGCAGTAAATCAAATACAATCTTTAGTAGCATAACATTATAGTAGCAATGCACAAAAGACTAATGAAAAATGAAATGAAGTACGAGACTAGTAGTAATTAAACAATCAATAAGTGATTGTTGGGTCTTATCGGGTTGACCCGATTACCCGATAGCATTATTTATTTAACTCTAACCCGACCCGATAACACTATCGGGTTATCAGGTTCGGGTCAAAACGACCCGACTATATTTTTTGACTCAATTAGGCTTATCGGATTCGGGTTCGGGTTCGGGCCCGACCCTACTGACACCCCTAGTTGTACATAATAAATATTGGCTTGAAAATGAAGTGAAATATGGGTTGATCCAAAAAGAAATATATATTGTTAGCAGTTGAAATTGTCGGAGTATTAACAAAACAAGATAATTATATTTTGGAGTTAATATTATGTGAATAATGCAATCATTGATGAGTTACTTTACAAATAATAATTCAAAGTTGGCGGTCTTCTAAAAAAAAGTAGTTTCTCATTATGTACACATTTTAACTTTTTTTATGCTTTTTTCCCAAATCAGTTAAATCTATCAATTGTTTTATGACGTTTTTGTGAATTTCTTATGATGGTGTCTGACCATGTTAAAAAGGCATGAACCAAGTGACAATTAGTGGAATCCGTGTATCACATGTTTTTTTTTTTCCTGAAAACAAGCTAGTTTATAATTCACAAAGGGAATTGATACTCCCAAGTCACACCACATTTTTTAATGCAAATATCACATTTGTGCATTGCAGTGTTGTACGATACGATACTGTAATGCACAAGTTGTGATGCAAGCATAAAAAAATATGGTGGGAGTATCAACTCCCTTTCACAAAACCAACAAAAGAACATGTTTTGATCTACTTTTTAGAGCCTTTTTGGTTGCCTACTTTGGTTTGTGTTTTATATTGTCGTGACATTAAACATGTGTTTGTTTGAGTCATGTGGATTTAGGATTTACGCATCATGCCCAAATATGTGGGGCTTTTCAAAAGATAAGTCACATGAAAGGTTTACAAAATACGTGGGACAAAACTTTTTTTTATCTCTCTATCTCTCTCTTCATTAAATATTACTGTATAAAGTATATATTAATTTATAAAAATAATTATTTATTTTAATTTTCTTTTCCTCATTAAATGCATTTTTTATTATATTTTAATTTTCTTTCTATCTCCTAAATCAAATCAAAATCTTAATCCTAATCCAAATCCAAATTATAATCATAATCCTAAACTCACTTACAAACCAAACGGGCCTTAGTTTAAGATTCTAACTTTTAAACAAATAATCTAAAATCCAAGCTTTTAGAAAAGAAATCACGTGAGCTCAATTAGAATTTAGTTTAATGATCGTTAACCGAAGTGTTTAATGTATAAATCATATACGATTTGTGCTTCTAAATTTTGTTGTTATTGTCACACTCCACCACAATGCCACATTCCTCTACATATAGTAGAAATAATCGTGAATATACAAAAAAAAAAAAAAAAAGAAAAAAAAAAAGAAAAAAAATCTTGAGCTATTATAATCATCTAAAGTACATATCTTTTTCCTAATAAAGCAAAACCCCCCGCGGGAATTTTTCATTTAAAAAAATCAAATCATTCCTTATTAGGCAATATTTTTTTAATTATTATTTATTTATTTTAAATATGTTTTATTAAAAAACCTAAATAATTCTTTATTTGGCAAAAGTTTTTGTAAATTCATTTTTTTTAAGAAAATTTGAGCTAAAAAACACATGTGTCAAAAATTAAAAGATAAAAAATTATGAGGAGACGGGGTAATCTAAAAATATTGAAGTGCTTACTATTTAATTTGAAACTAAAACTAAAAAAAAAACAATTTCCCCAATTCTATCCCAAAGCCTAAATCAATTTCACTGGAGTTCCTAACCCTAAATCATTGAAGAAGCAAATTAGCAAAGTCGAATATCACAATCACGTAGATTCTTAAAATTAATCACATACCTTCAAACATTCGATTTTAACTGCAGATGAATACAATCAATTCAATGAGTATGTTGTACTTCCCAAAACCCAAAAGAGAAACCCTAATTCGATTTTCGTTAATCATTAATTGTGGAATAAGGGTTTATATTTTGATTGTTGATTTTGGTTTAGGGTTCTTTTCACCTTAATTTTACTTTATTTATTTATTTATTTATTTATTTATTTATTTAAGATCAACAGTTCATTGATAAAAAAAGATACAATTTTTGGTAACCTTGCTATTTAATTTTTTGGTTGTTATTTGTTTATATGTAATTTGATTGTTTTATTGTTCCATATATGCCAAATTATATGATTATAGGGGTTTTGTTAATCTTACTATCTTATAATGTATTTTACCCTTCTGAAAAAAGAAATTCTTAAAATTAAGCCTTACACATTTCAATGCTAAAAGTACAAGTGATTCAACACAATTAGACATTTAATACCATAAATAAAATATAATTAGACATTTACAACTTTAGTAGCTACATGTACACACCACTTTGTCTTTGCCATTAATAGCCTTAAAATGTTACAATTATACATTAAATAACATTAAAAACACCCCTACACCTAATATTACAATTATTTAAACGTAATGTACAACTCTTTATATAATTCCCAGCGATAAATGCAAACTTTTCCCTCCAAAATCCACATTCAGATCTACATCCAAATCAAATCAGATATAACCATAACCACACAAATCCGAATCCTAGACAAACCCTATGCATATCTCTTCAGCTTGCCTCACCGTGACTCCCGTGAGTCGCGGCTTGGCCCCACTCGGTTCCAATAGTCCGAGTCACATCCAAACAAACCCGAATCCAAAACCAATCACAAAAACAAGAAATAGTAAGAAAAGAAAAGAAGAAATCAATCAAACTATAATCCACACCGAGTCACTGAGTCGACTCGGTGGTTCTTCCGAGTTGACCGAGTCGCGACAGAAAAACAAGATCTACACGGTTTTTTATGTTTAAAAATATTTAGTTAAAGATTTTATCAAAAAAAAAATTATTATAAATCGGATTTTATTAAAAAGTAAAAATTAGGGCTTGCTAAAAATGGTTTAAAGGGGAAAGAATAAGGCATGTGGGTTACCAAAACGGAGAGAGAAGTAGCGAGGGGAGGTGTGGCGGTGGTGGTGTACGGACTGTAGTGGCGGTGGTGGCGCGTGGATGGTGTTACACCGTGCTTCAAGAGCTAATAAGCTCCAGAAATGCTAGAAATTTGTTGATCTATCGGTTGGGAGGGAAAAAGGTCTCTCCGGAAAAATTATTTCGGCGACGGTGGTGCCGGATTCTGCTGGTGCGGCCGGATATTATGAAGATCCGATGAGGGAGTTTAGAGAGAGATAGAGAGAGTAGGTGGAACGTGTGTTTTATTATTAGTTGTAAAATGAATAAAAAAATGAAATAAAAGGATTTTATATTAAATGGGGAGGGGTGGATATGTAAATTGAAAAGTGAGGGTAGATTGTGTAAGATAGGGGCGGAGGGGCCATATATGTCAATTTGGCTAAACTTTTCACAAAAATGATTCTGGGCTCATTCGACATAGCAAACGGACTCGAAAAATTACGAAACTTGTGTCATTATTCAAGAAAACGTTGTGCATTGAGAAGTCCTACGTGAAGAGTAGAATGCATATGTATATTTGATCTGTGACACTGTTTGGACACACTACTAGATATTTTACGCCCATAAAATTTATTTTAAGGTACCCGCCACCGCATCGCGCGGGTACCCTACTAGTTTAGTATAAAGCTTAGATTTTTATACACGAGTGTTGATTATTTTTATGTTGGTACATTCGTTAAAATCGTAAGGTGTTTGGCATTGCTTTTTGAAAATGCAGAGGAATATTATTTGATCTATGTTAGATGATATGATATAATTGAAGAAAAACAAGGCAATATAAAATTTGCATGTAAACATGTTATATATGTTTAAACAATTCTAATATATGATATTTTATTTTCTATTTACCTCAAGTTTTACCAATATGCATTGTGCTAACATTCTCCATGTTTTATATAACAATATCTTATAAGCAATTGTTGAACACATGAGTGATCAACAACAACAACATACCCAATCTTATCGGAGAAGAGTATGGGGTTGAACACATGAGTGATGAGGCTATATATTCCTATGACTCAGCACCTCATAATCAGTAAATTCACACTTGTCATTTACTGGGTTGAGTTGCCACCGTCTAGTTTCGGCTCACCCGCAAAAAGGGTCTCGAAAGTGATGTGCCCAGATGCAACTGGTCTATTAACTTCAAATATTATTGTTTGAAGTTAATAAAACCTAAAATTTCCGTATTCTATAAAGTTATTGTCCCAAAAAACGCATTAGCAAAAAACATTGTTTTTCAAAAATTTATTACAATGTATCTACCATCGCAAAGTACGGGTACCTACTAGTTCTACTATGCATAAATAAATACTTTTAGATGATAAAGTTACCAAAAGCATAAATAATGCATCCTTAGCTTAACCAAGATTAATGCAATTATTTTTCTATCGACATGCTTTTCATGTGTTCGAGGCTTATACCCCATAACATAGACTAGTAAAAGTAGTAACATGCTAATTGAAATGATTGGAGTTCAAGGTGTCATTACGCTATTAACACCAAAAAGTATTGTCATTTATGTATTCTCATTTTTAATACCACTTGGCAAAATACTCTCTAACTCATAACACCATTAACACCAACTTTTTTGGATCCATTATTTTTTATTTTCTTTTCTATTTTTCAAAACAAACTAATATTTCATTCATTAATAAAATACATATTATAATACGAGAACAAAAAAATATACGAAAAAAACATAAAGAACTTTAAACAAACGAAAAGAAATTAACGAATACGACTGATTGCGGGGGCATTGCAAGTTATACTTTTCTTTATTTGTTTTTTTTTTTTTTTTTGCATTTCGATGAAGTAGGCATCGTCCACTGAAACTTTTTGGTGCTAGTTGCGAGAAACTTTGTTTATTTCAACTTCATTATTGTTCGGTCTTTCTCCTTGCTACCTCATACGCCAATTGATCAGCCTCCCGTTTGAGTCGAAAGTCATTTTGCATAGCATCCCCCAATTCTAATGGGCTACTTCCAGCATTGCTCGTCGTGGTTTCAGATTTAGTTTGTTTTGAGGGACGTGGTTTGTCGGGGGATGGGGGATGGGGTCTTGGATCATTTCCAAATAGCTCGCCATGTCCGGTGAGATCAAACAGATTAACGGCCTCGACAATGTTGATCTACAAGGTTTAAGTAAATTCCGGAATCCTCCTACTCGTAACAAGGATAGTAACAACATCACCCAAAACATAATAACATCATTTACACTTTTCAACGTGCATAACTCTTTATTAAAGAATGCAAAGATTTACAGTGGAATAGCTCTCGGTAAAAACTATTCCGGTTGAATGACAAATGTAACACTCCTTTTGGAAAATCTAGAGGCAGGTAGCTTTGCTTAGAAGTTCCTGATGAGGCGAAAAATGAACCGTTTTTAGGGGGTCATTTTAGCCTGGATTTGAATTTATTTGATCAAATATTGCCCTAAATCGTTCCTTTTGTCATTTTAGGTACTTTTGGAGTGAATTCTGGAAAAAGAAGCATTTTGGACGTTTTTGGAGCATAAAAGTGAAGAAAACGACAAAGTTATAATTTTCCTTGCTGGGAACAGTACCTGACGGCGTCAAGAGTTTCTTAATGACGGAGTCAAGAGCAATACAAGAGGTGGAAGTGGATAAAGTCCGTGACGATCCAGAAGAGTTTTGTATTATGGAGATGACGGAGTCACCATAGGCCGTCATGGTCCAAATGTCAGTGATGGCCCAGAGTAGAATTGCACATGACGGCGTCAAAACTGGATCTAGGAAATCCGATTTCATTATGGGCGGCGAGTTGACGGCGTCAGAATTTTATTCTTGACGCCGTCACCCTGTAAAATCTATATATAGTTTTGCAATTTTCATTCATTAAGTGTAACAATTAGGGTGTAACTTTAGAGAGAAACCCTAGTCCGAATATTACAGCTTTTTGAAGGGATTTTACCCTTTGAAACCTTTCATGTTCAATTGAGATAAGTACTCTTTCAATTCATTCAATATGTCTATGTGTTGTTTGAATATATCTTACACTTGTCTTCAATTTAACATGCTTGACTAGATCTCTTTTGTGTTTGCTTAGATGTAGTGAAACCTAGATGTTAATTATGGGTTGATTGTTTGTTTATAGTTGTTACGGATGATTGTATTCGATGTTAGGCTTAAGAAAACTGGCAGACTTCTATTGGTAACATGCTTGAACGTCTTAAGAAACATGATCAGAGGTGTACTATGATTTTTGGTTGTATTTAATGTGTAAGAGAATTCTAATGATCCCATGTTAGGAGCTTCTAACAGCTCGACATAGGAGTGAAGTAGGATCCTATAGAGTTAGGGAATATTGTACACGGCCCTACGACTAGTATTAAGGAATACGGTCCGTCATCCATGCAATTGTAACAAATCATCAACCTGTAAAAGATATCTAGGGAGTAATGAAACCTAAGTAAACACAACTTTCCCTATTATTGTTTACCACATTAGTAATTAGCTTTATTTTCATTTTTGTTATTTTATTTTGATTGCATCTTAGTTAAATTGGGTTAGTTGACTAGCAACTAATTCCGCCCATTCTTCCAAAACTCGAGATTTTATTTGCTTTTATAAAATATAAAAAATACAAAAAGAATCATCCCTCACCTCTAGACCTAGTTCTTAGGCTTTCTAATCCTAGCGACACTATGCCTGAATTGAACGATCAATCCCCCGGTACTTGTCACTATACTATACTACAACGATCAGGTACACTGCCTGGTGGGGGTTGTAAGCTTCTCGAGATCCCTCGAGAGGTAAAGCCTGGTGCGATTCTCACGTATCAATTCCTGGGAGAAGGGATTCTATCAAGTATAGAGCTAAGTTCTACTTTATATGTTTGTTTAGAATCCTGCTTATCCCGGTTACAAAATTTCGTTTAAATAGGTCAAGGAATATTGTGGTACACATGGATGTTGTGGTTAGCCAGCCTTGGAGTAGCTTAGCACGTGCCTATTTTAGTAGGTTGAGCATGTGTTTGGCTTTCCAATGCTGAAAATTTTTGTACCCAATATCTTGTTTTATCGTCCTTTGATAAGACTTTACGCTTATCTTCCCAACGACTTTCCCACCCATTCATCAGATACTAAGTCCCTTGTAGAGATAAGTCTTCAGGGTAACTAAGGCATTTGTCACTCCTCAGTCCCACTAGTGTTGCTTATTACAAATAGGAACTCATAAAACATATCCACAATTATTGACACACAAACAAGATAGAATTTATGCTAATCATGAATTGTGAAGTTTTCATGTTCGAATTTAGTTCTTTTTAACAAAATATAAATTTCCCTACACTTATCTTTTTTGTAAAATACCTTTATATGCAATTAAGACGAGGTTAAAAACAAAATAAAACATTTTCACAAATTATTCGAAACATGAAAATTAAACAACTATGATTAAGCATATATGACACAAACAAACAAATAAATTAAAAACATCAAATAATTAAAAACATGGGTTGGGTTGCCTCCCAACAAGCGCTTGTTTTTGTTCGAGTCTTGTAGCTAGACTCAAGATCATGGGCTATCGTGTGTCGCTTATGCTCACATAACCAAGGGTGAGCCATCTAATAGTCGCCTCATCTTTCTTATAGTCGTCACTTAACTCTAAACATCCCCGATAATACCTTTTATTTTTTTCATGAGGATATTTAAGTCCTTTTCTTTTATCAGTGGTGGATACCTACTACACTTCTCCATGGAAAAATCCTTGAACCTAGGGTGTGCACGGGGCATTTGGTAAACAAAACCTTCATCCCCATTCGAGAATGTAATTAACCCTTCCATAAGTTTTTCATCAAGGTTGGTCAACCTTTTGAAAGGTTTCCCAAACACAACTTGGGTTAACTTACTATCGATAAATTCTCCTAGATTCTCCATAACCATGAACTCAACAAGATAAACAAAGCTTCCTACAAATACATGCAATGACATTGCCCCAGCAATAACATTATCTCCTTTCTATTCTAACTCATCTACCATGATTTTATTATATTCACTACGCGAGATTATGTTCATTGGGAGAGATGAGTTAAGGTAGGCATTAAAGCTCCTAAATCCAATCTTACAAGGAAATTGCATGTTGAATGAGCTATCACTCTCAATCCTTGTTCTAGGGTCGACATACCTAAGAGGGTTCACTTCATCTTCCATCCTATCCTCATTAATCACATCACCATCATCTAGATCCTCATCGGAGTCTGAATAGTAAAAAGGACGAGCCCTATGGTCATCATCATGGTCAGACTCCTCCATTTCCGAATTGTTTTCAAAGTGGTGGTTAGGCAATAGGTTAGGTGGGTTCTCATTTTCCACTAAAGGGATTGGGGCGGGCATTTGGAAAATCCTGCGACGAAAAACACGAAAAATAGGAATCAAACGATCAATGTTATTGTTATCCATTGAGATAGTTTACGAACAAAGGAAACAAATAAATAAGATAGACTAAAGAAAACCTAAAAATAAAAATAAAATCTTACTAGAAAGGAATCTAGCAAGTAGACCTAATAAAAATAAATTCTAACCTAGACAATAACTATTCCCCGGGTTGCGGCGCCAAAAACTTGATGCGTGGGAATTGCACCAGGCTTTACCTCTCAAGGGATCTTGAGAAGCTTACAACCCCCCACCAGGCAGTGTACCTGATCATTGTAGTATCGTATAGTGACAAGTACCGGGGGATTGATCGTTCAACTCAGGAATAGTGTCGCTAGGATTGGAATTAATCTAACTAGGTCTAAAGGTGAAGGATGATTCTTTTTGTATTTTTATATTTTATGAAAAGCAAGTAAAAATCTCAGGTATTGGAATGAGGGGCGGAATTAGTTGCTAATCAACAAACCCAAAAGCTACTAATCAAACTAATGTGCAAGAAAAATAAACTAAGGTTCTACAAGATAAGTGAAGCATGTCTACCTATGATATGTTACTCCTTGCTAGCTATCCAATTCTACCTATTGAATTGTCACACCTTGTTTTAATTGACGGGTTGTATTCCTTAATACCATTCATGGGGTGGCATACGTACTTCCCCAATTCTATAAGCTCCTACTTCACTCCTATGTCGAGCTTGCAAGAAGCTCCTAACATGGGATCATTAGAATTCGCTCATGCATTAAATACAACCATAATAACCTAGTACGTATTGATTCATGTTTCTTAACACATTCAAGCACGTTACCCTATGGAAGTCTGCCAGTTTTCTTAAGCCTAACATCGAATACAATCAACCAAACAAGAGACAATAGGAATCAAGAATTATAAGCTAAATCAACTAGACCTATCAAAATGTCACACCCTAATTGACAAATATAGACACAAATATCAACAAGGAATCAATAAGATCTAATCAATTATATACAAGTTTCACATAAACATAAGTAGACACAAGGTGAATTAGCAAAACATCATCAAAGAAGAGCAATCAACAATGATAATGGAAAACATGATTAAGCTAAAATCATCAAACCAATACATGATGTTAATGGAGTGATTGAAACCCTCTAAGTTGCTGGAAAAACACCTACCTAAACCCAGGAATCGACCTTAGGGTTTAGGGCTTACAAAAAGTGAAGTTATGATGTTATATTTATAGGAAAGTTTTTTGTCGGCAAGGCTTGACGGCATCACCCCGTAAAGAGTGACGGCGTCATGACCAATTCTTCTTCACCAAATTATAGATTTCTTCGTCCTCTTCGTGTGGGCTTTTGAATCACCTAAATCCGAGTTCGTATGCAAAAGTTATGACCAAAACAATATCAGCTACTTTGCGCGCAAGTTTTGACAAGTTAACACGTGACGGCCTACGTGACGCCTTCAGGAAATTTTCTAGGCCATCACTCTTTAATTTTACACATGACGGCCTTGGGTGACGCCGTCATCTCCAATGCATAAAACTTTCTGGACCTTCACGGACTCTATCCACTTCCACCTCTTGTATTACTCTTGACGCCGTCATGTAGAGCCTTGTGACGCCGTCAGGTACTGTTCCCAGCAAGGAAAATTAAGACTTTGCTGTTTTCTTCACTTTTATGGTCCAAAAACGTCCAAAATGCTTCCTTTTCCAGAATTCACTCCAAAAGTACCTAAAATCACAAAAGGAATGATTTAGGGCGATATTTGATCAAATAAATTCAATTCCGGGCTTAAATGACCCCCTAAAAAACATGATCGGAGGTGTACTGCTATTTTTGGTTGTATTTAATGCGTAAGAGAATTCTAATGATCCCATGTTAGGAGCTTCTAACGGCTCGACATAGGAGTGAAGTAGGATCTTATAGAGTTAGGGAATATTGTACACGGCCCTACGACTAGTATTAAGGAATATGACCCGTCATCCATGCAATTGTAACAATCTATTCAACCTGTAAAAGATATATAGGGAGTAATGAAATCTAAGTAAACACAACTTTCCTCATTATTGTTTCCACCACATTAGTATAATTAGTTTTATTTTCATTTCTTTTATTTTATTTTGATTGCATTAGTAGTTAATTGGGTTAGTTGGCTAGCAACTAATTCCGCCCATTCCTCCAAAACCCGAGATTTTATTTGCTTTCATAAAAATATAAAAATACAAAATGAATCATCCCTCACCTCTAGACCTAGTTTAGTAGGCTTCCTAATCCTAGCGACACTATTCCTGAGTTGAACGATCAATCCCCTAGTACTTGTCACTATACTATACTACAACGATCAAGTACACTTCCTGGTGGGGGTTGTAAGCTTCTCAAGATCCCTTGAGAGGTAAAACCTGTTGCGAGGGTGCAATCCCCCGTATCAAGTTTTTGGCGCCGCATCCCGGGGAATAGTTATTGCGTAGGTTAGGATTTCTTTTTATTAGGTCTACTTGCTAGATTCCTTTCTAGTACGGTTTTATTTTTCTTTTTTAGGTTTTCTTTAGTCTATCTTATTACTTCGTGTCTTTGTTCGTAACCTTTACCATCCGACATCATGGAAGGTGGTAATATCTTTGATCTCATCAACCCACCACAACAAAACCACCCACAAAACCCACCACTAGCAAACCAACCTCCTAGGCCCCGAACTTTAAGAGAGTATTCCCGTCCTAGCCACCAAGGCTATCGAAACACCATTGAGCTCACTCAAGGAGCCAATGTGTCCCCCTTGCGATCCGACATCATAGATTCCATAGACCTTGATGTTGTAACTAGAGAGTCGACCTGATTACGCTTATTCCAATTCTCTCTACATGATCAAGCTAGTCAATGGCTTGAACGTTTACCCGCGGGATCTATCACCTCATGGGATGATCTTACCACTCGATTCCTTGTTCAAATTTTCCCACCGGGGAGAACTACCAAGCTTAGAAATGATATCTTGATGTTCCAACAACGTCAAGGTGAAACTCTATATGAAGCATGGACTCGTTTCAAGGTCTTACTCTAAAAAGTCCCTCATTATGGCGTAGATCTTTGGCTCCAAGTCCAAATCTTTTATGACCATATCGATCTCTCCACAAGGCGAACCATTGACCAATCGGCCGGTGGCAAGCTACGTGATCTAAGTGCGGAAGAATCATGGGAACTCATAGAAGGTCTTGCTCTCTATGACAATGAAAGTTGGAATGATCCCCGTGATTTGAACAAAACGGTCAAGGCAATATCTTTGCCTTCGAACAATTCTAGCACTCCCGACCGTAGGATCACGATACTTGAGGACCAAGTCAAGTTTCTCATGAAATCTTACGAAGCTCCTAAGCCTTCAAGCCAAGTGAACAAAATCACTTCTTCATGTGAATTATGTAGTGGTCCCCATGACACTCGTGATTGCGTGTAACTCCCCGAACAAGCTTTTGCGGATTACGCATCCTCGCGTACCGACGAAGCGGGAGACAAGTGGTACACTTTTAAACCCGAGCCAAACCCTTACGGTGATTCCTACAACCCTTCTTGGTAAAATCACCCGAACCTTAGGTGGAAACAAAACCAAAACATGCCCCAAAACAATTCTTCCAATCCACCTAATCGTTACCAACCAAACGGTCTGTTGGGAATTCTGCTAAGAGAGAATTCTGCTGAAGAATACTACTGAAGAGACAGATTCTGCTAACAAGAGTGTTTCTGCTGAAGTTTAGTTTCAGCATTATTAGTTCCTGCGGATATAGTTATTCCGTATTTTATGTAATATAGTTAGGATATGCATGAGTTTATTTAGGAAGTGATAATGCATATCTTTTAGAAGTTTTAGAATATACGTTTCTTGTGAAATGGTTTAGGGTTCCTTGTGTATAAAAGGAACACACGATTATGTATTGAGTTACGTTTTTAGAAAACACTTTTATTGTTATTGAAAAGATCCATAAAGGATCAATTGTTCTTAGTATTAAAACTTGTGTTTGTTTCTGCTTTAAAATATAAGTTACAGAGATTATCTATTAGTGTATTGGTGATTACATTAACATAACTAACGATCCTAGAGTGCTCAGAAGATCTATCAAGGTCTACGTCTCAACAAGTGGTATTAGAGCCTCGGAAGAGTCTCTGTGATACTAAGAAACACAAAATCTTACATCCTCTCAATCAAAAACAATCAAGAACAATGCCTGGATTAGATGATGAAGCTGATACAACCTAGAACCAAAACACCACTTCTCTCTAACAACTCAATCTCTCAAACAGTAATGCTAAATCCCCATACCTTAAGAATGCAGAGGAGTATGATATGTGGTCTATGAAGATGCAAAACTGGATCACAAACATTGACTGTAATCTTTGGGAAGTTGTCCGAAAGGGTAACAGCTTGAAGAAACATGTCAAAGATGCTGATGGGATTGTTACTATTGTAGGTCCCAAAACTGCTGAAGAAGTTCTAGCCGTGCAGAGGGAGAATAAAGTTAGAACAATTCTTCTCCAGTCTATACCAGATGACCACATGGGTGACTTCCACTTCATGGAAGATGCCAAGGATATTTGGATGGCCATCAAGGCTAGATTTGGTGGGAATGAAGAGTCAAGAAGGATGAAGAAGTCAATGCTGAAGCAACAGTTTCAAGAGTTTTAGATATCTGAGGAAGAAGGAATCCACAAAGGTTATGACAGGTTCCACAAGATCTTGAGTCAACTTAATCAGCTGAAGGCTAGGCCAGATAATGAGGACTGCAATGCTAAGTTTCTGAGATCTTTGCCACCATCCTGGTTGCAAGTTAGCATTGCTCTCAAAGCTAAAGGAGGATTGGATATGATCTCTTTTGATGACCTCTACAACAGGCTTAAATCACTTGAGCCTGATGTTAGAAGTCCCATTCGTCCATCCACTCACTTAGCCTTTGTAAGCACCACATCAAAACATGTGCATCATGCCTCAAGCTCTTACACCTCAGCATCATCTTCTCATGCTCACTCTAAACCAACTCCTACATCAAAGTCCAGTAATATAATGGAAGATGTGCTTCACTCTTTTGTTGCTGAATATGAACATCAGCAGTTTCTAGCTTATAAAGACTTTGAATAGGTGGATCCATTGGAAATGGAGGAGATGCATTTGAAATGGCAGTTGGCAATGATTTCTATGAATATCAAAAGGTTTGAGAATAAGTCTGGGAGAAAGTTTGGTTTTAATGGAAGAGATGCAGCAAGATTTGACATGAGGAAGGTTAAGTGCTACACTTGTGGCCAGATGGGCCACTTTTCAAGAGAATGCAAGGAAAGAAAGTATGGTGATGAAGTTAGATATGGCTCATATCTATTGGAATCAGGGACTTCTAAAGCTGCACCTTCCAAAGCTTTGGTGACTTTGGATAGTCAGATTGATTGGACTGTTCATGAACCTCCTAAAGAGGAAGCTTCTACTTCTGAACAAGTGAATATGCTGGCATACTCCCCCTCAGAGGATAAGAAGGAGCAAGTTTCCTTGATGGGCATCTCTCAGGTACACAATTGTGTTTTTGGCTGTAGTGTAAGATATAATGAACTAAAACAAGAATATGATGAATTGAAACCTAAATACAATGAGTGTTATGTAGAAGTTGAGGCCTATAAAAAGGCTTTAAAAACTTTAGAAAAACAAAAGGTTTGGTTTCAAAAGAATCAACTTAAATATGATGAAAAGATAAGAGTTCTAGAAAGTGATTTAGAATGTGCAAAGATAGATTTAAGGCGTACTGAAAAAGAAAAATCTGGTGTAGAAAAAGAAAAACAAGAATTACAAGTTAAGTTAGATAAAGAAGTGGCTGGTCGTATGAAGTGGCAAGAAGGGGCTTCTAATTTAAATAAATTGATTAATGGTCGTCAGTCTGTTAGGTCTAGAAAAGCATTAGGATATGAGAAATATATAGATCCTGAGGAATTAACTTACCCTGATATATCCAGTGTTTTTGACCCTGAACCTCTCCTAGAATTTCAAAAACCTGTAAAATATGTTAAGGAAGGGGGATTGAATGATGTACCTGGACCTATAAGAGGAGAACACATGCCAATAGACTTGTCCATACCTGTTGAATTTGATGGATCACACCATCTTTATGGCAAAAAGTCAAGTGACTTGCCAGACCCTGTTAATAAATCTACTGACTTTGTCTCTTGTTGTGACAGTGACAAGTCTTCTGATGAAGGGTCTACTTCATATGCCAGTTGTGATTCAAGTGAGAAGTCAGACCTTCCCAAGACCACTCCTAAGACCACACCCAAGACATCACCCAAGACTCCCCACAAGCCTTTTAGAGTTACTGCTTATTCCAAGACAGTTTCTTCTGAAGACTTGTTTTCTAATTCTTTGCAAGACAATGTTTCTAGTTCTGTTAAAAACAATTCTGTTAATGTTTATGGTTTGAATGCTTTTTCATGTTATGGAACATCTTTCACTGTGAATAAATCTTCTAAAAAGAAGAAATGTTTTGTGTGTGGAAGCAAATTTCATTTGATTAAGGATTGTACTTTTCATGAGCAAAGAATGGGTGTATGTGTTAGTCAAAGAAAACCTAGGAAAATGTGGAAGAATGTTAATGAGATACCATCTTTTGTTCCACATCAGCAGAATCCCAATTCTGCTGAAAAATATTCTTCATGGAGAAGAACTAGTACTAGACCTTATGTTCGACCCACTAGTTCTTTCTTTTCTAATGGTTATTGGCCTAGACAGTTTGACTCTATGTATGTTGGTGGAGGGTATTGGGATACTGTTGTCAAGCCCTCAACAGGTTGTTCTTGGACAAAGAAGGGACCTAATTTGCAATACAGGCCCAAGAACAATGGTGGATCTAAAGCCTCTACATGGCCTACCTCTTCTGATCCACAAGGCAGGCTCAAGTCAGCAATGACTTGAGTCTCCAATGTGTACTAACTCTTGTATATTTTTTTGTTGTTGTTGTTGTAGGATCATCCCCTGAAAAGTACTGAAGTAGGAATAGTTGATAGTGGTTGTTCCAGAAGTATGTAAGGGAACAAGGATAAGATGCATGACTTTGTGCCTATAGAAGGAGGAGGTAGTGTGACTTTTGGTGGAGGAGATGGCAAAATCACTAGGAAAAGAACTATTAAAACACCTCTGTTAGATTTTAAGAATGTTTATTATGTGAAGGAACTTAAGCACTTTAATCTGTTCTCTGTATCACAAATTTGTGACACCAAGAATAAAGTTTTCTTCTCTGAAGATGAATGTCTTGTGCTCTCCAAGGACTTCAAACTTCCAGAAGATACAACTCTTTTGCTAAGAGTTCCTAGAACCCTCAACTTATACACATTCATTCTGAATGATGTTAAGCCAGAAGGTGATCTAACATGTTTGGTGGCCAAAGCTTCCCAGGATGAATCCACAAAGTGGCACAGGAGAATGGCTCATGTGAACTACAAGACCATCAACAAGTTGTCTAAACTTGGTCTTGTTCAGGGCCTTCCTTTAAAAGTCTTCACCAATGAACACAATTGTGTTGCTTGCAACAAAGGAAAGCAACACAGAGCCTCTTACAAAGCCATAACAGCTGTGAGCACCATCTCAGAACCTCTTCAGTTGCTGCACATGGATCTCTTTGGTCCAACTCCTATCAGAAGTATTGATCATAAGTACTTCTGCCTGCTTATCACTGATGATTATAGCAGGTTTTGCTGGGTATTCTTTTTGAAAACTAAAGATGAAACAACTCCTATTTTAAAAGAATTCATTACCCTAATTGAAAACCAGCTAAATAAAAAGGTTAAAGGCATTAGGTGTGATAATGGGACAGAGTTCAAAAATGTTCTTTTCATAGAATTCTGTAAGTCTAAAGGGATAAAAAGGGACTATAGCACTCCAAGAACCCCACAGCAAAATGGGGTTGCTGAAAGAAAGAATAGGACCTTAATAGAGGCAGCAAGATCCATGCTTGCAGACTCTAAGTTACCCACTATGTTTTGGACTAAAGCAGTAGTACTGCTTGCTATGTACTGAACAGGGTATCCATCACTAGACATCATATCAAGACACCTTATGAACTTCTCACTGGGAAAGTTCCAGACATTCATTACCTTAAACCTTTTGGTTGCAAAGTGACCATTCTGATTACTGCTGATACACTGGGAAAGTTTGATGGGAAAGCTGATGAGGGATACATTGTGGGTTATTCAGCTCATAGCAAGGCCTATAGGGTTTACAATTTGAATGCCAAAAGGATAGAGGAGACCCTAAACCTAAGATTTCTAGAAGATCAGCCTAATACTCAAGGACAAGGTCATTCTTGGTATTTTGACCTAGATTATTTGACTGATTACTTGGGGTACACTAGACATGTTTCTAATCCAAATGCAGGTACCAAAGATCCAATCTCTAACCCTGCAGGTTCCATGGATGATGACTCAGAGAGTGCCTCTGAGAAAGATGTACAAACCATTGTTGTACCTTCTTTTCCACCTAACCATTTTGCAGGTAATCATTCTACTGCTGAACAAGAAGATGAGTCACATTATGCAGAGGATCTTGCTAGACTCCAAAAGCAAGAACATGCAGCCACTCAGGAAGCTAAGAGACTCAGTGAAAAGTTTGAACAAGAAGCTGATGCCTTACTTCAACAATCAGCACAAGCAGTCAGTGGAAACAAGGATGCTACTGATCATTCTACTGAAGGCTCTCCTATTCCTGGTGATGTGATCAAAGCTGCTGATAGTCCTGCTGCACAATCTCCCATTTCTACTAAAGTGTCTACAGACTTTGAGAAGCCATTTACAAGATTTCCAATTCTTTCTGATCTTTGTAATTATCAACCCAAGCCTGGTCTCTTTAACTCAGCTTCCTATGATACTGAGTTTGGACCCACTGTCAACAACCTTGAAGCCACAATCACTGTCAATCCCACAGCAACAAAAAGGATCCATAATGCTCATCCCCTATCAAAAATTATTGGAGATCCTCAAGCACCTATTAGAACTAGAAGCACTGTGAAGAACACTAAATATGGTGAAGTTGCTTTCATTTCCTATGTCTACAATCAACAGAGGGACAATCATACAGACTTCAAACATTGTCTGTTTGCTTACTTCCTTTCTCAGATAGAGTCAACCAGTGTTCCTCAAGCACTTACTGATTCAAGTTGGCTTGAAGTAATGCAAGAAGAGATGTTGCAATTTAAGAATCAGCAGGTTTGGATACTGGTCCCTCTCCCTGATGGTAAATATGCAATTAGGACAAAATGGATTTTGAAGAATAAAAGAGATGCAAGGGGTATTGTGGTGAAAAACAAAGCAAGGTTAGTGGCTCAGGGGTTCAGGCAAGAGGAAGCCATAGACTATGATGAAGTCTTTGCACCAGTGGCCAGAGTTGAAGCAATCAGGATATTCTTGGCCTATGCATCATATATGGGCTTTATGGTATATTAGATGGATGTAAAAGGTGCTTTTCTGTATGGTGAGATTGATGAGGAGGTTTATGTGACTCAACCCAAGGGATTTGAAGACCCTGATCATCCTGATTATGTGTATAAGGTTGTCAAAGCTCTCTATGGACTTCATCAGGCACCAAGAGCTTGGTATGCTAGGCTTTCTACATTTCTGCTGAAGCATGGTTACAGAAGAGGTGCCATTGACAAGACTCTCTTTCTTAAGAAAGACTCCAGGGATATTATTCTTGTGCAGGTTTATGTGGATGGCATTATATTTGGTTCCACAAAAGAAGAATGGTGTAGAGAGTTTGAGGATTTGATGAAAGGAGAATTTCAGATGAGTGCCATGGGGGAGCTCACTTTCTTTTTGAGTTTACAAGTTCAGCAGAAACCTTATGGTATCTTTATCAGTCAGGATAAGTATGTAAAGGGTATGTTGAAGAAGTTTGATATGGAGAATGTCAGGACTGCCACTACTCCCTATGAAGCTCCCAAACCAAAGAACAATCTTGAACCTGATCTTCCTGTGAATGTCCATTTATACAGGTCTATAATTGGTTCTTTGATGTGTTTGACTGCTTCTAGACCTGATATTACATTTGTTGTGAGTGCTTGTTCAAGGCACCAAGTCACTCCACTTACCTCTCACTTGAATGCTGTCAAAAAGATCTTTAAGTACCTGAAAGGCCAACTCAAATTAGGTCTTTGGTACCCAAAAGAATCTCCTTTTAAGCTAGAGGCATATAGTGATAGTGACTATGCTGGAGCAAATATGGATAAGAGATCCACAACTGGAGGTTGCCAATTCCTTGGAAGAAGACTGATTTCTTGGCAATGCAAGAAACAGACCATTGTTGCTACCTCTACTACTGAAGCAGAGTATGTTGCTACTGCCAATTGTTGTGGACAGGTTCTATGGATACACAATTGATTGGTTCAGAACCGTCTAATTATTATTGACCAAGGTCAACAAGTCAAAGATAGCCTAGAATCAATACTCCGGTGATAGTGTAGTGTTTCCCCGGGTCGTGAAAGTCCCAGCGAGATTGAAATGGTGCTTTTGGAATCGTTTATGAGAAAGTGGCACTGAGGACAGTAGCCAGATGATGTAGGAATGATATTGCTACTGTTATTTTGGTGTTGACAAACAGATATAATATTCACAATAATTAGATAGCAGATATATGCACAAATAGACAATTAAGATCACGTATCGGACTGGAAAAGTAGGTTTTTGGTAATTATGAAACTACAGGGGGTGTTTTTGACACTTTTTAAAACTTAAAGTTAAAAATGAAAAAGAAATGATAAAAGTGATTAAAATAATATTAAACTATTATTTAATTAATTAAACTATTTAAAACCTAAATTAAAATCTAATTTAAATAACTAAAAATGACAAATGATTTAAATTATACTAAAAATTTATAAAAATATTTTTTAAACCTAAATTAGAACTTGAAGAAAGTATAAAAAATTAAAAATAATATTTTTGTCTTTTTGTGGTTTTGTAATTAATTAAAAACTATTTAACTTAATTAAACTAATTAAACTACTTTTAATTTATAATAATACTAAATTAACTTAGAAAATTAAGATAAAATTTCTAAAATT
Organism: Artemisia argyi; assembly: GCA_030686995.1. NCBI lineage: Eukaryota > Viridiplantae > Streptophyta > Magnoliopsida > Asterales > Asteraceae > Artemisia > Artemisia argyi. Next base: position 180,010,481 of record CM060705.1, read on the forward strand.
ACTTAACCATCACTGGAATCCTACAAAATTATAAAAAACTCTAAAAATTATGTTTAGGCTATTTTACTAATTTAAATACTTATTTATTAATTAAGATCTAATTAACTAATTTTAATTTAAGAAAATGGGAAATGAACAGTAACAACTATGAAATTATTTTTTACAAGTACCCTATAATCTATAAGACTTTAAGAAAATATAAAAAGTTGGTGTAATTAACTAAAATTTATTAAAACTATTTAATTACCTACTTTTATCTAATTACTAATTAAATTCGAATTAATTAAAATAATTATTACGTGAACAGTAAAAATTATAAAAAAAATACAGAAGGTAAATTTTATAATGAAAAGCTTAGGAAAATTGGTTTTGACCCCCCAGCTTATTCAAATAAGCTGCTATAAGCTAAAATAGCTTATTTAAGCTATTTCACAAAAAACCACCTTAAGTATGTAGCCTATGCACCATATGACGGAACTGGTGCCCCAGAGCTAGTGGAAGGGGTGTGGGGATTAAGCATGTTACTATCCTAGAGGTCCCAGGTTCGAATCCCACCCACACCCAATTTTTTGAAACTTATTTTTTTTTTTTATTTTTCTTTTACACTCCTACTAAACAATTAATTCTAAGCAACTTTTAAAAAGAAAACTAATTTAAGCTTGTAAAAAGCTAAAAACTTGAACTGAGAATAAAAATGTTTAAGCTATGAGTTAATTAAGCTAAGAATAAGCTGAAACAAACAAGGGAACCTACTTAACAGATCAATAAGCCAAAATAAGCTAAGAGACTAGACAGTTGACTTATGTTGACTGTTTGGTCAAATAAGGTCAAATGAACTTGGGTGGGGTCCACAATGGCTAAAACAGATGCAAACAAGTGTGATAAACCTAATTAAGCTAGAAACAACCACTAATAAGTTCAAATAAGCTGAATGAAAGGAAATAAGCACTTTGTCAATGCTTAATCCTTACACAGACTTGGGACAGATTTGAGAAGAGAATCTAGGTGGGGTCCACTGGATCCTAGGTCAAACCAAGGGTCAAATGTGATACCCTGGAAGGAGGGGGGTTGGGAAAAGCTGTTTAGGAGGTGTGGGGCCTACTGGGTTGGTCACAAAACACCACCAAAGTGGTGGTGTTGAGGTGGTGACTGGGTGAGCAGGGCACAAGCTTGCCCTGCAGCTCACTTTGAGGTTGAATGGCACTCAGAATAATTTTTCTAATTATGAAATGAAAGCAATTTCTAAAACTTGAGTTGGTAAAGAACTAAAAATCCAATTTTCACAATGCCAATTAAATCACAAAATTCAGAAATTAACAAGCAATTTTGATGAAATCTGAGAACAAGACTTTTGACTTTTGACAAGAACACTCAATATTTGACTTTTATGAATTTCTAACACTCCTAACTGATTAAATAAGTTATGCTAAGATGAAATAAGTCTAAAATAAGCTAGGTGATAAGGTTTTAAGCTAAATGGGTAAAAATAGCACCCACAGATCCACTCAGTGGACTGTCAATGGTGAATGTGCTTGATTTTGACTTTCTAGCTTGTTACTACCTAGGACTTGGTTGATTAGGAGTTGTAATGGTCTGACTATGATGTAAACAAGCAAGACTTTCACTGGCACTCACTGAGATGCCCAATACAGACAAAACCAAACACCCCTTATTCCAACTGTTTTAGAAATTTTCAAAGCAAACTAATGACCTAATCCTCTAATCTGATTTCAGACCTTAAAATATCATCATATTGGATCTTTTAAACACAATTAAACAATAAGAACAACACAAGAACACAGATTCTAAGATTACCCTATATGACTGTTTTAAAGAAAACTTAACAACTTTGGAAGTTAACAAACAAGCTACTAAATTTAACTTATAACAACATCTAATAACACAAAATGAGCATGAAATAACAAAAATTAAACAGAGATACTTAAGTGAACAGTTAAATGAAAGATTTAAAGAAGTAGCTTACAACTTTGCAATCCAGCCTATGCTTTGAACCAAGAACCAAGAATCAAACCCTAGCATCCCCCATGGGATTCTAAACCAAGGTCATCCCTTTTTTACCCTGCTCCAGCTTTGGTTACCAAGAACACTTGGTTTGACTTTTGTTGACCAATTTGAGTATTTTGAATTTTTTATTTCTAAACTGATTTAAAGTATTACTAGTAGCTTAAACAAGCTTAAAAGGGAGCTTATATGTATCTAAGAGTCCATTACAACTACTAAAACAACAATTGAACAGTACAAATTATTGAAATAGAAATTAAAATTGCATAAACTGTAATGATAAAAGAAGCTTGAATTTTTATAACTGAATTGAAGTACAATGCATATAGGAAAGAGGTTACCACTGCTTAGAAGCTTGGGTGTACCTAAAATTACAAATTGAAATTACACGACATAAAATTTAAACTAAATTAACTACTACTCTCATCCTTGTGCCTCCTCTTCTATTTATAGCTCCCAATTAGGGTTCCCAGATGCAATGCCATCATTTCCCACCACTTTGTTGTAATTTTGGTCCACTCTCCAAGTGCCACGTATTTTGGCGGGAAAAACTGCTTTTTGCAGCTTATATCTGATACACGCAAAGGAGGGGGGTAGCATTTATTGTGGTGTGTAAAAGTAGGTGTAGGGGGATGGGAGCATTAATTGTGGGGGGCTCTGGATTGTGATTGGTGGACATAGGAGGCTGCAAGTGGTGGTGGTGTGTGTGTGTGAGACTGAGAGGGAAAGGGAAGGAGGTGGTAGTTTGACCGGGGTCAAACATTTGGGTGGACTGGGTTTAGTTTGTTTTTGGGCTTAGGTGGGCTTGTGGGTGTACTGGGTTTAGTTTAGGATTGGGTTTTGGGAGTTGATTTTAGGTCCGGTTGGTTTATTTATTTAACAAGGACCAAAGTTGTAAAATGGCAATAGTTGAGGGTCTGATTTTGTATTTTCCCAAAGTTTATAATAAGGGTAAAAATTGTCATATGTGAATAGTACAAGGGTATTTATGATAGTTTTCATTTTTTTTATGCCCAGGGACTAAAACTGACAAATGTGAAACTTCAGGGACCAATTCTGCCATTTCTCCAAACTCCAGGGATCAAACTGTAATTTTCTGATAATTGAAGGGCCAAACCTGTAAATATCAAACAGTTAACACAAAGGACCAGTTATGTCATTTTAGAATAGTATAAGGTTTATTTTGAATATTTTCTTATTTTTAAACCTTAGGGACTAATTTTGACACTTTTCCAAAGTTGAGGGACCATAGTTGTAATTTTATGATTTTTAACTTCAAAGGACTTTTCCTAACAACTTATGAATCCCAAGGACCTTTTATGATATTTTTACAAGTTTTGAGTGACCAGGGACTAGTTTTGCCAATTTATGAAACTTGAGGGACTGAAACTGCCAATTATGCAAACTTTGTACGTTTTTCATTTGTTTTTGCATATTTTGTGTTTGAAACATATAAAACACACCTCTAAGATATTTTAAGCATTTTGATACATATTCGGGTGTTTTTGTATGTTTTGGCAGCTCAGATTGGTATAAAATGATGAGTATTTACACACTCATCAATCCCCCACACTAAACTATTGCTAGTCCCTAGCAATATTTTATGAAGTTTTAATGGATTTGAAAGAACTCTTTACCAAAAGCCATCACTTCTGGAGTAGCCAGATGTAAGAACTGTGGCACACCTGATAACCGTGTGATTTTGAGCAAACCACCAGCTGTCAACGGATTTGATTAGTCTTTACCAAAAGCCGTTTGCTTCTGGACTAGCCAGCATCTTGATGGACTAAGTCAACATCTTGGTGAGCTGATTACCAATTATGGATTTTCCACGGCCTTTACCACAAGCCATAATCTTGCGGGCTAGCCAGCTCATTTGCTTATGAGGATGCGGGGGAGCTGAGGAACCATGCAAGTTTTTGGCAAACTGCCAGCCATCAACGGATTTGATTTGTCTTTACCAAGAGCCGTTTGCTCCTGGACTAGCCAATCCCTTTGTCATTTAGACTTTGGCGGATTGATAACCACAAAAATTTTGGAATAAAGTGAAAAATTTTGAAAAATTTTGGCCTAAAATGGGGGTACTTGGAAAGTTTTATGATAAAATTCGTAAGAATTTTCCCCCCCACACTAGAACTGAATATTGTCCTCAATATTCAAAGTCCCGGCTATCATGCCGAATCTCTGACTAGAAAAGCTAATATTCGATTCTAACTGTGGAAATTTCTATTTTTCACTTTATTTTATCTGTACATATAATCTTTTTTTTTTTTTTTTTTTTTTTTTTTTTTTTTTTTTTTTTTTTTTTTGCTCACTACCTCCCAGGCTTGTGTTAGGTTTACCACGCAAGTTAATCACTTGTGAATGATTAACTGTAATAAATTCGTCCTAACAGCCCGGGAGTTGAATGATAAAGTTTGATAATATACATACACCTTCCAGGTTTGTGTCAGGTTTACCACGCTAGCTAATCACTTGTGAATGATTAACTGTAATAAATTTTCCCTGACAGCCTGAAAGATGAATAATAATATACATACACTGCCCAGGCTTGTGTCAAGTTTACCACGCTAGCTAATCACTTGTGAATGATTAACTGTAGTAAAGTTGTCCTGACAGCCCGGGATTTGAATGACATAATATACATAAAACATGAAAAATATTTACTTTTGAAACGGTGGGGGATGGCCACTCCCCCACACTAGGGTGGTAGAAAGTAGAAAGAAGTCAGAAATACGGGTGAAAACCCATATGTGTTGCTAATTTTTGTTTACCGAGTCACTAGCTTGACTCGATCCCCGAATTCATTGGTCCATGGGGAAAGTTTGGAGATCCGGGACAACCATGGGTGGTGTGTCCTCTCCAAAATAATGTTTCAATCTGTGACCATTCACTTTGAAGTTGGGACCTTCGGGTTGAGATAACTCAACAGTCCCGTATGGGTAAACTTTAGCAATGGTGAATGGTCCGGTCCATCGGGTTTTTAATTTCCCCGAGAAGATCTTTAATCTTGAATTGAAAAGAAGGACTCTGTCACCGACGTTGAAAACTCGGTTCTTAATCTTAGAGTCGTGAATCTTCTTTGTCTTTTCTTTGTAGATCAAAGAGTTCTCGTAGGCTTGATCACGAAGTTCGTTTAATTCATTGATTTGAACCTTACGGTGATCACCCGCTTTATGAAGGTCGTAGTTAGCATGTTTCAAGGCCCAGTAGGCTTTGTGCTCGAGCTCGATCGGTAAATGACACGCCTTCCCGTATACAAGCTTGTATGGAGTACACCCGATAGGTGTTTTGTAAGCTGTACGGAAGGCCCAAAGTGCATCATCTAGTTTATCCGACCAAGAAGCACGGTTTTCACCTACTGTCCTCTCAAGAATCCGTTTAATACCACGGTTGGAAACCTCCACCTGCCCACTTGTTTGGGGGTGATACGCGGTGGAAAGACGATGAGTAACACCGTACTTAAGCATGACTTTTGCAAACTGATCGTTGCAAAAGTGAGTACCGCGATCACTAATAATGGCACGTGGGGTTCCAAAACGAGCAAAGAGGGATTTCAAGAACTTCACAACTACTCGGGCATCGTTAGTGGGTAAGGCCTTAGCCTCAACCCATTTTGACAAGTAGTCAACAGCCACGAGTATGTATTTGTTTCCACGAGAAGATGGGAATGGCCCCATAAAGTCAATGCCCCATACGTCAAAGATTTCACAAACTTGAATAGCATTTTGTGGCATTTCGTTCTTTTGTGAAATATTCCCGTGACGCTGACAAGCATCACAGGCTTTGACTAACTCGTGGGCATCCTTATAGATTGTGGGCCAATAGAAACCGGAATCAAACACCTTTTTGGCGGTGTAGTTAGGACTATGGTGGCCCCCAGTGGGTCCAGCATGGCAAGCCTTGAGAATATCAGTGGCTTCCTGTCCGTATACACATCGCCTGATGACTTGATCGGCACAGATTTTGAAGAGGAAGGGGTCGTCCCAGAAGTAATGTTTAACGTCTTTGAAGAATTTTTTCTTTTGTTGGGACGTTAACCCCTTCACTATGAAGTTACCCGCATGGTAATTTGCAAAGTCGGCAAACCATGGGGTAGTAGAGTCACCACGAAAAGCAACCGCATTGAGTGTCTCGAGAGGAAATGTTTCATTTATTTCCTTTTTCTCGGACACATCTTGATGAGGGTTCTCTAATCGTGAGAGATGATCAGCAGCCAGGTTCTCGGCTCCTTTTTTATCACGGATAATGATATCAAATTCCTGAAGGAGGAGAACCCAACGAAGAAGCCTTGGCTTTGCATCTTGTTTTGCAAATAGGTATTTCAAAGCCGAGTGATCTGTGTACACTACGCATTTAGTCAAGATTAGGTATGACCTGAATTTCTCGAAGGCATACACCACAGCTAGGAGTTCTTTTTCAGTGGTGGTGTAATGACCTTGAGCCTCAGTCATAGTTTTGCTTGCGTAGTGTATGGGCTGAAAGTATTTTGCTTTGCGTTGCCCCAAGACCGCACCTATGGCAAAATCACTAGCATCGCACATAAGCTCAAAAGGTTGGTCCCAATCGGGGGCAACAAGAATCGGTGCCTCGGTAAGCTTTTTCTTTAGTGTTTCAAAAGCTTCGATGCACTCAGGAGAGAAGATGAAAGGAGCCTCCTTCTCGAGGAGATGGGTCATAGGCCGGGCAATCTTAGAAAAATCTTGGATAAACCTACGGTAGAAGCCGGCATGACCCAAAAAGCTCCGAACACCTTTTACGGTGGTGGGATGAGGTAATTTGGCAATGACATCGATTTTAGCTCTGTCAACCTCGATCCCGTTCTTTGAAATCTTATGGCCGAGGACAATGCCCTCCTTGACCATAAAGTGGCTCTTCTCCCAGTTGAGACTTAGATTCGTTTCTTTGCAACGTTTAAGCATCTGTTCCAAGTGGGAGAGGCAAGTCTGAAATGAATCCCCGATGACCGAAAAGTCATCCATGAATACCTCCATAGTTTTCCCGATCATGTCGGAAAAAATGGACATCATACACCTCTGGAACGTGCCTGGTGCATTACATAAGCCGAAAGGCATACGTCTGTAGGCAAAAGTTCCGTAGGGGCATGTGAAGGTAGTCTTCTCTTGATCCTGGGGATCAATGGGGATTTGGAAGTAACCCGAGAAACCATCGAGGAAGCAGTAGTATTCATTCCCCGCAAGTCTTTCGAGCATTTGGTCCATAAAAGGGAGAGGGAAATGGTCTTTACGGGTGGCTTCATTTAACTTTCGATAGTCAATACAAACCCGCCAACCCGTAACCAAACGAGTTGGAATCAACTCGTTATCCTCGTTGGTGACAACGGTGATGCCTCCCTTTTTGGGAACACAATGAATTGGGCTAACCCAAGGACTGTCAGATATAGGGTAAATCAATCCCGCATCAAGAAGTTTAAGAACTTCTTGTTTGATAACTTCGTGGATTTTGGGATTTACCCTTCTCTGATGTTGCACAGCTGGTTTAAAGTCATCCTCCATTAAGATTTTATGAGTACAAAAGTTCGGGCTTATGCCCTTAATGTCGGAGAGTTTCCAAGCGATTGCTTGTTTGTTTGACTTAAGAACCTTTAGGAGTGCAGCCTTTTCCTCATCTTTTAAGTCTTTGGCAATAATGACGGGTAATTTATTATCACCCTCCAGAAATGCATATTCTAGATGAGGAGGCAAGTCCTTGAGCTCAACCTCGGGAAAGTCTTCAGTTATTTCAACATTTTTGACTTCCGCTTTATGAAGTATTTGTGGAGACGGAGAGGGTGAAGGATCGTCATTTAACAATCTTTCAAGGAGAAGAATGTCCCCCTCCGGGTCAAGATAGTTTTCATCAACTCCATCGGGAATTGAGCTATCTTGAGCAAGAAAAGCCTCGAGCTCTTCCAAAAGGAAGTCACTTCCCTCAAACGGAGTGAGGGAAGGGGAAGAGTCGGAAATGATAGGGTCAGTAGAAAGACTGCCACTGGATGAGAAACCAAGGACCTCTTGAGAATACTCCTCAGACGCAACATCGATGATATCAATACGGTTAACCGTTTCAGCGTCATAGTTGGAGGAGTATCTCGAGGTCTGATCAAGATTGAATGTGACGGCTTCGCCACCAACACGTAGAGTGATTTCTTCTTCGAATACATCGATCAAAGCACGACCCGTTCTTAAGAATCCTCTCCCGAGAATGAGAGGGACTCGTGGGTCAGCATCGAAATCAACAATCACGAAATCTGCCGGAAAGTGGAACTTTCCTACTTTCACAAAGATATCTTCGGCAATGCCGAGAGGACGGGATATGGTACGGTCTGCAAGCTCGAGTGTCATGCAGGTCGGAGTGAGAGTAGGAAGTGAGAGTCTTTTCCAGACTGTGTAAGGCATCAGGTTAATGCTTGCGCCAAGATCGGCCAAGGCAAAGCATTCAACCATCCCAGGGAAAATACATGGAATGAGAAATTTCCCGGGATCTCCAAGCTTTTCGGGAAGCTTTTTCAAGAGCACTGCTGAACAATGCTCGTTAAGAGGAGTTTTTGCCATCTCACAAAGTTTTTCTTTGTTGCTTATCAGATTTTTGATTGTTGAAGCAAACTTAGGCATGAGAAGAAGAGCGTCCGCGAAGCTAATATCAAAGTGTAGTTCTTGGAAAATTTGATAAAATTTTTCCATCTGATGGTTAGCTTTCTCGCGGTTCTTTTGTTCAGTCACTCGTGAAGGATATGGAATTGACGGCTTAGGGTTGTTCTTTGAGATTTCATCAGGACACACAGGAGGATCAAATACAACTTTCGGCTTACGAGCCGGGACCGGGACAACTTGAGGTTGGACGTTGTTGGTACCTCCGTTATTAGTAGGAAATACCTTGTCCGTAGTGACCTCAGGTTCACGTTCCGCTACCTTAGGAGGAGAAGAAGAGGTAGGGGGAATCGAGGGTCCATTGTATGACACCCCACTTCGGGTAGTGATCGCCTTAACATCGCCCCTCGGGTTAGCGATCGTGTTGCTCGGTAATGTACCAGAGCTCGAGGGTCGATCATTTAAAGACTTCTGAAGTTCAGAGATAGTCTTGATCAATAGCCGATTTGTTTCCTCTTGTGCTTTCATGAATTGTTTAATTTCAGCATCTGAGGAAGACGGGGGTGGAACAACGTTTTGATTTTGAACAGGGGGATTTTGAACACGGTTGTTTTGAAAATTCCCTTGGTTTTGATTGTTGTTACCCTGAAAAGTGTTTCTCTGATTGAAATTACCCTGATTGTAATTCCCTTGATTCTGGTTTCTTTGAAAATTTCCTTGAAAACCTTGGTTTTGATTGCCATTTTGAAAATTATTTTGATTAAACTGGCCTTGATTTTGGTTCGGGTTTTGGAAATTTGAGTTTTGACCTTGGTTAAAATTCTGATTCGTGTTACGGTTTTGATTTTGGTTAAAACCTGGAGGTCCGAGAAAATTGTTGGAACGATAGCTTAAGAGATTACGGTCCCCTTGCGGTTGGTAAGAATTACCCCCCGTGTTATAGGAACCGTTAGCAGCATAAACGTTCTCTTGAGGAAATTCAGCAGTAGCTGGACACTCGGAATACAGATGTGGGCCCCCACAAGTTTCACAACTTCGGGCTACGGCTTTCACTTGTTGATTTTGAGCCTGATGTTGTATCGTTTGGTTCATTCTCAACACAGCCGTAGAAATATCATCCATCTTTTTGGTAAGAGCGATTATTTCAGGAGATGATGATGATGAGGGAGTAACGGAATGACATGACGCTTCCCTCTCCGCAGAGGAATCCCAAAAGTTATGATGGGCAGTCATGTTCTCGATTAAGTCATAGCACTCCTCGGGACGCCTTTTCATAAAGGTCCCACCAGCAGCAGCATTGAGAATGTCTCGGTGCCTCAATGTTAGACCATTATAGAAGGTATCTATTATGGTAACTTGTAACATATTGTGGTTAGGGCACCGATCAATGGCTAGCTTATAACGCTCCCAAGCCTCAAAAAGAGACTCATCGGGAAGTTGCCGGAAGTTGCTGATATCATTACGTAACTTGGTAACCATGGATGGTGGAAAATATTTTGCTAAAAACTTGGTTACCATTTCATCAAAGGTTCGAATAGAATTCTTGGGAAGTCGGTCAAACCATGCAGTGGCATGATGAGCGAGAGAATAGGGAAAGAGGTACAGCCGAAGGGCATCATCGGTGACACCATGCTGTTTCATGCTTTGGGTGACCGTGAGATATTTGTCAAGATGCTTATTGGCATCGTCACCCGGTAATCCGTGAAATTGACACGAATTCTGGACTTGTTGGATCATGTGGTGCTTGAGGCCAAAGTCCGCGGCCCCAATAGTGAGTGGTGCAATAGGCCCACCCCGCCCTTGCATGGTAGGCTGGCACAGCTCCTCCATCGTTCGGAGATCGGGAGCTGGCTCATCAGGGGGTGGTAATAGTGGTGGTGGTGGCCCAGCGGCCATTTCGGTTTTTGTTTTAGAACGTAGCTCGGGTACGTCTTTCTGTTTTTTATTCTTTGCTTGAGACCGAGTGCGCATGCACTAAAAACAATTTTTCAACACAAGTTCGAGGCAAAACTACAGTGAACTTAAACCAATAATCACAAGTGAGCAGCTTCTTTGAAAAAGGTACACTACTCACAGGGATACAAAGGCAAGTTTTAATCTTAAGTTTGGGAACTTATTATGGGTTTATTAATTGATTTTTGAAAAACTGCTTTAGGCTTATGGGTGTGTGTGCAGAAAACTTGGGAAATATTTTTGGAACTGATTCGTTAACCGAAATCGTCCCTTTAAGATTACTCGCAGGCTGGCGGGAGGAAGTAAATAGGTTCCCTCTTCAGTTCGCAATTTAATGTCAGAACTTACCTTAAACCAACTGTTTCAGGTTGTAATCTTAAAGAACACGAAGTAATTTAACTTCACAGTTTGTTTTTGATTGTTTTTAATTTTTTTTTGGTGTTTTTCAACACTTCAGGAGAAGTGTTAATGAACGTTTTTGATATGATTATGTTTTTAAAAACTTTTTACAGGGAGGGTTTTGAAAACCACTAAACTTAAAACGATTTTAAAACACGCAACAACCTCCCCGGCAGCGGCGCCAAATTTTGATTGGTTCAGAACCGTCTAATTATTATTGACCAAGGTCAACAAGTCAAAGATAGCCTAGAATCAATACTCCGGTGATAGTGTAGTGTTTCCCCGGGTCGTGAAAGTCCCAGCGAGATTGAAATGGTGCTTTTGGAATCGTTTATGAGAAAGTGGCACTGAGGACAGTAGCCAGATGATGTAGGAATGATATTGCTACTGTTATTTTGGTGTTGACAAACAGATATAATATTCACAATAATTAGATAGCAGATATATGCACAAATAGACAATTAAGATCACGTATCGGACTGGAAAAGTAGGTTTTTGGTAATTATGAAACTACAGGGGGTGTTTTTGACACTTTTTAAAACTTAAAGTTAAAAATGAAAAAGAAATGATAAAAGTGATTAAAATAATATTAAACTATTATTTAATTAATTAAACTATTTAAAACCTAAATTAAAATCTAATTTAAATAACTAAAAATGACAAATGATTTAAATTATACTAAAAATTTATAAAAATATTTTTTAAACCTAAATTAGAACTTGAAGAAAGTATAAAAAATTAAAAATAATATTTTTGTCTTTTTGTGGTTTTGTAATTAATTAAAAACTATTTAACTTAATTAAACTAATTAAACTACTTTTAATTTATAATAATACTAAATTAACTTAGAAAATTAAGATAAAATTTCTAAAATTACTTAACCATCACTGGAATCCTACAAAATTATAAAAAACTCTAAAAATTATGTTTAGGCTATTTTACTAATTTAAATACTTATTTATTAATTAAGATCTAATTAACTAATTTTAATTTAAGAAAATGGGAAATGAACAGTAACAACTATGAAATTATTTTTTACAAGTACCCTATAATCTATAAGACTTTAAGAAAATATAAAAAGTTGGTGTAATTAACTAAAATTTATTAAAACTATTTAATTACCTACTTTTATCTAATTACTAATTAAATTCGAATTAATTAAAATAATTATTACGTGAACAGTAAAAATTATAAAAAAAATACAGAAGGTAAATTTTATAATGAAAAGCTTAGGAAAATTGGTTTTGACCCCCCAGCTTATTCAAATAAGCTGCTATAAGCTAAAATAGCTTATTTAAGCTATTTCACAAAAAACCACCTTAAGTATGTAGCCTATGCACCATATGACGGAACTGGTGCCCCAGAGCTAGTGGAAGGGGTGTGGGGATTAAGCATGTTACTATCCTAGAGGTCCCAGGTTCGAATCCCACCCACACCCAATTTTTTGAAACTTATTTTTTTTTTTTATTTTTCTTTTACACTCCTACTAAACAATTAATTCTAAGCAACTTTTAAAAAGAAAACTAATTTAAGCTTGTAAAAAGCTAAAAACTTGAACTGAGAATAAAAATGTTTAAGCTATGAGTTAATTAAGCTAAGAATAAGCTGAAACAAACAAGGGAACCTACTTAACAGATCAATAAGCCAAAATAAGCTAAGAGACTAGACAGTTGACTTATGTTGACTGTTTGGTCAAATAAGGTCAAATGAACTTGGGTGGGGTCCACAATGGCTAAAACAGATGCAAACAAGTGTGATAAACCTAATTAAGCTAGAAACAACCACTAATAAGTTCAAATAAGCTGAATGAAAGGAAATAAGCACTTTGTCAATGCTTAATCCTTACACAGACTTGGGACAGATTTGAGAAGAGAATCTAGGTGGGGTCCACTGGATCCTAGGTCAAACCAAGGGTCAAATGTGATACCCTGGAAGGAGGGGGGTTGGGAAAAGCTGTTTAGGAGGTGTGGGGCCTACTGGGTTGGTCACAAAACACCACCAAAGTGGTGGTGTTGAGGTGGTGACTGGGTGAGCAGGGCACAAGCTTGCCCTGCAGCTCACTTTGAGGTTGAATGGCACTCAGAATAATTTTTCTAATTATGAAATGAAAGCAATTTCTAAAACTTGAGTTGGTAAAGAACTAAAAATCCAATTTTCACAATGCCAATTAAATCACAAAATTCAGAAATTAACAAGCAATTTTGATGAAATCTGAGAACAAGACTTTTGACTTTTGACAAGAACACTCAATATTTGACTTTTATGAATTTCTAACACTCCTAACTGATTAAATAAGTTATGCTAAGATGAAATAAGTCTAAAATAAGCTAGGTGATAAGGTTTTAAGCTAAATGGGTAAAAATAGCACCCACAGATCCACTCAGTGGACTGTCAATGGTGAATGTGCTTGATTTTGACTTTCTAGCTTGTTACTACCTAGGACTTGGTTGATTAGGAGTTGTAATGGTCTGACTATGATGTAAACAAGCAAGACTTTCACTGGCACTCACTGAGATGCCCAATACAGACAAAACCAAACACCCCTTATTCCAACTGTTTTAGAAATTTTCAAAGCAAACTAATGACCTAATCCTCTAATCTGATTTCAGACCTTAAAATATCATCATATTGGATCTTTTAAACACAATTAAACAATAAGAACAACACAAGAACACAGATTCTAAGATTACCCTATATGACTGTTTTAAAGAAAACTTAACAACTTTGGAAGTTAACAAACAAGCTACTAAATTTAACTTATAACAACATCTAATAACACAAAATGAGCATGAAATAACAAAAATTAAACAGAGATACTTAAGTGAACAGTTAAATGAAAGATTTAAAGAAGTAGCTTACAACTTTGCAATCCAGCCTATGCTTTGAACCAAGAACCAAGAATCAAACCCTAGCATCCCCCATGGGATTCTAAACCAAGGTCATCCCTTTTTTACCCTGCTCCAGCTTTGGTTACCAAGAACACTTGGTTTGACTTTTGTTGACCAATTTGAGTATTTTGAATTTTTTATTTCTAAACTGATTTAAAGTATTACTAGTAGCTTAAACAAGCTTAAAAGGGAGCTTATATGTATCTAAGAGTCCATTACAACTACTAAAACAACAATTGAACAGTACAAATTATTGAAATAGAAATTAAAATTGCATAAACTGTAATGATAAAAGAAGCTTGAATTTTTATAACTGAATTGAAGTACAATGCATATAGGAAAGAGGTTACCACTGCTTAGAAGCTTGGGTGTACCTAAAATTACAAATTGAAATTACACGACATAAAATTTAAACTAAATTAACTACTACTCTCATCCTTGTGCCTCCTCTTCTATTTATAGCTCCCAATTAGGGTTCCCAGATGCAATGCCATCATTTCCCACCACTTTGTTGTAATTTTGGTCCACTCTCCAAGTGCCACGTATTTTGGCGGGAAAAACTGCTTTTTGCAGCTTATATCTGATACACGCAAAGGAGGGGGGTAGCATTTATTGTGGTGTGTAAAAGTAGGTGTAGGGGGATGGGAGCATTAATTGTGGGGGGCTCTGGATTGTGATTGGTGGACATAGGAGGCTGCAAGTGGTGGTGGTGTGTGTGTGTGAGACTGAGAGGGAAAGGGAAGGAGGTGGTAGTTTGACCGGGGTCAAACATTTGGGTGGACTGGGTTTAGTTTGTTTTTGGGCTTAGGTGGGCTTGTGGGTGTACTGGGTTTAGTTTAGGATTGGGTTTTGGGAGTTGATTTTAGGTCCGGTTGGTTTATTTATTTAACAAGGACCAAAGTTGTAAAATGGCAATAGTTGAGGGTCTGATTTTGTATTTTCCCAAAGTTTATAATAAGGGTAAAAATTGTCATATGTGAATAGTACAAGGGTATTTATGATAGTTTTCATTTTTTTTATGCCCAGGGACTAAAACTGACAAATGTGAAACTTCAGGGACCAATTCTGCCATTTCTCCAAACTCCAGGGATCAAACTGTAATTTTCTGATAATTGAAGGGCCAAACCTGTAAATATCAAACAGTTAACACAAAGGACCAGTTATGTCATTTTAGAATAGTATAAGGTTTATTTTGAATATTTTCTTATTTTTAAACCTTAGGGACTAATTTTGACACTTTTCCAAAGTTGAGGGACCATAGTTGTAATTTTATGATTTTTAACTTCAAAGGACTTTTCCTAACAACTTATGAATCCCAAGGACCTTTTATGATATTTTTACAAGTTTTGAGTGACCAGGGACTAGTTTTGCCAATTTATGAAACTTGAGGGACTGAAACTGCCAATTATGCAAACTTTGTACGTTTTTCATTTGTTTTTGCATATTTTGTGTTTGAAACATATAAAACACACCTCTAAGATATTTTAAGCATTTTGATACATATTCGGGTGTTTTTGTATGTTTTGGCAGCTCAGATTGGTATAAAATGATGAGTATTTACACACTCATCAACAATCAATTGCTGGATTATGGGTATACTTTCATGAATACCACCATTTTTATTGACAATCAAAGTACCATTTGCATTGTTAAAAATCCAGTTTTTCATAATAGAACCAAACATATTGAAATCAGGCACCACTTTATCAAAGATGCTTATGAGAAACATTTAATTAAAGTGGTCAAAATTCACACAGATGATAATGTGGCAGATTTTTTAACTAAAGCTTTTGATAGACCTAGGTTTCAACACTTAGTGGTCCATATTGGTAAGCTTAATCCTTGAATGCAAAGTTTGAGGGGAGGCATAGGCCTCAGGGGAGGATTGTGATTGTAAACTTTGTATAATTTGTGTATATTTTGTATATTATTGTTTGGCTAACACTAATCAACTAATGTATTGTAAGTTTGTTTGGTTTGTTTGCTAGTCTGTGTCTATTTTCCAGGATGCCCACCAAGAAATTGTAAGTGAATGCTGAGATTTGTTTCTTCTGAAGTATAATGGATGCTGAGATTGATTTCAACTGATGAAAGAAATACAGAAATCATAATTAGCAAATGATTTTTCATTCATTCTTAGAACAAATTACAGCTGACAAACAACTTCAAATGGAATTACAAGATTCAACCCTATACAAGTCTATTCTAATTATTCAAGCTCCTATCATCTATTACAAAAGCTGATTGATGCACAACCAGTATGATGAAGAAGCTGAAGGTGAAAATGGAAAAAGAAGAGGAGGAAGAATGATAAAAACGATGATGAAGATGCTCAAGAACTGAGTTTTAATAACTTTGGTCCTTGGCAACATCTTATCATCATCTACACCATTTTCACTTTCCCCTTACCCACTACATCTGTCTTCTTGCTCTTTCCCTTGCATCCATGGAAAGAAGAACTAGGTCCTAGAGCAGGAAGACCTAACACCACATCCCGTGATGTTGGAAGAGATGGATTTCTCTTCCTCGGCCTTGGTTGGGGTCTCTCTGGTATGTAAAGAGGAAGAAATGAGGGATCTTCGTCTTCATCCTCTGAAGAGTCTTCATCAGATGTGAAAATGAATGGAGAGACATATTGTCTCTCAGCAGGAACGGGGATAGTACTTGGTTCCCCCTTCTCCAAAGCATTCCATCTTCTTTCCATTTCTCTAGCATAATCTGAATCATCTAATTTAGATGGGTATGGAGGAAGATCCTCTGATGATGATGAGGAGGAGGTTAGGTCTATAATTTCGGGTTTGGATGACATTATTTGAGGGTGAATTGGGGTTAATTATGAAATTAGGGTTTTGAGATGAATTGGGGTTAATTATGAAATTAGGGTTTTGAGATGAATTGGGGTTAATTTGATAACTGAGAAGTGTGATTTGGGGTTATTAAATAGGCAAAGTCTAGGCGTTATGATAATTAATGTGAGTTGGGTGGCACAGTAAAATCAAGATATTCACTGAAGATATTTTTACTCTTGCTTGGTTTCTGCTGATTGACCATTCATCAGCACATTTGACTTCCATTTCTGCTGAAGGGTAAATTTGAAATTGGAGGGGTTCCACGTTACACGTCAGACTTGGTCAACAGTTTGTTCCGATAATTTTGACCAGGATTAGGGAACTTCCAAATATAACCTACTTTGCATATCTTTGCCTAAACTAAATTATTCTTCCATCACTCCATTTAAACCCATCATTCTTTTCGTAATTCATAATCGTCTCACGCAAAATCATTCAAATGGCACAACTTCAATTGAAGAAAGATCATAATAAGTATGCTATTTTGAAAAAGGCTAAGGGTCATGAAGAGTTTGATTTAATGGTGGAGTTTCTACAGCGTTCAAAGATTCATTATGCTTTGACACACTCTCCCAATGTGATTTATGAATCAATGGTGAAGCAATTTTGGGCATCTACTATGAAGAGATCTGACACAGAGATTGTGGCTGACATTGAAGGTGTTGAGTATGTGGTGACATAAGGTTTGATCAGGACAAAGCTTCATTTGGATGATGAGAATGGTGTTTACCAATCCAACACTGAAGAGATACTTGTTGGGCTGAGGGAAGCTGGTTATCAAAGCACTGACACAACTAAGTGGCAGAAGAATCAGTTTTGTCCCAAGTGGAGGTATTTGGTGCATTTGCTGCTCCAATGCATAAGCAATAAGTGTGGTGGATGGGATCAGTTCTCTCTAAAATTGGGTTGTGGTATTGTCTGTCTCTCTAATGATTTAACTTATAATTTCTCAAAGTTCATTTTTGATACTATGATAGAAAATATTGAGAAACAACATCATAAGTTTT
Source organism: Artemisia argyi (assembly GCA_030686995.1). Classification (NCBI taxonomy): domain Eukaryota; kingdom Viridiplantae; phylum Streptophyta; class Magnoliopsida; order Asterales; family Asteraceae; genus Artemisia; species Artemisia argyi. The sequence goes on from CM060705.1 coordinate 180,028,189, forward strand.
TAATGTACCCTAGGTTTTTACAAATAATTTAGACATAACCACTGAAGACAGGATTCATGTACCGATTAAGAGTCTTGGTTCTAAGTTGTTTGCCTCAATGAAAACTAACTATAATGGGGAACATCGCCCACTGTTAGCTGCTATGTTGCCTCATGGCAATGATGATGTGGTTGAGGGTGATGCTACTGGCAATGTGCCCTCTCAAAATGTTGTTGATGATGGTAATCCATCATCTTCTGGTGTTGCTGCTGATGGTAATCCTTCAGTGGTAAATGAGGGAGAGCCAGCTACAACTGCTGAACCATTACCTTTTTCTTCTGACCTACCTCCACCTTCCCCTGTAATTATGTCACCTAGTCCTGTTCCTTCACCATCTCAGGTTGCTCATGATGAGCAAACTCCTGAGGTTGAAGAGACAATTCAGTCTCTTGGTACACAGGTACCTATACCTCTTGAGAGAGCCAGTCCTGTGAGAGAGCCAGTTGATGAAGGTTCTCCCAATGTTGTACATATGTCTATTTCTCCTGCTAGGTTCAATGAAGCTCAATTTACCACTGAGCAATCTGTTGGTGGAGCAGAGGACCCTGTTACTCTCACTTCTGTATATGATTTACTTTGCAGGTATATGAGAAAGACTGATGATCTTCAAAAGGAGCTTGCTGATACCAAGTCTACTCTTGGTGGTGAGATTGAGAAGCTGAAAAGCAAAGTTTAGGATTTGGAGGCACAACTGATTCAGCAGAAGAAAGGAAAGGTGGTAATGGATACTACTAAAGTGCCTCAGGAGGGTAACTTGGACTCTCTTGAAATCTTGGCTAAAGTGGCTAGACAGACACATGTTCATTCTCCTAAAGTTGCTGAAGTATCACAAGCTAAGCCTACAATTCACTTCAGCAGAAGAAGTAGAAGACAATATTTGGCAAAAGAAAGCTGCTGAATCTTCTAAGGTGTCAAGTGGTGATGACATTCTTATGACAGAAGCTGATGATACTCTTCAGGAGAAACAACCATCTTGTAACATTGCTGCTGACAAGACTACTGATGTGCTTCATGCATCAGTAGATACATTCTTTGTAGCAGGAAAAGAGTATATGGATTCCCCTGTTCATAATCCATCTGTTCTGAAGCAAGTTTCTCCTGATGACACCACTGCAAACCTGAAGTCTAGAGGATCTGCTGATAATATAATTGATTCAGATGTTCACAAGTTAACTGCTGATCCTATGGAAGGTTTAGATATTCCTCAGGTTGATTCTGCTGAAGGAGTTGAAGTGTGTGAGGATGAGCTTATTACAGATGAAGAAAGAGTTGAACAAGAAAGACTCTTGAAAAAATGGGAAGATTATAAGAGGAGTTCTGAGCTGGCTGAGGCAGAGCAAGCCAAATTTGATTCAGAATATCAGTCTGCTACAAAAAGATACATTTCTACCTTGCCTATTGAAAGACGGAGAGAATTGGATGCTGCTGTTCAAAATTTTGATGAGTCAGACTGGCAGCATATTGAAGAACAAGTGATTGCTGCTCCTGGTTTAGCTGCAGACATTCTTGGCAATGAGGTGGATAAAAAGGATTGGGTTTCTGAAATTGTGAAGAAGATGAAGTTGAGGAAGAAAGAAGCAGATGAGCAAAAAGCCAAAGCAAAAAGAGATAAACCTATGGCTCAAGCACAACGAAGGGACTATATGAGAACTTATGCGAAAAGTCAAAGCAGTGCTTTATATAACAAAGCTTAGACTAGGAAACAAGTGTGGGCACTTTCAGATGAACAGTTGGTTCTAATGTATAATAGAATCAAGTCTAGGTGTGAAAAGGATGGAATGGGTGCTCCTAAGCTTGTTCCTACCATTCTTGCTGATGCTGGTTCTTCTGTCAATATGGATGTTCCTGTTATTGATTCAGTATCTTTACTTGTTATTTCTGCTGATGTAACACCTGTTGCTGCTTCATCTAGTGTTGATAAAGGTAAAGCTAAAGTAGTAGCAGAAGATCCTCCCTCTAGAAAGAGAACCAGGAAACAAATGGAGGAGGAGAGGTTGGGTGAAGAGGCTACAAAGAGGTTAGATGATGAACAACAAGCTGAAATGGCAAGATTTCATGAGCTTAAGGAAAGAGAAGTAGAGCTTAAAGCTGCTAGGGCTAAACAGATGAGGAAGGCTATGGATGAACAATATGCATCTGCTGTACTTGATTCTTCTCAGGATTCTACTGATGAACAAATGGATAATCCATCAGTGGAAACTGGTACTACAGAAGGTATTTCTACTGAAGTTGAAGCTCCTGATGAACCATCTTTACCTCATGATGCAATTTATGTTCCTGGAAGAAGGGCTAAGAGAATGGCTAAAGTGAGAACTTCACATTCAGCACAAAGACTAATAGATGTGAATGCTCCTGATGCATCATTTATCAAAGAAGGATCTCCTGATGATTGGCCTGAGGCAGTTAGAGATGTTTGGGTTCACTGGGAATTTTCTAAAAATGGACAGATCAATACCATTTATAGACTTGATAAAACTTATTTATCATTCACATTTCTACAAGAAATTCTACATCTTGTGGATCATCAGGATTTGCTCACTCTCAATGATTTGGTTCACAAATATTATGCCACTCATACTCCTACAGGGTCTGGATTGTATCTCTTGGGTGATCTCAGAGTGCTTTTTGATTCTTCTACTCCCACTGGTGTTGGTGCTGATGTGTGGAAAAACAATCAGAGGTGGAAGGTTCAGAGTTGAAAGTTTTACCCTATGCCATATGTTCATGTGTTAGAAACTACATCTGGACTCAGACTTCTTATGGATCTTGGCAAAAGGTATCCTCTAACAGTGTCTCTTATGGAGAAAATGCTTCAACAAAAGTTGGATATTCCTCCTGATCCAGTTGGGAATGCTAGGTTGTTTGCTGAATCTCTGGTTAAAGTGTTCAAACTCAGAATTAGGACTTCCAGAGCTACTTCTCATTGATGGTATTTTGTTATATATTTAGTATTAAAAAAAATAAAAAAAAAATAAAAAAATAACAGATTTGTATAGTATTGTGTTTGTTGTATGCAGGTTTGGTGTTGATTATGCTTACACCTTCTCTGGTTATCAACTTACCTGATGTTGACTATTCCATCAAAAAGTTGGCTAGTCCAAAGGGTACAGCTTTGGTAAAGACACATCAAATCTGTTGATAGCTGTAATAGTTTGCTCAAAACTATTGGGTACTCAACTCACCCATGCTTAACAGCTGAGAGTTGAATGGTTGTCAATTGACCATGGATTTTTCCTTTATGGATTTCCAATAATTGGCTAGCCCACATGTATATGGCTTGTGGTAAAGGCAGTGGAAAACCATATTTGGTATTCAGTTAACCAAGATGATTTTTCATCAAATAATTGAATAGTCCTGAGCAAACGGCTATAGGTAAAGACAACTCAAATCCGTTTACAGCTGATGATTTGCTAAAAATCATATGGTCATCAGTGTACCATAGTTTTCGAACTTAAACATTTTGCTACTCTAGTAGTGATGGCTATTGGTAAAGAGACATCAAATCCATTATTTTCAATGATTCACCTCTCACAGTAGTTAACACACCTGGATGTGATGAGAATAGTATGAAACTAATAAGTTTTGATGTACATTTGGTCATTTGTTGCTGCAAAGAAGGGTGTTATCAAGTATGTGCTGATCATAGAGATCCTGCTGATGTTGATTCTTTGCTGATGATGTTCGACATCAATCCTCTTGGTATGTGTTGGATCGATTTACTCTGACCAAACTACTTTGTAGCTTGTAAAGGTTTAACAGTATTGAGTAAACTCAACACTATTAATATTGAAACACTGTTTTACCTTGTAAAGTATGCGGAATCTACTAACACAAAGCTTAAGAAGAACTTTTATATTAACCAAACTTTGAACCTGCTTTGTTACACAGATTCACTAACAATCCCTAACTATTTATCAACTTTGATCGACTCTAAAACGTATGAGAACTTCTCTAAAACTTATATCGACTAATACCCCTTAAGGCTCTTTATATAGATAACCTTAAGTCGGTTTACAACATATAATCCTTGAACGACAAGTCATTATCCCTAACTAATTCTAGAATATTCGTTCAATATTACACATTAATCCTTATCTAATATTGCACATTAGTCCTTGTTTCCTTCGAAGTACTTTAAACATTCTTCAATAACAGCAGTACTTTGACTTTTTCCTTCAGCAGTACTATGACTTTATTCTTCATGCAGCAGTACTTTGATATTTTATATCCCAACAATCCTCCCCTAACTTGAACTCCACTTGCTTGATTTCAAGTTTCTTTGTTATCTTTAATCTTCAAATCTTTAATCATTTAGAAAGATTGTTTCTTTATTTCTTTGTCTTCTATCTATCATCTATCAAAGTACTCTTCATCAGCATCTTGTCTTTCAATGTATATTCTCAGCAACTCAGCAACATTTTGGTACAAAGATCATCAAATCTTTAAAAGTTTCATACTATTCTCATCACTTCCAGGTGTGTTAACTCCTGAAAGAGGTGAATCATTGAAAATTATGATTTTTAGCAAATCATCAGCTATCAACGGATTTGATTAGTCTTTAACAATAGCCGTTTGCTATGGACTAGCCAACTCTTGATCACTTGGAGTATGGTGAGTTGATAACCATATAGTTTTTGGTAAACTATCAACCATAAACGGATTTGATTATCACATCAGAGCCGTACCCTCATGATGAGTCAAACTCTTTCTTGTCTGTTAAACATGGTGAGTTGATTACCATTTGTTGTGCAGTATAAATACTAACACCATGTGTTACTTTTCAAATCTTTTTACTTTTCTTTTAAACATCTAAACATTTTATTTTTAAATTAAAGGACTTATACTAGTTTATATCAGCAAGCAGTACTTTGTTAAAGTACTGTTTGTTTTTGCAGCACTTTGAAAAACAATTTATTTTACAAAACAAATCATACCAGTATTATGCAATATTACTCTTCAGACTTGATCCATCTGATAAATAGCTTAATAACATCCAAAGCTACTTCAGATTCATCTTCAAGTTCCATTCCATGATCCAGCATTCTGCGCATAATTTCTCTAATCAATGGATATCTCCTCTCAGCCAGCATATGAATCATGGTACCATCTTCCATCTCTAGTGTATAAACTCCTGATGACTCAAAGAATCTCCATCTTGCTATTTCCCAATTCTCTTGATCATTCCATAGAGGATCAACACTTGTTTCTTCAGTTTCCCAGATGGTAATTAAATCTCCAAGCAAAATTAATCCCACTTCTGAAGCTTCAATCTCTGCATAGTATGTCTGCACTTGCACATATAAGTCATACAAATCTGCCCTTGTAATACAGTGCAACACATCCCATAACATATTGAAAGTTGTGAAGCTTTCATCTTCTCTGTGAATTATAAAATAATTCCCTTCTTTTGATTCAACCATAGAAAATGAGATTATCTTGGACTTCTTTCCAGAATATTCAATCTTCTTATTCTCAAAATCAACAACTCTGAAATAATTTCTAAGTTCATCAACTGTATCTTCATGAATCATCTTCAGCCTTTTTGACAGTTGATCATCTTGAACTGCTTTCTTTCTTTTCAATCTTCTTTCCTCAGCTTGTTCCTTTCTAATATCTTCTAATTTCTTCTTTCTATCAACTTCCATGGGCACAAAGTTTTCTACTTTTTTTCTGATATCTTCTTGTACTTTATCCCACAAAGCTTTTACTTCTGGATACCTCATTTTATGTAAGTTTTTGTATCCTCTTCTTCTCAAGAAACTTATCATCCAGTTCCTTTCCTGAGCTTTAGTCATTGGCTTCTTTGTAATTGGCCTACTAACTTCTTCCAAATACTCAACATCATATTCAGCTTGTTGCTTTCTAGCAAGCTCTAAATCTTCTGCAATCTCTAATTCTCTAATCTGTGCAAGAGAAAATTTCTTCTTTTTCTTATCTTTCTGAACCATTATCCTTTTCCCTTTATCTTTAGGATCAAACTCTTCAGATTCAGAAGTACTTTCAACATCTTTTTGCTCAGGCTCAGAAATATGTATTCCTCCAGTAGGTCTCCTCAAATTCATCATAACTTGAGCAATTGTTTCATCATCACTTGCAGTATGTACTCTTGCTTCTTCTTTCTGTATAAGAGTAGAAGGACCAGCTTCATCTACATAATTCATTGTAGAAGGTCCAGCTGCAGTGACTTCACTTTCATCAATATTCCTGGAAAAAGTACTTTGCTCAGCAGTACCTTGCAGACTTATGTTTTCTGCAGCAGTACTTTGAACATCAGCACTTTGAATGTTCTATGCATCTACATCCTGCTTAACATTTTCTTGCTCATCATCTTTTTGCTCAATATCATTTTGCTCATTCTCTTTCTCTTGTGCAATATTCTCATCTTCTTGTGCAATATTCATATCTTCTTCAATAAAGCTTTCTGGTACAAAAGTCTTTAGACTTTCTGGATATTGCCACAAATGAGCATCTTCTGAATATTTAACTTCAGCATCATCTTTATCCAAATTCTCATCTTGATTCCTCCCCAATTTGGTAAATGATGACCTCTTATGCCTCCTCTTGGATTTAGAAGACTTCTTTGAAGATTTGGACTTTTGCTTCTGAGACTGCTTCTTTTCTTTCACATAAAGCCTAAAATTCTGAACAAGAGGCCAAACAAATTTCTTCAACCTTCTGAACTTCTTTCTTAGCTTCTTGATTTCTTCAGCTTGAGCATTAACAGTTGTCTTCATCTTCTCCAATTCCTTAGCCAAATCAGAAGTACTCGCAGCACCTTCAATTCCCTCATCTCTTCCAGGTGTTTGAAGCCCACCTATGGAAGTATAATCATTGGGAGTAGATACCTTTGAGTCCTCTGAAGCAGTACCTTTAGAAGAAGTACTTTGTGGAAAAGTACCTTAAGCAGAAACAGATGTATCCAAAGAAGCTGAGGGAGTCCTTTCACTTGAAACAACATGCTAAGGGGAAACAATGGGTAGTGTTGGGGTATGTACTAAAGCAGAATGCTTAGCAGAATCTGATTGATCATCATTATGAGAATGTGCAGAACCACTATTGTCTTCTTCATCCCTAACAGCTTGAGCTACCTCTAACATATAAGCATTAAGAGGTGTATTCCTACCCGAAAAATTAACTCCCTTATGAGACATGAAAGTGAAAACTTTAGGTGGCATCCTAATGGTAGGTACATAATCCTGAGGTTTAGGTATCCCATCTAGTGGATTTTCTAAAAGAAATTGAACAAATCTAGGATACATGAGAAAAGGTTTTCCAGCCTTAATATGAGTAAGCATACCTTCAAGATGTATGAGAAATTTAAAGGTTGATTTGTAATGAGACCAACAAAAGCAGAAGCTATGGAATGGCTAAACTAATCCCAAGCAGTACTTTTGGGACTCAAGCAATGAAGCAAAACATGAATAAGAAATTTCCAATGAGGACTAACCATAGCCTTCTGAAAAGTAAGCTTATTCAAAGGACCTTCATACCCAATGCCTCTGAGTGTGTTCCAAATCTCTTGTTTTCCAAACAAAACAGAGCCTCCTTCATCATCAAATAACAGAGCCTCTCTTATTGAAGCTTCTGTAACACGAATAGCCCTCCCAGCAACTGTAGCAGTAATAATATCCTCTCCATCTTCAACCTGTGACCTTGCTGTATCCCAAAAAGCTTGAATCCAAGGTCCAATAATCTCTGGGTTGACTAGGTGATGAGGCAAAAAATGATCCGTTTTTAGGGGGTCATTTAAGCCCGAATCCAAATTTATTTGATCAAATATTGCCCTAAATCGTTCCTTTTGTGATTTTAGGTACTTGGAGAGTGAATTCTGGAAAAGAAGCCATTTTGGACGTTTTTGGAGCATAAAAGTGAAGAAAACGGCAAAGTCTCAATTTTCCATGCTGGGAACAGTAGGTGACGGCGTCAAGAGTAATTTCCTGACGGCGTCAAACCTCAATAATAAAAATCCGTAGTTGATGACGGCGTCACACACAGGGCGTCAAGAGTAATTTGTGTGACGGCCTAGGCCTTGACGGCGTCAGAAGTAGATCAAGGCCGTCTGAGGAAGTATTTGGCGGCGAGATGACGGCGTCACACCTTTGTTCTTGACGCCGTCATCCCTATTTTCCTATATATAGTTTTCTAGTTTTTCACATTAAAAAAGAGAAAAGTTTTGGGAGAAACCCTAAAGACGATTTTGGTGTAACTTTACAGGTTTTTCAAGGGTTCCAACCCCTTGATACCTTGCATGATTAATTAAGATAAGTGTTCTTCTAATTCAATCAATATGTCTATGTGTTGGTTGTCTATATCTTGTTCTTGTCTTAATTCTATCATGCTAGGCTAGATCTCTTTTGTGTTTGCTTAGATCTAATGAAACCTAGATATTGATTATGTGTTGATTACTTGTTTATTCTTGTTTTGGATGAATGATTTATATGTTAGGCTTAAGAAAACTGGCAGATCTCCAAATGGTAACATGCTTGAACGTCTTAAGAAACATGAACCGAGGCGTACTAGGTCTTTATTGGTTGTATTTAATGCATGAGCCACTGTTTACAATCCCTATAGTTGTGCTGGGCATGGTGTAGGAGGAGATAAGAGCTCATAGAATTGGGGAGTTATGTATGCCACCCCATGAATGGTATTAAGGAATACGATCCGTCATCCATGCAATTATAACAAGTAATTAACGTGTAAAAGATATCTAGGGAGTAGTGAAATCTAAGTAAACACATTTTCTCCAATTACTGCTCACAACCTTAGTATAATTAGTTTATTTTCATTTTTAGTATTTTATTTTGATTGCATCTTAGTTTTGGGTTAGTTGAATAGCAACTAATTCCGCCCACTCTTCCAAAACCCGAGATTTTTACTTGCTTTCCATAAAATATAAAAATACAAAAATAATCATCCCTCACCTTTAGAACTAGTATTTAGGCTTTCTAATCCTAGCGACACTATTCCTAAGCTGAACGATCAATCCCCCGGTACTTGTCACTATACTATACTACAACGATCAGGTACACTGCCTGGTGGGGGTTGTAAGCTTCTCGAGATCCCTCGAGAGGTAAAGCCTGTTGCGATTCCCACGCATCACTAGGATTAAGTAACAGATGTTGGTTCCAGTGAGAAAGTCAATAATACCATGAAAGTCAATAATACCATGAAAGTCAAGATTATCTTGGGTTTTCTCAAGGTTTGCTATCATGTTGTGTTTGGTGTTGGTGCGTCGATTGGCCATGGTGATTAGGGTTTAAAGTGAGAAAAGTGATTATCAATGGAAAGTAGGTATGAGTTTAAATAACAGGAAAGGTGAATAAGGTGAATAAAAGGAAAAGATATGAGGTTTTATATAAGGATAAGATACAAAAATCACGGTTAATAAATAACTTTACCGTTATTTTTGGAAGTAAATATCCCCATATCTTTCGAAAGTTTGTTAGCCGCAAATCTGACCGTTGGAACAGTATCTGACACGTCAGCGTATCCTTTAATAACACCAAGCAATACGTTCCATATAATATGGAGCAGTACCTTCCGTTAGAAACTCACACAGTATGTTGACCAAAGTACTTTCCCTAAAAAAATCTTGAATGTTGACCAGTTGACCAAAATATCTTTGAAAGTCAACCATGATTAATGACTATCTCCCCATATTAAATCCCAAAGCTACCATGGTAAGTGAACATCAATACACTTCATTAAGTGCCCTTTTACCTTTAGTTTGCTTATAAAAGCAACTTTACCATCAATAACTTGCAAGCACCATATCTTTCCTTAGCATAACACAAAAACTAACAAGCACAATGAGTCACATTCCAATTGTGAACATCTCTTCAGAATCAAATGGCACCACAGATTCAGAGATAAGTTACTACTCTAATTCTGAGTTTGAAGATCCAGGATGGTTAGATTATTTTCCTCCTCATGTTCAGTGGATGGGACTCCAAGAATCTTCCTCAATAATAAGTGCTGCCAACTCTACCATAACTGATGCAGGTAGTACTTCCAACAAAAATCCCAAGAAGAAGAAAGATGTCCCTGGTTCATCTTTGGCTAATGAGCTTCCACAAGCTTTGACTCAAGCCCTGGAATCAGCAATTCAGAACATGAAGTGGCCTGCTCCAAGGAAAGAGAGACCTCCCAAACAGGTTCTTGGCTTAGCTTGCCCAAGAAAGCAGGCTTCTTTTGATGACAAGAGAAAAACTGCTCAAAAATGAAAGCATGACTATGAGGGCAAGGGAATACAAAACTGGTTTAGAAGACGACCTAGAGAGTGGAACCAATGATGAGATCACGTAGAGGAGTAGAGTATGTTAGAAATAGGATGCTTGGTTTCTACAAAGAATGCTTGCAACTAGGTCCGGAATACAAAACAGGTTTAGAAGACGACCTAGAGAGTGGAACCATTGATGAGATCACGTAGTAACCCATGACCTTGAGTCTAGCTACAAGACTCGTAAATAAAGAAAAGCGCTTCTTGGGAGGCAACCCATGTTTTGTGTGATTTTATTTGTTTGATTGTTATTTGCTTCCGTATGCATGTTTTATTTTTATTGTTGGTTGATCATGTCTCTAAATTAAAATGTAGAAATACTTTACTATGTTGTTTGGCCTAGTATTAACTCCAACCTAAAAGTATTTTTGCAAAAGATAAGTGTAAGGGGAAACCCCAAAAATGTCTTCAAGAAACAAACCGATCATGATTCTCCACAATATTAAATGAACATGTATATTCGTATTTGTTAGAGTCAAATGCTTGTATTGAGTCATAATGAAGTTTTGCAGGATTTTCCAGGAAGTAGGACCAAGTTTTTCCAGAAATTTTCCGGAAACTTAACATAAGAATTTCTGCAGGTCCATTCTGACGGCGTCATGAGTTTACTCTTGACGGCGTCAGGAGTAAAAATCTAGAAATTTTACCGGTTTTGTTTTTCTAACGGAGTCTTATGGTTTTTGTGAATTATTAAGTTTTATAATCTCCAGGAGATCTGCAAACTTCATTCCACAAGCATTATATCTTATCTTGTTTTCTAGGATTTAGTAACTTATATAGGATGCCGCCGATTTTACGCGAGGTTGTCTTGTCTATTTTGTCAGGTTTTACAGGTTATGTATGACAAGAAGATGATTTATATTCTGGAAGGGAAGCTTTGATTGTTCATTTTCTTGGAGGAAGATTTAACCTGGACACCTATAATCCATACCGAGTGAATCAGGGGAGTATTTGATTTCATTCTCTTTACTTTTTCACTTTTACATTCTTTACTTGAACATTGGGGACAATGTTCATCTTAAGTGTAAGGGGAAATTCTCATCAAGTGCTTTTAAACTTGTGATGATAGTGTTAAATCTAGCAAAAGCATTATCAATTGATTCCTCTTCCGGAATCGTGAATTGCTCATATTGTTGAACAAGTAGATCTATTTTGTTATCTTTGACTTGATTATTACCTTGGTGAGTTATTAATAAAGAGTTCCAAATTTCTTTTGCGGTTTCACACATAAAGATCCTTTCGTACTCTTTACGTGGTAGCGCATTATAAATAACCATTTTTGCTTCATTATTTTTAGCAAGTTTTCTTTTTAAATCATCATTTTGTTTTTCAAAAGGTACGATTTCATCTTTCTTAGTTTCGGGGTTATTTTGAATAGGTAAAAAATCACCATTGGTAATAACATGCCAAAGATCTAGATCTTTTGATTTCACATAAGTTTCGAATCGATTTTTCCAATATAAAAATCCATCACTTTCAAATAGTGGTGGTCTTTGCAGAGATTGCCCTTCTAAATATTTTTCAGATTCCATAGATCGTTACAAGTTTTAAAATACAATATATTTTAAAAATCTTGCTAGACGTGGCTCTGATACCAATTGTGGAAAACTAGAAGGGGGGGTTGAATAGTTTTACGTCCTTTTTAAAATTTATAAGCACAAGTTTGTTTTAAAAACTTCGATTCTGGTTTATGTGAATTCAATACTTGCACTATATGAACTATTGTAAAATAACTAACTAACAAAACTAATATAGTAAAGGTAAATAAATAAGTAATGAGAAGAGTTAGAAAGATCAAACCACAACACAAGGATTTATAGTGGTTCGGCTACAAGGACACCTTCCTTGTTCCTACTCCACTCCCCGAGTCACCTACTCGAGAGTTTTCTTCACTATGTCAACAAACTCCCTTATGGCGGAGAAAACCTTACACACCAATATACACACCAATTTACACACCAATCTACACACCAATCTACACACCAATCTTCACACCAATCTACACGCCAATCTTCACACCAATCTACACGCCAATCTTCTTCACACCTTCTACACGCCAATCTTCACACCAATCTACACGCCAATCTTCTTCACACCTTCTACACACCAATCTTCACAACTATCCTACTTCACTACTAATCAACTTCTACTATCTACACAACTTCTATATCTTCTAAACAAATAATAACAAGCACAACACAATATTCACAAATGAATATATATATACACTATGCACAACAACTCTTCAACACTTCTTGAACTTGGTTGTAGAGAGTTCTTCTTTTGCACTTAGAATGAGAATGGATGATGAGGGATTGAATCACTTGAAACAAGGATTAATATACAAATGATCAAAGGGTTTTTGATGGGTTTTAGATGATTGTAGATCTGAAAATTTCGTGCAAAAGGTGAGGAAAAATTCCAGAATTAAGGTGGTATTTATAGGGGAAGAAATCTGACAGTTTCTGACAGGGGAGCCTGGCCGGTCCCCTTAAAGCATGGCCGGCCCCCTTAAAATTAAGGGGACCGCCCCTTATAATTAAGGGGGCCGCCCAACTGTAACGGCCAGAAAACTTGTCTTTTAGTGGGGAAATTTTATTTGGTGAAAAACTAACTGATTTTGGTTAAATATTTGAAATCATATATTTAGTATGATTAAAACATTTTTTCTTATTACCAAAAGTGTTTTTCAAAAATATATAATAAGATTATATAATTAAATAAACTTTGTATTAGTTAATTAAATACCCCTTTGATCATGAGATGTATTAAGCACTTGTTTATCCATACCTTAAGTGATTAAGTTAGATATAATGATATAGACTAGCTTAATACTTGTTTACGTAGTAATCAAACGATTGACGAGTTTACATTTTGTGATCGTCAAAATATAGAGATATTGAAAAATATAAATAACGTTTTCATACATTATTTATGTCAACAATCTCCCCCTTTTTGATGATTACAAAATTTAAACTCATTAGTCAAAAATTAGTCTATATACAAGTATTAGAGTGAGTTTATATCACTTCTCCCCCTTTTTGTGAGCATCAAAAAGGTTACCCCGTTTTAATGGAAGCTCCCCCTTGATGTAAGCTCCCCCTCGTTTTGAGGCCAAAAGGAATCGAGAAATGGATATCTTGCAAAAATATTTAGTAGCAAGCAACATATATATGTATATAGCATGCAAAAATATAGACTAACCATAACCATGTCATTAATCAAGTGAAAATAATACATCAAGCATTACATCAACAAAGGAAACAAGTAATGCTACAACCAACAAAAGCCTTTAAAGGTTTACAATCATCATAGAAATAATAAACCAAGTCTCAAACATGAGAGTCCTCTCTAGAGCTTGCCATCCAAAAGGTTTAACATAATTTTATTTGTGAAGCACCAAGCATGTTTAATTGGGAGGAATTGATGGTGAACATGGGGATGGTGATGGTGGAGGTGTGTTTGTTGATGGTGGTGGGGGTGTTGTGTTTGTTGTTGGTGGTTGATGCAACATGTTTTCAATATGAGAAAACATGTATTGGATCTCATCTCTTAATCCGAACACAATTGTTCGGTTGTGAATGCAACAAAGGCATGTGTCTCCATGAGCTTCAAGTAAGCTCCATGGGACGGGGTTATAGGTTGGTGGGTTGATAGGAGATGATGAGAAATGTGCATCAAGGGGTGTTAATGGTGATAATGAGAGAGTGAGTGCAAGGGTGGAGTGTTCATTGGTAGGTTATGATGGTTGAACCATTGGTGGAGAGGATAAGTGGGTGTTTATGTAGTCATTAATGGATGAAGTGGATGGTATGGAGGAAGTAGAATGTCCATTTGTTGAGGGTGTTTTGGAGGGTGCATTTGGTGCACTAGGAGATGAACATTGAGGTTGTGGTGATGGGGTGGTGTTGTCTTCATTTGTAAGATCAATGAAGAGTTGTTTGGGTGGTATAATGACAAGTTTTTGTTTCTTGGCATTGTTTGAATGGGTGGTTCTTGGTGATGACATGATGATGGTTTATGAGTGATGAGGATGATGAATGATGAATTAAACATGCATGGGGATTATATAGTGGGAAAACATGTTTAGAAGTGGAATTATTTTGAAATTGTAATGTTATATTCCAAAATCAGTTTGGTTTTTAAGAGTAATGATAGCTGGGACTAGCAAAAGGGATCACATGATGCAAAAGAAAACAGTGTAAAAACTGTTTCAGATGGTCGGTCCCCTTAAATGGTGGCCGGTCCCCTTAATTTTAAGGGGGGCGCCCTTTATGATTTAAGGGGGCCGCCCATCTGACGACCCAGAAATCAAAAATTTTCTGGAAAGATGTTATGTTCTGGTTTGAATGTGCAGCAAGCTCAATTTGGACATTTCACATTTGTTTTGGTTTATTAGAAAGCATATATGTCATATAGTTATATAACCATTAACTAATCATGCAAACATATATATAGTTCAAGAGAAACATGCATAAAAATATCAAAGACAATCAAGTTATCATCCTAAACACATATTCAAATAACAAGTATTTCCGAATAAACTTCGGACAAATAGCACACAAGACATAAAAATAAAACATTGTTAAACAAGCATAATCCGACCATATCATTTCTTTTTCTTCCCGAAGATACCCTTCAAAGTCTTCCCAATAGATTTGAAGCCACCTCTAACTTCTTCGTGCAAGCTCTTTTGTCTTCTAAGCATCTCGGTAGTTCATTCATGAAGCACTTCTTCAGTTTGATCACTTGGAGATGGAGTAGAATAGTTGGGATAATCAAGATCCTCTAAATTGTCAACGAACTCAGAAAACGAAGGGGTACTAGCATCGTCGATGTTTTCCTCCTCATCGTCATCATCTTGCCTTGAGGATGATCCATGAAAGCTATGACGACGAGGTTTACCCTTGTCACTTCGAGTTCGTCGAGCTTGTTTTAGAGCGAGAGTACGTAGAGTGGGGTAGATGGACTCATAAATACTATTGTCAAGATCGGGGTAGTACTCGATAACATGACGATAGATACGAGTAAGGAACATTCCATATGGAAGGTTGGCTTTGGGAGTTTTTCTAGCACACTCAATCCGTTTGATAAAGAAGTAGGCCAAATTGTACGGCTTTTCGACAGCTATACAATACAACATGTGAGCAAGGCTAGCCGGGAGATGGTCCCGGTGACCTCCAGTACCAAACGCATTCTCACGAATGAGTTCTTCCCAACGCTTCATGTGTGGGCTTAATTCTTTGAGGAGAAGTTGGTATGGAGAAATTTGAACATTTTTGGATTTTATTTTTCGACTTGTGGTGGCACGATCTATACCAAGGATTTGACGAATTTCGTCGGGATGAGGAATTTCGTCGAAATAAGGACCGAAGGTTGGTCGATAGCGATTAAGAGATTCGAGGTCCCACTCGTTTGTGAAAACGGCTTGACCTCTAAAAAGGAATTTGAAGGATATGACCAAATTGTTCGAGAGTGAGGGTGATAAATTCATTTTGAATCATGAAGGAGATGGTGATGAAACCAAGATCATTGGTTTGGACGGTGACTTGGCTATAGAAATCCATTATGAAACGAGGAATGATAGGTTCATTTATTTCATAAAGACAATTGAAGTTGATGCTTGTAAACACGCGATTTATGTAGTCGGATTGAGCAAAAGCGAGATCTACTACACGTCCCTCATGAATATTTCTATCTTCAATTTGACGATAGATAAGTCCAATGGAAGGAGATGTGGTAGGGAGTTGAGAAACTTTGGGAATGTAGTTTTTAGTGTGAGAAAGATCTTCGGTAATTGCTTTGGGCATTTTCACCTAAACACATCAACAATTCAAAAAGACCAAAATAAATATAAAGAAAGATAAAAATATATGTTTATTGTCAAGGCTTATGTTGGAACGTAAACATACTTTGTTACTAATCCTAAGAAGTAGATTACCATGTTCCTTAATATTGTTTTTAACTCGTTCTAGATATACTTTACGATGTTTAATTAGTAGTTATGGATAAATCCAAACACCCCTTTAAACATCTTAATACATCATGAAATTTACTAGATTTACATTAGATTGTAAAACTAGCTATTTCTTGCGAGTTTCTTATGCATGTAATTTGTTTTTGAAAAAAAATGGTTTGTATTTTTAATAAAAGTGTCATTTTTAGTAATAAACCAAACGCTTCCTTAACTAGTGACTTATAACTCAAGTGCGTCAATATACATATGAATTATATATCTTGACGAGTTCGATAAACAATTTTAAGGTTTATAATTATAATGAAGTTTTATAAAAATTATAAAAACTATGTTTTGATATTATTTGGACATAATCCAAACACCCCTATATTGTGAACCAATATAATTTTTCTTAGTCGAAAAATGTAATTTCAAGTTTTATAAGTTACAAAAGTATAATGTGATTAGTTTTAGCACGTTTTCAAATCATTATTCAACAATGAGCTTACTAAAATTTTTGAAAAGGAGTGTATGAAATTTTTCAAAAATTTTCGACATGATAGTTTATAATAACTAGTATCTAGTGTTGATTAATCATCCTAATCCTAGGGGAAGCATTTGGTTATGGAGTTTTAAGGCTTAATTCGAAAGAAATTATGAAATTTGATGAATTTTATAAAACATGCATAATCATGAGTATGATCAAATAAGATGAAATTAGATGAAATGTGTTATGAAAAACTTACAATAAGTAATGGTGATTATGTTAGATGAATTTGCCCTTTGCGAATTAACCCGAATTATGTGATTTGGAATTGATTTGAGAGGTTTTTGGGTTTTGGTTTTCGTCACAGCAGGAGCAGGGAAAGATAGGGATGAAAAAATGGAGTGTTTGGCAAAAGGAAGAAAGGGAAAAACGGGCTTGAGCTCTCAGAGGGCCGGTCCCCTTAAACATTAAGGGGGCCGCCCTTGTATTTGCTGCCGGTCCCCTTAAACATTAAGGGGTCCGCCCTTAAAAATTTGATATTTCAAGTTTTGGTTTCTGGAACAAACAAGAAAATATTTATATATATATATACTAGATTTATATTTAATCAAAAATACGTTGAAGAGTATACGCACGAGAGGAATTACTTGACATTTTTACTTGACATTTTGTCAATAAAATTTTCTTGATCGTTTCGGATGAAATTCATCAAGTTGTCAAGCACACGAGAAAGTTGTGGAAGGTTTATAAGTATATATATATATATATATATATATATATATATATATATATATATATATATATATATATATATATATATATATATATATATATATATATATATATTTTATATAGTATGGGCTTATAAGACGAGAACATAGGAGGGAGACGTATGCAACGGAAGCCGGGAGTTTGTTTCATCCATAGATTTCTCGACTCATCTCACTTCATCAGCATGAGTGTTGATTGAACATTAAAGTTCAATAAGGCAAATGGGGAAAAGAAATGTTCGTAAACGAACAATCTCTAGTTCTAGAAAATCAACAAATGAATTTCCTAGGTTATAAGATCCTAAATATAGCTAAGTGTATAAATATATATATATATATATATATATATATATATATATATATATATATATATATATATATATATATATATATATATATATATATGTATATATGTATATTTAGCTATAATATAGTTTTAAAAAAAAATAGAGATTAATAAGTCAAGTAAAGCCACATAAATATAACACACTAAACTAAGCATGCATTTCTAGACAAGGAACTTAAAAGGAAATGTGTACCTTTTGTCTTTAATGCGTTAATCTTCAGGGTCTTCAAGAAGTAAATCGGACAAGAGGTGACAATGAAAAGTTCCATGTTTGGATGGCGAATATTATTTACGTTGGTGCCCATTGTTTCATTTGTCCAAAATCATTTGGTCCGAACATGTTTTGTATTTGACTTGGATGCATATAAGGTGGAAACATTCCCCAAGGATTGAAGTTCCACATTTGTTGATTATAGTTAAAGTTTCGTCTATTATGGTTTGTTCTTGGTTGAGATGTTTTAGGTCTAGGATAAGAATTATTAGGTTTCCTAGGTGGTGGAGTTTTCGATCTTGTTTTAGATTTAGATGATCCAACTTCGGTTTTTAAAGATGGTTTATAAAATGGCTTTATTTCTTCATTACTAGCGATAGGTATTGTTTTATTTTTTATGAGTAAATGTTTAGGATTAAGTATTGAAGGTTTTGGTTCATTTTCAAATTTAACGTTTTTAGCTCCACTTGTTGAAGATTCAGTTGAGTTAAATCCTAGTCCGGTTTTATCTCCTGATAATCTTTGAATACTTATTATTTTACTAAGTGAGTTACTACTATTTTCAAATTTATCAAGTTTGCAAATTTCATCCTTAAGTATGTTGTTTTCACTTTTAAGCTCTTGACATGTTTTACATTCTTCAACAATTTCTTTTCCTTTTTCAAGTTGACGTATTTTAATTTTAAGTTCAAGCACTTCATTTTCTAGTTGGTTGTTTATGTATTTTAGTGATTTATTTTTAGCCATAACCAGTTGTCCTATTTTACATAATCTATTGTATTCACTATCTAAATCTTTTTCATCTAATGATAGATTTTCATCACTAAAGTATTCGGATTCGGAACGTACCTCACTTGGTGATTTGGCCATGAGACACTTTTCATCCTTTGTTGTTTCATTCTCATCTTCATCACTATCACTCCAGGCACCTCCAACGAATGCTCTTTGATTTTGATCTCTTGTCATCATTGGACATTTTCCAATGAGGTGATTCGGATCACCACACTTGAAACACTTTCTCTCATTCTTGCTATACTTGTCATCATTATTCTTTTGAGATGTTCTTCTTTCATCGTGTGGTTGTCTAACGAATCTTCCTCGCCTTTTGAAGAATTTCTTGAAGTCTCTTACGGCCATGGCATATTCTTCGTCATCGCTTTCGGAAGATGAGCTATCTTCGTTGTTGGATTCCTTTCTAACTTTCAAGGCGATTGACTTGCTTTGCTCACGTTTTCCTTTAACCATTTCAGAGTCCTTCTTTATAATTGCTTCGTAGACTTTCAGATTTCCAATTAATTCATCAAGTTGTAGTGTTGACAAATTCTTTGATTCTTCAATAGCCGTCACTTTAGCTCGCCATTTTGGATGAAGAGCTCTAAGAAATTTCCTAACAAAATTCTTACTAGAGAAATTCTCATCAAGTGCTTTTAAATTTGTGATGATAGTGTTAAATCTAGCAAAAGCATTATCAATTGATTCCTCTTCCGGAATCGTGAATTGCTCATATTGTTGAACAAGTAGATCTATTTTGTTATCTTTGACTTGATTATTACCTTGGTGAGTTATTAATAAAGAGTTCCAAATTTCTTTTGCGGTTTCACACATAAAGATCCTTTCGTACTCTTTACGTGGTAGCGCATTATAAATAACCATTTTTGCTTCATTATTTTTAGCAAGTTTTCTTTTTAAATCATCATTTTGTTTTTCAAAAGGTACGATTTCATCTTTCTTAGTTTCGGGGTTATTTTGAATAGGTAAAAAATCACCATTGGTAATAACATGCCAAAGATCTAGATCTTTTGATTTCACATAAGTTTCGAATCGATTTTTCCAATATAAAAATCCATCACTTTCAAATAGTGGTGGTCTTTGCAGAGATTGCCCTTCTAAATATTTTTCAGATTCCATAGATCGTTACAAGTTTTAAAATACAATATATTTTAAAAATCTTGCTAGACGTGGCTCTGATACCAATTGTGGAAAACTAGAAGGGGGGTTGAATAGTTTTACGTCCTTTTTAAAATTTATAAGCACAAGTTTGTTTTAAAAACTTCGATTCTGGTTTATGTGAATTCAATACTTGCACTATATGAACTATTGTAAAATAACTAACTAACAAAACTAATATAGTAAAGGTAAATAAATAAGTAATGAGAAGAGTTAAAAAGATCAAACCACAACACAAGGATTTATAGTGGTTCGGCTACAAGGACACCTTCCTTGTTCCTACTCCACTCCCCGAGTCACCTACTCGAGAGTTTTCTTCACTATGTCAACAAACTCCCTTATGGCGGAGAAAACCTTACACACCAATATACACACCAATTTACACACCAATCTACACACCAATCTACACACCAATCTTCACACCAATCTACACGCCAATCTTCACACCAATCTACACGCCAATCTTCTTCACACCTTCTACACGCCAATCTTCACACCAATCTACACGCCAATCTTCTTCACACCTTCTACACACCAATCTTCACAACTATCCTACTTCACTACTAATCAACTTCTACTATCTACACAACTTCTATATCTTCTAAACAAATAATAACAAGCACAACACAATATTCACAAATGAATATATATACACTATGCACAACAACTCTTCAACACTTCTTGAACTTGGTTGTAGAGAGTTCTTCTTTTGCACTTAGAATGAGAATGGATGATGAGGGATTGAATCACTTGAAACAAGGATTAATATACAAATGATCAAATGGTTTTTGATGGGTTTTAGATGATTGTAGATCTGAAAATTTCGTGCAAAAGGTGAGGAAAAATTCCAGAATTAAGGTGGTATTTATAGGGGAAGAAATCTGACAGTTTCTGACAGGGGAGCCTGGCCGGTCCCCTTAAAGCATAGCCGGCCCCCTTAAAATTAAGGGGACCGCCCCTTATAATTAAGGGGGCCGCCCAACTGTAACGGCCAGAAAACTTGTCTTTTAGTGGGGAAATTTTATTTGGTGAAAAACTAACTGATTTTGGTTAAATATTTGAAATCATATATTTAGTATGATTAAAACATTTTTTCTTATTACCAAAAGTGTTTTTCAATAATATATAATAAGATTATATAATTAAATAAACTTTGTATTAGTTAATTAAATACCCCTTTGATCATGAGATGTATTAAGCACTTGTTTATCCATACCTTAAGTGATTAAGTTGGATATAATGATATAGACTAGCTTAATACTTGTTTACGTAGTAATCAAACGATTGACGAGTAAATTTTGTAATCATCAAAATATAGAGATATTGAAAAATATAAATAACGTTTTCATACATTATTTATGTCAACATCGCCTTTAGATTTGATAGGAAAAGCATTTACTATTAGTGCTTATGAGTGTACCGGTAGCATTTAGATTCTAGAACTTGCGTTAGTGATGCATTCCGAGACCGCTAGTGAGACTACATTCGTGTAGTAGGATTTACTACATGATAAGAGGCATTAGGATCACCCTTGTGTTAAACCCGTATCATAATTACTTGACCATTTAAGTCATACTACTTGGCTAGTTAAGTCAACTAATTTTTCCCACACCCTTAGCGTTGTACTCATTTTTAGTACACGAAACCCCTAGTACACCCCTCCGAGTCTATCTTTTCGTTTCTAACTTT
This sequence comes from Artemisia argyi, assembly GCA_030686995.1. Classification (NCBI taxonomy): domain Eukaryota; kingdom Viridiplantae; phylum Streptophyta; class Magnoliopsida; order Asterales; family Asteraceae; genus Artemisia; species Artemisia argyi. Next base: position 180,049,913 of record CM060705.1, read on the forward strand.
AAGCATTTTACTTAAAGGAAGAATTTGTTACACCCCACTTAAATGTACAACCAAATCGCCTTAGCCTTCCGTGTATGCGCTCATTTTTAGTGCATTATTGTTATTTGTTAAACCCTAAGTTAACTATCTAATTGATTACATGGTTGCTAAGTCGAGTCATATCCTTGTACATATTGTTTTGGGACGATTGGGACTCATGGGTAAGTACTTACGTTAATCTTAAAAGTGCTCCAAGTGTTTTGATTTTCTTAATTCGAGTCATTAGATTAGTTAATTGTAAAGTATGTAAAGATTCAAGTGTAAGGGGAATGTTCTACCCCTATGATGTATTATTTTGGATGGTAGGGTAAGAGTGTATGCAAAAAAAAATAATAAAAAAAATAAAAAAAATAAAAAAAAAAAAAGAGAAAAACATACGGACTACCATCCCTTTTTATTCTATGTTCATTTTATGTTTTTGTTCTTTTTGATTCATTAGCTTAAGTCGAGTCTAGTCTTGGCTTAGCAACGCCATCTTGTACATGTAATTAACCAAGATTGTTAACTCGCCACCAGTAAAACTTCCTTTATCCAACAAAACCGTGTAATTCATATCCCTATACCTAACGTTACAACCCTTTAAAAGACCTCTTTGATAGTTTATCCTAGGTGCTTACGCCATGTGGTGGAGGTTTGATCCTTTCCCAAGCCTATGGTAATCTATTTTGCTATGACAGGTAGTGAGAGATATCTTCCATTTCCATAATGTTATATTACTTTATACGGACTACCATCCCTTTTTATTCTATGTTCATTTTATGTTTTTGTTCTTTTTGATTCATTAGCTTAAGTCGAGTCTAGTCTTGGCTTAGCAACGCCATCTTGTACATGTAATTAACCAAGATTGTTAACTCGCCACCAGTAAAACTTCCTTTATCCAACAAAACCGTGTAATTCATATCCCTATACCTAACGTTACAACCCTTTAAAAGACCTCTTTGATAGTTTATCCTAGGTGCTTACGCCATGTGGTGGAGGTTTGATCCTTTCCCAAGCCTATGGTAATCTATTTTGCTATGACAGGTAGTGAGAGATATCTTCCATTTCCATAATGTTATATTACTTTATTACACCCGAGAGATGTGAGTATCTAAACACTATTTGTGAGGTGCTTGTATATGACCTCCGTGCTTGTCTATTGGTCTTTAGTGGAACGATTATTTGTTGTAATTACTTTTATATTAGTGTTAAATGACCCCTAACTTGTCCTTTGAGTAGAATAAAAGCGCATTTGCTTGAGGACAAGCAAATCTCAAGTGTAAGGGTATATGATGAGGCGAAAAATGATCCGTTTTTAGGGGGTCATTTAAGCCCGAATCCAAATTTATTTGATCAAATATTGCCCTAAATCGTTCCTTTTGTGATTTTAGGTACTTGGAGAGTGAATTCTGGAAAAGAAGCCATTTTGGACGTTTTTGGAGCATAAAAGTGAAGAAAACGGCAAAGTCTCAATTTTCCATGCTGGGAACAGTAGGTGACGGCGTCAAGAGTAATTTCCTGACGGCGTCAAACCTCAATAATAAAAATCCGTAGTTGATGAAGGCGTCACACACAGGGCGTCAAGAGTAATTTGTGTGACGGCCTAGGCCTTGACGGCGTCAGAAGTAGATTAAGGCCGTCTGAGGAAGTATTTGGCGGCGAGATGACGGCGTCACACCTTTGTTCTTGACGCCGTCATCCCTATTTTCCTATATATAGTTTTCTAGTTTTTCACATTAAAAAAGAGAAAAGTTTTGGGAGAAACCCTAAAGACGATTTTGGTGTAACTTTACAGGTTTTTCAAGGGTTCCAACCCCTTGATACCTTGCATGATTAATTAAGATAAGTGTTCTTCTAATTCAATCAATATGTCTATGTGTTGGTTGTCTATATCTTGTTCTTGTCTTAATTCTATCATGCTAGGCTAGATCTCTTTTGTGTTTGCTTAGATCTAATGAAACCTAGATATTGATTATGTGTTGATTACTTGTTTATTCTTGTTTTGGATGAATGATTTATATGTTAGGCTTAAGAAAACTGGCAGATCTCCAAATGGTAACATGCTTGAACGTCTTAAGAAACATGAACCGAGGCGTACTAGGTCTTTATTGGTTGTATTTAATGCATGAGCCACTGTTTACAATCCCTATAGTTGTGCTGGGCATGGTGTAGGAGGAGATAAGAGCTCATAGAATTGGGGAGTTATGTATGCCACCCCATGAATGGTATTAAGGAATACGATCCGTCATCCATGCAATTATAACAAGTAATTAACGTGTAAAAGATATCTAGGGAGTAGTGAAATCTAAGTAAACACATTTTCTCCAATTACTGCTCACAACCTTAGTATAATTAGTTTATTTTCATTTTTAGTATTTTATTTTGATTGCATCTTAGTTTTGGGTTAGTTGAATAGCAACTAATTCCGCCCACTCTTCCAAAACCCGAGATTTTTACTTGCTTTCCATAAAATATAAAAATACAAAAATAATCATCCCTCACCTTTAGAACTAGTATTTAGGCTTTCTAATCCTAGCGACACTATTCCTAAGCTGAACGATCAATCCCCCGGTACTTGTCACTATACTATACTACAACGATCAGGTACACTGCCTGGTGGGGGTTGTAAGCTTCTCGAGATCCCTCGAGAGGTAAAGCCTGTTGCGATTCCCACGCATCACTAGGATTAAGTAACAGATGTTGGTTCCAGTGAGAAAGTCAATAATACCATGAAAGTCAAGATTATCTTGGGTTTTCTCAAGGTTTGCTATCATGTTGTGTTTGGTGTTGGTGCGTCGATTGGCCATGGTGATTAGGGTTTAAAGTGAGAAAAGTGATTATCAATGGAAAGTAGGTATGAGTTTAAATAACAGGAAAGGTGAATAAGGTGAATAAAAGGAAAAGATATGAGGTTTTATATAAGGATAAGATACAAAAATCACGGTTAATAAATAACTTTACCGTTATTTTTGGAAGTAAATATCCCCATATCTTTCGAAAGTTTGTTAGCCGCAAATCTGACCGTTGGAACAGTATCTGACACGTCAGCGTATCCTTTAATAACACCAAGCAATACGTTCCATATAATATGGAGCAGTACCTTCCGTTAGAAACTCACACAGTATGTTGACCAAAGTACTTTCCCTAAAAAAATCTTGAATGTTGACCAGTTGACCAAAATATCTTTGAAAGTCAACCATGATTAATGACTATCTCCCCATATTAAATCCCAAAGCTACCATGGTAAGTGAACATCAATACACTTCATTAAGTGCCCTTTTACCTTTAGTTTGCTTATAAAAGCAACTTTACCATCAATAACTTGCAAGCACCATATCTTTCCTTAGCATAACACAAAAACTAACAAGCACAATGAGTCACATTCCAATTGTGAACATCTCTTCAGAATCAAATGGCACCATAGATTCAGAGATAAGTTACTACTCTAATTCTGAGTTTGAAGATCCAGGATGGTTAGATTATTTTCCTCCTCATGTTCAGTGGATGGGACTCCAAGAATCTTCCTCAACAATAAGTGCTGCCAACTCTACCATAACTGATGCAGGTAGTACTTCCAACAAAAAGCCCAAGAAGAAGAAAGATGTCCCTGGTTCATCTTTGGCTAATGAGCTTCCACAAGCTTTGACTCAAGCCCTGGAATCAGCAATTCAGAACATGAAGTGGCCTGCTCCAAGGAAAGAGAGACCTCCCAAACAGGTTCTTGGCTTAGCTTGCCCAAGAAAGCAGGCTTCTTTTGATGACAAGAGAAAAACTGCTCAAAAATGAAAGCATGACTATGAGGGCAAGGGAAAAAGGCCTATGTAGTAGGTGTGTGGAGCTTGGTGGTAGTCTGTGGTAGTTGTTTGTTTGGTTTGTCTTGTCTTTTCTGTGTCTGAGTCTGTATCTTGATAACAATGGTGATGTATGAATCTTCTGAATGGTGGTTGTAATTTCAGTGTTTAAATGATGAATAAAATTGTTTCTTTTGAATGATACATGTAGCCTCCCCTCAAATAATGACTAACTAATAACTACTTATGCCTCCCCTCAAAAATAGCTTACATATTAATCATGCCAATACTCACAACCAAAAAGGTAAATCTTGAAACATCAAAGCCCTTTGTGAGTAGATCTGCTACATTATCATCAGTATGAACTTTAACCACATTGATAAGCCTTTGTTCATAGCAATCTCTTATAAAGTGATGTCTAATATGAATGTGCTTGGTCTTGGAATGATACACTGGATTCTTGACAATACAAATAGTACTCTCATTATCAATGTTGATAGGAGTATTCTTGAAATTGAATCCATAATCCAAAAGCTGATTCTGTAACCAAAGTACTTGTGTACAACAACTTGCAGCAGCTACATACTCTGCTTCAGTGGAAGAAGTTGCTGCAATTGTTTGCTTCTTACATTGCCATGACACTAATCTGTTTCCAAGGTACTGGCATCCTTCAGTTGTGGATCTTCTATCATAGTTATCTCCAGCATAGTCACTGTTTGGGAAAGCTTGGAGATGAAAAGGTGAATCTCTAGGATACCATAAGCCTAGCTTAGGTTGTTGCCTAAGATACCTGAAAATCCTCTTGATAGCATTCAAGTGAGATACCTTTGGATTAACTTGATGTCTTGCACATAGACATACAACAAAAGTTATATCAGGTCTTGATGCAGTTAAATACATGAGACATCCAATCATAGACTTGTATAGTGTGACATCAACATCTTCTCCATCTTCATCTTTTCCCAAAGGTTTGTTAGTATCCACTGGTGTAGATGTAGGCTTGACAGTTGTGAAATTGAATCTTTTAAGAATATCTGCAACATACTTATCTTGACAAATATAAATTCCACTGCTTGACTGTTGCACTTGAAGTCCTAAGAAGAATGTTAATTCTCCCATGGAACTCATCTGAAACTCTTTCTGCATAAGATCTTCAAATTCCTTTACCATAGATTGCTTAGTAGCACCAAAAATAATATCATCTACATACACTTGAACAAGCATGATATCTTTCTTATCTCTCTAGATAAACAAAGTCTTGTCAATAGCTCCTCTTCTATAACCATGTAGTAGTAGAAAATTTGAAAGTCTTTCATACCATGCTCTTGGAGCTTGATGAAGGCCATACAGAGCCTTGATTACCTTGTATACTTTGTTTGGATGTGCAGGGTCTTCAAAACCAGGAGGCTGTTTGACATAAACTTCTTCTGTGATTTTGCCATATAGAAAAGCACTTTTAACATCCATTTGATATACAGGAAATCCCATATAGGATGCAAAAGCCAAAAATAGCCTGATGGCTTCAAGCCTTGCCACAGGAGCAAAAACTTCATCATAGTCTACTCCTTCTTCCTGTCTATATCCTTGAGCCACTAACCTTGCCTTGTTCTTAATAACATTCCCTCTTTCATCTCTTTTTACCCTGAAGACCCATTTAGTTCCAATTAGTTTCTTTCCATCAGGTAAATCACATGATACCCAAACTTCTTGAAGCTTAAACTGTAGGAGTTCTTCTTGCATAGCTGCCACCCAACTTTCCTTGGCTAATGCTTGTTTGATATTTTTGGGCTCTTCCTAAGATAGAAAACAAGCAAATAAACACAACTTCTGATCCTTGTGATTCACCCTGTTTTTCTTGTAAATAAAACTAAGTAAAGAAGTATGTTGTTGAGACATATTCTTAGCCTTAGTCCTTGTAAGCACCCCTGAAGCTGAGGGTCCAATTATGTTGGTAACTGGATGAGTTTTATGAATTCTGAGAGTAGGAGTTGGTGAGACTTCAAGATTATCTTCCAAATTTGTTATATCAGGATCTTCATTAGAATTTGAGAAAATGCCTTCTTGATCCATTTCATCATCAGTGTCTTCTAGAGTAATCTTGTTTGGATCATCAGTATCTTCTAAGTCAGGCATATTAGAATCATTAACAGCATCAGTATTTATCCAATTTGAAGTATCTAAAGGTTTAAAAGTACTTTCAAATGGATTAACAGTACTTTGGGGTAAAGTACTGGCTGTTTCTTTTGCCTTCTTCTTTTCTGCTTCATAAGCTCTCCTTTGGTCATCAACATAAGACTTAGCCATTGTTTCTTGAAAAAGCATCCTTGACAGTTCATCTTGAATGGCTCTAGGATCAACAGTACTGTTAGGTTCAGCAGTACCTTGAGGTCATCAGATACTGGTTTTTGTGGTGGAACAGTACTTTGAGGATCAACAGTACTGTTAGGTTCAGCAGTACCTTGAGGCTCAGAAGTACTCTTCTTCTCATCATTGGCATTATCTTTTGGCTCATCTTCAGATCTTAAATTAACATCATGAACAATGTATTGTGCTTCTTTTTCAGTGGGAGCAGCTTGATTTTCTTCCCTTACAGGTACATAATTCATTGATGAAGACATTAAATCAAGATCAAACATCCAATCAGGACCTTTACCTTTAGAATTCTCTTGTTCTTCCAGAAAATCAACATGAAGACATTCTTGAACCTTTTTTGAAGCCCTGTTGTACACTCTGAATCCTTTGCTATTGGTACAATATCCCAATAAATATCCTTCATCTGACTTCCCATCAAATTTGCCCAAATTATCAGCAGTGTTTAGGATGGTTAGGGGACATCCAAAACGTTTCATAAACTTGATGCTTGGCTTCTTTCCCATGAGTAACTCATAAGGTGTCTTCATTTGAGGTTTAGTCACTGATACTCTATTCAACACATAACAAGCAGCACTTACAGCCTCAGCCCAGAATGGAACATGTAATTGAGAATCTGCAAGCATTGTCCTTGTTGCTTCTATAAGAGTTCTATTCTTTCTTTCTGCAACTCCATTTTGCTGAGGAGTTCTAGCAATACTGAACTCTCTTTTAATTCCTTTCTTGGCACAAAATTCATCCATTAGCTGATTCTTGAACTCAGTTCCATTATCACATCTAATGCCTCTAACCTTGAGTCTTAACTGATTTTCAAGTGCTATTATAAGATCATGAATAGCATCAAAAGTTTCATCTTTAAAGCATAAGAAAAAGACCCAACTAAATCTGCTACAATCATCTGTTACAACCAAGCAGTACTTCTTCTTGTTCAGACTAACAACTGAAACAGGTCCAAACAGATCCATGTGCAACAATTCCAAAGGCTCTCTAATGATTTTCTCATCAATCTTTTTACAAGAAGCCTTGTGATGTTTACCCTTTTTACAAGCAAGACATGAGTGATCATTCTTGAATGTTTTAGAAGGTAAACCTCTAACTAAATTACCTCTGACCAGCTTATTGATGTTCTTAAAATTGACATGCCCCAATCTTCTGTGCCATTGATGTGCTTCTTCCATAGTTGCTCTTGCAATCAAACATGTTGCGCTTTCAGCAGAGTTTACATTCTTTAAGTCTATGTTGTACACATCATTAGTTCTTGGTGCTCTCAGTAACACCAAGTTTCTATCTTCTAACTTGAAATCAGGAGAAAGTATAAGACATTCTGTGTCAAAGAATAACACAGGGTACTTCTTATCACAAATCTAAGAGACTGACAAAAGATTGAATTTGAGCTCCTTCACATATCTAACATCTTCAAAATCAATGTTTCCTACCTTGATAGTTCCTTTGCCAGTAATTCTTCCTCCATCAGGATCATTCCCAAATGCAACTTTTCCTCCAAAATAAGATTTAAAATCTGACAAGAGCTCCTTTTCTCCTGTCATACTGCCAGAGCAACCACTATCTACAATAAGATGATCTTTAAGCTCCTCCTCTGGGTTGCCCAACATTCACATGAAAAAGGTTAGTTATTTTTAGGAACCCAAGCCATTACTGACTTGTGTTCCCCTTGTGGAGTGACATACTCAAAACTTTTGAGTATGTAATCACCACTGTCTTTGAAAGCATGATCAAGAATTAAGGTTTTTGTTTCCAAAACTGTTGATTTTTCAAGATCAATTTTCCCTTTTTCACCCTTAACCTTTGAAAGTACTGGTTCTACCCTAGCAATACTTTCTTTCTTAACCCATTTAGTTGTAACTTTAGGAGTTGGGTTCTGTGTTCTAGCATCTTTTCTTGTGTTGTAAGGCCTTCTAGGGTTGTAATGATTGTACCTCCTAGATCTTACACTTGAGTGTTTGCTAGAAACATTAGGGAACTTTCTATCAGTACTTTGTGAAGGTACTGAGGGTTTGGAGTATGACCTTTTCTGATGATGGTACCTATAGTCTTTTGAGAAATAACTATGGTTAACCCTATTTGTATAGTTCCAAACTGGTTTGTTGTCCTTGGCTTATTCTCCCTATGGCTTGGTTGTGCAGTTCTGGTCTTTGGATATTTACTTAGGTATTCTGAATGATAATCACAGTCTTTAATCAAATGATGAGGACTTTAACAAACATAACAGACCTTTGGACCAATATCCCCAAATCCCCTTCCATAAGTGTTTCTAAAATTAGCAGTATTTTGAAAGAATTTTCTTTGAGGTACTACTGAGTGATCAGCAGTACTTCAAAAAGTGTTTGGAGGTACTGCTTGTTTTGAAAACTTGATCTCTTCAACCTTAGGTGCATCAACAGACTTTTCTAAAGTTTCAGGGTTAGATTTACTTTTAAGCTTTTTCCTAAACTCTAGATTATCTACACCATAACAGTCAACATCTTTTCTAGGTGGTTGAAAGCTACCTGGGGGGTGAGGAACAGCATTATATCCCTTTCCTTTCTTAAATTCAGGAGGTTTTGGACTAGGGGATTCCTCATCACTAGAAGTGTTTTCATCTAAACTTATGAACTCTTCATCACTAGTGGAGGTATCTACTGTAAGATTTAGTTCCTTGCCCTTAAATGGAATACCTTCATTGCTATCATTATCATAACCTAGGCCTGTTTTGATATTAGATGTTCTTTGCTTTTCAACAAATTGAACATGTGACACACCAGCCTCATTCCATACAGCAAGTTTTTCTAACAACATATCCCTTTCAGCAGTCACTTTCTCTAGTTCAGACACCTTACATCCTAGTTTCCATTCACTTAACTTAACTAGGTACTCCTGTTGTTTATATGTTTCAAGCCATGCTACTTCATTGTTTTCATGTGTAATGATTTTGGCTTCCAGTGACTCTAAAGTTAATTGATAACCAGTTATCTCAGCCCTAGCCTTTTGAAATTTATCTCTTTTAGCAACATATTCACTAAGTAACTTTTGATACATATCATTACACTTAGAGCATACCTCAGAGTTAGTGGATGAACTTGGTGAAGCAGCTACCATAGCAAGCTGAACAGGTGCTTCTTCAAACTCCATGCTCCAATCAAAGCTTCCTAGACCATCTCTTGACTCCAAAGCAGCATATCCAGGCTCTTCATCAAATGATGTGCTCCAGTCTTCCAATGCAACCATTGAATAGGTTACAGGTTCATCATCAAACTCATTGGACCAATCAATCTCTGACAGATTCTCTTGAGCAACCAAAGCTTTTGGTTTTGGTTCAGTAATTGGAATCTCTTTTCTCTCAGGCTTGGGTGGTTCAATCATCTTGTTTGCTTGATACTTTGCAAATTTGCACTCCCTTGCAAAGTGACCAGTCCTTTGACAGTTGAAACACTCAATCTTGGACTTGTCAAATGTTATTCCTTGTTTGGCTCTGAAATTGATGCCTTTTCCTGTCTTATTCACATACTTCTTGATCCTTGCAGTGAGCATGGCAACTTGCCATCTGATATCAATTTCTTCCAAAGCATCATCATCTATTTGCAATACATCTTCTTGATAGGTGACAGGTAGAGATGCTTTTTGAGCAAAGAATGAACATAGAACTTCATCTGAGGTGGGGGTAAGTGATTGTGATGAATTGGTGGTGACCATTGTTGTGCATGGAACCTGTGTTTCAGTCACAGTACTTTGAACAGGATAAGCAGTACCTTTGTTAGAAGTACTGCTTCTTTTCTCAGAAGAGACAAAAGCAATGTTTTGGGGTTGCTGATGTGTGCTTGAACCTGTAGTACCATTCATCTCATGCTCATACACCTTCAGATTATTGTAAAGATCATCAAAGTCCATAGTATCCAGCCCTGGTTGTCCTCTGATCATAGTAGCAACTACATGCCATGCTGATGGCAAACTTCTCAGGAACTTTAAATTAGCATCTTCAACTGATGCCTCAGCATCATATAGTTCTAGCATACTCAGAAGATGTTGAAATCTTTCATAAGCATAATCAAGACCTTCTCTCTCACCAACAGTGAAAGTTTCAAATTGTTGCTTCAGCAAATTCCTATGCATCTTCTTGGAAGCATCATTACCTCCAAACTTCTTCTTTATTGCAGCCCATAGTTGTTTGGCATCCTTGGCATCATGAAACTTTAATAGGTGACCATCAGGAATAGTAGAAAGCAGTATGTTGAGAGTTTTGTCTTTATTTCTTTTGGTAGCAGCAGGTATAGTAGGTTTTGGTGGTGTTGGTTGTCCAGGTACCTCTACTGGTTCATCAATTTGCATGTTACCATTGACAATCACATCCCACAGTGCATGGTCTGTGATGGCAATGTACTGCCTCATCTTCATGGCCCATAAGTTATATTCTCCCTTCTTAACAATAGGGATTCTAACAGCAGTGATTGAGGGAGCAGGTGCAGCTTCAGTCGACATCTTAAAGGGTTTGTAGTGAAATCGGTTTAAAGGTTTGTCTTCTTAATCAGAGTTTCCAACACAAGCTCTGATATCACTTGTTGGATCGATTTACTCTGACCAAACTACTTTGTAGCTTGTAAAGGTTTAACAATATTGAGTAAACTCAACACTATTAATATTGAAACGCTGTTTTACCTTGTAAAGTATGCGGAATCTACTAACACAAAGTTCTATTGAGGTCTCTTTCGGATTCTATTCAAAAGCAAAAAGAGGTTAACACATAAATCATAAGTATAGAAGAATGGTTGTATCTCACATCCGTGATTACCAACTTAATAACATTATCGCAGTATAGTGACGTAATAACCTGATTAAAAACTATATATAATTGGTTAATAATTCTCGTGTACATACTTTTAATTTCTTTATAACACCCAACAATTACGTTTTTTTTAATGAAACATCACGTCAATGAATAAAGTTAGATTATCACCTACGTATTTTTTCTTTTTCTTTTTGATTTAGGAGGTGATTGTTATCAAATAAGGATTGTGATGCGTGCATTTTTTTTTTCTTTTTTTTAAGAAGAACATCTTCTAAATTAAACAATGACTATCCAACCCATGTTTTTTTTTTAATTAGCTTTGTATAACGTTTTTAACTGACGGACATGTTAAAGTTGACGTTGATGTTGTTATTTAACTTTAACTATTGATATCACGTTGTACAAATGTGCAAGTTTAGTAGCACATAATGAGCGTTGATAAAGTCAAAATATGCTCCATAAAGCTTTTAAAATATTTTTATGAATATCCATATATAAATTTCAAATAACAATTTCATGAGTCATAGTTATAAGTTGAATCGCGTATATTTATTTTCATATCATATTAACTCGTGCTTTCCATTTGATATTTATATTCCCGTTACTGATAATTTTTCCATATTTAATATTCAAACCCGTGTACGCATGAATTAAACTTTTAAATAGAATAACATAAGTCCTTATTTAAAAAAATATTATAGAAAAGTCTTAAACTAACATTAGTTTAAAAAACATTTAACGTGTATTAAAACTAATTCGCATATTCACCAAATTTTGTACTTTTAATGATAAAAGTCTAAAAACTAATACTAATACTCATGTAATTTTAAACAAAGTTAATATTATAAAGTATATGGGGTATAAAGTGCAGGTGGTTATTTGTTTTTTTTTTTTTTTTTTTTTTTAAGTTATTAAAAAACATGGAAAATTGTAATTTTACACTTAACTCTATATAATTTATTTAAAATTTAACCACCAAAGTTTTATTAATTATTTCCTCGTTTTGAAAGTTTTTGTTTTCCTAAATTTGACACCTATATTTTTATGTATTTTTTTTTCTTAAACAAATTTCTCAACCAAATTTATTAAGTTTGACCAAAATCAATTTAATTTTGACTTTTTATTTATCAGTCATATTGCTCAATTTCGCTTACATGGCAAAATCGAACTTTCCTATTATTCTATTTTTTTTTTCAATAAGAAGGGTTTAATAAAAACACTCCGAAATGATGTAATTCTGATAGAACTCATGCACGCGCCATCTTCTATAAGTTCTAAGACCGTTTTGGACTCCATGTTGTTTAGACATTGATCTAGGATAAACTATAAGCACAATGATAATAATAAGCACAGCGGAATAACATAAAGATTATTATTATTATCAATAAGTTTCTTCGTCATCATCTCTAACATAATATTTATAATTTACAGCCCCAATCCTACTTGATCAAGGTAGAACGACCTTGAGGCTATACTAAACTAATCAACTAAACCCTAGGCATTTTCCCAAATCCCAACGCCTAGGTTCCCCCACACACACACCTTTGGTGTTTTACATCTTGTACGTACTATGAAACTAATGACCCTATGTCTCTTTATATACTATAGATATCTAGGGTTTCAAGAGGAATCATAATACAATTAGGAAACTAAATATTCTTCTAGAATCTTCCAAATCCTCCATCTTTTTGTAGTTTCCCTTCTTGTCACTTCAAGCCCTTCATGTTTCATTCTTCTTGTTTTGTCTCATCAAATCTATAAAACCCAACAATCTTCCCCTAGTTGATGATGACAAAACATACACGTTCTTGCACGAACTTCCCTAGACGAAGTAGAGAAGTTGAGATAATTAAATCTCGCCATGAATGAAACAATTATGTCTTCCCCTTAAGCCATGCCATGCCACTCTAATATCTCTTCTAACATCTCTTCCCCTTTTTGTTATCAACAAATAGGGAACATATAAGCAATAGAAACTTCCCCTTGAGTGGTGCATGTACATCAAATGATTAAACACATAATAAGATACTTCCCCTGAAACCAATGTGTTAATCATCTTCATGAATCTTCAATTCTGTAAGCTCCTTGTAATGATCACTGATGAAGAAAATCAAGTATAACGAATTTGATGAAGAAGTAGAATTTCCCAAACTTGTGTCTTAAATCTTTACTATCCACGTAACTCCATACTTATACCCAACCATAAATATAAGTAGACCGCAATCCCTTGACAAAATCCTCAACTAATATGAGACACTGAGCACTACAATGTAACTCCTTTAAGTGATAGCCAATGTGCGCATAGAGCATCATAAGAAAAATCACACATTGCTAGATTCATCAAGCTATATGATAAGAACACAAACCTGTGAAACTCAACTACAACATCAAATAAATGATATTCAACCTTCTTCGTAATCAATTAATTCATAAGAACCAAATACGAGCCTTTTGAAACCTTTAAGAACATAAACTTCTTCTTGTGTGTGTGTAAACAAATATCAATCAAACTCATTGCGACTTCCCCTTACTCCTCGTAAATCATGCATATATATTGAACCATAGAACCCTTTACGTGTCTCCATAAAGCATTCAAACACATCAGTACTTTGCAATGAACGATACCTTGATAAGCTAGTAGTACCTTGAAAAATATCAAGCATTACGTTGAATGAGAACACGCAACAGTACTTTGCAAAACTACTCGAGCAGTACTTTCAATATACGGAGCAGCAATACTTTAAAACGAACAACAATACTTTGTAAAAGCTACAAGCAGTACTTTGAAGGAGAGCAGTACTTTGAATTATACAGGCAGTACCACGTTTAAGGTTTCATGCAATCTGAATCAGTGCCATACTCTCATGCAAAAGACAACAATTCAATAAAGATATCAATCTCATAATAAATCTTTGACCAATCAGCTTCACATATTGAATTTGCAATATAATAACCAGATCCACTATCTTGAAACAAATAAATAATTCGATAGTTATTTAAGATGCATCATCTAATCAAATACAAAGCCTTCTGTGTTGTAACTTGTCATCCATCTGACCCTACATCCCTACTGAACGAATAACCCTTTTATGCTTTTGTCTCCAAGTAGAATACACAACAGCAGCAACATCGTCCCATGTGCAAATTTAATAATCAGCAATATTTGGTGTGCAATTTAATATTTGATGTTTTAATTCACAAGTCGATCATAATCATTCTTAAATCTGCTCCATTCAATTCCACACCAAATTAATAGTACGAGGTAAATTCACTGTTGCATCGATCATAAAAACAGCAGCAATTACGTTTAAAAAAAAATTTACCTTCACCCTACTTGCACAAGAAGACATGTATAGCAGCAACCTTGTAAATCGATCAAATAACCCATGATCTAAGTAGTACGAGGTAACAACTCACATAGCGACATGTACTGACCCATGTGATAATAATAATCAACAGCAGCATTGAAATTTCCAATGGACAGCAATATAAATAATAAGCGTAGCAGCTGTACCTCTCTTTAATTACTCTTTGTCGCTACCTAATTCAATGCTAAACAGTAGTACGAGGTTAACCCATGATCAGATAATGATTGTAAATATATTCCAAGAAGTATCACATCAACCCTCGTAATTCATCCAAATACTCACATCCAATTGCAAGCACGACCCATTAATATTCATTCGAACCGGTCATGAACAAGAAAACGACAGAACCTGTAACCTTATTTGTGAACAAACTGCATGTAGCCCTCGTACAAATCATAAATCAAGCAGCAACAGTAAGTTCCATCGCTGCTCATTAACCCTAAAAATTCAAAACCCTAATATTCGAATCGGCTTCAAAGCTTCTTTCTTCCATGAATTATAGGCACCAAAAATATATATCCAACTTCTAGTAACGAATTAAGTCAAATAAACACGAATTAAGGAAGTTGAATAACATAGAAACCCAAAAATTCGACTTACAAAATCTTTGTCTGCAGCAGTTTTCGTCACACCAGAACTTTCACATAAAAGCTCAGATTGAAGATCCCTCCGGTGGAATAATAGCTAGATATACCAAGAATCTTCACAAACAATTTCAGCCCGATCCAACGGTTAACGAACAAGATATCGCCGTTTGAAAACAGCCCTGCAGAAAGGTTACGAAAATTATACCAGTTGCGAATTTTTTCTTCTTTTCATCGAAAAACCTTGTAGATCCTAGATCGAGAGCCCCCTTGCTCTGATACCACTTGATAGAACTCATGCACGCGCCATCTTCTATAAGTTCTAAGACCGTTTTGGACTCCATGTTGTTTAGACATTGATCTAGGATAAACTATAAGCACAATGATAATAATAAGCACAGCGGAATAATATAAAGATTATTATTATTATCAATAAGGTTCTTCATCATCATCTCTAACATGATATTTATAATTTACAGCCCCAATCCTACTTGATCAAGGTAGAACGACCTTGAGGCTATACTAAACTAATCAACTAAACCCTAGGCGTTTTCCCAAATCCCTACGCCTAGGTTCCCACACACACACCTTTGGTGTTTTACATCTTGTACGTACTATGAAACTAATGACCCTATGTCTCTTTATATACTAGAGATATTTAGGGTTTACAAGAGGAATCATAATACAATTAGGAAACTAAATATTCTTCTAGAATCTTCCAAATCCTCCATCTTTTTGTAGTTTCCCTTCTTGTCACTTCAAGCCCTTCATGTTTCATTCTTCTTGTTTTGTCTCATCAAATCTATAAAACCCAACAAATTCTTTTACTATATAAAAGATTTATTTATTTATTTATTTATTATTAGAGTAAACTTCAAAATACATCCCTGTGGTTTACCCAATTCGCACCATACATCCCTCTCAAAAAAGTTGCAACAAATACATCACTCCGTTAGTAAAAGTGAATCAATATACATCACTCGTTTAAAATAAGGACTAACGGTGCAAATTTTTTCACCGCTATCTCCTAACGAGATAGAACACATTTGCACCGTTATTCCTTTGGGTTAACGCTATTAGCACCGTTATTCCCTTTTTACGTTTTCTTTCATTTTTTTACGTTTTCATCCGTTTTTTTTTTACGTTTACGACCGTTTTTACGTTTTCACCCCGGTTTTTTTTACGTTTTCGCCTACTTTTTTAAGTTTTTGTCCGTTTTTTTTTACGTTTTCACATGTTTTTTTTACGACTTCATCCATTTTTTAAGTTTTCGTCCGTTTTTTTTTACGTTCACGCCTGTTTTTTTTTTACGTGTTCACCCGTTTTTTTACGTTTTCATCCGTTTCTCACGTTTTCGTCTGTTTTTTTTAAGTTTAGGCCCATTTTTTTTATGTTTTCACCCTGTTTTTTTACGTTTTCTTCCATCTTTTACGTTTACACCTATTTATTGATGTTTTCGCCCTTTTTTTATTACGTTTTCGTTCGTTTTTTTTTAATGTTTTCGTCCGTTTTTTATGTTTACGCTCGTTTTTTTAGGTTTTCATCCGATTTTTTTAGGTTTTCTTCTATTTTTTTACGTTTTTGCCTATTTTTTATGTTTTCGTCTGTTTTATACACTTTTGCCTGTATTTTTACGTTTTCACCTTTTTTTTACATTTTCGTATATTTTTTTTGTTTTGCCTTTTTTTACGTGTTTATCCATAAACTTTAAAACTTAAAATATGGAATTAAAAAACGGACGAAAACGTATAAAAACAGAGAAAACATGTGAAAACGTAAAAAAAACGGACAAAAATATTAAAAAAATAGGCGAAAACATAAAAAACCATGTGAAAACCTAAAAAAAACGGGCGTAAACATAAAAAACGGACTAAAACGTAAAAAATTAGGCGAAAACGTAAAAAACGGACGAAAATGTAAATAATGGCGAAAACGTAAAAGTAGAAGAAAACGTAAAAAAAAAGGGGTGAAAACTTAAAAAAAATGGGCGTGAACATAAAAAAACGGACGAAAACGTATAAAAACGGATGAAAACGTAAAAAATGGATGAAAACATAAAAAAAAAATGAGCGTAAACGTAAAAAACAGGCGAAAACATAAAAAAAAAGGATAAAAACGTAAAATAAGCAGGCGAAAACGTAAAAAACGGAAGAAAACGTAAAAAAACCAGGTGAAAACGTAAAAAAACGTGCGTAAACGTAAAAAACAGACTAAAACGTAAAAAAAAAAAAAGACTAACGGTGCAAATAGTGTTAACCTAAAGGACTAAGGATGCAAATGTGTTCTATCTCATTAGGAGATAACGGAGAAAAAATTTGCACCGTTAGTCCTTATTTTAACCGAGGGATGTATATTGGTTCACTTTTACTAACCACAGAGATGTATTTTGAAGTTTACTCTTATTATTATTATTATTATTATTATTATTATTATTATTATTATTATTATTATTATTATTATTATTATTATCACTTTATTAGAAACTCAAAGAATTTACAAGAAGATAGTAGGGAGCCGAGATACTAATTGGGCTCCCACTCCTCTAGCTATAGAAAAACTAATGCGACTAAAAATATGAGCAACAGTACGTGCTCCAACGTCTTGGGTCATTGAGAACTTTCGGATTCGCTTCAGTAAGGACACTGCATCCTTCTCAAGTTCCCCAAAAGAAGAGAAAGAGAAGGGGAGGAACCCATATCCAATATTCGCGCACTTAGCCTCATACTTGACGCATTTACGTTGTGCATCCTCAATCACCGCTCGACCTGGCACAAAAACAACCATACGTTGTGCGGCCTATTATTATTATTATTATTATTATTATTATTATTATTATTATTATTATTATTATTATTATTATTATTATTATTATTATTATTATTATTATTATTATTTTCTTTTTTTAACGGTGATGACGAAAACATAACTTGTGTAAAAGTGGTTAATACCTATCTAACGCTATAAGTAAACTATAGGGGTACATTTGGTAGGACGTAATGAAATGTCAAATGAATGAAATAACCGACGTAATAGAATAAATAGTGTAATGTAATTATTCATTAAAATTATTAATCATGTTTGGTTTGTTTGATAAGACATAAGGAATCATAATAGAAAGACTAAAATGCTCCCATTAATGATAGAATTTATTTAATAAATATGGTTAGTTATTAATGGGGTTTTATGTAATTTTGATTTCATTACGGATGTAATGAAAAATAAAAAAATAAATAAAGGTGGGGGGGGGGGGGGGGGGCCTAGGGAATGATTTTGTTGTAATGGGTCATTCCTTGTAATGAACCATTACATTCTATATATGTAAGTAAACAACGTTTTATCATTCCAACGTGATCTTTTCCATTCACCCTTTGATTACAACGTACCAAACACTACGTAGGTGTTAAAAATATATGATTTGTAACACAAGTTAATAGCTGGCAATTTTACGTGTGATCTTTATTACAAGTTTACATGCTCGGGCATGATGAAGGAGAAAACGAGAAGAATCGATGATGCACGTCACTAGTTGAAGCAAATGTTTTGTGTGTGCGCGAGTGTATCTTGCGTGCATAGTGGGTAGGGGTGTAGACGAGACGAGTACCGCCAACCTCGAGCTCAACTCGTCATATAACACTCAAGCTCGAAACTTGACTGGAGCTCGATTATTTTCACATTCAGGGCTCGAGATCGATAAAGAATCGGCATATAAAGCTCGACTAGACTTGATTGTATGAAAATTAGTAATCTTATGGGTAAAAGTTAAATTTAATCAAAATTCGATAAGGAACGCGAGATTCACGAGCCGGGTATTTTGAAGCTCGAACTCGGCTTAAATATATACTCGAGTAGCTCAAGCTCGACTCGATATCGAATACTTTACAAGTCATTTACAGCCCTAATAGTAGGTTATAGTCGAGTGATATGGTGTGCGTGATTGTTAAGGCACAAAATGTAAGAGGAAAATGAAAATTAGACGGATGACGCTGATATAAAATTAATAATTAATTAATGTTTTTCTGGATAAAAATGTAATTAATTTATTTTAAAAGTGTATGTTATTAATCATAATTTGTAATTAAAATCATAATAGTGAGTAGGGCTGTAAACGAACCGGACGAACACTAACAGATCTTTATTCATGTTCGTTCATTTAATTTTAAACGGACAAATAAACGAACACGAACTCTTAAACGGACGAATTTTCTTGTTCATGTTCGTTTATTAAGAAAATGAGTTGTTCATGTTCGTTTATATCCGTTTATTAAGACAGTAAATGAACGCTAACGGACATAAACGATCGAACATAAATGAACAGAGACAAACAAATATAAACTTTATTGAATTATAGATCTAATATCGTTTTATAAGTGTTGTTATTTTAAAATTACACGGTATAATATATGAACGTAAATAAATAAATGAACATAAACGAACGCATAATCGGACGTTCACGAATATAAATGAATAAACATGACTTTTGTTCATGTTCGTTTATTTAACTAAGCGAACATGAATTGTTCATGTTCGTTCACTTAATACATAAACAAACATAAACGAACTTTTTATCTAACGGTGATGAAATATTAACCGAACGTCCAGTTCATTTCCTGGTAATGAGATTAATCATCCAAACGGGCAAATTAACATTCACATCTCTTACAAAAAATTTGCCTCCAAATTTCAAAAGCCAAACATTCTTTACACCAATCATCACGCCACCTTTTTTTAAGCCAAGAAACCAAACACCCACATTCCAAAATCCTTTAAAACCACGTAAAGTTTCAATCTTGATTAATACCCATGAATCTTTATCGCATAATATTCATGGGTTTTGTGTCTTTTTGGTAATGCATGGTATGTGTTTGATGAAATTTTTAATTGAGATTTGAGAATGGGGGAAAGTGTTGAGGGAGGAAGGTTGAGGAATACGGCGTCGAATATAAGGAAATTGGCTGATGAAATTGAGCAGTTTGAGGGGAGGAAAAAGTATCTTGCCCATACGGGGAGTCCGTCGGATGGGGGTGATGTTAGGTGGTATTTTCGTAAGGTTGCCTTGGACAAAAATGGTTAGTTCTACATTGAGATATCAAAGTATATAAAAAGTATCGTGTTTTTTTTTCTTTCAAAAGTTAGGAAATACCGAAATAGTTGTAAAAACCATGTTAAATATGGTTAAAATTATCAAAACTTAGGAAACTGTTGTGAAAACCATGTTAATCGTCCAAGTTTCGAATGAGCTTTATATAAATACCTAGCGGTCCAACCTCCTTGAATACGAAAAGTTTAAATATGTTTCAGAAACTTTTGCTACTATTGCGAAAATACACATGGTGTTGTCTTATGAAATACAATTGAGGCCTTAGAAAAACGGTGACACAGTTTCATTGATCACACATTCACACTGCATTTGCTCAAATTCCCTGAAAAGTTTTTGTAAATGTTGTACAGGGTCATGAGTCAAACTAGTAACCCTTTGTAAAGTTAATTAATCATATCAAGCAAAAGTAGGTTGCTCAGTGTTATTGCACTTTGCTGTAAGTTGTGCTTGCATGGATAACTTTGTGAAGTAATAAATTTGGTATATTGATGTCATAGCAAGTTTTGTTTCAGCCCTTTTTGTTGCTGTTTTGTGTGTTTATGAAGTTTCTAGGTAAAAGTATGCTAGAAATAAATTGAAGAATAACTGTTTCTTTTGGTCACAAACGATCTACTATATGGTTATACTAGATCATGATTGCTATAAGACAGAATAACCAACGAGGGTGTTAGTCTTATGTAAGGAGGGTGGATTTATAGTAAGCATGCCAAGTCTATTGAGACAAGAGATATCTAGTTAATTGAAAGAATGGCTTGTATATGACATGGTGAGTCTATATGAGTTATGAGCCTAAAATTGGACCACCAAAATACACAAAACAAAATGAAATTCCATAAATTTCTAATGTTAAGGTGGATGTCCTTTTGTGCAAGGACTAATAAGTGATGCATTGTCATTTAAAATAGAGATGAAATTCTCACTTTAAAATAAATTGAAATCAGTCAAATACAGATAACATTTTTTTTTTATGCATTGCATATTGATTCCATCGGTTATCTACAGAGGTAGCTGCTTCCGTTCCACGTGCCGAAACAGTAGAGAAGAGTGATTATTTTCGCTTTGGTATGAGAGATTCTCTCGCAATAGAGGCGTCATTCTTGCAGGTAGTATAATCTGTATCATAATATACAAGTGAATCAGTATACACTAATCTTTATACATGGACGATTGCTGAGGCCTATAGTGATTTACACATACAGCAAGAAGAGGAATTGCTATCTATTTGGTGGAAAGAATATGCCGAATGCAGTGAAGGTCCGAAGGGGTCGCCTGCTTCAGTTTCCACGCCAGATTCATTGCTTAAACCCTTTCCTTTAGGCAAACCGTATACAGATGAGGAAGAGCGAGTTGGTGTCCCTGTGAAAGGAGGCTTGTATGAGGTGCTCGGAAAATATCTGAGGTGTTATTTGGTTTGCAATCAACAATCACCATGGGTATGGGTTTGATACCATGGTGGAATGGAAATGGGTATGTAGGACCCCATTCCATCAACAAAACATACTCCAACACTATCAAACCCATACCCCTGGAACCAAACACCCATGAGTCTTATGATAATTATGTAAATATATTGGGTCCTCAGTTTGTTTTGATTGTAGGTAGACTTGGTGAGGAGACATTGTTTCCCTGTTTATTGGGATGGAGACAATCGCCGTGTTCTAAGAGGACATTGGTTTGCTCGTAAAGGGGGAAGTCTTGATTGGCTTCCTCTTCGTGAGGATGTTGCTGAACAATTGGAGTTTGCTTATCATGGCAGGGTAAGTGACACTCATTATAGCCGTGGAAATTCTGGCTCATCTTGACTCGAACCTATTTGACATGTTTTTCAACCTGTGTAACCCACCTATTATGCCATCTGTCAGCCATGGGCACATATCTAGTATAAGTGCTTTCAGTTGTTATCCTTCTACAGTCTTTGTTTTCTTGAATTGACGTTTCCTTGGTTGAAATGATCACACTTGTTATCTTGTTGGTTTTATGTTTTGTTGTTTGATTTGGTATGGACTTTTCCTTTCAGGTTTGGCGTCGCAGAACATTTCAACCATCTGGACTATTCGCAGCCCGAGTTGACATGCAGGGGTCTAGGGTATGTTGGTGTTTGATGCTAGTTTAGTTTTTTGATCTATAATGGCATGTTCTTTCATAGACGCATCTTGCTTGCAGGGGTTGCATGCTCTTTTTACCGGAGACGATGATACATGGGAAGCTTGGCTAAATGTTGATGCATCAGGATTCTCTAGCATTGTCAAGTTTGGTGGGACCGGCATTAAGTTAAGGCGTGGCTATGCTCCATCTCATGCACCAAAGCCAACTCAGGTACGATACATCCATTGTTTTGGAATATAAAACAGTTTATCACAATGCAGATATACATAATAAATGTGATACCATAACTGAATAATTTTATTGGTAGGATGAGTTACGTCAACAAAAAGAGGAAGATATGGATGATTATTGTTCCCAGGTAAAACTATGATATCTTCTTTATAGACACAATTGATGCTCTCGACGTGTTAACATTATTTTATTTTCTGGAGAATAGAAATAAATCTTAAATGTTTTTTTTATCTTGAACTTATAAAGGTTCCGGTACGACATCTAGTGTTTATGGTTCATGGTATTGGTCAAAGGTTGCAGAAAGCCAATTTAGTTGATGACGTTGGCATTTTCCGCCATCTTACCGCTATTCTTGCTGAACAGCACCTCACAACCCATCAACGTAGAACTCAAAGAGTTCTTTTCATTCCATGTCAGGTAGTGATTATATTTCTGGTTATACAGAGGTGGCGCAATGGGTTGGTACATTGGTTTGGTTTAAAAAACATGTACTTTGTTTTATACAAGTCCAAATGGGCTGGGTGGAGTTGTCCGGAAGAAAAATATGATATGAGAGTACAATTATGACCCATTTGTTGTGGGATTTAGTACAATATATACCCTTTTCTAAGTTTTTACCAAAAAGACCCGGTACTTAGCAAAATGCATAAATTCCGCAATACTGTAAAAAGTACACAATTTACATAAAAATGTCATCTAGAGTACACATTTGCGAATTACATTGTAATGCTGAGCATATATATTTTAGTTTCACTAAATTGTAGTTTTTATGAAATGACTTATTCCTTATCCTTGCTGTGATTCGTTTTATATTGCTAGTGGAGGAAAAATTTAAAGCTTAGTGGTGAATCTGCTGTAGAAAAATGTACATTACCTGGTGTGCGTGGATTGCGGGTAACATTAAGTGCAACGGTTCATGATGTCTTATACTACATGAGTCCTATCTACTGCCAGGATATAATTGACTCGGTATGTTTAATGTATACTTTGTCAGCATCTGGAATTGATTAGCTATATGAATAAATTTGATTTAGTTTAAGTTGAGGTTGTGTGTGGATGTGTGTTTTGGAAGTTATTATGTGATTTGACTTATAAGATGTTTGCTATAATAAGACACTATGATAATTATGTTTGGATCTACTTTAACTTTACTAAGTGATACAATGGACTTTTGGCAGGTTTCCAATCAGTTAAATATGTTATATCGAAAGTTCCTTAAGAGGAATCCTGGTTACGATGGAAAGGTGAGTGATTGGTAAAAATTTCATATCATACTTTCAAATAAATAAGTTGATAGCACATGCTAAACTTATTCTTATGGTGTTTGTTTGAGGTGGCAGATTTCTTTATATGGTCATTCTTTAGGAAGTGTCCTCTCTTATGACATTCTTTGTCATCAAGAGACTTTGACTTCTCCATTTCCTATGGAATGGATTTACCAAGATAAGCTTAAGTACGAGGCTTCAACTCCAAAGGACATGAAATCATCTTCTTCGAATACACAGGGCAAGGACTTCAATGCAATTATTGATAGCATTGAAAATCCTTTAGTAACTATGGATTCTAAGAAACTTGATCAAATTGGTCTCGGGTCCGACCCTGGTCCATGTGAAATGGTGTCAGAGAAGGCCAATGGTTTAGATGACTACACATGTACGGAGAGTGAAGTTGTATCTAGTGACTTGAATCAAGTTTATGAAGAAATTGGCCAGCGTGATGAAAATACCACAATCAAATCACTGAAGGAAGAGGTAACATTTTGTGCTTCCCAGTTATTTTTTAATCGTAATTAATAGCACTTCATTTCTTGCAGATTGACCTTTTGAATGCGAGAATCAAAGAACTAGAATTGCATAATGCTCAAGGTACTTACAAACAATGATTCACCGGTGTCCTTTTTAGCCACATATTGCTTCTTTAGAAGCTGATACATTAGATTTCATGTGCATTTCTAGCAGGAGATAGGCAGGAAGTTACAACAGTGAACAATGAAAGCTTTTCCAATGGCTCTTCATCTCGCAAAAACGATACACTGAAGAGTTACACGCCTCTTATAAAGTACACAAAACTGGAATTTAAGGTAAATATATATATAATTTGTATTTTCTATATTGAAGTCATATTTTGCTTATATAGTTTGTTTTCAACCACTTAAAATTTTATTTTATTTTTGCCTGAAAAGGCTTGACCGTAATTTATGTATGTATTCACTTTGTTTATTAATACTGCCTTCCAGGTTGATACATTCTTTGCGGTTGGATCTCCTCTTGGTGTGTTTCTTTCCCTTCGCAATGTTCGTTTAGGAATCGGTAATTGCTTTCTTCTCATGAGTTGCATATGTTATAATTCGTACCCCATATACAGTTATTTTGTATCTGATTGCATAAATAGCAGTTATAATTCTTGTATTTTAATTTTTTAGGTAAGGGAAAAGACTATTGGAACAATGAAAATATAATAGAAGAAATGCCATCTTGTCGGCAGATGTTCAACATTTTTCACCCTTTCGATCCAGTGGCATATAGGTATCTCTTACCTTTGTGCTTATTTACTAGTATGTCGAGTACAGGTGGCACTTTTAGTGAGTTTCATTTGACAACTAATGTGAAATAAACTGGCCTTTACAGAGTAGAACCACTTGTTTGTAAAGATTATGTCAACACACGTCCAGTCATTATTCCTTATCACAAAGGTGGAAAGAGGCTTCATATCGGTTTTCAGGTAGACCATATACATCTCTACCATTTATAAGTATTAGCATCACTCCTATATTGCTGATATATGATGGTTCAGGAATTCGTAGAAGATGTTGCGTCAAGTTCTCAGGTGGTAATGGATCGTATGAGCTCAGTTAAGGTCTGTATTCTGTTCGATTGTCCTAGATATAATGCACTTTTTTGTACGAACCATTAAATATATATTCTGTTCGATTGTCTTAACACTATTTATATTGGTACTTTCTGGTCAAATGGCTCATTAAACGCTCTAAGGCGGCTTACCATTTGTATTTTGTAGGGCAAAGTACTAGCACTATGTCAAGTGAAGGATGATGATTGTGTTGGAGGTATGTCAAACATATGTACTTTTTGATCCATACCCTGTTTCTTAAAGGTGGAGATTTTGATCCGTTTACACATGAATGGGTCGATCTGGGTTATTGTTTTTCCCAACCAGTCATATGAAAAGTTTTGGTTAAAAGAGAAACGGGTCAAGCAAATTGTAAGTCACCAAAATGTGTTTTTAATGCTGGCAACAACCTCTTTATTCGTTTAAGCGTCATAATGTGGTTCATGTAATCTTATTTAAGGCTTCATCCATTTTCTTGTTCTGCACGAGCTATTTATTGATGTATACATGTGTCTTTTGTTTATGCTCAGCCGAGACATCAGAAAATCCCGAAGTAGTGGAAAGATCCTATGGTTCACTAATGCTGGAGAAGTTAACAGGGAGTGAAGATGGACGAATCGATCATGTTCTTCAAGTATGTTTTTGTACTATCATTAAAAAAGTTTCTAAAAAGCGTATTGGATTAAGCGCCCTAGGTTGTATATTTGTTCTGTAGCTTATCTTTTATAATCAAGACATGTAAAAAAATGTGATTTCCATCAAATTTCACACGTGGCTCATGCATTTCTGTAGATTTTGTTATCCTTTAAGATACACACCAAGTGTTCGTTTAGATACTTTAAGCGATAAAAGATATGTTAACTTCGATTTCTATCTTTAAATTGATCGATGCAGGACAAAACATTTCAGCATCAGTACATATCCGCTGTGGGAGCACATACGTGAGTATACATCTATTGCGCGTAAATGTTTTGTTGTTTCTTTAAAAGTGTGAATGCTTCTGACTTTGACACATTTTGCAGACATTATTGGAAAGACCTTGATACTGCATTATTTATATTGAAACATTTATATCGAGACATACCAGATGAGCCCGACACACCTGATGATTTCATGGCCAACGAAATAAATCAAGGAACTGACGACTCAAATGGGTGGTATAATACTGAAGAGGCTGCTGAAGAAGAGCTCCCTTTAACCTTTTCTAATACAAAGATAGTGAAAAAGTTCACAAGGAGAGCCAAAAGTTTCATTGGTCCTTGATTTTCCGTTGCGAATAAACTAACGCTCTTTCACAAATGCCTTAAAAGCATCATAGTCTGCAAGAATGAATGATTTTTGACAAAAACTCTCATTCTTGAGACATGTGGTGTTCTTGTTACATTTGTTTGCAAACAAGTACGATGATTGGAAAGGTGTTAGTACTTTGTGTAAAGTCTGTACATACGATTTAGAGACCTGTCTACTCAGGATTGTACATGATTTTCTTTTCTAACTTACAAACTGATAGTTAATTTCGTCTCAGAAAATAGTCATATACAAGGGTTCTAATGGTTTACTTCAATTTTTTTTGTTAACCAAACCATGGTTTCTGACCGTTTGGCTAACTAATTTATGGCGTTTGAACCTACCGCCACATAGAGTTAACACGGGTAAAACCCTCAATTTTCAGAAAGTTGGGTTGACCACTTCAGAATTGCTTGCACCTAAGGACCTAACAAATTATAATGATGCTAATAACAAGTCTTTTGACACTAGCCCACCCTGAGTGCCACTTAAAAGTTGATATGCATCACAACCAACACCCTGAAACTAAAACCCTTAAGCTTCTTGACTTCTGGTGATTAGGAGTCCATTATGTGGAGTGGTAATGCAAATAACTTCCTCACAATGTGTAGAGTTTAAACTTCACTATGTACACATATGGGGTGGTCGGGAAACGGTCGAAAACAGTTACGGGTATACCTCAATTAGACTGGTACATCGTGGTAAAACTCGTATTTCTCTATGTAACCTAAACAGGGAAAACCCTATTTGTCTACCCTAGTCAGTGCACTACGGGTGAAACATATCTTGTTAACCTTGCAAGAAAAAAACAAACTACATTTAATTGTATAAAAGTTTATGTTCGATGCTTTCGGTTCACATAAATTGGGCAGTAGACATCAACTAGTCAATGTAACACATTTGCATCATCATGTACTTTATGCATTATTTCAAATGGGACCATGAAGTTATGTTGGTTGTCTTTTACAACGGAAGCAAGAATAATCTTATCTATTGTACATTATTTGGTTTTGATTTTCAAAATGAAACTCTACTTATAAAGATTCTATGGATATACCAAACCTTTTACACTTGAACTTTTTTTTTTCTTTTTTTTTTACTTGAAAATTAAATTCATATAAGTACACGAGGCCAACATTATTGGGCGCCGCCATCGAGATACACGAGGTCAGATTTTCTCCGTCGATTCAACTAGACTTTCAAGAAACGCCCTACTAGTCAAACCTACATTTTCCACATGCATCTCAACAAGTACACATAGCAACATATCTAGTACATCACCCAAAATTCCAAATCCAACATGTGACACTTGAGTTACTAGTTACTCTCTCCGTTCTAAAATAATTATCTCCTCACAAAAAACATATTAAAGAAAAATATAATATTACTGATTTTTGTTTCTTATTTTTTAGCAGAATAATGGTTTTACTCTTAGTTAATTAATTAATATCTTCTTTAAAGTTTATAATAATATGGTAAACTCGATCAAACTTTCTTATTTATATTTAGTTGTTTGACTGAGACATCAAAAAAAGATAAGTTTGGAGATATAAGTTACCGAAAGGTTACTATTAATGTTATGGTTTAAATCCAGAGCACAAGCACCCATGTCATCACCAAGACAATTTTTTTTTTTTTTTTTTTTTTTTTTTGCACAACCTTGCAACCTTATTCAATGTCAAACTAGAAGGGTACGCCTCAATACCGATTGTGTTCATATGTCACAAGCATAAGTTTAGAGAAAGGAGAGTTTAAAACAAACTTACTTGAAAATGTTCCTTTAAAAGATGGGTAAAAGAGCGGATGGGGTCATGTATATGAGCTTGTATTGTCCCAATTTATAAAAGGATAATGAATTTTAAATGTATCTAATTTGTCATATTTTACTGAGTTGTGTATTGAACTTTTAATTTTGCAGCTTGGGGTCTGAACTTAGGCTATGTTTGACACAAAGCTTTTTGGAGCTTTTTTGGGCAAGGAGCGGTGAACAATGAGTTTTTTGATTTTTAGTGTTCGTTTGGCATGAGAGCTGTAGGCTTTGCTATTTTTTAAGAAAGCTCGTTTTCCTAATGCTTCTTTATGAAGCTATGAGCTTTTTTTGCTACTGCTCACAACTCACTGCTACTGCTCACAGCTACTTTTGCCAAACATAGCCTTAATAATCTTTGCCATCTTGTGTATTAGCGGGGTGATTAAGGGGTTTTACGTTTTTTCTTACCACGTTTGCATCCATTCTGGCCCTTTTTTGTCTTTTAATAATTAAATGGGTAAAATGATGAAAATACCATCATCTTCATCTTTTGTATTTCTTTTTTCTTTTTTCAATACACAGTTGCTTCAAATTTGTTAACCAAAAACTACAAAATTAAAATCACCCAAGATTTCATAGAAAAAAATTAAGAACTTAAAATTACAAATTTAATTCCAACACCTTTGAATGCACATAAACGTAAAGTTACATAACCAATTCAAAATCTTTACCCAAGATTTTTAATCAAATAAAGAAATAAACACCACCAGTGTTTTTTGTAACAATTCGCAAATTCAGGTTAATTACTATTCCCGGAAAATTTTACTATTCATTTTACTATTCACTTTTACTATTCATTTTTCCCGAAATTTTTCAGAAAGTTGATTTTTATTTCATATTCTCAAGTGATAAATCATTTCCATGACAAATTAAATGTTTGACATTCGTCAGATCATTTTCGTGAAAGTTATTAAGGAATTACACGTTTTAGGGTAAAACGTCATCCAGAAATTCTACGCACAACGAAATTTGACCCCGTCAGGTGACCCCACATCAGAAAAATGTTTGACACACTCATGATTTATTTGAGAATAAATCATGACTGAGAAAAATATGACCAGAATAAACCTCGGCCGTGAAAAACTGGAATTTTCAGTTTTAAGCGTTTTTACTCAGCCGTAACCCTAGCCTATACCTGCACCGTGTTTCTAAGATGATTTGAGTTTTCAACTTATTAGAATAAGTCAACATATTTTTCCCTCCTCCATTGACCAAAAATCATTCCTTGATTTTTAGGTTTACGGTTTGATGTCTAAAAGACATTTAATACCAACCGACACTAGACTGAGCCCAGTCTAGACATTATAAATCATTTTAAATCATTTTTAACCTATTAGAAAAGTAACATTTTACTTTTCTCAATTTTACGCAATATTCGTACATTTTACGTATTACGCGTTTAGACCCGTGTTTCCAGTTTTAGCAGGGTTTTACCACCCAAATGGAACCTACCACCCATTTTATATTTTATTATGGGTCATATGGACATGTTTATCAATACTTTCAAGTTTCATAATTTTACGACACCCGGTTTTACGTTTTGAGGCCTAATCATTTACGGTTGGCATTTCCCGGAGTCAAAACTAACCAAATAACTTAGGATAATACCAAGCCAAGCCAACTCACCCCTCCTAGGCTTGTGAACCGCCATTAGGGGGGGGGAGTCACCCTTGGTGTGGCTTGATCCTAGGCAATGTGGTCTTGGATGTGTTACATGTGTTAAGCTTGTCATAGAAGCCTTTGACTAGTCTTG
Organism: Artemisia argyi; assembly: GCA_030686995.1. Taxonomy (NCBI): domain Eukaryota; kingdom Viridiplantae; phylum Streptophyta; class Magnoliopsida; order Asterales; family Asteraceae; genus Artemisia; species Artemisia argyi. The sequence goes on from CM060705.1 coordinate 180,079,956, forward strand.
AAATGTAACCTCCTCATGAGACTATAAATACCCCCTCCCCCCCTTCCTTGTGCCGTCCATCACCACACTCCACAACACTTCACATTTAGCTTATTTCCTTCAAAGTTCAAGCAAGGTTCAAGAGCTAGATCAAGATAGAAACCCTAGTGTGATCTTAGGTTACCAAAACACTTCCAAACCCTAATATACTTGGTGATTTCTCTTGAGTTTGAATCCACTCAAGTCACCTCAACCTTCATCATCCATATTTCAAGATTACAAAGGTAGAAAGATTGCATGAAGTGAAAAGGGTTGAAGCAAGTCTATCAAAGTCCATTTCCTTACTTGTTACTTCCTTTCTTTATTAGAAAGCCAAAAGTTGTAAGCCAAACCCTAACATGCTTCTTGTTAATTTATCATGTTCATATCATTTACATGTTATTCTTGCTATATTATGTCTTGTATGAATGTCCATGATGTATAAAAATGAGGAAAAGATGTTGTTATAATTGATTGTTAAGATAAGTGACTAAAACAAGCAAACTAGTGACTTTCTTGGTAAGACCTGATCAAAATGGTAAAAATTTGATATTAGATTATTACATATTACAGTAGAGGACTTAACAAGGAAACCATAGCAACTTGAACCACCTAAAACGAGTATACGAGTCAAAAGTTACGCCCATTTGAAGTTACCAAAGATTTCTGGCAAAACTGCCTAAAATGTTTCTGTGACAGAACCTAAAACACGCAAAAAGAGGCCTTTCTGGTCCGTTTCATGAAAAAGTTAAAACATGAAAGTTGTCCGGAATCACGTTTTCCTTCAGGAATAAAGAAGCTCGAGCCTTGAAAACGCTTTCCGAGTGAGATATTTCTCAGTTTCTTAACAGCTATTTACATATATATAAGTCACTATATATTGGTTATACTTTAAAATGAACAAGAGGTCTTATGACCTATAATCAAGACCACCACCATGGCTAGAGCCAAGGTTGTGTCTCATGACCTTGGAACAAGGACCAAAGATCATGGCTAGGCCATGACGAAATGACCATACCAACTTACATAGGCGTAAACATGAAACAAGGAATTGGCGATATATTGAACAAGCAATTTGGATCTACTTCACTTAAAAAGGAACCATGAGATATTACAAGGAAAAATGGTCATACAAGACTTATGAAACTACCCCTAATAACAATCTTCATGTACTAATAAACTTTCCTAAGTTTATTCAAATATCGGACATGTAACTTTTCGGATCAAAACTTATATCTATATATTTTATCAACTACTACAATAGTAGGGAGCCTCATGTGAGGAGTTCATTATGTAAGCCGTCGAGATGAGTTGTGGATTTACGAATTAAAGTGTCCTGGCTCCTCGAACGCTTACTAACATGACTTCTGAATTATGTCGGCCCGAACGGTAGTAAACGATATACAAAACATACATGTTCATGAATCTTTTCTTTCAAAGACTTACAATATACATCATACCACATCATGGACTAAATGCAAGATATATATATAGGCACTCCGTTATATTCATTACTCAAATCCTAAGTCGCGACATTCTATTATAGGTTGCTCGTAGAAACCTACACGATCCAACCATCACCTTCATTACTTGCTATCCTACTTAAGGTGAGTTCATAGCCCCACTTTACATTACTTCAATGTTTTACAAACCCTTGGGGGGAATACATGCTACTTTTAAACCGAACACAATGATTTAAAACTGTATGCTGCCTGATTGTTTTATTATTACTAAGTACCTACCTTGCCAATCCTAGGCCCCTATCATGAACCATTTAATCACTAGTATTAGTGAGCGCGAGTATTGTGAATAGGCCTATTGGGATTGACGAATCCCATTTGTTTGAGCAGATTAGTTCAAACGAATGCACTATATTTGAACATTAAGTATGACGGCAAAATACTTACCGGGGCAACAAAACCGCCGATTGATATTGGTACCCGTTAACGTATTGGTTGCATGAGCTTAGTATATAATAATAACTGTTTTGTTTTCTAACATGAGTATGAGTCTAATTAACTCATTACTACCAACATATTGTGTTCAACCGTTAAACAAACTCTATGAACTTCACTCAACCTTTGTGTTGATCCTTTTAAGCATGTATTTCAGGTCCATGATAATCAAGAATGGAGCGGAAGGGCACGTACCGAAGGAAGAAGGCTATAAACTATTATGTCATTCGATAAAAGCATCAAAGACTTTATATTGATGTATTTTGAAACATGGAACCTTTTTGGGACCTTACTATGTAAACTCTGATATATTTGAATAAATATGAATGACAACTCTTTTTAATACGATTCGTTTAGAGATCGTTTTCTATTATTATAACTGTTGTGCCGTCGAGTAACACCCAAGTTGAATTCCGCTGCATCATGAATTAGGGGTGTTACATTTTTTGTGGTTCGATCTCCAATATCCGGCCACCCTGTCGGTGGTGGTCCGACCACCCCGATCTCCAATATCCGGCTAAATGAATGCCTTGATCTGCGATAAGCAAGCTATGGAGTTCATAAATCGACTGATAGCTTAGCTACTGATCCGAAGCGCAATCCGTAAAGTTATATTCCTCCATTAATCATGTCCTATTTACATGTTATGAACTAGTTGAAAAAGAGTGATTCTTATACAGATTCCTCATCAATCTTAGTTGCTGACGATTCCAACTTGCTTACTAACAAACCCAATGCTTCCTTCATCCAAGATTGTTGGCAAACTTCTTTAGCTCTTGGTACACTCACCTTTCAAATGACATGGAAGATCTATGAGCATGATTTCTTATGTGAAAAACGTGCAATTTTGCTCAAACTAACCACAATCTTTTTTATTCGAAAAACTTACCTAAACACTTTGGCGAATGTCTTCCACAGATTCTTTTAATGCAGCTTCCTTAAGCGACTCATCAGATTCCCAACCATCCTAATAACATTTAATCCAATTATAATCCTACATCACAAACCCTCCAACCCTTTTGCAATAACAACCGTTTACCTTTTCTTTCCAAAATATAACCAATTTCCAAATGATGATGGGGATTGTGGCGGCTCACGATGGCGTGGTGGTGGTGACGGCGGTTGTGTTGTTGATGCTGGTGTGGTGGCTTCGTTGCTTGATGGTGATAGATGAAGGTGGGGATGATGGTGGTTGCGGTGTTGGTGGAGTACGACAGTGGTGGCGACGGCGCTACAGTAGCGGCCGGATATATGTGGGAGAGAGGTGGAGAGTATTTATTTCTTTAGGGTTAGGTTTGGAGTGGGAATAATATGGAATGGGTTTGGGATTATAAAAAAGTAAAAGAGTAAATTGTATAAATCGTCCTTAAAGTTTGGCCAAATTGCATGTTTTGTCCCAGATGTTACGAAAGTGCAAGGATCGTCCGGTCGTCCCTGTGAGGAAACATTTGGTGCAAGTATCGTCCTTTTTTGGGAAACTTTTGGTGCAAGAATTGTCCCTGTGAGGACGATACTTGCATCAAAGGTTTCCCCACATGGACGATCCTTGCACTTTTGTAACATCTGGGACGAAACATGCAATTTAGCCAAACTTTAAGGATGATTTATGCAATTTACTCAAAGTAAAAGTATTATAAAAAAGAAAAAAATGATAACGAGATAAAATAACGAGTTTTTTTTTTTAATAATATAACGAAGTCAACGCCGGGCCACCTTGCCAACTCAGCTAAAATCCTTGCCATGTGTATTGAGTATACAAGATAGCAAAGATTAATAAGTTCAGACCCCAAGTTAGCAAAATTAAAAGTTCGGTACAACTCAGTAAAACATGGCAAGTTGGATACATTTAAAAGTCATTATCCCTTTATAAAAGAGTAAATTGCAAAAATCGTCCCTAAAGTTTGACCAATGTGCATGTTTCATCCCATAAATGTTGAAAATGCAAGGTCGTACCTGTGGGAAATCTTTGGGGCATATATCGTCCCTAAAGTTTGGCCAATTTGCATGTTTTGTCACAAACATTTCGAAATATTTGAGACGATATATGTCCAAAAAGGATGAAATATGCCCCAAAAGGTAACCACATGGACAGTTTTTGCAGTTTTGACATTTCTGGGACGAAACATGCAAATTGGCCAAACTTTAAGGACGATTTTTGCAATTTACTCCTTTATAAAATTACAAAGGTGGTGAAAGATTCTTATGGCATAAAATAAGTAGTTTTAACTGCAACTTGATTATAGGACGCATTGCCTAATGTCTGTAAATATTGTATGATTGGGCCTCTATGCTACACTAAAAAAAGTTATAGATATTAACATTTTCTAGTAAATTCCAAACACGCCAATTTGATCATGCTTGGTCTTGAGGGGCCTAATGAGGTTAGTAGGGTAATTTCAACATTGTTTGCTACAAGTGATGAGGCGAAAAATGATCCGTTTTTAGGGGGTCATTTACGCCCGAATCCGAACTTATTTGATCAAATATTGCCCTAAACCGTTCCTTTTGTGATTTTAGGTACTTGGAGAGTGAATTCTGGAAAAGAAGCCATTTTGGACGTTTTTGGAGCATAAAAGTGAAGAAAACGGCAAAGTCTCAAAATTCTATGCTATGAACAGTGCATGAAGGCGTCAAGACTTGTTCTTGACGGCGTCAAGACCCAAAGAATAAAATACCGTGGTTGGTGACGGCGTCACATAGGCCGTCATAAGTAGATCAAGGCCGTCCGAGGAAGTATTTGGCGGCGAGATGATGGCGTCACACCATTGCTCTTGACGCCGTCACCTCGGTTTTCCTATATATAGTTTTCTAGTTTTTTCATTAAAAAAGAAAGAAGTTTTGGTGAAACCCTAAAGACGAATTTGGTGCATCTTTTACAGGTTTTTCAAGGGTTCCAAACCCTTGATACCTTGCATTGTAATTGAGATAAGTGTTCTTCTAATTCAATCAATATGTCTATGTGTTGGTTGTCTATATCTTGTTCTTGTCTCAATTCCATTATGCTAGGCTAGATCTCTTTTGTGTTTGCTTAGATCTAATGAAACCTAGATGTTGATTATGTGTTGATTACTTGTTTATTCTTGTCTTGGATGAATGATTTTATATGTTAGGCTTAAGAAAACTGGCAGATCTCCAAATGGTAACATGCTTGAACGTCTTAAGAAACATGAACCGAGGCGTACTAGGTCTTTATTGGTTGTATTTAATGCATGAGCCACTGTTTACAATCCCTATAGTTGTGCTGGGTCATGGTGTAGGAGGAGATAAGAGCTCATAGAATTGGGGAGTTATGTATGCCACCCCATGAATGGTATTAAGGAATACAATCCGTCATCCATACAATTATAACAAGTAATTAACGTGTAAAAGATATCTAGGGAGTAGTGAAGTCTAAGTAAACACAATTTCTCCAATTACTGCTCACAACCTTTGTAATAATTAGTTTAATTTCATTTTCAGTATTTTATTTTGATTATATATTAGTTTTGGGTTAGTTGAATAGCAACTAATTCCGCTCACTCCTCCAAAACCCGAGATTTTACTTGCTTTCATAAAAACATAAAAATACAAAAATAATCATCCCTCATCTTTAGAACTAGTAATTAGGTTTTCTAATCCTAGCGACACTATTCCTAAGCTAAACGATCAATCCCCCGGTACTTGTCACTATACTATACTACAATGATCAGGTACACTGCCTGGTGGGGGTTGTAAGCTTCTCGAGATCCCTCGAGAGGTAAAGCCTGTTGCGATTCCCACGCATCAAGTTTTTGGCGCCGCTGCCGGGGAATAGTTATTGTCTAGGTTAGGATTTCTTTTTATTAGGTCTACTTGCTAGATTCCTTTCTAGTAAGATTTTATTTTTATTTTTAGGTCTTCTTTAGTCTATCTTATTTCTTCGTGCCTTTGTTCGTAACTCTTTACCATCCGACATCATGGAAGGTGGTAACATCTTTGAACCCGTCATCCCACCACAACAAAACCCACCACTAGAACCCCTTAGGCCCCGAACCTTAGGAGAGTATTCCCGACCTAGCCACCAAGGCTACTGAAACACCATTGAGCTCACCGGAGACAATGTGACCCCCTTGCGATCCGACACCATCCGGTTGGTGCAAAGCGGATGTGCATTCCATGGACTTCGTTCCGAAGATCCAAACCAACACCTTAAGGACTTCCTCAAAATCGTAGATTCCATAGACCTAGGTGTTGAAACTAGAGAGACTACCCGTTTACGCCTATTCCAATTCTCTCTACGGGATCAAGCTAGTCAATGGCTTGAGTGTTTACCCGCGGGATCCATCACCACATGGGATGATCTCACCACTCGTTTCCTTGCTCAATTTTTCCCACCGGGGAGAACTACTAAGCTTAGGAATGACATCTTGATGTTTCAACAACGTCAAAATGAATCTCTTTATGAAGCATGGACTCGTTTCAAGGACTTACTCCAAAAAGTCCCTCATCATGGCATAGATCTTTGGCTCCAAGTCCAAATCTTCTATGACCATATCGACATCTCCACGAGGCGAACCATTGACCAATCGGCCGGTGGTAAGCTACGTGATCTTAGTGTGGAACAATCATGGGAACTCATAGAAGATCTTGCTCTCTATGACAACGAAAGTTGGAATGATCCCCGTGATTTGAACAAAACGGTCAAGGCAATATCTTTGCCTTCGAACAATTCTAGCACTCCCGACCGTAGGATCATGGAACTTGAGGACCAAGTCAAGTTTCTCATGAAATCTTACGAAGCTCCGAAGCCTTCAAGCCAAGTGAACAAAATCACTTCTTCATGCGAATTATGTAGTGGTCCCCGTGACACTCGTGATTGTGTGGAACTCCCCGGAACAGCTTTTGCGGACTACGCATCCACGCGTACCGACGAAGCGGGAGATAAGTTGTACACTTTCAAGCCCGAGCCAAACACATACGGTGATTCATACAACCCCTCATGGAAAAATCACCCAAACCTTAGGTGGAAACAAAATCAACCCAATTCTTCCAATCCGCCTAATGGTTATCAACCAAACGGTCCACCATCCAACCGTACTTTCAACAACAATCCTTCTAACAACTATGGTAGTACCAACAATCTTGAAGGATTGATGTCAAAATTCATGGCATCTCAAGAAGCCCGCATAGCTAGGTTCGAAACCGAATTCAACCAACAACAAACGGAGATGACCAACAAGATTGACAACTTGTTGAAAGCCCTCAACAACCAAACATTAATCACACCTAGGAAGGACACTAGGGACACCAATAGTGGAATCCAAATTAAGGACCCCTCATCATCCAAACATGTCCACTTTGTCAATGTTGTCACCATTAAGCCGATAGATAAGGAGATAGAGGAGAGTGACAAGGATGAAGTTAGAGTAGAAGCCGATAGTAAGGATGAGAGTAGGGAAGTTGAGGTTAATAAGGATGAGGAATTAGAGGAAGTAGAACCTATAGAAGAATACTTTGATAAGTTGCCAACCAAGGAAGAACGGGAATACCATAAGGATTTATTCGATAGTCCCGAGAAAACATATATCTTTGGCGACCCCCTGATCAAAATGGGAGACCCCTCTAACATTAACATCCCATGTAATATCGGGCACATGCATATATGGAAAGCTTACATCGACCTTAGATCCCCCGTGAACATCATGACTAGGACCTATTACAATTGGGTGATGAAGAAGCAACTCAATTTTAGGATGATGCCCGGTAAAAATTGGATAAGTAATTTTGCAGGAAGAGTTAAGGGAGTACATGTGATTATAGGGAATCTCACCTATGAGATTGATTTTATGATAGTGGAAGACACTCGTCCGGTGATAGATGCTTGCCTAAGCCAAATAATATTCGGAAAACCATTTGTTGAGGCCACTAGGATGAGTTATGATCCGACTTTAGGGATAGTTAGGTTCAAGAAAGAGAATGATGAGGTTGCTTATCAAATGCCCTACAAGATCGAACAATACCGCCTTCTCTTTAATTTCGAAAAGGAACATAAGCAAGCGGCTTATTATAGGAATGAGGAGGATAGACGTAGAGGAGTAGAGTATGTTAGAAATAGGATGCTTGGTTTCTACAAAGAATGCTTGCAACTAGGTCCGGAATACAAAACTGGTTTAGAAGACGACCTAGAGAGTGGAACCAATGATGAGATCACGTGATAACCCATGACTTTGAGTCTAGCTACAAGACTCGTAAATAAAGAAAAGCGCTTCTTGGGAGGCAACCCATGTTTTGTGTGATTTTATTTGTTTGATTATTATTTGCTTCCGTATGCATGTTTTATTTTTTTTGTTGGTTGATCATGTTTCTCAATTAAAATGTGGAAATACTTTACTATGTTGTTTGGCCTAGTCTTAACTCCAACCTAAAAGTATTTTTTGCAAAAGATAAGTGTAAGGGGAAACCCCAAATATGTTTTTAAGAAACAACCCGATCATGATTCTCCACAATATTAAATGAACATGTATATTCGTATTTTTTAGAGTCAAATGCTTGTATTGAGTCATAATGAAGTTTTGCAGGATTTTCCAGGAAGTAGGACGAAGTTTTTCCAGAAATTTTCCGGAAACTTAACATAAGAATTTCTGCAGGTCCATTCTGACGGCGTCAGAGTATTACTCTTGACGGCGTCAGGAGTTAAAATCTGGAAATTTTACCGGTTTTGTTTTTCTAACGGAGTCTTATGGTTTTTGTGAATTATTAAGTTTTATAATCTCCAGGAAATCTGCAAACTTCATTTCACAAGCATTATATCTTACTTTGTTTTCTAGGATTTAGTAACTTATATAGGATGCCGCCGATTTTACGCGAGGTTGTCTTGTCTATTGTTGTCAGGATTTACAGGTTATGTTCGACAAGAAGATGATTTATATTCTGGAAGGGAAGCTTTGATTGTTCGTTTTCCTGGAGGAAGATCTAACATGGCCAACCTATAATCCATACCGAGCGAATCAGGGGAGTATTTGATTTCATTCTCTTTACTTTTTCACTTTTACATTCTTTACTTGAACATTGGGGACAATGTTCATCTTAAGTGTAAGGGGAGGGTAAAAAGATGATACCTTACATATGCACTTTCGCTTGAGTTTGTTTTGTTTGATGGTAGATGTGTAATAAAACTATGAGAAATACTTGTTAGTGCAATTTTAGCGCCAAATTTAAAATTTTTTACAACATTTAGGAGTGAAACTTTAGCCATAGCAAGCGTCTCATGGATAGGAGGTTGTATGACTAGCACATAACCGTATATTCAGAAAAATTTTCCACCCAAAAATGTGAGGTTCGCCTTTAGATTTGATAGGAAAAGCATTCATTATTAGTGCTTATGAGTGTACCGGTAGCATTTAGATTCTAGAACTTGCGTTAGTGATGCATCCCGAGACCGCTAGTGAGACTACATTCGTGTGGTAGGATTTACTACATGATAAGAGGCATTAGGATCACCCTTGTGTTAAACCCGTATTATAATTACTTGACCATTTAAGTCATATTACTTGGCTAGTTAAGTCAACTAATTTTTTCCACACCCTTAGCGTTGTACTCATTTTTAGTACACGAAACCCCTAGTACACCCCTCCGAGCCTATCTTTTCGTTTCTAACTTTAAGCATCTTACTTAAAGGAAGAATTTGTTACACCCACTTAAATGTACAACCAAATCGCCTTAGCCTTCCGTGTATGCGCTCATTTTTAGTGCATTATTGTTATTTGTTAAACCCTAAGTTAACTTTCTAATTGATTACATGGTTGCTAAGTCGAGTCATATCCTTGTACATATTGTTTTGGGACGATTGGGACTCATGGGTAAGTACTTATTTTATGGAGTAATGGGGAAGAACATGATATTATTACCCCCATATGTACGTTAATCTTAAAAGTGCTCCAAGTGTTTTGATTTTCTTAATTCGAGTCATTAGAATAGTTTAATGTAAAGTATGTAAAGATTCAAGTGTAAGGGGAATGTTCATACCCCTATGATGTATTATTTTGGATGGTAGGGTAAGAGTGTATGCAAAAAAAAAATAAATAAAAAAAAAAATAAATAAAAAAAGAAAATCGAAAAAATTAAGAAAAAGAAAAAAAAATAGAAAAGAAAAAGAGAGAGAAAAAAAAAACATACGGACTACCATCCCGTTTTTATTCTATGTTCATTTTATGTTTTTATTATTTCTCATTTGTTAGCTTAAGTCGAGTCTAGTCTTGGCTTAGCAACGCCATCTTGTACATGTAATTAACCAAGATTGTTAACTCGCCACTAGTAAAACTTCCTTTATCCAACAAAACCGTGTAATTCATATCCCTATACCTAACGTTACAACCCTTTAAAAGACTTCTTTGATAGTTTATCCTAGGTGCTTACGCCATGTGGTGGAGGTTTGATCCTTTCCCAAGCCTATGGTAATCTATTTTGCTATGACAGGTAGTGAGAGATATCTTCCATTTCCATAATGTTATATTACTTTATTACACCCGAGAGATGTGAGTATCTAAACACTATTTGTGAGGTGCTTGTGTATGACCTCCGTGCTTGTCTATTGGTCTTTAGTGGAACGATTATTTGTTGTAATTACTTTTATATTAGTGTTAAATGACCCCTAACTTGTCTTTTGAGTAAAATAAAAGCACATTTGCTTGAGGACAAGCAAATCTCAAGTGTAAGGGTATATGATGAGGCGAAAAATGATCCGTTTTTAGGGGGTCATTTAAGCCCGAATCCGAACTTATTTGATCAAATATTGCCCTAAATCGTTCCTTTTGTGATTTTAGGTACTTGGAGAGTGAATTCTGGAAAAGAAGCCATTTTGGATGTTTTTGGAGCATAAAAGTGAAGAAAACGGCAAAGTCTCAAAATTCTATGCTGTGAACAGTGCATGAAGGCGTCAAGACTTGTTCTTGACGGCGTCAGGACCCAAAGAATAAAATACCGTGGTTGGTGACGGCGTCACATAGGCCGTCATAAGTAGATCAAGACCGTCCGAGGAAGTATTTGGCGGCGAGATGACGGCGTCACACCATTGCTCTTGACGCCGTCACCTCGGTTTTCCTATATATAGTTTTCTAGTTTTTTCATTAAAAAAGAAAGAAGTTTTGGTGAAACCCTAAAGACGAATTTGGTGCATCTTTTACAGGTTTTTCAAGGGTTCCAAACCCTTGATACCTTGCATTGTAATTGAGATAAGTGTTCTTCTAATTCAATCAATATGTCTATGTGTTGGTTGTCTATATCTTGTTCTTGTCTCAATTCCATTATGCTAGGCTAGATCTCTTTTGTGTTTGCTTAGATCTAAAGAAACCTAGATGTTGATTATGTGTTGATTACTTGTTTATTCTTGTCTTGGATGAATGATTTTATATGTTAGGCTTAAGAAAACTGGCAGATCTCCAAATGGTAACATGCTTGAACGTCTTAAGAAACATGAACCGAGGCGTACTAGGTCTTTATTGGTTGTATTTAATGCATGAGCCATTGTTTACAATCCATATAGTTGTGCTGGGTCATGGTGTAGGAGGAGATAAGAGCTCATAGAATTGGGGAGTTATGTATGCCACCCCATGAATGGTATTAAGGAATACAATCCGTCATCCATACAATTATAACAAGTAATTAACGTGTAAAAGATATCTAGGGAGTAGTGAAGTCTAAGTAAACATAATTTCTCCAATTACTGCTCACAACCTTTGTAATAATTAGTTTAATTTCATTTTCAGTATTTTATTTTGATTATATATTAGTTTTGGGTTAGTTGAATAGCAACTAATTCCGCCCACTCCTCCAAAACCCGAGATTTTACTTGCTTTCATAAAAACATAAAAATACAAAAATAATCATCCCTCATCTTTAGAACTAGTAATTAGGTTTTCTAAACCTAGCGACACTATTCCTAAGCTGAACGATCAATCCCCCGGTACTTGTCACTATACTATACTACAACGATCAGGTACACTGCCTGGTGGGGGTTGTAAGCTTCTCGAGATCCCTCGAGAGGTAAAGCCTGTTGCGATTCCCACGCATCAACAAGCCTACAACTATGAAATATATGGCATGGATAATAAGATTATGTACATGGATAAATTATCAAATGAGATGTTAATTAATATGGCTATGATAAAAAGATGTACATGCATAATAAAAATGATGTGCATATAAAAAGACCCATGAAAACTTCCTATGAAACCAAATACACACTAGCATCTACTTTTCCCTTTGATAAGTCATGGAAAGACAAATACAAACTCCCTATGAAGCCATACAAACACCAATTTCTACCTTGCAATTTCACAGCTTCATTATACATTCGAACTCTATAAATACCAACTACATGTATGAGGTGCAAACATATCTTTTTACACTAGAACGGTACCCAAGCAATGCGGCGGCGGATACTGTGGGATTATATTTTGAGTATTTTGTTACACATTTAGTTGTCTTCATGATTTATAAGTAGAGATGCCAAATAATTTTAGTTTGAACAACTAACCGCTTCCTAACAAACTTCCTAACCAACTTGCTTTTTAACAAACTAATTTTGAAATCTTTCTATAATAAGCAAGAAAAAAGTCTGAATTTTAAGCCTTTCTAATTATAGAATAGTCCCAAATGCATTATACGGTAGTATAGATAAACATATTCCATACAACAACAAATTATTATGTTTGACTTAAGCATCGGAGCCTAAGCTCTTTCTTGTTTTGAGTGATCTCAGGTAACAGGTTGGAACAAGAAGAAGAGTCTCGCTCCACTTTCAACCTACATATCTCAGTAACAAGTTGGAACACGAAGAAGAGTCTCACTCCACTTTCAACTTGCATATTTTGGTAGCATCACCTAGTAACCTGAAGAGGAAAAACCTCATTCGTTTATTCGTTTAATCAATGCATTGCCGTTGCAAGATTTTTTTGTTATCCTTGCATAAAAAGATAACCAACAATTAGCTGAAACTATAATTAATTGTGTAAAAATTTAATCAATTTGGAATGGATCTTTGTTCTATGATAGTAACATGTTAAGAGCGAACTCTTAAGTCAAAATTTTTGTTCGATAATTTCTGTGCACATAAATTGCGTTGTATTCATCGACTGGTCAATGTAACACACTTGCACAACTTTTTGCATTATTTTATATGGGACCATGAAGTTATGTTAGTTGTCTTTTAGCCTTTTAGAAAGACCAATAATAATCTTATCTTTGGTTTGATTTCAAAATAAAAATCTACTTATAAAGATTCTATAAATATGCCAAACTTATACACTTGAATTTATTGCACCACCACCTTTTTTTTAGCTATTCATACTTTTTCATCTTGAATTATAAGTTCATATTTTTTATTGTCTCAAAATACTTGTTCACTTTCATATTTCAATCAATCAAAAAAAACTTTGGTGAAAAGAGATGATATTTGATTGATGAGTAGAGTAGTTAGTGAGAATTTTTAAAACTTTGTGCAAATTAAAAGTGGACTTATAATTGGAACGGATGAAGTATTAAGATTGTTTGTTACCGACAAATATTTACTAGAACGCATTTTATTTTATTTTATTTTATTTATTTATTTATTTACCTACAAGTCTTTAATTCAAAGTTAGAACCCTATCATACTCTCCCGGATTTTACAAAACAGAAACACCTAATAACCTTTTAAGTAAGCTTATCCGAACAACTTATAAGATTACCACATTATTTTTTATATAACAATATAAGACTGACAATTACTAATATCTTAGCTAAAATAATACATTAATTACACTTATAAATCACTTTTCATTTCACACTAACCCAACCTAATTAACTCCCTAGTAACCAAATAGCAATCAGGTCAACCGTATCAATCCTTTTAGCACAAACATACAAATGACAAGTAATGGATATATTTTTAATAAAATATCCGACGTCAATTCTAAAACCAACTAAAAGGTCACTAACACTTAAACGTCATGTCGACAATGTCAACATTATCAAGCACTTATCTTTCAAAAACACGACCCGTCATCCACATATACACGAGGTCAGAGTTTCTCCGCCGATCTAAACTCTTGTCGACAAGTAGCCCACATGCCCACATCACTCAAAGTTTCCAATTTCAAACTTGTGACACTTGGGTCACACTAGTTACTTATTTGGATTGGATTGTAATCTCATGTGTGGTTCTCCTTTGGTTTCCACGACCCTCTTTCTTATATCTTGTCTGCAATAATCTTGGAGAGTTGGACCCATTTCAAAACTTAAAAGTTAAAACCCATGTTCATATAATAAACCCTTCTTATTAAAACCCACTTATATTTTCTTGATATATCTTTAATGGCGTCAATTTCAAGAATTGTTGCTAAAGATTGCAACTTTTCATCACATGTGCAAAGACCCAGATGTGATTTAGCTTCTAGAGGGATTAACAATCATCTTTGTATGTACTTTATGCTGTTTTTGAATTGGGTTTTTTGTTTAATTTGTGTATTGTTTGCTTATTCAGTACATTGGGTTTGTTTAAGCTTATATGTGGGCTTATGAGCTTATTTGATTTCGGCTTATATTTCATAGGCTTCAATTTTCCGGCTTATTTTGAGACTTATGGGCTTATATAAGTTTAACATATCACAATATACTTATATAAGCCCACAAGTCTCAAAATAAGCTGGAAAACTGAGGCTTATGAAATATAAGCCAAAGACAAATAAGCTCATAAGCCCACATATAAGCTTAAACAAAGTCTAATGTAAAATTGTGACAGCTTTTAGGGGGTGTTTGTTTAAGTTTATTTGTTAATCGGCTTAAATTCTATAAGACGGAATTTTCCAGCTTATTTTGAGACTTATGAGCTTATATAAGTTTATTATATCATAATAAGCTTCTTATGGGGTGTTTGGGATTGCTTATTTTTTCTGCTTGAAAATAAGTGTTTATAAGCTTCTTGGAAAAGTACTTATGGAAATGCTGTTTGTATTTGTTTAGTTTGTATGAAAATGCTAATATGCAGAAAAAAGAGCAGACAAGCGATAACAGTTTGGATAACAAAAATCTGCTTATGCGTTAAAATAAGCAATCCCATACACCCCATTAAGTACATTGCGTATCTTGATATTGGAATTTTATATAAAAAAATGTGAAATTTTGCAGCTTATTTAGTTATAGTACATTGGGTGTTCTTAGTTTTGTATAAATTTTTGAAATTTTATTAAAAAGAATGGAAATTTGATATGAATATGTGAAATATTGCAGCTTATGGAAGTTGGGTTTGTTTAATTTGTGTATTGTTAGCTTATTTAGTGCATTGGGTGTTCTTAGGGGGTGTTCGTTTCGACTTATATAGCCGGCTTATGGCTTATTTGTCATAATGAACTTATGTAAGCCGAAAAGTTTCAAAATAAGCCACAAAAAGTGAGCTTATGAAACAAAAGCCCAAAACCAAATAAGCCATAAGCCGGCTATATAAGCCGAAACAAACACCCCCTTAGTTTTTATATAAGTTTGTGAAAAGGGCGGTTTGTTTTATTTGTGTATATAATGCTTCTTAAAGGGTGTTTGGTTTGCTTATTTTTTCTGCTTAGAAATAAGTACTTATGGAAATGGTGTTTATATTAAAAAAGAAATGCAAGAATACTCGAAAAGATAATTATTTGTTGAAATTTTGTTATTCAAATTCATTTCTAAAAGGTTTTATGTTAAATACCTTTTACCTGAAAATAAGCAGATAAGCAGAAGCAGTTTGGATATATAACACAAAAAAATAAGCAATCCCGAACACCCCCTTAGGTACATTGAGTATATTGGTTATTGTATATGGATTGGAAATTTAGTATGAGTTTGTGAATATGTTGAGCGTTTAGAAGTGGGGTTTGTTTAATTTGTATGTTGTTTGCTTGTTAACTGCATCGGGTGTGATGAGATTAAATATTTGATATAAATTTGTTGTATTTTGCAGCTTTTAGAGGCGGGGTATGTTCATCCAGTGATGTTAAGAGTAATTTGGTTATTCAGAACAAGAGATTATTGCCAGCAGTTATTCAGTCTTTGGATTCCAGGTATTTAGTATGTTTTGTGCTGTACGGATTGTTTGATTAAATTAGGATGATGCGCAATTACTTATGTTTTCATTGTTTATTATTTTAGACTGAAATGATATAGAAAAATTAAGAAACGGGGTTGTTGAATCACTTGAATGATACATATTAGGATTTAAGCTCATTTTGAAACTTCATATCCTGTATATGTAACTTGGAAAGATTTTTTCAGTAATAGTAGCAAGGCTAAATTTTCGGGATATTCAAAGGCTGTATGGATGTGCAGTAATATAGAATGCACATCTAAACATCCCGTCGTTTGATTAGCTAAAAGCTGATGATGAGTGAGACGAAATACTTATAGCTAAAGGTCTTTAATAGTAGTTAACATTTGTCAAACATACAAGTGATACAAACATCAAACATTGGATTTAAATGTAGCTTTAATAAGATAGAAAAAAATGAAAGTGTAGATTTTTTAATGTATTATTTTGAGCGTGTTTCTTGTTTGTTATATATGACTTAATTGAAGTACTGACCACTGAATCATTAAATCTTGTGGTTAGGAGTTCAAAAATTGTATGCCAAGCAGCAACAAATGTACCAGGAGATGTTCCCGCCGCTGCCGATACCTCGAGTGGAATGTCAACATATGAAAAAGTTATTGAAACATTAACGACGCTTTTTCCTTTATGGGTATGTCAAATCAACGCGTTCATCACATTTCCATCATTTTACGGTGTACTAAATATAATTTGATGCACTTGACAGGTTATTATAGGCACAATCATTGGAATTTACAAGCCTTCCGCTGTAAGTGTAGCAATTTTTGTACACTTTCTTATATTGGAAATTCAAACGTGACTTGATTGATTCGTTCGATTCAAAATGCAGGTCACTTGGTTACAAACGGACCTTTTCACTGTTGGCTTGGGTTTTCTCATGCTTTCAATGGGATTAACACTAACATTTGAGGACTTCAGACGATGTTTAAGAAATCCTTGGACCGTATGACTTTCTTGCTTTTCTTTTCTTTGTCTTGGGCGGGTTGTGTGATGGGGTTGGGTCAAAAAAGATACTTTCTGTGCGTGTCGGATCTGATTGACATAAAACGCTTTTTTCGATGATTGATAACTTTTTCAATCAATACGTACTGTTAAATCTGATTGCAAAAGTTATTTATATCAATAATATCATTTTATTTTTGGTGACTTTCAACCCGTTGACCAATATCGACCATTAAAGGTCATCCCTTTTTTTTATTGTTTGTGTTCCTCTTATTTTTTTCTTTTTGCATATTAAGATAAATATGTTTTTTCTGTTTTCAGGTAGGTGTAGGGTTTCTTGCGCAGTACTTGATCAAACCTGTATTGGGATTTTTAATTGCAATGGTATGTGAAAAGTTGAATTTGTTTACTTTGCATACATCTGATTGTTATCTTTAATCGTGTTAATGTAACAGCTTTGAGTTTTTTTTATTGACAGGTTTTAAAATTGTCGGCTCCACTTGCAACTGGTTTGATTCTAGTTTCATGTTGCCCGGGTGGGCAAGCATCAAACGTTGCAACTTATATTTCTAAAGGAAATGTTGCACTTTCTGTTCTCATGACAACGTAAGGTTTCTTCACTTAGTTTAATCCAATATATTCATTCAATGATGACGAATGATATAAATCTTGCATACTCAAATAGTTATCATCTATACCTTGTTTTTGTATTGTTTAAAATATAATAGCGGTAATTTGTTTTATCTTGGAAACCTTTAAAAATAGAAACTACAAGTTAAGGTGGTGTTTGGATGTAAAACAGTTGCAATCGTTAGGCAGTTAAGGGGGTGTTTGGATGTGTTCAACTATTAGCCATATGGATGAAGAGCATCTTAATAATCAATCTTTATGCTGGTTGGTTGTTACAGGTGTTCAACTATCGGGGCTATTATCATGACACCGCTTCTTACTAAACTTTTAGCCGGTCAACTTGTTCCGGTTGATGCAGCAGTAAGTTGTTTACTCCCAAAATCTTAAGCGATAATGTATTAATGTCACTGTAAGATGAATATTAAGCTCAATCCTATAGCTAGTTTATGCGTTAATAATCTTTTCAGGGTCTCGCCATCAGCACATTTCAGGTTGTTTTAGTCCCAACAATCCTTGGAGGTAATTTCAAGGCATTTAACCATAATTTTAAGTTACTTTGTTTCATTGGTTAAAGAGTTACAAAAATCATCCGTCATTGATACTATTTGCATTGATGGTCCCTAATTACGGTATGCCAGTATTTGCCTTCACTTGTGGTCCCTCTAGTATGTAATTGGTTTCACTTTGGGTCCCTCAGTTATGTAGCTAATTTCACTTTGGTCCCTAAAGGGCAACAAACGAGAGGCCAAAACTGAAAGCAAACAGTGCATTTAGGGACCATTTATACAAATAGTATCGACGAGGAACAATTTACACAAAGCCACAGCAGTTTACTCTATATATTTCTTCTTATAATTCTTCAGCAATATTTACTAACCCGTGGTTAAACCATTGACTCGACAGTTTGACCATATTTTAAATAAATTTTGTAACAATTTTCTTTTTGGTTGCAGTGTTGATGAACGAATTCTTTCCTAAATTCACCTCGAAAATCATTACGGTCACACCTTTGATTGGAGTGCTACTTACGACTCTTCTTTGTGCAAGCCCGGTTAGTACTTGGTAGTCAATATGTTTTTTTTTTTTTTTTTTTTCTCCCCTGAAAATGATAAACGTGATTTTATTTTTTGGTTTAGATTGGTCAAGTTGCGGATGTTTTGAAAACACAAGGTTTACAATTGCTACTTCCGGTGGCTGCTCTTCACGGGGCAGCATTTTTCATTGGATATGCAATATCTAAATTATCATTTGGCGAATCGACATCTCGAACCATCTCCATTGAATGTGGGATGCAGGTAATTATCTATTTTCTAACAAGTGAATATATCTAGGACCCACTAGCGAAACTTTTTTGTTGATTACATATTGTGTGTTAATCTATGCAGAGCTCTGCACTCGGGTTTTTGCTTGCTCAAAAACATTTCACAAACCCTCTTGTAGCTGTGCCTTCTGCTGTTAGCGTCGTCTGCATGGCGGTATGAATCTTTTTTCTAATATTAAGATGTTGCATTGCATTACATGTGGCAGTTATTACCCACTTATGGTATGGGTTAATGTTTTGTCTCAAAATGGGTCAGATAAGAATAGTCTGCTAAAGAAGAAACAGGTCAAAGTCAAAAAGTCAAATTATTAGATAAATAGGAATTGGGCCAAAAGTCAACTGTGTCTAAGATTTAGATGAAAAAGTAATGGGTCAAAGTGTCAAACGATGGTCAGATGGTAATGTATTATCTTAAACGGGTCAGATACAAATATTCAGCTACTAAAGAAGCAGGTCAAATGGGGAAAAAATCGGCCCAAATTTTGTATTTTTAAAATGTATGCAATCTCCAAAACTGATTTGCTTTAATAATTCCGGTTATTCTTATTAAACTATGTATAATTTTTGGGAACAGATTAGTTCTTTAATAGATATTGAAAGAAATGGAACCTGAACCATTGTGGTCTGCACTAAAATCTTACCCATTTTGACACTACCTTCTACACAGTGGCGGAGATAAAGGGGGGTCCGGAGGGTCACGTGACCCCCCGACGAAAAAAATTGTAGTGTAAATTTTCGAAAAATTTCGGCTATTTTTGTAATTTGCCCCCCCCCCCCCATTCAAAAAAAAAAAAAAAAAAAAAAAAAAAAAATTATCATATTTTGCCCCCTCGACAATAAAATTCTGGCTCCGCCCCTGCTTCTACATGTCGCTTAACAAATGCATTTGACATTTTTTCCTGAAGTTTTTTAATCCATTGCCATTTGATAAATGCAGCTCGGTGGAAGTGCTTTAGCTGTGTATTGGAGGAACCAACCTATTCCTGTTGATGACAAAGACGATTTCAAGGAGTAAAAGCTTGTAGCTTTTTTGTCCTCTTCTTCTTAATTTAAATCTTTTTCATATTGGAAATGGTGGAACCCGGACAATGAATTGTACTTTATTGTGCAACAAAATTTGTTTGTTGTTTCGGGTTTGACCATCTTCTGTACGGAAAAAAGTTGAACTTAGGTGGTTATGTAATTCCACGTCGTAAGACTGTTTTCAGTTGATTCAAGAAGAGTAGGGATTTTGGTAGTTAAATCAGATTTTCGATGTATTGTATTATTTTGGATTGATATGTGTCATGAAAAGCATTATCAATGTTTAATGTTATTTTGAAAGGGTTCTTATAGGTAAGTTTGTTTAATAAAAAAGAAATTATAAACTTTACTCATCTATTGATAGTTATATTTTTTGGTAAAATGGTATTTTACTTTTTTTTTTGAGAGAGTAGCTTTTCTTGGCAAACAGTTCATATAAAGGGGTGTTAGTTTAAGTGTATTTGTGGGGTTTATTTGAGTTTGGCTTATATTTCATAAGTCTGAATTTTCAAGCTTATTTTGTATTTATGGGTTTATAGAAGTTTATAATATCATAATAAGTTTATATAAGAAAAGTCTCAAAATAAGCTGGAAATTTAAGCTTATGAAATATAAAACGAAATTAGATAAGCTCATAAGTCCACAATTAAGCTTAAATAATCACCCCCTCAAACAAACTAATTTCTACCATGAAATAACTGTTTTATCTCAAAAATATCTTGGGCAAGACTATGACCAACTGTTATTAGTATTCTTTTTAGGTATACTGTATGTTTTGCTTTTAATTTCCTCTCAACTTAAATTCTTATAATTTCAAATAAAACTCTTGAATAAAAGGTAGAACACACGCGCTATGATGACATCGAAAATTGATGTCATGTAACATCAAACTCATTCTACCCTTATAACTAGACAAATTAATACACACCCAAACACACACATATATAGGGCTGACCATGGTTCGAAAACTGGACCGAGCAGGACTGGATCGAACCGAAAACTGATTTGACCCAAAACATCGGACCCCGGATCGGATCAAAATTTTCGGTTGCAGGTCCGTTCGTTGAACCGGTTCGGTTCAACAAAGAATAATGGCCAGTTTTACGTTAGACCAAATCGAGGACCGAATGTGAGGAAATGGGTGGACCGAAGACGGGACCAGTATATGTTCGGTCCGGTCAGTTTGATTCGACCCGGTTTTTCGGTTCTATTCGATTCGATCGACGGTCTATTATGCTCAGCTCCACACATAGATACCCAAATACATACTAAAAAGCAACGTCATCCAAATAACGCTACACCGAGCAGGGCCGACAAATGAATTTGGAGGCCCCGGGCGAAAATAGAAAAGGGGACCATCAACACTAAAAAAAACCTAAAAATGTGCATGAAAAAGGTGTTCATTTATAACAATTTCTTATAATGGGGCCTCTTAATGACGTTTTATTTATTATAACCAGATGAGTTGTATTTAACTAATTGAATTTACAAAGAAGAGACATTTAAATATATACCATCAATACACAAACGTATTTATAAATGTTACTGGACTATAAGAAAAGAGGGCTTTAGATTGGGGGCCCTATATGACCGCACCACTTCCACACCTTCTTCGCCGCCACTCACACTGAGTTGGGTGTGTGTCATCAAACTTGCATGACACGTTACTATGTGTAGCATTTTACAAAACACCCCATAAATAAATCTTAACAATTAAGCTATAAACCACCTTTTACTTCCTCAAAAAGTGCAATTTCCGTACTAATAATAATCTCCAAGTCAAAAAAGAACCTTTTATTTAATACTGTAGAAGAAAATAAAACATTCTTTATAAAAGATTCTCATTCTCATTTGTTTGTTTCTTTAAACCAAACACACTTTTCAAACATCACCTGTGTGTCTTCTTTTTAATAAAAATCATGTCTCAATCCCAATCTTCACAACAATCCAACATGGATGTTGATACAATGTAAGCACATTCTTTAAAAATTTTATTTAATAATTAATTAATGGTTTTTAAATTAAAAAAAAATGGAATTAATGATTTAAAAAAAAATTTGTTTCTGGGTTTTGATGGGTAATGTTGATACTCAATTGGGTTTTTTTCTTTTTGCATTTGGTGTTTGATTTATATGTTTCTTGAAATTTTCTTGAAAATTGGCTGTTTAAGGGTTTTATTAGGGTTTTGTTGAAGTAGCATTAATCATTAACTGTGTGTGTAAATATGTGTGTATATAGTGACACTAATTATTAGGATGCTTTTATTTATTTATTTATTTTTTTTTATGTGTAACAATTTTAAGTTAAATGAAAAAAAAAAAAAAAAAAAAAAAAGGAAAAAGTTTGAGTGATTGTTGTAAATTATTGTTAGTGTTTGGTTAATGAGAGTTATAAGTCACTATGTTGTTGATGTTTTAGATATTAAAGTTGTAGTCTAATGAGTGTTTGGCATTGTGGTCCCCGCAATAGTAGGCGGATGTTTGGGGGACATGAAGTGTAAAGAAGAGGTGTTGAGTTCAAGTCGTGTCATTGTATTCCTTTAACAATGGTGTTACGCGGTTTAACTTTCTCATGTTGGCCGTGGGACCGGTTAGTGGGTCGCCAGAGGGTTTGACATTGTGTTATAAGAATTGATTATGTGATATGGAACAAGTAGAGTATAATACAAGCTTTAGCGAAACGGGTTGCAATAGGTAGTGTTTAGATGTAATCATGTAATCATTGTTCAACTGTTTATTCACTTATTTGAACCTATAATATCATAAGATCATAATTAGTTTCACTATACGAAACACTAGAATTTGATTGTGTTATTCTAAACGCTTTAGGGGCTTTTGCAAAATTGCATGTGCACTTGAAGTGATTATTGTGACTTGAAATCAGAACATTAGTTTTAAGCAGGTGTAAATATGATAATGGTTATTTGATTATTCACTATTTAATGTAGATCTACTTAATATTATGTTTTTAAAATGTTTATACATGTTTTTTTGTTGGAAAAACAGGTTGGATGTTTATATTCTTGATTATCTTGTTAAGAAGAAACTTCTTGCATCGGCAAAGGTGTTTGAAGATGAAACAAAAGTACCCCTTGACGTTCAAGGTATAAAACAGTGTTTATTTGATTAATCAATTACATCTTTTGTAAATTTCGAATATGTTTTAGATTGTTTGTTTATATCAATCCAGCGATCGATGCTCCACGTGGTTTCCTGTACGAATGGTGGACTATATTCTGGGATGTCTTTGTTTCTAGGCACAGACATCACCAAGGCGCCATGGAACCATGTGATGAGGTAAGCCTACGTGATGTCATATTTGCTCATGGATATTGACTTTAGAGGTCAAATACGATAATTCAAATATATTTAATAATCTTTTGAGAATGTTTAGATCAAGAGTCAACTTTATAATTTTATGGCAAAGACTCATTTTCAAAATGTTGCTATGAATGTCAATAGTTTCCATGTTGATATCGAATTTGCAAGATGATATGTTTGACTTTATAAGTCAATGATTGCTTCTTTTGATTTGTGACGGATATGCTACTAGTATTCATATTCATATGATAATATCAACTTATGTAGAGTTTAATGGCAGGCTATTAGGTTACAACAGTATCAGCAGCAGCAGCAACAGCAAAGTCAAAATGTCAATGTGAACAACTCTTGGATGGCCGAGGCATCAAACACTATGAGGCAAAGGGTAAATACCGGATGTCAATCTTTTTAGAACATGCTTAATGCTTAGAATATTTTAATTTTGACCCAAATTTTATTGTATCATTATGTAGCAAATGTATGGAGACAATGTCGGGTTACAAATGAATCAGAATAATTTGCAAATGGAACATCAGAAGCAAGCTTTGGTACCTGCACATGTGCGTATCTTTTGGTCTTTGATTTACAAGTTTTTTTGGATGTGAGTTTTACATAATCTTGATAGAGTAGTTTACTTGCAACAATTTTTAAGTTATCTATAAATCTGAAATTCTTTTTACCCAAATGATTAAGAATACAACTATAATGGGCTTTTACCAGACGCACTAAAGTGGTTATTGTGACTTCACGTATTAAAAAAATGTTTAAACGCACATCCAAACATAAGTCTAAACTTACTATTTTGACATATTACTTCATACTAATGCTAATGTTGACTTGGTTGAACAGGACATGGATAGTTTGATATATTCGTTAGCTAATCAAAATGCTCAAGCTCGTCAGGGCTTACCAAGTGGAGCTCATGGTATATCTTGATAGGAAACCGCTATTCGTGTATATGTGTGTGTGTGTGACAAGCCTTGTTTAATCAACTTTTTTTGTATGTTTCAGCAGCAAGAGCTGGAGTCTCAAATAGTACGCCGTTGAAGGGATGGCCAATGACGGTATGCTTGAAACTTAAGCTCAACTACATAGGTGTTTGGATGTGTGTTTGAAAACTGAGTTAGTGATTATTTCGACTTGCGTTGCAATATTATACTTTATGCCCTTTTTGGTCATTTCATCTTTTAATTTCCTTATAAATCAAATTTACAGACACTTAAACATCTGATTATACTGATTATTGCAACATCAGACAACTGATTTCTTTTAATTATTTCATACGAAGTATCACATAATCACTTTCAAAATGTGCATCAAAGCATCCTTATATTAAAGCATACGATAGTACCAGTGTTGTGATTATATTATGGAATTGCAACAGCGTGATCAGATAAAGACTCTACGGCAGCAGCAACAGCAGGGTGCACTATACCCTCCTCAACTATCCTACCGAAATCAAATGGAGGGTCAGTTTCAAGCTCCAAATGAAAGAAATATAACTCAACTCGAGCATCAGTTTCAGCCTTCGAATGAAAATACGATAAGTCAAATGGAAGGTCAATTTCAGGCTCCAAATGAAAGAAATATAACTCAAATCGAGCGTCAGTTTCAGCCTTCGAATGAAATTAAGGTAAGTCAAATGGAGGGTCAATCTCAGCCTTCAAATGAAAGAAAAAGAAGTCAAATTGAGGGTCAACTTCAGCCTCTAATGGAGAAAAAGAGAAAGTATCCACTGATGTCTGCAGATCTTGCCAACAGCTCAGGAACCACAAATGCAATCACGGCGGTATTCCCGAGTTCAACGGAATCGATGCCTGGCTCTCCCCATAATGATAAGGTGTTTTATTTACCTTAAAAAACAGCTTTCTAAGTCACAATATTAATAAGATCATCGACACTGGACTTTGATACATGTCAAATATAAATAATACCCTCCAATTAAGGCAATAGGACAGAACTTTGAAAACAAATAGTAATCTTGACGTTTTATTTATTTATTTATTTATTTATTTTAAAGCTTTGATATTTATCACGGGATAGAACGTGTAGTTTTTATCATTTATGCATGTTTTATATACGGTTAGTTATATTATCATTTTTTTTTGCAGATCAATATAGATGAATACTTGAATTATGGAGCATTGGATGGAAAGGAACCTGATGTGGACACCACCACATCCTCTAATGGTATGTAGACAGTGGTTTCGGTCCTATTTGTTCAAGTCATTTCTGGTTTTCTTAGATGATTAAAATGTGAATTTGTTCTGTAAAAAGGTTTCACATTTTTGGAAATTGGAAGCATTCCTGCTACAAGTGTCAACTGTTGTGACATCTCGTTCGATGGAAAGCTTGTTGCGATTGGCGGGCACGACAAAAAGGTGTTCTCTGACTCAAATACTTCTTGAAATTAATTAGTTATGTGATAATTGGGAATTTCAAATAGTGGTAGGCTTAGGGCAGGACAACCTACATACTGTATGTTGTTTCTTTTGTTTTCTGTAACTTAATAAACAATCAATGTTTTAAATTTGATTAAAAGCAACCTACTATCTTAATGACTTATAACTCGTCCGTCTCCATTGCTTATTTTTGTAAATATTCCTTCATCCTTGTCCCAATAGGGGAAAAAGTATGATCCTTATTAACGTGTTTACCCATTTGGACGTGATGCAGGCTACATTATGGTGCACAAACTCGACAGAAACTAAAGAAACTAAAGCTACGCTTGATGGACACTCACAAGCAATAACTGATATCCGTTTTAGTCCATCCATGCTTAGACTTGCTACATCTTCTCAAGACAAGACCATCAGAATTTGGGATCTTGAAAATGTATGTAAATTGCTTCTTTCCATTCCTTTTTCCAAAGCTGGCAAAGTGGTGGGCCGATGAATTTAGGTGATGAGTTAAAACTAGTTCAGGTCGAAACAGGTTGACCTCACCCGTATTTTTATTGCAAAAAAGTCTCAAATATGTTTAACAAAAATTGTATGACATTTGAGTAAGAAGTAGCCATTTTTAAGTAAAACACTTTTTAGCTCATTATTAAGTATGATTAGTCAATGCATTAGTCAACCTGTTCGACATGCTCCCCTTTTAGCTATAAATTTGTCATATATCTTGTACCGTATAAAACAATGCTACCAAATGAAAATGTCATGAGAGGGTTCACAACTTCTTTTTTTTATGTGTGTTAACCCGCACTTTACAGCTATCTTATTGATTAACTATCAAATACTGTGCAGCCGGGCAGCTCAATTAGGACCTTCACAGGGCACACTGCATCTGTTATGTCTCTCGATTTCCACCCTAAAAAGGAGGACTGCATTTGTTCTTGTGACGAGAATGAGATTCGTTTCTGGACCATCATGAGTGCTGGTTGTACTAAAGCGTCTAAGGTTTGAAACACGCTGATTAATGCTTTTTTTTATTGTTGGTTATCACTGTTATTTCTGTATATTTTATATTACATTGTTTTTCAGGGTGGTGCTAGCCTGGTTAGATTTCAATCAGGTTCCGGGAAGCATCTTGCAGGTGTTGTTGGGAAGTCTGTAGTATTAGTGGATTTAGAGAACCCTCAAGGTCGTAAGCATGCCCTAAAGGTTGGTCTTTTTATTAGAAAAAAACTGTTATGACCTGTAATATGTTGGATCAATTCCTCCTGAAACCGCTTTATTAAAGGATAAATTATCTTTTTATTGCGGGTTAGCGTTGAATTCACTTTGAAGATGTCATTATTTTTATGAGAATGTCAAAGCATTCGTCTTTTGGAGTAAAAACGTTTTATGGCATTTTTTTGGTTCATAATTATATTGTAATATTTTGTAAATCTTATTTAATCTATAATGCACAGGGTCATGGAACAAACGTGCAGTCTATATGCTGGGATGCTTCTGGTGAACATTTGGTATCGGTAAGCGAGGACTTTATAAAAGTGTGGAGAATGGATTCGGGGGGAAAAGCAAATTGCATTCGACAGTTAAATGTTACTGGGAAAAGATTCTGTTGTGGAACTTTTCATCCTTGCTATCCTTCTTTACTCATAATTGGCTGCCACGAGGTACAATACACATCCTTAATAATTGCTTCAATTTTGGGTAAAAAAAGGGTAGTTTTCTAAAACTGCTCGGGACAGGTTGAGTTGACCCACACACACCCTTTGTGTTCATCATTTCGGTTTCCTATGAAATGATAGTTTCTTAAATATGATCTGTATAATTAATACATTTCTACGCTTTTCTTCAATAAAAAGGGTTAGTATAAAAGGTTGATTATATATTTTTATGTTTGATAAAAAGTTGCTTAAATTTAAAAAAACGGGACAACAGTAAGTACCTTTTAAAACATGAATGTACCATTTTATCTCTATAAATTACTGGTTACTGTAACTGTCTCTCATCAACTTGATTATGTCGATATTCAGGGTTTGGGGCTATGGAACATGCCGGAGAACAAGCTGTTGATGCCAACGAAAGAACCTGTTTATGCACTTGCAGTATCTAAGAGTACCTCTGGTTTGATAGTTTCAGCTGGTCACAATGACAATGTCGTTAAGATTTGGAAGTAGTTTGCATGCGTCTAGTGTCATCGGTATCTGAGTTTTTGATGCGCACCACGTAAAGAAGTTTTTTGGTTACATTAACGTGAATAGAACGGGTCTGCGACGGTTTTATATTATGTACATGCATAGGTTTTATCTTGGAAATATTTTAACTCTCCACTGCTCAAGTGAAGTTTTTTAAGATAACCGTATGTGAAAGCAATTTTCCTGGCTCAGTTATGTTTGATACTATTTTATTTCGGCAATTATTTACAAATGGTGAATTTTTTTAAACATGTTAGTTTATATGGTTTGTGCCCTAAAAGAAACTCGTTTTTTTTATAGCAAACGTCAACCAAGCAACTCTGTAAAGGTACAACGTGATGGGTTTGCCTTTCACACGTACAAGATTCGTAGTAGCTAAAAAGTTAAAACGAGTTAAGTATCAAAATTCAAAAGTTTACTCTAGTCTTTGCAGGTTGCATGTATAGTATATGCGTAATGAATTTGCAAGATCGATTACAACAATACATACATTCCTGCAAATGCAACATTAGTCGTTGTTCGACCCCCCTAAAGAAAGGAAGTAGCACTGTAACATGTCCTCTACAAAACTATGTATATAAACTAGCAACACAAATTTATAATACATTTGAGCAAATCTAGTTTACAGTTTTGGAACGAGTTTTATAACCCAACCTAGTAGATTTAAATGTTAGAGCACAAGGTGTTAGGGTTAAAGTTTCACCCAGTGCCACGTCAGCACCAGTTTTAACCTTTTCACCTTTAGCTAAAAAAAACACCCCTTATCAACTATTTTCAAATTCAACTCATAAACTAAAACCAATACTTCATTTATTAAAAAAATATAATATTAATTCTTAAACATATTACAATACGAAAAAAAAGTTACAACAGAAAAAAGAATACGAAATAATAAAAACACAACACAAAGTAAACTACTACATAAAAGAAATTACGAAATATAATTAAATCTAGTAACGAGGTTGCAAGTTATATTTTTTGATGATTTGGTCATTTTCTTCATTGATCCAACCCACAGTGTTTGGATCCTTGCCAGCAGTGTCAACATGAGAAATTTTATCTCTTCCAACCTTTGAATCGTTTCATCTTTTTCTTTGGCCACCTGATACGCCACT
This sequence comes from Artemisia argyi, assembly GCA_030686995.1. Lineage (NCBI taxonomy): Eukaryota > Viridiplantae > Streptophyta > Magnoliopsida > Asterales > Asteraceae > Artemisia > Artemisia argyi. The sequence continues at coordinate 180,108,939 of CM060705.1, forward strand.
TGGGCGGTTTCCCGTTTTATATGATACTCGGTTGTCATAGTCTCTGTGAATTGGCTTGACGAGCTCGTTCCTCCGATACTCGCTCCCCCAATACTTGTAGTGCTCTCATATTTGGCTTTCTTCGAAGCACGCTTTTTGCTCATCGGACGTGGTAATTGTTCATCATGACCAAATAACGCCTCGTTTGTTTGGCTTGGGACATCACCGGTTAAATCAAGCGGATCTGGCGCTTCCCATTTTTGATGAGAACGCAAAATCTCCCACGCCTCCTCGTTATTAAACGACGCAGTTTTGTGCTCGTCACGATACATTTGGTAGTACTTACCTCTAACGTGGGGCTTAACTTACCTCTAACGTTAACATACCGTTTGCTCTTACTGGAAGCAACTGCACTAGTCCTCGTTGTACAAGTGATAAATTCTTAATTGGTATATGTAATTCACACATACAATTTCATGTCATAATCACACTTAATTGGTAGTACTTATAAATAGTCATGACAACTAATGCCTAAGTTAAACGTAACCGATGGCGGACCTATGAAGGGGCATGGGAGGGTCTCAGCTCCCCCAAAATTTGCGGCACGTACGTAGTGTAAATATTATAGGTTTTATGGGTAATTTAATTGAGGTTACAAACAAATTTTCGATTCGCCCCCCAAAAAAATATGTTCTAGTTCCGCCACTAAACGTAACCACTTGTGATAATTGTTACCCGATGCATAAGGAGATGATGAGTCTGTTATCTGTTGCAGAGTTCAGATTCTTGACCACATTTTCACTTGACTCACAAATATTATCCTTGTTGAGTCCTTTCACTTCAGCTTTCCTATGAACCTAGCTATTAGTTAATCAATAACCATACCAAAATAAGCCAATAACGTAACTTCATCCGGTTTATTATTAAATAGCTATAATTGACTTATGTTATGTTGTTAGCGAGTCACTTAACCAGGGGCGAAGCTTCATAGGGGCCGGGGGGGGCGCCCGACCCCCCGAAATTTTTTTTGCGATGTAGGGGGTATATAGTTTTCGTGTAGAAAAATTTCGGTATATTCGGTTTCGACCCCCCAAAAATTTCGGTATACCTGAAATATAGTCTTAGGAAAAAAAAAATTTAGATCCCGACCCCCCACTTACAAAATCCAAGCTTCGCCACTGCACTTAACAGCATGGACGGACTTACATGGGTGCCAAGTATGACACGGGTTACATCCTATTTTAGGTCAGGAAGTACAAAAAAATTTCAAAACCGTCATTTTTAGGTATGTTCAACACAATAATTTTGTTTGCTACTTTCGTTTCTTTATTGTGTAGTGCAATGCACATTTCATTATTGTTACTTTCCACATTGCCAAAATAGAAACAGTACGCAGTGCAATGCACGTTTCATTAAACACAAAAACAAACACATCTCGGGAATTCAAACCCACATCAACGAAGTTGTCACGTCATTGATATGCTACATTATTGTAGATGGGATACCCTAACCGGACGGGGGGTGGCCCACCCCTGTCCACCTCCTGTCCTCTTTGTCCCCCACTTCCTTCCTGTACAGCACAGCTTTTTGACAGTTTCTGTTCCGTATTTTTGACAGTTTTAAGCGTTTGACATATTAAACTTTATATTTTCTGTTCCGCACTTTCAGGTTTATAGCTTTTTGATATAAACAAAATTATAAAAATAAAAGAAAAATAAATAAAAAATAAAAAAAATAAAAAAAATTGGGGGGGGGGGGGGGGGGGGGGTCCGGCTAAAATTTTTGGGAGGGTCTGGTCAACAGCCGCCTTGTAGATGGTACATTGCACGCCATATCTGCATGCCTTATTACCACGCACGTACACACACATATATAACAAGCCAACAATATGACTTGTTTCACATGCACGCACGCAGACACGTGCTTACGAAGCATTAACAAATGGGCAGTCCTCACAATCCTCCCAACATTTTCCATAAATTGGCCAACCAAAACCGCAAACGTACGGGTCACAGCACCAATCAAGCAACCCACAAGGCTGGCCAAGACCAACGCAATTACTGCTGGGGGATGATTTCCGTGCAAGTGTGAATACCTTCCCATCTTCTAAAAAGAATTTTCCAATTTCAACCGGTTTAGCCTGCACAAAGGGACAGTACAAGATGACATTTAATCATTTTTAAAGTAATTTGCTAATATATATTAATAGAGTAACTAACATTACAATGCATGTAACGTACGTACCTTACTCATCCCCATTCCCGCATGATGCATGCTCGTTGGATCGTCCACAACCATGAAAGTCTCTTGATTGCCATCATTATTCGAGGAGGAAACACTCAAAATTGAGCTCGTACTCATGAGAACAACGAGAAACAACACCACTGCATACATATTCTTCATTAATCTTTTGTGATTGTATTGCAAGACAAGTGTTTGTTTATGATGTACAACTAGGCTAGTCTATTTATAGACATTATTACTGTAGTACACTAGTACATTATCTATTATGATCACAGTGCAATTATTTGATGGTCTTATCTACCTACCACGTATCTATATGTTTCTTCAACACGTTTATGTGATGGTCTACAAAAATATTTATCAAGGGCGGGAATCACAAATCTACAATATTATATATATATATATATATATATATATATATATATATATAGTGTAACTTTCAAACGAGAACCATTTTAACTGCGAGAACTGAGAGAACCACCAAAAACATACATGCACGCCTTCAATAATTGTATTTTTGCACATATGTTTTAAAAACAACACATATGTTTTAAAAAAAAACATAGTTGTTCTAAAGAATTTGATAAGAAATTGAAAATACAAAATTTTTCTTTGAAGATGTGCATGTATGTTCTTATAAGACGTGCAACGACAATATTGCGACCGTGGGTAAGGTTTTTGTGAAAAAAGATGATGAGTTTATAATGATATTGAAGAATATAGGTGGATGCTTACGATTATTGATGATTAGCATGTATTTTTATTTTATTTTAAAAGGCGTGCATGCATGTTTTTTGTGGTTCTCTCAGTTTTCGCAGATAAAATGGTTCTCGTAAGAAAGTCCCCCTATATATATATATATATATATATATATATATATATATATATATATATATATATATATATATATATATTTTTAAATCATGATTAACTAAGGTTGTGTTTGTTTTTTGAAAAGCCTCTTAGTAACATTTTAATCCGACTAAGTCGGACGCAACTAGATATTTAAACCAAAATATGTTTTTTTTCCCTTATTCTATCATTAAGAGGCAGTAAGACACAATAAAAATAAGAGTGTTTATTTTTCTTTTCTGATCAATAAGAGGGAGTAAGAGTGTAAAAACATCTTATTAAACTAGATGTTGAGTAAGTGTCTTAACACCTCTTAATGTCTCATAACTTTGGGTTTTTTAATATGTTTATTTGTTTTGCTTTTATATTTGGTTTTCTTCGGATTTTGTGTATTTGGTTCGTTTTCCTATATAATATACCTTTAAAGAGAATCATCGCACAATTTTTTTTATACAAATGATGTACAAGATAACAATAACTAGGATGATAATTTGTATTGAAATGTTAAATCAAAACTTAAACATGTTTTGATGGGTCGATAATGTCAACCCAAACCCCACCCGTTATTAAACGTGTTAACCATAACCATAACCCATTTATTATTGTGTTAGTATCATATTTTGTAGCCGGTGAAAATTTCACCGCTAATAAGAATTTTGTTTTTTTTGGTTTTGTTATGTTTTTTTTTCTTATTTTTTATTATTTTTTATTTTAATAGTTAAACACATTCAAATATTTTTACCAAAAGCAAACACTTGTATATCAGTCAGATTCAGATTTCTCAACCACTTATTCACATTAAGTTGGAATCGGATTCAGATTTTCAACCACACATTCAAATTCAGATGTGTGAATCATATTCAAACTCAGAGCCTCTTAACAAATAAACAACACCTAAGTTTGAATTTTTTTTCAGTATAGTTACTCCAATTTAATTTTCTTTAAAAATAACTCAAAGTTTCAATAGTGTCCCATTATTATGAAATTTTTTTGTTAAGAGATGAACAAAATATTTTTTAAACTTGGTTTTTATTTCGTGGTTAATTTTTTGTTCGCAATGCATAAATTGATGTTAGATAAAGTTGGTTGTGAGTATTTATCTTTAGGGGTGAGTGGTTATTATAAAATTTGATAATGCATATATGGATATTTTAATCATATTTCACAAGAATATTACACTTTTGAAATTTGATGGTTTTTTGTTTAAATAATGTTTAAGTAGGAACTTGGTTAACATTAAATGATATTCTTTTTGTTGTAAGACAGTTTTCTTCCCACAAATTTTAAAATCATACATTCTTACTACCTCAAGATAGTTACTCGTATTAAGTTTATTTTAGCTGAAAATTTATTTTGGTTTCTAGGTGTACTAATTTTCAACACCAAAACATAAAACGACGGGTAATCAAAGTTCAGGTGACACTAACAAACTTAGAAAGAATAAGGCGGGCCCTTAAATATATACATGTCTCGCGATCAACATGAGTGAATTAAATCATGTAATAACATACTAGTTTTAGATCCCCGTGCAGGTATGAAGTTTTGGGATAGTTTTTTGTTAAATTCATTTTTGAAAACTGTATATTAAAATTGCTAAAGAAAAACATAAAGCATTTTCAATATTGTATATGAACATGGCTAAAGAAAAACATAAAGTATATGGTATTGGAACAAGCAAGAGACAAAAATGTCAATGATTCCTTCCGTACCTTTTAGGCGTTCAATTTAATAGGGTATGGATTTTGGTTGTTGAAACCATGATTTGACATGAGCATTTGTCTACCAAACAAATTATTTAAGATTGAAGCCAATCTTTCATTCAACACCCACATAACAAACATCCCCTTTTAACATTCTCTGTCTTTTTTACGTTGACCATTGGTCAAATGCTAGTTAAATGACAAATATACGCTCGTCTTCTTCCCCATTTTAATTTTAACTTGATTTTACAATTATTTTTATCGGAAAGAACACGTGCAATGAACACACTAGAATGGGGTGACTTGATGACGTATAATATGGATAGCAGGCCTACTGGGCATGAACTGTATTTTACACAATTGGACCCCGGCCCAATAAAATGGAAATACTGGACATTGCCAAAGCCCAAACTATGAGCAAGGCGCGGTCCGGATCTCTAAGGACGCACATGGATCATCTAAGCAATACTTCCGAAGTAAGCTTGCGGATCAGCTCACGGTCCGAAAGATGATCCACATACTCAGTCATGATTAAGCAGCAGATCCTTGCACGACAAGGATCCCACTCTGGCCATTACAGTAATATACGAAATACTAGGAAACCCTAGTATTTTGACCACCTATAAAAGACAACCTTAGTACACATTTGCGAGATATGACTTTCTCACACATCCCAAAACATACATATTCCTCTGAAAAACATGAATACTTACTCTCACGCCGGAGCTTAATCGTGAGGACCGTCACCACGATAAGGCTAACAGTTTACTTTCATTTGCGCAGGCAATCAATATATAACATGGATTAGTGCAGAACCTACTTACGGACAGTCCATCAAGGACGACCCAACACAAACCAAAGCCCAATCATAGCCCATCACACTTTTTGCACTAACACTTCTTTCCATTCTTTTCTCTAAAGCTGGCAAAGTGGCCAGCCAAGGAATTTAGGTGACAAGTCAAAACTAGTTTGGGTCAAAATAGGTTGACCCCAAATATATTTTTATTGCAAAAAAAAAATCTCATATATGTTTAACAAAATTTGTATAACATTTGAGTAAGAAGTTGTCAATTTTAAGTTGAACTCTTTCCAACTATTTTTTTAAAGTTATGAAACAAAAATGATTCTTCAATGCATTAGTCAACCTGTTCGACAAGTTCCCCTTTTAGTTAAATTTGTCATATATGTTGTACTATATAAAATGATACCACCAAATGAAAATGTCGCGCGAGGGCACACAACTGTCTTTTTATGTGTGTGTTATCAGACTTTACAACTATCTTATTGAGTAACTATTGAATACTGTGCAGCCGGGCAACTCAATTAGGACATTCACAGGGCACACTGCATCTATTATGTCTCTCGATTTCCACCCTAAAAAATAGGACTGCATTTGTTCTTGTGACGAGAATGAGATTCATTTTTTGACCATCATAAGTGTTGGTTGTACTAAAGTATCTAAGGTTTGAAACATGCTGATTAATGCTTTTTTTATTGTTGGTTATCACTGTTATTTCTGTATATCTTATATTACATTATTTTCCAGGGTGGTGCTAGACTGGTTAGATTTCAATCAGGTTTCGGAAAACATCTTGCAGGTTTTGTTGGAAAGTCTGTAGTATTAGTGGATTTAGAGAACCCTCAAGGTTGTAAGCATGCCCTAAAGGTTGGTCTTTTTATTAAAAAAAAAAAAAAAAAAAAAAAAAAAAAAAAAAAAAAAAAAAAAAACTGCTATGAACTGTAATATGTTGGATCAATTCCTCCTGAAACCGCTTTATTAAAGGATAGATTATCTTTTTATTGCGGGTCATCGTTGAATTCACTTTGAAGATGTCATTCTTTTTATGAGAATGTCAAATCATTCATCTTTTGGAGTAAAAAACGTTTTATGGCATTTTTTTGGTTCATAATTATATTGTAATATTTTGTCAATCTAATTTAATCTGTAATGCACATGGTCATGGAACAAACATGCAGTCTATATGTTGGGATGCTTCTAGTGAACATTTGGTATCAGTAAGCGAGGACTTTATAAAAGTGTGGAGAATGGATTCGGGGGGTAAAGCAAACTGCATTCGACAGTTAAATGTTATTGGGAAAAGATTTTGTTGTGGAATTTTTCATCCTTGCTATCCTTCTTTACTCATAATCGGCTGCCACGAGGTACAATAAACATCCTTAATAATTGCTTCAGTTTTGGGTAAAAAAAGGTAGTTTTCTAAAACTGATCGGGACAGGTTGATTTGACCCACATACACCCTTTGTATTCATCTTTTCGGTTTCCTCTGAAATGATTGTTTCTTAAATATGATATGTAGAACCGTAGAGGGGGTGGGGGTGAATACGGTCTCTTAGGCTTTTTGAGTGTTTAAAACTTTTAGCCTCAAAGAGCACCAAGTGGTTTATACACTAACAACCACTAAGACAATCACAATCTAAAGTATATAAAGCGAGTAAATGACACGGTTTTGGATGAGGGGTTTATACTATCCGTACGTCCAGTTGCGAATCCACGACACATATACTATTCACTAAGTATAATCCCTTTGGTGGACTACAAACCGTTACAACTTCGCTCCATCGAGATGCAGAAAGATCGACGCTAACTAAGAAGAGCTACTTCCCAAAGGTATTCTGCCCTCGGAAACCACCCTCAAGGACTCGTGATTCGACTTAACCACAAAGACCACTAAGACTTCCCAACGGAAGTATCAAACCCCAACTAAATCCCAAATGATCTAGGCTTGGTTACCTTGACACAAGACTTAGTTACAACCAAATCGAATGAATAAATGTCTGATTTTTTAATCAAGCCCTAACCTAACCTAGAGACTCGATCGTAATAGAATAAGTATAGAGAAGAAGACCCTCGACACAATCACATGAGTGGATTAGTTTCTTATGATTCTTCCCTTGCAAGGAGATTTGTTCTTTCAAATGATATTAGTGTGAAAGATTAACAACATTAGAAAGAATTAGAGGATTGAGAGAAAAGAAATAAGAGAGAAAGAATAATGGCAAGGGGTGAGGAATACAAGTGGCAAGGGTGGATATTTATAGGCAAAGATCCCAACTTTGTAAAATTTTACCTAAGGCTGGCGCATCGGAGCGCCAGCAGCGTGCCAGCGTGTCTGGTGAATTTCTACTTGTGGGATCTTGGTCTTTTAACTATCCATCATTGCTAAACCCCTAATTGTACTTCACATATTTAGACCTTTACATTATTCATTCCAAAGGTCTACAAACTCAAATAGCCAATTTATAAAATGTTTTGTGAAGTGTTTAGGTAAAGCCAATTATCAAAGAGAGAGGGGTAGAAGGGATAATTGGATAGGGGTAATTTTGGTATTTCTCACATGGCATAGTAAAGAGAGAAAGAATATGTCATGGGATATTCCTTTGCTTTGAAAGGAAGTGTGGATGTTAGAGAGGGAAGATTTGAATTTGAAATTTAAATGGTGTGAGAAGGAAGTGAAAGAGTGAGGTTGGGTTGAGAACAAACCATGGTTTGATTAAAAGAGAGACCATGGTTAGGTAAGAGGATAATGTGTTGAGAATAAACCATGGTTGTATTAGAAGAGAGTGTGGTTAGGTTAAGAGGATATCTAAGCGAATATTCCAAACTTGGAGGAGGGTGAGATGAAGGGTTGAGATGAGTTTGGATGAGTTGTGATGATGTGATGGAAAAAGCCTATAGTGTGAATTCAAAATTTGAATTTGAAGGTTGGAGTGTGAGAGAGTAAAGAGATAAGGTGGTGAGTTGAGTTGTGTAAGAGGGATAAGATTGAGATGTGATGGGGAGCCTAAAGGGTGAATTCAAATTTGAATTAGGCATATGATGAAATGAGGAGTGAGTTGGCAAGTGTGTGAGGAAAGAAGATGATTGTGAGGGGAGTGTGTGTAATTTGAATTTGAAGTAAGGAAGAGAGTGTAAGAGAGTGAGTTGGAAGGATGAAATTGTGAAGTGATGGAGAGCTTTATATAGGAATTCAAATTTCAAATGAAGGATAAGGTTGTGTGTGTAGGGGAAAAGGTTTGTGAGAGAATAGGAAAATGGGTGATGTGTTTAAAATGTAGTGGTTGAGAGAGAATGTTTTAGAAGGGAATATTTGGAAGATATGATGTGGGTATTTAGGAGACAAGAAGTACATAGAAGTAATAAAAGTATATGGAATATTAAGATAATATTGGAGATAAAATTTGGGAGGATTTTTAAATGGTTGGAGGATTAGTGTGCTGAGGAGATTAATCAAAGGATTGATTAGGGCTTAATCATAATGTCATTAAGAAAGAAAAGAGTTGACAATTATGATTATGGGTTGAGAAACTCAAATGTTACTTATAATCTCAAGTAACTGAACGTCGAGAATTCATAATCGCATAATTCGTGAATTTCCACGACTCGACATAATCAATAATCATCTTGATGCAAACAAGTTAAGTGCTTTGCATCATTGTAAAGCATAACCTATAACGAGAAAGGATGCGTTTACGCAAAGAGACCTTTTTTTGATTTAGTTTGACCAATAAGGGAGTAAACCCGTTACATGATTTGGGAAGACGTAAACACGGATTATGGCCATATGAATACTTTCACTTCATATCACGTGAAATATATAAGTTCCCTAGGTTTAAAAAAGCCTTGGCTAGAGGCATTTATCAAAATACTTGAGTTAGCGTTTTACCAAAAATGGGAGGTTGTAGATTTGGATCCCTCTAATTATAAAACTCGTTTCAAGTGTTCCAAATGAAGCATACAACATATTCATACTCGTATTGAAAGATCCACATTTGTCGGGTGAGGGGAAAGCTGATTTTTAAAATACGTCCCGACCTTAACAAAGAGATGCTGAGCTGGTGCGTCGGAGCGCTGGCAGCGCGCTAGGCCCAATTATTGGGTCACGATGATTTTGGCTAGCGTTTGTTATTTTATGTGTTTCGAAGGTTTATTTGTCATTATTAAAATGTAAGGAGATCTAACTAATATTGTCCTAACATGATCTATATAATTAATATATTAATCTACGCTTTTCTTCAATAAAACGGGTTAGTTTAAAAGGTTGAATATAAAAAGTTGCTTATATTTAAAAATCGGGGCAACAATAAGTACCTTTTTAAATATGAATGTACCATTTTATCCCTATAAATTCCTAGTTACTGTAATAGTCTCTCATCAACTTGATTATGTCGATATTCAGGCCAGGTTTGAGGCTATGGAACATGGCGGAGAACAAGCTGTTGATGCCAATGAAAGAATCCGTTTATGCACTTGTAGTATCTAAGAGTATGTCTGGTTTGATAGTTTCAGCCGGTCGCAATGACAATGTCTTTAAAATTTGGAAGTAGTTCCGAGTTTATGATGCGCACCACGTAAACAAGTTTTTTGGTTACATTAACGTGAATAGAACGGGTATGGGACCGTTTTATATTATGCACATGCATAGGTTTTGATCTTGGAAATATTTTAACTCTCCATTGCTCAAGTGAAGTTCTTTTTAGATAACCGTATGTCAAAGCAATTTTCCTGGCTCAGAATTGTTTGATACTTTTTTGTTCGGCAATTATTCACAAATAGTGAAGTTTTTTAAACGTGTTAGTTTATATGGTTTGTGCCCTAAAAGAAACTCAGTTTTTTATAGCAAACGTCAACCAAGCAACTCTATAAAGGTACAACGCGATGGGTTTGCCTTTCACACACGTACATAATCATAGTAGTTAAAAAGCCCAAACGAGTTAAGTATCAAAATTCAAAAGTTTACTCTAGTCTTTACAGGTTGCATGTATAGTATGTACATAATGAAAAGACCGTTTACAACATACATTGCTGCAAATGCAACATTAGTCATTGTTCGACCCCCTAAAGAAAGGAAGTAGCACTGTAACATGTCCTCTATAAAACTATGTATATAAACCAATATCACAAATTCACAATACATTTGAGCCAATCTAGTATACAGTTTTGGAACATTGTAGATAAGTTTTATAACCCAACCTAGCTAGTAGATTTAATTGTTACTGGAAACAACTACACTAGTCCTCGTTGCACAAGTGATAAATTCTTAATTGGTATATGTAATTCACACATGCAAATTCATGTCATAATCACACTTAATTGGTAGTACTTATAAATCGTCAGGACAACTCATGCCTAAGTTAAACGTAACCACTTGCGATTGTTAGTTTGTTGCCCGATGCAGGAGATGATGAGTCTGTTATCTGTTGCAGGGTTCAGATTAATCTTGATCACATTTTCACTCGACTCACAAATATTATCCTTGTTTAGAAGGTATGCTTCTCCTTTCACTTCAGCTTTGGTATGTACCTAGCTATTAGTTAATCAATAACAATACCAAAATAAGCCAATAATGCAACTTCAACCGGCTCAGTACCTATTAAATAGCTAGAATTCACTTATGTTATGTTGTTAGCGAGTCACTTAACAGCAAATTAATAACATGACATTTGGCATCTTAAAAGAAAACGTAATTTGCCCTCTGAATCCAGAGTCGAAGTACAACGAGATCGATGCTACGTACGCTCTCCTTTGACCCAATTAATCTAGATATATATACCTCAACAATTTGATTAGATGGTAGCGATCATATGGTGAAACCTAACCTCTTATAAAATTGGAATTAATTGTTCCCATATATAGCACTAATTAACCCGATAATTAGTTGTTGCTGTTGATGAGACTACTGCATGCATGCAAGGTTTGAGCACTAACAAAACCCATTTATTGTTACTTTCGACATTACCAAAATAGAAAAAGTAGTGCAAGTAATGCACATTTCATTGAACATAATACACAAACACACCATGGGAAATCAAACCCATATCAACGAAGTTGTCACGTCATTGATATGTTACATTATTCTATATTATACAATGCACATCATATTTGAATGCATGCCTTATTACCACACACGTACACACACATATATATAGCTAGCCAACAATATAATATCAGCTTGTTCAAAACCCTGTAACACATTTTGCCTCAGCTTGTTCAAAACCCTCCAACACATCTTGCATTAAATGGATAACCCGGTACACTGCAATGATATGGGTCACAACACCAATCAAGCAGCCCACACGGCTGGCCAACATCAACGCAATTCCTACTCGGGGATGATTTCCGTGCAAGTGTCAATACCTTCCCATCTTCCAAAAGGAATTTTCCAATTTCAACCGGTTTAGCCTGCACAAAGGATGGTACAAGAAGAAATTATTCAATTTTAAAGGAAGTTACTCATAATATATATATATATATATATATATATATATATATATATATATATATATATATATATATATATATATATATATATATATATATGAAATACTAAATGTTAAGTTGGCGCATGCATATATGCATGCATGCATCTCTCTTTAGCTTAAGCAATTTCTATATTATATTATACAGTAACTAACATTAAAATGCATGTAACGTACGTACCTTACTCATCCCCATTCCCACATGATGCACGATCGTTGGATCGTCCACAACCATGAAAATCTCTTGATCGCCATCATTATTGGAGGAAACACTCAAAATTGAGCTCGTACTCGTGATAACAAAGACAAACAACACCATTGCATACATATTGTTCATGATCAATCTTTTATGATTGTATTGCTAGACAAGTGTTTGTTTATGATGTTGTGAGGTACTACTACAACTAGCGCTAGTCTATTTATAGGCACTATTATCTATTATGATCATGCCCGGTTGATCACCCGTGAATTTCAGGTTGGACCACCATATATACAGGTGTAATTATTTGATGGTCTTGTCTATTTAGCTACCACATATAAACGGATGTGGTATTGTCTACCCCCGCCACATATAAACGGATGTGGTCTTCTCTATCTACCACATAGATCTATCTGATTTTTCAAAATGTTTATCTTATGGTCTTGTCTACATGCATGCCACATATCTTTATTCCATTTACGTATTTTTAATTTCCTTTATCAGTTTTTTAACGGTAGATTATTTATGTTTGCTTTTACGTATATTAGGATAGTACTTGTGCATAGAGAAGGAAATTCAAATCCGGTATTAATCATACTTGCGAAATTACCATTGCATACATATTCCAATTAATTGATCAATCTTTTATGCTAGTATTGCTAGAACAAGTGTTTGTTAATGATATTGTGAGGTACTATTACAACTAGCGCTAGTCTACCTACCACATTTATGTGAATATCGACCAACCACATATCTCTGTTTTTTCAACACGTGCGTTTATGTGACTGGCTTCTCTATGTCGACATATCTATCTTTATTCCATTTACATATTTTTTATGTGATAATTGGGCATTTCAGACGGGTTGTGTAACGGGTAATAAAAATTGCAGTGTAAGAGCACAAGGTGCAAAGTTGAGCAAGAGGCTCTTCATTCGGGCCCCACTCTGCCACATCACCAAAACACCTCAACTTCAACTAATCACAACAAACCTTCCCTCACCAAACAACAAACCTCAACTTCCCCATTAGGGCCCAACCTCAAATTATACACCTAATATTCAAAGGGAAAAAAAAGAAAAAAGAAAAAAAAAGAAAATGGAATGTCAGAAACATAAGCTCGCCGTCACCACGGGAAGGTAGCCAACGGGGAAGAACGGCAAGCCCCTCTTGGTGTGGTGGAGAGGAACGGCTCGCCGTTGGCATTGCCAAGTCGGACGGCGAGCCCCTCTTCCCCATCTGCACCTTGTGCTCTAAAATAGTGGTATGCGTAGGCCGGGACAACCTACATACACTGTTTCTTTTGTTTTCTGTAACTTAATAAATAATCAATGTTTAAATTTGATTAAAAGTAACCTGCTAAATTACAGTGACTTGTAACTCGTTCTATCCATCTCCATTCTAGTTTATTTTTATAATTATACCTTGTCCGATTAGGGCCAAAGTATGATCGCTATCAACGTGTTTACCCCATTTGGACTGGGTGCTTCATATTATGGTGCACAAACCCGGGAGAAACTAAAGCTACGCTTGATGGGCACTCACATGCAATAACTGATATCCGTTTTGGTCCATCCATGCTCAAGCTTGCTACATCTTCTCAAGACAAGATCATCAGAATTTTGGATCTTGAAAATGTATGTAAATTGCTTATTTCAATTCCTTTCTCTAAAGCTGGCAAAGTGACGGGGTGATGAATCTAGGTGACAATTTAAGACTAGTTTTGGTTGAACAGGTTGACCGCAACCGTAAATATTGGCAAAAAGTCTCAAATATGTTTAACAAAAATTGTAAAACATTTAGGAAAGAAGTGGCCATTTTTAAGTTGAACACTTTTCAGCTCATTTTTTAAAGTTATTTTAACAAAAATAATTCTTAAATGCATTAGTCAACCTGTTCGACATGTTCCCTTTTTAGCTAAATTTGTCATATATGTTGTGCTATATAGAACGATACTTATTCCCTTTTAACCTATATAGAACGGTACCACCAAATGAAAATGTCGAGTGAGGGCACATAACATTTTTTTATGTGTGTGTGCGCGCGTAACCCACACTTTATAGATATCTTATTGATTAACTATTGAATGTTGTGCAACCTGGAACCTCAATTAGGACATTCAAAGGGCACACTATATCTGTTATGTCTCTCGATTTCCGCCATAAAAAGGAGGACTGCATTTGTTCTTGTGACGAGAATGAGATTTGTTTTTGGACCATCATGAGTGCTGGTTGTACTAAAGTGTCTAAGGTTTGAAACACTCTAATTAATGGTTTTTTTTAACTATTGATTATCACTATTTTTTTATGTATATTTTATATTACATTGTTTTTCAGGGTGGTACTAGCCTGGTTAGATTTCAATTAGGTTCTGGGAAGCATCTTGCATGTGTTGTTGGGAAGTCTTTAGTATTAGTGGATTTAGAGAACCCTCAAGGTCGTAAGCATGCCCTAAAGGTTGGTCTTTCATTAGAAAAAAACTGCTATGAACTGGTATATGTTGGATCAATTCCTCTTGAAAACGCTTTATTAAAGGATAGATTATCTTTTTATTGCGGGTCAGCGTTGAATTCACTTTAAAGATGTCATTTTTTTTAGAAATGCAACAATATATTAAAGACCCACAAAAAGGGAAAAGAAAGTACAAAACAAGGCATCTCTTATAAATAGGGCTGAGCATCGGGCCGGATCCCGACCCGACCCGCCAATACCCGATACCGATTGAAGGCCAAATACTATACCGACTCCCGAACCGATTTGTGTCGGGTCGGTTTCGGTTACAAACGGAATAAGTCGGGCGGTTATCGGGCTGAAATGCCAAGCCCGGATTTACAAAATATTCCGGCCCAATAGAAGCCCAGAAACAGATCTAGATAAAGTAGCATCACAATAACCAAATTTAAGTTCAAGATAACCAATTATTGGTTACCAATACAGTAGCAAGTTCAAGATAAAGTACCAAGTTCAAGAATTACAGAAGATGATAGAAGGAAGAAGCATTACAGGTTCTTCTCTTTTAGATGATCTTGATCCATATATGCTTTCTTTGTTTGTGTTTTTACTAAAAGATGATAGAACTTCTATCATAGAAGGCAGAAGCATCACAGGTATATTTATTGTTAGATAATGTAGGCGTCTAATGAGGAGTGAGTATGTAGGCGTCTTTTTATACTAAACCTAAAATGAAAACGGGCCAATCGGGCTCATCGGGCTGCTGACGGTTTTGATACCGACCCGACCCGATACCGCCACAAGGCAACTATTGCAACTGACTCCCGACCCGTATGACGTCGGTTCGGTTTCGGGCATATGTCGGGTCGGTCGGTTGGTCGGGCTAATCGGGTTACGGGCGGTTATGCTCAGCCCTACTTATAAATTAACAAGCTAATTAAAGGAGGAAGAGACCAAAGAAACTACTAGAACAATCAAAAAGACAATGCTAACCATTGCAATACACCACACGACCAACTACCTCACATGGCTATAAAACAAAAGCCACAAATATTTGATACACTATACTTGATGAGGCATTGCACCCAGGCCCACAAAATACACAAAAACCCCATAAGGACCTGTACTAACATGTAATAGAGGACATGTACTGCTGCAACCTTAAAATAGACAGTTAGAAAATCAAACTCAGAGAGCCATTGCTGATGCACCTGTTCCAAACAGACGTACAACACAGAATCCATTGGCCTGTACCGAAATGCATTCTGAACTCACAACAAAATCACTTGCAGACACACGTACAGTAACAAACAGACAAATAGCACAGGGCACATTGAAACTGAACTGCTCACACACTGTCATCACTTATGCTTTAACCGAATATTTACGGGATCCCATAGCTATTGTTGCCAATCTATCTTTTTACATTTCTTCGCTCTTCGAACAATCCACTCGTAGCTTTTTAGTTGAATATCTTGAACAATTTTATTAATACTCGAAACCTTGCCAAACGTACGTGCATTCTTTTTTTCCTAATGAAGTATCCGGATGACCAAATAACCGCTTCCCAAACACGAGAAACGAAAGAGGGAACATTAACATTTCCATTAGATGAAAAGAATTCATCGATAGAGAACACATTAACATCCCCCACCTTCAACCAATTGAATATTTTCTCCCAAACACTCATGGCTAAACCACAAGTGGTCAAGCAATGTGCATAAGTTTCCACTCCGTTTTTGCAACTTGGACAAAGCACCGAGTCCAAGTCAATACCTCTTCTATCTAACGTGTCACAAACCAGTAGTCTACCTATAAACGCCCTCCACACAAATAGGCACTAACTTGTTCCAAATTGTTTCTCGACCTCCGCTATCCGCATGTAGAATCTTATCTTCCACCATTCTTGATAAATCTTTAACAATGAACACACCATCTTCTCCAAGAGACCATCTCCATTTATCCCTACAATAATTAAGAATAACCACATTTTGCAACACACCTAAAAGCTCCTAAAACTCCTTACTAACCCTACCCGTAATCTCTCTAGCCCAATCCCATTCCCAACACCATGTACCATTAGCCCACGATCCCTTTTCCAACACACTACTCTCCTTTCCCCTATCTAAATGATATAATCTAGGAAATCTATCTCAAAGTCTCCGATTATCAACCCACCTGTCTACCCAAAACATAATATCGCTCCCATCACCCAACACCCCACCCCACGAGGAAGTGAACTCTACCCCCACCCCATTAATCTCTTCGCCAATCTTTGCAATATCCTCCAAACACCCCCTCCTCCACCCGTCACCTCCCCACCCAAAGCCTTACCCTCTTACATGCCCCCACTAGCACCATGAATACTCTTAATTACTCTAACTCACAAGCTCCCACCCTCCCCCTTAAACCTCCCCTACCATTTACCAAGTAACTCCATGTTTTTAGCCCTTAGAGACCCAACATTAAGACCCCCCCCCCCCCCTCCCCAAATGATGAAAGAACCAAATCCCATTTGACCCAAGAGAATTTTTTTCCCTTCACCCACCCCTCGCTCCCAAAATTTTTTTCCTAATTCTCTCAAGACTTTTGATAACACTCAAAGGCACGCGAAACATCAAAATATAATACAAAGGCAAGCTATCTATAACCAATTTTACCAATGTTAGACACCCTCACAATGACATCGTTTTCACTTTCCAATCTGCAAGCCTCTTTTTGAATTTCTATACAACCGGACCCCAAGCTTTAACACGTCTCATTTCCTCACCAATCGGAAGCCCCAAATACGTAAACGAAAATTCATCGATACCACATCCCATCCAACTCGCCATCTCCATTATCTTCTCCTCGTTGACCCCAATGCCATAGATCCTGCTTTTGTTGTAATTAACTTTTAGCCCGGATACTTGTTCGAAGCATTTGAGGATACACATAAGCGATTTAGCTTTCTCTTATCCCAATCTCCAAAAAATATTATATCATCCGTGTATTGAAGATGTGAAACCATGACCTTATTTTTCCCAACCACCACGCCTCTAAAGATACCTTTTTCCACCGCCTCAGATACAATCGCGTTTAGACCTTTCGACGCTAAAATAAAAAGAAATGGCGATAGTGGTTCACCTTGCCTAACGCCCCTCTCAAGCCAAAACTCCTTTGAAGGAGATCTGTTAACCAGAATGGATATAGAAGATGACCTAACACACGTATCCACCCATTTAATCCATTTATTCCCAAAGCCCATTTTTCTCATAATGCCAAGAAGGAATCTCCAATTGATACTATCATACGCCTTCTCAAAATTGACTTTGAAGATTAAGCCTTTCTCTTTCTTTTTCTTTAAGAACTCCATCGTCTCGTTAGCAATAAGAACACCATCAAGGATATATCTCCCTTTTATAAACGCGTTTTGCACCTCCCCAACCACGTTACCCACCATCCATTTGAACCTCTCCGATAACATTTTAGCTATGATTTTGTAGTAGCACCCAATATGGCTAATAGGCCGAGAATCACCAAGTCCAATAAGATCTACCACCTTATGAATAATGGTGACACATGAAGCATTACACACCCTCGAGATCTCTATTTTTTCCCAAAACCACTCAATCATACCTAAAAGATCCAGTTTTATGATCTCCCAAACTTTTATAATGAACCTAAAATTGAAACCATCGGGGCCGGGCGCTTTGTCTCCACCACTCCCAAACTTTGAAGATGTCATTATTTTTATGAGAATGTCAAAGCATTCGTCTTTTGGAGTAAAAAATGTTTTATGGCATTTTTTTTTTGTTCATAACTATATTTTAATATTTTGTTAATCTATAATGCACAGGGTCATGGAACAAATGTGAAATCTATATGCTGTGATGCTTCCGGTGAACATTTGGTATCAGTAAGCGAGAACTTTATAAAAGTGAGCAGTTAAAATGTTACCGAGAAAAGATTTTGTTGTGGAACTTTTCATCCTTGCTATCCTTCTTTACTCATAATCGGCTGCCACGAGGTGCAATACACATCCTTAATAATTGCTTCAATTTTGGGTAAAAAATGGTAGTTTTCTAAAACTGCTCGGGACAGGTTGACTTGACCCACACACACCCTTTGTGTTCATCATTTCCGTTTCCTATGAAATGATAGTTTCTTAAATATGATCTACATAATTAATATATTAATCTACGCCTTTTTTCAATAAAACGGGTTGGTATAAAGGTTGATTATATATTTTTATGTTTGATAAAACGTTGCTTAAATTTAAAAAAATGAGACAACAATAAGTACCTTTTAAAAAATGAATGCACCATTTTATCCCTATAAATTACTAGTTACTGTAACAGTCTCTCATCAACTTGATTATGTCGATATTCAGGGTTTGAGGCTATGGAACATGGTGGAGAAAAAGCTGTTGATTCCAATGAAAGAACCCTTTATGCACTAGAAGTATCTAAGAGTACGTCCGGTTTGATAGTTTCAGCCGGTCACAATGACAATGTCGTTAAGATTTAGAAGTAGCTGCATGCGTCTAGTGTTATCGATATCTGAGTTTTTGATTTGCACCAACAGGTCTGGGACCGTTTTATATTATGTACATGCATAGGTTTTATCTTGGAAATATTTTAACTCTCCACTACTTAAGTGAATTTTTTTCAGATAACCGTATGTCAAAGCAATTTTCCTGGCTCAGTTATGTTTGATACTATTTTGGTTCGGCAATTATTCACAAATAGTGAAGTTTTTTAAACATGTTAGTTTCTATGGTTTGTGCCCTCAAAGAAACTCGGTTTTTTATAGCAAACGTCAACCAAGAGGCTCTGTAAATGTACAAAGCGATGGGTTTGCCTTTCACACATACATATTTGTAGTAGTTAGAAAGCCAAAACGAGTTAAGTATCAAAATTTAAAAGTTTACTCTAGTCTTTGCAGGTTGCATGTATAGTATATACGTAATGAATTTGCAAGATCGTTTACAACATACACTATTGCAAATGCAACAATAGTAATTAATTTTCGACCCCCTAAAGAAAGGAAGTAGCACTGTGACATGTCCTTAACAAAACTATGTATATAAACCAGTATCACAAATTTACAATACATTTGAGCCAATCTAGTATACAGTTTTGGAACATCATAGATAAGTTTTATAACACAACCTAGTAGATTTTAATTGTTACTGGAAGCAACTGCACTAAGATCCTTGTGTGGTCGCTTGGGAATTCACATACAAATTCATGTCATAATCACACTTAATTGGTAGTACCTGAAACTCGTCAATACAACTCATGCCTAAGTTAAACGTAACCACTTGTGATTGTTACCCGATGCATAAGGAGATGATGAGTCTGTTATCTGTTGCAGAGTTCAGATTCTTGACCACATTTTCACTTGACTCACAAATATTATCCTTGTTGAGTCCTTTCACTTCAGCTTTGGTATGAACCTAGCTATTAGTTAATCAATAACCATACCAAAATGTCACACCCAGCCACGGCGGAAACGCGCGGGTGTAACTTCATGGATATCATCACAACACCTGGTGTCAACATAGAGAACAACTACATGCAAAAAAATAGAGCACTGTACCAACACACAGTGTTGTAACAATACCCAAAGATAAACAAAATAAAATCCAAAAGGTAACTTCAATAAGTTTGAAAGTACCAAACATAAAACATAAATGTATCAAATCCAAAACCAAATAAAATCAAATCCCAAAAACATAAATAAGTCTCCATGCAACTAAGTCTCGCCTAATTGCTGCCCTCAACTTTGGCCTTAGAATGCTCACCTGAAAATGATGCTTAAAATGTCAACATAACGTTGGTGAGATTCATAGGTTTAGACTCAACACACTAGGCAACCTAATTTACTGTGATTACAAAATATAGCTGGACAAATAAATATAGTTATCATATAGCTACATGCATTTGCAAGTTAATATCCACACATAAAGGCAACAACACTCATATGGCAACCATTGGGCGGAACGTGCCCACCGATCCAAATTAGTACCCATCAACATATCATCAATTAGGTCGCATGCGCGAGCAACAGGGTAAGCACCCTCCCAATTGAATCCCAAAAACCGGTAACGAGTAGGAGTATTACTCTCCAATTGGATACTCCCCCCCAATTGGACCACACAGCATTATCATCACATTATCCAATCCACATAATTTGGTACGAGTAGGAGTATTACTCTCCAATTGGATGCTCCCCCCCAATTGGACCAAACATATATATCCACACAAGCAAATAATCACACATAGCATACATACGACAACATTATAAGTCCAAGCTCTTTAATACCACTCACATAATCACAGTAAACCAAAACATTTAAGACAAGCATCATTCCCATCCCAAGTTTAAAACAAGTTAAAAATATGGGACTATGAACTCACCTTAAACTCCGCAGCTCCGCAAAACAATACACAATCTATAATACACAAAAATAATCCACATTACATAAGGTCAAGCTAAAAGCTACAACCCATGTAACACACATATGATGGATGTCTAAGACTCATATGACCCACCATGGATCTCCTAGACACCACACTAACCACTACCATAACTTAATACTCACTAAATCCCTTGCACTCTAAAACTCAGAAACGCAGAATTTTTGAGTACATTCGCTCACATGAAATTATGACAAATAAAGCTTAACAACTCACACCAAAAATTTACCATGGTCTATCATAAGCATAGAAGCTAATCCCAGAAGACCATGTACCAATAACACACACAAGTATTCATATAAAATTCAAACTTGTCAACTACTCAAATTCGGATCTGAACGCACACCAAAAAGTTTTGATTTTTAATAATTACCTCCATAAGTTTTTATCGCGAATCCTTTTCGTGGTAGTCTAATATAACCTAAAACTTAACTATTCCAGAAGACCAAGTCAAAATACCACTTTTACAACCACATGCCAACCACAAACTTTTACCCAAAATCTGTCCCGGTTTGACAGCTTTGACACCTTAACAAAGAAAAATCAAAAGACCGACTTCCCGACCTCAAAATTGATCGTGGCTGACTTTTTGGAAAGCTCTTTCATTATACTACAATTTAGACTTAAAATTCGTGATCTAACTCATCACCATCTATTATGTACACTCACATCTTTACAGCCTTACAAATTTGTCCAAACCCTAACTCAATAACTAGCATGTTTTACGCTCAATTCCCTTAACCATTAACCATAATATTAACATCTAATCATCCTAACATGTTTTACTTCAATAATTTACAGAAGTATATAAACCCTAGATTCCATCATATTAATTATTACATGAATCATAACAATAATTGATTAATTCATAAGGGTTAAAGATTTTACCTTGATTCTTGATTTTTGCTAGACAATTATGAAACCCTAATTTTTTTTTCTCTTGGATCCCCCTCTTGTGTCGACTTGTATGCAGGAAAAAGGGATAGGGGAGTTTTGATTTTGTATTTATAATTAATTTGGATAATCCCTAAAGTTTAGAGTTGTATTTGGTATCAAATTTGGTTTCTTTTTTCCCTCCTAACACCTTATTCGGCCGCCCCCCTCCCTAAATAATATATTTTTTATTTTTTTTATTAATTAATTTATTACACTCAAAACCTCGTACTTTTCATATTTTATGTATTCCCATAACAAAACCTAACGTCTTTCGCGATAAACCTTAATTTTACGACAAACCGGAAAATATTCATTTTCAAAATAAAGTTTCCAAAAATAGATTTTTACACACTCCATGAGCATTTTCTCACAAAAACAACATCCCCGTAACTTACTAACGCTCAATAACTTGAACGAAGACTCGTTACGCAAAAACTCAAAACGCCAAATATACACAAGTCATTTCTACACCATATAAGTGATCAAAATGAACTTTCCCAAAATCAACATTATCAAAAATCACAACAACAACCACAATGCGAAGGGATTTAGTGCTAACTTAAATACTAACCACACTATAACACACAATAACACCCATAAATCTACCCAAACACCCCAAACAAAGTTAGATTAACTCGAGGCTAAAAGTCTAACTAACCTGCTAGAATCAAGGTTGTTACACAAAATAAGCCAATAACGTAACTTCATCCGGTTTATTATTAAATAGATATAATTGACTTATGTTACTGTATGTTGTTACCGAGTCACTTAACAGAATGGACGGACTTACATGGATGCCAAGTATGGCATGGGTTATATCCTATTTTAGGTCAGAAAGTGCAAAAAAATTTCAAAATTGTCATTTTTAAGTATGTGCAACACACAATAATTTTGTTTGCTACTTTCGTTTCTTATTGTGTAGTGCAATGCACATTTCATTATTGTTACTTTCGACATTGCCAAAATATATAGAAACAGTTCGCATTGCTACTTATAAATAGTCAGGACAACTCATGCCTAAGTTAAATGTAACCACTTGTGATTGTTACCCGATGCATAAGGAGATGATGAGTCTGTTATCTGTTGCAGGGTTTAGATTCTTGACCACATTTTCACTTGACTCACAAATATTATCCTATGCTTCTCCTTTCACTTCAGCTTTGGTATGTACCTATATACTACATTACAAAGTATTTGAGACTTTCTTTAATTTAAAAGGAAGTTTTAAAATTTCAAGACAAAAAGAATTATTATAAAAGAAAATTTTAAAAGTTAATATAAAATTTAAAAATTTAGGTCTCATTTAAAACATATAGTAACTCTCTCCAATATTGATATATTTTAATAGAATTGTCTATAAAAAAAAGCTTGCTAAACTTATAACGATTAATTTAATGCTAAAATTTGAAGAATAAAAGTGCTAAATATTTACATATTAATAATTTAAACGTTTTACTTTTGAAAAACATATATTTACTACGTTATAAAGTATTTGAGACATGCTAAATAAGAAAGGCTTAAAATGAAAAATATTTGTTCGCCACAAAATAGTCACCGGGTATCCGCCGTTGCATTGCGCGGGTACCCATCTATATTTACTAACATATATCTTTTTCAAAACAGTAAAAGCAAAAAATATAATCACTTTCAATCTTGGTTAAATTGCAAAAATGGTCCTTCACGTTCCACAAAATTGCAAAAACGGGACCGAGACAAAAAGTAGCGCAAAAAAGCCACCAACGTTCCACATTTTCGCAAAATCGCCACTGAGAGCCATATTCCGTTAATTTCAGTGTTAAGTGCCACGTATTTGAGGGTAGTATCGTCATTTTAACCCTTTCCCGCCAATAACTTAAGTTTCCAGTGTTTTGTTTTACAAATTTAGTCCTTTAGAGCAATACTTTATATACGGGTATAAATTTCTTCCAAGGAGAACATTAATTTCACAGGTAAAGATCTTGAGAATGGTTAAGCTTTGGCAAAATCGTGCATGCAGTACCCCGATACCTGATTTAGGAATCCTTTATAGTAAGAATACTCTGTTCCATTTTAATGTTTTCCATTTAAACTTGTTATTGTTGTCGGAAGTAATTGATGTTTTATGTGTTCCACAGATTTGAATGAAAAGGTGTTTTCTTTGCAAATCCATCACAATGGTGAATTCACCTCTAAACCAGGAAGAAGATATCTCTTTGGAGATACAGATTGGTTTGACGGAATTCACTCTGACGTTTTCTCCATGGAATTATTGGGCGAAATGTTAGAGGATTTAGGTTACTCGGATAGTACCCTTATGTTTACTCACTTTAGGATACCTGGGGAGTCACTGGATGATGGTTTGCTACCACTAAAGTCTGACAAAGATGTGAAGACACTTCTGGAGTATGTTCCTATATTTACACAATTGGATTTGTATATTGAAACCGGTGTTTCAATTGTTGAGTGTGAGATGATGGATCGAATGATGACTAAGGGCAAGGGTGTGGTGATAGAAGAAATAGTGGATGATGATATGAATGAGGCTGCTGGAAAGGGTGTTGATGGTGAGACTGGAAACAGTGGGAAATTACTATTGTTAGAGTGGCATAAAGAGTGGCATAAGACAAGACAACCTGAGAAGGCTGGACCTGTTTTTGATACTGATTCTGACAGTGACTTCCCACCAACATATTGTGCCCAAAAAATGATTGCAGGTCATACAAAAAGGATGAGTGATGAGTTTCAATTCAGAAGGTTATTGGGAGAGATTGACCAAGACTTGACTGTGGAGGATTCAAGTGAGGAGTCTACAGGTTTGCTCGATTTTTATGATCTCGATTTTGATGATGCGTATTATGCTGACGCAAGTGATGAAGAGGTTGAACAAGAATGGCATGGTGATCCATACCATTTAGTTGATGTACCTGAACCTGAAGAGTTGCATGCGATTGAAGAGCCTCAAGAGCCTCAAGAGATTAGTGACATGTTTACTGAAATAGATCAAGCATTGGATGAACTTGATGACGTTGTTGCAGCTGGAGAAGGAACAGAGGTGTATGCTCTTTATGCTGAACCAATTAGTTTCAGTTTGCTTCCACTTGTGGATGTTGATGGTGTTGATGGTGATGATGGTGAACAAAGAGTTCGTGATGAGGATGTGATTCTAGATGAGCAGTGTGATGCAGTAGTTGGAGATGGTGAACAAAGAGTTTGTGATGTGGCTGTAATACCAGATGATCAGTGTGTTGTAGTAATTGAAAATGGTAAACAAAGAGTTTCTGATGTGGCTGTGATAGCAGATGGAAAAAATGGAGTTGGTCAAGATGGAGTGATCACAGAGGACAAGTTTGAAGACCAAGGAAGATCAATCAAGAGGCGAAGACTGATTGCTGACAAAAAACCCAAGGTTGATGCTGACAATAAACCCAAGGACGATGCTGACAAGAATCCCAAGGATGATGCTAAATAATGGTTATGCTTTTATGTTTAGGTCAATAAGTTGTTGTGATTCTGCTATGGTCTTTTAGTAGATCATTTATAACAATGTTTACTTTATTAATGTTTATGTATCGGTTATGTAATCTTAACTAGGTTCAATGGTTGCATAACATGTTATCAAATCTAATGGAAGCCAAAAAAAACTAGGCAATTTTGGGATGTGTATGTTGGTAACCCAAATGTTTATCATTTATTACCCAAAACACGCCTAAAACACATTTTCACATGTACTTACCACGTCTATTTATAGCCTATACCCCGAGTAACTTCCTCATTCATCCAGTAAACAAACACAGTAAAACATTTTTGAATCAAATTTGCAAAAGAATGTCTCAATTTGTCTTTCTTGAGGAGCTTGCTAGGGCTGCTAACTCAACCGAGTTACCATACCAGATGACGGTCTTTTTTGCTAGGGAGACGGAGCGTGATATCAAGTATGCCAAAGATCTGTTTGTGGCATATCAAGAGTTGCTTGATATTGTCGTTCAATGGAACAAGATGATGGCTGAAATGGAACTTGTGCGTCCCTCGGTGCAGATGTTCAAATGCTTGGAGTTCTTCAAGAAGCTTCAAAAGTCAGATGTTATCGAGCTTTTGGAGTTGAAGAAGAAGATGGCAGAAGCGAAGCTCAAGCTCTTCAACAAGCACGCATTTGTCAAGGGACTTTAGAACTTTAATGAATTTTAATGATATATTATGTTTTGTTATGTTTCTATTATCAATTTGAATGAATGTTAATGTCATGTTATGTGTTTGTTGTGTTGATTTATTATGCTTTGCTTGTCAATCATTGGGCATTTTTGCAAAAGTCAACCATAATGTTATTTGCAAAAGTCAAACTTGATTGCCAATTTGTGTAATTTTGGGTATTTTTGTGCCTGCGCATTACCTTGAATGTGGTTACACGAATAGTCAATGGTTACACGGATAGTCAATTAGATCCATTTTGGGCAATTCTGGGTCTTTTGGTGCATGTACAATCATGTGCAAAAGTCAAACATGATTGTCAAAATGGGCAAGTCTGGGTGTAAATATAACTACTGAATTACCATTCATTTACCATTCACAAGCATACCATTTACCATCAAAAGATCGGGGTACATACACAACTAAAACTAACAAACCAACAAACAAACTACACTAATTGCCAAAAAATGGCCAGACACCTTCATCAAAAGAAACATCCTCCAACAACGACGACACAAACCCATTCTCATCACCGGCATCATCCACAGGCGGCGGCAGGCCCTGGGTAGGCGGCAGCAGGCTCTGGGGAGGCGGCATCACACTCTGGTAGTCCTGGTACTCCGGCTGATCAAATGTGGTAAGATATGCCGAGGTGATAGTGGGGTTCATGGGGTTTTTTCTTTTTCTATTTTTCCGGCTTCCACCTCCAACAGGGATGTCCCGGAGCACGCCGCCATGGGTCCAGTGTCTGCGGCAGCTACGGCAAAAGTGACGTGGCTGCGATGTGTTGTAGTTGTTGTAGTAGCAGAACTTTGTGTCTTCTGAATGACAACGTGGACATTGGAGTTGTTGTGGGGGATGTGTCACAGTTGTTGTGGTCACAAACGTTGAAGTTTGTTGGTGTGCGTTGGTGCTGGTGGTGGTCGTTGTCGTTATGGTGGTGGTTATCATGGTTGTGTTTTCTGACATTTGAGTTTATTGCATTCTTGTTGTGATTTTGCTACGGTCAATGCGAGTCGTGGTGGAGAAGATATGGGTTGTAGGGGGGTTTATGGGGGTAGATGTTTGAAAATAACTTTGCAAATTTAGCCATTGAGGTCTAATCACATTGATACCAAGCACAGAGGTGATTATAGCGGCAAATTTAATAAGTATGAACAGTGAAATGACGATACTACCCTCAAATACGTGGCACTTAACGCTGAAATTAACGGAAAATGACTCTCAGTGGCGATTTTGCGAAAATGTAGAACGTTGGTGGCTTTTTTGCGCTACTTTTTGTCTCATTCCCGTTTTTGCAATTTTGTGGAACGTGAAGGACCATTTTTGCAATTTACCCTTCAATCTTACATAACGGATACGCCGTTGGGGGACTTAAAGATGAAGATGAAAATCACTTAACTACGAGTTGTTGCCAACGGTAGATATATTTCACTGATGGGATTTTCAGGAAATTGTATTAGTTAGAATTCTTTTCCAAATTTTCTTTAGATGAAAATCATTCAATACCCGATCCGTACCCATTGTGTAAAGAGTGAAGGATGCTTGTTTCTTTACATGAGCTTTAAGTAAAGACGTGCATCTAGATAAACATAGGTTGCCTGCGATAATGCAGGACTTTGTAGTCAAATAACACGTTCTGGTGTTGTGACTTGTGAGAGATAAGATAATAAAGTTAGGTTTTAAAAATGTAACGTAAACAAAAAAGCAAGAGAACTAAAAGAAAAATTAACTACGTATACTCTTATATAAAAATAGAAAAAGTAAGCATGGAGTGATTTAACAAAGTTTGGAATGCGAATGACCCGACACTTTTCAAATTTCAACTATGGTCACGTACTTAAATATTAAGAAGATAGTTAAGAGACGTGTTTATCAAACTGTTTAGCATGCAATCACGAAGCCACATGATGATGATCGAGTATTCGAGTACATTAAAAAGTCAAAAGAATAGTACTATACTACTATTATCTAATGCGAACGTTTTTGTTTTTTATTTTTTAGTAAGCACATGACAATCATGCCATGTGATTTAGACTTTTTATGTTAATATAATACACACGGTTTAAAATATGTCAAACGTTTGTATGATTTGTATGATTGATGATAATGCAGTTAATCTAATCTCTCATATAAGTAGTAACCTCGGTTTGGTTATAAGGATCACTATCAATTCTTTTTCCAAATTCATCAAGATTGTCAAAACAGCTAGTAATGATGATGAACATCGAAAAACAATCAAGCAAACTAGTAAAACCCTTCCTTCCAACTCCTCCGACACTCCGTCACTACAAACTAGGCCTCGTCGATGAGCTTATGCCCTTCTTTAATGTAGGTGTTGTTCTATATTTCTCCACAAATAGCAATCACGATGCAGAGTTTGTTACACGCCTAGAAAAATCACTTGAGAAAACTTTAACACGATTCTACCCTCTTGCCGGTAGATTTGTCAATAAAACTCTAACAATTGATTGCAACGATCAAGGTGTGGAGTTTATACATGCAAAGGTTAACATCAAACTGCAAGATATTCTTGCTCCCAATGTGAATGTTAAGTTTGTTGATGATTTCATTCCATCCAATAAATTTGCCATTGATCAATTCCATGAGCCGTTACTTACGGTTCAAGTGACCATGTTCGAGTGTGGAGGTGTAGCAGTTGGTATAAGGGCTTCACACAAGATTGTTGATGCCTCAACTCTATGTACGTTCGTAACGGAATGGGCTGCTATGAACCGAAAAGAAAATGAAATTGAATCCACAGGGCCTGGTTTCAACTCGTCCTCTATATTACCTGGCCGTCAATGTTTTAGTCCCCTCCCGCTACAACTTATAACGGAAGATATGTCAAGCAAGTATACCAGAATGATAGTTTCTTTCAATGAGAGTGCAATATCGAAATTGAAAGCAAAGGCCATGGCCAAGGAAAATATTTGCGCTAAGTATCATTCAAAGGTACAGTTGGTATCATCCATTCTTTGGAAGGCTTTCATCGATGTTGATCGCGCAACAAACAATATTCCAAAAAACTACATACTTCTGCAGGCAGTAAGCCTAAGGGGAAAAACGGCATCCTTAATACCCAAAAATTCATGTGGTAATATTTTAGCCTTTTGTGCCACCGAATCTGGAAATGCCGAAACAAGTGAAGAATTGGCGGATCTCTTAACTAACAACGTCAAGAAAACTATAAATAGCTTCTCAAATGTTCACCATGATAGTGAAGATGGTCAAACGACGATTTTAAATTCCGTCACACTAAAGGACGTTAATATTCAGGAATCGACTCATGTGCTCACGGTATCTAGTTGGAGTAAGTTCCCCTTTTATGAAGCTGACTTTGGTTTCGGAAAACCAACTTGGGCAGCCCCTGCGAGTGTCGCTCTCCAACCAGCAGTATGTTTGATGGACGATGCACAAGGCAATGGAGTTGACGCACATTTTATGGTGGAAGTAGAAAACGTCCCTTACTTCGAACGAGCTCTAGAAATCATTTCTTTTGCTGATTAAGATCATAGTTTCTATGTGTTTGTATATGTACGCGTTTTATTGTATGCTTATTTCGTTTCGAGGTTCTCTAATGGAATAAAAAGGTTTATATAAATATCTACTGTTAACGGGTGCTCTTATGATTAATGGATGTCGGTTTTTATATAAAAAACAATAACTAAACTTGTTTTGGTGAGTAATATTTGCCACGTGTTATAGCGGTGTTTGAAAACATGTGTTTTTTTCTTGTCTATAATAAAGGAACGATGAAAGCTCGATACATAGAAGTTCACATTATAAGATACAAATTTAGAAAAAAAAGCGAAATTTGAGAAAATTAATTGAGGATCGAAAGATATTAGTTGAGGGCTGCAGCGGGTGAGAAAACAGCTTTAGTTGCGGGTTGAGAAAATAAGCACTTTCAAAAATTTCTTGTATTCCTATTTTGGTATGTAAAATGAGCAGTATTTTATAAGGTATTTAAAAGTGCTTAATTGAGATAAGGTTAAAATTGCTTTGCGACTGTAGTACCTAGCTAGCCTTAAATGGTTAATAAACGTATTGAAACGAGTCTTGTAGCCCACACGTTGTGGCGGATTAAATTGAGATTAGCTTGTTGTGATATTATTTTATATACATTCAAAGCTAACAGAATTGACATACATGTAATTAAGTTGTTCGAATGTTTCACTTAACTTATCCCACTTTAGTCAATACAACACTAAGTTATCACCACACTTGTACGGTATAAAGGCAATCTGAGCCTTCCAATGAGAGGCACCAACAGATTCTCTTTGGAAACTCCATGAAGGTTGTAACATTATCAGAAAAGCTTAATCTGATTTAGTCTTCAAACTGGGTAAAATTCCATTAGAAGAAAGTGCAAATGATCTTACCATCCTTTGGGGACGCTTATCATCAATTCCTATGCTAAATCCCGACGTTGGAGACTGTATCCTCTAAAGTTCAGACCAAGAAAATATAAGCTAAGCCCATATTCAACGTACATCTTACTAAAATTATCAATTTTTTCCAAAAAAATGTTACCACACATTACCCTGGTATAGTGGATCCGGGAGATGATGTAGCAGGCGCAGCCAAAGTCAAAGAATTTGCATTAAAAAAGTAAATCTATTTGCAAAAGAAACTGAACCAATGTACCTGCAATCCTACACATTTGTGTTGAGTGGTATTTTGATCTACTCCAAAATATACCCAAATTGAGAATGTAGGCAAAAATTACCATAAGACTGCTCAGGATTGTAAGCATTCATATCCTCAACATATACAGTAGCAGAAAAATAGCATCTCGCGCACTTGTATATGTAAAGACATCGTGCATATATTAATTGCATGCTACATAGTCCATGTGTGTTTTGCTACATTTAAATGAAATTAGTCAGCAGTTAGCGGTTAAAAAACGTATATCGAATACAAAGTGAGGATACCTACATCTCGCTCAAACCTCAAAAGTGAACTGAGAACAATTATATCCAACATTTTACTCAGCACTCTCCGTAACATTAGTGACATGTATGACACTATCAGTTGCAAGACCACCATAACAATTATCGTTTTAGGAAGCCACATATTAATCACGATATTATATATTTAGACAAAATCTTGATACCTTTATTAGTATATGACCATATAAAAGATTGAAGTAATGATTTTCGTCCAAAAGATTCTGTCTTGACATTATTAATGTCATAAATCTCATTAAGAAATTTGAACCATCATATTTGATTCGGGGCTATAGATCAACATCACACAGTCATTCAGTGCATATGAATACATATAATGGACTGCTACATGGCATTGAAACTAACAGAAATGCAGACTAATGGTAGGGGAGGCGAGAAGCCGAGAATCACTGGTAAGGGTTGGCCCGGAATAAGCAGCTTACAGAAGATGGCCAACACAATTACACAATTCAACATGTGGTCATTAATTAGATGTGTAATATCCTAGACCACATATACACGTCTTGTGCTTGTTCATAATAGTTAAATATTTTGAAGGAAAAAAAAAAGCTTAATGTTAAATCAGAAACTTGTATTAGGCTCTTTTTGCTATAACAAACGGTATATTTCTTGATTCTACTTTCAAACTACAGTTCGACACCACAAAAAGCTAACTTTTTTTTTTTTTTTTTTTTTTTTTTTTTTTTTTTAATTATTACTATTTTTTAAGAACGGCAACTAACTATCTATCTGACTAATATAAATGATCTTGGGCAATTTTACTGATGCAGGTTTTTGGAATTACGGGTTTTGGTTGGCTGCGGAATTAAGGCATATTTTTATTTAAATTTGTCCCGTTAAGAAGGCATATAAAGACTAGAGAAGCAACTAGGATGTTCGAGTCGATTGGGGAAATCAAGTCTGCCACTTTTATGTTATTTTGATTTGACAGAAAAAACCATCCTGATTCGATGCAAGGTAACAGATAAATAATCCAAACATTATAAACTGATTATCGTGACTTTAAGTCCAAAAATCATATCATTACTTCCAAAATGCAACTCAAAACACTCATTTACACATCTTTTATTATCTTTACTTGCAGGAAGGCTTAATTATTGTTGTATATTTGTTTGTTTTGCAGGAGGTATAGTGAATAACATACTTAGACCTGCAATTCCACACCAATAGAAGAGAGTGGTGCTGCAGCAATACAAGCAGCAGAAGTTCATGCTACAGAGCGCATGCAGATTACACCTGCTGGTGTTGCAGCTAAAGCTCAAGTGGTAGTCTCACAAAACGCCTGAACCATGCAAGAGGAGGATAAAACAAAGCTAGGAGACGTGTTGGTGGTATGATTTATTCTCCATCATTTTACTGTTGAATAAGGATTCAAGATTTAAACTCGAGTACCCTCGAAATTTATGCAGGATGCAAGTACAATGCTGCTGAAAGAAAACTGGTGACGGGGCAAGGCACCGAGGAGGTTATATGGGCTAAAATCAGAACCAATCGGAATTGTCTACGTACCCGTGTTGGTTGATTTCAACCATGGCTGACCGTCAACCGTTAAAGATGCATCAACATCATCCAGACGCTAAATCAGTAAGTACATTACTGATATCCATGTACTCCATATGTGGCTTTATGGAAGACGCTAATGGAGTATTTGAGACGACAATAAAGAAAGATACAGTTTCTTGGAATGCTATGATTTTGGCACAAGGATATCATGGCTCGGGTAACAAAGCTGTAAAACTATTCTCTTCCATGATAGAATCAGGTATCATAACCGAAAGTTTGACCTCTTTATAAACATATTTAAGCCAAAGAAGAATCATATCAAAGATGTCGGGAAACGCTTCGTAAGTATACATGCAGTTCCAAACACCCCTTAAGTGTTTAGATTTACGTTAACAGTTTCATTTTTTAATAACTCGATGATTTATCGTGTTAGTCAAATTCTGATAATTTAAGAATTTAAATGGGGATGAGACAGTGAATAGTAATATAGTTGATATCAAGTTCGCAATAGATAAATCTGAAACTGATTATTGACGAGTTTAAGCGCAATGTCAAACACCCCTTTTGATTTGTTTTGGTACAGAACTGAAAAATGTTAGGCACATGAATTTGTTTCCAGGATTAATTGGGACTATATAGCACCTACTGTTGATTCAGATTTACTCAAGAGTATATAAATATTGTATGAATTTAAAGTGAACGCACTCTTATAGTAACTCAAGTGGAGCCTAATTTGCGAGTTACGTTGCCAAATGAAGCACTCTTATAGTAACTCAAGTGGAGCCTAATTTACGTGTTTCGGTGATGAAATAGGTGGGTTAGGGGGGCTGAAATGGGTCAATTTCGAGGCTGAAATGGGTATGAGATTGGATGCTCAAATGGGGACTAAAACAGGTGCGTTTGGGTGCTGAAATAGGGCCATAAATAGGTGCATTTGGGAGCTGATATCGGTGGGTTTGAGTCATGAAATGAGCCTGAAATGGGCGTGTTTAGGGGATGAAGTGGTGGCTAAAATGGGTCAGTTTGGGAACTAAAATGGGTGTTGGATTTGGGCTGAAATGGGTGCGTCCAGCTACTGAAATGGAGTCCAAAGTAGGTGTCGTTTGACTGATAAAATAGAGTCAGCACTAGGTCTTTTGAGGAACATGAAAACCATTTTATTTGATACAAATTTTGACTAGTTGGGGAACACTATCCTGTATTATGTTTGTTGTTTCTTTTAATCTTACAATGAAATTCAGCAATAAGGAAAATAATTGTGTTTGCAATAGCACTTGCACTGATTTCTTAAGATCCTACAATGGTAATTATAATTATAGACTCCTGTACATGATATGTTATTGCTATTTCACTTTACAAAAATGTATGGACGGAATTTGGACTCTTAACGGATATGAACTATGTGGTTTTTCATTTGAATGTATAGAAACACTCTGCCGCAACTTGCGGGTCTCAAAACCTCGTTTACTTTGAATATGTAGTAACTTAATAAAGTTTTGTAGTCACTACAAAAAACTAGTTGAATTCTCCACATTTTAAATGCCAATTAGCCACATTTAAAAATGTGTAAAATTATTGATTCCACACTTTCTCAAGTGTGGTAATAATGAGTGTGACAAATTTTGCTACACATATAAGTGCGGAGATATTATCCAAATATCTATTGTTAAAAGTGTGGAAACATTCTTTGAATGTCCACACCTAAAAGTGTGACAAAATTGCAAAAAATGTTCAAAAATAAAAGTGTGGAGACATTTGCTACACTTATAAGTGTAGCTTTATTGTAATTGTACACACTTATATATGTGGATTATTTTTTAAATATTTGTCACACATATAAATGTAGCAAAATTATTATCCATATAAAAAAAAAGTTCACAGTTGACCATACCGTGGCAAAATAAGTGTGAAGAATAGCACTATTTTTTGTAGTGAGTGTGAATGAACCAACTCATTCCAAATTTCGACTATGGTCACGTACATGAAAAGTACATGAAAAGGTCAAAAGAAGTAAATAATTAGTACTAGTATATTTATTCTAACGAGAATGTTTTTGTTTTTTATTTTATAGTAAGCATATGTGTATTCATGTCAGGTGATCCAAACTTTTTAACAATAGTACTATTTAATGACTTGTCGCATTCATATCAATTCTTTGACATTACAATTCTTTGACCGCGCTAATAATGCAGCTAATCTTATCTCTTCCATTACAACATATAAGTAGCAACCTCGGTTTGGTGGAAAGGATCACTTTCTATTATTTTCCTAATTCATCAAGATTGTAAAAAAAGTAATGATGATGAACATCGAAAAACAATCAAGCAAACTTGTAAAACCCTTCATACCAACTCCTCCGACACTCCGTCACTACAAAATAGGCTTCGTCGATGAGCTTATGCCCTTCATAAATGTAGGTCTTGCTCTATATTTCTCCACAAATAGCAATCACGACACAGAGTTTGTTACACGCCTAGAAAAATCGCTTGAGAAAACCTTAACACGATTCTACCCTCTTGCCGGTAGATTTGTCGATAAAATTTTCACAATTGATTGCAACGATCAAGGTGCGGAGTTTATACATGCAAAAGTTAACATCAAACTGCAAGATATTCTTGCTCCTAATGTGAACGTTAAGTTTGTTGATGATTTCATTCCATCCAAGAAATTTGCCATTGATCAATTCCATGAACCGTTACTTACGATTCAAGTGACCATGTTCGAGTGTGGAGGTGTAGCTCTTGGTGTAAATGCTTCACACAAGATTGTTGATGCCTCAACTCTATCTACGTTCGTAATTGAATGGGCTGCTATGAACCGAAAAGAAAATGAAATTTCATTCACATGCCCTAGTTTCAACTCGTCAACTTTATTTCCTGGTCGATGTTTTGGTCCCCTTCCGGTACAACTTCTACCGGAAGATAAGTCAAGCAAGTATATTAGAATGATAATTTCATTCACTGAGAGTGCAATATCGAAACTGAAAGCAAAGGCCATGGCTAAAGAAAATATTTGCACCAAATATTATTCAAAGGTACAGTTGGTATCATCTATTATTTGGAAGGCTTTCATCGATGTTGATCGCGCAACAAACAATATTCCGAAAAACTACATACTCATGCAGCCAGTAAGCCTAAGGGGAAAAATGGCATCCTTAATACCCAAAAATTCGTGTGGTAATATTTTTGCCTTTTGTGCCACGGAAGCTGGAAATGCCGAAACAAGTGAAGAATTAGCAGATCTCTTAACTAACAACGTCAAGAAAACTATAAATAGTTTCTCAAATGTTTGCCATGATAGTGAAGATGGCCAAATGACAATTTTGAATTACGTCACACTAAAGGACGTTAATATTCAGGAATCGACTCATATGCTCACGGTAACTAGTTGGAGTAAGTTCCCCTTTTACGAAGCTGACTTTGGTTTTGGAAAACCAACTTGGGCAGCCCCCGGGAGTCTCGCTCTCCAACCGGCAGCATGTTTGATGGACGATGCACATGGCAATGGAGTGGATGCACATTTTATGGTAGAAGTAGAAAACGTCCCATACTTTGAACGAGCCATAGAAATCATTTCTTCTGTTGATTAAGATCATAATTTCTATGTGTTTGTATATTTCGTTTTGAGTTGGTTGATGTCAAAGTTATAGTCGTGTAGTTTGTTTGTTTCTCTATTGGAATAAAAAGGGTTATATAAATATATACTGTTAACGGGTGCTCTTATGAATAATGGATGTCGGATTTTATATCAAAAGCAATAACTAAACTTGTTTTTGTGAGTAATTTTTGCCCACGCTTAATAGCGGTGTTTGAAAACATTTTTCTTTCTTTCTTTCTTTCTTTCTTTCTTTCTTGTCTATAGTAAAGGAACGATGAAAGCTCGATACACAGAAGTTCACATCAATAAGATACAAAGTTAGGACAAAAAGCGTTATTTGAGAAAATTAAGTGAGGATCGAAAAATATTAGTTGCGGGCTTCAGCAGGTGAAAAAATAGCTTTAGTTGCGGGTTGAGAAAATAAGCACTTTAAACAATTGCTTATATTCTTATTTGGGTAAAATAAAAAATGGGATTGTCAACGTCGTTCCTTCATATTTCTATTTTTTTATTTTATATTGTGTAACCCAAAGTGCATTTCTTTAAGAATTTATCTCGTTCTATTTTTCTTTCGTTAGTTATGCCACCCATGACTTCAATTCAAGAGTCATGATGATATTACTCAAGAACGTCTTTATCATAATATTTTTGCTTCTCACTTTGGGCAATTAGCAATAATTTTTCTGGGGACTTCCGCAAATATCTTTCATGTAGCTTGGCAAGGAAATTTTGAGTCATGAGTAACTGAAGCTACTTGTTCTCTTTCGCTACACAAAACCCACGAACTTTCACCAAAATGCATACAGCTGTTTCCATAGGTACCATGGGCATGCATGTTTGGGGATTTGAAAAACTTATTGCCGCACCTTATTGTTAGAGAGAAACAAAAAAGAAAAGAAAAAAAAAAATCATGTTTAATTTTTATAAACAGTCTTTTTAATATCTTAAATTAATGTAGTTTATGTTTTAATCTCTACATTAGTAACGTTTTTACATTTTAAATCTCTAGAAGTCATCATTTTTTAAGATTTAAATCTTAGACTAGTCATAGTGGTCATATTTATTATCACATCCACGTTAACGCCACATTGCTATTCAGCAATCACCACTATCATCATCTTTCAGCTTTCATGGTCATTACTTTTATCACCACCAAACCTTTTTTTATTTAATTAAAATTAAATAAAACTTTTATTCATAATTAAAAACATCACACTAAAAATTAGAAACATCATACATATTAAAAACTTAAATTAAACTACATGAAAAAGGTGTTCGACCAAATCGGCACGAAGGTTTTAATGCACTTGTGACGATTTGATTTGTCTAATAACTTGTAACGTTTGTTCATGGGTTCATATGACATGTCTGGTTGATGTGTTTCCTCCGGATATTAATTTGCATCGTTCCTTATTATGATGCATGTATGTATCATATTCCTTATTCTTTCCAAACGCATCGCTCGTGCGGGATTGGCACATATAGCCCATTTTATATCTTGAGAACACCAAATGCTCGTTTCACATATTTCCTTACCGCTTCATGCATTTGCTTATATCATATTTACTTGTGGTCATCGTCGCCTTAGAATTGAAACACAAAAGAAAGCATGTCCTGTCAATAAGCCTTGTGATGCAACTCCAGCAAAATGAATGGATTCGGATCATGATCATCACCTCTACAATATTGCCTTCTATATGCATTCGAACAGCCAAACCACTCCCAATGTACAATGAAGGCTTCCTAACATTTCTGAAAACCCATGCTTTTCTTCGTGAAACCAATATAGCTTTTCAAACATCAGTGTAAGTAGGTTTTCATAAATACTCTGCACCATAAATTTTCATAACAAACTTACAAAAATAATCAAGAGAATCATGGGAAGTTGATGCGGCCATTTGCAAATATTTATCAAAGGTGTCACGAACGATGTCGTATGTTAATTGACATATTTAGGAGGGTCACTTCATCCAAAATGCCTTCTCTTCCGGTACAATTAGTATTATTGTGAAAGTATGAAAAACGATTAGTTACTTCTTCAACTATGCTTGTGAATAGCTCTCGACTTATTCGAAACCTCTTCCGGAAATGATATGCATCATACATCGGATACACTAAGATAGGCAGCGACTAAGCGATCATGAGCACTATAACGATCTCTATTTACTATGTTTCTCATCAGTCGCTACCTTTCACGTTGTCATCTATTCTTAAGAACCGACAACGTTCTATTAAAAAAAGCAAGTTCCTGCTAGCAACTTCTTTCTTCCGATGAGTCAGTGAAATTGAACGTTTTGAAATTCATTTAGATAATGAGGAATGATAAATACTTTGTTTGACTTTTGTATATATTGAGAAAGATGATGTTTAAAGTTGTGTATAAAAATGATGGGGTATGTGTGTATTTACATGTAAATAAAACACTAAAGTTTATTTTTTTATAGTTGGTCACCTTTTGGTTGGTGGGGTGGGGGGGGGGGGGGGTTGCGGCCTT
The DNA here is from genome assembly GCA_030686995.1 of Artemisia argyi. Lineage (NCBI taxonomy): Eukaryota > Viridiplantae > Streptophyta > Magnoliopsida > Asterales > Asteraceae > Artemisia > Artemisia argyi. The sequence goes on from CM060705.1 coordinate 180,147,769, forward strand.
CACAAAAAACTATTCGTTATTTTTTTTTCTTGCATTCGTCAAAGGTGGGCATCCTCACCTCTTTCTCTCTTTTTTGCTTGTGTCACGCGTGAGAGGGAGGGGGAGAGTTAATGGTGGTGGCGCGTGAGTTTGGTGGTGATGGAGAGGCCTCACCATCCATTAAAACAAGCCTTAAGTTAATAAACTTTTCATGTTTTAACTTTTTAGTTGAATTATTTATGCTTTCATTCACATCCATTAAATAATTAAACAACAACTTATTAGTTTAGAGATTAAAGGATGTTACAGAGCAATTAGAGATTTTAGTGATTGGGTTTTATAAGAATTCAATCGTGTGTTTCATTTATAATATCAAGGCTTTTTATATACAGAGTGGATACATATCAATCCTAACGAACTATGAGTGAATTACGGGATCTGTGACATACATTCCAAATATACAAGATTTACACAATATGCTAATAATGTACATTATATGCTAATAGACCCCCCCCCCCCCCCCCCCCAGTGAAGCGGGAGGAGGACAAACGCTGAGACTGTCTCAGAAGTCATCAAACAAGATATGAGGAAGGCCTTTGGTAAAGATATCGGCAATTTGATAACGAGATGGAACATGTAAAACTCGAACTTCACCTCGTGCTACCTTTTCTCGCACAAAATGAATGTCCATCTCGATATGCTTGGTACGTTGATGTTGTACCAGGTTTCCAAAGAGGAAAATAGCACTAACGTTATCACGCACAATACACAAGAGTTGCTTTCTAAATAGGACATCGAAGTTCAAGAAGAAGATTGCGGAGACAACATGATTCAGAAACAACATTTGCAACTCCTCGATATTCCGCTTCAGCACTTGAGCGGGAAAGTGTGGGTTGGCATTTAGATGACCAAGAGATCAAGTTGTCACCAAGATAAACACAATACCCAGAGGTAGAACATCTAGTATCCGGACATCCACCCCAATCGGCATCAATATAAGAAACCAATGTAGAGTCCTGAGATTTATAAAGATTTAAGCCATAGTGTAAAGTACCCTGAATGTAGCGCAAGATGCGCTTGAGAGCTGTCATATGTTCCTCACGAGGATCATGCATATGGAGACATATTTGCTGAACTGAATAAGAGATAAGGGACGAGTGAAGGTAAGGTATTGCAAGGCTCCAACAAGGCTTCGATAATGTGTTGGATCTGAATAAGGCTCATGTGACAACTGGCAAAATAGGGAGCCGTTTTATAAAACCCGCATTACATTTATATAATAAATATGGAATTTCTGAAAATTTATTGTGACGAGATATTTTACAAATGTTGGTACGTGATTTAATCGTACGATGTATTTGGGATTTAGTTATTTAATTATGGTTTGGTTTGATTCGGACGTGATGAATTATTATTTTTGAGATCATTATTGTTGGCACTACTTTGACTCCGGCACTAGGTTGACCTAACAATTTAATTATATTTTTATGGAGTTCGGATATTTTATTATTTTGAAACGGGTTCGGTTGGAAAAAGTGATTGATTATTAAAGGTTTCGGGTTTGGCCCGTGTGTTTATTTGGGGCTACTTAGCCCACTACTATCACTAATAATAATAAAACAAAATTAATTTTTTTTCTCTCATATGAATCGTCCTTGTGTGTGAACCGACCCCCACAACCCCCTCACCACTTTACTCTCTTTTCTCTCTCAAGTTATCACCTCCAAACCCTAACCCTCCTTAGCCGCCGCCCCTTTAGTCGGCTGCCACCACCTCACCGCCGCTCCACCACTATTAACACCATCACCAAACGATTCCCCATTCCATTTCCTACTAGATCCATCATAACACGCGCCCAAACTCTTCATTTTTCTTTTGATTTCACCTTAAATTCGTCACTCCTTGGTGTGGTATTGAAGATCCATTCGAGTTCTTATTTGGTGGATAAAGGTAGGCCGAGTTTTGACTCGGATTTGTACTCGAATCATGACCTAGGGTCACGGTTTTCTTTTGGTTTTTCGGGTTCCATGGATTTATAAACAAGATTATTGGGTTTTGATGAAAAAGGTTAAAAGATGATGTTTGGTATCCGGGTGGGTTGATTGGAATCCGATTTGGTGGAAGGATTCTTGATTGAATGGTTTTCTTGGTTGGTTCGATGCTCGGGTTGAGCGTAACCGAGACCCTCGAGGTCTCGGAGTTGGTTTTGTGGCTTGTTTTGTCGAGCCGAGGGCTATGGGGATCCTCCCCACACCATCTTGTTGTTGTTGTTTGATTGTTGCCGAGACCCTAAGGGTCCGTTTGGTTTGAAATGGCTCGATGGGAGCAAGGCCGTGACCCCCTTGGGTCCGGTCGAATGGGTTGTTTTTAATTGGACCTTGTGGTCGTTTGGTATTTGGCCGAACACCCCCCCCCCCTAGGGGCTGTTTTGGTTCGAGCAAGCTCAAAGAGCTAGCCGAGACTCTTTAGTCTCGGGTGTGGCTCCATTTCATGTCTTGAACTTATGTTTGACCCGGGTTGACTTGGTAACTCAACCCGCCTATATTTGGTTTCGGACAATATTGTTACTTGTGATTATTTATTCGTGTGATGTTCACATTTTGGACATTGGTTTATTATCTTGGACGCGTTGCGGTATCTATTGTCTTTGAGTATATTTGGAGATGTGTTGACGAAAGTGAATTGGGGACCGTTGTGATACGGTTACTAGAATGACGGAGATAGGATTAGTCGGGTGCCGTAGTCGGACCCTCATGTTGTAGCACGTGGATTTGAGATTGGTTGGACGGAGTTATTATATTTATTATTGTGACTTGATTATATTGTTTGGACTTGGACTATGAGCCGAGGGTCATGACTCGGACATTTGGACCAAATTCTATGACTCAATAAATCTTTAAAGGTTGATATTAAAAATAAAACTCGTAATAATATTATTAAGAATATAATCGTTTATATACGTATATAGACGTGTTAAACGTATATATATATATATATATATATATATATATATATATATATATATATATATATATATATATATATATATATATATATATATATATAAATGCGTATATTAATAATAAAACGATCACGAGTAAACGTATAATAATGAAGCGATAGTTATTACACTATGAAAATGGTGCAATAAATGTCGGGATATTATTATAACTAATAACCATATATATATAATGACGAACTTTACGTCGAATAACTAACAACTAAAAACGTGATTTTAATTATAAAAATAGAAACTTATCGAGTTATACGAATTTTGGGTCTTTAAAGTCCAAGTGGGCATTATATTGTGACTTTGTGTTGTCACGGATATATGACGGTTAATATAAACATTTTATACATCGAATGACTTATTCTAGATCGAGTTATTTGACGATATAAAATGGATATATTAATGGGCATCGTATCCCACGACGCCCATAGGATGTGGTATATATTTTAGGGTAATGAATTACTATATGTCTCGTGGAATTTTGGCCGATTCGACGATATATATAGGGAATTCATTGGGCTACGACATATACCAAATAGAAACTTATGTGCAATGTGTTTTAGATTGGGTATAATTTTGGAACGATATATTACGTAAATAAATATGGGAGGTTACCAAATCGACGGATTTGATAAGCTTCGATAATTATTTAAATAATATATTGGGCTAACGTTAGACCTGTAGTTGTCTTATTATCGTTCTTTGTTGAGGCTTGTTGGTTGTGTTGTGTCGACCCTCCACCCGTATGGATACCAAACGTCGAATTTCAAATGAATATGAAGTAAACTCGAGAAAAGTATATTTTGGAAAGTAAAATGAATTACGTTCGGGAATGGGAATACTTGTTTTTGTGGAAGTGTTTTCTGAACGAATTTAATATTGTTAGGAAGTGCCGAGTCAGTAGTCGCCGTTACGTGAGTTGCTTGAGATTTACTTACGTCTTTCTTCTAACGTTTCTTTTGAGGATTTCTGGACTTGAGGTGAGTCATAGCCCCACTTTTTACTCTTGAACTTTGTTTTCAATACTTGGGGTGAGAAACGTGCAAATGTTTTATGTGGACTATTATCGCTTTTTGATTTCAAAACTTGCTATGCTTATAGAACTAGGTAGAGTGAGGCCTAGACTAGATCTAGGTAAGCTATTGATTCGGTTATTGAGCGAGGCCTAGACTTGATCTAGGTAAGCTAGTGATTTGGTTGTTGAGCGAGGCCTAGTCCCCGAACTAGGTAAGCTAATTGATTTGGTTATAGAGCGAGGCCTAGACTAGATCTAGGTAAGCTATTGATTTGGTTGTTGAGCGGGGCCTAGTCCCCGAACTAGGTAAGCTATTGGATTGATTATAGAGCGAGGCCTAGACTTGAGCTAGGTAGGCTATTGATTGGATTGATTTGAGCTATAGCGTGCACCTATAGGGATGATTTGATTTGGTTGGATTATTTTGGTTGGATTATTTTGGTTGGATGATTGAGCCCTAGTCTAGCTAGCAAGCGTTTTGCGTATATGTCAACTATATTGAATTAAGAATCTAAACCTATGATCTCACCAGCGAAAGCTGACTTTTAGCGCGTTTTCTCAGGTAATTAAGTGATGCTCTATGGATGCTTGGGATTGGAGGCTTGGCACTTGGCACCGGTTATGGATCTTTATTTCTAAAACTCTGATAACTATTGTGGACCTATATTATTTCTTTTGGGCCTGACTTTGGATGATTTTGGGATAATGTAAACTTTAAAACCCCGCGTGGTTGTATTTTATCTTGTTTACTTTATCTCGTTCTTTTATGTCTTGTGTTTGGATACCAATCCCCGTAGCACCCCGAAAGCTTGTTGAGTCTTCCGCTGTACCAAATTTTGGGGGTGTTACAGATTGGTATCAGAGCCAAGGTTATAGAGAACTAGGTAAATAGACACCTAAACTATAACCGATTTTTATAGAAAACGATCCTCGACCATTGCCCGCCAGCCCGCCAAGCCGAAGCATCATTGTTTGTTATTGAGGTATTATGAGATATTTGAGCTGATTAGAGATTTGAGATTTCTTGAGATGATTTGAGGATTTGAGGTTTATTGATTTGGTGATATGATGCGTTTTTGAGGAATTATATGTGTTCTGAGGAATTATATGGCTTAATTGTTTTGAGAATGGTTTTAGTAATGCGGTATTTAAATCTTTCTTGATTTTATACGATTTGGAATTATGTGATGATTTTGGATATGGTATTTTGAGTTCACGGTTTAGTTGTTTTGAAACACTTACACCTACCCTACGCCGTTGTCACAGACTATGGCCTCCCATATGCCTGATGTCGTTGAGGATATTCTTACTACACCGGTATTGCCAGCACGGTTCACCATGGCCCCTGATGATCCTCACCAGGTTGCCATGCATTCAGCTACTATGACACTGACAGGTTCTACTTCAGCACCATCTGCTGCATCTACGGAGGGACCCTCATCTTCTCTAGGGCTCCCTGGTACATCGAGGCAGCTTACTCTTCATCAGGCTTTGGCTCATGTGGCTCCACGTTTTGCCCATCGAGCTACGGCACGCATGTCGGTACGCCCTACTTCACCACCTTTACAGATTGATGCTCACTCTCTTCTGTCTGAGGCGCCACCCACATCATTGCGTCGTCGTCCTAGATCACCTACCCCTTCACCACATGGTTCACCTAGTAGGAGGCGACGATTGATGATGTACTCTTCCGATGAGGAGGAGGAGTACGAGGGTGAGGATGAGGCTGATGACCCTGAGCGGGAGGATGACCCTCAGGAGGTTGAGCAGGGTGATGATGATGACCCTGAGGAGGAGGATGACCCTCGGGAGGATGAGGTGCCTGATGATGATGATGTGTTAGTACCACCAGCTCAGGCTGAGGAGCCTGATTCACCTGTACATCCGATTGAGCCTGATTCACCTGATCATCCGTTTTTGTTTGAGTTGCCACCTGGTAGTCCCGCCGGGTCGGATGCATCTTCTGAGATTTCTGCTGAGCATGCAGAGTTGGGTGAGATTGGCAGGTTGTGGGCTCGGATTACTGAGCTTAGTGAGAGAGTTGCACGTGTATCTGATCGACTTGAGAGGGTTATTGGAGAGTTTTTAGCGGATTTGAGAGTTGATTTGACTGTCGTTGTGGGCAGGACTACTGAGTTGAGGAGAGTTTTGATGGAGGTTCATGAGCATATCGATAGTTTACAGCGAGGTTTTGTTACTGCTCGTGAGGCTGACCGCAAGCTATGGCAAAGGAATGCCGAGCTAGAGAAGGAGGTGGCTGACCTCAAGAGAGACCGAGACACCCATAGCGTTGAGCTAGGATCGTTATGGAGGGATCTTGATGGCTTGAGGCAGGAGTTGAGTAGACTCCGCCAGCAGCGTGGCTAGTCGATTGGTTTATGTTGTCTTGTTGCTTTCTTAACCGAGGAGTGTTCGGTTAGAAAAGCTAGTTATCCTATTTTTGATGTATTTTCCGTTAATTACTCGTCTTGTTGGAACGATTATTATCTTTGTGTTTTCGGTAGTTGGGATGATGTTGGATCTTTCTTGTATGGTCGATGGTTATTGTGATATGGTATTATGTGGTTTTTGGATATTATGGAAATTGAGTTCCTATTCGCCTTATTGATGTTTTATGGTGTATTGTTGATTTCTTTCCATGACTTGGCTTCGTTGATTAAATCCTTGTTGAGCATATGATAAGTCCTATCGGAGACTCACGAACTTGTATGATGTTTCAGATCAATGGCCCCACGAAGAAACCCTGTTAGAGCTACCAGAACTGGACCTGCAACGACTACCCCTAGTCGTCGAGGACGCCGTCCAGCTCGCAATGTTGAGACCCCTACTCCTGATAACCTGGACACTACTAACCGCAACAACAGGAATCAAAATGTTGATGTTCAGGGAGACAATGATCATGTTCCACTTAATGCACCTACTGTGGATCAAGCAATGATCAATCCACTTGTGGAGCAACGAGTTGCTGAGCTACTAGCTGAGTCAAATCATTCCAACAATTCTGCTGGAACTTTTCCACCTGTTCGTGCTAATGGATGTCACTACAAGGAGTTTAAGATTTGTGGACCAATTGAGTTTGGTGGAACGGAAGGAGTGGTTTACTTGGTTAGGTGGATTGAGAAGACTGAGTCTGTGTTCAATGTCAGTGGTTGTGCGGAGAATGCGAAGGTAAAGTTTGCTTCTTTTACCTTCAAAGATGAAGCCTTAACTTGGTGGAACAATTACCGTAACTCGGTTGGGAGTGATGTGGCTTATGCTATGACTTGGGAGCAATTTAAGTCTTTGCTGATTCAGACTTACTGCCCAAGGAATGAGATTAAGAAGCTGGAGATTGAGTTCTGGAACCATAAGGTGAAAGGTACCGATATGGCAACTTACAATCGCCGTTATCGAGAGTTGGCCTTACTCTGTCCCGATATGGTTAGGACTGAAACCCAAAAGATTGAGAGGTATACCGATGGATTGCCGGTAGCTACCAGGAATGATGTGATATCTGCTAAGCCTGCAAACATACACGAGGCTATTACTATTGCTCAACAATTGATGGACTCTTTGGCACTGGAAGAAACTGAGAAAGATAAGAATGGAAAGAGAAAGAGGGACGACCACTCTAAGGGTAATGATCGTCGAAACAAGCGACAAACAACTGCTAGAGCTTATGCCATGGGAGACGGAGACAAGAAGAACTACAATGGAGATGCACCCAAATGTAACCGATGTTACAAGCATCATTCTGGTCGATGTACTATAATGTGCAAGAATTGCTCTAAGATGGGACACCTAGCTAGGGATTGTAGAGCTCGACCACTTGCTATGGTTCAAGCTACTCCTGAAACTATGAACAAGGCAAATGTTACTTGCTATGGATGTGGAAAGAAAGGACACTATCGGAATGAGTGTAGGGAATCGTGGAACCGAGGAAATCAAGGATCGGGTGGTAATGGGTACAACAATGGAAACCGTGGAGCTGGAGGAAACCGTGGACGACAAGATGATGGGGACCAACGTGTGGAAGCTGGAGTTGCTCATGGGAGAGTGTATGCACTCGGGAACGAGAGAGGAGAAGATCCGAACGTTGTTACTGGTACGTTCCTTCTCAATAATCGTTATGCTTCCATACTATTTGATACTGGTGCCGATAAGAGTTTTGTGTCCACTAAGTTTGCACCCTTACTTGAGAAACCCCCGATGGCCTTAGGAATTGGGTATGATGTAGAGTTAGCCAATGGAAACATAGAAAGGATTAAGACTATCGTTCGTGGATGCACGTTAAACTTTCTGAACCGTCCTTTCAACATAGATCTTCTACCCGTCACATTAGGAAGTTTTGATGTCATTATTGGTATGGATTGGTTATCGAAGTATCGTGCCCATATAATCTGCGATGAGAAGATTGTGCGTGTGCCTTACGGCAAGGAGATTCTGAACATACCAGGAGATAGAAAGGATTTGAGAGGCCCATCTAGATTAGCAGTTATATCTTGCACTAAGTTGCCGAAGCTAATAGAGAAAGGAAGCTACCTTTTCTTAGCCCAAATTTCTGAGAAATGAGAGAAGGAGAAGAAGGAAAGGTGCATTGGGGATGTACATATAGTTCGTGATTTTTCGGATGTGTTTCCCGATGATTTGCCGGGAATTCCGCCTACTAGACAAGTGGAATTTCAGATTGAGTTAATACCTGGTGCTGCACCTGTAGCACGAGCGCCTTATCGTCTTGCACCTACTGAACTAGAAGAGTTGTCAAAACAATTAGCGGAGTTAGCCAAGAAGGGATTCATAAGACCAAGTTCTTCACCTTGGGGAGCCCCGGTCTTATTTGTGAAGAAGAAGGATGGATCGTTCCGAATGTGTATCGATTATCGAGAGTTGAACAAATTAACGGTGAAGAATAGATACCCGTTACCAAGGATCGACGATTTGTTCGATCAACTTCAAGGATCGAGTGTGTATTCGAAGATCGATTTGAGATCGGGATATCATCAGCTTCGAGTGCGCGAGGAAGATATTCTGAAAACGGCTTTCAGAACCCGTTACGGGCATTACGAGTTTCAGGTGATGCCGTTTGGGTTGACTAACGCACCGGCGGTATTCATGGACCTCGTGAATCGGGTGTGTAAGCCGTACTTAGATAAGTTCGTGATTGTGTTTATCGATGACATTCTGATTTATTCAAAGAGTAAGAAAGAACATGAGGAGCATCTAAGACTTATCTTGGAATTGCTCAGGAAGGAGAAACTGTATGCCAAGTTTTCGAAATGTGAATTTTGGATTCCGACGGTACAATTTCTAGGTCATGTAATTGATAGACAAGGAGTTCATGTGGATCCTGCTAAGATTGAAGCGATTAAAGATTGGGCTGCACCTACGACCCCAACGGAAGTTCGTCAGTTTTTGGGATTAGCCGGTTATTACCGAAGATTCATTGAGGGATTTTCGAAGATAGCAAAACCGTTGACCAAATTAACTCAAAAGAGTGTTAAGTATGAATGGGGAGATAAGGAAGAGGAAGCCTTTCAGTTACTTAAGGAGATGTTGTGTAGTGCCCCTATCTTGGCGTTACCCGAAGGTAACGAAGATTTCGTCGTCTATTGTGACGCTTCACATAAAGGTTTAGGAGCTGTGTTGATGCAACGAGAGAAAGTGATAGCTTATGCTTCCCGACAGCTCAAGAAGCATGAGACGAACTACACCACCCATGATTTGGAGTTAGGTGCTGTGGTTTTTGCTTTGAGAATATGGAGACATTACTTGTATGGAACCAAGTGTGTAGTGTTTACTGATCACAAAAGTCTGCAACACATTCTGAACCAAAAAGAGCTTAACATGAGGCAGCGACGTTGGATAGAGTTGCTAAGCGATTACGATTGTGAAATTCGCTACCATCCGGGTAAAGCAAACGTTGTTGCTGATGCTCTTAGTCGAAAGGAGAGAATTCCACCGTTACGAGTTAGGTCATTAGGAATGACTATCGTATCGTCATTACCGTCTCAAATATTAGAAGCTCAAACGGAAGCATTGAAAGCAGAGAATAGACCTGCTGAGAATATATTTGGGATGGCAGAAAATGAGAAAGGATTTGCTAAGCGCTCTGATGGAGTGTTATGTTTTGGAGAACGAAGCTGGGTACCATTGTATGGAGGGATTCGAGAATTGATTATGCATGAGTCGCATAAGTCGAGGTACTCCATTCATCCTGGGTCGGACAAAATGTACCAGGATTTGAAGAAATTATACTGGTGGCCAAATATGAAGGCAGATATAGCATTGTATGTTAGTAAGTGCTTGACTTGCTCTAAGGTTAAAGCCGAGCATCAAAGACCGTCAGGATTGTTGACGCAGCCAGAACTCCCAGTTTGGAAGTGGGAGCGGATTACGATGGACTTTATTACCAAATTACCAAAGACAGCTAGCGGTTGCGACGCTATATGGGTAATTGTGGATCGTTTGACTAAGTCGGCTCATTTCCTGGCGATTAGTGAAGATGATAGTGTGGAAAAACTTGCGAGGTTGTATGTGAAGGAGATTGTTTCTCGTCATGGAGTCCCGATATCTATTATTTCGGATCGGGATAGTCGTTTTACGTCGGCTTTGTGGCGATCACTTCAAACGGCTTTGGGAACGAGACTTGATATGAGTACTGCATATCATCCCCAAACCGATGGTCAAAGTGAGAGAACTATCCAAACTTTAGAGGATATGCTTCGTGCATGCATCATAGACTTTGGTAAAGGCTAGGAGAAGTATTTACCCCTTGCGGAATTCTCCTATAATAACAGCTACCACACAAGTCTTAAGGCTGCACCATTCGAAGCTTTGTATGGCAGAAAGTGTCGTTCGCCGATTGGTTGGGCAGAAGTTGGAGATAGTCAACTTACAGGCCCTGAGCTTATCTTGGAAACTACAGAGAAAGTAACGCAGATTCAAGATCGACTGCAAGCAGCTAGAGATAGGCAGAAAAGCTACGCTGATCAGAGGCGTAAACCCCTAGAATTCCAGGTTGGAGACAGAGTTATGTTGAAGGTCTCGCCTTGGAAGGGTGTGATACGTTTTGGGAAACGTGGGAAATTGAATCCCCGCTACATTGGACCATTTCTTATTCTGGAAAGGATTGGGCCCGTAGCGTATCGTTTGAAATTACCTTTGGAACTGAATAAAGTTCATGATGTGTTTCATGTTAGTAATCTGAAGAAATGCCTTTCAGAGGAAACACCAGTGATACCTATCAAGGATATTCGTGTGGACGAAAGTTTGAATTTCGTGGAAGAGCCGATTGAGATAATGGATAGAGAGATCAAACGACTCAAGAGGAGTCGTATTCCGCTCATCAAAGTTCGTTGGAATTCGCGGCACGGACCGGAATTTACGTGGGAACGTGAGGATGAGTTTCGGAAAAGATATCCGAAGTTATTCACTTCGTAGATGGGTTATTTCGAGAGAAACTCGGGACGGGTTCCTTCTGAGGCTGGGAGGATGTGACAACTGGCAAAATAGGGAGCCGTTTTATAAAACCCGCATTACATTTATATAATAAATATGGAATTTCTGAAAATTTATTGTGACGAGATATTTTACAAATGTTGGTACGTGATTTAATCGTACGACGTATTTGGGATTTAGTTATTTAATTATGGTTTGGTTTGATTCGGACGTGATGAATTATTATTTTTGAGATCATTATTGTTGGCACTACTTTGACTCCGGCACTAGGTTGACCTAACAATTTAATTATATTTTTATGGAGTTCGGATATTTTATTATTTTGAAACGGGTTCGGTTGGAAAAAGTGATTGATTATTAAAGGTTTCGGGTTTGGCCCGTGTGTTTATTTGGGGCTACTTAGCCCACTACTATCACTAATAATAATAAAACAAAATTAATTTTTTTTCTCTCATATGAATCGTCCTTGTGTGTGAACCGACCCCCACAACCCCCTCACCACTTTACTCTCTTTTCTCTCTCAAGTTATCACCTCCAAACCCTAACCCTCCTTAGCCGCCGCCCCTTTAGTCGGCTGCCACCACCTCACCGCCGCTCCACCACTATTAACACCATCACCAAACGATTCCCCATTCCATTTCCTACTAGATCCATCATAACACGCGCCCAAACTCTTCATTTTTCTTTCGATTTCACCTTAAATTCGTCACTCCTTGGTGTGGTATTGAAGATCCATTCGAGTTCTTATTTGGTGGATAAAGGTAGGCCGAGTTTTGACTCGGATTTGTACTCGAATCGTGACCTAGGGTCACGGTTTTCTTTTGGTTTTTCGGGTTCCATGGATTTATAAACAAGATTATTGGGTTTTGATGAAAAAGGTTAAAAGATGATGTTTGGTATCCGGGTGGGTTGATTGGAATCCGATTTGGTGGAAGGATTCTTGATTGAATGGTTTTCTTGGTTGGTTCGATGCTCGGGTTGAGCGTAACCGAGACCCTCGAGGTCTCGGAGTTGGTTTTGTGGCTTGTTTTGTCGAGCCGAGGGCTATGGGGATCCTCCCCACACCATCTTGTTGTTGTTGTTTGATTGTTGCCGAGACCCTAAGGGTCCGTTTGGTTTGAAATGGCTCGATGGGAGCAAGGCCGTGACCCCCTTGGGTCCGGTCGAATGGGTTGTTTTTAATTGGACCTTGTGGTCGTTTGGTATTTGGCCGAACACCCCCCCCCTAGGGGCTGTTTTGGTTCGAGCAAGCTCAAAGAGCTAGCCGAGACTCTTTAGTCTCGGGTGTGGCTCCATTTCATGTCTTGAACTTATGTTTGACCCGGGTTGACTTGGTAACTCAACCCGCCTATATTTGGTTTCGGACAATATTGTTACTTGTGATTATTTATTCGTGTGATGTTCACATTTTGGACATTGGTTTATTATCTTGGACGCGTTGCGGTATCTATTGTCTTTGAGTATATTTGGAGATGTGTTGACGAAAGTGAATTGGGGACCGTTGTGATACGGTTACTAGAATGACGGAGATAGGATTAGTCGGGTGCCGTAGTCGGACCCTCATGTTGTAGCACGTGGATTTGAGATTGGTTGGACGGAGTTATTATATTTATTATTGTGACTTGATTATATTGTTTGGACTTGGACTATGAGCCGAGGGTCATGACTCGGACATTTGGACCAAATTCTATGACTCGATAAATCTTTAAAGGTTGATATTAAAAATAAAACTCGTAATAATATTATTAAGAATATAATCGTTTATATACGTATATAGACGTGTTAAACGTATATATATATATATATATATATATATATATATATATATATATATATATATATATATATATATATATATATATATATATATATAAATGCGTATATTAATAATAAAACGATCACGAGTAAACGTATAATAATAAAGCGATAGTTATTACACTATGAAAATGGTGCAATAAATGTCGGGATATTATTATAACTAATAACCATATATATATAATGACGAACTTTACGTCGAATAACTAACAACTAAAAACGTGATTTTAATTATAAAAATAGAAACTTATCGAGTTATACGAATTTTGGGTCTTTAAAGTCCAAGTGGGCATTATATTGTGACTTTGTGTTGTCACGGATATATGACGGTTAATATAAACATTTTATACATCGAATGACTTATTCTAGATCGAGTTATTTGACGATATAAAATGGATATATTAATGGGCATCGTATCCCACGACGCCCATAGGATGTGGTATATATTTTAGGGTAATGAATTACTATATGTCTCGTGGAATTTTGGCCGATTCGACGATATATATAGGGAATTCATTGGGCTACGACATATACCAAATAGAAACTTATGTGCAATGTGTTTTAGATTGGGTATAATTTTGGAACGATATATTACGTAAATAAATATGGGAGGTTACCAAATCGACGGATTTGATAAGCTTCGATAATTATTTAAATAATATATTGGGCTAACGTTAGACCTGTAGTTGTCTTATTATCGTTCTTTGTTGAGGCTTGTTGGTTGTGTTGTGTCGACCCTCCACCCGTATGGATACCAAACGTCGAATTTCAAATGAATATGAAGTAAACTCGAGAAAAGTATATTTTGGAAAGTAAAATGAATTACGTTCGGGAATGGGAATACTTGTTTTTGTGGAAGTGTTTTCTTAACGAATTTAATATTTTTAGGAAGTGCCGAGTCAGTAGTCGCCGTTACGTGAGTTGCTTGAGATTTACTTACGTCTTTCTTCTAACGTTTCTTTTGAGGATTTCTGGACTTGAGGTGAGTCATAGCCCCACTTTTTACTCTTGAACTTTGTTTTCAATACTTGGGGTGAGAAACGTGCAAATGTTTTATATGGACTATTATCGCTTTTTGATTTCAAAACTTGCTATGCTTATAGAACTAGGTAGAGTGAGGCCTAGACTAGATCTAGGTAAGCTATTGATTCGGTTATTGAGCGAGGCCTAGACTTGATCTAGGTAAGCTAGTGATTTGGTTGTTGAGCGAGGCCTAGTCCCCGAACTAGGTAAGCTAATTGATTTGGTTATAGAGCGAGGCCTAGACTAGATCTAGGTAAGCTATTGATTTGGTTGTTGAGCGGGGCCTAGTCCCCGAACTAGGTAAGCTATTGGATTGATTATAGAGCGAGGCCTAGACTTGAGCTAGGTAAGCTATTGATTGGATTGATTTGAGCTATAGCGTGCACCTATAGGGATGATTTGATTTGGTTGGATTATTTTGGTTGGATGATTGAGCCCTAGTCTAGCTAGCAAGCGTTTTACGTATATGTCAACTATATTGAATTAAGAATCTAAACCTATGATCTCACCAGCGAAAGCTGACTTTTAGCGCGTTTTCTCAGGTAATTAAGTGATGCTCTATGGATGCTTGGGATTGGAGGCTTGGCACTTGGCACCGGTTATGGATCTTTATTTCTAAAACTCTGATAACTATTGTGGACCTATATTATTTCTTTTGGGCCTGACTTTGGATGATTTTGGGATAATGTAAACTTTAAAACCCCGCGTGGTTGTATTTTATCTTGTTTACTTTATCTCGTTCTTTTATGTCTTGTGTTTGGATACCAATCCCCGTAGCACCCCGAAAGCTTGTTGAGTCTTCTGCTGTACCAAATTTTGGGGGTGTTACAGCTCACCTGAAGTAGCACTTAGTTTAGCCTTAGTATCAACAGGTGTAGGAGATGGCTTCCAAGAAGACATGCCTGCTCGCTCAATAATATCCTGAGCATATATAAATTGACATAGAAATAGACCATTTTGGTGACGGGTGACTGCAATTCCCAAAAATAGTTTAATGGCCCAAGATCCTTCATTGCAAATTCTTTAGCCAAAAGCCCAATAATGGAGTGACGAAGTGTATCTGATGATGTGGTCAGGATTATGTCATCAACATATAATAAGAGATAAGCTAAGTCACTGCCATTACTATAGACAAACAAAGAGTGATCAGATCAACTATGCATAAAACCAATCGTAGTAACAAAATCCGCAAAAACGTTGATACCAAGCACGTGGTGCTTGCTTGAGGCTATATAGAGTTTTTTTTAGCAAGCAAACATGATTAGGGTGCTTAGCATCACGAAACCCCATTGGTTGATACATATACTGTTTCATTAAGTGTGCCATGCAAAAATGCATTTTTAACATCCAACTGATGAATGGACCATGATTTGGAAATAGCCAAAGTAAGAACAGTGCGGATAGTGGCGGGTTTGACTACTGGACTAAAGGTTTCATCACAATCCATGCCTACTTGTTGAGACCTGCCATCACCAACTAAACGAGCCTTATAGCGCTCAAAAGAACCATCTGATCTCAATTTATGCTTAAAAATCCACATAGACCTAATGACATGCATATCAGGGGTGCGGGGTACAAGCTCCCACGTCTCATTTTCAATAAGAGCATTATACTCATCAAGCATGGCACTTTTCCAATATGGGTTGGACAAAGCATCTTTTGGGTTACGGGGAATGGGACATGGAGATGTAGTGACTGAAAGATTGAATGGATCTTTTGGTTTAGAGATACCAGACATGCTTCGAGTATGCATGGTATGTAAAGGAGTTACCGGTGGTATGTTTGAAGATGGAGGTCGAGAGGTTGATGGGGGCACGACGGGTTGCTGAGATATTGGACTGTAGTGGTGAGTTTAATAGGGAGGATTGAGATGTTGGTCAACGAGGAGAAATTTGGGTATTGATTGGACTAGGTGGATGAGGCAGATTATCATTTGGTTGATTGGATGTGGGGGAGCAACAGGAAGGGGACTCCCCATGCTGTTGTGACAGAAGGTTGAAGGTGGCCTGATGTGGTGTTGGGGTCGACTTGAGTTGAAACCTGGTTTGTCCCATGGGAGAAATTTGACCCAGTAGAGGTTGTGCGGTTTGCTGGAACAGAATTAGAAGAAAAAATGGAAGTATTAATGGGTGAAGGCCATCATTAAGAAATGAGTAGCTGGAAGGAGTAGGATTATGGAGTTTGGCAAACGGTAATAGTGTCTCATCAAAAATAACATGACGCGAGAGAATGATTTTGTGAGTAGCCAAGTCATAGCATTTGTAACCTCTATGATTCGAAGGGTATCCCAAGAAAACACATGGTGTAGAGCGTGGTTGTAATTTGTTAATAGTTGTGGAAGGGAGAAGAGGATAACACAAACAACCAAAAACTCGAAGGTGATCAGAGCATGGGGTGCGATTATAAAGTATGTCTGTTGGGGTTTTGTGATTGAGAAGTTTACTGGGTAGGATGTTTAGTAAGTATGTGGCCACTTGAAGTGCATCATGCCAAAATTGTGGGGGCATGGGGGAGTGAGATAACATGGTTCGAATGATGTTATTTATTGCACGTATTTTGCGTTTGGCTTTTCCATTTTGTGATGATGTGTGTGGACAAGAGAATCGAAAAACCATTCCATTGTCATTACAAAATTGGTGAAAATATGAGCTATTATATTCTTTGCCATTATCACATTGAAAAGTTTTAATACTCATTTGAAATGTGTACGAATAAAGTTGTAAAGGGAAATGAAAGTGGGATAAACATGTGATTTATTTCCAAGAGGAAAAGTCCATAGAAAATTTGAATAATCATCAATAAATAAGATGTAATATTTGTGACCACTCGAACTTAATACTGGTGAAGTCCACAAATCACTATGAATTATATCAAATGGCAACGATGTAGAAGACGATGAATCATAAAAAGGTAATTGAATATGTTTGCCAAAAACACAAGATTGACAAATAGAAGAAATCCTAGATGAATTACATTGAATGTAATCTTTATTTTTAAGCGAGCGTAATACATTAGCGTCCGGATGACCTAAGCGATGATGCGATAGATCTTGAGAAATAGCAGCGAAAGTAGAAGGTGCGGTGATTTGATGGAGAGCAGATTTAGTAATCGGGTAAAGATCCCCAACACTATTACATCGCATGATTGGCATCCCCGTCTAAAAATTGTAAATAGAAAAACCAAAAGGATCAAAAGCAATAGTAAGATTATTATCTGTTGAAAGACGCCGAACTGATATTAAATTTTTAATAAGGTGAGGTGCAACCAGGACATTTTTTAGGTAAAGGGAATGATAGGGAGGTGAAAGATGACGTATGTCCATAACTATGAATTGGAATAGTATTACCATTGCCAACAATTATATGTTTTGGAATGCTCAAATTGAAATAAGACGAGAGATTACCTTGAGATGTCGTCATGTGAGAGGTAGCACCCGTATCCATATACCACTGATCATTTGGTGGATTGAGAGTCATGGTATGCATTGCTTGATCAAGGTCTGTTGGAACATTAGCAGCAGTAGAGGCAACATAGGATTTAGTTGTGCGTGGGCCGAGCAAACCTGGTCCTCCAGATGGGGTGTTAGGCCGAGTCCATGGAATAGTTGGGTAGGACAGTGGTGGAGTGTCCCATTGAACTGGTGACCAGGCCCAAGGAGCAAAGAGACCCCAACCTTGGAAGTGTTGGTAGTTATTGTTGTTGTTGTTTGACCGACCGCGACCTCGACCTCCATTACGACCACCACCACGATTATTGTTGTTTCTGCCACAACCACGGTTCGAGTTGAAGTTGCGTTGTGGAGCCTGAGATTGAAGAATAGTACCAGAAGATGAGTTTTGATGGGTTTTGGGGGTGGTCGAAGAGGCCACAAGAGCAGTACCATTGGTGATGGCTGGGTTTGTTACTTGTTTGCTTTCATGGGTTTCCTCAAGAATCAACCTGGAACGTGCTTCATAAAACAATGGGAGGGGATCACTTTGCTGAATGTAACTTGCAACGCTATCATAGCTTTCATTAAGATTGGCTATGAGTTGCAAAACAAGACGATGGTTGGAGACAGGTGCTCCACCATTTGCAAGTTGATCCGCAAGCATCTTAAGCTCTTGACAATAGGTAGAAACAGAAGAGAAGTTGTCAAGGCGGGTGTTGGTGAATTGATGTTCCAAGTAAATGGCACGAGAGTTCTGATTGTCTTGAAAAATATTTTTCAAGGCAGCCCATGCTTTGGCAGTGGTATATCAGGTTCCAGTATGGTGTGCAAGAGATCATTAGATATGGTTCCATATATCCATTGAAGGACGATGGCATCCAAGGTGGACCAAGTTTCAGGGTCGACAGTGGATTTTGGTGAAGTATCCTTGTCCTTGTCTTTTTGTGCGGAAGAGCAGGGAGATGATGGTGGTGGGGGAATGATGTGATCAATCACCTTGTATGCTCGACAGTGAATTTTGAACAATTCTGCCCACGAAGCATATTGCCCATTTTCCATCTCAAGTTGGATGGGGATGGGGTTCTTGATGTTGGTAACAGAGAGTGCAGGGTGGAACTTGGAGTCTGCCATGAGAGAAAAAGATTTGAGAAAAGAGGAGGCGATATAAGGTTTGGTATGAGGAAGGCCTGATACCATGTAAGAATTCAATCGTGTGTTTCATTCATAATATCAAGGCTCTTTATATACAGAGTGGATACATATCAATCCTAACTAACTAGGAGTGAATTACAGGATCTGTGACATACATTCCAAATATACATGATTTACACAATATGCTAATAATGTACATTATATGCTAATAGGTTTAAAGTGATTACAAATGAGTTGTGTTTATCATCTTCATCATCATTCTAATCTTCATTTGGTTATTTCTAATCTTTTTTGATATCTTTATCGAATTGCATTAGTTTGATGAAGTTTATATGCCTAGAGATGATTATGAAATTTAAGTCGGTAGTTATAAGAGCATCCGTGATGGTGGCTTAGACCACGAGTGGTGACAATTACTTCCTAGTCCACACGTGAAGAAGCAAAATGGACTAGGTTTGGTGGTGCACACCAGCAAACGTGGTTGGTTTGTTTGCATATGAAGGATATATTGTGAGGTATGTTTGTATATATGTGGGATGTGTTTATGTGTTGGTTTAGTGGTCACCACTACGGTTGTTTGTTAGTTGGTTTGGTGAAGCTAGGGAGTGAATGATGAGGTGGTGACAACGGGTATGATGGCAATTACATTGAGTCTAAGAAAGTTATAGTGAAGTGGCATGCATGACTTGGTAAATTAGGGAAAACCTTTGATAGCTTCTAGCATGTTGTTGCTCAACTGTACAACGTTTCATTTCGTAAGAAATTATGGTATAGCCAATATTGAGAGTTTCTGTTCTTTAGCTTTGACTAGTATTTTACTAATTAATGGCTGAATGTTTCTAGAGTAAACGGAACGTTCACAATCAATTGTTTTGAATGCTTATCAGAGGCAAACCATGTTTACTGAGATATAACCCTTTGCAAAAAAAAAAAAAAAAAAAAAAAAAAAAAAAAAACTCAATCTTACACGATATATAGGCATCGGGGTACTTAAGGATGAATAGGAAAATCACTTCTACAAGCTGTTGCTAACGATAGATATATTTCACTGACAAGATTTCTCGAAATTGTATTTGTCGTTTAATGTTTTTCTAGAATTTTTTAGAGAGTTCGTGTCGAAAAGGAGAAGAGTTGTCACCGATAACGTTTACGGGTTATCAATAATCGCAAGCGGTAAAGGGTGATAACTTTTGTCCCTTTTTTCCTTGAGCTCTCCGAAAACTAGATTAGCATTTAACCACCCCAGTTTCTGGAAAATCTAAGCGGCAAAATATATTCATCATTATAACCCACGGCATAGCTTGAATAGAAGTTTTTACTCATCATTCAATACCGAATCCATATCCATTGTGTAAGAGTGAGGGATGCTTGTTTCTTTTCATGAGGTTCAAGTAGATGTGCATCTAGATAAACATGGGTTGCCTACGACAGTGCAAGACTTTGTAGTCAAATAACATGTTCTCATGTCGTGAGAGATAAGTTAATAAAGTTGGGGTGTAAAAATGTAGTTTAAACAAAAAAGCGAGCTAGAGAACTAAAAGAAAAAATAACTACTCGTATATAAAAAATAGGAAAAAGTAAACATGGTGTAATTTAATACGATAAAGTTTATTTGGAGTGTAAACCCTTTCCAAATTGTATGGTCACATACTTTAATATTAGAATTATAGTAAGAGATCGACGTGTTTATACGAAGCACACAATGATGATTGAGTATTCGAGATTTCGAGAACATTAAAAAGTCAAAAGAATAGAGAATAATTAGTAGTATATTATTCTAATGTAAACATTTTTATTTTATAGTAAACATATGTGTATATATACAAATCATGCCATGTGAACTAAACTTTTTATGTTAATATATTGCACACAAGGTTTTAAATACGTAAAACGTTTGTAAGATTTGTATGATTGATGATAATGCAGCTAATCTAATCTCTCATATAAGTAGTAACCTCGGTTTGGTTATAAGGAACACTATCTATTCTTTGTCCTAATTCATCTAGTCCTAGATTGTCAAAACAGCTAGTAATGATGTTGAACATCGAAAAACAATCAAGCAAACTTGTAAAACCCTTCGTTCCAACTCCTCCGACACTCCGTCACTACAAAATAGGCCTCGTCGATGAGCTTATGCCCTTCATAAATATAGGTCTAGTTCTATATTTCTCCACAGATAGCAATCACGACGCAGAGTTTGTTACACGCCTAGAAAAATCGCTTGAGAAAACTTTACCACGATTCTACCCTCTTGCTGGTAGATTTGTCAATAAAACTCTAACAATTGATTGCAACGATCAAGGTGTGGGCTTTATACATGCTAAGGTTAACATCAAACTGCAAGATATTCTTGCTCCCAATGTGAATGTTCAGTGTGTTGATGATTTCATTCCATCCAAGAAATTTGCCATTGATCAATTCCACGAACCCCTACTTACGGTTCAAGTGACCATGTTCGAGTGTGGTGCTGTAGCACTTGGTGTAAATGTTTCACACAAGATTGTTGATGCTGCAACTCTATCTACGTTCATAACTGAATGGGCTGCTATGAACCGAAATGAAAATGAGATTGAATCCACGGGGCCAGGTTTCAACTCGTCCTCTTTATTTCCTGGTCGATGTTTTAGTACCCTTCCGTTACCACTTATAACGGAAGATATGTCAAGCAAGTATACCAGAATGATGCTTTCATTCAATGAGAGTGTAATATCAAAATTGAAAGCAAAGTCCATGGCCAAGGAAAATATTTGCACCAAATATTATTCAAAGGTACAGTTGGTATCATCCATTATTTGGAAGGCTTTCATCGATGTTGATCGCGCAACAAACAATATTCCGAAAAACTACAATCTCCTGCAGCCAGTAAACCTAAGGGGGAAAACGGCATCCTTAATAGACAAAAATTCATGTGGTAATATTTTTGCCCTTTGTGTCACCGAAGCTGGAAATGCTGAAACAAGTGAAGAATTGGCAGATCTCTTAACTAACAACGTCAAGAAAACTATAAATAGCATCTCAAATGTTTGCCATGATAGTGAAGATGGCCAAACGACGATTTTAAATAATGTCACACTAAAGGACGTTAATATTCAGGAATCGACTCATATGCTCACGGTAAGTAGTTGGAGTAAGTTCCCCTTTTACGAAGCTGACTTTGGTTTCGGAAAACCAACTTGGGCAGCCCCTGCAAGGACCGCTATCCAACCGGCAGCAATTTTGATGGACGATGCACAAGGCAATGGAGTTGATGCACATTTTCTCGTGGAGAAAGAAAACGTCCCTTACTTCGAACGAGCTCTAGAAAACATTTCATTTGCTGATTAAATTTATGTTTTCCATGTGTTTTTATAGGTGTTTAATCGTGTGCTTATTTCGTTCGAGTTGTTTGATGTCAAACATATAGTCGGGTATTTTCTTTGCTTCTCTAATAGAATAAAAAAGAGTTATATAAATATCAACTGTTAACGGGTGCTCTTATGAATAATGGATGTCGATTTTAATATCAAAATCAACAATTAAACTTTTGATTTGTGAATGATTTTTACCCACGCATCACTGCGGTGTTTGAAAACATCTGTTTTGTCTATAGTAAATGAACGATGAAAGCTCGATACATAGAAGTTCACATCATAAGATACGAAGTTAGAACAAACAGTGAAATTTAAGAAGATAAAATGAGGATCGAAAAATATTAGTTGCGGGCTGCAGCGGTTGAAAAAAACAGCTTACTTGAGGGTTGAGAAAAGAACCACTTCTAAAATTGCTTATATTCTTATTTGGGTAAAATAAGCAGTATTTGATAAGAAGGTATTTAAAAGTGCTTATTTGAGATAAGGATAAAATTGCTTCGCGACTGTAGTACTAAACCTTAAACCGCTAATAAATGTATTGAAATTTTCTAAACGTATATATTGCACATTTTTTTACTAAATGAGCAAATTCAAACTGCTTATAACAATAGTCGTACAATATAAACCCTTTTAATCTTAAAAAGCATTATGTTACAAAAATGATTTCGGGGATGTTATGGCTCACATCACAAACGTGATGGTCAACGACCAAAACAAACAGTTTTATTCGTATCAGATATCTACCCGATTCATACCCATTGTAATAAACATTAACTTTTTCTTGGACGAAAACAGATTTACATACTTAAGGATGTAGACTCAATGCGTCCTCTAGGCAAAGTTCGAAACAAAGTCATAGCCATATCGGCTTCCTCTAAAAAGTTAAGACAGTTTGACAGTGAGCACTTGTTCGTCAAAAAGATTCAGTTCAGCAAAAAATGTTCAAATACTAGAAATAGAGTAATAAAAATGACCCGTGATTTAATCAGGAGTCGGAAGACTGAAGGTGATTATGAAGACATGGATGTCGACATGGGATAAACTTAACCATTTTGCAACTTCCTTTACAACTACACATACATTGATGTGCTTTTCACACATAGTAATCAAAAGGCAAAGAAAGTTAATCAAAATTCAAAACTTTAGTCTTTGCACATATAGTATAAACTTAATGAATTTGCAAGTTCTTTTACAACTACACATACATTGCTGCAAGTGCAACACTAGTTGTTATTCGACCCAAAAAAAAGAATAAATCGTTACACACCCTCTACAACATTCTATATATAAACTAATTTCACAAATTTATAGTGTTTCCTACAGTATAAAGACATTTTCAGCTTCTTCTTTATCTCTTTTGGAAGACGAAAGATTTCATTGCAAAAGCAAAAATGACTGCAAACAAGAAACAGAATCCAAAGACCATGAAAACTGCAACTCCAAGGAAATCATGTCTGTAACCAAATACTTTGTTGACTAATACTTTTGTAGGCACAGTGTTGACTCCATCTGATAACATCACAGGGTCATTTAAGTCACCATATTGGGACACAACTAGCCCGTAAAGAGTCCATGCTATGGGGTTTGCCCAATAGTACCATCTCCACCATATCGGAATTCTCTGCAAGATTATAGCAAGCTTTAATTATCATTTATAAAATTCAAAAGGGTGAAAAAGTGCAAACTGAATGGTAGCCCCATTGTGCATTCAGTATCTTAAGTAAAATCTTGAGGTATATTTTATCTCATGGTTGGTAAAATCATGAAAAAAATAACTAGAAAGGAAACGGGTCAAATGAGTCAAGTGGGTCAACTTCACATAATGAGTATTTACTGGTGCACACAACATTTATTTACATAACATTTAGAAAAATGGAGAAAAATATGTTTGCAGTTAACCTAACCTAACGTGCCTTGATTCTTAAAAGCTAAAAGTTAAAACTACTCAGTTTGACCCATTATGCAATCCGCTTGACCTGCTGATTTTACCACATCTTTTCATATATACTAAATGCTGATAAGAGATATTATAGCATGTTTTTCTGACAGAAAAGTCTTGATTAATGCATTATCACACATACAGGGAGTGGCCCCTATCTATATTCAGTAATGAATTAAGTTGACCATATATGATACGCAATTGACAAATAAAGTTTTTAAAAAAATGATTATAGCATGTCAAATATATCTTGTAGCAAGCGAATATGATGATTTATTTTAGAAATTCATGTGATGATTACCATATTCATATAGTGTAGATTTTTAGAATGCGAAATAGCTCTTATTTTTAATTAGAAATTTAGTTTATAAGCATAGAAGGCAAGTAATCTCCGCTAAAACTCTAAATGAGTAAAAAAAAAAGTAATTGATATATGCTGTTTTTAGATTTTAAATCAATTAGATTTCTGTAGTTGCGTTATTTTTTAATTAGATGATGGTAAAGAGATGAATGCAAGTACATTATAACATCATATGTTGTTCTTACTTCTTACGCCCTACTAAAAGAAATGCAATCCAGTAACTAAAGGGAGAATCCCAACTTGCTTACCGTATGAGGGATCATAAATCCACTGAAGAGGTTCCAAAGCATGTAAAAAGGAGCACCAATAATGGCAGCAACATTGTGATTAGGTGTCATGGCGGTTGTCATCATTCCATAGAAAGTGAAGTAAAGCATCGTCAAGTACATAAAGTATATGTACCATATAAATTTCCATGTAGTCCATTCAAATGCAGCTAGTGAGTAGAATATGGTACTGTAAATAAGTGCTTGTGCCAACACATACGGAAACTCAATTGCACCCTACAAACACGTAAAAACTTATTTTAGCAGAATGGGGTGAATGATACAAACTTTCGAATGATGATATGGTCCAAAATGAAGGACCTCACCTGAGCAAAGGCGAATGGTAAAGCTGAATACATGCCAGCAGCTCTCTCTCTGTATGAGATAAATCTTTCCACAGAAAGGACAGGCTGGACAGCGGTAGCATTGGTAATTCCTATAAACAGTACGGCTAAGTACATTGATCCCATCGCATTAAACAAATCCTGTTGATTATCCCTAACAATTGTAAAGAAAATGAGTTAATAAGAATGAAACGTGGGATACCTACATAATGACAAAGCCAAGGTTATACGCATTATGCACTAAATACTCACCGTTTTGAACCAAATTTCCAACATATTGTTCCAAGCATCAGTGAAATGATAGAGGTATAGAAAAAACGAACTGCAGTGTATTGTGGGTTTCGCCAATAAGAAAGGTATTGCTTCCAAAGACAAGTAGCAAACTGATCCATGTATGATCGTGAGTACTTGGTTGGAAAATGCAATTCTTTTGAATCAACTCTTGGTTTCTTTAGTCTTTCGGCCAAATCTCTGTTACGGCTGAGACAGCATAGATGGAAGGCATGCGAAAGAATATATCAGTTAATGGGAAGATTAATTAAAAAAATGAACAAAGGAAATATAAGAGAAACAGAACATACATAAATAATTTGGACTGCCTGTAAATTTCAGCAAAATCTACACCTAATCGGGCTTCTTCTACTTGTGAAGTAACCTCTAACATCCATGTTGCAGGATTATGTCCAGCTTTTATCTTCCGAACTCCTTCAATTGCCTACATAGCATATTACAGCGTTTAAACTAATGAAACCCGAATTTGAAAGTACATATCAATAGTCATATAAGCAACCAAACCTCAAAATACTCGACAAGTTTGCATGATCTTGGGCCAAGTGGACCTGCATAAATGAGCTGCCCTCCTCGCTTCATAAATAGGAGCTGCATCGAATCGATTATTGTTAAATGATGAAAACTTTGAGAAACTGTGAATGAAAAATATGTTTAATTATCAGTACAACTGTAGTTTTCAGGTAATAACCTCATCAAAGGCCTCAAAAATGTCGATGCTGGGTTGATGTATGGTGCAGACAATCGTTCGCCCAGTGTTTACAATGTTTCTCACTGTCCTCATCACTATAGCTGCAGATCTTGCATCGAGTCCTGAAGTGGGTTCATCCATAAATACTATAGAAGGGTTGGCAACTAACTCAACAGCTATCGTCAGGCGCTTCCTTTGCTCGGTTGACAAGCCATTAACTCCAGGAAGACCAACCAATGCACCTTTGAGTGGAGTGAGTTCAACAAGTTCCATTACCTCCTCAACGAAAATCTGATAATGAACAAGAAGGCTGGCTTTATATCACATAATCAAAAAACAAGATGCAGTGATCCATCACACATTTCAGAGTTACCAGTTTCGACCTGTTTACTTATATACATTTATGGGTTGTATTCTAATCTTAAAAAAATTATTTCTAAAAAGGGAATGGGCTGTATTGTAATTATAACTAACACATTAATTATGAATCAAATTGGAGAAAAGAAGTGTTTGTGAGTCAAACTGGACCAATTTGACAAGGTAAAATGACCCATTATCCATCATGTCGCCTCTAATATATATGCTCTATACCTTTTGGGTTTTGCTGTCGACATCTGCTGGTAGACGAAGCCAAGCAGAGAAGAGAAGTGATTCTACAACAGTCAAACAAGGCGAATGGATGTCGTTTTGCTCACAGTAACCAGATATCCTAGCAAAAGTCTCTTGCGACTTTGGATAGCCAGAAATATGGATGCTTCCCTCTATTACTCCACCAGTTTTTCTTCCAGCTAAAACGTCCATTAGTGTGGTCTTACCAGCACCACTTACCCCTACTAATGCAGTAAGCACACCCGGCCTAAATGCTCCAGTCACATTAACCAGCAACTGTAATCGGTCTTCTACAACCCCTTCTTGCTTCAACTCCTAAATAAGTAATCGATGTTGTTAGCGACTATTCAAATTGATATTTTTGGGAAAAGAAAATATAGAAATTTACACACCGGAGGCACATCAACATAGTAATTGATATTGCTGAATGCCATTGAAAGTGGCTGAAACGGTAGAACCATGCCTCTTTGATGAATATTCTTTCCTGAAAAAATGATGATATACATATTTGAGAAATAATCTTACACAAAGAAAACGGTAACCTATATTATGAATCCATGGTTACCGGTGAAAGATCCGGAATGCTCCAAAAACTCTCTGAGCTGAATAACAACACTTTCACCATTGTTTTTTCCATCCTTGTCCTTGCGTTCTTCAGAAACAACGGTTTGGCTCCCTCCCAAGGCTATAGGTTTGATAAAAGAAATCAATAGTTTCTGAGACTTTAGATCAAATAAAGAGAATAAAATTTCATATACTAAGCAGCGACGGCTTACGGTTGAGGTAAGATAGGAAGATGGTGAAAAGACCATTGAACAAGATAGTGTATCCAAGCAAAGCGCCAAGGCCAATCCAGTACCAATAAGTCTGTGGGAAAATGCTGCGTGCTTTAAGCACTCTCTCACCTAGCGTCATTGTTGATTGGTTCACTATCTGCAAGAAAAAAAGCTAAAGCTATAATGTATGGAAATTACTGAATGCATATTGGCCACATCGAGCAATATCTGCTTTTAATAATCAATAGAATTCACTTCAAAGTTTTTGACCATCTAATAATACAATTTTCTATATTGTGGTAGATATAGCGTATAAATGATTTTGAAAGAGAGATTATTACTTTATCCCAAGAATGCCCACGAAGTTCATTTACGGATACTGCATTTTGAGCATACATCAAAGGAGAAATCCAGAAGCCCCACATCCACCAACTCGGTATACTATCTGTTACAATACAGGAAGTTTAAAATTAAAAAAAAAAAAAAAAAAAAAAAAAAAAAAAAAGTGAAGAATGTTGAACGGACAAACATTAGTATTGTACCTCTTGATATCACATATCCACCAAGAGCCATAACTATTAACATCGCAAAAGAACCAAAGGTATTAGCCACGATCATATTACGCCCCAAGGCTCCCATCAAGCGGAACAGACTGATAGACATTTGGTGCAGGAAGAAATATAGCAGAATCTGCTTAAGGAACCTGAAGACGTAAAAATCAACCTGTCATATTCCACCTGAAGTTAGCCAGCATAGTTTGCGGAAAATCATGTAGACATGTACCTGAGAAAACTTGGATCAAGCCCAACGACGTAATAAGTAACTATCACCCATATACCAGACTCAATGAGTGAAGTTGGGATACTTAAAATCCATGAAGGAAGTGTATAAATCCAACAAGGATAAAAGTGCAAGTCTCTATGCTTGTAGATCACTGGAAGCTTGGCAACTAACATCGGGACTTCTGTGAACCCATTAAAAAGAAGAATAACCATAGAAAAATAAAGCTCCCCAAGATATAGGCCTCCATCATCAACCGTTGAATGATGCAGAGTTGTTCGGAAGAAAACGCTCATTGTGATTAATGCAACAATTAGAAGCTGGAAAACAGTAGATGGTACTTAAGATCAACACAAGTTTGATAACATAAACATTCAAAATATGCTTTATGAGACTGCAATACTAGTCTGTTGGCTAACTATATTACCTGAACGAATTTAAAAACGTAGATAAATGAGTTTCTTTTCATCAGTAGCAATTGCCAGTTAAAACTTGTCTTAAGAAGTTCGCTTCTCTTGACACCGTAACTAGAAGTTGATAAGGCTGCCGGATGATTGTATTGCCTGTCAAATGGAACACTTAGTTCCTCAACTAAGTTCTTTCCTACTCGATATGAGCGAAATGCTTCAGCAAACTTTTTGACAGGTATGTAGCGATAATCTCGTTCTGGAACAGACCAATATTGCTCTTGATCCTTCTCAGAAACAACCTGTTTCATTTAACATATTTGACTTAATGAAACTGAACATATAATTCATTCACTTCTGATAATTCTGCGACAACTTACTTCTTGAAGGAAGTCTGCAACATTCTTCCTCTGCGGGCATTGAAATCCCATAAACGCAAAGAAATCAAGAGCGGCATTTCTTGGCCCTTGGTATACTATTTGACCCTCACATATGAGTATAACATCATCAAACAAATCATAAGTCTCGGGAGCAGGTTGAAGAAGTGAAACAACCGTAGTCCCATCAAGTGCACGAGTTGAATGCCTAAGATACTTGATTATTTGGTATGTGGTTGAGCTATCAAGACCATTTGATATTTCATCCATGAGAAGAACTCGAGATGGACCCACCAGTAGTTCACCTGTTATAAATGCAATACATTTCTCAAGTTAGTGAGTTTTCTTACGTATAATGATCAAAAGATTGTAGATATGTACCTGTTGTGAGACGTTTCTTTTGTCCCCCGGATATACCCCTGAGCATTTCATCTCCAACCAAGGTGTTTGCACAGGCATCCAAGCCTAATATCTTTATCAAATCGACATTGCGTATTTAGTAAATAAAACAATTATTTGCGCCCCTCTAATTTATAAAGTAATACCATAGCAAATACCTTTAATATGTACTCTACAACAAGGGCAGTTTCGTGTCCCCCTAAGGCCAACGCCTAGAATACAGAATATTGATTTGTTAAACTGCAGTAAATCAAAAGACCACTGAAGAAGGCATATACGATTAATGAATGTCTCATACTTTCATAAATATATCGAGATCTTCATCAGGTCTTATCCCAGCGATCTTTTCTCTTCTTGTAAGTTCCATAAGCATATCTACCATGGTAACCTATCATTCAGCATATTTGCACCCACAGAAACATACATATAACATAAAAAAATAGCTATTTGAAGAACTTACCGTATTTAAATCCAACACCTTGGCAGCGAGCAGATAAGTCAAGTGTCTCCTTAACTGTCATCTCTGCAATATGCCAATCTTGTTGACTGACATAAGATGATGTTCTCTGAGGAACAAACTCCTTCAAACCATGCCCATTGTAGGTGATTTTTCCTGATGTCTTAGAGATAATTACAAATAAAGGGAATTAGTATGACGAACCATTTAACTGATAAATTGATGGTAGTATTTCCTTATTAGAGACAAGTTTTCGTACCTGCAAATGATCACCAAGACGTCCAGCCAGGGCCAATAATAAAGTTGTTTTGCCAGAGCTCGGAGGACCAAGAAGTAGCGTCATTCTGTATAGATAACATCATTAGTTATATGATTGGTTTTTTTACAGACAAAACTTCACATCGCGTTGATGCTTTACCTTGAAGGTCTAATAATCCCACTAACATCATCCAAAATGGTCAGTTTTCTCCGCTTCCCTTTGTATATCCTCAATTGTCTCAAAAAAGCCTGTTTGACATTTTTTTTATAATATTAAGTTCTTATCGCATTCAGATTCTACTACATGTTTTTTTACTGACGATAACATACCTCTGTCATGTTAACAATAAAATTGGTAATGGTTGGCAATGCTCTACTACCAACATGAACAAAAGTTTCTACGTTCAAATTCTGAAATCTGACTTCGATCTTAGGAAATTCCAAATCCACCCTGCAATTCGAACACAAAGAAAGTATAAAAATGGGTGGTTTTTCGATTCCATTTTGAGATAAGCAGGAACTAATATAAGTACATAGAAAACACTAATAAATTATTTTTAAAAAGCTATGTATAATTTCTACATTATACAACTAATCACATTTTTAAGCTTAACAAGTCTCTATCATTAGTCCAAAATATCCAAACAAATTTTATCCTTGCACCTCCACCTCTTTATTTCTTTCTACCAACCATGAATCTTAAGTCCTAATTCCAATTTTTCGCCCTTTTTAGGGTAAATTACAAAAGCATAAAATTTCTAGCTCCATACCTACAAATAAAACTTTTTCACACTATCCAATTTACTCTAACCGTTAAAAAATGCATATCACAACTTTCACCAAATAAATTTAGCATATATTTTTTTTTTAGCAAATAAATTTATAATCCTATTCCAAATACAGACTTATTTTATCTAAAATAGACAATTTAATTAATTTTGTTTGACTATGTTGACAAGTTTCCATTTCATAAAAAATGCGACAATTTAATAATTAAATTTAAAAAAAAAAAAAAAAACAATTTGTACTATTTTTGCAACCGACAATTTATACTATTTTTACAATCTTACATAATTGAGATTCAGACTTCACACACACCTCTTTAACATTCAACTCAACCAAAAAGACCACCTAAATTAAACAATCATCAAATTCACAACAACAACAAAAAAAAGTCTGGACAAATCTACTTTCCAAAAAAATTGACAATTGAATATGTAAATTACAAATTCAGACAATTCAAACAATCTATTACAATTTTATAACATCCAAATTCAGACTTCACAACCACATTCAATCATCAAAATTCACAAACAAAAATCAAAACCTCATAAAAAAAATCAAAATTTAGACCATTAATTTTTAAATTGCAAAAAATCATCTGACATTTTAACAATCTTATATCATTCAGATTCAGACTTTTCAACCACTCTTAACATTCAGATTCTAGCAAAAACTCACGTAACAAAAAAATTCAGTAAATAAAAACTTCACAAACAAGCAATCAAAGGCGCGTAATATATCGAAATTTACGCATCAAATCTTCGTCTCATCCGATCAAAAAACCGCATCCAATCATCATCAGCACTAGACAACAACCTCTCAATGACAACTTTCATTTCCTCACTTTGCATCTGATTAACCTCCACTTGTTTCGCATCTCCAACAATGTTCGTAAATATTCCTTTACGAACACGGCTGTAGGTTGGCAGCCGCTCTATCGCGGCCCAACGTAAGGCCTCCTCGTCATCCCCGTCTTCGCGAAAAGACGAGGATCTAGCCGACAGATTCTCGGCTGTGTTCCACATTGGTAGCTAGCTAACTAACCCTAGATTAGATTTGAATGTGAATGTGAAGGGGAAGGTTATCAGTTGTGATGAGTGAGTAAATATATAGGTACATTCATTTAGTGTAGTTTTTGGAGTGGTGGTTGAGAAAAGCATTTATGGCGGGCTTTTTTGTTTTGCTTTTTCCTTTTTTTTCTTGTTTTTTGTTTTGTCTTTCACATGTAAAATACATTAGTGACCTTTTTGAACTAAACAATACGGCTATTATATTTGACGCAGAGCTTTTTAAAGTTTTTTAGGGTGATGAGCGGTGAGTAATAAGCTTTTTTATTTTTAAGCTATGTGTTGGCACAAAGCTTTTTGGAGATTTTTTGGCAATGAGCGGTAAACAATGAGCTTTTTGATTTATAGTGTTCGTTTGGCATAAGAGCTGTGGGCTTTGCTATTTTTTAGAAAAATTCATTTTCCCAATACTTCTTTATGAAGCTGTGAGCTTTTTTGGCTACTGCTACTGATCACTGCTACTGCTCACCGCTACTTTTGCCAAACATAGCCTTAGTATTCGTTTGGCATAAGTTTGGTGAGCTTTCCTATTTTTCAGGAATGCTCATTTTTTCAATGCTTCTTTAACACTCTGTTCCCGAGTTTATTTTTTAGAGTGAAAGGGAAAGGTTTGGGATGGTAGTAAAAAAAAATTGTGTTCCTGAGATTTTTTAGGAGGGGAGAGGAAAGTAAAGGATAGTAAATTACATCAAAATTACTCTCCTAGTTTACTTCCCAAATTGGGATGAAATGGAGTGGTGTTGATTTTAAAGCTATTTTTTGTTACTTCCTTCTCTTTTCTTTCCAACTCGGAAACACAAGATAAAAAAAATAATTTCTTATTACTCTCCTCTTTACTTCACTCCTTTTTTCCTCTCCATCTCTTTTCTTTCCATTTTATACTCGGGAACAGAGTGTAAGAATCTCTGAGTGGTGAGCAGTGAGCTGTGGATAGTGCTCACAGCTACTGCTCACAGCTACTTTTGTCAAACATAGCCTACTTTTAAACGTCCACGATACTATTTTTGTACTCCTTCCATCTCGAAAAGTGTCCACAAACAAAAATAAATAAATTGTAATATGTGTAATTAATGCTAGTTAATATAGAAATTGCAAATAAATAATTACTGCAAGTTTAATTAAAATGATAAAATAGGAAAACTAGTTATAATTACTGTTATATATAAAAACTAAACAATTATTTTAGGACAAATATAAATAGTAAGATGGACACTTTTTATGTAATGGAGAGAGTATTTTCTAAATAGTAAATGAAGCTCCTCGACAGATTTCAACGTATTATGCATAGTAATGTTATGACACCTAGAATTACAAATGTCGTTTTTAAGAGAATGGGTTTTCCAATTCAAAAAGGGTTTGCGGTGCAGCTTGTTGCTCGTTTGTCTTCTACATCTATATAAATCCAAATTATTAATTGATGATGATGCATGTACAATATCAAAAATAAATAAATAAAAGTCAATTTTTCAACAAATAAAACTAATAATATACTTTCTATGTCTTAATATTATTGTCAATTGATAAAAAAATAAATGATGAAAAATAATTATAATTATTATTGTCTTTTTCTTTACACATTAACAGTTTTAATTTTAACTAATTAATTATTGTTTTTTAAAAGTTTGTAATACGGAGTAATAATTTTAATCAAAATTTTATAATGAACAATTAATTTAAGACAAGTCGAAAAAAATAGACAATTAAATTAGGACGAATGTTTGTTTTACTTTTAAATACTTGTAAGATTATATAATTTGCATTTAATTGTTGTATTTAATGCAAAAACTAAAAAATGATATTTTTGTAACTAGAATATACATTAATTACATATATCTTAAATTGTACTCGTATATAAATTGTTTATGAATACTTTTTGTGAGACTGAATGAGTATATGTTTTTTTAGGTTGATTAGTCATACATTTTGTTTCGAGAATGTTGTATTGAAAACATGTCTTGAGTGATTTCTTGACATGCTAAACATAGTATTTGCATGTGTTAAAAAATGTGATCGATCAACGTTGATTAACAACTTAGTTTTACTATTTATTTAGAGTTGTACTTTTTGAAATCTACTATTATTATTTGTCCTTAATTGATTTATATAGGTAACTAGCGGGGTTGCCCGCGCGTTGCGGCGGGTGTGTTTTGTGTTTTGTCGGTTGTACGGTATAATTAATAATTTTGTTATTTGAAGTATGCATATGTTTACTTGGAAGCATAATTTGTTTATATTTACGGATATTTTTTTTTTGGTGTTGCAGCTGAAATTTTTTTTGGTTGTTTGTTTTCTCGGTTTTTTTTTTTTTTTTTTTTTTTTTTTTTTTTTAATAAACAAATTTGTATAAGAAATTTTTTGTATTTTTTTTAAAAACAAATTTTCTTAAGGAAATTTACGTTAAAAAAAATAATAAAATAAAAATCTGTACCGAATACTGTAGCGACGTAAAAAAAATGTATTATTTTTTGTATTTTTTTATTATTTTTTTTTTAAAAAAAAATTCTTAAGGAAATTTATGGAAAAAAAAAAAAAAAAAAAAAAAAAAAAAAAAGTTACTGTAGCGATTTTACTGTAGCACTGTAGCTGCTACAGTGGTTTGCCGCGTGTCGCATTGTGGCAACTTGCCTGGGTTTTAGAATATATATATAATAAATTCATCATTAAAATTAATATACACCCGCAACATATAGTGCAGTGACTAGAACCCATGTTACGTTCGTATTTATATGTTGTTTATTTTAGGTTATTTGATTGCGGTAAGAGTTTTTCAACTTATTTTTATAGCTTTTTAAGCTCGTAAACTTGTTGCTTTTCGCATTTTCAAAAACTTGTTGGCTCGAAAAAAGGCTAAAATTTACTCCTGTTATTCTTTCTAGAAAATATGCCATGTGATACTTAACTCAAAATTTAATAGTTTTAGTAATCACATAGGATAGATATGGTATATAGAAGCTGCATTGATGGAATTTCTAGGTTTTTATTTACTATTTTTATTTTATTCAGTAATGTTAAAATCTCATATATATTTTGTGTTAATGCAATAACTGGGGAGCAATTGGACTTGTGTTATTATATACTCGTTTTTGTTTTCTTGAAAACATGTTACGTAGTAATACCTAAAATGTTTACTGAAAGTTGTTTTAACTATTATACTATTGAAATATATTTTTCCTTTTTAAAGAATCTCAAATGATGAAAGTAGCAAGTATAGATTGCTCTTTATCAGTCTTAAAAAAAATTAAAAAAAAAAAATAATAATAATAATAAAAAGCTTATAAAACCAATTAATAGTAATATACGTGCTACTAGGCTATCAACTTTTTTTATTTGTGTAAATCAGTCAACCATGATCAATGGTTGTTAACGACTGTCAACGATGGTCAAACTTACTGAACATTTGCAAGTATTGCTAGAAATACCCAAAAGTTGCCGTAAAATAGTTTTAATCACTTATAATCGTTGTTTATATATATTACAGTACAAGATATTTTTTAAGGGAAAATCTTTCCGGAAATACATAAAACTCACTAGAATACCAAAAACTTGCCAAAAATGTCGATCTGATTAATCCCGCCTAATAAATCGATTACAAGCTACAAAAGGATCGACCGCCCAACTATCGATTTCCGATTTTTGCAACCTTGCTCTATATAATAATAGATTCCATGAAAATGTTTTGTAATAAATTCTAAGTAGTGAGTAAGATATTGAAAGTGAACTATTTTTAGAAGCAAATGTCGTGTTATTTGTGAAAACTCCAAAAATAGGCAAAAGCTGTCGCTTGATGGTACAAAATTGAATTACTTAATGATGATTAATTAATACTCTAACTTGCTCAAAAAAAAAAATAATAAATAAAAAAAAACTAATTAATACTCTAACATGCATGTCTATTTGTTAAAAAATTGAGAACTTCTTTTGTCCGAAAGCCGAACTAAATATTTTAAAGCATATACTATATACATTACATTGGGTTTTCGTTGTTAGTCAGTGAATTATTTTTTTTAAAAATATATATTATATTTCATTTCGTAAAAGTTTAATAAAATGATATATGTAATTTAGTTTATTTTTAGTTTCTGATGAACAATAAATTTTCATTGTTAGTCTTTGAATTTTTCTTTTCGTTGCTAGTCCTTAAATATATAAATTTGACTTAAGTGTGATACTTTTCATTTAAAATATGTAATAGTTCCGACCACTGTAGCTGCTACAGTGGTTTACACAGTAATTTTTTTTTTACAATACTAACGGTCGTTAGTTATTTAACGGCTGTTAACTAACGACCGTTACTTAAACATTATAAAAAAAATTGTACGCACTTTGTCCTTCATCTCAGCGGTTCATTGCAAATTTAATCCTCGCATAATTTATATAAATGGTCCTTCATGTTATACATCAATTGCAAAGTCAGTCCTAGGTAACTAACTTCACGTTAAGTAGCTAACGGCTACAAAAGAATTACGCATCAACGCGCGGGTACCAACACTCGTATCTGATAAAACACACTCACACACACCACTCACACGACTCGATCTAAAATAAGTCTATCTTCTCTTTTTCTTAGTACGCAACGCATCAACAGGGAGGGGCATAACGCATGAGACACGTCCCATTTGGATGTCGACCACAAAGATGACCGATGCATTAAAAAATATGTAGTATCATATAACTGGATATTTTAATTCTAGTTAATGCTATTAAAAATTCAAAAGTACTATTGTACTACTCCGTGTGTAAAGAAAAAGAAAACTATTTCTTTTAGAATTAACATTGTATTTAAATCATCACATATTTTGAAGGGTTTTTATATTTTGTGACTTATGACACAAGATAAGAAAGAAATAAAGTACTAAAGAACACACAAAAAATTTATATTTTATTGATCCCCAAATCTATTTTTGTGGATCCTTATTACTTTTAATGTACCTAGAAAAACCCTATTTTGGAAACCCAAATACGAAGTCCACATCATCGATACTATATGTTAACATTCATACAAATGTGTATCAACACATGAATATTAAGTTCCATTCACGTATTTGGTATCTATTTTAATGATAGATACGCAAGTATTCTCCATTTATATGAAATTTACCAAATACGTTACATATTTGATATTACAAGACTTTAGTTTCCTCACGTTGTTTTTCAAAGACAATTTTCATTGTAGACGATGCAAATTACTTATGAATCAGACGACTCACCAAATTAAACACTAAGTATGTTGTTAAAATAAACAAATTATGAGAACACCCTAAATAAAATAGTTTGATATATGTGAAGTCAAATACAAAATTATGTTTATGCAAACTATACTTTAATTACTCTATATTCTACTAGCCACACAATGTTTTAAAACGGTGTTGGACGTGTTGAAATGTTTAATCAGCTTACTTTGGTTTATATTTCGTGTTACAAAATACGAGTCATGTAAGTAGTCGTATGAAAAGATGAATTTGATGCTAAATGTAAATAAGGTGAGGGTGTTTGTCTAAACTCTTCGATGACCTTGCGAGTTTAAAACTCTTGGATAAACTCATGTACATATAAAAACAGACTTATTAGTTTATCAAATTGCTAATAAGCTTATAAGTCAATCAAATAAGCTTACACTTAAACTTAGGGTGTGTTTATTGTGGAGTTTTGAAATTTGGTGTAGGATTTAAGGTGAAAAACTCTGTTTGATGTGATGGTTTTGCTTTCGCTTTTGCTACTTACAACCAAAAATCAGAGATACACATATTTTAGGCTAAAAGTAGTGGTCACACCGCCTCACCTTCCACATCAGCGTCACATCAGATTTTTCTCTCTTTTCACACCCCTCACCTTTCACTCGTAATGGTCAGACCACTCCTCACCTTTAATAATTAAACATACCCACTTTGCACAAATACCAAGAGGTGAGTTGCTCACCTTTCATCCTTTTTTTTTCCTCATAGTCACGCATGACAAAGCATCTATGTTGTGGGTTTTGTGCGTGAGGTGCTACCTTATGAGTGAGAACATTGTTCCACTACGTCCCGGTCTAAGTTGATGACTGGAATTGCTTCTTTCTTTGAAAGCGTGGGCTCTTTCAAAATTTTAACCTTCCATTCTCTAGTATTTATTTTTCAACTAATCTTTCAGTCTCAAAACTATTATTCATATTTTTATTTTATGATTTCAAAATAATTGTTCAATCTTTATTTGAACAAATCAAAAGAGAGTATAGTGGGTAAATATGTTATTAAATTAGTTGATAAGTGTAATACTCCTATTTTCTTTCATTAAACATCATATTATTTTATCACCTGACAATAATTTTGATATGAAAAAAGTATTTATTAAATAACTAAACTATAAATCCAGATCTTATAACCACATATAAAACAAATAATGTTTCTTGTAGTGATAAATATTTACCTTCATCATTTCCTTGAAACCTACACCCTATACCTAAACCCATTTATAAAACAAACGACATCTTAGGCTATACGGGTGATAGATCACCTTTATGATGACCAACACGCGTGATCCTCATAAAAGAGCCTTCGATCACCTCTATTTTTTTGCACATAGCGGTGATCATCATCACTTTTATTTTATTATTTTTGGTTTATGTGTGTGCGTAAGATACATTATATGTATTTGATGCTGACGTGAAGGTGACACTAATAAGTAATAACCATAAAAGCCATTCTTAATGAAATGTTTACTCCATTTTAACTATGATTGGGCAATCAAGATGCATGGCAATGTTTTTATCGTTATGTTTCTGGCATAATAAATGTGCTGGAAAAGACAGAAATGGCTGGATTGGCTTTAAAGAAAAAAATAATATTGTTATGCGTTTTGTAGGTTTTGAACATACTCACTATGGTTTGATGATGACACGTGGAAATGACGTGACAAGTTGTGGTTACAAATTAGTCGTGAAATACATGTCGAAAGTTAAGAGTGTGGAATTATTTTGCATGGGGATTTGAGTTGTAATGGGCCGTTGGGGAGATGTAGTTTTATTATTGCATGAAACCAAAATCCTCGGTTTTGTTGTCAAAATTCTTCACTATTGTTTAATGGTTTGACTATTGTATGCAAAAAAATAGACAAATGAGTACTACTGTAGTATTGTTTTCATTTGATATTTATGAGCATCGAGATGTGTTATACTTTGGTGGAGTACTAGATTGGCGATAATCCGCCGCGTTGCGGGCGGGCCATGTTTTTTGGCGAGATAGTTTTCTATAAATAAAAACATTGTAATACGAAAGTTTGTCATCCGAATACACATTCCATTTTGGAGTGGGTATACCGTACCTAAAAAAATGAAAAGATATCAAATATACAACAAAAACTAACCGCGTTCTTTCTCCTGTTATACGTCCACTAACAGACTAACAGGGCTGGGCATTTTTATCATCCACATCAGTAGTAATTCAAGGTGACCCTATCATCACAAAGTGACCCATTTCAGCCCCTAAACACCTAAATTTCAGCCCCATATCATCAAAAAAAGTTACCCATTTCAGCCACCAAATGCACCAACTCCAGCCCCCATTTAAGCCCCCCAAATGCACAGACTTCAGGCCTCATTTCAGCAGCTAGACGCACGCTTTTCACGCACCATTTCAGACCTGAATCCCACACCCATTTGAGCTGCAAAACTGTCCTATTTTTGCCCTACCATACACACCAATTTCAGGCCCATTTCATGAGCCTAACCGATCCACATTTCATCCCCCAAACGCAACGACTGCTGGCCTCATTTCAGAACTTATGATTTTCCGTAGCTCATACATTGTATAAGCTGCAAACGCCGCACCCTCTGCTGCTGCAGCAACCTTGGTTATCTTTCCGTTAGCTCTTTAATTGTTCAATCCCTAGCACGGAAAAAAAAGCACAAAAGAAAAAGTTAACGAAACCCACAAAATTGTTGCAAT
The DNA here is from genome assembly GCA_030686995.1 of Artemisia argyi. Classification (NCBI taxonomy): domain Eukaryota; kingdom Viridiplantae; phylum Streptophyta; class Magnoliopsida; order Asterales; family Asteraceae; genus Artemisia; species Artemisia argyi. The sequence goes on from CM060705.1 coordinate 180,187,704, forward strand.
CGAAATATAATAATCGAAATATGCAGAATATCATATTGGTAAAGGGCTCGTGAATTAAATGGCATGCTGTCAAATGGATTGCTAAAATCTCTTATAAAGCTCTTAAGTTTCTGTTTCTTTAAGCTTATTTAAGTTCTTTTAAGTTACTAATCCCTTTGGATAAGCTCATTAACCTTTTCAATAGCTTAAGTGAGTCTATCTCTTCTCTCAGTAGCATTCTCCTTTTCATAGCCATATCCAAGTAAGTCTTCCTTTTAATTTCTGTACTCTTACCTTAGCTACTGTTCATTAGTGTTAATCTGCTTATTAGTTTAGTTATATACAGCTTATCTTGTGCTTACTCTATGCTTTTGACTGCCTAATGCTTATATCATATTCCCACTGCCTAGAATAGTGCAAACTACATTATTGTGTTCTAGTTGTTAGTTGCTGGTTTTAATAGTTCATCTAGCTTTCATATTAGTGAAGCAACCTGTTTTGATCATAAAATTGATAAGTTCAAGGTTAAATTCATAAAAGTTAGTGTAAGTGCTTAGTTTAAGGGGTGTTTGGTTTAGGCTTAAAATCTGATCTCTAGTAGTCTGTAGGGGTTAACTTAAGTCCAGGTAGTTTACATTAGGTGTAATTAGGATAAGTAAATCATAAAATCTATAGTCTATTACACAAAAAGTCAAAGCTAGCTCTAAATCTCTTTACTGTGTTCATAAGTGTTCACTTGAACATGTGATCCTTTATAACTGTTAGAGAATAGTTGCATTTAGGAATATTTAGTCATAAGTTAGCTTAGTACATTGTTTAGGATTAGAATTGCACAGTAGAAAATCACTTTGGTCAAAATCAGGTTTGCAAAAAAAGTCAAAAGTGGTGTTCAAGCTGATGTTCAATGTCGAGTAAATAAACTGAATAGGACATGTTTGTTCTTTCCAATATACGTGGTTACCTCATCTGTAATATATTCTCAATGCAAATCCAAGAACGCGAATGTACCAGTAGTTGAGCAAACCTTGATCCGTAATACACGCACGGCCACACATCATGTATAAGCTGGTGCCGCTTTTTCGTGGGTCTCTTTTAACACCTGTTACAACAACAAATTGTTAAGAATTAGTATAGCCTAACTGGTTTTGGTCATTGATTATGCACCATATGCTGGTTTCAATTAGCCACCCACGCACCTGCAACGGAATCAGTTTCCACCATTTGTGCAAGCTCTAACATCTTTGTGTCACCTGGTATTTTGTGCTCTTTTGCAATAGCCCTTAGCTCACGTACTTTGTAGCTGAGACTATTAGAAGGATGTGACTTGACCTATTTTGCGTCAATGATGCGTCCTTGGAGTACAGCAAGCACATTTATATAACTGATAATTGGCGTCTGTATATCAATGAAAAGAAGTATTAATATGGTTCGATGTCGAGTAAATAAACTGAATATGACATGTTTGTTCTTTCCAATATACGTGGTTACCTCATCTGTAACATATTCTCAATGCAAATCCAAGAAAGCGAATGTACCAGCAGTTGAGCAAACCTTGATCCGTAATACACGCACGGCCACACATCATGTATGAGCTGCTTCCGCTTTTTCGTGCGTCTCTTTTAACGCCTGTTACAACAGAAAATTGTTAAGAATTAGTATAGCCTAACTGGTTTTGGTCATTGATTATGCAGCATATGCTGGTTTCAATTAGCCACCCACGCACCTGCAACGGAATCAGTTTCCACCATTTGTGCAAGCTCTAACTTGTTTGTGTAACCTGGTATTTTGTGCTCTTTCGCAATAGCCCTTAGCTCACGTATTTTGTAGCTTTTCATATGTAAATCCCCCTGTTGAAAAATGACGACGGATGAACATTAACAAAGAGATGGGTTTAAAGATGAAGATAAAATAAATTGAAAAAGGTATCACAACCTCACTATCTACTTACAAAACCACCAGAGCAAAACACGCATCAAAACAGAATAGCTATATCAGTCGATTCACACCATACTACATCCGAAAATGGCTTCAGCAACTATATAATCGAGAACTAATTCACAATGAAACTAACAAATTAGATATGTAACTACTTAGCACAAATTTACCATAAAAAAACTTAGTCAGTTGTTCAATAGATTAAATATATAGTTCATAACACAAAGACAAACTTAGCTTATAATAATTACTTAGTTGTTCAATAGATTCAATATAAAGTTCAGAACATGACCCCGGCACCAAAATAACTATATATTCGATATGAATTGATAATTACGATGAGACAGTATACTTTACCCTTTAGTTGTTCAATATGAGCTACACTCCTACTTATTTGACACGTCCCCAAGCTTTACTTTACAAAGCGTAATCATTTACCAAGCCTAGAGAAACTTCAAAATGTTGGGGCTACACAATGTTGTTCATTCTAATTTCTAAGACCATCACAATTTCTAAGACCATCACAATGCTGATATATATGGGCACACGTAATACCAGAAGCATGAAAAAAGTACCTGAAATGCAGGCAAAGCCTTTGGTAAAATCAAGTACCCGGAACCTACAATGTCCGCCTGCAATAATAAGCGCAAAAATTGTTAACTATTTATGTATGGAACAAAAGCATAGGTAACAAAAATGTCAAGTAGTTATCGTATATTCCTTAAAGAGAAGAAAACCGATAGTAAAAAAGAAAACATGAACATCTAACAAAAATATTCACAACTTTGATGGATCATCCTGCTCGGGTCTGATCACAAACATAGCCGCCTTTTTTTCCTTGTCGATTCTTCATTGCAATCCAGAAATTTAGTTCTCATATTTACATTTATTCATCAAGCACCTAAAATTCAGAAATTAAAACCCTTACAAAATTTAGAAAATGAACTATACACATATCGAATTGGCCACTCAATACCTGTGCAAACGAAGAACAGCTTACCGAATGTTCATTTGTTCACTCTTGCTTTCTTATGCCTTGTAGAAATAATGAGCATCTTTTCAACTCAAAAAAGAACAAAAGCTGTAATTATTTAACCTCAAAAAGTTAAAAATCATCTATGGTGACCCATTACCCCATCTACTCACCACGCCTATTTTTGCCATCACCATATTAGCTTCAAGAAACAACAACAAAAATAGCAACACCAAAATTAGCTTCAAGAAACATGAAAAAGGTATCTAAAAAATGAGTAAACGGATACCAAAAATCATTCCACTCTAGTGATTCTATATTCTAGCAATATGCAAAGAATAATGATGAAAATAAAAGTTACCACAAACCAAATTCTCTCAAGCCTTTCATCGAACACTTGGCGGGAGACAAATGTAACATGAAGAAACCCACTTCCCAATTCACCTTCAAGCTCAAACACTTAATCCCAACTTCAAAGAAACCATATTTACATGTATCTTTACTCTTTTGCAAACTCTTATCACCGCTACAACCTGACTTTACCACGAAGACCAGCAACCTCCACCATTATTGATCCTTTCCTATTCGTATGGGTTTTGATGATGATAAGAAAGACCAAAAGAGATTTAGGGTCGATCTCATTATTACTGCAACTGTGTGTGTTTTAGGTATGGATGATGGAAGCGTCTTCTGGAAAGTGGTGGAAGAGCTGAGATATCTTTATGTTAGCGTTTGGGTTATCTGGGCCAAAGAGAGAGGCTAACAATTTGGGCTAAGCGTTGGGGCCATTTTTTTGGCGGGAAACACGGGGACAAAACGGCAGCGTTTTTGATGGGAATTATATAAATGTATAATTATACATTGTGATTGTGTTTGGAAACGAATATTTTGAAGTGTTTGTTTTTTACTTTTTCCCTTCTAAATTTACTGTTTATATTTTCTTTTCAGGTTGTATCAAATTAATTGTTCACTTTTAGAAATTAATAATGAATATAGATCGAGTTTACCTTATTAGAGCATTGGGTACGTTCGTGTCATGGATTTGGTGCCGTAGGAAAAAATGTTGCCACGTCAGCAAAAATCTCTACAGCACCAGAAATCCCATGACATCACATTCTGGCTGTAACCATTGGCACCAGAAAATGTGGTGTCGTCGTCCAATTTTTTTTTCTTCTTTTTTTCTCATAAAATAAAACATACACAATATTAACTAAAATAAACTTCATTAATTAAAAAAAAACACACATTTTACATTAATAAAAAAATGTTACATAAAAATAAAAAACTTAATACGTAAACAAGAAATAAAAAGTGCAAACTAAACACTAAAGTTTCATAAATGCTCCTCAAGGTCTAGTCGAAGCTCGTTGTGTACTTTTCTATCTCAAATTTCTTTATTTTTTTGAACATGTAAATCACATCTTTCGATCCAATTATCTGGCATGTTCGGACTTGGATCAACGAATGTATCTCTTAAATTCACTTCGAATCCTTCGTCTTCCAAAATCATGTTGTGTAACATTATACAACAATACATGATTAGTTTCAAGGTGTTGATATGCCAAGCATGTGCGGGTTGTCGTATAATTCCCCAACGACCTTGAAAGACTCCGAAAGCTCGTTCAATATCTTTTCTAGCACTTTCTTGAACCCTTTTGAAGTTCAAATATTTCTCAGTCCTTGCAACACTAAACGTTTCCACAAACACGGACCATGTCGGATAAATGTCATCGGCTAAATAGTAACCTTTCTTATATGTATGTCCGTTTACTACAAACGGATTTTCCTGGGCTTTACCAGCAAGTTAATCATCAAATAACGGGGAACTATATAACACATTAAGATCATTATTTGACCTCGGAACCCCAAAGTATGCATGCCAAATCAATAATTTTTGATCCGCAACCGCTTCTAACATAAGAGTTGGGTATTTGCGATCACGTCTTTTAAATTGGGCTTGTACGGCCTTTGGGCAATTTTTCCAATCTCAATGCATACAATCAATACTCCCGAGCATTCCCAGGAGTCTATGTTTTTCTTCATGCAATGCCTATATTTTTTTCAACGTTATCTGAAGTTGGTTTTCTTAAATGTTTTCCATTGTACAAAACATGTATGCATTTAGTGAAGTTCTCTAAACATTGTCATGAACAACGTTCACCAATTTGCAAGTACTCATCAAATGTATCAAGTGCAATGTCGTACGCCAATTGGCGGATGGCGGATGTGCACTTCAAAACAGCATCAATACTTGCACGACCGACAACATCGTAACTAGGTCTAAAAAAATTAAAGTACTCGGGAAGAGGATGAATGCCTATGAGTGCCTACTTAACTCCTATGTCGAGCCGATTAAGAAGCTCCTAACATGGGATCATTAGAATTTACTCATGCATTAAATACAACCAATAAAACCTAGTGCACGTCAGTTCATGTTTCCTAAGACGTTCAAGCATGTTACCATTTGGAGAACTGCCAGTTTTTTTAAGCCTAACATCGAAATCATTCATCCAATACAACCATAAACAAGTAATCAACACATAATTAACATCAAGGTTTCATTAGATCTAAGCAGACACAAGATAGATCTAGCCTAGCATGATGAAATTAAGACAAGAACAAGATATAGACAACCAACACATAGACATATTGATTGAATTAGAAGAATACTTATCTCAATTACACATGAAAGGGTTCAAGGGCTGAAAACCCTTGAAAAACCTGTAAAGTTCGTACTAAGTTCGGCCTAGGGTTTCTCCAAAACTTCTCTCTTTTTATGAATGAAAATTAGAAAACTATATATAGGAAATTGAGGCTGACGGCGTCAAGACCAAATCGGTGACGCCGTCATCTCGCCGCCAAAAGAATTCTCGGACTGCCTTGATCTACTTATGACGCCGTCACGTTATAGCTTTTTCCAGGCCGTCATGCATTTTACTCTTGACGCCCTTCCTTGTGACGCCTTCATTTCTGTACTGGGTCGTCATGGACTTTGCTCTTGACGCCGTCAAAATATTACTCTTGACGCCGTCACCTACTGTTCCCAGCTTGGAAAATTAAGACTTTGGCGTTTTCTTCACTTTTATGCTCCAAAAACGTCCGAATTGCTTCCTTTTCCAGATTTATCTCCCAAAGTACCTAAAAAATCACAAAAGGAACAATTTAGGGCAATATTTGATCAAATAAATTCAATTTCGGGCTTAAATGACCCCCTAAAAGTGGTTCATTTTTCGCCTCATCATATACCCTTACACTTGAGATTTGCTTGTCCTCAAGCAAATGCGCATTTATTCTAGTCAAAATACAAGTTAGGGGTCATTTAACACTAATATAAAAGTAATTACAACAAATAATCGTTCCACTAAAGACCAATAGACAAGCACGGAGGTCATACACAAGCACCTCACAAATAGTGTTTAGATACTCACATCTCTCGGGTGTAATAAAGTATAAATTACAATATGGAAACGGAAGATATCTCTCACTACCTGTCATAGCAAAATAGATTACCATAGGCTTGGGAAAGGATCAAACCTCCACCACATGGCGTAAGCACCTAGGATAAACTATCAAAGAGGTCTTTTAAAGGGTTGTAACGTTAGGTGTAGGGATATGAAATACACGGTTTTGTTGGATAAAGGAAGTTTTTACTGGTGGCGAGTTAACAATCTTAGTCAATTACATGTACAATATGGCGTTGCTAAGCCAAGACTAGACTCGACTTAAGCTAATAAATGAAAAATAACCAAAAACATAAAATGAACATAGAATGAAAAGGGATGGTAGTCCGTATGTTTTTTTTTTTCTCTTTTTCTTTTTCTATTTTTTTCTTTCTTTTTCTATATATATATATTTTTTTTCGATTTTTTTTTTTTTTTTTTTTTTTTTTTTTTTTGTTGCATACACTCTTACCATACCATCCAAAATAATACATCATAGGGAATGAAAATTCCCCTTACACTTGAATTTTTACATACTTTACAATAAACTAATCTAATGACTCGAATTAAGAAAATCAAAACACTTAGATTACTTTTAAGATTAACGTACATACGGGGGTAATAAATGATGTAATTCCCCATTACTCCCCAAAATAAGTACTTTACCCATGAGTCCCAATCGTCCCAAAACAATATGTACAAAGATATGACTCGACTTAGCAACCATGTAATCAATTAGATAGTTAACTTAGGGTTTAACAAATAACAATAATGCACTAAGGATGAGTGCATACACGGAAGGCTAAGGCGATTTGGGTGTACATTTAAGTGGGGTGTAACAAATTCTTCCTTTAAGTAAAATGCTTAAAGTTAGAAACGAAAAGATAGGCTCGGAGGGGTGTACTAGGGGTTTCGTGCACTAAAATGAGTACAACACTAAGGTGTGGGAAAAATTAGTTGTCTTAACTAGTCAAGTAATATGACTTAAATGGTCAAGTAATTATAATACGGGTTTAACACAAGGGTGATCCTAATGCCTCTTATCATGTAGTAAATCCTACTACACGAATGTAGTCTCACTAGCGGTCTCGGGATGCATCACTAACGCAAGTTCTAGAATCTAAATGCTACCGGTACACTCATAAGCACTAATAGTGAATGCTTTTCCTATCAAATCTAAAGGCGAACCTCACATATTTTGGTGGAAAATTTTTCTGAAAGTACGGTTATGTGCTAGTCATACAATCTCCTATCCATGAGACGCTTGCTATGGCTAAAGTTTCACTCCTAAATGTTGTAAAAAAATTTAAATTTGGCGCTAAAATTGCACTAACAAGTGTTTCTCATAGTTTTATTACACATGTACCATTAAACAAAACAAACTCAAGCGAAAGTGCATATGTAAGGTATCATCATTTTACCCTCCCCTTACACTTAAGATGAACATTGTCCCCAATGTTCAAGTAAAGAATGTAAAAGTGAAAAAGTAAAAAGAATGAAATCAAATACTCCCCTGATTCGCTCGGTATGGATAATAAGGTGGCCAGGTTAGATCTTCCTCCAAGAAAATGAACAATCAAAGCTTCCCTTCCAGAATAATAATCATCTTCTTGTCATACATAACCTGTAAAGCCTGAGAAAATAGACAAGACAACCTCGCATAAAATCGGTGGTAACCTACATAAGTTACTAAATCCTAGAAAACAAAATAAGATATAATGCTTGTGGAATGAAGTTTGCAGATTTCCTGGAGATTATAAAACTTAATAATTCACAAAAACCATAAGACTCCGTTAGAAAAACAAAACCGGTAAAATTTCCAGATTTTTACACGTGACGCCGTCAAGAGTTAACTCGTGACGCCGTCAGAAGTGACCTGCAGAAATTCTTATGTTAAGTTTCCGAAAAATTTCTGGAAAAACTTGGTTCTACTTCCTAGAAAATCCTGCAAAACATCATTATGACTCGATACAAGCATTTGACTCTAACAAGTACTAATACACATGTTCATTTAATATTGTGGAGAATCATGATCGGTTTATTTCTTAAAAACATATTTGGGGTTTCCCCTTACACTTATTTTTTTTGCAAAAATACTTTTAGGTGGAGTTAAGACTAGGCCAAAACAACAAAGTAAAATATTTCCACTTTTTAATTGAGAAACATGATCTACCAACAATAAAAATAAAGCATGTATACGGAAGCAAATAACAAACAAACAAACAAAATAAAAATCACACAAAGCATGGGTTGCCTCCCAAGAAGCGCTTTTCTTTATTTACGAGTCTTGTAGCTAGACTCAAGGTCATGGGTTACTACGTGACCTCATCGTCAAACATCACATCCTCCTCTCTAATCATTTCATTGTTATTTTCTTGATAATGTTTTACACGTTGTATGTTGACAGTAAATTCCCTATTTTCATCGTCTAATAACACAACTGCTCCATTTTTAGAGGATTTTTTTACCGTATACGGCCCATACCATCTAGACTTTAGTTTTCCCGGAAATAATCTCAACCGTGAATTGTATAGTAGGACTTTGTCTCCCTCTGAAAATTCTTTGGGTTTCTTAATTCTCTGGTCATGCCATCTTTTTGCTCTCTCTTTATATGTGATGGAAGATTCATAGGCTTCTAACCTAAGCTTATGAAGCTCGTGTAATTGCAAGAACCTATTAGTTCCAGCAATTGTGTAATCTAAGTTACATGTCTTAAGTGCCCAATAAGCCTTATGTTCTAATTCCACTGGCAAGTGACACGCCTTACCATACACCATGCGAAACGGGGTCGTTCCAATAGGTGTCTTGTAAGCGGTTCGGAATGCCCACAAGGCTTCGTCGAGTTTAAATGATCAGTCTTTTCTATTTTGACTAACCGTCTTTTCAAGTATTCTTTTAATAGCCCTATTGGTGTTTTCGACCTGGCCATTGGTTTGTGGAGGATAGGCGGTGGAGAACCGATGGGACACTCCATACCTCTTCATGACCTTTTCCATTTGTGCATTGCAAAAGTGGGTCCCTCTATCACTGATGAGAGCTTTAGGAATCCCGAATCTAGTGAAAAGCTTCTTCAGGAAGTGGATAACTACTCTGGCATCATTGGTTCTAAGGGTCTGTGCCTCAACCCATTTTGAAACATAATCAATGGCAACTAAAATGTATTCATTCCCCCCTGAAGATGGAAAGGGTCCCATGAAATCAATTCCCCAAACATCGAAGACCTCACATACTTGTATAAAATTCGGAGGTGCTTCATCCCTATGTGATATGTTCCCGGCCCGTTGACATGCATCACATGCCTGCACCATCTCTTTGACATCACGGAAAATTGTGGGCCAATAGAACCCCGCATCGAAAATCTTTTGGGCGGTGGTGTTTATCCCATGATGCCCGCCAGAGGGACCAGAGTGACATTCCCTCATAATCTTTACTGCTTCACTCTCCGAAACACAGCGTCTTATAATTTGGTCTGGACACCTTCGGAATAAGAATGGTTCATCCCAGAAGTAGTATTTTAACTGAGAAAAGAACCTTTTTCTTTCGTATCTAGTCAGGTGTTCGGGAACGAGTCTGCTTGCGAGATAATTGGCAAAATTGGCGTACCAAGGCTCCGAATCAATCATTAACATGAGTTGTTCGTCAGGAAATGAATCCCTAATCTCACTTCTATCGTGCTTATCCAAGGGATTTTCAAGACGAGATAGATGATCTGCGGCCAGATTTTCTGCCACCTCTTATTGCGAATCTCAACATCGAATTCTTGTAGTAACAAGATCCACCGAATTAGTCGTGGCTTAGCATCCTGCTTCACAAAAAGGTATCAAAGAGCCGAGTGATCAGTGAAAATGACTGCCTTTGAAAGGACAAGATATTGCCGGAATTTGTCGAATGCGAACACTACGGCTAATAATTCTTTTTCGGTGGTGGAGTAATGTAATTTGCTCTTCCTTTTGCATCCAAAACAGATGAGGATTAATGTGGTGGATTTATATATGTAGTGTCTTGGAGGTTACCCATATACCCAAGGTGATCATACGAGTAATGCAGCCACAGAGGATAATGTATACATGGTTAACAAGGTTGGTGTGAAGACCATTGTGACATTATAAAGCTCATTATATTATTCTCTATTTTCTTCATGTCAACTTAATTCTCAGTCACTGTAAAGAGTCACGCCATTGCACATCACTGATTAACCACCATCATGGTACATATCCGCTCGCCATCGTGAACTTCAATAGCCAAAAACCGTTGTGTGTATATGAGCTCGCTGGAAAAACAAGTTTGCTGAAAAACCAAGTTTAGTTGATGGCTTGCTTGTGACAAGGTGTTTGGGTTTGTGGATTTCATGGGTTATTATTATTATTATTATTATTATTATTATTATTATTATTATTATTATTATTAAAACATAAAAATTTATATGAAGTTGGATAGGAGTCTAGACACAAGTTGTGCTCCTACTCATTTTCGAATACAAAAGCTAACTATATGATAGATAAAAACCCCACTTTTAGCATTATTAGAGTGGCTAATGGCAATAAATAACGAGTTCAATGAATTGATGGGTTTGTATACATCACAACTTCAAGAAACAATTATGGGGGATCTAGCCGAGCATGATCATATTGAGCAAAAAGACCTAGGTTTTATGATCAATAACTCATACGATACAAATAACTTATGATGCTAACACACGTATACTTATAAAGCATTTATATGTAAGGACTTATATGTAAGTTAATACGTATACTTACAAAATGTATATTTGTTTTACATTTTGAGGCTTCCAAACATTGATTTCGAAACTTGTTCTCATATTTCCGAAACATGAATCAAAACAATGATTCTTAAATTGTATTCATGTACATGTACATGTACATATTGCGGAAATGGGTAGGTATGAAATTCTAACTTTTCTTTATAAAATATAACACGTTGATAAATCTATTTGAAGGACATAAATTTTCATTTATTAATTATACTAGTAGATGATATTGTTTAGTTACAAGCTGTCCGAATATGACAAGAGAGACAAATATGTGTGAGGAAAATATAAACACAATGCCATTAACTTACACCAAATAAGAAGGTATTAAAGGTTTTGTGGTATACAAGTCAAAGTCAAACCTAAATACTATCATCTTAACAACTAAATCGGCCATTCATTGCCATCTTATTATTATAGTATTTATTATTGGACTAAATGTTCTTATGATCTTGAAATAAACTACATGACAAAGAATAAAAAGAATTCTGGATTGTATCATATGTACGCGTATCGTCGTGAATGTTTTAACACCTTAGAGCATACGACACGGGTGCTATAGGATTGTGTTATTTCTTTATAGCGATGTTCTATGGCATGAGATCATACCAGACCTTAAGTTATAGGATTCAACGTTAAATCCACCAGACAAGCCATAGCGTTTTTTATTTTATTTTTATTTTATTTATTTATTTTTACCATGGGCCCCGAGAGTATCATTGGCTTGAGTGATGAAGAAATGTATTTTTTTTTAGTTAAATTATAGGTTATGAGTTATACGAGAAAAAATTAATGTATCATAATTTTTTGCTATAACACCGACGGTATATAACGCTCTTACAATGCTAATCATCGTGTCTTTTTCTTTTCTCAAAACAACCAAGAATATGATGCACTTCTATATTTCAAGGTTATAACTTATGTATGCACAAGACTAAAAACTAGGGAGTATATTTATAACAAAACTTGAGCACATCCATGTGATGATGTGACTCAAAACCATGTTAAACCAAGCATACAAGTACACATAGTAAGTGAGAAAAAAAAAGTAAAAAAACGTGAATTGTGATTTACCCAAGTGGTCCAGCAAAGGTGCAAATTGGTTTGGACTTTGATGGCTTAAGTGGTATGTGTAATACAGCTTGTATTGCTAAACATCTAAATCACTCCATTTTTGAAAAGGAACAACACATAATTATTATGAAGCATGGTCATTATCGTTTCAAAAGGTTATGATTTAAGTTAGTTTGGGACAAATTATGTTATTATCGAATATTATGAAAATAACTTTTAATATGTACACTATTATCAGGCACCGGGGCGTGCTCAGGAGGTTTCTGGGGTTCACTAAAATCCGATGAATGTTTGTCGCATAGTGTAATTTTTTGTTAAAATCTCGAATTTTTAGAAATGAACCTAGTCACGAAATTATGGGTCACATAAACATATATCTTATTTAGTTAGGAAACTAATATTTCAAAAGAAATACACGTTTTCTTAATTTGTTTATTAGAAATCGAACCTTTTAGTTTATTTTTATTTCTCTTATATCCGTAAATTTTTTTTGCACCTAATGACTTATTGTCCTGAATCCGCCATTCAGGCAAAATCGTGGCTATACTATTTCATCGAAATAATGTACTCTATTATAAATTTATAATTAATCAAGTATTAGACTCTATCTCACGTTTTTTTTTTTTTTTTTTTTTTTTTTTTTTTTTTTTTTTTTTTTTTTTTAACAATATAATGAGGATCACAGAATTTTCTTACTCATACTAGCTAGTAGTATATGTTTAATAAACTAAAAAATGGAATATGCTTATAACTCATTTTTGTTGAAAACTGGAAATTCTGGAAACAAAAATAAGTGTGACATAATAAATGCTACAATAAATATAGTGGGTGTAGTCGTTTTTGATCCATATATATCACCAACATGCTTTTGAAAGATTTTATAGATCAAGTTCACACATTGTTTTCTTTCCAAATCAGACATTAACTCGATGGACCATAAAGTAAGAAGTGAGCAAACAAATATACTACCTCTAAAAGTAAAAGTTTATTGTTAGTTATCGAAAAATTATCTCTTTTTAGATTACTTGATGAAATTAAGTATTTTTTTTTTCTTCTGTCTTCGGTGTACATAGTTTAACCGTTATTTTTGTGACCGTTTTCAAACTTTTCCGATCATCTAAACTTGTTCATCAATTAGGTTCAAAGTCTTTTCCAAAATTTTAGAGACATCTTACCATTTTGAGAATAGTCAGTAAAAAGTTAGTCAAATACAAAATTAATATAAACGTTTTTTAACTTCAAAGAAAGGAGAAAAAAGTATTTTTAACATAAAGACATAGAATGATGGGTAAACATACTTTTCACAATTTATTTATTATTATTATTATTATTATTTTTGCATTTTTTGAAAACATAATTATTAAATTATATTACAATATACGATTTTAAATATCCAATGATTATAACAACAAAATGAAACACAAACTATAACAAGAAGATTAGAGATACAATTGGCTATGTAAACTTTATCTTTTATTTCAAATTTAGTTTTATTGCACCAAACTTATCTAATGTTTCAACTTTCAACTAGTCCTTGTATACTTCTAAAATACAATCATGTTTGCTATAAAAATATCAAATAATTTTTATTCTTCCAAAAATCAAATATTTTTTATTCTAGACAATTTGTCAAACAAACATAATAATTGGAGCCACATCACAAGCCCATACAAAGACCCAAACTAATAAATACGGAGTATTAGAGAAGTGTCATATTGTTCTCGGCATAATCGCCGATTTAACTTAAGACCAAACTGAATCGGAGCGGCTCAAAGACCGAATATAAGAAAAATGGTGGACCGAGTACCGGACCAAAATGCTTTCTGTTCGGTCTGCCGATCTAACTTTATCAGGTTTCTCGGTTCGATACGATCCACGGCTATCATGCTCACCCCTATTTTACACAACTCTTTTAACTAGATCACAACAATAAAACCATCGCCCAACTTCCATTAATGTCATGATCATATTTCTAACCCCCCCCCCCCCCCCCCCCCCCCAAAAAAAAATAAAAATAAAAATAAAATAAATAAATAATAAAAAACCCATGTCCTCATCATCAAATAATCAACCAACTTTACTTCATTATTAGCACCTCCACCACTAAACCCTTATAACCCTAAAGAAACACAAACCAACCCAAAACCATGTCCAGATTTTGTTGGGCCTGTATGCGTCTTATTTGGGCTAATACGCTACCTTATTTTTATGTCGGTTTTGGTGAGGCCGATTTCCAAATCTCAAATACCCAAAACCTTTTATATACTCGTATTGTTTTCATTCACATTCATAATCCCAAAAACTCTACGTCTCGGAAGATTTTATAATCGTCAAAATCACTTTTGAGTTCTCTAGCTAGCAGGTCCATGCAGAGTAGGAAGACGATGGATGTAGAAGTTGACAGACTAAGCAGTTTGCCAGATGATCTTATATATAAAATCCTCTCGTATGTTGACATCAAATATTGTATTAGATTAAGTGTTTTGTCATCTCGATGGAGGTTTATTTGGACTTCAATGCCCGATCTCAATTTTTCATGTCACAGTGAATATTTCGCATCAGGCTATCTTGAATTTCTTAACAATGTTTTATCTCTCCGCGATAATAAGATAGATGTGTCTTCTGTCAGCCTGGACCTTTATATACAGAATTTCGACAATTTGAAATTGTCGGTCAAAAGAATTCTGGAGTACGCATTCTCTCACAATGTCCAACAACTGTCTATTAGCATTGCAATTTTCAAAATTTCTCCCTCTTGGTTAAGTTCTAAGTCGCTCAAACATCTCACAATGACTAGGACCTCTATTGATGGTTCCCATTCCCCTTGGGATCTCCCAGCTTTAACTACATTACATCTCAAAGGAGTGGGATTGTATAATAACTGCACTTCTAATTTAGCCATGTGTCACAACTTGAAGAATCTTACCTTAGAGGGATGTGAAGTTCGTGACGACTCTGAAGGTTTCACTATAGATAATTCCCGACTTCTTAGTCTCACACTTAAAAAAGTAGATTGGAATAATGTGGCTTTTGTATATGTGGAAACACCTCAGCTAAAAAACCTAATATTGGATTTGGGTGACACATCTCAACAGGAGGAGGAGGAGGAGTACTACGGTAGAAATATTAGTGAATTGTCAGGGGTTAAAATTTCTGCACGTGACCTTACCTACTTACGCATCAAAGGTTCTTATCTTCCTAAGTTATTCTTGGATGGATTCCCTTCTTTGGAGAAGGTGGATCTCTGTATATCTTCTCCGCAAGAGACAGATGTTCATAAAATCTCTAATCTGTTTCAACGTCTCCACAGTGTCAAATCTCTTGCACTTAGCTTGGAGATTGTTGAGCTTCTTTCTTCCTCGGAAGAAGTTATCTCACATCAACCTTCCCCGTTTCCTAGCTTAAAGAGTTTAAAGATTTATCCGTCAAAGGGTTTAAAGACTTTACGGTTATACGATTTAAGGACTTGTCCATTAGAGAGTAGTTTAGATTTGTTTCCAACTCAAGTGGATGAGGAGCAAGAAGCGATGAAAATAAAATTGTCTGCTGAACTTACAAATTATATGCTTGACAGTTCTTCAAATGCGACCTTTACAATGGTCTCACATGATGAGGCTAGAGCTATAAAAATCACCAAAGTGGCACACCGCCTTATGGCAGCTTTATGGAAGGATCTAGAGGAAATGGAAGCTTTTACTGAGGCTAACAGGGCTTACGTGGAGTGGAAGAAGACACTTGCTGATAGCTGTTCTGAAGATTTCAAATTGAATATTTGGCCATGGTGTAGAACTGAAGAGATATTCTGGACACTGCAAAATATAAAATTACTACTCACCAGGGTGCTTGCATCAAAAAGGGTTGAGATGCAAACATGTTTTTCTAGATTGTCTGCAAAAACCAAGACCGTCGTACTACGCATGTTCAGTGGGTACTTTGATGAAATTGATTTGTCTTCTTAGAACATAGCTTCTGAAGAACTGGTGCTATGTGAATCGAACTAGGACGGCCGAGTATCTACAAGAACGAGGGTAGAAACTGCATTGGAATTGGGAGAAGTTTTTTTCATCATATTTGTATATGCAGTATTTCTTTCTTCCTAGCAAGTAACCATATCTATATGGTTGATCTGGATTGTGATTAATAAAACATTTTCAAATATGAGAATGAATGTTTATTATATGATAATGTTTGGATGTTGATTTTCAAAAGCAATAATCAGTAAACTAGAAGTTTCAACTTACCTAGTGTTCTTGGCATACATCAAAAAAATTTATTCTAGACAATTTGTCAAACAAACACAATAATTGGAACCACATCACAAGCTCATACAAAGTCCCAAACAAATAATATATAAGAAGTGTCATATTATTATATCTTGTTCTTGGCATACATTTCAAGAGGGCTAAAATAAGATCGAAATCGATACTTTCCAACTCTAAAAATTGTCCATGAGCACAATTAAGTATAAATATGGCACTAGATTCCTAAAAACTAATGAAAATCATTCACTAAGAACTGAACTTTAACAGAAAGTGAACACGAGAAAATGTGATTCAACGGTCTAAATGTAGCTCAAATGCAAGAAAAAAAGCGCAATGCTTTGCTATTCCATTACAACTTTAGCACCAACAGCTTTCACTTTCTTGATTATTTGTTCGTCGTCTTCTTTGGTCACTCCTTTTTTTAACACGATAGGCGCCTTTTCAACTAATTCTTTTGCTTTCTTAAGCCCAAGACCTGTACAGCATCTCACTTCCTTAATAATTTTGAACTTTGAAGCGGCTTCAAATGAGTCCAATTTCAGTTCAAAGACAGATTTTTCAGGCTTTGCCTCTTCTTTTGCGCCCCCTTGACCTTTCGCCCAACACCAGCTAACAACCCAGCTGCTCCTCCTTTCATCACGGCTATGACTGGTGGCTCCATACCCATCTTTTTCATCATTAGTAAAGAGAGTTCTGCAACTTCGGCTAATGTGAGTGATGACATTTCATCTACTAGTTTCCATACACGGTCTGTTGGAGGGCTGCGGTGGTCAGTTGGATCAAATGTTGCAGGGTCATAATCAGTTGGTAGTCTTCTTTGATCAAATCTCGATCTCTTCTTCTTCTTCTTTCACTTGCGTTGCAGGTTGAGTAAAGTTTCTAGTAAAAGAGGCTGACTTTATAGAACTGAGTGCAATAAGAGGAGAGCGTATGGATTTGGAACAGAATCCTCCTTGGTGTTCAGTTGGATCAAATGTTGCGGGGTCATAATCTGTTTCAACGTCTCCACAGTGTCAAATCTCTTGCACTTAGCTTGGAGATTGTCAAGCTTCTTTCTACCTCGGAAGAAGTTATCTCACATCAACCTTCCCCGTTTCCTAGCTTTGAGAGTTTAAAGATTTATCCGTTAGAGGGTTTAAAGACTTTACGGATATACGATTTAAGGACTTGTCCATTAAAGAGTAGTTTAGATTTGTTTCCAACTCGACTGGATGAGGAGCAAGAAGCGATGAAAATAAAATTGTCTGCTGAAGTTAAAAATTATTTGCTTGACAGTTCTTCAAATGCGACCTTCACAATGGTCTCAAATGACGACGCTAGAGCTATAAAAATCACCAAAGTGGCACACCGCCTTATGGCAGCTTTATGGAAGGATCTAGAGGAAACGGAAGCTTATACTGAGACTAAAAGGGCTAACGTGGAGTGGAAGAAGACACTTGCTGATAGCCGTTTTGAAGATTTTGAAATGAAGATTTTGCCACAGGATTATACTGGAGTGATATTCTGCATACTGCAAAATATAAAAGTACTACTGACCAAGGTGCCTGCATCAAAAAGAGTTGAGATGCAAGCATGTTTTTCTAGATTGTATGCAAAAACCAAGCCCGTCGTGAATAAGATAGTAGTTGATATGAAGAATCAATGGGATATAAAACAAAACATTTTCAGTGGCTACTTTCATGAAATTGCTTTCTTCTTAGAAAATAGCTTCTGAAGGACTGGTGCTATATATGTGGATCGAACTAGGACGGTCGGATCTACAAGAACGATGGTAGAAACTGCAATGGAATTAGGAGAAGTATTTTTCATCGTATTTGTATCTCCACTATTCCTTCTTCCTAGCAAGTAATCTGGATCGTGATTTATAAAAGGTTGTCAAAATATGAGAATAATGTTTATTATATGATTGGTGTTTTGATGTCAATTTTCAAAAGCAATAATCAGTAAATTAGAAGAATACTAGTAGTTGCAACAAAAGATAGAAGTTTTAACTTATCTAGTGTATACTTTTAAATTCAAGTCATTTTGTTATAAAAACATCAAAAATTTTTAATTCAAGACAATTTGTCAAACAAACATAATAATTTTGAGACACATCACAGCTCTTACAAAGACACAAACAAATAATATCAATGAACTGTCATATTGTTCTTGGCATACATTTCAAGAGGGCTAAAATAAGATCGAAATCCATACTTTCCCGCTCTAAAAAAATGGTTCATGAGCACACATATGTATAGATATGCGCTAGATTCTTAAAAACTAATGAAAATCATTCACTAAGAAATGAACTTTGACAGAAAGTGAACACGAGAAAATGTGATTCAACTGTCTAAGTGTACCTCAAATGCAAGAAAAAAAAGTGCGATGCTTTGCTATTCCATCAGAACTTTAGCACCAACAGCTTTCATTTTCTCGATTATTTGTTCGGCGTTTTCTTTGGTCACTCCTTTTTTGAACACGATAGGCGCCTTTTCAACTAATTCTTTTGCTTCCTTAAGCCCAAGATCCGTACAGCTTCTCACTTCCTTAATAATCTTGATCTTTGAAGCTGCTTCAAATGAGTCCAATTTCAGTTCAAATACAGATTTCTCAGGCTTTGCCTCTTCCTTTGCTCCTCCTTGACCTTTCTCCCCCTCACCGGCTAACCCAGCTGCTCCTCCTTTCATCACGGCTATGACTGGTGGCTCCATACCCGTCTTTTTCATCATTATTGAAGAGATTTCTGCAACTTCGGCGAGTGATGACATTTCATCTACTAGTCTCCATACACGGTCTGTTGGAGGGCTGCGGTTTTCAGTTGGATCAAATGTTG
The DNA here is from genome assembly GCA_030686995.1 of Artemisia argyi. Lineage (NCBI taxonomy): Eukaryota > Viridiplantae > Streptophyta > Magnoliopsida > Asterales > Asteraceae > Artemisia > Artemisia argyi. The sequence goes on from CM060705.1 coordinate 180,206,950, forward strand.
CAGGGTCATAATCAGTTGGTAATCTCCTTTGATCAATCTCGATCTCTTCTTCCTCTTCTTCTTCTTTCACTTGCATTGCAGGTTGACCAAAGTTTCTAGTCGCCAAACATGTCGACTTTATAGAATTGAATGCAGTAAGAGGAGAACGTATCCTAAGCCTTAAAAACAGAGACGGAGACAGTGGGGGAGCCAGGGGGTGCTCGGCCCCCTCCAACACGCCCAATCGCTTTGCTATTTATCTTATAAAATTTAAGCATATGACGCAACTATAGGCAAATGACCCCCCTAACCTTTGTGAAAAATTTTTTTGCCCCCCTTATTTCTAATTCCTGGCTCCGTCCCTGCTTAAAAACAAACTCATTTCCAATTCTTTATGAACACTGGTTTAGATTTTGAGTGGTCTATAAATAACCCATTTGCAAACTCTTGCGCAAGGAATCAGTTGTCTGCAAAAAAGAACAAACAGGAGTTGGGCAATGTCATTTTTGGATTTCGAAACAGCAATCAGATCAGATAAATTTATATCAATTCAGAGATTTAAATTGAACTCTCTCGCTGCATCTCTAGAGTAGCAAAACGGACAGGTTGGGTGAGATCAATACATGGCATGTTAATCCCTTAAATTTCCATTTTCTATGACGTCTATTAAATGCAAACCTTTAATGTATTTGTATTACTTTAACTATTTATAATAAACATGTTATCAATAGAACGTCCTTTTTTATCATATTAGGCAAACCCCTTTAAAAAGCCATTTGAAATCCCTCAACTTGAACAATAAGAAGGAGAAGGAGGTAGCCTTTTACTGGATGATGATACCTTATCTAAACCACAATCAGGTGTATTGATCAGGTTCCGAAAAGTAATCACCCACCAAATCCAATACCTAAAAAACATTTAAATTATTATTAACACACTTCTAAGATAAATCATAAAGTGAGCAACGGTAGTCCAAAGTTGTTAGAACATCATAAAGAAAACATTAAAAACCAAAGAAAGAAAAAAGACTCAATTTGAGCATCTTCATGTAAAATTGTACATTGAAGAAAGAAATAAAATAACCTTTATAGGCGAAGAATATACACATATTGTATAAAGGAATATAGGATATACACTTCGAAGTGGCTGTTTTACATTGTCAATTACTGAGCTCATTATAATTCACATTTTCACATGCTATTCGAATATAAAATGTCCCAGAGATTCAGATAACGGAAGGTATACCGTCATCCTCAAGAATAGAATACAGAACTGTCATTAGAACAATGATTCCTCTCTAGCAGCCCTGCATTTCGTATTGCACCCAATCTAATGAGAAACTAAGAGTCCTATGAAGTTGAAGAATTTTACTTATTCTTGTATGCAGAGAGCAGATTGATACCAATTAGTCACATGAACGCCGAGTGTTTTGGAGCAAACCAAAGGTGGGCTATAATGAATATGAAAACTAAGATTTGGATAAAAAGCTGAAATCCAGACTTTGGATAGAACGATCACGTAAAAAGTAGACACCCTAATTTCAGATAGAATAGTCTGAATGATCAATGTACTAAGAACAAAGATTAGAAAGCGACGTCCAAGAACAAACCTATGAACATATGATAAGAGATTTGTGAGACACAGAGACAACCGAGAGAAAATGATACTTAATGACGCAAACCTATGAGCTTCTTGACTCGAGAAAGTTACAGCACTAGATGGATCCATCTAACAATCTTAACAATCTTTTTGATTTTGGCCATTGTAATACATAGATGTAGATAGAACCTAATAAACCCAAAAAAACTAAGATCTTCTCAAACTCACCCAATTTATTACTGAGACAACAAAATTAAACAATAGGAAAATCGTGTAATAATGGTTAACTAGAAAAAGAGTCTAATAGTCGATCATATACTTAGCGTCCAACAAATTCACCATCACGTTTCTTCATACATATTTGGACTAAACTCAACTAAGCTGACTCATACAGCTCTAACACAAATACCTTGGAATATCGGCATGTTGACATATACATGGTGTAGAAAATTAATCCAAATAGAAAGAAGAAAGGTTACCCACAAATGACAAATCTTAACTTGAGAATTATACAGAACACAGAATCCATTGATCCAAAAAACGTCTCCTAAAAGATGGTGCAAACTATAGAAAATTCTTACTAACAAATACTAACTCAAGAACATAGCACAACGCACATAATAAAATCCGAGACACAAACATATACCATAATAAACCTAGTAAAACACTCCCCGAAATGCCTGATTTTGCTCGATTCTTACTAAAATAAACATGTCCCAAAGAAATACCAATTTGAACAAGCACTCAACGGATGATATGGAAAATCTAAAGACTAGAGCTTTTTTCTCTCCACACGATCTATAATAGTAACAAAACAAACATTATCCTTAATTATCTATAATCACACTAATTACAAGCTCTGTAAATCAAATACTTGAAATTCTTTGCACTAAACGAAGGAGCACTTCCAACTATATTTGCTGCAAATCGCGGCGGTAGGTGGCCGACTAGCGCCTAGGCTGCTTTTTACATTTTTTGATAACATAATTATTAAATTATATTACAATAGATGATTTTAAATATTCAATGATTATAACAACAAAATGAAACACAAGCTATAACAAGAAGATTAGAGATACAATTGGCTATGTAAACATTATGTTTTATTTCAAATTTAGTTTTATTGCACCAACTTGGATCAAAAAGTGTAGATTGACAGCGACACCTCAACCCTGTGTACCATAACCAACTTATCTAATGTTGCAACTAGTCCTTGTATACTTCTAAAATACAATCATGTTTGCTATAAATAAAAACATCAAATATTTTTTATTCTTCCAAAAATCAAATATATTTTATTCTAGACAATTTGTCAAACAAACATAATAATTGGAGCCACGTCACAAGCCCATACAAAGACACCCAAAGTCCCAAACTAATAAATATGGAGTATTAGAGAAGTTTCATATTATTATATCTTGTTCTTGGCATAATGGCCGATTTAACTTAAGACCAAACTGAACCGGAGCAGCTCAAAGACCGAATATGGGAAAAAGAGTGGAACGAGGACTGAACCAAAATACATTTTGTCCGGTCTGCCGATCTAACTTTATCCGGTTTCTCGGTTCGATCCGATCTACGGTCTATTATGGTCAGCCCTATTTTACACAACTCTTTTAACTAGATCACAAAACCATCACCCAACTTCCATTAAAGTCATCATAATCTTTCTAACCCAATCCCCCCCCCCCCCCCCCCCCCCCCCCCCCCACACACACACACACAAATGTCCTCTCATCAAATAATCAAGATTCCATTAACCAACTTTATTTCATTCTTTTTTCTTAGCACCCCCACCACTAAACCCTTATAACCCTAAAAAAAACACAAACCAACCCAAAACCATGTGCATATATTGTTGGGCCTGTATGCGTCTTATTTGGGCTAATACGCTACCTTATTTTTATGTCGGTTTTGGTGAGGCCGATTTCCAAATCTCAAATACCCAAAACCTTTTATATACTCGTATTGTTTTCATTCACATTCGTAATCCCAAAAACTCTACGTCTCTGAAGATTTTATAATCGTCAAAATCACTTTTGAGTTCTCTAGCTAGCAGGTCCATGCAGAGTAGGAAGAAGATGGATGTAGAAGTTGACAGACTAAGCAGTTTGCCAGATGATCTTATATATAAAATCCTCTCGGATGTTGACATCGAATATTGTATTAGATTAAGTGTTTTGTCATCTCGATGGAGGTTTATTTGGACTTCAATGCCCAATCTCAATTTATCATGTCACAGTGAATATTTCGCATCAGGCTATCATGAATTTCTTAACAATGTTTTCTCTCTCCGCGATAATCAGATAGATGTGTCTTCTGTCAGCCTGGACCTTTATATACAGAATTTCGACAATTTGAAATTGTCGGTCAAAAGAATTCTGGAGTACGCATTCTCTCACAATGTCCAACAACTGTCTATTAGCATTGCAATTTTCAAAATTTCTCCCTCTTGGTTAAGTTCTAAGTCGCTCAAACATCTCACAATGACTAGGACCTCTATTGATGGTTCCCATTCCCCTTGGGATCTCCCAGCTTTAACTACATTACATCTCAAAGGAGTGGGATTGTATAATAACTGCACTTCTAATTTAGCCATGTGTCACAACTTGAAGAATCTTACCTTAGAGGGATGTGAAGTTCGTGACGACTCTGAAGGTTTCACTATAGATAATTCCCGACTTCTTAGTCTCACACTTAAAAAAGTAGATTGGAATAATGTGGCTTTTGTATATGTGGAAACACCTCAGCTAAAAAACCTAATATTGGATTTGGGTGACACATCTCAACAGGAGGAGGAGGAGGAGTACTACGGTAGAAATATTAGTGAATTGTCAGGGGTTAAAATTTCTGCACGTGACCTTACCTACTTACGCATCAAAGGTTCTTATCTTCCTAAGTTATTCTTGGATGGATTCCCTTCTTTGGAGAAGGTGGATCTCTGTATATCTTCTCCGCAAGAGACAGATGTTCATAAAATCTCTAATCTGTTTCAACGTCTCCACAGTGTCAAATCTCTTGCACTTAGCTTGGAGATTGTTGAGCTTCTTTCTTCCTCGGAAGAAGTTATCTCACATCAACCTTCCCCGTTTCCTAGCTTAAAGAGTTTAAAGATTTATCCGTCAAAGGGTTTAAAGACTTTACGGTTATACGATTTAAGGACTTGTCCATTAGAGAGTAGTTTAGATTTGTTTCCAACTCAAGTGGATGAGGAGCAAGAAGCGATGAAAATAAAATTGTCTGCTGAACTTACAAATTATATGCTTGACAGTTCTTCAAATGCGACCTTTACAATGGTCTCACATGATGAGGCTAGAGCTATAAAAATCACCAAAGTGGCACACCGCCTTATGGCAGCTTTATGGAAGGATCTAGAGGAAATGGAAGCTTTTACTGAGGCTAACAGGGCTTACGTGGAGTGGAAGAAGACACTTGCTGATAGCTGTTCTGAAGATTTCAAATTGAATATTTGGCCATGGTGTAGAACTGAAGAGATATTCTGGACACTGCAAAATATAAAATTACTACTCACCAGGGTGCTTGCATCAAAAAGGGTTGAGATGCAAACATGTTTTTCTAGATTGTCTGCAAAAACCAAGACCGTCGTACTACGCATGTTCAGTGGGTACTTTGATGAAATTGATTTGTCTTCTTAGAACATAGCTTCTGAAGAACTGGTGCTATGTGAATCGAACTAGGACGGCCGAGTATCTACAAGAACGAGGGTAGAAACTGCATTGGAATTGGGAGAAGTTTTTTTCATCATATTTGTATATGCAGTATTTCTTTCTTCCTAGCAAGTAACCATATCTATATGGTTGATCTGGATTGTGATTAATAAAACATTTTCAAATATGAGAATGAATGTTTATTATATGATAATGTTTGGATGTTGATTTTCAAAAGCAATAATCAGTAAACTAGAAGTTTCAACTTACCTAGTGTTCTTGGCATACATCAAAAAAATTTATTCTAGACAATTTGTCAAACAAACACAATAATTGGAACCACATCACAAGCTCATACAAAGTCCCAAACAAATAATATATAAGAAGTGTCATATTATTATATCTTGTTCTTGGCATACATTTCAAGAGGGCTAAAATAAGATCGAAATCGATACTTTCCAACTCTAAAAATTGTCCATGAGCACAATTAAGTATAAATATGGCGCTAGATTCCTAAAAACTAATGAAAATCATTCACTAAGAACTGAACTTTAACAGAAAGTGAACACGAGAAAATGTGATTCAACGGTCTAAGTGTAGCTCAAATGCAAGAAAAAAAGCGCAATGCATTGCTATTCCATCACAACTTTAGCACCAACAGCTTTCATTTCCTCGATTATTTTGTTCGGCGTCTTCTTTGGTCACTCCTTTTTTGAACACGATAGCTAGGCACCTTTTCAACTAATTATTTTGCTTCCTTAACTCCAAGATCCGTACAGCTTCTCACTTCCTTAATAATCTTGATCTTTGAAGCGGCTTCAAATGAGTCCAATTTCAGTTCAAAGACAGATTTCAATTCTCAGGCTTTGCCTCTTCTTTTGCGCCCCCTTGACCTTTCGCCCCTGCACCAGCTAACCCAGCTGCTCCACCTTTCATCATGGCTATGACTGGAGGCTCCATACCCATCTTTTTTATCATTATTGAAGAAAGTTCTGCAACTTCGGCTAATGTAAGTGATGACATTTCATCCACTAGTCTCCATACACGGTCTGTAGGAGGGCTGCGGTGCTCGGTTCGATCAAATGTTTCAGGGTCAAAATCAGTTGGTAGTCTTCTTTGATCAATCTCAATTTCTTCTTCTTCTTCTTCTTCTTCTTCTTCTTCTTCTTCTTCTTCTTCTTCTTCTTCTTCTTCTTCTTTCACTTGTGTTGCCGGTTGACGAAATTTTCTAGTAAAAGAGGCTGACTTTATAGAACTGAGTGCAATAAGAGGAGAGCGTATGGATTTGGAACAGAATCCTCCTTGGGGTAAATGATGTCTAAGCCTTACAAACAAACTAATTTCTGAATTTTTACTGACACTGGTTTAGTTTTTGACTGGCCGAAAGATAAGCCATTCGTTAGATCATGCAGTAGAAACTAGAAGTCTGCAACAAAAAAAGAAATTAGAGGTTGGGTAATGTCGCTGTAACATTTCAAAACATCAATCAAACGAGCAGCGTTTACATCATTGCAATAGATTAAAGAAACATAATGAGCAGTTGCAGTACTGACTTATCGTACTTATACAACCTGTTTTCAAATGGCAGATTTTCTGAGCAAAGTACAGCGGAAAACAATAACAAATTTGTTTTAAAAGCCAATCACCAGAATGGGTCAAAACAGGCTGGGTCGGGATGGATCGAGCCACAAACGCACTTTGTTGTTTGTTTTCATGGTTTTACACATACTTAATTTTCGATTCTGATTAAGCTATATTATCACAACGATGATCTAATATTCTGACATCGGATGTTTATCATTTTGACTACTGTCTGGGGCAATGACCCAGTTCCATTTTAACCAACTTTTTTAGACTTACCTATTTGACCTGTAACATGCAAAGTAGTTGCAACAAGAGATAGATGTTTCAACTTATCTAGTGTATACTGCTAAAATCAAATAATTTCGTTACAAAAACATCAAAAATTTTAATTCTTGACAATTTGTCAAACAACCATAATCAGTTGAGCCACATCACAGCTCATACAAAGACCTAAACAAATAATATCAAAGAAGTGTCATATTATTATATCTTGTTCTTGGCATACATTTCAAGAGAGCTAAAATAAGATCGAAATCCATACTTTTCCACTCTAAAAATGGTCCATGAGCACACATAAGTATAGATATGGCGCTAGATTCCTAAAAACTAATGAAAATCATTCACTAAGAACTGAACTTTAACAGAAAGTGAACACGAGAAAATGTGATTCAACTGTCTAAGTGTAGCTCAAATGCAAGAAAAAAAAGCGCAATGCTTTGCTATTCCATCACAACTTTAGCACCAACAGCTTTCATTTTCTCGGTTATTTGTTCGGCGTCTTCTTTGGTCACTCCTTTTTTGAACACGATAGACGCCTTTTCAAGTAATTCTTTTGCTTCCTTAAGCCCAAGATCCATACAGCTTCTCACTTCCTTAATAATCTTGATCTTTGAAGCTGCTTCAAATGAGTCTAATTTCAGTTCAAACACAGATTTTTCAGGCTTTGCCTCATCCTTTGCTCCCCCTTGACCTTTCGCCCCCGCACCGGCTAACTCAGCTAGCTGCTCCTCCTTTCATCACGGCTATGACTGGTGGCTCCATATGTTGGAATTATTATATCATGACATTCATATTAATAAACCAAGTACATCAAAGTGAGCATGAGCGGAAGCAATTATAATAGATCGAATAACATGTAATTAATTAATCAATTATTTAAATCGTAAACGTACCTTTGTGATTCTAGCCCGAACAAGAATCAATGCAATCTTCCGGAACCAAGAACCCTAATTAGGGTTTATAAGGATTATATGAATTACCCCTTACCTTTTTGTAATTCAATCCAAGAATCAAACAATAGTATGTTTGATTCACGTTCTTGTACACACGTACTAATTCAAGAAAAGTATTTGCAAGTAATAAAACACAAAACCCTTTTTTGACACAAGAAAATCGAAACCCTTAGGGGTGTTCGTTTGATGGATCGACCAAGAAAGAAAAGGGAGAAGAAAACACCAAGATGTGTGTGTACAAGTTCTATGAAAAACCTACATCTTGGGTTTGCTTATATACTACACAAAACTTGGAGCTCAAGGCACAATGGAGGTGGGTTTACCCCTTGGGCCGATCGGCTATGGCACCCCCTAGGGGATTCCGGAACCTTCTCTTGTTTCCATGTTTTGTCTAGTAATTACTTTCCTAATCTTCGTTTAATAAATAATTAGTCATTAATCAATAATACTAATTATTATTATTTGTTTTGTGTTTAATAATTAATTATAACATCTTATACATAATTATTACATTTTCTCTTCATACGTATTGTGTGCAATCCCGTGATCTCAAGTTCGATCCTAACACACGACTATTATTACTTTGTCTATAAAACCAACAGCTCCCACTTAGACATATCATAATAGTGTGATCACATCGGTTAGCGTCTTGCAACACACCGATGCCTCTAGTAGAACTTGAGTAAGGCTCCTGGAAAACCTTTTAATGATTTCTCATTATTATTATCCCTTTGTTTCTAATACCGTGTTAAATAAGGATATGGATCTAGGTCATTCCTTAATTAACCATTCTGTTTCTCGTTTTTAGAAATTGACAAGATTACCAAATCTTTTGAACCTTTCAAGAAAGACCTTGGGCGTGGCCACGCAAACACCTTGACAACCCTAAGAGGGGCCCAGCAGTATTAAACTCCAAAAATTAATTTGAATGAACAAATTCTTTATTGATTACAAGCAAAACACACAAACTTTGTAACACTTCCGAAAACAACCCTTATGACTACCAGTTACGTATAGCGTTAAGTTGTTCCACAAAAAATGTACTACATTCATGACCGTTATCTTGTATCTCAAGTCTAAGGATAACTTCTTATGATTTACTTAATGACAAGATCCATAAAGTAACATCATATAGTTGGGATAAGTCCTATATTCAGTATCATCGAATATTGTCTGAAATGGTATGACTACGCATCAATATACTTTAAGTATATTATACCAACTTCAGATTTGTCTTAATTTAATAATATTCCCATATTATTAATTGACAACGGACAATTTAGAATAACCTTTATTCATGGATTTAAACATGCAAAAATAGGACAACAATAATTAATAACAGAAATAAACATACCAACATACTTTATTTCATTAAAATAATAATTGTTTACAATATCCTTTATCCAAATACTAATCACAGTTATGCATGAAACTACTAGCTAATTTAAGTCCAATTCCATTGGCCAATTCATTAAGCTTCTCTTTCGCCAAAGCCTTAGTGAACGGATCAGCTAAGTTTTCATCTGTGTGAACTTTCAGCAGATTTATTTCACCTTCGTCAACCTTTTCAAGAACAAAGTGATACTTCCGTAGAAAATGTCTGGTGCCTCTCATGACTCCAGGTTCATTGGCAAATATGATTGCAGCAGAATTGTCACAATACATATTAATAGGTAATTCAATTGAAGGCATAACACCAAGCCCAGAAACGAATTTCCTAATCCAATAAGCCTCCATAGCAGCTTCTGAAGCAGCAATGTATTCAGCTTCTGTTGCAGACATCGCAATTGTACTCTGCTTCTTGCTCCTCCAGTCAACAGCTCCTCCATTGATAACAAAGACATAACCCGTCTGAGACTTCGAATCATCTTTATTACTTTGAAAGGATGCATCGCAGAAACCTGTAACACAAAGTTCTGCAGCTGGATTTCCACCATATACCAAAAACATATCTTTTGTATTCCTCAAATACTTAAGAATATGCTTAACAGCAATCCAATGTTTATCACCTGGATTCTGTTGAAATTGACTAGTAATATTTTGAGCAAACGCCACATCTAGCCATGTGCACTTAACCGCATACATAATAGATCCTACTGCCGAAGCATAAGGAACTTTACTCATGCGAGCCACCTCAGCAGGTGTTGAAGCATAAAACACATTACATAAGCCATGTTTTACTTCCATCGGCAAATATCCTTTCTTGAAATTTTGCATATTGAATCTTTTCAATATTTTGTCAATGTAAGCACTTTGACTTAATCCAATTAACCGACTTGATCTATCTCTATAGATTTTGATTCCCAGAATGTATGCAGCTTCTCCTAAATCTTTCATAGAAAAGCACTTTCCAATATATGCCTTAACTTCTGTAACACCCCCAAAATTTGATACAGCGGAAGACTCAACAAGCTTTCGGGGTGCTACGGGGATTGGTATCCAACACAAGACAATATAAAACGAGATAAAGTAAACATAATAAAAACACAACCATAACGGGGTTTTAAGGTTTACATTTATCCCAACATCATTCAGAGTCAGGCCCAAAATAAAATAACAGTAGGTCCAAATTTAGTTATCAGAGTTTAGAAAAATAGATCCATAAACTGCGAGCCTTGGCCGAGCCTTCCATTCCAAGCATGCATCTCAACACTTAATTACCTGAGAAAACGTGCTAAAAGTCAGCTTTCGCTGGTGAGATCATAGGTTTAAATTCAACTAACAATATAGTGGACATATACGCAAAACGCTTGCTAGCTAGACTAAGGATTCGCTAAAAGCCTGCGGATACCCTCCGCTCTCAACATAACACACAGATACCCTTCCGTACTAACATAGATATTCGGGTAGCCCCCGCAATACCAATAATAACTCGGATAATCTCCGAAGTATTAATAACCTATAGGTGCACACTACAGTATCTAAATAAGCCAACCTTGAATAGTACACACAACATATATGTGACTAAAGCTGACAATCCCAAATAACCAAATAAGCCAACCTTGAATAGTACACACAACATATATGTGACTAAAGCTGACAATCCACCAATAACCAAATAAGCCAACCTTGAATAGTACACACAACATGTGTGACTAAAGCTGACAATAGATCCTAGTCCATACGCATAGCAAGTTTAGAAAGAATATAAAAGCGATAATAGTCCACATAAATAATTTGCACGTTTCTCACCCCAAGTATTGAAAACATAGTTCAAGAGTAAAAAGTGGGGCTATGACTCACCTCAAGTCCAGAAAATAGCAAGAAGAAGTCGGTAGAAATAAGATGTATGATAACTCACGAAACAGCAACTACGGACTTGGCACGACCTAACAATATTAACTCTTTCAGAATCATTTCCTCAAATTTATAATATTCCCAAACCCGGACGAGAATCCGTTTTATTTCCGAAAATCCATTTCGTATTAGTTTGGTGTATTTGCGTTTGGTATCCATACGGGTAGTAGGTTGACTCAAAACAAACCAAAAAGATCACATATAGAATAATAAAATAAACTATAGATCTAATATTAGCCCAATATATCATTTAAATAAATCGCCGAAGTTTATCAAGTCCGTCGATTTGATAATCCTCATATTTATTTACGTAACATACCGTTCCAAGATTACACCCAACCTAAAGCACATAGCACATAAATACTATATAGTATATATCATAGTTTAATAAATTCCTCATATATATCGTCAAATTGGCCAGATTTCCCGATATATACACTCGCAATTTATTACACTTTACATATACTACAACCTATGGGCGTCGTAGGATACGATGTCCACTAATATATTCATTTCATATAGCCAAATAACCCGGCTCAACCTTACGGTTAAGTGGTTATTTATTTATAGAAAACGTCTATATTAGTTGTCATATATCCGTGACAACACGAACGTCACAAATAGTTACTTACCTGGACCCGAGTGACAACGATTTCGCATAACTCAATAAGTTTATCCGTTATATATATCCGAAATGACATTTTTATTAAATGTTTAATAATTGTCGGGAGTTTCCCGCTTTATAACGCAATTTTTATAATAATAATACGTTAAATAATATTACGCCACTTACGTAGCCTAATATATATCTAATTGTATTATTTATAATACGACTCGTGATTATTATTATTATTAATATACGCGCCTATATAATTATATATACGTTATTCACGTATATATATTCATATAAACGTTCATATTATCAATAATTATTATTACGAGTTTTATTATCTACGTTTTAATTTTAATAGTTATCGAGTCATACGAAATGGTCACATGTCCGAGTCATGACTCTCGGCTCATTGTCCAAGTCCAAAAATAATAAGTAAAGTCATAAAATAACAAATCTCCGTCCAATCACAATCTCAATCCACGTGCTACAACAATAGGGTCCGACTACGGCACCCGACTAACCTATCTCCGTCAATCTAACGACCGTCTCACAATCGGTCCCCAATATCTCTTTTCGTCAACAACTTCACAATTCAACAATAATCCCTTGTCGAGACCACAAAAGGTCTCAACTCAACTAAGCATTCGGCCGAAAATATAATGCCGCAACAATGCCAAAATTAAGTTCACAATTATTACAAGAAATAACATCAACAAAGTTAATGTTCGGGTCGGTTTACCAAGCCAAACCCGAACCCTCGACTCACTTGAGTCACGGCTCAATACCACGAGTCACGAGGACTCGAATCAACAACCTCATATGTCATCAAAATAAGCTCCAAGAGCTACACTCAAAACTGCCATTCGACCACTTGGGTCTCGGCATCAATAACCATATACGGCCATGAGGCCTCGACTCCATCGAGTCGAACCAATGTCAACCATAAGCAACATGATAACCAAAATTCCCAAGCCACAAGGAGCAAGTTAATCGAGCCATAGGCTCGAATCCCACAACAAGCCGTGAGTCTTCGACTCACGGTTCGTTCGAACCCACAAGAAAAACTAAACCCCGGATACCAAACCATTAGAAAACGTAGTTTCATCAAAAACCCATAAATATATCACGTTTTAAATTGAAAACCCACTCGGATCTCATCAATTCGTGACCCTTGGTCACGATTCGAACCACAAATCGAGTCAAAACTCGACCTACCTTCCAAAACAATACCAAATCGAAGGATACTTCAAGAAATAACAAGAAGGTGATGATGAACTCGTGATTATTTTGATTCGAATTGGTGTTATTGTAAGAATTAGGGCGCGTGTAGGGGTAGATCGGATAGAGGATGAGATGGGGAGTCTATTGGTGGTGGTCGTGTGGTGTGGGGGTCGGCGGTGGAGCAGTGGTGGTGGCCGGAAGTTGGGGTCGGCTAGGGTTAGGAGATGGGGGAAAGAAGATGGAGGTGAGAGAGATGGAAAGGTTGTGTTTGTTTGTTGTGTACCGAAAAAAACCACAAGGACCATATTTTGTAGTTAACTCTTTTTATTATTATTATTATTATTATTTTTTTTGAAAGTTATTAATAATAATAATAATAATAATAATAATAATAATAATAATAATAATAATAATAATAATAATTATTATTATTATTATAATAATAATAGTAATAATAATATTACTACGGTGTGGAGCGGGTAACGTGGGTAAATGTAAAAACATGTGGCCCGAACCCGAACTCATTTTAAACTTCAATATCTCTTGAAAACATCTCGTAACTAATTAAAAATATAGTCGGACTCGTTAAGACGAATCATAAACTTTTGTTAGGTAATCCTAGTGCCAAAGTCAACGTAGTACCAAGTGAGAATTCAAATATACATCACCGAGCATTTAATCAAAAATGAATTATGAACATAATTCACGAATTCCATAACGTCATTAATTAAGAATATCCATAAAATAGGTCTTACAAGTTCGTTGTGAAATGAAAATTTCAAATAAAAATTATAAACGAACTTAAATTGTAATGCGGGTTTTTAAAATAGCTGCCTAAACTGCCGGTTGTCACATCCTCCCCGTCTTAGAAGGAAACCCGTCCCGGGTTTCACTCGGAAAAATTTATCTACGAAGTGAAAAGCTTCGGATATCTCTTCCTGAACTCGTCCTCACGTTCCCACATAAATTCTGGTCCATGTCGGGAATTCCAGCGAACCTTGACGAGCGGAATGCGACTTCGCTTGAGTCGTTTAACTTCACGATCTAAAATCTCAATCGGTTCTTCCACGAAATTCAGTTTCTCATCAACACGAATGTCCCTCATTGGAATGACGGGCATTTCATCAGAAAGACATTTCTTCAGATTACTCACGTGGAACACGTCGTGAACTTTACTCAGTTCGGATGGTAATTCCAACCTATAAGCCACGGGCCCAATCCTTTCTAAGATCAAGAATGGTCCAATGTAGCGTGGGTTGAGTTTACCACATTTCCCGAAACGTATAACACCTTTCCAAGGCGAGACTTTCAGCATTACTTTGTCTCCAACCTGGAACTCTAAAGGTTTACGTCTCTGATCGGCGTAGCTCTTCAGCCTATCTCTGGCTGCTTGCAATCGATCACGAATCTGAGTTACTTTCTCTGTAGTTTCCAAAATAAGCTCAGGGCCTGTAAGTTGACTATCTCCAACTTCTGCCCAACCAATAGGCGAACGACACTTTCTGCCATACAAAGCTTCGAATGGTGCAGCCTTAAGACTTGTGTGGTAGCTATTATTATAGGAGAATTCCGCAAGGAGTAAATACTTCTCCCAGCCTTTACCAAAGTCTATGATGCATGCACGAAGCATATCCTCTAACGTCTGAATGGTCCTGTCACTTTGACCATCGGTTTAGGGATGATATGCAGTACTCATATCAAGCCTCGTCCCCAAAGCCGTTTGAAGTGATCGCCACAAAGCTGACGTAAAACGACTATCACGATCCGAAATAATAGATATCGGGACTCCATGACGCGAAATAATTTCCTTCACATATAACCTCGCAAGCTTATCCACACTATCATCTTCACTAATAGCTAAGAAATGAGCAGACTTTGTCAGACGATCCACAATTACCCAGATAGCGTCACAACCGCTAGCTGTCCTCGGTAATTTGGTAATGAAGTCCATAGTAATCCGCTCCCATTTCTAGACTGGAAGTTCTGGTTGCGTTAGTAATCCTGACGGTCTCTGGTGTTCAGCTTTAACCTTAGCACATGTCAGACACTTACTAACGTACGATGCTATATCTGCCTTCATATTTGGCCACCAATAGAACTTCTTAAGATCCTGGTACATTTTATCAGAACCAGGATGAATGGAGTACCTTGACTTATGCGACACATGCATAACCAATTCCCGAATTTCTCCATATAAAGGTACCCAAATCCGATTTCCAAAACATAATAATCCATCAGAATGCTTAATAAATCCTTTCTCATTATCAGCCATCCCAAATATATTCTCGGCAGATCTATTTTCTGCTTTCAACGCTTCCGTTTGAGCTTCAAGTATTTGAGACGGTAATGGCGATACGATTGTCATTCCCAATGACCTAACTCGTAATGGTGGTACTCTTTCCTTTCGACTAAGAGCATCAGCAACAACGTTTGCTTTACCAGGGTGGTAGCGAATTTCACAATCATAATCGCTTAGCAACTCAATCCAACGTCGCTGTCTCATGTTGAGCTCTTTTTGATTTAAGATGTGTTGTAAACTTTTATGGTCGGTAAATACAACACACTTTGTTCCGTACAAGTAATGTCTCCATATTCTTAAAGCAAAAACCACAGCACCTAATTCCAAATCATGGGTGGTGTAGTTCTTCTCATGCTTTTTGAGCTGTCGGGAAGCATAAGCTATCACCTTCTCTCGTTGCATTAACACGGCTCCCAAACCTTTATGTGAGGCGTCACAATAGACGACGAAATCCTCGTTACCTTCTGGTAATGCTAAGATAGGAGCACTACACAACATTTTCTTAAGCAATCGAAACGCTTCCTCTTCTTTATCTCCACATTCATACGTAACACTCTTTTGAGTCAATTTGGTCAATGGTTTAGCTATCTTCGAAAATCCCTCAATGAATCTTCGGTAATAACCAGCTAAACCCAAAAATTGACGAACTTCGGTTGGGGTTGTAGGTGCAGCCCAATCTTTTATCGCCTCAATTTTAGCAGGATCCACATGGACTCCTTGTCTATCAATCACATGACCCAAAAATTGTACCGTCAGAATCCAAAATTCGCATTTCGAAAACTTGGCATAGAGTTTCTCCTTCCTGAGCAATTCTAAAATGAGTCTTAAATGCTCCTCATGCTCTTTCTCACTCTTTGAATAAATCAGAATGTCATCGATGAATACAATCACGAACTTATCCAAGTAAGGCCTACACACACGATTCATGAGATCCATGAATATTGCTGGTGCGTTAGTCAACCCAAACGGCATCACCTGAAACTCGTAATGCCCGTAACGGGTTCTGAAAGCTGTTTTCGGAATATCTTCCTCACGAACTCGAAGTTGATGATATCCCGATCTCAAATCGATCTTCGAATACACACTCGATCCTTGAAGTTGATCGAACAAGTCATCGATCCTAGGTAACGGGTATCGATTCTTCACCGTTAACTTATTCAACTCTCTATAATCAATACACATACGAAACGATCCATCCTTCTTCTTCACAAATAAGACTGGGGCTCCCCAAGGTGAAGAACTTGGTCTTATGAATCCTTTTTCGGCTAACTCTGCCAATTGTTTCGACAACTCTTCCAGTTCGGTAGGTGCAAGGCGATAAGGTGCTCGTGCTACAGGTGCAGCACCAGGTATCAACTCAATCTGAAACTCCACTTGTCTAGTCAGCGGGATCCCCGGCAAATCATCGGGAAATACATCAGGAAAATCACGAACTATAGGCACGTCTCCAATGCACCTTTCCTTTTTCTTCGTCTCTCCCTTCTCAGAAATTTGAGCTAAGAAAAGGTAACATCCCTTCTCCATTAGCTTCGGTAACTTTGTGCAAGATATGACTGCTAATCGGGATGGGCTCCTAGAATCCTTTCGGTCTCCCAATATGTTTAGGACTTCCTTTCCGTATGGTACACGCACGATCTTCTCGTCGCAAAGTATGTGAGCACGATACTTCGACAGCCAATCCATACCAATGATGACGTCGAAACTTCCTAACGTGATAGGTAGAAGATCTATGTTGAAAGGGTGGTTCAAGAAATTTAACGTACAACCGTGAATGATGGTATTAATCCTTTCTAGGTTTCCATTTGCTAACTCAATATCATATCTAATTCCTAAGGCCATCGGGGGTTTCTCTAGTAAGGGTGCAAATGTAGTGGACACAAAACTCCTATCGGCACCAGTATCAAACAGTATAGAAGCATAACGATTATTGAGAAGGAACGTACCAGTAACGACGTTCGGATCTTCTCCTCTCTCGTTCCCGAGTGCATACACTCTTCCCTGAGCAGCTCCAGCTTCCACACGTTGGTCCCCAATATCTTGTCGTCCACGGTTTCCTCCAGCTCCACGGTTTCCATAATTGTACCCATTACCACCCGAGCCTTGATTTCCACGGTTCCGCGATTCTCTACACTCATTCCTATAGTGTCCCTTCTTCCCACACTCATAACAAGTAACATCTGCCTTGTTTCTCATCTCAGGAGCAGCTTGAACCATAGCAAGAGGTTGAGCTCTACAGTCCCTAGCTGTGTGTCCTTTCTTTGAACAATTCTGGCATTTCACACTACACCATCCAGTATGATGCTGATGGCAACGATCACACTTGGGTGCATCACCATTCTGATTCTTCTTATCTCCATTCCCAATAGCATAAGCCTTAGCTTGTCTCTTGCTTCGATGATCATTACTCTTAGAGTGACGGTCTCTCTTTCTCTTTCCATTCTTCTCCTTATCAGCTTCTTCTAATTCCAACGAATCCATCAGTTGTTGAGCAATTGTGATTGCCTCATGGATATTTGCAGGCCTAGCAGAAATTACATCATTCCTCGTAGCTACCGGCAACCCATCAGTATACCTCTCGATCTTTTGAGTCTCATTTTTCACCATATCTGGGCACAACAAGGCTAATTCCTGGTAACGACGATTGTAAGTCGTCATGTCAGTACCTTTCACCTTGTGGTTCCAAAACTCAATCTCTAGCTTCTTGACCTCATTCCTTGGGCAATAAGTCTGAATCAGCAAAGACTTAAATTGCTCCCAAGTCATGGCATAAGCTACATCACTCCCAACTGCATTTCGGTAGTTGTTCCACCAAGTCAAAGCTTCATCCTTGAAAGTAAAAGAAGCAAACTTTACCTTCGCATTCTCCGCACAACCGCTGACATTAAACACTGACTCAGTCTTCTCAATCCATATGACTAAGTAAACCACTCCTTCAGTTCCACCAAACTCAATGGGTCCACAAATTTTGAATTCCTTGTATTGACATCCATTAGCACGGACAGGTGGAAAAGTTCCAGCAGAATTGTTGGAATGATTTGACTCAGCTAGTAGTTCAGCAACTCTTTGCTCCACGAGTTGGTTGATCATTGCTTGATCTACAGTAGGTGCATTAAGTGGAACATGACCATTGTCTCCCTGAACATCAACATTTTGATTCCTGTTGTTACGGTTAGTGGTGTCCAGGTTGTCAGGAGTAGGGGTTTCAACATTTCGAGTAGGTCGACGACCTCGGCGAACAGGAGTAGTCACAGCAGGACCAGTTCTGGTAGACCTAACAGGGTTTCGACGTGGTGCCATTGATCTGTAACATCACACAAGTTCATGACTCTCCAATAGAACTTATCTATATGCTCAACAAAACATCTCAACGAATCAAGTCATGGAAAGAATAGCAACAATACACCACGTAACAACAAATAAGCGAATAAGGACTCAGTTTCCATAACACCCAAAATCACATAATACCATATACTAATAACCATCAACCATACAATAGCGATCTAACATCGTTCCAACTAACGGATAACACAAAACATACTAATCGTTCCAAAAGAGACGAATACCGAGCAAAATACATCAAAATATGATAAATAGCTTTTCTAACCGAACACTCCTCGGTTAAGAAAGCACAAGACAACATAACTCGAGCAACTAGCCACGTGGCTGGCGGAGACTCCTCAACTCCTGCCTCAAGCCATCAAGATCCCTCCATAACGATCCTAACTCCACGCTATGGGTGTCTCGGTCTCTCTTGAGGTCAGCCACCTCCTTCTCTAGCTCGGCATTCCTTTGCCAAAGCTTGCGGTCGGCCTCACGAGTAGTAACAAATCCTCGCTGCAAACTATCGATATGCTCGTGGACATCCATCAAAACTCTCCTCAGCTCAGTAGCCCTGCCCACAACGACGGTCATGTCAACTCTCAAATCCGCTAAAAACTCTCCAATAACTCTCTCAAGTCGATCAGATACACGTGCAACTCTCTCACTAAGCTCAGTAATCCGAGCCCACAACCTGCCAACCTCACCCAACTCTGCATGCTCAGCAGAAACCTCAGAAGATGCATCCGACTCAACGGGACTACCAGGTGGCAACTCAAACAAGAACGGATGATCAGGTGAATCAGGCTCAATCGGGTGTACAGGTGAATCAGGCTCCTCAGCCTGAGCTGGTGGTACTAACTCATCATCATCATCATCAGGCATCTCATCCTCCTGAGGGTCATCCTCCTCCTCAGGGTCATCATCATCACCCTGCTCAGCCTCCTGAGGGTCATCCTCCTCCTCAGGGTCATCAGCCTCATCCTCACCCTCGTACTCCTCCTCCTCCTCATCGGAAGAGTACCTCATCACTCGTCGTCTCCTACTAGGTGAACCATGTGGAGATGTAGTAGGTGATCTAGGATGACGACGCAATGATGTGGGTGGCGCCTCAGACAGAAGAGAATGAGCATCAATCTGTAAAGGTGATGGAGTAGGGCGTACCGACATGTGCGCCGTAGCTCGGTGGGCAAAGCGTGGTGCCACACGAGCCAAAGCCTGATGAAGAGTAAGCTGCCTCGATGTACCAGGGAGCCCTAGAGAAGATGTGGGTCCCTGCGTAGATGCAGCAGGTAGTACTGAAGTAGAAGCTGCCTGTGGTACAATAGCTGAAGACATGGCCATCTGGTAAGGGTCATCAGATGCCATAGTGAACTGTGCAGGTAAAACCGGTGCAGTAAGAATATCCTCGACGACATCGGGCATATGGGAGGCCATGGTTTGCGACAACGGCGTAGGGTAGGTGTAAGTGTTTCAAAACAACTATATCACAACTCAAAATACCATACCAAATACACTCATCAAATAGTTCCATATATAATCTCAATAAAAGAATTTCAAACACCGCATTACTAAAATGTTTATAAAACATATAGACCATATAAATCCTCGAGAACGCCATCTTATTACTAAAATCCATAAACCTCAAATCATCACAAATATCTCATAATACCTCAAATAATAGAAGATGCTTTGGCTTGGCGGGCTGGCGGGCGGTCGTCAAGGATCATTTTCTATAAAAATACGGTTATAGTTTAGGCGTTTATTTACCTAGTTCTCTATAACCTTGGCACTGATACCAATCTGTAACACCCCCAAAATTTGATACAGCGGAAGACTCAACAAGCTTTCGGGGTGCTACGGGGATTGGTATCCAACACAAGACAATATAGAACGAGATAAAGTAAACATAATAAAAACACAACCATAACGGGGTTTTAAGGTTTACATTTATCCCAACATCATTTAGAGTCAGGCCCAAAATAAAATAACAGTAGGTCCAAATTTAGTTATCAGAGTTTAGAAAAATAGATCCATAAACTGCGAGCCTTGGCCGAGCCTTCCATTCCAAGCATGCATCTCAACACTTAATTACCTGAGAAAACGTGCTAAAAGTCAGCTTTCGCTGGTGAGATCATAGGTTTAAATTCAACTAACAATATAGTGGACATATACGCAAAACGCTTGCTAGCTAGACTAAGGATTTGCTAAAAGCCTGCGGATACCCTCCGCTCTCAACATAACACACGGATACCCTTCCGTACTAACATAGATATTCGGGTAGCCCCCGCAATACCAATAATAACTCGGATAATCTCCGAAGTATTAATAACCTATAGGTGCACACTACAGTATCTAAATAAGCCAACCTTGAATAGTACACACAACATATATGTGACTAAAGCTGACAATCCCAAATAACCAAATAAGCCAACCTTGAATAGTACACACAACATATATGTGACTAAAGCTGACAATCCACCAATAACCAAATAAGCCAACCTTGAATAGTACACACAACATGTGTGACTAAAGCTGACAATAGATCCTAGTCCATACGCATAGCAAGTTTAGAAAGAATATAAAAGCGATAATAGTCCACATAAATAATTTGCACGTTTCTCACCCCAAGTATTGAAAACATAGTTCAAGAGTAAAAAGTGGGGCTATGACTCACCTCAAGTCCAGAAAATAGCAAGAAGAAGTCGGTAGAAATAAGATGTATGATAACTCACGAAACAGCAACTACGGACTTGGCACGACCTAACAATATTAACTCTTTCAGAATCATTTCCTCAAATTTATAATATTCCCAAACCCGGACGAGAATCCGTTTTATTTCCGAAAATCCATTTCGTATTAGTTTGGTGTATTTGCGTTTGGTATCCATACGGGTAGTGGGTTGACTCAAAACAAACCAAAAAGATCACATATAGAATAATAAAATAAACTATAGATCTAATATTAGCCCAATATATCATTTAAATAAATCGCCGAAGTTTATCAAGTCCGTCGATTTGATAATCCTCATATTTATTTACGTAACATACCGTTCCAAAATTACACCCAACCTAAAGCACATAGCACATAAATACTATATAGTATATATCATAGTTTAATAAATTCCTCATATATATCGTCAAATTGGCCAGATTTCCCGATATATATACTCGCAATTTATTACACTTTACATATACTATAACCTATGGGCGTCGTAGGATACGATGCCCACTAATATATTCATTTCATATAGCCAAATAACCCGGCTCAACCTTACGGTTAAGTGGTTATTTATTTATAGAAAACGTCTATATTAGTCGTCATATATCCGTGACAACACGAACGTCACAAATAGTTACTTACCTGGACCCGAGTGACAACGATTTCGCATAACTCAATAAGTTTATCCGTTATATATATCCGAAATGACATTTTTATTAAACGTTTAATAATTGTCGGGAGTTTCCCGTTTTATAATGCAATTTTTATAATAATAATACGTTCAATAATATTACGCCACTTACGTAGCCTAATATATATCTAATTGTATTATTTATAATACGACTCGTGATTATTATTATTATTAATATACGCGCCTATATAATTATATATACGTTATTCACGTATATATATTCATATAAACGTTCATATTATCAATAATTATTATTACGAGTTTTATTATCTTCGTTTTAATTTTAATAGTTATCGAGTCATACGAAATGGTCACATGTCCGAGTCATGACTCTCGGCTCATTGTCCAAGTCCAAAAATAATAAGTAAAGTCATAAAATAACAAATCTCCGTCCAATCACAATCTCAATCCACGTGCTACAACAATAGGGTCCGACTACGGCACCCGACTAACCTATCTCCGTCAATCTAACGACCATCTCACAATCGGTCCCCAATATCTCTTTTCGTCAACAACTTCACAATTCAACAATAATCCCTTGTCGAGACCACAAAAGGTCTCGACTCAACTAAGCATTCGGCCGAAAATATAATGCCGCAACAATGCCAAAATTAAGTTCACAATTATTACAAGAAATAACATCAACAAAGTTAATGTTCGGGTCGGTTTACCAAGCCAAACCCGAACCCTCGACTCACTTGAGTCACGGCTCAATACCACGAGTCACGAGGACTCGAATCAACAACCTCATATGTCATCAAAATAAGCTCCAAGAGCTACACTCAAAACTGCCATTCGACCACTTGGGTCTCGGCATCAATAACCATATACGGCCATGAGGCCTCGACTCCATCGAGTCGAACCAATGTCAACCATAAGCAACATGATAACCAAAATTCCCAAGCCACAAGGAGCAATTTAATCGAGCCATAGGCTCGAATCCCACAACAAGCCGTGAGTCTTCGACTCACGGTTCGTTCGAACCCACAAGAAAAACTAAACCCCGGATACCAAACCATTAGAAAACGTAGTTTCATCAAAAACCCATAAATATATCACGTTTTAAATTGAAAACCCACTCGGATCTCATCAATTCGTGACCCTTGGTCACGATTCGAACCACAAATCGAGTCAAAACTCGACCTACCTTCCAAAACAATACCAAATCGAAGGATACTTCAAGAAATAACAAGAAGGTGATGATGAACTCGTGATTATTTTGATTCGAATTGGTGTTATTGTAAGAATTAGGGCGCGTGTAGGGGTAGATCGGATAGAGGATGAGATGGGGAGTCTATTGGTGGTGGTCGTGTGGTGTGGGGGTCGGCGGTGGAGCAGTGGTGGTGGCCGGAAGTTGGGGTCGGCTAGGGTTAGGAGATGGGGGAAAGAAGATGGAGGTGAGAGAGATGGAAAGGTTGTGTTTGTTTGTTGTGTACCGAAAAAAACCACAAGGACCATATTTTGTAGTTAACTCTTTTTATTATTATTATTATTATTTTTTTGAAAGTTATTAATAATAATAATAATAATATTAATAATAATAATAATAATAATAATAATAATAGTAATAATAATATTACTACGGTGTGGAGCGGGTAACGTGGGTAAATGTAAAAACATGTGGCCCGAACCCGAACTCATTTTAAACTTCAATATCTCTTGAAAACATCTCGTAACTAATTAAAAATATAGTCGGACTCGTTAAGACGAATCATAAACTTTTGTTAGGTAATCCTAGTGCCAAAGTCAACGTAGTACCAAGTGAGAATTCAAATATACATCACCGAGCATTTAATCAAAAATGAATTATGAACATAATTCACGAATTCCATAACGTCATTAATTAAGAATATCCATAAAATAGGTCTTACAAGTTCGTTGTGAAATGAAAATTTCAAATAAAAATTATAAACGAACTTAAATTGTAATGCGGGTTTTTAAAATAGCTCCCTAAACTGCCGGTTGTCACAACTTCTTGCAAACTTGGAATGTCTTTTCCCATGATCAATATGTCATCAACATATAGAATTAGGAAAGTTACATTATCACTCCCACTAGCTTTGTGATACGCACATGGCTCATCAAGATTTTGAGTGAATCCAAACTTTTTAATTTCAGCATCAAACCTCTTGTTCCATTGTCGTGATGCTTGCTTTAATCCATAAATGGATCTCTTAAGCTTGCAAACACGATTTGGAAATTCTGGATTTTCAAACCCTTCTGGTTGTGCCATATAGATGTCTTCATCTAGATGACCATTTAAGAACGCGGTTTTCACATCCATTTGCCAAATCTCATAATCATAGTATGCTGCTATAGCTATGAGAATTCTTATAGCTCTTATGTCTGCTACAGGAGAAAACGTCTCCTCGTAATCTATTCCAAAAGTTTGATTAAAACCTTTAGCAACTAGACGAGCCTTATAAATGTGTGCATATCCATCCATGTCAGTCTTGATTTTGTAAAGCCACTTACTCCCAACTAACTTGGCACCAGTAGGTAAGTCAACTTCTTCCCAGACTTCATTGTCATGCATGGATTGTATTTCCCCATCCATGGCAGCTTTCCATTTAGCTTTTTGAGGGCTATTAATGGCAACTCTATAACTAGTAGGTTCATTAAGATCCCCTAGTGTATGCTCATCAACCTCTACATTAAGACATAGACGGTCAGGAGCTTTCACAGATCTTGAAGATCTGCGAATGGGAACTACTTCAACTTCCGGTGGAGGACCCAGACTTTCCGGTTCTATAGGAAGTGTGCTAGTGTTTTCTGAAGGTAATGCATTATTTAGATCATCTTCTAGATCATTTACTCTCCCACTGATTTCTTTGAACCACAAAATCACTTTCAAGAAAATCACCATATCTTGCAACAAACACTTTGTTCTCAGGTGGGTACTAAAAGTAGTAACCCATAGTTTCCTTAGGGTATCCTACAAAAATGCTTTTCACAGATCTTTGTTGGAGTTTATCTTGTGAGTCACGTTTAACATACGCCTCACAACCCCAGACCTTTAAATAAGACAAGTTCGGAGCTTTTCCAGTCCATATCTCATATGGTGTCTTATCAACCTTCTTGGTGGGAACCATATTCAAAATACGAACAGCTGATTCAAGAGCATAATCCCAAAAAGACAAAGGAAGATTAGTAAGATTATACATTGATCGAACCATGTCTAACAATGTACGATTCCTTCTCTCAGATACACCATTTTGTTGTAGAGTATATGGAGATGTGAGATTCTGGACAATTCCATTCTCAGTTAAGAAATCTTTAAAATCTTGACTAAGGTATTCACCACCTCGATCAGAACGAAGAGCTTTAATCTTCTTTCCCAATTGCAATTCTACTTCTGCTTTGAAAACTTTAAATGTTTCAAATACCTCATGTTTATGTTTAAGTAAATAAACATAACCATAACGGCTGAAATCATCCGTAAAAGTTAAGAAGTAGACAACACCTCTCCTTGACACATGTCTAAGTGGTCCACATACATCCGTGTGTATTAAACCAAGTAGATCTGAAGCTCTTTCCATATTATTATGAAAAGGTTTCTTCGTCATCTTTCCAGAAATACAAGATTCGCATTTATCAAATGACTCATCATTGATATTATTCAAAAGCCCTTCACGTTGCAGCTTTTGCATGCGAGTCTTGCCTATATGGGCAAGTCTACAGTGTCAAAGGTAAGACGAATTCAAGTCATACTTCATTCTCTTACTTATGCTGTACATCGAATTATTATTATTGTTGGAAGTCACACAATTATTCATATCAATTTCAAACACACCATTCACAGCAACAACATTAAAATAAAATACACCATTTAAAGAAACAGAAATTTTATTGCCATCAATAGTATGAGAAAAATCAAGATCCAACAAACATGAAAAGGAAACAACACCTCTAATTATAGAAGGTGCATAATGACAATTGTTTAAACAAAGTACTAAACCCGAAGGTAAAACTAAATCAAACATTCCTATGGCTTCAACCGCTGCTTGTGCTCCATTTCCCACATGCAGAAATTGCTCCCTATAAGCTAGTCTCCTTTCCTCTCTAAACCCCTGCAGTGTATTACAAATATTAATACCACATCCAATATCATATACCCAGGAATTTAATTTATGAGATAAAGTAAATAATTCAATGACAAATAAGTTACCTGAAGTGCTGGCGCCCATGTGCCCAGTCTTCTTAACCTTATTATTTCGCAAGTCATCGAGATAAAGAGGACAATTCCTCTTCCAATGGCCCATCACCTTGCAGTAATGGCATCCTTGATCCTTCTTTGGATTATTCTTGACAGGAGGGTTCTTCTTAGGTTGAGGTGGTTGATAAGCCATAACCTGCTTATTCTTATCAGCCTTCTTCTTTCCTTTACCCTTCTTCTTGTTCGCATTTGGCTTGTTAATTCTACCCCCTTGTATAGCAAGAACTTGGGGCGTAGGAGCCTTTGGTGTCAACCCTTTCTCATAATCAATGAGCAGTGCGTGCAATTCACTTACTGTCTTCCCCACGCAATGCATATTGAAGTTCCTCACAAAACCATTAAAATCCTTGTTAAGGGACCTATTGATTAAGTTCACAGCCATATCATTGTCATAGGGTTTCATAAGTGTTTGTAGTTGATCCATGAAACTTTTCATCTTCAATACATGAGCACTCACAGGTTCACCATCCCCTTGCTTACAACCATGTAGAGCCTCCATCAAATCGTAAATCTCTACATTTGATGGTTTCTCATAGAGTTTCTTGAGTTCATCAATCATGTTCATGGGGAAATACTCCTCAAACTGCCTTTGAAGAGGTATGGACATTGCCCCTAACATCATTGCGGCCACATCAATATGTTCCTTGCAATCAAGATTCCATTTGGCCTTAGCAGCATCAGTTGCTGCCTCGCCTTCAGGTTCAGCAGGACAACGCGTTTTCAAGATTTCAAGTTGACCAGTCACTCACAGGACAATCCTTAGTGAACGGTACCAATCATTGAAATTTTCCGAGCCAGTCAATTTTTCTCGTTCAAAATAAGTTTTGAACACAGAACGAAAGTTGGTGTTATCAGTTTGAGCCATTTCTACAGATAAAGAAAGTTCAAAACATTAGTATTTTTGATAATACAATTTTTCAAGAATATTAAAATACACAAGGAAAAAAAATCCATAGAATAATCTTGAAAACTAGGATCCTCCATAAACATAGTTTCATCACATCAGTTGATCTGCTAGTAATGAAAGTACAATATGAGGTAACTTGTCGTACAAGTAATTGGCATAACATTTGTCCAATTCCTAGATTTATGGGATTTACAATCACAAAACATTTGTATTGTAAGCATGTTTAGTCCCCATCTTAATGCCTTGAGTCCAAGTCTCACTTCCTACTCAATTTAAGTCGTCTAACTTAAAAACTGTAAACTCACAAATCCATCACATCAGTTGATCTGCTAGCAATGAATTTATGAAATTTACCTCTCCATTGCAATCTCGCCAAGTACTCTCATGACGTAAATTACAACTTCAAGTGTTCTTAATTAGATGGCATTCGACTTAATTTTATAAGGGTATTAATATTTTGATGTGATCAAAATAATGTATGAAGAAGCATGCATACAACTTCATAACATTGGTTTTACAAAATATTTTTATTACCAATTTACTAAGAGTAAAATAACAAAGTTTTGATTGAGGTATCGGGTTCACCAATTAAAGAATAACCATCAATTATCGTCCACTATATCGTACTTTTGCATAAGCCCGAAAGCTTAGTGTTTCGGATAATCATTGTGGAATTGTGGATTATTCACCCTTAAGATGACAATGTACATGTAATGGTTGTTCGGTAAGTCTAATTTACACACAAACGAGCGTTAAGACAGAATGTTGTCTATCTAAGGCCACAATTTAATGCGTTGCCATCCTTATACCCATCATATAGTGTGTAAACTTCAGTCGAGCCTATTTAACCATTACGTACAAAAACATCAATCAACCAATCCTTTGAAATTTTAAACTCTTAAAAACCAAAACAATTTCGCCATTATTTAGTCCGTATTATTTTTCTATTCAAAAAATTACCCTTTTCGTTTATATAAACATGTCTAACACAATAAATAAACAAAACAAGTAATATACAATAAAAAATAAAACAACTAAATAAACACATATACATAATTATAACAATTAAATATGTATAAAACATGTAGTCACATGCAAATCTTATTCAAAAGTCCTATTAATAATCAAATCTAGGTGTATAACGTATTAATTCAATTAGGGCTTTCTTTTCTTGGAAAAAGAGACACATACATCGATAAATCGATTGCGTAAGCCAAAATTAAATAAATACCACATAGCACATAATTGATTACTTAATATTGGAGTCTTCCCCAATTCGACATCTATTAAAATTTACATGTTTTAATATAACTTAACCATTAATATATATAACCAATTTAAACAATTTAAATAATAACACAATAAAAATCCATGCAAATATGCACTTTTTCATGGATTTAGCTTAACAATTAACATATTGCACCAAGATCGTTTACTAAAACGCATAACAATTACATGAGCACACACATAAGTATAGATATGGCGCTAGGTTCCTAATAACTAATGAAAATCATTCACTAAGAACTTAACTTTAAAAGAAACCGAACATGAGAAAATGTGATTCAACGGTCTAAGTGTAACTCAAACCCAAGAAGAAAAAAAAGGTGCAATGCTTTGCTATTCCATCACAACTTTAGCACCAACAGCTTTCATTTTCTTGATTATTTGTTCGGCGTCTTCTTTGGTCACTCCTTTTTTGAGCACGATAGGTGCCTTTTCAACTAATTCTTTTGCTTCCTTAAGCCCAAGATCCGTACAGCTTTGCACTTCCTTAATAATCTTGATCTTTGAAGCTGCTTCAAATAAGTCCAATTTCAGTTCAAATACAGATGTTTCAGGCTTTGCCTCTTCCTTTGCTCCCCCTTGACCTTTTGCCCCCACACCGGCTAATTACCCAGCTGCTCCTCCTTTCATCAGGGCTGCGGTGTTCAGTTGGATCAAATGTTGCAGGGTCGTAATCAGTTGGTAGTCTTCTTTGATCAATCTCGATTTCTTCTTCTTCTTCTTTCACTTGCGTTGTAGGTTGACTAAAGTTTCTCATGTCGACTTTATAGAATTGAATGCAGTAAGCGAAGAACGTATCCTAAGCCTTAAAAACAAACTCATGTCCAATTCTTTATGAACACTGGTTTAGATTTTTGAGTGGTCTATAAACAACCCATTTGCAAGCTCTTGGCCAAGGAATTAGTTGTCTGCAAAAAAAGAACAATGAGGAGTTGGGTCATGTCATAGTATGTTGGGCCTGCAGGATGCGTATTATTTGGGCCAAATCTCAAATACCCTAATAACTTTTCTATATATATTGTCTTCATTCACATTCGTAATCCCAAAAACCCTAATCACGAACATAATCAGGCTGGAGATTTTATAATCGTCAAAATCTCTTTTTAGGTCCATGCAGAGTGGGAAGACGATGGATGTAGAAGTTGACAGACTAAGCAGTTTGTCAGATGATCTTATATATATAATCCTCTCGGATGTTGACATCGAATATTGTATTAGATTAAGTGTTTTGTCATCTCGGTGGAGGTTTATTTGGACTTCAATGCCCAATCTCAAATTTTCAAGGTGCGAACTATATAGCAGATCCTCACCACCCTATCACGAATTTGTTAACAATGTTCTATCTGGCCGCAATAATAAGATTGACGTGTCTTCTGTCAGCCTGGACCTTACTGAACGCAATCCTGAATTTTCTGTCGGAAGAATACTCGAGTACGCATTCTCTCACAATGTCCAACAACTGACTATTAATAGTCGGCTTGGATCTTTTGAAATTCCTCCCTCTCTGTTAAGTTCTAAGTCGCTCAAACATCTCACAATAATGACTTCGACCTTTTTTTATGGTTCCCATTCCCCTTGGGATCTCCCAGCTTTAACTACATTACATCTCCATGGAAGAGTCGGATTGTATAACTGCAGTACTAATTTAGCCATGTGTCACAACTTGAAGAATCTTACCTTAGAGGGATGTAATGTGTTTGAACGTGAAGGCTCTGATGGTTTTACTATAACTAATTCCCAACTTGTTAGTCTCACGCTTAAAAAAGTAGCTTGGGACGTGGGATGTCTACTTGTGGACACACATCATCTGAAGAACCTAATATTGGTGGACAACTACAGTAACAGTATTAGTAAATTGTCAAGGGTTGCAATTTCTGCACATGACCTTACCTGCTTACGCATCAAAGGTTGTTATTTTCCTAAGTTATTCATGGATGTATTTCCTTCTTTGGAGAAGGTGGATCTCTGTATATCTTATCCGCAAGAGACAGATGTTCGTAGAATCTGTGATCTGTTTCAACGTCTCCACAATGTCAAATCTCTTGCACTTAGCTTGGAGATTGTCGAGCTTCTTTCTTCCTCGGAAGAAGTTATCTCACATCAACCTTCCCCGTTTCCTAGCTTAATGAGTTTAAAGATTTATCCACTAAAGGGTTTAAATACTAAAGATGAATACAGTTTAAGGAATTATCCATTAAAAAGTAGTTTAGATTTGTTTCTAACTCGACCGGATGAGGAGCAAGAAGCGATGAAAATAAAATTGTCTGCTGAAGTTACAAAATATTTGCTCGCAAGTTCTTCAAATGCAACCTTTACAATGGTCTCACATGAGGAGGCTAGAGCTATAAAAATCACCAAAGCGGCACACCGCCTTATGGCAGCTTTATGGGAGATTCTAGAGGGAGTGGAAGCTTATACTGAGACTGCTGACAGGTATTTTCAAGATTTCAAAATGGATATTTGGCCACTGGATAATACGAATGTGATATTCTGCATACTGCAAAATATAAAAGTACTACTCACCAAGGTGCCTGCATCAAAAAGGGTTGAGATGCAAGCATGTTTTTCTAGATTGTCTGAAAAAACCAAGACCGTCGTGAATAAGATAGTAGTTGATATGAAGAATCAATGTGATATTTTTTTTCGAATGGCAGTGAATGAATAGGTGTTCTTTCGTCTCTAAATCATCATCACAAAATAGCTTCTGAAGGACTGGTGCATTTGGTACTTGGATGCAATTTTTTTGTCTTCTAGGAAAATAGCTTCTGAAGGACTGGTGCATTTGGATCAAACTAAGATGGTTGAGTATCTACAAGAACAATGGTAGAAAGTAGAAACTGCAATGGGGTTGGGAGCTTTTTTCATCATACTTGTAACCATATCTATATGGGTAATGTGGATTGTGATTTATAAAAGGTTGTCAAATATGAGAATGAATGTTTATTATATGATGGTTGTTTGGACGTCGATTTTCAGAAGCAATAATCAACTAACATCAAATCATTTTGCTATAAAAACATCAAAATTTTTATTTCAAGACAATAGTTTGTCAAATATAATAATGGGAACCACATCACAGCTCATACAAAGACCCAAACCAATAATATCAAAGAAGTGTCACATTATTATATCTTGTTCTTGGCATACATTTCAAGAGGGCTAAAATAAGATCGAAATCGATACTTTCCAACTCTAAAAATTGTCCATGAGCACACATAAGTATAAATATGGCGCTAGATTCCTAAAAACTAATGAAAATCATTCACTAAGAACTGAACTTTAACAGAAAGTGAACACGAGAATATGTGATTCAACGGTCCAAGTGTAGCTCAAATGCAAGGAAAAAAGCGCAATTCCTATTCCATCACAACTTTAGCACCAACAGCTTTCATTTTCTCGATTATTTGTTCGGCGTCTTCTTTGGTCACTCCTTTTTTGAACACGATAGGCGCTTTTTCAACTAATTCTTTTGCTTCCTTAAGCCCAAGATCCGTACAGCTTCTCACTTCCTTAATAATCTTGATCTTTGAAGCTGCTTCAAATGAGTCCAATTTCAGTTCAAATACAGATTTTTCAGGCTTTGCTTCTTCCTTTGCTCCCCCTTGACCTTTCGCCCCCGCACCGGCTAACCCAGCTGCTCCTCCTTTCATCACGGCAATGACTGGTGGCTCCATACC
This sequence comes from Artemisia argyi, assembly GCA_030686995.1. Lineage (NCBI taxonomy): Eukaryota > Viridiplantae > Streptophyta > Magnoliopsida > Asterales > Asteraceae > Artemisia > Artemisia argyi. The sequence goes on from CM060705.1 coordinate 180,239,256, forward strand.
CATCTTTTTCATCATTATTGAAGAGAGTTCTGCAACTTCGGCTAATGTGAGTGATGACATTTCATCTACTAGTCTCCATACACGGTCTGTTGGAGGGCTGCGGTGTTCAGTTGGATCAAATGTTGCAGGGTCGTAATCTGTGGGTAGTCTTCTTTGATCAATCTCGATTTCTTCTTCTTCTTCTTTCACTTGCGTTGCAGGTTGACTAAAGTTTCTAGTCGCCAAACATATTTGACTTTATAGAATTGAATGCAGTAAGAGGAGAACGTATCCTAAGCCTTAAAAACAAACTCATTTCCAATTCTTTATGAACACTGGTTTAGATTTTGAGTGGTCTATAAATAACTCATTTGCAAACTCTTGCGCAAGGAATCAATTGTCTGCAAAAAAGAACAAACAGGAGTTGGGCAATGTCATTTTTGGATTTCAAAACAGCAATCAGATCAGATAAATTTATATCAATTCAGAGATTTAAATGGAACTCTCTCTCTATGCATCTCTAGAGCAGCAAAACGGACAGGTTGGGTGAGATCAATACATGGCATGTTAATCCCTTAAATTTCCATTTTCTATGACGTCTATTAAATGCAAACCTTTAATGTATTTGTATTACTTTAACTATTTATAATAAACATGTTATCAATAGAACGTCCTTTTTTATCATATTAGGCAAACCCCTTTAAAAAGCCATTTGAAATCCCTCAACTTGAACAATAAGAAGGAGGTAGCCTTTTACTGGATGATGGTACCTTATCTAAACCACAATCAGGTGTATTGATCAGGTTCTGAAAAGTAATCACCCACCAAATCCAATACCTAAAAAACATCTAAATTATTATTAACACACTTCTAAGATAAATCATAAAGTGAGCAACGGTAGTCCAAAGTTGTTAGAACATCATAAAGAAAACATTAAAAACCAAAGAAAGAAAAAAGACTCAATTTGAGCATCTTCATGTAAAATTGTACATTGAAGAAAGAAATAAAATAACCTTTATAGGCGAAGAATATACACATATTGTATAAAGGAATATAGGATATACACTTCGAAGTGGCCGTTTTACATTGTCAATTACTGAGCTCATTATAATTCACATTTTCACATGCTATTCGAATATAAAATGTCCCAGAGATTCAGATAACGGAAGGTATACAGTCATCCTCAAGAATAGAATACAGAACTGTCATTAGAACAATGATTCCTCTCTAGCAGCCCTGCATTTCGTATTGCATCCAATCTAATGAGAAACTAAGAGTCCTATGAAGTTGAAGAATTTTACTTATTCTTGTATGCAGAGAGCAGATTGATACCAATTAGTCACATGAACGCCGAGTGTTTTGGAGCAAACCAAAGGTGGGCTATAATGAATATGAAAACTAAGATTTGGATAAAAAGCTGAAATCCAGACTTTGGATAGAACGATCACGTAAAAAGTGGACACCCTAATTTCAGATAGAATAGTCTGAATGATCAATGTACTAAGAACAAAGATTAAAAATCGACGTCCAAGAACAAACCTATGAACATATGATAAGAGATTTGTGAGACACAGAGACGACCGAGAGAAAATGATACTTAATGACGCAAACCTATGAGCTTCTTGACTCGAGAAAGTTACAGCACTAGATGGATCCATCTAACAATCTTAACAATCTTTTTGATTTTGGCCATTGTAATACATAGATGTAGATAGAACCTAATAAACCCAAAAAAACTAAGATCTTCTCAAACTCACCCAATTTATTACTGAGACAACAAAATTAAACAATAGGAAAATCGTGTAATAATGGTTAACTAGAAAAAGAGTCTAATAGTCGATCATATACTTAGCGTCCAACAAATTCACCATCACGTTTCTTCATACATATTTGGACTAAACTTAAATAAGCTGACTCATACAGCTCTAACACAAATACCTTGGAATATCGGCATGTTGACATATACATGGTGTAGAAAATTAATCCAAATAGAAAGAAGAAAGGTTACCCACAAATCACAAATCTTAACTTGAGAATTATACAGAACACAGAATCCATTGATCCAAAAAACGTCTCCTAAAAGATGGTGCAAACTAAAGAAAATTCTTACCAACAAATACTAACTCAAGAACATAGCACAACGCACATAATAAAAGCCGAGACACAAACATATACCATAATAAACCTAGTAAAATACTCCCCGAAATGCCTGATTTTGCTCGATTCTTACTAAAATAAACATGTCCCAAAGAAATACCAATTTGAACAAGCACTCAACGGATGATATGGAAAATCTAAAGACTAGAGCTTTTTTCTCTCCACACGATCTATAATAGTAACAAAACAAACATTATCCTTAATTATCTATAATCACACTAATTACAAGCTCTGTAAATCGAATACTTGAAATTCTTTGCACTAAACGAAGGATCACTTCCAACTATATTTGCTGCAAATCGCGGCGGTAGGTGGCCGACTAGCGCCTAGGCCGCTTTTTACATTTTTTGATAACATAATTATTAAATTATATTACAATAGATGATTTTAAATATTCAATGATTATAACAACAAAATGAAACACAAACTATAACAAGAAGATTAGAGATACAATTGGCTATGTAAACTTATCTTTTATTTCAAATTTAGTTTTATTGCACCAACTTGGATCAAAAAGTGTAGATTGACAGTGACACCTCAACCTGGTGTACCATAACCAACTTATCTAATGTTGCAACTAGTCCTTGTATACTTCTAAAATACAATCATGTTTGCTATAAATAAAAACATCAAATATTTTTTATTCTTCCAAAAATCAAATATTTGACAATTTGTCAAACAAACATAATAATTGGAGCCACGTCACAAGCCCATAAAAAGACACCCAAAGTCCCAAACTACAGTAATAAATACGGAGTATTAGAGAAGTTTCATATTATTATATCTTGTTCTTGGCATAATGGCCGATTTAACTTAAGACCAAACTGAACCGGAGCAGCTTAAAGACCGAATATGAGAAAAAGGGTGAAACGAGGATCGAACCAAAATACATTTTGTCCGGTCTGCCGATCTAACTTTATCCGGTTTCTCGGTTCGATCCGATCCACAGTCTATTATGGTCAGCCCTATTTTACACAACTCTTTTAACTAGATCACAAAACCATCACCCAACTTCCATTAATGTCATCATAATCTTTCTAACCCAACCCCCCCCCCCCCCCCCCCCCCCAAAAAAAAAAAAAATGTCCTCTCATCAAATAATTGAGATTCCATTAACCAACTTTACTTCATTCTTTTTTCTTAGCACCCCCACCACTAAATATGACACAAACCAACCCAAAACCATGTGCATATATTGTTGGGCCTGTATGCGTATTATTTGGGCTGATACGCTACTTTTATTTTTATGTCGGTTTTGGTGATGCCTATTTCCAAATCTCAAACACCCAAAACCTTTTATATATTGTTTTCATTCACATTCGTAATCCTAAAAACCCTACGACTCTGAAGATTTTATAGTCGTCAAAATCACTTTTGAGTTCTCTAGCCAGCAGGTCCACGCAGAGTAGGAAGACGATGGATGTAGAAGTTGACAGACTAAGCAGTTTGCCAGATGATCTTATATATAAAATCCTCTCGTATGTTGACATCTAATATTGTATTAGATTAAGTGTTTTGTCATCTCGATGGAGGTTTTTTGGGACTTCAATGCCCAATCTCAATTTTTCATGTCACAGCAGTGCATCAGGCTATCATGAATTTCTTAACAATGTTTTCTCTCTCCGCGATAATAAGATAGACGTGTCTTCTGTCAGCCTGGACCTTTATATACGGAATTTCGACAATTTGAAATTGTCGGTCAAAAGAATTCTGGAGTACGCATTCTCTCACAATGTCCAACAACTGTCTATTAGCATAGCAATTTTCAAAATTTCTCCCTCTTGGTTAAGTTCTAAGTCGCTCAAACATCTCACAATCATTTCTTCGTCTATTGATGGTTCCCATTCCCCTTGGGATCTCCCAGCTTTAACTACATTACATCTCAAACAAGTGGGATTGTATAATAACTGCACTTCTAATTTAGCCATGTGTCACAACTTGAAGAATCTTACCTTAGAGCGATGTGAAGTTCGTGACGACTCTGAAGGTTTCACTATAGATAATTCCCGACTTCTTAGTCTCACACTTAAAAAAGTAGACTGGAATAATGTGGCTTTTGTATATGTGGAAACACCTCAGCTAAAGAACCTAATATTGGATTTGGGTGACACATCTCAACAGGAGGAGGAGGAGGAGGAGTACTACGGTAGAAGTATTAGTGAATTGTCAGGGGTTAAAATTTCTGCACGTGACCTTACCTACTTACGCATCAAAGGTTCTTATCTTCCTAAGTTATTCTTGGATGGATTCCCTTCTTTGGAGAAGGTGGATCTCTGTATATCTTCTCCGCAAGAGACAGATGTTCATAAAATCTCTAATCTGTTTCAACGTCTCCACAGTGTCAAATCTCTTGCACTTAGCTTGGAGATTGTCGAGCTTCTTTCTACCTCGGAAGAAGTTATCTCACATCAACCTTCCCCGTTTCCTAGCTTAAAGAGTTTAAAGATTTATCCGTCAAAGGGTTTAAAGACTTTACGGTTATACGATTTAAGGACTTGTCCATTAGAGAGTAGTTTAGATATATTTCGAACTCAACCAGATCAGGAGCAAGAAGCGATGAAAATAAAATTGTCTGCTGAAGTTATAAAATATCTGCTCGACAGTTCTTCAAATGCGTCCTTTACAATGGTCTCACATGAGGAGGCTAGAGCTATAAAAATCACCAAAGTGGCACACCGCCTTATGGCAGCTTTATGGAAGGTGTTGGAAAATTTAGTACTCTTGAGGGATTAATTCACACCTGGTAATGGGTTTGGAGGTATGGAGTATATACCCATTTGGTCACTGAATCCCCTGACTCAATAGTGGTTATGTTGTGAGTCTGCTGCTAGTTGATTCAGCTGCTAGTGTGTTTCCACTGATGTGTTAACGTTACCACTGCAAGGGTTATTGTTTCCACTGCAAGGGTTGTTGTTACCACTGCAAGGGTTGTTGTTACCACTGCTAGTGTTAACATTACCACTGCTAGTGATAATGTTTCCACTGATAACCACTGATCCTATAATTATGGAAATTATTATGATATAATTAATGGGCCGTTAATTATACATAATTCCATGGGCTAGGGTTTGAGTAAACTCTATTATAAATAGAGGTCATAACTGATTTGCATGGCAGAGAAGGATACAAACCCTAAACACTAAATACGCATCTGGTTCTTGGTTTGTGCCTAAAGCAAGAACATCACTTGGTCTTATCCCATAGAGATATTCGTGTAACCCAGGCATAGGGTCGAATAGTTTCTATTGGAAAGTGATACCACGATTTCAAGTGAATATCCGGTACCTTCATTGATTATCTTAACCCTAATCTGGAACTGTTTTGCAGCTAAACAACCAACAATCAATAGAAACTATTAGTGATAATCAATGGCTGCTGCTATGAGACAAATGGCTGCTAACTTTTCCAAGTTGGAAAAGTTTGAAGGTGTTGATTTCAGAAGATGGCAAAAGAAGATGCACTTCTTATTGTCAAGTATGAATGTGGTGTATGTTCTCAGGACTGAGATTCCAGAAGATCATAGAGATGATGCTACTATGGATCAGATGAGGGCAAGGAGCAAGTGGGAGAATGATGACTACATATGCAGAGGTTTAATTCTCAATGGTATGTCTGATTCTCTATTTGATATTTATCAGAATGTTGAAACTTCTCAAGAACTATGGGATTCCTTGGAAGCCAAGTATATGGCTGAGGATGCATCAAGTAAGAAGTTCCTTGTAAGTAATTTTAACAATTACAAAATGGTTGATTCTAGACCTGTCATGGAACAATACAATGAACTTCTTAGTATACTTGGTCGATTCACACAACACAAGATGAACATGGATGAGGCTATTTCAGTCTCTTGTATCATCGATAAACTACCTCCTTCTTGGAAAGAATTCAAACATATGCTTAAGCATAAGAAGGAGGAGTTAACTCTTGTTGAGTTGGGCAGTCACTTGCGCATTGAGGATTCACTCAAAGCTCAAGACATTGACAAGCCAAAGAGTAGCACAGCTACTGGTCCATCAGTTGTCAATATGGTGGAGCATAACAACTCCACCAAGTACAATGACAACAAGGGCAAGTGTAAGCATCAAGATAACACCAAATCTGATCTTAACAAGAAACCTAAGGTGACTTGTTGGAAGCGTGGGAAACCTGGACACTTCAGGAAAGATTGCAAGGGTGGTAAAGTTGGAAACAAATCCACTGGATCAGGCACAAGTGGAGGGAATGGAAACACCAATTCTCTGAAAGGCCAGAATGTGTTTAATAAGTCTTTTAAGATTTATTATGTTACATATATATCTGACATTTACTTTGTGCAGGATGATGATGTTGCGTGGTGGGTTGACTCTGGAGCAACAATTCATGTGTGTAAAGATAGAAGCTGGTTCAAGACCTACAAGTCAATGAATGATGGTTCTATTCTTCACATGGGAAACGAGTCAACTGCCCTGGTGCATGGAAAAGGATGTGTTGAGTTGAAGTTTAGTTCTGGAAAGATTGTTTCTTTATTTAATGTTTTACATGTTCCTGATATTAGAAAGAATTTGGTTTCTAGTAGTGTTTTAAATAATTGTGGTTATAAACAGGTTATTGAATCTGATAAGTTTATTTTATCTAAAAATGGTGTGTTTATTGGTTTTGGTTATTTATGTAATCAAATGTTCAGACTTAATATTGTTCATGATAATATTGATTCTGCTTTTATATCTACATCTAAACTTTATGATTCAAACCTATGGCATGCAAGACTTGGCCATGTACATTTTAAAAGAATGCAAGATATGTCTAAGGATGGGTTAATACCAGCTTTTGATATGAACACTGAAAAGTGTAAAACTTGTATGTTGAACAAGATAACTAAGAAACCTTTTCAAGGAGTAAAACGTGAAACTAAAGTTTTGGAGTTAATTCACAGTGACCTTTGTGATTTACATGCTACTCCCTCTTTGGGGAATAAGAAATACTTTGTGACTTTTATTGATGATGCTTCTAGGTTTTGTCATGTTTATTTATTACATTCTAAAGATGAAGCATTAGATAAATTTAAAGTATTTAAAACTGAAGTTGAGTTGCAACAAAGTTCCCTGATCAAAAGATTAAGGACTGATAGGGGAGGTGAGTACATTGATACTCTGTATTTTCAGTCTGTTGGTATAATCCATGAAACGACTGCCCCTTATACTCCTCAGCAAAATGGCATTTCTGAAAGGAAAAACAGGGTGCTGAAGGAGATGGTTAATTCCATGTTGTCCTATTCAGGGCTGAGTCAAGGATTTTGGGGTGAAGCTATGTTAACAGCTTGCTATTTATTAAATAGGGTTCCCAACAAAAGGAACAAAGTTACCCCTTATGAACTTTGGACTAAAAAGAAACCTAACCTTAATTATCTTAGGATATGGGGTTGTAGGGCTGTTGTAAGACTCCCTGATCCAAAGCAGAAAACTTTGGGTGAAAGAGGCATTGAATGCATCTTTGTTGGATATGCTGAGCATTCCAAGGCATATAGGTTTTATGTTATAGAACCTAATAAATCTGTTTCAATTAACTCAATAATTGAATCAAGGGATGCACTCTTTGATGAGAACAGATTCTCATCTATCCCTAGACCAAGTCAAAGGATTCCTAATGGAAAAAATGACAATGGTGTTTCAGAGGTTCCTGCTGATGAGGTTCCTACTGATGAGGTTCCTGCTGATGAGGTTCCTGCTGAGGTTGTGGAACAACAACCTGAACCTGAGCTCAGAAGGAGCAATAGGGTGAGGACTCCAAAGACATTTGGACCTGAGTTTCAATTATACTTAATTGAAGGTACAAGGAGTGAGGTCACTGACCAATACTCCTATTGCTTCATTGTGGAGGATGATCCCAAAACATTTGAAGAAGCAATGAAGTCTCAGGATGTTGCTTTCTGGAAAGAAGCAATTAATGATGAGATGGACTCTATCATGGGCAATAACACTTATGTGTTGACTGATCTACCACCTGGTTGCAAACCTTTAGGTAGCAAATGGATTTTCAAAAAGAAAATGAAGGTAGATGGAACTGTTGAAAAGTTCAAGGCAAGATTAGTTATTCAAGGCTTTAAACAAAAGTCAGGAATAGACTACTTTGATACTTATGCTCCAGTGGCACGTATCAGTACCATAAGATTGCTAATTGCTTTGGCATCAATTCACAATCTGATTATTCATCAGATGGATGTGAAGACAGCTTTCTTGAATGGTGATTTAGATGAGGAGGTTTACATGAACCAACCTCAGGGCTTCATCATGCCTGGCAATGAAAACAAGGTGTGTAAACTGATTAAGTCTCTTTATGGACTAAAACAGGCACCTAAGCAATGGCATCAAAAGTTTGATGAAGTAGTTTTGTCAAGTGGTTATTTACTTAATCAAGCTGACAAATGTGTATATAGCAAATTTGATGAATCTGGTAAAGGAGTCATCATTTGTCTATATGTTGATGACATGTTGATCTTTGGCACTGACCAAAATCAAGTTGATCTTACAAAAGAATTTTTGTCATCAAAGTTCTCCATGAAGGATATGGGGGAGGCAGATGTTATCCTTGGCATAAGGATTAAACATGAAAGTAACAAAATTTCTATCTCTCAGTCTCATTACATTGAGAAGGTGTTGAGGAAATTTAATTACTTTGATTGTACTCCAGTGAGTACTCCTATGGATACAAGTGAGAAGTTAATGCCTAATACTGGCAAAGCTGTATCTCAACTTGAGTATTCTAGGGTGATTGGCTGCTTGATGTATGCCATGACTTGTACAAGGCCTGATATTGCTTTTGTTGTGGGTAAACTGAGCAGGTATACTAGTAATCCTAGTGCTCATCATTGGCAAGCAATTCAGAGGGTCTTTAAGTATTTGAAGAGAACTATGGATTACAGTCTCTCATATACTGGTTATCCTTCAGTATTAGAAGGATATACTGATGCAAGTTGGATCAGTAACACTGAAGACAATTCGTCTACTAGTGGCTGAGTGTTCCTACTTGGTGGAGGTGCAATTTCTTGGGCATCCAAGAAACAAACTTGCATTACCAGTTCAACCATGGAATCTGAATTTGTGGCTTTAGCTGCTGCTGGCAAAGAAGCTGAATGGTTGAAAAACTTGCTTCTTGAGATTCCATTGTGGTCTAAACCTATAGCACCTATTTCTATCCGTTGTGATAGTGCTGCTACATTGGCAAAGGCTTATAGCCAGATGTACAATGGGAAGTCTAGACACTTAGGTGTTAGGCATAGCATGATTCGTGAGCTTATCATGAATGGGGTGGTATCTATAGTGTTTGTTAAATCTCAACAAAACTTAGCTGATCACTTGACGAAGGGTTTGGCTAGAGACTTGGTTTTGAAGTCTGCTAAAGGGATGGGTTTAAGTCCAACTTAGTCACTGAATGCAAGGATACCCAACTCCCTTCAAAGGAAACTTGGAAGCTGAGTTCAATGTGGAAAGCTGATCATTTAGTGGACTGAAGCACATGTATTACAAACATCCCAAGGTTGTGCTTGTTACCTGCTGAAAGGAGGATGAAGTCTTCACTTCTTAATGGTTAATTTTCTTTGAAAAAGTGCTGAGCAGGAGCATGAATTAAAGATGAACCACCTATGTGAATGTTGAAGTTTTGCCGCTTCAGGAAGCTTTGGACTTTTAGCTTTTACAACATTTATGAATTGGATATGGACACATGGCTTGTATAGTGTCAGGAGTATTTTAGTGTTTGAAAACTTGTGTGTATTTATCATCAGGTATTCAAATGGGTTGAAGGGTTCAATTCTTAGAACACCCTGATTCTCGAATATTTGAAAGTATATGTACTAATGTGGAAATTCAATCCTCAGGATATTTTCATTTATGCACTTGTTTTTGTTTGTGTTTGATTTTTCATGCAAAGGAAGAGAACTAAATTTGGGGAGGATTGTTGGAAAATTTAGTACTCTTGAGGGATTAATTCACACCTGGTAATGGGTTTGGAGGTATGGAGTATACACCCATTTGGTCACTGAATCCCCTGACTCAATAGTGGTTATGTTGTGAGTCTGCTGCTAGTTGATTCAGCTGCTAGTGTGTTTCCACTGATGTGTTAACGTTACCACTGCAAGGGTTATTGTTTCCACTGCAAGGGTTGTTGTTACCACTGCAAGGGTTGTTGTTACCACTGCTAGTGTTAACATTACCACTGCTAGTGATAATGTTTCCACTGATAACCACTGATCCTATAATTATGGAAATTATTATGATATAATTAATGGGCCGTTAATTATACATAATTCCATGGGCTAGGGTTTGAGTAAACTCTATTATAAATAGAGGTCATAACTGATTTGCATGGCAGAGAAGGATACAAACCCTAAACACTAAATACGCATCTGGTTCTTGGTTTGTGCCTAAAGCAAGAACATCACTTGGTCTTATCCCATAGAGATATTCGTGTAACCCAGGCATAGGGTCGAATAGTTTCTATTGGAAAGTGATACCACGATTTCAAGTGAATATCCGGTACCTTCATTGATTATCTTAACCCTAATCTGGAACTGTTTTGCAGCTAAACAACCAACAGAAGGATCTAGAGGAATTGGAAGCTTTTACTGAGGCTGTCAGGGCTTACGTGGAGTGGAAGAAGACACTTGCTGATAGCTGTTCTGAAGATTTCAAATTGAATATTTGGCCATGGTGTAGAACTGAAGAGATGTTCTGGACACTGCAAAATATAAAATTACTACTCACCAGGGTGCTTGCATCAAAAAGGGTTGAGATGCAAACATGTTTTTCTAGATTGTCTTCAAAAACCAAGACTGTCGTACTACGCATGTTCAGTGGGTACTTTGATGAAATTGATTTGTCTTCTTAGAACATAGCTTCTGAAGAACTGGTGCTATGTGAATCGAACTAGGACGGCCGAGTATCTACAAGAACGAAGGTAGAAACTGCATTGGAATTGGGAGAAGTTTTTTTCATCATATTTGTATACGCAGTATTTCTTTCTTCCTAGCAAGTAAGCATATCTATATGGTTGATCTGGATTGTGATTAATAAAACATTTTCAAATATGAGAATGAATGTTTATTATATGATGGTGTTTGGATGTTGATTTTCAAAAGCAATAATCAGTAAACTAGAAGTTTCAACTTACCTAGTGTTCTTGGCATACATCAAAAAAATTTATTCTAGACAATTTGTCAAACAAACACAATAATTGGAACCACATCACAAGCTCATACAAAGTCCCAAACAAATAATATATAAGAAGTGTCATATTATTATATCTTGTTCTTGGCATACATTTCAAGAGGGCTAAAATAAGATCGAAATCGATACTTTCCAACTCTAAAAATTGTCCATGAGCACAATTAAGTATAAATATGGCGCTAGATTCCTAAAAACTAATGAAAATCATTCACTAAGAACTGAACTTTAACAGAAAGTGAACACGAGAAAATGTGATTCAACGGTCTAAGTGTAGCTCAAATGCAAGAAAAAAAGCGCAATGCATTGCTATTCCATCACAACTTTAGCACCAACAGCTTTCATTTCCTCGATTATTTGTTCGGCGTCTTCTTTGGTCACTCCTTTTTTGAACACGATAGCTAGGCACCTTTTCAACTAATTATCTTGCGTCCTTAACTCCAAGATCCGTACAGCTTCTCACTTCCTTAATAATCTTGATCTTTGAAGCGGCTTCAAATGAGTCCAATTTCAGTTCAAAGACAGATTTCAATTCTCAGGCTTTGCCTCTTCTTTTGCGCCCCCTTGACCTTTCGCCCTTGCACCAGCTAACCCAGCTGCTCCACCTTTCATCATGGCTATGACTGGAGGCTCCATACCCATCTTTTTTATCATTATTGAAGAAAGTTCTGCAACTTCGGCTAATGTAAGTGATGACATTTCATCCACTAGTCTCCATACACGGTCTGTAGGAGGGCTGCGGTGCTCGGTTCGATCAAATGTTTCAGGGTCATAATCAGTTGGTAGTCTTCTTTTATCAATCTCAATTTCTTCTTCTTCTTCTTCTTCTTCTTCTTCTTCTTCTTCTTCTTCTTCTTCTTCTTCTTCTTCTTTCACTTGTGTTGCCGGTTGACGAAATTTTCTAGTAAAAGAGGCTGACTTTATAGAACTGAGTGCAATAAGAGGAGAGCGTATGGATTTGGAACAGAATCCTCCTTGGGGTAAATGATGTCTAAGCCTTACAAACAAACTAATTTCTGAATTTTTACTGACACTGGTTTAGTTTTTGACTGGCCTAAAGATAAGCCATTCGTTAGATCATGCAGTAGAAACTAGAAGTCTGCAACAAAAAAAGAAATTAGAGGTTGGGTAATGTCGCTGTAACATTTCAAAACATCAATCAAACGAGCAGCGTTTACATCATTGCAATAGATGAAAGAAACATAATGAGCAGTTGCAGTACTGACTTATCGTACTTATACAACCTGTTTTCAAATGGCAGATTTTCTGAGCAAAGTACAGCGGAAAACAATAACAAATTTGTTTTAAAAGCCAATCACCAGAATGGGTCAAAACAGGCTGGGTCGGGATGGATCGACCCACAAACGCACTTTGTTGTTTGTTTTCATGGTTTTACACATACTTAATTTTCGATTCTGATTAAGCTATATTATCACAACGATGATCTAAGATTCTGACTTCGGATGTTTATCATTTTGACTACTGTCTGGGGCAATGACCCATATCCATTTTAACCAACTTTTTTAGACTTACCTATTTGACCTGTAACATGCAAAGTAGTTGCAACAAGAGATAGAAGTTTCAACTTATCTAGTGTATACTGCTAAAATCAAATAATTTCGTTACAAAAACATCAAAAATTTTAATTCTTGACAATTTGTCAAACAAACATAATCAGTTGAGCCACATCACAGCTCATACAAAGACCTAAACAAATAATATCAAAGAAGTGTCATATTATTATATCTTGTTCTTGGCATACATTTCAAGAGGGCTAAAATAAGATCGAAATCCTTACGTTTCCACTCTAAAAATGGTCCATGAGCACACATAAGTATAGATATGGCGCTAAATTCCTAAAAACTAATGAAAATCATTCACTAAGAACTGAACTTTAACAGAAAGTGAACACGAAAAAATGTGATTCAACAGTCTAAGTGTAGCTCAAATGCAAGAAAAAAAAGCGCAATGCTTTGCTATTCCATCACAACTTTAGCACCAACAGCTTTCATTTCCTGGGTTATTTGTTCGGCGTCTTCTTTGGTCACTCCTTTTTTGAACACGATAGGCGCCTTTTCAAGTAATTCTTTTGCTTCCTTAAGCCCAAGATCCATACAGCTTCTCACTTCCTTAATAATCTTGATCTTTGAAGCTGCTTCAATTGAGTCCAATTTCGGTTCAAATACAGATTTTTCAGGCTTTGCCTCTTCCTTTGCTCCCCCTTGACCTTTTACACCTGCACCAGCTAACCCAGCTGCTCCTCCTTTCATCACGGCTATGACTGGTGGCTCCATACCCATCTTTTTCATCATTATTCAAGAAAGTTCTGCAACTTCGGCTAATGTACTGAGTGATGACATTTCATCTACTAGTCTCCATACATGGTCTGTTGGAGGGCTGCGGTGAGTTGGATCAAATGTTGCAGGGTCATAATCAGTGTTAGAATATGGACATTATTTTAGTAGACGTATGTTAGGATCGAACTCGAGATCACGGGATTGCACACAATACGTATGAAGAGAAAAAGTAATAATTATTTATAAATGTTATAATTAATTATTAAACACAAAATAAATAATAATAATTAGTATTATTGATTAATGACTAATTATCTATTAAACGAAGATTAGAAAAGTAATACTAGACAAAACATGGAAACAAGGGAAGGTTCTGGAATCCCCTAGAGGACTCCATAACCGATCGGCCCAAGGGGGTATTCCACCTCCATTGTGCCTTGAGCTCCAAGTTTTGTGTAGTATATAAGCAAACCCAAGATGTAGGTTTTTCTCATAACTTGTACACACACATCTTGGTGTTTTTCTTTCCTTTCTTTTGTGCTTGTCGATTTATCAAACTAAACCCCTAAGGGTTTCGATTTTATTAATCTAAACAAGTTTTGTGTTTATTACTTGCATAAACTTTTTCTTGAATTAGTACGTGTGTACAAGAACGTGATACAATCACACTATTGATTGTTTCTTGGATTGAATTACAAAAAGGTAAGGGGTAATTCTTGTAATCCTTATAAACCCTAATTAGGGTTCTTGGTTCCGGAAGATTGCATTGATTCTTGTTCGGGCTAGAATCACAAAGGTACGTTTACGATTTATATTATTGATTAATTAATTACATGTTATTCGATCTATTATAATTGCTTCCGCTCATGCTCACTTTGATGTACTTGGTTTATTTATATGAAGGTCATGATATAATAATTCCAACAGTGGCATCTAGAGCCGTTATAATGTGTAATTAATTATCGAAACGCATAAAATTGGATTTTGATTCGTATAGTTACATGTTTTTTAGGGTTTATGTATTTTATCCCTAACCCTAATTTTTTTTGGGTCGAATGACCTAAAGGGTTTTTAGGGTTTTTATTTTTAATTTTTTAAAAATTTGATTAGAAACCCTAAGATGTCATGTAATTGTTATGCGTTTTAGTAAACGATCTTGGTGCAATATGTTAATTGTTAAGCTAAATCCATGAAAAAGTGCATATTTGCATGGATTTTTAATGTTATAATTTAAATGGTTTAAATTGTTTATATGAATTAATGGTTAAGTTATATCGAAACATGTAAATTTATTTATAGATGTCGAATTGGGGAAGACTCCAATATTAAGTAATCAATTATGTGCTATGTGGTATTTATTTAATTTTGGCTTACGCAATCGATTTATCGATGTATGTGGCTCTTTTTCCAAGAAGAAGAAAGCCTCAATTGAATTAATACGTTATACACCTAGATTTGATTATTAATAGGACTATTGAATAAGATTTGCATGTGGCTACATGTTTTATACATATTTAATTGTTATGATTATGTATATTTGTTTATTTAGTTGTTTTATTTTTTTTTTTTGGATAATTACTTGTTTTGTTTATTTATTGTGTTAGACATGTTTATATAAACGAAAAGGGTAATTTTTTGAATAGAAAAAATAATACGGACTAAATAATGGCGAAATTGTTTTGGTTTTTAAGAGTTTAAATCTCAAAGAATTGGTTGATTGATGTTTTTGTACGTAATGGTTAAATAGGCTCGACCGAAGTTTACACACTATAAGATGGGTATAAGGATGGCAACGCATTAAATTGTGGCCTTAGAGAGACAACATTCTGTCTTAACGCTCGTTTGTGTGTAAATTAGACTTACCGAACAACCATTACATGTACATTGTCATCTTAAGGGTGAATAATCCACAATTCCACAATGATTATCTGAAACACTAAGCTTTCGGGCTTATGCAAAAGTACAATATAGTGGACGATAATTGATGGTTATTCTTTAATTGGTGAACCCGATACCTCAATCAAAACTTTGTTATTTCACTCTTAGCTAATTGGTAATAAAATTGTTTTGTAAAACCAATGTTATGAAGTTGTATGCATGCTTCTTCATACATTATTTTGATCACATCAAAATATTTATACCCTTATAAAATTAAGTTGAATGCCATCTAATTAAGAACACTTGAAGTTGTAATTTACGTCAAGTGAGACTTGGCGAGATTGCAATGGAGAGGTAAATTTCATAAATTCATTGCTAGCAGATCAACTGATGTGATGGATTTGTGAGTTTACAGTTTTTAAGTTAGACAACTTAAATTGAGTAGTAAGTGAGACTTGGACTCAAGGCATTAAGATGGGGACTAAACATGCTTACAATACAAATGTTTTGTGATTGT
The DNA here is from genome assembly GCA_030686995.1 of Artemisia argyi. Lineage (NCBI taxonomy): Eukaryota > Viridiplantae > Streptophyta > Magnoliopsida > Asterales > Asteraceae > Artemisia > Artemisia argyi. The sequence goes on from CM060705.1 coordinate 180,255,281, forward strand.
AGATCCCATAAATCTAGGAATTGCAATATGATATTGGCAATTATTGTTCGACAATTACCTTGTTGAATACTATCATTGCTAGCAGATCAACTGATGTAATGGTACTATGTCAATTTAGGATCCTAGCTTTAAGAAAATACTATGGTTTATATGAATATTTGCCAATGGGTATTTTATTTTCTTAAAGATCTAATTATCGAAAATACTGAAATTGAATTTTGTAATTCGTTTTAATGTATTAATGCAACGTTCAAACCGTAAACGCGCTTTGGGCTTTGGTAAATTGATCTAGTTCTGTTTTCAAACTAATGTTTGATTAAGAAATATTTACTTGAAAGACAAAAGAAGTCTCCTTTCTATGAAGGAAGAGTGAGACACAATCCTATTCCTTTTCATGAATGAGAAAGGATAATAGGAATATTAGATATGTCTAAATTCTAATATAACTCATAGCAAATTTTAATAGTTAAGAAAATTGCGAATATTTTCCATAGGGATTTTATCATCCTCATTCGGTGATCAAATTCTTAGTAACAAATATGATATTTGGTTAACAAAAAATTATGTATGACATTTTATGAGTTATTATAATTAGAAGCTAGACTAATTACTGCAAAATGTTTAAAGACAAACTAGTTGTTTTGACTATTTTAAAGGTGCTACATACATTGTAGGATGGTAGACCTATTAAGGAAAAAATTGCATGCCCAATTTTCAAGTTAATAGCATTTGGTGGATAGTCCATCATTTACGTAGTAGAATACACTTTTAGTACATAAGTAATTGTTACGTATGGACATTAAAGGTGTAGGAAAGTTAAAAGTACACTATTTTCTTTCACTAGATATGAAACATTTTAAATGTTGTCAAATTCAGTGGGAGTATTGTGTACTTATTACTAAATAAGAAATTATTGTAATGATCTTTAATTCAGTGGGAGTTACAAGCTTTGATATCTTGGTAGCTAAAGATAATTACTTTCCAAGTGTAGACACTCATACTTTTAAGGATAGTCTTGTACGTTTCCTTACTAGCCATTGTTGTTCTATAACTACTCGTTATGCTAAAATCTATGACACAATCATATTGACTACATAAACAAATGCATGTCGTGTTGTTTATCAACTATATGAGGTTGTTCCATGCACAAGTGGGAGAAATGTTATCTTTAATGTGTGCAAGAAACAACTCATAAAGATATGATGAATTCTCTTGACTACAAGGTAAGAGAATAATGTTCTAATATTAATTCAAGAAACACTTGGTGTTACAATTTATGTTATGTGAGATCTTAACTAGATTGCAACAACAAGGTGAATTTCATATTTCATTACTAGCAGATCAACTGATATAATTGAACTATGAGAATTTGCAGTTTCTAAATTAGATACCTATTAGAACATGTGTCAATATGATAACAAGACTACTTTTATAGATTTATGAATTCATGGAATGACATAAATTAATTAAGTAATCTAATGCTACTTCAATCTGAATATTTATGTGTTCTTGGAATGACATAAATAAATGAAGAAATAATGTTATTTACATTATTGTGAAGTAATATATTAACTTGAAATTACTATTGAAACCAAAAGATGGTGTTCATAATTACTTTAGTTAAACATGTTTATGTTTCATTGTAAAGATATAAACATAAAGTCTTTTAATTGTTACAAGACTTATAATAAAGTAAGACGTTATATTGTTATGTTTTTTTTAAGACATATACATGAAGTTATTAAATTGTTAAATGACTTATAACGTATAGTGGGATTATAACAGTTTATGTTTTTCTTGTAAAGACATGGACATGAAGTAATTTTGTAAAAAGTACTTATGTTATAAGGCATGTAATAGGCTTGAAAATTATTATACCACTAAAATGAATTAGTTGGTAAATAGACAAGTCAAAAGGAATATGGTTATCTTTAATATTGTTAGATTGTCTTACAATATTAATACTAATGAAATATCAAATGTTTATGGTATGTTCAGTTAGGAAAATCAAACTCTTGTTATATTGTTTGATTAAAGATAACTATGACTTCTTTTCTTCCAAAAGATATCAAGGTTAGAATGTTGAGTATGACTTGGACATATTTAATAAAACTCCAACATAGAAGATTAATAAGACATTATCATATGATGGAATGTGATGAATCACATTAAGTCTTAAATTGAAGTTCCAAATTTGTTTAACTGCTTATGAAGAGGTTATTAACAAAGTTAAGTCAGGAACTATCAATAAGTATTTGTAAAATCCCAAAAGTGAACATTGTATTGTTTCTTTATTTGCTAAGTATTTAAAGATAGTCTTTAAATTACTAAAAGCAAGTGGGAGTTTTGATCTTTAAAAGATAAAATTATAATATACATAATCTTCTAAAATACACTAGTAAATATCATGATGAAGTTTGACATTTTGAATGTTAAATCTCAACATGATAATAAAGGTTGACTTTTAAATGTTAAATTTCAAGATGATGGAATTATCATTCATAGAATAGCAATATATCTCAGATATTTGATTAATATGCTGAGGGCTGTGATTTACAGGATTCTTGTAAACCTGATAATCATTATGATACATTACCAAATATGAAGTTGGGTAAAGTATACATGATATGAATGATTAAGATGATGTCCATAAAGATAATCAATTTTTGAAATTTGATTTATCTTAATAGTTAGACTAGAAAATTGAGATGAGTTTCTTCAAAGATTAGGTAACCTTTATGGTTTAAATCTTTGTATAAAAATCATATGGACAATATTGTGTACGTATTTAATGTATGTTTTATGACAAGATTATTAATCACACTTAAGCAATTAACTGTGATTGAATATTCTTTTCTAAACACATTAAATATATAAAGATTATGATTGTCATATTTAGTTTCATTATATGAAATTGACAATGGAATATCAAAACTCTTTCTTGTATGATTACTTGAGCGAGGACGATAAGTAATCAAAAGGAGTTTATGAATTCAAATAAATCTTTGAAAGTGTACATGGTGCAATAATCCATGGATGGATAAATGCATGCATCTAGAAGATTATTTTATGTTTAATTATTAAATCCATGTTTGGTTTATAATTGAAATAAGATAATTTCTAAGTATTCCTAAAAGCTAGTGGGAGTATTATGTTTAATTTCTTAAATCATATATGTTGTAGAACATATACAAAGTAACATTCCATATAAGTTAAAAGTTAAATCTTAGTTTGGAATGAAACTTTACTTGTAAGATTTAGAAAATAAGACATACAACCTTGGAATGAATGTTTATTGTTGAAACATGTGCGGTAAATGAATCTAATATAACATGATATATTATTTAGAAAGTCTGAATGGATATGAATGACATGAATAAAATCTAAGTATGACTCAAAGATCTTTCATGAACATCATGTTTTGTTTTATCATGCTTGATTACAAGATGATTTGGCAATATTAATATCTAATTAAAGGTTATTAGATAACTTGTGTAATATTCTAATAAGAATATGTTTGATTATAGAATTACATCCTAAATCTGGAACAGCTTTCAAATTCTATAGATGAACAATTTTTCAATTGTTGTGAAAATTGTCATAGCCAACAAACTTGAAAGTTTGAAGGGCATCAAACATTACACGATAGATATTATGGTTTACGGAGAAGTTTTAATAACATATTGTTGTTGCATACAATGATGTTATGAAATTGAGGTGACACTCAATACTAGTCATGGTAAGGATTTCATCCTTAGCTATATGTACTAGTTATGCTTACTAAAAGCATAGTTGCATTATACATTAAAAGAATAAGAATACTTTAAACTTTAAAATGTTTGGAAGTGTAATTATCATAAATTGGTGGTTAAGGATGTCTCACATTTTTATGAAATATGGCATTATCAAAATAGTTGACTATGCACATATAAGAATTTCAATAGTTGAATTCTTGAAATAAGTATTCTTAAAATTCCGATAGATCAAAGTTGTATGATTTATGTCTTGTCAACAAGTATGAATGTCATTGCTTGAGACATAATCCATCAACAAGAGTTATCATGCATTGATCTATTTAGTATTTGGATAAGGGATGTTAAACAATTATTATGATAAATTGAAATACATGGTATGTTTAATTTATAATATATTGTATCCTATATTTGTATGTTTAAATCCATGAATAAAGGTTATTCTTAAATTGTCCGTTGTCAGTTAATAATATGGGAATATTATTAAATCAAGACAAATCTGAAGGTTGGTATAATATACTTAAAGTATATTGATGCGTAGTCATGCCATTTCAGATGATATTCAATGATACCGAATATAGGACTTATCCCAACTACATGATGTTACTTTATGGATTTAGTTATTAAGTAAATCATGAGAAGTTATCCTCAGACTTGAGATGCAAGATAAGTGTCATGAATGTAGTACATTTTTGTGGAACAACTTAACGCTATACGTAACTGGTAGTCATAAGGGTTGTTTTCGGAAGTGTTACAAAGTTTGTGGGTTTTGCTTGTAGTCAAGATAGAATTTGTTCATTCAAATTTATTTTTGGAGTTTAATACTGCTGGGCCCCTCGTAGGGTTGGTAAGATGCATGTGCGGCCGCACCCAAGATCTCCCCTGATTATGTTCAGAAGATTTGGTAATCTTGATCAATCATAAACAACGAGAAACAGAATGGTTAATTAAGGAATGACTTTAATCCATATCCTTATTAACGTGGTATTAGAAACAAAAGGATAATAATAATGAGAAATCATTAAAAGGTTTTTCTAGGAGCCTTACTCGAGACCGTACTAGAGGCATCGGCGTGTTGCAAGACGCTAACCGATGTGATTACACTATTAAAATATGTCCAAGTGGGAGCTGTTAGAATATGGACATTATTTTAGTAGACGTATGTTAGGATCGAACTCGAGATCACGGGATTGCACACAATACGTATGAAGAGAAAAAGTAATAATTATTTATAAATGTTATAATTAATTATTAAACACAAAATAAATAATAATAATTAGTATTATTGATTAATGACTAATTATCTATTAAACGAAGATTAGGAAAGTAATACTAGACAAAACATGGAAACAAGGGAAGGTTCTGGAATCCCCTAGAGGACTCCATAACCGATCGGCCCAAGGGGGTATTCCACCTCCATTGTGCCTTGATCTCCAAGTTTTGTGTAGTATATAAGCAAACCCAAGATGTAGGTTTTTCTCATAACTTGTACACACACATCTTGGTGTTTTTCTTTCCTCTCTTTTGTGCTTGTCGATTTATCAAACTAAACCCCTAAGGGTTTCGATTTTATTAATCTAAACAAGTTTTATGTTTATTACTTGCATAAACTTTTTCTTGAATTAGTACGTGTGTACAAGAACGTGATACAATCACACTATTGATTGTTTCTTGGATTGAATTACAAAAAGGTAAGGGGTAATTCTTATAATCCTTATAAATCCTAATTAGGGTTCTTGGTTCCGGAAGATTGCATTGATTCTTGTTCGGGCTAGAATCACAAAGGTACGTTTACGATTTATATTATTGATTAATTAATTACATGTTATTCGATCTATTATAATTGCTTCCGCTCATGCTCACTTTGATGTACTTGGTTTATTTATATGAAGGTCATGATATAATAATTCCAACAATCAGTTGGTAGTCTTCTTTGATCAATCTCGATTTCTTCTTCTTCTTCTTTTTTCACTTGCGTTGTAGGTTGACTAAAGTTTCTCATGTCGACTTTATAGAATTGAATGCAGTAAGCAAAGAACGTATCCTAAGCCTTAAAAACAAACTCATGTCCAATTCTTTATGAACACTGGTTTAGATTTTTGAGTGGTCTATAAATAACCCATTTGCAAGCTCTTGGCCAAGGAATTAGTTGTCTGCAAAAAAAGAACAATGAGGAGTTGGGTCATGTCATAGTATGTTGGGCCTGCAGGATGCGTATTATTTGGGCCAAATCTCAAATACCCTAATAACTTTTCTATATATATTGTCTTCATTCACATTCGTAATCCCAAAAACCCTAATCACGAACATAATCAGGCTGAAGATTTTGTAATCGTCAAAATCTCTTTTTAGGTCCATGCAGAGTGGGAAGATAATGGATGTAGAAGTTGACAGACTAAGCAGTTTGTCAGATGATCTTATATATAAAATCCTCTCGGATGTTGACATCGAATATTGTATTAGATTAAGTGTTTTGTCATCTCGATGGAGGTTTATTTGGACTTCAATGCCCTATCTCAATTTTTCATGTCACAGTCAATATTATGCATCACGCTATCATGAATTTGTTAACAATGTTCTCTCTGTCCGCTATAATAATAAGATAGACGTGTCATCTGTCAGCCTGGACTTTTATGCACACAATCCTGAATTGTGTGTCAAAAGAATACTCGAGTATGCATTCTCTCACAATGTCCAACAACTGACTATTGGTATGCTTGGATTTTTTGAAATTCCTCCCTCTCTGTTAAGTTCTAAGTCGCTCAAACATCTCACAATGACTAGGACCTCTTTTGATCGTTCCCATTCCCCTTGGGATCTCCCAGCTTTAACTACATTACATCTCAACCATGTCGAATTGAATAACTTCAGTTCTATTTTAGCCATGGGGTGTCACAACTTGAAGAATCTTACCTTAGATCGATGTCATGTGTATGAATGTAAAGACTCTGAACGTAAAGACTCTGATGGTTTTACGATAAATAATTCCCGACTTCTTAGTCTCACGATAAAAAAAGTTGAATGGCATGTGGGATTTGTACTTGTGGACACACCTCAACTAAAAAACCTAATATTGGTGGACACACCACCTCCTGGGGAGTATTACGGTTTTAGTATTTGTGATTTGTCAAGGGTTGCAATTTCTGCAGGTGATCTTACCTACTTACGCATCAAAGGTTGTTATTTACCTAAGTTATTCTTGGATGTATTTCCTTCTTTGGAGAAGGTGGATCTCTGTATATCTTCACCGCAAGAGACAGATGTTCGTAGAATCTGTGATGTGTTTCAATGTCTCCACAGTGTCAAATCTCTTGCACTTAGCTTGGAGATTGCTGTGCTTCTTTCTACCTCGGAAGAAGTTATCTCACATCAACCTTCCCCGTTTCCTAGCTTAAAGAGTTTAAAGATTTATCCGTCAAAGGGTTTGAAGACTTTAACGCTACAGTTGTTAGATCACGAGGAGACTCGTCCATTAAGGAGTAGTTTAGATATATTTCGAACTCAACCAGATCAGGAGCAAGAAGCAATGAAAATAAAATTGTCTGCTGAAGTTACAAAATATTTGCTCGACAGTTCTTCAAATGCGACCTTTACAATGGTCTCACATGAGGAGGCTAGAGCTATAAAAATCACCAAAGATGCACACCGCCTTATGGCAGCTTTATGGAATATTCTAGAGGTAGTGGAAGCTAGCGTGGAGCGGACGAAGACACTTTATAGCTATTTTGAAGTTTTCAAAATGAATATTCGGGCAATGGATGAAACTAAAGTGATATTCTGCACACTGCAAAATATAAAATTACTACTCACCGATGTGCCTGCATCAAAAAGGGTTGAGATGCAAGCATGTTTTTCTAGATTTTCTGAAAAAACCAAGACCGTCGTGAATAAGATAGTAGTTGATATGAAGAATCAATGTGATATAAAACAACACCTGTTCAGTGGGTACTTGGATGCAATTTTTTTGTCTTCTTAGAAAATAGCTTCTGAAGGACTGGTGCTATATATGTGGATCAAACTAGGATGGTCGGATCTACAAGAACGATGATAGAAACTGCAATGGAATTGGGAGTACTTTTCATCGTATTTGTATCAAGAGATAGAAGTTTTAACTTATCTAGTGTATACTTTTAAATTCAAATCATTTTGCTATAAAAACATCAAAATTTTTAATTCAAGACAATTTCTCAAACAAACATAATAATTTGAGCCACATCACAGCTCTTACAAAGACACAAACAAATAATATCAAAGAAGTGTCATATTATTATATCTTGTTCTTGGCATACATTTCAAGATGGCTAAAATAAGATCGAAATCCATACTTTCCCGCTCTAAAAAAATGGTTCATAAGCACACATAAGTATAGACATGGCGCTCTAAAAAAATGGTTCATAAGCGATGTACGGCGTCTTCTTTGGTCACTCCTTTTTTGAACACTTAATAATCTTGATCTTTGAAGCTGCTTCAAATGAGTCCAATTTCAGTTCAAATACAGATTTTTCAGGCTTTGCCTCATCCTTTGCTCCCCCTTGACCTTTCGCCCCCGCACCGGCTAACCCAGCTGCTCCTCCTTTCATCAGGGCTGCGGTGTTCAGTTGGATCAAATGTTGCAGGGTCATAATCAGTTGGTAGTCTTCTTTGATCAATCTCGATTTCTTCTTCTTCTTTCACTTGCGTTGTAGGTTGACTAAAGTTTCTCATGTCGACTTTATAGAATTGAATGCAGTAAGCGAAGAACATATCCTAAGCCTTAAAAACAAACTCATTTCCAATTCTTTATCAACACTGGTTTAGATTTTTGAGTGGTCTATAAATAACCCATTTGCAAGCTCTTGGCCAAGGAATTAGTTGTCTGCAAAAAAAAGAACAATGAGGAGTTGGGTCATGTCATAGTATGTTGGGCCTGCAGGATGCGTATTATTTGGCCCAAAACATATAAACGCTACCTTGTTTTTGCGTATTATTCGAAATCTCAAAATACCCTAATAACTTTTCTATGTATATTGTCTTCATTCACATTCGTAATCCCAAAACCCCTAAGTCTCGATCGGTGACGAATATAATCAGGCTGAAGATTTTATGATCGTCAAAATCATGGTCCATGCTGAGTGGGAAGATAATGGATGTAGAAGTTGACAGACTAAGCAGTTTGTCAGATGATCTTATATATAAAATCCTCTCGGATGTTGACATGGCATATTGTGTTAGATTAAGTGTTTTGTCATCTAGATGGAGGTTTATTTGGACTTCAATGCCCAATCTCAATTTTGAAAGTCTCCAACTAAATAACAGAAACTCACGCTATCATGAATTTGTTAACAATGTTCTATCTGGCCGCAATAATAAGATAGACGTGTCTTCTGTGAGCCTGAAGCTTGCTATAGACAATTTCGACAATCTTAAATTGTCGTTCAAAAGAATTATAGAGTATGCATTATCTCACAATGTCCAACAACTGTCTATTAGTATTAGATCTTTGGAAATTTCTCCCTCTTGGTTAAGTTCTAAGTCGTTCAAACATCTCAAAGTGTTTGCGACCTCTATTCGTTGTCCTTCCTATTCCCCTTGGGATCTCCCAGCTTTAACTACATTACATCTCGACTATGTCAATTTGTATAACTGCAGTTCTATTTTAGCCATGTGTCAGAACTAAAGAATCTTACCTTAGAGCGATGTTCTGTGTATGAACCCTCTAATAGTTTTACGATAATTAATTCCCGACTTCTTAGTCTCACGCTTAAAAGAGTAGAATGGAAAGTGGGATTTATACTTGTGGACACACCTCAACTGAAGAACCTAATAATTGTGGACACATCTCAACAGGAGGACGACGAGGGGTACTACGGTAGAAGTATTAGTGAATTGTCAGGGGTTACAATTTCAGCACGTGACCGTACCTACTTACGCATCAAAGGTTCTTATTTTCCGGAGTTATTCTTGGATGGATTCCTTTCTTTGGAGAAGGTGGATTTCTGTATATCTTCTCCGCAAGAGACAGATGTTCATAAAATCTCTAATCTATTTCAACGTCTTCACAGTGTCAAATCTCTTGCACTTAGCTTGGAGATTGTCGAGCTTCTTTCTAAATCGGAAGAAATTATCTCACATCAACCTTCCCCGTTTCCTAGCTTAGAGAGTTTAAAGATTTATCCATTAGAGGGTTTTAAGACTTTACGGTTATACAATTTAAGGACTTGTCCATTAAAGAGTAGTTTAGATTTGTTTCCAACTCGACTGGATGAGGAGCAAGAAGCGATGAAAATAAAATTGTCTGCTGAAGTTACAAATTATTTGCTTGACAGTTCTTCAAATGCAACCTTTACAATGGTCTCACATGACGAGGCTAGAGCTATAAAAATCACCAAAGTGGCACACCGCCTTATGGCAGCTTTATGGAAGGATCTAGAGGAAACAGAAGCTTATACTGAGACTAAAAGGGCTAACGTGGAGCGGAAGAAGACACTTGCTGATAGCCGTTTTGAAGATTTTGAAATGAAGATTTTGCCACAGGATAATACTGGAGTGATATTCTGCATACTGCAAAATATAAAAGTACTACTCACCAAGGTGCCTGCATCAAAAAGGGTTGAGATGCAATCATGTTTTTCTAGATTGTATGCAAAAACCAAGCCCGTCGTGAATAAGATAGTAGTTGATATGAAGAATCAATGTGATATAAAACAAAACACTATCAGTGGCTACTTTGATGAAATTGCTTTCTTCTTAGAAAATAGCTTCTGAAGGACTGGTGCTATATATGTGGATCGAACTAGGACGGTCGGATCTACAAGAACGATGATAGAAACTGCAATGGAATTGGGAGTACTTTTCATCGTATTTGTATCTCCACTATTCCTTCTTCCTAGCTAGTAATCTGGATTGTGATTTATAAAAGGTTGTCAAAGTATGAGAATAATGTTTATTATATGATTGGTGTTTGGATGTCAATTTTCAAAAGCAATAATCAGTAAATTAGAAGCATACTAGTAGTTGCAACAAGAGATAGAAGTTTTAACTTATCTAGTGTATACTTTTAAATTCAAATCATTTTGCTATAAAAACATCACAATTTTTAAATCAAGACAATTTGTCAAACAAACATAATAATTTGAGCCACATCACAGCTCTTACAAAAACACAAACAAATAATATCAAAGAAGTGCCATATTATTATATCTTGTTCTTGGCATACATTTCAAGAGGGCTAAAATAAGATCGAAATCCATACTTTCCCGCTCTAAAAAATGGTTCATGAGCACACATAAGTATAGATATGGCGCTAGATTCCTAAAAACTAATGAAAATCATTCACTAAGAACTGAACTTTGACAGAAAGTGAACACGAGAAAATGTGATTAAACTGTCTAAGTGTACCTCAAATGCCAGAAAAAAAAGCGCAATGCTTTACTATTCCATCACAACTTTAGCACCAACAACTTTCATTTTCTCGATTGTTTGTTCGGCGTCTTCTTTGGTCACTCCTTTTTTGAACACGATAGCTCGGCACCTTTTCAACTAATTATTTTGCTTCCTGAAATCCAAGATCCGTACAGCTTCTCACTTCCTTAATAATCTTGATCTTTGAAGCGGCTTCAAATGAGTCCAATTTCAGTTCAAAGACAGATTCCTCAGGCTTTGCCTCTTCTTTTGTGCCCCTTGACCTTTCGCCCCAGCACCAGCTAACTCAGCTGCTCCACCTTTCATCATGGATATGACTGGAGGCTCCATACCCATCTTTTTTATCATTATTGAAGAAAGTTCTGCAACTTCGGCTAATGTAAGTGATGACATTTCATCCACTAGTCTCCATACACGGTCTGTAGGAGGGCTGCGGTGCTCGGTTCGATCAAATGTTTCAGGGTCATAATCAGTTGGTAGTCTTCTTTGATCAATCTCAATTTCTTCTTCTTCTTCTTCTTCTTCTTCTTCTTCTTCTTCTTCTTCTTCTTCTTCTTCTTTCACTTGTGTTGCCGGTTGACGAAATTTTCTAGTAAAAGAGGCTGACTTTATAGAACTGAGTGCAATAAGAGGAGAGCGTATGGATTTGGAACAGAATCCTCCTTGGGGTAAATGATGTCTAAGCCTTACAAACAAACTAATTTCTGAATTTTTACTGACACTGGTTTAGTTTTTGACTGGCCTAAAGATAAGCCATTCGTTAGATCATGCAGTAGAAACTAGAAGTCTGCAACAAAAAAAGAAATTAGAGGTTGGGTAATGTCGCTGTAACATTTCAAAACATCAATCAAACGAGCAGCGTTTACATCATTGCAATAGATGAAAGAAACATAATGAGCAGTTGCAGTACTGACTTATCGTACTTATACAACCTGTTTTCAAATGGTAGATTTTCTGAGCAAAGTACAGCGGAAAACAATAACAAATTTGTTTTAAAAGCCAATCACCTGGATGGGTCAAAACAGGCTGGGTCGGGGTGGATCGACCCACAAACGCACTTTGTTGTTTGTTTTCATGGTTTTACACATACTTAATTTTCGATTCTGATTAAGCTATATTATCACAACGATGATCTAATATTCTGACTTCGGATGTTTATCATTTTGACTACTGTCTGGGGCAATGACCCATATCCATTTTAACCAACTTTTTTAGACTTACCTATTTGACCTGTAACATGCAAAGTAGTTGCAACAAGAGATAGAAGTTTCAACTTATCTAGTGTATACTGCTAAAATCAAATAATTTCGTTACAAAAACATCAAAAATTTTAATTCTTGACAATTTGTCAAACAAACATAATCAGTTGAGCCACATCACAGCTCATACAAAGACCTAAACAAATAATATCAAAGAAGTGTCATATTATTATATCTTGTTCTTGGCATACATTTCAAGAGGGCTAAAATAAGATCGAAATCCATACTTTTCCACTCTAAAAATGGTCCATGAGCACACATAAGTATAGATATGGCGCTAAATTCCTAAAAACTAATGAAAATCATTCACTAAGAACTGAACTTTAACAGAAAGTGAACACGAAAAAATGTGATTCAACAGTCTAAGTGTAGCTCAAATGCAAGAAAAAAAAGCGCAATGCTTTGCTATTCCATCACAACTTTAGCACCAACAGCTTTCATTTTCTCGATTATTTGTTCGGCGTCTTCTTTGGTCACTCCTTTTTTGAACATGATAGGCGCTTTTTCAACTAATTATTTTGCTTCCTTAAGCCCAAGATCCGTACAGCTTCTCACTTCCTTAATAATCTTGATCTTTGAAGCTGCTTCAAATGAGTCCAATTTCAGTTCAAATACAGATTTTTCAGGCTTTGCCTCTTCCTTTGCTCCCCCTTGACCTTTCGCCCCCGCACCGGCTAACCCAGCTGCTCCTCCTTTCATCACGGCAATGAATGGTGGCTCCATACCCATCTTTTTCATCATTATTGAAGAGAGTTCTGCAACTTCGGCTAATGTGAGTGATGACATTTCATCTACTAGTCTCCATACACGGTCTGTTGGAGGGCTGCGGTGTTCAGTTGGATCAAATGTTGCAGGGTCGTAATCTGTGGGTAGTCTTCTTTGATCAATCTCAATCTCTTCTTCCTCTTCTTTCACTTGTGTTGCCGGTTGACTAAAGTTTCTAGTCGCCAAACATGTCGACTTTATAGAATTGAATGCAGTAAGAGGAGAACGTATCCTAAGCCTTAAAAACAAACTCATTTCCAATTCTTTATGAACACTGGTTTAGATTTTGAGTGGTCTATAAATAACTCATTTGCAAACTCTTGCGCAAGGAATCAGTTGTCTGCAAAAAAGTACAAACAGGAGTTGGGCAATGTCATTTTTGGATTTCAAAACAGCAATCAGATCAGATAAATTTATATCAATTCAGAGATTTAAATGGAACTCTCTCTCTCTCTATGCATCTCTAGAGTAGCAAAACGGACAGGTTGGGTGAGATCAATACATGGCATGTTAATCCCTTAAATTTCCATTTTCTACGAAGTCTATTAAATGCAAACCTTGGGCGCGTTTGGTAGAGAGAATTTCAGAGAATAGAAATGAAGCAGAGAATATAAATTCAGAGAATAGAAATCAGTAGAGAATTTTGTTCAATTCTAATGTTTGGTAACAACAGATACTTGACTCGATAAATGAAAAAAAAATTGTTAATTTTTTTTAAAAAATTTATTTTTTCTAAATAACAATTCTAAAAAAATACATTTAATTTTTTTTATAAGTTATATATTTTTTTGAAAACTTATTATTTTAAAATTTTATTTAATTTTTTTTAATTTATTTTTTATATAAATTATTTAAAAATTTTAATTTTTCTAAATAACAATTCAAAAAAAATATATTTAAAAAAATATTTTTATTTTTTTATAAATTTATTTTTTATAAAAATTATTTTTCTAAATAAAAATGCCAAAAAAATATATTTAAAAAAATATATTTTTTAAAATTATTTTTTATAAAAAAATTATTTTTAAAAGAAAACTATTAAAAAAAAAAAAAAAAAAAAAAAAAAAAAAAAAAAAAAAAAAGAAAAAAAAAAAAACCTATTTATTTTGTTAAAAAAAAAAAAAAAAAAAATAGCCAATTCTCTCATTTCCCAAGTAAAAGTGATGGAAATCAACCTTAACAAAATGCACTATCAATTCTTCACAAATTCTCTCCAACTCTCTACTTTGTTATTTCTCCATTTTACCAAACATGAGAAATTGTTTCATTTCCATTTCTCCAACCCTATTTCTCTCTACCAAACATCCCCTTAATGTATTTGTATTACTTTAACTATTTATAATAAACATGTTATCAATAGAACGTCCTTTTTTATCATATATTCATATTAGGCAAAAACCCTATAAAAAGCCATTTGAAATCCCTCAACTTGAACAATAAGCAAGGAGGTTGACTAAAGTTTACCCAAATATTTGACCGTGTCTGAATAAGCAAGGAGGTTGACTAAAGTTTACCCAAATATTTGACCGTGCATGAATGAGTCAGATTAAAAGAATATTCAAAAAAAAAGAAAAAAAAATACTTTTTTCTATTAACTTAGACACTTATAAACACCCCATTCTCTAAATTCTCTAGATCCCAACACCACATTCATGTTTGTGTATCGAGATCTTGATTTATCTTTTGTTATAAAAATAGATCGGATTCAAGCATCTATGCAACAATTATTTAATGTAATGTCCTATATGTATTTGGGAAAAGATAAATTAGTGCCAAATACATGTTTCAACAACTTTTGGCATAGGAAACAAAATGCGCCAAATACTTATTTGTCACAAGAGGTTAGATTTTTTTTTTTTTTTTTTTTTTTTTTTTTCAACTGCGGATATTATTAAATGAGAAAGAAGCTACCAAGGAGCTAGATACAAAAGGCTTAACTAATAGAGTCTATACATGCTTCTAAAGGAATGTCAATCCAAACATCACAGTTTACAGACAAAATTTTACATCTACAGCTTATCCAATTGTAAGATAATTGTTGAATCTCCTTGAAGACCTCGACGCTAGATTGAGATTTATCCGTGAACACCTTACGATTTTGACTTCTCCACATAACCCATGCTGATGTGAATAAGACACCTTCAAAGCATCTTAACTGAAGAGGCTTAAAAGAAGCTTTTATTCTTGGGCTTAGATTCCGAACGAAATCAATTTTGTTCAAAAAAGCATTCCCACCCGTATCTTGTGGCAAACAGAATCCCCACCACTCAAAATTCTTATTCCATATAACATTAGACCAGGAACAATACACCATCAAACGCTCCATAGATTCAGTTTCAGAGTCACAAACAGGACATAATATTGAGTGCAAATCGATGTTTCTTGAATCGAGATTAACTCTAGTGGCTAACCTGTCTCGACCGGCTCTCCACACTATAATATTGACCTTCTTTGGAACCAACTTTACCCATCTAGTGGAATGATTAGATATTTGCTTCTCGATTCTAGAGTGAAAAGATTTAACTATGAATTTACCTGACTTTTCAAGAGACCACCTCCATGAGTCTGGGAGATCACACAAGGTCACATCTTGAACCACCTCAATTAGGTGATCAAACTCAGATGTCTCCCGCCCACTTCTTGGATCCCGCCTCCAATTCCAATTCCAAGATTGAAAATCACCCACCCAAATAAGCCTCTCATTTAAAGAAGAGTCCTTTTCAATCTCGAGAGTATATAACCGAGGAAACATACTAGCAAGATTGAAATCACCAAACCAATCATCTTTCCAAAAATTAACCGAGTCCCCTTTTCCGACAGTTCGAGTGAAAAGAGATTTTAGAGGGATGTTATACTATTGAAGCTCCTGGTCAAGCTTTTTTATATTAGCCCATGTACCCTTACTTATAGTTTCTCCTTCGATAGGCCCGTGGATCGCATGTATAACCTGTTTCCATAGCGCTAGATCTTCGGTTTTCTATCTCCACCACCATTTGGCTAAAAGACTAATATTACAAGCATCTAATGACCCAATTCCGACACCACCTTCTTTTAAGGGAGCGGTACAATATTTCCATGAAATCCAAGATATTTTTTTATCTTCGAGGCTCCCACCCCAAAAAAATTCATCCGGATACGATCAAGGTATTTAATGACTTTACTCGGAGCCCGATAGAGCGAGAAGAAGTAAATGGGTAAGTTCGACATAACAGATTTAATAAGAACTAGTCTTCCTCCGAATGACAACATCTTAGCCTTCCATGAGGAAAGTTTTGACTGGAATTTAGAAATGATCGGTTCCCAACTAGATGCTTTCCTCATATTTGCACCGACTGGCACCCCAAGATATTTAAATGGTAATACCCCTCTTTTGCATTTTAGAACCCTAGCAATCATTCTGATTTCTTCCACCCGTGGACCCACCCCAATTAGACGACTTTTTGAAAGGTTAACTTTTAATCCCGATGCAACCTGGAAACATCTTAAGATTCTGATGAGATTTAGAACGTTTTGCTTAGACCATTCACCAAGAAATATTGCATCGTCTGCAAATTATAAATGAGAAATAGTAGTTTCCCCCAGCTTTATACCTTGGAAAATTTGTTTCTCCCTCGCTTCCAACATAGCTATATGAAGAGCTTCGATAGCTATGATAAAGAGGAAAGGAGAGAGTGGGTCTCCTTGTCTAAGGCCCTTGGAAAGTTTAAATTCTGGGGTTGGGCTACCATTAACGAGGATGGATGAAAAACCAGAATCCAAAGAAGCTCGAATCCAATTTATCCAGAGAGTACCAAATCCCATTTGCATCATGATATCATCGATAAAGCCCCAATTTATTGAATCAATAGCTTTTTCAAAATCAACTTTGAAAATCATAATTTTATTATTAGCTTTTTTAGCCCAAGAAATTACTTCGTTCACTATCAATGGTCCATCAAAAATTTGCCTATCAGTAATAAATGCAGATTGAACATTGCTAATAACAGAGTTTAGGACCACTTTTAATCGGTTAGCTAACACCTTTGAGATTATTTTGTAATAACACCCCACAAGACTGATGGGACGAAAATCTTGAGGATGAATCGGATTTAATACCTTAGGAATTAGAGATATGAAGGAAGAATTACACCCTTTTGCAATGGAACATGACGAGCCAAAAAACTTGATCGCTTGTAGAATTTCTTCACCTATGAGTTACCAGTAATGTTTAATGAATTTGAATGTAAATCCGTTTGGTCCTAGAGACTTGTCGCTTCCACAATCCCAAACAGCCTTCTTAACTTCAGACATTTCGAAAGGTCTCTCTAGGATTAGACGTTCATGTTTTGATATCTTTTTAAACTTTAGACTTTCAAACCGAGGTCTGGTAACTAGAACCTCCTTAAATCTTGAAGAAAAGGAATCATAGAAAAATTGTTTGATTAAACTCGGATTTGTAGTCCAGTTTCCATTAAGCATAACACCATGAATCGATTGACGCCTATTCCTCCCGTTGATGACTGAATGGAAAAACTTTGTATTCTCATCTCCTTCGATAGTCCACCTACATCTAGCCTTTTGTTTTAAAGATGATATATACTCATCCTCAAGTTCAAATAGGCGTTTGAGCACCTCACTTTTTCTGTTAAGATCAGGCCCTAATAGCAAACCACAATCCGCTTTCACATCAAGATCCTCAAGATGTTTCACCAAAATGGATTTCTCACACGACAATGATTCTCTTAACTTTCTGTACCAATCTTTTACAGCTACTTTTTAATTCTTGACAATTTGTCAAACAAACATAATCAGTTGAGCCACATCACAGCTCATACAAAGACCTAAACAAATAATATCAAAGAAGTGTCATATTATTATATCTTGTTCTTGGCATACATTTCAAGAGGGCTAAAATAAGATCGAAATCCATACTTTCCCACTCTAAAAATGGTCCATGAGCACACATAAGTATAGATATGGCGCTAGATTCCTAAAAACTAATGAAAATCATTCACTAATTAAGAACTGAACTTTAACAGAAAGTGAACACGATAAAATGTGATTCAACAGTCTAAGTGTAGCTCAAATGCAAGAAAAAAAAGTGCAATGCTTTGCTATTCCATCACAACTTTAGCACCAACAACTTTCATTTCCTCGATTATTTGTTCGGCGTCTTCTTTGGTCACTCCTTTTTTGAACACGATAGGAGCCTTTTCAAGTAATTCTTTTGCTTCCTTAAGCCCAAGATCCGTACAGCTTCTCACTTCCTTAATAATCTTGATCTTTGAAGTTGCTTCAAATGAGTCTAATTTCAGTTCAAACATAGATTTTTCAGGCTTTGCCTCATCCTTTGCTCCCCCTTGACCTTTCGCCCCGGCACCGGCTAACTCAGCTGCTCCTCCTTTCATCACGGCTATGACTGGTGGCTCCATACCCATCTTTTTCATAATTATTGAAGAAAGTTCTGCAACTTCGGCTAATGTAAGTGATGACATTTCATCTACTAGTCTCCATACACGGTCTGTTGGAGGGCTGCGGTGAGTTGGATCAAATGTTGCAGGGTCATAATCAGTTGGTTGGTGGGTGTCGAATCCAACAAAAATAAGTCCTACTTCTATTATTTGTAGATAGCAACAAGTAGGGTCGAATCCACAGAGATTGGTTTAGATAATTCTTAAATAACCAACAAGTTAACAGGGGGGGTTAGATGTTTGACAAACAAATAAAAAGGGATACAACTAAGAGATTAAACTAAGTTCTATAAAGAGATATAATTGATGAATAAATACAATCTAGTCAAAGGTGCAATCTAAGTATGAATCCATGGTTAATCATTGATGTTAAAACGCTTCATAAACTTCAGAATAAATTGGTTATGGTCATTAACAAGCTCTAACAACCTGTCTCCCCTTAATGTGTCGATAAACAAAACAAGCTCTTTGATTACTTCCCTTACCAAACAACCAGCCTTAAACAAGCTCTTAAGACTTGATTTCCGATAGCAATAAACTCTAGAGAAACCACCAATTCTAATTGACAAACACATAAGCTCGGTTCATCTAAACCAGATTACACATTCCATTAACAATAATCGAAAACTTGACCATAATCAATATTGTTAAGTGCTACAAGTCTTAGAACATTCAAGCAATTACGGACTTAAACTTCTAAATAGCAAAGACTAATCTCGATAATCAAATAACCAAGATTGATATTCAACTAATCAAAATAAATTCAAACATTACTGGGAATATGCAAATATTCTTAAGTTTTGAATTCAGGAAATTAACAAATCTCAAAACCTAATTGGATTCAATAACATAGAAAACCCTTCAACTAGAAAGTAAATAATTAGCTACTCATGACGAGAGGAAGAAATCACAATTATGGATGATGAGCCCTTCGTCTTCTTTCTCCAATTGTGTTTCTGTGTTGGTATTCTTGTCTTGATTTTGTGGTGAGTCTATTTTTTTGACCAACCCCTCCTTTAAACCACCACCACCAACAACAACAACAACATACCCAATCCCGCAGAAGCGAGGTATGGGGGAGGTAGAAATGTAGACAGATCCTACCCCTACCCCAGGTAAAACCCGGGAGTAGAGAGACTGCTTCCAGGGAGACCTCTGGCACGTGCACATGTGCGAGTGATAGATCACCGAAAGAAATAACAAGGAACAAAGAGCAACAAAAAAGGCAAATAAAAGACGAAAGGGAAAAGCCAAGAAAACCAAGTAGAAAGCAGGAAACCAACAAACAAGGGATCTAGGAAAAGACAAACAAATAAAACAGGGCACCAAAACACAAAAACAAAGAGCAAGACAAACAAAGCGGCAAACAAAGCAAGGAAAAAGAACCAAAATAGACAAACCCAAGAAGAAAAGCACAAAAACATAGCAGGGTAAACGCAAGGGGCTAAAGCTAAGGCAAACCAAAGGGAAAAGAAATGCCACTAGCCTCCTACAGACCTAAAAGGGAAGAGCAAAGGAACCACTAAGCCTAAAGAGCCAAGGGCAAACTAGACCTACAAGGCAAGGCAAAGGGGGCAAAAGCCAAGTCAAAGCAAAGGGAAGCACCACAAGCCTACTAAAAACCTAAAAGGGAAGAGCTAAGGAACCACTAAACCTAAGGAGCAAAGGCAAACTAAACCCCTCCTTTAAACCACCTGGTCTTTTTGTAGTTTTAAGTGTCTCCCCACTTTTGTCAACTGATGCCACGATCTCTCATATCCCGTGAAGAACCGTTCCCTCCTCATTGCTTAATGAAACCCACAATCTGATCTTGTTTTTTAGTTTGGCCATTTGTACAACGAGGCCCTCTAACTTTAAGCTCTTGTCAAACTATTCTTCATCCTTTATACCTACAACAAAGCCAAAAGTGTATAAGGTATCTTTATACCTAAAAAAAAATCAATACCAAGTCATAAAGATGTACCATTATCTGATATGCCTTATTAAACATAAACTACAATTATAAGCCATCACTTAAGACCACATCGATAATAAATCATGAGGGAGTAAGTATAAATAATATGTTTATTATGCACTTAACATTGGTAGTCTTCTTTGATATGATCAATCTCGATTTATTCTTCTTCTTCTTCTTCTTCTTCTTTCACTTGCGTTGTAGGTTGACTAAAGTTTCTCATGTCGACTTTATAGAATTGAATGCAGTAAGCAAAGAACGTATCCTAAGCCTTAAAAACAAACTCATGTCCAATTCTTTATGAACACTGGTTTAGATTTTTGAGTGGTCTATAAATAACCCATTTGCAAGCTCTTGGCCAAGGAATTAGTTGTCTGCAAAAAAAGAACAATGAGGAGTTGGGTCATGTCATAGTTTATTGGGCCTGCAGGATGCGTATTATTTGGGCCAAATCTCAAATACCCTAATAACTTTTCTTTATATATTGTCTTCATTCACATTCGTAATCCCAAAAACCCTAAGTCTCGATCGGTGACGAATATAATCAGGCTGAAGATTTTATAATCGTCAAAATCTCTTTTTAGGTCCATGCAGAGTGGGAAGATAATGGATGTAGAAGTTGACAGACTAAGCAGTTTGTCAGATGATCTTATATATAAAATCCTCTCGGATGTTGACATCGAATATTGTATTAGATTAAGTGTTTTGTCATCTCGATGGAGGTTTATTTGGACTTCAATGCCCTATCTCAATTTTTCATGTCACAGTCAATATTATGCATCACGCTATCATGAATTTGTTAACAATGTTCTCTCTGTCCGCTATAATAATAAGATAGACGTGTCATCTGTCAGCCTGGACTTTTATGCACACAATCCTGAATTGTGTGTCAAAGGAATACTTGAGTATGCATTCTCTCACAATGTCCAACAACTGACTATTGGTATGCTTGGATTTTTTGAAATTCCTCCCTCTCTGTTAAGTTCCAAGTCGCTCAAACATCTCACAATGACTAGGACCTCTTTTGATCGTTCCCATTCCCCTTGGGATCTCCCAGCTTTAACGACATTACATCTCAACCATGTCGGATTGAATAACTTCAGTTCTATTTTAGCCATGGGGTGTCACAACTTGAAGAATCTTACCTTAGATCGATGTGATGTGTATGAATGTAAAGACTCTGATGGTTTTACGATAAATAATTCCCGACTTCTTAGTCTCACTTTAAAAAAAGTAGAATGGCATGTGGGATTTGTACTTGTGGACACACCTCAACTAAAGAACCTAATATTGGTGGACACACCACCTCCTGGGGAGTATTACCGTTTTAGTATTAGTGATTTGTTAAGGGTTGCAATTTCTGCACGTGATCTTACCTACTTACGCATCAAAGGTTGTTATTTACCTAAGTTATTCTTGGATGTATTTCCTTCTTTGGAGAAGGTGGATCTCTGTATATCTTCTCCGCAAGAGACAGATGTTCGTAGAATCTGTGATGTGTTTCAATGTCTCCACAGTGTCAAATCTCTTGCACTTATGATACGAACTAATTCGATATAGAGATAACAAGAACGGAACAAGATAAATAGTTTATATTGATGGGATAAACCGACCCCCCGATGGTTTATATTAATGAGATAAACCGACCCCCCCAATTGATTAATAAATCAATACTTCATATTCATTCCACATAATCAGAATTACAACCCTAATACCCTATTTATAATAAAAGACACCCTAATACTAATCTTGTAGAACAAGATATAATCTTTACTTTAAATAAACACTATCTACTAATAATAAATTACTAATAAAATACTGATAATAACTATAATAATATAATATATAGTGTAGGGTCATATCAATACTCCCGACCCCAAAAACACCTTGTCCTCAAGGTGTTGCTTTAAAATGTAGCCTCCAGTAATTCCGGGATCCCAAACTCTTCTTTGAACTACCCTCTTCTCATGTTGATCACCATTAGGCCTAAAATGTTGAAACACGTGATTGTTCATGATGATCAATTCTATAAAAGAATTCAGCCTGCCATAATTCCATTCTCTTTCTGATCGATGGTGATTAATCCCTGGATTCCAAATTCTTCTTTCTTGTCCCCTCCCTAGATCACAATCAAGCCCCTCAAAATCCCTTAAATCAAACCCAACAGTAAGTTCCAGTTCTGCACCAAAAATCTGTCCACCCATTTGTTGTTTTCTTTGCCCTTGAGAAGGGACATCCTTGTCTGGTACATGTGATTGATCCCCTGCCATAGTCGTGTTCCTGTTGTCTTGGTTATTTGCTGATTCCACAACTCCAGTGCATGTGCCAATGTCTTTTGAATCCAAATCCTTAAGTGTATTGTCAGTTTGTGGTAGGTTTTTCCCACCACATTCATCAACAACTTCTGAATATGTAACATGAGCACCTTCAAAACGGTTGCCTTTCACCTCCTTTTCCACCTCCTTGCTACTGGTATAACTTTCCCCACTCTTTTCTTCATGTATAGTTTTGGTAACAATTGTAATATGTGGTTCTGCTATGTTACTCTCCTGGTTGGTGTGTTCACAAAGCTCTATCGTATTATCACCTCCTTCACAACTATCATCTCTCATGGTTTTTGATGGAATTTCTGTCATGTTATGATTCTGGCTTCCCGACCTCAGCTTCATCAATTCGTGTCTCTCAGCAAGTTTTTCTTTGATCTCCCATATATCCATCTCCATACTTTGCTGCAAAATTGCCATCCGCATTTCAGATCTCACTGTCTCCTTATGGACCTTTTTGTAAGCATCCATACTTGCTCGATGCTCTTCCATTATAGCCCGCCATATGTGTGCCATTGATAGCCGGAATCAACAGAAGATTAGACTTCTTCTGAATAGTGTTTTCTGGTAGTGAATAGTGATTCGGATGAACAGTATTTTCTGGATGTGAATAGTGATCCGGATGAATAGTGTTCTGATGAACAGTAACGTTTTTTTTTTTTTTTTTTTGAAAACCCTAGAATCGAACAGCTCTGATACCAATTGATACGAACTAATTCGATATAGAGATAACAAGAACGGAACAAGATAAATAGTTTATATTGATGGGATAAACCGACCCCCCGATGGTTTATATTAATGAGATAAACCGACCCCCCAATTGATTAATAAATCAATACTTCATATTCATTCCACATAATCAGAATTACAACCCTAATACCCTATTTATAATAAAAGACACCCTAATACTAATCTTGTAGAACAAGATATAATCTTTACTTTAAATAAACACTATCTACTAATAATAAATTACTAATAAAATACTGATAATAACTATAATAATATAATATATAGTGTAGGGTCATATCAACTTAGCTTGGAGATTGCTGTGCTTCTTTCTACCTCGGAAGAAGTTATCTCACATCAACCTTCCCCGTTTCCTAGCTTAAAGAGTTTAAAGATTTATCCGTCAAAGGGTTTGAAGACTTTAACGCTACAGTTGTTAGATCACGAGGAGACTCGTCCATTAAGGAGTAGTTTAGATATATTTCGAACTCAACCAGATCAGGAGCAAGAAGCAATGAAAATAAAATTGTCTGCTGAAGTTACAAAATATTTGCTCGACAGTTCTTCAAATGCGAACTTTACAATGGTCTCACATGAGGAGGCTAGAGCTATAAAAATCACCAAAGATGCACACCGCCTTATGGCAGCTTTATGGAATATTCTAGAGGTAGTGGAAGCTAGCGTGGAGCGGACGAAGACACTTTATAGCTATTTTGAAGTTTTCAAAATGAATATTCGGGCAATGGATGAAACTAAAGTGATATTCTGCACACTGCAAAATATAAAATTACTACTCACCGATGTGCCTGCATCAAAAAGGGTTGAGATGCAAGCATGTTTTTCTAGATTTTCTGAAAAAACCAAGACCGTCGTGAATAAGATAGTAGTTGATATGAAGAATCAATGTGATATAAAACAACACTTGTTCAGTGGGTACTTGGATGCAATTTTTTTGTCTTCTTAGAAAATAGCTTCTGAAGGACTGGTGCATTTGGATCAAACTAAGACGGTTGAGTATCTACAAGAACGATGGTCGAAACTGCAATGGAATCGGAGGCTTTTATCATCATATTTGTAACGATATCTATATGGGTAATCTGGATTGTGATTGATAAAAGGTTGTCAAATATGAGAATGAATGTTTATTATATGATGGGCGTTTGTCGATTTTCAAAAGCAATAATCAACTAAAATCAAATCATTTTGCTATAAAAACATCAAAATTTTTAAGTCAAGACAATTTGCCAAACATAATAATGGGAACCAATAATTTTAAAGAAGTGTCACATTATTATATCTTGTTCTTGGCATACATTTCAAGAGGGCTAAAAATAATGAAAATCGATACTTTCCCACTCTAAAAATGGTTCATGAGCACACATAAGTATAAATATGGCGCTAGATTCCTAAAAACTAATGAAAATCATTCACTAAGAATTGAACTTTAATAACTTTAACAGAAAATGAACACTAGAAAATGTGATTCAACGGTCAAAGTGTAGCTCAAATGCAAGAGAAAAAAAAAGCGCAATGCTTTGCTATTCCATCACAACTTTAGCACCAACAGCTTTCATTTTCTCCATTATTTGTTCGGCGTCTTCTTTGGTCACTCCTTTTTTGAACACGATAGGCACCTTTTCAACTAATTCTTTTACTTCCTTAAGCCCAAGATCCATTCGGCTTCTCACTTCCTTAATAATCTTGATCTTTGAAGCTGCTTCAAATGAGTCCAATTTCGGTTCAAATACAGATTTTTCAGGCTTTGTCTCTTCCTTTGCTCCCCCTTGACCTTTCACACCCGCACCAGCTAACCCAGCTGCTCCTCCTTTCATCACGGCTATGACTGGTGGCTCGATCCATACCCATCTTTTTCATCATTATTGAAGAAAGTTCTGCAACTTCGGCTAATGTACTGAGTGATGACATTTCATCTACTAGTCTCCATACACGGTCTGTTGGAGGGCTGCGGTGTTCAGTTGGATCAAATGTTGCAGGGTCATAATCAGTTGGCAGTCTTCTTTGATCAATCTCGATTTATTCTTCTTCTTCTTCTTTCACTTGCGTTGTAGGTTGACTAAAGTTTCTCATGTCGACTTTATAGAATTGAATGCAGTAAGCAAAGAACGTATCCTAAGCCTTAAAAACAAACTCATTTCCAATTCTTTATCAACACTAGTTTAGATTTTTGAGTGGTCTATAAATAGCCCATTTGCAAGCTCTTGGCCAAGGAATTAGTTGTCTGCAAAAAAAGAACAATGAGGAGTTGGGTCATGTCATAGTATATTGGGCCTGCAGGATGCGTATTATTTGGGCCAAATCTCAAATACCCTAATAACTTTTCTATATATATTGTCTTCATTCACATTCGTAATCCCAAAAACCCTAAGTCTCGATCAGTGACGAATATAATCAGGCTGAAGATTTTATAATCGTCAAAATCTCTTTTTAGGTCCATGCAGAGTGGGAAGATAATGGATGTAGAAGTTGACAGACTAAGCAGTTTGTCCGATGATCTTATATATAAAATCCTCTCGTGTGTTGACATCAAATATTCTATTAGATCAAGTGTTTTGTCATCTAGATGGAGGTTTATTTGGACTTCAATGTCCAATCTCAATTTTTCAAGGTGCGAACTATATAGCAGATCCTCACCACCCTATCACGAATTTGTTAACAATGTTCTATCTGGCCGCAATAATAAGATTGACGTGTCTTCTGTCAGCCTGGACCTTTCTGTAGAAAATACTGAATTGTGTGTCAAAAGAATACTCGAGTATGCATTCTCTCACAATGTCCAACAACTGACTATTGGAATTAGAGATTTGGAAATTTCTCCCTTTTGGTTAAGTTCTAAGTCGCTCAAACATCTCAAAGTGTTTGCGACCACTATTCGTTGTGCTTCCAATTCCCCTTGGTATCTCCCAGCTTTAACTACATTACATCTCAATCGGGTCACATTGTTTAACGACTGCAGTGCTGTTTTAGCCATGTGTCAGAACTTGAAGAATCTTACCTTAGAGCGAGTCCATGTTTTTGAACGTGATCACCACTCTGATGGTTTCACTATAATTAATTCCCAACTTCTTAGTCTCACTTTAAAAAAAGTAGATTGGAATGTGGCTTTTGTACTTGTGGACACACCTCAACTGAAGAACCTAATATTGGTGGACACACCTCAACAGGAGAAGGAGGAGCAAAGCGGTAGTGGTATTAGTGAACTGTCAGGGGTTACAGTTTCTGCACGTGACCTTACCTACTTACGCATCAAAGGTTCTTATTTTCCCAAGTTATTCTTGGATGGATTCCCTTCTTTGGAGAAGGTGGATCTATGTATATCTTCTCTGCAAGAGACAGATGTTCATAAAATCTTTGATCTGTTTCAACGTCTCCAGAGTGTCAAATCTCTTGCACTTACCTTGGAGATTGTCGAGCTTCTTTCTACCTCAGAAGAAGTTACCTCACATCAACCTTCCCCGTTTCCTAGCTTAAAGAGTTTAAAGATTTATCCAAGTTTAGAGACTCAGCCGTCACGGGATTTAGAGACTTATCCATTAGAGAGTAGTTTAGATATATTTCGAACTCAACCAGATCAGGAGCAAGAAGCAATGAAAATAAAATTGGCTGTTGAAGTTACAAAATATTTGCTCGACAGTGCTTCAAATCCGACCTTTACAATGGTCTCACATGAAGATGCTAGAGCTATAAAAATCACCAAAGCGGCACACCGCCTTATGGCAGATTTATGGAAGATTCTAGAGGGAGTGGAAGCTTATACTGAGACTAAAACGGCTAATGTGGAGTGGAAGAAGACACTTGCTGATAAAGATTTCCGAATGAATATTTGGCCACGGGGTGATACTAAAGAGATATTCTGCATACTGCAAAATATAAAATTACTACTCACCAATGTGCCTGCATCAAAAAAGGTTGAGATGCAAGCATGTTTTTCTAGATTGTCAGAAAAAACCAAGACCGCCGTGAATAAGATAGCAGTTGATATGAAGAATCAATGTGATATAAAACAACGCATGTTCAGTGGGTACTTGGATGAATTTTTTTTGTCTTCTTAGAAAATAGCTTCTGAAGGACTGGTGCATTTGGATCAAACTAAGACCGTTGAGTATCTACAAGAATGATGGTAGAAACTGCAATGGAATTGGGAGCTTTTTTCATCATATTTGTATATCCACTATTCCTTCTTCCTAGTTAGTAACGATATCTATACGGGTAATCTCTGTTTTGATTGATAAAAGGTTGTCAAATATGAGAATGAATGTTTTATTATATGATGTGTTTGGATGTTGATTTTCAAATGCAATAATCAGTAAACTAGAAGCATACAAGTAGTTGCAACAAGAGATAGAAGTTTCAACTTATCTAGTGTATACTTCTAAGATCAAATCATTTTGCTATAAAAACATCAAAATTCTTTATTCAAGACAATTTCTCAAACAACCATAATACAAAGACCAAAACCAATAATATCAAAGAGGTGTCATATTATTACATCATGTTCTTAGCATACATTTCAAGAGAATGAAAAAAAGATCAAAATCAATACTTTCCCACTCTAAAAATGGTTCATGAGCACACACATAAGTATAGATATGGCGCTAGGTTCCTAATAACTAATGAAAATCATTCACTAAGAACTTAACTTTAAAAGAAACCGAACATGAGAAAATGTGATTCAACGGTCTAAGTGTAACTCAAACCCAAGAAAAAAAAAAGGTGCAATGCTTTGCAACATCATCACAAAATAGCTTCTGAAGGACTGGTGCATTTGGTACTTGGATGCAATTTTTTTGTCTTAGAAAATAGCTTCTGAAGGACTGGTGCATTTGGATCAAACTAAGATGGTTGAGTATCTACAAGAACAATGGTAGAAAGTAGAAACTGCAATGGAGTTGGGAGCTTTTTTCATCATACTTGTAACCATATCTATATGGGTAATGTGGATTGTGATTTATAAAAGGTTGTCAAATATGAGAATGAATGTTTATTATATGATGGTTGTTTGGACGTCGATTTTCAGAAGCAATAATCAGCTAACATCAAATCATTTTGCTATAAAAACATCAAAATTTTTATTTCAAGACAATAATTTGTCAAATATAATAATGGGAACCACATCACAGCTCATACAAAGACCCAAACCAATAATATCAAAGAAGTGTCACATTATTATATCTTGTTCTTGGCATACATTTCAAGAGGGCTAAAATAAGACCGAAATCGATACTTTCCAACTCTAAAAATTGTCCATGAGCACACATAATAAGTATAAATATGGCGCTAGATTCCTAAAAACTAATGAAAATCATTCACTAAGAACTGAACTTTAACAGAGAGTGAACACGAGAAAATGTGATTCAACGGTCCAAGTGTAGCTCAAATGCAAGGAAAAAAGCGCAATTCCTATTCCATCACAACTTTAGCACCAACAGCTTTCATTTTCTCGATTATTTGTTCGGCGTCTTCTTTGGTCACTCCTTTTTTGAACACGATAGGCGCTTTTTCAACTAATTCTTTTGCTTCCTTAAGCCCAAGATCCGTACAGCTTCTCACTTCCTTAATAATCTTGATCTTTGAAGCTGCTTCAAATGAGTCCAATTTCAGTTCAAATACAGATTTTTCAGGCTTTGCCTCTTCCTTTGCTCCCCCTTGACCTTTCGCCCCCGCACCGGCTAACCCAGCTGCTCCTCCTTTCATCACGGCAATGACTGGTGGCTCCATACCCATCTTTTTCATCATTATTGAAGAGAGTTCGGCAACTTCGGCTAATGTGAGTGATGACATTTCATCTACTAGTCTCCATACACGGTCTGTTGGAGGGCTGCGGTGTTCAGTTGGATCAAATGTTGCAGGGTCGTAATCTGTGGGTAGTCTTCTTTGATCAATCTCGATTTCTTCTTCTTCTTTCACTTGAGTTGCAGGTTGACTAAAGTTTCTAGTCGCCAAACATGTCGACTTCATAGAATTGAATGCTGTAAGAGGAGAACGTATCCTAAGCCTTAAAAACAAACTCATTTCCAATTCTTTATGAACACTGGTTTAGATTTTGAGTGGTCTATAAATAACTCATTTGCAAACTCTTGCGCAAGGAATCAGTTGTTTGCAAAAAAGAACAAACAGGTGTTGGGCAATGTCATTTTTGGATTTCAAAACAGCAATCAGATCAGATAAATTTATATCAATTCAGAGATTTAAATGGAACTCTCTCTCTATGCATCTCTAGAGTAGCAAAATGGACAGGTTGGGTGAGATCAATACATGGCATGTTAATCCCCTTAAATTTCCATTTTCTATGAAGTCTATTAAATGCAAACCTTTAATGTATTTGAATTACTTTAACTACTTATATAAACATGTTATCAATAGTGTTACAATATTAGTCTCTATATTAAGCTTACGAATAAGTCTAGGGGTCTTAGTGTTAAACTCTATTAGCTATGTATGTGTCGGTTTGTTTGGCTTGTGTCCCAAGCCCAAGACCACCGTTTCTTTCCTTTTCAATGTATCAGCCGACTAGATTCCTAGGCGGTTTAGGAGTCGGTTTCTTACCCCCTCATTCTCTATAAATAGAGATGAGGGGGTGAGGGTTTATGTACGCATTCTTTCATACTAATCAAGTAAACGATTAGGGATAATTACCTTGTGCATTGCTCTTTACTTTTCTGTCGATATAAGCTGTGGTTGTCTTCAACGATCGGATTCATTCCGTGCTAGTAACCAGGTTGTAGGTGACGAATCACTACAAGTGGTATCAGAGCTCAGGTTCGTGGGTTTCTGCTGGTTATCTAGGATCGATCAAGAAGGTTTCTTTGGTGATTCGTTTTTCTGGAAGGAGCAGATTCGTGGTTCTGTTTGGGCTACCAGATTCAACGACAACAAAGAAGGAGCAGCTAGGGTTGATAGTAAAGGGTTTCTTCTTGAGGTTATCGAAGATTGGCTTTTGGATCTGTTTTTTTTTGTTGTTGACGGCATAAAAAGGAAGAAGGGATAACCAGACCTTGGTTTTGTATAAGAGATAAAGTCAACAACAGGAATCCAATATCTTTTAAATAAATAAAAAAACAAAAATCCAATTTGCTTTATTTTTGTTTTTATTATTTTAAAAACAAAAAGGTTATTAATTTAAGGGCATTGCACAAGGGGACTTTGTTAATTTGTGATTGTGGGGTTTTTCACAAGGTTTAGCAAATTAATAAAGGGATTAAAGAATGACGGGAGCCAAGTTTGAGATCGAGAAATTCGATGGAACTGGTGATTTCGGGTTATGGAGAGTCAAGATGCGTGCTTTATTAATCCAACATGGATGTGAAGCAGCTCTGGAGGTTTTACCCGAAAATATGGATGCTACAGCGAAAGCTGAGCTAAACAAGAAAGCTCACAGTGCCATGATTTTGTGTTTAGGTAACAAGGTTTTGAGAGAGGTTACCGGGGAGACGACTGCAGCGGGGGTTTGGTCCAAGCTTGAGACTTTATACATGACAAAGTCCTTGGCCAATAAGTTGTACCTAAAGAAGAAGTTGTATACTTTCTACATGTCGGCTGGACGTACGATTTCCGAGCATATAGATGAATTCAACAAAATCGTTCTTGATTTAGCAAATATTGAGGTAAAATTCGAGGATGAAGATCTTGCTTTATTATTACTCACTTCTTTACCAGCATCATACGAACACTTTGTGGATACCTTGCTTTATGGACGGGAAGTTTTGACTTTGGAGGATGTGATGGCCACACTGAATTCAAAGGAAATCAAAGAAAGATCTAAGGCGAAGGGGGATGATGGTGAAGGGTTATACGTGAGGGGAAGAACTGATCGCAGGAATTCGCATCAGTCTAGGGGAAAGTCAAGATCCAAGTCTCGAGGTGGAAGACTCAAGTGCTATATTTGCCAGTCTGAGGAGCACTTGAAGAGAAACTGTCCGAAGAATAATCGCAAGAAGTCAAATGGTTTCGTCAAGAAAGAAGATCAGCCAAACTCTAGTGGTTCGATTTATGACGGTTCTGAGGTGATGATGGTTATGAGTGCAGAAGCCTTATTGGATTGGATTATGGATTCAGGAGGTTCATACCACATGACACCCAGGTTAGATATATTTTTTGATTTTCTGGAATGCGATGGGGGCAGGGTACTGTTGGGTGACAACAGGGAGTGCAAGATCAGAGGTATTGGCAAGGTCAGGTTACAACTGAAAGATGGGTCAAGTTTTGTATTAAACAATGTCAGGTATATTCCTGAATTGAAAAGAAACTTGATATCGCTGGGAACTCTTGAAAAAGAGGGATATACCGTAAAATTGCAGTCGGGCAAAATCAAGGTGATTAATGGTTCTAGGGTTATTTTATCTGGAACACGAAGGGATAATTGCGTATACTCTTTGGATGGCCATGCAGTGGCGGGTGAGCTTAATGCTAGTGTTGAAGAAAAAGACAGTCTTGCGCAGGTTTGGCATAAAAGACTGGGACGTATCAGTGAGGCGGGACTACAGGTGCTGGAAAAGCAGGAGTTGTTTGGCAAGAAAAGTCTAGGTAAGCTCGATTTTTGTGAGAATTGTGTTCTGGGAAAGTCACATCGAGTCAGTTTCGGTGTAGGAAGGCACACTACTCAGGGAGTGATAGACTATGTTCATTCAGACTTATGGGGTCCGTCTCAGGTGGAATCATTGGGAGGTAAGAGGTATTTCTTATCTATTGTTGATGATTATTCCAGGAGGGTATGGGTTTATATTCTCAGGTTCAAACACGAAGCATTTGGAAAGTTCAAAGAGTGGAAGCAGTTAGTAGAGAATCAGACTGGGAGGACGGTTAAGAAGCTAAGGACAGATAATGGTCTTGAGTTCTGTAATCGGGAATTTGAGCAGCTATGCACTGAGAGTGGGATTGCTAGACATTTGACAGTTGCCGGGACGCCGCAGCAGAATGGATTAGCTGAACGGATGAATAGAACTCTCATGGATAAGGTACGCTGTTTATTAATTCAGTCTGGATTGCCCAAGACCTTCTGGGCGGAAGCGACATGTACGGCCGCATATCTTATAAATAGGTCACCATCGACAGCGATTGAGAAAAAGACACCTATGGAGATGTGGTCGGGACATTCAAGTGATTATGGGATGTTAAGGATTTTCGGCTGTGTCGCATATTCACACGTTAAACAAGGTAAGCTCGAGCCGAGAGCGGTAAAATGCGTTCTTTTGGGGTATCCTGAAGGTGTGAAGGGGTACAGGCTATATAGGCTTGATAATGAATCACCTAAAATAGTCACTAGCAGGAACGTGGTCTTCAATGAAAGTGTCATGTACAAAGACGCGTTGAAGGATTCTGGTGCAGGTACTGATAAGTCTGTTGAGGAATTACAGGTTGAGGTGGAACTGCAGAGGTTAAATAATCATTCGCTTGAGGAAGATCTGATTGATGGTCAGGAAGATGGCGATGATGAAGATGCAGGGGATCAGGATCATGATCAAACACCGGATCTCACAGATTATCAGTTGGTTCGGGATAGAGAGCCAAGGACAAGAACGAAACCTTTGAGGTTTCGAGATGAAAGTAATATGGCTGCTTACGCGTTTGCTGCAGCAGAGGAAGAAGATACTCATGAACCATTGACATACCAGGAGGCAGTTACTTGTAAAGATAGATTTAAGTGGAAAGCTGCTATGGATGAAGAGGTGGATTCTCTGAACAAGAATGAGACCTATGAGTTAGTGGATCATCCAGCTGGGCAAAAGCTGGTGAGCTCCAAATGGCTGTTCAAGATAAAGGAAGGGATTGAAGGTGTTCAAAAGCCTAGGTACAAGGCAAGATTGGTGGCTCGTGGATTCACACAAAGGGCAGGTATTGACTATAATGAAGTATTTTCGCCGGTAGTTCGACACACATCTATTCGGGTTATACTTGCATTGACTGCGTGTAGAGATTATGAGCTAGAGCAACTTGATGTAAAGACGGCATTTTTACATGGGAATCTTGAAGAAGTGATCTACATGAAGCAGCCACCGGGTTATGAACAAGGTAACAAGGTATGTTTGTTAAAGAAATCCCTTTATGGTTTGAAGCAGTCACCTAGGCAATGGTATAAGAGGTTTGATGAGTACATGCTGAGCAACGGGTTTAAGCGTAGCAGTTACGACAGCTGCGTATATTACAGGAGTTATGCACCAGGTGAGTATATCTATCTACTATTATATGTAGACGATATGCTGATTGCTTGTAAAAGCAAGGCTGAGATTGGGTCTACCAAGTCTTTGCTTAAAAAGGAGTTCGACATGAAGGAGCTCGGGGAAGCAAAGAAGATTCTTGGTATGGAGATCATCAGGGATCGGAGTCGCAAGATTCTGAGGGTGTCACAATCCGGGTACGTTTCTAAGATTTTAAATAATTATAGAATAGACAATGGGAAATCGGTTAAGATGCCATTGGGTGGGCACTTCAAGCTGTCGTTGAAGGATTGTCCGGTTAGGGATTGTGATGTTGAAAGGATGAGTAGGGTGCCATATGCAAATGCGGTTGGGAGCTTAATGTACTTGATGGTGTGCACGAGGCCAGACATAGCGTATGCGGTAAGTGTTGTTAGCAGATATTTGGCGAATCCAGGTAAAAAGCATTGGGAAGCAGTGAAGTGGATTTTGAAATATTTGCGGGGTACTGCAAACGTGGGTTTGGTGTATGGGACAAATCGTGGCAACCATGTAGACGTAACAGGTTTTGTTGATTCAGACTACGCAAAGGATCCGGATAAAGGTAGGTCAATCACAGGTTACGCGTTTTTAGTACAGGGATGTGTTGTAAGCTGGAAGGCAACGCTACAACACGTGGTGGCTCTTTCAACTACAGAGGCGGAGTATATGGCCCTTACGGAGGCTGTGAAGGAAGCTATTTGGCTAAGGGGACTCTTGGAAGAGTTGGGCGTGGAGCTTAACACTGTGGCAGTTAATTGTGATAATCAGGGCGCGATTCACTTATCGCGGAATCATGTTTTTCATGAAAGGACTAAGCACATCAATGTGCGTTACCACTTTATCAGAGAGGTCTTGGAAGCGAAGACGGTTGAAGTTCTGAAGGTGGGTACTGAACACAATGCTGCGGATGCCTTGACGAAGGTGGTACCTGGACGGAAGTTACAGCACTGCTTGGAGTTGCTGAGTGTCGGTGTAGGCTAATATAAAGCCTAAGGTGGAAATAAACCAATTGGTGATAGAAGGAGTAGCCTACCAAGCTTATATGTTAACTTTGAGATTATAATTCAACCTATGTGGGATTGGGTTTGTACACCCAACAATCCTCCCCTCAAACCCAAACCACCGTGGGCCTCCCCTTCGACTATAGCCACGATCCCACCTTTTTCATACCGCCGACCTTTACCATCGGAACACACCGCCTTTTACCGGCTTCCTTTCGGTACAAGGTTTACCGGGATCCACTAATACCGTCGAACCGGGGTCTAATCGAGGGAACACCATCCACATCATCACTGGGCCCAACCTGTCTCTGATACCACTTGTAGAGATTCCTACGGCCCATCATCTCACCAAGTCCAACATATAAGCCCAACTGGGGTTCCATTCTAAAACCCTATAAAAAGCCATTTGAAATCCCTCAACTTGAACAATAAGCAAGGAGGTAGCCTTTTACAGGATGATGATATCTAAACCTCAATCAGGTGTATTATTGATCAGGTTCCAAAAAGTAATCACCCACAAAATCCAATACCTAAAAACATCTAAATCATTAACACACTTCTAACATCAATCATAAAGTGAGCAATGGTAGTCCAAAGTTTCTAGAACATCATAAAGAAAACATTAAAAACCAAAGAAAGAAAAAAGACTCAATTTGAGCATCTTCATGTAAAATTGTACATTGAAGAAAGAAATAAAATAACCTTTATAGGCGAAGAATATACACATATTGTATAAAGGAATATAGGATATACACTTCGAAGTGGCCGTTTTACATTGTCAATTACTGAGCTCATTATAATTCACATTTTCACATGCTATTCAAATATAAAATGTCCCAGAGATTCAGATAACGAAAGGTATACAGTCATCCTCAAGAATAGAATACAGAACTGTCATTAGAACAATGATTCCTCTCTAGCAGCCCTGCATTTCGTATTGCATCCAATCTAATGAGAAACTAAGAGTCCTATGAAGTTGAAGAATTTTACTTATTCTTATATGCAGAGAGCAGATTGATACCAATTAGTCACATGAACACCGAGTGTTTTGGAGCAAACCAAAGGTGGGCTATAATGAATATGAAAACTAAGATTTGGATAAAAAGCTGAAATCCAGACTTTGGATAGAACGATCACGTAAAAAGTAGACACCCTAATTTCAGATAGAATAGTCTGAATGATCAATGTACTAAGAACAAAGATTAGAAAGCGACGTCCAAGAACAAACCTATGAACATATGATAAGAGATTTGTGAGACACAGAGACGACCGAGAGAAAATGATACTTAATGACGCAAACCTATGAGCTTCTTGACTCGAGAAAGTTACAGCACTAGATGGATCCATCTAACAATCTTAACAATCTTTTTGATTTTGGCCATTGTAATACATAGATGTAGATAGAACCTAATAAACCCAAAAAAACTAAGATCTTCTCAAACTCACCCAATTTATTACTGAGACAACAAAATTAAACAATAGGAAAATCGTGTAATAATGGTTAACTAGAAAAAGAGTCTAATAGTCGATCATATACTTAGCGTCCAACAAATTCACCATCACGTTTCTTCATACATATTTGGACTAAACTCAAATAAGCTGACTCATACAGCTCTAACACAAATACCTTGGAAAATCGGCATGTTGACATATACATGGTGTAGAAAATTAATCCAAATAGAAAGAAGAAAGGTTACCCACAAATCACAAATCTTAACTTGAGAATTATACAGAACACAGAATCCATTGATCCAAAAAACGTCTCCTAAAAGATGGTGCAAACTAAAGAAAATTCTTACCAACAAATACTAACTCAAGAACATAGCACAACGCACATAATAAAAGCCGAGACACAAACATATACCATAATAAACCTAGTAAAACACTCCCCGAAATGCCTGATTTTGCTCGATTCTTACTAAAATAAACATGTCCCAAAGAAATACCAATTTGAACAAGCACTCAACGGATGATATGGAAAATCTAAAGACTAGAGCTTTTTTCTCTCCACACGATCTATAATAGTAACAAAACAAACATTATCCTTAATTATCTATAATCACACTAATTACAAGCTCTGTAAATCGAATACTTGAAATTCTTTGCACTAAACGAAGGATCACTTCCAACTATATTTGCTGCAAATCGCGGCGGTAGGTGGCCGACTAGCGCCTAGGCCGCTTTTTACATTTTTTGATAACATAATTATTAAATTATATTACAATAGATGATTTTAAATATTCAATGATTATAACAACAAAATGAAACACAAACTATAACAAGAAGATTAGAGATACAATTGGCTATGTAAACTTTATCTTTTATTTCAAATTTAGTTTTATTGCACCAACTTGGATAAAAAGTGTAGATTGACAGCGACACCTCAACCCGGTGTACCATAACCAACTTATCTAATGTTGCAACTAGTCCTTGTATACTTCTAAAATACAATCATGTTTGCTATAAATAAAAACATCAAATATTTTTTATTCTTCCAAAAATCAAATATTTTTTATTCTAGACAATTTGTCAAACAAACATAATAATTGGAGCCACGTCACAAGCCCATACAAAGACACCCAAAGTCCCAAACTACAGTAATAAATACGGAGTATTAGAGAAGTTTCATATTATTATATCTTGTTCTTGGCATAATGGCTGATTTAACTTAAGACCAAACTGAACCGGAGCAGCTTAAAGACCGAATATGAGAAAAAGGGTGGAACGAGGACCGAACCAAAATACATTTTGTCCGGGTCTGCCAATCTAACTTTATCCGGTTTCTCGGTTCGATCCGATCCACGGTCTATTATGGTCAGCCCTATTTTACACAACTCTTTTAACTAGATCACAAAACCATCACCCAACTTCCATTAATGTCATCATAATCTTTCTAACCCAAACTCCCCCCACAAAAAAAAAATGTCCTCTCATCAAATAATCGAGATTCCATTAACCAACTTTACTTCATTCTTTTTTCTTAGCACCCCCACCACTAAATATGACACAAACCAACCCAAAACCATGTGCATATATTGTTGGGCCTGTATGCGTATTATTTGGGCTGATACGCTACTTTTATTTTTATGTCGGTTTTGGTGATGCCTATTTCCAAATCTCAAACACCCAAAACCTTTTATATATTGTTTTCATTCACATTCGTAATCCTAAAAACCCTACGACTCTGAAGATTTTTATAGTCGTCAAAATCACTTTTGAGTTCTCTAGCTAGCAGGTCCATGCAGAGTAGGAAGACGATGGATGTAGAAGTTGACAGACTAAGCAGTTTGCCAGATGATCTTATATATAAAATCCTCTCGTATGTTGACATCAAATATTGTATTAGATTAAGTGTTTTGTCATCTCGATGGAGGTTTATTTGGACTTCAATGCCCAATCTCAATTTTTCATGTCAAAGTGAATATTTCGCATCAGGCTATCATGAATTTCTTAACAATGTTTTCTCTCTTCGCGATAATAAGATAGATGTGTCTTCTGTCAGCCTGGACCTTTATATACGGAATTTCGACAATTTGAAATTGTCGGTCAAAAGAATTCTGGAGTACGCATTCTCTCACAATGTCCAACAACTGTCTATTAGCATTGCAATTTTCAAAATTTCTCCCTCTTGGTTAAGTTCTAAGTCGCTCAAACATCTCACAATGACTAGGACCTCGATTGATGGTTCCCATTCCCCTTGGGATCTCCCAGCTTTAACTACATTACATCTCAAACAAGTGGGATTGTATAATGACTGCACTTCTAATTTAGCCATGTGTCACAACTTGAAGAATCTTACCTTAGAGCAATGTGAAGTTTGTGACGACTCTGAAGGTTTCACTATAGATAATTCCCGACTTCTTAGTCTCACACTTAAAAAAGTAGATTGGAATAATGTGGCTTTTGTAAATGTGGAAACACCTCAGCTAAAGAACCTAATATTGGATTTGGATGACACATCTCAACAGGAGGAGGAGGAGGAGGAGTACTACAGTAGAAGTATTAGTGAATTGTCAGGGGTTAAAATTTCTGCACGTGACCTTACCTACTTACGCATCAAAGGTTCTTATCTTCCTAAGTTATTCTTGGATGGATTCCCTTCTTTGGAGAAGGTGGATCTCTGTATATCTTCTCCGCAAGAGACAGATGTTCATAAAATCTCTAATCTGTTTCAACGTCTCCACAGTGTCAAATCTCTTGCACTTAGCTTGGAGATTGTCGAGCTTCTTTCTACCTCGGAAGAAGTTATCTCACATCAACCTTCCCCGTTTCCTAGCTTAAAGAGTTTAAAGATTTATCCGTCAAAGGGTTTAAAGACTTTACGGTTATACGATTTAAGGACTTGTCCATTAGAGAGTAGTTTAGATATATTTCGAACTCAACCAGATCAGGAGCAAGAAGCGATGAAAATAAAATTGTCTGCTGAAGTTATAAAATATCTGCTCGACAGTTCTTCAAATGCGTCCTTTACAATGGTCTCACATGACGAGGCTAGAGCTATAAAAATCACCAAAGTGGCACACCGCCTTATGGCAGCTTTATGGAAGGATCTAGAGGAATTGGAAGCTTTTACTGAGGCTGTCAGGGCTTACGTGGAGTGGAAGAAGACACTTGCTGATAGCTGTTCTGAAGATTTCAAATTGAATATTTGGTCATGGTGTAGAACTGAAATGATATTCTGGACACTGCAAAATATAAAATTACTACTCACCAGGGTGCTTGCATCAAAAAGGGTTGAGATGCAAACATGTTTTTCTAGATTGTCTGCAAAAACGAAGACCGTCGTACTACGCATGTTGAGTGGGTACTTTGATGAAATTGATTTGTCTTCTTAGAACATAGCTTCTGAAGAACTGGTGCTATGTGAATCGAACTAGGACGGCCGAGTATCTACAAGAACGAGGGTAGAAACTGCATTGGAATTGGGAGAAGTTTTTTTCATCATATTTGTATATGCAGTATTTCTTTCTTCCTAGCAAGTAACCATATCTATATGGTTGATCTGGATTGTGATTAATAAAACATTTTCAAATATGAGAATGAATGTTTATTATATGATGGTGTTTGGATGTTGATTTTCAAAAGCAATAATCAGTAAACTAGAAGTTTCAACTTACCTAGTGTTCTTGGCATACATCAAAAAAAATTATTCTAGACAATTTGTCAAACAAACACAATAATTGGAACCACATCACAAGCTCATACAAAGTCCCAAACAAATAATATATAAGAAGTGTCATATTATTATATCTTGTTCTTGGCATACATTTCAAGAGGGCTAAAATAAGATCGAAATCGATACTTTCCAACTCTAAAAATTGTCCATGAGCACAATTAAGTATAAATATGGCGCTAGATTCCTAAAAACTAATGAAAATCATTCACTAAGAACTGAACTTTAAGAGAAAGTGAACACGAGAAAATGTGATTCAACGGTCTAAGTGTAGCTCAAATGCAAGAAAAAAAGCGCAATGCTTTGCTATTCCATCACAACTTTAGCACCAACAGCTTTCACTTTCTTGATTATTTGTTCGTCGTCTTCTTTGGTCACTCCTTTTTTGAACACAATAGGCGCCTTTTCCACTAATTCTTTTGCTTTCTTAAGCCCAAGACCTGTACAGCATCTCACTTCCTTAATAATTTTGAACTTTGAAGCGGCTTCAAATGAGTCCAATTTCAGTTCAAAGACAGATTTTTCAGGCTTTGCCTCTTCTTTTGCGCCCCCTTGACCTTTCGCCCAACACCAGCTAACAACCCAGCTGCTCCTCCTTTCATCACGGCTATGACTGGTGGCTCCATACCCATCTTTTTCATCATTAGTAAAGAGAGTTCTGCAACTTCGGCTAATGTGAGTGATGACATTTCATCTACTAGTCTCCATACACGGTCTGTTGGAGGGCTGCAGTGGTCAGTTGGATCAAATGTTGCAGGGTCATAATCAGTTGGTAGTCTTCTTTGATCAAATCTCACTCTCTTCTTCTTCTTCTTTCACTTGCGTTGCAGGTTGACTAAAGTTTCTAGTAAAAGAGGCTGACTTTATAGAACTGAGTGCAATAAGAGGATCGGAGAGCGTATGGATTTGGAACAGAATCCTCCTTGGTGTTCAGTTGGATGAAATGTTGCGGGGTCATAATCTGTTTCAACGTCTCCACAGTGTCAAATCTCTTGCACTTAGCTTGGAGATTGTCGAGCTTCTTTCTACCTCGGAAGAAGTTATCTCACATCAACCTTCCCCGTTTCCTAGCTTTGAGAGTTTAAAGATTTATCCGTTAGAGGGTTTAAAGACTTTACGGTTATACGATTTAAGGACTTGTCCATTAAAGAGTAGTTTAGATTTGTTTCCAACTCGATTGGATGAGGAGCAAGAAGCGATGAAAATAAAATTGTCTGCTGAAGTTACAAATTATTTGCTTGACAGTTCTTCAAATGCGAGCTTCACAATGGTCTCACATGATGACGCTAGAGCTATAAAAATCACCAAAGTGGCACACCGCCTTATGGCAGCTTTATGGAAGGATCTAGAGGAAACGGAAGCTTATACTGAGACTAAAAGGGCTAACGTGGAGTGGAAGAAGACACTTGCTGATAGCCGTTTTGAAGATTTTGAAATGAAGATTTTGCCACAGGATAATACTGGAGTGATATTCTGCATACTGCAAAATATAAAAGTACTACTGACCAAGGTGCCTGCATCAAAAAGAGTTGAGATGCAAGCATGTTTTTCTAGATTGTATGCAAAAACCAAGCCCGTCGTGAATAAGAATCAATGGGATATAAAACAAAACATTTTCAGTGGCTACTTTGATGAAATTGCTTTCTTCTTAGAAAATAGCTTCTGAAGGACTGGTGCTATATATGTGGATCGAACTAGGACGGTCGGATCTACAAGAACGATGGTAGAAACTGCAATGGAATTAGGAGAAGTATTTTTCATCGTATTTGTATCTCCACTATTCCTTCTTCCTAGCAAGTAATCTGGATTGTGATTTATCAAAGGTTGTCAAAATATGAGAATAATGTTTATTATATGATTGGTGTTTTGATGTCAATTTTCAAAAGCAATAATCAGTAAATTAGAAGAATACTAGTAGTTGCAACAAGAGATAGAAGTTGTAACTTATCTAGTGTATACTTTTAAATTCAAATCATTTTGTTATAAAAACATCAAAATTTTTAATTCAAGACAATTTGTCAAACAAACATAATAATTTGAGCCACATCACAGCTCTTACAAAGACACAAACAAATAATATCAAATAAGTGTCATATTATTATATCTTGTTCTTGGCATACATTTCAAGAGGGCTAAAATAAGATCGAAATCCATACTTTCCCGCTCTAAAAAAATGATTCATGAGCACACATAAGTATAGATATGGCGCTAGATTCCTAAAAACTAATGAAAATCATTCACTAAGAAATGAACTTTGACAGAAAGTGAACACGAGAAAATGTGATTCAACTGTCTAAGTGTACCTCAAATGCAAGTAAAAAAAGCGCAATGCTTTGCTATTCCATCACAACTTTAGCACCAACAACTTTCATTTTCTCGATTGTTTGTTCGGCGTCTTCTTTGGTCACTCCTTTTTTGAACACGATAGCTAGGCACCTTTTCAACTAATTATTTTGCTTCCTTAAGTCCAAGATCCGTACAGCTTCTCACTTCCTTAATAATCTTCATCTTTGAAGCGGCTTCAAATGAGTCCAATTTCAGTTCAAAGACAGATTTCTCAGGCTTTGCCTCTTCTTTTGCGCCCCCTTGACCTTTCGCCCCTGCACCAGCTAACCCAGCTGCTCCACCTTTCATCATGGCTATGACTGGAGGCTCCATACCCATCTTTTTTTATCATTATTGAAGAAAGTTCTGCAACTTCGGCTAATGTAAGTGATGACATTTCATCCACTAGTCTCCATACAGGGTCTGTAGGAGGGCTGCGGTGCTCGGTTCGATCAAATATTGCAGGGTCATAATCAGTTGGTAGTCTTCTTTGATCAATCTCAATTTCTTCTTCTTCTTCTTCTTCTTCTTCTTTCACTTGTGTTGCCGGTTGACGAAAGTTTCTAGTAAAAGAGGCTGACTTTATAGAACTGAGTGCAATAAGAGGAGAGCGTATGGATTTGGAACAGAATCCTCCTTGGGGTAAATGATGTCTAAGCCTTACAAACAAACTAATTTCTGAATTTTTACCGACACTGGTTTAGTTTTTGACTGGCCTAAAGATAGCCATTCGTTAGATCATGCAGTAGAAACTAGAAGTCTGCAACAAAAAAAGCAATTAGAGGTTAGGTAATGTCGCTGTAACATTTCAAAACATCAATCAAACGAGCAGCGTTTACATCATTGCAATAGATGAAAGAAACATAATGAGCAGTTGCAGTACTGACTTATCGTACTTATACGACCTGTTTTCAAATGGCAGATTTTCTGAGCAAAGTACAGCGGAAAACAATAACAAACTTGTTTTAAAAGCCAATCACCATTATGGGTCAAAACAGGCTGGGTCAGGGTGGATCGACCCACAAACGCACTTTGTTGTTTGTTTTCATGGTTTTACACATACTGAATTTTCGATTCTTATTAAGCTATATTATCATAACGATGATCTAATATTCTGACTTCGGATGTTTATCATTTTGACTACTGTCTGGGGTAATGACCCATATCCATTTTAACCAACTTTTTTAGACTTACCTATTTGACCTGTAACATGCAAAGTAGTTGCAACAAGAGATAGAAGTTTCAACTTATCTAGTGTATACTGCTAAAATCAAATAATTTCGTTACAAAAACATCAAAAATTTTAATTCTTGACAATTTGTCAAACAAACATAATCAGTTGAGCCACATCACAGCTCATACAAAGACCTAAACAAATAATATCAAAGAAGTGTCATATTATTATATCTTGTTCTTGGCATACATTTCAAGAGGGCTAAAATAAGATCGAAATCCTTACTTTTCCACTCTAAAAATGGTCCATGAGCACACATAAGTATAGATATGGCGCTAGATTCCTAAAAA
This sequence comes from Artemisia argyi, assembly GCA_030686995.1. NCBI lineage: Eukaryota > Viridiplantae > Streptophyta > Magnoliopsida > Asterales > Asteraceae > Artemisia > Artemisia argyi. The sequence continues at coordinate 180,299,128 of CM060705.1, forward strand.
CCAATGAAAATCATTCACTAAGAACTGAACTTTAACAGAAAGTGAACACGAAAAAATGTGATTCAACAGTCTAAGTGTAGCTCAAATGCAAGAAAAAAAAGCGCAATGCTTTGCTATTCCATCACAACTTTAGCACCAACAGCTTTCATTTTCTCGATTATTTGTTCGGCGTCTTCTTTGGTCACTCCTTTTTTGAACACGATAGGCGCCTTTTCAAGTAATTCTTTTGCTTCCTTAAGCCCAAGATCCGTACAGCTTCTAACTTCCTTAATAATCTTGATCTTTGAAGCTGCTTCAAATGAGTCTAATTTCAGTTCAAACACAGATTTTTCAGGCTTTACCTCATCCTTTGCTCCCCCTTGACCTTTCGCCCCCGCACCGGCTAACTCAGCTGCTCCTCCTTTCATCACGGCTATGACTGGTGGCTCCATACCCATCTTTTTCATCATTATTGAAGAAAGTTCTGCAACTTCGGCAAATGTGAGTGATGACATTTCATCTACTAGTCTCCATACACGGTCTGTTGGAGGGCTACGGTGAGTTGGATCAAATGTTGCAGGGTCATAATCAGTTGGTAGTCTTCTTTGATCAATCTCGATTTCTCCTTCTTCTTCTTTCACTTGCGTTATAGGTTGAATAAAGTTTCTCATGTCGACTTTATAGAATTGAATGCAGTAAGTGATGAACCTATCCTAAGCCTTCAAAACAAACTCATGTCCAATTCTTTATGAACACTGGTTTAGATTTTTGAGTGGTCTATAAATAACCCATTTGCAAGCTCTTGGCCAAGGAATTAGTTGTCTGCAAAAAAAGAACAATGAGGAGTTGGGTCATGTCATAGTATGTTGGGCCTGCAGGATGCGTATTATTTGGGCCAAATCTCAAATACCCTAATAACTTTTCTATATATATTGTCTTCATTCACGTTCGTAATCCCAAAAACCCTAAGTCTCGATCGGTGACGAATATAATCAGGCTGAAGATTTTATAATCGTCAAAATCTCTTTTTAGGTCCATGCAGAGTGGGAAGACGATGGATGTAGAACTTGACAGACTAAGCAGTTTGTCAGATGATCTTATATATAAAATCCTCTCGGATGTTGACATCGAATATTGTATTAGATTAAGTGTTTTGTCATCTCGATGGAGGTTTATTTGGACTTCAATGCCCAATCTCAATTTTTCATGTCACAGTCAATATTATGCATCACGCTATCATGAATTTGTTAACAATGTTCTATCTGTCCGCTATAATAATAAGATAGACGTGTCATCTGTCAGCCTGGACTTTTATGCACACAATCCTGAATATTCTGTCAGAAGAATACTCGAGTATGCATTCTCTCACAATGTCCAACAACTGATTATTAATAGTCGGCTTGGATCTTTTGAAATTCCTCCCTCTCTGTTAAGTTCTAAGTCACTCAAACATCTCACAATAATGACTTCGACCTTTTTTGATGGTTCCCATTATTCCCCTTGGGATCTCCCAGCTTTAACTACATTACATCTCCATGGAGTTGTCGGATTGTATAACTGCAGTACTAATTTAGCCATGTGTCACAACTTGAAGAATCTTACCTTAGAGGGATTTCATGTGTTTGAACGTGAAGTCTCTGATGGTTTTACTATAACTAATTCCCAACTTGTTAGTCTCACGCTTAAAAGAGTAGCTTGGGATGTGGGATGTGTACTTGTGGACACACCTCAACTGAAGAACCTATTATTGGTGGACAGATACGACAGTGGAAGAATTAGTGAATTGTCAAGGGTTGCAATTTCTGCACGTGACCTTACCTGCTTACGCATCAAAGGTTCTTATTTTCCTAAGTTATTCGTGGATGTATTTCCTTCTTTGGAGAAGGTGGATCTCTGTATATCTTATCCGCAAGAGACAGATGTTCGTAGAATCTGTGATCTGTTTCAACGTCTCCACAATGTCAAATCTCTTGCACTTAGCTTGGAGATTGTCGAGCTTCTTTCTTCCTCGGAAGAAGTTATCTCACATCAACCTTCCCCGTTTCCTAGCTTAATGAGTTTAAAGATTTATCCACTAAAGGGTTTAAATACTAAAGATGAATACAGTTTAAGGAATGATCCATTAAAGAGTAGTTTAGATTTGTTTCTAACTCGACCGGATGAGGAGCAAGAAGCGATGAAAATAAAATTGTCTGCTGAAGTTACAAAATATTTGCTCGCAAGTTCTTCAAATGCAACCTTTACAATGGTCTCACATGAGGAGGCTAGAGCTATAAAAATCACCAAAGCGGCACACCGCCTTATGGCAGCTTTATGGGAGATTCTAGAGGGAGTGGAAGCTTATACTGAGACTGCTGATAGGTATTTTCAAGATTTCAAAATGGATATTTGGCCACTGGATAATATTAAAGTGATATTCTGCACACTGCAAAATATAAAAGTACTACTCACCAAGGTGCCTGCATCAAAAAGGGTTGAGATGCAAGCATGTTTTTCTAGATTGTCTGAAAAAACCAAGACCGTCGTGAATAAGATAGTAGTTAGATAATCAGTGAAGAGATATTGTGTATTGTATATTATGAACAGAGATTACAATGCTATAAATAGAGATTACAAGACTAGATAATTACACACTAATACCCTCTATTATATAAAACATGTCTAATACTGTCTAATATCCCCCCTCAAGCTAAGTGTGGGAAACAAGCTGTAGCTTGTCCCGTAATGTCACAAATCTGTCAGTAGATAACGGCTTCGTAAAATCATCAGCAATCTGATCATGTGTAGAAATAAATTGAACTGAAAGGCGTCCTTGAGCAACCTTTTCTCGCACAAAGTGAAAATCAACCTCAACATGTTTCATACGTGCATGGAAAATTGGATTTGCAGACAAATATGTAGCTCCCAAATTGTCGCACCACAGTATCGGAGCAGATTTCACGGGTACCCGAAGTTCACGCAATAGAGACTCAAGCCAAGTAAGCTCCGCAACCGTGTCAGCTAAGGCTTTATATTCAGATTCAGTAGATGATCGAGAGACAGTCCGTTGTTTCCGAGCTGACCAAGATATAAGATTGGAACCTAAATAGATAGCAAATCCCCCCGTGGATCGACGATCATCTGGGCAACCAGCCCAATCCGCATCTGTATAAGCATGCAAAGTAGAGCCAGAGGCTCGTTTGAAAAGAAGGCCATGATTCAAAGTACCTCGGAGATAGCGTAGAATACGCTTTACAGCAGTCCAGTGGTTTTCTGTAGGAGAATGCATAAATTGACAAACTTTGTTCACAGCAAAGGCAATGTCCGGACGAGTTAAAGTGAGATACTGGAGAGCCCCAACAACTTGTATGTACCGTACGGGGTTGTCAAAACTTGGACTGTCACCAAGTGTCAAAGGGGCCTTTGTAGAGCATGGAGAGGAGACGGGTTTGGACTGCGAAAGGCCAGCCTTTTGTAAAAGCTCCAGAATGTACTTTTTCTGAGAAAGGACAAGATCCTGACCTGAGGATTTAACTTCAATACCCAAAAAATAGGAAAGAGGACCCATGTCTTGAAGAGCAAAGGTGGAGCTCAGGTTGTTAACCACATGGTCAACTGCTGTAGGATTGTTACCTGTTAAAATAATATCATCAACGTACACGAGCATGTAGAGAAATGTACCTGCAGACGAGTAAATAAAAAGAGAGGGATCTGTTGTTGACCCTCTGAACCCCAAAAGACAAAGAGCTTTGGATAAACGTTGAAACCATGCTCTTGGCGCCTGTTTCAGGCCGTAAAGGGACTTGTGTAATAAACAAACATGATCTGGTCGAGCAGGGTCCACAAAACCTGGTGGTTGTCTCAGATAAACAGTTTCCTTTAGATCACCATGTAAGAATGCATTTTGTACATCTAACTGACGAAGAGACCACCCGCGAGCAACAGCAAGAGAGAGAACAACCCGAATAGTAGTGGGTTTGACAACGGGACTGAATGTTTCATGATAGTCAACGCCAGCTTGTTGATTAAATCCTTTGGCGACTAGACGAGCCTTGTATCGTTTGATGGCCCCATGTTGATCCCTTTTAAGTTTGTAAACCCATTTACAATCAACCACATTAGCATTAGAGACAGGTGGAACCAAAGTCCACGTGCCATTTTTCATTAAAGCCCTGTATTCCTCAGACATGGCTTGTTGCCACTGAGGATCCTTGTTAGCAACAGTGAAAGTAGTAGGTTCATGTGGTCCGGTGGTGGTGTGAAAAGCTGAGGGATCATAACGTTTGGTTTTAGGAGGATTTTGGCGAAGATGGGCTGGTCTAGTGGAGGTTACGGCTGGAATAGAGGTGGGTGTAGCTGTGGGTATGGGTTGTGGTAGTTGGGTCGAGGTGGATGGTGGTGGTTGGGCCGAGGTGGATTGTGGTACAGGAATTGTTTGGGCTGATGGGTCAGGCGGGTTTGGGTTATGGGCGGGTGAGGTATGTGGGTCGTGTGCTGGTGGGTTTAGGACAGACAAAGGTTGATTAGGCTGGCCTGTAGGATTGGGTGGAACCGGTTGTAAGTAGGGCGTGTTAAAGGGCTGATTTGGAGTACTTAAGGGGTGTTCGGTGGTGTCGTGGTATGGTGATGTAATGGGTTCAGTTTGGGAATGATGGTCCGAAGGTTGAGAAATGCATGAAATAGGAAATGAGGAAACATAGGGGTCTGGTTGTGTGTTTGTGGAGGTAGCAGTAGATTGGTGAAGAAACGGGAAAAATTGCTCATGGAAGCGAACATGGCGTGCAATATAGAGTCTTTTTGTTTTGAGATCAAAACAACGATAGCCATGATGAGCAGGACTATAGCCAAGAAAGAGGCACGGTTGGGAACGAAAATCCATTTTGTGAGGATTGTAAGGACGAAGGTGAGGGTAACACTTGCAACCGAAAACCTTTAAGAAGGAATAATCAGGTTTATGTTTAAATAGGTGTTCAAAAGGTGAGATTTTGGAAGCCACCCGAGATGGGATGCGATTAATTAGATAAACAGCCGTGTCAAAAGCAAAGTTCCAAAAATGTTTTGGGACACCCGACTGAGCAAGGAGAGTAAGTCCCGTGTCCACCACATGTCGGTGGCGTCTCTCAACAAACCCGTTTTGTTCACTGGTATGTGGACATGAGAGACGATGAATAATGCCCAGAGAAGATAGAAAGGGAGAGAGAGGTCGAAATTCCCCTCCCCAGTCTGTTTGGATTGATTTAAGTTTAGTGTTAAATTGGCGTTCAACCATTGCATGAAAGGTTTTAAAGGTAGCACATACATCAGATTTATGTTTAAGCGGAAAAATCCACATATATCTAGTAAAATGATCAACACATAACAAAAAATACGAATCACCATTAAAAGATTTAACTGGTGCAGGGCCCCAAACATCACAAAAGATTAAGTCTAAAACATGTGTACTGGAAAAAGTTGAAGGTAATAAATGTTGTTTTGAGGATTTCCCCATGTGACAGGAGTTACAAGAGGGACTCAAACTTTTATTGCTAACAGGAAGGGAAAAAGTAAATAACATAGACTTCAAAAGATCTGGATGAGGATGTCCAAGTCTTCGATGCCATGTGTCAGCGGAGGCCCGAACAGCAGAGAAAGCAACTTTGTGAATTGAACGAGAAAGCGGAAGGCGGAGGGAGTAGAGCCCATTCTCACTTGGACCTGTGAGGAGGGTTTTCCGCGTAAACGTGTCCTTCACAGCAAAAAAAGTTGAGTGAAATTCAAAGAACACATTATTTTCAGAACAAAATTTTTGAACAGAAAGTAGATTGCGTTTTAGTTGTGGGACATGAAGTATGTTTGAAAGGGTAAAGGTTTTGTGCGGGGAATAAATTTTTGTGGAGCCAATATGTAATATAGGGAGACTTTCACCATTGCCAACATAAAGAGAATCCTTACCATAATACGGCTCTGAGTGATCAAGGCTTTGTTGATCTATGGCAGAGTGTCCATTGCAACCGGTGTCTGGAAGCCAACTGGTTGTTGCCTGTGAACGATAATCAGCAAAGTGTGCAGATGTTGTTGGAGTTCTCATGGTGTTGGGGTCCCTGTTGGGACAATGAGAAGGAATATGTCCAATTCCACACCTGTTACAAGTACCAAAAACTGTATTTTGATTAGATGCCCAAGAAAATTGACTTCTATTACCGCCATTTGAATTGTTGTAGTTGTTATTGCGAGGATTATTGCGGCCACCACGACCACGACTGTAAGAACTACGCCCACGACCACGAGAGGCATAATTAGCTTGAGGATGCGGCTGTGTAAACTGCGAGGAAGGCTGTGGAACCTGAAGACCAAGCTGTGACATGAGCTGCTGAAGAGCGGTAACTGTGTCAGGAGGTAAAGAGGGTGCGGCGGCTGTTGTGTTGGCTGAAGGAACCGTGGCTGCAAAGGCCTGGGTGGCGGCGGCTTGTGGCTTTTTGATCATGTATTCATGGTCCGCGAGAAGGGCATGCAAATCAGTAAACGCAGTGGGAAACTGTCGTCCCACGATTTGTGACTTAAAACCATCATACTCGTCACGAAGACCCGTAACAACAAGCATAACAAGATCTTTCTCCTTGAGAGGTTCACCTATGTTGGCGAGAGCATCAGCATATTGACGAGCACGAATAAGGAAGGCTGAGCTGGTTTCATCAGGTTCCATACGGATCCGTAGCAGTTGGGATTTTAAAGTGTATTCGCGAGAGATGGTATGAGGGGCAAAGGCTCGTTCAAGAGCAAGCCATAGCTCTCTGGATGTGTCACCTTGAACATGTTGGAAGGCGGCTTCAGAAATAGTGGATAAAAGCAACATGCGAACGTGGGCATCATTAGAGACCCACGTGGCATGGTTAGGGTTGGGTTGGGTGGTTGAGGGTTGATCTTTATCGACTGCTGGGACAGTGAGAACAGATTCAGGGCAAGGAATGGTACCATCAACATAATCATAGAGTTTGTTTGTGACAAGAAACGAGTGTAGCATGGTTTTCCAATGACCATAGTTGGATGTGGAAAGTGTAAAACCAAATTTGTGGGAGTTATGGCTTTGTTTTTCGGCTGTGGTGAAGGGTTAAAGGAGTGCCATTGAGAGAACGGATAGGGTTGTAGGCGCTGAATGTGCAGCGAAGGTTGCAGGTTTGGGCGGTGCTGATTGTGCAGCGATTTGAGGAAGATGACGGCAGGAAAAAAAAATTAGGGTTTGGGCGGTGCTGGCTCTGATACCAAGATAATCAGTGAAGAGATATTGTGTATTGTATATTATGAACAGAGATTACAATGCTATAAATAGAGATTACAAGACTAGATAATTACACACTAATACCCTCTAATATATAAAACATGTCTAATACTGTCTAATATAGTTGATATGAAGAATAAATGTGATATTTTTTTTTGAATGGCAGTGAATGAATAGGTGTTCTTTCGTCTCTAAATCATCATCACAAAATAGCTTCTGAAGGACTGGTGCATTTGGTACTTGGATGCAATTTTTTTGTCTTCTTAGAAAATAGCTTCTGAAGGACTGGTGCATTTGGATCAAACTAAGATGGTTGAGTATCTACAAGAACAATGGTAGAAAGTAGAAACTGCAAGGAATTGGGAGGTTTTTTCATCATACTTGTAACCATATCTATATGGGTAATGTGGATTGTGATTTATAAAAGGTTGTCAAATATGAGAATGAATGTTTATTATATGATGGTTGTTTGGACGTCGATTTTCAGAAGCAATAATCAACTAACATCAAATCATTTTGCTATAAAAACATCAAAATTTTTATTTCAAGACAATAATTTGTCAAATATAATAATGGGAACCACATCACAGCTCATACAAAGACCCAAACCAATAATATCAAAGAAGTGTCGCATTATTATATCTTGTTCTTGGCATACATTTCAAGAGGGCTAAAATAATCCAAATCGATACTTTCCCACTCTAAAAATGGTTCATGAGCACACATAAGTATAAATATGGCGCTAGATTCCTAAAAACTAATGAAAATCATTCACTAAGAACTGAACTTTAACAGAAAGTGAACACGAGAAAATGTGATTCAACGGTCCAAGTGTAGCTCAAATGCAAGGAAAAAAGCGCAATTCCTATTCCATCACAACTTTAGCACCAACAGCTTTCATTTTCTCGATTATTTGTTTGGCGTCTTCTTTGGTCACTCCTTTTTTGAACACGATAGGCGCTTTTTCAACTAATTCTTTTGCTTCCTTAAGCCCAAGATCCGTACAGCTTCTCACTTCCTTAATAATCTTGATCTTTGAAGCTGCTTCAAATGAGTCCAATTTCAGTTCAAATACAGATTTTTCAGGCTTTGCCTCTTCCTTTGCTCCCCCTTGACCTTTCGCCCCCGCACCGGCTAACCCAGCTGCTCCTCCTTTCATCACGGCAATGACTGGTGGCTCCATACCCATCTTTTTCATCATTATTGAAGAGAGTTCTGCAACTTCGGCTAATGTGAGTGATGACATTTCATCTACCAGTCTCCATACACGGTCTGTTGGAGGGCTGCGGTGTTCAGTTGGATCAAATGTTGCAGGGTCATAATCAGTTGGTAGTCTCCTTTGATCAATCTCGATCTCTTCTTCCTCTTCTTTCACTTGTGTTGCCGGTTGACTAAAGTTTCTAGTCGCCAAACATGTAGACTTTATAGAATTGAATGCAGTAAGAGGAGAACGTATCCTGAGCCATAAAACAAACTCATTTCCAATTCTTTATGAACACTGGTTTAGATTTTGAGTGGTCTATAAATAACCCATTTGTTGCAGCATAAGAATTCTCCTCTTCCAATATAGTAGGCGATATGTGTGGGCTAAAACATTAAACATAATGAAAGTTATGTAATCATTGTTTTTTGAAAGCTAAAATATTGTAATCAATAATAATTTTGATAAGAAACTCAAAAACGCAATAAACGTTAAAAAAAATCCGTATAATTAGCCTTTATTTTGGTGCAAGCCCAAAAACCTAGGTGAATGAGTTGTATGCAATTCATAGCTTCTTTCAGGGCTTACAAGTAAGACTCCACCCAAACGCTCCATCACCTTTGCTTGCTCATTCGACATTTTTGCCGCAAATCCTGTAATCACACGCCGGTATGGATAGACCATCTTTGGTTTCTCATTAGAGCCAGAAGCTATTTTTGTCAAGTACGAGTTATACAATTCTTCAAGCTTGTGTGGCTGAGAAACTTCTTGGCCTTCAGGTAAACTTAAGTGAACAATGTAAGTTTGGAGTTCATCTGATTTGGTAGGAAAGGCGTTAAAAATGGTGGTGCAAATGAGAATTAGCATAAAACTAATCGTCTTTAGCAACATTTTGTTTCTCACTAGTTATGATAGTCGTTGTGTTTGAGTATATAATTCATGTGCTGCTCCTCATGCCTATATATAGATGATCATTAAGGGAGTTAGAGGGAGGTTCATATTCAACCACTTACACCTTTCTTGTCATATGCAGACAGTTGAAAATGACATTTCTCATTAAAACTTCTGATACACACATTATATTGATAATTAAGGTTACTCAATCACCTGCATATAGCAAATTAGTTTTTAGCTAGACCCATTATATTGAATATTAAGGTTACTCAATCACCTGCATATAGCAAATTAGTTTTTAGCTAGACCCATTATATTGAATATTAAGGTTACTCAATCACCTGCATATAGCAAATTAGTTTTTAGCTAGACACATTATATTGAATATTAAGGTTACTCAATTCCTTCTTTTACAGAATTTTTACCGGCCTCCTTGAAATCCTCCAGTTTTTCATGATTAGTTGCTTCAAGATTCAGAAATTACTATTTCTATGACTACTTGTTCTTCTTTGATAAATCTATTATTTTTTTAGGATTACTTATCTAAAAAGCTGTAAAATAATCTCATATACGTTTTCTTTTTATTCAAAAATAACAAGTTTGCACATCGAATACGCAAATGATGTAGAATAGATTATGCGGTAAACATGCATGAAATCACTTTCTGGGCTAGTGTTTTTTGCCCAGGATCTTAGCCGGTTAGATATATTAATTTTGTCTTATGTATAAATTAAGGATTTCTTTTCCTATAAGTTTGTGTAGCAAAAGACTAAATGACCTAAAAGTATGAAATTGAAACAGATGATCTTCGCCTAAAAGGTTTTCTTCGCCTATAAATTAAGGTTTTCTTCCACGAATGTATTACGAAAAAAATGTTTTCTTATTTGACCTTATTCCAAATTTGTTGAGCATTTCTGATCCCATGATTCCATGAATCTGTTGCAGGCCCATTGCAGTTTTCTTATTTGCTTCAACTTTCTTCCTACAGTAACAAGCTAGCCAGGAACCCTTGTTGCTAGCATAAATTTAATTTATATATAATTGTAGCATCCGTCTTAAACTCTTTTAATAAGAATCAACTAACCTTCCATCGGTTTTTAACTATCCTGATGGCTTAGATTTTCAACTATACTATTCAGTGACCGTTAAAAAGAAACAAATTAGAAAAAATTACATTGACATCAATATCTGATCAGTAAATACCATATTAACTTAGTAAATACATCCTCATTTACACTTTTCAATATCATAACCAATAATCACAAAATAAACTTACATTTCTTTCACTTTACCTCATCAAGATTTGATTATAACAAACACGAGTGGGATTGAGAAAAAACAAATGTTCCAAGAAATGAGATTCATTTCAATATGTTATGGCTGAAGTTAAAAGTGACGTTACTATTGAATATGATTCTGATTTTGTTGAAGAATGTTCGGACGATTCATGTGATTCTTTAGAATCATTGTATTCCTCTGAAATGGTGGATGATGCAACATCGATCTTCGATCTTCTATGTCATCACATGATGGTCCATTATACGAGATTACGAGCTATCCGAACTCGTGGCACAATTGCCTGTCAAGTAAGACATCGTTTATTACTCACTATATTTGTACTTTTAGTATGTGATCTTAAGATTCTAGCAAAATGAAAAACTAAGAAAACCATCTTTGGCTTGGTAACATTAGATGTTTTACAACATTGAAGATCTTGTAAAGAAGAGTTATAAATCAACATTGAAGATCTTGTAAAGAAGAGTTATAAATCAAGAAGGCTAACAAAATCACCATTAAGTATCAAAAGCATAATTACCAAAAAACAAGAAGAGTTCATCATATGTTGCTAGATATTATCTTCACTTGGAAAAATGAGTTCTTTACTGGACATAATTTATTTGCAAAATAGTTTTCAAGTGAGGTTAAGTTTTACATTATTTTTTCCCTAGATTTTGTAAGAATGTAAGATGTTTTTCTTAACAAGGATTTCTAATAGCTAACTGAAAACTTACATTTGTGATTGTTGCCTTGTTGGGATTGTTTATGTTCAATAAATGTCTTAAGCTTCGTTAAAGGGTTGTCAAGCATCTCTAGGAATCACTTAAGATTTGTTAAAGGACTGCCACAGCCCACAAACTTGGTTTGAACCGGCCATGAATGGTAGATATTGTCCGCTTTGGCACCTCTGCCTCACGGTTTTGTTCTTAATATAATGCCCATACATTATATTAAAACGCATCCACCAATTCAAAGACCAGTTCTTGTACCTTTAAATACCTGGCATCTCCTATATTCATGAACAATGTGGGAGAAGGCATGTATCAACACGTTTATTATTATTATTATTATTATTATTATTATTATTAATTTTTATATAGCACAAATCTTTAAAATTCAACTTTCGTGTGTTGTGTATTTGTGATCATTCTACCCTTATATTTTTTGACCACCTTGTTAACATCAAAAAGTAAAATGATCATTATACATGAATAAAATACACACAAATGTCAAAATTTAAAAAGTTTATGTTTTAATAGGAAAAATAGCTATACAAAACAACAAAACTGGACAAGTTTGTTTTTCCTTTTTAAATATATTATTATTACATGAGCACGTTAACCACTACCGAATGGCCTAGTGATAAAGTATATAGTTTCCTAACAATAGGTCAATGGTTCTAACATCGCTAGGTGTCTATATTTGGGGTGGTCAAGAAAGGGTAAGAAACGGTCTCAGATTTAAGTCGATAAGGCCGTGTACATTTGAGTCAAAAAAGCTCACCTATAACCAAAACAAGAAAAACCAAAACCGGTACACTCAAAGCATTTGGATTTACATGAACATACTATCTTTTGAATATTTTATATTTTTCTATGTTGTAAACACAGGAAAAATGATTCTTGTGCTTAACTTGTATGACTAAACACATGGCTAAAAATAAGATTGTAACATGTGTCAAATCTAAAATTAAGAATTATGAGGCATAAACTGAGGCACAACTTTTAAAATTCCGCTCATCCTGCTCATGATTCATGAAACACATTCATTTTAAGCGACTTAGTACTTACCCAACTTTGTTGGGCCAATGGCACGCATCAATTTTGTAAGCTGCACCGACCCATGTAACCATACTCAAGCCCTACTTATGTCTTTTACTAAAGTATAAATTCCAAAAAACAAAACCCAATCAAACTCATTCACTTTATATATTAACGACGTGCCCTCATTCAAACACTTATTATATAAAAAACCGCTAACAATTATCAAAGATTCATGACCAACATGCTAACAATTATCCTCCTGTAGAGCAGTCTTACATTCCTAGGATGGACAATGGACATTTTGTTGCTGGTTCAAATCCTCACTGGAATTTCGGAGGCGGATATAACGAGCATCATCCATCCTTTGTTAGCATGGAAGTACAGCAGGTTCCTCCTTTTTCAGGACCTCCTGTTCATCCCTACATATATCCATCAACCAGTGGGAACACTTCTGTGGCACCATTGGGTTCCGTTGGGCATTTTCATCCTAGTAACTTTTTTGATCCAGGCATGGGTCATAAAACAAACTCATTTCCAATTCTTTATGAACACTGGTTTAGATTTTGAGTGGTCTATAAATAACTCATTTGCAAACTCTTGCGCAAGGAATCAGTTGTCTGCAAAAAAGAACAAACAGGAGTTGGGAAATGTCATTTTTGGATTTCAAAACAGCAATCAGATCAAATAAATTTATATCAATTCAGAGATTTAAATGGAACTCTCTCTCTATGCATCTCTAGAGTAGCAAAACGGACAGGTTGGGTGAGATCAATACATGGCATGTTAATCCCTTAAATTTCCATTTTCTATGAAGTCTATTAAATGCAAACCTTTAATGTATTTGTATTACTTTAACTATTTATAATAAACATGTTATTAATAGAACGTCCTTTTTATCATATTAGGCAAAAACCCTATAAAAAGCCATTCGAAATTCCTCAACTTGAACAATAAGCAAGGAGGTTGACTAAAGTTTACCCAAATATTTGACCGTGTATGAATAAGCAAGGAGGTTGACTAAAGTTTACCCAAATATTTGACCGTGTATAAATGACTCAGTTTAAAAGATTATTAAAAAAAAAAAAAAAGCCCTTTTTTCTATTAATTAGACACTTATAAACACCCCGTTCTTTAAATTCTCTAGATCCCAACACTACATTCATGTTTGTGTATCGAGATCTTGATTTATCTTTTTTTATAAAAATAGATCGGATTCAAGCATCTATGCAACAATTATTTAATGTAATGTCCTATATGTATTTGGGAAAAGATAAATTAGTGCCAAATACATGTTTCGACGACTTTTGGCATAGAAATGTGCCAAATACGTATTTGTCACAAGAGATTAGACTTTTTCTTTTCTTTTTTTTTTTTTTAACTGCGGATATTATTAAAACATCCCAGTTTTTTTTTTTTTTTTTTTTTTTTTTTTTTTTTTTTTTTTTGAACTCTAGAAGCATCTATAGACTTAGTTAAGCATGTATAGACTCGATGGACCATAAAGTAAGAAGTGAGCAAACAAATACTACCTCTAAAAATAAAAGTTTATTATTAGTATCTAAAATTTAGATTTTTTTTTTTGAACTGCGGATATTATTAATAGAGTCTATACATGCTTCTAGAGGATTATCAATCCAAACATCCCAGTTTACAGGCAAAATTTTACATCTACAGCTTATCCAATTGTAAGAAAATTGTTGAATCTCCTTGAAGACCTCGACGCTAGATTGAGATATATCCGTGAACACCTTACGATTTCGACTTCTCCACATAACCCATGCTGATGAGAATAAGACAGCTTCAAAGCATCTTAACTGAAGAGGCTTAAAAGAAGCTTTTATTCTTGGGCTTAGTTTCCGAACGAAATCAATTATGTTCAAAAAAGCGTTCCCACCCGTATCTTGTGGCAAACAGAATCCCCACCACTGAAAAACCTTATTCCATATAACATTATACTGTTGAAGCTCCTGGTCAAGCTTTTTTATATTAACGCATGTACCTTTACTTATAGTTTCTCCTTCGATAGGCCCGTGGATCGCATGTATAACCTGTTTCCATAGCGCTAGATCTTCGGTTTTCCATCTCCACCACCATTTGGCTAAAAGACTAATATTACAAGCATCTAATGACCCAATTCCGACACCACCTTCTTTTAAGGGAGCGGTACAATCTATCCATGAAATCCAAGATATTTTTTATCTTCGAGGCTGCCACTTCAAAAAAAATTCATCCGGATACGATCAAGGTATTTAATGACTTTACTCGGAGCCCAATAGAGCGAGAAGAAGTAAACGGGTAAGTTCGACATAACAGATTTAATAAGAACTAGTCTTCCTCCGAATGACAACATCTTAGCCTTCCATGAGGAAAGTTTTGACTGGAATTTAGAAATGATCGGTTCCCAACTAGATGCTTTCCTCATATTTGCACCGACCGGCACCCCACGATATTTAAATGGTAATACCCCTCTTTTGCATTTTAGAACCCTAGCAATCATTCTGATTTCTTCCACCCGCGGACCCACCCCAATTAGACGACTTTTTGAAAGGTTAACTTTTAATCCCGATGCAACCTGGAAACATCTTAAGATTCTGATGAGATTTAGAACATTTTTCTTAGACCATTCACCAAGAAATATTGCATCATCTGCAAATTGTAAGTGAGAAATAGTAGTTTCTCCCAGGTTTATACCTTGGAAAATTTGTTTCTCCCTCGCTTCCAACATAGCTATGTGAAGAGCTTCGATAGTTATGATAAAGAGGAAAGGAGAGAGTGGGTCTCCTTGTCTAAGGCCCTTGGAAAGTTTAAACTCTGGGGTTGGGCTACCATTAACGAGGATGGATGAAAAACCAGAATCCAAACAATGCTCGAATCCAATTTCTCCAGAGAGTACCAAATCCCATTTGCATCATGATATCATCTATAAAGCCCCAATTTATTGAATCAAAAGCTTTTTCAAAATCAACTTTGAAAATCATAATTTTATTATTAGCTTTTTTAGCCCAAGAAATTACTTCGTTCACTAACAATGGTCCATCAAAAATTTGCCTATCAGTAATAAATGCAGATTCAACATTGCTAACAACAGAGTTTAGGACCACTTTTAATCGGTTAGCTAATACCTTTGAGATTATTTTGTAATAACACCCCACAAGACTGATGGGACAAAAATCTTGAGGATGAATCGGATTTAATACCTTAGGAATTAGAGATATGAAGAAAGAATTACACCCTTTTGCAATGGAACAGGGGGAGCCAAAAAACTTGATCGCTTGTAGAATTTCTTCACCTATGAGTTCCCAGTAATGTTTAATGAATTTGAATGTAAATCCGTCAGGTCCTGGAGACTTGTCGCTTCCACAATCCCAAACAGCCTTCTTAACTTCAGACATTTCAAAAGGTCTCTCTAGGATTAGACGTTCATGTTCTGATATCTTCTTAAACTTTAGACTTTCAAACCGAGGTCTGGTGACTAGAACCTCCTTAAATCTTGAAGAAAAGGAATCATAGAAAAATTGTTTGATTAAACTCGGATTTGTAGTCCAGTTTCCATTAAGCATAGCACCATGAATCGATTGACGCCTATTCCTCCCGTTGATGACTGAATGGAAAAACTTTGTATTCTCATCTCCTTCGATAGTCCACTTACATCTAGCCTTTTGTTTTAAAGATGATATATACTCATCCTCAAGTTCAAAAAGGCGTTTCAGCACCTCACTTTTTCTGTTAAGATCAGGCTCTGATAGCAAACCACAATCCGCTTTCACATCAAGATCCTCAAGATGTTTCACCAAAATGGATTTCTCATACGACAATGATTCTCTTAACTTTTGTACCAATCTTTTACAGCTACTTTTACTGCTTTAAGTTTTCTGCAAAATGTAATGTCTGGACGGGAATGATTGTTAGCGTTGTTCCAAGTCGACACCACAATGTGATCCAATGAGTCATATTGAAGTCAAACATTGTAAAACTTAAATGGGATAGGACCAAAATCTTCAGAATTTGTTTCTAACAACAGAGGAGAGTGATCCGAATATCGCCTTGGAAGAGCCATGACATGTATTTTAGGCCAAAACTCAATAACATCGGGAGAGATAAGAATACGATCCAATCTACTCATTTTTTTTCCATCTCTAGTAATTCGAGTAAAATTCCTACCTCCTAGAGGGACTTCAATTACCTCAGAATCAAGTATGAATTGATTGAACTCCCGTGAGACTCTTGGGTTGAAATGTATGCCCTTGCATTCTGATACATCCCGAAAAGCATTAAAATCGCCAAAGCATAACCAATGACCCTCTGTGTTTCTCCTAATAACCTTTAAATTGTCCCAAAGTTTCTTCTTCTCGGAAGGATTTTGTGGTGCATAAACGTTAGCAACAACAAGATCCCCATTAATTCCAACCCACTTTCCTATCATTACTATAAATCCATCTCCTGCATTATAAACAAAATCAACATCTCCAGACCCCCACAAGGCTTGAATTGTGATCTCATTAACCTCTTTGGCTTTTGATTCTTGAATTCCCATAAAGTTAACTTTTGAGCTACACCTAATCTCCTTTATCCAATTTCTCTTTACACCATCCATAATTCCACATGCATTTAATGACAATAAATTCATTGGGAATAAGATGGTGTCACCATACTGTTAATAACCTGCCTTAACTCTTTGACGCAACGAAGAAAGTGTGCCAAATTAGCTTTGAAACGAGTGATTACCAATCGTACCAAATACATGGCATACAAAAGAAAAATCGTCCCAAACGCGTGCCAAATACTATTCGGCACGGTTTCGGTCTGATACAAATATATTTGGCACCCTCAAATTTAGAACGAAGCCAAAACCGCTCGTTTTTCGTGTATTTGGCACAGTTTCTCCCCTCCCAAATACCAATTTTTCTTGTATTGGGTCATAAATTGTTTTACAAAGCGTTGGAAAAGGAACATTCCGGAAAAAAAAACGATAAAGCTATTTGTTGCTTGCCATACGAGCATTAAAAATCAAAACTTCAACGTTCACCACTCACCGCTCCTAAATGCTAGCAAACGCTTTGCGCCAAACACACCCATAAAACCATCACCCAATTTCCATTAATGTCATCATCATCTTTCTAACCAAAACACAAACCATAACCATGTCCTCATCATCAGATAATCAAGATTTCATTAACAACAAAAAAACATCAAGATTTCTCAATCAAACAAACTTCCAACCATCAATTAACCAACTTTATTTCAGTTTTAGCACCCCTACCATTAAACCCTTTTGTCCATATTATGTTGGGCCTGGATGCGTATTATTTGGGCCAAAACATACAAATGCTACCTTGTTTTTGCGTATTATTCCAAATCTCAAATACCCTAATCACTTTTCTATATATATTGTCTTCAATTACTTTCGTAATCCCAAAAACCCTAAGTCTCGATCAGTGACGAATATAATCAGGCTGAAGATTTTATAATCGTCAAAATCTTTTTTTAGGTCCATGCAGAGTGGGAAGATAATGGATGTAGAAGTTGACAGACTAAGCAGTTTGTCCGATGATCTTATATATAAAATCCTCTCGTGTGTTGACATCAAATATTCTATTAGATCAAGTGTTTTGTCATCTAGATGGAGGTTTATTTGGACTTCAATGTCCAATCTCAATTTTTCAAGGTGCGAACTATATAGCAGATCCTCACCACCCTATCACGAATTTGTTAACAATGTTCTATCTGGCCGCAATAATAAGATTGACGTGTCTTCTGTCAGCCTGGACCTTTCTGTAGAAAATACTGAATTGTGTGTCAAAAGAATACTCGAGTATGCATTCTCTCACAATGTCCAACAACTGACTATTGGAATTAGAGATTTGGAAATTTCTCCCTTTTGGTTAAGTTCTAAGTCGCTCAAACATCTCAAAGTGTTTGCGACCACTATTCGTTGTGCTTCCAATTCCCCTTGGTATCTCCCAGCTTTAACTACATTACATCTCAATCGGGTCACATTGTTTAACGACTGCAGTGCTGTTTTAGCCATGTGTCAGAACTTGAAGAATCTTACCTTAGAGCGAGTCCATGTTTTTGAACGTGATCACCACTCTGATGGTTTCACTGTAATTAATTCCCAACTTCTTAGTCTCACTTTAAAAAAAGTAGATTGGAATGTGGCTTTTGTACTTGTGGACACACCTCAACTGAAGAACCTAATATTGGTGGACACACCTCAACAGGAGAAGGAGGAGCAATGCGGTAGTGGTATTAGTGAACTGTCAGGGGTTACAGTTTCTGCACGTGACCTTACCTACTTATGCATCAAAGGTTCTTATTTTCCCAAGTTATTCTTGGATGGATTCCCTTCTTTGGAGAAGGTGGATCTATGTATATCTTCTCTGCAAGAGACAGATGTTCATAAAATCTTCGATCTGTTTCAACATCTCCAGAGTGTCAAATCTCTTGCACTTACCTTGGAGATTGTCGAGCTTCTTTCTACCTCAGAAGAAGTTACCTCACATCAACCTTCCCCGTTTCCTAGCTTAAAGAGTTTAAAGATTTATCCAAGTTTAGAGACTCAGCCGTTTCGGGATTTAGAGACTTATCCATTAGAGAGTAGTTTAGATATATTTCGAACTCAACCAGATCAGGAGCAAGAAGCAATGAAACTAAAATTGGCTGTTGAAGTTACAAAATATTTGCTCGACGGTGCTTCAAATGCGACCTTTACAATGGTCTCACATGAAGATGCTAGAGCTATAAAAATCACCAAAGAGGCACACCGCCTTATGGCAGATTTATGGAAGATTCTAGAGGGAGTGGAAGCTTATACTGAGACTAAAACGGCTAATGTGGAGTGGAAGAAGACACTTGCTGATAAAGATTTCCGAATGAATATTTGGCCACGGGGTGATACTAAAGAGATATTCTGCATACTGCAAAATATAAAATTACTACTCACCAATGTGCCTGCATCAAAAAAGGTTGAGATGCAAGCATGTCTTTCTAGATTGTCAGAAAAAACCAAGACCGCCGTGAATAAGATAGCAGTTGATATGAAGAGTCAATGTGATATAAAACAACGCATGTTCAGTGGGTACTTGGATGAATTTTTTTTGTCTTCTTAGAAAATAGCTTCTGAAGGACTGGTGCATTTGGATCAAACTAAGACCGTTGAGTATCTACAAGAACGATGGTAGAAACTGCAATGGAATTGGGAGCTTTTTTCATCATGTTTGTATATCCACTATTCCTTCTTCCTAGCTAGTAACGATATCTATACGGGTAATCTCTGTTTTGATTGATAAAAGGTTGTCAAATATGAGAATGAATGTTTTATTATATGATGGGTGTTTGGATGTTGATTTTCAAAAGCAATAATCAGTAAACTAGAAGCATACAAGTAGTTGCAACAAGAGATAGAAGTTTCAACTTATCTAGTGTCTACTAGTCCTTGTATACTTCTAAGATCAAATCATTTTGCTATAAAAACATCAAAATTCTTTATTCAAGACAATTTCTCAAACAACCATAATAAAAAGACCAAAACCAAAAATATCAAAGAGGTGTCATATTATTACATCATGTTCTTCGCATACATTTCAAGAGAATGAAAAAAAGATCAAAATCAATACTTTCCCACTCTAAAATGGTTCATGAGCACACACATAAGTATAGATATGGCGCTAGGTTCCTAATAACTAATGAAAATCATTCACTAAGAACTTAACTTTAAAAGAAACCGAACATGAGAAAATGTGATTCAACGGTCTAAGTGTAACTCAAACCCAAGAAAAAAAAAAAGGTGCAATGCTTTGCTATTCCATCACAACTTTAGCACCAACAGCTTTCATTTTCTTGATTATTTGTTCGGCGTCTTCTTTGGTCACTCCTTTTTTTAGCACGATAGGTGCCTTTTCAACTAATTCTTTTGCTTCCTTAAGCCCAAGATCCGTACAGCTTTGCACTTCCTTAATAATCTTGATCTTTGAAGCTGCTTCAAATAAGTCCAATTTCAGTTCAAATACAGATGTTTCAGGCTTTGCCTCTTCCTTTGCTCCCCCTTGACCTTTTGCCCCCGCACCGGCTAATTACCCAGCTGCTCCTCCTTTCATCAGGGCTGCGGTGTTCAGTTGGATCAAATGTTGCAGGGTCATAATCAGTTGGTAGTCTTCTTTGATCAATCTCGATTTCTTCTTCTTCTTCTTTCACTTGCGTTGTAGGTTGACTAAAGTTTCTCATGTCGACTTTATAGAATTGAATGCAGTAAGTGAAGAACGTATCCTAAGCCTTAAAAACAAACTCATTTCCAATTCTTTATCAACACTAGTTTAGATTTTTGAGTGGTCTATAAATAGCCCATTTGCAAGCTCTTGGCCAAGGAATTAGTTGTCTGCAAAAAAAGAACAATGAGGAGTTGGGTCATGTCATAGTATGTTGGGCCTGCAGGATGCGTATTATTTGGGCCAAATCTCAAATACCCTAATAACTTTTCTATATATATTGTCTTCATTCACATTCGTAATCCCAAAAACCCTAAGTCTCGATCGGTGACGAATATAATCAGGCTGAAGATTTTATAATCGTCAAAATCTCTTTTTAGGTCCATGCAGAGTGGGAAGATAATAGATGTAGAAGTTGACAGACTAAGCAGTTTGTCAGATGCTCTTATATATAAAATCCTCTCGGATGTTGACATCAAATATTGTGTTAGAATAAGTGTTATGTCATCTCGATGGAGGTTTATTTGGACTTCAATGCCCAATCTCAATTTTGAAAGTGACAAAGTATATGGATCCTCATCACGCTATTATGAATTTATTAACAATGTTCTATCTGGCCGCAATAATAAGATAGACGTGTCATCTGTCAGCCTGGACTTTTATGCAGACAATCCTGAATTTTCTGTCAGAAGAATACTCGAGTATGCATTCTCTCACAATGTCCAACAACTGATTATTAATAGTCGGCTTGGATCTTTTGAAATTCCTCCCTCTCTGTTAAGTTCTAAGTCGCTCAAACATCTCACAATGACTTCGACCTTTTTTGATCGTTCCCATTCCCCTTGGGATCTCCCAGCTTTAACTACATTACATCTCCATCGAGTCGGATTGTATAACTGCAATACTAATTTAGCCATGTGTCACAACTTGAAGAATCTTACCTTAGAGGGATGTAATGTGTTTGAACGTGAAGGCTCTGATGGTTTTACTATAACTAATTCCCAACTTGTTAGTCTCACGCTTAAAAAGGTAGATTGGGACGTGGGATGTCTACTTGTGGACACACCTCAACTGAAGAACCTAATATTGGTGGACAACTACAGTAACAGTATTAGTAAATTGTCAAGGGTTGCAATTTCTGCACATGACCTTACCTACTTACGCATCAAAGGTTCTTATTTTCCTAAGTTATTCATGGATGTATTTCCTTCTTTGGAGAAGGTGGATCTCTGTATATCTTATCCGCAAGAGGCAGACGTTCGTAGAATCTGTGATCTGTTTCAACGTCTCCACAGTGTCAAATCTCTTGCACTTAGCATGGAGATTGTCGAGCTTCTTTCTTCCTCGGAAGAAGTTATCTCACATCAACCTTCCCCGTTTCCTAGCTTAATGAGTTTAAAGATTTATCCACTAAAGGGTTTAAATACTAAAGATGGATACAGTTTAAGGAATTATCCATTAAAGAGTAGTTTCGATTTGTTTCTAACTCGACCGGATGAGGAGCAAGAAGCGATGAAAATAAAATTGTCTGCTGAAGTTACAAAATATTTGCTCGCAAGTTCTTCTAATGCAACCTTTACAATGGTCTCACATGAGGAGGCTAGAGCTATAAAAATCACCAAAGCGGCACACCGCCTTATGGCAGCTTTATGGGAGATTCTAGAGGGAGTGGAAGCTTATACTGAGACTGCTGATAGGTATTTTCAAGATTTCAAAATGGATATTTGGCCACTGGATAATATTAAAGTGATATTCTGCACACTGCAAAATATAAAAGTACTACTCACCAAGGTGCCTGCATCAAAAAGGGTTGAGATGCAAGCATGTTATTCTAGATTGTCTGAAAAAACCAAGACCGTAGTGAATAAGATAGTAGTTGATATGAAGAATCAATGTGATATTTTTTTTCGAATGGCAGTGAATGGATAGGTGTTCTTTCGTCTCTAAATCATCATCACAAAATAGCTTCTGAAGGACTGGTGCATTTGGTACTTGGATGCAATTTTTTTGTCTTCTTAGAAAATAGCTTCTGAAGGATTGGTGCATTTGGATCAAACTAAGATGGTTGAGTATCTACAAGAACAATGGTAGAAAGTAGAAACTGCAATGGAGTTGGGAGCTTTTTTCATCATACTTGTAACCATATCTATATGGGTAATGTGGATTGTGATTTATAAAAGGTTGTCAAATATGAGAATGAATGTTTATTATATGATGGTTGTTTGGACGTCGATTTTCAGAAGCAATAATCAACTAACATCAAATCATTTTGCTATAAAAACATCAAAATTTTTATTTCAAGACAATAATTTGTCAAATATAATAATGGGAACCACATCACAGCTCATACAAAGACCCAAACCAATAATATCAAAGAAGTGTCGCATTATTATATCTTGTTCTTGGCATACATTTCAAGAGGGCTAAAATAATCCAAATCGATACCTTCCCACTCTAAAAATGGTTCATGAGCACACATAAGTATAAATATGGCGCTAGATTCCTAAAAACTAATGAAAATCATTCACTAAGAACTGAACTTTAACAGAAAGTGAACACGAGAAAATGTGATTCAACGGTCCAAGTGTAGCTCAAATGCAAGGAAAAAAGCGCAATTCCTATTCCATCACAACTTTAGCACCAACAGCTTTCATTTTCTCGATTATTTGTTTGGCGTCTTCTTTGGTCACTCCTTTTTTGAACACGATAGGCGCTTTTTCAACTAATTCTTTTGCTTCCTTAAGCCCAAGATCCGTACAGCTTCTCACTTCCTTAATAATCTTGATCTTTGAAGCTGCTTCAAATGAGTCCAATTTCAGTTCAAATACAGATTTTTCAGGCTTTGCCTCTTCCTTTGCTCCCCCTTGACCTTTCGCCCCCGCACCGGCTAACCCAGCTGCTCCTCTGTAGAAATCAGTCCTCTTAGAACCCGAAAACCCACACCAAAAACCCCAATCAAAACAGCAACGAAATGATTTCTGGTTTATGTATATTAAAAGAGGAAAACTGATACACTTTACAATAGATTGAAACTACTCTATTTATA
Organism: Artemisia argyi; assembly: GCA_030686995.1. Classification (NCBI taxonomy): domain Eukaryota; kingdom Viridiplantae; phylum Streptophyta; class Magnoliopsida; order Asterales; family Asteraceae; genus Artemisia; species Artemisia argyi. The sequence continues at coordinate 180,322,727 of CM060705.1, forward strand.
CTAAAAGTAAATAACAGACGTGGATACTAACTACTACCCACTAAGCAAGAAAATAGGAACCAATAAAACTCCACTTTGCTGTAAACTCGGTCAACCACAAGACCTGGTAACTGACCCAGTTTATTAGTAAAACCCGTTGACCCGCTCCATGGACTTAACCCATCAAGATTACCCAACATCCTCCTTTCATCACGGCAATGACTGGTGGCTCCATACCCATCTTTTTCATCATTATTGAAGAGAGTTCTGCAACTTCGGCTAATGTGAGTGATGACATTTCATCTACTAGTCTCCATACACGGTCTGTTGGAGGGCTGCGGTGTTCAGTTGGATCAAATGTCGCAGGGTCATAATCTGTGGGTAGTCTTCTTTGATCAATCTCGATTTCTTCTTCTTCTTTCACTTGCGTTGCAGGTTGACTAAAGTTTCTAGTCGCCAAACATATTTGACTTTATAGAATTGAATGCAGTAAGAGGAGAACGTATCCTAAGCCTTAAAAACAAACTCATTTCCAATTCTTTATGAACACTGGTTTAGATTTTGAGTGGTCTATAAATAACCCATTTGCAAACTCTTGCGCAAGGAATCAGTTGTCTGCAAAAAAGAACAAACAGGAGTTGGGCAATGTCATTTTTGGATTTCGAAACAGCAATCAGATCAGATAAATTTATATCAATTCAGAGATTTAAATTGAACTCTCTCGCTGCATCTCTAGAGTAGCAAAACGGACAGGTTGGGTGAGATCAATACATGGCATGTTAATCCCTTAAATTTCCATTTTCTATGACGTCTATTAAATGCAAACCTTTAATGTATTTGTATTACTTTAACTATTTATAATAAACATGTTATCAATAGAACGTCCTTTTTTATCATATTAGGCAAACCCCTTTAAAAAGCCATTTGAAATCCCTCAACTTGAACAATAAGAAGGAGAAGGAGGTAGCCTTTTACTGGATGATGATACCTTATCTAAACCACAATCAGGTGTATTGATCAGGTTCCGAAAAGTAATCACCCACCAAATCCAATACCTAAAAAACATCTAAATTATTATTAACACACTTCTAAGATAAATCATAAAGTGAGCAACGGTAGTCCAAAGTTGTTAGAACATCATAAAGAAAACATTAAAAACCAAAGAAAGAAAAAAGACTCAATTTGAGCATCTTCATGTAAAATTGTACATTGAAGAAAGAAATAAAATAACCTTTATAGGCGAAGAATATACACATATTGTATAAAGGAATATAGGATATACACTTCGAAGTGGCCGTTTTACATTGTCAATTACTGAGCTCATTATAATTCACATTTTCACATGCTATTCGAATATAAAATGTCCCAGAGATTCAGATAACGGAAGGTATACAGTCATCCTCAAGAATAGAATACAGAACTGTCATTAGAACAATGATTCCTCTCTAGCAGCCCTGCATTTCGTATTGCATCCAATCTAATGAGAAACTAAGAGTCCTATGAAGTTGAAGAATTTTACTTATTCTTGTATGCAGAGAGCAGATTGATACCAATTAGTCACATGAACGCCGAGTGTTTTGGAGCAAACCGAAGGTGGGCTATAATGAATATGAAAACTAAGATTTGGATAAAAAGCTGAAATCCAGACTTTGGATAGAACGATCACGTAAAAAGTAGACACCCTAATTTCAGATAGAATAGTCTGAATGATCAATGTACTAAGAACAAAGATTAGAAAGCGACGTCCAAGAACAAACCTATGAACATATGATAAGAGATTTGTGAGACACAGAGACAACCGAGAGAAAATGATACTTAATGACGCAAACCTATGAGCTTCTTGACTCGAGAAAGTTACAGCACTAGATGGATCCATCTAACAATCTTAACAATCTTTTTGATTTTGGCCATTGTAATACATAGATGTAGATAGAACCTAATAAACCCAAAAAAACTAAGATCTTCTCAAACTCACCCAATTTATTACTGAGACAACAAAATTAAACAATAGGAAAATCGTGTAATAATGGTTAACTAGAAAAAGAGTCTAATAGTCGATCATATACTTAGCGTCCAACAAATTCACCATCACGTTTCTTCATACATATTTGGACTAAACTCAACTAAGCTGACTCATACAGCTCTAACACAAATACCTTGGAATATCGGCATGTTGACATATACATGGTGTAGAAAATTAATCCAAATAGAAAGAAGAAAGGTTACCCACAAACGACAAATCTTAACTTGAGAATTATACAGAACACAGAATCCATTGATCCAAAAAACGTCTCCTAAAAGATGGTGCAAACTATAGAAAATTCTTACTAACAAATACTAACTCAAGAACATAGCACAACGCACATAATAAAATCCGAGACACAAACATATACCATAATAAACCTAGTAAAACACTCCCCGAAATGCCTGATTTTGCTCGATTCTTACTAAAATAAACATGTCCCAAAGAAATACCAATTTGAACAAGCACTCAACGGATGATATGGAAAATCTAAAGACTAGAGCTTTTTTCTCTCCACACGATCTATAATAGTAACAAAACAAACATTATCCTTAATTATCTATAATCACACTAATTACAAGCTCTGTAAATCGAATACTTGAAATTCTTTGCACTAAACGAAGGATCACTTCCAACTATATTTGCTGCAAATCGCGGCGGTAGGTGGCCGACTAGCGCCTAGGCTGCTTTTTACATTTTTTGATAACATAATTATTAAATTATATTACAATAGATGATTTTAAATATTCAATGATTATAACAACAAAATGAAACACAAACTATAACAAGAAGATTAGAGATACAATTGGCTATGTAAACATTATGTTTTATTTCAAATTTAGTTTTATTGCACCAACTTGGATCAAAAAGTGTAGATTGACAGCGACACCTCAACCCTGTGTACCATAACCAACTTATCTAATGTTGCAACTAGTCCTTGTATACTTCTAAAATACAATCATGTTTGCTATAAATAAAAACATCAAATATTTTTTATTCTTCCAAAAATCAAATATATTTTATTCTAGACAATTTGTCAAACAAACATAATAATTGGAGCCACGTCACAAGCCCATACAAAGACACCCAAAGTGCCAAACTAATAAATATGGAGTATTAGAGAAGTTTCATATTATTATATCTTGTTCTTGGCATAATGGCCGATTTAACTTAAGACCAAACTGAACCGGAGCAGCTCAAAGACCGAATATGGGAAAAAGAGTGGAACGAGGACTGAACCAAAATACATTTTGTCCGGTCTGCCGATCTAACTTTATCCGGTTTCTCGGTTCGATCCGATCTACGGTCTATTATGGTCAGCCCTATTTTACACAACTCTTTTAACTAGATCACAAAACCATCACCCAACTTCCATTAATGTCATCATAATCTTTCTAACCCAATCCCCCCCCCCCCCCCCACACACACACACACACAAATGTCCTCTCATCAAATAATCAAGATTCCATTAACCAACTTTATTTCATTCTTTTTTCTTAGCACCCCCACCACTAAACCCTTATAACCCTAAAAAAAACACAAACCAACCCAAAACCATGTGCATATATTGTTGGGCCTGTATGCGTCTTATTTGGGCTAATACGCTACCTTATTTTTATGTCGGTTTTGGTGAGGCCGATTTCCAAATCTCAAATACCCAAAACCTTTTATATACTCGTATTGTTTTCATTCACATTCGTAATCCCAAAAACTCTACGTCTCTGAAGATTTTATAATCGTCAAAATCACTTTTGAGTTCTCTAGCTAGCAGGTCCATGCAGAGTAGGAAGAAGATGGATGTAGAAGTTGACAGACTAAGCAGTTTGCCAGATGATCTTATATATAAAATCCTCTCGGATGTTGACATCGAATATTGTATTAGATTAAGTGTTTTGTCATCTCGATGGAGGTTTATTTGGACTTCAATGCCCAATCTCAATTTATCATGTCACAGTGAATATTTCGCATCAGGCTATCATGAATTTCTTAACAATGTTTTCTCTCTCCGCGATAATCAGATAGACGTGTCTTCTGTCAGCCTGGACCTTTATATACAGAATTTCGACAATTTGAAATTGTCGGTCAAAAGAATTCTGGAGTACGCATTCTCTCACAATGTCCAACAACTGTCTATTAGCATTGCAATTTTCAAAATTTCTCCCTCTTGGTTAAGTTCTAAGTCGCTCAAACATCTCACAATGACTAGGACCTCTATTGATGGTTCCCATTCCCCTTGGGATCTCCCAGCTTTAACTACATTACATCTCAAAGGAGTGGGATTGTATAATAACTGCACTTCTAATTTAGCCATGTGTCACAACTTGAAGAATCTTACCTTAGAGGGATGTGAAGTTCGTGACGACTCTGAAGGTTTCACTATAGATAATTCCCGACTTCTTAGTCTCACACTTAAAAAAGTAGATTGGAATAATGTGGCTTTTGTATATGTGGAAACACCTCAGCTAAAAAACCTAATATTGGATTTGGGTGACACATCTCAACAGGAGGAGGAGGAGGAGTACTACGGTAGAAATATTAGTGAATTGTCAGGGGTTAAAATTTCTGCACGTGACCTTACCTACTTACGCATCAAAGGTTCTTATCTTCCTAAGTTATTCTTGGATGGATTCCCTTCTTTGGAGAAGGTGGATCTCTGTATATCTTCTCCGCAAGAGACAGATGTTCATAAAATCTCTAATCTGTTTCAACGTCTCCACAGTGTCAAATCTCTTGCACTTAGCTTGGAGATTGTTGAGCTTCTTTCTTCCTCGGAAGAAGTTATCTCACATCAACCTTCCCCGTTTCCTAGCTTAAAGAGTTTAAAGATTTATCCGTCAAAGGGTTTAAAGACTTTACGGTTATACGATTTAAGGACTTGTCCATTAGAGAGTAGTTTAGATTTGTTTCCAACTCAAGTGGATGAGGAGCAAGAAGCGATGAAAATAAAATTGTCTGCTGAAGTTACAAATTATATGCTTGACAGTTCTTCAAATGCGACCTTTACAATGGTCTCACATGACGAGGCTAGAGCTATAAAAATCACCAAAGTGGCACACCGCCTTATGGCAGCTTTATGGAAGGATCTAGAGGAAATGGAAGCTTTTACTGAGGCTAACAGGGCTTACGTGGAGTGGAAGAAGACACTTGCTGATAGCTGTTCTGAAGATTTCAAATTGAATATTTGGCCATGGTGTAGAACTGAAGAGATATTCTGGACACTGCAAAATATAAAATTACTACTCACCAGGGTGCTTGCATCAAAAAGGGTTGAGATGCAAACATGTTTTTCTAGATTGTTTGCAAAAACCAAGACCGTCGTACTACGCATGTTCAGTGGGTACTTTGATGAAATTGATTTGTCTTCTTAGAACATAGCTTCTGAAGAACTGGTGCTATGTGAATCGAACTAGGACGGCCGAGTATCTACAAGAACGAGGGTAGAAACTGCATTGGAATTGGGAGAAGTTTTTTTCATCATATTTGTATATGCAGTATTTCTTTCTTCCTAGCAAGTAACCATATCTATATGGTTGATCTGGATTGTGATTAATAAAACATTTTCAAATATGAGAATGAATGTTTATTATATGATAATGTTTGGATGTTGATTTTCAAAAGCAATAATCAGTAAACTAGAAGTTTCAACTTACCTAGTGTTCTTGGCATACATAAAAAAATTTATTCTAGACAACTTGTCAAACAATTACAATAATTGGAACCACATCACAAGCTCATACAAAGTCCCAAACAAATAATATATAAGAAGTGTCATATTATTATATCTTGTTCTTGGCATACATTTCAAGAGGGCTAAAATAAGATCGAAATCGATACTTTCCAACTCTAAAAATTGTCCATGAGCACAATTAAGTATAAATATGGCGCTAGATTCCTAAAAACTAATGAAAATCATTCACTAAGAACTGAACTTTAACAGAAAGTGAACACGAGAAAATGTGATTCAACGGTCTAAGTGTAGCTCAAATGCAAGAAAAAAAGCGCAATGCATTGCTATTCCATCACAACTTTAGCACCAACAGCTTTCATTTCCTCGATTATTTTGTTCGGCGTCTTCTTTGGTCACTCCTTTTTTGAACACGATAGCTAGGCACCTTTTCAACTAATTATTTTGCTTCCTTAACTCCAAGATCCGTACAGCTTCTCACTTCCTTAATAATCTTGATCTTTGAAGCGGCTTCAAATGAGTCCAATTTCAGTTCAAAGACAGATTTCAATTCTCAGGCTTTGCCTCTTCTTTTGCGCCCCCTTGACCTTTCGCCCCTGCACCAGCTAACCCAGCTGCTCCACCTTTCATCATGGCTATGACTGGAGGCTCCATACCCATCTTTTTTATCATTATTGAAGAAAGTTCTGCAACTTCGGCTAATGTAAGTGATGACATTTCATCCACTAGTCTCCATACACGGTCTGTAGGAGGGCTGCGGTGCTCGGTTCGATCAAATGTTTCAGGGTCATAATCAGTTGGTAGTCTTCTTTGATCAATCTCAATTTCTTCTTCTTCTTCTTCTTCTTCTTCTTCTTCTTCTTCTTCTTCTTCTTCTTCTTCTTCTTTCACTTGTGTTGCCGGTTGACGAAATTTTCTAGTAAAAGAGGCTGACTTTATAGAACTGAGTGCAATAAGAGGAGAGCGTATGGATTTGGAACAGAATCCTCCTTGGGGTAAATGATGTCTAAGCCTTACAAACAAACTAATTTCTGAATTTTTACTGACACTGGTTTAGTTTTTGACTGGCCGAAAGATAAGCCATTCGTTAGATCATGCAGTAGAAACTAGAAGTCTGCAACAAAAAAAGAAATTAGAGGTTGGGTAATGTCGCTGTAACATTTCAAAACATCAATCAAACGAGCAGCGTTTACATCATTGCAATAGATTAAACAAACATAATGAGCAGTTGCAGTACTGACTTATCGTACTTATACAACCTGTTTTCAAATGGCAGATTTTCTGAGCAAAGTACAGCGGAAAACAATAACAAATTTGTTTTAAAAGCCAATCACCAGAATGGGTCAAAACAGGCTGGGTCGGGATGGATCGACCCACAAACGCACTTTGTTGTTTTTTTTCATGGTTTTACACATACTTAATTTTCGATTCTGATTAAGCTATATTATCACAACGATGATCTAATATTCTGACATCGGATGTTTATCATTTTGACTACTGTCTGGGGCAATGACCCAGTTCCATTTTAACCAACTTTTTTAGACTTACCTATTTGACCTGTAACATGCAAAGTAGTTGCAACAAGAGATAGATGTTTCAACTTATCTAGTGTATACTGCTAAAATCAAATAATTTCGTTACAAAAACATCAAAAATTTTAATTCTTGACAATTTGTCAAACAAACATAATCAGTTGAGCCACATCACAGCTCATACAAAGACCTAAACAAATAATATCAAACAAGTGTCATATTATTATATCTTGTTCTTGGCATACATTTCAAGAGAGCTAAAATAAGATCGAAATCCATACTTTTCCACTCTAAAAATGGTCCATGAGCACACATAAGTATAGATATGGCGCTAGATTCCTAAAAACTAATGAAAATCATTCACTAAGAACTGAACTTTAACAGAAAGTGAACACGAGAAAATGTGATTCAACTGTCTAAGTGTAGCTCAAATGCAAGAAAAAAAAGCGCAATGCTTTGCTATTCCATCACAACTTTAGCACCAACAGCTTTCATTTTCTCGGTTATTTGTTCGGCGTCTTCTTTGGTCACTCCTTTTTTGAACACGATAGACGCCTTTTCAAGTAATTCTTTTGCTTCCTTAAGCCCAAGATCCATACAGCTTCTCACTTCCTTAATAATCTTGATCTTTGAAGCTGCTTCAAATGAGTCTAATTTCAGTTCAAACACAGATTTTTCAGGCTTTGCCTCATCCTTTGCTCCCCCTTGACCTTTCGCCCCCGCACCGGCTAACTCAGCTAGCTGCTCCTCCTTTCATCACGGCTATGACTGGTGGCTCCATATGTTGGAATTATTATATCATGACATTCATATTAATAAACCAAGTACATCAAAGTGAGCATGAGCGGAAGCAATTATAATAGATCGAATAACATGTAATTAATTAATCAATTATTTAAATCGTAAACGTACCTTTGTGATTCTAGCCCGAACAAGAATCAATGCAATCTTCCGGAACCAAGAACCCTAATTAGGGTTTATAAGGATTATATGAATTACCCCTTACCTTTTTGTAATTCAATCCAAGAATCAAACAATAGTGTGTTTGATTCACGTTCATGTACACACGTACTAATTCAAGAAAAGTATTCGCAAGTAATAAAACACAAAACCCTTTTTTGACACAAGAAAATCGAAACCCTTAGGGGTGTTCGTTTGATGGATCGACCAAGAAAGAAAAGGGAGAAGAAAACACCAAGATGTGTGTGTACAAGTTCTATGAAAAACCTACATCTTGGGTTTGCTTATATACTACACAAAACTTGGAGCTCAAGGCACAATGGAGGTGGGTTTACCCCTTGGGCCGATCGGCTATGGCACCCCCTAGGGGATTCCGGAACCTTCTCTTGTTTCCATGTTTTGTCTAGTAATTACTTTCCTAATCTTCGTTTAATAAATAATTAGTCATTAATCAATAATACTAATTATTATTATTTGTTTTGTGTTTAATAATTAATTATAACATCTTATAAATAATTATTACATTTTCTCTTCATACGTATTGTGTGCAATCCCGTGATCTCAAGTTCGATCCTAACACACGACTATTATTATTTTGTCTATAAAACCAACAGCTCCCACTTAGACATATCATAATAGTGTGATCACATCGGTTAGCGTCTTGCAATACGCCGATGCCTCTAGTACTTGAGTAAGGCTCCTGGAAAACCTTTTAATGATTTCTCATTATTATTATCCCTTTGTTTCTAATACCGTGTTAAATAAGGATATGGATCTAGGTCATTCCTTAATTAACCATTCTGTTTCTCGTTTTTAGAAATTGACAAGATTACCAAATCTTTTGAACCTTTCAAGAAAGACCTTGGGCGTGGCCACGCAAACACCTTGACAACCCTAAGAGGGGCCCAGCAGTATTAAACTCCAAAAATTAATTTGAAGGAACAAATTCTTTATTGATTACAAGCAAAACACACAAACTTTGTAACACTTCCGAAAACAACCCTTATGACTACCAGTTACGTATAGCGTTAAGTTGTTCCACAAAAAATGTACTACATTCATGACCGTTATCTTGTATCTCAAGTCTAAGGATAACTTCTTATGATTTTCTTAATGACAAGATCCATAAAGTAACATCATATAGTTGGGATAAGTCCTATATTCAGTATCATCGAATATTGTCTGAAATGGTATGACTACGCATCAATATACTTTAAGTATATTATACCAACTTCAGATTTGTCTTAATTTAATAATATTCCCATATTATTAACTGACAACGGACAATTTAGAATAACCTTTATTCATGGATTTAAACATGCAAAAATAGGACAACAATAATTAATAACAGAAATAAACATACCAACATACTTTATTTTATTAAAATAATAATTGTTTACAATATCCTTTATCCAAATACTAATCACAGTTATGCATGAAACTACTAGCTAATTTAAGTCCAATTCCATTGGCCAATTCATTAAGCTTCTCTTTCGCCAAAGCCTTAGTGAACGGATCAGCTAAGTTTTCATCTGTGTGAACTTTCAGCAGATTTATTTCACCTTCGTCAACCTTTTCAAGAACAAAGTGATACTTCCATAGAAAATGTCTGGTGCCTCTCATGACTCCAGGTTCATTGGCAAATATGATTGCAGCAGAATTGTCACAATACATATTAATAGGTAATTCAATTAAAGGCATAACACCAAGCCCAGAAACGAATTTCCTAATCCAAACAGCCTCCATAGCAGCTTCTGAAGCAGCAATGTATTCAGCTTCTGTTGCAGACATCGCAATTGTACTCTGCTTCTTGCTCCTCCAGTCAACAGCTCCTCCATTGATAACAAAGACATAACCCGTCTGAGACTTCGAATCATCTTTATTACTTTGAAAGGATGCATCGCAGAAACCTGTAACACAAAGTTCTGCAGCTGGATTTCCACCATATACCAAAAACATATCTTTTGTATTCCTCAAATACTTAAGAATATGCTTAACAGCAATCCAATGTTTATCACCTGGATTCTGTTGAAATTGACTGGTAATATTTTGAGCAAACGCCACATCTAGCCTTGTGCACTTAACCGCATACATAATAGATCCTACTGCCGAAGCATAAGGAACTTTACTCATGCGAGCCACCTCAGCAGGTGTTGAAGCATAAAACTCATTACATAAGCCATGTTTTACTTCCATCGGCAAATATCCTTTCTTGAAATTTTGCATATTGAATCTTTTCAATATTTTGTCAATGTAAGCACTTTGACTTAATCCAATTAACCGACTTGATCTATCTCTATAGATTTTGATTCCCAGAATGTATGCAGCTTCTCCTAAATCTTTCATAGAAAAGCACTTTCCAATATATGCCTTAACTTCTGTAACACCCCCAAAATTTGATACAGCGGAAGACTCAACAAGCTTTCGGGGTGCTACGGGGATTGGTATCCAACACAAGACAATATAGAACGAGATAAAGTAAACATAATAAAAACACAACCATAACGGGGTTTTAAGGTTTACATTTATCCCAACATCATTCAGAGTCAGGCCCAAAATAAAATAACAGTAGGTCCAAATTTAGTTATCAGAGTTTAGAAAAATAGATCCATAAACCGCGAGCCTTGGCCAAGCCTTCCATTCCAAGCATGCATCTCAACACTTAATTACCTGAGAAAACGTGCTAAAAGTCAGCTTTCGCTGGTGAGATCATAGGTTTAAATTCAACTAACAATATAGTGGACATATACGCAAAACGCTTGCTAGCTAGACTAAGGATTCGCTAAAAAACTACGGATACCCTCCGCTCTCAACATAACACACGGATACCCTTCCGTACTAACATAGATATTCGGGTAGCCCCCGCAATACCAATAATAACTCGGATAATCTCCGAAGTATTAATAACCTATAGGTGCACACTACAGTATCTAAATAAGCCAACCTTGAATAGTACACACAACATATATGTGACTAAAGCTGACAATCCCAAATAACCAAATAAGCCAACCTTGAATAGTACACACAACATATATGTGACTAAAGCTGACAATCCACCAATAACCAAATAAGCCAACCTTGAATAGTACACACAACATGTGTGACTAAAGCTGACAATAGATCCTAGTCCATACGCATAGCAAGTTTAGAAAGAATATAAAAGCGATAATTGTCCACATAAATAATTTGCACGTTTCTCACCCCAAGTATTGAAAACATAGTTCAAGAGTAAAACGTGGGGCTATGACTCACCTCAAGTCCAGAAAATAGCAAGAAGAAGTCGGTAGAAATAAGATGTATGATAACTCACGAAACAGCAACTACGGACTTGGCACGACCTAACAATATTAACTCTTTCAGAATCATTTCCTCAAATTTATAATATTCCCAAACCCGGACGAGAATCCGTTTTATTTCCGAAAATCCATTTCGTATTAGTTTGGTGTATTTGCGTTTGGTATCCATACGGGTAGTGGGTTGACTCAAAACAAACCAAAAAGATCACATATAGAATAATAAAATAAACTATAGATCTAATATTAGCCCAATATATCATTTAAATAAATCGCCGAAGTTTATCAAGTCCGTCAATTTGATAATCCTCATATTTATTTACGTAACATACCGTTCCAAGATTACACCCAACCTAAAGCACATAGCACATAAATACTATATAGTATATATCATAGTTTAATAAATTCCTCATATATATCGTCAAATTGGCCAGATTTCCCGATATATACACTCGCAATTTATTACACTTTACATATACTACAACCTATGGGCGTCGTAGGATACGATGCCCACTAATATATTCATTTCATATAGCCAAATAACCCGGCTCAACCTTACGGTTAAGTGGTTATTTATTTATAGAAAACGTCTATATTAGTCGTCATATATCCGTGACAATACGAACGTCACAAATAGTTACTTACCTGGACCCGAGTGACAACGATTTCGCATAACTCAATAAGTTTATCCGTTATATATATCCGAAATGACATTTTTATTAAACGTTTAATAATTGTCGGGAGTTTCCCGTTTTATAACGCAATTTTTATAATAATAATACGTTCAATAATATTACGCCACTTACGTAGCCTAATATATATCTAATTGTATTATTTATAATACGACTCGTGATTATTATTATTAATAATATACGCGCCTATATAATTATATATACGTTATTCACGTATATATATTCATATAAACGTTCATATTATCAATAATTATTATTACGAGTTTTATTATCTTCGTTTTAATTTTAATAGTTATCGAGTCATACGAAATGGTCACATGTCCGAGTCATGACTCTCGGCTCATTGTCCAAGTCCAAAAATAATAAGTAAAGTCATAAAATAACAAATCTCCGTCCAATCACAATCTCAATCCACGTGCTACAACAATAGGGTCCGACTACGGCACCCGACTAACCTATCTCCGTCAATCTAACGACCGTCTCACAATCGGTCCCCAATATCTCTTTTCGTCAACAACTTCACAATTCAACAATAATCCCTTGTCGAGACCACAAAAGGTCTCGACTCAACTAAGCATTCGGCCGAAAATATAATGCCGCAACAATGCCAAAATTAAGTTCACAATTATTACAAGAAATAACATCAACAAAGTTAATGTTCGGGTCGGTTTACCAAGCCAAACCCGAACCCTCGACTCACTTGAGTCACGGCTCAATACCACGAGTCACGAGGACTCGAATCAACAACCTCATATGTCATCAAAATAAGCTCCAAGAGCTACACTCAAAACTGCCATTCGACCACTTGGGTCTCGGCATCAATAACCATATACGGCCATGAGGCCTCGACTCCATCGAGTCGAACCAATGTCAACCATAAGCAACATGATAACCAAAATTCCCAAGCCACAAGGAGCAAGTTAATCGAGCCATAGGCTCGAATCCCACAACAAGCCGTGAGTCTTCGACTCACGGTTCGTTCGAACCCACAAGAAAAACTAAACCTCGGATACCAAACCATTAGAAAACGTAGTTTCATCAAAAACCCATAAATATATCACGTTTTAAATTGAAAACCCACTCGGATCTCATCAATTCGTGACCCTTGGTCACGATTCGAACCACAAATCGAGTCAAAACTCGACCTACCTTCCAAAACAATACCAAATCGAAGGATACTTCAAGAAATAACAAGAAGGTGATGATGAACTCGTGATTATTTTGATTCGAATTGGTGTTATTGTAAGAATTAGGGCGCGTGTAGGGGTAGATCGGATAGAGGATGAGATGGGGAGTCTATTGGTGGTGGTCGTGTGGTGTGGGGGTCGGCGGTGGAGCAGTGGTGGTGGCCGGAAGTTGGGGTCGGCTAGGGTTAGGAGATGGGGGAAAGAAGATGGAGGTGAGAGAGATGGAAAGGTTGTGTTTGTTTGTTGTGTACCGAAAAAAACCACAAGGACCATATTTTGTAGTTAACTCTTTTTATTATTATTATTATTTTTTTTTTTTTGAAAGTTATTAATAATAATAATAATAATAATAATAATAATAATAATAATAATAATAATAATAATAATAATAATAATAATAATAATAATAATAATAATAATAATAATAATAATAGTAATAATAATATTACTACGGTGTGGAGCGGGTAACGTGGGTAAATGTAAAAACATGTGGCCCGAACCCGAACTCATTTTAAACTTCAATATCTCTTGAAAACATCTCGTAACTAATTAAAAATATAGTCGGACTCGTTAAGACGAATCATAAACTTTTGTTAGGTAATCCTAGTGCCAAAGTCAACGTAGTACCAAGTGAGAATTCAAATATACATCACCGAGCATTTAATCAAAAATGAATTATGAACATAATTCACGAATTTCATAACGTCATTAATTAAGAATATCCATAAAATAGGTCTTACAAGTTCGTTGTGAAATGAAAATTTCAAATAAAAATTATAAACGAACTTAAATTGTAATGCAGGTTTTTAAAATAGCTCCATAAACTGCCGGTTGTCACATCCTCCCCGTCTCAGAAGGAAACCCGTCCCGGGTTTCACTCGGAAAAATTTATCTACGAAGTGAAAAGCTTCGGATATCTCTTCCTGAACTCGTCCTCACGTTCCCACGTAAATTCTGGTCCATGTCGGGAATTCCAGCGAACCTTGACGAGCGGAATGCGACTTCGCTTGAGTCGTTTAACTTCACGATCTAAAATCTCAATCGGTTCTTCCACGAAATTCAGTTTCTCATCAACACGAATGTCCCTCATTGGAATGACGGGCATTTCATCAGAAAGACATTTCTTCATATTACTCACGTGGAACACGTCGTGAACTTTACTCAGTTCGGATGGTAATTCCAACCTATAAGCCACGGGCCCAATCCTTTCTAAGATCAAGAATGGTCCAATGTAGCGTGGGTTGAGTTTACCACGTTTCCCGAAACGTATAACACCTTTCCAAGGCGAGACTTTCAGCATTACTTTGTCTCCAACCTGGAACTCTAAAGGTTTACGTCTCTGATCGGCGTAGCTCTTCTGCCTATCTCTGGCTGCTTGCAATTGATCACGAATCTGAGTTACTTTCTCTGTAGTTTCCAAAATAAGCTCAGGGCCTGTAAGTTGACTATCTCCAACTTCTGCCCAACCAATAGGCGAACGACACTTTCTGCCATACAAAGCTTCGAATGGTGCAGCCTTAAGACTTGTGTGGTAGCTATTATTATAGGAGAATTCCGCAAGGGGTAAATACTTCTCCCAGCCTTTACCAAAGTCTATGATGCATGCACGAAGCATATCCTCTAACGTCTGAATGGTCCTCTCACTTTGACCATCAGTTTGGGGATGATATGCAGTACTCATATCAAGCCTCGTCCCCAAAGCCGTTTGAAGTGATCGCCACAAAGCTGACGTAAAAGGACTATCACGATCCGAAATAATAGATATCGGGACTCCATGACGCGAAATAATTTCCTTCACATATAACCTCGCAAGCTTATCCACACTATCATCTTCACTAATAGCTAAGAAATGAGCAGACTTTGTCAGACGATCCACAATTACCCAGATAGCGTTACAACCGCTAGCTGTCCTCGGTAATTTGGTAATGAAGTCCATAGTAATCCGCTCCCATTTCCAGACTGGAAGTTCTGGTTGCGTTAGTAATCCTGACGGTCTCTGGTGTTCAGCTTTAACCTTAGCACATGTCAGACACTTACTAACGTACGATGCTATATCTGCCTTCATATTTGGCCACCAATAGAACTTCTTAAGATCCTGGTACATTTTATCAGAACCAGGATGAATGGAGTACCTTGACTTATGCGACACATGCATAACCAATTCCCGAATTTCTCCATATAAAGGTACCCAAATCCGATTTCCAAAACATAATAATCCGTCAGAACGCTTAATAAATCCTTTCTCATTATCAGCCATCCCAAATATATTCTCGGCAGATCTATTTTCTGCTTTCAACGCTTCCGTTTGAGCTTCAAGTATTTGAGACGGTAATGGCGATACGATTGTCATTCCCAATGACCTAACTCGTAATGGTGGTACTCTTTCCTTTCGACTAAGAGCATCAGCAACAACGTTTGCTTTACCAGGGTGGTAGCGAATTTCACAATCATAATCGCTTAGCAACTCAATCCAACGTCGCTGTCTCATGTTGAGCTCTTTTTGATTTAAGATGTGTTGTAAACTTTTATGGTCGGTAAATACAACACACTTTGTTCCGTACAAGTAATGTCTCCATATTCTTAAAGCAAAAACCACAGCACCTAATTCCAAATCATGGGTGGTGTAGTTCTTCTCATGCTTTTTGAGCTGTCGGGAAGCATAAGCTATCACCTTCTCTCGTTGCATTAACACGGCTCCCAAACCTTTATGTGAGGCGTCACAATAGACGACGAAATCCTCGTTACCTTCTGGTAACGCTAAGATAGGAGCACTACACAACATTTTCTTAAGCAATCGAAACGCTTCCTCTTCTTTATCTCCTCATTCATACGTAACACTCTTTTGAGTCAATTTGGTCAATGGTTTAGCTATCTTCGAAAATCCCTCAATGAATCTTCGGTAATAACCAGCTAAACCCAAAAATTGACGAACTTCGGTTGGGGTTGTAGGTGCAGCCCAATCTTTTATCGCCTCAATTTTAGCAGGATCCACATGGACTCCTTGTCTATCAATCACATGACCCAAAAATTGTACCGTCGGAATCCAAAATTCGCATTTTGAAAACTTGGCATAGAGTTTCTCCTTCCTGAGCAATTCTAAAATGAGTCTTAAATGCTCCTCATGCTCTTTCTCACTCTTTGAATAAATCAGAATGTCATCGATGAATACAATCACGAACTTATCCAAGTAAGGCCTACACACACGATTCATGAGATCCATGAATATTGCTGGTGCGTTAGTCAACCCAAACGGCATCACCTGAAACTCGTAATGCCCGTAACGGGTTCTGAAAGCCGTTTTCGGAATATCTTCCTCACGAACTCGAAGTTGATGATATCCCGATCTCAAATCGACCTTCGAATACACACTCGATCCTTGAAGTTGATCGAACAAGTCATCGATCCTAGGTAACGGGTATCGATTCTTCACCGTTAACTTATTCAACTCTCTATAATCAATACACATACGAAACGATCCATCCTTCTTCTTCACAAATAAGACTGGGGCTCCCCAAGGTGAAGAACTTGGTCTTATGAATCCTTTTTCGGCTAACTCCGCCAATTGTTTCGACAACTCTTCCAGTTCGGTAGGTGCAAGGCGATAAGGTGCTCGTGCTACAGGTGCAGCACCAGGTATCAACTCAATCTGAAACTCCACTTGTCTAGTCGGCGGGATCCCCGGCAAATCATCGGGAAATACATCAGGAAAATCACGAACTATAGGCACGTCTCCAATGCACCTTTCCTTTTTCTTCGTCTCTCCCTTCTCAGAAATTTGAGCTAAGAAAAGGTAACATCCCTTCTCCATTAGCTTCGGTAACTTTGTGCAAGATATGACTGCTAATCGGGATGGGCTCCTAGAATCCTTTCGGTCTCCCAATATGTTTAGGACTTCCTTTCCGTATGGTACACGCATGATCTTCTCGTCGCAAAGTATGTGAGCACGATACTTCGACAGCCAATCCATACCAATGATGACGTTGAAACTTCCTAACGTGACAGGTAGAAGATCTATGCTGAAAGGGTGGTTCAAGAAATTTAACGTACAACCGCGAATGATGGTATTAATCCTTTCTAGGTTTCCATTTGCTAACTCAATATCATATCTAATTCCTAAGGCCATCGGGGGTTTCTCTAGTAAGGGTGCAAATGTAGTGGACACAAAACTCCTATCGGCACCAGTATCAAACAGTATGGAAGCATAACGATTATTGAGAAGGAACGTACCAGTAACGACGTTTGGATCTTCTCCTCACTCGTTCCCGAGTGCATACACTCTTCCCTGAGCAGCTCCAGCTTCCACACGTTGGTCCCCAAATCTTGTCATCCACGGTTTCCTCCAGCTCCACGGTTTCCATAATTGTACCCATTACCACCCGAGCCTTGATTTCCACGGTTCCGCGATTCTCTACACTCATTCCTATAGTGTCCCTTCTTCCTACACTCATAACAAGTAACATCTGCCTTGTTTCTCATCTCAGGAGCAGCTTGAACCATAGCAAGAGGTCGAGCTCTACAGTCCCTAGCTGTGTGTCCTTTCTTTGAACAATTCTGGCATTTCACACTACACCATCCAGTATGATGCTGATGGCAACGATCACACTTGGGTGCATCACCGTTCTGATTCTTCTTATCTCCATTCCCAATAGCATAAGCCTTAGCTTGTCTCTTGCTTCGGTGATCATTACTCTTAGAGTGACGGTCTCTCTTTCTCTTTCCATTCTTCTCCTTATCAGCTTCTTCTAATTCCAACGAATCCATCAGTTGTTGAGCAATTGTGATTGCCTCATGGATATTTGCAGGCCTAGCAGAAATTACATCATTCCTCGTAGCTACCGGCAACCCATCAGTATACCTCTCGATCTTTTGAGTCTCAGTTTTCACCATATCTGGGCACAACAAGGCTAATTCCTGGTAACGACGATTGTAAGTCGCCATGTCAGTACCTTTCACCTTGTGGTTCCAAAACTCAATCTCTAGCTTCTTGACCTCATTCCTTGGGCAATAAGTCTGAATCAGCAAAGACTTAAATTGCTCCCAAGTCATGGCATAAGCTACATCACTCCCAACTGCATTTCGGTAGTTGTTCCACCAAGTCAAAGCTTCATCCTTGAAAGTAAAAGAAGCAAACTTTACCTTCGTATTCTCCGCACAACCGCTGACATTAAACACTGACTCAGTCTTCTCAATCCATCTGACTAAGTAAACCACTCCTTCAGTTCCACCAAACTCAATGGGTCCACAAATTTTGAATTCCTTGTATTGACATCCATTAGCACGGACAGGTGGAAAAGTTCCAGCAGAATTGTTGGAATGATTTGACTCAGCTAGTAGTTCAGCAACTCTTTGCTCCACGAGTTGGTTGATCATTGCTTGATCTACAGTAGGTGCATTAAGTGGAACATGACCATTGTCTCCCTGAACATCAACATTTTGATTCCTGTTGTTACGGTTAGTGGTGTCCAGGTTGTCAGGAGTAGGGGTTTCAACATTTCGAGTAGGTCGACGACCTCGGCGAACAGGAGTAGTCACAGCAGGACCAGTTCTGGTAGACCTAACAGGGTTTCGACGTGGTGCCATTGATCTGTAACATCACACAAGTTCATGAGTCTCCAATAGAACTTATCGATATGCTCAACAAAACATCTCAACGAATCAAGTCATGGAAAGAATAGCAACAATACACCACGTAACAACAAATAAGTGAATAAGGACTCAGTTTCCATAACACCCAAAATCACATAATACCATATACTAATAACCATCAACCATACAATAGCGATCTAACATCGTTCCAACTAACGGATAACACAAAACATACTAATCGTTCCAAAAGAGACGAATACCGAGCAAAATACATCAAAATATGATAAATAGCTTTTCTAACCGAACACTCCTCGGTTAAGAAAGCACAAGACAACATAACTCGAGCAACTAGCCACGTGGCTGGCGGAGACTCCTCAACTCCTGCCTCAAGCCATCAAGATCCCTCCATAACGATCCTAACTCCACGCTATGGGTGTCTCGGTCTCTCTTGAGGTCAGCCACCTCCTTCTCTAGCTCGGCATTCCTTTGCCAAAGCTTGCGGTCGGCCTCACGAGCAGTAACAAATCCTCGCTGCAAACTATCGATATGCTCGTGGACATCCATCAAAACTCTCCTCAGCTCAGTAGCCCTGCCCACAACGACGGTCATGTCAACTCTCAAATCCGCTAAAAACTCTCCAATAACTCTCTCAAGTCGATCAGATACACGTGCAACTCTCTCACTAAGCTCAGTAATCCGAGCCCACAACCTGCCAACCTCACCCAACTCTGCATGCTCAGCAGAAACCTCAGAAGATGCATCCGACTCAACGGGACTACCAGGTGGCAACTCAAACAAGAACGGATGATCAGGTGAATCAGGCTCAATCGGGTGTACAGGTGAATCAGGCTCCTCAGCCTGAGCTGGTGGTACTAACTCATCATCATCATCATCAGGCATCTCATCCTCCTGAGGGTCATCCTCCTCCTCAGGGTCATCATCATCACCCTGCTCAGCCTCCTGAGGGTCATCCTCCTCCTCAGGGTCATCAGCCTCATCCTCACCCTCGTACTCCTCCTCCTCCTCATCGGAAGAGTACCTCATCACTCGTCGTCTCCTACTAGGTGAACCATGTGGAGATGTAGTAGGTGATCTAGGAAGACGACGCAATGATGTGGGTGGCGCCTCAGACAGAAGAGAATGAGCATCAATCTGTAAAGGTGATGGAGTAGGGCGTACCGACATGTGCGCCGTAGCTCGGTGGGCAAAGCGTGGTGCCACACGAGCCAAAGTCTGATGAAGAGTAAGCTGCCTCGATGTACCAGGGAGCCCTAGAGAAGATGAGGGTCCCTGCGTAGATGCAGCAGGTAGTACTGAAGTAGAAGCTGCCTGTGGTACAGTAGCTGAAGACATGGCCATCTGGTAAGGGTCATCAGATGTCATAGTGAACTGTGCAGGTAAAACCGGTGCAGTAAGAATATCCTCGACGACATCGGGCATATGGGAGGCCACGGTTTGTGACAACGGCGTAGGGTAGGTGTAAGTGTTTCAAAACAACTATATCACAACTCAAAATACCATACCAAATACACTCATCAAATAGTTCCATATATAATCTCAATAAAAGAATTTCAAACACCGCATTACTAAAATGTTTATAAAACATATAGACCATATAAATCCTCGAGAACGCCATCTTATTACTAAAATCCATAAACCTCAAATCATCACAAATATCTCATAATACCTCAAATAATAGAAGATGCTTCGGCTTGGCGGGCTGGCGGGCGATGGTCAAGGATCATTTTCTATAAAAATACGGTTATAGTTTAGGCGTTTATTTACCTAGTTCTCTATAACCTTGGCTCTGATACCAATCTGTAACACCCCCAAAATTTGATACAGCGGAAGACTCAACAAGCTTTCGGGGTGCTACGGGGATTGGTATCCAACACAAGACAATATAGAACGAGATAAAGTAAACATAATAAAAACACAACCATAACGGGGTTTTAAGGTTTACATTTATTCCAACATCATTCAGAGTCAGGCCCAAAATAAAATAACAGTAGGTCCAAATTTAGTTATCAGAGTTTAGAAAAATAGATCCATAAACCGCGAGCCTTGGCCAAGCCTTCCATTCCAAGCATGCATCTCAACACTTAATTACCTGAGAAAACGTGCTAAAAGTCAGCTTTCGCTGGTGAGATCATAGGTTTAAAAGTCAGATATTCGGGTAGCCCCCGCATACCAATAATAACTCGGATAATCTCCGAAGTATTAATAACCTATAGGTGCACACTACAGTATCTAAATAAGCCAACCTTGAATAGTACACACAACATATATGTGACTAAAGCTGACAATCCCAAATAACCAAATAAGCCAACCTTGAATAGTACACACAACATATATGTGACTAAAGCTGACAATCCACCAATAACCAAATAAGCCAACCTTGAATAGTACACACAACATGTGTGACTAAAGCTGACAATAGATCCTAGTCCATACGCATAGCAAGTTTAGAAAGAATATAAAAGCGATAATAGTCCACATAAATAATTTGCACGTTTCTCACCCCAAGTATTGAAAACATAGTTCAAGAGTAAAACGTGGGGCTATGACTCACCTCAAGTCCAGAAAATAGCAAGAAGAAGTCGGTAGAAATAAGATGTATGATAACTCACGAAACAGCAACTACGGACTTGGCACGACCTAACAATATTAACTCTTTCAGAATCATTTCCTCAAATTTATAATATTCCCAAACCCGGACGAGAATCCGTTTTATTTCCGAAAATCCATTTCGTATTAGTTTGGTGTATTTGCGTTTGGTATCCATACGGGTAGTGGGTTGACTCAAAACAAACCAAAAAGATCACATATAGAATAATAAAATAAACTATAGATCTAATATTAGCCCAATATATCATTTAAATAAATCGCCGAAGTTTATCAAGTCCGTCGATTTGATAATCCTCATATTTATTTACGTAACATACCGTTCCAAGATTACACCCAACCTAAAGCACATAGCACATAAATACTATATAGTATATATCATAGTTTAATAAATTCCTCATATATATCGTCAAATTGGCCAGATTTCCCGATATATACACTCGCAATTTATTACACTTTACATATACTACAACCTATGGGCGTCGTAGGATACGATGCCCACTAATATATTCATTTCATATAGCCAAATAACCCGGCTCAACCTTACGGTTAAGTGGTTATTTATTTATAGAAAACGTCTATATTAGTCGTCATATATCCGTGACAACACGAACGTCACAAATAGTTACTTACCTGGACCCGAGTGACAACGATTTCGCATAACTCAATAAGTTTAACCGTTATATATATCCGAAATGACATTTTTATTAAACGTTTAATAATTGTCGGGAGTTTCCCGTTTTATAACGCAATTTTTATAATAATAATACGTTCAATAATATTACGCCACTTACGTAGCCTAATATATATCTAATTGTATTATTTATAATACGACTCGTGATTATTATTATTATTAATATACGCGCCTATATAATTATATATACGTTATTCACGTATATATATTCATATAAACGTTCATATTATCAATAATTATTATTACGAGTTTTATTATCTTCGTTTTAATTTTAATAGTTATCGAGTCATACGAAATGGTCACATGTCCGAGTCATGACTCTCGGCTCATTGTCTAAGTCCAAAAATAATAAGTAAAGTCATAAAATAACAAATCTCCGTCCAATCACAATCTCAATCCACATGCTACAACAATAGGGTCCGACTACGGCACCCGACTAACCTATCTCCGTCAATCTAACGACCGTCTCACAATCGGTCCCCAATATCTCTTTTCGTCAACAACTTCACAATTCAACAATAATCCCTTGTCGAGACCACAAAAGGTCTCGACTCAACTAAGCATTCGGCCGAAAATATAATGCCGCAACAATGCCAAAATTAAGTTCACAATTATTACAAGAAATAACATCAACAAAGTTAATGTTCGGGTCGGTTTACCAAGCCAAACCCGAACCCTCGACTCACTTGAGTCACGGCTCAATACCACGAGTCACGAGGACTCGAATCAACAACCTCATATGTCATCAAAATAAGCTCCAAGAGCTACACTCAAAACTGCCATTCGACCACTTGGGTCTCGGCATCAATAACCTTATACGGCCATGAGGCCTCGACTCCATCGAGTCGAACCAATGTCAACCATAAGCAACATGATAACCAAAATTCCCAAGCCACAAGGAGCAAGTTAATCGAGCCATAGGCTCGAATCCCACAACAAGCCGTGAGTCTTCGACTCACGGTTCGTTCGAACCCACAAGAAAAACTAAACCCCGAATACCAAACCATTAGAAAACGTAGTTTCATCAAAAACCCATAAATATATCACGTTTTAAATTGAAAACCCACTCGGATCTCATCAATTCGTGACCCTTGGTCACGATTCGAACCACAAATCGAGTCAAAACTCGACCTACCTTCCAAAACAATACCAAATCGAAGGATACTTCAACTTCAAGAAATAACAAGAAGGTGATGATGAACTCGTGATTATTTTGATTCGAATTGGTGTTATTGTAAGAATTAGGGCGCGTGTAGGGGTAGATCGGATAGAGGATGAGATGGGGAGTCTATTGGTGGTGGTCGTGTGGTGTGGGGGTCGGCGGTGGAGCAGTGGTGGTGGCCGGAAGTTGGGGTCGGCTAGGGTTAGGAGATGGGGGAAAGAAGATGGAGGTGAGAGAGATGGAAAGGTTGTGTTTGTTTGTTGTGTACCGAAAAAAACCACAAGGACCATATTTTGTAGTTAACTCTTTTTATTATTATTATTATTTTTTTTTTTGAAAGTTAATAATAATAATAATAATAATAATAATAATAATAATAATAATAATAATAATAATAATAATAATATTAATAATAATAATAATAATAATAATAATAATAATAATAATAATAATAATAATAATAGTAATAATAATATTACTACGGTGTGGAGCGGGTAACGTGGGTAAATGTAAAAACATGTGGCCCGAACCCGAACTCATTTTAAACTTCAATATCTCTTGAAAACATCTCGTAACTAATTAAAAATATAGTCGGACTCGTTAAGACGAATCATAAACTTTTGTTAGGTAATCCTAGTGCCAAAGTCAACGTAGTACCAAGTGAGAATTCAAATATACATCACCGAGCATTTAATCAAAAATGAATTATGAACATAATTCACGAATTCCATAACGTCATTAATTAAGAATATCCATAAAATAGGTCTTACAAGTTCGTTGTGAAATGAAAATTTCAAATAAAAATTATAAACGAACTTAAATTGGAATGCGGGTTTTTAAAATAGCTCCCTAAACTGCCGGTTGTCACAACTTCTTGCAAACTTGGAATGTCTTTTCCCATGATCAATATGTCATCAACATATAGAATTAGGAAAGTTACATTATCACTCCCAGTAGCTTTGTGATACGCACATGGCTCATCAAGATTTTGAGTGAATCCAAACTTTTTAATTTCAGCATCAAACCTCTTGTTCCATTGTCGTGATGCTTGCTTTAATCCATAAATGGATCTCTTAAGCTTGCAAACACGATTTGGAAATTCTGGATTTTCAAACCCTTCTGGTTGTGCCATATAGATGTCTTCATCTAGATGACCATTTAAGAACGCGGTTTTCACATCCATTTGCCAAATCTCATAATCATAGTATGCTGCTATAGCTATGAGAATTCTTATAGCTCTTATGTCTGCTACAGGAGAAAACGTCTCCTCGTAATCTATTCCAAAAGTTTGATTAAAACCTTTAGCAACTAGACGAGCCTTATAAATGTGTGCATATCCATCCATGTCAGTCTTGATTTTGTAAAGCCACTTACTCCCAACTAACTTGGCACCAGGAGGTAAGTCAACTTCTTCCCAGACTTCATTGTCATGCATGGATTGTATTTCCCCATCCATAGCAGCTTTCCATTTAGCTTTTTGAGGGCTATTAATGGCAGCTCTATAACTAGTAGGTTCATTAAGATCCCCTAGTGTATGCTCATCAACCTCTACATTAAGACATAGACGGTCAGGAGCTGTCACAGATCTTGAAGATCTGCGAATGGGAACTACTTCAACTTCCGGTGGAGGACCCAGACTTTCCGGTTCTATAGGAAGTGTGCTAGTGTTTTCTGAAGGTAATGCATTATTTAGATCATCTTCTAGATCATTTACTCTCCCACTGATTTCTTTGAACCACAAAATCACTTTCAAGAAAATCACCATATCTTGCAACAAACACTTTGTTCTCAGGTGGGTACTAAAAGTAGTAACCCATAGTTTCCTTAGGGTATCCTACAAAAATGCATTTCACAGATCTTTGTTGGAGTTTATCTTGTGAGTCACGTTTAACATACGCCTCACAACCCCAGACCTTTAAATAAGACAAGTTCGGAGCTTTTCCAGTCCATATCTCATATGGTGTCTTATCAACCTTCTTGGTGGGAACCATATTCAAAATACAAACAGCTGATTCAAGAGCATAATCCCAAAAAGACAAAGGAAGATTAGTAAGATTATACATTGATCGAACCATGTCTAACAATGTACGATTCCTTCTCTCAGATACACCATTTTGTTGTAGAGTATATGGAGATGTGAGATTCTGGACAATTCCATTCTCAGTTAAGAAATCTTTAAAATCTTGACTAAGGTATTCACCACCTCGATCAGAACGAAGAGCTTTAATCTTCTTTCCCAATTGCAATTCTACTTCTGCTTTGAAAACTTTAAATGTTTCAAACACCTCATGTTTATGTTTAAGTAAATAAACATAACCATAACGGCTGAAATCATCCGTAAAAGTTAAGAAGTAGACAACACCTCTCCTTGACACATGTCTAAGTGGTCCACATACATCCGTGTGTATTAAACCAAGTAGATCTGAAGCTCTTTCCATATTATTATGAAAAGGTTTCTTCGTCATCTTTCCAGAAATACAAGATTCGCATTTATCAAATGATTCATCATTGATATTATTCAAAAGCCCTTCACGATGCAGCTTTTGCATGCGAGTCTTGCCTATATGGCCAAGTCTACAGTGTCAAAGGTAAGACGAATTCAAGTCATACTTCATTCTCTTACTTATGCTGTACATCGAATTATTATTATTGTTGGAAGTCACACAATTATTCATATCAATTTCAAACACACCATTCATAGCAACAGCATTAAAATAAAATACACCATTTAAAGAAACAGAAATTTTATTGCCATCAATAGTATGAGAAAAACCAAGATCCAACAAACATGAAAAGGAAACAACACCTCTAATTATAGAAGGTGCATAATGACAATTGTTTAAACAAAGTACTAAACCCGAAGGTAAAACTAAATCAAACATTCCTATGGCTTCAACCGCTGCTTGTGCTCCATTTCCCACATGCAGAAATTGCTCCCCATAAGCTAGTCTCCTTTCCTCTCTAAACCCCTGCAGTGTATTACAAATATTAATACCACATCCAGTATCATATACCCAGGAATTTAATTTATGAGATAAAGTAAATAATTCAATGACAAATAAGTTACCTGAAGTGCTGGCGCCCATGTGCCCAGTCTTCTTAACCTTATTATTTCGCAAGTCATCGAGATAAAGAGGACAATTCCTCTTCCAATGGCCCATCACCTTGCAGTAATGGCATCCTTGATCCTTCTTTGGATTATTCTTGACATGAGGGTTCTTCTTAGGTTGAGGTGGTTGATAAGCCATAACCTGCTTATTCTTATCAGCCTTCTTCTTTCCTTTACCCTTCTTCTTGTTCGCATTTGGCTTGTTAATTCTACCCCCTTGTATAGCAAGAACTTGGGGCGTAGGAGCCTTTGGTGTCAACCCTTTCTCATAATCAATGAGCAGTGCGTGCAATTCACTTACTGTCTTCCCCACGCAATGCATATTGAAGTTCCTCACAAAACCATTAAAATCCTTGTTAAGGGACCTATTGATTAAGTTCACAGCCATATCATTGTCATAGGGTTTCTTAAGTGTTTGTAGTTGATCCATGAAACTTTTCATCTTCAACACATGAGCACTCACAGGTTCACCATCCCCTTGCTTACAACCATGTAGAGCCTCCATCAAATCGTAAATCTCTACATTTGATGGTTTCTCATAGAGTTTCTTAAGTTCATCAGTCATGTTCATGGGGAAATACTCCTCAAACTGCCTTTGAAGAGGTATGGACATTGCCCCTAACATCATTGCGGCCACATCAATATGTTCCTTGCAATCAAGATTCCATTTGGCCTTAGCAGCATCAGTTGCTGCCTCGCCTTCAGGTTCAGCAGGACAACGCGTTTTCAAGATTTCAAGTTGACCAGTCACTCGCAGGACAATCCTTAGTGAACGGTACCAATCATTGAAATTTTCCGAGCCAGTCAATTTTTCTCGTTCAAAATAAGTTTTGAACACAGAACGAAAGTTGGTGTTATCAGTTTGAGCCATTTCTACAGATAAAGAAAGTTCAAAACATTAGTATTTTTTATAATACAATTTTTCAAGAATATTAAAATACACAAGGAAAAAAAATCCATAGAATAATCTTGAAAACTAGGATCCTCCATAAACATAGTTTCATCACATCAGTTGATCTGCTAGTAATGAAAGTACAATATGAGGTAACTTGTCGTACAAGTAATTGGCATAACATTTGTCCAATTCCTAGATTTATGGGATTTACAATCACAAAACATTTGTATTGTAAGCATGTTTAGTCCCCATCTTAATTCCTTGAGTCCAAGTCTCACTTCCTACTCAATTTAAGTCGTCTAACTTAAAAACTGTAAACTCACAAATCCATCACATCAGTTGATCTGCTAGCAATGAATTTATGAAATTTACCTCTCCATTGCAATCTCGCCAAGTACTCTCATGACGTAAATTACAACTTCAAGTGTTCTTAATTAGATGGCATTTGACTTAATTTTATAAGGGTATTAATATTTTGATGTGATCAAAATAATGTATGAAGAAGCATGCATACAACTTCATAACATTGGTTTTACAAAACATTTTTATTACCAATTTACTAAGAGTAAAATAACAAAGTTTTGATTGAGGTATCGGGTTCACCAATTAAAGAATAACCATCAATTATCGTCCACTATATCGTACTTTTGCATAAGCCCGAAAGCTTAGTGTTTCGGATAATCATTGTGGAATTGTGGATTATTCACCCTTAAGATGACAATGTACATGTAATGGTTGTTCGGTAAGTCTAATTTACACACAAACGAGCGTTAAGATAGAATGTTGTCTATCTAAGGCCACAATTTAATGCGTTGCCATCCTTATACCCATCATATAGTGTGTAAACTTCAGTCGAGCCTATTTAACCATTACGTACAAAAACATCAATCAACCAATCCTTTGAAATTTTAAACTCTTAAAAACCAAAACAATTTCGCCATTATTTAGTCCGTATTATTTTTCTATTCAAAAAATTACCCTTTTCGTTTATATAAACATGTCTAACACAATAAATAAACAAAACAAGTAATATACAATAAAAAATAAAACAACTAAATAAACACATATACATAATCATAACAATTAAATATGTATAAAACATGTAGTCACATGCAAATCTTATTCAAAAGTCCTATTAATAATCAAATCTAGGTGTATAACGTATTAATTCAATTAGGGCTTTCTTTTCTTGGAAAAAGAGACACATACATCGATAAATCGATTGCGTAAGCCAAAATTAAATAAATACCACATAGCACATAATTGATTACTTAATATTGGAGTCTTCCCCAATTCGACATCTATTAAAATTTACATGTTTTAATATAACTTAACCATTAATATATATAACCAATTTAAACAATTTAAATAATAACACAATAAAAATCCATGCAAATATGCACTTTTTCATGGATTTAGCTTAACAATTAACATATTGCACCAAGATCGTTTACTAAAACGCATAACAATTACATGAGATCCTAGGGTTTCTAATCAAATTAAAAATTAAAAACCATAAACCCTAATAACCCTTAAAGGTCATTCGACCCAAAAAAAATTAGGGTTAGGGATTCTAACAAATAAACCCTAAAAACATGTAACTAAACGAATCAAGATCCAATTTTTATGCGTTTCGATAATTAATTACACATTATAACGGCTCTAGATGCCACTGTTGGAATTATTATATCATGACATTCATATTAATAAACCAAGTACATCAAAGTGAGCATGAGCGGAAGCAATTATAATAGATCGAATAACATGTAATTAATTAATCAATTATTTAAATCGTAAACGTACCTTTGTGATTCTAGCCCGAACAAGAATCAATGCAATCTTCCGGAACCAAGAACCCTAATTAGGGTTTATAAGGATTATATGAATTACCCCTTACCTTTTTGTAATTCAATCCAAGAATCAAACAATAGTGTGTTTGATTCACGTTCTTGTACACACGTACTAATTCAAGAAAAGTATTTGCAAGTAATAAAACACAAAACCCTTTTTTGACACAAGAAAATCGAAACCCTTAGGGGTGTTCGTTTGATGGATCGACCAAGAAAGAAAAGGGAGAAGAAAACACCAAGATGTGTGTGTACAAGTTCTATGAAAAACCTACATCTTGGGTTTGCTTATATACTACACAAAACTTGGAGCTCAAGGCACAATGGAGGTGGGTTTACCCCTTGGGCCGATCGGCTATGGCACCCCCTAGGGGATTCCGGAACCTTCTCTTGTTTTCATGTTTTGTCTAGTAATTACTTTCCTAATCTTCGTTTAATAAATAATTAGTCATTAATCAATAATACTAATTATTATTATTTGTTTTGTGTTTAATAAGTAATTATAACATCTTATAAATAATTATTACATTTTCTCTTCATACGTATTGTGTGCAATCCCGTGATCTCAAGTTCGATCCTAACACACGACTATTATTATTTTGTCTATAAAACCAACACCATACCCATCTATTTCATCATTATTGAAGAGAGTTCTGCAACTTCGGCTAATGTAAGTGATGACATTTCATCTACTAGTCTCCATACACGGTCTGTTGGAGGGCTGCGGTGTTCAGTTGGATCAAATGTTGCAGGGTCATAATTAGTTGGCAGTCTTCTTTGATCAATCTCGATTTATTCTTCTTCTTCTTCTTTCACATGCGTTGTAGGTTGACTAAAGTTTCTCATGTCGACTTTATAGAATTGAATGCAGTAAGCAAAGAACGTATCCTAAGCCTTAAAAACAAACTCATGTCCAATTCTTTATGAACATTGGTTTAGATTTTTGAGTGGTCTATAAATAAACCATTTGCAAGCTCTTGGCCAAGGAATTAGTTGTCTGCAAAAAAAGAACAATGAGGAGTTGGGTCATGTCATAGTATGTTGGGCCTGCAGGATGCGTATTATTTGGGCCAAATCTCAAATACCCTAATAACTTTTCTATATATATTGTCTTCATTCACATTCGTAATCCCAAGAACCCTAAGTCTTGATCGGTGACGAATATAATCAGGCTGAAGATTTTATAATCGTCAAAATCTCTTTTTAGGTCCATGCAGAGTGGGAAGATAATGGATGTAGAAGTTGACAGACTAAGCAGTTTGTCAGATGATCTTATATATATAATCCTCTCGGATGTTGACATCGAATATTGTATTAGATTAAGTGTTTTGTCATCTCGGTGGAGGTTTATTTGGACTTCAATGCCCAATCTCAAATTTTCAAGGTGCGAACTATATAGCAGATCCTCACCACCCTATCACGAATTTGTTAACAATGTTCTATCTGGCCGCAATAATAAGATTGACGTGTCTTCTGTCAGCCTGGACCTTTCTGTAGAAAATACTGAATTGTGTGTCAAAAGAATACTCGAGTACGCATTCTCTCACAATGTCCAACAACTGATTATTAATAGTCGGCTTGGATTTTTTGAAATTCCTCCCTCTCTGTTAAGTTCTAAGTCGCTCAAACATCTCACAATAATGACTTCGACCTTTTTTGATGGTTCCCATTATTCCCCTTGGGATCTCCCAGCTTTAACTACATTACACCTCCATGGAGTCGGATTGTATAACTGCAGTACTAATTTAGCCATGTGTCACAACTTGAAGAATCTTACCTTAGAGCGAAGTCATGTTTTTGAACGTGATCACGACTCTGATGGTTTCACTATAATTAATTCCCAACTTCTTAGTCTCACTTTAAAAAAAGTAGATTGGAATGTGGCTTTTGTACTTGTGGACACACCTCAACTGAAGAACCTAATATTGGTGGACACACCTCAACTGGAGAAGGAGGAGCAAGACGGTAGTGGTATTAGTGAACTGTCAGGGGTTACAGTTTCTGCACGTGACCTTACCTACTTATGCATCAAAGGTTCTTATTTTCCCAAGTTATTCTTGGATGGATTCCCTTCTTTGGAGAAGGTGGATCTATGTATATCTTCTCTGCAAGAGACAGATGTTCATAAAATCTTTGATCTGTTTCAACATCTCCAGAGTGTCAAATCTCTTGCACTTACCTTGGAGATTGTCGAGCTTCTTTCTACCTCAGAAGAAGTTACCTCACATCAACCTTCCCCGTTTCCTAGCTTAAAGAGTTTAAAGATTTATCCAAGTTTAGAGACTCAGCCATCACTGGATTTAGAGACTTATCCATTAGAGAGTAGTTTAGATATATTTCGAACTCAACCAGATCAGGAGCAAGAAGCAATGAAAATAAAATTGGCTGTTGAAGTTACAAAATATTTGCTCGACAGTGCTTCAAATGCGACCTTTACAATGGTCTCACATGAAGATGCTAGAGCTATAAAAATCACCAAAGCGGCACACCGCCTTATGGCAGATTTATGGAAGATTCTAGAGGGAGTGGAAGCTTATACTGAGACTAAAACGGCTAATGTGGAGTGGAAGAAGACACTTGCTGATAAAGATTTCCGAATGAATATTTGGCCACGGGGTAATACTAAAGAGATATTCTGCATACTGCAAAATATAAAATTACTACTCACCAATGTGCCTGCATCAAAAAAGGTTGAGATGCAAGCATGTTTTTCTAGATTGTCAGAAAAAACCAAGACCGCCGTGAATAAGATAGCAGTTGATATGAAGAATCAATGTGATATAAAACAACGCATGTTCAGTGGGTACTTGGATGAATTTTTTTTGTCTTCTTAGAAAATAGCTTCTGAAGGACTGGTGCATTTGGATCAAACTAAGACCGTTGAGTAGCTACAAGAATGATGGTAGAAACTGCAATGGAATTGGGAGCTTTTTTCATCATATTTGTATATCCACTATTCCTTCTTCCTAGCTAGTAACGATATCTATACGGGTAATCTCTGTTTTGATTGATAAAAGGTTGTCAAATATGAGAATGAATGTTTTATTATATGATGGGTGTTTTGATGTTGATTTTCAAAAGCAATAATCAGTAAACTAGAAGCATACAAGTAGTTGCAACAAGAGATAGAAGTTTCAACTTATCTAGTGTATACTTCTAAGATCAAATCATTTTGCTATAAAAACATCAAAATTCTTTATTCAAGACAATTTCTCAAACAACCATAATACAAAGACCAAAACCAATAATATCAAAGAGGTGTCATATTATTACATCATGTTCTTCGCATACATTTCAAGAGAATGAAAAAAAGATCAAAATCAATACTTTCCCACTCTAAAAATGGTCCATGAGCACACACATAAGTATAGATATGGCGCTAGGTTCCTAATAACTAATGAAAATCATTCACTAAGAACTTAACTTTAAAAGAAACCGAACATGAGAAAATGTGATTCAACAGTCTAAGTGTAACTCAAACCCAAGAAAAAAAAAAGGGTGCAATGCTTTGCAACATCATCACAAAATAGCTTCTGAAGGACTGGTGCATTTACTTGGATGCAATTTTTTTGTCTTCTTAGAAAATAGCTTCTGAAGGACTGGTGCATTTGGATCAAACTAAGATGGTTGAGTATCTACAAGAACAATGGTAGAAAGCAGAAACTGCAATGGAATTGGGAGCTTTTTTCATCATATTTGTAACGATATCTATATGGGTAATGTGGATTGTGATTTATAAAAGGTTGTCAAATATGAGAATGAATGTTTATTATATGATGGTTGTTTGGACGTCGATTTTCAGAAGCAATAATCAACTAACATCAAATCATTTTGCTATAAAAACATCAAAATTTTTATTTCAAGACAATAATTTGTCAAATATAATAATGGGAAGCACATCAAACCAATAATATCAAAGAAGTGTCACATTATTATATCTTGTTCTTGGCATACATTTCAAGAGGGCTAAAAATAATCCAAATCGATACTTTCCCACTCTAAAAATGGTTCATGAGCACACATAAGTATAAATATGGCGCCAGATTCCTAAAAACTAATGAAAATCATTCACTAAGAACTGAACTTTAACAGAAAGTGAACACGAGAAAATGTGATTCAACGGTCCAAGTGTAGCTCAAATGCAAGGAAAAAAGCGCAATTCCTATTCCATCATAACTTTAGCACCAACAGCTTTCATTTTCTCGATTATTTGTTCGGCGTCTTCTTTGGTCACTCCTTTTTTGAACACGATAGGCGCTTTTTCAACTAATTCTTTTGCTTCCTTAAGCCCAAGATTCGTACAGCTTCTCACTTCCTTAATAATCTTGATCTTTGAAGCTGCTTCAAATGAGTCCAATTTCAGTTCAAATACAGATTTTTCAGGCTTTGCCTCTTCCTTTGCTCCCCCTTGACCTTTCGCCCCCGCACCGGCTAACCCAGCTGCTCCTCCTTTCATCACGGCAATGACTGGTGGCTCCATACCCATCTTTTTCATCATTATTGAAGAGAGTTCTGCAACTTCGGCTAATGTGAGTGATGACATTTCATCTACCAGTCTCCATACACGGTCTGTTGGAGGGCTGCGGTGTTCAGTTGGATCAAATGTTGCAGGGTCATAATCAGTTGGTAGTCTCCTTTGATCAATCTCAATCTCTTCTTCCTCTTCTTTCACTTGTGTTGCCGGTTGACTAAAGTTTCTAGTCGCCAAACATGTCGACTTTATAGAATTGAATGCAGTAAGTGGAGAACGTATCCTAAGCCTTAAAAACAAACTCATTTCCAATTCTTTATGAACACTGGTTTAGATTTTGAGTGGTCTATAAATAACCCATTTGCAAACTCTTGCGCAAGGAATCAGTTGTCTGCAGAAAAGAACAAACAGGAGTTGGGCAATGTCATTTTTGGATTTCAAAACAGCAATCAGATCAGATAAATTTATATCAATTCAGAGATTTAAATGGAACTCTCTCTCTATGCATCTCTAGAGTAGCAAAACGGACAGGTTGGGTGAGATCAATACATGGCATGTTAATCCCTTAAATTTCCATTTTCTATGAAGTCTATTAAATGCAAACCTTTAATGTATTTGTATTACTTTAACTATTCATAATAAACATGTTATCAATAGAACGTCCTTTTTATCATATTAGGCAAAAACCCTATAAAAAGCCATTTGAAATTCCTCAACTTGAACAATAAGCAAGGAGGTTGACTAAAGTTTACCCAAATATTTGACCGTGTATGAATAAGCAAGGAGGTTGACTATAGTTTACCCAAATATTTGACCGTGTATAAATGAGTCAGTTTAAAAGATTATTAAAAAAATAAAAAAAAAAAAAGCCTTTTTCTATTAACTTAGACACTTATAAACACCCCGTTCTCTAAATTCTCTAGATCCCAACACTACATTCATGTTTGTGTATCGAGATCTTGATTTATCTTTTTTTATAAAAATAGATCGGATTCAAGCATCTATGCAACAATTATTTAATGTAATGTCCTATATGTATTTGGGAAAAGATAAATTAGTGCCAAATACATGTTTCGACGACTTTTGGCATAAAAATGTGCCAAATACGTATTTGTCACAAGAGATTAGACTTTTTTTTTTTAACTGCGGATATTATCAAAACATCCCAGTTTTTTTTTTGAACTCTAGAAGCATCTATAGACTCTATTAGTTAAGCATGTATAGACTCGATGGACCATAAAGTAAGAAGTGAGCAAACAAATATTACCTCTAAAAATAAAAGTTTATTATTAGTATCTAAAAATTAGATTTTTTTTTTGAACTGCGGATATTATTAATAGAGTCTATACATGCTTCTAGAGGATTATCAATCCAAACATCCCAGTTTACAGACAAAATTTTACATCTATAGCTTATCCAATTGTAAGAAAATTGTTGAATCTCCTTGAAGACCTCGACGCTAGATTGAGATATATCCGTGAACACCTTACGATTTCGACTTCTCCACATAACCCATGCTGATGTGAATAAGACAGCTTCAAAGCATCTTAACTGAAGAGGCTTAAAAGAAGCTTTTATTCTTGGGCTTAGTTTCCGAACGAAATCAATTATGTTCAAAAAAGCGTTCCCACCCGTATCTTGTGGCAAACAGAATCCCCACCACTGAAAAACCTTATTCCATATAACATTATACTGTTGAAGCTCCTGGTCAAGCTTTTTTATATTAACGCATGTACCTTTACTTATAGTTTCTCCTTCGATAAGCCCGTGGATCGCATGTATAACCTGTTTCCATAGCGCTAGATCTTCGGTTTTCCATCTCCACCACCATTTGGCTAAAAGACTAATATTACAAGCATCTAATGACCCAATTCCGACACCACCTTCTTTTAAGGGATCGGTACAATCTATCCATGAAATCCAAGATATTTTTTATCTTCGAGGCTGCCACTTCAAAAAAAAATTCATCCGGATACGATCAAGGTATTTAATGACTTTACTCGGAGCCCAATAGAGCGAGAAGAAGTAAACGGGTAAGTTCGACATAACAGATTTAATAAGAACTAGTCTTCCTCCGAATGACAACATCTTAGCCTTCCATGAGGAAAGTTTTGACTGGAATTTAGAAATGATCGGTTCCCAACTAGATGCTTTCCTCATATTTGCACCGACTGGCACCCCACGATATTTAAATGGTAATACCCCTCTTTTGCATTTTAGAACCCTAGCAATCATTCTGATTTCTTCCACCCGCGGACCCACCCCAATTAGACGACTTTTTGAAAGGTTAACTTTTAATCCCGATGCAACCTGGAAACATCTTAAGATTCTGATGAGATTTAGAACGTTTTTCTTAGACCATTCACCAAGAAATATTGCATCATCTGCAAATTGTAAGTGAGAAATAGTAGTTTCTCTCATGTTTATACCTTGGAAAATTTGTTTCTCCCTCGCTTCCAACATAGCTATGTGAAGAGCTTCGATAGCTATGATAAAGAGGAAAGGAGAGAGTGGGTCTCCTTGTCTAAGGCCCTTGGAAAGTTTAAACTCTGGGGTTGGGCTACCATTAACGAGGATGGATGAAAAACAGAATCCAAACAAGCTCGAATCCAATTTCTCCAGAGAGTACCAAATCCCATTTGCATCATGATATCATCTATAAAGCCCCAATTTATTGAATCAAAAGCTTTTTCAAAATCAACTTTGAAAATCATAATTTTATTATTAGCTTTTTTAGCCCAAGAAATTACTTCGTTCACTATCAATGGTCCATCAAAAATTTGCCTATTAGTAATAAATGCAGATTGAACATTGCTAACAACAGAGTTTAGGACCACTTTTAATCGGTTAGCTAACACCTTTGAGATTATTTTGTAATAACACCCCACAAGACTGATGGGACAAAAATCTTGAGGATGAATCGGATTTAATACCTTAGGAATTAGAGATATGAAGAAAGAATTACACCCTTTTGCAATGGAACAGGGGGAGCCAAAAAACTTGATCGCTTGTAGAATTTCTTCACCTATGAGTTCCCAGTAATGTTTAATGAATTTGAATGTAAATCCGTCAGGTCCTGGAGACTTGTCGCTTCCACAATCCCAAACAGCCTTCTTAACTTCAGACATTTCAAAAGGTCTCTCTAGGATTAGACGTTCATGTTCTGATATCTTCTTAAACTTTAGACTTTCAAACCGAGGTCTGGTGACTAGAACCTCCTTAAATCTTGAAGAAAAGGAATCATAGAAAAATTGTTTGATTAAACTCGGATTTGTAGTCCAGTTTCCATTAAGCATAGCACCATGAATCGATTGACGCCTATTCCTCCCGTTGATGACTGAATGGAAAAACTTTGTATTCTCATCTCCTTCGATAGTCCACTTACATCTAGCCTTTTGTTTTAAAGATGATATATACTCATCCTCAAGTTCAAAAAGGCGTTTCAGCACCTCACTTTTTCTGTTAAGATCAAGCTCTGATAGCAAACCACAATCCGCTTTCACATCAAGATCCTCAAGATGTTTCACCAAAATGGATTTCTCATACGACAATGATTCTCTTAACTTTTGTACCAATCTTTTACAGCTACTTTTACTGCTTTAAGTTTTCTGCAAAATGTAATGTCTGGACGTGAATGATTGTTAGCGTTGTTCCAAGTCGACACCACAATGTGATCCAATGAGTCATATTGAAGTCAAACATTGTAAAACTTAAATGGGATAGGACCAAAATCTTCAGAATTTGTTTCTAACAACAGAGGAGAGTGATCCGAATATCGCCTTGGAAGAGCCATGACATGTATTTTAGGCCAAAACTCAATAACATCGGGAGAGATAAGAATACGATCCAATCTACTCATTTTTTTCCATCTCTAGTAATTCGAGTAAAATTCCTACCTCCTAGAGGGACTTCAATTACCTCAGAATCAAGTATGAATTGATTGAACTCCCGTGAGACTCTTGGGTTGAAATGTATGCCCTTGCATTCTGATACATCCCGAAAAGCATTAAAATCGCCAAAGCATAACCAATGACCCTCTGTGTTTCTCCTAATAACCTTTAAATTGTCCCAAAGTTTCTTCTTCTCGGAAGGATTTTGTGGTGCATAAACGTTAGCAACAACAAGATCCCCATTAATTCCAACCCACTTTCCTATCATTACTATAAATCCATCTCCTGCATAACTATCTTTTACAGTGAAACAACTCCTGTCCCATATATTTATAATACCTCCGGATAGACCATCTGCAGGTTTATAAACAAAATCAACATTTCCGGAATGTTGATGTTGATTTTTAATGCTCGTACAGCACGGTTTCGGTCTGATACAAATATATTTGGCACCCTCAAATTTAGAACGAAGCCAAAACCGCTCGTTTTTCGTGTATTTGGCACAGTTTCTCCCCTCCCAAATACCAATTTTTCTTGTATTGGGTCATAAATTGTTTCACAAAGCGTTGGAAAAGGAACATTCCGGAAAAAAAAATGATAAAGCTATTTGTTGCTTGCCATACGAGCATTAAAAATCAAAACTTCAACGTTCACCACTCACCGCTCCTAAATGCTAGCAAACGCTTTGCGCCAAACACACCCATAAAACCATCACCCAATTTCCATTAATGTCATCATCATCTTTCTAACCAAAACACAAACCATAACCATGTCCTCATCATCAGATAATCAAGATTTCATTAACAACAAAAAAACATCAAGATTTCTCAATCAAACAAACTTCCAACCATCAATTAACCAATTTTATTTCAGTTTTAGCACCCCTACCATTAAACCCTTTTGTCCATATTATGTTGGGCCTGGATGCGTATTATTTGGGCCAAAACATACAAACGCTACCTTGTTTTTGCGTATTATTCCAAATCTCAAATACCCTAATCACTTTTCTATATATATTGTCTTCATTCACATTCGTAATCCCAAAAACCCTAAGTCTCGATCAGTGACGAATATAATCAGGCTGAAGATTTTATAATCGTCAAAATCTCTTTTTAGGTCCATGCAGAGTGGGAAGATAATGGATGTAGAAGTTGACAGACTAAGCAGTTTGTCAGATGATCTTATATATATAATCCTCTCGGATGTTGACATCGAATATTGTATTAGATTAAGTGTTTTGTCATCTCGGTGGAGGTTTATTTGGACTTCAATGCCCAATCTCAAATTTTCAAGGTGCGAACTATATAGCAGATCCTCACCACCCTATCACGAATTTGTTAACAATGTTCTATCTGGCCGCAATAATAAGATTGACGTGTCTTCTGTCAGCCTGGACCTTTCTATAGAAAATACTGAATTGTGTGTCAAAAGAATACTCGAGTATGCATTCTCTCACAATGTCCAACAACTGACTATTGGAATTAGAGATTTGGAAATTTCTCCCTTTTGGTTAAGTTCTAAGTCGCTCAAACATCTCAAAGTGTTTGCGACCACTATTCGTTGTGCTTCCAATTCCCCTTGGTATCTCCCAGCTTTAACTACATTACATCTCAATCGGGTCACATTGTTTAACGACTGCAGTGCTGTTTTAGCCATGTGTCAGAACTTGAAGAATCTTACCTTAGAGCGAGTCCATGTTTTTGAACGTGATCACCACTCTGATGGTTTCACTATAATTAATTCCCAACTTCTTAGTCTCACTTTAAAAAAAGTAGATTGGAATGTGGCTTTTGTACTTGTGGACACACCTCAACTGAAGAACCTAATATTGGTGGACACACCTCAACAGGAGAAGGAGGAGCAAAGCGGTAGTGGTATTAGTGAACTGTCAGGGGTTACAGTTTCTGCACGTGACCTTACCTATTTACGCATCAAAGGTTCTTATTTTCCCAAGTTATTCTTGGATGGATTCCCTTCTTTGGAGAAGGTGGATCTATGTATATCTTCTCTGCAAGAGACAGATGTTCATAAAATCTTTGATCTGTTTCAACGTCTCCAGAGTGTCAAATCTCTTGCACTTACCTTGGAGATTGTCGAGCTTCTTTCTACCTCAGAAGAAGTTACCTCACATCAACCTTCCCCGTTTCCTAGCTTAAAGAGTTTAAAGATTTATCCAAGTTTAGAGACTCAGCCGTCACTGGATTTAGAGACTTATCCATTAGAGAGTAGTTTAGATATATTTCGAACTCAACCAGATCAGGAGCAAGAAGCAATGAAAATAAAATTGGCTGTTGAAGTTACAAAATATTTGCTCGACAGTGCTTCAAATGCGACCTTTACAATGGTCTCACATGAAGATGCTAGAGCTATAAAAATCACCAAAGCGGCACACCGCCTTATGGCAGATTTATGGAAGATTCTAGAGGGAGTGGAAGCTTATACTGAGACTAAAACGGCTAATGTGGAGTGGAAGAAGACACTTGCTGATAAAGATTTCCAAATGAATATTTGGCCACGGGGTGATACTAAAGAGATATTCTGCATACTGCAAAATATAAAATTACTACTCACCAATGTGCCTGCATCAAAAAAGGTTGAGATGCAAGCATGTTTTTCTAGATTGTCAGAAAAAACCAAGACCGCCGTGAATAAGATAGCAGTTGATATGAAGAATCAATGTGATATAAAACAACGCATGTTCAGTGGGTACTTGGATGAATTTTTTTTGTCTTCTTAGAAAATAGCTTCTGAAGGACTGGTGCATTTGGATCAAACTAAGACCGTTGAGTATCTACAAGAAT
Source organism: Artemisia argyi (assembly GCA_030686995.1). Classification (NCBI taxonomy): domain Eukaryota; kingdom Viridiplantae; phylum Streptophyta; class Magnoliopsida; order Asterales; family Asteraceae; genus Artemisia; species Artemisia argyi. The sequence continues at coordinate 180,363,158 of CM060705.1, forward strand.
GATGGTAGAAACTGCAATGGAATTGGGAGCTTTTTTCATCATATTTGTATATCCACTATTCCTTCTTCCTAGTTAGTAACGATATACGGGTAATCTCTGTTTTGATTGATAAAAGGTTGTCAAATATGAGAATGAATGTTTTATTATATGATGTGTTTGGATGTTGATTTTCAAATGCAATAATCAGTAAACTAGAAGCATACAAGTAGTTGCAACAAGAGATAGAAGTTTCAACTTATCTAGTGTATACTTCTAAGATCAAATCATTTTGCTATAAAAACATCAAAATTCTTTATTCAAGACAATTTCTCAAACAACCATAATACAAAGACCAAAACCAATAATATCAAAGAGGTGTCATATTATTACATCATGTTCTTAGCATACATTTCAAGAGAATGAAAAAAAGATCAAAATCAATACTTTCCCACTCTAAAAATGGTCCATGAGCACACACATAAGTATAGATATGGCGCTAGGTTCCTAATAACTAATGAAAATCATTCACTAAGAACTTAACTTTAAAAGAAACCGAACATGAGAAAATGTGATTCAACGGTCTAAGTGTAACTCAAACCCAAGAAAAAAAAAAAAAGGTGCAATGCTTTGCAACATCATCACAAAATAGCTTCTGAAGGACTGGTGCATTTGGTACTTGGATGCAATTTTTTTGTCTTAGAAAATAGCTTCTGAAGGACTGGTGCATTTGGATCAAACTAAGATGGTTGAGTATCTACAAGAACAATGGTAGAAAGTAGAAACTGCAATGGGGTTGGGAGCTTTTTTCATCATACTTGTAACCATATCTATATGGGTAATGTGGATTGTGATTTATAAAAGGTTGTCAAATATGAGAATGAATGTTTATTATATGATGGTTGTTTGGACGTCGATTTTCAGAAGCAATAATCAGCTAACATCAAATCATTTTGCTATAAAAACATCAAAATTTTTATTTCAAGACAATAATTTGTCAAATATAATAATAGGAACCACATCACAGCTCATACAAAGACCCAAACCAATAATATCAAAGAAGTGTCACATTATTATATCTTGTTCTTGGCATACATTTCAAGAGGGCTAAAATAAGATCGAAATCGATACTTTCCAACTCTAAAAATTGTCCATGAGCACACATAAGTATAAATATGGCGCTAGATTCCTAAAAACTAATGAAAATCATTCACTAAGAACTGAACTTTAACAGAGAGTGAACACGAGAAAATGTGATTCAACGGTCCAAGTGTAGCTCAAATGCAAGGAAAAAAGCGCAATTCCTATTCCATCACAACTTTAGCACCAACAGCTTTCATTTTCTCGATTATTTGTTCGGCGTCTTCTTTGGTCACTCCTTTTTTGAACACGATAGGCGCTTTTTCAACTAATTCTTTTGCTTCCTTAAGCCCAAGATCCGTACAGCTTCTCACTTCCTTAATAATCTTGATCTTTGAAGCTGCTTCAAATGAGTCCAATTTCAGTTCAAATACAGATTTTTCAGGCTTTGCTTCTTCCTTTGCTCCCTCTTGACCTTTCGCCCCCGCACCGGCTAACCCAGCTGCTCCTCCTTTCATCACGGCAATGACTGGTGGCTCCATACCCATCTTTTTCATCATTATTGAAGAGAGTTCTGCAACTTCGGCTAATGTGAGTGATGACATTTCATCTACCAGTCTCCATACACGGTCTGTTGGAGGGCTGCGGTGTTCAGTTGGATCAAATGTCGCAGGGTCATAATCAGTTGGTAGTCTCCTTTGATCAATCTCAATCTCTTCTTCCTCTTCTTTCACTTGTGTTGCCGGTTGACTAAAGTTTCTAGTCGCCAAACATGTCGACTTTATAGAATTGAATGCAGTAAGAGGAGAACGTATCCTAAGCCTTAAAAACAAACTCATTTCCAATTCTTTATGAACACTGGTTTAAATTTTGAGTGGTCTATAAATAACTCATTTGCAAACTCTTGCGCAAGGAATCAGTTGTCTGCAAAAAAGAACAAACAGGAGTTGGGCAACGTCATTTTTGGATTTCAAAACAGCAATCAGATCAGATAAATTTATATCAATTCAGAGATTTAAATGGAACTCTCTCTCTATGCATCTCTAGAGTAGCAAAACGGACAGGGTGAGATCAATACATGGCATGTTAATCCCTTAAATTTCCATTTTCTATGAAGTCTATTAAATGCAAACCTTTAATGTATTTGAATTACTTTAACTACTTATATAAACATGTTATCAATAGAACGTCCTTTTTTATCATATTAGGCAAAAACCCTATAAAAAGCCATTTGAAATCCCTCAACTTGAACAATAAGCAAGGAGGTAGCCTTTTACAGGATGATGATATCTAAACCTCAATCAGGTGTATTATTGATCAGGTTCCAAAAAGTAATCACCCACAAAATCCAATACCTAAAAACCTCTAAATCATTAACACACTTCTAACATCAATCATAAAGTGAGGAATGGTAGTCCAAAGTTTCTAGAACATCATAAAGAACCTGAACATTAAAAACCGAAAGAGTAAGAAAAAAGACTCAACTTGTGTGTCTTCATGTGAAATTGTACATTGAAAAAAGAAAGAAATAACCTTTATAGGCAAAGAATATACACATATTGTATAGAGGAATATAGGATATAAACTTCGAAGTGGACAGATAACGGAAGGTATATACTAATATACTACTGCCAGTAACATGAATGTTGAAAAATAACTTATCAGAAAAATAAGCTAAAAACAGTCATAAATGTCATCCTCATGGATAGAATACAGAACTATCATTAGAACAATGATTCCTCTCTAGCAGCCCTGCTTTTCGTATCGCATCCAATCCAATGAGAAACTAAGAGTCCTATGAAGTTGAAGAATTTTACTTATTCTTGTTCATAATGCAGAGAGCAGATTGATACCAATTAGTCACATGAGTGCCGAGTGTTTTAGAGCAAACCAAAAAGTGGGCTATAATGAATATGAAAACTAAGATTTGGATAAAAAACTAAAATCCAGACTTTAGATAGAACGATCACGTAAAAAGTAGACACCCTAATTTCAGATAGAATAGTCTGAATGATCAATGTACTAAGAACAAAGATTATAAAACGACGTCCAAGAACAAACCTATGAACATATGAGAAGAGATTTGTGAGACACAGAGACGGCCGAGAGAAAATGATACTTAATGACGCAAACCTATGAGCTTATGACTCGAGAAAGTTACAGCATTAGATGGATCCATCTAACAATCTTAACAATCTTTTTGATTTTGGCCATTGTAATACATAGATGTAGATAGGACCTAATAAACCCAAAAAAACAAAGACCCTTCTCAAACTCGCCCAATTTATCACTGAAACAACAAATTTAGACAATAGGAGAATCGTGTAATGATGGTGAGAGTCTAAAAACTATATGTGGAATCCATCATATACTTAGCGACTAACAAATCCACCATCACGTATTCACGTTTATTCATACATATTTGGACTACACTCAAATAAGCTGACATATACATGGTGTACAAGTTTAATCCAAATAGAAAGAAAGGTTACCCACAAGGGCACAAATCACGAAATCCATTGATCATACAGATTTATAATTCACTTATAACATAACCGACAAATGTACTGTCTCCTAAACGTTGGAGCAAGCTATAGAAAATCCTTACAAAATACTAACTCAAAAACATAGCACAACACACGCAATAAAAGCTGAGACACAAACATAAACTAGAATAAACCTAGTAAGGATGTGTTTGTTTCGGCTTACAACTTATTTGGTTTTGGGCTTGTGGCTTTTTTTGAAACTTTTCGGCTTAAATACGCTTATTCTATCATAATGAACTTATATAAGGGGGTGTTTGGATTAGCTTATTTTATGGGCTTATCGGCTTATTGAGATTTAGGAAAGCCAATATGCTAACTGTTTTTTGGCTTATTAGCTTATCCACTTAACCTTATGGCTTATTTAAGCGATAAGCTCAAATGGGTAAGCCAAAAACAAAACAAAAAGTAGGCTTATTGGCATTCCCAAATCTCAATAAGCTGATAAGCCCACAAAATAAGCTAATCCAAACACCCCCTAAGCCAAAAAGCCAAAACCAAATAAGCCGAAACTAACACCCCCCAAAATGGCTGAAATGATATATCTCATTTCACAACAAGATTTTAATTATCAAAATAAAATAAAAAACTAACAAGCCTTAGATAACCAAACTTTAAAAAAGCTAAACAGGGATCTTTATAAGAAGGCAAGTCAGAAAGTTACCTGCTGGATGTCGGAGGTGATTACGACGACGACGGTGAAGAGATTTTTGTTTGTGTTTTACACCATTTTTGCTTGTAACCTTTTTGTATGGCCCATTGGGCTTCTAATTTCATCTTTAACTTTTCTCAACCGGCCCAGCTTCTTATATTTTAGTTTTGTCAGCATCTTTTAAATTTCAAATCTCTATATCAAACAACAAAAGTAAGAACTTAAACCAAATTTTTTTTTTTTAATTGTGTGTAGTGAATTTTTAAATTTTGATTACTGTGTGTATTTTGTTACTATTCAGCCATATAAAATGACCATTTTATCTTTCGAAATTTGAAAAAAAAATAATAATGATAAAATGGTAACAAAATACACATAATAATCGAATTTAAAAGTTCAGTACATAAATAACAAAAAGTGACAAGTATAATATATTTTCAAGCAATTAACCCTAAACCAAATTCTAATCTAAACCTGCATAACAAATACATCCTCAGTAAGGGTGTTCACAAATCCGGTAATGTCTGCATGAACCATAAACCGAAATCAAACTTAATTGAATTAAATATTCGATTTTCAGTTTGGATATAGTTTTGGCAATATGAAAACTAAACCAAAAATCGAATTCACATAAACATAATTTTTTTTATATTTATGTACATAAAAAACCATTAACCCTAATACAAATATTTTATTAAGTTTGAGTTCTTTACATTTTTGCTAAAAAATTCGTTCGATTTGGTTTTACCTAAAAAATCGATTTTATATATTTATATCAAATTTGAATTTCGGTTTGATTGAAATTTTTAACTGAATTAACTAAATCCGAAAAACTCAATAATGGTACACCTTAGCTCATTTAGCTAAAGCCCAACAATTGGCAATTTGGCACAAAGACTCCATTCACACCTCATTGGGGATGCACGAAAAACTGGTTCATGAACTGAACCTGAAAAAACCGAAACCGGTTTTCTCAAAAACTAGTTTCCCTGAACTGATGGTTTATAACCGGTTTCCATAGTTAGATGTCAACCGGTTTAAGAACCGGTTCTTGATTTAAACCAAACAATTTCTCTCCCGGTTTCAAACCGGTCCGATTTGAGTCAAAACTAGTTTTTGACACGTTGACTCAAACGAAACCGGTTTAAATTGTGCCTCATAGGTCACAATACATGTTGTTCAACTTCAAAACCGCTCAAACAAAATGGCCACGTCATCATCATCATCATCTTCAACAGACACTGTAATCCAAACCCTAACAAACAAAGGCTGGTATTTTGCTGACGTCATCCAAATCAAAACCATTATCCAAACACTCGTTAACCCAAACACCACCTCCTCAGTCGAATCACATCTCTGTAACCTGGACATATGCTCATTCGGATCCAAATCATTACCCGACCCATCCACTCTCCGTAAATCAACTCATCTCACTGGGCCCATTGTGCTCCAGGTATCCATAACCTAACTAGTAACTTTTTACTTTTTACCATTTTATGTGACTAATAAGTTTTTGTGTTTTTACCATTTGGCGCGTTTTATAGAATATAATGTTTGTTTGACAACTAGCGTTTATCTTTAGGATTATGAGCGTTTTAGAGCAACTAGTGGTTAGCGTTTTGCACAAGCAACTAGCATTCCTACTACTTCTAGTAGCATTTACGACTAACTAGCGTTTACACTTACTAATTAGGGTTAATTGCTTGAAAATGTATCATACTTGTCACTTTTTGTTATTGTGTGTACTGAACTTTTAAATTTGTGCCCATTTTATCCTTACTTTTCTCAAATTTTGGAAGGGTAAAATGGTCATTTTACATGGCTGAATAGTCACAAAATACACATAATAATCGAAATTTGAAAGTTCAGTACACACAATTAAAAAAAAAGTTCAGTACACAATAACAAAAAGTGGCAAGTATGATACATTTTCTAGTAATTAACCATTTAACCCTACTAATTATGACTATACAACTATGTTACCAAACGTTTTATCAAAACAAACGATACTGCTAACGCCAAGCGTTTAGATGCCATTTAACACTTTATAATTACAACTAAAACGTTTAAATGCTCCTTTAGTTGTTATGGCATTTAACACTTTATGAGTACAACTAGAACGTTTAAATGTTCTTATTCGGATCGCTAATAAAAGAAGCGTCTATTGTTTGACACTTTATAGTTACGGCTACAACTAACTAACGGCTACTTATTAGTTTTGCCAAATTATGTAACAAACTTGTTGGTATTTACCATATGATTTAATTTTTTAATTTTGTTTTTTGTCATTTTTGAGTGATTATAATATACTGATTGCTTGGCAACAAGTGTTTAGCTTTCCGAATTACTAGTATTCGAAACGCTTAAAACATAAGGTGTTTACGCTTTTTGGTAATGAGCATTTAGCTTTTGGCTTCTTTTGTTTTTGTTTAAACACAGAATGCTATAAAAGAATCATTTAACATTTACATCATTTTACACTTAATTATTACACCTGTACCTATGTTACAAAAGCTACTACGACACAACCTTTATGTAACAAACTTTTGTTTTTACCATTAGATATAACAAACTTTTGGCGTTTTCACCATTTTTGGTAAAAAAAAAAAAATTACCGTTAAATTGCTTATTTACCACTTGATGTCATATTGTGTGTTTATTGTTTGTAGGTAGTTTCTGTGAGGGATATAAGTAAGAGTACTGTAGCGGAAAGTTTATCGAGTTCGGGTTCCAGTGGTAAGAGGTTGTTGAGATTGAAGCTTACTGATGGACATTCTGACGTGGTTGCTATTGAGTATACTCATATTCCATCGATCCCTGATAATGTTGTTCCCGGCACTAAGGTATATATAATGATTTGAGTTATACTTATTGCTAGTTCTGTATTGTTAATTGGATGTATATTTTTCGGTATTGAATACTTTATGTGATCATTAGACGTACGCCTTGAAAGTATTTGATCAAGCGCGGATGGTGCAGTATAACAATGTACGTAATGAGACTATATGTAACAAACCATGTATCATACATACACAGTATAGAACCGATACTTATCTGAAACTAGGTACTATTGGGTCTACTTGTAGTTTAGGAAGCATAGATGTTCCTTGTAAGATTTAACGTGGGGTGGAAAAAGCACGACTTGTTTGAAGAACAAAGGGAGAAATATGGAAAGCATGAGTCTCAACACAGTGAGTAAATTCAAGACACTAAGGACTCTAAGGACCTATGCCGTTTGTTAGTCGTGATGTTGGAACGTAATTTTCTTTATATTTAGAGCTTGATGGACACAAACAACGCATAAGGTTTCTCTCATTTTAACTTATTAGAAGTGCTCCAAACCTACAACATCATAGTTAAACAATTGGAAGGATAATTCAAAGATCTGTCGGCATCTAATTCAGTTGGCAATAATATTCTGACCGCCTTTTTCCAAGCACTTTAACACTAAGTTACATGAAATTTACCTTTGAACTGCTTAAATGGCCTTTGGCTGCATCTAGGAAAACTCAACCACAAAAGCTATGTTAGTTTTAGCGATTGTTTTGTTCTAACACCAGTTAACTCTTTCATGGCATCATCTGCACCCACCTTTTCACTTCCCAGCAGATGTTGTGTCTTACTTTGAATTATAGTAATGTGATTCTGTTTTCAGTATATCAACATGCATACATAGAAGAACTAGGAACACGTGACTTGCTAAATGAGACATGGAAGAAATCATTCTTTAGAAAAGTGAGTTAGAAAGTAATTGTCTAAAAACAATCATAACAATGATATCCTTTTTGAGACCTAGAATAACCTGAGAAAATGATTGATGAGCTTTGGATGAAGCTTGCCAGTTTTTGTTAGCAAATATGTACATAACAAATACATCCATTCTTCTTTGGAGGAACAATGTATAATGTACATGGAATGACAAACCTCATGAGGTATTTGAGGTTTGAAAATAACGTATATCGTGTGGTTAATAAGATAACATGTTGTTAAGATCGGATCCCCCAAAATTAAAGTGGACACTATTTCAATGTATTATCATGGTACAATTAAGTTCTAGTAAATAGCAGGTTTCATACTCACCATCATCTATTGAGGGCCCTAAACACAAGACGAGTATCCTAAAAATTTCAACTCAAACTTGGAAATCTTTTGTGAACAGTTTTGCAGTATCTAGAATGGGTTTTAACTTGAACACAAAAGTTGATCTTGAACGTAAACACAAATTTTTGAACTGTAAATTCTCATGGACAATTCCAATCATATACATTCAGAGGAAAAAGTTACAAAACTAATCATATATCTAGCGATTGTGCTAATAGATGATAGATTATTTGAGAAAGCTGGTATATGGAGACCATTTCATAAGATTAAGTATAACGTTAAGTGTTAGAAAACTATACAGCTTTTCCCTTTCATGTGATCAATAACACCAGAATCTTTATTCCAAAATAAATTAGATGCGTGAAGAGAAGTATGTGGACCATCGGCTGAGATCATAGTAATACAGAACATAATGTTCTACATGAATATTGACATAATTAAGCTTATAATCTTAAGACTGAGAAAAGTGATTTGATTGGCGGGATTTTGTGTGCTTGGGTTGATGCAGATAAATACATTAACACCTATGCGTGCCTGGTACAGTCATTTTTGCGGTTGTGTGCTACTAATGTCAATGAAACTTCAGATTTTTATAGATATGTAACATCTTGGATGTAGGAGTCTAATATTTCATTGTTTTGCTGCTCCTGGTTCATAGATTCGCTTGGAAAATAAAGTTGTAATCCACAACGGGATTTTATGCTTAAATGCAAAGGTAGTGACTGTTCTTGGAGGTATTGTTCCATCCTTGTATGAAGAATGGGAGATGAACCAGAAATATGCAGGGTTTAGCCGCTCAACCTTAAAGTTGTCACAAAGTGATGATACCAGTGGCCCACCACCTTTTGAGAAGCTTCAAACTGGGGCACCTTCACGCCGTCAACAAAACAGATCTTTTGGTTAGTATAAAAACACATATTCTGAAAATTCAAAAATATGTTTCTGTTCAATTAGAAACTATCGTCTATTCTAGCTACTCTAAAAGCTTCTTGATTCTTAAATCTAGTTTTTCGTTAATCAATTGCAGATCCTAAGGCAACACCCAAAGTTACTGGACCCGCTGTTATTGAAAAGGGTGTTGCCTCTGGTTCTTCACAGTCAAGTGGATCTCGACCTTTTGATCTAACAGCCAGTAGCAGTGATGATAAAGGGAGGCCAGATTCTCTTATTAACAAACCCGAACAAAAACAACCTGCTCCCGAAGCAAGACCAAAAGAAGGTATTGTATATAATTAATAACAATATAATAAAAAGTACTTACTATACTGGTCATATATTCGTGTTTTAGCATATCAGACAACAGAAACTTTTGAAAGGGAAGTAAATGTAGAAACTTTTTTGTGTACTCTAAACTCCAACCTTTGTTTTTTGCTTGAGTGACATGGTTAATGCTTCTTGTTCTAGAATAATGTTTGGTAGAGGTGGCAAGGTAGACTAGGCGGGTAGTTTGGGTAATAGGTTGTAGATTTTTGGCATAAATGCGCCATTTATTGTATGGTTTGGAACCAGCCGAGCTGGCTTTGGCTCGTGAGCATTTTTTGTTCGTATATTTTTCTTTAAAAGAAAATGCTTAATTTATATTTTCAAAATGCAATGATTTGGGAGGTTATACACCTAAATATTTGACTTTTGGTAGTTTTCTACCTGTTTTACCTGTTCAATCCAATTGGCGTATTCCCCTATTAGCTAATTCGACCCATCTGACCCGTTTTGCGATTTTTTTAACCCAATCTGTCATTTCTTTCTGGCATTTTGTAAACCTTATCTCTTAACATGATAACATAATGTGTATAATTGCATTCTGTCACATAAATACAATTCTGTCTAAGTGGCTCACCTTCTATAATACTTTAATTGTACTGATACTGTTCTTTGTCGTTGACAGTTGCCGAGGCTGCCCCTGTACAAAACCAGGCTGCTGTGCAGAAACTTCTCCAGAAAATGAACAATTATAACCGCAATGAAGGGCATTCTAGAGGTTGGAAACCAAGAGGGAGGGGTAAGGATGAGGATGAATCTGCGGTCTTAACACTAGATGAATGGGAGAGGAAACGAGCCACTGGGAGCTCTTCGTTGAGACAAGAAACCCCTAATGTTAATCAAGATGAGGATCTTGCACGGCAGCTACAAAACCAATTTGATTTGGAAGATTACCAAGTTAGTATTTCTTCTTTGAGTTATACTGTCGTATTTATCTAATTGACTTTCGAAGAGGCCAACCAATAGCTAAAGGGCATATAATAATCTGTTGATTGTTTGCCAAAGTGAATAAAAGGTCATTCTGGAGGGATGGCAATTAGGGCAGGGTTTCGTAAGGGGTCAAATCATGTAACTGTTGTGCAGTTCGAAACGGGGCGGGTCAGGTCTACCCAAAGCACTTATTGCACTATTTTAATTACAGTATTTCTTAACAATATAAACTTTTACTGATAAACTGTGGCGACTTTTGGCCCATCTGACCTCTGTCTTTCAAGCTTTTATGCTACTTTCAAGATTTACCTATTCATTGATGGGCTAAAACCACCACTTAAGTTTCATTCATTTCAATTATTAATAAGCAATCACAATTATTTCTCAATTATTCAAATTCATCCAAATGGTTTGACATGGTTAGTTTCTAAATTGTCCAGGAGCCAAGGGGTCCTCATGTGACAAAAGCAGATGATATAAGAATGAGCATGTTTAGCTTTGAAAGAGATGATCATGGAGGTCATGGCAGGGGAGAATTCAGAGGACGGGGAAGGGGCAGGGGAAGAGGCAGAGGAAGAGGGAGGGGGCGTGGCAGAGCTGGCTAATACTTGCCCTTAATCTGCACTATCAGGTAACAAAAGAAATTAAATGGGTAATTGTATGAACCTATCGAGCCACTGTTGCTGCAATTTATTAAATGTGTGACATATTCGCAGGTTGCGAAAATCAGGGCCCACTTGTGAAGGGATCTTCAGTTTCAGCTTATACTTGACTACAGCAGTGAGAACCTTCTCCATGTTTGGGCATTTGAAACTCTTGCGCTTTCTTAGCTGAAATGTTTGTGTGAGTTCCCTGTTCAGTTGACATGTGTATCTTTCATGATCAGTAATGATAACCGATTGTTGTCTCGTTAACATCCAAAGAGATCAATGAGTTGCATGCTCTTTTGGTGTCTTAATTTGTTCTTGGAATCATATGATATCAGCCCAGATTAACTAAAAATGTAAACTTGATATAAAATGATCAATTTATAAATACATGGGTCACAATTGCCAGTTTTAAATGTCATTTATATATGATGTATCTTTATTTTGTGAAAAACTCTAGTTTGTGCAATAACATGAAAATGTCTCAGACTCGGTATTACTACCCCACATGAAGCTGTTAAGTCGAACACTGCCACATGAAGCTGCACCTTATCAGTTTTATTGTATTTGGTAATCCATCACTCTTTACAAATCAAATAAGAGAAATGATGAAAATCAGTTTTAGATTGTTTGACAAATTTGACTGCCCATTAAAAGAGCTAATAAATCCATCTACTTAATGTTTCTCTATATTGGCTTCTCAATAAGTTAATAAGCACTTCAAATAAGCTTATCCTAAGACTCTTTATCAAGTTTCCCTGTAACTAATTATTAGATTACTGGAATTTACAATAATCGCATTCTGAGAATGCACATCTGATTGCAAGTGAATTGTGTTGCCCCATATGCAGATTTAACTCATATGGATCACCATAAACGTTACAAAATAACCAAGAAAGATCGACACAAAGCCATTTGATATACATAAGACCACTGTTGAAATGAGAGCATATGAACTCTCAAAAACTACAAAAACAATACCAAACATCGAAGCTTTAGCTTCCCTTAACATTTTGTAACAAGTACTTCTCTAGCAGGAGACAACACACACGGCAGTGGAAGTATTCTCTAAAACCGAATTATTTCCAACTACTGGTTTCCAATTGTCATTGGCGACCTTTTCAAGGCTGTCCCATGTTAATTTCCGCCTCTCAGCCACCGCAGTGGTGGCTGATTTATCCTCCTCAACTTTCGCTTGACATGAAATCACCAATTGCTCATCAGCTTCATGAAACATCTTTAAAACATTTTGTGTTAGGTTGAGCACCGTACGGTTCCAATGGTTCTTGGAATTGTGTTGTAAAGATGAGAAGACTATAGGCATAATTACTTGACGGTTGGACATTATAAGATGTTGTATGTGCTCGTGGTTCCATAAGAAAAGCGCTCGTTCTACCACCTGAATAATTTTTACACCGGATTAGCTTGTTACAGCAGCATTGGCAGTTAAGAATGAAAGTCGGGAGATTGTGTGTAATGGGTCAAAACAGGCAATTGTTGGTAGACCCATAGTACTATTGTCCACAAAAGATTGGTCATTGTAAAAATAGTGTCATACACAAGTTACAGTCACAAAAATGATTATATCAGTAGTAACTTATTTATTTATTAGGACCCATCACCTATAAGAGATAACACATAACCCGAATCCACCCATTTTATAAGCTAACGCGTCTAAACTTTAAAAACTTTCTACTCTATTGATTGAACCCTATCATACTTGGTTCAAATAATTGATCATGTTACGCTCACTACATAAGTGCAAACATGGAGGCCAAACAAAAGTGGGTAGGATGTCAAAACGAGTTTTGGTCAAACAGGTAAATATAAGGACGGGTCAAGGCAAGTTGACCCACCAATCATTTTATGCTCATCTTTTGAAAAACTCTTTAGTATACTTAATACATCGACCACAAATTTCTCTTTAAGAAACACTTAGCACACTAAGTGAAAAAAATAGTACTAGTATAAAAGTTGGTCAAAAGTTGTTTTGGATCAACCCAATCTGTGTCAACTGTACAAAAATTACCCGTTACCCCCGACCCACTCAATTTTGCCACCTGTTGGAGGTCTTTAACACTTGAGTATCATCGGGTGCACCCTTTATGCATTTAAACATATACTATGTCATAGTAAATTGAATAAATGATTGAAGCATACTATGCTAGAAAATTCCAAAAGTTACCTGAAAATGGTAGCTATCAAGAAGACAACGTATACGTCTAAACAACGGAACCATGACCTTCTCAAACTCATCAGTCCGTATCAACTCAAGCAACTCTTCCAACTCACTCAAAAACATCAACTGCTTCTGACTACTTGTTACAGGCCAATACTTTAACAACCCATTTATTACAACACTCATAAGCTTCGGTTCTTTTTCTATAAACTGAACAACACAATACGTTAACTGATGATGATAACTACCAAGGGATTTTGGTTTATGAAGTGGAATTAAAACCCGTGACAGAAACATTTTGTGCTCTTTCTTCAATGGCAATGCAAATCCGCTAATCACACTACCAAAGATTTCTAACAATTCCGCAATCCCATTGTGTTTTTCAGTTTCAAACACGAATCTGAAGATAATATTGCTGACAGACATTCGAATAAACGGTCTGTGAACCATGAATTTACCATAAATTCTGTGTAGAACTGACTTTAAGCATTCACGCTCACGCGGGTCCTCCGAATCAAATAAGTTGAGTAATTTTAGTAAGAACGGGTGATCAATATATTGTTTGGCTACTTTTGGATCAAGAGAGTTTATACTAACGAAACGAAGGAGTATTTCATAAACAAGTTGTATATGTGACCATGCTGGATCAAACCATGGATCATCAACTTCCGTTTCCCCACGTGGCGAATCTGAGTATTTTGGAGGGAACTCGCGGAAAAGATTATCCCCGCACATTTTACAGATTGCTGACATGACGGGTTCGGTAAGTTTTATGGATTCAGAAACAAGAACATCAAGAACTTCACCTAAAACTTGCTGTTTTAGATCTTTTTCAACATTGTCTTTATCTTGATCATCAAAATCGTATATTGTTGAACAAAGATTCAGCTTGCTGATAAAAAGTTTCGGTCGTTCTGAATTCTGGACATCTTTAAATTGTAGATGAGGTTGGATCATCTCACCATTGGATGTAGGGAAAATAGACGACGACATCTTTTTAACAACATTTAATCGACTTGAAATGACGTTACAAGTGTTGGTGAAGCTGCCATTGTTGGGCGCGTTGGTGGTTGCATCGGTTCCTTCTGAATAGCTAGGATTGGATTTTGATGATTTACGGGGAAGCTTGGCAAGAATCTGCTTAAGCATAGTAGGAATAGTTGAATTCGCAGCCAATAATAAGCCTAGAAACAGAAATGTTAAATCATCGTCAGCGAAGAACTGAAGAAACACATGGTTAAGAAGGGTATGTACTACTATTACAGAAACATAATTCAATTTACATATCATCATTACTAACTCTATATTCGAAAAAGTTACAAAAACCCGAATTCAACGCAACATAAATCATGTAGCAACATTATCACCTAATTCAAGAACAAATCTAATCATGATTCTTGATCTCATTCAATACAGAAAAATTGTACTGTAGCTTTTTAAGAAAAGCTATGCCTATAAATGTCACTTATACCATGGAAATTCAATCTTTTCAAGAAAATCTAATATTTTGCTAAATCATCTCATACAAAAGTTTTAGCACTTTTAAGAAAATATTTCAAAAGCTAATACCAAGGCCTATAATCTCAAATCATATGAAAGAATAATCAAACTCATCAAGAAAATCTAATATTCATTGCTATGATCTCACACTATACAAGAAATTAAAAATTTTGAGCTTTACAAAAAAATAAAAATAAAAATAATACTATAATCTTATATGAGAAAAGTAAAATTATTTTTAGAAAACTTAACACTCATATATTAATTTCTACATAAACATATATCTATAGATCCAAAACATTCACAAAAAACACAAAAAGTACAACTATAAACAACAACAAAGTACTAGTACTTAAACTAGCAGATCTACAAACTTACCAAGAAAGATATACAAAACACAAACTATAAACAAACCCCAGATCAAAAAATGCACCAAAAACATAGAACAAAAAAAGGTTACATGATCACTAACAAATATATGTACTACTAAACAAGAATATAAAAAACATGAAAATGGCAGTAAGGTTTTGTCACATAGTAAAATGTCTTTACTCTTTACATATAAAAGGAAAGATGGCAGTAATAGTATAATCTTTAAAGTCAGAGCACTGAAAGAATCAGGTGGTATTTACAGAAGATCTATGCATTTTTTATATGTATATATATTTTTTTTTATATAGAGAGAGAATATGTATATAAACCTGGGCTTTCTGGGACAAAAATGGACATGGGTTGTTTTTATTTTTGGAGAGAAGAGGACATGCAAATGGGAGAGAGAGTTTTGAGAATCTTGAGGTTGAAGACAATAGTAGTAATAATGATGGTTAAAATGGAGCCCATTGCTTTCACTTTTGATTTATATGTTTGTGTGTCTATGTTTCTATGTGTGACAGTATGTGGATCCAAGAAATGGTTTTGGTTTTGGTGTATGGTTTTGTGCAAAGTAAATGTAAATGCAAATAATTGTGTTTTGTATTTTATTTTATTTTTATTTTTTACTTTTTTTTGTAATCATTTATTTTAATATTTTTTTGTCGATTAGTTTACGAGGTCTAATTTTATCGTCATACAAACTCAAATTGAGTAATATCTTCTCTTTTTAAGAGATTGACATGCTAACTTCAGTATTGTTTGCACCTAGTAGAAATAGAACTTAGAAACAGACCTCTCGTATACTAGTGATGGTAGTCACAAATCAGTTGTCACTAATTATTTGCCGAGCTTAAGAGTTTATCGAAAACTTGATAATCTAGCAAGTGATTTATTATGGTTATTTAGATCTAACTTATAAAGGCTATAGAATCAAGATAACAAGCTTATAAGCCATGAACTGAGTTTATGAGTTTAATAAATGTCAATAAGCTTATAACTACATCAAATAAGCTAACACAAACACCTCCTTGATCTACAATTCCGGAGACACGTTTGAGATGTGTAAGTTGTTCTTGGATGTACTTTGAGAATGTGGTTATCTACACATTACCTTCGATATTTTGTTTGAGAAACTGAGCGAGTTGATGTTGCCATGGAAATTGAGTAAGATGGTTAAATTTTTTGTATAAGAATAAGAATGGAGATACTGTGATTGAGAATACACAAAACACGTGTCAAACTTTGAATGAATTAGCTTAGATATAATTAGGCATACATTTTAAGCATGTCAATCACTACTTTATCGCTTGTTATTAACATATGTGAAAATGTTTAGAGTTTGTGTTCATATAAAAATTGTCCGTTTATATATGTAATCAAGTTTTAGAGTGTTCTTTTTCTTTTTTCTAGATCCAAATTTGCATTAAGAAAGTTCAGTGAAGTATGAAACGAGTTTAAAGTTTAAACACCAAAACCATTTTGTCTATGCTTTTTTGCTTTGTCTTTTAGCAATTTCCAACATAAGGAGAAAATTCTAAAAGCAAAAAGTGCTTTATATGATGGCAATTTATAAAACAAAGTTTTTTACCACTTGTGTAAAAATTATTGTTAATTACTTTTTTTGAACATAATTATTGTTAATTACTATTACGTGTTTGAAAATATGAATACTTGTGGACAATGTTAAATTAATTTAGTACAATATCAAAATTATTTTATGCATCATTTTTATTGTTAAAATATTCTTGTTACAGAAAACCAAAGTTTGGTACATGATTGAGTGACTACTATTGACAAAGTTAAATGCAGTAAAGCTTGGCATGTGAGTTGACTGTTTGTGTGTACTTTTTAATATTTAAATAAAACCATACACTAAATGTATAGTACTTGAATTTTATTTTAAAAGCAACCAATTAATTTTTTTTTGAAAGGTGAATTTCAACTTAGAATCGACCACCTTCGCGGACAGCGAAGGCCCCATCGCCACCCCGCCAGACTATGTTGTCTGAACCGGGTCCACGCTGATCTCAGGTGGTAACAGGTTTCCCCCGGAAACCGTACTGCCTCCACACAAGTTTACCTTGCTGGAGAAACAGCCGGATGAAAACCGGGCCATACTCAAGATTCGAACCCCCGCAACGAGTGGCACAAGGGTTCAAATCCATCATTGGAACAAGGGTTCAAAAGCAACCAATTAATAGAAGGTGAATATCAAGAAAGTTTGAAAACGTAAAGCTGGAATTATAGTTTCAAATTATAACTTTTTTTTAACGGATAGATTGGAAAAATATCACACAGAAGTTATACTTATGAAGCCATTTTTAGATAGAGTAAGGTTTTTTTTTTTAAGTGATTGTTTGGACATGTGTAGGCCAAGTGTCTGGTCAAATTGCAAGCCACTTATTCCAATTTTGAAAAAGTGCAAGGTTTTGAGAGCAGTTTGGATGTGCAATTATCGTTCTTGATAGAGATTGTGTACGCACTTTCAAAATTCATATGTTCTCATGTTAAATACGATAATTACATACTAAAGTTTCTCACAAAAACTACGCATGCATTTTTGAATTTGTAAAAACCACGTCTTCAATTTAGCCAAACCACATAAACAATATTTACAAGTTACTCTTTTATATAAAAGTAGGATTAGATTTCAGACTAACTCATTTCTTTTACTTATTTTTTTATTGACAAAAACAATAGTAAACGTATAAATCTATGATCTGAAGAATTGAATATTACTCTTTGTGGATAAATTTATACAGTACATGTTAAGAGTATCACATGTGGTGGGCTAATAATGTACTGCTTCTTTGCTTACTCATTATCACACCCATGTGAATATGATTGTTCATCAAGGAAAAGAATCCTATCATAATTCTTGATGATGAACCAACACTAACACAAGTTTAATTAGTATAATATCTAAAGTGACTATTTCTTTATTTATCAGGTGGCCCATGTTAGCTAGATAGATTGAGTTAGAGATGTTAATAAGAAACAGATAAGTTAAACAAGTAATAATGGGGTGTTTCTTTAAGCTTATAGAGTTGGCTTATGGCTTATTTAGTTTTCGATTTATGTTTTATAAAACTAAACTTTTTGGCTTATTTTGGGAAATATGAGGTTATGTAAGCTTATCATATCATAATAAGTTTATATAAGCTGAAAATTATTAAAATAATCCACAAAAAATGTGCTTAAAAAACATAAGTCGAAAACCAAATAGCTATAAGCCCGCTATATAAACTTAAACAAACATCCGCTAAGTTGTTCGAAAATGTAGTCAAATTTGTGCAATCAAACCACTGTTTTACTTTTTCTCTTTTATTCTTTTATGATTCAACCATAATACTTTTAAGAAACCCTTCCTATTCTTTATATCTAAGAAATATACTCCGTAATAGATTAGCATTGTAGTAGTTAGTTTTAGCTTCTCAGCGTCATCATCTCTATGATTCTCCGGCGACAGAGTAAAAAAGCATATACTTGAAGAAGATAATCGTCCGGTGACAGAGTAAAAAAGCAAGGTAAAAAGTGAGAATGAGAAAGTGGTAAATATATAGGTTGTGTGGGGAAAGGCAAAATGTCGCGTCGTACAGTAGCGGCATGACGTGGGATAATCTAGGGCGTCCAATCTATGTGGCATATACTGTTATACACGTGGTAGAGTCTCGTCAAATGAGGAAAATTCGAATCTATATTAAAAAATGGCCATGGGTTATTTTCCTCACTTGGCCCGGTCAACCCCATCGAGTCTATCCCGGGCAAAATTATATAATATTCTCAGAGATAAACATTGGAAGGTTTTCAACCGCTAGTACAATACTAGGAGGACTTGTTGGCGTATGTGTCCGGACGACACGTGTTGGAGCGGACGATTCTCCACATGTCCGGAGGACATGGTCCAAAGGAACATATGACGAATAAGAAAAACATGAAGGATCACCCTTATCATCCAAAGGATCCTTTTAACCAATGGTTCATGCCATAAACCATGCATGCGCCTCCTATCCCGGATATTATGAGATCTTGTCCCTCACGTGACTTGACACCTAGCATATTGGCTAGGTGTAGACCGGATAGTTCTTTCCCAATGCAACGGGTTTGGCGTCGTATAAATACCCCAAGCACATTCAATGCAAACTAATACACACGCATTTACTCTCACATTTATTACTATACCATTCGGCCTATTGCCAATACTTATTCTCACGCCGAAGCTTGGTCTTGGGGTCACACCCAAGGCGATGCTAACGCGTGTTTTTCTTGTGTAGGTACTCGAAGGACCACTAGTACAAAGACAACCTCCGGCGTCGACTTTTTTTTTACCGTGCCGACGTCATGACGTCGGCAACATACCTTCTCGACGTCATGTCGTCGGCAGCAACTAGTCGACAGAGCCGCGTCGGCAACGTCTCTACCGACGAATAACGCCGACGACAGTGCGGGACCCACATGATTTTTGGTCAAACGAATGGGGGTGTCCGACATTTTGTTACCGACGTCAGGTCGTCGGTAATGTAATAATTATTTAACGCATTAATTAGATTAACTTAATTTAGTCAACGAAAGTCAAATTTTTTTGTAAATGTTGCCGACGACATATAGTCGGTACCGTTTGAAATTAGTCACCACGTGCGTTATTATGCCGACGACGTGTAGTCGGCACCGTTTGAAAATAGTTAATATGTGTATTATATTGCCGACTCCCTGTAGTCGGCACCGTTTGAAAATAGTTAATATGTGGATTATATTGCCGACGACATGTAGTCGGCAAGAAGTTATACTGCAGCTGCACAGCAGCCTGCGCAGCTGCCCTGCCCAGATTTTTGCCGCAAAATTGTGCAGCAAAAATCTACTAATTCCAGTTTCATGTCCTGCTCTCATAACAACACATTCCAACACAAAACAATGGCTAAAACGACTATAAAGTTTATAACGGCTAAAACGGTTATATATAACCACTAAACAATTAATAAACTTTACAAAACGGCCATAAACTTTATAACACCCTCAAAATACATCATAAAGTTTACAAAACGGGTGTTATAATCGCTAAACGTAGCTACTATATCTACAAATGTTGCAATATCCTAAGTGTTCAAAGATAATAAGATTGGGGTCGTCCGGACATAGTTCCAAAGACAAAACAACACAAAATAATACCTCTACAGCCCATCGTCGTCATACAGCCCCTCGTCGTCATCCTGATCATCATCAGAACTCCCGCTGCGAGAGCCACTCCCGCTGCCAGAGCCACTCTCGCTGCCAGAGCCACTCTCGCCGCCTGAGCCCTTCGCGGGAGCGCCTGCGCCGCCTCCAGCTGCATGACGAGAACCACTCTGGCTAATAAACGCCTCCCATGTTGGGTTTGTCGAGACAAAACGTGTCAACAACTCAAGCTGCTTCTCAGTTTTCTTGGCTTTCTTTCTTTCTTTCTCCTTCTCTTTCTTAGCTTCATCCACTATCGTTTTAAATTCATCAATCTTCTCCTGAGCTTCAGCAAGCTTCCTGTCAAGCTTGGACGTACCTATAAACGAAATAATCAAAATTTAAAAATGGTCATTTCAATACATAAGATTATCCAACTTTAAATACCTATAAATGAAATAATCAAAATTTAAAAACGGTCATTTCAATACATAAGATTATCCAACTTTAAATACCTGGTGGAGCTGGAGGCGGCAAGTCTACCCGTGGCCTCTTCAAGAAGGGTACCACCTTGCCGACGCCGGGTATATGGCCACGCTGCTTGCCCCCGATTACCCGAGCAAATATCTCCTCCTCCGTGAGGCACGGCTCGTCTGCCGGCATATCGGATCTAGGCTCCCGTAGTCGGACCATCTCTTCCTGTGTAGTTGAAAAAAAATGAGAAAATTAATATATTAGTCGGGTTAATTACTAGATTATGTTTCAATAAATCACTAAGTGCGTGTTTGGAAAAAATAAATAAATAAATAACGATACTTACAAACCGAGCACGAGCCTCGTCCTGCAACCAAACACCATTCTTGAAGTGGGTGTCAAGATAGGTATCGAACATGGACGGATACCGGTGGTCCTCGCTGTTCTCGAACTGTATAAATATATACACATGCATATAGGATGAAACAAATTAAAATGACTAATCAAACACCATATATATTTTATTTAGTATAAATACTTTTAATTAATATATTCTTAAAATTAAATAATCTTATAAAAATAAAATGTGTCTTACATATTCGTGTCGAGATGCGGCAAATGATTTCGAACCGTGGCGGCTGAGAATCTTGTTCTTCTTTCTATTCTCTTTGTTCACAGCCAATCGTGTCTGGGCCTTCTCCATCATGTACTGGTCGACATACTTGTTCCACTCAGCCGGCTCCAAGTTCGGAGGAGGATTTCTTCTGATCTCGTCCACTCTCGCAGCCCCACCCTTTCTCGTAAAGTAATCGCGTTTCAGATCATGTTTATTGTCACGGTATCGGGTGGCGAAATATGCTGTGAGCGCCGACCGAATGGTCTCCCACTCCGGTCTGGTGTGGTGGCGCTCCAAATCGAACATACGCTGCAATCAAATATAGTTAAAATTAATATAAAGATATAAATAAATAAAAAAATGTTAATAAATGTACACATTCAAATAATTAAATATAGAGATATAAATAAATAAACAAATTTAAATAAATATGCACATTTAAATAAATAAACACGGTAACATAACAATATATATAAAAGGAAAATGAAATAACTGACCCCGACGCTTGGAAGGAAGTTAGCCGTCAGCTCCGGTTCTATATCGTACCAGGAGTCATAGTGTAGCGGCAGCTGTCGAATGATCTCGCCGACGTAATTGCCAAACCATGCTTGGTTCGGGCCCACATGAGTGTAAGTCCCCTTATCACCAATCTCAAAGTCAATAGACTGTAAGCCACGAAGTCTCACGGCAGCCTTGAGCTTCACATTCTTATTTTCTTCGCGTGGTCGTTGCCTACCGCCATTCTGACCTCCCCTACCCCTGCCTCCCCCCCTGGCCCGACCTCCTCGGCGGGGTCGCCCTGATCCTGCAATTGGAGTGAGTGAAAACGTCATAAAGTAACTTATATAGATATATGTATATATATATATATATATATATATATATATATATATATACACACATATATCTATATATATACATAATATGTGTATATATATATATATATATATATATATATATATATATATATATATATATATATATATATATATATATATATATATACACACATATATCTATATATATACATAATATGTGTATATATATATATATATATATATATATATATATATATATATATATATATATATATATATATATATATATATATGTAATCTAGAAATTCTTACCACTAGCACGGTGCCCGCCCTCAATCTGACGGGTAGGGGAAGGTGGTGGATCATCGGCACCGTCACCACCATGACTCCGTGCAACTGTTGCTGCCATCTGTAAAAGTACAAGTTGAGTAACATATAGAAATTCGGGAACAAATTAACATAAGCATGCACACATTCAAATACATACACATTCAAAAGAAATATACACTTTTAAACAATCCATAACAATTTCATTAAAATAAGTGTCATTTTACAAGTTACATTTTAAGATCAATCTGCACAATCAAAATCACTATCATAAACAACATTAGTCGCAACTTCAACTTCATCATCAGAATTGTTTGCGACTTCATTATCAGAATATGCTAAATCATAAGGATCGTCGTCTTCATCATCAATAAAATCATCGTCGTCATCAACAGGAATGATTGGTGGTGGTGCCTCAACTAACGTTGATTCACCATCGATATTTAAGGTTCCAGGTTCCAAATCATTCAAATTAGCAGACAGTTGGAGATCGGATGAGTTGTTGCCATGTATCACATCATCATCGTCTTCTACCACGATGACATCCCAGATTGTGTTGTGATTTACTTCTTGGACGACCTTCCAATGGAGTGGTCGTCTGGCAGGATCTTCAAGGTAGAAGACTTGTTTTGCTTGTGTTGCGAGAATGTAAGGTTGATCTTCGAACGCATAGCTACATGCCAAAATTTTTGTCATGTTGTTTCTAGTGGTAAAACGTTGGACTCTACGGTTTTTGTTGCTTAAGTCGAACCACTTAACTCGAAACAACACAACTTTGAACTGGGAATATGCGAACTCCAGAATATCTTCTAGTTGACCATAATACATTTCTCCCTCCTTCTCACCAGGTGAACAAATTCCGCTGTTCTGAGTTGTACGTTTTATATCGCGGCTGTGTACGACAAACCTCACACCGTTGACTGCGCAAGAGTTGACTGAGATTGGGGTCGGTGATGGTCCACAAGCCAAAGCGAATAAGTCGGGAGTACAGCTTGGGTCATCAGCTATGTAAATTTTACGGATCTATGAAAAAAGATAAGAATAGATGGAGATGAGTAATAGTCGTTATTTATACATGGAAATACATACAATAAGTTTACCTTCGTCTCAAACCAGCTCGGAAATGCTTGTTGCATGTCGATATTAGGAAATTCGCTGAAAATGTTCATGATATTAGAATAAATCAAAAAGATAACTTGGGAAACAGAAATTTCAAAATATAAACGCATACCTCTCGAACTCGTCCATGTACTTGTCGATCTCAGGACTGTTGTGAAGTACATACCATATCACTCTCTTCATTTCTGGGAGACCTAACTTAATCAATGTCTCTTTACCAGAATTGGTACATAGTGATCGGAACACCTGAAAATCACTGGTTGGGCGAGGACGGTCCTGAGATGCAGCGGGATGATTAAATTTTGTCCCAACACCACGAAAATAACGAGAACAGAAAGTTAATGCTTCATCTGCAACATAACCCTCCGCTATTGAACCCTCCGGCTTAGCTTTATTTCGGACATAGTTTTTAAGCTTCTTCATGTATCTTTCAAATGGATACATCCACCGGAATGAAATAGGACCGCCTTGAATAGCCTCTTCAGGTAAATGCATAACCAAGTGAATCATAATGTCAAAAAAAGCAGGAGGATATATTTGCTCGAGACTGCACAAAATACTGATCAACTGGTCTTTAGCTTTCACCATGTCTTTCACCATCAAAGTTCGGGCGCAAATTTGCTTAAAGAAGAAACAAAGTTCGATCAATGGTGTATAAGTCTGTGCGTCCAAGTATTGCTGAAGTCCATAAGGAAGTAACCGTTGCATCATTATATGACAGTCATGAGACTTCATGCCCGTTATATTGTTATCATCTTTGGTCACTTTTGACTTGAACTTAGATCCGAACCCATCTGGTAGCTTAACTGTTTTGATGTATTGACAGAAGAGTTTTCTTTTATCGGGTGTGAAGGAGTACTTTGCATGAGGCTTCGAGCACTTCCCGTTTTGTTTGTTTCCGAGCCACAACTCCTGTCGAATGCCCAGAGCTTCCAAATCTTGTCTTGCCTTCGCGGTGTCTTTAGATTTGTCATTCATTAACAAGGTGTTCAAGATACTCTCCAACACATTTTTTTCGATATACATGACATCTAAATTGTGTGGTAGAGAAAGAAAAGACCAATATTCAAGATCGTAGAAGATAGACCGTTTAGTCCAGTTCAGCTCGTCGTCATGATTACGTTTTATCTTCCCACCACCATAATCCGGATGTTTCCCCAGCACACGTGTGGGAAATTTCGCAAGTTGAGTCAAGATATCTTTTCTAGGAGGCTCTCTATGATCGGGTTCACCACTGAATGTAGTATCGTCCCTCCTCCATTTATGGTTTTTTTTTAAGAATCTTCTATGACCAACATAAGTTGTTTTGCTTATCACACGCGTAGCCGGAGTGTCTACTTTGCATGTAGGGCAAGCGTAGTAACCTTGCCCTTGCCAACCAGACAAACTACTTCGAGCAGGAAAATCATTGATGGTCCATAAAAGCATCGCTCTCATGTGGAATTGAGTGCCTGTAGCAACGTCCATAGTCAAGATACCTGGTTTTTTCCATAATTTCACAAGGTCATCAATCAAGGGCTTCAAGTAAACATCGATGTCCTTCGCCGGTGATTTAGGGCCAGGAATCAACAACGTCAACATCAAAGAAGTCTCTTTCATGCATAACCACGGAGGCAAGTTGTATGTTGTTAATATAACCAGCCACATGTTGTAAGTCTGACTAAGGTTTCCGAACGGATTGAAACCATCAGCAGCCAACCCTAATCGAACGTTTCGTGGTTCTATAGCAAAATCCGAATATTTATTGTCAAACTTCTGCCATGCTTTACCATCAACCGGGTGTTGCATCTTACCGTCCGTAGACTTTCCAGTAGCATGCCAAGTCATATGTTTTGCAGTGTGAATAGACTTGTACAAACGTTGTAGTCTAGGAATGATAGGAAAGTAACGCAACACCTTGTTAGGAACTTTCTTCCCCGTTGTTTTATTGTCTTTCCATCTACTCGTTTTGCAAACCGGACAATACTCCAAATCTTCGTCATCCCCCCGATATAGAAAGCAATCATTTTCACAAGCATGTATCGACTCGTACCCTAACCCGACCTTTTTAAATGTCTTCTTTATATGATAGTATGACGGTGGGAGATTGTAACCTAACCTGGGCGGAAATACCTCCTGGAGAAATTTTAGCGTTTTGTTAAATGAAGTATCACTCCATTTACCGCTGACCTTGAGATGTGTAAACTTTGCCATAAAATCCAATGTTGTCATAAAGTCACAACCCGGGTACAGAGGCTGGTTGGAACTTGCAAGTAACTCTTCATACTCGTTACGCAGAGGAGGTGTCGCTGCTTGAGTAGGCTCGTTACTTGTCTCGCCAATATTTCCGTGAGTCGGCTCATTATTCGAAGGAATATCAAGAATAGCATTTTGATCATTATTCGGAGGAATATCAAGAATATCATTTAGGCACGCACCCATGTCACTCATCTCACGTTGTGTTGTGTTATCAAGAATAGCATTTTGATCATTATTCGGAGGATCCGGTTCACCGTGATCCTTCCATTGTGTATAAGTTGGGTCCCACCCATTTTGACCTATGTGGTTTTTAAGACCTTCGAGAGATACCCATGGAACATTACAACAACGACGACACGGACATTTTATTTTTCCGGAATTATTCAATAACGGTTTGCAATGATGGAGGAAGGCGGCAAGACCATCAAGAAATTCTTTTGAACCACGATGATCTATACGGGTCCAACTCTTATCAATTATCATAACTGCATTTTTATGATGCAATCGGTTATTATATGCACTTAATTAATGATTACGAGTTGTTTTGTTCACCTAGCGCAACTATGGAAGGCAATCCTAACCCACCCTTTGAATGATTCGTCCCATATATGAATATGTATAACTGATTTACTATTTGAGAAAATTTCGGTAGCATTTCCCCTCAACTCCCCAAATATGTGCATTAAGATGGACATATTCGTAGGAGTAAAGGAGAAACACTGTCGAAATAATCTCAAATAGTAAATCAGTTATACACATCCATATCCTAAATGAGACAAAACATTCAAAAAGCAGTCCCAAACAGGGGACTTTCCGAAATTAATTTCTAATAAATTAATTCCGGACGGGTTTTCTATAGGATGATTAACTTCGGACGGGGACTTTCCGAAATTAATCACTAAAATCCTAAAACATTCACAAAAGTCTAACAATAGCATATATTTTAAGTTAAACAATTAGAATATAAACAATTATGAAATATAAGCCGAAAACAAAACAATATAAGCCGAAAACCAAACAATTAAAGTTAAACAATTATATAGTTACTAACAAACACACTCTAAAATCACACTATTTTTTTTTCTTTCTTTTACTAGTTTAATATTTGCATCCTTCGGAATATCCTACTTAATACATACCTTGGTTGTGTCGTTAAAACCAACCAAAAAACTAACCAAACGCAATATCCTACTTAATACTTAATCCGTAAACTAATACTTAATCACATTTCACAATCCGCAACAATTAATCCCTTTTATATCAAAACCTAATATACTAAACTACAACAAAGCATAAAAATGAATAAAAAAAAAAAAAAAAAAAAAAAAAAAAAAAAAAAAAGGAATACATATTGTCTCGGCTGTGGTATCGGCTGTGGCTCGGCTGTGGTATCGGCTGTGGCTCGGATGTGGTATCGGCTGTGGTATCGGGCTATAATAAAAGAGAGCAACAATTAATATATATCAAAAGTTTAAACAAAAAACTGTTGTCGGCGACATGTCGTCGGGATACCAAAAGTTAATAAAAAAAAATAAAACGAGGTACATTACCTGCTGTCTTGGTTGTCTCGGCTCTCACCCTCGGCTCTCGCTCTCGGCTCTCACCCTTTTTACCTGCTGTCTTGGATAACAACAAAAAATAAACAAAAATTAAAAAATTAATAAACAAAAAATAAATTAACAATAATAATAACAAAAATTAACAACAATAATAACAATTAAATTAATAATAATAACAAAAATTAACAAAAATTAGAAAAATTTTTACCTGCTATTGTGTTGAAGAAAGGAGGGTTGGGGAAGAAGAAGAATTAAACAAAGGAGGGGTTGGGGAAGAATTAAACGAATGAGGAGGAGGAGGAGGAGGTGCACAGTGGTGCTATTGTGTGGAGCTGCGGTGTGGTGTGGTGTGGTGTGGAGCTGCGGTGTGGTGTGGTGTGGTGTGGTGTGATGTGGTGTGGTGTTGATAATCGCCGGAGGAGGAGGAGGAGGAGGTTGTGTGGTGTGGTGGTGTTGATAATCGCCGGAGGAGGAGGTGTGGTGTGGTGTTGATAATCGCCGGAGGAGGAGGGGAGGAGATAAAAAAGTTATAAGTTTTTTTTTCTAAGTGTTGACCCCAGATCTATTTTGTTATATCCTTTAATATTACCGACGACATGTCGTCGGTAAAGTAAAGTTATTTGTCGTTTCTAGTTTGGCGGGATGTATGAAATTTTGGTGAAAATTTTGGCGGTTATATTACCAACGACAAGTTGACGGTAATATTATAAATACTTTTTATAAAATTAAAAAAAAAATTAAAAATAGTTTTATAAAATAAAAAAATAAGTAGTTAAATTTTTTATTTATTATAAATACTTTTAGAAAATTAAAATAAAAATAGTTTTATAAAATTAAAAATAGGTAGTTAAATTTTTTATTTATTATAAATACTTTTATAAAATTAAAAATAAAATAAAAATAGTTTTATAAAATAAAAAAATAAGTAGTTAAATTTTTTATTTATTATAAATACTTTTAGAAAATTAAAATAAAAATAGTTTTATAAAATAAAAAATAAGTAGTTAAATTTTTTATTTATTATAAATACTTTTATAAAATTAAAAAAAAAATAGTTTTATAAAATAAAAAAATAAGTAGTTAAATTTTTTTATTTATTATAAATACTTTTATAAAATTAAAAAAATAAAATAAAAATAGTTTTATAAAATTAAAAAATAAGTAGTTAAATTTTTTATGGTTATACACTAGATGATTAACGAACGAGCCGAGATGTTATGGTTCTACACTAGATGATTAACGAACGAGCCGAGATGTTACGGTTCTACACTAGATGTTTAACGAACGAGTCGAGATGCTATGGTTATACATGAGATGTTAAACGAACGAGTCGAGATGCAATGGTTATACATGAGATGTTAAACGAACGAGTCGAGATGCAATGGTTATACATGAGATGTTAAACGAACGAGTCGAGATGCAATGGTTATACATAAGATGTTAAACGAACGAGTCGAGATGCAATGGTTATACACTAGATGATTAACGAACGAGCCGAGATGTTACGGTTCTACACTAGATGTTTAACGAACGAGTCGAGATGCAATGGTTATACACGAGATGTTAAACGAACGAGTCGAGATGCTATGGTTATACATGAGATGTTAAACGAACGAGTCGAGATGCAATGGTTATACATGAGATGTTAAACGAACGAGTCGAGATGCAATGGTTATACATGAGATGTTAAACGAACGAGTCGAGATGCAATGGTTATACATGAGATGTTAAACGAACGAGTCGAGATGTAATGGTTATACATGAGATGTTAAACGAACGAGTCGATATGCTATGATTATACATGAGATGCAATGGTTTTACCTAACAACTTTTTTTCTACCTAACACCTTATCCTCACAATATAAACACACACACACACATACTCATCTCACTATATCTATCTCTAGCAGTTTCTGTTTTCTGGCGACACCAGCATTTTCCGGCCGCCGGAATCTTTTTCTGGCCACCACCTTTTATCACCTCAACTTGTAGATCGGGCCACACCGGTCACGATTCAACCACTCAACCTCACAACCACAAACATACACTGTTATCATGGTGAAGAAGATGGCAGAATTTGAAGTTTTTCCTTGTCCTTGTGAACGAGGAGACATGATTCTGCGAGAATCGTGTAAATCTTACTCCTGTGGTAAACTATACTATGCGTGTCCTTTCTCGCAGGTGAACAATTACATATTTTTTCTTTAAATAATTTGGTTAATTAGTTGTTAAAAATAATAGTTTTTACTCTTTAACAGCCTGGGACAGATGACCATGGATGTAATTTTTTTTTATGGAAGGAGGAACGACTCGCCAAAATGATGATCGGTTCTCTAGGAACTTCAACATCAAGCGGTTCTGGATCTGCTCCAAAACGGTGCTCAAACTGTCATGAAAAAAATCTTAGAATAAACTTGCTGGAGGCACAAAAACAGGTGTTGGAGGCACAAAAACAGGTGCTAGAGACAAAATTAAGGGTGTTGGAGGCAAAACTTGACATGGCAACGTATCCCAACCACGACCACGCATGTCAGTCGGATGCAATACTCCGTGACCTTGTAGGTGACATGGATAAATTTCATATGTAGTACTGTTATCGTTGTTATTGCTGTTGTTTGTTGTTGTTGTTGTTGTTGTTGTTGTTTTTGATGTTTAATAAAATGTTGTTGTTGTTGTTTAATAAAATGTTGTTGTTGTGGAGCAATAATTAGAACTGAAGGAGCAATAATTATCAAACACAAAGGCAAACTGTTTATTTAAAACAAGCAAGAGTTCTTAACCACATGCATTTTCATACAGACTCAAACTAAACAACTCGACAACCAAACTAAACAACTCAACAACCAAAGGAAACAACTCAAACTAAACAACTCGACAACCAAACGAAACAACTCAAACTAAACAACTCGACAAACAAACGAAACAACTCAAACTAAACAACTCGACAACCAAACGAAACAACTCGACAACTAAAACAACAGATCAAACGAAACAACCCGTTTATTTTTTTTTTTGCGGCTACTTCCCGCTTTACTTGAACTCGCACCATCTTTTCCCTTCCTTGCTCTCATTTCCTTGATATGTGCAAACGTAGCTTCAAGATTTGTGATCCTATTTCCCAGATTATCAAGTTTTGTTTCCAACGTACTTTCAGCTTCGTCGTCACCTCCAACAGCAACAACTTGAGCTTCAGCAGCAGCTTGAGCTTCAGCAGCATCTAGCTCGTCCATGTACTCTTTGTAGTACGGCTTTTTCCTACATCATTCGATAATCTTGTCTCTCATCCACGGTTCAGCATCCTTAAAATCACCATATTCCTCATAAACTGAATGACCAAAAGTTAACATAACTTCATTAAAGAGGAGCTCGTGTGACAAGATTTTTGAATACTCCTCTTCAACTGTGCAACCACGCCAAGTCATGTGTGTTTTGTAAGAATTGACGATTGAATTATTTGTGAGATGTATAAAATGAGACGGAAATAATTTTGTGAAAATGTATATGTAGATGTGTAAAATGAGACGGAAATGATTTTGTGAGAATGTATATAGGTAAAAAATGAGACGGGAATATATTTGTTAGGTGATATATAGGCTGAATTTTTGGAGAGATATTCCCGTCGACATGTCGACGGGAACAAAACGCGGGAAAATTCCCGCCCAATTATTGGCTATAATGTACACGCGGTTAAAATAAGTGCCGACGTCATGTCGTCGGCGTCGTTAAGGCGGGAAAAAACCCCGCCCAATTATTCGCTATAATTCACAAAAGGGAAAAACCAAAATTTTGACTCAAATTGGTACCGACGTCATGTCGTCGGCGTCGTTAAACTAGGAGCTATTAATTATTAATCATTGGTTAATCCCACGCTAACCACAATTTTTTTGTGTATTTATATATCACCGACGACATGACGTCGGCACGTGTTTTGGCGGTCAAATTCTCGCCTATTTTTTCACCAGGTTTATCAATAGTCAAACATGTTGTTATGATACCGACGACATGACGTCGGTAATATTCTAGATTAAAAATTCAACGCAGCCTTGTCTGGGTCAAGCCAATTTTTTTTTGTTTAGCGTATGGTGCCGACGACATTGAGTTGTCGGCATTGTGCTCGTCGCCTGTTCTCCTGATTCTTGTAGTGGACGTTGCTTCATCTAGTCTAAAGGAACCGTGCTCTATCCGGTGAGCAGATTTTTACTTCGAACACTTAGCATACATCTTTGCATGAGATACAACCTACAAAGTAATTCAAACCGCAAGAAGAAGCATAACTTGTATTAGCAATCCCAACCATGGCTTAAAAAATGCTTTTAGTCGAATTGCAATATACTTTGTGTGTGCTTCAACCATTATAATTTATAGCAATCATGAAGCCCTTATTTGAATCTCGTTCCCAACTAATCGATCACAACTCGACTTTCAACTTCTAGATAGTCTTCGATTGAGTGAGCTAATTGGTAAACTTTATAACATATAATCTAATTAAGTGAGCTAAACCTGGCCTATTTTATTAACTTTATGTGTCATATATCCGTGAAACCTATAAATTAAAGTCTATTAACATATTTAGATTGGTCTTGTGAACATGCTAAAAGATTGGACCAAGATTTATGTTGGGCAACCTGTGTTTAAGGCTTGACCAAGTGGATTGAACACAAAGTACAACAACAGTTCCAATAGCTTAGTTAGAATGTAGACAGATCATACATCTACCTCAGACAAATTTCGAGGGCATATGGAGGCCGCTTCAGGATGGATCGAGCACAAAGTCTAAAACATGAAAAACATAATTTGAAAAAAAGTTAGATGTCTAGATGAGTTAATCCTCTATCTATTTTTGTTAATATAGAGATGGCGTGTAACAGTTTAGATGCATTAAGGTTAAGGATCATAGAAACTATCTCGTTACAATGTACTGTAACATGTGTAATGTAATAAACCCAAGCTACCCTAACCTATGCAATCTATTAGGGAAATTACATGTCTATATACATAGGACATTGCTTAAGCATTTTGTTAGATGTTTAAAGAAGTTATCTAAAGTCGGCGAAACTATCTCATATCTACGTATCCTATTAGACATTATATTTTTAGGCGAGTTCTTACTGATTAAGGTTTGCTAGTTATATGTTTGAGTTAGTTTTATGCCGTTGAGCTTGATGAAAGCTTGGCTTGAATGAAATCGAATCCGAATGTACCCTTTTAGCCTATGTATACTTAGCAAAGATGACGAGGGTTTGATATCAAAGCAATGGTTATGAATTGAAAGTATCCAACCATCTAAGATAATTCTATAAATTGTGGCACTATTTGGTAAGGCGTTCGTTTTTTCTCCTGTAGTATATGTTATATTCGGCTTATAACCTTAAAGAGCACTAATCTCCAGATTTTAGGTTAAGCTACGAAGGTTGCGAGAGTGAACAAGTTCATCTTTCGATTCAGAATTTACAGGGCATTGTGTCACATATCACCGCGCCTTCTCACCATATTTGGTATGGATGAGAAGCATGGTTTTGAAAGAGTTTAGAAATTTTTCCAAATCATGCAAAATAAAAATTTAGAGGGCATTGCCGTAAAATTTTCAAGAAAAAAAATGTGTATAGATATATATGACTTAATTTATGGGTGTTTGTAACGTATTACTACAATACCAATCACGAAACAGGTTTTATGGAATAATTAGTAGTAGACATTTCTGTTATGAACAATCAATTATCCCAACTTTCGCCTTCTTTTGCACATTTAGGACGCCAACGAGTCCTTCCTTTCATGATCTTGCCTTTACACTCACCCTCTAGTTGAAGTAGATGTTGGCAATCAACATGGTTATGATCAATTTTTTCACCATTGTTGTTTGAAAATACAGAAGTTTGAGATTGCAGCACGTTGTCCTTCCTACACTCTCGGCGGTACTCTAAAGTCATGCTAGCAAGCTCGTAGTTCTCCTGAATTTGCCGTGGAACACTCTACAATATATCACAAGTCTCTTGATTCATCAATTATGCGATAAACATACGTTATCCTGCATCTTTAAAGTAGAAAATTTGTTCTTTACCTCGAGGATCCAACCAAGATATTTCACGTTGTTAACATGTTGGTTCATATCCAAATCTTTCCATGTTGCCTGAATTTTCACGTATACAAGGATCGTGTCACATAAGTACTTAAGGTAGTAACAGAAAAACTTATCGGTACGTCTAGTTTGTCACAAAATAGGTGTCCGTTGAAATTTTCTTTTTTTTAAAGTACGTAAAGGTGATATCTTATTGGTTTATAGTGATTTTTTGTTAGGGTGTGTGTCATGTACGCCTCATAGTAGACACTTATTGTGAGACGAAGGAAGTATATAACTTACCAATAAACCTTTGCGAACATATTCAACGCTCTTATCTAGTTCCATATCGTTTTTAGTATCACCTTCAATAATAGGTGGTGTATCCAAATAGTATTGCTCTAATTCAGCTCGAACTTCATCCGGATATTTAGATAACCTTCTTGTTTCTTTATTCATCATCACCCAATTACTACAAGGCAACACATTCATATAAACAATCATGACAAATATTTGGAATAGGCGGTTTCTAGTGAAATGATTTTTACCTTGAAGCTCTTACTAATATCTTGCCTGTTTGGCTATCACGAAATAACCAATCAGTACGGCCACTATTTTTCCCCGATACAGCTCTCCAAGTATCTATTTGAACGACATCATCACTGTAGTAAATTTGAGAATGCCAAAAAACATCAACTAGTTTATCATCTTTCGGTGATTCGTATAAATGCGTATGTACAATAATTTGTCATTCTTATAAGTGCGTAAAGGTAAAATCAATAATACTATGCACTATACAAGGCGAGATAATCATCTGATAATAGTACCCTAAAACAAAGATTACGTTATACATATAGCATAAGAGTGTCATACCAAGTCGGATAATGATCAACTACTAATTGCATCTTCGTCACCACCCATACTAGGTTCTTCTTTTTCATCTCTGGTGACGAACCTAAGGCATCTCCTAGGAGTCCAATTGTCTTCGTATGATTAAGGGCCGTATCCTGTGAATAAAACTTCAAACTGTTAAAGTAAGAGTATAAGAAAATCATCCATTCAGGTACAGAATGACTATGTGTACCTGCATATGATTCATTAGCGTTTCTATTGAAATTGATCCATCTGGTCCAGTTTCATATGATCTAATACAAACATTTTGACGGTATATCAAGCCATCTTGAACCAGTCTCCCTAAGCCAACATCCGAAACCGTGGCTTGAGACTTTTTTTTCAAGTGAAACATCATCTCGTGTTCCCAAAAGTTTGTTGTAATTGCAGCGACGAACATACTCCAATCCATAACACCGCTTGTGGCTTGATCAGACTTTCTCTTCAGTTGCATGCACGACGTCGACGACAAATCATATGTTGTCTTTGTATCACACACGTCAATATTCTCTACCTTGCATCCAAGCTTACTACGAGATGTCATGCAACCTAAACCATGGCGTGGAGACCATATGCGAAAGAATGATGTTGTAGCAGCCATGACAACCATGTCTAGGGAAAAAGTTAAACTCAAATTATGTTAACTAATTGTAACAACAATGTTTAATGAAGTATTTGTTGTACTATTGTAATTATTCTTACAATTATTAAATATAAGGAAGGATAATGAAACATATATAGATGCACTCTTTAAAACCTTAGAAAGTAGCCCTTAAAGAAATACAAAAAGTAAGAGCTAGCTATGTATTAGACTATTAGGTTATTAATCTAGAATTACCTTTGGTGTTTAGAGTTCGTTTAGGACAGTTTGAAGGAAAAAAAACTTGGCCAAACCAATGACAATAATTCGAAACTTTTGCAAACAAAGTAGACAAAATTATTGATCTCGACCGGTTGAACCAGTTGAACCAATAAAGACTGTTTATCGTTCTTGCTTTTGCGATTTACCCGTTGGTCACCCGAAATATATATACAACAAGCATACAACTAGTTGACACCCATGTCTTTGCATAACACAAACATATGTTCTAACTTCTAACTGATTAAACTGCACATTTAGTCCTATACATGTGAAGTTATTGATCAGAAGTTAATTACGTATAATATATAAAAATGGTTTGGTTTTACCGAAACAAGCTACTTGACAGTCCAAAGTATAACTATTAGTCGATGCAGGAACAGTAAACAAATAAGGCCGATTCTCGTGTTGAACACGATTCCCTTAAAACAATTCCGTGTAGAATAACACGGTTGTTTCCCAGGGTATAACGGTTGGAGCAGGAGTACTGCCGGAGATGACGAACTTTGCCTAAAAATCTGACAGAATTTGTGTGTGTGTGTAAGCTTAGGGGAGACGTAGAAGCTGTCAAGTTTTTGGTGTATTTTTGGAACCACAAAGGAGCTAGTAGTTATACCAGTACTATTTTAAGGAAATGAATACCCTTTCAAATCACTTGAATGCTATTAAAGATGATTAAAAGGACGATGTAACCAAACATTAATTTGTTGTTACAACTTTCAATCATAAACAGGCTGAAGTTTTCTTACATTCAAGTTTTTCTAGGTTTGTGTTTCAACCACCACCTACTTTAAACAATGATATCATTCGCCTTAACTCCGTTTTGGACAAACGCTCGTTACGAAGCTCTCACAATGGACTACGTAACCATACAATAATTTAACCGTAAAAACTATACTTACTAATAGTAATTTATGTCCAAAGTTAGTGAAAACTCATTTTTTTCACAAAAATTTTCCAACAGTCTTATCAATAGTAAATTATATTTCGTTTTTTTTTACAATTAAAAAAAAAAAAAAAAAAAAAAAAAAAAGAGGCTAATCATGATAAAAATATAATCAAGTTAACAATTTTTGACTTAAGGGGTTTTGAATGTTTTCTAAGATCCTTAAAGAATCATGTTTCTATACTCAAATTTGTTAACTTTTTTTCGTAAATTAACTTTATAACCATAGTCTGTTATATAATTCGTTACATGTAATCTATCGTCCTAATGTTATATTTGTTAACATCAAAAAATCTTTAAAAAAAATAACTAATACTATAATACATACATTTATACCGCTGACACAATTAACACGTTATGCAAAATATCTCTAATATAACTCGGTTAACTTTTAAGATGCATATGACATTGAGAAAAGATTAAAAAACTCATTGCACCTCTTAAAAGTAACAGATTAAATTTCAAAAATCGTTCCTGTGGTATATCCAAATTAGAGACTCAATTCTAACTTTTTTCCAAAGTGTATATACTGTCCTTTTGGAAAACCTTTGGTACAGATATCGTTTTTACCCGGATGTGAAATGAATAAAATGTCCTGTATATAAAAACAATGAAGGCAAAGGCATTTCAGTTATTTCACACTAGACAGGGACGATATTCACACAAAACGTTTCTCACATGAGCGATATCTGCATTTTCAAAAAAGTAAAGATTACACCTACAATTTTAATATACCACACGAAGGGTTTTTGCAATTTACTCAAAGGAATAAAATGAAACAATTGAATAAAATTGACTACCTAAGTACCTAATGACATTGACAAAATATTTGTATTTATTTTTTGACAAAATAATATTAAGACATTAATTTTGTTATGGTTTGGTGCCTTTTGCCTTGGGTATGAACATTGGACTTTTTCACCAAATTTCCCCTTTGACCAAAACAAAACAAAATGAGATTCTTTCCTTCACCATCAAATTTACCTCAAATTCCCATTTAATTTCCAAAAAATTCATCCCAAAATCACTGGTAAGTATTTCCCTAATTATCCAATCATCACAATTTGGTTATATATATATATATATATATATATATATATATATATATATATATATATATATATATATATTAATTGATATGTTACTAATATCATAATTCTCATAATGGGTTGTTGGATTGTGATTCTTGATATGATTTAGGTGAAAATTAGGCCATAAAAACTATACTTACTAATAGTAATTTATGTCCAAAGTTTGTGAAAATTCATTTTTTTCACTAAAATTTTCCAACAGTGTTATCAATAGTAAATTATATTTCGCCATTTCTTTTACAAAATAATAATAATAATAATAATAATAATAATAATAATAATAATAAAATAAAAGGCTAATCATGAAAAAGAATATAATCAAGTTAACAATTTTTCACTTAAGGGGTTTTGAATGTTTTCTAAGGGTGGTGACAACCTTGCCACACCTTGCCTCAACATTAACTAAAATCAACCAATAAGATGGTCACAACACATTTCATGTCTAACCATGCCTTAACATGGATTTTAAGTGGCAATCTTGGTTCTCTCATGCCTAACCTTGCCTAACATCACAAACGGTACAATCTATTTAATGCCAAACGGTCCCTTATTTTGGGAAGAGAGCACACCGAATCGGGGATATCTCCCGATTGAAGCACCGATTTGATCATGCCGGACGAGTGGCAATGGAGCTTGCTGATCGGCAAGCTTTGCTGATGCTAGTTTGCCGCAAGGATGCCACTGCCCTAAGATCCTTAAAGAATCATGTTTCAATACTCAAATTTGTGAACTTTTTTCGAAAATTAACTTTATAACCATAGTCTGTTATATAATTCGTTACATGTAATCTATCGTCCTAATGTTATATGTTAACATCAAAATACCTTTAAATAAAATAACTAATACTATAGTACATACATTTATACCGTTGACACAATTAACACGTTATGCAAAATATCTCTAATATAACTCGGTTAACTTTTAAGATGCCATATGACATTGAGAAAAGATTAAAAAGCTCATTGCACCTCTTAAAAGTAACAGAGTAAATTGCAAAAACCGTTCATGTGGTATATCCAAATTGCATACTCAATTCTAACTTTTTCGAAAGTGTATATACCGTCCTTCTGAGAAACATTTGGTGCGGATATCGTTCTTGCCCGAATGTGAAATGACTAAAATGCCCTATATTAAAACACCAAAGGCAAAATCATTTGAGTCATTTCACACTAGACAGGGACGATATCCACACAAAACGTTTCTCACATGAGCGATTTTGAAAAAGTAAAGATTACACCTACAATTTTAATATACCACACGAAGGGTTTTTGCAATTTACTCAAAGTAATAAAATGAAACAAGTGAATAAAATTTAATGACTCCCTACCTAAGTACTTAATGACATTGACAAAAAAAAATTATTTATTTTTTGACAAAATAATATATTAAGACATTAATTTTGTCATGGTTTGGTGCCTTTTTGCCTTGGGTATGAACATTGGACTTTTTCACCAAATTTCCCCTTTGACCAAAAACAAAACAAAACTTACAAATTAACAAAATTGAGATTCTTTCCTTTGTAAACAACAAAATTAACATCAAATTTAACCTCAAATTCCCATTTAATTTCCAACAAATTCATCCCAAAATCACTGGTAAGTTTTTCCCTAATTTATCCAATCATCACAATTTGTTTTTTTTTTTTTTTTTTTTTTTTTTTTTTTTTTTTTTTTTTTTTTTTTTTTTTTTTTTGTATTGATTTGTTACTAACATCATAATTCTATAATGGGTATATGAAATAATTGTTGGATTGTGATTCTTGATATGATTTAGGTGAAAATTAGGCTAAATTTCAAGATTTTGATTAGTTTGTTAAAAATGCAATCTTTATGGAAATTTTGATGATGGTTTAGTTGAGTTTTAGTTGAATTTTGGTTAAAGATTGGAGCTTTAGCTGAATTTATGGATAGATTAAAGTATTTAGGGTTAAAATGAGGAGGGTGTTTGTTCAAGCTTATATAAGAGGGCCTATGAGCTTATGCGGTTTCGGCTTATGTTTTGTAAGACCATATTTTTTGGCTTGAGAGCTTATTAGGATGTAAAGATGACAAATAGGTTTTTAAACCGGAAAATAAGCTGAAAATAAGCTCAAATAAATGGGCTTATGGAACATAAACGGAAATTATATAAGCATGTAAGGCCACATATAACTTTAAACGAACAACCCGTTAATAAAGTTTACATTTTTCACAGATTGGTTGAAGGTATATGATGATGGGTTGTACATTTATAGCGCATTTTATTGTTACTTTTTATAGTTTATATAATGAGAAATAGAAGGCTTTTAATGTTGAAATTTGTTAAATTTGCAATCTTTATTTATAGCTGATGAGTTTAAAGGTGAGTTGGTTAAGTTTTAGTTGAATGTTGGTTAAAGATTGGAGATTTAGCTGAATTTAAGTTGCGGGTGTATCATGTATGTGAGTTAATGTTATATGACGGGAATTTAGGGCTAAAATGGATATATACTAAATAGTTTATATTTTCCTTAATAGATTTGAAGGTTGGTTGGAGCTAAATGATGATGGGTTTGTACTTTTATAGCTTATGTTAATGTTACTTTTATTGGTTTGTATAACTTAAATTAGAAGGTTATTTAGTGTTATATCTGTGGATAGTTGTCGTTTTGTTGTTTTTTGATCAATTTTGGAATGCTTATGTTTTTTAAGTTATCCGTTATTGTAAACTTTGGGCAGTTTTGTAATTGTGCATTGTTATGACTTATGACTATTTTTAGCAAAAGATGTTTATATAAGGTATTATAGAGTTTGTCGTGCATGAAACAGTGATTGATTAATATTTTTGTCCAGGTTACGTGTTGCAGGAATCTTTATTGTATGTTAAAGAGTGTTTGTGAAGGGGACTTAAGTACTTGTTTTGTCTTGTGAAAAGTATGCGATTGTTTCCTCCTTAATTTATTTGCGAAAGATGGATGTAACCCATGAAGAGCAGAATATAGACGTTACAACCGACAGGTTCCCTTTGCTAGTGGAAAGTCGAGTGAACCATGATAATCAACATGTAATTGATTTAGAGAGTACAAGTGATGATGGCACTTCCTCGTCAAATGCATCTAGTAGTTCTCTTAGTGGTCTGGATCGTAGCCCTAGGGATTCCACTTCTCAATTGGTTAGGGCTTCACCTAGCGCGTCGAATTCACTTGGGAGGAGAGGTGAAGGGTTAGGTCGGCGTAGGTGGAGCCCGTTTGACACTCTGTTATGGATTTCAATTGAGTTGGTATTTACCTTGGGGCAAGTTATTGCATCTATAGTTGTTTTATATATATCAAGAAATGAAAACCCGCAAACGCCTTTGTTTGCTTGGATCGTGGGGTATGCGGCAGGTTGTGTTGCAAGTCTTCCATTTTTGTATTGGCGGTATCTTCATCGGAATCAGGCTACCGCACCGGGGTCAAATCAAGCTCGACAGCCACCATCTGAGGGTAGCCATACATCTGAACAGAATTCTTATATAACAATCTCATTTGCTCGCTCTGCAGAAGAGGAAACTCGTCCGGCCACATCTCCAAACGCTTGGAATGGTCTAAATGTGGGTTCAGATGCTAGGTAATTTCCTTCTTACTTGCACTGCTTGTGTTACCCAAAATTAATTATATACATCTACGTTTATATGCATATTTTTAGTCATGGGAGTGGTTGTATAGGCCCACTCGAGAGTCGAGACAAATAACTGAATAATTTTATGTGTTCTGCTTAGCAGGCTTACTATGCTTGTGGACCATTTCAAAATGGCTTTGGATTGCTTCTTTGCTGTATGGTTCGTAGTCGGCAATGTTTGGATTTTTGGAGGCCATTCGTCATCTGCCGAGGCTCCCAATTTGTACAGGTGTGACTAATGTATATTACATAGCCTGAAAGAGGCTTCCGCGTCTCACCAAACCTTATTCTTTTTTCTTGTTATTGTTGCAGGCTATGTATAGTATTTCTTACTTTTAGTTGTATCGGTTATGCCATGCCTTTCATTTTATGCGGAATGATATGCTGTTGTCTACCTTGTATTATTTCTATACTTGGTGTACATGAGGATATGAATCAAACGAGAGGAGCGAGTGAAGACTCTATCAATGCTTTGCCAACACACAAGTTTAAACTAAAGAAGAATGGAAATAACGACGCTAAAGATAATGATTCTGGAGTTGATGAAGGCGGGATTTTAGCACCTGGGACAGAAAAAGAGCGTGCTATTTCCGGGGAAGATGCTGTAAGTTTTCAGTTACTACTGTACACTTCTATTTGTCTACTGATTCTAACAGAATGGTAATTTAGTATATACGAGCAATATACAAAATTGGTTTTTTTTTTTTTTTTTCGTGTTTCGAGAGGGAGCCATCTCTCTAAAGTTTTACACTTTCGAGAGGGATGAACAGCTAGAATTAATCTCCCTTGAACCCCGTGATTATGTCTCCATTTTAACAAATAGATGCTTGAAACATGTGCAGGTTTGTTGCATATGCCTTGCAAAATATGCAGATAATGATCTGCTGAGAGAGCTTCCTTGCACACATTTCTTTCATATAGAATGTGTAGATAAATGGCTGAAGATCAACGCATCATGTCCATTATGCAAATTTGAAGTTGGGGCCAGTAATGAAGCTTCATCTGCAGAAGACTCCAGTCAACAACAATCATGAAACGTCCGAGGTAAATTAAACTTGCAGACCAAGTTAAACCACGGAACTGAAGATACTGTCCAATTGGTTATGATATCGTCTCTCTTTCTTCTTACCATTTGACAAGCTGTTGGTTGTATAGATGCATCAAATCAAATGGTATCAGTTGTGTTAATAGTGTTTGTCAAATAAATATACATTTTTTCTGTATAATATAGGCCAAAATGCTTTTTACTACCCTGAATTTGATCAAGTGGAACTCCTACTACCCTAAAGTATTATTGGTACATTATAGTACCTCATATTTGGTTATGTGGTTCATATACTACCCTAGTCCTAATTAATATAGTCACATGACTTTCACATGTCATACTACCGTTAGTTTTTAATTTTTAATGGAGGAAATTAGATGTGAAATGTAGCTAGTTACATTTGTTCCATACCTTTTTCGACAATTTTTTTTTCTTGTATGTCTTCGAAGATGATTACCCACTTTTTTCAATATTGATCTTGGAACGGATTATTACTTTTTAAAAGGTGTTGCATAATTTTTTTATTATCACAAGTACTAAAGTGGCACAATAAAAAAAATATTTTGTCATTTTTTTTTGTCAAATTAAATTTGCACCATAAAAAAATAAAATAACACAAAAATATTAACGGAGATTGCAAATACAAAAAAGACACTTTTCA
The DNA here is from genome assembly GCA_030686995.1 of Artemisia argyi. Taxonomy (NCBI): domain Eukaryota; kingdom Viridiplantae; phylum Streptophyta; class Magnoliopsida; order Asterales; family Asteraceae; genus Artemisia; species Artemisia argyi. Next base: position 180,405,865 of record CM060705.1, read on the forward strand.
TAAATAAAAATTATACTACATGGCCTAAAATTGAGTGTAGTCCGTGCCACACAAGACACCCAAGTGGTATGTCTATGAGTGTGACCTAAAATTGAGTGTAACACATGTCACATCCGACAACCAACAAGTTATACTATTACAACAATTTTAAAAAAATAAAAAATAAAAAAATCACAACGTTTTGAAAAGTTTGCATTTTCGACAAAGTTTGATTCTAGAACACAATGTGCTAATTTTCCTATTTTCAATAAAAGTATCTTTTTTTTATACGTAACATCAGTTAATATTTTGTGTTATTTTATTTTTTATGGTGCAAATTTAATTCAGCAAAAAAAAAAAAAAAAAAAAAAAAAAAAAAAAAAAAAAAATTTGACCATTTTTTTAGTAGTGTCACCTTAGTACTTGTGATAATAAAAAAATTATGCTAGCACTTTTCCAAAAGTAATAATCCGTTCCAGGATCAATATTGAAGAAGTGTGTAATAATCTTCGAAGACATACAAGAAAAAAATTATCTAAAAACGTAAGGAACAAATGTCACTAGTTAAATCTCACATCCAATTTCCTCGGTTAAAAACTAACGGTAGTATGACATGTGAAAGTCATGTGACTATATTAATTAGGGCTAGGGTAGTATATGAACCAAATAACCAGATATGAGGTACTAATAATACTTTAGGGTAGTTGGAGTTCCAGTTGATCAAATCCGGGGTAGTAAAAAGCATTTTAGCCTATAATATATGCCTATAGTTATATAAGAACTTCACAATATTTGGAGGTAAAATACTTGATCAGAGAAGTCAAGCTCCCTTGCGAGAGTCGTCTTGTTGATATATACTATCTATAATGCATTTACGATCTCTATTATTAGAAATCTTAATTTTTTAAGTTTACAAATCTTACTATTATTAGTAATTATACATTAATTAAACATTAAATTATGACATTAATTTGGATGTTACAATAAGTAAAATATAACTACTACTATAATGAATTTAACATGTTTATAGTTAAAAGTAATAACTTTCAAATTTGCATATAATAATAGGGTTTTGCTAAACACTGCCTACTAGGCAATGTTTAAGCTGCATTAAACAATCTGTTCTTTTTATGTTTAAAGTAATTATGCATTTAATGCACAATAAATGAGCATAAAAATTAACTTAAATATATGCAATTTTTGATTTAATAAAGTCTAAATTTCCTTTTATATTCATATTAAACATTGCCCACTGAGCATTGTTTAGCAAAACCAATAATAATATGGCATATTAGTTCTTCACAGTATTATCACACCTGACACCACAAACGTACAACCACAAGAAGTCTAGAAACTATCGTCTATTATAGAAAAACGTCGTTCGTCAGAAGAGACATAAAATCAAAAAATTGTTAAACAATATTCGCTTTCGGACCTGCTTCTTTGCGCCCATGCTAGTATGATAAATAGATTAAATGATTCGTGTATATGGCTCATCTGAAAGATGAAATTGCTAATATTATGATACTGAATAAGGACACCAATTAATTTATGAAGTAACAAACATAGGTCACAAAATCATGACATTGTATGCAGTTTTGTTTGCTGTCATTTGTTAATACAAAATATGATCACAATGTGATCACTTTCCGCTTGTATGTATTAGCCGATAGATAGTTGGCCCAAGCCTGGTCTGTCGGCTAATAGTATGAATCCTTTTAATCTTAGGTAAAAGCCATATACTTTTTAAATTTTGCCGACTTGAAACACTTACTTTTTTATTACCTTACTTACGAACTTTCAAATTTTTTTCCAACTTCACCCATATGACCGGTATATATTAAAATAATAACTGAAATGACTATATTAGCTTTATTTTCTTTAAAATTTGTTCCCTACCTTTGTCTTCTTTAAAATTTGTTCCGACTTCACCAAGGAACCTTCAAAATTTGTTCTGACTTCACCCATTTGAGAATGGTAATATAGTCATTTCAGTTATTATTTTAATACTAGCAGGGTCCCCGCGCGATGCAGCTGCGGGCACCCTATAATTTAATTTTTTCGACTAATAATTTATTTTATTTGTACGTTTTTTGGCAATAGTTTTACTGATTAGTTTTTTATGATAAAAGTTTGATGAAATTTTGCTTAGTTTTTATTATTTTATTTATTATTTATTTTATTTTTTTGTTTAGTAGTTTGCTTGGTTTGTACAATATGTGAACATATTTTAGTTTATTATGTTATTTTTTATAATAAATTTACGGATATCAAAAATTTCGTTTAGCTCGTGTCCGTTCGGGCTCGAGCCCGTTTGACCCGTGCCCGTTCGGGCTCGAGCTCATTTGGCCCATTGCCCGTTCGGGCTTGAATATTTGTATAATATGCTTTATTATTTGTATTAGTGACATTTAATGCAGGAATTGTGTTTAAGTTGGTTGTACAATATGCTTGATAATTTGTATTTCTTATGTAAGGAATGTTTTAATAAGTGCATTAATTGTATTTATTGACCAATTAATTAATTGTATTTAATGTACATAATGATTTATTTATTGTATTTAATGTTAGTATTAATTGTATATTAGAATTAAATATGAGCGGAATTTCTATAAGTAGTATTCGTTGTTGTACTTATAGCTTTAGAAGTTGTATTGCTTAATTTTAAGTATTTCTATTAATAGTAGGTCTTTCTCTATTATAAGATAGTTAGATAAACCAGTCGTATGGGTGAAGTCAGAACAAAATTTGAAAAAACTTTGGTGAAGTAAGGTAATAAAAAAGTAATTGTTTCAAGTTGGCAAAATTTGAAAAGCACGTTATTATTTTATATGGCTTTTACCCTTTTAATTTTGTCACACTTTACACATGTAAGTTAACAAGCTACGAGTTGAGATTCATGAAGAACCTATACATGCCATAAAACCTATCAACCAATCATATCCACCAATTTATATTTTTCACATTTTTTTTCAAAACAACATATCTTGCAAACGGTAAATCTTCAATCTACAAAAAAAAAAAAAAAAAAAAAAAAAAAAAAAAAAAAAAAAAAACATCGCGACGAGAATTAAATCTTTCTATAGATATGCATTGTTATATACTTTCGATAAACTTTTTTTTTTCGACAAACTTTTTTTTTTAAATTTTCGCCCAGAAAAATCATATATGATTCATAAAAATCACATATGATTTGATTTTTACAAATCACATATGATTCTTACGAATCATATATGATTTGATTTTAACGAATCACGTATGATTTTTACAAATCATATATGATTTTTATGGGTGGAAATTTTGAAAAAAAAAAAAAAAAAAAAAAAAAAAAAAAAAAAAAAAAAAAAGTTCGTCGAAAAAAAAGTTCGTTGAAAGTATATAACAATGCATATCTATAAAAAGATAATTTAATTCTCGTCGCGATGGTATTTTTTTTTTGCGTAACGATTTACGGTTTGCGAGATATTTAATTTTAAAAAAAATGGTGAAAGTTTATTTTTTTATTTGATTAAAAAAAATTAGTGGCTAAAATTGGTTGATTTGTTCTATGGTAAAACTTTGTTCTACACGGATCTTTTGGCAACAAGCTACATGTTCCAACATCATACATGCGCGGAAGAAAGATTTGAGGCAACAAAAACTCAAACAGAAAGGATAGAAGTTACAACTATCTCAACAAACCAAATGCAACAAAGACAACAGGCAAGATACACCAAATTCAAAATCACCTCAACTATTAACGCAAAAAATATTGCACATCGTCTAAAGGTTCTTTACATAAGCCATTCTCAAAGAAAGATCCATCTTCCACACTCGGGTAAACTGTACAGTGTGCTATACAAAAAAGAAAAAAACAATTGGCCTGTTATTTGTTCTTGTTGCTGGGCCGAAAACATCTGTATTCTCCCTATATTATGAGTTTTCAAGCTTCAAATCAACATGGAGGTTTGCTTGCTCCGAATCTTATGCTTTCTTGTGTAGTGGAATACCTCGATTATGATCCATTTACATCAGATGTGATAGCAGCAGGAGGTTTTGCTGTGTTAGGGTGTGGTGGAGGAGCAGTTAATGAGTAAGTCAGCCTGGATGAGGAAGAGTTCTCGATTAATCCAGCGATACCAGCACTTGCTATTTGAGCGTTTGAAGGGAGGAAAAGATCATGCTTCTGGTCTTTATAAGCTGCCCAAACCTGCCTCCGTTTTATATAAAATGGAAAACTAAAATGAAACTGAATTATAGACAATGCATAAGTACATACATATACCATCATCGACCCTATTTCAGGAAAGAATGATTAATCTTTTTATCATCATACAGTCTTTATTGTTGCTTGCATGAACCATATATGAAGATAAAAAAATAATAATATTGTACACAAGTAGATGTGGCAGAACATGTGTCGGTCAGGCAGTTAGGAAAGGAATCAAATGGGTTAAGAGTTAAAACACAACTTTTTTGTTGATCCATCTTTAGACACGAATTAGGTGACAACATCAGGGGACTTTTGACCCGTTTCACCCATTTGACTAGTTCACTTACAGCTATTGTTTAAGGTTTACCTAATCAGTTATATACTGCGCATACCATTTTCTAAGGTTGAAATTGCCATATCTCATAATCTTACACCATCAACAGAAAGTAAAATGCACGAGTATGATCAAGATGGTGACTTACTTCGGAGGAATCTAGTATGTCACGAACTTTAGTACAGTGTGCTCCTTCCGTTGCAAATGCATGCAAAACCTAGATCATCACAAACAAGACAAAATCAGAAAAACAATACGGAAAAACTAACCGAATAACATATTACAGGATGGTTTTAACGGGTTCAAGGAACAAAATGCCAAAGCAGTTGAATGATGGAAGCAAGAACAGGATGAATGCAAATATTAGTCAGGTGGTGTTTGTTTGTTAAGAGGGTCTGAATCTGAATCTGAACCGCACATCTGAATCTGATGCGTAAATGTGTGAATCTGACCGCATCTGAACGGGAAAAAAAAACTCATGTTTGAACCGCACATTTGCTTTGCTCGTACTATTTTTTTTTTGGTTTTTATTTGTGTCAGCAAGAGGCAACAAGACGCATTCAGACACCCCTCTCAAGTCTAAACCATTAAGATCTTACTGCATCTGAACGCGTCTGAACGGAAAAAAAAAAAACAAACGGTCTGAACGACCAAATGTCTGACCGATTCAGACATTTTGGCCATTCAGAGCCTGTTAAGAGGCAAAAAAAAAAATCAAACACAGCCTCAGTAAGCTTGAAATACACAGCTCCAATGTTCTTATCGTTAGAAACTGAAAAAAATTATCTCTTGGCTGCAAACCCACTCTATCTAGTGGCCTAAATGAAATGAACTAACCTCGACTGCAAGCACCCGACCAATGGATGCTTCAGATTCATTCCACTTCATTTGAGAGCAAAGCCCATTTCGCCCACCTGCTCTCCAATCAAGAAGCCCAAGCAGTACTTCAATGAGCCCAACCCTACACCACAACATTGTTACACATTTAAAATTAGGAACTCGAATCGAAGAATCTAATATAGAGATTACGAACAGACAAATCATTTCACCCTACTTCTCTAATATCATTTATGTCTTCGTTTAATTTTTTATGGTTGGATACTAATCCCTTTTTTCTGATAAATGGGCACATCTTTTATGCATTTGGAAGTGTAACTAGCGTACTCACCTAAGACCTTGAGCCACAAGTGCATCCCTTGCTCTATTTCCAGCAACCACCACGCGTTTTAGTGTCTCAAGTGCTAGTATGCTTCCTCCTTGCCATCCAATAGCTTTCATTAATAGTGGAACCACCTGGACCAAAAATAGGAAAACTAAAGTCAGGACAGATGCTAATCGGCAAATATCATAATGGAAATAAATATTTCTACTCTGCAAATGGTAACAGGAAAGCAACCCCTACAGTCCCTACCCTGAAGATTTAAAATAAATAAATAAATAAAAATATATATGCAGCTATAAGTGGCATATTTGACCCATTCACTTATGAATGAGTCAACTTGAGATAATTTACATCCCTTACTGGTCAAATGGGTTAAAAAAAGCTGTAAAATGGTCAGAAGCTGCCAAAGGTTTATATATAATTAAAATAAGCCTCATAAATCATTCTATCAAAATGATTTAATAATGTAAACATTTCTGACAATAGGATAAAAAGTGATTGGTGAACCAACCCAGTCCATACCAAGAAAGTGACTATTATGAGTTTATGACCCAAACACCCTACTCCCCCATTTTGACATCCCTATTTGCAATAGCTATACACACAAATTAGAAAGAAAGAAAAAAAGATGCTTGGAAAATTAATTTATGCATTAAGGTTTATTACATGCAGATCCGTTTAGAGCATATACTCTGCTGCAATTCCATGTAGAGACAAGGGAAAATAAGTAAAAACAAAAACATGTACCTGGGTTGTCCCAACACTAGTTGCCGCCATTGCTTCTGCACATGTTGTGCTAGCTGCAAGTTGATGTAGAACTCGTAAGCAGCTAAGACGCACCTTCTCTTGAGGAGTTTGCGATGCCTGTGACGGATTATCTTCACCTTCTACTGGTGCATCTGGCATTGCCAATTCTTCTGAGGACATCGTTTCACGTCTTGCTTCAAAGGCTACTGCAGACAATAATTTGGGCACATAACCTAGATATCCAACATGATCTGCCAATGCAGGGTGTACTCGCAACAAAGATACCAATGCAGCAGATAATAGCAGCGGAAGCTCGGGATCAGATCCTTGAGTGTTGTGATGGGTAGCAGCAATCGATGAAAGATACTGGTCTAGCAATCCTTCTAAAAATCTCTTCGGATTTCTGAGCGGAAATTTTGGATCCTTCAAGAACAGCCTCACGTAGATGCCTCCAACCTGTTGACAAGCATTTGAATCACCATTAGCAGATACAAATGCTTTATAAAACGGACTTAACAGAAGGTGTTATGCTAGTTGTTCAAAATAACATGATTTAGGAATTTTGTGCATTAAAAGTAAGAGTTTGAATTTGACAAGTCGCTCATTAGCTACTTTGCATTTTAGAATTAACATCAACACCTCTAAGTTATGGCAATAAATACCTGAGGCTCGTCTCTCATTTCTTGTTGGCTGGATGCCTGTTCCGGCACATCCCAATCAAAAACACGACCTTTCATTTGCTCCTGGTAAACATCTGACGCCATTGTTGCGACTTGCGCAGACAACGAAGTAGCCATTGCTGGTGTCCATACAAGTTCTGGAGTTTCTGTTGTTTGTTCAAGAGCACTTACAACTGCCTCACCAGGACCATCCCTAATAATAGATACCAACCCATCTGGCAGAAATCTTGCCAGTGTAATTGCCACCCTAGGCCCATGCATTGGTTGCGAAACAAGCTTCCCCAACAAAGACGCAGCTGCTGCTCTTTGAGGTAGTGGGACTTCTTCTGCACAAGGAAAGCATATGTTCAATAAAAATCAAAGTTTAAAACTAATTTCAACGAGAAATGGAGGTCGAAGTTTCGATCAACAAATGCGTAGATGTTGATTTGTGTTTATGTTTTCTCTCAAACAGGTCAAGAAAACTTAGCTAAAAGCGAACAAAGTCTAATGAGAATACATAATAATAAAACTTACCACGTAATGGCAGAAGAAGTTCAAGAATGTATACGACTCCACCATGCTTGGCGGCTGCCCATGCAAGTTCTGGTGTGCTTGCTAAGGCATAAAGAACATGGAGAACACCTTCACGACAACTGGGGGCAGAGTGAAGCATCTGTAGTAAAAGAAGAACACAAGACCCATCCGCTACCATAGCCTCCAAGCAAGGAGCGTGTGTGGTTAAACGTGAGAGCACACTCAAACATAGTTGAGGAATGTTGCTTCCAGATGAAACAGGAACAGAAAAGCATTCGAAAAGAGGTAACAAGTTGTCTTTTGAAGAAAATACAGATGCCAAATTAGGGTCGCTTGTTAGCAAATTCTGCAAACAAAAAAAATTAATAAGCACCATCCTTATTTCAACATCAAACAGAAATTTTGTTCCAAGGGGATGTTTGGATGTGCCATTTGAAAGTTGTATAATTGTGAATAATAAAATGTAATACATGGTTTATTCGTTTGTAGAAAATATAGTTTTTGAGTGTGCTTCTGCGACATGGAGTTGTAATGATAGGATAATAATTTGTCTTGAGTTTTCGACAAATTCTGATAGCTCAAAAAAGAAGAAATGATCAAATATAACATTTTAATCAAAAAAGGTAAAGACGTTTTGTAAGATGGATTAGCCTAAAAGAAAGGGCAATTAAGAAAACCTATTTTAACCTCAAATAATCAGTTTTGTAGCAGCAAGGGAGAGGGGTGGTTATTTGGACTCTCAATAACCAGATATTCAAAAGCACAATCTATAGATCCAAACACTTAAAATTAACCGTTGCCACTTCAAGTCGATACAACCAGATAATCAGTACCAAATAACAAATCCAAACACCCCCTAATTAAGTGAGATGGTAAAAAAATAAATCATGATACCTGCAGAGAAGTCAGCCCAAGTTGAAGGTTGCAAACCAAGCTCAAATCCTCCTTATCTGTTAAGTTCCCATCAGATGATGCTACAGGATCATCTGCAGTTTTCTCTTCACTGTATAATTTGCCATCCTTATTGCTTGTAAGCTCCAATGTCTCATGGTCTGAGCCACTCATCTGTGTATCAGGCTGAGTAACAAATTGATTGCGTACAATGCTTGATATGAATTCGACAAGGGCAACACAAAAGGATTCTGGTTCGCTGATCTCAAAGTCAGGCTGATCATTATAGACCCTCAAATACACATTGCCAATGAGGATCTCTTTTGATAGAGCTTCATATAAGAAATTTTGTGAATCATTCAAGCTATGAGAATCATCAGGTGCTAAGGCTGCACGCTTCTGGTCTACAAACTTCAGTAGCTCTGCTCGGGTTGACGAGTTCCAGATAATCTGTCACCATAATACACCATTAATAATAAATGAAAATTTACAAGTTTGGTAACATTGAGATATCACTCATTGCCAATAAAAAAAATATATCATGAGCATATATATCGAAAACGAACTGATTTACCTCTGGCAACTCCAAGTTCGAGTTTAGTTTTATCAAAAGGTCCTTTGGTTGCTCGTCTTTCAGCATGCTGGCAAGTTTAGGAGTTAATAGAGCTTTAAGAGCATCGGCTGCATCCTGGTTATAGGGTGTTGGACTTTCAGCGGCTATGCCACTAATTCTTGACAAGGCATGTGCAGCTCGTACTGCATGCAAATTTTTAGCAGTTTGCACACTGACACCAACTCCATGTGCCTCTGTGCTATCAGGTTCTTCAACTGTTGAGTCATACTCAAGCAACAACGGCAACAAATACCTAACAAAAAAGACAATATTTACCCAGAAACCAAAAACATAAATGTACACGGCATAAAATGGAGAATAAAAAGACTAACCACAACACCCCAGCCTTCAACAAAGCATTTTGCAGCTCAGAAGATACACAAAGATGAGCAATAGTTTGTAGAGCTGCATCCACAGCTGCTGGTGCGAGCTCTAGTTCGGTACAGTGCACAATATCCTCAACTAACCCAGATATCTCAAGCACTTCGTCTCTGGCACTCTCAAACTGGCTCAGGCTGGAAAAAGTACGCATCACATTGGTGACAATAATGGTTGATGGTTCATTTCCATGAGTGGTTGGTTGAACAACACACATGCATCGTGAGAGAAGGGTTGCAAGAAGCTGTATGCCGCCATCTCTAACAAGCTCTTCCCCATTCAATGAAGAAGATACACACCTACAACCACAACAGCTTCATACAATAAATATAACTATAAAATATAACAAATGATTTGTAATGCATCTATGGCACTTACGTCAACCACATGAGTTCTGAGGCTGCAACAAGTAAAGGTGCGCGGTCCGAGGATAAGAAATTGGTATCATCATTATCCACTGTCACAGCATTCAACAGCATTGGATATCCAGCATATTTGAATGGCTCTAAGACATCTCCATACCGCCTGTATAATATACATTGTCCCTTTAGCAAAAGCAGCAACCTCCAAGGTTGCGGGCCTTGCAAACCTTGCATTGTGGCCTATGCAGAATCATTACACCAAAATTTCATTAGTCAAATTTCTAGGAAAGAAACCCTTAACAAATATTAAGGCAGTCAAATAAGAATATGATATTGAAAAAAGGCGGCTTGGCATTTGACCATCTCACAGTAAAAAGCCCAAGCTTCAAATTGAACTGTTTAAACAAATGGTTAGCAGAAACTTTGAAGCAGAAACAAGTATTTTACCTGTAGACGCTCATATGCTTTCTGCACTGCAAGAAATTTTTCTCTCCCCTGAGGATTTTTGTCAGGGTGATATTTCATTGCAAGCTTTCTGTACTGTCTCTTCAGTTTTTCTTCATCAATGTTCTCTATTCGTTTCGATAGACTAGAAGTATCTCCCGTACTCCCATTAGAGTAATTACTATCGGCGTCATCCCTTGTGACATCACTTAAAGAAATCTGTAATATGTTACAAGCTTCTTCCTCAGAAAGATCCATAGGTTTTCTGGTCAACTCCTCACGCCACATTACAAGCAGGGATTGTAAGAACTCGACATGTTCAACGATAGGCCAATTAGGAAACTGAATCTCGTCACATAAGTTGCGGAGGTAATAGCGGTGGCACCACATCTCATCTCGAAGTTCAGGATATGTAACTGGTGGCATAGGAGCATAATCATATAAACAATGGCAGTGCTGGGATAATTTCTGAGGGAAATCACCAAGATGCTGCAAAACCTGGATGATAAAAGTTGCATAAATCTCTAAAATGTTTTGACTGACAAGTAACAAGTTAATGCCCACTTCATCATATCATTTTGCATACTAATCACATAAGAATGGAAGATTCTAAATTCTGAAACTTTTGATGTGGAACTAGGCATGTGACACAAGGAGGAGTGAGAAATTTAAGCCATTTTCTTATGAATTGTCCATTCAGATTATGACGTTATGCTTTATCTCTCACGGAAGTCACGGGTTAGATGGGTAAATCAGAAGTAAAAAACAAAGGACACAAGTCTAACACGTCGAGAGTCGCCTAAAGTATATTTTTAATCCATTATACCTCCAAAAGTTATTTTATCAAAAAATGAAATTATGGTTGAAATAAAACAACTTAAATAGTACTCATATTCGTTACACTAGTGATTTACAAAAATACAATGGGGCACAATTTCAAACATGAAGTGTTTTTGGTCATTCCAAAGTGAATCTTTTAAGACCTATACAAAAGAATCATACAAAGAATCATACATTTTAACCGTTGATCAGCCTGCCCACCCAACCCATTTTGCCAACTATATTTGTAAGTTTATAATACCTGATGAATAAGATTATCTGCTCGCATTTTGTGGTTCCATATAATCTCGGGAGTGTCAGAATCAGAAACCATTGCAGCAGCAAATGCAGTTGGACCACTGCGCTCAAGAACATAAAGTAAAGACTCGGGTAGAAGCCCACCTAGCACACTCCGCTTGGCCAAAGGCAGTGATGAGGAAACTGCAGCTTCTTCACCGCCATGAAAAGCTTGGTGAACATGGGTCGTCGAAAACAATTGAGCAATTGTAGAGAGATTAGATCCAGGGTATGCCAGAGCAAAGTAAAATACACCAGTACTGTATAGTCTTATCATCGCCTTAGGATTTCTAGTAACAACGGCTTTTATCAAAGCAGCAGAAACCTCCACAATAGCTGGTTCCCCAGACAGCATAGCCTGCATTGGAGTAATAATTATATATTAATGCTGATAGTTACTCTCAAGGATGTTGACTAAAGTACAACATGCCATGTTAACAAAAAGTATCTTCATAAAAAATAACATCCACCTAGACAACATTAGGGTCATTAATTGATTGAATAAAGCACCTGTGCTATATGGGGAAGACATCGTAGACTTGACAAAATTCGTTTAACTCTGGGTGTTGGAGTAACAATCTCTCCTGCATCATCTATATCTGAGTGTGCAGATACCATGCTGTGTAAAATGGACAATGCTGCCTCACCTACCTGGAACACAATAATATTTTAATCAAAAGTTCACTTAAACTTTGGAACTAAGGGAGTATAAAGATGCATAAATATAGAAATGTTAAGTATGGTCTTTGTTTCCAAGAATTAGACAGCAAAAAAAATTCCATAAAACTACATCAAATTCATAATACTACTGTTATAAGTATAACATGTTTGACACATACAGAAAGTTAGTAGTTGGAATATCACATTCATGAATGATCATCAGGAAATAGAGAAGATATTATGGATGAACCAGATTCATGTATATTGTATGCACAAAATGATATAAAGCATTTAGTGTACCTGAGGAGGAGTAAGAACAGGAACCCGGCCAGCAAGTGCCCAACGAAGTTCACGAATATCACGCAATCTCTTCCAGTCTGACATTCCAGAAGACCAACACTTTGTCGTCCAATCAATAGTTTTCTTGGACCAAAGCCTTCTAATAGCATCTTTCTCCACTGGGCCAGCTTGTGCACCATCCATGTCAATGTATAACCATTCCTTTAGTGGTTCCATGAAAGCAGAAGCAGCTATTAAATTAGATTGCAAAGGAATAACTGTTCTTTCTGAAACTTCATGAACAGTAGTCAGTAGATCGACAGCCAGAACACACCCTCCAACCAGTACACAAGCTTCTACATTTGATAACACCTTCATTAAAACCTGAAAATAAAAATAAATAACAACAATTTATATAAAACGAAGAGATACAAACAAGCACGCTAAACTGGAGCATTCAAGATTTACTTTTAAAAAAATTAACAAACTAGCATTCGACTCCCTATAGCATCAAGCAAATTTACAAGTGAACCTAACATAATAAGAGGGTATTTGATACAACATATAACTATATAAGCATTCAACTCAGGAAAAAAAGTTGAACAAAAATCAACCAGCTAACAGGTTTGAGATTTCAATCATATAATGTGATGAAGGATTTCTTATACACACCATAAGCCTATTGATCTCCAAATTCTACAGAACAATATACTATCTAGAAAGAAAAAATGAAACAGAAAATACTCAATCAGGTGAACTATTCTCCTTAAAAGGTCTCTAAGTGGACAAAAAGGTAAGTAGCTTAACTGTAACACCACAAGCTGCTCTATATTACTTAATTTTTGTTTGTGTTTCAGTAATAGACCTAAAACTCAAGTTTACTGCAACAAATGTTAATGTGATATAAAGTAGATTTATGCAAGAAATTGTTCCATCTGTGAAAACAGGAGTATTCTTTTTTTCTTGTGTTAATCAAAAGCGTAAAGATTTTGTTTTACCTTAAGAAGTAGCAGCAGACGGTGCCTTAAAGCTCTATCATCAGTCCTATCCAAGAGAACCGTAATGTGTGCTGTACCTTCAAAAGGGCCAATGGTATTATGATGTTGCTCATATACAATTGCCATTGCTCTGGCACAAAGCTCTCTGACCGAAAAGCCTCCACCACCCCCAAAACCATCTAGTCTTCCCATGTCACACCAATCATCAGAGGCTCCCATTTCATCAGGAACCGCACCAGCAACAGTAAGTCCCGTGTCTGCATCACATAAGAACCGATGATACAATGCTCGAAAGAAAGCAACTGGATCACGCAGAGGAAACTTTTCTGCCCTAGCATTGGTTCCACTCTCGAGCAGCAAGCGTAGATAATATTGACCTACACAAACTTCTTTCGACAAGCTAGGATATCTGACAGAAAACTCTGTGTAATTCCAAGATATTTGAGGAAGACTATCTTGGCCGCTTGTCTCCGAGGATGCGACTCCAGGAACAATATCATCGGTCCGCTCTTTTTCCACGTCAAGTTTATGAACCTCAGCCTGCAAAGTCCCTCTCAATTCCTGCCTGGTGCGTTCATTCCAAATCAAGTCAGCACGATTATGATCAAGACTAAAAGCCCGCCAAAATTCGGGCCAGTTCAATAGTAACCTTCCAGATCCCACCGGTGTATTCTCTATCACAACCTGAGCTGGAGCTGGAACAGTAGGATCAGAGTTCTCGGCCCCGGTTGCATTAGCATCTAAATCAACTGTATTAGAAACAGCTGATTCAGTCGACAGATTTTCAGCAGGAGATGGTACGTCAGGAGAAACAACACCAACTGAATGATCGACTTGTTGAACTCCAGTAGACGGAAAGTTTTCACCAGTGTAACCTGCTGAGGGCTGGATAGACTGATCACCACCATCATAATTACTAGCAGATGTGAGAGTATTTCTTGGTGATGTTACACCTTTTACTGTGTGATTCTTCCTTTGTTGAAGCAAACGTCTCCTACGACTACTCATAAACGATCCTTCCTGATTTGAATAATCTTCAGTAACATCCCCTTCAGAACGAGTGTGCAAATAAGCAACCAGACCTGGTGGCAATACTCTGGATAGTAAATCAAGTGCAGGTTGATAGGAGTCTGCCCAGAGTCCTACAAGTTGTCGGCTAACTTCGCGTCTTTCACCGGAAGGAAGGAATAGAGCACTCGCTAAATGTCTCAGTAAAGCACCGTCACGTAAAGCAGCATCACGCATCGACTCAGCTGCAATAGCATCTTCCTCGGCAATTGTACGCATGATTACCGCCACAGTTTCTCGTACACTTTCCGCAGGGTGTCCAAACAACGCAAACAAACGGCGTCTCAATCCCGCCACCTGGCGTAACAATTCAACAAAGACACTATATTGTGTAGTCTCACCATGAGGGTCACATATCATTGCCTCCAAAACTTCCACGATTGACATGGATAATAGTGGTGAAACAGACATTGACTTCAATCGGTTTACCAAAATTACAAGATTACCCTGATGAGCAAATAATACAGACTTCGTGTGCATAATTGTAGCATGATAATCACCTTTTGAGTCCGTCAACAAGTTGTTCTCCCCAGGACCACCCCCAATAAGAACTGCAATAAGTTCTGCAGCTTCAGCTGCTATTCCTTCAGAACCACTTCTTAGCAAACCCATAATTCTCCCGACGGCTGCAGGAAAAGACATCACATGTGAGGTAGCAGTTCTTGATGCCAATAATCTTCGTAAACAGGCAATGAACCCTGTGACAGTGGCTGCTGCTTTAGGAGAAGGAGGAGGCAGAGGAGGCGAGTCTGGCGGCAGATTAGGAGCAGCTGGGAGCATTGTAATCAAAGCCATTAAAGTTACTTCAGGAACTTCAATGTTGGGAGGCACTCCAGCATATGGAATACATGCATTAAACTCTCTTATCCTTCGCCAAAGTTTAGCTCTCGATCCAGGAATCGAGCCTCCTTCAGCCACAGCGTCCTTTGCAGATGCTGCCAAGTGTTTTAAATGCAAAGTGGCAGTTTCCATGTCAGCTCTAGAGCGTTGTGGCACACCCGAGACCTGTAAGAGTTGCAAATAAGCTCTACCACATGGCGGATCAATTGGATGACCTGGCAGAGTTAGCCTAGGTAGAACAGGCACTGAACACTGACCCTGTAATATAATTATACAGATTAATAAATAGTCTTATGTGAGTATAGAATAGAGGCTCATACATACATACAAGTACTACAAAATGAACAATGCATACCTCCGTCTGTATCATATCCCGAACTGCTGCAAGTAAACTATCTCTGGATGTGCTAGAATATACCTGAAACAAGAAATGTTGCTTTTAGACAGTAAACTAGCAAAATACAGCATAATACTTGAGTGAAAATTCTCACATGAACTGGACATCCATCATTGAATTCAATGGCGAATATCTGTGGTTCCTCTGCAAATCGAACAAGAGAACTCACTGCGGTTAAAGGACGGACAATAACAGCCTGCAACATTGAGCATATGAAAATCAAAAGGTTGATCAATCCGGACAACAAATTGGAGTAAAGTATGTGTTCCTTATTTTTTGTATACAATTCCATGTTCAATTGGGAAAACCCTTGATTGACTCATTGAGTTTTTTTAATCAATATGTAGTGACTATTGTGCTTTCACATGTTTCTAACATTAGACGTTTGATGTGTCATAATACTTTTCTTAGGTTAAATTAGTATTTCCATCATAAAATAATGATATAAGCTTTTAAGGTCCTCTATATGCTGAGTATATGTCTGTTCTGTGAGCAATCTGGAAGTAAGTACTCAGCTGTGGAACAACTTCCTTCATTAAGCATTCTTGGTGTGAAACCTTGCCCAAAAGATATTCTAATAGTCCTTTGACAATTCTACCAAAACTTATTATTCATGCAGAACATGGTTACAAATATCTCTAAAAGGAATCTTAAACTAAAAATCCCAGTGAAGATTCCATCCAGGGTACGTCCGCACACTATATCTGAGCTATTATGCTAAGGTAAGTATCCACTTTGACTAATTCGTCTACTAATTAAAAATTTATCGACTTTCAAACACAACTTCCAGAGATTTGTGTACCATCTATATACCCAACTTGTGATAACATGTATATGCAAGAAAGTATGTAGCTAAAAAATATCATCTGGGTTGAAAATAAGAACATGTGACTTGATACGTACATACATGTCCTACTTCCCATTGTGATTTGTTACCCAAAAAAGTGTGCATAGCAAATAACAGTAGTATTATCTAAGACTGCTAGAGTGATAGAGACTCATGCTAAACTTAAGTCAAGTTTGTCGCTAATGTCAGGATAGAGATAGTAATAAACTAACATTTTGCCTTCCATGTAATAATATTTATGATGAGATGACAATAACTGTAAGTTACATTGGAGGTGATTAACTAATTCATGCCGAAAATGTAAATCTACTGATTTACTAGGGAAGTATAACAAAGTATGATACCAACTTACCTCGTAGTTGTCAAGACGCCTTTCTACCAGTGAAACCTTTGTTAAGATAAGTTGACGAGACACAGCATCACCGTGTTCCCCAAGTCCCCCTTTGGGCCCAAGCATCGAACCCAACCGTGGTGCAGCAAGTGTCCCATGAGCAGCAGTTCTCAGTCTCATCACAGACCAACCACCACAAGGAGTTTCTTCTGCCCCAACACCGTCTTTAGCTGCATTTACACGAACCCTTATGATGTTATCCACACAAAAGTACAATCAATGTAAATATATGCAATACTGTATAGCAACTAGGTGAATTTTATCACTTACCCCTTCGTTCTAAATACTCATTAACAGTGAGTGACTGAGAACTTTCTACAGATAGTGATACCCCAACTGTTGATTTTGCGGTTTTTGTCTAATAAGAGCATTAGAAAAAAAGCCAGCTTATAAGTCAAGGACATAAAATCAAACCTACAGTAAAGTGACTTGTAGCAAAAATAAAACAGAAATATAGAAGGGTGCAACTCACCAAATTTGCTACAATTGTAGAATTTGAAGTCCCTGAAGCAGCTTGAAAAGCTTTAGACTTTCTTCCATACAGAGGACAGAGAACAAAACCTCCAGGCTCAGCATTTTTCCTCCCATATGCGTCAGAAAGAAGAATAATAGCAGGGGAATCCATGTCTCTAAAATCCAAACACCACCGTAGATCCCCAGATTTTAGTTCAACAAGCTCAACTCCAACATACGTCACTTTTAATTTCTGTTGATGCATGTAAAATATTAGTTCATTATACATAATAATTAAGACCGGCAGAAGGGTGATATCCCAAACTACCAAGAGCTGCTAAATCCTAACTGGAGCACATGAAAATGAATGCAACTGTCAGATACATTACTTAGAAAATATATTTGCTGACTCATCAAACTTGACATTTTGAGCAATTTTTCAGAGTTCTAAGCAAATACTTTTAGCAAATCTAGTAATCAGTTTAATAAAAATGATCAATGTTTTGTTGAATTTAGTAACATCTAAGGAGCATCCTTAACGTGCATCATCAGCTAGTGTAAGTCCATCCCTTTGTTTTTCCTTTTCTTAATGTTGACTTGAGATGCCTCATGAACACATATTAAACAAAACCTAACTAATGTGGCACCATTGTATTTAATGGTGCAACTCGAATTGAGAACTCGCGACGGATTGTGACCGCTATAATAACTTTGGTTAGGCGAAGTGTTGGGTATGCTGCAGATATTCTGCTTTTTGTGGACTCCACAAAGATATGACAATAATGAACTCGGCTAACCTTTAAAATACAAATTTAGTAAGTAATGGTGATCCTTGTTGATACAATGCCTTCAGAAGAAGCATGTGTGTTGAACCTTTGGCTATGTAGTAATATGAAAAGAAAGTGCTTAACATTTTTATCCCTAAGTTGTTGAACAGATAGATGTGAGTATGTGACCATAGACTATATAATTTTTTGCGGTTTGCCAAATGTTAAGGAGTGATGATGGAGGGTGGCGAAAACCAACATGGTTTATCCTTGGCCTTTCTCGAAGTGCCATGTCATGCAGAAACTAGGTGGAGGTATGACCTCGGTATTGCCCATGAGCATGTAACACCACATTGCTGCCAAAAAGTTACATCCCAGGCACAGAAACATACAGAAGCTGAAGCCCGAGCCTCGGGCAGCCTGTGCAACAAGTCCGCAAGCACTAGCGAGATTATAGCTCACCCTCTTTTATGCACCAAATTGCACTATAAAAACACCCCTGATAAAGCGTTTAACACCTTTTTAGCATCTGGGTGGTGGATTTTGTCAAGGTGAGCTTAATTGACATCACTTTATAAGTTTTCTCAATGATTGTTTTAGCAACACTCTCCTCCACACCCAGTCTTGAATAGTGACTTGACCTATACAACGCTCTTGTCATGGCCATCTCAATATTCCAGACATGATGTAGAGAAGAGTGCCAATACAACAATGATGGCGAAAACAAAAAAAAAAAAAAAAAAAATATATATATATATATATATATATATATATATATATATATATGAGGTCACTCAAGATCCCACCCGACAAAAACAGCCACCTTGATGATAAAAAAGAAGGCTTTCAGCGCTATTATTGATGCCCTTAAAGTGCTTTCTAACGCTGAAATCAGATTAAGTCATGACCTCAATATTGACCGTGAAAAATAAACATTGGTAGTGGAACATGCTCCAGCCATCTGCCAATGGCAAGTTAAAAAGATCTGCTCATTTCATGATTCACAACCACTACACGCTCTGAACTATTAGTCCTAAAACAATCAAAAAAATAACAAATTGGCTTGATTTTGAAAGCAATATCGAAGTATTACCATCAATTTCAGCTTAATATTGAACATCTCAATGACACTACTAGATAATAAATCCTACATTCAGTAAACCTAGTCGTGCATCATAAAATCAAGAGCTATCGCTAATCACTCCATCATAGTTTTTTTCTAAAACCAAATCACTATCGGATGGAAACCCGAAACCTTGAGAGCTGGTTTCTGCGCTTACCTATATGTATTACTCTAGTTTCCTACGTTTACGCAAGGCATATGCATTCATCTCAAAACACAAGCAAATCAAATATCAAAAATATCTCAAAACACGTCAAAAAACAATAATCCGAAACTTACATAAGGAACCCACTCAGCCGTCTTTCTCCGCAAATGAAGCACCGAAAACTCCCCCACCGTCCCAATCTTCCCCCACCTAATCCTATGCAACTCCGTCAAAATACTCGCCCTACACCTAGACGAAAACTTCATCCCTTTAAACTTCCCCCTCCCATCCGTCCTCACACTCACACTAAACTCCAACGTACTCTCATCCTTGCCCAAAACCGGCGCCGCACTCTCGAAATCACTACTCACATCATACGAATTCGTCACCGACAACGTCCCAGGGTCCAACGTCACAATACTCTGACTCGATATACACAATATCCTCTTATACCTCCCACGCCACGAATGCTTAATCACTAAATACCTAGCCAAATACTCCGCCTCTTCCATAACCGAAACCCCTTGGTGCACCGGCAACACTTGCGGCGCGCTAGTGGACGGTTCCGGGGGATTAGACGTACTAGTGTGTTGGCGAAAAACAAAGTCCATTTGCGGTTGTAAATAACGTAACGCATACGGTTTGGGTGGATTAGGTCTGAGAAATGACCATAGTCCCGTCGCCGCGGCAGACGGACGTTGACGGGACTGATTCGCACCCAGCGCTAACTAATTCAATCAAATATATCAAATAAATAAACTTAATTAAACAAAATTTAACAATCTATAAGCACTAAACATGTCGTATTCAAATAATAACTGATCAAAGTAATGAAAAACCCTAGGGTTTGAGTTCAGTTACTCGATCACGAGGAAACAGTGTGGTTTTTGATCTAATTGAAGGGGATTAATTGATCGATTGGATAATTAGGGTTAGGGTTAGGGTTTGAGTGAAATTGGGGGAAATTAATTAATGAAGATGATGATCGGAATTGGGTTTAATTGACAGTGGGAGTAGTCATGTTTGTTTTGTGAAGAAGTTTTCTTTCTTTCTTTCTTGTGAGTTGTCACAGGTCCTTGACAGTAGTATTTTTAGAGTTTATGCTAATCAACTTCGTTAGGGCATTAACCAGTTTAATTTGACCCATGTTCGACTCAACTTAACAAATTGACCCGGTTTAAATCGATCCATTTTTCGACCGGAATGGTTCAACCGGTTGAACCACCCTGGTCGAACCGGGTTTCAAAACATTATGTTTAATTCCCAAATCTTCAAACTTTATTATTTTTCGTTCATAACCTATAAACTTTTTTTTATCAATAAACTATTTGTAGCTATAAAATCCGGTTGCTATGCACGGGTACTCATCTAGTGTTAATTAACAGATGATAACTTTTCAGTAATATTTCTCTATTAAGTTACAAACAAACAGTTTTCATATTACTTAATTAATTTAGTTTTTTCATATTAAGTCAATTAAGTCGAAATCAAACACTCTGTTTGTTTTGACTTACATAGTTTTGTTTGGGCTTATATAGCCCGCCTATAGCTTATTGGATTTTAAATATATATTTTATAAGCTCATTTTTCTGACTTATTTTAAAACTTTTCGGCCTATATAAGTTTATTATAATAAACTTATAAGAAAAGTTTATAAGTTTATTCTAACTAGAAGAATATATGCATATGGTGACGGGTGTATTGCGGCCTTGCGAATTTGTAGTTTTTGTTCGACTTTTGATGTAGCATTTATGTCACAACTCGTAATTTCATGTCCTGTTTCAAACGTCAAAAATTTCATTTTTTTTATTTCAGAAGTTACTATTCACTTTTACTATTCATTTTCACTATCCATTCCCGAAATTTTTTTATTTCATATTCTCGTAAGTTAAACCATTTTAATGATAATCCGAGAGTTTGACGCTCGTCGGATCATTTCTGCTAAAATCACAAAGCCGTGTCCGAGATTTACATTCAGGTTTAAACGTCCTTCCGGCATCCCGATATGTCCATAAAACAATATAAACAATAAAAATATGATTTTCTTTCATTTTACGACAATTCCAAAAGTTTTGGAATTTTACGTTTTCCAGTTCAGCGTTTTACGCGAATTACGCGTTTTAAACCCGCGTTTCCAATTTTAACTGCGTTTAAGCAACCCGATGGAACTTACCATTCATTTTATATTTTATTATGGAGTATATTGACAAGTTTAGTCATTATTTCAAGTTTCATATTTTTACGATACCCAGATTTACGTTTCGCGGCTTAACTATTTACGTTTAGCGATTAACGGAACCAAAACCGACTCCGTGAACAAGATATTACCCAAGCTTCCCACATACTCTTCCTATTTTTACCCATGTGCAGCCCCCCCCCCCCCCCCCCTTTCCATGTCTTCAACTTGATCATTTAATTACAATATTGCCATTAGATATTTTCTAAGTATACAAAACCAACTTTGTCACCTCATTCTTTACAAAAACAACTAGCAAACTCTCATCTCATCTTTCTCTTCTCCAAACCCACGACCAAGAATCAAAAACAAGCAAGAAACCATGGATTTTCCAAGATCAAGTCATTTTCTAGTTCCTTTAATGATCTTTGTTAGAGTTTTGAAATAAAAAACTCAAGATTATTAAGTTTTCTTCATCCAAGTTCACTAATCTTTGCTAAGTAAGTTGTCAAACTCTTTTTCATGATTTCTTCAAGTTATTTTCATGATTATATAATTTCCATACAAGATTTCATGCATATGCTAGTTTATACCATTCCATTTTATATATTTTCAACTTATAAACCCTAGATATGGATAATATGGAAACTCTTGTTAGTTTTACTTGATTGATGATGATAAGGAACCCATGACACCCTAAGAAGGTGTATGGTAAGATTAGATTAGCTTTGTGGTGTTTGCAAGTGATTTGGTTGGATTAGAAACTAGTTTAGAACCTTAGAAATGGTTTTGGAACATATATTTATACCTACTGTCCCAAAAATGAAAACCTAGAAAACTCAGTAACTCAGGGGAACTTTTCAACCTAAGATTTAAAAAATACTTTAAAAAATGAAGCCGTAGGCGAAAGAACGGGTTAAAACGAGTTTATAACGAAGGAGATATGATTTTTGCAAGTTTATTGACGAAAACTATTTTTCTGAAAATTGTGTGCTGTTGGACGATTTTTAGTGGACAAACCGAGGCGTTAGACGTAACCTAGAGGAGCCAAGCTTTCCAAAATATATTAGTACATACTAAGACGTAACCATAGATATAAAGAACGAGTAAAACGAACTTATAACAACAAAGATATTCACGTTTCAATATCGGCAAAACCTTATACAAATTGACAGCTTTTAACTAGAAAAATAATAATAATATTACTACTACGTACTAACTCTAGATTTCTAAAAATAATAACCAAGTGCCCAATTTCATAACTAATGAAGTATTAGTGATTTCAAGTATATTTTTATGGCTACAAGACGTTATTTCAAGTATTTCAAATCGAGGAGTTCAACACTAACACTTATATATACGATAAATATACATTTCGACTAGCTTTATTTTTCTAGTTGCCTTATTTTCTCAAGTTTTGGAAAAATGTATTATTTTGATAACAACAAGTATTTTTAAGTTATGAGTGGTATAGGTATCATGTGCATGTACATTTATTTCATCATTTCATGATCTAAAGTAGATCACATCATTCATATTAGGTTGCGGTTAGAGATCGTGTCTCATTTCAGTGTATTCACTTTTGTCATCATTGCTATCGCTTCGAGGTGAGTCATAGCCCCTACTCTTTTAAATTGTTTTGTTAACTTTTTGGGAGAGAATACATGCTCGTTTTTACATGAATTACTACTTGACTCTTTGAACATTGTTTTGAACCTTGAACTATTATGAACTCATTTGACCTTATAACTTGTTTTGAACTATTGATCTTGACTTGACTTAAACTTTTGACCCTAAAGTACCGTACGTACTATAACCTAAAGTCTCCCATGTTCGGAGCAGTGCAAAGTCTCCCCTGTCTACGGAGCAGCATTATCAAGTCTCCCATGTTCGGAGCAACATAAAATCTCCCCTGTCTACGGAGTAACTTTGACTTTATACTATGTAATAGTTTGTGAATGATGTACTGTTCGTGCATCCGCAATTGTTAGTCTCCTGTTGGTTTGCCGTTCGCACTCCAGTTTATACGTACCGTTCGTGCGGCCTCCTTATGTGGGGTAGTAGGTAGTATGGATAGCGCTATTAGAGGTCGGCCAACCTCTCGTTCCCCTGTCTACGAAATGCATATTATTTATTTTAGGAGCCTTGCCACATTCTTTATTATATACTATGTGCCCATATTGTGAACTATATTGACCACTTGTGCTTGACTACTAGACATAAACTATTTAGCAGTGGGTTGTAAACACACAGGTTACAAGTCTCTTATGGCGGGACTTGCAACTGAGTGGATTTACGATGCCTTTGTTGGGGAAATCTTCATTTATATGTATTACATTGTTTTTCACAAGACTCTATGAACTCACCAACCTCGTGTTGACACTTTAGCATGTATTTTCAGGTTTTAATCTATGGCACGCTACAGGAGGTTTTGGCAGGGCATGGCATGGTCATAGAAGACTCTGATTATTCATATGGGGACCGTTTTAAACTATTTTAGGGCCTACTTCCGCACTATTTTTAACAATGTAAATGCAATATTTTGATTTAACCATTTTATTCTAAATGTTTGAAGTGAAAACCATTTTTATACTTATGTTGTGATATCAATTGAGTTACACCCCAGCTACATGTATGCTTCCGCTGGACCCGATTTTGGGGGTGTGACAGATTGGTATCCGAGCCAGTGGCTATAGAGAACTGAGTGTTTTTAAAACCTAGACTATAGCTACTTTCATGAAAACTTAACCCTATGACCGTCACGTGCCTGCCTGCCAAGATGAAGCCTCAATTGTCATTAGTTGCTGACATAGGTAATGAGAATTGTATCTCATTATCAGGTATATTATATTCACTTATTATAGTTAATTACTATAATTGTCATTCATATAAGCATGTTCACGTATCATATATGTAACACCCCCAATTCATGGTTGCAGCGGAATTCGAACTGGGTGTTACTCGACGGCACAATAGTCACAATAATAGAAAACGAACTCCAATTGAGTCGTTTTAAAAGATTTATCATTCAAATTATATAAATATCAGAGTTTACAAAATGAGGTCCCAAATGGTTCAATGTTTACAAATCACATTAAATGAGTTTTGAATGATAATAAAATTTATAGCCCTCTTGAGTATCCGTGTCCTTCCGTGCCATCCTTGATCGTCATGAACCTGAAATACATGCTTGAGAGGTCAACACAAAGGTTGAGTGATATTCATAGAGTTTGTTAAATCGTTTGAACACAATATGTTGGTAGTGTGAGTTATAAGTTCACACCAATGTTTGGAAACAAAATCGTTATTTATTTCACTAAGCTTATGACACCATAACGTTAACGTGTACCAATATCGATCGGCAGATTTATCCCGGTAGGTACTTTGCTAACATACCTAAATCTCAAATATTAATGCATTTGTTTGAACTAATCTGCTCAAACAAATGGGATTCGTCAATCCCAATAGGCCTATTATTAATATTCGCGCTCACTATTGCTAGTGACTAAATGGTTCATAATAAAGGATTTCGGTTTAGCAAGGTTGGTACTTAGTGTAATAAAACATCGTCGTGAAGCATACATTAGAAAGCATTGTATTCGATTTAGAAATAGCATGTATTCCCCCCAAGGAATTGTAAAACAATTAAGTTATGGAAAGTGGGGCTATGAACTCACCTTAAGTTAAGATAGCAAGTAATGAATGTAACGGTTGAATCGTGTAGGTTTCTACGAGCAACCTATAATAGAATGTCGCGACTTAGGATTTGAGTAATATAACGGAGTGCCTATATATATATCTTGCATCTAAGTCCATGATGTGGTATGATGTATATTGTAAGTCTTTGAAAGAAAGATTCATGAAACATGTATGTTTTGGTATATCGTTTACTACCGTTCGGGCCGACATAATTCAGAAGTCATGTTAGTAAGCGTTCGAGGAGCCAGGACACTTTAACTCGTAAATCCACAACTCAACTCGACGGCTTACATAATGAACTCCTCACATGAGGCTCCCTACTATTGTAGTAGTTGATGAAATATATAGATATAAGTTTTGATCCGAAAGGTTACATGTCCGATATTTGAATAAACTTATGAAAGTTTATTTGTACATGAAGATTGTTATTAGGGATAATTTCATAAGTCTTGAATGACCATTTGTCTTGGTAAAATCTCATGGTTTCCTTTTAAGTGAAGTAGATCCAAATTGCTTGTTCATGTTTTCGCCAAATTCGTTATTTCATGTTTACGCCTATGTAAGTTGTTATGGTCATTTCGTCATGGCCTAGCCATGACCTTTGGTCCTTGTTCCAAGGTCATGAGACCCAACCTTGGCTCTAGCCATGGTGGTGGTCTTGTTTATAGGTCATAATAACTCTTGTTCCTTTTAAAGTATAACCATAACTTAGTGACTTATATATATGTAAATAGCTGTTAAGAAATTGTGAAATATCTTACTCAGAAAGTGTTTTCAAGGCTCGAGCCTCTTTATTCCTGAAGGAAAACGTGATTCCGGACAACTTTCGTGTTTTAACTTTTTCATGAAACGGACCAGAAAGGCCTCTTTTTGCGTGTTTTCTATTCTGTCACAGAAACATTTTGGCAGTTTTGCCGGAAAGTTTTGGTAACTTCAAATCGGCGTAACTTTTGACTCGTATACTCGTTTTAGGTGGTTCAAATTGCTATGGTTTCCTTGTTAAGTCCTCTACTGTAATATGTAATGATCCAACATCATATTTTTACCATTTTGATCAGGTCTTACCAAGAAAGTCACTAGTTTACTTGTTTTAGTAACTTGTTGTAACAATCAATAACAATAACTTGTTTTGGTCATTTTTATACATCATGGACATGATAACAAGACAATATATAGCACAAATAATATGTAAATAACATGAACATGATTATTTAACAAGAATCAAGTTAGGGTTTGCTTACAACTTTTGGCTTTCTACAAGAAAGGAAGTCAAGTATGGAACTAGGACACTAAACCTAAGCTTGTAAACCCTTTACCACAACTCTTGTAACCCTTGCTAGCCTTGATCTAACCCTTGTGAAAATCATTTAACTTCAGCCCTAGTAACCTTGTGTAGCTCCTAAATCAACCATGGAATCACCAAACAAACTTAAGATTCATGTAGAGAATAACTAAGCCTTGAACTTTGATATGTAACTTGTAGCTTAAAGATCAAAGGATCATGGAGCTATGATTTGTGTTGGCTCATTTTTATGGATGAAAAGATGAAGAAGAAGGTGTTCTTGAGTGGCTATTTATAGTATGAGAAAGTTAGCTAACCATACATGGGTTAGATATTAACCATGGTTAAGTTTAGGTGAAACTTTGTGCCCAAGTTAAGATGAATGGTCAAGATTGAATCACATGGTGACTAATCCCCCCCCCTAAGTCGGTTGGGGCTGTGTGGTGGCCAAGTTGGTGACTTTTGGATGATATCTAAGAGTTTAAGATAAGTTTTGACTCCATAAAATGCTAACCGTAAGCTGTTAAGCCACGAAACTTAAAACCGGGTATCGTAAAAATACGAAACTTGGGAGAATGGTTAAACATGTCATAATACTCCATAATAAAATATGAAATGAGTGGTTGGATCTATCGGGTGCCAAAACCCTGCTAAAAACTGAAAACACGGGTCTAAAACGCGTAATACGTAAAATGTACGAATTTTGCGTAAAACTGAGAAAAGTAAAATGTTACTTTTCTAATAGGATAAAAATGATTTAAAATGACTTATAATGTCTAGACTGGGCTCAGTCTAGTGTCGGTTGGTATTAAATGTCTTTTAGACATCAAACCGTAAGCCTAAAAATCACGAAATGACTTATAACATCAAGGGATGATTTTTGGTCAATGGAGGAGGGAAAAATTATGTTGACTTTTTCTAATAATTTTGAAAACTCAAAATGTCTTAGAAACTCGTTTTGTGGTCTAACGGTTAATCGCCCATTCGGTTAAGCGTGCTCATGTGAGATTAGTACCGACATGGGTGACCTGCTGGGAAGTCTTTGGTCATGTTTTTCTCAGTCACGATTAATTCTCAAATAAATCATGAGTGTGTCAAACATTTTTCTGATGCGGGGTCACTTAACGTGGTCGAGTTTCGTTGTACGTAGAATTTCTGAATGACGTTTTACCCTAAAACGTGTAATTCCTTAATAACTTTCACGAAAATGATCTGACGAATGTCAAACATTTAATTTGCCATGGAAATGATTTATCACTCGAGAATATCAAATAAAAATCAACTTTCGGGAAAGTTTCGGGAAAAATGAATAGTAAAAGTGAATAGTGAAATTTTCCGGGAATGTAATTAACCTGAAAATGCGAATTGTTACAGTCTCTACCCCTTACTGGGAACTTCGTCCCGAAGTTCTTTGTGTGTTATATGTTGGAGTGGTGTCGATGAACAGGTGTGGTTACTTATGAGGACCAAAGTCTGGAGTTACCAGTGATGTAGTTTGATTTGTCATTTCAGTGTATGGTGTAGGATGAGGCTTACTTTTATGTAGGGAAGGTATGGTAATAGTCGAATATCAAAGGAAATTGATATAGTAGTTGTACAGAAATTGATATAGTTAAATATCAAAATGGAAATTGATATAGTTGTCAAGTATCAATAGCAATTGATATAACAGTTGAACAACAATAGCAATTTACATAGGAATCCAATAAATGGAAATTGATATAGTAGTGGAATATCAATGGAAATTGGGATAGTAGTCGCATTCATAGTCTAGTAGGTAATCGGTTGTTGTACCTAGTGTTTATGTCATGGTTTGAAGCGATGTTGGTGAAAAGATAGGATTTCTTGTGGCGAATATAATGTAGGTATCATGCCATACCCGAGCAATGTAATGTAGGTATCATGCCATACCCGAGCAATGTAATGTAGGTATCAAGCCATACCCGAGCAATGTAATGTAGGTTGACTTCATACTTATGTTATTTCGGATACAAATAAGCCCACTTGTTTATAATTCTTTATTTACATAGAGAGGCATCCCAAACAATGTAACTAAAGGAATATAAACGTATGGTTCGATGATTTATAATTTCTTTATTTAAATAAAAAGGCATCCCAATCCATTCAAATAAGGACATTATAAATCATCCTACTCAAGAATTCCCGACACAACATTCATACTTAGCCGGTGAGTTACAAGGTAGTGTATTACGAGATGACACTGGTGTAATAAAAGTACAAGATGAATATTCAAACTTGTAAAGCTGATAAGGGTGCTTGTGGTGTAACTAAGGATGATTTGAGCTTTAAAAGTGCATCAAGATCTGTTAATGAGCTTGTGGTTCCAACGGTTGTGAAGATAATGTTATGATAAGTTGATGAACAAAAGTGTGTAGTGTATGCTTAACATTAATACTCTTAGGTATAGATGTTGAGTTTGTTTTGAAAATCTTAAGAGATTTTAAAAGTTTATGATGGAATGGTATCCTAAACAGGATGGTACTTCTACAGGATGAAGAGAATAATTGTTAACTATCCCAAGATAGTAGTTCGGATTATCTCATAAATGAAAACTTTCAAGAATGAATTTAGATCATACAAATAAGGTGTTAAGATTTCGCTGAGTGGTAAGACACTATCGTGTCTCTAGATTGTTTTAATGTATTCTGGTGGTTTATCGTGTTCATGTAGGAAATCAACCTAAACATAACCCTAGTACAACTACTCTCAGTATTTGAAAATGTTAAGTCGAATATAGTTAGTCAGACTATATTCCACTGTCCCAAGGTTAAATATAGGTGACTAGTCTATATTTAGCCGAGGTTCGATAAAATTTTCAAATACCTAAATTAGGTATACTTGTGATATGTTCGTTGCTTTCGGGAAACTGTCCATTAAACAAAGGCGATGTCAAACCCTTCAGTTGCAAGTCCCGTTCATACAAGACTTGTAACGTATGTTTTTTTTTTTTTTTTTTTTTTTTTCATGTTCCATTGCATAGAAGGTAGTAAGGGTAGATACGTATGGAAAGGAAGTTTTAAGTAGTTCTAAAATAGAACATACTTGGCCAGGATCACGAACTTTTAATAATGAAGGTTTCATAAGAAAACTTTGATGGATGTAGAGAAAGTTCAGCTTTTGTTGATGATGGATTAGTTTGTCCTTTAGAAATCTCATATTTCTTGTTTGGAAATCGTTTAGATTGTGACGGGTTTTTGATATCATAAGAAATGATATTGATGAGGTCGTGAAATAATTCCAGAGACCATTGCACAAATCACAATGTCTCGGAAGTAGGTTAGACCATTGTGCAATTCACAATGTCTGGGAAGTAGATTAAACCATTAGGTGACTCAAAACATTTGAGAAATGATTAAGACCATTGTATCATACAATGTCTTGGAAAATGAATGAGACCATTGTATCTCACAATGTCTTGGAAAATGAATGAGGTCATTGTATCTCACAATGTCTTGAAAAGTGAATGAGACCATTGTATCTCACAATGTCTTGGAAAATGAATGAGACCATTGTATCTCACAATGTCTTGGAAAATGAATGAGACCATTGTAATCAGTTACAATGTCTTGGACAAAAAAATGTTGGAGTAGGAACATGATTGGGAGAATGTGATTGTGTCGAAATGCCCTAGAATAGGCATATGCAGATATGTTTAGTCCATTGTTTAGATAAATGATTGAAAATAAACCGAGTTTATATATCAATATACTAATATGTTCATGTAGCATAAAATGCCTAGTGTGTATATATCAATATACTTATATGTGTTCATGTAGCATAAAATGCCTAGTGTGTATATATCAATATACTTATATGTGTTCATGTAGCATAAAATGCTTAGTGTGTATATATCAATATACTAATATGTGTTCATGTAGCATAAAATGCTTAGTGTGTATATATCAATATACTAATATGTGTTCATGTAGCATAAAATGCCTAGTGTGTATATATCAATATACTAATATGTGTTCATGTAGCATAAAATGCCTAGTGTGTATATATCAATATACTAATATGTTTGTGAAGCATAACATGCTTACTAAGTCCATAATCGTCTGGAGGATGGAAGACACGGAGAGCGGAAGGCTATAAAATGTTTTTGTTTGTGATTGTAGTTATAGTTTAGGTCTCACTTAGACCCGTTTCTCTATAACCATGGCTCTGGTACCAATCTGTAACACCCCCAATTCATGGTTGCAGCGGAATTCGAACTGGGTGTTACTCGACGGCACAATAGTCACAATAATAGAAAACGAACTCCAATTGAGTCGTTTTAAAAGATTTATCATTCAAATTATATAAATATCAGAGTTTACAAAATGAGGTCCCAAATGGTTCAATGTTTACAAATCACATTAAATGAGTTTTGAATGATAATAAAATTTATAGCCCTCTTGAGTATCCGTGTCCTTCCGTGCCATCCTTGATCGTCATGAACCTGAAATACATGCTTGAGAGGTCAACACAAAGGTTGAGTGATATTCATAGAGTTTGTTAAATCGTTTGAACACAATATGTTGGTAGTGTGAGTTATAAGTTCACACCAATGTTTGGAAACAAAATCGTTATTTATTTCACTAAGCTTATGACACCATAACGTTAACGTGTACCAATATCGATCGGCAGATTTATCCCGGTAGGTACTTTGCTAACATACCTAAATCTCAAATATTAATGCATTTGTTTGAACTAATCTGCTCAAACAAATGGGATTCGTCAATCCCAATAGGCCTATTATTAATATTCGCGCTCACTATTGCTAGTGACTAAATGGTTCATAATAAAGGATTTCGGTTTAGCAAGGTTGGTACTTAGTGTAATAAAACATCGTCGTGAAGCATACATTAGAAAGCATTGTATTCGATTTAGAAATAGCATGTATTCCCCCCAAGGAATTGTAAAACAATTAAGTTATGGAAAGTGGGGCTATGAACTCACCTTAAGTTAAGATAGCAAGTAATGAATGTAACGGTTGAATCGTGTAGGTTTCTACGAGCAACCTATAATAGAATGTCGCGACTTAGGATTTGAGTAATATAACGGAGTGCCTATATATATATCTTGCATCTAAGTCCATGATGTGGTATGATGTATATTGTAAGTCTTTGAAAGAAAGATTCATGAAACATGTATGTTTTGGTATATCGTTTACTACCGTTCGGGCCGACATAATTCAGAAGTCATGTTAGTAAGCGTTCGAGGAGCCAGGACACTTTAACTCGTAAATCCACAACTCAACTCGACGGCTTACATAATGAACTCCTCACATGAGGCTCCCTACTATTGTAGTAGTTGATGAAATATATAGATATAAGTTTTGATCCGAAAGGTTACATGTCCGATATTTGAATAAACTTATGAAAGTTTATTTGTACATGAAGATTGTTATTAGGGATAATTTCATAAGTCTTGAATGACCATTTGTCTTGGTAAAATCTCATGGTTTCCTTTTAAGTGAAGTAGATCCAAATTGCTTGTTCATGTTTTCGCCAAATTCGTTATTTCATGTTTACGCCTATGTAAGTTGTTATGGTCATTTCGTCATGGCCTAGCCATG
Organism: Artemisia argyi; assembly: GCA_030686995.1. Classification (NCBI taxonomy): domain Eukaryota; kingdom Viridiplantae; phylum Streptophyta; class Magnoliopsida; order Asterales; family Asteraceae; genus Artemisia; species Artemisia argyi. Next base: position 180,437,985 of record CM060705.1, read on the forward strand.
ACCTTTGGTCCTTGTTCCAAGGTCATGAGACCCAACCTTGGCTCTAGCCATGGTGGTGGTCTTGTTTATAGGTCATAATAACTCTTGTTCCTTTTAAAGTATAACCATAACTTAGTGACTTATATATATGTAAATAGCTGTTAAGAAATTGTGAAATATCTTACTCAGAAAGTGTTTTCAAGGCTCGAGCCTCTTTATTCCTGAAGGAAAACGTGATTCCGGACAACTTTCGTGTTTTAACTTTTTCATGAAACGGACCAGAAAGGCCTCTTTTTGCGTGTTTTCTATTCTGTCACAGAAACATTTTGGCAGTTTTGCCGGAAAGTTTTGGTAACTTCAAATCGGCGTAACTTTTGACTCGTATACTCGTTTTAGGTGGTTCAAATTGCTATGGTTTCCTTGTTAAGTCCTCTACTGTAATATGTAATGATCCAACATCATATTTTTACCATTTTGATCAGGTCTTACCAAGAAAGTCACTAGTTTACTTGTTTTAGTAACTTGTTGTAACAATCAATAACAATAACTTGTTTTGGTCATTTTTATACATCATGGACATGATAACAAGACAATATATAGCACAAATAATATGTAAATAACATGAACATGATTATTTAACAAGAATCAAGTTAGGGTTTGCTTACAACTTTTGGCTTTCTACAAGAAAGGAAGTCAAGTATGGAACTAGGACACTAAACCTAAGCTTGTAAACCCTTTACCACAACTCTTGTAACCCTTGCTAGCCTTGATCTAACCCTTGTGAAAATCATTTAACTTCAGCCCTAGTAACCTTGTGTAGCTCCTAAATCAACCATGGAATCACCAAACAAACTTAAGATTCATGTAGAGAATAACTAAGCCTTGAACTTTGATATGTAACTTGTAGCTTAAAGATCAAAGGATCATGGAGCTATGATTTGTGTTGGCTCGTTTTTATGGATGAAAAGATGAAGAAGAAGGTGTTCTTGAGTGGCTATTTATAGTATGAGAAAGTTAGCTAACCATACATGGGTTAGATATTAACCATGGTTAAGTTTAGGTGAAACTTTGTGCCCAAGTTAAGATGAATGGTCAAGATTGAATCACATGGTGACTAATCCCCCCCCTAAGTCGGTTGGGGCTGTGTGGTGGCCAAGTTGGTGACTTTTGGATGATATCTAAGAGTTTAAGATAAATTTTGACTCCGTAAAATGCTAACCGTAAGCTGTTAAGCCACGAAACTTAAAACCGGGTATCGTAAAAATACGAAACTTGGGAGAATGGTTAAACATGTCATAATACTCCATAATAAAATATGAAATGAGTGGTTGGATCTATCGGGTGCCAAAACCCTGCTAAAAACTGAAAACACGGGTCTAAAACGCGTAATACGTAAAATGTACGAATTTTGCGTAAAACTGAGAAAAGTAAAATGTTACTTTTCTAATAGGATAAAAATGATTTAAAATGACTTGTAATGTCTAGACTGGGCTCAGTCTAGTGTCGGTTGGTATTAAATGTCTTTTAGACATCAAACCGTAAGCCTAAAAATCACGAAATGACTTATAACATCAAGGGATGATTTTTGGTCAATGGAGGAGGGAAAAATTATGTTGACTTTTTCTAATAATTTTGAAAACTCAAAATGTCTTAGAAACTCGTTTTGTGGTCTAACGGTTAATCGCCCATTCGGTTAAGCGTGCTCATGTGAGATTAGTACCGACATGGGTGACCTGCTGGGAAGTCTTTGGTCATGTTTTTCTCAGTCACGATTAATTCTCAAATAAATCATGAGTGTGTCAAACATTTTTCTGATGCGGGGTCACTTAACGTGGTCGAGTTTCGTTGTACGTAGAATTTCTGAATGACGTTTTACCCTAAAACGTGTAATTCCTTAATAACTTTCACGAAAATGATCTGACGAATGTCAAACATTTAATTTGCCATGGAAATGATTTATCACTCGAGAATATCAAATAAAAATCAACTTTCGGGAAAGTTTCGGGAAAAATGAATAGTAAAAGTGAATAGTGAAATTTTCCGGGAATGTAATTAACCTGAAAATGCGAATTGTTACAATATATGTCACCGCGTTATGTTTTTCTTTGCATAGTTTCATCATTTGACCTCGAGTTTGGTCACCTGCCTTAGTCTATTAGAACGTCTTGGTACTTGTGAAGGACATAGTCTTAGTATAACTGAGCTGAGTATTTCAAAATTCATGGAACCTCGGTAGAATATAGACTGGTCATTTATATTCGACCCGGGATAGTGGGACATAGGCTGACCACCTATATCCGACTCAGAAATGAATTTTGCAACACTGAGAATGGTTATAATAAAATTTTGTCTGGATTGAATTCTCTACCTAATTTCCAAATGTTTCATTCATGTGTGCGACTCAAATATTATCAACTTTTAACCGATACCACTTTAGAGACCAACATAAACTGAACTTCGGGACGAAGTTCCTTTTAGAGGGGAAGAATGTCACAACTCGTAATTTCATGTTCTGTTTCAAACGTCAAAAATTTCATTTTTTTTATTTCAGAAGTTACTATTCACTTTTACTATTCATTTTCACTATCCATTCCCGAAATTTTTTTATTTCATATTCTCGTAAGTTAAACCATTTTAATGATAATCCGAGAGTTTGACGCTCGTCGGATCATTTCTGCTAAAATCACAAGGCCGTGTCCGAGATTTACATTCAGGTTTAAACGTCCTTCCGGCATCCCGATATGTCCATAAAACAATATAAACAATAAAAATATGATTTTCTTTCATTTTACGACAATTCCAAAAGTTTTGGAATTTTACGTTTTCCAGTTCAGCGTTTTACGCGAATTACGCGTTTTAAACCCGCGTTTCCAATTTTAACTGCGTTTAAGCAACCCGATGGAACTTACCATTCATTTTATATTTTATTATGGAGTATATTGACAAGTTTAGTCATTATTTCAAGTTTCATATTTTTACGATACCCAGATTTACGTTTCGCGGCTTAACTATTTACGTTTAGCGATTAACGGAACCAAAACCGACTCCGTGAACAAGATATTACCCAAGCTTCCCACATACTCTTCCTATTTTTACCCATGTGCAGCCCCCCCCCCCCCCCCCCCCTTTCCATGTCTTCAACTTGATCATTTAATTACAATATTGCCATTAGATATTTTTTAAGTATACAAAACCAACTTTGTCACCTCATTCTTTACAAAAACAACTAGCAAACTCTCATCTCATCTTTCTCTTCTCCAAACCCACGACCAAGAATCAAAAACAAGCAAGAAACCATGGATTTTCCAAGATCAAGTCATTTTCTAGTTCCTTTAATGATCTTTGTTAGAGTTTTGAAATAAAAAACTCAAGATTATTAAGTTTTCTTCATCCAAGTTCACTAATCTTTGCTAAGTAAGTTGTCAAACTCTTTTTCATGATTTCTTCAAGTTATTTTCATGATTATATAATTTCCATACAAGATTTCATGCATATGCTAGTTTATACCATTCCATTTTATATATTTTCAACTTATAAACCCTAGATATGGATAATATGGAAACTCTTGTTAGTTTTACTTGATTGATGATGATAAGGAACCCATGACACCCTAAGAAGGTGTATGGTAAGATTAGATTAGCTTTGTGGTGTTTGCAAGTGATTTGGTTGGATTAGAAACTAGTTTAGAACCTTAGAAATGGTTTTGGAACATATATTTATACCTACTGTCCCAAAAATGAAAACCTAGAAAACTCAGTAACTCAGGGGAACTTTTCAACCTAAGATTTAAAAAATACTTTAAAAAATGAAGCCGTAGGCGAAAGAACGGGTTAAAACGAGTTTATAACGAAGGAGATATGATTTTTGCAAGTTTATTGACGAAAACTATTTTTCTGAAAATTGTGTGCTGTTGGACGATTTTTAGTGGACAAACCGAGGCGTTAGACGTAACCTAGAGGAGCCAAGCTTTCCAAAATATATTAGTACATACTAAGACGTAACCATAGATATAAAGAACGAGTAAAACGAACTTATAACAACAAAGATATTCACGTTTCAATATCGGCAAAACCTTATACAAATTGACAGCTTTTAACTAGAAAAATAATAATAATATTACTACTACGTACTAACTCTAGATTTCTAAAAATAATAACCAAGTGCCCAATTTCATAACTAATGAAGTATTAGTGATTTCAAGTATATTTTTATGGCTACAAGACGTTATTTCAAGTATTTCAAATCGAGGAGTTCAACACTAACACTTATATATACGATAAATATACATTTCGACTAGCTTTATTTTTCTAGTTGCCTTATTTTCTCAAGTTTTGGAAAAATGTATTATTTTGATAACAACAAGTATTTTTAAGTTATGAGTGGTATAGGTATCATGTGCATGTACATTTATTTCATCATTTCATGATCTAAAGTAGATCACATCATTCATATTAGGTTGCGGTTAGAGATCGTGTCTCATTTCAGTGTATTCACTTTTGTCATCATTGCTATCGCTTCGAGGTGAGTCATAGCCCCTACTCTTTTAAATTGTTTTGTTAACTTTTTGGGAGAGAATACATGCTCGTTTTTACATGAATTACTACTTGACTCTTTGAACATTGTTTTGAACCTTGAACTATTATGAACTCATTTGACCTTATAACTTGTTTTGAACTATTGAACTTGACTTGACTTAAACTTTTGACCCTAAAGTACCGTACGTACTATAACCTAAAGTTTCCCATGTTCGGAGCAGTGCAAAGTCTCCCCTGTCTACGGAGCAGCATTATCAAGTCTCCCATGTTCGGAGCAACATAAAATCTCCCCTGTCTACGGAGTAACTTTGACTTTATACTATGTAATAGTTTGTGAATGATGTACTGTTCGTGCATCCGCAATTGTTAGTCTCCTGTTGGTTTGCCGTTCGCACTCCAGTTTATACGTACCGTTCGTGCGGCCTCCTTATGTGGGGTAGTAGGTAGTATGGATAGCGCTATTAGAGGTCGGCCAACCTCTCGTTCCCCTGTCTACGAAATGCATATTATTTATTTTAGGAGCCTTGCCACATTCTTTATTATATACTATGTGCCCATATTGTGAACTATATTGACCACTTGTGCTTGACTACTAGACATAAACTATTTAGCAGTGGGTTGTAAACACACAGGTTACAAGTCTCTTATGGCGGGACTTGCAACTGAGTGGATTTACGATGCCTTTGTTGGGGAAATCTTCATTTATATGTATTACATTATTTTTCACAAGACTCTATGAACTCACCAACCTCGTGTTGACACTTTAGCATGTATTTTCAGGTTTTAATCTATGGCACGCTACAGGAGGTTTTGGCAGGGCATGGCATGGTCATAGAAGACTCTGATTATTCATATGGGGACCGTTTTAAACTATTTTAGGGCCTACTTCCGCACTATTTTTAACAATGTAAATGCAATATTTTGATTTAACCATTTTATTCTAAATGTTTGAAGTGAAAACCATTTTTATACTTATGTTGTGATATCAATTGAGTTACACCCCAGCTACATGTATGCTTCCGCTGGACCCGATTTTGGGGGTGTGACAATTTAATGATTTAATTTGCAGTTATTGCGAGAAAATATATATGTGAATCAGAAACAAAAAATAAAAAAGGTTTAAAGACTAAAAAATATTTAAAGTTTTTTTTTTTTTTTTTATTGAAAATGATTTCCCTAGATCAGATTAAAATCGAAGATGTTGCGAAGTGAAGGTCACATCATAAAGAAATGAGACCCGTTCTCACCTAACGGTTTCTACACTGTGACCAACTATGATCCGATTATGATTGGTTCAACAGAACGGCGTGGGCCCCGTGACATTTGACAAGAATGGGATTCCCTTTCCCATAAAAATATTAAACTATAAGTTAGACTTTGGAGGTACACATTGTGATTTACCTATAAATATGTACTCGTCCAATTTCATATAATTTATACAATCAGATCTTACACTCTCACCGTATCACTACAATGGATCATATCTAACCACATCAATATCTTCAACAACCATAAAATGTTGGATGTTTTTATCAAAGGTTAACAATGGAGTTCAAAGGACCTATAAGAATTCCGATGAACATGAATTATGTCCATCATTTTCTACATGGGTTTCACATCAATGCTTGTGTTCACCTATTTCTGATGGAAGTTGCAGCTGCACAAAAGTACTTTATTTTTGGCGCACCAGTTTACAACCAGGAGTTGGTTGTTCACAAGTGAAAAATACCTCTTTGGAGTTATGTCGTTTCTTTAATAGTGGTTTTGGAAAGACGTGAACAATTTCAGATGTTAAAGATGGTGCTCACGATGTCAGAATAATTGTACTTATTTTAATTGATATGTGCTACGAATGCAGTGCGAACCGATTGAGAACGTATTGTGGATATATTTAATTTATGCATGTGCATTGGAAAATCGGTAGGTCTTCTTGTAATTATTACCATTTATTAATATATTTACATTTTGTTAACAGTTTATTTTCGACGGTGTTACGAAGGTGAATAATTGCATACATATCTTTGGTACAAGTATACAATGCACGGGTACAATGGTTTTCTACTTTTTTATGTGTATATGCAATTTTGCATCTTTATTTGTCCAAAAGGCTAATAACCTGCAAGAGCTAGTCAAAAGGAGATTTATAGTCATGAAATAATTGCTTTGTGGTGTGGATTGATATTTGTTACATAAAATTTTCTCAATTTCTTCATGATGTGAAGAAAACATACTCTGTTACATATCGAGGTAAGTATGTTTTCTTCCAATAGCTAACAAGAGTATCACTTATCATGTGTTGCCGACTTGTCTTCACTGCAACATAAGGATTCCAACCCCTCATGACTCTATGATTGCGTTGTTGTTGAGATAAGCAAAATGTTAATTACTAAGATGTGTTGACTTGGCTACAAATGTCTCATACAAGACATTAAAGCGACCCTCATCTGTCGTAACCCAACCATGATTTGGGATGGCCCTCGTGGTTCCTTTCCATGATTATTGACTGGTTCTTAGCTCATATATGAAAAGAGAACTGAGCATCCTTAATCAACAAGACAGTGTGCTTTGACCGCATTACAACAACACCTTATATCAACAACCCAACGTCCATTAACGACATTTCTTCCTACACCACCAAACTTTTTCACGTGTCCCGTTTTTAGTCATTGTATATATTTTTTTCATCCAAAGTCATTACAAGACGGATTTCGGTTCCTTTTGAGTTAATGTGTAACCAACCCAAACAGACACCAACCCATCTTCTAACGACCCTGATGTACCAAATACAGTACAACTAGAGCGGGACAAACGGCAAAGTGCTTTCTCATTCATCTTTCTCAAAAAAAAAAAAAAAAAAAAAAAAAAAAAAAAAAAAGTCAAACACACAAGAATTTTAACAAAAGAAGACAGAAAAAAAACCATCCATGATCCAAAATTCAAGATATAGTAAAGCATCCATAGGTATTTCTACTCCTCTCTACACAGGGGAGAAATGTTCAAAACTACCAATAAAAGTACGGTATATTCCTGAACATCTAGCAACTTTGGAAGTAAAACCGAAAATATTTCCATGCAAAAACCGTCATCCCAAAATGAAAAAGAACCAAGATACGGGTGTTTATTGTGCACTCGACAGATGAACAGAATCTATACTTTCACTTAACGCACAGGCTGCTGGTTGTAGTGGTTCTTCTCTTTCTTCTTAGCAGCTGCAAGCCTTGCATTCCTTGCTGCCGCCTCACTAGCAGCAGCTCTGGCAGCAGCATCCATCTCCTTGTTAGATTTCTTCTTTTTAGCAGCAGCCACTTTCTTTATCTTCTCCTTAACATCAATTCCAGATAAGCCTTCAACCTTCTCTGATCCAGTAGCTTCAGATGCTGAATTCTCGCTATCAGGAACACTTGAAACTTGTTCTTTGGCATCCTTGGAAGCCTTTTCCTTCTTTTTCTTCTTTTTGGAAGTTTTGCTCTCGCCAGCTGGCGCGTTTTTGTCTTTCTTATCTGGCTCTCCGTTTTGATTCTCCACCTTCTCTTGGGTGCCACCTGGAAAACAAATGCATATGACGACCGTATAAAGTAAAAAATTAATCAGCTGTGTATTAGAATGACATTCTATTAGGCTATAATCTTTCATATTAAAAACTCAAGTTGGTATTTGGTTCGCTGTACAGTTTGGAAACAATCTTTTCAGTTCCACTATATATTTTACTGTAGACATCAGAATCTGAATGCACGATCTTTGTCTCTAAAGGTGTATGGAGACATAAAAAGAGGGGACAGTGCATTTAAAAGGAACATGCTTTCATTATCAGCATCTAAGGACATATTATACGTGTATAAAATGGATCCAGACCAGGACCCTTACTTGATTATAAAATTATACAGTATATAACATCAAAATTGTTGATTATGTTCCTAATATAGAAATTGACTGAAAGTAAGTTCCTTTTACGTGCAATTTGTTGCCTCTTATTAGAACATAAATTATATTGGAGTTTCATATGGAAGAAACTTTATAGCTTACCACGAGAATCTTCTTGGCCGTTGTCAGCTAATCCGAATTCTGCAAGCACTGCATCAAGTTCTGCAAGTTCTTTCTTCTTCAGTTCCTTCTTAGATAGCTGTCTGTCACTGTCCTTTGGCACAACTGGCTCTTTTTCAGCAGGCTTCTGAACAACTGGTTCTTTTTCTGCCACAGTTTCTGGTTCATGATCATTTTCTTCATCATTGTCATCATAAATTTCATCAAGACCTTCATCTTCACTTTCACTTTCCTGCATAAGTAAATTACTATCAGGTGGATAAAAGCAAGAGAAAAATAAAGAAATAAAACCTAAAATCCTGATATACAAATACTAATCCAAATCCTTGATCGGGTCAATAGCTCCCCATCACACATCCCAAACCAAACATTTCAAGATCTTGTTAAAATTTATATCATCCCAGGTCATAAAACTATCAGTTCCAATTTACAGAAGTGTTATTTCTGTAATTATGTAACTACCAACAAAACATTATTCTAAATCAGAGAAGAGCAGCATCGTATGCAATTAGTAAACATTTTGTTATTAAACAGATTTTGTAGAATAAGCCAATAAGGAATAAACCCCATATTGTAAAAGTCGTAAAAGTTAGGTAAACAGATTAATGCAGTTCTTATCGATTGGAATTAGTATACATTTTGTCAGTAAACAGATTTTGTAGAATAAGCCAATAAGGAATAAACCCAATATTGTAAAAGTCGTAAAAGCTAGGCATCAAATCAATATTCTATGTAGAAATTCTCATTGTGAACTATTCAAATAAAGTACTTATAAACGGTCTTCAATTAGTATAAGACTAGCAAAATTCTTATTCTTTCAAAGACGTTATATACTTCTTTGTTTCTTTCTTTTTTAAGAATCTTTTCTAGACTCCATTCATAGCATTTTTCAATTCAGAGTACACGTGTAGTAACAAATCTGGTGGCATTTTCCAACAAATAGAAGAGGGAAAACAAACTAGAAAAATCATTATCAAGTAAAGCTTGTGGACCAACATGCACTTTTGTAAGGATAAGTTTAAATGGCATAAAGTCACTGATTTAAAACTTTACCAAAAATAATATTCAACAGAAAACTTTTGCACTTATGATGTGGCAAGAGAACACTTCTCAGGATTTTATGCTTTATGGCCCGCAAAAAATGGGATATCATTTGAGTGCTTAATAAAGTAATGGAAAGGTAGCTCAAATAAGTAACTATTTTTATCATAAAGCCATAAAAAAAACCACGTGTTTGGATATAATTGAAAGAAGGCCAACCAACTATTGTGACCTCTAAATCAAACCCTTGCTGACTGATTTAGCTAGAGATGCCAAATTCGATTGAATTATCTAAAAAGAGGTCAATTTGGATTGTATTTGATCATTGAAGGGTCAGATTAAAAAAATGCAACAACCAAAAATCATAGCTAGATGCATAAAGATGATAGTGTCAAAGAAATGTCCTGACGACAGTTCATGCACCCCAGCCATAAAACGACAACAATTTCCTTTCGGAACCACTTAGCATGAAATTTACGTAAACAACAAAGTCATGCAGATAGCGGCTAATAAAGACTACTTTATTTAGAAACTAGAGAAAATATGCGCAAATATTGGAAACAAGATTTTCTTACTGCAACTAGGAAACAAAGTCTATTAACATGCCCTGCAATTAGAAAAACACTAAAAATATGTATTAAGCGTAATCCTGCAATATCTTATTTTTAAAAGATTGGTAAACGGCACGTATAGCTTTCACATTCAGTTGTAGCCTAAGAAATATCTGACCCATCATTTTAGGCTCGACAAGCAAACATCCATTCCAGCACATTCAATCACTCATCATGATTAAATGAGTTGTTTGGCAGAGGCGTTTGTGCGTGCCTTCTAAAAGCTATCTGATTATTATGCTTTCAAGTTGCCATTCACTTTGATACTAACTAGTAACGACAACAGAGCAAATTATCAAGGGTATAGTTAAGTTACTTAAATAGTCCATCTTATCTAATTCTCGCTACAATAATCAGAATTCGTGAAATACATGTTTCAATATCATGCTTTACAAACTAAACACTATCTCTTGAACCACGATCTATGACACCGGACTATCAAATCATATGACGTTTCAACTTACTCACTGGGAATCAATATTAGCATGATAGCACTGATTTTAATCATCGAATTACATAGGTGTAAAATAATGGGGTGTTTGTGTTAGATTACTTGGCGGTCTTATGAGCTTATGTAAAGTTGGAAAAGCTCATAAGCTCACTCTTTTCGGCTTATAAGCTTACCAAGTTGAGCTTATGGCCTTTAATAAGCTTAAACCTCAACTTGATAAGCTCCTAAGCCGGAAAAAATGGGCTCATGAGCTTTTCTAAATTTGCATTAGCTCATAAGCCCGCTATATAAGCTAACACAAACACCTGTTATACAACTACTCCTATCTCCTAAACCATGACTAACGACACTGATCTATAATATCATGACCGTTCAATATCACACAATTACGCACACCGAACTACCAAATCAACATTAGCGTCAAATTTCAACCGCATTTCACATAAACAATCAAACCAATATCCCAAAACACAAAATTAACATCATTTAATATTCATTCCACAATCTCGTGAACCACGATCTATGACACCGAACTGTCTAATCATGACAGTTATATACCACACAATTACTCATAGAAATCAATATTAGGATATCATATATCAACCACATTTCACAAAACCAATCAAACCAACATCACAAAACAAGCATAATCAACATAAACCAATACTAGTTCCACAATATTAGGATCATATATCAGCCACATTACATAACTACTCGTATCTTATTGATTTATCGCTACAATAATCAAAACTCGCCAAACACGTCTCCCTATCATGCTACACAAACTATGGGGTGTTTGTGTTAGCTTATATAGCGGGATTATGTAAATTTGGACAATCCCATAAGCTCATTTTTTTCGGCTTATAAGCTTATCAAGTTGAGCTTATGGCCTTTAATAAGCTAAAACCACAACTTGATAAGCTCAAAAGCCCAAAAAAAGGGCTTATAAGACCGCTAACCTTAAATTCTATCTCCTATCTCCTAAACCATAATTTACGACACCAAGCTATCTACTCATAAACGTTCAATATCAAATTAGCATCAAATATCAACCACATTTCACATAAACAACGAAACTAACAACACAAAACACGCAAAAACCGCTCACCTCAACCGGAGCAACCTTCTCGTCCTTCGCAACGCCCACACCCCAAACCGGAGGCGGGGCAGTAGTGGCGTAATAATCATCATCATCCTCATCATCCACATCCGCCCACGACTTGACATTCAAAGGCGCGGGAGCCCAAAAAACCTGCTCCTTCTCCACTTTAGTCGCCTTATCCTCCTTCTTCTTCCCCTTTTTCGACACCCCCTCCGATTTCTTCTTCTTTTTCAAACTCCCTAGTGCCGCAAACACATTCGTGCTGTTGATCGATATCCCATCGTCCTTCCTAACTCCTCCACCTGCCATTTTTTTTTCTTTTCTTCACAAAATCAAAAACTTCCAACTTTTTTTTATAAAAAATTCGATCTTTTTTCAAGATTTTCAAGATTTTATAAAAAGATCGAATTTTTTTCAGTTTTTTATAAAAAAGATTGATTTTTTTTTCAAGATTTTTATAAAAAGATCGAATTTTTTCAGTTTTTTTTATAAAAAAGATTGATTTTTTTTTCAAGATTTTTATAAAAAGTTCAATTTTTTTTCAAAAATTTTAAAACCCTTTTTTTAAAAATTATTTTTATACAGAAATCTACAAACCCTAAAAAACCCAACAAAAAAAATGTAAATTTTTGGTTTAGTTTTGTAATGTGATCAGAACCCTAAAATGATTGATTTCAATTTCTCGCGAGAAATTGAAGAGATATGAAAATGGGGTTGAGATCTATATAAGAAGAAGATGTGAATTTTAGGGTTTGATGATTGTGTGTTGAGTGAGATGATGAAGAAATGATATTTTGGGGTTTGGTTGAGTGTTTGTGTGAGTTTATGATGTGTAAATTGTAATCTTCTAGTATTTATAGCTAAGAAAAACACTACACTAATTTTTTAATGGGTTTGTTTGGCATTTTGGGCTTATAAAAATGTTCATATAAGCAACAAATTTTCAAAATAAGCCGCAAAAAGTGTGTTTATAAAACATAAGTCCAAAATCAAATAAGTCATAAGTTGATTAAATAACCTGAAACAAACACGGAACAGAAACAAAAAAAATTTATAACGGGTGTTAGAAGGAGATGGTTGAGAGAGGCTATGTTCAGTGGTGCACAATCATTATTAATAGTATAAGCACTTAATGCGTGTCAGAGTACATTTAGTGATTTTCTTTAGCCTTCCTTCTTACTATTTCTCGTTGTACAAGGCCCCGGTAAGTGTTCTTGAAAAGCTAGAAAAAATTTGCAAAGATTTCTTTTGGGGTGGTGCAAATATGTCGAGGAAAATTTCTTGGGTTTCTTGGCAAAGAGTAATTGCACCCATTGAATCGGGAGGGCTTGGGTTGGGATCATTAGCTGATAAAAACTTGTCTTTATTGTCAAAGTGGTGATGGCGCTTCAAAACTGAGCCACTTAGTCTTTGGAGACGTACCATCGCTGCCATACACAAAACTAACAGAAATTGCACACCGATTCCATGTAAACCAGGTTTGGTGGGAGCTTGGATCAACATATCCAAGATAAACTCCTACCTCAATTGCTTTGATATTTCTTTGCATAATCTTTTTACAGGTCAAGTCGGAAACTGAGCAAACATTAGGCTTTAGATTGACAAATGGATTGGAGAGGAATCGCTTTGTAACGCATTCCCAGCTTTATTCAAACTTGAAAAACACAAAGATTGTGTTATCAAGGACCGATGCACGGAAACGGCCAATTTTCCCAATGGGAATGGGAATGGATTTCGCCACCAGCAAGCACAACCGAGTTATATCAACTACAAGAGATGTTGTCTCAACTTCGAAATGTCATGCTTACCAACGACACGGACACATGGAAATGGACATGCAATGCAACTGGAATTTTCACAACTACATCCATGAAAAATCACCTCATCAAAACCGCTCATGGTCCTAATCATCGGATCTTCCCATGGAACCGTCTTGCTCCAATCAAAGCCAATATCTTAGGTTGGAGATTGGAAATGAATCGCTTACCCACCACCGATCTGTTACTCCAAAGGAAGATCGCGATACCCTCCACCACCTGCCTGTTGTGCAATGCAAGTGTCGAATCCATACAACACCTCTTTTTGGAATGTCCCTTTGCAGATATATTATGGAGTTTGATGCTATCTTGGTGCAAGATCCCACTACGAAGACCTCTTCAAGCAAAAGATTTGTTCGAGTTACATATGGATCCTTTCATACCCCCTATCAAGGCCAAACATATCAACTTAATCGTCCTCTCCTACTGCTGGACGATTTGGAAAGTTCGTAACGAACGTGTATTTTCAAACAAAGAGCCATCAATCCGCTTTGCCATGAAGGAAATCAAGACTACGAGTTATCTTTGGCTTGCCAATAGAACCAACTCATCCAAGCTAGACTGGACAAAATGGTCCTCATTCAACTTCTAATTTTTTGTATTTGATTAATGTTACTATCTTTGCTTGTTTTCTAGCTTCTTGCTAGCCTCTCTTTGGTTTAATGAAATTTGAATGTTCAAAAAAAAAAAAAAAAAAAAAAAAAAAAAAAAAAAAAAATCGGAAGAATCTTGATCCTTATTTAGTTTTGTTTAATTTTATTTGAAACTTGATTCGACATTAGAATTTGAGCTAAAGGCTTGATTCGAGCTTATCTCGTATTAGTTTTAAGCTTAAGCTTGTTGAAGTAATAAATATTTTTGAGTTTAGATGGACTTGACTCTTCTCAAATCGCCTTTCAATTTTATGAATTTGTTAAGAATGTATCATCGGTGGCGATTTTGAAAATTTAAGCTAGGGTATGCACTTTTCTAGCATCGATGCTCATCAATTTACATTAATCCAATGGCTATAAGGTTATCCAAGTCAGGTTTTTGGTTTTGGCGCATGGAGTTAGAATCAAATAAGAAGAAAAATTAAAATAGGAAAAGTGAAAAGAAACCACAACCACACATTTCAAATGCACATACAAAAGTAGATGCATCTCTCCTTAAAATTCTTCATCTTATTTAAAATGTGCGGCTAAAAATATTTTTCATTATTCTCATTTTAGTTTTTTTTTTCTCATCGGATCTCTTCTTTTGGTGCATGTACTAGTTTATTTTCAACGAACAAGCTAATTCCTTAAAAAGACAATCTAAATATAAATCACATCAGCTGAACGAGAAATCTAAGACACTAAAAAAAGGAAAGTATAGAGTAGTTAACATGTTTACTGCGACAACGATTCGTCACTGAGAATTTTTTGCTAAATAAGCTTTATAAAATGAAAAGCATATGAGAAATCATATATGCAATGTCAAACTTGACAGTGCGGAGGTTCACCTTTGCCGACTCTGGACTATTCAAAATAGTAGTCGCTTTTGAATTAGTCGGCTCATCCTTCCCTGTTTAGGGCAATGTGAGTCTAAAACTTGGGTAACAAAAAATATAATAAAAAATAATAATAAAATAAAAAAACTTAGACAGTGCGGAAAATAATATGGGTTTTAATGATTGAGATTTTTAGTAGGGCGTTGCACATGTAAACCCATAATTAGTAACTTTACACTACACGAACTTCTTATAATGTATGCACATACCCTCTTTATAAGCTAATATGTCCCTGCATGTGACTCGAATGCCTAAATTGAGCGACTAGATATTTTTAAGTAAGACTTTGACTCAATTATATATGAAAAATCATGTGAATATACATATGAACAAAAAATAAATGCCGAGTAGATTTCAAGTATTCTTTACATTGCTCTCAATTTGTCTAAACTCGAAGACATGCAAGTTCGTATTGTCTTTCTTGTAAAATTTTGCATTAACTGATTAACATTTTTTTTTAATGGTAAAAAGTATGTTATTGTAGTCTTTTATGCAATTAAAAGTTTAAAACGCAGCAGAACCTTTTATTTTGGTTTTTCTGAAGTTTTGATTCCCCATAACGTCTAAGCTTTCATTTGAATGACCCTCTTTTAGTATCAGAATTTGACTCTTTACTGTGTTATGTTAATCTTCCTGCAGAACTTTTGAGCATTTTACAGTACTAAATTTGACAAGTTAGAATCACTACAACATTGACTGCTTTTAGCGGGGACATTTCCTTGCTTTCAGCGGGGACTTCTCCCCGCCCAACACTTTAGGCGGGGACATGTCCCCGCCGAAAGTGCCTCGGGCAAAGCCCCTCGGTGTAAACTTTCTACGGCGACGAACAACTCTTTTGGCGGTGACACGTGGGACCCACGCTGTCAGCGTGGACAATTTTGGTCAGGTCAAACTTGCCAGCGTGGCAATACTTTTGGCGGGGACTCTTCCCCGCTGAAAGTATTTTCCAAGTAAATGGTTCAACCTTTTGGCGGGGACTATTCCCCGCTGAAAGTATTTTCCAAGTAAATGGTGCAACCTTTTGGCGGGGACTCTTCCCCGCTGAAAGTATTTTCCAAGTAGATGGTGTTTATTTTTGGCGGGGACAGGTCCCCGCTGAAAGTTGTGCTCACTAATAATGCAGCAACCTTTTGGCGGTGACATGTCCCCGCGAAAAGTGCCTGACCCATTTTGCAGCAAATTGCTGCAAAATGGGTAATTTCCATATTTTTTCCCGAAAAAATCTACATTATCACTACAAATCCAGAACCTGTATATAACCTAATTACAATACCACAAGACACTCAAATCACAAATTCGCCAAACATAATATGATACATATCCAAATTTCTTAAAAATTAACATAATCATGTGTTTGTATCCAAATTCGCAAAATACGGTTCAAAAACCGTTATCACATGATCACTACATAAGCTAGCTATCCGTTATACGCTACAAAACTATACGTGGGAACAGTGTAGCGGGAATCCTAACACATAAACTACATAAACACATAATAATCCATGAAACTATCCAAACATTTGTCCATAACCCAAAACAAAATATAAATCAACCCAAACAACCCATACGCTACTCCTGAGTCCCCCCACTAGCCCCACTCCCCTCCTTCGGGGTACCTGTAGACTCACCTGGTGATGGTGAAGCCTCCTGGGATCCCGATGTCGTCGCCTGAGTCGCTAGCTCAGCGGGGAAACCCGGCTGTGTCTTAGCCCACCCCACCAACATATCAATTAGTGTCCTTTGCTGGGACATCTCCTGGGTTTGCTTCTGGACTGTTTCGTGCAGGGAGGACGCGGAGGCTTGATCACGAGCTCGTGCGGCGCTGAGGGTCGTCTGACGACCACCGCCGGGTAAGACTGGACCTATGCCAGGAATATGACCTCGCTGCTTGCCACCGATCACGTGGCGCATAATATCGAGGTCAGACATGGTCGTCCCCCCGGAGGTGCTCTCCATCCGCATCTGTATCATCTGGTTCTGTTTTACAAAAAAATAAGCAAAGTAATATATAAGTCGTGATTTATTATATTTGCATTAATGTGGGTAAGTTTTATGGAAATAAATTATACTTACATATCTAGTCTCGGACAATGCAGACTCCCAAACGTCGTCTCTCGTATGGTTGTGTCTGTACATCGCGATCAAGTCTCTACCATCCACAGCGTCGGTGGGTTCTCTCAGCTGTTTATAAATAAACTCAATAACGAATCACCAAACACTATATATATAAATGAAATGATTAAAAAGCGTCTTACGAAGTTATCGCGTATAACAGCTAACGAATGCGACCCATGAAGGCTGGCAGTCGGATTGGAGAGCCGGTTCTGCCTGTTGGTCTCCCCTCTCTTCAAATTATCCGGGTTCAACCAGTGCTTAACCTGAGTATTATAAATAATTAAAAATGTTATATAAATGAATTATTATTATTATTATTATTATTATTATTATTATTATTATTATTATTATTATTATTATTATTATTATTATTATTATTATTATTATTATTATTATTTTATAATAAACCATCACTTTTATTAACAATAAATAGGATTTTACAAGAAATTGGTGGGGAGCCGAGAAACCAACTGGGCCCCCACACCTCTAGCAATAGCGAAACCAATTCTATTAAAAATATGAACGGCAGCCCGTGCTCCAATGTCTTGAGTCGTAGAGAAACGTCTAATACGCTTTAGAAGAGTTACTGCATCTTTCTCAAGTTCTCCAAAAGAGGAGAAAGAGAAGGGGAGAAACCCATATCCGATATCCACACATTTGGCCTCATACTTGACACGTTTACGTTGTGCAGCTTCAGTAACCGCACGACCTGGCATAAAATCAATCATACCAGATTGTGTCAAAGGTGACGACCCCGTAAGATCAACACAAACATCAAGCCCACCATCCCAAGAGTAAAGTAATATATCAGCTGGGCGCAAAGATCTATCCCTATCACCATAAAGCCCAATATCCACCTCCTTACGAGCTGAAATACCGGACCGAGAGCATATATCAACAAGAACATCACGCACAATATTATGCCAATGTTTAATGCCAACAATACCCGCACAAGAAACCGAATGATCCCCATAAATATCTCCAGTAAAAACACGAGAACAAGCTGAACACGGTACCTGAACAGTGAATAATAATAATAATAATAATAATAATAATTATTATTATTATTATTATTATTATTATTATTATTATTATTAACAATAAGAATAATAATAATAGAAATAATAATAATAATAATAATAATAATAGTAATAATAATAATAATAATAGTAATAATAATAATAATAATAATAATAATAATAATAATAATAATAATAAAGTGTGGATCCAGAAATTTACATATTGTTCCCAATCCGACTCCGACATGTTCTCCGGGCGTTTTGCCTTGATCTCCTCCAGCTTCTCCATCCCACCTTGCTCAGTAAAATTTATCTTTTTGTGCCGCCACTTGTTGTCGTCGTATCGCTTTTGGAGATAATATTCAATACTCTTGACAATATCCTCTCCATCAGCACTGGCAAGGTGCTCGCCGAGATCAAAATAATGCTGCAATAAAATATAATTAAAATAAATATTCAAATTTAAATAAACAATCAAATTTAAATAAATAGCAAAGTTAAAATAAACAAACACAATAATTAAAAAAATAAAAGATAAAAAAAAAAAAAAAAAAAAAAAAAAAAAAAAAAAAACCTTACGTGTAGCTGGTCGTCGATGTGGGCCTTCGCGGTAGCAGGAACAGCCGACCAGGATTTGTAATTCATAGGAATTGATTGCCGTAACAATTCCCCGACCAAGTTGGAGAACCACTTCATGTGGTCGCCCACATGCTCCCACATCCATTTGTCGTTCTTCCGGAATCTGATCGATACCGGACGACCAGTCTCTTTCCTCTCATTGCGGAGCCGCGTGTTCTTTGTGGGACCACGCACCGACTTCCTGCCTTTCCCAATTTTGGCATTGGGCTTGGGAGGTCTGGGAGGTCTGGATTTAGATCCTACAAGTAACCAAATTCAAGTGATGATGATATAAAATAACAAGTTATCAATTTCAAATAATAATCAAGTTTAATTAAAATAATCTAGAAATTCTTACTCTGACAATCATTGCCTATCCTCGTCGGACCACGGGGTGGCTCATTGCCTCCATCGCCACCGTGGCTCCTAGCAACAACATCTGCCATCTGTAAACGTACTAGTACAAGAAAATATAATTAGTGAAGAAACACATATACACATATACGCATATACACACACATTGAAATAAATAACAATTTATACCAAAAAATAATAATAATAATAATAATAATAATAATAATAATAATAATAATAATAATAATAATAATAATAATAATAATAATAATAATAAATAATTAAATAAATAAATAAACACATTTAACCACTCAATAACAATTTTATTCAAATAAGTGTCATATAAGCCGAAATCAAATAAGCTCATAAGCCCACGTATAAGCTTTTATAAGCTCATAATTATCAAATTGTAAAACAAAATAAAAACAATTGGCAAAACACATTGCAAAAGTTAAATAAAAAATTAACAAATTAAAAGAATAATGAAAATTAAAAATTAACAAATTAAAAGCCCTTGTGGGCTGCTGTTAATCAAATAAGCCAAAAAGAGCTGAATAAGCACAAGGGATAAGCCAAACGTACCTTTTCTGGTCTTGGCAGTTGGCTAGCTGGTCTCGGCACTCGGCTCTCGGCTGCTCTTGGCTATCGGCTGATCTTGACAGGAAACTGTAAAACGTTATAGAGAAAATGTTATAAAACATTTAACTGTGAGCTTATATAAGTTGAAAATACAAGCAGCCATGGTTATCGGCTGCTCATGGCTATCGGCTGATCCGTTTATAAGCTGAAAATACAAGCAGCCATGGTTTTCGGCTTATAAATTAAGGGGGTGTTTGTTTGAGCTTATTTGTTTTCGGCTTATAAATCACAAGCTTCAATTTTTCGACTTATTAGGAGACTTGTGGGCTTATATAAGTTTATTATATCATAATATACTTATATAAGCCCACAAGTCTCCATATAAGCTGGAAAATTAAAGCTTATGAAATATAAGCCGAAATCAAATGAGCAATCCCAAGCACACCCCTGTTTGGACAGCATAAACCAAACGGCCCTCATGGGCTGCGGTTAACCAAAAAACATAAATAAGCCACAAACTGTGAGCTTATGTTTCATTAGCTCACTTTTTTGTTTCATTAGCTCACTTTTTTGTAGCTAACTTTTTTGCGGCTTAAAACTTATACAGAATGCGTAAGGTTCTTACTAAAACTCAAACAAACAATTATTACACCATAAACAATACCAGGAACCAAATGATCAAATAAGCAGTTGATAATAAGCCAAGTGAATAAGCAGATTGCGCCAAATTAAGCAGAGGCTCAAGGACCATGTAATATACAAGTATAAGCTCAAATATACTCAGAATGCTCAAACAAATTCAAATCATGAGCCAATAAGCTTAACTGCAGACCTATTTGATTAACCAGCAATCAAGTGAAAAGCTCCTACTTGCAGGCCTGATCAGCAGTTCAAATAAGCTCAAATCTAAAAACTTAAGGAGACAAAATTGAGATCACACTACCGAGATTCTAAAAATTCAAAAATCCCTATGAATAACTCTCAATTGCTCATTCAATTAAAGCCTAGATCAGGTGTGTTTTGAGCACATATGCTGTCAGACTTTGACTATTTTTATGCGCAACCAATTTGACCAAATCCAATTTCTTTTTATCAAATCTTATCCTAAATGATGTAATAAGCTAATGCTACACTAGATTAAACTAACTTTCACTAAATTGCACCTATCACTACAACTATATTAGCTGCTTACACTATTATAGGCAGTTAACTAATTTCAAAACCTAAATTGACTATTTGTTAATGGACCTACTGATTTTGTGAAGCTATCCTGAGTTCTAAGCCACTTAATAACCACATAAGCTCATATACTGATCCAGAAAGCTGAGACAGCACCACCATCTAAGCCATAAGCCGCAAAAAAGTGAGCTAATGAAACATAAGCCGAAAACCATATAAGCCATAAGCCGGGGCTGTTTCGGCTTATATAGCGGGGCTTATGGCTTATGGCTTATATGGTTTTCGGCTTATGTTTCATTAGCTCACTTTTTTGTCGCTTATAAGCTTATATAAGCAGAAAAAGTTACAAACACTCCGGCCTGTTGTGGACAT
Source organism: Artemisia argyi (assembly GCA_030686995.1). NCBI lineage: Eukaryota > Viridiplantae > Streptophyta > Magnoliopsida > Asterales > Asteraceae > Artemisia > Artemisia argyi. The sequence continues at coordinate 180,459,329 of CM060705.1, forward strand.
CAGGACATCGTCTAAATTCCACTCTCCAAATAAACCATAAGCCCACTATATAAGCCTAAACAAACACCCCTGTTGTGGACAGTAATAACTTACTGTGGTCGCGGCTGGACTCGGCTGTCGCGACTGTGGTCTCGGTTCTCAGATGCTCTCGGCTCTGCACCCAAAAAAATGCACAATTACAATTCCAAACACCCCTTAGTGTAAAAATGCAATTTCAAACTTTTGGCGGCGACATGTCCCCGGTAGAAACATAAACACAAAAAAAATTAAACATAACATAATATATATAATAAACTTGTGGTCTCGGCTTCAGGACTTGGCTACGGGTCTCGGCTACATGTCTCGGCCTCGGGTCTCAGCAGCAACTTTACCAAAAAAATTAAAATAATTAATGAAAAACATAAAATCAATAAAATTAACCAAAAAAATCATAAAACTTAACAAATTAAAAAATTAATTAACAAAATCATAAAAATTATCTTAACAAAATTAATTAAGAATGTAAGTGGTTCGGTTCTCACCTGGGTTTTGTAAATGAGGGTGTGAGTGAAGAAATAGATGAGAAAAAGAAAGAATTAAATGAGGTGAGGGTTTGAGGAAAGAATTATACGAGGAGAGGGTTTGAGGAATCGTGCACAGTGGTGCGAGTGTGGTGGTGTTCTGGTGGGGATGGTGGTTCTTGTGGTGGGGATGGTGGTGTAGTGGTAGGGATGGTGGTGTAGTGGTAGGGATGGAGATGGTGTTAGTGGTGGTGAAGAAGGAGGCAGCAGCAGTTGTGTGGTGTCTATTTTTTTTTTTACAAGTGTTTGCACCAGATCTGCTAATAACTCAGGTAGTAGTGGGATCTACTTTCCGCGGGGACAAGTCCCCGCTGAAAGGTGGTCTTGTCTTTTTGTAGACACTTTTAGCGGGGACATGTCCCCGCTAAAAGTTTTCGCACTTCGCCAAAAACTTTGGCGGGATAAAGTAAATGCTTAGTGGGAAAAACGAAATTATTGGTAACATCTTTTAGCGGGGACATGTCCCCGCCGAAAGTGTGCACAATTTTAATTAACTTAAATCAATGTTAATTAAACCATTTAAATTTAATTATTTATAATTAATTTAAATAATTTATGATTTATTTAAATCATTTAAAATTATATATAAATCATTAAAAATTAATTATTTTTATGATTTATTTATAATTATAATTAAATCATTTAAAATTGTTTTTAATTCATTTTTATTATGTTAAATCATTTATAATTAATTTAAATCATTTAAAATTATTTTTAAATCCTTTTTAATTAAGTTAAATCATTTATAATTATAATTAAATCATTTAAAATTGTTTTTAATTCATTTTTACACGAGATGTTAAACGAACGAGTCGAGATGATGTGGTATTACACGAGATGTTAAACGAACGAGTCGAGATGATGTGGTATTACACGAGTTGTTAAACGAACGAGTCGAGATGATGTGGTATTACACGAGATGTTAAACGAACGAGTCGAGATGATGTGGTATTACACGAGATGTTAAACGAACGAGTCGAGATGATGTGGTATTACACGAGATGTTAAACGAACGAGTCGAGATGATGTGGTATTACACGAGATGTTAAACGAACGAGTCGAGATGATGTGGTATTACACGAGATGTTAAACGAACGAGTCGAGATGCTATGGTTATACATGAGATATTTTCCCACCTAACAACTTTTATCAACTCACAATATAAACTCACACACACTCATCTAACCCATATCATCTCACACACACACACTCATCTCACTATATCGCTCTCTCTCTCTAGCAGTTTCCGTTTTCCGGCGACACCAGCAGTTTCCGGCCGTCGGAATCTTTTTCTGGCCACCACCTTTTATCAACTCAACTTGTAGATCGGGCCACCCCGATCACGATTCTACCACACACAACTACAAACACACACTGTCAACCAGAATGCAGCGATATAATCCTTTTATGTGTACTTGTGGAGTAGGAAATATATAAAAAAAAAGAACATCACATCAAAAAGATACATTTGGATTGGAGTATTATGCATGTCCTCTTTCGAAGCCAAGAGAGAAAGGTCATGGATGTGGATATTTTATGTGGAAGACTGAATTTGATGAACAATTACAAGTAATATATTCTGCTTCAACATCTCACGGTTCTGGGTGCACAAACTGCCATGAAAAAGATCTTAGGATAAATATGCTGGAGGCACAAAAACAGGTGTTAGAGACAAAAGTCAGGTTGCTCGAGGCAAGACTTGCAATGGCAACGAATCCCTACAACAATGACCACGCATGTCAATCGGATGCAATACTCCGTGACCTGTTAGGTGACATGGAAAATCTTCGTATGTAATGCTGTTGTTGTTGATGTTGATGTTGTTGTTGTTATTGTTTGTTGTTTCTTGTGTTATTCTTGTTGTTTGTTGTTTCTTGTGTTATTGTTGTTGTTTGTTGTTTCTTGTGTTATTATTGTTGTTGTTTAATAAAATGTTGTTTGTTGTGTTGTGTTGTTGTTGTTGTTGTTGCTTTACCACTAGAAATCGTAAACTTCTATCCAAACACTCAAGATTGTAATTATTAATCTAAAAAAACGTCCACAGTAAGAACCTAAGCAGTTTATAAAGGAATCCGAAACACCACACGCTTAGCTTCAAACACGAAGGCAAAATTTTATTCAAACCACACAAGAGTTGTAAACCGGATACATTTTCTTACAGACTCAAACTAAACAACTCGACAAGCAAACGAACCAGATCAAACGAAACAACTCGACAACCAAACAAAACAACTCAAACTAAACAACACGACAATCAAATGAAACAACCCGTTTACTTTTTTTTGCGGCTGACTCCCGCTTTGCTTGAACTCGCACCACCTCTTCCTTTCCTTGCTCTCATTTCCTTGAGATATGCAAACGTAGCTTCAAGACTTGTTATTCTATTTTCTAGATTATCAACAGCTGCAGCTTCATCAAACGTGCTTTCAGCTTCATCCTCACCTCCAACAGCAGCAGCTTGAGCTTCAGCAGCACGTTGAGCTTCTGCAGTATCTACCTCTTCCAAATACTCTCTATAGTATGACTTTTTCCTCAACCATACCAGAATCCGGTCTCTCTGCCACGGTGCACAGTTCGCGTACGAACCATATTTATCAAAAATTTCAACGCCCCAATGATTTATAATTTCATTATACAAGAGCTCGTGTGATAAAGCCTTTGCCCACTCCTGTTCCGGCGTTAAACCATCCATTGTTATGTGTGTTTTGTATTTTTTTGCCGAATTTATGATTTAATATGTATTAGGTGTATGTTATAATATATATTAAAAAGTTTTTGGGAAAAAGTTGCAGCTTGGAGGGAAATTTGGCGCCTAAACTTTTAGCGGGGACACTTATGCATTTCCCCGCCAAAGTAATGGCGGGAATAATACCCGGGACAATAAAAAAGCAACTATTTTGGTCAAAGATTTATGAAATACTTTCAGCGGGGACAGTCCCCGCTAAAAGTTGGAGTTGAAAATGTGACTTTTTTGGTCAAAGTTGTGATCTGCAAAAATACTTTCGGCGAGGACATGTCCCCGCCGAAAGTTTGTGTTGAAAATGTAATGGGCGGTCAGCGAGAATTTGTGCCAGCTCAGCACATTTTTTGTCGTTTAGTGACTTTCGGCGGGGACAAGGGCGTCGCCGCCGAAAGTATCGTCGCCCGTCCTCCTGTTTGTTGTAGTGAATGTTTAATGAGTAGATGGTATACATATAGCTGAAACATCTAAGAAACAAATTCAAATTGGATTAAGAGAAGCTAAACGAGTATCTGTACATCACTTGCACACGCGTTGCAAATGCATTTACATCGCACTGAGAACATACTTTAGTATATACATGACGTTTGGAATGTCTAGAAGAAAATAAATGATACAAAAATATGACAGTTGCAAATAAACAAGAAAAAAAAAAGGCGAAAACAGCATAATCAACCCCACAATATAACACCGCAAGACACCTCTCCATTGTTAAAATTAGTTTACTTACAACTATCAAGAGTAACTATCTGTAACATCGACCATGAGTTTGTAACAGTATGTCGTAAAAAGTAACTTGAAATGTGTATAACTATATATACTCTAAACAATAATATGAAAATGCTCGTTCTTTCTTCTAGGTCAAAATTCACATGAAATATTACTAGGCGACAAAGAATAGGAAAATCATATGAAAAACAATCAATATAAAAAATATTTTTATCATAAGCCATCTGTTGGATGATATACCATTGAGGTACTTCATTAGTTGCCCTTGTGCCCCTTCTACATTTGCTAGTGTATCTTCCATGTTCTCGTCGATCCTGACATACAATAAAAATTATTTAAGAGCTTTTCCATATCTATAAGAACAAAAAGGAAAGATAGAATAAAAAATAGCTCTTCCGCAACATTCTCAATAGCACAATAAGTACCCATTATTGTTGATTCGTACCAAACTGGAATCTACCGTCTTAACAGGGTCTTATCCCATTAGTTGTTGATTACAAGTGCTATGAATAATAGTTGCCTTTGAAAACTCAATAAGCTATAAGATAATTTGTGAAATATACAAAATAACTTAAAGAGATTTGATTAAATGATACAAGGATTTATTGCTAAATATACAAATTAGGTATGGTTCGACTAAGCTAATTAGAATTGTCTCACTTATTACTTCATTACTGATATCAAATAGAAGTTCCAAAATTCTGAGTTATACAATTTCTGAAACTACGGTAGTACCATAAATCCATAATATTAGGAATGACGGTAAGGCAGTCTAATGACGACATGTCATCTTATTTTGATATTACAAACTGGGTCTTCTCAGTAAAAAGGGCTCCACTAGATCAGACGACCAGTATTGTAAAATTACCCATTTTGGCTGCTTCCCTACCTGGCCCAACCCGTCCATTTTGGTACCTAGTCAATGGGACATGATGAGGCATTGTTTCACATAATACCTTTCCTATCTACCACCTTAATGACCGTGTCAATGCATTTAATTGGGTAAGCAATATAATATTCTTGATGGTAGCTGTATTTGAAAGCAGGGTATGAGACTAACCTAATTGCAATCTCCCCTTGCTGAGAAAGTGAGAAACCATGGTTGCCAATTGCGTAAAAATGCCGCCCAACTCATGAACGGTTGACTCAACACTTTCAAGAGCCTCAGCTCGGCTCTGCATGTAATTATTGTTAGATTATGGACATTATTTATTAAAGTTGAATTCTTCAACACTTTCAAGAACTTCAACAGTTGAATTCTTGAAATAAGTATTCTTAAAATTCCAATAGATCAAAGTTGGATGATTTATGCCTTGTCAACAAGTATGAATGTCATTACTTGAGACATAATTCATCAACAAGAGTTATCATGCATTGATCTATTTAGTATTTGGATAAGGGATGTTAAACAATTATTATAATAAATTAAAATACATGGTATGTTTAATTTATAATATATTGTATCCTATATTTGTATGTTTAATCCATGAATAAATGTTATTCTAAATTGTCCGTTGTCAGTTAATAATATGGGAATATTATTAAATCAAGACAAATCTGAAGGTTGGTATAATATACTTAAAGTATATTGATGCGTTGTCATGCCATTTCAGATGATATTCAATGATACCGAATATAGGACTTATCCCAACAACATGATGTTACTTTATGGATTTTGTTATTAAGTAAATCATAAGAAGTTATCCTTAGACTTGAGATGCAAGATAAGTGTCATGAATGTAGTACATTTTTGTGGAACAACTTAACGCTATACGTAACTGGTAGTCATAAGGGTTGTTTTCGAAAGTGTTACAAAGTTTGTGGGTTTTGCTTGTAGTCAAGATATAATTTGTTCCTTCAATTAATTTTGGAGTTTAATACTGCTGGGCCCCTCGTAGGGTTGGTAAGATGCATGTGCGGCCGCACCCAAGATCTCCCCTGAATATGTTCAGAAGATTTGGTAATCTTGATCAATCATAAACAACGAGAAACAGAATGGTTAATTAAGGAATGACTTTAATCCATATCCTTATTAACGTGGTATTAGAAACAAAATGATAATAATAATGAGAAATCATTAAAAGGTTTGTCCAGGAGCCTTACTCGAGATCGTACTAGAGGCATTGGCGTGTTGCAAGACGCTAACCGATGTGATTACACTATTAAAATATGTCCAAGTGGGAGCTGTTAGATTATGGACATTATTTTAGTAGTCGTATGTTAGGATCGAACTCGAGATCGTGGAATTGCACACTTTACGTATGAAGAGTAAAAGAATAATTATTTATAAATGTTATATATAATTATTAATAAATACAAAACTAGTAACGACCGTTAGTATTTAACGGAGAATGACTAACGACCGTTAGATGAAGATTAGGAAAGTAATACTTGTGAATAATTGGAAACAAGAGAAGGTTCCGGAATCCCTTGGGGATGCCAAAACCGACGGCCAAGGGGGTTTCTCCACCTCCTTTGTGCCTTGAGCTCCAAGTATTCACTAGTATATAAACACCTCATGGGTTATTGTTTTCTCATAACTTGTACACACATAATAGGTGTTTTTCTTTCTCTTCTCTTGTCCCATAATCGATCCATCAACAATCCCTTCCAAGGGATTCGATTTTCATAAGCTAAAAGGTTTTGTGTTTAATTTACTTGCATAAACTTTTACTTGAATTAGTACGTGTGTACAAGAACACGATTCAAACACACTATTGTTTGATTCTTGGATTGAATTACAAAAGAGGTAAGGGGTAATTCTTACAATCCACATAAACCCTAATTAGGGTTCATAAGTTGAAGATTGCATATTGATTCTTGTTCGGGCTAGAATCACAAAGGTATGTTTACTATTTATTATTGATTAATTAATTACATGTTATATGATCTTGTTATAACGCTTCCGCATATGCTCTCTTGATGTGTTTGGTTTATTTTATATGATTGTCATAATATTATAATTCCAACAATTATCCTATCCCGGGACCATCTGTTGCTGCTGTTGACTCTGTTGTTGTATCAATGGCTGAGATTCTCCGTCCGCCTGCTTCCTGGAAAGTAAATATTTGACAACAGAATCAAGGGATGACTAGATAGATCATAATTCCAAGGTTCATGTAGAATACAGTCATTTATTGAATTTAATGTTCAGAGGAAGTAAGCGGCCTTCAGTAGTCAAGGGTTCAACTACGAGATTAGCTGACCAGTAACTTCAAGCCTTTGAAGAGTTAAGGTGGTTGGACGTGCATTTTAGAACCATGTGATATTGAATAATCAAAATAAGATAACTAGTTGTAATAGAACGTGATGCAAACGGGACCTAACCTAAGGCAAAAATGAGACACTGAAAACCAAAACAAACGGGGCAAAGCAATAAAGAGCCTCCTAAGGAACCTAACGCCAAAACTACCTAAACCCACGAAACAACGAGCCTGCGCTACCCGCATATCCTAATTCTATCTCTCCACGCCTTCCTATCTGAGGTCATTTCCTCTGACAAGAGAAGCTCCTCCATGGCGAGCTTAAGTCTATCCTCCCACCTGAGTTTGGTGGGCCTACCCTCTTTCTCACACCATCTACTACTAGCGCTTCGACTCTTCTTACTGGCGCTGATTGTGGCCTTCTCCTGACGTGACCGAACCACCTTAACCTTCCTCAACAAGGAAACTCCTTAGATGATTTATTTACTTGTAAATACATCTTGATATGTAACATACAAAACTTATATGCTGTTGATGCATTATGATCTTTTGGTATAAATGATAGTTGAATTGGGTTACGGAATGTTCTTTGATTCAATATTCGTAAAATGCAATTTCTATTTCGATAATCAGCATTTTATTTGTATTCAAATTTATACGAAATGCATTATATAGGAATGGGTCATTTTGTTAATCTTCGAGGAGTTTATCCACACTTAGCTCGTGGTAAATCTATACTACATATAATGCATGGAGCACTATCTCTCCAAAATTTTCAGATTTACAAGAAATAATACATGGTTTACAACACTTTAATGCACTCAATTTTCAGAATTACAACAAAGTAAGCATACAGCGTGGTGTCATTTTAAGACCAAAGTTCTACCAAACAACATTAATGCTATTAAAAACACTCCTCACCAAAAATTACAACTATTTAAGCACAATGTACAATAGCTTTTAAGTAAATACAAGTCATAAAACACAAAGTACAAGTATGTAAAGCACAATAATTTTAAGATTAACAATCTATTCAACACATATAATTAATACACTAATTAATTCACCCCTTCACCAAAATATACAATCATTTAACCATAATGTACAAGCTAATCAAGCTACTAAGCCAAGTACTTAAAATAAAGCCATTAGGCTGGGCACAGTGGTCGGTCAACCGGACCAGTCGCCCCTGCGCTGACTGAGTCGCCGCCACTGCAACCACAAGATCAATAAAGGTCAGACGACTCTAAAATTCACAAACCAGTCACCCCCGACCAATGAATGCATTCCACAAAAGAAGAAAAAAATGTACCATTACATATCAAAACGAAAACGAAGATGAAACGAAAGAAGAAAAGAACAATCATCAATCAAGCCAAAACAAACATCAAACTTATTCCATCTATAGTCCACGAACAGAAAGTATACAGCAACAATATAACCCAACATCTACATCTACCTCAGTTCTAACCCCATCTCAAAACCACCATCACGGTAAACACAACGTAAAACCTTAGAGAGAGTTTTCGTTTGATATTCAAGAAAAAGGTATGATTTTCTTGCAAACATAGATTGTTGGTTATGTTCGGTTATCAAGATAAGAAAGAAAGGAAGATTATGTGATGTTTGTGTGGCTGCAAATCATGGCTGCGTATATTTTTGAGGGAAATTAGGGCATGAATGAGGTAATTCAGGTTTTGTAAACGTATTTATAAGTCCTAACATTTGGGGTTATATAACGGTTTGGTTGTTAATTGAGCTGGCTAAATGATATCACAAATTGTTTGATAGTTTTATCATGAGCCTTAATAGATATTGATGATTAAAGTTTGTTTAGGCTGAAAATGGTTTTAGACTAATTACTACTTGAGCCATATATTATTTATATGGTATAGTTGATTTTGGGCTAATTTTGATATTTGTTCATGTGAATAGTGTATATTAAAAATGAAAAATATATGGGATATATATAGTGTAAAAAAGATGGATCTTTTTGAAATAAAAATAAAAATATAAATGTCGGTCGCCTTACTATGTCTACCCTTACCTAAAGTAGAGAGGTTGCTTCCAGTTCTATCTAAGATAGGAAAGGACCTCCGGCCTTTTGTAGGGAGTGAGGATCGAACCATTGACCTTTAGGTTAAGATGCAAGGGGTTTTCCAACTGATGCAACCCTAAAATTATTGTTATTTGTAAATTAATCGTTAAAAAAAATATGGCCGCATAACATCACATTATATACCAGAAAATATAGTCACAGGGTACCTGCCGCCGCATCGCCCGGTGTTAAGGTAAAATCTTGTGAGGATGTACTTCTTGTATAAGACCTTCGGATAAGTATAGAGACCTGCACACAAGAAGCACACGTTAGGCTCGCCCCGGGAATGTTCCCAGGACCCACCTCCGGTGTGAGAGTAAGTATGAATGATACGAAGGGTAGAGGAGTGGTTAAGAGTAAATGCAATATGTGTGTGTTAGTTGTGTGACATAAATGAGGTGGGGGTATTTATACTACCTCACCTTGTTACCTGCTCTACCTCGGGAAGGAGCAAACAGTGTTACGCTGTACATGGTAGGTAGGTGTCAGATCACGTGGGTGACACAATCCCTGAGAATCTGGGATGGCGGCGTGACCGCAATTAATGCTATTGTCCTTCGTGTAAAAGAGGGATCCTCGGACAATACGATGGTTCTGCTCAACCCTCCGGCAAAGGGATGATTATCCGAAGGGTTCATTACCGGAGGCGGGAATAAAGTCCGAAGGTTGTATACCGTCCGGACACATATGCCAACATGTCCCCCCCAGTATTGGAGTATTGGTTGTAAACCGATGGTTCAATACTTGATAGTCTGAGTGATTTTTAGCGTGACGGGCTCATATCAGGCTTTAGGATCCAAGCGGCCCATGGGCCGATTAAAATAATATTATTATTCGGTTACAGCTGGATGCCACTAACCTCTCTTGCAGGTATCGAACGGTCCACGTTATGCCACGTCATGATGTACTGTTCGACGCGACGTTCACGTTTCTCAAGGTTTGCCCCTATAAATAGCGCCCTCATATTTTTCATTTCACACCTGCCCTTCTATTTATTCCTTGCACAGTACAATAATTGCCGGAGCGTTTCACATTTTGCGTTTCGACTTTTTACCGAGGTGCGTTATTTTATATTCGTAGTTTTCTTTTCATATAAGTGTCCCTCGGTATCCTTTCTTAAGAATGGCCGCGAGTGAACCCGGTGAGATGAATAATCCGGATAACGAGCCTACAACTAGTAGATGTAAACCGATAGGAAAGTTTGATATGCATGTACATACATCTAAATTATCCCAACATACTCTAGATCGCCTTTGTACAGAATACGGCATTCCGGCCGATTTACATCCCATGGTTCCTCCTGATGGGCTTACCATGAATGAGTTACCGGAGAGTAAGATAGGGATTTATGTGCACCAGGTTAAGTTGGGGGGTGTTAGGGTTCCTTTCTCTTCCTTTCTTCTAGCCGTGATAGGCTACTTTCGAGTACATATTTCCCAACTTGTCCCTATAGGTTTGAATAGGGTTACCCTTTTTGAGGTTCGGTGCTATAGCTTGAATGTTGTACCGACCGTCCCGCTCTTCAGAGTTTTCTATCGGCTGTGTAAACAAGGCCATTGGTTCTCATTTGAGAGCCGCACCGGGAAGAGAGCCATGAAGTGTTTTGAGGAACAGCTGTCAGGTTTGAAGTTCTGGAAAGACTTCTTCTTTCTGATTGACCGTAGGGCTATTCCGGATGCCATGCCTTGGAGGCACAAAGATTCCAAGATCTCGGACAGGTTTCCTGAGAATTATTCGTTGAAGGATGCGAAGAAGATTGCCAATAAGATGATTGTCCTTCGGAAAACACCTTCCAGCCTTTTGTACGCATATGGACTGTGCAATGTCTTCCAGATTACCGGACATAATTTGGTTATAAAGGATGCCGAGGGGCGTGGTAATGCTTTACTTTTTATTTAATTGTCCTTTGCACTTATCTTTCTCATCTCTCTTATTTGTTCTTGCTTTGGCTTCCTTGTAGTTATCTCGATGTCTGAATACTTGGAGCTCCCGGACCTGGAAGGTACAGTGGTGAGCAGGGGGGATCCTTTTCCTGAAGGGCATGTCCGTCCGGACAACACCACTAGACCCCTATCCCCCGGAAAGAAACCTCCTGCTAAAAGCAATCTGCAGAAGGTAGTGGAAGTTGCTGATGATGACGTTGTAGCTGCTCGGGAAGAGAAGGAGAGGAAGGCCAAAGAGAAGATTCCTGCCGAGAAGAGAAAGGCCGTTGCGACCAGCAAGAATGCTCCGAAACGTAGGAAGCATCTGGTAGTGGAGGAGATTGTGTCTTCGGAGGATAAGAGCAAGAGCAAAACTCTGGACGTCACTCCTATCAACCAAGCTGAACCGCAAACCGATGCTGGCTCTAAGAAGAGGAGATCTCCAGAGAATGAAGGCCAAGAAGAAACACAGCCGGATAACAACTTGGCCGAGGGCTCCGGTCATCATGATGGAGAGAACCCTGAGCCTTCTCCGAAGCCTCACTCTCATGGTATGTGATTTTTGCTTTTCTAACTGTCTTGTTTCTTTTGTTGATCATCCCTTACCTTTTGTTCTCAGATGTATCGGTTCATACTGCCCACTCTGAACAACATGCTTCCCCCCCACAGGAGCCTTCAAACAAGTCACCTCCGGTTGAACCTGGTGCATTTATCCGAAGATTATCCTGGCTTCTTATTTTTGCTCTCTTTTTTTTTATTTAACATGTTTCTACATTCTCTCCAGGTAATTCGAATCAAACCGGAGGGTACTTTGTTCCTGGGTGGACCCTCCGTGATGATGTCCGTATGAATTCTTTCCGGGCTTGCCGGGAGATGTTGAATCACCTTGCCACCCCAGCCGAAGAAGAGGCCATTTCAGGGCTTAATAACAATCAACTGGCCCGCCAAGTTTACATCAATTCTGGTTCCGGGGTGGTTCTCCAAGCTGCACTCCTGCAGCGCTTCAGTCAGCTGAACCGAGATCATAGGGAGCTGACGGAGGCCCATATGGGGTGTGGTGATTTGTCTGAGAAGCTGAAGGAAGTTGAAGAGGAGCGTGATGCTGGGATAGCCAAGTTTGACAAACCCTTGAAAGAATTTCACGCTCTGGAGGACGAAGTGAGTGCTGCTTCCACTCGTCAAGAAGGTTTGGTTGAGCAGCTGGAGGAGATGGAGAAGGATAAGAATGAGTGGAGGTCAACGTCTTCATCCCAAGCTGCTAGAATCAAAGAACTTGAGAAGCAGTTGGCCGATAGATCTGCAGAGGTGAATGAGCTGAAAGCACAAGATAAAAATTTGACAGCCAAGCTTGCTCAGTCCGAAATGATTCGCCATAATACTGTGAAGGAACTCATTCCGGCTGTCTGCCGTCAACTTTTTCAGTCTCGTGAGTACAAGAAGAGTATGGGCCGAGTGTACAGCCTCTCTTATACCGCCGGCTTTATTGATGGCGTGAAAGCCGAGTTTGACGGTGGAGCCAAGGTGAACCGCAAGGAGGAGGATGTTGAAAAGGTTTTAAGTCAAGTGAAGAACCTTAACCGGGATGCACCGGCAACTTGGAAAGCTGAATTCAACAAAATCTTTGATGCTGAGTACCCATACGTGCAGAAGGTGGCTGGGTCATACCGTCTGCCGTTGGGGGATTTAATGAACTTACAGCCGGAGGGGTATGTACCTCCCGAACCAAGCACTCATGTTAAGGAAACTCCAACAGTGGCTGCTGCTGAACCCTCCACATTGAAAGAAGGGGATAAGAAAGTATCCGAGAGTGTTTTCTTGTAATTATATCTAGTCGGATTACTTCCCAATCTTTGTATTTTGATATACCGGACGTCTGTGTCCGTGATGAAACTTTTTACATGTGTAGTTTTATTGCTTGCACTTCTGACAAATGGTGCTTTAAGATATTCTGGCCGAATGGTGTATTATAACGACCCATTTTTGTGTTAGATAACTTTTTACATGATGCTGACATAACCGATGAATGTAAGCCTACCGATTGTTTGGTGATGGTTTACGATAATGAACCGTTAGATTGACGGTGTAGCATGATGAGTCGTTTTATTTCGACTTTAACTAAGTAAAATAACAAATCACTGGATGAACGGTGTAAAATAACGAACCGTATGATTTTGACTTTTTGTAACCACGACGGTGTAAAATAATGAACCGTTAAGCTTTAACATGACTTAATCACCACGGTGTAATATCACGGACTGTTTGATTAACGGTGTAAAGTAACGAACCGTTTAATGTAAATTAATCACGGTGGTGTAATATAAATGAAACATTTGACTAACGGTGTAAAGTAACAACCTGTTTAATGTGAATTAATCACAACGGTGTAAGATAACGAACCGTTTGATTTTAATATAATTTAATCACAACGGTGTAATATAACGATCCGTTTGATTTTTGATACGATTTAATCACAACGGTGTAATATAACGATCCGCTTGATTTGACTTGTCTTAACCGTAACGGTGTAAGATAACGAACCGTTTGGTTTTAATATAATTTAATCACAACGGTGTAATATAACGATCCGCTTGATTTTTGATACGATTTAATCACAACGGTGTAATATAACGATCCGCTTGATTTGACTTGTTTTAACCGCAACGGTGTAAGATAACGAACCGTTTGGTTTAAATATAATTTAATCACAACGGTGTAATATAACGATCCGCTTGATTTTTGATACGATTTAATCACAACGGTGTAATATAACGATCCGCTTGATTTGACTTGTTTTAACCGCAACGGTGTAAGATAACGAACCGTTTGGTTTAAATATAATTTAATCACAACGGTGTAATATAACGATCCGCTTGATTTTTGATACGATTTAATCACAACGGTGTAATATAACGATCCGCTTGGCGTATGTGTCCGGACGGTATACAACCTTCGGACTTTATTCCCGCCTCCGGTAATGAACCCTTCGGATAATCATCCCTTTGCTGGAGGGTTGAGCAGAACCATCGTATTGTCCGAGGATCCCTCTTTTACACGAAGGACAATAGCATTAATTGCGGTCACGCCGCCATCCCAGATTCTCAGGGATTGTGTCACCCACGTGATCTGACACCTACCTACCATGTACAGCGTAACACTGTTTGCTCCTTCCCGAGGTAGAGCAGGTAACAAGGTGAGGTAGTATAAATACCCCCACCTCATTTATGTCACACAACTAACACACACATATTGCATTTACTCTTAACCACTCCTCTACCCTTCGTATCATTCATACTTACTCTCACACCGGAGGTGGGTCCTGGGAACATTCCCGGGGCGAGCCTAACGTGTGCTTCTTGTGTGCAGGTCTCTATACTTATCCGAAGGTCTTATACAAGAAGTACATCCTCACAAGATTTTACCTTAACAAATTGGCGCCATCCGTGGGACCCGTTATTCATTCTACCTAAGAACGATGACTGATCCTCCTCCTCCACCCTTCCATACCCCGATTACATTGGCCGGAGGGAGTGGAGTAAACACCAACTCAAACACAAACAATCCCTTGAATAATTCCCCGAACCTTCAAGAGTTAATTCTCGGACAAATGGCATCCTTGACCGACCTGATTAAGATGCATAATGCTCTGGGGGAAAACGTGCTCAGGCCGATACGTTTGGATTTTGGGGATGAAGGAAATGATGTCCGAAGAGAAAGGGTGGTCGAAGCAAATGAAGATTTAAGCAAACCGTTCAAAGAGGCATTACGGTCACCATTTACTAACCGGATTGTAGAGTTTGCTGGGGAAAAATATACAATGCCTTTAAACATGAAATTTTATGATGGATCCACTGATCCGAACGATCATCTTACCCGGTTCACTGGAGCAGCCAACCAGGGGCAATGGCCGATGCCCACTTGGTGTTTAATGTTTCAACAGACCCTGGACGGAGCGGCCGGAGGGTGGTTTGAGCGTTTAGAACCTGGCAGCATCAACAGCTGGAATGAATTAAGAGAACAATTTTCCACACGATTTGCCCTTCGGAGAAAATGTACAAAGGACCCCACGGAAATTACCAAGATTGTCAGAAGAGCCCATGAGTCGTTGGCAGACTTTAAGGAAAGATGGACTGACGAAGCCAGCTACATCAGCGGTGTGCCGGAAATCATGCGCATTTCGGCTTTCATGAATGCTCATAGGTGTCCAACTTTGGCTAAGAAATTTTCGGACAGGGTACCTCGTACGGTAACAGAAATGTTTGCAAGGGTGGATGATTTTATCAGGGCAGAAGACGCATACCGGAACACAGAGTTACCCCGGGGGGAAGGGTTTGAGTCAAACAGAAGGAGAAGTTTCAAAGATGATAAATACCGGAATGAGCCTCGTCACAAAGATGCATATCACCCGTATGTGGCCCCTAGAAAAGACTTGAACCGAAATGATTATTATCGTCCAGATCGAAGACCAGTGGGAGCCTTCAGGGAAGGACAACAGCGTCCTGGATTGAACGCACTCACAAAACCCCCGAGGGAGATACTAGCCACAGAACGTCATCTGAACCTACCGCCCCCTCGGCCCACGGGCGGTAAACCCTCGCGTGAAAACATGGGTAAGTTCTGTGAATATCATAAAGAAGCTGGCCACTTGACCAACCATTGTCGAGAATTGAAGAAGCAACTAGAAGTGGCATTGGAGTCCGGTAGACTCGATCATTTGTTAAAGGAATGGAAACAGAGAGATACCGGAAGAGACAGGGAACCGGTGAGAAATTATGACAAAGGAAAAGATAAAGTGATTAACATGATAAGATGTTCCGGAGGAATAAAGCGACGAAGTTATGACCGTGAGGAAGTATGGATGAAAGCACCAATTATTTTCCCTCCTGTCATGACGGAGGATCTATCCGATGAACCCCTCATCATTGAAGGAGACATAAGTGGGTATCTTGTTCGGTGAATATATGTAGACGAAGGGTCTGCGGTGAATGTTATGTACGAACATTGTTTCAACAATCTTAGCAGTGACATCCAAAACAGGCTCAAAGAAACCACCACTTCCCTAGTGGGTTTCTCCGGTGAGACCAGCAAACCATTGGGGAAGATCGAGTTAGAAGTATGCTTCGGTGACCATGGCATGTACCGAAGAGCAATGATGAGCTTCTGTGTCATTAACTCCCCCTCACCGTATAATGTGATCTTGGGAAGAACAGGGTTGAAGGAAATAAGGGCTATACCATCCACCATACACTCAATGATCAAATTTCCCACTCCCAAGGGAATAGCAACTTTAAGGGCTCGTCCGTCAATAATATCCGAGTGCCGAAGGTTAGAGGAAAAGCAAATGATCGAGGGGCCTCGATCTGAAGAACCTCATGAAATAAATGACGGAGGGGACATTACAGTAACGACCGAAGAAATCTTGGTTAACCCCGCTTATCCGGAGCAGTTGGTAACCATCGGAAAGAACTTTTCCAAAGAGGGTCGTAGAAACCTTATTGAACTGTTAAGGAAAAACAAAGACGTGTTCGCATGGCAGCCATCGGATATGACGGGAGTGCCTAAATGGTTGATAAAGCATCGGCTAAACGTCAATATGTCAGATCACGTGGGTGACACAATCCCTGAGAATCTGGGATGGCGGCGTGACCGCAATTAATGCTATTGTCCTTCGTGTAAGAGAGGGATCCTCGGACAATACGATGGTTCTGCTCAACCCTCCGGCAAAGGGATGATTATCCGAAGGGTTCATTACCGGAGGCGGGAATAAAGTCCGAAGGTTGTATACCGTCCGGACACATACGCCAACACCCGGGTACCCTGCTAGTCATATATAATGAACTAAAAAATCGCTACATATACACACGAAATAGCATTTACCCATCGTTATAACCATGAGTAATTTTACCCATGGATTACACATGACTGCATCTATGGGTATTTCCGTGGTCAATTTATAAGATCCCATGAACCATTTACCTATGGAATTAAGAGATCCACCCACAAAAAATGGTGTGTGGATGGAAAATGGTGTGGATATGCATTTAGCCGAGGTTATACCCATGCAAGGTTCATTGGCGTTCCGTAGGAATTCATCGTTTACCCACGAAAATAGACATTTTAGCCACAAAATTAGTCCGTGGGTATTTGACTGAATTCTTGTACGTTGCTGAATAAAAGTTTTAAAATACTTGCAACAAAATTGTTAAACATAAATTATATACAACATCATCGTGGTCTAAGAAAATAACATACAACTACAATTAATCATATCCACAATTACTAGTAATCTCACATCGACATTCATAAAATAATCTACCCATAGTAACTCTAAAGCTAGCGAAAACATCATCATAAGATGTAGGTGGCCACCAACCACCAATCAACTGACATATGAGCCGACACGTTATAACTCCGCAATCTGACCCATTTGTCTGTTGTGGGATAGCATACCCATAATTGTTATAATTCAAAACAAATTTATATGGTTGACGTCGAGTTCGTTCAAAATGACCAAGTTCCGTCAAACATCGGTTTAGCACATCAGTCCATTCAGGTAAAAACATCAGTAAATCGTTCCTATGCGCAGGGGTTTCCATAGAGTCAAAAACATTAAAAGTGGAGTCATGTAAATTAATAATTGCAGTGACCCAGTGATCACCACAAATATGCAACGGCATCAACACCTACGCATATAGTTTAATCAATTATATACAATTAATAACATACTAAAGAAGAATTGTATATCAAGGTAATAAACTTTGAAAATCATATACTTACCCATTCTATATTATCCCATGACGGGTAGGGACGCGTGCTACCATTCAGCATTCCTCTTATCTCACTATCAAAAGACAACACGGGTACTCGACCTGAACGAGACACCAACCAAGCTGCAGTTGCTGATTTAGCAACTGTCCAATGATCATCAGGTGACCTACAACGTATCATCAACTCCATCCAAGCATTCATGTGCTGTTTCATAAGATAAAATTAAATCATTCGACGTAAATGAAACGTAAAAAATCTAAACACTTAAAAACATTAAATACTTACTTCATCCGTCAACCAACCAATTTTTAACTTGTCTGGGCTTTGATCTGTACCATTCTTGTATAGATAAGGGTGTAGTTCTTGAAAAAATTGTGGCATACACCGCACACCCTTTACATGACAATCCAAGTATATAGGTTCGGGGTTTGAGAGAAACTCCTCAAAGGAAACATATTCCTTAATCTTACGCTCAACCTGAATAGCCAAAATTAAAATACAATATCAATACAAATTTGTTAATTAATGGTAATAAATATAAAAACATTAAAATAATAATCTTACTATTACCTTACTAGGGTCGACGTTGTAATACTTAGTTAAATAACGTCCAGTATTAATATGACCAGTAACGATAACATCATCGCCATCTTCATTCTCATCAGCAACATCATTTGACTCATTTCCAAGCTCGAAACGAGAAATTTGGTCGGTAGCCTTTTTTTTCTTAGTCTTTGCAGCTCGTTTCTTAGGTACTACAGTAGTTTCTGGGGTCCTATTAAAAACTCCCGGACGACATTCTCTCCTTGGTCGATTGTTCACATCCTAAAAAAGAAGATAAAATTTGTTATCTCCTGTATGATTAGTAGTATCAAGCATAATCATGAAAAAAAAAAATTTTATTTATTAGTTTACCGGGTAAACACCACCAACATTAGGAGTGTGTGATGGACAAACTAATGATGTGGGGTCCACATTGGACTGATAGTGGGGCGGCACCAAATGCTCATATATAGGTGTTGTAAATTGTGGCGGCGGGATACGAACGCCATCAAAGAAAGAGGGGCCCGGCGACGACGTGAATGCTTGCCCGGCCTAAACATATGATTATATTATTTGGTTAAAAAACAATGTGAAACATAAAATCTCGTAATTATACTTAGCTCGGGTCCCTTATATAATTAAATTTGCCACATTTTGTTTCATTTGCTCATATAGACTGCAAAGTCAGTTTTTAAATTTATCTGGAAGGCTATGTCCTGTAGAGGAACCAAGTGGTTCTGGTTTTCAAAATCTGGACAAAGTGGTTCTTGGTTCAAATGACACCACGGACTTGCAAAAGAGGTGACTCATAGGTCAAAGCATGTCGTCTGAATCAAAAAGTCAAAGCATGTTTTGGTCAGAATCAAAAAGTCAAGGCTACAATCTAAACCTACAAGCTTCAGCCCTTAACTCCTCAAGATTAAGGGTGTAGAGTCTGCTTTATACATTTGTTCCGAGTTACAAATGTGTTTTGATAACAAAAATTACAGAACATGCAGACATTACAAAACAGCATCATCACGAACAACAAAATCAACTTTGAATTTAATGAAAAGCCATTAACATACCTGCGTGTTTTGGAAGTTGCTGAAATCACTGAAACGACAATGTTCACCATCAAAGACCGGTCCTTTCGGTAATGACGGTTTAGTCCCAGCTCGAAATGCCTGCATTAAATTTTTAAACAAAATTATTGACAACTGTTAATTCATCTTTATATACAACCTTATTTAATTAACTGTTAATTCATCTTTAATTAACTGTTAAATCATCGGGTTCCTTCCACAAATTATCGTCGCGGCTATGTTGGTTTTTAGGCGGCGGTATAACTGGTGGTACGGTAATATCACCATCAAAAAATGATTTGCTTAAACGCCACCACTGCGCTGCAGCCTCAACATCATTTGGTGTTAGCCTTGGCCTATGTTGATTGACCTTTAAAATAACAACGAAATTAAATACATAATCCAATACATATTTTAAATGTGTAGAAAAAACTACACTACAGTGCATAATTTATAAGAACTCACATTCGTATCCAAGAAGTTCTCGATGTGTTGTCTTACAAACCTCTTTCCAAAACGCCAAGCAACTGATCTAGGGTAACCAGCTCGATGTTCAAAATAAATAAGAGCCCCTTCTCGAAACGCCTCCAGTATCCACGTCTGGAAAAAAATAAGTACACGTTTAAATTCATTAACGTTACACGTAAACATAAAGCTTACAAATTAACATATGACATACCTTAAAGGCCCACATGAAGCCCATCATTGAATACTTTGGAGGACCTTTTTTAGAATCCCGCGCGACAAAGTGTGCTTCCCAACGTAGTTTTATTGCATCCCTTAACTGCCCGTACAATGTGGTCCATACGTACGAACCCCACGGATATATGTTCCACGCATCTATATTCTCTACTAACCTAAAGCACCATCCCGGCACTCTATACCTAAGCTCATGTCCGATAAGCACCGTCTCCAAAACGCATAACAAACTAATACGAACAGCATCGAGGTCGTTCAAATTATCAAACTCCTTGCTATTAAACTTTTCTAGCAACATTTGAACTGTTATCTCCCTACCATCACTAGACGATTCAAACACTCGTCTCCTAAACGGATTAGGACCACTTTCATAATCAGATCTAAAATCTATGCCGAACCTAAACCCCGTAACGAGGCAAAATTCCTCCCGTCCAAATTGTACCTCAACATTATTTATCGAGTAAGTAAAAGGAACAATCTCCGTGTCTCCCTCATCACGCAACAATTGGTGACAACTAAAATGGTGTATTAAACAACAATTCTCTTGCATGTCATCTAAATCTAATAACCAACCAAAACACGTGCTCCTAAATAATTCTATCCTAGGGGTGCCTCTAAATTTGTTTCTAATAACGGGAAGTAAAGTTAACCTACTTCTACATGTAAGCTTTGCAGCATAATCCTAAAATAACAAGAAAAAAAATATATATATATATATTAATACACATATAAATAACAAGTATACAATAACGATTATGGAACAAAAAAATGTATCATACCGCAACATCCACCATATTCACCGGAAAACAGAACAATACCACAATAACCGTTACCACCAAACCGTCACCACAAACCCGTCGCCCTACAACCAACACCAAACGGTCACCACCACCGTCCAACTAAAACCAACAACACAACAACTTCACCACAACTGATCGGAATATGTATATATATTTTTGGATAAACTGATCGAACAATAACAGCTTTCACCACAACTTCACCACTTGTTTATAACCAAATTGGTATGATGATATACATATTCCGTATTCTTCTTCGCGACCTGTGAGATTGGAATATGTATATATATTTTTGTCATTAACAAAGATTTTGGTCCCGTATTCTTCTTCGCGACCTGTGAGATTGGAATAGTAAGGGTTTTCTTTTTGATTTTGTAGTTAAAATATTGTTAGTCCCGTAATATAGTTCGCGACCTATTGTTTTTTTATTGTTTTTATTTATATATATTTAATTTCCTTTGTCGTTTTATTGATGTGGTTGGTAGGGTAAAATGTTTCGCCACCAACATTAGGTAAATCTGACTTTTTCATTCCTCTTTTTTTAGACACTTAGGAGGGTGGCAGGAGCCAGCGACATCACTATCGGCATGGCCATGCCGCCAGTGAACACCGCCGTCACCTCGGCGGCATGGCCAGCGGCTAGGCTCCAACGGCATTATATAATTCAGAGGTATGGAGCGGCATAGGAGCAAATTTGACCATTGGGAGGAAAAATGTAACCGTTAGAAGGAAAAAAAAAAAAAAAATTTCCTTATATATACTAAACTAAAACACATACATTTTTAACACAAACAATACAATTCACATATTTAACCAATTCACATATTTTTACCATGGTTTCATCCTCTTCTTCTTCGTCCGACTCGATATTTATTCCCTCCGAATCGTCCGAACTATTGCCATCCGGTAGCACCCTACAAACCTTATTAGCCGTGTACGATTCAATTGACGACACGGCAAGCTCTACCGAAACTCGGGAGTATATAGAACGTTTTCGTGAAGAAGCTTTACAAACCCTTATGAATGACTATTTCGTTGAACGTCCAAAGTTTAACGACAATACTTTTCGTGATAGGTTTCGTATGAATAAAAGCTTGTTTTTAAGAGTTGTTGCTGATGTTGAAGCGAATTTCGAATGGTTTCAAGAGGGCCAAGATGCGAAGGGGAAAAAAGTTTCATGGCGTTACAAAAATGCACATTGGCCATTCGGAAACTCGCAACGGGTGAACCTCCAGATAGATTTGATGACTATTTAAACATGGCACGCCGAACATCAGGTTATTAATTTTTTTTAAAGTTGTCGTTATATTTTTTATAAAATTATCGTTATATATATTTTTTAAAGTTATTGTTATTAATTTTTTATAAAGTTATCGATATATATATATATATATTTTTTAAAGTTCTTGTTATTAATTTTTTATAGGAGAATGTCTTGATAATTTTTGCCAAGCGATTATTCAATTATATGATCGAGAGTTCTTACGTAGGCCGACATCCCATGACATTGCATGCTTATACGAGTTCCATGAAGATAAACATCACATTCCTGGAATGCTTGGTAGCATTGATTGCACACATTTCCCATGGCGTAATTGTCCTAGACATTTGAAAGGTCAATATAAGCGAGGTGATCATCAATACCCAACTATTATGCTTGAAGCCTTCGCTTCATACGATTTGTGGATTTGGCATTCGTTTTTTGGTCCTCCCAGTGCAAACAACGATATCAATGTTTTAAATCAGTCACTATTGTATCTTACGGAGCGAAATGGAATGGCGACAAACAGTTCATTTCATGTAAATGAACGGTTTTACAAACGTGGATATTATCTTACCGATGGAATCTATCCTACGTATTCAACGTTTGTTAAAGCATATAAGCATCCGGTTGAACTGATGGAAAAGAGATTCAAGAAGCTACAATAGTCTGCAAGAAAAGATATCGAGCGAGCTTTTGGTCGTCTTAAAAATAAATGGATGATTCTCGCTCGTCCTCTCCGGGCAATGTCGGTTGAAAAGATTCGACAACTCGTTTATACGTGTATCATATTTCACAATATGATTTTAAAAGACGATCGAGTTGCAATATCACCGCTTCATATAATGGATCCGCCGGTCACGCAAGTTTATGACGCTAGTGTATTAGAGGAGTTACCCGACGAACAAACTCATTACCGTCTCCTATATGATCTTACGGACCACGTAGAGGCTCAAAACTTAACATTTCTCGATGATTAGTTATTTCCTTTTTTTTTAAGAATAATGTAATTTTCTTTTAATTATGTTTTTTTTTTTAAGTATTATGTAATTTTCTTTTAGTTATTAATGAAATATTATGTTTTTATTAAATTGTTTAATTTAATTTATGAAAAAAAAAAAAAAATTAGTTGGGAGGTATGAAAAAGGCGTGGTTGCCACTAAAAAATGGTTGGGAGGTATGAAAAAAGTATTAATGAGGTGGAATGATATTATTGGTGGATTTGGGAGGTATGGATGATTTCGGAAGCATGACTGCCACTGTCCTTACACTAATGCTAATGTCAACCTCAACTCCACCCAAGCAACCCCGCTACCTCAGCGCTACCTTACATTTCTCTCTCCATAACTCCACCTCAACCATAACTAGCTAGTGGTGACTACAAAAGCAACGTCATAATTTTTTATTTATTTATTTATTTTTCTTTTAAATTAAAAACCAAGACAAATTATATTATTATTTAAAATTCATCGGTCAAAAATTTTGGTCTGTGCATGCAACCAGTGAGATTGGAATAGTAAGGGTTTTCTTTTTGTCATTAACAAAGATTTTGGTCCCGTATTCTTCTTCGCGACCTGTGAGATTGGAATAGTAAGGGTTTTCTTTTTGATTTTGTAGTTAAAATATTGTTGGTCCCGTAATATAGTTCGCGACCTATTGTTTTTTTATTGTTTTTATTTATATATATTTAATTTCCTTTGTCGTTTTATTGATGTGGTTGGTAGGGTAAAATGTTTCGCGACCAACATTAGGTAAATCTGACTTTTTCATTATTCTCTTTTTTTAGACACTTACTTTTTTTTTTAACAGAATCTTTTACTTTTTTATTCTTCTAAAGAGGACTGTGGTTCTATCATCTTCCACCTCTCGATTACCATAAGCCCTAAGTGATTCTAGATATCTATTATTATTGTAATTATTTTGTGGTCTTTGGATAAGCAAGTGTATCTGGATTCTAAAGCAATCTCATTTTAATCTTATTTTTTCATTCTTCTCTCTCTTTGTATAGCATACACATCGTTTTCCCCATTGTTCTTGACCAATTTTTAAAAAACCATAAGACAGTAAAGGGCATCATCTATTTTAGGCTGATGGCACCACCATTAAAATAACAAAAAACATAAAAATTAACGTTAGAAAATGAGACTATTGAAAAAGACGTTGGGGGCAATTGCCCTCCCTAGCCTACACTGCATGTGCTTCCGCCCCTGGTGGGGATTAATACCTTGGTATGTTAACATAGTTTGTTATGTAAATGATCTTAAATTTTGATAAAATGGTTAGTTCTACTCACAGTGTGAACCTTTTGCATGCACAGACATTAAAACTACAAAACGACTTTCTGGTTGCAACATTCAAACTCATAATATTCACTATTAATATATAAAGCGAAGTCTTCTCAACATATATAACTATAGCTATAACAGATAGATGGTGAAGTCTTCTTAACGTACAACATAACTACTACTGATAGATACCGAGGTCTTCTTCTATATATATTAATAGAAGAAAACAACACTTCGAAGCAATTTCAGGTTAACCTTTAATTTAGAAATCTCGAAGCGTGACCTTCACTTTAAAAATGAAAAATCCAACTTCTATCTTGAACTGAAACCTCAAAGTTCCGTTTCCAAGCTTGAACTTCATATCTTTCATCTTTGGCGTCCAGCTTACATTTACAACTTTTAGTTCCAGCTTAAATTTCCAGTCAGCTTTTTGAAATATGCTCAAAATCCACCACTTCGTGTAATTTATGAAGCATCGCCTGCTGGAAAAATAGTTTCAAACATATGAATAAAGCAAGAAATTACGTTTCATGCATTTTGTAATAAAAATATGGGAAAATGATGCATACTTTACAAAGTAGGCAACTTGCCTACTTTTCTTTGCAAAAAATAAAAACTGTTTACAATTAAGCCCCTGCAAATATACGTTCTCCCTGTTTGAGTCCCTGTCCCCTCCTTTTTTAACATAGGAAAATAGGCAAGTTGCCTACTTTGTAAAGTAGGCATGATTTCCCCTAAAAATATATTACCTATTGAGGGTTAATTTGATGTTCAAACGAAAACCATATATCTACCTATACTATAAAAACAACCCTTCAAATTACTGTAACATTCCTAAAATCCGACAACTCACCATTGAAGAGTAAGGCACTGTAGGCCTTTTGACAAACTTGACATACATGCTCATCCTCTACTCATTTTAGTCAATGTTGTACACCTACTCTTACACTTCCATCCATCAATTAATCTTGTACACGCCATCATCTTATCATTTTATCATCTTCTTCTCCTATTCAACTCTATTATTTTGTCTTCCTAAGCAATATCATGGCATCCGATGTCTAATTGGGCTCGCCATTAATGTTGTCATTTTCCTTCAAAGGTCACCCTATCAAGGTAAATAGCTTACTTTTTCCACATTTAAACCATTTCTTTTTTTTTTCTATAGTTGTCTTTTGTAGGATGTTGGAAGTTGGAAAATTTTAAAATCATGTGTGCTCAAGTTTAATCACATATATAATGGTAACTTCTTTATCAGTTCGTTTCTTTTGTTCATGTAAGAATCAATTTTTGAATATTGAAATCTGATGGAGCAAAACAGAGACGAAGACGGTGGCTGCATCAAGGTCCATCAGTTAGATTTCAGTTTTTTAGTTCTGCCTTTGTGTTTGGAGGGGGGGGTCCTCTTTAGTATCAAAAGTGCTTTGGAGGCCAAGGAAGAAGAATCAAACCGAGAGGCAAAAAGAGATTGATTAGGCGCATCATTGCATAATCCATTTTCATGACAGGGAACTAGCTTAGATGACAAGGAGCATGGCATGAACGACGGGATGCTAACTCAAGTGGCCAACTTTATCTATTGAAATTACTTTAATGAGTAAACTCTTGAGGACATTGCAAAAGATCTTTTGCTCAAATGTAGCTTTTTTTTTTTTTTTTTTTTTTTTTTTTTTTTTTTTTTTTTTGCTGCTACGCAAAAGTATTTTGAATCATATTTATACATCGTATGTGCATTGTATCATGGAGTGTTTGATATGCTTTAACACAAACCCAAATAGTACGCACTATTTCTTTTCCTTGTATATAAGATCGTTCTAGATCTTTAAATTTTGATACATAAGCACCTACAAAGTTGACACTTAGAATATAAATGATTAACCAAGGGGAGAATTTTGTT
The DNA here is from genome assembly GCA_030686995.1 of Artemisia argyi. NCBI lineage: Eukaryota > Viridiplantae > Streptophyta > Magnoliopsida > Asterales > Asteraceae > Artemisia > Artemisia argyi. The sequence goes on from CM060705.1 coordinate 180,485,892, forward strand.
TTACAAATTATTTTATTTTAATTACAATATTATTTTTGTTATCTTATTGTGCTTGTACTTATTAGATGATACCTCATGATACCATGTTACAACATTAAAACCCCATAGATGATATGTTTCATTCATACGATATTTATAAGGATGAACACATAAAAACCCTAATGGACTCAACTCCACATATCGGGCTTGAGCCTACCAATCTATCATCCTACTTTAGCTTACCTTGCATATTGTTGGAAGGTGAAAAAATGAAAGTGCTCTTGTTGCTTCTATTGTTCACTTATGTTAATGTCTCTGAGTTACAAATGAACAATGTCTCTGATGTGAGTTATAAGCGAACACATCATAGCTCTTATCTTGGTTCATTTGGTAATCCCAAGAAAACTAACACAAACTAGGACTAATATATGTTTGATAGAGACAAAGTGTACCCTTTTTTTTCTAAAACAATGTATATGAGACCCTGGGCCGTGCATTGCACGGCTAAGAAACTACCTAGTATTTACTATAAAATATGGATAAGTATTTATTCGATTTCACTTTATCTGCTATTCACAAACAGTTTTACTAGTGATCTCCGAGTATGGCCGATTACAAAACTTGCTTGACATCATAAATTGAAGTTGAAAAAAAATAATAATAAAAAAAATAAAAAATTCATATTTAATAAATTTACTATAAATAAACTTGTAAAATCTATAGGGGACAAAGTGTACATGCACGAGTGCAAAAAGCATGCAAACAGCTCTGCAAAATGCCACTATTTTCTTCGGCTCTTTTCCCAACACTCACCCAATCAATTTGGCTTGAGTTATCCGGACCCTCCCATAGAGAGGGTTTGTCAATGATTGAACGCATCCCCTAGTTGTAGGGTATGCATCAACGGTTGCACGATTTGACTAAAAGCCTATGATGTGACACTATAAAAAGGGTTGGGATAACACATCCTAATCAATTATCAAACAACTTTTTGGCATTCACCATCAAATAGAACATATGCTTCAGATATATTAAAAAAAAGGGTGGGTTATCCGGACGGTCCCCAAAATTTTAAGCCAACCCCCCTTTTTTTTAATTTTTTTTCTTTTTTTTATTATTATTTTTTTTCATAATTTTATTTATATCAAAAAGCTATAAACCTGAAAGTACGGAACAGAAAATATAAAGTTTAATAAGTCAAACGCTTAAAACTGTCATAAATACGGAACAGAAACTGATAAAAAACTGTATTGTACTAAAAGAAAGTGTAGGATAAAGGGACATGTGAGGTCACCCCCTCCGATTAACAGCCCCTAAAAAAAAGGCAGCAATCCTTATGTACAAATTGGGTATTTTATCCGGTAGCATTTACAGTAAAAAGTAAGTTGGTGGGGGTGGGGGAGCAATTTTTTGAACACAAAGCAAGTATAAGTTACAACCTTTGTTTCATTTCTTTGACAATTTTTTTTTTCCCCAACAATTATTAAAACAAGTTATTGTCTTCCATTTTTCAATCTTATTATTCTTGATCTAAATAGATTGTGATGTTATATAAAACATGCCAAGTGAACATCAAAGGCCGAGTTAAATTGCAACAAATCTTTCCTAATGTTACCTTTATTGAAAAAGCTTACCCAAATTGAAAACTGACGCAAAGAACGTTAGCCATTTTTGCATTTTTCCTTTATACAAATTTACTAGATAAGTATGACACATATATTTTTAAAAATCGTTTTCCTTGTTAAAAACATCTATTTAGGAATCGAGTTTACTATGCCAAAAAAACTAACTAGAATGGATACACATATAGAGGAGATCAACGTGTATACTCTTTCTTGGACCACTAATAGGCATAGAGCATTAGAACTTATAAACAGAAGTGGTTAGATTGAATTTGTGATCCGAAATTTACTTGTAATATGATGTAATTATATATCACAGAGTATATAATACGAGCAGTAACACACATTAATAGTTTTATTTTAAACTTAATATTTTGAACAACATATAAAACATTGGGGTTAATTCATCAAATATTAATATTGCAATGACTACATTAAAACATCACATGTAAATAGATTCCATGGGCCCACAAATAAACCTTATAGCTACACTTGGTCGTCTTCCTCAATCCTCATCAAATAACAACACCGTACCCTATTTTTTAAGCCCTTAATAATAAGCTCATTAATTACCTTATGAAGCGTATGTTTTTTAATCGTAAACACAAACTAAGAGGTGGACTAGTTGGGCCCGTTGAGGGTGACTGAGCACCCGCCAGCCCCCACTGGCCTCGTCCCTGGATACGATTGTGATCTTATGTAAAACATGCCAAGTGAACATCAAAGGCCGAGTTAAATTGTAACTTTAGGGCAAACCTTGTAAAATCCACAAACTTTAGCGACAAAGTTTCAATAAGATTTAAAGAGCAAATCTTTTCTGCCCCACTTGTATGGACCACTAATAGGCCTAGAGCATTAGAACTTATAAACAGAAGTGGTTAGATTGAATTTGTGATCCGAAATTTACTTGTAATATGATGTAATTTCTTATTCTCTAGTGCCTTTAACGCTAAAACCAAATCAAATCAACCAAGACGTGGTTAAATTGTAATCGTATTGGACAACCTTGTACAATGTATAATAAGGGTTGAAAACTTGAAGCCGTTATTTTTAAATAAAAAGTAGAGGACTACACGAAAACTTGTAAAGTCTACTTTAGGAAAGCCTATCTACTTTAGCCAAATTTGTAAAGGTCTACTACTTCATGTCAAGATTTTACTTCGTCTTTAAAATAGTTTGTATAACTACACTAAACTAACACAAAGTAATTCAATGGAACAGCAATATCTAAAACTTAATGATTAAGGAGACAAAGATATATATACCTTTGGAACTCAATGTGAATGGAATCAACTGTAGAATTGGTGATCGCTTCAAATGCGGTATCTGACAAAACCATGGTGCTTCCTTCCTGTGACGGTCGTGAAACCGAAGTTTTCGCACGATCGACTATTTTTACTTCAATCACCTGACCAGCACAAGGACCACCTACACATTTCACCCAATAGTGCCTTCCACATGCAATACCATTGTTCCATATTTCCTCACCAGCAGCCGCGAAAAAGCCGCTGTATGGAAACTGGGTCTTATCATCACCATAACATGCTGTTGCTGTATATTAAACAGTCAATAAATTAACAACAAAATTCTTAGCACAGTTATATATATGTACACCTATATATAACCTCAAACAGGCTTTTGATCACGAAAAAATATAACTATTCACTAGCAGATTATCTCATGCCCAGACACGTTTGAGTGTTGTTTTTGTACTAGGAGACTATCTCGTGATTTTACGAGCCTTGTGCCATATCAATCTATAATGTGTATGTTTTTAACTCTAAACTTATTGCCTATAAAGTAAACACGAAAACCATAAATTGTTTTAGCCAAAGTCTTCAACATTTGGCCAAAAACTTATTGCCTATAAAGTAAATACGAAAACCATAAATTTTAATATTGAAGAAAATAAGTAAAACCAAAGTCTTCAACATTTGGCCATCAAACTATAATGTTAATTTTATTGGACGCATGCCTTTAAAAGATTATTTTAGCCATTTTTTTTTTTTCGAAATGCAGAAATTTATTAAAAGGACAAAAACTTACAAAGAAATTAGATAAGCCAATAAGTCACAAAGATTGGGACATGGCTTCATACATGAAAACATTAAACAAAACAAACATCCAAAAGGGATCCACCACACGTTAAGAAATTAGATAAGCCAATAAGTCACAAAGATTGTTTTAGCCATTTGTGATAATATTCTGGAAAAGTGGAACCATAAATTTTATAAACAACTTTTTGCCTATTTGGAAACAAAACTAAAAAGGTGGACCAAACATGTAGAAACTTACTCTTGGGCAAGATGCAGATGACATCAAATTCATCATCTTCATCTTCCCACCTTTGGAAACTTTAAACACTTTTTTTTTTAAACATGGATTTTTACTTTTTACATGTTGAAATGGGCAATTAAAAACCGTACGCAATGTACCATTAGCATCAACCATAACTCTAATCCAAACAACCAAAAACACAAATAAACCATACCAAATAAAGCAGCTGTAGACTTATCAGATATTCAAACTAAGAAAACCATACTTACTAGTCAAGATTAATGATTAACTTACGCGAGAATGGTGATCCATAACTAGTAGCGGTGCCAGCTTCGCCATAGAAGGGTTTAAGGAAGGGTGTTAAGAGGAGGAGCAAGAGGAGAGGAAGGAGCCCGAGCAAGAGGAGAAACCGGAGAGGATTCATTTGTTATTAAAGTTGGAGTAGTTTGTATAGCTACTTCTTGGTTAGTTGCTTTAAGGATTTGAGAATATTATGTAAGAGTAGTTTGTATAGCTATTAAGGTGTGAAAAGGAGTAGTGAATATTGCAATAATTCTTGGTTACTTGCTTAAAGGCTCGTGACAACCCCGCTATGAAAGAAAATTACGAAAATTATTCTTTACTTTTAACTAACGAATTATTCATTTGATATCTAATAAAAACCTAGTGATTTCTTTACAAAAAAATACACCGACGAAAATGTCTTCAAATTACGAACAAAATGAGTCACATATTGCAATACTTTTGATTAAATACGATTTTATAAAAAATATTAAAGTTTAATATATGTTTTTTACAAAAATAAAATAAATTGAAACCACACCTTTAAATTATGAAACACTTTACACTAAATTTTATTTTCTTACATTTATAAATCTTACACTTCCTTAAATTGTGTAAGAGTTTACGAAAACTAGCTTAACCTTTTACTTTTTACAATTTTTTTTTATATAATAAATTTCGTTTTTCAAATAGCTTTCAAATAGCGCGCACAAACATCATCTTTGAGGAGATGTATTTTAAAAGTTGTAGGCCGCGATGGTTGTTGGAGGCCTAGCGGGGCAGATGACCGGACGAAGTTATAATAGCTAGGAGAGATCTTCAAAAATCACATAATGAAAACTACTATATGCCTTGTCACACCTCGCTACGGCGGAAACGCGAGGGTGTAACTTCATGGATATCATCACAACACCTAGTGTCTATATAGAGAACAACTACATGCACATAAATTGATCAAAGTACAAACACAAAGTGTTGTAACAATACCCCAAAATAAATAAAATAACGAAACCAAAATCCAAAGGTATCTTCAGTAAATATGAAAGTATTAAACGAAAAACATAAACGTATTACAACCAAAATCAAATAAAGTCAAATCCCAGACATAAATAAAGTCTCCACATGCAACTAAGTCTCGCCTAATTGCTGCCCTCAACTTTGGCCTTAGAATGCTCACCTGAAAATGATGCTTAAAATGTCAACATAATGTTGGTGAGATTCATAGGTTTAAGACTCATACATGCTAGGCAACCAAAATTACTGTGATTATAAAACATAGTTGGACAAATAATTATAGTTATCATATAAGCTACATATGTTCATAAACCAACCATCACACAAAAGGTAACCGTCAGGCGGAACGTGCCCACCGATCCAAATTCACAACATCCGGGCCGGAACGTGACCCCCGCTCCAAATAATGGGTAATTAATACTCTCCGATCGGACCACACAAAAAAATAGTGAGTAGGAGTACTACTCTCCAATTAGGTCGTATGCACGAGCAACAGGGTAAGCACCCTCCCAATTGGACCACAAAGCATCACCACCTAACATTTACCACATAGCATACATACGATAACATTAAAAGTCCAAGCTCTTTGACACACACATAATCACAGTAATTCAAACAATTTAAGGCAAGCATCATTCACATCCCAAGTTTAAACAAGGTAAAATGTCGGACTATGAACTCACCTCAAACTTTGCAGCTTCCACAAAACCAAATCACAATCTATAACACACAAAATAAATCCACGTTACACATGGTCAAGCTAAAAGCTATAACCCATGCAATACATATATGATAGTTGTCTAAGACTCATATGACCTAACATGGATCTCCTCGATCCCATACTAACCATCACCATAACCTAATACTCACTAAATCTCTTGCACTTTTAAAATCAGAAAACGCAGAATTTTAAGATACATTCGTCCACATGAAATAATAACAATTAAAGCTCAACAACTCACACAAAAAATTCACCATGGTCTCTCATAAGCATACAAGCTAATCCAAGAAAGCCAAGGTCTAATAACAAACACAAGTACCCATAAGAAAATCAAACTTGTCAACTATCCAAGTTCGGATCTGAACGCATACCAAAAAGTTTTAATTAGAAAAAAATATTTCTACAACTTATTATCGCGAATCCTTTCCGTGGTAGTCTAAGATAACCTAAAACTCAACTTTTCCAGAAGGGCTAGCCTTAATAACACTTTTTCACCCACAATTCACTATCAAACTTTTACCCAAATTATGTCCCGGTTTAACAGCTTTGACACCTTATCAAAGAAAAATGAAAAGACTAACTTCCCGACCTTGAAATCAATCGTTGCCGGACTTTTTGGAAAACTCTTTCATTAAACTTAAATTTAGACCAAAAATTCGTAACCTAACTCCTCACCACCTGTTAAATACACTCACATCTTTACAGCCCTAGTTTTCTGTCCAAACCTTAACGCATAAACTAATGCGTTTTACACTCAATTCTCTTAACCAATCACCATACTACTATCAACTAATGATTCTAAATGTTTTACTTCATTAATTTACAGAAGTATATAAACCCTAAATTCTATCATAATTAATATTACATGAATTAACGCAATAATTAATTAATTAAATATAGGGTTTCAGGATTTTACCTTGATTCTTGATTATTGCTTGAAAACTATAAACCCTAAAATTTTCTCCTTCTTTTCTCCTTGTGGTCGACTCAAATTTGCAGGAAAAGAGATTTGAGAGCTTTGGTTTTGTATTTATAATTATATTGGATAACCCTTAAGGCTTAGAGTTGTATTTGGTATCAAATTTGGTTTTCTTTTTTTCCAAAATCCCCTAAATTGGCCGCCCCTTTCAATATATATATATATATATATATATATATATATATATATATATATATATATATATATATATATATATATATATATATATATATATATACTAGTTATAATACCCGCGCACGCGCGGGTTTTTTTTTAATGATATATTTTTATTTTTTAAAAAACAAATAATTTAATCTTTGTTTTGTTTGATTTATGATTTTTAATTATATTTGTTTATTATTAAAGATAATCATTTAAAAATTTTAATCATGTTGTTAGTTGCATCTTATCTATATTTTTTTGTATTTATCTTCTACTTGTGTAGTATATCAACAAAAAAAATTTTAAATTAAAAAATAATAATTAAAATATTACCTGATAAGTAAATATTCTTTTTTCAGAAATACGAAAGTACCCACTATGGGTTTTGTTATATTATATAAAAAAAATAAATTTTTTTTATTAAATTATTTATTACACTCAAAACCTCATACTTTTTATATTTTATGTATTCCCACAACGAAACATAACATCTTTCGCGATAAACCTTAATTTTACGACAACCCGGAAAATAATCGTTTTCAAAATAAAGTTTCCAAAATAGAATTTCACACACTGTATAAACATATCCCATGAAAACAACCTTCCCGTAACTTACTAATGCTCAAATACTTGAACGAAGACTCGTTACGCAAAACCACAAAATACCAAAAATATATAAGTCATTTCTACACCACAAAGATGATTAAAAATAAACTTTCCCAAAATCAATAATTTCCAAATCACAATAACAAGCATTAACGCAAAGGGATTTAGTGCTAACTCAAGTACTAATCACACAATAACACGCAATAACACACATATACTCATATATTCACCCAAATCACACCAAACAAAGTTAGATAAATCGAGACTGTTAGTCTAACTAACCTGTTAAAACCACGGTTGTTACATGGCTGATCCTCATTTGTTATATACACCATATTAATCTAGTTGTATGAGTATATGAAAGAATATTAGATAAAGTTTGTTTTTGATTGCTGTATTCCTTCGATGAAACAGATACATATAGATAGGGTACAAAGGATATTATGGGCAAGTGCAATCACCCTATAATCATGTTACACTAACAGCTAATCAATCATAAAAATTGTCTAATCCTAAATCAATCATAATAAGTAACAAATCAATCATAATAAATGTATACAAATTAATACTCCCCCGCAGTTGGAGCGGGAGGAAGCCGGACGCTCAAACTGGATCTAAAATCTTCAAATAAGGCAGAAGGAAGTCCCTTGGTGAAGATATCTGCGTACTGATAACGGGAGGGTACATGGAGAACACGAACCTGACCAGCAGTAACCATGTCACGGACAAAATGTATATCAATCTCAATATGTTTGGTCCGTTGATGTTGAACAGGGTTGGCAGACAAATAGATGGCACTAACGTTATCACAGTAGACAAGAGTGGCAGTAGACAGAGGAGAGTGCAGCTCACGAAGAAGGTTACGAAGCCATGCAGTCTCAGCTACAACATTAGCAACGCCCCGGTACTCGGCTTCGGCACTAGAACGGGAGATGGTGTGCTGTCGCTTGGAGGACCAAGAAAGTAGATTATCGCCCAGAAAAACACAGTATCCCGAAGTAGACCATCGTGTAGATGGGCAACCCGCCCAATCTGCATCTGTATACCCAACAAGAGAAGTGGTAGAGGATGAATATAGGTGTAGACCAAAATCCAAAGTTCCTTGAACGTATCGTAAAATACGTTTAAGGGCAGCTAAATGTGGCTCGCGAGGATCATGCATGTAGAGACAAATCTGTTACAGCATAGGAAAGATCCGGTCTGGTAAATGTGAGATACTGAAGACCACCTGCAAGACTGCGATACAAAGTAGGATCCTGAACCGGAACACCTTCGGGACCCAATTTGGATTCTGTATCAACTGGTGTTCGAGAAGGGTTACAGTTGGTCATGTGAGCACGTTCAAGAAGCTCAGTAGCATACTTCCGTTGAGATAGAAAGAGGCCTGTAGAATGCCGAGTAGCAGAAATGCCCAGAAAATAATTAAGTGACCCAAGATCAGTCATGTCAAACTCACTGTGCAGGGAAGTAATGATCTGCTGTAGGAGGGCAGTAGAAGAGGCTGTAAGAATAATATCATCCACATAGATAAGTAAATAAGCCACTTGAGAGCCCTATCGAAGAATAAATAATGAAGAGTCACAGCGACTATGATAAAATCTAACTCTAGTAGCATAGCCAGCAAATCTCTGAAACCAAGCACGAGGTGCCTGCTTTAGTCCATATAAGGATTTCTGCAGAAGGCAGACATGATGAGGGTACCGGGGGTCTACAAATCCCGGTGGCTGGTGCATATATACGGTCTCTGATAAATCCCCGTTAAGAAAGGCATTCTTCACGTCAAGCTGATGAATAGGCCACTTACGGGATACCGCAAGACTAAGAACGGTGCGAATGGTAGCCGGTTTTACAACCGGACTAAAGGTTTCATCACAATCAATACCGAGTTGCTGACTGCTGCCATTGGCAACCAAGCGAGCCTTATAACGACTCAATGTCCCGTCAGCATGAAATTTATGCTTAAATAACCACATAGCTCTCACCAAATTAACACCAAAGGGCCGTGGTACCAGAATCCAAGTACCATTTTTAACTAACGCATTATACTCATCATACATAGCATTATTCCAATTGGGATTTTGAAGAGCGAGGAAGGGAGATTTAGGTAAGGGTGAGATAGAAGAAGTATGAAGTGAAAGTCGTTCAATGGGTTTGACAATGCCTGATTGAGACCGAGTGACCATGCGGTGAGTACAGGGTGGTTCGGTGAGAGGTTGTGTAGGTAAGTTTGTGGCGTCGGGGTTTGTAGGAGGTTATGAAGCTAGTGGTGATTGATTTTGGGCTGCGATTGGTGGGGTGTTAAGGTGCTGTTGAGATGCGGGTAGTGGGCTGGTGGGTAAACTAGCGTGAATATCGGGTGTAATGGGCTCATGATGGGTGTTAGGGATTTCTTGTAGTGTATTTGGTGTTGGGGGGTTAGTAAGTGTTTGGGTAAGTAGAGGGGATGGTGTAGAGTCTAAAAAGGTGGAGAATCGGGTGTCATTGAGCGGTAAGGAAATTGAGTTTCATCAAAGGTGACGTGTCGGGAAAGTATAATTTTGTTTGTTTCAAGGTCTAGGCATCGAAAACCACGGTGATAAGCAGGATAGCCCAAGAATATACATGGTGTGGCACGTGGAGCAAGTTTGTGAGGTGAGTGAAGGTGAGGGTAGCATAGACACCCAAATATACGTAATTTAGAGTAGTCAGGTGCTTTGTGGAAAAGCCTTGTGTAGGGGATTTCGTTGTTGATGGCGGTGGAGGGTAAAAGGTTGAGGAGGTAAGTGGCCATATGTAGGGCCTCAACCCAAAAGGTGGGGGGTAGGTGAGCCTGAAATAAAAGTGTTCGAATGACATTGTTGATGGTTCTAATCATGCGTTCCGCCTTACCATTTTGTTGGGAAGTTTTTGGGCAAGAAAATCTAAATTGTATACCGTGGTTTGCAAAAAGGTTATGTAAGCGGTTATTGTCGAACTCACCACCATGATCACATTGAAAATTTTTTATTTCGCATTTAAATTGGGTCTTAACATAATTACGAAAATGCAAAAATTTATCAAGCATGTCAGACTTATTACGAAGAGGGTAAATCCACAAATAATGGGAGAAATGATCAAGGAATAAGACGTAGTATTTAAAACCACTTTTACTAAGAATGGGAGATGTCCATAAATCAGAATGGATAATATCAAAACAGTGTTCAACAATAGAATTAGAACTATGAAAAGGAAGCTTCACATGTTTGCCAAGCTGGCATGCATGACATACATGTGGAGACTTTTCTTTATTACATGAAATAAAATGACGAGAAACAAGAGACCGGAGCACTTCGTCACCGGGATGGCCGAGGCGTTGGTGCCACGTGGAGGAGCTTGTTGAGAGAAGAGCGGTAGGTGTGAATGAGGGCTTGGTAACGGGATAGAGATCTCCTGAACTATCACATCGAAGGAGGATATGGCGAGTCCAGAAGTCCTTCACAGAAAAACCAAAAGCGTCAAATTCGACAGTGCAATTATTATCTCTAGTAAATTGACGCACAGAAATGAGATTTTTAATAATATTAGGGGTGACAATAACATTATGAAGATGAAGTGGGCGATGATTGGATGGAATAATGCTATGTCCGGTGTTGGTAACGGGAATGGAATTTCCGTCACCAACATGCACAAATGGGAATAAGCGTTTGTTAAAAATTGTACTTAAATTACTTGCTTTAGAATTTAAATGAGAAGAAGCACCTGTGTCCATATTCCACGTCGGGTCTTGTAGTGTCATGGTGCTAAATGCACTAGGGATAGCGGTAGCTTGAGACGGGTACGATGTAGGAGCGGGTCCGAGTAGGCCTTGACCGGCGTATGGCTGTTGAAAGTTGGCTGTATAGTGAGCCAGTGGTGTAGACTGTGGGGCCATGACAGGGTAGTGGGCTTGGTTGTGTAGTGGGCCTGTGACATTAGAAATTGTCTGATGTTGAGCCATACGTGGGTTATAAGGTGATTGGGCTGGGGATTGAGTTAAACGAGATTGGTAATATCCTGGTGAGGCCCATGTTGCATTGTATGCATGCATACTACTACCAGAGACACGACCAAGATTGTTTCCTCCATTGTTTTTATTATTCAGTCCCGAACGTCCCCTATGGTCGTGTATAAATTTACAACGATCCCCAAACTTACAATTACCTTTGTTAAAATGGTTGCACATTTGTGGGAAATCTTGGGATTTATTTTGTGAGTTACTTTTGTTGTTTGCTTTGGTGGCCAAAAGAGCAGTGGGTGAGGAGGTCGAGCCCTCCAAAACAATACCATTATCTTGAGCTTCTTTTATTGTGGATTCTTCAAGTAATAACATGGTGCGTGTGGTGTCAAAGGAAGGTAAAGGCTCACGGTGGCGTATTATTTTAACTATGGTTGCAAAGCGAGAGTCTAACCCATTAACCACATAGATAACCAGGTTTTTTTCACTTACCGGCGAGCCAAGATTCTTGAGTCTAGCCGCCATGGATTTGATTTTGGTGCAATATTCATTGATAGTCATGTTGCCAATCTTGATGGAGCGAAGCTCGTTGTCAAGGTTGATAGCCCGAGCGTCTTTGTTATCGTGAAACAAACTTTCGAGATGATCCCACAAGTCCTTTGCAAAACCCGGTGTTGAGACGGCTTGTTCTTGTAAGGAATCACATAGAGATCCTAGGATCCACATCTTGATGAGATCATCAAGCTTACACCATTCGGGGTCGGGAACACTAGAAGAGGCCTTTTCTTCGATGTGTTTTTTGAGGCCTAGACTTCCAAGGTGAATTTTGAAAAAGGAACTCCAAGAAGTGAAGTTATGTTTTTCAAGGTCTAGTTTGACGGGGACCTTGTTGGTAATGCTAAAAGGGATGAGTTTCTCAGCGTTTGGGGTTGGTGTACTGTTGTCATCACCGGCCATGGTTGCCGAAATTTTGTGTTAGGGTTTAGAAGAGGGCAGAAGGATGGGGAGGGAGGAAGAGATCCGAGATTTGGGAGTTGATAGAGAGAAAAGGTTATGGCTCTGATACCATAAAAGAATATTAGATAAAGTTTGTTTTTGATTGCTGTATTCTTTCGATGAAACAGATACATATAGATAGGGTACAAAGGATATTATGGGCAAGTGCAATCACCCTATAATCATGCTACACTAACAGCTAATCAATCATAAAAATTGCCTAATCCTAAATCAATCATAATAAGTAACAAATCAATCATAATAAATGTATACAAATTAATAGTATATAGTAGCACAAAAATTACAACTTAGAGAAACTTACTTAATGATAGTGACAGAAAGTTAACGTGTTCGAATATCTCTACGTACCTACATACATCGTGACATATTTACATGCATCGTTTAGATAAATTCTTGCCAAAAAGCAAATACAATTCTAGATTTTGTATTTAAAGCACACTAACAAAAACAAGTGAACGATCAACATGAGCACAAGAATTACAACACAAACTAACAGGAGTCATAGGATACTAACCAAAAACCGATCACAGATTTAATTTATAGAACAAGACAAAAAGAAAGATATGAAGGTGGGGAATGAGTAACATGGTCGTGTGATCTAATTGCTTTGTCTCACCAAACATATACTCTAGTATGGAGAAAGCCAAAAGTATGCGACAATTCTTTGCTGACTTGGCCAAATTTGAGGGCTGTAGCGGTAGAAGTAGAACATGTCTTTTTATATAATAGTAAGACTCGGAAGTGTTTTTGGCCGTGCTAACAGCTGAATCAACATTCACGGTTAATTTCGGAAATGTATAGACGCTCTGAAAGTTTAAATAGAAAAAGGTTAACTAATAGTAGTTTTAAAAGAAAAGTGTTACACTTGCGTGAGTTGTACTATTTTTAATGTATTATTAGCATCATTTAAAAATCTGGAGGACTCAAACTAGATAGAACTTTTTGGTAAGCTTCTTGAAGAATTGTAGGTAACGAATATGTGACAATATAAAACATATATATCTTCGTTTTTCTCAAAGGTACGGTATCGGAGAAATTTTTAGTCACTTTAATAAAAAATACATAGCTTGGGATATGTCTAGCATTAATTAATAATTTAACAACTCAAACACTCTTTCTTAATATGTTGAATCACCAGCTTTTGTCTTTTTAATAGTTTAGTAGAAGACAAAAAAGCAATACGTTAGTACCGTGTGCTCTATGGGTTTAAAAAAAAGCAAACATACGGAAGTATACAAACCAATTTTTCGGTTCCCTGGTTGATAAAATAAATCATATAATATGCATCTATGGTAATGTTAAACTTAGTAAACACTTTCTTTAACTTTTCAATATCTAATACTAGTAATTTTCAATGCACCTGCAAATTTTATCATAGATTCATTTGACAGTCCAAAGAAAGTAAAAAAGTACATTTCCGGAAACACCATATATATACCTTCAATCATTTTCTTCCAAGACTAACTCTCTATCAATCCACGTCCAGCTTAGTCAGCATTACCTACGGAACATATTGGAACATATTGACATATTCCTCCAATGTATCAATGTACTCACTTTATTTCGTTACAGCGCTATCTTAGAGTGTAAAATTGAATATGATATCACTAGCTAAGTAAAAACATTATTACTGGATCAGTTTGAAAGTGAATAATTTTTGAAAAGTGGAGTATATGTTGGCAATTTACGACAATAATAATGAAATTCATGAACCAAAATGCACTCAAGTTTATGACATACATAATTCAATACATGTCACTAAAGAACACTTTTAAAGTATCGCTACTATACATAAAAATACAAAATGAACCTCCTGACAATTTTTCTTGCGTGTTCCTTATACATTTTACTCCAACATATATATAGTCATAGAGTTGCGATAAAAATTAAAAAGCCTAAAAAGTGTTTCTAGCCACTCCCTCACCCAATCCCTCACCCAAAAAGCTAGTCCTATATCCCTCACCCAATCCCTCCCTTTTTTCTTTAATATTTTCGGTTAGAGGGCATTTTGGTCATTTGACCAATTTTTTTTTAATTCCACCTTAAATTTCAAATACAAATAACTTTCAAACGACAAACTTTTACAAAAAACCGATTTCACCATAATTTTTAAAATTTAATCATTTTTTTTTTAATTTGGTAATTTAATTTTTTCAAAACTTTTTTTTTGACATATTCATTAAGTCATGATTTTCTTGAAAATTTTAGCATTTTCGGCTCTAATTTTGTTTAGTTTAAAGGCCGAATTTTGCAAAACTTAAAGCATGAAAGTTATAGCTTCTTGGCCATTTTTTACCCAGAAATTTGAATCACTCAAATCTGATATAATATGAGTGAGATATCGCGCGTTAAAGAAGACGTCTTAGTTTTATTTAGTGCACATAAAGTGTTTGATAAAATGACTAAAAGAGATTTTTCATATAAAAATACATTTAAATGCACTAATTAGTCAAGTTATTTTTAGTTTAACAAAACTATCAGTTTGTTTTGTTAAATAGAATTGATGAATCCAAACATTGATCAAATTGATGAACCTGAAAAAATTGATGAACCTGAAATTTGATAAACCTGAAAAGAACTGTGATCAATTTGATGAACTCAAACATTTGATCAAATTTGATGAACCTGAAAAAATTAATGAACCTAAAATTGATAAACCTGAAATTGATGAACCTTTTATAAACCTGAAAAAACTGATGAACCCAAATATTTGATCAAATTTGATAAACCTGAAAAAATTGATGAACCTAAAATTGATTAACCTGAAATTGATGAACCTTTTATAAACCTGAAAAAATTGATGAACCCAAACATTTGATCAAATTTGATGAACCTGAAATTGATGAATCTGAAAAAATTAATAAACCTGAAATTGATGAACCAAAGTAACCGATGAACAAAATGTCTAACTGATGAACCTATAACCCATAACTTAACTGATAAACAAAACTTAATCTAACTGATGAACCTAATAATCTAACTGATGAACTAAATGTATATTTTAAAAAACTAATGATTAAAAAACATTACTTTTTGAATGTTACATTAATAAAATTATTAATAATGCGTTGTGAGATAAAAATTAGTGCATTTAACTTGATTTTAAGACAAAAAATCTAAGCTAAACATTTTATCAAACACGTTTTGTGCAACAAATATGACTAAAATGTTATCTTTAATGTGCGATATCTCACTTATATCATATCGAATTTGAGTGATTCAAATTTCTGGGTAAAGAGTGAATCAAAATCTACAACTTTCGTGTTTTAAGTATATTATGATTCGGTAATTTTTAACGTAGAAAATAGGGTCGAAAGTAGCAAAAACATCAAAAAAATCATGACCCAATAAATATGTCAAAAAAAATGTTTCGAAAAAATTAAAAATATTTATACCAAATTAAAGAGAATCACATTTTAAAAATTATTGTTAAATCGGTTTTTTCTAAAAGTTTGTTGTTTAAGAGATATATGCATTTGAAAATTGAGGTGGAAAAGAAAAAATGGATCAAAAGACCAAATTACCTCTGGCCGGATTTTATTTATAATTTAAAGTGGGGGACACGTGTCACACTATGAATGGCTTTCTACACTTTTTATTTTTTCTCACTTTGCAAGGGATCGGGTGTCTATAGTCATATACAATATATAGTACGTGATGTACGAGAAGTTGGACTTGAACCATAAATAAAATCATCAATTGGTCATAAGAACATTCCATAGACTAGAGCTAGTGCGTCATCTTCATCTTTTACAAGATTGAAGCTAAGAGTTTTCCATGGCTTCCGATGTTTCTCTTGTTAGTGCCACGCAAATCTGAGAGGTTATAAAGATAAAAAGATGCATTCTAATTACTAACTGACAGTGATGGATCTAGCCGGAAAGATAAAAAGATGCATTCTAATTACTAACTGACTGAGAGTAGTATAAGTACTACTCCCTTCATCCCAAATTAATAGTCTCCGTTTTCTTTTTTGGATGTCATAATTTAATTGTCCACTACTAAAAATAGATAGGGAAGTTTGATCGGGTATTGTTCTACTATCTTATGCGATGTTTCTGAACCATTGCACCTTCCGTTTCTGCCTAAGAGGGGTATGGCAGATTGATATCAGAGCCAGGTTATAGAGAATGCTGGTTTTTCTAAAATAAAAACCTCTACTATAACTAAATTAAAGTCTTCGTAAAACCCTGAACAAGATATGAGTCGACTAGTCCTAGCATTTCATCATTTTACCTAAATTATGTGATAGGGACGAGATTTGTGATCAAGACACAAATATGGGATGATGTACTAGTAGTAGAAGTAACCTCAGTAAAGTGTCATTTCGGGGGAGTAGACTTACTTCCCATACTCATACTTTCCACCAAAAATCTACAAGTAACCTCAGTACATTACAAGAACAAAGAGGAGTAGAGTTACTACCATTACTTCTACGTCTCCTACACAAACTTACAGCTCATATGGTTTTTCCAAGCAATTAACTTTGGAAGCAACCCTACTAGGTTTTATTTGTGTCGTTACTTTTATTTTAATTTCTTTATTTTGTTTGTTCTAGAACAATTAAGTTATCTTGTTCTACAAGTTTTACTACCATATAAATATAGGGCTTGGTTTCATTTTAATTTATATTTTAATCATTGATAATTAATAAACTTCGTGTTTTAGAGTCTTTACTCTTGTTTGGGTTTTATTCCCTTGAGGTGCGCCTCGTATATCACCCTTGGATTAGGATTTATCTAAATTCGCTTTCGCAGGTCCTGCGTCAGTTGGTATCAGAGACATGTTGTATCCTGGTGGTAACTGGTGTAGAAGATTCTATGTCAATTAAACATCTAAAGCTTTTTAGTATCCTGGATGATAAACGGTGTAGAAGATTCAAAAACCCATATTGTTGGTGGGGTATGGTCTCGAGAGTACATGGATCATGGTTTTACCAAATTCATGAATGAACCTGACAGGTGTTACACTATGCTAGAAGAATTACGTTCCGTGATTGTAGGTGGGGCAGTAATCCACAAGAATCGCGAGGGTAGCAAACACGAAGGTCAAAAAATTCGTCCAAGCATAGGCGATTTTGGAAACAATTGTGCAAGCAACCAATCCCGTTCAACAATGGAAGAGTTGAATAATGAGATGAGATAAAGAAAGATGATCGGGTGTACACAACCAAGATTTTTTTTTCGAGAATTCTAATCAATAATTCGGTATGTTCCTTAATTATAAATGGTTGTAGTATTAATAATTTGGTTTCAAGAAAAGTGGTAGATTTCCTAAAACTATTAATTGAAGGTTACCAAGTTCGTAGGGTTCTTATAACTATTGGGAAAAATTATAAAAAGGAGACACTTTGTATTGTGGATGATTTTGATGAGTGTGATATTTTGTTGGGAAAACTTTGGGTACAAAAGGTTAAGGGCATGTATGATTTTCAAAAAAAAAAAAAAAAAAAAAAAAAAAAAAAAAAAAAACTATATCTTTTCTCATGGGAAGGAAAAAGGATTGCTATCGTTCCACCCAAAGTCAAACCAAATATACTAAAGTCCAAAGTTATGATGAAAGAAAAGGTTTTGAATGATGAAGTTGTTGAAGAGCATGTTGAGAAAATCCAAGATTCTAGAGTTCATCCACAACATGAAGATAAGATTTCAACTTTAGTATTGGAAACAACAAATAAAGTTGGTACCTTGAAGACTTCTCAAGAAAAAGTTATGGGTTTTAATGGTGATGAGGATGTGAAGGATTTTGATGGTAAGCTAAGCATGGATTCCGAAGGCATCAAAGATTTAAAAGTTTGTGATTTTGATTATAGGTTAAATTTAAATATGATTATGACAAATCCAATGAAGTTTTCAATGATAAGCAAAAAAATTGATTTGATTGCAATTGAAGACTTGGTGATCATTGATAAGGAGCTCATAACTCGATGTTTTAATTCATGGGTTTATCATTGGGAGTGTGGTAGACGTGTAAAGAAACATAAAGAGAGTACTCGAGTTAAAGTTAAGCACAAATATACTGAAGACAAGGTTCTTCGTGAGCAGGTGTTCGAGGTAGATGAAGCCCTTGACAGTGAAACTCGAGGGGGAGTTATTTTTAAGTAAGGGGGAATGATATGGACGAGATTCGTGATCAAGACACGAATATAGGATGATGTTACTGGTAGTAGAAGTAACCTCAGTAAAGTGCCATTTCAGGGGAGTAGACTTACTTCGCATACTCCTACTTTCCAACAAAAATCTGCAAGTAACCTTAGTACAATATAAGAACAAAGAGGAGTAGAGTTACTACCATTACTTCTACGTCTCCTACATAAACTCACGTCTCATAAGGTTTTTCCAGGCAATTAACTTTGAAAGTAACCCCACTAGGTTTTATTTGTGTTGTTACATTTTATTTTAATTTCTTTATTTTGTTGGTTCTAGAATAATTAGATTATCTTGTTCTACAAGATTTACTACCCTATAAATATAGGGCTTATGTTTCATTGTAATTTATCATTGATCATTAATAAACTTCGTATTTTAGAGTCTTTACTCTTGTTTGGGTTTTAATCCCTTAAGGTGCGCCTCGTATATCACCCTTGAATTAGGGTTATCTAAATTCGCTTCCGCGCGTCCTGTGTCATTATGCATAGCTTGATGGACTATGCAATTCTGGAGGGATCATGAAATGATAGGGGTAGTAACCTTGGATCGTGCTTGGTTGGACTCAAACTCTATATCACCGTAAATTGCATAAGTCGTGTGCATGTGCATTTGCATTATGTGTTTTGTACATTCACTTTTGTGCTACTATGCGTTCTATATAGATATGTTTTATCTTTGTTACCCTATGACCTACTATTAGCATTTAAGCATGCCTTGTTGCTGTCCTGCCTTGTCATATTCTGTTACACTATGCTTTTGAGTGTTCCTTTATTTCATTCGTTTTAGGAAAAAAAATTTGAAAACTATTTTGGATACTATTTTGGGTGCATCCCAACATTGCGTTGTTGGAAGACCAATATTGAACACGTTATTTTTGGTTCATCCTAACGGTCTCAGTTCCAGCTCTGAGTTAAGCTCCAGTTGGTAGTTGACTTGCTGGAAAGCCAATATTTGTTATTTTGTAAAACACTATATTGGATACGTTATCTTGAAAAACACTATTTTGGAAACATTATTTTGGAATGACATTTTGAATACTAATTTAGATACACGACCATGCAATTATTGCCCTATGCCATTATGTCAAATACCTCGTCTCCCTATACCCCTCACTTTGTAAGCAAGCCTGAATACACCGCATTATCAGCTGATGAGTCGGATTACATCATTAGTCGCCTTAGGAACAACCCGCTGACCATCTTGGTCGCAATTAATTATTTCATCATACTATTAAGGCCTTGGAGACTGAAAGTGGGATAATTGGAATCATAAGAAAGTGATGACCTTATGTTGAGTCGTTTGTGTTGACCTTGATAACAGTGCCCGCCCTAGTGTTCGTGTTCCGGAGATGGTATCAATATGGATAATTCAAAATCTATTGGTCAAAGTGTTTGTATAAATGAAACGTTTTCCTACAAACCTTACGAGGTACGATAAATTTAGGATTTTCAATGGTCGGGTGGTTTTAAATATAAATCGTTTTGAATGTATGTTCATGCACCAATTTCTTGAAGGTCAAAATCCAAACCATATACGAAAAATCACTTTATCAATATACAAACTTTGTAGTCATATCTTCTTACGTGACTATAATTATCGGAAATTTCAAACAATGTCACTCCAAAATATATTTATGGTCAATTTTTTATAAAATGTCACTCAAATAAATGTTGTTAAATTTTTTTAAAACAATGCCTTCAAGAAGGAACATGCACTATTTGATGTTAACAAGTGGCAAAGTTCCTTGGATGCATAAAGGAGACAAATAGGACGATTGGGTTTTAGTTTTTGTATTGTTTTTTAAATTTCGTATTGTAATTTGTATTTTTATTCAAATGAATGAAAGTTTAGTTTGTTTGATTTCGTACGTATACAACTTCTTTTTTGAATTCACATTACTCCAACGGCTACTTTTCCTATAAATACTCCTTTACTATCATTTATTTTTTCACACAACTTCTTTTTAATTCTCCCAACTATCATTGACTTTTTCACACAACGGATATTATGGTTACTAAACCAAATGATGTGAGAATAACTATCCTCATACGACTACGGGAAGAACTTGATGTTGAGATCACACTGACAGAGCAATTTATGAACTTGTTTTATCGCTTTGATGGTCGAGTTTATAGCCGTAGGCCTGAAAATCAGGTTGGGTTAGCTTCTAGATCATCCCCTTATCGACTACGGTTTACACACTTTGGAAAGGATGACTGGAGCCGCTATTAGAAACGCAACGAACTTGATGATAGCTAGGAACAAATTGCTTCGAAGCATTGTTAAGAAGGAAGAATTCATTAGCTATTACAGAGAAATGTAAAAGCTCTAAGTAGTTTATTTTCATGTAAAGTATTTGAATTTCCGTTTGTATTTTTAATCTCGTACGTTTATATTATTTTTAATTAATAAAAGTTTTAGTTTTTAATAAAAAATAGGTTGAAAGATGAAGTGGTGTGAGTGGTTGGGAGTGAAAAGTAAGAGGATGTATGATGCATTATTTATCGAGTTTTAAATTTATACTAAGAAGTACTTGGACTAACACATTTTAACGGGTAGTGTACCCGGTTATGTGAAGTATATCCTAGGTATATCTGAGTTGGTCTGGTAAATAAGGTTTTGGTTTGTTATAAAAGAAGTTGTTGGTCAAACTATACTATACACAAAAAGAATTAAAAGTAGAGAAAGAAGAAGGTGATGCCACTAAGCAATGGTTTAATTATAATGCCCTATGTCTAGCTCCTTTGTCCTATATAGTGGTAAAAATCATTAGGCTCAGTTGGTCAAATCGCCTGACCTATAATCCGTAAACCCGTACATCCTTTGGTCAATTCAGCGGTTCAGTCTAGTTTTAGTCGTTAAGCACCAACTATCTTATAGACTTATATTTAGTGTTTATACACACTAAACCAATGGTGAGTAGTCCTTTGGTCAATTCTTACCCAACCGCAAGTTTCTCGCATTTCTTAAGTATCTCTACTAGAGTAGGTAGTCCTTTGGTCAATTCTGACGCGAGGTGCTGTGTAGTCCTTTGGTCAATTCTTACACGCCTCGCAACCTACCCGACTAAGGTCCTTTGGTCAATTCAAGCTAGCCTAATAGGTACTACCTAGCTTCAACACTACCGAAATTCGAGGATCAACAATAAGCTAATAAGATATCTATATAGAGAAAACAAAGACAAAGTACCCAACAAAATCATAGTTAAACATAAAAAATGAATTCATCGAATGATTAAATGTAAAGCTTAATTGAATTCAAATTACAATACACTAGAATGAATTATTGTTTCATGAACCGATTGTCTTGACTACAAAAACAATTCTTCTTCCATCACTGTGATATCTTGTGTGTTATAGGGTTGCTCTCCCCAAGCCTTAGTTGAGGTTTGGGAAAGGAGAGATATCTTCTAATGCAGAAATCCTCAAGTATTTATAGACTTCCTTAGCACGACCATGTTACGGCGTAACCATAAGTAAGTAGTTACGTCATAACTCTCTTCTACACATGATTTCATCTGACATTGTGGTACTTACGGCGTAACTTAATCGACCAGGTTACGCCATAACCTTCAAACTTGGTGAATACGTTTTTTCATCTACCACTTCTATGGCGTAACCTTAGAAGTAGGTTACGCCCGTAGAACTCTCGTTAATATTTTTCCCATTTCAATGTCGTAACTCTATTACCTAGTTATAACGTAACCTTCTTGAATGCTGAATTTGGCTAAGTCTTTAAATTTCTACGACGTAACTTCTACTAATAGGTTGCACCGTAACCTTGAGTAGTGTTAACTTATCCATCAAGTGATTACATTAGTTATGGCGTAGGTTAATCATGGTATCTACGCTGTAACTTTCTTTTGATCAGCTGGCTCATTTGTTATTTTGCTATTCTTCCATCATAATTCGTGTTTCTTCATTCCAATGCTTATTACTACCCCGAAATGAGATAATAAGTGATATGAGCATATAAGCATGCAAAATTATACAAATAACGAGCACATTATGAAGATATTGGTATTTAAAATATCATGACTATTTAATGTTATCAAATATCCCCCCTACTTAAACTCTACTTGCCCTCAAGTAGATCTTAAAATCATTCTCAAAAAGATAACTTCAAAGTTAGCTTGGGAGTCATGTGTTTAAAAACTTCCTACGCTAGATATATCAAAGCTGAACACCTCACGAAATTGGGAACTAAACACTCATACGCTCACTAATCTAAGTGTTCAATTTCAGGGTGATCGCTTATAAGCACGATAGTAGCATGTATCCTATTAAAGACTTAGCGGTTATACAAATCTCCACCACTAGAGCTAAGGTCAAGATAATCCTTAAAGACAATATTGGGTTAACAAATGTAGAGGTTAAGGGCGAATCATTCCTAAAGTCTTTACTTACTAGCTACAGCAAAGGCGACGAAATCAATGATACATGACAAAATCCAAGGCCAAGATATCAATGATTGCTCACTCCCTCACCTAAGCTTGAAGCATTGAACTCTAAGAATAATATGGGTAGGATAAGACATGGAATTCACGTAATAAGGTGTAAAAACAATAGAGAATTACACAAACAAATAGTCTAAACCAATAATCAAGTTGTCACCGCCTAGCGTTCACCCTCAATCCAAACATTAAAATATGGAAACCAGATCATCAAATGAAAAGTTAGTGTTTTACATATAGTTTGTTTATGATGGTGATAACTACACACTAACTTGACTTTCAAAAGATAGTTGGTGAAGTGCAACCACCAACGCCTCTTGTTAACTTGAATAAGCTCTTCATAACTCGTTTGGATTAGTGTGTATAATTTCGGTAATTTGGATTGACACTAACCCAATCTTCATAAACCTTAACTATAATAGCGTTTTTTTTTTTTTTTTTTTTTTTTAACATGATAGCAAATAGTACATCCCCCTTATCTTATCTTAGCAACCTTTATTATAAACGAAAGCCCTCTTAAAAGTAAAAAACATTTCGGTAATTTCAGCTAACCATGTTGATGACTTCATGGTTTTGATGTGATGGCCGTGGGTGCATATAGCAACAACCCCATAGGTGATGATATTCTCTTCATGTGTTATTAATGTAAACCAGCTACCTTTTGACCAGTAAATTGACATTACATGTTGTTTTAGCATCTTCATGCACTCATTTAGAAATCTTGATATTTATCTTCAAATCCTTATGCATTCACACATCTTCAAATCACACTACCATTATGGAGACTTGCACTTTGTAGTTTGTACTCATTTTCATTTAAAAATTAAATACTTTGGTTAAACAAAAACATATACCAATATATCAAATATACCCACTTTAAAAACATTATTACTGGATCAGTTTGAAAGTGAATAATATTCGAACGGTGGAGTATATGTTGGCTATTTACGACAATAATAATGAAATTCATGAACCCCAAATGCATTCAAGTAGTTTATGACATACATAATTCAATATATATGCAGTCGCGGATCCATGAATTTTAATCGTATGTAGCACAAAAAAATCAACGGGTTGCAATACTTCACCAAACATGATCTCTAAACAAGAAAATCAATATTTGAGTTGTTTAAAGTTACGAGTTAAAACCAATGATAAATTGCTCAATTTGAATATCACAATGCAAGTTCAAAAAGGAAAATAAAATTTGGATGTCTTGAAATTAAACAATCATTTTCATATAACCTTATATAGCTACATGGACAATTTATTTATGATAGAATGAAGTTTATACACAGTTACACAGACTATTTATTTCTTATATATTTAGTGGCCCACCTAGTTAGCCCAACCACTTAACTGTTTCTTTTTCACCTCAACATTTAGTCACCGATCATGGTTCGCCGGAATGCTTTATTCTCTATCAATCCTATGTAGGGGTGTCATAAATCCCGACCCAACCCGGACCCGAACCCGAATAAGGATACTCGGGTCGGGTTACTCGGGTCCAAAATCTTAGTCGGGTCAACCCGACTAACCCGATTACGAACTCGGGTCGGGTATCGGGTTTGAAATACTTGCCTATTCGGGTTCGGGTTCTTTGTTCAATTGAAAGGCCAAGTTAAATTAAGTGATCCATGTAGTAAACTTGGCCCATTTTCTATATAATTTTTAGTGTGGTTTTTGGCTTGAAAACTTTGTAGGTATAAGACGTATATATCCTAGAGTAAATTATATCATCATATCGTGAGTCATCATTTCACATGAATTGTATACTTTAATAATAAGAATATAAGAATGTGTATGAAAATGCATATTACAAAATGGTATGTTTCTGATTTGTTGTTCTGAGACGAAAAAAGGTTATAATTGACTTGCAGAAGTTGCATATAGCCTGGATATCAATGTTGGCTTAGGTCCAATAAAAATATCAATGTGCAATTACTTAAATGCTCATGTGTTTATATACTGTAATATGTTTAAAATCTAAGTGATCTATTCGTTAAATCAAATACTCATTTACCAATTGCGAAGTTTTCTTACTTTTATTAGTTCATAGAAACAATTGTTACATAAAATGATTTTAAAGACTAGTTTTGATACATACTATGACAAGAACAATATATTATTTTTACCCTCGACCCGACTTGGACCCGACCCGACTTGGACCCGACCCGACCCAAGTTCAAATAGGGTCGGGTTCGGGTATATTATTTTTACCCTCGACCCGACTTGGACCCGACCCGTTTGACCCCGAACCCGACCAACCCGACCCGAATAGCACCCCTAATCCTATGTATTCCAAATCTATAACTATTTCTTAATCACTGGAAAGCCAAGAAGGCCAGTAGAGCAAAACTTTCAGGAGCAGCATAGCTAAAAAATCTGATTTTTTATATAAAAGTTTACAGGTTCGCCAGAAATTTTAATGTGTGGCACGTGCTACACGTAGCTAAGCACTGGCTCCGCCCCTGTATATATGTCACTAAAGAAAACTTTTAAAATATAGCTACTATATCATAAAAATACAAAATGAACCTCCTAACAATTTTTCTTGCGTCTTCCTTATACATTTTTGTTAATTAATAACGCCTATAGGCCAGACCAACTTGTTCGGCCCGTTTAGCTACTAGGGTTAAGTTAGTTATTTTTTATCGGAAAATTTCATGTATATCCTTGAAAATTTCAAAAATTTTATATATATCCTTTTTACTCGTTTTTTATGCACAAATTACAATGCATTTAATGCATCAAAAGGATATTTATGAAATTTTTGAATTTTGCAAGGATATGAATGAAATTGCCCCTTTTTTATTTAATGTTTTGTAATCTTTGTTGTTTAGTTGAATCTGATCATAATACATTTTGATTTTTACAAATTTACTCCAACATATATATAGTCAATAAGAAGAATAATTAAAATGAGAAGGGTAAGAAGTAATTATAGCCACACATTTTATATGGGAGAGAAAATTTGAATGAAGATGCATCCATTTTTGTAGGTGCATCTAGAATGTGTGATTGTGGTTACTTCTTATCCTTCCTATTTTAGTTATTTTTCTTATTTGATCCTAACTCTATAGTCATATACATTAATAGGACGTGATGTACCAGAAGTTGGACTTGAACCATAAATAAAATCATCAATTGGTGAGAAGAACATTCCATTAGCTTTGAGCTAGTGCGTCATCTTCATCTTACTAATAACAAGCTGACAAGTTATTTATACTATGACTAATTTTGTAGGATTTATACAATGACCATTAGACATTATGGCGCAAGTAATTCAATATGTCACTGGTTATTGGTTAACGTCTCTACTAAGACACAATAATACAATAAGTGTGTGAATGTTTTTTGAGTAAACTACATTTTTGGTCCTTGTGGTTGTATCAAAATCTCATTTTTGGTCCAAAATTCAAAAAACGTTCAATATCAGTCCAAAAGTCCACGTGGACTTCACTTTTGGTCCAATTTTCGTCCCTAGTTAGTTTAGTCGTTAAGTACGTTGCACCGTTAGTCCTTTAACTAAACGGTCGTTAGCAATGTTTGCACCGTTAGTCCTTTCAGTTAAAAAATTGGAAATTTTCGAAAAAAAAATTCCAAAAAAAAATAATTTGAAAAATTCGAAAAAAATTCTAAAATTTTTTTTTGACGAATTTTTTTTTCCAAAAAAAAAAAAATTCTAATAAAAAAATTTCTTAAAAAATTCGAAAAAAATTTTTTGACGAAATTTTTTTTTCCAAAAAAAAAATTTTGAAAAAAAATTTCTAATAAAATTTTTTCTTAAAAAATTCGAAAAAAAATTTTTTTCCAAAAAAAAAAAAATTCTAATAAAAATTTTTCTTAAAAAATTCAAAAAAATTTTCTAAATTTTTTTTTGACGATTGTCCCGGTTTGACACTAAAAAAATTCTAAATTTTATTAGAATTTTTTTTTTCGAATTTTCTTTTTTTTGGAAAAAAAAATGTTCGTCAAAAAAAAAATTTTTATAAATTTTTTCGAATTTTTTAAGAAAAAATTTTATTAGAAATTTTTTTTCATATTTTTTTTTGGAAAAAAAAATTTTTTTAGAAATTTTTTTCGAATTTTTCAAATTACTTTTTTTTGGAAATTTTTTTTTCGAATTTTTTCAATTTTTTAACTGAAAGGACTAACGGTGCAAACATTGCTAACGACCGTTAGGTTAAAGGACTAACGGTGCAACGTACTTAACGACTAAACTAACTAGGGACGAAAATTGGACCAAAAAGTCCACGTGGACTTTTGGACTGATATTGAACGTTTTTTGAATTTTGGACCAAAAGTGAGATTTTGATACAACCATAAGGACCAAAAATGTAGTTTACTCATGTTTTTTTATCTTAGGAAGGAAATATATAGTCCTTCAGAAGTACGATAGCTCATTTTATGCAGATGCACAATGAGAATTTCTACATAGAATATGCCTTAATTTGACACCTAGCTTTCTATTACTAACAATATGGGGTTTATTCCTTATTGGCTTGTTCTACAAAATCTTTTTACTAACAAAATGTATACCAATTCAAATCAATAAGAAATGTATTAGTAACTATTTACTAATACATGTTGAATTGTAAAAACTCTCGTATCCTAGAAATTTATTTCAATCACACTATGATCTCATTACACCTTGATAAAACCGGTAACAGATTAAAAATATAAGAGTAAATTACATGGTTGGTCCCTGTGGTTTGTCCAAAATAACAACTTTCGTCCCTCGAAGTTTAAAGTTGCATTGATAGTCCCTAAGTATGTAAACAAATAACACACATGGTCCCTATAGGTGAAATTTTCGCCTCCAAAGAATAACATGAATGGTCCCTATAGGGACCAGGTGTGTTATTTGTTTACATACTTAGGGACTACCAATGCAACTTTATATTTCGAATGACGAAAGTTGTTATTTTGGACAAACCACAAGGACTAACCATGTAATTTACTCAAAATATAATATAGAAATTGTGTCAAGCTAATTTTATCAAAATCTTATAACTTTGGCTACCATGTTGTTTTACCATCTTTATCCACCCATCTAGAAATCTTGATATTTATCTTCAAATCTTTATGCGAAATACAATAATACAAGATTCTCTAACATATAAATTAGATAGCTATGCTACATAAAAAAAAAAAAAAAAAAAAAAAAAAAAAAAAAAAAAAAAAACATTTATCTCATGTTTGAATGGATGACTTCTCATATATTTTATCTTTCTTCTCTTTAATTAACCCAATTAAAACATGACACCTCATTTTTTGTGATTGTTTCTTTGTAGTTCTTTTGTGAATGTATTATAACTTTGATACTCTATTATTTTCAAGTATACTATCGTGATGGTCATTTATAGCCGCACAAATACCAAAACAAATAATTCAAGTGTACATGCTACATACTTTTTTTTACGTTTTCACCCGGTTTTTTACATTTTTGCATGTTTTTTTACGTTTTCGCTCATTTTTTTACATTTCCGTCCATTTTTTTACGTTTTCGTCCGTCTTTTTTACGTTTACGCCCGTTTTTTGCGTTTACACCAGGTTTTTTACGTTTTCGCCTGTTTTTTTACGTTTTCGCCTGTTTTTTTACGTTTTCGTTCGTTTTTTTACATTTACACCTGTTTTTTACGTTTTCACCCGGTTTTTTTTGTTTTTTTTATATTTTTTTACGTTTACGTCTGTTTTTTTTACATTTTCACCTGGTTTTTTACGTTTTCTTTCGTTTTTTACATTTTCACCCGGTTTTTTACGTTTTCTTTCGTTTTTTACATTTTCACCCGGTTTTTTACGTTTTCTTCCATTTTTCAACCTTTTCGTCTGTTTTTTTATGTTTAGGCCCGTAAAATAAAGGGCGAAAACGTAAAAAACAGGCAAAAATGTAAAAAAAAGGAAGAAAACGTAAAAAACCGGGTGAAAACGTAAAAAAAACGGGCGTAAACGTAAAAAATTGTATGAAAACGTAAAAAAACGTGAAAAAAACCGGGTGAAACGTGAAAGAAACGGGAGTAAACGTAAAAAAATAGACGAAAACGTAAACAAATGGAAGAAAACGAAAAAAACCGGGTGAAAACGTAAAAAAAACGGGCGTGCTCGTAAAAAAATGGAAGAAAACGTGAAAAAAACGGGGTGAAAACATAAAAAAAACGGGCGTAAACGTAAAAAAACGGACGAAAACGTAAAAAACGGAAGAAAAAGAAAAAAAACCGGGTGAAAACGTAAAAAAAAGGCGTAAATGAAAAAAAACGGACGAAAATGTAAAAAAACAGAAGAAAACGTGAAAAAACCGGGTGAAAACATAAAAAAAAAACGGGCGTAAACGTAAAAAAACGGACGAAAACATAAAAAAACGGAAGAAAAAGAAAAAACCCTGGTGAAAACGTAAAAAAAAGGGCGTAAACGTAAAAAAACGGATGAAGATGTAAAAAAACGAAATAAAACGAAAAAAACCCGGGTGAAAAAGTAAAATAAATGGGCGTAAACGTAAAAAAATGGACGAAAATGTAAAAAAACGGAAGAAAACTTAAAAAACCGTGTGAAAACGTAAAAAACCGGGTGAAAACGTAAAAAAAGGGGCGTAAACGTAAAAAAACGGACGAAAATGTAAAAAAATTGGCGAAAACGTAAAAAACCAACGTAAAAAAAAACAGGCATAAACTTAAAAAAAATGACAAAAACGTAAAAAAAGAGACGAAAACTTAAAAAATGGGCGAAAACGTAAAAAAAGGGAAGAAAACGTAAAAAACCGGGCGTAAACGTAAAAAAAAAGGTCGAAAATGAAATAAAACGGGAGAAAACGTGTAAAATCGGACAAAAACGTAAGAAAACGGATGAAAACGTGTAAAATCGAAAGAAAACGGAATTTCAAGTTATTTACTAACGACCGTTAGTGTAAAGGACTAACGATGCGACGCTTAGTACATACAATAACAAAAAATGTCAAGTTTTGTGTTACAATGAAAAAAAATAGTTAGCAATATAAAATGTTAAAAAGTGTCAAGTTAAATGTATTTTTTTTATCATTTTGTTAAAAGAAAATACAATTTTCTAGATTTTGTATTTAAAGCACATTAACAAAAACAAGTGAACGGTGGAGAATATGTTGGCTATTTACGGAAATAATAATGAACCCAAAATGCATTCAAGTAGTTTATGACATACATAATTCAATATATATGTCACTAAAGAAAACTTTTAAAATATTGCTACTATATCATAAAAATACAAAATGAACCTCCTAACAATTTTTCTTGCGTCTTCCTTATACATTTAACTCCAACATATATATAGTCACCTCCAACACATATATAGTCATATACAATATATAGTACGTGATGCATTCTAATTACTAACTGAGAGTAGTATAAGTACTAATTAACACAAAATTAAACAAATAACAAAATAAAATAAAACCAACATGCACGGTCATAATTATATGCATAACCTTTTGCTTACATCATATACCTACTTAATTATGACATTAGTACACCAACAAACTTTGTAATATATTATCTGATCTCACCAGCAGCCATGTTTTTATTCATGCGAGTTTGAACACGTACAATATAAGAAGCAAATAGTCTCACCGCTCCAGCCAAGTGATGATAGCTTTGAATAAGATGCTGATGGAGTGATGTTATTTGAGAAAGAGGGAATTGCAAAAATCGTCCCTAAACTTTGGCCAATTTGCATGTTTCGTCCCGGAACTGTTGAAACTGCAAAAATCGTCCCTGTGGCAAACTTTTGGGGCAAATATCGTCCTTTTGGGGCATATATCGTCCCAAATTGGTCAAACTTTAGGGACGATACATGCACACGGACCAAACTTTAGGGACGACACATGCACACGGGCGAAACTTTAAGGACGATCCTTGCAGTTTCGAAATTTGTAGGACGAAACATGCAAATTGATCAAACTTTAGGGACGATTTTTGCAATTTACTCTTGTAAGAGTAAATTGCATAAATCGTCCCTGAACTTTGGCTAAATTGCATGTTTCGTTCCAACCATTACGAAAGTGCAGAAATCGTCCCTGTAGGAAACTTTTGAGCAAATTTTCGTCCCTGGTTGGGATGAAAATTGCATAATTCGAAAGTGCCAAATTGCATGTTTCGTCCCAATCAGGGACGAAAATTTACCCAAAGGTTTCCCACAGGGACGATTTCTGCACTTTCGAAATGGTTGAGACGATACATGCAATCTGGCCAAAGTTTAGGGACGATTTATGCAATTAACTCATATTGTAATGTCAAACTTAACCCGGAAACTAAAATGGGCTTTAATGATTGAACTTTTTAGTAGGGGGGGTGCACGTATAAACCCAAAAGAGGTAACTTTACACTATACATACCCTCCTGAATTGAGCGACTTGATATTTTTAAGCACCATGTGAATATACATATGAACAAAGGATAAATAACGAGTAGATTTCAAGTATTTTTTACATTGCTCTCAAGTAGTCTAAACTCGATTACACCTTATGCGATACAAAAACATGCAAAGCCTTACTTGTAAAATATTACATTAATTTTCTTTTTCTTTTTATGGTAATGGTAAAAAGTATGTTATTCTTTTTTGAACAAACTAAAAATTTAAAACACAGCAGAACCTTTTGTTTTGGTTTTTCTGAAGTTTTCATCCCCCATAATGTCTAAGCAGAACTTCCTTTGACTTGCATTTTTACTAAGACGCCAGCCAATTAATCACAGACTTGCAAGAAATGATGATGTTCACTCGATATCAAACACAAGACCACTACTTGTTTTATATATAGCAAATTTGACTTTAAAAATGTAAGTAGAGCCAAAAACTGGCTGACTTTTTCATGTCAATGAAATTGACAAAGTTAGAATGTTTGATGAGTAGATTGCATACATATAGCAGCAACATGTAAGAAACAAATTCAGATTGGATTAACAGAAGCTAAACGAGTATCTGTACATCACTTGCACACGCCTTGCAAATGCATTTACATCACACTGAGAACATACCTAGCATATACATGACGTTTGTAATGTCTAGAAGAAAATAAATGATACAAAAATATGACAGTTGCAAATAAACAAGAAAAAAAAAGGGCAAAAACAGCATAATCCCCCGAAAGAGAACACCACTAGACACCTCTCTATTGTTAAAATTAGTTTACTTACGACTATCAAGAGTAGCTATCTGTAACATCGACCATGAGTTCCTAACAGTATATCGCAAAAAGTATCTTGAAATGAGTATAACTATGTACCCTAAACAATATTAGGCGACAAAGAATAGGAAAATCATAAGGAAAACAATCAGTATAAAGAATATTTTTATCATAAGCCATCTGTTGGATGATATACCATTGAGGTACTTCATTAGTTGCCCTTGCGCCCCTTCTACATTTGCTAGTGTATCTTCCATGTTCTCGTCGATCCTGACATACAATAAAAATTATTTAAGAGCTTTTCCATATCTATAAGAACAAAAAGGAAAGATAGAATAAAAAATAGCTCTTCCGCAACATTCTCAATAGCAGAATAAGTACCCATTATTGTTGATTCGTACCAAACTGGAATCTATCGTCTTAACAGGGTCTTATCCCATTAATTGTTGATTACAAGTGCTATGAATAATAGTTGCCTTTGAAAACTCAATAAGCTATAAGATAATTTGTGAAATATACAGAATAACTTAAAGCGATTTGATTAAATGATACAAGGATTTATTGCCAAATACACAAATCAGGTATGGCTTGATTAAGCTAATTAGAATTGTCTCATTTATTACTTCATTAATGATATCAAATCGAAGTTCCAAAATTCTGAATAATACAATTTCTGAAACTATGTTAGTATCATACTATTAGGAATGACGGTAAGGCAGTTTAATGAGCATCTGTCATCTTATTTTGATATTATAAATTGGGCCTTCTCAGTAAAAAAGGGCTCGACCAGACCAGACGACCAGTATTGCGAAATTACCCATTTTGGTCGTTAACCTACCTAGCCCAACCCATCTATTTTGGTACCTAGTCAATGGGACATAAATCACATAATGAGGCGTTGTTTCACATAACGCCTTTCCTATCTACCCCGTTAATGACCGTATTGACCGTGTCATGCATTTAATTGGGTAAGCAATATAATATTCTTGATGGTAGCTGTATTTGAAAGCACGGTATGAGACTAACCTAATTGCAAGCTCCCCTTGCTGAGAAACCACGGTTGCCAATTGCGTAAAAATGCCGCTCAACTCATGAACGGTTGACTCAACACTTTCAAGAGCCTCAGCTCGGCTCTGCATGTAATTATCCTGTCCCGGGACCATCTGTTGCTGCTGTTGACTCTGTTGTTGTATCAATGGCTGAGATTCTCCGTCCGCCTGCTTCCTGGAAAGTAAATATTTGACAACAGAATCAAGGGATGACTAGATAGATCATAATTCCAAGATTCATGTAGAATACGGTCATTTATTGAATTTTATGTTCAGAGGAAATAAGTAAGTAGGTCTTAAAGTAGTCAAGGGTTCAACTATGAGATTCGCTGACCAGTAACTTCACGCCTTTGAGTAGTTAAGGTAGTTGGACGTGCATTATGAAACCATGTGATATTGAATAATCAAAATAAGATAACTAGTTCTAATAACACGTGATGCAAGAGATTGTTTTGGTATGTGGCATTGTACCTAATTACCTATCTGTCCCAAGTGGGACTCGAACCCTCAACCCTTGGTTTAGGAGCAATGGATGTACACTTTTGTTTGAAGATGTAATAATCAGACGAGCATTTGTTTAAAGTGTTCAACAAATTTCAATTATCTAACAGAACAGAAGTTCACATATATGTTGAGGCATTCAAATTTTGAAACCTAACAATTTATGGTATATAATTCCAACAATTATTTAAATGATCATCAGCTAGCCTAAAATTGATCTTATAACCTCTAATTAATCATATAATAATAATCGGAATCACTTTATTACCTGGGAAATAGTGGAGAACTTGAGGAGTTCTTAACCCAAGCAGGAGGTGCATTTGACGCATTAGCTGATGATTTATGAGCTAAGGGCTGTTGTCGGGCAAATGGATTTGCAGGCTCTTTTGATGTACTCTTAGAGAATTTGTGTCTTCTAGTTTCACGGTCCTCCAACTTCTGCAGTAGAAAGATCACAAGATTGACGAAAATGAGTCACGTGAAGAAAGATGTTGCAACAAAAAAAAAAAAAAAAATGGCTTTTAAATATTTAGATGTGCGCACAACATATTTACACCTTTGTCCGCATAGTAAGGACTTCTTTGAACTCCTGTGTGGCACCCATAAGACGATTCTTAAGATTAACAACAACTGTAGTTGAATGGGTACTTGTGTCACTCGAACTGCTATCGCTTTCTTGTTGTGAATTGCAGACAAGCTGCAAATCCATCACAGCTCCATTAAGGGCAGTAATGTCCTGCTTGATGACAGCAGTCAATTCTTGAATCTCCTTAGTTGGATCATTAAACTTGTTGGTCTGTTTGGCCACTAAAAGGACAGAAAAAGATCATGTTAACTTTGAGACGAAACATCTATAGAAATATACTGTTCAGTTAAAAAAGCGTATTTCCGATCAGTATATAAATAAGCATTTAACTTTCTATGTTAACCAAAGCCTCTAAGGCCTTCCTTAAAAGCTTATATAAGCAAAATATTAGGCGTACACTTTATTTCTTTGTCAACCGTTAAAAAAAGACTGTTTAATTTTTCCTCTGCTTATCAATTCCGGACTGTAACTTAACTGAAAAGTTTCACAAAGATTCTATGTATCAAAATAAGTTATTGATTATTGATTTCCATTAATAGTTAGACCTGCACAAGAATGTTTTTTCTTCTTCTTGAATTAGTTAGCACCAATACAAAAGCTTCGGAGTTAAATTTATAGAATATAGAGTTCAACAAGCAAAATATTCTACTAGAGCTTTTAATCAAGCAAAATGACTGTCATAGAAAGATTTAGTCAAATTAACACGTATCAGTTCGTATATGCACATATCCTCTACTAGTAACATGTAATCCCGTAATCTTCAGTCATTGACAGTACATGACTCCAAAGATCAATTGCACAATTATGGATATCTAGGTAAATCCTAACTTGGTACAAAATATAACAGACCCCTAAGAGATTATAGTAGCGCAAATTTTGATGTAAACACTTGCATAGTTGCATGATCCACTGGAAATGTTATTCTACACTACATAAAAGTGGCAACACACAGAGCTATAACTTGCCACTTATTCTGGTAGCTAGCAACCATAGTGATAGGTGAAGTGATTACCCGATTGATAAATGATAACTATGCATCAGCTTACTGGATTTTGCTGGTATTCGTCCGTAGAAGTGGCTAAACATGCTAGTGCATTAGTGGGTTGAGTTTATGTTCTCATAAAAATGGTCAATACGAGTATCATGCAAATTTCTCATTATTTCCACAAGAAAAGGTTTTGAGAAAATAGACGCTTAAGGTCTCAAATATCATAATCCTAAGTTATTTCGAAACTGATCTATACGCTAACCTCCCTAAAAGAAATAGGGACTTAATTGCACCAACAAACACCACATCAGATTATTCTAGAAGGTCAAGATTAGTCAAGTTTTAGATTGCATAGTATTGTTTTAACTCATAGTTTATTTCCCACATGATCTCTGTGTGTATTATATCCTAATCAAATGCTATGACACATAAGTTTTAAGTCACGACATGAAGTTAACAGCACATGCTAAATCCCGTACTAAACATCCCGTCACGTTTACTTAATCCCCAGAGACTTCACATATAGCTCTAGACCTTCATTATCTATTCCTACAAACAAGTTAATCAATAATTACACACATTTATCTCATACAAAGCCAAATCAACTACCATCTCCCTAGCAGTTTCACATAAATATACTATATATATAATCTATGCACCTCCATCAACACGCGGTAACAATAATGTCAACCTTCAACACATTCAACACAATTCACCACCTAAGAAAGCTAACAACCAACGACTCCTCAATATCATAATGATGTACGGTCAGTTTAAACAAAGTTCCTAACTTTATTATATAGAACTATAAGTAAACAGAGACACGCTCCTAAGTGCAGGACACTAAGTCATTTCAAAGCATAATCTCATAGTTTCCTTCCATAAATTATCCTCGGGTAAAACATTTAGGCTGTGTTTTGCGACAAGCTTTTTAGAGCATTTAGAATATAATGGTAGAAGTTTAGCTTTTGGATTTTGTTAAAACGTTCTTCACAACACTAATAAAAGAAGTGTTTGACTTTTACGTCACACACAAATTAATATTACAGCTACAAGTTACCAAACACTTTCATAAAACAAACAACTACAATTTTTATCAAACATAGCCATTATTATCCTAGGACAGACACTTTACTAAGCGGGCGCTGCGGGCCCTTGTAATGCATATTATCCTCCTTGGGACAGAGGATTAAGTCAGTATGCTCGTTTATCAACATTTTACAAATAAATACTATTGCGTTACAACTACATCTATCTTATCAAACACTTTTATTGCTAGTTTTACCGAACATATCCATTATTATCCTATGGGGCGAGGCATGTGCGGTTATCAACATGAATATGCTAATCTGAAACTATATTTTCAATGTATAATACTATCTATTTATTGTAGACACTCTACTAAGGGGGTGTTTGTTTCGGCTTATATAGCTGGCTTATGACTTATTTGGTTATGGGCTTATGTTTCATAAGCTCATTTTTTGTGGCTTGTTTTGAAACTTTTCGACTTATATAAGCTTGTTATAACATAAGAAACATATATAAGCCAGAAAGTTTCAAAATAAGCCACAAAAGTGAAGCCGAAAACCAAATAAGTCATAAGCCGAAACAAACACCCCCTAAGTGGGCCCCTATAAGCTCAACATTGGCTATTGTGAGATGTAGCCACACCGCTCACAGCTTCTTAAATAAGCATTGGAAAAATGAGCTTTCTTAAAAAATAGCAAAACTCACTGCTCTTTTGCCAAACGAACACTAAAAATCAAAAAGCTCATTGTTCACCGCTCATCGTTTCAAAAAGCTCCAAAAAGCTTTGCGCCAAACATAGCCATTAACTTCCGCGTGGTTATCATCATTTTACAAACAACTACTAACATTTACGTTACAAAACGCTTCCATAAAACAAAACGCTTCTACTAGTAAAACTAACTGATACTACTAGTTCTAGGAATATTATCCTCGGGACAGGGCATTTAACAAGTAGGCGCGGTTAATCAACATTTTACAAATAACTACAGAGCAAACATCTTATTCTAAATTTATAAAATTAATTAAAAACACATTAAGAAAAAGTAAATAGAAGTCTCACATTGCGCGAGTTTCGCAAGCTTTAACGACGTCTGGTGAATCGCAGAGCCAATTTTGGAAGCTCTTTGATTAAACTCCGTTTTCGACGCAGTTTTCGACCGTAATCCACCGTTAACATTCGCCGTAGACGGTCTCAATTGTTTAAATTGTTGAACGACGGTATTAAACTCATGTGTTCGATCTCTAAATGAAGAATGTGTTGATGATCTCATAATAATTTTTATAAAAATTTATTTGATTCTAATATGTTTGTTTGTATTGACTGTGTGTTGAATTCAAATTCGAATTTTAAACCCTAACTAACTAAATTTTGTATACATATAATTTGAATGGATTTGTGTTTGTTTGTGTGTATTTGAATTAATTTATAGATTCGGGTTGGAAAGATGACCCGGGGCTAAAAATAGATTTTCATTTTTTTATAGTAATAATCATAAGTCTTAACTGTTAAGTCTTTGAATATTCTTTATTGAAGGTTTTTCTTAATTTGAATTGCTTCTTTTTAATCGTACCTGTTAAGTCTTATAATATTTTTTAAAATAAGATTTGGTTAAAAAAAAAAAAAAAAAAAAAAAAAAAAAAAAAAAAAAAAAAAAAAAAATCTTTGGTTGAAAAACTAAGATTGTGATTATTTTTGAAAAATAAGTTAATAAAACCAGCTCATATAGGGATGTTGGAAATTATAATTCATAAAATTACTTATTTGCCTTTTGAAAATACCCATGTCCTACATTCCCTTTTTATATTGGTTTGTTATTTGTACAAATAAATGATAATTTAAATAAAAATAACTTTAGACTATAACAATGATATATGTTATACATTTGAATCTCATAATTCTCCAGTAAAATAAAATGTTAGCCAAATTTGAAAATGTACTATTTTACCTTATAACCAAATCAAATATTAGACAAATTTTAATACAAACACTTTCTAAATTTCAAATAGTAAATCAATAATGGGCCTGTTAGCATTGAAAATTATATTAAAAAGTGATGGTCATTCTCATTTATTGTAACGTTGTAATGTGTCGTAGTTTATGTTATTGGAATAGTCAATGGGCCTTGGTCTTGGTAAGCTAATATGTTATTAAGTCATGTTTCATAAGCCTTTATATGTAAAAAGAAAGCCAAGCCCAAGACCAAGCCCATGGAAAGCCTTTTAGGGCATCTCATGTAAGAACTATATAAACACCTCAAAGGCTCATTTGAGGTGTGTGCTTGTGTGTGTTTTGTATGTGCATCTCTTGAATAAAAGCTCTCATCTTTTCATCTCTCTTTCTTTAATACGAAATACATATACATACATCAAGTCACCATCTTCTCTCCATCTTTACTTCATCTTTTTATTATATTGGTATTAAAGTTGATAGATATAAGGTCCTACAAGTGGTATCAATCGCCTAACAATGATTTAGGAGTGTTTTCATCAAGTTTTTTGTTAAAAAGTTACACTTTTCATTCATTTTGTGTATTTTTTCTTCAAAAGTTTTGATTTTTAAACGTTTTAGTGGTAAAGTTGTTGTTTTTATTGAAGCTTTAGTGATTCTAAGTGTTTTGGGAAAGATTTGATCATTAGAAACAAGTGAAAAAAGTGTTTTTGGTTGAAAAAATCGCATTTTTCACGTTTTCTGGTCATCCTACGCGTTACTTGGGTGAATAGTACGATCTACAGCTGTCTACAGTACTTTCTACGCGTAACTTAAGTCAAAACCCTTTTCCTACGCTTAAGTTTGGTCAAAACCCTCTTCTTACGCATAAGATTGGTGTTCTACGCTTAAGTTGGAAGTCTACGCTTAATTTCCTACGCACAAGTCAGATCCTACGCATAAATTGATATCTTACGCGTAAGTTTCAAAAATCTACGCATAAGTTTCTTCAAAGGTCTTCTCTTCGTGCTACGGTGACTCAGTACTTCCCTGACTTGGATAAGTTTGTGGAATACTTCGACACGGGATATCTTTCAAGCTTGGATAAGTTTGAGAGATCAATTTGGTTGAAAAACCTTACGCGTAACTTTTCTTACGCATAAACTCAAAGTTTACGCGTAAAAATTAAGGTTATGCGTAAACAAAAATGTTTACGCATAACCTTAATTTTTACGCATAACCTGAAAGTTTACGCATAACTTTTCTTACGCGTAAGATTTGAAGTTAACCGTAAGATTACTATTTACGCGTAAGAATCACTGTTTACGCATAAGTTTCTGGGTTTACGCGTAAGTTTTTGACTTTTTGACAACCAAACTTCAAACGGCCATAACTTTTGAACCGTAACTCCGTTTTCGACGAATCAGCTGTCAAAACGACCGCGAGACCGAGAAGAAGGACACGTTGAATTAATTTATTCATTCAACCCAAGTTTCGAGGCCTAAAAACGCTCCGAGAAGAAGTTATTGAGGTTTTAAGGTTCCAGATCAAACTTTTCACCATAAAAACTTGCATCAACTTACACTAAACACAACTCCTACTTCGTTGGAACGATCCAAGAATCAACTTTATCAATCTACACTTCATCAATGGCTACTCAGCAAGATATTCATGCAGCCGGTGCGGAAAACCGACCTCCAATGCTTGAAAAAGGTGGATATCTCCCATGGACAAGCCGCATGCTTCGTTACATCAAAACAAAGCCTGATGGTAAACTAATGATCAACTCCATTACAAATGGTCCATTCAAGCCACGACAAGTTCAAATTGAAGGTAATCCAAATGCAACACCTCCTACTCAACCATTTGTGCGTGAACAAACAGAAGCAGATTACACAGAGGAAGACAAGAAGCAGATCGCCGCTGATGATATGGCAATGCATTTAATCCAACTTGGATTACCACGGGAGATCTTTGTTGCGGTCGACAGCTGTGAAACTGCTTATGCTATGTGGGAACGTGTTAGAAGGATATGTCATGGAACAGAGATTGGACAACAGGATGTTGAGAACAAACTTCTTACTGAATGGGAGAACTTTACATCCACTAAAGGTGAACAGATTGAATCTTACTACACAAGGTTTTGCACTTTGATGAATGAGTTAATCAGAAACAAGTTGACACCTCGAACAATTGCAACAAACATCAAATTCATCAATAACCTTCCAGAAGAATGGGGTCGTTATGTTACAATTGTCAATCAAACAAAGGATTTACATAAGGTGAATTATGATCAACTCTATGACTTTTTGAAGCAAAACCAAGCTGAGGCTAATGAAGTAAGGAAAGAAAGATTGGCAAAGAATCATGATCCTCTCGCATTAATTGCTACTACACCAACACCGCTACAAGTGAACACACAACAACCATCATCATCTTCCACTCATAACTACATGCAACCATCATACATTCAACAACCAACACCGGTCTACCAACAACAATTCTACCCACAGCAACCACAACATGTTATTCCACAACAGCAATACCAACAATTCCAAGAACCAGAATTCACTGAAAATGATGAAGCTACTGCAGCATTGACCCAAGCATTTGCTTTTCTCACAAAGGCATTCCAAGGACGTTATTCTACACCAACTAACAACAACCAAAGGATTTCATCGAACACTCGCAACAAGCAGATTGCTCAGCCGAGTTTCAATATGGGCAACGGAGGCCAAATGGTTGGAGTTTATGGGAATCAGCAAGGATATGCAACTGGAATTAACATGGGTAATCAGAATATGCAAAATGCAGGTCAATATGCAGGGAATCAGTATGGTCAGTATGCAGGGAATCAGATGGGTCAGCATGTTGGAAATCAGAGGGGTCAGAATGTTGGTAATCAGGCAATGGGTAATCAGAATAGGAATGTTGCAGCTCCAGTAGTTGGGAATTTGGGAAATGTGAATCAGGGTAATCCGGTAAAGTGTTTCAACTGTCAGGGTGTAGGTCATATGGCAAGGAACTGTCCTACTAAGCCGAACAAGAAAGACACAGCGTATTTGCAGAAAGCATTACTGTTGGCACAAAAGAATGAGGCAGGGTTTCAGTTGAACGCAGAGGAGAATGATTTTATGGCTCTTATGGATGACATGGAAGATATAGAGGATATCGATGCGAACTGCATATTCATGGCGAATCTTCAGGAAGCTAAGTATGACACGGATTCTGATACACTTCCTGTTTATGACACCAATGCACCATCTGAGGTATCCAACTTCAACACATGTCACAATAATGATATATTTGATATGTCTCCTCATGAGGAACAGCATTCTGAGAAGCTAGCACCCACTTATGATACATACCTGGACACGCCAAGTAGTAGCAATACTCCTTCAGCAACTCCAGATGTGAATCATAATGGAGGCTTCGTTTCACAGCATGCTGAGAATGATGAGGAAACACGTGCTTTGTTTGAATCATTATTGAATAATTGTCGTATTGAAATTGAGAATGTGAAAAAGGTCAATCGCGATGTTAAGGCCGCGAATGTTAAATTGACCGCTGAGCTTGAGAGTTACAAAGAAAACGTTAAAGCTTTTGAATTTCATAACAAAAGATTGTTTGGATTAGAAACTGGTTATCAAAATTCCGTTTCAAGGGAAAAACAATTGCAACTCAAGTTTGATACACTTGATGTTAAACAAAAAACAGCTTATACCAATCTTGAAAAAGAAAGGGACGAATTGAAAAAGGACTTTGCAAAGAAAGAAGACAAACTTTTGGCCGAAATCGTAGAGTCAGAACACATGATTGCTCATTTAGAAGAATTGGTGGTTAAGTCGGGTCAGTCAAGTCAAACAATGAAAATGATTTCAAATCAAACTAATCCGGTTTACCATACGAAACATAAAGTGGCTCTCGGTAACAACACCCCCTGTAATCTCAAGAAAGCTCAGCAAGCACAGAATTGTTTGTTTAATGGAAATGTTTTGTTGGTTAAGCATGATCCTCCCATTGTTCGTGATTCTGTAGAAACGATTGAATTGGCCGAAGAGAGCATTAATAAAATGAAACAAAAGAATCCTGATTTGAAACCCATTGATTACAACAAATTGAACAAACTTTCGGGAATTACTTTTGTTCCACAAAAAGAACCATCTGTGTTTTCCATAAAACGACCATTCGCAAAAATGTTTTTCAAGAAAGTAATTGTTTCCAAATCTCTTTCAAAAATGGAACAAATTTCTTCTAACAACACTTTTAATACAAGTGAGGCTAGAGAAATTTTGGATGACGTTAAAAAGAGAATTCAAGAACTTCAAAATATTGTTGCTTCTAAAACAACAATCGATATTAACAACTGGCATTCCAGTTTTCATATT
The DNA here is from genome assembly GCA_030686995.1 of Artemisia argyi. NCBI lineage: Eukaryota > Viridiplantae > Streptophyta > Magnoliopsida > Asterales > Asteraceae > Artemisia > Artemisia argyi. Next base: position 180,528,724 of record CM060705.1, read on the forward strand.
GAGCAGAAAAAAGTTTTTGAAAACGAAATTACTATCCCACTGAATAACATCAGTGCGAGGGTAATCCATTTTGAAAAAGCTTTCTTAAAAGAAACGGCCGACTTTGTCAAGGACCACAAATCCCTGGTAAACGAAACTAATGATACTCGTGAAAACATGAATGTGTTGGAAAACCTAAATGATTCTCTCTTCGAAGCTGTTATGACCACTGACATTATGTCCATCATTTTACAAACATATTCTGTTCAAGACGATGAAAGACTGAGAGCTGAGACCTCCGCAATTGTTTCAAAATATGAAAATGCTCTTATAAAGCTTGAAAAAGAAAATGTGTCATATTTTAAACAACTTGATCGAAAAAAGGAAGAATGCAAGTATGACAAACTGTCGTATGAGCATGCTTTCAAGAACATGAAAGAGCAAAATGATCTTTTGAGGGCTCAGCTTGAAAGTCAAAAAAGGAAGGGTGAGGAAACTAAGTTTGCAAAACCATTGACTTCGGAGAAACCAAATGTTTCAAACACGGTTCAAAAACCAAAGATGTCAATTTCAAGGTTTGCTCCAAAAGTCGATGAGAAAAAGGATTTGACAAAACCAGTCACTCCAACACCCTTGCCCAAGAAAAATGAAAATGAAAAGATTGTTGAAAAAGGAAAAGCGGTTGTCGAAACAGCAAAAGTGATAGCACCTGGCCTTTTTAGGATTAGTCCCACTAATGCGTCTGCCTCCACTTCTAAGACAAATGCGTGCAAAAAGGATAATTCTAAAGAGTCTAGTGCTAAAAAGGACAACAATATAAATCCTAACGCGTGTGCCTTACCTTCTACAGGATTAGAAAGCACCTCTAGGAGCAGCAGACTAAAGCCTAGGAGCAATACAAGGAACAATAGAGTCTCGCCTGTTTCTACGAGTAGTAGCAAAAATAAAGTTGAAGAAGTAGAAGAACACCCTAGGAATTTATCGCTTTGTAATAAGAAACATGATTCATCTGAATGTAATGTCGAAAGTACTGGTTCTAATGCATGTAATGACTCGGTTTGTTTAATATGCAAGAAATGTTTAATTAATGATGTTCATGATGAATGTGTTTCTAAGAATGTGAATGTTATGCCTAAACAGAAGTATGTTCCAAAGGGAACTAGTGCCAGATCAAGATCTATAGAAAGATTAGTTGCACGCTTTAGGTCTACCACTAGTAGTCGAATGCCTAGGAACTACCTTAAGTCTTGTATGTGGATACCAACGGGTAGAGAGTTCACTCTTAAGGACGGCAAATTAGAAATAACTCAAGCTAAACAAGTAGCAACTGTCCATGAGTGTGATTCTGCTTTTACTCCTAACCCCATGGAACCCAATTCAACACGGTTTCCAAATACAAACTCTTCTGTTCTTGGCAGGTTATCGAAATATGTCTTTGGATCGTCGACTCGGGTTGCTCCAAGCACATGACCGGGAACTTAAAGCTGCTGATCAATTTCATATGGAAATTCATGGGAACTGTACGCTTTGGAAATGATCATGTAGCAGCTATCCTGGGTTTTGGAGATCTTCAGTTTGGGAATTTTTTGATCACTCGAGTTTACTATGTCGAAGGGTTGGGACACAACTTGTTTTCAGTTGGGCAGTTTTGTGATGCAGATTTAGAAGTTGCATTCAGGAGAAACACGGTTTTTATAAGAAATTTGGTTGGTGATGATCTCTTAACTGGTAATCGTGGTACAAATTTGTATGCTATCGACATCAACCAAATGGCTTCTACATCACCAATTTGTCTTATGACAAGGGCAACCGAAACTAAGTCCTGGCTGTGGCATAGACGTTTATCCCATCTCAATTTCGACACCATCAACAAGTTAGCCAAAGACAACATCGTCACCGGACTTCCTAAGTTCAAATACACCAAGGATCATCTATGTCCATCATGTGAACAAGGAAAAAGCAAAAGAGCATCATATAAACCCAAAACCGTACCTAGTTCGGAAGCAAGGTTACATATGTTGCACATGGACTTATGTGGCCCAATGAGAGTTGAAAGCATTAATGGGAAGAAGTATATTCTTGTTATTGTTGATGATTATTCACGATATACTTGGGTAAAGTTTTTGAGATCAAAAGATGAAGCACCAGGCATCATCATCACCTTTCTGAAGCGTATTCAAGTTCTACTTCAAGCTCAAGTAAGGATTGTAAGAACAGATAATGGCACAGAATTCATTAATCAGGAGTTAAGAACCTACTTTGAAGATGTGGGAATCACTCACCAAACATCAGTTGTTAGAACTCCACAGCAGAATGGGGTAGTTGAAAGAAGAAATGGAACTCTTGTGGAAGCTGCTCGCACAATGCTGATTTTTTCTAGTGCACCTCTATTCTTATGGGCTGATGCTGTAGCCACTGCTTGTTTTACTCAAAACCGATCCCTAGTCCATCCGAGATTCAATAAAACCCCATATGAGCTAGTGAACAACCGTAAACCTGACATCTCTTACCTTCACGTGTTTGGCGCTTTGTGCTATCCGACAAATGACAGAGAAGATCTAGGGAAGTTAAAAGCTAAGGGTGATATTGGAATCTTCATTGGATATTCAGAAAACTCGAGGGCATTCAGGGTCTATAATAGAAGAACGAAAAAGATAATGGAGACGATGAATGTGAAGTTTGACGAGATTTCACAAATGGCTTCTGAGAGATACGCTCTAGAACCCGCGCTTAATCCGATGGCTTCTATTCAAAACAGATTAGGACCCGCACCAAACCAGCAGACTTCTGGACACATCAGTTCAGGACTCGTACCTCAAGGAGCTCAGTCAACAAACACGGATAAACCTTCAGAACAAGAACTGGAAAATTTCTTCGAGTTAATGTTTGATGAATACTATGGTGGAACTTCGACAAATGCATCTCCACAACATTCCGCTGCACCCGCTCAAAACCATCAACCACCACCACCATCACAAGATGCATCTACAACAATCGAAGCTGAAGCACCAACTACATCAACATCATCTACATCTACTCAAGCAACTCCAGTACTTGAAACTGTTCTACCAAACGTTGATGAGCAAAACCAAAACACAAATTTTCAAGAAGAACCTACAAATAATTCAAACGATGTTGCGTTAGAAGAAGAAGAAGTATTTGAAAACCCGTTTGCAACAGACTCTGCTGAATCTTCTTCAAGGTTACAAGAACCATCTAACACACATTCGTTACACCCAAGGTACCCTTCTACGTTTCAATGGACAAAAGACCATCCAATAGAACATATTATTGGTGAACCTTCAAACCCAGTTCAGACAAGGAGACAACTTGCCACCGATCTCGAATTATGCATCTACGTTTGCTCAATCAGCCTCAAAGAACCAAAGAACATTCGGGAAGCAATGGCAGAAAACCCTTGGATTGAAGCGATGCAGGAGGAATTTCTTCAATACCTGTTACATGATAGTTGGGAACTTGTTGAACGACCACTTGATAAACGTGTTCTTGATCTCAAGTGGTTGTGGAAGAACAAACTGGATGAGGAAATGACTGTAATTCGCAACAAAGCTCGTCTCGTGGCTAAAGGATATCCACAAGAAGAAGGGATAGATTTTGAAGAATCATTCGCGCCTGTAGCTAGACTAGAAGCAGTCCGGATTTTCTTAGCCTATGCAGCTCACAAAAACATCACAGTCTATCAGATGGATATTAAGACTGCTTTCTTGAATGGAACTCTGAAAGAAGAAGTGTATGTGAGTCAGCCAGAGGGATTCATTGACAAAGATCATCCAGACTACGTCTACAAGCTTAAGAAAGCAATTTATGGTTTAAAACAAGCTCCAAGAGCGTGGTATGACGAACTATCATCTTTCTTGCTCAAAAACAATTTCACAAAAGGAACGATTGATGACACCTTGTTTATCAAAAAGTTCAAAGATGACATTTTGATCGTTCAAATTTATGTGGACGACATTATTTTTGGATCAACCAATCCTAACCATTCAAAACATTTTGAAAATCTCATGAAAAGCAAATTTGAAATGTCCATGATGGGGGAACTAAAATTCTTTCTTGGTTTACAAATCCATCAATCCCCTCGTGGTATTTTTATCAATCAAGCTAAATATACAATAGAGATTTTGAAAAAACATGGAATGGAAAACTGTGATTCTGTTGGTACACCAATGGTCACTTCACCAAAAATAGGTGCTGATTTGTTTGGAAAACCCATCGATCCGAAAAAATATAGGAGCATGATCGGTTCTCTCATGTACCTAACTGCTAGCCGACCCGATATTCAATTTGCTGTTTGTTTATTAGCACGGTTTCAGGCAAAGCCTACCGAACTTCACCTCAAAGAGGTTAAACGGATCTTTCGGTACCTACGAAGCACCATTAACATGGGACTTTGGTATCCGAAGGATTCGGAGTTTAATCTAACAGCATTTTCAGATGCAGACCATGCTGGTGATCAAGTTACAGCAAAAAGTACATCAGGTGGAGCACAATTTTTGGGTGAAAAGCTAGTAAGCTGGTCTTCAAAGAAACAGGATTGTACTGCGCTATCAACCGCCGAAGCCGAGTATGTGTCTCTATCTGCGTGTTGTGCCCAAGTTCTATGGATGCGGACACAGCTCAAAGATTATGGCTTTACTTTTGACAGAATACCTATGTATTGTGATTCAAAAAGTGCCATAGCCATCTCGTGCAATCCCGTACATCACTCTAAGACGAAGCATATCAAAGTCCGCTACCATTTCATCAAAGAACACGTGGAAGAGGGTACTGTTGAATTATTTTTCGTTAAGACTGATTATCAACTCGCCGATCTATTTACTAAAGCCCTTCCAAAAGAAAGGTTTGACTATTTAGTTCGACGAATTGGCATGCGAAGCCTAACTCCTGAGGAGCTAGAACGTCTTCTCGAATCTTCTTGAAAAATGTTTTCAAAATCGCTTCGCTGTAAATATTTTTGAAAAAACAAAATACAAAATTTGAAAAACCAACAAAAACAAAATACAAAAATATAAAATTTTCAAAAAATACAAAAACATTATAAAATCAAAAAATCCAAAAATATTCTTCTCACGACATGTCTCTCGTATAAATCAATATTCTGTACGTTTCTAGAAATGTCATTCAACAATGATACGGACATGTACAGATGCTTGAGCGGGAGTTCTTTTTAATGTTTTTCTAAAACATGTCGTTTCTCAAAAGTTTCTTCACAATGGCTTTCGTATACTTCAGTACGAAACCCGGACCCTAACAATGACTTCTGATTATTTTCAAATCAAGGACTCGTACGTTCAATGACGAACTCTTTTTCAAAAAGTTCGAGTATAAACAAACGAAAAAGATTTCAAGCATAAACTCGTTTTCAAAACAAAATTCTTGAGCACTTTTTCAAGATTGTTCAAAAGATTTCTCAAAATCTCTCAAAATTAGTGCTCAAGATAACTCCCTTAAAACCCTTAAGTAATTTTATATGTGCTATCATTAAGGGGGAGTACAAAAACAAAATGTTCCAAATTCATGCAAAATCGAATCTGTCTTTCTCTCCAATAAGCTTTTTCTCAATCAGTTGATATCAAAAATATCACGATATGCTATTTTTGAGGGGGAGAAGACATGATTAAAATGTGATCAAAGATGTTTAAAGATTGTGACTGAATCTCAAAAGAGCTCGACTCAGTAAGTACTAATGAATTGACGAAGCTTAAAATGTCAGTAATCGAAAGGACTTGTCCTGGACGGGTAATAATTTCAAGCTAGTCCAACTAGTGATGTAAGCGTGTCTCGAATAGGACTTGTCTGAGTAGAATGTACCGTATCGAGAGACTTTCTTTGGATTTGACCAGGACGGGTAATAACTTCAAGCTAGTCTAACTAGTGATGTAAGCGTGTCTCGAATCGGTCATGTTCACTGAAAGTGGATCAATTCTGAAAAGTGCAAACTCCTCACGCATGTGCAAATTTCTTAAAATTTACATGAGCACATGTGAAGGGGGAGTCCTTCAAAAGTTGCAAAACTCTCAAAGTGGTAACAACAATGTGTTTTATTATCATAAACACTTTGAGAGATTTTCGAATAAATGGTTTATAGCAACGATTATAGGATAGTCATGGAGTTATAAGGTGACTATGGTTAGGAAAAACCGTCCTATGATCCGCCAGAGCCGGAGGGATCTACCCAAGGACAAATCCAATAGAGTAGAATTAGAAGTTCTTAGGTATGATTGAAAAAAGGAGAAAATGAGAAAGGAGAAAGAAGGGGTTGAAGAATTAAAAAGAAAAGTTATGAAAAAGGGTGAAAAGAAATAGCCCTCCAAATGTTCAACCGTAGGGCAGACACCGGGTTCAACTCATATGCTACTGGTTGTTACTAAGGTGACACCGGTATTGAAGACAAAGACGTCATGGACCCAGTGACGCACTGCACTAAACCTTCTTAACCACTCGGGTATCTCTTAAAAGGTACTTGTTTCATTCTCACGGGGAACCGACATAATCTATCGACCTGTCTCTTAGAGATGGTTGATATTGAAGCAGGAGACCTCTCCCTAATCTCCGCATAGGAAACCAAATGTGCACTTATCGAGTCTAGAGCCTCGAGATTCATCAAAAGATCTCATAGGAACACATGATATTTCTACACTGGTTGTTCATCATTAAGGACGCCAGATGTAAACTTAAGAGTCCTACGCAGATCTTAGCAATCTGCCAGAACATTTATGAGAGGATTCACTTTTGTGATTCTCAATGATTGAATGGAAATTCCTGCCAGGGTCAACATCAAGCAGCCCTGACAGCAGGTCACTTCGGTAATTCTTTATGGGTTACGCTTAGTGTTCGCGGTGGTTTCAAACGGTCTACAGTCGTGGAGTGATACCCAGCGACTCACCCAGTCATTGAGCTACTTAGTAGGTCTTGTAAGCTCTCTCGAGAGTATCTGACATGGGAACGGCCTTGGTAAGGGTTAGAAGGAGTCTTCACACTATGCTGTTGACGATCTCTAATTCTTATCTGTAAGTACCGGATGTTTTATTGCTAACTGTTTATATGCAGGGACACTTCATCTCCATGGCGACAGATTCCACATGCTCATACATACATCTGGAAGTTATAGAAAGCTCCCTCAAAGATCTATACAACACAAAGTTCAAAGAAAGATTCTACGCCAATAAGAAGAATCTACAAAGTATAAAGACTAAAGATCAAAGTGAAAGAAAGGGAACTACGTGCATATGAATATCAAAGTCCAAAGATGTATGAGCATGTTGGAATGGCAAACAACCACCACAGACGCAGAAGTGACGAAAGGCAGATAACTCCACATCACTAAGGAACAAAGAACGATGAAAAATCAGTTATCTAAGATCACAAAGCATGAAGGAACAAAGACTAAAGACTATTCTACAACAACACACAATGTTAAAGACAAAGAACACGGAAGACCCACTCATGTGGAGCATCATTCGAATGACCATCCCTTAGGGGGAGATTGTTAGCATTGAAAATTATATTAAAAAGTGATGGTCATTCTCATTTATTGTAACGTTGTAATGTGTCGTAGTTTATGTTATTGGAATAGTCAATGGGCCTTGGTCTTGGTAAGCTAATATGTTATTAAGTCATGTTTCATAAGCCTTTATATATAAAAAGAAAGCCAAGCCCAAGACCAAGCCCATGGAAAGCCTTTTAGGGCATCTCATGTAAGAACTATATAAACACCTCAAAGGCTCATTTGAGGTGTGTGCTTGTGTGTGTTTTGTATGTGCATCTCTTGAATAAAAGCTCTCATCTTTTCATCTCTCTTTCTTTAATACGAAATACATATACATACATCAAGTCACCATCTTCTCTCCATCTTTACTTCATCTTGTTATTATATTGGTATTAAAGTTGATAGATATAAGGTCCTACAGGGCCAATGGTCAATTTTATGCAAAATTTAAATTGCCCCATTTTCCATTCCAACAAATGATAAAGGCTGAGATACACTTAAACCCATTACATCCTAAATAATATCACATAGATATAATGCCAATTCCCTAATTTCTCATTCATACCCCTAAAAAGAAAATACACGCCCTTTGTATATGTGTTTTCTCTTGTTACCCAACCACCAAAGAAAAACACGATCTCTTTCTTATCTTGACATCACACAACCATCTATCTTCTATTTCAGTTTCCAAGCAATCCTCTTGGTTCGAATCCTTTGGCTTCAAGATTTAGTGGTGGTTTACATAGACCGTTTTTCGGATGTTAAATAAGTCAAGCTTCTAATAGATCGATGAGGAGGTTTTCTTTTGTGTTTTCGAATGGTTGTTCTCTTGGAAAGATGTTCGAAAAAAATAAAAAGATAAATAATAATAATAATAATAATAATAATAATAATAATAATAATAATAATAATAATAATATGGGGCCCAGTTAGTATCTCGGCTCCCCACTAATTTCGTATAAATCATTCGAATTTCTAATAAAGTGATGTTTATAATAATAATAATAATAATAATAATAATAATAATAATAATAATAATAATAATAATAATAATAATAATAATAATAATAATAACTGAGATCTTGCTTTCGAACCTTGTTTAGGTTGGATTTTGGGACTGGGGTGTTGGTTTCAATGTTTGTATCATACCGTAGGATTTAACCATTTATCGATTGTACTACTTAAATTTAGTTTAAGGGTATTTGAGTAACAATTATGCTTGATAATATCACAAATTTTTTTTTTTTTTTTTTTTTTTTTTTTTTTTTTTTTTTTTTTTAATATCACAAGTGTGAAAAAGGAGGTCAATGCTAAAAGAAAATATTGTACTGATGTGAAAAGGGAAGTCAAGAGAATTGATGTACATGTACAAATACTTGTGCTTTAAATTCTTGTGCATTGTGTTTTTTACTTGTATTAATATGTGATGGGGTATATTAATTGTAAGAGATGTAAGAGATATGTGATCTTTAAAATATTATGCTTTAAATACTTGTTCTTTGTATTTGATAAATTGTATTTTACTTAAAAATCTAAATATGAAAATCTTAAAAATTAAATATGAGAGAATGTGCAAAATGTATTATAAGTAGTATAGATATATTATATAGATAATATTTGAAAATGGTATTGGATTTAATTATTTTAAACATGTCGCCAATCAAGCTCGAGCTAAAAGCATAAAAGCTCTAAGCTAGTTGAGTTAACATTTTTTTTTTTTATTTAAATGTTTTTTCATAACGAGGGTTCACTTTTAATCTAACATTTGTATTTTAGAAAGAGAATGGATAAGTTTTGTACGTGCTATGCTACCACTCACAGACGTAAACATGGATCATAAAATATGTATTTTTCAAACTTTGTTTGAGGAAGATATACGGTTAGGGTTAAAGTATTAAAAATGAATAAATATTTTTATTTTACAATACGAATACTTCTTGAAAGATATGTCCGAACATAACTTTTGTTGCAAGTGTGTCTAACTCTACATGCTAGATGCTAACTTGGTCATTATAAAAATAAAAAAGCAACAACAAAATGATCTAGCTTTGAAAGATATGTCCGAACATAACTTTTGTTGCAAGTGTGTCTAACTCTACATGATAGACGCTAACTTTGTCATTATAAAAATAAAAAAACAACAAAATGATCTAGCTTAATAAGAGATCTGACTTTCTGGGTTAACAATTGTGCTTATTTGTCTTTTTTCATAATTAAGTGAAATGTTTAACTGTGTAAGGTTCACCACATGATGAGGCTTCATTTTATCTTGCACCAGAATAATAGTGTTGCCATATGCATTCGCATTCTCCAAATCTTAACATTAATTAAAATAATAATCTTTTTTTGTTATCTCTTCCAATGTAAGTGACTTTAATGAATAAATAATTTTAAAAGCAAACGATGATTCTTCTTTGGACTCATGACTTTAGATAATTTTGTTTATATGATATAGATTTTAGAATCTTAAATTGTTTATTTTTAACCTTATTAAGGGTGCGTTTGGTTTGTAGGGAGGTATGACAATATGTATAGAAATGAATAGCAATGGGTATGGAACTATAGATACATCAGTTAGATTGTTTGGTTTGTAGTTGGGTTTGATATTACTAAACCTGCCATTTCAGTGGGGTTATGGCCAAATCTATAGTTTGTGGTTTCAGAAACATATCCCCATCAACCAAACTTGTTATTTGATTTTCATTCCCATTCCTGGTAGCGAAACCCTCCAACCAAACGCCTTTGAACATTTTTAAATTTGGTACTTATTTAAAACAGGAAAATAAAAAACCATTTGTGAAATTGAAATGTATGCTCGTCTCATGAAATTGTTCATTGAGCATCAAGATTAAGTCATTACTTGTAAACTCACTTTAGGTACTGGTATCCTTCCTTGTTCATCTTGCATATGATTTCCATTGTAATATTTCACTATTGGGCAGTGGTAAATACATTAGCCAAATAAAAACATTACTTATTACTTAGTTACTTGCTAATTAATTGTCTGAAAACACTGAAAAAACAAGCAGAAAATGCACAATTACTTGTAAAATTTTTTGTTAAAACTTTTCTAAAATGTCTGAGATTATGATTGCATTATCATCAGTTACATCACAACAAACTTTTGTATTACTTACTACTGTAGTATTCTATATGAACCTTGAATATGATCATCAGTTATAAACACAGCCTAAAAAACTACTAAAAAAACCAAAAAAAGATATCCAAATACTAAGAAACAAGAAGCAAGAACACAATGCAAGCTTCAAGTACACCAATCAATACTTTCAAAACTGTCCACCGATGAAACTCATGAACCGAAGTACCATCAGCAATCATCACTGGAAAATGACATTCACCAACAGATGGATCCTCACCCGTCACAATAGCCAGACCTGAAAATTCACAGTCCCATGCATTTTGAGCTTGGAGTTGATAGTACATGTTAAAAGCATAAGAAGCATTGCCAGACAGACTTAGATGGTTACAGGATGACCCGTATCCTAAAGATGTACAATCTGATAAGCTGCAGGCGTAATCTATCTCCTTAGCTATCCCTTCTAAGTCTTTGACCTTCGGGTTCAAGACACACCACCTTCTTTTCATGTATTGGACACCTACAACTGGTGCTAACCCTTTGTCCTTTTTGGACCCTGATATGTCCAGTTCATATTTTGGTTTACCGTCATATTCGAATATGCCCCAATGTGTCTCAAATGAACCTGGTGCTACACTTTTCTTGTTTTCGTCTAGCAGGCTAAAAAGGTAAATCTCCAACGGGCCTGTTCTGATGGGGGTACCTTTCGAGCTTAACACATGATTAATCACACCTTGCATAAACTTCTTAGCGTTTTTTATGTTCGCGTTTATATCACCATCTGTGGGCCACCCAATTTCCCCTACTATGATTTTCATTTCGGGATATCCTGCCTTTCTTAGTGAAGCTACTAATGTGTCATAATTTGCATCGAACACATTGGTGTACACATAACTTCCGTCTTTAACAGCGTTTTTGGACCCATCAAAGAACGCAAAATCCATTGGGAAATACGGGTTGCCATAAAGGCTAAGAAACGGGTAAATATTGACTGTGAAAGGGGCATCGTTGGCATAAAGATATTGAATGATTTGGATGGTTTGGTCTTTGATTCCAGGCCGGAAGTCACCTGCTGACGGGACGGGATTTGATTCTGGTGACTCGTAGATATCAGCGTTTAGAGGGACTGTGGCTTTGATCTGGTGTCCTAAACCGGCCCGGTTAAGGGCATCCTGGACATTTTTAAGAGCTGGTAATGTGATTTCTAGATAGGTAGCATTGTATGCTTTGAGGAAAGGCTCGTTTCCAACTGCAACGTACCTGAAATAACCGATCACAGTCATTTAATATTACTTATTTACCCTTTTCTAGTACCATTAACAATACACGTTTATAACACAATACAATGAACATCTGTTACACTCAAAGAATCACTTCGTCCAAAATAATGAATGCTTCTTGTAACAAAACGAATGCTAATCTTGAAACTGAAGGTTCTTATAAAGATTAAACACACTGTAATCAAGTTGGTGGCATAGCACATAGAAGCGAACGAACAAACTATTTTAATAGCAAATTCACGCAGAGTGAGTGGTGTAGTGTGTATAAAGTTAAAATGCTGTCAATCCTTACTTAATATCAGCAATTAGCAACACACAGTGTATACTCAACTGACAGCATATAGAGGCGATTTAGCGTATCATCTCAGCATCAAAACTCACACACGGTGAGTGATGTAGTGGCGCAAAACTGATATGTTGTTGCTTATTTGATATCAGCACTACCAGGATCAGCGTAAGTACTAATTTTAGCAACATTTAACCAGTTATTACTATAGCAATATCCCCACACAATAAGTAGTCGTTATTTCATACTGTACTTTATATCAGCATATCATCAATTAGCAATATCACACTCATGAGTTTGTACGAAATCAGGACCAAACAGAAGCAACTTAACCAATTATTTCAATAACAAACGGACAGACCTTACTTGATCACTAAAATCAGCAGTTAGCAAAATTTCACAGTACTCATTTGTGGAAACAGTTTTGTTAATATCAAAGTCACACACGAAACAGGTAGCAACTAGAAGCAATATAGAGGGTATTTGGGATTGTGTTTTGGGAGCGTCTATCTAACTATCGTGCTTGCACAACGCAAATAGTTAGGACTGTGTTTGGCAAACTATCAAAAAAGTGACTACTGCATAATCTTCGTTCGTTTAAAATCCAAATCTCATTAGTAAACAAAAGCAATTTGCCGAATTTCTTAGAACTCACACACTTGGGGTGTTTGGGAACATGTTTTACACGAAATCATCGGATTATTACGTTTGCAAAACACTTTTTTTAACAAACCATTCGCAAAAAAAGTAATTATCTGCAGACAAAAAAAAAAAAAAAAAAAAAAAAAAAAATTCCAAAAAAGGCGACTTACTTAATATCGACACCACCAGGATAAGCATACTTAGTAACATTAACATCAACCCAATAATCGGCATAACTCGAATCACGGCTCATATCAAGCAACATAAAATTCGGTATAGCCACCATCACCTCAATCCCAGACCCAATCAACGCCTCCATTATCCGTTTCTCGGCTTCAAACAGCTTCACTTTCTTGAACCCGTTCTCCTTCATCATCTCGACCACGTTTTCGGGTGGGAGCTGGTGGCTCGTCATTGTCCCCCAGTTCACTCCCACTCCAATATCGTTTTTACTATACGGTTCATCATCGTCGTCCGATGATGATAAGGAGCGCGTTACGAGTATCGAGATTAGTAAGTAGATGAAGGTTAGTGATTTTTTCATTTTTGGGGAGAATTTTGGAGGGAAAATATAACTGAAATCTGTTATTCTGTTATGTATTTGTAAGAAGCATGCAAAAAGGGATATAATTGTTTTTTTTATTATTTAGTAGCTTTTTATAAAAAATAATAAAAAAAGAAAACTTTTTTACTTTTTCGTCACTAAAATGATTTTCTTTTTAGTAGTTTTCGAATATATGGTTTTATGGATAAGTTTTTTATTTAAAGTTGTTTTTACTTTTTTTTCCTTAAAAGATAGGATTAGGATAAAATGATATGTTTGGCAAAACTAGTTGTCAGCAGTAGCAGTGAGATGTGAGCGGTAGTTGTGAGGTGTAGTCATAACTCATTTCTCACCACTAATAGCTTCTTAAAGAGGCATTGGAAAAATGAGCTTTCCTAAAAAATAGCAAAGCTCACCGCTTTTTTGCCAAACGAAAACTAAAAATCAAAAAGCTCATTACTCATCGCTCATCGCCCCAAAAAGCTCCAAAAAGCTATGCGCCAAACACAGCCATAGTTTACGGTAGGGCTTATCACAGATCGGACCGAAAATCGATTTGGCTCAAAACTCTGGACCGAAATGTTCGGTCCAACAAAGCATACTAGCCGATGTCTGTGAGGCCGAACCAAACACTGAAAATGAGGAAAAAGGTGGATCGAGGACTGGACTGAAATATGTTTGGTTCAGTCCTGTCGCTCCGTTTCGGTCAGGTTTTTTGGTTTGGTTCGGTCCGCGGTCTATAATGCTCAGCTCTAGTTTGCAGTTTTGGGTTTTTATAAAATGTAGATTAAGATTTTCGGTAGTTTTTATAAGCATTTTGGAGAGGTTTGTGTTTAACATTTGAAGTAAAAAAAACTTGTTTGGCAACAAGCGGTGAAAACAATTTTTAAAGTACCAACGCTACTTTTACATCATTTTAACATTATACGAGTAATTTATTTGCAATTATCTTGCCAAACACTTGTACAAAACAACTGTTTACCGCTAACCGCTTAGTTTTACCATCTTGTAAAAGCAGGTTTGTTTAGTAGTTGAAAACTTAAAGGTTATATCAGCAAATTTGTCTTTAAAATGAGTAGTTTATGAAATTTTAATAGTTTTTATCATTTATAAATAGATTTGAGAGAACTTGGGTTTATATTTTATCATGTTTCTAAAACTCTCTAAAACTAAACATGCTTTATTATTCTCAACAAACTAGAGATTCAAAACTAAGAAAGTTTTTTTGGAAATAAACACACATTTATCTCTGATTTTTTCGGAATGTGTTCATTTGAATTTAATTTTTACAGAAAAAATCTAGCTCCCATTAAGATAAGTATCATAATTTAGAACCAGATAGATAGTTAAGATTGTATTATCTTTTTATTTCCCGTCACTAAAATGTAAAATGTTTCAGGTTTAAATTATGATTAGTGCAAACAAATCTGAAATGACTACATTAATCTCCCTAAGAAGATAGCTTACTTAGTTCAAATCTATGTGTCAATGAGTTCAATCTTTATAAATTAGTCGGTCAAAAGATTAAAACAAGTTAAACAACTTTTAAGGGTGAAAAAAAAGTACTACGTATTAATATGTCCTTGATCAAAACCAAACAAATTTATGATGGTTCTTATACCAATTATGTACTTTTATAAAGATTGGTTAATTATGGTAATCCTACGGAATGTTGACTTTGATCCTCATCTTTTTGGTTTTTTAAGCTAGATAATTTTAGAATTAATGTTTGCTTACTAGTTAAACACTTTCACTAAGGTACATGATATATCTTAATTATATATCAGCTTTTTCTTTTGAATGATAGCAGCTTATTTCTCTTTCGAATGGCTCACTTACATTCTACGTAATTTCTTTTGAAGGATAAGCTTTTATTTGCTGAGGGAATAAAGCTTTAACTTTGATTTTAAAAAGAATGTTTAAAAAAATCAATGTATTACTGTTAGACTACATAAAACCCGTAGGTATAACTTTATTAATAACCACTATATATAATAGTGAAACCCTAATACCCACAACCCATAAACCGGGCTTGGACTTAATTATCCACTAATACTCTAGAAAAGAAAAGAAAACATCAAAATAATAAAAACATAACTTTAGTCGACTCGTAACAAAACTGTACCAACGGTCAACTTTAGTCGACTGGTACCAACGGTCGGCTAAGTCGACTGGTAACGGTCAACTTTAGTCGACTGATAACAAAGCCGTACGAACAATCGACTAACAAATAAACATAAAAAGAAAACAATAAAACAAATCTTCTTGTAGCAAGCGGAAGCACGTATAAATCTTCAAAGTCTTCATCATCATGCATAACTTTTAATTGAACATGTTACGACAAACACTCGGCCCGTCTTTTTTTTTTTTTCATTGCTTCGATATACAAACATTCGCCAAACATTGAGATCTATAATATTCAAAGAATGAATGAACATAATACTTATGATATTAATTCAAAAGGTTGTGGTGGGGTTGGCTAGAATACTATATTGTGGTGGAGTTGACTATAACATGAAAACACTGAATGAAAGAACGGTGTATAGTAATCGGTGTGTGGGATTTAGACGAAAAGAATAAAAAAATATATAATATTTAGGGTTAGGAACCTGGCTGTGATACCATGTTAGACTACATAAAACCCGTAGGTATAACTTTATTAATAACCACTATATATAATAGTAAAACCCTAATACCCAAAACCCACAAACCGGGCTTGGCTTAATTATCCACTAATAATTACGAGCATGCCGACATCTAATAAACCTATATACCCTTTTTACAACTATCCGGATTATGTTTTTTATGCGATGGCACAATTTATGCTCGAAATGGGAGAGCTCGGGGTTGAGGTGGGTCTAATTGATTGCCGACATTTGTTAGCCGGCTCAGTGTCGAGTGGCTCTTGGGCTCGTTGTGGAGTCAAAGTGGGGATGGTGATGCGGCGTTGAGGTGAATTATCTGATCCTCAAAGCTAGAAATTAGACACTATTTATACAAGTCATAACAACACAATGCACGTGTACATCCCACTAAGTGAGATAAAGATCTCACAAACCATACAAAGAATCAAATCTTGAATTCAAAGTATAGTCTCAACACTTCAACATCAACCAAACAAACAGTAGAGAAAAACCATAAAACGATTGTACTATGTGTATTAAAACCTATACATTACCGACGACCCGATATGGGTCCTTATGTTTACCATAAAGGGTCAACATAACAAAGTTCTGAAATGAAGATAGAGAGAACCAGAAAAGTTAACTACATCTTTTTGACAATAAGCAAAAAGAAAAAAAAAGATTACCACATGGCTTAATTAAACTTTCCAGCCTGAATCTACGTGTTATATTTTTGTTGCAGTCTTCTCATTTGCTTTCTTTCGACTTTTAAAATATATTTTAGGTCTTTGTTTTTCTACCCACTTGAACAAAAAGCTTAAAGATATACGTATATACTATGACAATATGATGCAATTCCAGTCAAGAAGATATGCTTTGTGCATAAAGAGCATGATGGCATCTTTCAATGGTGGGGTTGTAATTGTTCTTTTTCTTGTTTAGGATCTCCGTAATCAGGTCTGTTTCAAAGGACGACCTTTTGGCTAAATAAAAAGAGGACGGGGGAATAGTTTATTTAATACGCATACTCTAAAATACACGTAGATTAACAAGGTATTAAGGAAGGGATAAGCACCTGAGGTAAGGTAGGATGGATGCCATTCGGCTAAGCACTTGATGGACATTTTTTTTTCTAAATTAATATCTAAAGATAATGATGCATAGAGTTACAATAAATAAATCAACAAAGATAGATGACATGGTCTTTCCTTGAATTAAAGTGTTTTCATGTGAAATAATATATTATTATAATGTGTATACTTATCTATCAAGAGAACATGGAACCGTAGTGGTGATTTCGTCACTGATGCATGCATCTTCGGGCAACTGAAAGCTGAAGCAATACATTGCCTGCAAGACAGATTAAGGGTACTAAGTAGATGCGAAAAAATAGGCGGTTGGTGATGGGTCATAACAGCCTAATGGGTATGGGATGAAACAAGTAACTTTAGTTGGGGTTAGTCGGGTCGACCCGCAAACACTTTTAGATAAATATGATACCAAAAGCACATATTATGGCGATAATAATCTAAATCTTACTAGTATAATATATATAAGCAATATAGGGAAAGTTTTTGGGCAACCTTTTACTTGTTCTATTTCGATATCGCCAGAATTATTTATTCACAAGTAATGTTTCAATATCGCCACCCCAGTGGTAATACACCAATGAAAGCATTTTGCAAAGATATAACACTACAACCCTTGTAGCAGGACTGCTGTCATTTTGTAAAAAAAACATTCCTTTTTCCGTTTATTAACCAAGTAAATCTCTAATACTAGTGCAGAAAGTAAAAATCCGCTGATGATATGCAATCTTTTTAGAAGAATTTATATCAGACTTTACCTTGTTTGGAGCTACATCTCTAACCCGATGAAATATTGGCTCGTGTATCTTAGCATTCAAGAGCGATTCCGCCTCCTGCAGTAAAAATAAATAAATTACAAGTTAATTAAAGCATGGTGACAATCATTTTCACCTTATGCATCCTTTAGTCAATCATTCACTTTTTGGGTGATCCTGGGTATTAGAATGCTTACTGAAACCACTGATTCTTGAGTCTCACTTGCCCGGATGAAGCAATAGCAATGAATCCATGGTAGAGAACCTTTCCAATATTTCCTCTGTATAAGCCCTCTAAATACATCTGAAATAATAAAATTGACGATTTCCACTTCAGTTTTTATCATTCATGTTAATGGACTAATGAAGAATAATGCAAAAGCCTATCTGTGAGAGCTAGGTACAACGCCATATTCTTACCTAGAAACTGTAGAGCGGAAGCAGGCAGATTCATAATCACATGATCGATGTGCTCCCACGACTTATCAGTAAACGGCACAGAAGTTTTTATTCTTTTATTTTTGCTTCCTTTTGACTTGACAGCTAAATGTGTCTCGGCACATTTTAAGCTTCCATTTTCTGTCAAAAAGATTAAGCATAAATGTAGTTAGTTTGACTGCTACATGTACCTCAGCACAATTTATGAAACAGGATGCCTTGCAAATTACAATTTATTTTAGTAACATTTTATTTAGGAACTACTCAGTTGCTCATTGATACAAACAAAACTTTTCATCATTTTGCCATCATATTATCATAGGGAAGGCATTATGACGGACCAGCAAGAGTTAAACAATTTATTAAACTAAGTATGAAGTCAAGCATTGCAAATTTCATGGGATTAAAGAGACTAAAATCATACAATACTACTAAATCTGAAGTACCGCACACATAACGACTAAATAAAATCTACTAGTTTATGAATAGATCATACCTTCAACAGAGCTTTCAGTGGCGGCTACGTTTGCTTTGTTGTTACTTGAGACGTTATCACAGGCTTGGCCACATAAATTGTCTCCTGCAGTTTCCACCACCAAAAACATGTATAAATATCAATATATAGCTTGTTTTTTTAGCTTAAATTGAATGATGAGGTGTGAAGTGATGACCATATCACCTTGTGGTTTCAACCAAGCTAGACCCCAAATATATTTTCATAGGTCGTATCAAGCTTTAGCTTGAGGTTAATGTGGTACTTCAGCCACATTCCATTTGTACTTACTTTTGGTGACTAATTATCTTTTAGCAGGGTAACCCTTTACCCAAAAAAAAAAAAAAAAAAAGGACCCCAAATTACACAAGTTTCTGAATTACACCATATAACTCTAGCTCAACAAGTGCAGCTTTGATTAACGAAAGCTATAAACATGGAAGTTAATATACCGAATAGTCATACTAGCAAACGAGTTTGACAGTCAATGTTTATCTAAAGGTAAGAAACTACTTATTTACGCTATTCAATAACCTCATTTCATACACAATAATTTCATTTCACAAAGTGTAATTGTTTTTAAATGTGACTTTGTGATTTTATCTATTACAGTAATTTGCTAAGTAATCAAAATCTGCCAAGCATCCAAACACCCAACTGTCTGATTCTTACTGGTACTAATATACTACTTTGAACATCAGAAGCATATCTAAATACTATTTTTCTGCTGCCTACTACACTGCAGTTGATTTTGTCATCTAGATAATTCAGTATCATACAATCACTTTCAAAAACGCATCTAAACACACACAAAAGTTAGCAAACATACCCACATTCCTTTCTTCAGAATTCGCTTTCACAGTTTCTTGGGTATTGCATTTCACAAATGAATCCAAAGTTGACGCATTGTCTTTTGACTCGCCATTGGGCACTGCCATCAACTGAGACATGAAAATTCTTGCATCCATATTGTAAGCACGGAGATTGGTGTTAACTTTGTTGATATCTGCATTAATTTTCAGATAACGAACGCTGTCTGGGTTCAAATCATTAGCATAAACCAAGCATCCCTTTTGGGCGGCCGGAATAGCAAAAGGACCAATTCCTGCAAACATGTCACAAATTATCTGTCCTTGCCGAAACTTGTTGACTAGCCTTATGTGTTCATGCTCCAGTCTTGAATTCCAATATACCAATCCGTAATCAAGCTTGAAGGTTGCACCATACTGCTTCACCTCTGTAGCCATGTCAGGTTTCCCCGCCAATACTTCAAATGTTGGTACACGAAACTCATTTGCAATGGAACCAACTTTATTGACAACCGTCTGGATTCTTGGGTAGTTTTTCTGATAGGTAAAAGATAAAAAAGATTAGAGCAGATTATAAAGATTGTCAAACGAAAATCCGTTACTCTCATATTGAGGTGTAAACATGAGCGGGTGGGGCGGATTAAGGTAACGGGTCAAGATTGGTTCCAGTTGAAATGGGTCAATTTTAGTTAGGAGGTTGCATGCATTACAGCACCAAAAAGCATATGTTTCATGATTTGTTAAAAATCCTAAACACAGGGTTATGGATCACCAAAATGTATGACTAAATGAAAGTTTGACACATACATCATAGATGACCTTTGCAATTACATCCTTGTAAGGAAGAAGTTCATCTGGTATATTCAGATGAGCAACATGACCTGCAAAATAAAAACAAGGTCAATTCATTCATCAAATAAACTGTTTGCTGGTTCCCACATGTATAAAACTTCTACAATGGATCTTCAAATGAAAGGTAATAGATTTAAGAATAACAGAATTAACACATCCAGAATACTTAACTATTGTTTCAAAAGATGAAGGAGCCTCAAGTCCAGGAGGTAGAACCTGCTTCAGAACATGGTCTGTAACAGATTAACAGTCATTTATATGTACACTACATAATAGATCTTTTGCGTAAGAAATTGAAAACCATATAAAGGTAAAACTTCTCATTGCAAAATGCAAAGGAACGAACAAAAAATAGCATATTGTCTGTTGTCATCTTTCATATATTTTAAAGCATGAATATAGTAAGACTTCTATTTTAGAAGACATTATTATATGACAGAAATGCAAGTACTTCGATTCTCTGTGTTATGATTTAAATAACCTTTTTCTAACCATCACAATCTTACAAAACTTCAGGTTCTAAGCATGCTGCTTTGTATACAATAGCAATCTCACACAAATATTTTTTATATAAATCAATGTATATTCTAATACCAATTGTCCGATTTGTCCCAATATTGTCTATAAAGCTATTTGCCATACGAAAAGTGACCTGAATATAGTATGATATGTTATGATACCTACTAAAAACAATTCAAAGCAAAAGTAAACAGCAAAGAAGAGCATTTTAAGTTTGAGATTCAAGATATCCAATTCACCTGCACCCCAGTATGAATATCCGAGCGTTAATGAGTATGGAACTGTTTCAATCGTGCACAGCTTCTTTAATTCATTGAGTGTCTGGGTAGGTATATCTGAAAGATCTGCTTTGAAAAGTAAAAACTGTAATATTATTATCAAATATATAAGAAACTGAATTATGTAGTAGTAAGCTATACAATCAGAACCGGTTCGTATTAATCACTCACTAAAGAGATGTGAACAGATGTTACTAGTGCAAGCTACACAACCCATACAACTAGAAAACAAGTACTAATTTATATCTATGTAACAATGTGCAGATTTATGAAAACATTTCTAGTATAGGGAGCATTTAGAGACAAACAGCAAGTCATGCTCGAAATGTGCACAATAAGTAAGTGACTGATTCAATTGGGACTGTGGGTATTAATCTGTTAAGATGTATAGACTGAGTTCTGGAACTTACTATAATGTGGAGTAAAAAACCAAAGAAGTAGTAATTGGGTTGGAATAAGAAACATGTTGGACCTATAACATGGTATAAACAGTTATAATTACCAAATCACTCCACTCAATCACACCACTCAATGCTTAACGAATCCCACTCAATGCACAGATAAGTCAAAAGCAAGAATTATAAACGATGAATGATTCCTTACCTGGATTTTGAACCTTCTCGGATAATATCACATAACGGGTTTTATCACTAGTTGGGTCTTCAGTGATGGGCTTAATACGTGGTTTATCAAACATATGTCTACAAGTTCAACAAAAAAAAAAGAGCAAAGATTAACAATATAACGTGAAAGTCTACTACCAGAAAACACTTTACGTAAACTCCTCTACTAGTCTACCTTTACTATAACAAAATTCTATAAGAGACATTCCTACAATAATAGTATAATACAGTAACTTAATCCATCAACGATCACATAAATTTGGTATAAAATTCCGGTTGAGCGTTTGGGTTAGCTTATGATAAAAAGGTGGAAAAATAGGCTTGTAAACTTACATAAGCCCATATGCGACAGAAAAAAGGGGCTTATCAAACCCCCCTTATATAAACTCACAAGCCTAAACTTATAAGCTTATCCAACACTTTAATAAGTACATTACTTTTGCTATATAATCCAACTAATAAGCCCCATTGAAAGCTATAAGTTATGCAGATTGGAACAGCTAAGCTTTACGACATCTAGGAAAGATATAGCAACCGTAAAATGATCCAATGACTGATACAAACAACGACTCGCGTAAATGCAGAATAACTAACAGTAAACTCAAAATTTAAAAAAAAAAATTATAAAAGCATCAGTATACCCATCAAGTAACTTAGTAGCAAGTTTACAGAGCTCTTTCGGGATGCGAAGCGCCAAAAGCTTCAAATGCACATCAAATTTACTTTCATCCAACATTTTCTGCACACTCAAAATAACATCAAACTATAAATTAAGCTATAATTAATGAAGGTGAATGTGAAAAGTTAACTAATTTAACAGAATTAACTACCTGATGTTTTTTAGGGTTTAGGGTTTTAAATTTGGGGATTGTTATGTTATTATGTATGAATGATGAATATGGGCGGGTTAAACCGACCCGATGAAGTAAAATATCAATGGGCCCAAAACTGGATTTTGTTTTATGGGCTTTATTATTATATGTGCAGGTTGGGCCGTTGGGGTGGTTTTTTGTCAAAACTAGACCCGGAAAATTTCAGTTTTTTTAACCTGTTTGGTTTTGGTTTTTTCGGTTTTGGTTTTTCATTAAATCGGTTCAGTTTCGAATTTTTTGTTTAGCTTTGGATTTGCCAATAAATAATCTATTTAGTTATTTTTTCATTCTTTTGATCTCAATCAATAGAAAAATAATAGATTGCAAGTTACTCATCAAAAATAGAAATTATGTTTCTCAACAGCTTTATTTCAACGAGATTAATAGTAGTATAATATCTAACAATCTATCCAAAAGTATCAAATAATGCATGATAAGTGATACGGCCATATAAAAAGCCATAAACATGAAATGAAAGTCTTAGCATTATTTTTTTCACACTTCAAGAGATACCGAATCTTTCGTTAATTTAAATAAGTAGATGAGATCAATGTTGCAAAAATCGGCCGAATCGGCCGATTAATCGCCTATTAATCGTTAATCGGGCATATACCTTGTAGAATTTTGAAAATCGGTCAAAAAATCGGTCTAGGCAAAAAATCGGCCACTAATCGGTCAAAAATCGGCCGAATCTGTCAAAAATCGGCCGAATCGGCAAAAAATCAGCCGAATCGGCAAAAAATCGGCCGAATCGGTCAGCTTTAAAAAAATAAAAATTTAGCCATTCTAACTAATTTGGGGATCATTTATTTCACTTATAACGTACAATAGGCCTCATAATCATAATTGGAGCATTTAATTGAGGTTTGCAAACATAGTAGGCTTGGAATCAATGAAGATCTTTCGTTTGGTCTACAGAAATACCCAAAACATGCAAAAAATGCCAATCCGATTAATCCCGCCTTGGCTGATTAATCGCTGCAGGGTGGTCGACCGCCCGGCTACCGATTCACGATTTTTGCAACATTGGATGAGATTATTTTAAATCTTTTGAAAATAGATTAACGTGAGGTGGGGCGGTTTCTTTGGTTAATTTTTTTTTACCGGAAACCACCCCAACATTCGGTTTTTAAGAGAACAAAACCGCCCCAATCGGTTTTTCATTTGGTTCAATTTTTTCAGTGTTGTCTTTTCGGTTTTTTCAGTTTCGATTTTGTTTTTTGATTTTGGTGCTCACCCAATCACCCCCCTAATATTATGTATGGTGGTACTATTGTCTATTGGTACCCATTAAAAGGTGGCATGAATCACCAATGCTAGTTACATATAAAATCTAAATATGCAGTGAATAATTTTGTTTATTATGGTGGCAGTGAATAATTTAAAGGTGGAAGTAAGAGTTGGAAGAAAAAACGAATATTCACGTCGCTATATAAGTTACCTCGTTTTTAAATCGCTAATATGGTTTTTTGTTTTTTACACTTTTTGTGGCTGCATGTCCCCTAGCCCAAAAGGCGAGCCCATACAACCAGGTTGGGTCCAACCCAGAAGGCAATGACACCCTTCCCTTTACGCACGCGGGAGGAAACCCTATCGACCTAGACAAGACTCGAACTTGAGACCTTGCATAGGAGGGTAAAACCACGATACCGCTAGACGAGAGGCCCATCGGTGTAAGTTACCTCTGTTGCGTGCCAATACTTTGATTTCTCAACCGAAGTCCACAAATTTATGCTTCTCACATCCTTATTGTCATTGACAAGATACACTGCAATATATATTAATATAAATATAAATTGGAAAAACTAAACAGTGGGGGTTATAAAACATAATAGATGATGAAATGTTTAATTAATCATCATAAAAAAAAAAATAGAGAAATGTATGGATGGAATTGAAGTTTCAAAGTTTAGTAATCCAAATCATAGTGATCAAAAGTGCACTTGAAAGCAGACTTGGAATCATGTTTAATATCTAATTTACATTTATAATCATCATGATCAAGAGAGATTTCAGAGGAGGAATGGAGGGTTGTTTCCATTCGACTACTGCTACTACTTTCAGCAGCACCTCTCTTGGGAACCAGCTTCAATCCACACCCATTAACATCATAATCCGAGTCCATCTCAATCTGAATGGCAGTGGATGTTGGATCCCACCATGAAGTGTGTCTCAATAAACTAAATGGAATATACCCCACCCATGAGTAGTACCTTCTCCAATCATAAACATAATCATCATCATCATCAACACTGTCCTCCTCCCAATATACGAGTTCGTCATGTTGAGAATCATCCCCCATTCCCATCCGACCACCATTCTCCTCCTCCTCCTCGTGCTTCATACTTATCATCATTCCTTCAAACCAGTCATAGGAAGCTGCGCATAATAAGAATCCAGAAAAGTCATTATACCAATTCTCTGGAAGTCGCGTTCTACATCTCCTCCCTCTAACCACACGAGGTTCAAACCCCCTCAGCATCTCTAACTCTTGTAGTTGAAGGCTCATACACCTACTTTCAATACCATTTCCCTAATTAAATACATTAACACAAGTTCCATTTAATTAATTAAATACATATATATATATATATATATATATATATATATATATATATATATATATACACACATAGGGCTTGAGAGCTTCAAAATAACTTGCACACGGAGAACCACATACCTGAAGCATGGTTTCTAGCATTCTCGCCCCACCAATTATATTCTTCTTCTTTCCAAATTTCCGTCCCCATATTAAGACTTGAGATAAGCATTTACAGTTTGTGTGAATTTTATCTCTGACGATGGCTTCAAGTGAGTTGCAATAGTATGCATTGAGAATAGCTAGACTTGATGGGAGCTCCAGTAATTCAACAAGATACAGGCAATAACTCAATTGAAGGAGTTTGAGGCTAGTAAGTCTTGAGAGGCTGAAATCTAATCGTGTAAAGTCATTCCGACTAAGATCCAGCTCTTGTAAGTTGTATAATTCACCAATCTCATTGGGTATTTCTCCATCTTTCAATCGACACCCCCTGAGATTCAACTTTCTTAAGAAACGTGGAACGTGAGAATGAATAAGTTGGCTGCATTTTAATGCACGAAGGTTGGTAAAATATTCTCCGACTGATGAGGGTAGGACTTCTGTCCCAAGTCTATCCAAAGATAACTCTACCAAGTTATCCATCTTTGCTTCAATCTTTGGAAACTCAACAAGTACTTCGCATTTTGAAATTCTAAGAATCTCCAGTTTTTGCATCCCAACAATGCTCGGAAACGTTCTAAGCTTGTTACATTCCCTTACCTCTACAAAAACAAGACTTGAATGATTTCCAAGTGATTGATGAATATTTCTTAACCTATTACATTGAAGGAGTATCAACTTCTGAAGACATGGGAGTCCACCAAAATCAGGTGTCCTCACTAGTGCTTCCATCCAAGAGAGCTCCAGCTCTTTCAAACATGGTAGATACTGATGCATATATACATAAGTCAGATTTACGTACCCAATTTATTAAATGAATACGAGATTCAATTTATGATGATAAGTATGGCTATTACGCTACATATATGGCTCATACACATATTTTCATGCCCAAGAAACTCTTATTTTTTATAAAGGAGACAGTGGTTAAGCAAGCAACTCTTTCGTAATACACGGCTAGCTTAGCTGCTCATAGAGTACGTGACAGGGAAGCAAAGTCAAGTGGCTATTACATTACATACATGGCTCATACACATATAAATATTATTGTTTAAAAATAAGAGCGTTAACAATTCAAGTACCTACCTTGCAACCCTTCCAAAGCTCTTTTAATTGCAAGCTTTCCACGAGTTTTAAAGTAACAAGCTTTGTTGGTTGAAAACTTTCAGGGAATAGAATCGCAGGATACCCTTGCCATTCTATATACCTCAAATTATTTGAAAGAAAATTAGGCCCTTCATCATAGTTGCTGTCAGTCCTCACTCCAAGGAATCTTAGTTTCTTCATGTTTGAAACAAACATAATGAAGTCTGATGAACAAACATTATAAACTAATATGGCTTCAATCTTTTCATTTCCCTGCAATAAAAGAAAAAGAAAAAAAAAATGTAAGTTAACAGTGTATGTATCATTCAGTGTACTTGAAACGCTAGTATAATATTTACCGTTGTTGCATTCCTCAAGCATATGTCTTCAATATCTTGGTTTTGCCAAAGCCTGCTATGTTTTTCTGGATTGTTGGGATGTTTCCCTCTAACAATGTAGTGTCCCATTTCTTGAACCAGATCGTGCATGTCAAACTCACCATCAGCAGAAATAGTTATGAGAGCCTTTTGTATCAACACCTTTACCCCTATATGAGGGTGAAAGCCGCAAGCATCAAGCATCACCATTGCCTTATCTTTCGACCATCTCAGCCTGTGAAAACATGCAATATCCAAGAATAACTCTTTCTCTAAAGGTTGAAGTCCATCATAACTGATTTTGAGCTTTTCCAGGATATTCATATCCGGATGATCTTTTAGTCTAGCCAGTGTACTAAGCCACTCATCCTTATCTCTTCCATAAAGAAAAGACCCCAAGATTTTAAGTGCTAATGGAAGCCCGTTAACATAAGAAATCACACGTAAAGAAAGCTTCTCATAATCTTCTACAGGATTATTCTCGTGATATGCATGTCTTCTAAAGAGACGAATAGCCTCGTCATCTGATAATAAACTAACAGGACACACCTCGTCTACCCTGTGAGATTTTAGCACTTGTTCATCCCTAGTTGTAATTATTATTCGGCTCCCATTACCAAACCAATTATGGCGTCCGGCTAAAGCCTCTAGTTGGTCAAGATGATCGACATCATCAAGAACAATCAACACATTCCTACGACATAACATTGCTTTTATTGTGTCTTTTCCTAAATCAACACTCTCAACTTGGATTTTTTTGTTAAAAACAGTTGATAAAATTTTTTCTTGTAGACTTTTTAAACCATTTTGCTTAGATTCCTCCCGAATATTTTCAACAAAGCAACAACCATGAAATTGACCAGAGATCTTCAATTTCTTGTAAAGAGAAGTAGCAAGAGTGGTCTTACCACCACCCCCAACCCCCCATATCCCAACCATGCGCACACCCCCTGACCCAATTATTAAAACCCGTTTCAAATCTTTTAATCGAGTTCCCATTCCGACGAGGTCTTCATCCTCAACTGCTTCTGATTCTAAAGATGACAACTTAACTAAAATGGAACCAACAATCTCTTGGATACATTTTGCTTCATGCCTGCACAATGGAAAAGCATATTATACTTTGACATTCACAAAGAGATAGATGATTTACAGCGTTGTAAAAGCATAAAAACCTTTTTTTCATTACAAAAGAAGAAAACAAGAAAAAAGTACCCATTAGCAACGTGTTTGGGTTCCCATCCAGCAATGTTAGTTGCATCAACAAGTGCTTTTTTCCATGATTCAACTATCATCTTCTTCTGCTTCTTGTGTTTGGCAGCAAATGCTTTACCAAATTGACCTTTCTGTTTTCTGACATCAGATGGATCCACGTGATAGAATATAGGGAAAACGATTTGCCCTGTTTCGTTATCCCTACATTTCATAATATGTGAAAGTTCATCCAAACACCATGAAGAATCGGCATAGTTTTCAGAAAATATGATCACCAAAATCTGCGATGATTCTATAGCTTTCAACAGTGCTGGGCCGATGGTGTCACCCCGATCAAGAGTTACATCGTCCTTGTAAGTAAGGATTCCATGTTGTTGAAGAGCAGCGTAGATATGGTCTACAAAGGTCTTGCGGGTATCTTCACCTCTAAAACTAAGAAACACATCATACTTCCAACACTCAGATGACGATGTGTTTGGAATGGGTACAAGTGGTAGACCACCAGCACCAGCATCATCAACAACACCGGCACCACTACCATCACCGCTATTTGTGTTGCCACTGCGTGAGAATAACTTAACTAATATGGCAGTAAGTATAACAACCACTGCCGAAACAATGAGACCTCCCACCGTTGTTGTAATTTCTGTCATTGATGATGATGTGTTTGGAATAATAATATACAAGATTGATGTGGTGGCGATTAAAATTTAAAACATATATTATTTCATATGAATTTTCAACCAAATCTTCCCTCATCAATTATTTCACACTTTCTTTTTTTGAGCTTTCTTCATACTCGCTACGGTCAAAGAAATATGCAGGAAATTTCATGGGTGGGGACCAGGGACATCACATAAATACTTTCTTATACTTTTTTCTTTTACTTTTGCTTTACGATATTACTACATTATTTTTAACCGTAATTTGTAAAAATGACAGGAAAGAATCAATGTGAGAAAAAATCAATTTGTAATGCTATAACTATTAATAGGTAGATAATGCAATCTTCATTTTTATTTTTTTAAGGCATTAGATCGTAGCTTTTAACATTAGCTTTAACTTGAACCAGTAATTTTGAGAATCAGCGTAAATGAGAAACTGAGTAAGAATGGACATTTTAACTGAAATCACAAGCAATCGCGTATTACGGAGGTACTAATTTATCTAATGAAGCTGGGATCAGAAGCCTAAAGTCAACCCACTGTGTGAAGAACGTGCGTGCCTCAGATTAGATGCCCCTTGATTAAACAATGTTTATGACCAACTCTTATATACTAAACAAATCATAATCCGTTGTGATCATGTCCCTTTCTTCAACCTTGGAAATTAATCGGTGGCCAATAATGTAATTCATTATATGCATTATGAAAGTCACTTCTTTTTGTGTATGAAAATCCATAAAAAGATATTATATCTGGTGGCTTACACGTTGAATAGCAGTGTTAACAGGATCTCAAGGAACCTCTAAGCAACCTTATAGAGGAAACATACAAACTTTTTCTAAGGGCAGGAAATCAACATATATATATTAGAAACTAGCTTCATAACCCGCCCGATGGGCGGGTTTGCTTCATATTATTGGTTGACAATATCTAACTGGAAGTAAGTAAATAATGAATAACGACAAATATGTTAAACACATAAATTGGAAACGAAAAGACATTGTTCATGTACTATATGTAAAAAGAAAAATGATAAGTGTGAGAACAAATAAATTACATGATGCTTATTCAAATACATGATAAAAATTCTTTGTACACAATGTTTATTGTAAAAATTGAGCATTCACCATCTTTGTTACAACAAAGAACATTGATACCGTTTTTGTCTCGACTCTGGAAACAACTGCATAAAGTTGTCAATCGAGTTTACTTAATACTGATAAACGATGATGTATTTCTCATCTTGTTCCCACCCAAAGTTTAAAAGTACGGAAACGAGTTTCGAGGCGTTTTCCCTCCGCCTCAAGAGGCGTAAGCCTCGAGGCGGACCGAGGCGTAAGGTCGAGGCGGAATTAAAAAAAATATAGAAATTATATATATATATATATATATATATATATATATATATATATATATATATATATATATATATATATATATATATATATATATATATATAAGTTTTAATAAGTATTTATATATTTTATATACATACTTTATAAACTTTTATATATAAGTTTAAGACTTAAATGTAAACTATTAAAGATAGAGGGGGTCAAATGTTTAAATACACAAACTTATTTTAAACTTTTTGAGACTAAATGTAAAATAGTAAAAGATAGAGGGGTTAAATGTTAAAAAGTCTAAACTTATTAAAACCCTAAAAGAGTAAAACAAAGTTCCAGCCGTTATATCTTTCTTCCCTCTTTCCACTCTTCCTCCTTGGGTTTCTGGCAGATGTTGCACCGCCGCCACCGGAATTCGTCGCCGGAAATCACGAATCCGGCGCTATATGGGGTTAAAAACCCTAAAAGTAAATCGATTCAAGGTACAAAATCAATACTATTGACTGATTTGGCTAAAAAAAAAAGAAAATCCGCCTCGGCTCAAAGGCGCCGCCTCATACGCTTCACCACCGCCTCAGGTACATGAGGTGTACGTTCCAAAACACCCCCCTGAGGCGCCGCCTCATATGCGTTTTATGGCCGTTTCGCCTCGAGGCGCCGCCTCAGACCGCTTTTTTAAACCATGTTCCCACCATGTCAAATGTTCCCTGGATAAATTAATGAAGAATTGCATCGACAACTCTAAATATCGCATCCTGTGACAATAATAGGTGATATCAGATACATATATAAATAATTCAGTAGTTATGATTATTTTTAGCATGCATGAATCTCACGACAAAATTCTTAAGAGCATGTAACTATTTTGTTAACCAATTTTTTTAGAACCCATGTGACTAATTTGGCCACAAGAAAAGAAATGGACACTATTGCACTTAAAATGTTCTATTATTAAAAATGATGGTTCTTTTAACTGAGTTAATAAGAGTTTTCATCATGCACCAAACATGATACAACTTCAGCTATCATAAACAGTGGTATAAATTATTAGACGACCAAACATGTACGCTACTTCAGTTACATCAAGTAAAACAACATAACCTTATACAGGCTGGTTTTACAGCTGAGAAAGTCACACCACTACTTTCTTCTCATGCCTAAATATTTATTTAGAAGTAGATATAATGTGGTTATTTATGCATTTAAATTGTCTCACTCAGCATCTTCCAAACATCGTCCACTATTATAGCATAATTCAGCGGCTTTGCCAACCACAAGATGCCAGTGGTTTTACTAAATAGTATCATAAATATGAACTTTCTAGGCTCTTTCTTACAGAACAACGAATCTAAGGTGACAATTACATAAAGTCTACTCAATCATATTAAGCCTAAGCTCTTTTCCAAAGAATATCTTAACTAATTCAAACTTACTTTAACATAGTTATCTTAATCAAACTTTCAGAAAAGCTTACTTTAACTAAAAAAGAGCGCAAGAGCTTAGTTTTTGGTAATAAACATATCTTTTTTCGTGGTGTGATGTTATCCACAAGGCTATTTAATAGCAATTTCCATCCCAATATCCTAAGCCTTGCTTATGTTCATAATATCGTGACTTCGGTGAAACTAATAATCCTATAAACATAATGATAACTGCTTATGTCATATTCAAAGATAACTAATCAATTGTGAGTTTGGTCGTGAGTTTGAGGATTCCCTACAAAATGACATAAGTTTGCCATTTGATAGATGGGTAATCAACTAAAAGGTGTCGCATGTTACCTGATCTCCCAGCACTCTACACATCTATGAAAGTTCCAGTATCCAACAAATGGTATCTGTGGAAAACTAGAAGGGGGGGGGGGGGGTTGAATAGTTTTACGTCCTTTTAAAATTTATAAGCACAAGTTTGTTTTAAAATTTTCGATTCTTGTTTATGTGAATTCAATACTTGTACTATATGAACACTTGTATAATAACTAACTAACAAAACTAATATAGTAAAGGTAAATAAATAAGTAATGAGAAAAGTTAGAAAGATCAAACCACAACACAAGGATTTATAGTGGTTCGGCTACAAGGACACCTTCCTTGTTCCTACTCCACTCCCCGAGTCACCTACTCGAGAGTTTTCTTCACTATGTCAACAAACTCCCTTATGGCGGAGAAAACCGTACACACCAATATACACACCAATTTACACACCAATCTACATACCAATCTACACACCAATCTTCACACCAATCTACACACCAATCTACACACCAATCTTCACACCAATCTTCACACCAATCTACACGCCAATCTTCTTCACACCTAGCTTTTGCACACCAATCTTCTACACACCTTCTTCTACACACCAATCTTCACAACTATCCTACTTCACTACTAATCAACTTCTACTATCTACACAACTTCTATATCTTCTAAGCAAATAATAACAAGCACAACACAATATTCACAAATGAATATATATACACTATACACAACAACTCTTCAACACTTCTTGAACTTGGTTGTAGAGAGTTCTTCTTTTGCACTTAGAATGAGAATGGATGATGAGGGATTGAATCACTTGAAACAAGGATTAATATACAAATGATCAAAGGGTTTTTGATGAGTTTTAGATGATTGTAGATCTGAAAATTTCGTGCAAAAGGTGAGGAAAAATTCCAGAATTAAGGTGGTATTTATAGGGGAAGAAATCTGACAGTTTCTGACAGGGGAGCCTGGCCGGTCCCCTTAAAGCATGGCCGGCCCCCTTAAAATTAAGGGGACCGCCCCTTATAATTAAGGGGGCTGCCCAACTGTAACGGCCAGAAAACCTGTCTTTTAGTGGGGAAAGTTTATTTGGTGAAAAACTAACTGATTTTGGTTAAATATTTGAAATCATATATTTAGTATGATTAAAACATTTTTCCTTATTACCAAAAGTGTTTTTCAAAAATATATAATAAGATTATATAATTAAATAAACTTTGTATTAGTTAATTAAATACCCCTTTGATCATGAGATGTATTAAGCACTTATTTATCCATACCTTAAGTGATTAAGTTGGATATAGTGATATAAACTAGTTTAATACTTGTTTACGTAGTAATCAAACGATTGACGAGTTTACATTTTGTGATCGTCAAAATATAGAGATATCGAAAAATATAAATAACGTTTTCATACATTATTTATGTCAACAATCTCCCCCTTTTTGATGATTACAAAATTTAAACTCATTAGTCGAAAATTAGTCTATATACAAGTATTAGAGTGAGTTTATATCACTTCTCCCCCTTTTTGTTAGCATCAAAAAGGTTTTCCCAAGTTGATGGAAGCTCCCCCTTGAAGTATACTCCCCCTCATTTTGAGGCCAAAAGGAATTGGGATATGGATATCTTGCAAAAATATTTAGTGGCAAGCAACATATATATATGGATATAGCATGCAAGAGTAAAAACATAACCATAATATTAATGATATAAAAGAAAGTTACATCAAACATAACAAAAGCCTTAAAGGCTTACAATCATCATAGAAATAATAAACCAAGTCTCAAACGTAAGAGTCCTCTCTAGAGCTTGCCATCCAAAAGGGTTTAACACAATTTTATTTGTGAATCACCATACATGTTTAATTGGGAGGAATGGATGGTGAACATGGAGATGGTGATGGTGGAGGTGTGTTTGTTGATGGTGGTGGAGGTGTTGTGTTTGTTGTTGGTGGTTGATGCAACATGTTTTCAATATGAGAAAACATGTATTGGATCTCATCTCTTAATCCGAACACAATTGTTCGGTTGTGAATGCAACAAAGGCAAGTGTCTCCATGAGCTTCAAGTAAGCTCCATGGGACGGGGTTATTGGTTGGTGGGTTGATAGGAGATGATGAGAAATGTGCATCAAGGGGTGTTAATGGTGATAATGAGAGAGTGAGTGCAAGAGATGTGTTCTCATTGGTAGGTTGTGATGGTTGATCAATTGTTGGAGGAGATAAGTGGGTGTTGATGTAGTCATTTATGGATGAAGTGGATGGTATGGAGGAAGTGGAGTTTCCATTTGTTGAAGGTGTTTTTGAGGGTGCATTTGGTGCACTAGGAGATGAACATTGAGGTGGTGGAGATGGAGTGGTGTTGTCTTCATTTGTAAGATCAATGAAGAGTTGTTTGGGTGGTATAATGACAAGTTTTTGTTTCTTGGCATTGTTTGAATGGGTGGTTTTTGGTGATGACATGATGATGGTTTATGAGTGATGAGGATGATGAATGATGAATTAAACATGCATGGGGATTATATAGTGGGAAAACATGTTTAGAAGTGGAATTATTTTGAAATTGTAATGTTATATTCCAAAATCAGTTTGGTTTTTAAGAGTAATGATAGCTGGGACTAGCAAAAGGGATCACATGATGCAAAAGAAAACAGTGTAAAAACTGTTTCAGATGGCCGGTCCCCTTAAATGGTGGCCGGTCCCCTTAATTTTAAGGGGGCCGCCCTTTATGATTTAAGGGGGCCGCCCATCTGACGACCCAGAAATCAAAAATTTTCAAAAATTTTCTGGAAAGATGTTATGTTCTGGTTTGAATGTGCAGCAAGCTCAATTTGGACATTTCACATTTGTTTTGGTTTATTAGAAAGCATATATGTCATATAGTTATATAACCATTAACTAATCATGCAAACATATATATAGATCAAGAGAAACATGCATAAAAATATCAAAGACAATCAAGTTATCATCCTAAACACATATTCAAATAACAAGTATTTCCGAATAAACTTCGGACAAATAGCACACAAGACATAAAAATAAAACATTGTTAAACAAGCATAATCCGACCATATCATTTCTTTTTCTTCCCGAAGATACCCTTCAAAGTCTTCCCAATAGATTTGAAGCCACCTCTAACTTCTTCGTGCAAGCTCTTTTGTCTTCTAAGCATCTCGGTAGTTCGTTCATGAAGCACTTCTTCAGTTTGATCACTTGGAGATGGAGTAGAATAGTTGGGATAATCAAGATCCTCTAAATTGTCAACGAACTCAGAAAACGAAGGGGTACTAGCATCGTCGATGTTTTCCTCCTCATCGTCATCATCTTGCCTTGAGGATGATCCATGAAAGCTATGACGACGAGGTTTACCCTTGTCACTTCGAGTTCGTCGAGCTTGTTTTAGAGCGAGAGTACGTAGAGTGGGGTAGATGGACTCATAAATACTATTGTCAAGATCGGGGTAGTACTCGATAACATGACGATAGATACGAGTAAGGAACATTCCATATGGAAGGTTGGCTTTGGGAGTTTTTCTAGCACACTCAATCCGTTTGATAAAGAAGTAGGCCAAATTGTACGGCTTTTCGACAGCTATACAATACAACATGTGAGCAAGGCTAGCCGGGAGATGGTCCCGGTGACCTCCAGTACCAAACGCATTCTCACGAATGAGTTCTTCCCAACGCTTCATGTGTGGGCTTAATTCTTTGAGGAGAAGTTGGTATGGAGAAATTTGAACGTTTTTGGATTTTATTTTTCGACTTGTGGTGGC
Source organism: Artemisia argyi (assembly GCA_030686995.1). Lineage (NCBI taxonomy): Eukaryota > Viridiplantae > Streptophyta > Magnoliopsida > Asterales > Asteraceae > Artemisia > Artemisia argyi. The sequence goes on from CM060705.1 coordinate 180,564,336, forward strand.
ACGATCTATACCAAGGATTTGACGAATTTCGTCGGGATGAGGAATTTCGTCGAAATAAGGACCGAAGGTTGGTCGATAGCGATTAAGAGATTCGAGGTCCCACTCGTTTGTGAAAACGGCTTGACCTCTAAAAGGAATTTGAAGGATATGACCAAATTGTTCGAGAGTGAGGGTGATAAATTCATTTTGAATCATGAAGGAGATGGTGATGAAACCAAGATCATTGGTTTGGACGGTGACTTGGCTATAGAAATCCATTATGAAACGAGGAATGATAGGTTCATTAATTTAATAAAGACAATTGAAGTTGATGCTTGTAAACACGCGATTTATGTAGTCGGATTGAGCAAAAGCAAGATCTACTACACGTCCCTCATGAATATTTCTATCTTCAATTTGACGATAGATAAGTCCAATGGAAGGAGATGTGGTAGGGAGTTGAGAAACTTTAGGAATGTAGTTTTTAGTGTGAGAAAGATCTTCGGTAATTGCTTTGGGCATTTTCACCTAAACACATCAACAATTCAAAAAGACCAAAATAAATATAAAGAAAGATAAAAATATATGTTTATTGTCAAGGCTTATGTTGGAACGTAAACATACTTCGTTACTAATCCTAAGAAGTAGATTACCATGTTCCTTAATATTGTTTTTAACTCGTTCTAGATATACTTTACGATGTTTAATTAGTAGTTATGGACAAATCCAAACGCCCCTTTAAACATCTTAATACATCATGAAATTTACTAGATTTACATTAGATTGTAAAACTAGCTATTTCTTGCGAGTTTCTTATGCATGTAATTTGTTTTTGAAAAAGAAAAAAAAAAAAAATGGTTTGTATTTTTTTTTTTTTTTAATAAAAGTGTCATTTTTAGTAATAAACCAAACGCTTCCTTAACTAGTGACTTATAACTCAAGTGCGTCAATATACATATGAATTATATATCTTGACGAGTTCGATAAACAATTTTAAGGTTTATAATTATAATGAAGTTTTATAAAAATTATAAAAACTATGTTTTGATATTATTTGGACATAATCCAAACACCCCTATATTGTGAACCAATATAATTTTTCTTAGTCGAAAAATGTAATTTCAAGTTTTATAAGTTACAAAAGTATAATGTGATTAGTTTTAACACGTTTTCAAATCATTATTCAACAATGAGCTTACTAAAATTTTTGAAAAGGAGTGTATGAAATTTTTCAAAAATTTTCGACATGATAGTTTATAATAACTAGTATCTAGTGTTGATTAATCATCCTAATCCTAGGGGAAGCATTTGGTTATGGAGTTTTAAGGCTTAATTCGAAAGAAATTATGAAATTTGACGAATTTTATAAAACATGCATAATCATGAGTATGATCAAATAAGATGAAATTAGATGAAATGTGTTATGAAAAACTTACAATAAGTAATGGTGATTATGTTAGATGAATTTGCCCTTTGCGAATTAACCCGAATTATGTGATTTGGAATTGATTTGAGAGGTTTTTGGGTTTTGGTTTTCGTTACAGCAGGAGCAGAGAAAGAGAGGGATGAAAAAATGGAGTGTTTGGCAAAAGGAAGAAAGGGAAAAACGGGCTTGAGCTCTCAGAGGGCCGGTCCCCTTAAACATTAAGGGGGCCGCCCTTGTATTTGCTGCCGGTCCCCTTAAACATTAAGGGGTCCGCCCTTAAAAATTTGATATTTCAAGTTTTGGTTTCTGGAACAAACAAGAAAATATTTATATATATATATATATACTAGATTTATATTTAATCAAAAATACGTTGAAGAGTATACGCACGAGAGGAATTACTTGACATTTTTACTTGACATTTTGTCAATAAAATTTTCTTGATCGTTTCGGATGAAATTCATCAAGTTGTCAAGCACACGAGAAAGTTGTGGAAGGTTTATAAGTATATATATATATATATTTTATATAGTATGGGCTTATAAGACGAGAACATAGGAGGGAGACGTATGCAACGGAAGCCGGGAGTTTGTTTCATCCATAGATTTTTCGACTCATCTCACTTCATCAGCATGAGTGTTGATTGAACATTAAAGTTCAATAAGGCAAATGGGGAAAAGAAATGTTCGTAAACGAACAATCTCTAGTTCTAGAAAATCAACAAATGAATTTCCTAGGTTATAAGATCCTAAATATAGCTAAGTATATAATTATATATATATATATATATATATATATATATATATATATATATATATATATATATATATATATATATATATTTAGCTATAATATAGTTTTTTTTAAAAAAAAATAGAGATTAATAAGTCAAGTAAAGCCACATAAATATAACACACTAAACTAAGCATGCATTTCTAGACAAGGAACTTAAAAGGAAATGTGTACCTTTTGTCTTTAATGCGTTAATCTTCAGGGTCTTCAAGAAGTAAATCGGACAAGAGGTGACAATGAAAAGTTCCATGTTTGGATGGCGAATATTATTTACGTTGGTGCCCATTGTTTCATTTGTCCATAGTCATTTGGTCCGAACATGTTTTGTATTTGACTTGGATGCATATAAGGTGGAAACATTCCCCAAGGATTGAAGTTCCACATTTGTTGATTATAGTTAAAGTTTCGTCTATTATGGTTTGTTCTTGGTTGAGGTGTTTTAGGTCTAGGATAAGAATTATTTGGTTTCCTAGGTGGTGGAGTTTTAGATCTTGTTTTAGATTTAGATGATCCAACTTCGGTTTTTAAAGATGGTTTATAAAATGGCTTTATTTCTTCATTACTAGCGATATGTATTGTTTTATTTTTTATGAGTAAATGTTTAGGATTAAGTATTGAAGGTTTTGGTTCATTTTCAAATTTAACGTTTTTAGCTCCACTTGTTGAAGATTCAGTTGAGTTAAATCCTAGTCCGGTTTTATCTCCTGATATTCTTTGAATACTTATTATTTTACTAAGTGAGTTACTACTATTTTCAAATTTATCAAGTTTGCAGATTTCATCCTTAAGTATGTTGTTTTCACTTTTAAGCTCTTGACATGTTTTACATTCTTCAACAATTTCTTTTCCTTTTTCAAGTTGACGTATTTTAATTTTTAGTTCAAGCACTTCATTTTCTAGTTGGTTGTTTATGTATTTTAGTGATTTATTTTTAGCCATAACCAGTTGTCCTATTTTACATAATCTATTGTATTCACTATCTAAATCTTTTTCATCTAATGATAGATTTTCATCACTAAAGTATTCGGATTCGGAACGTACCTCACTTGGTGATTTGGCCATGAGACACTTTTCATCCTTTGTTGTTTCATTCTCATCTTCATCACTATCACTCCATGCACCTCCAATGAATGCTCTTTGATTTTGATCTCTTGTCATCATTGGACATTTTCCAATGAGGTGATTCGGATCACCACACTTGAAACACTTTCTCTCATTCTTGCTATACTTGTCATCATTATTCTTTTGAGATGTTCTTCTTTCATCGTGTGGTTGTCTAACGAATCTTCCTCGCCTTTTGAAGAATTTCTTGAAGTCTCTTACGGCCATGGCATATTCTTCGTCATCGCTTTCGGAAGATGAGCTATCTTCGTTGTTGGATTCCTTTCTAGCTTTCAAGGCGATTGACTTGCTTTGCTCACGTTTTCCTTTAACCATTTCAGAGTCCTTCTTTATAATTGCTTCGTAGACTTTCAGATTTCCAATTAATTCATCAAGTTGTAGTGTTGACAAATTCTTTGATTCTTCAATAGCCGTCACTTTAGCTCGCCATTTTGGGTGAAGAGCTCTAAGAAATTTCCTAACAAAATTCTTACTAGAGAAATTCTCATCAAGTGCTTTTAAACTTGTGATGATAGTGTTAAATCTAGCAAAAGCATTATCAATTGATTCCTCTTCCGGAATCGTGAATTGCTCATATTGTTGAACAAGTAGATCTATTTTGTTATCTTTGACTTGATTATTACCTTGGTGAGTTATTAATAAAGAGTTCCAAATTTCTTTTGCGGTTTCACACATAAAGATCCTTTCGTACTCTTTACGTGGTAGCGCATTATAAATAACCATTTTTGCTTCATTATTTTTAGCAAGTTTTCTTTTTAAATCATCATTTTTTTTTCAAAAGGTACGATTTCATCTTTCTTAGTTTCGGGGTTATTTTGAATAGGTAAAAAATCACCATTGGTAATAACATGCCAAAGATCTAGATCTTTTGATTTCACATAAGTTTCGAATCGATTTTTCCAATATAAAAATCCATCACTTTCAAATAGTGGTGGTCTTTGCATAGATTGCCCTTCTAAATATTTTTCAGATTCCATGGATCGTTACAAGTTTTAAAATACAATATATTTTAAAAATCTTGCTAGACCTGGCTCTGGTACCAATTGTGGAAAACTAGAAGGGGGGGGGGGTTGAATAGTTTTACGTCCTTTTAAAATTTATAAGCACAAGTTTGTTTTAAAATTTTCGATTCTTGTTTATGTGAATTCAATACTTGTACTATATGAACACTTGTATAATAACTAACTAACAAAACTAATATAGTAAAGGTAAATAAATAAGTAATGAGAAGAGTTAGAAAGATCAAACCACAACACAAGGATTTATAGTGGTTCGGCTACAAGGACACCTTCCTTGTTCCTACTCCACTCCCCGAGTCACCTACTCGAGAGTTTTCTTCACTATGTCAACAAACTCCCTTATGGCGGAGAAAACCGTACACACCAATATACACACCAATTTACACACCAATCTACACACCAATCTACACACCAATCTTCACACCAATCTACACACCAATCTACACACCAATCTTCACACCAATCTTCACACCAATCTACACGCCAATCTTCTTCACACCTAGCTTTTGCACACCAATCTTCTACACACCTTCTTCTACACACCAATCTTCACAACTATCCTACTTCATTACTAATCAACTTCTACTATCTACACAACTTCTATATCTTCTAAGCAAATAATAACAAGCACAACACAATATTCACAAATGAATATATATACACTATACACAACAACTCTTCAACACTTCTTGAACTTGGTTGTAGAGAGTTCTTCTTTTGCACTTAGAATGAGAATGGATGATGAGGGATTGAATCACTTGAAACAAGGATTAATATACAAATGATCAAAGGGTTTTTGATGAGTTTTAGATGATTGTAGATCTGAAAATTTCGTGCAAAAGGTGAGGAAAAATTCCAGAATTAAGGTGGTATTTATAGGGGAAGAAATCTGACAGTTTCTGACAGGGGAGCCTGGCCGGTCCCCTTAAAGCATGGCCGGCCCCCTTAAAATTAAGGGGACCGCCCCTTATAATTAAGGGGGCCGCCCAACTGTAACGGCCAGAAAACCTGTCTTTTAGTGGGGAAAGTTTATTTGGTGAAAAACTAACTGATTTTGGTTAAATATTTGAAATCATATATTTAGTATGATTAAAACATTTTTCCTTATTACCAAAAGTGTTTTTCAAAAATATATAATAAGATTATATAATTAAATAAACTTTGTATTAGTTAATTAAATACCCCTTTGATCATGAGATGTATTAAGCACTTATTTATCCATACCTTAAGTGATTAAGTTGGATATAGTGATATAAACTAGTTTAATACTTGTTTACGTAGTAATCAAACGATTGACGAGTTTACATTTTGTGATCGTCAAAATATAGAGATATCGAAAAATATAAATAACGTTTTCATACATTATTTATGTCAACAGTATCGAAGTTGATTTGCAGAGCTCAATATAGTACTAACTGTTTCAATAAACAAATATTGGTAAACATAGATTACAACATCATAATTTATCGTGAAAGATAATATGATTACTGACTTTACCTCTCATATAGTTGTATCATTCTTTCCCCTACGGAAAAGCTTCACAGCAGAACATAATACAATCTATACCAAAAGAGAGAATAGAAAATTAGTTCACTTAAAGTAAAAAGGTATATCAGTCTTAAGATTGCACATGAAGGTAACCGAAGATTGAATCATAGGTACAACGGGTACCTGTTGATGCAGGGGAAGGACCGTATGGTGTCAACTATTGGTGATTTGTAACCCTTGATTAAGCAATACCATATGATCAACCATCACCTAGAGATTTAGGAAAATATAAGCATTAAACTAACACCTGATATTGCAAAAATTATTACACCAATATGAGGATCCAAATATAGTCAATTGTGCAAAGAATGTGTAACATCTTTAAAAAAAAAATTGGGAACACAATTCTTAACTAAGTATCTCACTGGAAATGAGCAAAATGGGCTGTTGGGCCCGCTGGATAGGTCATGCAGGGAATAAAAATGCCTGTTTACCTGAAATTTCTCTACCGTTGTACTCATATTCTTTGAAAATAGGTTTAGGACAGCCTGCACAAATGAAAAAAGTGAGTTGTGCACTTTGTGATCCTTGACCAGAAATAAATGAAAGATAAATGAACCGTAACTTACTCTTCAAACAAAGGTGGAAGCAAAGTAATACTACTAAAGTTGGTTCTTCTAGGTCTTACAATTGTCTTTAAATTATATTGAGAATCAATAAACATTAAGCACTTGTAAAAAAAAAAAAAAAAAAAAAAAAAAAAAAAAAAAAGGCAACCTTGTACGAAATAACTTTCTGATGTTAACAATTAGGAGTCATCATGGCATAAATGATTATAATGGACACTATGTAAATTTAATTGCAAACATAACTTCAAAACACTTTTCCTAAAACTAATTGGTACCTTGTAAACGATTGAATAGAAGCAATAATAGCAATGAATTCAGCTCCATTTGTCTTGTCAAGCACTTTTCCTAAAATTACATATTTATTAATCGTGTTTATTAAACATCAATTAAGAAATATAAAACATGCTTGTTGGAGCAGCTGCAGAATAAGGGTTAAATAATGGCAACCCACATAAAAATTCATGGCACCTGCTCATACCATAAGAAATGGTATTAAAAAAAACAAACCATTGGTATCATAGTTCATAACATTATATTTAACGTCTGACAAATAGTTTTTTTAATCAAGAAACCAACCTTCGGGAACCAACCAATTTTGCGACATGAAATTCTTCCGGCACCCCTTCGTGAGTGGTTACAACCATCACCTACAACAAAATGTCACTCTTAATCCTTGGAAGCTATATGCATATTTAATAAGCTAGTACTCATAAAAACAACTAAATTAGATCCACAACTATATAATGTGAAAGAAAAGAGTACCTCATCGCCCATTGGATGACTTGGCAGTAGTTTTAGCATGATATAACGACCTGCATAACATAGTTGGAACATGGATAAATTCAGTGCCAAAATAACACACATACATGTCATTTTAATTGGAACAACCATTGGCAATAGCGTATCTTGTACAAAAAAATGGTGAATTCAGTGAGACATTTTCACAAACACTTGCCGCGTATTCAAAACTAAAACACATTGTCCAACATTGATGGTAAGTGAGACACGCTCGATTAAATTATCCATTCATTAACAGACAAAATGATATATAGAATTGAAAACAAAGCTTGTAACATGATAAATGACATACCTAATATCTTTAACTTACTTATCATATCGGAACCTGTAGCTCGCTCCTCTACCTTAACACCAAGATTTCCAACAATGTGTGATATGAGAAGTGCAATTTCACCAGTATGGAGAATTTGGAGCCCAAAATAACATAAAAAAGTGACAAATAAGAACAAAACCTATCGAGTGCTGGAAAAAATAGCACAATACCTGAACTAACTGATTCACCACTTAAATTCATATATGTTTAAGGCTTTGCTAGTAAAACAGGAACACCATCTACAATACATGTTATGCCAATCCAAATATTAAATCTGCTATAATATAATAACTTGTGAATGTAAAATATATTAGAAAGTGAGAGAAGCTGACAAGCCTTTTCCAAAAATGGCTTTACAAAACACTGTATCCATAGCAATCCCTTCCGACTCTGAAAAAGTATCAATCATGTTAAAGCCGACCTGATATCATAAATGCAATTTAATGGATAAGATAAAAAGGAAATAAATCTTAGTTGTGAGTTGTGACAGGTTAACTTTGGAACATACATTGTGTCTTGTTCCTTTAAACTTATCCTCGGGATTACCCAAACCGACAAACAACCATGGCTTTGGTGTCATAGTTGCCCTTAATTTAATGGCTTGGTTTGTGCAATAAGTTTGATCTCTTCATCACAGTCGTGATGGCATTGTTCCTGTAACAGCATAAAATATACAAATAAGTTACGAAGCCCATCAGAATCATTAATATTTTATAGCAAAGAACTTACATGTTATGTATACCATTAAATTTAGTGGTAATAGTTGGTGGTCGGCATATATTTAGCCATCCCATAAAAGTATCTGAATTGATCAACAATAAAAGCAACCTGAAAATAAAAAATGAATATTAAAAAATGGTTGTTTCAGAAAGTCTTATATAATTAAAATGAGAACATGTGTTCTGTTATAGTTAATCAGAAAGTGATATAACCTATGTACATTATTGTTGCCTTATCCACATCAGATACTGAAGCAACGTGGCTATTCTGCGTAAATTTTAAGGGGTTAGGTGATAAGGCGAAAAATGATCCGTTTTTAGGGGGTCATTTAAGCCCGAATCCGACTTTATTTGATCAAATATTGCCCTAAATCGTTCCTTTTGTGATTTTAGGTACTTGGAGAGTGAATTCTAGAAAAGAAGCCATTTTGGACGTTTTTGGAGCACAAAAGTGAAGAAAACGGCAAAGTCTCAAATTTCTATGCTGGGAACAGTGCATGAAGGCGTCAAGAGTTGCTCTTGACGGCGTCAGAGTCCCAAGAATAAAATACCGTGGTTGATGACGGCGTCACATAGGTCGTCATAAGTAGATCAAGGCCGTCCGAGGAAGTATTTGGCGGCGAGATGACGGCGTCACACCCTTGCTCTTGACGCCGTCACCCCAGTTTTCCTATATATAGTTTTCTAGTTTTTTACATTAAAAAAAGAGAAGTTTTGGTGAAACCCTAAAGACGAATTTGGTGCAACTTTTACAGGTTTTTCAAGGGTTCCAAACCCTTGATACCTTGCATTGTAATTGAGATAAGTGTTCTTCTAATTCAATCAATATGTCTATGTGTTGGTTGTCTATATCTTGTTCTTGTCTCAATTCCATTATGCTAGGCTAGATCTCTTTTGTGTTTGCTTAGATCTAATGAAACCTAGATATTGATTATGTGTTGATTACTTGTCTATTCTTGTCTTGGATGAATGATTTTATATGTTAGGCTTAAGAAAACTGGCAGATCTCCAAATGGTAACATGCTTGAACGTCTTAAGAAACATGAACCGAGGCGTACTAGGTCTTTATTGGTTGTATTTAATGCATGAGCCACTGTTTACAATCCCTATAGTTGTGCTGGGTCATGGTGTAGGAGGAGATAAGAGCTCATAGAATTGGGGAGTTATGTATGCCACCCCATGAATGGTATTAAGGAATACAATCCGTCATCCATACAATTATAACAAGTAATTAACGTGTAAAAGATATCTAGGGAGTAGTGAAGTCTAAGTAAACACAATTTCTCCAATTACTGCTCACAACTTTAGTATAAATTAGTTTATTTTCATTTTCAGTATTTTATTTTGATTATATCTTAGTTTTGGGTTAGTTGAATAGCAACTAATTCCGCCCACTCTTCCAAAACCCGAGATTTTACTTGCTTTCTAAAAAACATAAAAAATACAAAAATAATCATCCCTCATCTTTAGAACTAGTAATTAGGCTTTCTAATCCTAGCGACACTATTCCTAAGCTGAACGATCAATCCCCCGGTACTTGTCACTATACTATACTACAACGATCAGGTACACTGCCTGGTGGGGGTTGTAAGCTTCTCGAGATCCCTTGAGAGGTAAAGCCTGTTGCGATTCCCACGCATCAAGTTTTTGGCGCCGCAGCCCGGGGAATAGTTATTGTCTAGGTTAGGATTTCTTTTTATTAGGTCTACTTGCTAGATTCCTTTCTAGTAAGATTTTTATTTTTATTTTTTAGGTCTTCTTTAGTCTATCTTATTTCTTCGTGCCTTTGTTCGTAACTCTTTACCATCCGACATCATGGAAGGTGGTAACATCTTTGAACTCGTCATCCCACCACAACAAAACCCACCACTAGAACCCCTTAGGCCCCGAACCTTAGGAGAGTATTCCCGACCTAGCCACCAAGGCTACCGAAACACCATTGAGCTCACCGGAGACAATGTGACCCCCTTGCGATCCGACACCATCCGGTTGGTGCAAAGCGGATGTGCATTCCATGGACTTCGTTCCGAAGATCCAAACCAACACCTTAAGGACTTCCTTAAAATCGTAGATTCCATAGACCCAGGTGTTGAAACTAGAGAGACAACCTGATTACGCCTATTCCAATTCTCTCTACGGGATCAAGCTAGTCAATGGCTTGAGCGTTTACCCGCGGGATCCATCACCACATGGGATGATCTCACCACTCGTTTCCTTGCTCAATTTTTCCCACCGGGGAGAACTACTAAGCTTAGAAATGACATCTTGATGTTCCAACAATGTCAAAATGAAACCTTTTATGAAGCATGGATTCGATATAAAGACCTACTCCGAAAAGTCCCTCAGCATGGCATCGAACCATGGCTCTAGATCCAAATCTTTTACGATAAGGTTGACTATCAAATAAGGAAAGCCATTGATTACGCAGCCAAGGGAAGGCTAGATAGACTTAGCGTTGACGAGTGCTGGAAAGTTCTTGAGAAGTTGGCACAATACGAAGAGGAAGGATGGGAGGACCCGATGCTCCCAAGCAAGGTAAAACTTGATTACGCTTGTGCCACCCAAGAACAATTGTTAGGAAGCATCGAGAAGCAGGTAAAAGAATTGATGAGTATTTAGAAACTTGCTGCTGAACCCGTGTGGAATCCTAATCCACGTAGGAATACGGTTATCAGCCAAAATTTTCCTGAACGCTCACGACAAGAGGAATTCGAAGGGATAATGGTAACCTTCATGGATAATCAGGAAAAACAAATCCAGCACCTAGAGGCACGCATGGAAAGCACTCATAAAGCTTTTATGAATTTCGCAGACCAATTCATATCAAGGGTCAAAGAAAAGATCAAAGAGAATTCCATACCTAAAAAAATTGAAAAAGTCTTCGAGGTGTCAACACCTTTGGTGTTTGACCAAGAGGATAGCGGGAGATTTTCCTCAAATGCTTTATCATTAACTACCCCCGTTCTCATAAACACCCCCATGCAGAGAAGAGTTCGCAAATCCATAACATTTTCGTTGGATGTTTGCGAACTACATTCCCGATCTCATCCAAAAAATGTTCTTTTGGTTTTAAACCCGGTGTAAAGAGGTCGCACCTCAAAAACACTACTAATTTGAAACCCCCTATGGAACAACATATTTCTTCTCACACCAATGACCCGTGTATAGGGATCAACTTAGCCAAAACATCACCCGACCCCCTCTACAACCTTACCTCTTTCCGTGACAGTAATGAGACGTTCGACCCTGGTGGACCTCGTTAACGGAAAATCTACTCATGGGTTTTACTAATGTTTAGTTATTCACGCAAAGAGCAGGGACTGAACATGATACTACTCCAAACCTTACCTTACACGGCCATCTGACGGCGTCAGATTTAACTCTTGACGCCGTCAGCTCGATGGATCAGCAATATTAACCCAAAACCAATCACTTTCAACCCATACCCCACAAATCTCACCCAAGGTGCTGCTGCTACTCCGATTCCCCACCTCCCAATTCGACGTCTTCCGCATCCAATCTCCACTTTGTAAGTAAGTTTTCTTCATCCTTTTTCGATCAATTACCCTTAGGACCCGTCAATTTGGGAAACCCCTTTCGCCCGAAACCCCACTCTTGACCCACTATTTGCAAATCGTAATGCCATCCAATTGGTGATTTGTAATCATGGGGTTACCATTTGATGATGTTGTCTCACTCGAATCATGCATTAATTTAGAGAAAACCCATCATGCCTCGGATTCTTTGACCCCTACCCCTGTTTCCTGATTAAAGGAGCGTTTGGGTAATGGGTTAAGAGTTTGAAAATTGATTTTTTCCCTTGCATTTGCATGGTTCTGATTCTGATCCATCTGACGGCGTCAGGATTACTCTTGACGGCGTCAGATGTGTCTGACTGCATAAAGTTTATCAAAATTCTCGTTCTAATCGTTTCTGTTCACTCCACCTTTTTCCAGGAAAATGAGCAAAAGATCTCGTCAACATAAGGGCAGTTCCTCTAGATCTCAAGGGGTCAATTATGGAGAATTAGTCCATAGTTGGAGCGAGTTTGGCGATGTTGGTACTAGCACCAAGTATGCGGAGTTGTGTAACCACCATATTGATGTTGGGGCTGTGGTTGACTGGGATTTTCTGAGAGCCAGTGGGTTGGAGGCTGCATTTTTAGGGAGGATCCGCACAGATGGGTTTGCGGGTCCACAGTGGGAGAGATTGTTTAGGATTAGAGAGACAGTGTATAGTGAGTTAGTGAGAGAGTTCTTTGCGACCTTCCGTTTTGATCAGGCTGAGGCTAGGGCTGATATGGGGGGCACCACTGTGTATTTTAGGCTAGGGGGAGAGTTGAGGTCATGTTTAGTGGCTGAATTTGGTTGGAGGCTTGGGTTATATACTAGTGAGGAGGTTGATGGGACTTTTCTGCTGAGGTTGTTACATGGAGAGACTCAGAGGAGTGAGATGAGGTGTATCACTTTTTGGCCAACCATAGGGGATGGGGTTTACACCTCGACTACTGGGGCTGCATCGATCAGGGACCCCATTGTTAGGCTAGTTCACAGGTGCATCACATACAGCCTGTCTGCACGTCATGGCACTACTCACCGTATCACTGCTTCGGACCTGTTCTACTTGTACACCATATTTTCTGCGGATGTCTACTGCAACATCCCGTTTTGGGTGGCCAGTTATTTGAGGACCAGTGAGAGGGATATTGACAAGGTGTACGGGGGGATGCTCGTGACCCGGTTGGCTCGTTCCTATGGTCTTCTTACTCCTCAGATCATGGGGTACTTGAGCGACTGCGGGAACTGCATGATAGTGAGGGCGAAATCCCTCAGGCAGATGAGCATTGTGATGCAGATGGTGGATGGGTCCTACACCTGGTACGTGGCAGCAGGGCCTACTGGTGAGGATGATAATGATGATGATGATGAGGGAATGCCCCAGTAGCATCAGTTTGCTGGGTATGAGGAGGGGACTGCAGATTACTACCGGCACATGAGCCGAGGAGATTGGCAGGCGCATCAGGGGGCTTGGATGGGTCAGGTGGATGCTTGGAGAACCACCACTGACCAGAGATTTGACTGGATGTATGAGCACACAGTCCGCCAGATGCAGCATCTTTTGACCCGTGATCACATCGAGCCCCATCTGCAGATTGACCCATTCCCTGGGCGCGAGCAGGACTATCCTCCCTATGGATATACTGGGCACCTCCCACCTGGCTATGATTACCGATTTGGTCCTCCCCCTCAGTGATTTGTTTTGATATCTGTGGTTCTTGAACAATTTATTCTCGGTTGTATGATTTGAAACATTTGGTCTTGTAATAGATTAGGATTCTGCCTCTGTTGGCTTTGGACACTTTTTATTTTTTCTTTTAACAAATATTATGCATGTTCGGCTTTTAATTTTATTGATTGGTTAATCTTTGCAACCCATGTTTTGTGTGATTTTATTTGTTTGATTATTATTTGCTTCCGTATGCATGTTTTATTTTTATTGTTGGTTGATCATGTTTCTCAATTAAAATGTGGAAATACTTTACTATGTTGTTTAGCCTAGTCTTAACTCCAACCTAAAGGTATTTTTGCAAAAGATAAGTGTAAGGGGAAACCCCAAATATGTTTTCAAGAAACAAACCGATCATAATTCTCCACAATATTAAATGAACATGTATATTCGTATTTGTTAGAGTCAAATGCTTGTATTGAGTCATAATGAAGTTTTGCAGGATTTTCCAGGAAGTAGGACCAAGTTTTTCCAGAAATTTTCCGGAAACTTAACATAAGAATTTCTGCAGGTCCATTCTGACGGCGTCAGAGTATTACTCTTGACGGCGTCAGGAGTTAAAATCTGGAAATTTTACCGGTTTTGTTTTTCTAACGGAGTCTTATGGTTTTTGTGAATTTTTAAGTTTTATAATCTCTAGGAAATCTGCAAACTTCATTCCACAAGCATTATATCTTACTTTGTTTTCTAGGATTTAGTAACTTATATAGGATGCCGCCGATTTTACGCAAGGTTGTCTTGTCTATTTTTGTCAGGATTTACAGGTTATGTTCGACAAGGAGATGATTTATATTCTGGAAGGGAAGCTTTGATTGTTCGTTTCCTTGGAGGAAGATTTAACCTGGTCAACCTATAATCCATACCGAGCAAATCAGGGGAGTATTTGATTTCATTCTCTTTACTTTTTCACTTTTACATTCTTTACTTGAACATTGGAGACAATGTTCATCTTAAGTGTAAGGGGAGGGTAAAAAGATGATACCTTACATATGCACTTTCGCTTGAGTTTGCTTTGTTTGATAGTAGATGTGTAATAAAACTATGAGAAATACTTGTTAGTGTAATTTTAGCGCCAAATTTAAATTTTTTTACAACATTTAGGAGTGAAACTTTAGCCATAGCAAGCGTCTCATGGATAGGAGGTTGTATAACTAGCACATAACCGTATATTCAGAAAATTTTTCCACCCAAAAATGTGAGGTTCGCCTTTAGATTTGATAGGAAAAGCATTCATTATTAGTGTTTATGAGTGTACCGGTAGCATTTAGATTCTAGAACTTGCGTTAGTGATGCATCCCAAGACCGCTAGTAAGACTACATTCGTGTGGTAGGATTTACTACATGATAAGAGGCATTAGGATCACCCTTGTGTTAAACCCGTATCATAATTACTTGACCATTTAAGTCATATTACTTGGCTAGTTAAGTCAACTAATTTTTCCCACACCTTTAGCGTTGTACTCATTTTTAGTACACGAAACCCCTAGTACACCCCTCCGAGCCTATCTTTTCGTTTCTAACTTTAAGCATTTTACTTAAAGGAAGAATTTGTTACACCCCACTTAAATGTACACCCAAATCGCCTTAGCCTTCCGTGTATGCGCTCATCTTTAGTGCATTATTGTTATATGTTAAACCCTAAGTTAACTTTCTAATTGATTACATGGTTGCTAAGTCGAGTCATATCCTTGTACATATTGTTTTGGGACGATTAGGACTCATGGGTAAAGTACTTATTTTATGAAGTAATGGGGAAGAACATAATATTATTACCCTCATATGTGCGTTAATCTTAAAAGTGCTCCAAGTGTTTTGATTTTCTTAATTCGAGTCATTAGAATAGTTGAATGTAAAGTATGTAAAGATTCAAGTGTAAGGGGAATGTTCATACCCCTATAATGTATTATTTTGGATGGTAGGGTAAGAGTGTATGCAAAAAAAAAAAAAAAAAAAAAAAAAAAAAAAAAAAAAAAAATCGAAAAAAAATTAAGAAAAAGAAAAAAAAAATATAGAAAAAGAAAAAGAGAAAAAACATACGGACTACCATCCCGTTTCATTCTATGTTCATTTTATGTTTTTAGTTATTTTTCATTTATTAGCTTAAGTCGAGTCTAGTTTTGGCTTAGCAACGCCATATTGTACATGTAATTAACCAAGATTGTTAACTCGCCACCAGTAAAACTTCCTTTATCCAACAAAACCGTGTAATTCATATCCCTATACCAAACGTTACAACCCTTTAAAAGACCTCTTTGATAGTTTATCCTAGGTGCTTACGCCATGTGGTGGAGGTTTGATCCTTTCCCAAGCCTATGGTAATCTATTTTGCTATGGCAGGTAGTGAGAGATATCTTCCATTTCCATAATGTTATATTACTTTATTACACCCGAGAGATGTGAGTATCTAAACACTATTTGTGAGGTGCTTGTGTATGACCTTCGTGCTTGTCTATTGGTCTTTAGTGGAACGATTATTTGTTGTAATTACTTTTATATTAGTGTTAAATGACCCCTAACTTGTCTTTCGAGTAGAATAAAAGCGCATTTGCTTGAGGATAAGCAAATCTCAAGTGTAAGGGTATATGATAAGGCGAAAAATGATCCGTTTTTAGGGGGTCATTTAAGCCCGAATCCGACTTTATTTGATCAAATATTGCCCTAAATCGTTCCTTTTGTGATTTTAGGTACTTGGAGAGTGAATTCTGGAAAAGAAGCCATTTTGGACGTTTTTGGAGCACAAAAGTGAAGAAAACGGCAAAGTCTCAAATTTCTATGCTGGGAACAGTGCATGAAGGCGTCAAGAGTTGCTCTTGACGGCGTCAGAGTCCCAAGAATAAAATACCGTGGTTGATGACGGCGTCACATAGGCCGTCCTAAGTAGATCAAGGCCGTCCGAGGAAGTATTTGGCGGCGAGATGACGGCGTCACACCCTTGCTCTTGACGCCGTCACCCCAGTTTTCCTATATATAGTTTTCTGGTTTTTTACATTAAAAAAAGAAAAGTTTTGGTGAAACCCTAAAGACGAATTTGGTGCAACTTTTACAGGTTTTTCAAGGGTTCCAAACCCTTGATACCTTGCATTGTAATTGAGATAAGTGTTCTTCTAATTCAATCAATATGTCTATGTGTTGGTTGTCTATATCTTGTTCTTGTCTCAATTCCATTATGCTAGGCTAGATCTCTTTTGTGTTTGCTTAGATCTAATGAAACCTAGATATTGATTATGTGTTGATTACTTGTCTATTCTTGTCTTGGATGAATGATTTTATATGTTAGGCTTAAGAAAACTGGCAGATCTCCAAATGGTAACATGCTTGAACGTCTTAAGAAACATGAACCGAGGCGTACTAGGTCTTTATTGGTTGTATTTAATGCATGAGCCACTGTTTACAATCCCTATAGTTGTGCTGGGTCATGGTGTAGGAGGAGATAAGAGCTCATAGAATTGGGGAGTTATGTATGCCACCCCATGAATGGTATTAAGGAATACAATCCGTCATCCATACAATTATAACAAGTAATTAACGTGTAAAAGATATCTAGGGAGTAGTGAAGTCTAAGTAAACACAATTTCTCCAATTACTGCTCACAACTTTAGTATAAATTAGTTTATTTTCATTTTCAGTATTTTATTTTGATTATATCTTAGTTTTGGGTTAGTTGAATAGCAACTAATTCCGCCCACTCTTCCAAAACCCGAGATTTTACTTGCTTTCTAAAAAACATAAAAAATACAAAAATAATCATCCCTCATCTTTAGAACTAGTAATTAGGCTTTCTAATCCTAGCGACACTATTCCTAAGCTGAACGATCAATCCCCCGGTACTTGTCACTATACTATACTACAACGATCAGGTACACTGCCTGGTGGGGGTTGTAAGCTTCTCGAGATCCCTTGAGAGGTAAAGCCTATTGCGATTCCCACGCATCAAGTTTTTGGCGCCGCAGCCCGGGGAATAGTTATTGTCTAGGTTAGGATTTCTTTTTATTAGGTCTACTTGCTAGATTCCTTTCTAGTAAGATTTTTATTTTTATTTTTTAGGTCTTCTTTAGTCTATCTTATTTCTTCGTGCCTTTGTTCGTAACTCTTTACCATCCGACATCATGGAAGGTGGTAACATCTTTGAACCCATCCGACATCATGTCTAGGATGTGGGATTCTAAAATTAGTCACAAAACTTGTACTTAGATAAGCAACTTTCTGGGATTACATTATTAAACGGCTTATGTACATGCACATTTTTTACTACGCAGGAGATATTAAATGTTTCAAACATCAACTGCACCAACTGTTCTCTAACAACCTTTAAGAAAGCTAGCAATTTATTAAACTTGACATAAAAGAAACATGACAAATTGACATGATAAAAAAAAAAAAAAAAAAAGAAAAAAAAAAAAAAAAAAAAAATCCTTTATTAGCTTTTTTAGGAAATTCCCACAACAAACCTGGGATTGTAGAAACTCTAGCAATGTTGATGAAACCACTCCTGAGAATATAATGATTATATGATGTTCAAAATAGTGTAACGAAAAAAGGATTAGATTTCCAAGAAAAAAGTGAGTGTAACTAAGTACCTCAAAAGTATATTGGTATTTCATCAAACACTTGGTGTGCTAAAACTCTAATAACAAAGACGTTTCACTTCAGTTAAAGATTAAAAATACCTTCAAGCAGCACAACACATCAAACGATGAATAATAAAAACCCTATGTTTTGGATAATAATGTTTAATTATTCGAATGAGAAGAATGATTTAAATGGAACTTAAAGACCAAACATACCTTACAATGATCGTTCATAGTTAACTCCGAATAATCAATCCCACCAGTGAGTTATCGATTCGAACTACAAAAAGCATAAACCTTATTAATTATAAATCATATGAACATATGTGATTCAGTAATAAAAATCATACAAACATGATATATGAGACTGATTTGGAAGAATGCAAATCAAGAATGTTGATTAACTCAAAATAGGATGGGATAAAGATGGAATGTTTTCAAAATTATGTTGTAGGTTATGGAATGTCAAAATCAGTTTCAAAAAGTGCCAAGATCATACGGAGAGAATCATGGAATGTAGTTAATGATAAGAGTGGTAAAGCTTCCGTATGTGTTTATGTGTTTGTGTTTTGAATTGTGAGGAGTTATTAAAGCATGCATGAATGCTTTGTATACATCTAACACAAAAACCAAGTTGCTCCATTGGTTATCAATATGTTGCATGGGAGGGGAGACCAGGGTTCGATTCCCGTAAGTGTCAAAGTTTTTTTAATAATTTCGTGGTATCATAAAGCTGCCAGCATGTCAAGTGTTGCCTAGTCACATGATGACTCATATTATCCGGTCAGCATGTGATGCCAAGTGGCATTTGAGGGTCATGGTACAACATTCAAAGCATCAAATACAACTCAAAACTTGTCTCATATATATGTAAAGATTACTTATCAGTCATCTTTGACAAATATCATACAATGGCTAAGAAACAACGTCAGTCAATTTACGGTTTGTGAAGTTCTAAACTTAGAGAGAAAATAGAAAGGAATGAAATGATCTTATTTTCATTAAGTGTCAAAATGAGAAACAGATTTACAATATAAAGAGAAAGTCAACAAACTAACTTTACAATTTTACATATTCAGTCCCTACAACTATAGAATTGACTAAAGTAGTCCCTATCTTCCACACTCCCCCTCAAGTTGGATGTTATCAGACTTTGCAACACCCAACTTGGACAGAAGTTTATGATGCTGATCAACAGTTACCACCTTTGTGAAAACATCAGCTACTTGAGCTTTAGTAGGAACATATGATGGATTGATGATGCCTGCTTTCAATTGATCTCTAACATAGTGGCAATCAACTTCAATATGCTTGGTTCTAGCATGAAAAACTGGATTTGCAGCAATGTATAAAGCAGCTTGATTGTCACAGTAAAGATCAACAGGCTTCAACTCAGTAATGCCAAGGTCTTTCAACAAACTAATCAACCAAGTTACTTCACAACATGTTAGAGCCATGGCTCTATATTCTGCCTCTGCTGATGACCTGGACACAACAGCTTGTTTCTTTGATTTCCAAGAGATAGGAGAGTCACCCAGTAACACACAATACCCTGTAGTAGATCTCCTAGTCATTGGACAACTAGCCCAATCTGAATCACAATAAGCCTTCAATTGAACAGCTGAGTCACTGGCAAGCAATATACCTTGGCTTGGTGAGTTTAACAAATACCTCAATAAGTGTTTCACAGCTTGCATATGCACAGATGTTAAAGCTTGCATAAATTGACTTAAGAGTTGAACTGTGTAGCATATGTCTGGTCTTGTCACAGTCAAATAGATAAGCTTGCCAATAAATCTTCTATACACCTCTGGATCTGTCATAGGTGTTCCAACATCAGCCTGCAACTTCAAGTTTGGGTCCATTGGTAACTTGTAAGGTTTATGATTTAGAACTCCCCCTTCTTGCAGAAGTTCTCTTGTATACTTTTGTTGAGAAATAAAAATACCCTGTGCTGACTTGCAGATCTCCAAACCCAAGAAATAACTCAATTCACCCAAATCCTTCATGTGAAAACTAGAACTGAGCTGAGATTTGAGCTTGCAAATTTGAGAGTCATCATTTCCAGTTATCAAAAGATCATCCACATAGACAAGAATGGCTGTGAAACTCTCACCATCTTTCTTTACAAACAATGAGTAATCACTTTTAGACTGTCTATAACCAAACTCAATTAATGCAGAAGACAACTTTGAAAACCACTGCCTAGGTGCTTGTTTAAGACCATACAAGGACTTTTTAAGTTTAAATACCAAGTTTGGAGGATGAGAGGCATTAGCTGAAACTGGTTTGCCTTTACCTTCATAGCCCAAAGGTATTTTCATATATACTTCTTCTTCCAAATCTCCATGTAAGAAAGCATTTGACACATCCATTTGACAAGTGTGCCATCCTTTGAGTGCAGCTATAGCAAGTAATGATCTTACAGTTACCATCTTTGCTACAGGAGCAAAAGTCTCTTTATAATCAACACCATATCTCTGCCTATTCCCTTGTACCACAAGTCTAGCTTTCTTCCTATCCTCACTACCATCAGCTTTGAACTTTGTCTTAAACAACCAGTGACTACCAATTGCCTTTTTTCCAGGTGGCAATTCAGTAACTTCCCATGTATCATTCTCATCCAAAGCACTTATTTCAGAATCCATAGCTTTACACCACCCTGGTACAACTACAGCTTCTTTAAAGTTTGCAGGGTCTTTTTGAGCTAACAAAGCAGCCACAAGATCTTGGAATAAAGGTACAAGAGGTGTTTTGGAGACTTGATTTGCCTTAGGAACATGACTCAAGACAAAGTCTTTGAACTTAGAAGGCACATTAGTTTTTCTAGATGACTTTCTTGATGGTATAGAAGGTTGAACAGGTGCTGTTGTATTATTTGTCACATTGACATTAGTAGGTTGAGGTGATGAATGAATATTAGGTGCTTGTGAAACAGAGTTAGGAGTTGTTTGTGGATTTGTAGCAGATGGCATTGAAATGAAACCAAAATCATCACAAAAGTTTTGAGACTCAAAGTTACAAGGCAAGGTAGTAGGAAGTGGACTCAAAAACTTTTGAATGCTATCTGTTGCATAAGGAAATATATGCTCATAAAAAACAGCATCTCTTGACACAAATGTTGTATAAGTAGCAAGATTGTAAAACTTATATCCTTTTTGATTTGGAGGATATCCTAAGAACACACTTGGAACACCTCTTGGATCAAATTTATGAACACTTCTAGAAGGATTACTTACAATAGCAAAACATCCAAATACTCTTAATTGACTATACTCAGGTTTCTTGTTTAACAAAGCTTCATAAGGAGTTATATTGTTTAGAACAGAAGAAGGCAGTCTATTTATCAAGTATGTAGCAGTTGTAACACAATCTCCCCAAAATTTCAAAGGTAAGTGAGAATGAAACCTGAGTGCTCTTGCTGTATCAAGCATGTGTCTGTGCTTTCTTTCAACTCTTCCATTCTATTGTGGTCTATCCACACATGATGTTTGATGCACTATACCTGACTTTGCAAGTATGGTCCACATTGTCCTTGTACAAACTCTGGGGCATTATCTGATCTCACCACTTTTACTTGCTTTTCAAACTGAGTATGCACCATTTTAATGAATGACTTCAAGGCATTAAATGAATCTGACTTTTGCTTCAACAAATAAGTCCAAGTCACTCTACTACAGTCATCAACTATTGTTAAAAAATACCTAAACTTTCCTTCTATTGGAACCTTATATGGACCCCATATATCTATATGAATCAGCTCAAAAACACAAGAACTATGAGACTCACTTAGAGAATATGGTAGTTTACTGAATTTTGCCATAGGACATGATAAGCATGTATCCAAACAAGACTTAGACACAGAAACTGGCAAATCCTTCATACATTTCAACTTTGAATCAGATACATGTCCTAATCTATGATGCCACAACCCATACAAGTCTGATTGACTTTTATTCACACTACCTAAAGCAGACAAAGAGAACTTTTGCAATGTTGAATTGACTAAAGCAGAGAAAACACTATCAACCTTATCAAGTGGGAGATTCACAAGATGATAAAGTCCATCCTTCTTTTTCCCCAGTCCTGTCACCTTCCTTGTTGTCAAGTCCTGAACAACACAGAATTGTGGATAAAAAGACACAACACATTGTGAGTCTTCTGTCAATTTTGGGACATATAGTAAGCTAAACTTAAAAGATGGTACCACTAATACATCCTTTAGTAAAATACCATTCTTAAGCTTCACTTTACCCACATGTGATATTACTGAGGTTTCCCCATTTGGCATTTTAATTTGTGGCTTAATTTTCAACAAATAAGGGTCAAAAACATTATCATTTACTGGTGTCATGTGGTCAGATGCACCAGTATCATAAATCCAATTCTCCAACACATCTAGCATATCTAAAGAACTCATAAGACATGCTATACCTGCAGCAAAATGATGATCATACTCCTCTGTGTTATTGAACACATTCATCTGATGCATACTTTTCAGTAACTGCTCAAATTGTTGAGGAGTGAAACTTATGTTACCAGTTTCCACATGAGCTGCAGTTCTTGGTTTGTTTTGCTTCAACTGTGACCCTTTGTGTTTTGGATGCCAAGCAGGATACCCCACCTTTTCCCAACATCTCTCAGGAGGATGCCATTTGAACCCACAAATTGAACACTTGTCTTTTACATTTCCTTTGCTGTACAAAGCAGTTGAGTCAATACTAACAGTAGAAGAACCAAACAACATTCTTTGTGACTCCTCTTGTTGCAGCAAAGAACAAGCACTCTCCACATTAGGTAAAGGATCAATCATCAAGATTTGACTTCTTTGATGACTATAATGATCCTCCAACCCATTAAGAAACTGAAAAAATCTTTGCTCCTCTTTTTGCTTACTCAAACTAGCCAAGAACATAGAAATCTCAGGAGTAACATTACTCAACACAGGCAATACATTCATACTATCCAATTCTTCCCAAACACACTTCATCTTAGTATAATACTCTCCAATTGAACTCCCTGACTGTGTGATCTCATATGTGTCCTTATTCAATTTGTACTTCCTAGAACCATCACTCAAAGAGAACCTTCTTTCTAATTGTTGCCATATTTCTGTTGCAGTACCAACAAACATAATAGACCTAGCAATTGAATCACTCACAGAACCCATAATCCAACAAATCACCATATTGTTACAAGTATCCCACAGTTCAGCAAGATTTGGATCAGTTGTTGATCTTGTGACAGTACCTTTTATGAACCCTAGCTTTCTCTTGGTAGACAATCCAATCTCAATAGCCCTCCTCCATGCACGATAATTCTGAGACCCAATTAACTTTTCTTGAACAGTCAAAGAACCAGGTCCATCTGAGGGATGAAGATAGAGAGGATTTTGAAAGAGTGCAGGTTGTGTTGATTGATCAGAACTGGATGACGCCATTGTTAATTTTCAAGAAAACAAGAAGATTTGAACAAGATTGTGCGGAAAACGTGTAAGAAACAGAGTAATACACACACAGAACACACAAGTATGATGTATACAGTTGAAAATTAGTTAGAATTCGGTTACAAAACGGTTAGAACTCCATTGATAGAGCTCTGATACCATGTGAAGCTCTAAACTTAGAGAGAAAATAGAAAGGAATGAAATGATCTTATTTTCATTAAGTGTCAAAATGAGAAACAGATTTACAATATAAAGAGAAAGTCAACAAACTAACTTTACAATTTTACATATTCAGTCCCTACAACTATAGAATTGACTAAAGTAGTCCCTATCTTCCACACGGTTTAAACATGCAAAAAACATATACTCGTATTAAACACGCAACAGCAAGAAACAGAGAGACGCAAGGAGAAAATGTAAACTGGATCTGTTTTTCACAATCAAACCAATAAAGTAATAAATGTGCTAAGGACTTTCTTCGACATTTTGAGCTTTTCTTTGATCATTTTACTTCCCCAGCTTCGGCTTTTGACACTTTTCCATTCTCGTGCTCGTTTTTGTCGGTTTTGCTTTGTTTTTGTCCCTTTTACATATCCCTTCACCATACTATAAGCACGTCTACTTATGTTAAGAGTAAACTTTTCAATGTGCTTCGAGACACATGTTGCATTTACCCTTCCAAAAGTGTAAAAATATATATACAAGCATGAATTTTGACTACTCTATACCAAATTGCCTAGCCCTCGACATTATAAATATTTTTGAAGGAGCCAGCACCACAACAATATATATTAACAGTGACCTTGAAGATCTTTCTTTGAATCAGCATCATCAATAACGAAACCACCAGTGACTGTGATGACTCAATCGGTTTTCGGTTTAATCGGCCGAGTCAGCCCACGCTTTAAAACATTGGTCCAAAACTCCAAACCATAAACATATGTTGATCAACCATAAAATGGCCCTTTAGTACTCCTTTACTAACCACATGTATGTTGTTTTTTTAGTATTCGCAATTGGTCATTAATGTTCAAACATATGTTGATTAACCAAACCATGACCCTTTACTAGCCACATGAATGTAGTATCTCCAAAGCACTGTAGCATATTTTATCATAGCTTAAAAACATGTAGTTATAAATTTTATCTGAAAAGATGAAACAGATTCATAACAGTTTATTATCTTAAATGTGTATCATTTAAGAAAAGTTTTATACACAAATGTTCTCAGATTCTCTAATACATATGATCAAGCTAGAGAGTCAAAGTGCATAAGTCGATGTCCGTGTTGAGTAATTCAGAAATCTCTTGTTCATTCTTGCCTTCGGTCACGGAATCATAATTCATAAGTTTTTAATAAGTGGTCCACCAGGGTATCAATTGATAGCTAGAGTCGGCAGCCTGAAACAAAGAACTAACTTAGGAAACATGCTTCAAACAGTATTTCATAACCTTATTGAGCATCAGCCCGACCCGTTTTAATTTTCATCAAGTATCTGAGGCCCAGAGACCCGAGCGCCGCAATCTTTATCAGGAAACTCAGAAAACATACCCTCAATATAGTCTTGAGCATGGCACAATCATCTTTTCCTTTTCCAAACACAACAGCACCGTTAGTCCTTGACGTCTCGAAGCCATTTCGTCAGGATTTCAATTTTTTATAGCTCGTTAAGTGTAATGGTATTTTTCTTTCTAAAGCTCTAAGGTTATCTCGTCACTACATACCAAGTTGAGCAACCTTGTTCCCCTTTTTTTAACAATTTTTTTTGAGTAAATTACACCGTTAGTCCCTATACTTGGCTCAGATTTCATACGGCATCCAAAAGCGCTGATTTTTTCGTTTTTGATCCAAAATCAAGTTTTTATTACGCCGCTATTCCAAAATCCTGACGGTTGTTTTTTTTTATCTTAAACCCGGTTTAATTTGACCCGTTTTTCGACCCACAGGTTGACCTGTTTTTCGACCGGAACAGTTCAACCGGTTGAACCACCTGGGTCGAACCGGGTTTCAAAACATTATGTTTTAATCCTCATATCATCAAACTTTTATTATTTTTGTTTATAACTCATAAACTTTATTTTTTATCACGAAAACTATTTGCTTCTATAAAATCATGTTGCTAGGCACGGGTACTTGTCTAGTTTTGCTATATACAATCAAAACGTATAAAGTCATATGGTTATTTCCACACAATCGTATCGTACCTTTACGGGATTAACAACACACATGCAAAAACCTGGCAACAAAAGAAGTGATTAACTTATACAATTAATCAACGTAAACCAATAGAAGTGATAACACTAAGTTCAAAACCATAGTAACACAATCAATCTAAATTATGAAACAAATGTCTACATGCGTTCTTGTCCTAAAATACAATCAAATGCAATTTTGTCAATTTCTTATCCATTACCTACAGAAGTGATAAAAGGCAAGTAATTCAATATCGATTTACTTTGTGATTTTTTTTTTCTTTAACAACAACTTTAGTTGTTATAAAAAAAATGAATTTTACTCAAAATCATCTGGATAATCAACTTGTGAAAACAAAAGGGTAGCTAAGATTGAGTACGAGTGGAGGTAATTAAAGAACCCTCATTGTAAAAAGGCATATTGCTTGCATGAGTTTATATATTTTCTTGATTAAAGTTTGTTTTTGATCCCACATAGGTAATATAAAGAAAACGATGGTGGCTTATATACTAAAGTTATGTTGGTCGGCTAAGTTGAAATTAGTATTATGTTATTCTACGGGTAACGCATGCACTGAATGGCATCGATGTGTGCGTATCTATATGATAACTTGTATGATTAATTAATGTTGATATAAATATGGCTAAAAACGTTATTAATATTTTTTGATATTTTTACGTTTTGATAATCATAAAATGTAAACGTACTCATTAAACTAAAGATTATGACGTAAACAAGTATTTAGTCGTAAATATTCATTTTAACAACTTAATCACTTAAGTTATGAATTAAAAAAATGCCTAATATATTTTATAATCAAAGGAACATTTTCTTAATCACTAGATTTTTTATAAAATGTTACAAACATTTTATATCTTTTAGAAAATCATTTTTAGTATTAAATAAATATGTTTAATTCACCATAAATATGCGAATTCAAATTTTCAACCAAAAAGGGTAAAAATGTTCTAGAAAACCTTCTCCAGTAAAAGACAAGCCTAAGAGCCGTTGGAGCCTGGGCGGCCCCCTTAATATTAAAGGGGCCGGTGATTGCTCCCAAACAGTCAGTCACAAATCAACAAAGGATGTTGGTAAATGAGGTCAGACCATGAGGGTGTGTGCAAGTGTGATCCGGTGTAAGCACAGTATTTTCCCGGGTCGTTATGTTCCAACGAGGATTGAAATTGTATTTTGGAAAACGTTTATTGATCGGGTGATTTGGATAAAGTAACATGAATATGATTTAGATGATTACACTAAGCAAATAACAATGGAAATAAACCAAATAAGCAATATTAACAAATACTGGAAACCAAATAATCCTAAAACGTATTTAAAATAAAAAACATAAGTTTAAATTAAAATAAACGTAAACGCGTACAGGAAAAAGTTAATTTAAAGCAGAATTAATCCTATGGGGATGAAAATTACCTTTTTTTATAAACCTAATAATAAAAGAAGATTTTTGAAAAAAGAAAATTATTTTTTTTGATTTTTTAATTATTTATTATTAATTAAAAACTATTTAATTACTAATTAAACTAATTTAAATTATTAAAAATACTAAACTAACTTGGAAAATTATGAAAATTTTGCTAAAACTTCTTAACCATCACAGGAATCCTAAAAAATTATAAAAAGCTCCTACAACTTATAAATAAGCTGTTTGAGAATTTATTTGCTTATTATTAATTAAAAACTAATTAAACTAATTTAATTATGAAAAATACTAGATAAATAGTAAAAATTATGAAACTTTTTCTACAAATACTTTATAATTAAAGAAAGCTAGAAAAAATATAAAAAGTACTAATTGCTTAATAATAAGCAGTAAAACTTTTATTTATATATTATTAATTAAAAACTATTTAAACTAAATTTAATTATTTAAAATACTAAATGAAAAGAGAAAATTATGAAAATTTTTCTACAAATACTATAAGATGGCAGAAACCTAGGAAAAATATCAAAATACCAAAGTGCTTAATAAAAAGCAGTAAAAGAAGCAAATAAGCTAAATTAGCTTAAATAAAAGCTATCACTATAAATTAAAATGGGAGAAACTAAAACACTAAGTACTCCCTAGGGGAGATGGTGCAAGTCACAGGTTTGGTTTTTTCTTTGGTAACCAAGAGGTCTCAAGTTCGAATCCCACCTTGGCTACTTTTCTGTTTTTATTTTTTATTTATTTATTTTAAGTTATTTAATTTAAGAACTTTTTGGTTCATTTAAAGATGAGCGGCTTTAGGAATCAAGATATTATTTGAGCCTGACTATGAGTAGACGCTTCCGCTGATATAAGGTAAATTAAAGGGTTTAACGCTCCGAAAAGGCGGGGTGTTACAGTTGGAATCAGAGACATTGGTTTAATTGAATTAGGTTTTAAGAACCAAGTCTTAAACCGAGTGTAAGTATCAAAGTAGATGACTCAGTGAAAAGGTTTAAGTTTATATAATGTTAGTAGATACAAAAAAAAAAAAATAATAATAATAATAATAAAATCAAAATAAAAATAAAAATATAGTTTTGTTGAATCGAGCAGAGACCGTAGTCGTAGAATTTAGGAATAAAAATACCTTCAATATCATAAGTTAGAAGGATGCATTATATATAAAATTCTCTAGAGAAGGTAATAGGGAAGCAGCAATAATGGAGTAAAATATGAAATGTTTTGTTAAATACTGTTGTAGCAGGAGATGAATATATTTGTATGCATTATTTGATAGAATTAAGGTCATTGTAGCTGTTGTCAAGCTTATAGAAAAAGAGGCGCAATATAAAATATAAACACAATATCATTAGGGAAGAGATGAACAAGTAAGATTTGGAGTTTGGATGACCCAAAAAAATAAAAACATATGTATTGTAAGAAGAAGATTTTTTTTTTCAACTGACAGTTAAGAAGACTCTAGACACTACGTATTAGTAAGAATACGTTAGTAGGACCTTTCACTAATTGGCATTTTGATGTTTTAAACTTGTTAAGTTTCGTTCAGTTTCGTGAAAACTTACCTTTTTATTTATTGCAAGAGTACCTTTGTTACATTAACTTTCTAATAAGGCATAAGAGTTTTAAATGAACATGATGTTATCTCAAGGTATCTAAGTCCATATATCCGGACTAAATTTTGGGTACAAATTTTTTTTAGGAGGGAAGAGTTGTAATACCCGAAATTTTATTGAATGAAATTGGTGGTTTATCTAACTTCGGGTATTAGATATAAATTAAATAATGGGAAATAATTGGCTAAGGGTTGTGTTTGCATTAAATAAAAGTGAATGGTATTAAATTTGTTAAATAATTTGGAAAGTTAGGAAAAAGAAAACGTAGTTGAATTTGGCCTCTTATGATGTGGGTTAATGGACTTGGGCTTAGTCGTGATATTAACGAGAATTTCTACCAAAGTCATCCTTAAATATAACAAACCCTAAACTAAAACGAGTGGAAAATGGCAAAAAGAGATGAGAAGACACCATGAGTTTTGTTTAAGTTATTTGATTTGAGAACGTTTTGGTTCGTTTAAAGATGAGCGGCTTTAGGAATCAAGATATTATTTGAGCCTGACTATGAGTAGACGCTTCCGCTGATATAAGGTTAATTAAAGGGTTTAACGCTCCAAAAAGGAGGGGTGTTACAAAAAAAAATTAATATAAGCTAACTTTTATAAAACAAACTTTACTAAAAAGCATTAATAAGCTCTGTGGGAGCTTGAAAATCCTAACAGAAAGCTAATAAGTTCAAAAAAATGGATTTTTGTGGCTCAAAAGCTATTAAAACAAGCTATAAGCTAAATCTTAAGTGCAATATGGTAAGACCTACTGAGACAAGTGAGAATAAGCTAAAACAAGCCAGGAAACACACTAAGATAGACAAATAAGCAGATTAAATAAAAATCCAAACTCTCAAACCAAACAGTCCAAAGGGGTGAACAACAAGCCTGAATTAAGCTTATTGGATAAGCTCAAAAGCACAAATTAAGCATGGAACCAATAAGCCAGAACAATTGGCTTTCCACAAAGCCAATAAGGTCAGGCTAAGCTTAACTGATAAGCTAAATAGGGGCTTATGAAATAGGCCTTGTGGGACACTGACCCCTGGTGCATGGCAGGTTCTTTCCAAGCAGGCCAAAAGAAGCCCTTGATAAGCTATTTAGAAAAATTATTAAAATTATGAAAAAAATATGTTTGAAGACTTAAGCTAGCAAACATTCAAATTCAAAAATTCCAGACAATTTGGGTAAGAATTGAAGAAATGAAAAATGCAAGGAAAAATGGCTTGAAAACTGGTATGGTGTTGTGAATAAGAATAGAGAGAATGAATATTCTTCTATTGATCATCATGTTTAGGGAATACAAAAGATATATATAAGATAATATTAGGGTAAAAACCCTAATAGATACTTGGGCTATGAGCCTCTTATTAGTTATATGGACATCCACAAAATAATGATCCATAACATATGCAAATTTTATGACTTTTCAAGTTTTAAACTCAGTTGACTTTGGGGGATTTTGAACACTTCCAATTGACTGAAATGGATGTTATAAGCTATAATATGACGTAATTAAGCTAAGTTACCAACTAATGCACCCATATTTAAGATTATGCACTTGAAACAACTCACTGATTTGCAGAAATAGCAAATACAAGTGGATTTAGACTTTTAATTGAATGAGTACTAAATTTA
Source organism: Artemisia argyi (assembly GCA_030686995.1). Lineage (NCBI taxonomy): Eukaryota > Viridiplantae > Streptophyta > Magnoliopsida > Asterales > Asteraceae > Artemisia > Artemisia argyi. The sequence goes on from CM060705.1 coordinate 180,594,803, forward strand.
TTTGTTTGACTAACCTAAATGCATCTATAATGAACTGCCCAAACTAACTTTAGCACCCAAAACAAACTGAAACTAAGGATTGAAGCTTGAACGAAACACTCCCTTAATAACTCAACTGTTTTTAGTTCTTATAGATTTAAGGTGTGTTAAGCTAAACCATGCATGCACAGTGACTAGTTAAGCTATAAGAGATGTTTTTTAGACTAAAATTATGCAGAGATAGGTAATGACATAAACTAAAACAAATTATGCTAATATATCACTAAAACATGCAAATCAAGCAATGTGAGAACTAGCATATAAGATACCATAAATAAGCAATAATATAACTCAAATACACTGAATAGGCTCAAAGACACAGAAAATCAATAGGGATAAGCAGTTATAAGCTAATAAGAAGAAATTGAGAAAATAGTCTAAATTAGTAAAGTAATCTTACCATTACCACTTGCTCAAAACAGAGGTGTAACTTCAACCAATTTCAAGACCATAATGAGTTCCTAAAAGACCTAGAGGTCTTCTCTTCTAGAAAATAAGCCGAACTGCTTATTGAGATGCTTCTTTGACTTTTGTTGACCAAGAGATATTTTGAGCTAACATCTATATAAATGCCTAAACAAGCTCACTAAAGCTATAAAGAAAACTGAAATGAGCTTATACTATTGGAAAGAAGCTTATTGAAGTTTGGTGTTTATAAATGAAAATATATTTTTGGATTTTTTTTAATTTATTTTTTATTATTATTTTTTTTGTTTTTTGTTTTTTAAATGAAAACAAGTAATGACTAAAAAGGCTTTAACTACTTATATGAGGGTGAATGAAACAGAAAACTAGCTTAAACCAATATAATTCAAATAATCAAAAAGAACTTAATAACTAAAATTAAAGTGCAAATAATAATAAACTGAAATTTTATTGAATTAAAAGCTCTGATTACAAGTACTAAAGGTCTACAAGATGAAAATAATAACTGAGAAGGAATTTTAAGATGAATTCAATATTACACTAAGTTACACTACACCTAACTCCCCCAATTGTGAGGTGAGAGTTCTTTTTATAAGCTTCCTGTACTCCTGGTGCTTTCCCACTTTCATTCTAGTCCCTTGGATGAGTTAAAGATGATCCAGACCCTCAAACCAATTTTGGTGGGAAAATTAGATTTGCAATTGGACCTGATAACTGGTGCAGAGAGAGGTCCAATTAATGCATCTTGGACATAGGTGTTTGGAGCGATAAGGTGGCGGTGGTGGTGGTAGAGTTGCAGGGCAAGTGGGGGTGGTGGAGTTTGGCGGGGAGTGAGGGAGAAGGGATGGTGTTTGACTGGGGGTTGACCAGGGTTTTAATAAAAAGGGGGAAGTAGGCTTGGAAGGGAAATGGGCCAAGGGTGGAAGTGGGTTGTGTTTGTTGTATTTGGGTTAGATTTTGGATTTTTGGTTTTGGATAATAAAAAGGGTTCGTTTGGTTTAAGTTATCACAAGGACCATATTTGCAATTTGCTGCAAATCCAAGGACCAATTATGCCCACTTTCTAAACTTGCCATAAGGATCGAAATTGCCAAACTTCAATTATACAAGGACTTTTGAAGTTTATTTTGCAAAATGAATTTCCTAAGGACCATTTCTGTCAATTCTGAAAATTGAGGGACTGAAACTGCCAAATCTTCAAAATTTTCATCCAAGGACTAATATTGACAACTTTTGATTTCCCAAGGACCTTGATTGACTTTTCTTCAACAATAAATGCTCAAGGGCCAATTCTGTCAATTTTGAAACTCGATGGACCATTTCTGCCAATTCTTCAAACTTTTGTTCCAAGGACTATTTCTGGAATTTTGTGATTCCCCAAGGTACATTTTGACAATCTGAGCTCAAAAAATGGTAATTTGCTTCCCCGGCTCTAGCTTTTGACACGTTTTCCAATCTCATGCTCGTTTTTGTCCTTTTTTGCCTGTTTTATGCCTGTTTCTGGAATATCCGTTTATGCACGATCAAAAACACAAAAACACAATATCTTTGGCATTTATGGTTAGTTTTATCTGTTTTGGTCTTAATTGGGCAAGAAAAAGGTGTGTGAATAAGCACACACCAGCCGGCCACTATTAAGGGGACCGGCCTCGCTCCTCCAGGTCTTAGGTTTGCCTATAAATGCCTCCTTTGTATAAATCGGCTCAGGCAGCCGATTAATCCCCGCATAATCGCTAATCGCTCACTAAGCGCCTTGATTTATCATAATCGGCCCATTTAATCGCTTTAGTCAAATATCGATTAAAAATCGGTTAACAAACCAATTAATCGGACAAAATCGGTCTAATCGTATTAATCAGACAAAATCGCTTAAAAATTGGTCAACAAAATTACTTAAAAATCAGAAAAAATCGCTTAAAAATTGATCAACAAACCGATTAATCGGGCAAAATCAGTCAAATATCGCTTACAAATGGTTAACAAACCGAGTAATATCTATATTTGACTTTGAACTTTGAAGAATTATGTATTATGTTTATATTTGAACACTTGAAATATTTGAACTTTGATGTATTATGCTTATCTCATACATATAATATAATTTAATAGCTAAAATAACAATTTTATGCATAAAAATTCCAATCTGATTAATCCCCGTCTAACCGATTAATCGCTAGGCCCTACCCCCACCGCCTTACTAGCACCTAGCGATTTTTACAACTTTGATAAATACTGGTTCATTACTGGACTTTTTTCTCACCTTCTGCACCTCAAACTTTCTAATCTAAATCTTCCTCCATATCTTCTAAATCCTTTGATCGTATAATCATAAGCTTTTGTTTCCAAGTAATCCAAGCTTCAATAATTCAAGTGCAAAAGAAGAATACTTCTATTCATCAAGACAAAAAGTATTACAATTTAGTATGATTCTATCATCTAAGTTATTAGTGTATTATAATTTGTAAAGCATTCATTCATTTGTGTATAAGGTGTGAATATTTGTAAGATAGGTGTAAATATAAAGTGATTAGGTTTGTATGGTGTGTTAGTAGTGAAGTTGTGAAGATAGTGTGGTGTGTAAGTTGTAAAGGTGTGAAGAAGTAGTGGTGTGAATAAGTAGTGATAAGTCATGAAGAAGTTGTGTAGTGATTAGTGGTGCTTGAATAACATTAGTGGCACCTATATGATAATCAGAAACAATGTCGGTTACCGTTTCATTGTTAGAAAGTGTAATAGGGTTCCGATGTTTCGATGTCCACAAAATATGGATGACGACTGAAGTTTCGGATGGTTGGGAACCGTCTTGGGACTATAATTTATTACCGCCTTTTAAGTGCGTGTATGACTAACATTAACAGGTCCAATAAAACCAACGCCGTCAAATGCACTGGTTCCGATCACCGGTGAACATACAATGTCGGAAGGATCATAATAGGGGCAAGATACGGTTTGCAAAAAAAATAATTAAGGAGGATGATTTACTAGTTATGAGAAAGAGAAACTTAATAGTGCTAAAGACCATAGAAAAGCAAATTACCACTTATGCCCTTTTGATTATATAAAACATTTTGTTTTAATTTAATAATTATTTTCCACTTGTCATATGATGTATGGCTTTCTACACTAATCTACTTTAAAAACTACTATCTTACATGAACCTCATTATATATATATATATATATATATATATATATATATATATATATATATATATATATATATATATATATACACTTACGTGGCTTAACAATATTACCTTTCCGGGTTTCGGGCGTAACATTGTAACCGATTATAACTTTTTTGAGCGAGTTCTTTTGAAAACGGGTTCAGACCGAACCGGTCACGAAAACCGGTTAACCTCTAATAAATATGGACATATTTCCACCTCTAAAAAAACCGGTTTCCGAAAATCAACCATAATAGGCCTTGAAAATATCAGTTTCGCATGCATGCATGTGACTAGTCAATGCATTAAAAACACAAAAGTAGGACAAATGGATTGGAAATCAAATAAGCCATTGAAACAATAAACACTATACCCACTTTATTCTCTATATATCCTCCAAAATTTACATTAAACTTTTTCACACATAAACTTTTTAACACTTTTTTTTCTCTCTAAATATCAACTGAAAACATTCTCTGATAATGGTGGCACCACCACCACCACCTGCTATGGTCATGACCACCATCCAACCACACAACCTGTAAACATGGTTCCCACTAGCAGCAATGTGAAAAAGATTGACCACAACTTGGTGGGACAGGCTGTCACTTGTGTGATTGATTGTATATTTGACAACGAGTATCTTCTCTCAACTCGTTTGGGTCCAAATAATTCGATCCTTCATGGGATTGTGTTTCAGCAAGGGCATGTTGCTCCACTTACAACCACAAATGATATAGCACAACATGTTGAGATGTGCACGAGAGGTGAATATACAATCCCGCACTCAAACAATAGAATCCCGATACAAATATGCATATTAACTACAACCGATACATATGTACTTAATCTATATGTGCAATGGAGCTAGCACAATATGTGATGATGCAAAATTATCACAAAAACCGGTTATTACCGGTTCAAGATTTTACCAAAACCGGTTTTAAACCAGTTCGGTTTTGAATATAAACCGAAATGCGCACCTCTAGTTTTGCTTATGCCTTATGATGAGTTACCACTTCAACTTTGTGAACACCCAATCAAAATCATCAAAAACAAAACACACACTTTGTTATGCATTGTTTGTGGCTTTCGGTCTTTGATTATTATACCAAATTTGGCAAGCATACACTACGGTAAGTATGCATGGTGAGACTGTAACAATTCGTATCAAAGATCAATTTTCCAACATGCTTGGACTAAAAGGGCGACTCAAACTCAAGCCAATGTTACATTTTGAGATTAAAATGTTTTTGACAATGAGTAATTAGGTCACACATTCATGTGAAATTATACATAAAAATTTATCATTATTTGCAATAAATAATTTTAGAGTATCACTTTGCGTTTGCTCAAATAGCTTTGGCTCAATTTTATACCGAAGGTAACATTCTTTAGTTTATGCAAGGTTTTTAAGATCGGTATCCTACTTATGATTGTTTTCGTTTTTGCAAGATCGAAATTGTAAGATCGAATCGGGATCCTAAAATCCTACTATAATGTCATTTTCTTAAGAGTGTTTGTAATATTATTTAAATCTATAAATTATTATATATCATAAACACAAAATTATAAAAATGTTTCATGAAAATGTTGTCTTAAATTATGAATATAGAATGTTTAATATGGTGAACATATTGTTTTTAAAATTCGAGAAAACATAATCCATAACTTTGTAGATTTTTAGTTTGGTTCGAGAAAAATAAGATCGGATCGGATTAGATCTTAAGATCCTATAGTAAAGATCGAGATTTTGTAAGATCTTAAGTTTGCTAAAATCCTACGTAGGATCCAGATCGTTTTTGCTTTTTAATATCGTAAAATCGTAAGATCATACGATCTGAATCGGGATCTTGACAACTATGAGTTTATGCATTTGTCATCTTTAGTCTAAGTTCATTCTTCTAAAAAATCTGTAGTCTAAGTTCGGAATCCTAGAACTTTATTTTCATTTGTTAATAGTCACATCTTTTATATGAAGTGCTAATATCATTTGCAATTGGGTGCTTGAACAAAGTGTTTTAACGATTATGAATAACGATCTTATAAAATATTTGATTTATTGTCAAGCAAATAAAAAAGAATGATCGTGTGTTACTGATCGCATCTTTAACAGACTGCTTGAACAAAAAATTTTAATGATTACGAAAAACTACCTTTTAGAATGTTTGAAGAAGATCGACATTATAAGGTACTTGGCTTCTTTGCAAAAAAAACATAAAAAATATGTAAGAAAAGTTATTGCAAGTATTAAAGTTAACGAATAAAAAACATGTGAGAAAAGTAGTAGTATTACAAATGCTACTATCACCTTCAACGAGTTTTCCATTTAACCACAGTACTTTAAAATTTTATTTAACAAAATATAGCAATTTCAAATTTATTTAACAAAATATAGTACTTTTACTTTAACCTAAGTATTTTACAAAAACAAACAAACTAAAAGCACAACAAAAAGCTCCCACATATGATGCATACAACTAAAGAAAAAAATAAGGGAAAAAAAAAACCAAAAGTCACCCTTTTCAATATGATCGAGGTTAAACGATGAAGTTTATTTTCGATGAAGATTCAATATTGAATGTTAATCAAAGAAACATATTGAAGAAAATGCCACTTGAGTACGAGATAGAGGTTAGACAATGAAGTTTATTGACGATGCAAATGTGGTGACATTGGTTTAAAGGCTTATATTTCTACGTAATATGATTTGGTGAAAGAAACATCTTTTGAAAATATATTCGAATACTTTGAAATAACTCATTTGTTTCATATATATTCTATCACAATCTCACAAGGTTCATACCGGTAATAATCCACAACAACATATCAACACAAAATTTCCAAACCCATTTCTTATATTTTAATCAGTTCAAATCACAATCATCTCTGCATTTTGTTCATACCGTTTTATTTCCATCTTCTGGATTATCATTTATTGTTATCTTTGTTTGTGGTATATTTTTGCAGACAATAATAGTTGGCCAACCTTTAATGGTAGGATTATATGTGCGGCAAAATGGTGTTGAGCGACAACATTCGGTTAGCCAGGCTAGCAACTCGAATTAACTAGATGGATAATTTCTATGTAGTGAGTATGACTGAAATCTTATTGACTTAGAATGAAACTTATATGCTTTCCTTTTTCAATGTATGTGCACCACAAGTCACAACTAAAATACTTTGGTTTATGTAAAAGTACTATGTTTTGTTAAATAAGTTTTAAAAGTACCACCTTCAACAGGCATTCAAGTGTTTAAAATGTAATGAGCTTTATAAACCCGGTTTCATTATTATCCCTAACCAATATGGGACAACATCAAAACACAAATTGTGTCATATGAGACCACAAGTTCCAACATGAAACAATGACACGACAAATTAAAACGCAAAACTTGACAACTGATTTAGTACAAAGAGTATTGAAAACCTACACAAATAATTTTACGAATCTTTAACTTTTAGCCGGTTAGCCTCAAAATGCTTGACATTGCGGGAGTGAATGTACTCCTGCTACTGCAACTATTCGTTTTAACAGATTTAAGGTTTGAGCATATGTATTTTTCTTTTTCTTGCTTAACAATGTTTCGAAAATTGTTCGTGTTAAACTTTTAATATTTTAACACACATTCAAATATACGGTTTGTAATGAGCATTAAAAACCAACTTTCATTTTTATCTTTAGTCAATGAGGAACAATTTCAAAACACAAACTTTGTTGAATGAAACACAAAGGTTTTAATAGCCACCTGGAAAATCCTCCGAGCTTTTAACAACTAAGAAGAATGGGTTTGGTATCCTACTATTCGAATAAGACTATTACTATGAAAGTAATTAAAGGTGTTTGTTTAAGATGAGGGGACATATAACTATGGTAATGAATAATAGATATAATTCATACTCCATATACATCAAGAGAGCTAGGTATGGATCTTTCATTGGTGAGGGACTCACTACTACTATCAAACTCATACTAAATATCATTCATGGCAACATACCAAACGCACCATGAGTATTTGGGGCCCGTTTGGTTTATAAATGGTTTTGGATTCGGATTTGGATTCGGTTTTGTAAGGAATGTATATTAAGAGAGAGAAAATATATTTTAATTGATATAATAATTAAATTGTATTTAAATATATTATTTTAATAGAAAAAAGAAAGTGTTGTGAGAGAGGTACAATGGGTTCTACCGGTTTTATATAAAACCTACCATAAGTGAGTGGAATGAAAAAATAGTGGGGCTCGCAAGTTTCAAAGTATTACTTTGTCTACCAAACACCATTTATCATCTTCCATACCCAAATCCGAATCCCACACCCTTCAACCAAACGGGCCATTGATTTCTCCCCAAAAGAACTTTTGTGAGGTATTTGTATTGGAAAAATTGAAATTCCAAGATAATCTTCTAATGTAAAAGGTACACATGTAATAAGCCTTGTAAACCCACTTTTGCCTATATCCATGACTAATGTGGGTCAACATTAAAATACACACTCTAAAATTATCAAAAAGGTAGAAAAATTCAAGCTCAACTTCTTGACTCCACCCAAATTTTGACATGTGTCATTCCTTTATACTTTTTTTTAGAAAAAGTAAAAAAGTATGACACGTGTCAAAAATTGGGTGGAGTCGAGCAGCCAAAGGAATGACACGTGTCAAAATTTGAATGAAGTCGAGCAGTTAAGCAGTCGAGCAGAACCATTTTAGAAAGAAAAAAAAAAGTGTTAAAAATGACTATATAATGGATCAACCTTAGATTTTTTTTTACCTTTTTGATAATTTTCTCCTCTATAAAATGTAACCACACGTTCGGATATGAAGCAATGACACAAAATCATGGACCATATTGTAAATTAAAACGTGAAACTTGTCGACTGATACAAATCATTGTACGAAACATAAACTCTTAGCCACAAAATGTTGACATAGTAAGGCAAGAGTAACTGCACCTAATTTGTTTCATTGGATGTAAAAGTATAACAAATATGGTATGTTTTTTCTTTTTCTTGAATTATAACGTTTGAAGATTTTTCAAACTTACAACTCCAAAACTCGGTCTCCTTTAGCACCCCTTTACTCACTGTCTTAATGGTATCCAAATTATTCATTTTTTTTTTCCTTTTTCTGAATTCAGAAGCCGGCTCAAACACGGGATGTCTTGGTTGTAGCTAGAGAAGGCACGCAAAAATGTTGTCGAAATGTTGTTTGAATCTCGGTTAACGCGAAAATATTGTCAAAATTTATCAGAAAATCAAAATCACCGTTTTTGCTTTGTTTTCAAACCCTTGTACGTGCAAGATATAATAACACATACCAGACATATTTGCAATATGATTTCACATATTTTATGGTTTTTAGTCCTTTTTTGTGTATTTTTCGGTATAAAAATGATGACATAACAAACTTTCAAATTATGAAAAGAATCTATGGGAAAACTGGTTAAGAATATAATGGAACATATTTTTTTTCTTAAGAATGAAATAAAGGAATTTTTTGGAACACAAGGAATTGATTGGGACACTCAATGTACCAAAAAATTGATTGGGACACTCAAAAAATTGATTGTGACACTCAATGTACAGACAGTTAAAGCAATTTATATTTACAGTACAACTGTTTAATGCACTGTTTGGAGTGTCTAATTCAAATATGGGAGTGTGAAAATCACTTCCCCTTCCTTATAGCTACGCATAAATAAACCTTTTATGGTCTTTTTACTTTCGGTCCGATTATTAATAATAAAAAGGTTCATTTGACCGGTTCGTTTAAAGAGTTTTACACTGGTTCAAAAAGTGAGGAAAGAACCGATGGACTCGTAATTTCGTGCTCTTTCCAATGGAGTGCTCGGGGATTTTTTTCGACTTCGTTTGAATCTCGGTTAACGCGAAAACGTTGTCGAAACTTATCCGAAAATCACCGTTTTTGCTTTGTTAGTCCGTTTTTGTGTATTTTTCGGTATAAAAATGATGACATAACAAACTTTCAAATTATGAAAAGAATCTATGGGAAACCTGGTTAAGAATATAAGGGAACATCTTTTTTTCTTAAGAATGAAATAAAGGATTTTTTTGGAACACAAGGAATATTTGATTCCAAAGTAACGCATAAGAAACTTTCAAATATGAAAAGAATCCATGGAAAACTGGTTAAGAATTCATTACAAATATGATTTATCTCAGATTACATTGTCTACATTAGTCCCACAAAAATGGATATTTTTGGTATTTCTAGTAGAAGAAAGGTTGTGCATTTAACAAATGAAAGGGATAGGATTCAGAGGGATTTGGATGCGTATAAAAACATGGTTAATGATTTGCAAAGAAGTATTGATCAGTTACGACAAGAAAAGAAGGTGGTTGAAGATAAAAAGAGTACACAGGAGAGGAAGAATGACATGCTGCAAACTTCTGTAGGTGAGCTTGAGAGATTGGTAGAGAGTATGAAAATTAAGGAGGAAATGTTAAGTAACAAGTTTGCTGATTTGGAGAAGAAATATGTAACGATTTGTAATAATGAAGCTGAATTGCAGAAAGAAATCGAAGTATTGGTTGAGAAAAATAAAGGAACGGAGGAACGCATTGTAAGTTTGGATAAGGGAAAAAGTTTGATTACAAAAGATTTGGAAGATGCGAGGAATGAGTTAGAACAACACAAACTTAGAATTGAGCAGATTCTTCATGAGAAAACCGAACTAGAGAGTGCTAAGATACAAGGGGACAGTGAGATTATAAAGTTGAATGAGCAGTTGAGGGTTTCCGAAGACAAGATTTCATCACTGGAAATGTCTAGTGTCCATCAAGTTGAAAAGATTAAGCAATTAGAGGGTGAAGTCAGCACCTACAGAGCTTCAAATGATCAAGCAATAATCAAGAGGGATGAAGCTCTCGAGAATCTTGATAAGGAAAAATCCGTCACATCTTATTATAAAGAGAAGATTGCTATAATGGAGCAGGAGATAGAAGATTTGCGTAAAGAAGTAGCCAATATGACAACAGAAATTGGGGAACATCTAAGAGAAAAGAAAGAGCTAGAAACTCGATGTGAAAAGTTGGTGAAAGATGTTGTTTCATTAGAAACAGAACTAAATGAAACACGTATGGAGACTGTTAAGATTCTTCTTGAGAAAATCGAACTAGAGAGTGCTAAGATACAAGGGGAGAGTGAGATTGTAAAGTTGATTAAGCAATTGTGGGTTTCCGAAGAAAAGATTTCATCATTGGAAATGTCTAGTGCCCATCAAGTTGAAAAGATTAAGCAATTAGAAGCTGAAGTCAGCACCTACAGTGCTTCAAATGATCAAGCAATAATCGAGAGGGATGAAGCTCTCGAGAGTCTTGATAAGGAAAAATCAATCACATCTGATTATAAAGAGAAGATTGCTATAATGGAGCAGGAGATAGAAGATTTGCGTAAAGAAGTAGCCAATATGACAACAGAAATTGGGGAACATCTAAGAGAAAAGAAAGAGCTAGAAACTCGATGTGAAAAGTTGGTGAAAGATGTTGTTTCATTAGAAACAGAACTAAATGAAACACGTATGGAGACTGTTAAGATTCTTCTTGAGAAAATCGAACTAGAGATTGCTAAGATACAATGGGAGAGTGAGATTGTAAAGTTGATTAAGCAATTGTGGGTTTCCGAAGAAAAGATTTCATCATTGGAAATGTCTAGTGCCCATCAAGTTGAAAAGATTAAGCAATTAGAGGGTGAAGTCAGCACCTACAGAGCTTCAAATGATCAAGCAATAATCGAGAGGGATGAAGCTCTCGAGAGTATTGATAAGGAGAAATCCATCACATCTGATTATAAAGAGAAGATTGCTATTGCGGAGCAGGAGATAAAAGATTTGCCTAAAGAAGTAGCCAATATGACAACAGAAATTGGGGAACATCTAACAGAAAAGAAAGAGCTAGAAACTCGATGTGAAAAGGTGGTGAAAGATGTTGCTTCCTTAGAAACAGAAGTAAGTGAGACACATATGGAATTTGATGATACAAAAGGTAAATTAGGTGTAGCGGAAGCTAACACGGAAAGAGTCTTGATGTTATTGAAGAAAACATTTTCGGTTTGTGATGAGGATGATGAAGAAAATGGCGTGGAAGAAGGGATAAAAGACCATGTTACACAGATCAAAGCAATTAAGAGCGCTTTCAAGGATAAAGAGAGTAGACTAGAAGAGATGAAGAGGCAACTTGAGTTAGTAAAAAAAGATGCTGCTGAAGCTCGTAAGAGGAAGAGCTTCTGGATAACGGTGTCATCTGCAACAACGCTATTGGCAGCTGCTGCTTCTTTTGCCTATGTTGCTCGATCCCATAGATAGAATCCAAATTCTTTCATCAATAAAAAAGTGTTCATGATAGACGTTTTTTTTTCTTCTTCTTTTTAAACTGTGTTCATGTTAGACGTTATTAAAAAGAGTCAATAACATAATTGTTCATTATATGCGTGTTTATCAATAAAATGATTTGTTTATAAAAAAGAGCGTTCATCATAGGCATTATTTAGCAGTAAATTAAAATTAGTGGTTCATTAAAGTTGTTCATCAATAAAAATAGTTGTGCATTAATAAAAGAGTTGTTTATCAATAGAAATAGTTGTTCATCAATAAAAGAGTTTTTCATCATATGTGATTATGCGTTGTTCATCAATGAAAATAGATGTTCATCTATCAAAAAAGTTGTTAATCAACAAAAAATGTTATTTATAATTAAAAGTTGTCATTATTCATCAATAATTTTTTTTAATCATATACGTTGTTTATCAAATATAATTTGTATTTATCATCAATTTAAAACATCAATTAAAAATATGAACTTTAATAATTTTTTCTGAGAAAAATTGTATATTATATTGTTAACTTTGATGACAAAAAATAGTATTAAAAAAAAAAAAAAAAAAAAAAAAAAAAAAAAAAAAGTATAAGTGAAATTAGAGAAAGAAAGGCCGGAAAAAAAAAAAAAAAAAACACTTGTCATCATCTCATGACCTTTTAGACTTTACTTTTTAGAGGATCCTAACCCTTGAACTTGATACCTTCCTTTGATAAATGGTAACAAGTTCTTTTTATAGTTCGTTTACATGTGAGTGATTATCTTTTGCCATTTGTGCTGATTTGCTGATAGCAGTTCGTTTGAGCCGTTTTTTATTTTTGATAGCTGATGTTTTCATTGTGGTTCATGTGCAGGTAAAAATAAAAATCTAAAGCATATGTTTTTTTTTATAATTATTTTAATACGTACTACATAATATTGAAAAGGAAACTGGAAAGGTGTTGAAATTCAATGCTTCCGAACTTAACCCACGATATTGACCCTCTATTGAATTCAATTTAGCCTATCCATTTTGCACATGTACCATAAAATGGTTTTTGAGTATATGTAACAGACAGATATATAATGAACATAAGAATATTGAATTGTGTTTGGACATTTTTTAATTGTGAGTATGTAGTCACTATTTTGCTTTGATATAACTCAGGTTACTTTAAATTCACAAACGATATATTAGAAATGCCCTCGCCTTTTAACACAGGAAAACAACAGCAAAGACAGTATTACCTAAATAACATATAGATAAACAACTGATACGTATGCAAATCATTTTCTCCAAACAAAACCTACATCTTTTAAGAGAATTTAAGTTAGTTTTCGCGACTTTATTTATGTCATTGTGTTAATAATTTTTCTTTTTTGCCAACTTCTTTATTCACTTTACGAACCGTTTTGAAATTTGAAGTCGTCATCGCACTTTATCTGTCGATGGGTGGTTGTAGTTGTGCGCCATTACATATATACGAAGGTATGTTTTTAACCGAGAAGGGGAGAATTAATATAATTGTCTCTAATCTCGTATCGATCTTTCTGCCAAATGAATGATGTTGTTCGATGAAGAAGATGACCCACTTTTCTACATTCTAATATTTTCATGACGCGTCATGTTATGAGCATTCTTAAAAAAAAAAAAAAAAAAAAGTTTCACAATTTCAAAATACATTATATGTTATATTTCACATATACGTAAAAATGGCATTCTTCATTTATATTGTACATATATATCAGTTATAAAACTATGTTGTTTAGAAAGTTATAAAATAACTTACAAGTTACTCTATATTTCAAAATAAAAGTGGGAGGTGTTATTAGTATCCTTTTTTTTTTAACGGCAAAGATATATATAGTGTAACTTTATTTTCAAAACCTTGTTAAGTGCAAGAACTGCGAGAACTATTTTTGTCCAATTAGAATTTAGTAAATTGATTTTAGTTTATTTTATTTATTTAATATCGTAGGGGCATTAAAGTAATTTACAATATATTTTATTAATCCTGATCTTTTTCAAATTCAACTTTTGCTACAAACATAGAAAACATTCTCTTTGATTTTCACTATTTTTTTTTCAGATCTTTAATACGGTTTATTTTTTTATCCATGTCTTCTTCTTCATTCGTATGAAACACACAATTATTTAGATAGTACGTAAGATTGAACATGGAAAATATTGTTCAAGAACAAGATGCAGATATTAACGTTAATCAACACCAGAATTATTGAGTAATTGTGTTATCTGAGAAATCAATTGATATCAAGGATGTGGAACATGATCAAGACGGGAACAATGGCATTATTCCTATTTTTCTTTTTTCTACACTCGTTACCCTTTTAACATGTTTATCATACAGTTAAACTGTCCATATGATTTTATGTGCATGCATGTTTCAAGTTACACTAAATGATCATATGTATCGATGTTAAACTAAGTTAAACTGATTTATGATTTTATGTGCATGCATGTATCAGGTTACACTTATTTAGCATATGTATGGGTTGTTAAACTAAGTTACAGCTCATAACACCCCTTAAGGCTATTGTTATCTTTTTTATTTTTTATTATTTTTTTTTTATTTTTTTTTATGAATTATTACTTATATCTATAAGCTCTAATAATATCCTAGTATAATTTATTGGTTTTGTATTTTTTGTAGATGCTAATGACGTCGATGTGTATGACATTGACCCCGACTTTATTCCCTCGCCCAATGAACTCAAATATTGGGTTCCAAAAGTTATATGCATGTGCACAGATTGCTTCTCAGACTGAAGGAGATGTTGATTATTGTGTGATACAACATAGGAATAAGAGAAATAATACGGTCGTAGATGCAACGGTATCTTTCTTATTCAGATTACATGTTTATTATTTGTTTATTAACATTCATACATTTTTTCGAAACATCTTAGTACTTTTAATATCATTACCAGCTAGCTTTTTACTTATTTAAACATCAATGGTATCATCTTGTTGCATTTTGTGAATTTTTTCCCGCTTGTTCCTTGCATATTTAACTTGTATTTTTTTTTTTTAATTTTTTTTTACATTTATTCGCATTATTTATTGCTTTACATTTTATAAACTAATAACATCTATTGTCACAGGTTTCTCTTAATCAGTTGGATGGTAGTGTGGAATGTTCTTGTGGTCATTTTAACCGCCATGCATGGTTATTTGTGTAGACATGTTTTCTGTGTATTTGGTATTCATGGAATAAACACAATTCCACAGAACTGCATACTTAATTGTTGGCATAAAAATGGCGTACCTGAGCATTTACGTGAAAAGAGACATCGTTATGGTCTGTGTATTGAAGAAACAGAGATTATAGCATCTGAGATTCTTTCAACAGTTGAAGAATCTATAAATCTTATAAGATCTGAACCCGACAAGTTATCTAAGTTGATTTCAAATGTTAAAGGTTTGAAGACAGATCTAGAAGCTAATGTCCCCGTACCAAAATGCTCATCACAACAAGGATGAATTGTATTAGGATCTTTTGGGTGTTTCATACCATATAAAACAGTCAACACACATATGTTTTATCAACATATAAATGTTTTTTTAGAACATACCCGTTTTGAAACATGTATGTTTCATTTCAATAAATGTTTCTTTGAAAACATGGTTTGGAAACACGCATGTTCGGAAACATGCATGTTTCACCGAACACATGTATGTTCAAATTAATCTAATCATACGTATTCGTTTTAAAACATATATCTTTTCTGCTTTCAAGTTTTAGAAATTACTAGGACATGTATGTTTGCATACCATATCAACCATACTAGCCTAAGGCCCGGCCGTTGGCCGGCTAGATAAAAATTTAATTATTAAACATAAAAATGTAATATAAACATGATGTAAAAATTTAGTACATAAATAACGTAAATGAAAGTCGATAAAAAAGAGAAAAAAAATGTAACATAAATAACGTTGAGTGTATTGTTTAAAAGATAAAAAAGAGAAAAAAAAAAGGAAAAATGAAAGTCGATAAAGGACTTCTTTGTACTCGACGTTAGTTTTGTGATTGCAATGTTGAAAAAGCACTGCAAAACTGTTATCTTGATTATGTTTAACAATGAATAAATAGATACAAATGTATAAAATCTTTATCTCCCAACAACCGTTTGATATAAGTAGGAGGATCTTCCATAAAGATTTCCTCTCCCCCACAACAGCATGATATTCAACTTTTTCGGTGCTAAAGT
Source organism: Artemisia argyi (assembly GCA_030686995.1). NCBI lineage: Eukaryota > Viridiplantae > Streptophyta > Magnoliopsida > Asterales > Asteraceae > Artemisia > Artemisia argyi. The sequence goes on from CM060705.1 coordinate 180,610,976, forward strand.
GTCCTTCGAGACTCCATGCATAGGAGACCGCAACTCCAAAATGTTGACAACGTTGATTACTGTTGGGTGTACAAACCCAATCCCTCATCGGTAGAACTATAATCTCAAAATTAACTTATAAGCTTGGTGGGCTACTCCTTCTATCACCAATTGGTTTTAGAATGGAACCTCAGTTGGGTTTATATATTAGACTTGGTGAGATGCTGGGCCGTAGGAATCTCTACAAGTGGTATCAGAGACAGGTTGGGCCCAGTGATGATGTGGATGGTGTTCCCTTTATTTGACCCCGGTTAGACGGTATTAGTGGATCCCGGTAAACCTTGTACCGAAAGGAAGCCGGTAAAAGGCGGTGTGTTCCAATGGTAAAGGTCGGCGGTATGAAAAAGGTGGGATCATGGCTATAGTCGAAGGGGAGGCCCATGGTGGTTTGGGTTTGAGGGGAGGATTGTTGGGTGTACAAACCCAATCCTACATCGGTAGAACTATAATCTCAAAATTAACTTATAAGCTTGGTGAGCTACTCCTTCTATCACCAATTGGTTTTAGAATGGAACCTCAGTTGGGCTTATATGTTAGACTTGGTGAGATGCTGGGCCGTAGGATCTCTACAATTAAAGTCGCCCAAGTGAATATAAGCTGGCGACACACCTACAATCAGTAGTTGACACAATGTTATTGAAATGTTCAGAGAAAAAAACTTAAAAAAAAACAAAAAAACCAAAAAAAAAAAAAAAAAAAAAAAAAAAAAAAAAAGGAAAAAAATTGTTTGAGTTCAACATTTTTAGTTACAGCAACCTTAAGGCCTATCTCGAGTCGAAATAAGGATATACCGAATATTTCAGCGTCTCATCCTAACTTTAAACTTGTCGTATGATTATTGCTTCATTGTTAACCTAGATTTGGTAAATTTATTTTCTAATAAGAAAGATTGATCTACTCCCTTAATCTGATAATGGACCATTTCAAATGAATCTTTGGTCCATAACATTCAAACTCAGTTTGTTAGCTAACATACACAGTAGTCATGATTTGATTTTCAATTAAATTAAGTATATTAGTTAGCTTGATTAGGAGATACGTATTCAACTCATGTTGTTTGTTGTCACAGCGTGTTCAAGCATGTAGAATATTACCCATTGTACCTATCAACAACAATAGAAATATTAGTCAACTGTGTGTCTATTTTAACATCTCAAATAGACTATATGATGTTGAGCAAAGAAGCCCATAATGTTCAAGGTAATCATTTTCGAATAAACTTACTGTTTGAAGCCTCTTAACACCACTGCAACCAACAACTAAATTTTCACCATTGACATTACTTCCTGTAAGAGAAAATATTGATACAGGGAAACCATCGTCGTGCGAAAATAGGAAACATTATGAGCCATTCCTCATCCATATATTAGAGCACAAAAAAGGATTACTTTTCTAAAAGCATCCTCGATACCTATATACTAAAAAAATTCAAGTTTAGCTAACAGATTTGTTAGTGTAGACGTGTACAGTTTTTGCAACCCAAAAAGATGGTAACTACAAAGACATGCATGTGATGGAGATGTGTAAAGTTTTTTGGACTAAAATTAACCATATAATAAGAACATAATATTTATGAAACAAAAGATATAGCTCTCAATTCTAGGATAAATATCTTAAGCAGGTGATATCACACAATGAACAGGTACATTAACTTCGGGCATTTTCTTACTTGCAGTAAAATTATCATTGAATAATTGTAATTCGATTAATGTTACACATCTTTCATATATATCTTTCTCCCGGATCAGAGGGGTACATTATAGGAGTCAACTTTAACAACCCCAAAGCCGTTACATAGATCAACACACAAAAGGCACAATCTTAGTGGTTGATTGGTATAGTGCAACTGGTTACGATTATATGGCCATTTCTGGTCGAGTACTCAGTTTAAGAGTAGCTTGAAAAAACTATTTTTAGTATCTAACTATTCACTAATCATTTTACATATGAAGCATTAAATAATCAAAACAATCAAAGGACATGAACAACTAATTATGTTTATTTTTACAGCTAAAAATTTAATGGCAATGAATTAAAACAATTGTGCATCTTGAGAAAAAAAGTGCCACAATGATATTGATACTCTTTAGTGACAACATATTCAACAGCTTCAGCTGGGTTGATAACCTGGCAACCGTTCAAAGGAAGGCTTTCCCTTTATTCTTTGTAGCTTCGACCTGCACAACAAAAAAAATATTTGTAATCGTATTACAGTCGACGGACAGTTTAATGGCGAATGGAATTCTTGTAGCAGGATCTGAGTTACCTAAGCAACAGTTGCCCTGAATGCACTTGCAAGTATCCAAAATTCAGTCAAATCGAATATAAAATCTTGCATCAAAAGGTTTCTTACAACTTGCACCAAGAACTTCTTGGTAATACTCCCCCGGTAACCAAGTTTTCATGCCATTGTATTGGTATTGTTCCTTTCAGTGAGTACATTTAGCTTTTAAAGAAAGTCCTAAACACCTTGAATTTGTGTTAAACAGTGCCAAACTCAACCTATTTAATCTTAAAAAATCAGTCCTAAACACCCTTGAGTTCAGCTATAAAGATAGCCCGCAACGCTATTTAAAAAGTAAATACATATTTAAAAAGCAATCCAAACACCCTTAAATTCAGTAAATCTTATTAAGCTAATAAACTAAACTTGTAAATTTATGGGTAAAACAATAAACTCAACTTCTAAACTAATTAATTTGACGACTCAAAATGGGTAAAACAAAAAACTGGTTTAAAGTTGCAAAAAATATGTTTTCTAACCTTAATTCGAACATTCCATAGTCAAGTAGTTTTCTAACCTAATGCAGCTGCAATCAAAGCAAAATGTTTGGATCCAACCACAAACGCTCAACACTATTGGTATACCCCTTTAGCTCAAGGTCTTTAACCTTGCTATGCCGCAAAGGTCAAATCCAAACATCACATGTAAACTTTGCCTGCACATCAAATAAACACCTTAAACTTTAATGAATAAGCTGTTTCTAAGGAGGTGTTTACGCATTAAGTATGGTTATATGATTGTAACAAACATCTTCAACTAATGCATAAAGTGTACACCATGCCTTTATAATCAAATTTGTACTATATTCAATATAATGAGATTGTTCTAAACTTTTGATATAACTGTAAGTGCAAATAAATAGTTTACGGTGTCTTTTTGGCTTTTAAAGTGCATTTCCACTCTTGATCAGGACACCTTGTGTAGCATCCTAATCAATGGCATAGCACCGTGGAAATACATGCCGCTTGGTATCTCTATAATGCTGTATGCCATGTAGTAAAATTTAGTTGATCACTATATTGATGTTTCGGATCAGTTATTAAAAATTAAAAACTGCTTATTACATTGGCATTTGGTACATTTGATAAGAAGTTATTAGTAAAATCAGTTACTCGGGATCATATGGATGTACCTGAACTTACTTGAAGAATACCATCACCACTACCACCCTGATCCATCACCGCTACCACCCTGATCCATTTTCATAAGTCAACAGAAAGTTTAACTCGGTAGGGAATCTTTCCGTTAAATGGTCCGTCTAAGCCTCTACAATTCAAATAACTCAGAAAAGATACTGTCTACAATGATTTTCCATTGCCCACATTATTTTGACATTTAATAATTTCTTTATTATATTCCCTTTTAAAATATATATTAAGCATTGCATAGCTGCAAATAGATGAGAAATTACTGTCAATCAATAGACTACAACGGACGGGTAAATAGATATACTAACAATACTGATGCGTGGTTTTGCAACTTTGCAAAAGGTTTTACCTCTTGAGGGATCTCGAGAAGCTTGCAATCCCCACCAGGCAGTGTACCTGACTGATGTAGTATAGTGTAGTGGCAAGTACCGGGGGATTGATCGTTCTACTTGGGGAATAGTGTTCGTTAGGATCAAAACTTAATTAAACTAGGTCTAGATGTGAGGGATGATTCTTTTTGTATTTTTATATTTTATGAAAAGCAAGTAAAAATCTCGGGTATTGGAAGAGTAGGCGGAATTAGTTGCTAGTCAACTAACCCAAATAACTACAAATGCAACGAAAATAAAATAACAAGAAAATAAAATGTGAGAAAAACCTTATAATGAGAGAAACGTGTTTACTTAGATTTCACTACTCCCTAACTATCTTTCATTAATTGACTAGTTTGTTACAATTGCGTGGATGACGGGTTATATTCCTTAATACCATTCGTGGGGCCGTGTACGATCTTCCCTAACTCTATAAGCTTCTACCTCTTCCTATGTCGAGCCGACAATTAGCTCCTAACATGGCATCCGTAGTAGTCATTTATGCATTAAATACAACCATTAAAATCGTAGTACACATCCGATTCATGTTTCTTAAGACGTTCAAGCAAATTACCAATTGGAGATTAGCTAGTTTTCTTAAGCCTAACATTGAAATCATTCATCCAACAATAATTAATAACAAACAATCAACCAATAATCAATAGTCAGGTTTCATTATATCTAGGTAAACACAAACAAACCTAGCCTAGCATGTTAATTTAAAGACAAGCATAAGATAGAATCAAGCAACACATAGACATATTGAATGATTATTGGAAGACTTATCTTTAATTAAACATGGATGAAAGAAGGGTTTGAAACCCTTACAAGAAGGTTAAAATTCATCCTATCCAAAAGTTCTCTCCCTAATGAATGAAAATTAGAAAACTATATATAGAGATTACAATCTGACGGCGTCACGTTATACATGTGATGCCGTCAACTAGCCACCAATGCTTTCCTCGAATTGCCTAGATCCAGATCTGACGCCGTCACTTGTTATTCTTCACTTGGCCGTCACCCTTTAAATTGCACGTGACGGCCTAGGCGTCCCAAAGGGTGACATCGTCACTCTTTAATTCCAAAAATCTTTTTGGCGCGTCTCGTGTAAACTTCATATCCACCTCTTTGCCAACACATGGGGCCGTCACCTTTAGAGCGTGACGCCGTCATGTACTGTTTCCAGCTTGATTTTGGAGACTTTGTCATTTTCTTCACTTTTCGCTCCAAAAACGTCCATAATGCTTCCTTTTCCAGATTTCTTCTCCAAAGTACCTAAAATGATAAAAGGAACGATTTGAGGCAATATTTGATCAAATAATCACGATTTAGGGCTTAAATGGCCCCCTAAAAGTGTAACACTTTTCGCCTCATCAAATACCTTAATGCTTCAGCTTCTAATATTTGCTCATGTGTGTATCCCATCCGTCTTGTCTTGTGGGTTATGAAACATGTCGTTATTTTTTTTAATGTGCTTCTTAGGTTTGTTAAAAGAACTTTGCATCAGTAAATGTGAGCAAGACTAATGTAAAACATATATCTAATCCTCTACTGATGCACAAAACCTACCTCTTTGTCTTTATTCATGTATAAATTGAGTGGTTCGATGTAATGCTAAAACTTAAGTGTAGCCATTGCCCAACACTGCCAAATGAATAGGTAAATTTTACACGCACAAACACATGCATATCCTTAACAACAAACTTACCTTAACCGACTTGAGCTATGGCGCAGTTTTTGCTTAATTCTTTTGGACATTATTCACCTGCATCAAGCCAACCAAAAACTTAATCAAATATTAAACCATTTGAAACCATCAGTGAATTCAACAACCTAAAAAACAAACAACAAAAACTGCAATTGATTAACGTATTTAGCTTCAAACACATTTCATCAAACACATGGTGTACATAAAATCCTTTTATAAGCAGTTTTTGATATGCAATCTCAAACAACATCTTTAATCTTTATTATCATTAAAAACAAAAAGCACGAACATTATCATCATCCAAGTTGATATAAAAACATGTAATTGAGACAAAAAAAATATATCAAAATGAAAATTTAACTTGTAATTTATAGTACCACGAATCAGGCGTCAATTAGGTCGCGGAATAATTTGCCGACAATAATAAGCAGATATGATTGGTGATGAATTGATTTAGGGTAAATAGATTTGTTGTAAATGTATTTAGGGTTAAATGTTTCGGTTATTCACCATGAGAAGATTATCAAATCATTGTAACTGAAATTGGGGATTATTTGATTTAGGGTTAACTGATTTTAGGGTATTTGATTTAGGGTAAAATGTGTGTGAATTAAAATGATTTAGGGTTAATTGGTTGGGGTTTTCGATATAAACGAAACTGATTTTGGGGAAAAATTGTGTTTGTGTTAAATGTTTGTGAGTATTTTTAGAGGTAATATTGAGTATGGACCATGGATTAGAAAAAAATGCCACGTTTCGAGTTTTAAAGATTTTTGGGGGGTTGACTTGCCAAAACCCAACCTTGTTTTATATAGGTGAGAGATGTAAGCATTAAAAAATAATAATAATAATAATAAAAAAATCCACGTCTTATTATTGAGTGAACCTTATCTTATTATTGAAAAATATCCTAGTTTTTTATATGTTGCGTAACTTTTTTAACATGTCAACAGGTTGGGTCGGGTTTGGCTGATGCACACACTTGTTTTCGCATTTTATAGATTTATTTGGTTTATTTCACAAGTTAGATTAAAACTAACCATAACTTCTCAACAACACGGACTAGGGCTGAACAAACGAACCGTTCTGACCGGACCTACCGAGGGACTAACCGGACCGAAGGACTAGCGGTCATGTCTCGGTCTCGAGTTTTTTCTTATTTCTGTTTATGTCCGGTCTGGTCTAAAAACGGACCATTTTGCCTCCCGTTAGTGACTTCGGTGTTAGTCGAAGACCGTACCGGAATGAGACTGACCGGACCAGACCGAGTACATTCAGTCTCGGTTTCGGTCTTGGTTTTCTTGGGCAATTTCGGTCTCGGTCTTGGTCCATCCGGTCTGGTCCGGTCTTCGACCAACACTGAGGTCACTAACAGGGAGGCAACATTGAGGTCACTAACACGGTAGTAGCTAAATTTCTTCGTGTTAATGTTTCAATATATTCTGAGCTGTAGGCAGTAGCAGCAACATTGAGGTCACTAACTAAGAGGCAAAAGAAGATGGTTGACCCTAGAGAAGTCAAACCTCGAGTCAAGCCTTATCTTATTATGTATAAAATTCAATCAGTTAATCAATTACTTAGAAAACGTTGAATATGAATATGAAATCAACGTCTAAGAGTTGAATTATGATTTTGGAAATTAGGGTTCTTGTGATTCTAAAGAAATTAATGTATTTAGAAGATTGCAATGAATTATGAATAATCAGAAGAAAAAAAATATTACCTTGGATCGATTGAAAAAATCGATTTTAATAAAGCTTAAATCAATATTCAGGGCATGAGAGTTACAAATCGATCGGTGATTGTTTTGCCGGATGAGAGTTACAAAGATCCATAATTGTTTTTTGATATTTGGGGGAGGGTTTATTGTGAAGTTAACGCTTTGAGGGAAAATTGACACTGGACCACTAGATGTCATTATCTGGGAATTTTGATGGAGAAATTCTTGGAGGCAACCTTGTTTTATATAGGTGGAGATAGAAAGAAAAGGAGGGTAGCTTATATACTAAAGTTATGTTGGTTGATCAAGTTAAGATTAGTAATATGTAATTGTACATTGATTCCATGTGCTGTTATTAAATATGTACATGTAATTTGGTGTACGATAACTTTTATAATTAAATAACTTTTTGTTTTTTTTAATGATACTTGTTATGAGTCGTGCATAATTTACACATAAATCAAATTTATTTTAAAATTTTAGTTTACTTTACTGACATATAAGAATTTACCCGTAAAAGTTGTAATATAAGTATAACTAATAAATATGCATGAATTTTTCATTTTGTGTTAATATCTATTAACATTTTGTAAAAAAAATTATTTGATGAAATATTTAACTTTGTTTAGCTGACATAGATGTTGAGGTTGATGTTGTTGTTTAAGTTTAACTATTAATATCATGTTGTACAAAATGTATGAGTTTAGTAGCACAAAATGAGCGTTGATGAAGTTAAAATATACTGCGTAAATTTTTTAAAAATGTTTTTCCGGATATCCGTATATAAACTTTAAATAATAATTATATAAGTCGTTGTTATAACTTATAAGTACAGTCACATGGTACTTAATGCTTTTCAAATATTTTTATGTTGTGATCTACTATTTTACATGATTTTGAACATATTTGTATGATGATGTGATTATATGCTGTGATAGGTTTTGTTTTGTGAGTTCATGACTGCACAACTTTTAACTCTTTGTTGAGGGCCCACAAGATGATAGATCTATCGGGGTAGCTCCCCACGCGGTATTGGTTATGTGTATGATGAACACGATAGGCTCACTTGGTGCGACACTATTGTTGTTTTTGATAAAGTGCTTGTAATTTGTTATCATACTTGCTATTGTCCTACATTATATTATTCATAGCTTTGAGGTTTAACTCTTAAACATACGAGCTCACCAACATTATGTTGACATTTTCTAGTACCATTTTCAGGTGATCGTTGTTAAGGTATTCGAAGGAACGTTTATTGGAGTCAGACCATTCCATACTTTGCCATCATGTTTTCAAGACGATACGATTTCAAAAGAGACGTGTTTCACTTTCAAATTTTAGTCGATGAATGTTTTGTAAACTATTGTTGTAATAATTGTAAGGTATGAAACGATGATGTTATACAATGTGTCTTTCTTAGTTAAATCTCATGTTTCCGCCATTGATGGGGTATGACAATTATGGTTTACAAAAGAGAATGAGAGAGAGAGAGAGAGAGAGAGAGAGAGAGAGAGAGAGAGAGAGAGAGAGAGAGTGTTATGAGGAGAATATTTGTCTTTTCTCTTTATATAGTGCCTTCACTGACTTATATCTAACTTGTTAACTTTAGCCCTCCATCTTTCACTCCTTTGCTATCAACCTTCCAAACTATCATCACATCTATAACTGAAATTGAGACAATAGCACAATTAGTCCCTCTAATATACCCAGGCCAGATGACCTTTTTAACAACCTGATCCATCCATAAATAATCTATCCAAACATCAAAAAACAAATAGCCACATGTAGTTCGCATAGCAACCACTCGATCTATATTTGCTTAGTTTAGGTGATAGTTTGTTAATGCTGTGATATGTTATGTTGCAGGTGGCTTTGGATATGAGTAGAATTGCAGAATTGTGGTAGACGCAGAATTGTAGAATTGCATAATTGAGCAAAAAGGAGTTAACTAATAGCTAGTATCATAAGTAATTGTTGAATTTTGGTAGATGTTAGAGAAACAACGGACAAAAGTAATTGAGTTCTTGTGTCTGTTCGTTAAAACTCAAAAGTAATTGCAGAATGTTATGATTTTTAGTCTCAAGTTGAATCCAGTTTATACGATGTAATCGAGTCCTTGAAATTAAAGATTTAAATTTGGAATTTGTTTAGTTTTATATAATTTGTAAAAATCTGGATATATAATTTGTTTTGGTCAATAGCACTATATAATTTGTCACACTTTCAAGTGTGAACTTTTCGAGGATATCTGCTTTTTTAAGTTGGCTTTGGTTGGTTTGTTCACACTTTCAAGTGTGGAGTTTTTATAATTGTCCATGTTATAAAGAGTTAGCTCCTTCTTGTTGTTCACAGTTTGACACTTTCAAGTGTGGACTTTTCAATTCTTGATCTTCTTATTTGTTCACATTTCTAAATGTGGACTTTTCAATTCTTGTCCACAGTTTACAATGTAAAGCTTCTTTCCTCATGTTCACAACTAACTACGTGACAAAAAAGGTATTTCTCCACACTAACTTGTGTGAATAGTCTGTTTATATATTCACGAAAAGCAATTCACAATAATTTTATAACACTGAAAATCTCCACGCAAGAGTAAAGTGTGGAGATTAGAATTGTACACGCTTTAATGTGTGAAGATGTACCAAATAAATGGTGTAAAATGACATGGTTTTTTGTATTGTTATGTGCAAATCTTAAGTAAACATGTGCAAATCTAAAGTATATGTGTATGTAAATCACCTCACACTAAATCAAACAAGTTTCATTGCCGAGACCCTTTAAATAAGGCATGACTTGATAAAATTATAAAGTTATTCAAATACTTTTGTTACATGTATAATAATATGCATTATCTTTTCTTTTGAACTTATAATATGCATTATCATCAACATAGGACCCTACACATCATTGACTAAAGCATATTAGAACCACAGATCATTTTGCCAAGGATATTGCCAAGGATACACTTAATGTTAGTCTATTCTTTATATTAGTCTTTGCATAACAACGACGGATGATAGCGATTGTTGACCCGGACATTTGATAATAATAAATAAATTAGAGGGTATTTTTCCTATAGATAATAAACTTAGTATAATCCCGTGCTTTTGCATAAATCTTACCTGATGTGTTATATACCCAAAGCATAAGGCGAACTTTAGAACTCTAGAAGCTAATGTCTTAGTTTCGTTATATTATATGGTTATTTTATAGGAAAAAGGCTTGCTTTTCCTATTGTGGAGAATTACGTGAAGAATGCTTTGGCGAAATATGGTATTCAAAGAATCTGAATGGGTTCTTCTTCTTCTTCAAATTTAATAAAAAACAGGTATGGAACAAGTTCTTGAAAATGGCCAATCGATCTTTAGGAATGTTCCTATTATCCTTAACATATGGTCTCCTAATGCAAGCCTTAAAAAGGAAGATCTTACACGAGTTCCTGTTTGGGCCAAGTTGCATAACATAGCTTGAGTATGATAGCAACTAAGATTGGTAAACCAATTATGTTAGACGCCTATACTAGTACTATGTGTTTGGAGTCATAGGGTCGTAACAGTTATGCAAGAGCACTTATTGAAATTAGCTCAGAACAGGTTTTGAAAGACTCGTTGGTACTCGCTATACCTATGCTTGAAGGGGATGGTTATATTAAAGATACTATCACAATTAAATATGAATGGCAGCCACCTCGGTGCGAAACATGGAAAACTTTTGGACATTCTGATGAAGACTGTCCAAAAATGGTTCGTGTTAATCAACATGGGAGGAAGGAGGATAGTAGCGATGGGTTTGTGGAATTAACTAGGAAAGGAGGAAAAGGGAAGCAGATTGTTAAGCAATCTGCTTGTCACATTGATCGGGTGAGGTTGTGTAAACCAAAACCTAACTACTATCACCGTCCTAAGCAAAAAAAACACCACTGTGAATGCTAATAATGCTTCTACTTCTAATGATGTTAACATGGTGACCATGAAAAACTCATTTGCTGCTTATCTAACGAGGCTGATTATGTGATAGAAGACCGATTTGAGATGGTCAATCTCCCAAGAAGTAGATATATAAAGGAACGAGAAGATAAGACCCTTTGAGCGGGCAAGACTCCAAGAAAACAAGAGAGAACTAGACTTTAAATTCTTCTTCATTCATTCCGATCGAAAGGAAATTAAAACAATATATAGTGAAAATAAACGGTTAACTAGTGGTTTAAAAACTACCCCACTAATTAACATAAACTTAATCCTAAATAAAAGAAAGCATGCACTCTAAATTCCATGCAATAGACCACGTCTTTGAAAGTAGAGATTAGAGAACATATAGATGACTAATTCTTCTCCACCATATTAAGCTTCTACCAATCTACTAGTACTAAATTTGATAACGTGTTGTACTTTATGCGACGTATTGTCATCGTAGAAAGTTACCCGAGGACTTTTCACTTTCAAAGGAAAAAATAAATTGAAAAAGAAAATATATATGCTTCTAAAAGTACCAGTCAAAATTGTATACAAATCGACGTATTGTCCTCGTCGCTAAAAGTACCAGTACAAAAAGTAACCTTTTTGTTGTTTAGTTAAACTTTAGCGACGACACACGTCATCACCTGAAGTCCAAATTATGATACTTCTATAAGAATTTTAACATAGCAAAATTGACAGAGCTCGTTTTTGGCCTTTTTCTACTTTCGCACCTGGATCTCTACAAAGCACATAGTTTCACAGTTGATCTCACATTCTGGATCATTTTGATCATAGCTTTTATTGGAACGGATTTGAAAACAAAAATAGAATATTTGTTTACAAAGCGATTAAAGTTGTACTAGACAGTTAATAAAGTATTCTCTAAAAGGGACATTAATTTCTCGAGTAAAACAATCTTTGTGGAATAATATGACACCACCTAAGAATTTCTAAGAATTGGAAATTAATTTATGAGTAAACGATAGCTCAAGTATAAACATAGACATACGAACCTTGACTTTATAGAAAGAAAAAAGAACATGCAAAAGCAAGTAATGGCTTCTTCAAACTTCCTACTTCTACTACTCACCGCTCTCTCATTTGTACCCAACTTTACTTCTGCTTATTCTTTGGAGGAAGCAAATGCTCTTCAAAAATGGAAAGCAACCCTTAAAATCCCAAACAACTCCCAAATTGTATCTTCTTGGACACCCCTTACAACGAATACTAGTGCACCCGCTTCGTGCCCTTCTTGGTTTGGACTTGCTTGCAACGCTGATGGGAACATTAACATGTTGAACCTCAGGTCGTCTGAATTAAAAGGTACGCTTCACCAGTTCCCGTTCTCTATTCTAGGCAGTCTTACCCATTTTGAGCTTAGTGTAAACAGCTTCTTTGGTCCCATCCCACCAGAAATCGGACTCCTGTCCAAACTTGTCTATCTTAATTTTTCAGTCAATCAGTTTTCTGGTGTAATTCCACCTACCATTGGTAAACTAAGCGAGTTAACCGTTTTAATACTTATCGGAAACAATTTTACTGGTTCAATCCCTTCATCGTTGGGTGACTTGACGTCTTTGAATATCCTTCGTTTGGGGCAAAATCAACTATCTGGGCCCATTCCTACTGAATTAGGGAATTTGAAGTCTCTCACAAGATTAGGTTTAGCCAAAAATCAACTCTCTGGTTCAATCCCTTCATCGTTGGGTGATTTGGAGTCTTTGAATATCCTTTATTTGCACGAAAACAAACTCTCTGGACCCATTCCAATTGAATTAGGGAATATGAAGTATCTAACTGATTTAGACTTGGCCAAAAATCAACTCTCTGGTCCTATACCAAGATGGCTATGGAATTGCTCCACCTTAATAAGAGTAAGGTTTCGATTTAATCAATTTTGTGGAGATATATCAAATAGTTTTGGTGTCTGCCCAAGCTTAAATTTCATGGATGTCAGTCATAATAAATTTCACGGGCAACTATCTCAAAACTGGGGTAAATGCAAGAAATTGACTACATTAAAGATAGGAAATAACAACATCAACGGTAGCATACCACCGGATATTGGGAATTCAATTCAAGTGCTTGATCTTTCTTCTAATAATTTGGTTGGTCAGATTCCAAAGGAGTTTGGGGAGATGAAAGGTTTGTTAAATTTAAACTTGAGTGATAACAACCTTTCCGGTGTTGTACCTCAAGAGCTTGGATCACTGCATGGCCTCCTTATTCTTGACCTATCCAAAAATAGGTTAAATGGGTAGTTACAAAGATATATTGGTGATTGGGTACAAATCAATCATATATATCTTAGTAATAACAAGCTCAGCGGAAAGATCCCATTGGAGATCGGTAAATTAAGTCAGCTCAACTTTCTTGATTTATCTTGGAATTCACTCACAAAAGAGATACCATCGGAAATTGGAAGTTTAGAAAGTCTGATAACGATGAATCTTTCTCACAATCGGCTATCGGGTTCTATTCCTAATGGTTTCAGTAAATTGCCAAGAGGGATTGATATCGACTTGTCTTACAATGAGCTCACAGGTCCGGTTCCCCCTTATGCTGTCTTTGTAAATGTGTCTGGAGAAGCATTACAAGGAAATGATGGTCTGTGTGGAAATGTTACTGGTTTGAAAGTTTGTGAAAGTCAAATAGTAATGAAGAAAAATAATCATTTTCATCATAAGCTCATCCTTGTAACTACGGTCCCACTTTTTGCGGCTCTTTTACTTGGTTTATTCTTGTGTGGCCTCATTGCTCATCGACGTAGAAAGACAACTTCTCCACAGAAACCATCAGGCGAAGAAGGTGGCAAATTTTTCTCAATAACAAGATTTAATGGAGAGGCGATGTATGATGAAATCATTAAGGCAACAAATGATTTTGATGATGCATATTGTATTGGGATGGGAGGATACGGTACTGTGTATAAAGCTAAGTTACAACCGAACAATTTAGTAGCTGTCAAGAAACTTCATTCATCATCTGAGAATGACGATCATATAGGCTTCCTAAATGAGGTACGAGCATTAACAAACATAAGGCATAGGAACATAGTTAAACTGTATGGATATTGCTTCCATGCTCGTCACTCATTTTTGATTTACGAATATCTTAAGAAGGGAAGTCTAAAATCGCTCTTAAGTAGCGATATCACAGCAAAGGAAATGGATTGGCTGAAAAGGGTAAGAATTGTTAGGGCTGTAGCGAATGGTTTGGCTTATATGCACCATGATTGCACACCACCTATAATTCATAGAGACATTTCTGGAGCTAATATCCTTCTCGATTCTGATTATGAGGCACATATCTCGGATTTTGGAACGGCGAAGCTTCTAAAGCTGGATTCATCCAATTGGACTGCGGTTGTAGGCACCTATGGCTATATTGCACCAGGTAACTACCACATATTTTAGTACTTATTCACAAGTTTCAGATTTATCTTTGTTACATTTAATCATGATCTGATATTTTTTTGTATTCTCATGTTTCCTTCCATGTAGAGCTTGCTTATACAATGGTGGCGACAGAGAAATGCGATGTGTATAGTTTTGGGGTTGTTGCACTAGAAGTGATTATGGGAAAGCATCCTGGAGGACTTATATCATCTCTACCAACATTGTCTACTGATGATCTATTGCTAGCCAATGTAGGAGATAGACGGATTCCGCCACCATCATCTCTAGTTGAGAAACCAGCTCGTACAATTTTGAGTGTCTCACGGGCATGTTTGAACTACAACCCACAGGACAGGCCAACAATGGGCCAAGTTAAAGATTTATTGTCAGTGGATGATCAACTTTGGATGAAGATGCATGTATCGGTAACTTAATGCTAGCTTGATTGATTGTGTATGATGTCTAGTCATAAGTCATAAAGTTTAAGAAACTTTTTATGTTTTTTTGTTGTCCTGAATTATGTTGTAGATTGTTGTTAAATAAGAAAATAATTTGTATCATTGAAGATTGCTGCCTTTCTTGACTAATCTAGTTACGTGTATTATGGATCTTTTTGGTAATTTCTTTAAATTATTCCTGTTTTACAATTAAAAATTTTCCAATGGGAAAATTTGTATATCAGTTAGAATTTATTCTTACTCATATCAAGAAATTAAGAAATTCACACAAAAAGATAGTCAAAGACGTCAAATCACCCAACGATGGAAGTCTGTTAATTTGTCAAAGTTAGCATAGCCCGGAGAAGAAAGTTAGCTAAAGGAAATTTGAGAAAAAAGAAGACTGTGGAAGTCTGTTAATTTGTCAAAAAAAAGATGACCTAAGGTATGCAATAACTGATGTAATGTTGTTTTCAGATAGCGTATCGACAGTAGAAGGAAAATGGCAGGGAAACTGGAATGCTGACTACAACTTCTCACTTCGAGACCTACAATTGGATGATTTAGTTGAAGTTGGCAATCCAAAAAATGAACGAGTCTTGGTGTCTCTAACTATTCATAGGGTATCTAATTTCTCCTTGTTGTGCTTAGTGAAAACAATAGAGGTGGGAACATGAGCAGGACAATTCGTTTGCCAGAAACACCTTTGGTCCAAAATTTCATTAAATCTTATTAGAAATAATCAGTGTGACACGTATGATAACAAATACATATTATTATCAACCAATGTTATTGAATAAATTGTACACTATGTGAAACCTTCAACCCCTTTTGACCCGTTTTCTTTATCCAACTTTTTTTTATTTTACTCGTTTGACCTGTTAGAGATGAAACATATCCCACATTGACTCATTCATACTTAAATGGGTCAGAATTTCCACGGCTATAAAACTATAGACGGGAAAGAAGACCGTCGAAGTCTATTAATTTGTCGAAAAAGATGGCATAGCGATTGGAGAAGAAAGAATCTAACAAAAGAATATTCCCTTTAGAGTGATAGCAACTTTTTGGGGTATCGGGGCCGGTCCCAACCCGTCCCGACCCGATCCCGAAACAACCCTTGTTATAAGAAAAAGAAGCGGACACCTTACATGTGTTCAGATACATTTTCTTGAAAAAGAATTGTTTTTTATCCCACATAGGTAATAGAAAGAAAAGGATAGCAGCTTATGTACTAAAGTTATGTACTTATGTTGATTTGGCAAGTTGAGTTTGGTATTATGCTGTTGTGTTTATACGTTATGTGCTGATTATAATTTTTTTTTTGTCCATGTTGTATCATCACGATAACTTGTATGACTATTCAACTTTTTGTGTTTTTGAAACTATGAGCATCGGGCCGGTCCTGACCCGAACTCGAATCATCTCAAAACCGATAACCTGGAAACCCATCCCTCCCGATCACGAATCATCCCGAAACCGACAACCTAGAAAACCATAACCGAATCCCGACCCGAGTGTATGTCGGTTTGTGTCCGTCGGTTTCGGTTTTGTCCATTTTGGTCGGTTTTGCTTGTCTTTTCTCGTTTTATGCCCGACCCGACCCGACCTGAAAACCAAAACTGCTGAAAACCCAAACCGAGTACCGACTCGAATATGCTCGGTTCGGTTTCGGGACGGTCGGTATTTGTCGGAATTCGATCGGTTTTGCTCGGCCCTAGATTTTCATGATATTCGAAGCTATTTATGTGTTTTTTATGATACTTAAAGCTAGTTTAAAAAAGCTTTTTGTTTGTTCGACTTTAAGCATCAAACTTTTATATGCATATATTGATCGTAATGTGACCTAAATTATCCGACGACTTTGCATGAATATTTCGAGTGTTAGACAACTCCCGGCTAAAATTTGTGCTGTTTCAAGCTAATACCACCTCTTCACATCAATTGTTTGAAACCTCTATTCCTTCATCTACATATATATAGTTACAAAGATGAAAAAGTTTCACAAGAATGATTAGTTGTTGTAGAGCAAATATATTGCCCAAGTATAAAACGTATACAACAGATTGTACAATGGCTATGACTGGATTTGGAGATTATAGCACACATGTGTCAATTTCTCGCAAAATTGTTTTATAACTATCCAAGATTCTCATAACTAGTCTCCAATATTGCTTGAAAAGGATAATGCAATCAATTGATAAGTAATAAGTCGAACCAATATTTAAATAGTTTGAAATCTTCTAGATGTAAATACTGTTCGAGTCTATGTGCAAAACAAATCAACCCAACTCTCTGTGTCCTTTAAGATAAAGCATTTTGTTAAAAACGTATTATAACATATATGCATGAAAGTTGTGTGTCATCATGTTTGTGCCAAACTAAAATTGGAAAAATGGTAAGAATTGAACCTACTACTTTTGAAGAGGTTCAATGCTGGTTTGAATAAAACATTAAGCCTTAAAAGCTTTATTTAGTTAAAATTTATCACCTAGAGTAATAATGATGTAGTTTTATATTAAAAAAGAAAAAGAAAAAAAAGGTAGTTAGGTTTGAACTTTAGAAGAGATAAATAAAGAACCTTCATTAAAAATGAAAAAGAGCTAGATAGCTTACATAGGTAAAGAAAATAAGAAGTTGGTAAAGTCATGGCTAAGTTGATACTAGTATGATGTTATTGGCTGGATAATGATTGAATAGATTAAAAATCTAGTAATTCAATGTTCAATGATAACTTGTGTGACTTATTAACTTTTTGGGAATTTAGCAAGAGGTTACGTTCATGATTTTTCAAGCAGTTATTATATGTAATGTTAGATTATTTCAAGGTTAAAAAGCTTATTATTTGTTGAAACCTCTATTCTTCGTCTACATATTATTTGTCGTCGAACAAATATATCTTCCATGGATAAAAAGTACACTAGTGATTATATTTGTATTGGTGAACAAATGATGAGTACTAAATTTTATGATTCAAGTACATTTAAAACTTAAATGGGTTACACACTTGCACCGTAATACTTATTAATAATTATATTATCTAATTACAAGTTTATGACAACATGAATACGTGAGTTTAAATGCGTAAGCAGCACATTTGCGATCCCTAGTGAAGAATTCAACTATACAATAATACAATATATTTTAAATAAGTGTTTTTGAGTGTACCTTATCTTATTATTGAGAAATATCTTAGTTTGTTTATATATTGTGTAACTTTTTTAACATGTCAACATGTTGGGTCTGGTTTGGCTGATCCACACACTTGTTTTCGCATTTTATGAATTTATTTTGTTTATTTCACAAGTTAGATTGAAACTAACCATTACTCTTCGACAACAACCCAATTAGCTAAATTTCTTCGTTTTAACGTTTCTATGTATTCTGAACTATAGTTAGTAGCAGCAACACTCAGCTCACTAACAGGGAGGCAAAAGAAGACGGTTGACCCAAGAGAAGTCAAACCTCCTGTCTTACAATTTGGATTTTTAGGTGTCAATAACTTGATATCCTGTACTTTCAAGCATAACCCTTACTTTAGAATTTCTTATGTTTGACCAACACATGAATCTTCATAATCTTTTGATAGTAACTAAGATCCAAGATTCTTTCTCAAGCTGATGATATCAGGGATAAACACAAACCCATAAGATTTAAAGATCTTGGACAAAAAGTTTATAAAACAATATGTAAATTCACAGATAACATCATCATCATCATCAGATGACTTATTCTTTTTCATCAAATATTTCAACAACACCATTAGTCTCTAACGTCTTGAAGCCATTTCGTCTGGATTTTAATTTGCTATAGCTCGTTACGTGCAATGGTATTTAGGTCTCTCTAAAGCTCTAAGGTTATCTCGTCACTACATACCAAGTTGAGCAACCTTGTTCTTTTTTTTTTCTTTTTTTTTTTTTTTATTAACATTTTTTCTGAAGTTTCTAAACAAATAGGTAGCAAAGATTGAGTATGATTGGAGGCAATAAAGAACCCTCATTGTAAAAAGGCAGATAACTTGCATCGGCTTATATATTTTTTAGATAAAAGTTTGCTTTTGATCCCACATAGGTAAAAGAAAGAAAATGATGGTGGCTTATATACTAAAGTTATGATGATTGGCTAAGTTAAAATTAGTATTATGTTATCTCATAGGTAGAGCATGCACCCGTTAATACATAACATTGGTGCATACATTATCTATATGATAACTTGTATAATTAATTAACTTTTTTATTTTCTATCATATTCGGAGCTATCGCTCATAGTAAAAGCTTTTTATATGTTGGATTCAAAGCATTCATCAAACTTTCGTACGCATCTATTGATTGTAATGAAATTTAAAGTATCCGACTTTGCATGAATATTATAACGTTAAATCACCTCCCACTACAACAACAACTGCTTTTAGCGGGGACATTCCCTTGCTTTCAGCGGGGACTTCTCCCAGCCCAAACCTTTCGGCGGGGACATGTCCCCACCGAAAGTGCCTCGAACAAAGCCCCACGCTGTAAACTTTCGGCGGCGACGTTCCACTCTTTTGGCGGTGACACGTGGGACCCACGCTGCCAGCGTGGACAATATTGGTCAGGTCAAACTTGCCAGCGTGGCAAAACTTTTGGCGGGGACATGTCCCCGCTGAAAGTACTTTCCAAGTAAATGATGCAAACTTTTGGCGGGGACGCCTCCCCGCTAAAAGTATTTTCCAAGTTTATTATGCAATCTTTTGGCGGGGACACTTCCCCGCTGAAAGTGTTTTCCAAGTAAATGGTGTGCGTTTTTGGCGGGGACATGTCCCCGCTGAAAGTTGATCTCACTATTAATGCAACAGCCTTTTGGCGGGGACATGTCCCCGCCAAAAGTGTCTAACCCATTTTGCAGCAAATTGCTGCAAAATGGGTAATTTCCAGATTTTTTTCGGAATTTTTTCGAAAAAAATCTACATTATCACTACAAATCCAGAACCTGTATATAACCTAATTACAATACCACAAGACACTCAAATCACAAATTCATCAACATAATATGATACATATCCAAATTTCTTAAAAATTAACATAATCATGTGTTTGTATCCAAATTCGCAAAATACGGTTCAAAAACCGTTATCACATGATCACTACATAAGCTAGCTATCCGCTATACGCTACAAAACTATACGTGGGAACAATGTAGCGGGAATCCTAACACATAAACTACATAAACACATAATAATCCATGAAACTATCCACACATTTGTCCATAACCCAAAACAAAATATAAATCAACCCAAACAACCCATACGCTACTCCTGAGTCCCCCCACTAGCCCCACTAGCCCCACTCCCCTCCTCCGGGGTACTTGTAGACTCACCTGGTGATGGTGAAGCCTCCTGGGATCCCGATGTTGTCGCCTGAGTCGCTAGCTCAGCAGGGAAACCCGGCTGTGTCTTAGCCCACCCCACCAGTATATCAATCAGTGTCCTTTGCTGGGACAAATCCTGGGTTTGCTTCTAGACTGTTTCGTGCAGGGAGGATGCGGAGGCTTGTTCACGAGCTCGTGCGGCGCTGAGGGTCGTCTGACGACCACCGCCGGGTAAGACTGGACCTACGCCAGGAATATGACCTCGCTGCTTGCCACCGATCACGTGGCGCATAATATCGAGGTCAGACATGGTCGTCCCCCCGGAGGTGCTCTCCGTTCGCATCTGTATCATCTGGTTCTGTTTTACAAAAAAATAAGCAAAGTAATATATAAGTCGTGATTTATTATATTTGCATTAATGTGGGTGAGTTTTATGGAAATAAATTATACTTACATATCTAGTCTTAGACAATGCAGACTCCCAAACGCCGTCTCTCGTATGGTTGTGTCTGTACATCGCGATCAAGTCTCTACCATCCACAGCATCGGTGGGTTCTCTCAGCTGTTTATAAATAAACTCAATAACGACTCACCAAACACTATATATATATATAAATGAAATGATTAAAAAGCGTCTTACGAAGTTATCGCGTATAACAGCTAACGAATGCGACCCATGAAGGCTGGCAGTCGGATTGGCGAGCCGGTTCTGCCTGTTGGTCACCCCTCTCTTCAAATTATCCGGGTTCGACCAGTGCTTAACCTGAGTATTATAAATAATAAAAAATGTTATATAAATGAATTATTATTATTATTATTATTATTATTATTATTATTATTATTTTTATTATTATTATTATTTTTATTATTATTATTATTATTATTATTATTATTATTATTATTATTATTATTATTATTATTATTATTATTATTATTATTATTATTATTAACAATAAGAATAATAATAATAATAGAAATAAAGCCTATAATTTTCTAATGAAGTGATGTTTTATAATAAAAAAAATAGAAATAATAATAATAATAATAATAATAATAATAATAATAATAATAATAATAATAATAATAATAATAATAATAACAATAATAATAATAATAAAGTGTGGATCCAGAAATTTACATATTGTTCCCAATCCGACTCCGACATGTTCTTCGGGCGTTTTGCCTTGATCTCCTCCAGCTTCTCCATCCCACCTTGCTCAGTAAAATTTATCTTTTTGTGCCGCCACTTGTTGTCGTCGTATCGCTTTTGGAGATAATATTTGATACTGTTGACAATATCCTCTCCATCAGCACTGGCAAGGTGCTCGCCGAGATCAAAATAATGCTGCAATAAATATAATTAAAATAAATATTCAAATTTAAATAAACAATCAAATTTAAATAAATAGCAAAGTTAAAATAAACAAACACAATAATTAAAAAAATAAAAGATAAAAAAAATAAAAAAAACTTACGTGAAGCTGGTCGTCGATGTGGGCCTTCGCGGTAGCAGGAACAGCCGACCAGGATTTGTAATGCATAGGAATTGATTGCCGCAACAATTCCCCGACCAAGTTGGAGAACCACTTCGCGTGCTCGCCCACATGCTCCCACATCCCTTTGTCGTTCTTCCGGAATCTGATCGATACCGGACGACCAGTATCTTTCCTCTCATTGCGGAGCCGCGTGTTCTTTGTGGGACCACGCACCGACTTCCCGCCTTTCCCAATTTTGGCATTGGGCTTGGGAGGTCTGGATTTAGATGCTACAAGTAACCAAATTCAAGTGATGATGATATAAAATAACAAGTTATCAATTTCAAATAATAATCAAGTTTAATTAAAATAATCTAGAAATTCTTACTCTGACAACCACTGCCTATCCTCGTCAGACCACGGGGTGGCTCATTGCCTCCATCGCCACCGTGGCTCCTAGCAACAACATCTGCCATCTGTAAACGTACTAGTACAAGAAAATATAATTAGTGAAGAAACACATATACACATATACGCATATACACACACATTGAAATAAATAACAATTTATACAAAATAATAATAATAATAATAATAATAATTAAATAAATAAATAAACACATTTAACCACTCGATAACAATTTCATTCAAATAAATGTCATTTAACAAATTACAATTTGAGATCAATCTCCCTCATCACTAAGATAAACACCCTCATTATTAGTGTCAGCTTCATCTTCATGATCGACGTAATCTTCTCCATCCGATGCTAAATCATGAGGAACGTGGTCATCATAATCAATATTATCTTCGTCGTCGTCGACATAAGTGATAATTGGTTGTGGTGGTGCCTCAACTTCCGTTGGCTCAACATCTCTATTTATGGTGTCATAATTCAACGTATCCAACTCAGCAGAGAGTGTGACATGTGATGATGTGTTGTCATGTACAACATCCTGATTGTCTTCTACCACGATGATATCCGGGTTCCAAATCTTTCGATGATAAGAATCTTGGACGGCCTTGACATTACCACGTTTACCCGGGAAATCAAGGTAAAAGACTTGTGTTGCAAGAATGTATGGTTCACTTTCAAACGATACATGATCTGTCATAATTTGTGTAATGTTGTTTCTATAGGTACAACGTTTTATGCGACCATTGTTATTAGTGTCGAACCATTTAACTTTGAACAACACAACCTTGAACGGAATATATTCAAGCTCGATAATTTCTTCAAGCTGGCCATAATACATCCCTCCGCTAGGATTAGGAGTTGAAATTCCGTTGTTTTGGGTTGAACGACGTAAATCACGGTCATGTACGATAAACTTCACACCGTTCACTGTGCAAGAGTCGGCTGAGAATGCAGCACATGATGGTCCACAAGCCAAAGCGAACAACTCGGAAGTACAACTTGGGTCGTCCTTTACTTTCAATTCACGAATCTAAGAAAAAAAAGTTAAGAATAGATATAGATGAGTAATAGTCATTATTTTTACAGGGTTTTACATACAACAAGTCTACCTTGTTCCCAAACCAGCGAGGAAATCCTTCTTGTATGTCATTGCCAGGAAATTCCCTGTAAATGTTCATGATATTAGAATAAGTCGTCGAATAATAACTTACGTAAAACAAAATTTTGAAATAAAACGTGTACCTCTTGTACTCGTTCATGTACGGGTCGATTTCATGACTGTTGTGTAGTACATACCATACTACTTTCTGCATTGCGTCCGATTCAAGCCGAATTAATGATTGTTTACCATTCAGTTTACAGGCTGATCGAAACACTTGAAATCGACTTGTTGGGCTTGGACCGTCCTCATTCCGGTCAGGATGATTAAATCTCATCTCAACACCCCGAAAATAATGCGAACAGAAAGTTAATGCTTCATTAGCAATATAACCCTCCGCTATTGATCCTTCGGGCTTAGCTTTATTTCTGACATAATTTTTGAGCTTTTTCATGTACCTTTCAAATGGATACATCCACCTCATGTAAACAGGCCTGCCTTGAATAGCCTTTTCGGGTAGATGAATAACCAAGTGAATCATAATGTCAAAAAAAGCTGGAGGATAGATTTGCTCGAAACTGCACAAAATATTGATAAGCTGTTCTTTAGCTTTCAACATGTCATCCACCATCAAAGTTCGAGCGCATATTTGTTTGAAGAATGAAAAAAGCTCGATTATTGGTGTTGCAGTGGTTTGGTCCTTCAAGTAATTTTGAAGTCCAGCAGGAAGTAACCGCTGCATCATTATATGGCAGTCATGAGCCTTCAAGCCTGTTATGTTGTTATCATTGTCTGTCACTTTATGCTTGAAGTTAGATCCGAACCCATCGGGTAGTTTAACACCTTTGATCAATTGGGAAAACAAATCATGATATTAGAATAAGTTGTCGAAATGAATACGCGAATTGAATTGGAACAAATAAATTCTGAAATAAAACGCGTACCTTTGATGAATTGACAAAAAAGTTTTCTTTCTTCAGTTGTGAAAGAGTACGTGGGATGAGGCTTAGAGCACTTCCCACCGTCTTTGTTGACGAGCCACAAAGCATTACGAATATTCAAATTTTGTAAGTCTTGTCTTGCCTTGTTGGTGACTTTTGATTTGTCATTCATTAACAAAGTACCCAACACACTTTTACACACATTTTTTTCGATATGCATGACATCTAAATTGTGTTTTAGTGTAAGAAAAGACCAATACTTTAGCTCGTAGAATATAGATACTTTGGTCCAATTCAATTCGCGGTCAGGATCACGTTTTTTCTTCGCACCCCCAAAACTTGGATGTTTCCCCAAGATACGTATAGGCAATCTCCACCCAGACAAACTACTTCGAGCGGGAAAGTCATTGATAGTCCATAAAAGCGCTGCTTTCATACAGAATTCTTCGCCTGTAACAGCGTCCGTAGTCATAACCCCATCTTTCCATAAAGTCTTAAGGTCTTCAATCAAAGGCCTCAAGTAAATATCTATGTCCTTCCCAGGTGATTTAGTGCCCGGAATTAACAACGTCAACATAAGAGAAGTCTCTCTCATACATATCCAAGGAGGCATATTGTATATTGTTAATATTACTGGCCACATATTGTAAGACTGACTAAGGTTGCTGTATGGATTGAAACCATCAGCAGTGATTGGCTCCAAACGGTCAACCTAATTGACCAGGTGAATGGTCAACTAAGTCAAACTGCCTAGAGTCAATGCTCCGTGGAATATAGTGTTTCCCCGGGTCGTTAAGTCCCGACGAGGTGTGGATTGTAAACGAAACGGTTTTGTGATCGGGTGAATTTGGATGGATAAGGGTTTTGAGTTGTGATTAAACTAAGGAATATACGAAGAAATAGCTTAAATAAGCTATATGAATAAGACGGGAAAGTTACAAAAACCAGAAACGTTAAAAACCTAAAAACGTGTACGTTACGTTTAAATAAAACGTAAACGTACGAGATAAAATGTAAAAACTGAAATCTGAAAACACCCAGGGGGTGAAAATGAACTTTTTACAAACTTAAAACTAAAAGAAACTTTTTAGAAAAAGAAAATTAATTTTTACACTATTTAATTATTTAATACTAATTAAAAACTATTTAATACTTATTATAAATACTTAAATAACTAAAATACAATATAATATTATTTAAATACTAAAAAGGTGAAAATAAAATTTCTAAAACTTTAAAATAACTAAAAATAAGTTTTAAAATTAAAAATAACTATTTTTGTCTTTTTGTGAATTTTCTATTAATTAATAACTAATTAATTACTAATTAACTAATTAACTATTTTAAATTAAGAATATTACTAAATGAACAGTAAAAATTCTAATAAAATTTATAAAATTACTTTATAACATATAAAAGCTATAAAAAATATAAAAACTTGATTTTACTTAATAAAAACTAATTATGCTATTTAAAACTTAATATTAATTAATAATTAATAAAACTAATATTAATTCTAATAAATACCAAATGGTAAAATAAAAATCTGAAAAATTTATTATAAATACTTTAATATAATAGGTAATTAATAAAAATATAAAAATGACAACTACTTAATTAAAATTTAAAAATGAAAATTAAAATTAAATTACATTAAATAGAAACTATCACTTAATTTTAAATTTGTTTTTCTTGATTTTTCTTTTACAAACTTATTAAATACTTAAAAATAAACACTTTTTGTAAAAACAAAAATTTTGGAAACTTAAAAATAAGCTGGAATAAGCTAAAACTTGAAACAGTTGACCAAAGTTGACCAATGGGTAAAATTAGCTTAAATGGCAATGAGTGGGGCCCACTCTGGTGAAAACTGATACAATTAAGTTATTGAAACATGTTTTAGCTGGAAAAAACACAAATGGGCCTCTGAATAAGCTATAAGCCACAAATAAGCACTTGAAAATTTGTTATGAACTCAGAACTGGGACAAGTTTGGTGGTCTGATTTAGGTGGGGCCCAGGGGTTAGGAGGTCAAACCAAGGGTCAAATGATGAACCCTACCATGGGGAGGGTTGAATGGTGCAACTAGTGAAGGTGGTGGACCACCATGGTGGCCAGAACACCACCACCAATGGTGGTGTTTGGGTAGTGTCTGCTGGGAACAGGGGACTGCACAGCCCTGCACCCCACTTTGGGGCAAGCTGGGGCTTAAGAGAAAAATCACAAAAATAATAGGACCATGGAATCTTAAAGTCTAGCTGGAAGAGAACAAAACTAAACAAGTATCACTGCTTAGAAACAAACACAAAATTCAAAACAATTGCCTCAACTTTTGGAAAAAAACTGAAAATGCAACTTTGACTTTTGATAAAAACTTTGCTATTTTGACTTATGTGGATTTCTAATGATCCTTACTGACCTACATGGAAGTAAATAGCTATATTAATACTAACTTAAGTTGTTTTAACAGCTAGGGAACATATTAGAGTGATAATGGATCTAGGAAACCTTGACAGTTAACTGTTGGGTGAATGGAGTGCAATTCTTTGACTTTTGCTAAAAACTTACCAATATTATGGCTTGACTATGATAACTTGAACCTATAATTGAAGTCTCAATAGGTTTTACCAACTGAGAAAGGCATTAACTGTGTTGAACACACACATCCAAACACCCCCTTAAATAGCAGTTAAGGAAGTTTTTCATCCCATTGGACTGATTTGGACCTAGGATTTGTTGTATAATCATTCACAATGATTCAATAAACTGACATGAGCCCTAGAATTACCAATATCAAAAACAAAAAGACCATAAACCTACTCTATTCTAGATTAACTGTGAAAGTGAAATCTTAGCAACAAAGTGTTTTGATTGAACAGGCACTTAAGATTAAACACTAAAACAACTAGAATACACCAAGCAAACCAAGAAGCACAAGAGTAGATACTGATTAAGCAGTAGTGTATTACAAAGCAATATTATACAAAATGGAACTTACAAGTGATCTTCCTGAAATATAATGTACCAAGGGCTATAGTTACCACCTATGGCCTTCCAAGGTGCATCTAAACCTCTGTAATCCAAAACAAACACTGAGCAACAACTATTCCCAGTTTCACATTAAAATGGACTTTTACTTGAAAATTCTAAACATTGAATTGTGCAAAGAAAACTTGAGATTGAAATAACATGAGGTTCACAATACAATAGAAGAACAGACTACAAGCTTGTTTTACTAAAAATTACAATTAAAAACCTTAAATAAAACTAAGTCGACATTAATTTCATACTAATTATCTAATTCTAAGCTAACTACTACTTCATTCTTCTTTCTTCTTTTCTTTTATACACCCTGGAGGGTCCCACAACAAATCCCAGCAACTAGAACGACTTTTGGATAACTTTTGCTTCCTTTCCACTTTTGGCGGGAAAGTTGTTTTGACAACTTGTAGATTGCTTGTTAGGGTTTAGGGGTAATTAAAGGGTTTTGGATGTTAGTGGTAGGCAGAGGGGACAAGGAGAGGAGTGATTGAGGTGGGGGAATGGGTGAGGTGAAGTGTTGCAGAGAACAACCAGGGAAGTGGGGGAGGTTAGGGGTGAGTCAACGCGGGGTTTGACTGAGGTTTAAATAAAAACGGGTATTAGTTTTAAAGGGGGTGGGCTTTTGTATTGAATGGGCTTAGGGGGTTGTGATGGATCAGGCCAGGTTTGGATTTGGAATTGGAAGTTTGGTTTGTTTGTTTATTAGCTTAAAATCCACAAGGACCATGTATGCAATTGTCCGAAAATTCAAGGACCAGAAATGTAACTTCCCCAAACTCATCATAAGGACTTATTTTGCCAATACTCCAAAGTTTCAAAAACCATTTTCATGCTTTTTTCATTTTTCAAAATTTCCCGAGGACTAAAAATGACATTTTTCAAAGTCCGGGGACCAAAAGTGAAAATTCTCAAAACTTTTACCCAAGGATTAAAAATGGCTTTTGTGACTTTACCAAGGACCAAAAGTGATTTTTCTTTCAAAATTATCCCACCAGGGACTGAATCTGCCAATTATTGAAACTTCAGGGACCTTTATTGCCAATTTTGGATTTTGAGGGGTCAAACATGTAATTTTCTCAAAGTTCTCACCCAAGGATCGTTTTTGATAATTTTTGACTTTTTTAAAACCTTGGGTTGACTTTTCTTTCGTTTTAAAACTTCAGGGACTAGTTTTGTCAATTTTTGAAACTTGAGGGACTGAAACTGCCAATTTTGCAAACTTTGTGCGTTTTTCATTTATTTTTGCTCATTTTGCATCTAAAACATATAAAACACAATTATGAAATATTTTCAGTATTTTGATGCATTACTGAGTGTTTTTGTATGTTTTGCAGTTCATATTAGACCAAAAATGATGAGTGTTTGAGCACTCATCAATCCCCCACACTAAACTATTGCTAGTCCCTAGCAATACTGTTTTGAAAACTTGATGGATTTGAAAAACTCTTTACCAAAAGCCATCACTTCTGGAGTAGCCAGGTGTAAGAACTGTGGCACACCTGATAACCGTGTGATTTTGAGCAAACCACCAGCTTTCAACGGATTTGAGTAGTCTTTACCAAAAGCCGTTTGCTTCTGGACTAGCCAGCTCTTGATGGAATAGTCAACATCTTGGTGAGCTGATTACCAATTATGGATTTTCCACGGCCTTTACCACAAGCCATAATCTTGCGGGCTAGCCAACTCATTTGTTTTCGGGGAGTTGATGACCCACACAATTTTGGGCAAATTGCCAGCCGTCAACGGATTTGATATGTCTTTACCAAGAGCCGTTTGCTCCTGGACTAGCCAATCCCTTTTGTTGCTTAGACAAGGCGGACTGATTACCACAAAAATTTTGAAGCACCAGTGAAAAATTTTTAAAATTTTTGAAATTTTGGCAAAAACGGGGGTATTATATAGTAAAATGTGATAAAATTCGCTAGAATAGCGAATACCCCCCCACACTTAGCATGAATATTGTCCTCAATATTCAAAATCCCGGCTATTATGCCGACATTTTGAACGTGAAAGGGCAACATTACAAGCTGAGCGTGGAAAACACCATTTTGTATTTTCACTTCTTTTGTAACCATAGCATGGGGGACTCCCCCACACTTAGGGTGAAAACCCTATAAGCATGCTATTGTTTTTGTTTACCGAGTCGCTAGCTTGACTCGACCCCGAATTCATTTGTCCTTGGGGAAACATGATGTGGAAGAAACAATCTCACTCGGACTTTCATTCAAGATGTTTGGATAAACATTTGAAGCACGTGAAAGTTCCACACCGATGAGATAAGTATCCGGCTCAAGATAATGATACATGAAAATGCCGGGATCAAAGATGGTATCTTCATTCCCGAAGGAGTGAAGAAGAGAAGAAGTCACCTTATAGGTGAAGAAAAGGAAGAAAACCATGATAAAAAGCATGATTTGATCTTCTTCCTCGAGAGGAGGCTCAATAGCCTGAGTTTGGATTCCAAAAGGTAAGCTCGTAAACAACCCGGGAGGGTGGGTGGGAATTTGCAAATTCTCATAATTGAGAGCATCTCCCCCCGGGATATCAAACTGATGAGTGAGTTCACCGGAGAACTCCTCATGAAGAGAATCATTCACTAGATGTGAATCAGTGAACTTGTGTTCCGGAATAGACTCACAATCCTCGTTCTGAATATCAAATAGTGGATTATCAGAAATCGAAGTGAATTCAGAGTTGAATTCAAATAGAGGATTGGTGAGAGTGGTATCGAATGTTTCGGGAACAAAGTGAATATTATTCTCTGTTGGACTGCTGGGATCAGAAGTGAGTGACGGATCATGATATAGGAGACTTTCAATTTCTCCCAGATCGGCTTGGAAATCAAGGAGACCATCATCACTTTCCAATGAAAGTGGATCGATGTGAGCAAGTTCATCAGCGAACTCCTCAAGAAGGGGATCAACATCAGAATGAGGCAGTGATGCCTCGATATACTCAATGTCTCCATGAGATGTACAATCATCATTAAAATCTGAGAAAGTCTCAAATTGATCTTTAGGACACTCAATAGGTGAAGGAATATCACACAAATGCTCAAGAGTTCCCTGTGACTCTCTCGGGATTGGGACAAGGATCTCAACACTAGACTTTATGACTTCGTCCGATTCCTTTGCAGGAATAGTGCTAAGATGCTCATCCCCCATGTTCAGAGAGTGAGTGTGAACTTCGGGTGTGATAACAGACTGAGGGAGATAAGAAAGACTAGCACACATAGATTCTATATTTTTCATGTGTTCTTCTGCTAGCAATTCTTGCATACTCTTTTCTCCCTGATTTTCCGAGGAAGGAATCACAACAAATGAACTTGATGAACCCTCACAAAATTGAGAAATATCAAGGGTAACATCATCATCATCATCATAGTCTAGAAGAGCAGCTTGACGAAATTTGGCACGAGTTATAGCTGCTTGTTCTAAGACAAGTAATTCTTCCTTGCTTAATTCGTTTTTAGCATCTCGTTCTTCAGCAAGCAATTCTGCCATGGATTTCTCACGAGAGCTTTGAAACGGTGTAGTACCCAACTCCTCCTTAAGTTCTTTTAAAATATCAAGAGCCTTTAGTAAAAGGTCTTGCTCGGTTTCTTGAGGAGTTGTGTGAATCATATCGTACTGTGGAGGTCGGTCTGAAAACGAATAGTCGTAATTGTTACAAGGAAATGGATCCCTTGTTTGACAATCCGAGCTAGAGTGTGGACCTCCACAGTAATCACAACAGTGAAACTGATGTGGCTGTGGGTGGTATGTGCTAGAGTTATAATTGTGATCAAAAAACTGCTCATAGACAAGCGTGTTTCCCGAATGACAATCGGAACTGTAATGTGAACCACCACAGTACTCACAACAGTAAAACTGCTGAGACTGATGGTGTGGTAACTGATGGAATGAATCAGTCGTGTCATGGTAGGAATAAGGATCTTGGTTATAGACAGACCCGTTTCCCGACTCTACCATGCCACAACTGGGGCAATTGCCACCATTATGAGGATTACCACACCATTGGCAAACCAGAAGGTGTGGGTGAGACATAGAAAGAATCAAATGGTTTGGGAGGGGTAGGGATGAAGAATCAAAGATGTGAGAGGGTAAAGGTGAATATTTTTGTGTTTTTGGAAAGACATTTTGTACAAATGATAAGAAAAATGTTTTTGGGTTTTTGTGTTCGTTGAAAACTGAGTTTAAAAAGTTTTCGTGAACGGTTTTGTTTTGAAAATATGAAAATATGAACAAGGATGGATAAATGTACAATGGAACGAATTCCAAAGACACTAATCAGAAAAACCGTTTAGATACGCACACAACCTCCCCGGCAGCGGCGCCAAAAATTGATTGGCTCCAAACGGTCAACCTAATTGACCAGGTGAATGGTCAACTAAGTCAAACTGCCTAGAGTCAATGCTCCGTGGAATATAGTGTTTCCCCGGGTCGTTAAGTCCCGACGAGGTGTGGATTGTAAACGAAACGGTTTTGTGATCGGGTGAATTTGGATGGATAAGGGTTTTGAGTTGTGATTAAACTAAGGAATATACGAAGAAATAGCTTAAATAAGCTATATGAATAAGACGGGAAAGTTACAAAAACCAGAAACGTTAAAAACCTAAAAACGTGTACGTTACGTTTAAATAAAACGTAAACGTACGAGATAAAATGTAAAAACTGAAATCTGAAAACACCCAGGGGGTGAAAATGAACTTTTTACAAACTTAAAACTAAAAGAAACTTTTTAGAAAAAGAAAATTAATTTTTACACTATTTAATTATTTAATACTAATTAAAAACTATTTAATACTTATTATAAATACTTAAATAACTAAAATACAATATAATATTATTTAAATACTAAAAAGGTGAAAATAAAATTTCTAAAACTTTAAAATAACTAAAAATAAGTTTTAAAATTAAAAATAACTATTTTTGTCTTTTTGTGAATTTTCTATTAATTAATAACTAATTAATTACTAATTAACTAATTAACTATTTTAAATTAAGAATATTACTAAATGAACAGTAAAAATTCTAATAAAATTTATAAAATTACTTTATAACATATAAAAGCTATAAAAAATATAAAAACTTGATTTTACTTAATAAAAACTAATTATGCTATTTAAAACTTAATATTAATTAATAATTAATAAAACTAATATTAATTCTAATAAATACCAAATGGTAAAATAAAAATCTGAAAAATTTATTATAAATACTTTAATATAATAGGTAATTAATAAAAATATAAAAATGACAACTACTTAATTAAAATTTAAAAATGAAAATTAAAATTAAATTACATTAAATAGAAACTATCACTTAATTTTAAATTTGTTTTTCTTGATTTTTCTTTTACAAACTTATTAAATACTTAAAAATAAACACTTTTTGTAAAAACAAAAATTTTGGAAACTTAAAAATAAGCTGGAATAAGCTAAAACTTGAAACAGTTGACCAAAGTTGACCAATGGGTAAAATTAGCTTAAATGGCAATGAGTGGGGCCCACTCTGGTGAAAACTGATACAATTAAGTTATTGAAACATGTTTTAGCTGGAAAAAACACAAATGGGCCTCTGAATAAGCTATAAGCCACAAATAAGCACTTGAAAATTTGTTATGAACTCAGAACTGGGACAAGTTTGGTGGTCTGATTTAGGTGGGGCCCAGGGGTTAGGAGGTCAAACCAAGGGTCAAATGATGAACCCTACCATGGGGAGGGTTGAATGGTGCAACTAGTGAAGGTGGTGGACCACCATGGTGGCCAGAACACCACCACCAATGGTGGTGTTTGGGTAGTGTCTGCTGGGAACAGGGGACTGCACAGCCCTGCACCCCACTTTGGGGCAAGCTGGGGCTTAAGAGAAAAATCACAAAAATAATAGGACCATGGAATCTTAAAGTCTAGCTGGAAGAGAACAAAACTAAACAAGTATCACTGCTTAGAAACAAACACAAAATTCAAAACAATTGCCTCAACTTTTGGAAAAAAACTGAAAATGCAACTTTGACTTTTGATAAAAACTTTGCTATTTTGACTTATGTGGATTTCTAATGATCCTTACTGACCTACATGGAAGTAAATAGCTATATTAATACTAACTTAAGTTGTTTTAACAGCTAGGGAACATATTAGAGTGATAATGGATCTAGGAAACCTTGACAGTTAACTGTTGGGTGAATGGAGTGCAATTCTTTGACTTTTGCTAAAAACTTACCAATATTATGGCTTGACTATGATAACTTGAACCTATAATTGAAGTCTCAATAGGTTTTACCAACTGAGAAAGGCATTAACTGTGTTGAACACACACATCCAAACACCCCCTTAAATAGCAGTTAAGGAAGTTTTTCATCCCATTGGACTGATTTGGACCTAGGATTTGTTGTATAATCATTCACAATGATTCAATAAACTGACATGAGCCCTAGAATTACCAATATCAAAAACAAAAAGACCATAAACCTACTCTATTCTAGATTAACTGTGAAAGTGAAATCTTAGCAACAAAGTGTTTTGATTGAACAGGCACTTAAGATTAAACACTAAAACAACTAGAATACACCAAGCAAACCAAGAAGCACAAGAGTAGATACTGATTAAGCAGTAGTGTATTACAAAGCAATATTATACAAAATGGAACTTACAAGTGATCTTCCTGAAATATAATGTACCAAGGGCTATAGTTACCACCTATGGCCTTCCAAGGTGCATCTAAACCTCTGTAATCCAAAACAAACACTGAGCAACAACTATTCCCAGTTTCACATTAAAATGGACTTTTACTTGAAAATTCTAAACATTGAATTGTGCAAAGAAAACTTGAGATTGAAATAACATGAGGTTCACAATACAATAGAAGAACAGACTACAAGCTTGTTTTACTAAAAATTACAATTAAAAACCTTAAATAAAACTAAGTCGACATTAATTTCATACTAATTATCTAATTCTAAGCTAACTACTACTTCATTCTTCTTTCTTCTTTTCTTTTATACACCCTGGAGGGTCCCACAACAAATCCCAGCAACTAGAACGACTTTTGGATAACTTTTGCTTCCTTTCCACTTTTGGCGGGAAAGTTGTTTTGACAACTTGTAGATTGCTTGTTAGGGTTTAGGGGTAATTAAAGGGTTTTGGATGTTAGTGGTAGGCAGAGGGGACAAGGAGAGGAGTGATTGAGGTGGGGGAATGGGTGAGGTGAAGTGTTGCAGAGAACAACCAGGGAAGTGGGGGAGGTTAGGGGTGAGTCAACGCGGGGTTTGACTGAGGTTTAAATAAAAACGGGTATTAGTTTTAAAGGGGGTGGGCTTTTGTATTGAATGGGCTTAGGGGGTTGTGATGGATCAGGCCAGGTTTGGATTTGGAATTGGAAGTTTGGTTTGTTTGTTTATTAGCTTAAAATCCACAAGGACCATGTATGCAATTGTCCGAAAATTCAAGGACCAGAAATGTAACTTCCCCAAACTCATCATAAGGACTTATTTTGCCAATACTCCAAAGTTTCAAAAACCATTTTCATGCTTTTTTCATTTTTCAAAATTTCCCGAGGACTAAAAATGACATTTTTCAAAGTCCGGGGACCAAAAGTGAAAATTCTCAAAACTTTTACCCAAGGATTAAAAATGGCTTTTGTGACTTTACCAAGGACCAAAAGTGATTTTTCTTTCAAAATTATCCCACCAGGGACTGAATCTGCCAATTATTGAAACTTCAGGGACCTTTATTGCCAATTTTGGATTTTGAGGGGTCAAACATGTAATTTTCTCAAAGTTCTCACCCAAGGATCGTTTTTGATAATTTTTGACTTTTTTAAAACCTTGGGTTGACTTTTCTTTCGTTTTAAAACTTCAGGGACTAGTTTTGTCAATTTTTGAAACTTGAGGGACTGAAACTGCCAATTTTGCAAACTTTGTGCGTTTTTCATTTATTTTTGCTCATTTTGCATCTAAAACATATAAAACACAATTATGAAATATTTTCAGTATTTTGATGCATTACTGAGTGTTTTTGTATGTTTTGCAGTTCATATTAGACCAAAAATGATGAGTGTTTGAGCACTCATCAAGCAGCCAACCCTAATCGGACGTTTCTTTTTTCATAAGAAAATTTTTTCTTATACTCGATATCAAATTTCTTCCATGCTTCACCATCAACCGGGTGTTGCATCTTACCGTTCTCAGTAGACTGCCCAGAAGCATGCCAAGTCATATGTTTTGCAGTGTGTTTAGACTTGTACAAATGTTGTAGTCTAGGAATGATAGGAAAGTAACGCAACACCTTGTTAGGAACTTTCTTCCCCAGTGTGTTCTTGTCTTTCCATCTACTAGCATCGCAGATGGGACAATTCTGCAAATCTTCGTTACCCACCTCCCGATATAAAAAACAATCATTTACACAAGCATGTATGGATTCGTATCCTAACCCGATCGTTTTATATGTTTTCTTTATTTCATAGTATGACGGTGGGATTTTGTATCCTAGAACGGGCGGGAAGCATTCACGTAGAAATTTTAGTGTTTCGTTAAACGAGTCGAGATGATGTGGTATTACACGAGATGTTAAACGAACGAGTCGAGATGATGTGGTATTACACAAGATGTTAAACGAACGAGTCGAGATGATGTGGTATTACACGAAATGTTAAACGAACGAGTCGAGATAATGTGGTATTACACGAGATGTTAAACGAATGAGTCGAGATGATGTGGTATTACACGAGATGTTAAACGAACGAGTCGAGATGCTATGGTTATACACGAGATGCTATATTAAACGAACTAGTCGAGATGCTATGGTTACACACGAGATGCTATGTTAAACGAACGAGTCGAGATGATGTGGTATTACACGAGATGTTAAACGAACGAGTCGAGATGCTATAACTACAAAAATGTTCCCACCTAACAGGTCACGGGATATATATGTTCCCACCTAACAACTTTTATCCACTCACACACACTCATCTAATCCATATCATCTCACACACACACTCATCTCACTATATCTCTCTCTCTCTAGTAGTTTTCGTTTTCCGGCGACACCAGCAGTTTCCGGCCGCTGGAATCTTTTTCTGGCCACCACCTTTTATCAACTCAACTTGTAGATCGGGCTACCCCGATCGCGATTCTACCACACACAACTACAAACACACACTGTCAACCAGAATGCAGCGATACAATCCTTTTATGTGTACTTGTGGAGTAGGAAATATAAAAAAAGAACGTCACATCAAAAAGATACATTTGGATTGGAGTATTATGCATGTCCTCTTTCAAAGCCAAGAGAGAAAGGTCATGGATGTGGATATTTTATGTGGAAGACTGAATTTGATGAACAATTACAAGTAATATATTCTGCTTCAACATCTCACGGTTCTGGGTGCACAAACTGCCATGAAAAAGATCTTAAGATAAATATGCTGGAGGCACAAAAACAGGTGTTAGAGACAAAAGTCAGGTTGCTCGAGGCAAGACTTGCAATGGCAACGAATCCCGACAACAATAACCACGCATGTCAATCGGATGCAATACTCCGTGACCTGTTAGGTGACATGGAAAATCTTCGTATGTAATGCTGTTATTGTTGATGTTGTTGTTGTTGTTGTTGTTGTTGTTGTTGTTGTTGTTGTTGTTGTTGTTGTTGTTTGTTGTTTCTTGTGTTATTCTCGTTGTTTGTTGTTTATTGTGTTATTCTTGTTGTTTGTTGTTTCTTGTGTTATTGTTGTTGTTTGTTGTTTCTTGTGTTATTGTTGTTGTTGTTTAATAAAATGTTGTTTGTTGTGTTGTGTTATTGTTGTTGTTGTTGCTTTACCACTAGAAATCGTAAACTTCTATCCAAACACTCAAGATTGTAATTATTAATCTAAAAAAACGTCCACAGTAAGAACCTAAGCAATTTATAAAGGAATCCGAAACACCACACGCTTAGCTTCAAACACGAAGGCAAACATTTTATTCAAACCACACAAGAGTTGTAAACCGGATACATTTTCATACAGACTCAAACTAAACAACTCGACAAGCAAACGAACCAGATCAAACAAAACAACTCAAACTAAACAACTCGACAACCAAACAAAACAACTCAAACTAAACAACACGACAACCAAATGAAACAACCCGTTTACTTTTTTTTGCGGCTAACTCCCGCTTTGCTTGAACTCGCACCACCTCTTCCTTTCCTTGCTCTCATTTCCTTGAGATATGCAAACGTAGCTTCAAGACATGTTATTCTATTTTCCAGATTATCAACAGCTGCAGCTTCATCAAACGTGCTTTCAGCTTCATCCTCACCTCCAACAGCAGCAGCTTGAGCTTCAGCAGCACGTTGAGCTTCAGCAGTATCTACATCTTCCAAATACTCTATATAGTATGACTTTTTCCTCAACCATACCAGAATCCGGTCTCTCTGCCATGGTGCACAGT
Organism: Artemisia argyi; assembly: GCA_030686995.1. NCBI lineage: Eukaryota > Viridiplantae > Streptophyta > Magnoliopsida > Asterales > Asteraceae > Artemisia > Artemisia argyi. The sequence continues at coordinate 180,648,786 of CM060705.1, forward strand.
TCGCGTACGAACCATATTCATCAAAAATTTCAACGCCCCAATGATTTATAATTTCATTATACAAGAGCTCGTGTGATAAAGCCTTTGCCCACTCCTGTTCCGGCGTCAAACCATCCATTGTTTTGTGCGTTTTGTATTTTTTTGCCGAATTTATGATTTAATATGTATTAGGTGTATGTTATAATATATATTAAAAAGTTTTTGGGAAAAAGTTGCAGCTTGGAGGGAAATTTGGCGCCTAAACTTTTAGCGGGGACATGTCCTCGCCAAAAGCTATGCATTTCCCCGCCAAAAGTAATGGCGGGAATAATACCCGGAACAATAAAAAGTGCAACTATTTTGGTCAAATATTATGCAACACTTTCGGCGGGGACAGTCCCCGCTAAAAGTTGGATTTGAAAGTGTGACTATTTTGGTCAAAGTTGTGGTCTGCAAAACCACTTTCGGCGGGGACATGTCCCCGCTGAAAGTTTGCGTTGAAAATGCAATTGGCGGCCAGCGAGATTATGTGACAGCTCAGCGCTGTTTTTGTCGTTTAGCGACTTTCGGCGGGGACAAGGGCGTCGCCGCCGAAAGTGTCGTCGCCCGTCCTCCTGTTTGTTGTAGTGTCCCCGCTAAAATTCCATTTTGATCTACATAGAGAAGTTAAAGTTAAGAAATTTCACAAGGATATAATAATCTATTATAGAGTAAATAATATCATCCAAGGATAAAATCCTATACAACAACTGATTGTAGCTAAGGATGTGATGATTTCATCTAAATTTGATTAATGATGAGACTATCAAACTGAAAGGCCGTGTCTTTTTCGCTTGGTTTCCAAATGTTGGCCTTCGAAGATTGGTCAAATCATATCGATGAAGCACTCTACGAATTTTAGATTATTGTGAAGAAGACGTGTTAATGTCCAATTATTTCAAGTGGTGCCAACTTTTCGCCAGGTCTTTGTTTCGTGGATGAGGATTCTCTTGCGACATGAACGATATTTTATTTTGTAGTTCGTAGAATTTAGCTTCTTGGTTTATATGTGATAAACTATACGTATATTTGTTGTTTAAATATAACGAAAAATGACTTTTTTATAAGGTGGCATGAATCACCATGCTAGTTAGAAACATACCCTTATATGATACTGATGTGAAAACCCTGACATCTCATAGCTTGTTAAGTGTAATGTTATTTTTCTTTCTAAAGCTCTAAGGTTATCTCGTCACTATCTTTCAAGTTGAGCAACCTTGTTCCCCTCTTTTTTTAACATTTATTTTTCAAGTTTCAAAAGAAAAAGGTAGCTAAAATTGAGTATGAGTGGAGGTAAATAAAGAACCCTCGTTGTAAAAAGGCAGATAGCTTGCATATGTTTATATATTTTCTAGATAAAAGTTTGTTTTTTTATCCCACATAGGTAAAAGAAAGAAAAGGATGATGACTTATATACTAAAGTTATGTTGCTTAGCTAAGTTGAGATAAATATAATGTTATCCTGTCAGTAATGTATGCATGGGTTAATAAATTTGTGCATGCCTTATTTGATTGATAACTTGTATGATTAATTAACTTTTTATGTTTTATCAGAGCTAGATCACTCACGGTTAAAAAGCTTTTTTAATTACTAGAAGGGTACCCGCCGCCGCGATAACTTGTATGATTAATTAACTTTTTATGTTTTATCAAAGCTAGATCACTCACGGTTAAAAAGCTTTTTTAATTACTAGAACGGTACCCGCGCAATGCGGCGGCAGGTACCCGGTGACTGTTTGTGGCGAGCAAATATTTTCATTTTAAACCTTCCTTAGTATTGTCTCAAATACTTTAAAACGTAGTAGATATATGTTTAGAAGCTGAGATGAAACTGTGTTAGTTTGTGGGTTAGTTTATAGGCTTTATACATATGAAATATGCATTAAAAGGTAGTTAATTGAGCTGTTATATCACATTGATTAAATGGATTATTGCAAGTTAATGAGGTTCATAAATATTAGTGGCTCTTACAATTAAAGAGATTAAAATTCATAATGTAACTTAACTCCTATTCATATATATGTGTTAGTTTGAAATCATTCCAATTAAAGAAATGTTTTTGGTCTTATTTTTTTAAGACTTCCTTTTTAGGAATGTCCTAAATGCATTATAATGTAGTTAAGATTGGATTTAAAGTATGACTTCATAAAATTTTGAACATTAGATTTCCTCTCGGCTAACAGTTGTGCTATTTTAAGTCAACATACTCTCTTCACAGCAATTGTTCCAAACCTCTATTCTTGATCTACATATAGTTACATAGAAGTTACAAAAGTTAAGAAATTTCACAAGGATGATATTAAATATATTGTAGAGTAAATATATCGTCCAAGGATTAAATCGTATACAACTGATTATAGCTAATTAGGATGTGATGATTTCGTCTAAATCTGATTTCTTGTGTTGGTTAACAAATGATGAAACTATTGAACTAAAAGGTCTCTTTCGCTTGGTTTTCAAATGTTGTTTTTTGATTATTGGTCAAATCCTATCGATGAAACACTCTACAAACATTAGATTATTTAGGAGAAGCCGTGTTAAGGTCCAATTATTTCAAGTGGTGCCAAGTTTTCGCCAAGATCGACTTTGTTTCGTGGGATAAGGATTCTCATGCGCCTATACGATTTTGTATTTTGTATTATTTCGTGGGATAAGGATTCTCTTGAGCTCTGAGAGTTGTTAACACTAGCGCGATATAGACAATTAAAGCCTACGTGTTTTCAAGATAAGAAGCCAAGGGGTAAACCTTGGGGTCAGGAGCGTAAGAGTCGATGTTCGTGTTGAGTATCTCGAAAATATCTTGCCCAGAAATATCTTGTTTGGTCAGGTAATCATAAGTTTTAAGGCAAGGTCCACCAGGCTATCGAATTGTAGCTTGAGAGTCGGCAGCCTGAACAAAGAAGCGACTTTCAAGATCCTTGACAGGTTGCAAACCTGCTTCAAACAATACTCAGAAGTCTTATTCTTTTTCATCAAGTATCTAATGCCTGGAGACTCGAGCACTGAAATCTCAGGAATATTAGCAAGCATACTACCCTCATGAGTCTTGAACATGCATGATCATGTTTTCCTTTTTCAAACAAAGAAATTAATGACTACTACGACATCATATTATCAAACACATCAACACTGTTAGTCTCTGATGTTTTAAAGCCATTTCCTAATTGGCATGGTCTTTCTAAAGCTCTAAAGTTCCCAACACCCAAATAGCTATACTATATATAAGCAATCTTGTTCCCCTCTTGTAACAAAAGATTTTCAAGTTTCAAAAACAAAAAGGTAGCTAACCTTGAGTATAAGTGGAGGTAAATAAAAAACCCTCATTGTAAAAATGCAGATAGCTTGCATGTGTTTATATAATTTCGAGATAAAATTTTGTTTTTATCCCACATAATGTAATAGAAAGAAAAGGTTGGCATCTTATATACTAAAGTTGCGTTGGTTGACTAAGTTAAGATGAGTATTATGTTATTGTGGTGATGATATGTGTACGGCTAATAAATCTGTTCATGTATTATCATGACGATAACTTGTATGATTAATTAACTTTTTTATTTTGGATCAGGTTGAAAATTTTGTTGTTTGTTGGACTTAAAGTGGAGGTAAAAGTTACAAACCTCGATCTATTCCTTCATCTACATATGTAGTTACATAAAAGTTACAAAAAATAAGAAATTTCACAAGAATAATTAGTTGATGTAGAGCAAATATATCGCCCAAGTATAAAAGGTATACAACTGATTTATAGCTAAGGATATGATGATTTCATTTGACTTTGATTTCTTATAAAACTGATTATACTATGGTTATGACCGGATTTGGAGATTATATATAGCACACATGTGTTAATTTAAACTCTCACTGCACAAAAGTTGAATAAATAAAACAATAGACTAAATACAAACCATGCAAGTTGGTATTGACGAATTATGAAAATAGTAGCCCAACCCAATTTCATGCTTCTCACTTGGCATATTGCTACATAGAATGTTCGGTGACCATAGTTCAAAGTCTTCTAGATATATAAATAATATGTGGAAAAAAAATCAACACACCACATAATATCATTTATAAAAATTCGTTTTGTTAAATAATATAACAAATATATGTAAGTTGTGTGTCATCATGTTTGTGTCGTATTAAAATTGGAAAAAGTGTAACAATAGAACCTATTACATTTGAAAAGGTTGAATTAAATAATATATCATAAAAGCTTTTTTTTAGCTAGAAATTATCATGTGAAAGAATGATTTTACAGTTTCATAAAGAAAAAAGATAGTTAAGCTTGAGATTGAGTAGGGTAAATAAAAAACCATCATATTGGAAGACTATTGTTTTTGATCCCACATATGTAATAGAAAGAAAAACTTGGTAGCTTATATACTAAAGTTATGTTGACTTGGTAAGTTGATGTTACTATTGTGTTATTATCTACGAAAATCATAGGCAAATAAATAATTTGTCTGTGGTGTTTGTGTGATTGATAACTTGTATGACTCATTCACTTTTTGGTTTTCTGAAAAAGTTTTTTTTTTTTCATCGTTAACTTTTTATGGTTCTCTGAAAACTTCTTATTCTTCGTTAAATTTTTGCAATTATATATTCGAAGCTAAAACTATACACTTTTATTGTTAGACGTTAAAAAACTTCATAATTAAGAAAACTTGAATTTTTTGTGGTTAAAAAGCATTTAACTTTTAATTTTAGAAGTTAAAACACTTTTATATCCAAAGTCACGAATGAAAGACAATGTAATAAAGAACCCTCATTGTAAAAAGGCGGATAGCTTGCATGAGTTTATATATTTTCTTGATCAAAGTTTGTTTTAATGGGATAATAAGATGTTGACTGGAAATTGACTTTTCCTCTCGGCCCTAACCTCTTCCCCATCCCCAAATCTGCTACCAACACCCTCAAATTAAACACCCCAACAAAATTAAACCCCTTGAAACTCAACACCCTCCAGAACCCCCTTTATCCTTCTTCACATAGTGTTCTATGTGCTATGTGACGATATATTTAGGAAATCTATTAGACTTAAATACTTACCATATAGTGGTCTATGTGCTATGTGACTTAGGTTTTGGGTATGATCTTGGAATGATATATTAAGTAAATAATTATGGAGGGTTACCAAGTCGATGGATTTGATAAGCCTCGATGATTTATTTAAATAATATATTAGGCTAACATTAGACCTGTAGATCGTTTTTATTATTCTTTTTCATTGTGATTTCTTGGTTTGAGTTGTGTCGACCCTCCATCCGCATGGATACCAAACGTTAAACTAATACGAGAATAATACGAGTAACGGATTTTTGGAAAGTAAAATGGAATACGTTCGGGATTGGGAATATTTGATTTTGAGGAAATGATTCTTAGAAGAGTTTATATTGTTAGGAAGTGCCGAGTCCGTAGTTGCTGTCTTTTGAGTTGTGATACTTCTTGATTCTACCATTTTCTTTTTGCTGATATCTGGACTTGAGGTGAGTCATAGCCCCACTTTTACTCTTGAACTTTGTTTTCAATAATTGGGGTGAGAAACGTGCAAATTGTTTTATGTGGACTATTATCGCTCTTGTTTATTTAAAACTTGCTATGCTTACAGAACTAGGTAGGTTATGGAGCGAGGCCTAGTCAAGAATTAGGTAAGCTATTGATTTGACTATAGGGCGAGGCCTAGTCAAGAACTAGGTAAGCTATTGATTTGATTATGGAACGAGGCCTAGTCAAGAATTAGGTAAGTTATGAAGCGAGGCCTAGTCAAGAACTAGGTAAGCTATTGGTTGGATTGAATTTGGACTATAGTGTGAACCTATAGGGTTTGTGTTGCGGATTGAGGCCTAGTCTAGCTAGCAAGTGTTTTGCGTATATGTCGAATTGATTAAATTAAGAATTTAAACCTATGATCTCACCAGCGAAAGCTGACTTTTAGCGCGTTTTCTCAGGTAATTAAGTGATGGCTTTGGATGCTTGGTTCGGAAGGCTTGGCTTTGGTACCTGGTTTAAGGATCTATTTTTCTCAAACTCTGATATGTATTTGTGGACCTATGTTTATTTCTTTTGGGCCTTACTCTGGATAAATTTGGGATGAATGTAAACTTTAAAACCTCGTTTTGGTTGTGTTTTAATTATGTTTACTTTATCTCGTTCTTTTATGACTTGTGTTGGATACTGATCCCCGTAGCACTCCGAAAGCTTGTTGAGTCTTCCGCTGTACCAAATTTTGGGGGTGTTACACATGTCGACGACACAATAACACACCGTTGACCTGCATGTTGACTTTGACGATGGTAATTAGTAAAAATAATTAACGAATTATAATTAGTAAAATAACTAACTTTATTATCCCGTCGATATGTCGACGGGATTGTAACGTCGGACAATCATAATCTTTGATTGAAAAACCATGTGGGACCCACCTTGTCGACGGGCATTATCGACGGGATAGTCATTCCCGACGAAGTTTTCACGACAAACAATTGTCGTCGTCATGTCGACGAGAGCGTCTCATAGCGTCGCCATGACGACGAGAGAAGGTTAAATATGTTGACGGGAGTGACGTCGATGGTACTAGTGCATCAAGATCCCAATATCCAAATAGCTATACAATATATGAGCAACCTTGTTCCCCTCTTTTAACAAAAGATTTTCAAGTTTTTTTTAAAAAAAGGTAGCTAAGCTTGTGTATCATTAGTGGAGGTAAATAAGCAACCTTGTTACATTATAAGAAAAAAGCCATGGGCTCACTGGAGAGACTTCGTAGATAAGAGCTCAAGAGAGTTGCCCGGAGCTATTCTTTGTGGGGTGGATAATGGTTGGTGCCAAAAGGCACCCGGGGTGAGGATGTCCCCTATAATCTACACCTTTTTTGTAGAGTATAAGAAAAAGCAGGCACCTTACATGCGTATACATTTTCTTGATAAAAAATTGTTTTTGATCCCACATAGGTAGTAGAAAAAACAGGACGGTAGCTTATATACTAAAGTTAGGTTGGTTGACTGTGTTAAGATTAGTATTATGTTATTGTAAGAATTGTATGAGGGCTGGTTAAAAAAATCGCACCTGATATGATCTTTACGATAATTTGTATGACTAATTAACTTTCTAATTTTTTCATGATATTTAGAGCTATAGATCACTCATGGTTAAAAAGATTTTTTACTTGTTGGATTTAAAGCGTTAAACTTATATATGCATATATTGATCGTAATGGAATTTAAAGTATCTGACTTCATGAATATTTTGAATGTTAGATCACCTCTGGCTAACATTTGTGCTATTTTAAGTAACATACCCTCTTCACATCAATTGTTTGAAACCTCTATATATTCCTTCATCCAAATATATAGTCACAATAAGTTACAAAACTTAAGAAATTTCAAAAGAATAATTAGTTGTTGTAGAGCAAATATAGAGCCCAAGTTAAAAAAAAAAAAAAAAAAAAAAAAAAAAAAAAAAAATCTAATAAAAATAATAGACTAAATACAAACCATGCAAATAAACAAACCTGGATAGGCCTTGATCAAAATCAACGTGTATTTTAATTTTTCTTCCGGAACATGTTATAAAATACTACAAATTATGAATGACATGCGTTGATGAGAACAATATCGATCTTAAAACTTGGTATTGACAAATTTTCAAAATTGTAGCCCAACTCAATTTCTTCCATGACCATATATATTTCATTATTTCAAAGTCTTCTAGATATTAATAATGCTTGAGTCTATGTGCAAAACAAATCAACCCACCACTTAATGTCATTTAAAAATGCATTTAGTAAGCTGCGTGTAATCATGTTTTTGTCAAATTCAAATTGGAAAAATTGTAATAATAGAACCTACTACTTTTCAGGAGGTTCAAATGTTCAATGCTGGTTTGAATCTTAAAAAAAGTAGTTAAGCTTGAATTTTAGTAGAGATAAAGAAAGAACCTTTGCTAAAAAAAAAAAAAAAAAAAAAAAAAAAAAAAAAAAAAAAGGTAGATAGCTTACATGTGTTGAAACGAGGTGTGCTACACCCACCAAAAGTTTACACAATTTCATCCACTCGCTGACGTGGCGGAGTGTTGATTGGTTGGTTTTCTGTGGCCCACAGAAAACCAACCAATCAACACTCCGCCACGTCAGCGAGTGGATGAAATTGTGTAAACTTTTGGTGGATCTAGTATTTTTCTGTTGAAACATCTTTTAAAAAAAAATTGGTTTGATCCCACATAGGTAGAGAAAAAAAGAAGTTGGTAAGGTATATACTAAAGCCGCGTTCATTGAGTAAGTTGATATTAATTAGTAGGGGTGGCAATTTCTGACCCGACACGAAACCCGACCTGAAACTGACACGAAAATTAACAGGTTTATGTTGAGCTAAATAGATTGTGGGTCAGGTTTGGGTCGACATATCTAACCCGTTTATTAACCAGGTCAGGTTCGGGTTGGGAATAAAATAAACGGGTCGACCCGCCAACCCGTTTAAGTTTTTTTCTTAATTAAAAATTATTTTTATTTAATTATACGGGTAAATGGGTCGACCCACTAACCCGTTTAACTCATTTAACTTGTGTAATGTGCTAACTTTTATATATAAAACGGCTCGAACCCCGTTTAACATATTTAACCCATGTAACCTATTTAACTTGTCAACCTAAGTATATATACGGGTTAAATGGGTCAGGTTCGGGTTACGTGTAAACAGGTTAGGGTTGACATAGCTGACCTGATGATTTAAATGGGTCAGGTTCAGGTTGTGGTTTTCTGACCCGCCAACCTGACAACCCGAACCCGCCAACCCGAACCGACCCGAATTGCCACCCCTATTAATTAGTGATATGTTATTGGTCGGATAATGACTGACTAGATCAAAAATCTAGTCTGTCAATGTTTCACCGATAACATGCGTGACTTATTAACTTTTTGTGAATTTAACAAAAGGTTTTGTTCTTGATTTTCCAAGCATTTATTATATGAACATAAATGTCAGATTATTTCAAGGTTAAAAAGCTTCTTATTTGTTGAAACCTCTATTCTTCGTCTATATATAATTTGTCGTCGAATAAATATATCTTCCATGGATAAAAAGTATACTAGTGATTATACATTTAAAACTTTAATGGGTTACACACTTGCACCGTAGTACTTATTAATAATTATATTACTCCTTATCTAACTAGGAGTTTATGACAAGATGAATACGTGAGTTTAAATGCGTAAGCAACACATTTGCGGTCCCTAGTGAAGGATTCTCACTATACAATAATAATACAATATATTTTAAGTGTTTTTGAGTGTACCGTATCTTGTTATTGAAAAATATCTTAGTTTGTTTGTACCTTTTTTAACAAGTCAACATGTTGGGTCGGGTTTGGCTGATCCACACACTTGTTTTCCCATTTTATGGATTTATTTGTTTTATTTCACAAGTTGGATTGAAACTAACCATAACTCCTCAATAACAACAACCCAATCAGCTAAATTTCTTCGTGCTAACGTTTCTATGTATTTTGAACTATAGGTTGCAACAAGACTGAGCTCACTAACGGGGAGGCAAAAGAACACAGTTGACCCTATCACACAGGAGAAGTCAAACCTCATGTCTTATAACTTGGATTTTTGGTTGTCGTTAACTTGATATACTGTACTAGAATCTCTGTTTCAAGCATAACCCTTACTTTTGAATTTCTTCTATTTGACCAACACATGAATCTTCGGGTTCTTTTGATACTAACTATGGTCCAAGATTTCCTCCCAAGCTGATGATAAGAGAGTTAAAGCTTAGTTTAGGTGATAGTTTGTTAATGTTGTGATATGTTATGTTGCAGGTGGCTTTGGATATGAGTAGAATTGCAGAATTGTGGTAGATGCAGAATTGTAGAATTGCATAACCGAGCAAAAAGGAGTTAACTAATAGCTAGTATCTTAAGTAATTGTAGAATTGTGGTAAATTTTAGAGAAACAAAGGACCAAAGTAATTGAGTTCTTGTATCTGTTCGTTAAAACTCAAAAGTAATTGAAGAATTTTATGATTTTTAGTCTCAAGTTGAATCCAGTTTATACGATGTAAACGAGTTCTTTATATTGAAGATTTAAATTTGGAATTTGTTTAGTTTTATATAATTTGTAAAAATCTGGATATATAGTTTGGTTTGGTCAATAGCACTATATAACTTGTCAAACTTTCAAGCGTGAACTTTTCTAGTATACCTGCTTTTTTAAGTTGGCTTTGGTTGGTTTGTTCATACTTGCAAGTGTGGAGTTTTTATAATTGTCCACGTTATAAAGAGTTAGCTCCTTCTTGTTGTTCACAGTTTCACACTTTCAAGTGTGGACTTTTCAATTCTTGGTCTTCTTATTTGTTCACACTTCCAAATGTGGACTTTTCAATTCTTGTCCACAGTTTACAATGTAAAGCTTCTTTCGTCATGTTTATAATGTAAAGGTATTTCTCCACACTAACTTGTGTGAATAGTCTATTTATATATTCACGAAAATAAATGCAGCAATTCACAATAATTTTATAACACCAAAAATCTCCAACAAGAAAAAAGTGTGGAGAATGGAATTATACACGCTTTAATGTGTGAAGATGTACCAAATAAACTGTGTAAAATGACATGGTTTTTTGTATTCTTATGTGCAAATCTTAAGTAAACATGTGCAAATCTAAAGTATATGTGTACGTAAATCACCTCACACTAAACCAAACAAGTTTCATTGCCGAGACCCTTTAAATAACGCATGACTTGATAAAATTATAAAGTTATTCAAATACTTTTGTTACATGTATAATAATATGCATTATCTTTTTTTTGAACTTATAATATGCATTATCAACATAGGACCCTACACATCATTGACTAAAGCATATTACAACCACATATCGTTTTGCCAAGGATATTGACTCCTGAACTAATACACTTAATGTTAGTCTATCCTTTATATTAGTCTTTGCATAACAATGACGGATGATAGCTATTGTTGACCCGGACATTTGATAATAATAAATAAATTAGAGGGTATTTTTCCTATAGATAATAAACTTGTTATATATCCCATGCACACACAGGGCTTTTGCATAAGGCTATGTTTGGCAAAAGTAGCAGTGAGCAGTAGCAATGAGTTATGAGCTGTAGCACCGCTCACAGCTTTTTAAAAAAGCATTAAAAAATGAGCTTTCTTAAAAAATAGCAAAGTTCATCACTCTTTTATCAAACGAACACTAAAAATCAAAAAGCTCATTACTCACCGCTCATTGCCCTAAAAAGCTCCAAAAAGCTCTGCGCCAAGCACAACCTATATCTTACATAATGTGTTATATACCCAGACTTAGGATCAAATGAGAAGAACTCTTAAAATGAGAAGGATGAGAAATAACTATAACCACATATTAGAGATGCATCGACTTGAATTAGATGCATCTCTAGTCTTTTAGATGCACCCTAATATATTTTCTAACTAAAAATTAGATGCATATACATATATTAGATGCATTTTAGCATGTTAGGAAAATCCTATGTATTTTTCGTCCTCTGCGGGTCAAATTTGTTGCAAGTACTACTTTGCATCGTTTTCACTTCAAAATTACTTTTGAAACTAATTGGGATGCATCTAAATGAATAGAGATGCATCTAATTCAAGTCGACGCATCTCAAATATGTAGTTATAGTTATTTCTCATCCTTCTCATTATAAGTTTTCTTCTCACTGGATCCTTACCCTATATACCCAAAGCATAAGGCAAACTTTAGAACTCTAGAAGTTAATGTCTTAGTTTCGTTATATTATATGGTTACTTTATAGGAAAAAAGGCTTGCTTTTCCTTGTTGAGAATTACGTGAAGAATGCTTTGGCGAAATATGGTATTCGAACAATCACGATGAACTTGAATGGGTTCTTCTTTGGGTTAATTCTACATATAGGTAATGAACTTTTCAAAATTTTCAATGTTAGGTAATTTACTCTCAAAAATACTATGTTAGGTAATAAAACTTTAATTTTTGTTCAATGTTAGGTAATATCGGGTATTTTTGCAACTTGTGACCTAATGTTAGGTAATATCGGGTATTTTTGCAACTTGTGACCTGCTAAACCGGTAAGTTTAAGGGTATATTTGTCATTTATGTATTTTAATAAAGAAACTCATATCCCACCATCACCAAAACCCAGATCCTACAATCATCAAAATGAAAACTGAAGCTGAGATTTAACCCTAAAACAAGATTTAACCAAACAAACTTTCATCACAATCATTTTCTTTCATTCTCTACATCTTGATTATCAAAAAATTATAACAAAACACAAAACTTTGTTTGTCACATCTCAACAACCAACTACGACACCTAATCCCATCTCCGAACCTCATCACAATCAACAACTATTACAACCATTATCACAATCAACAACAGTCATCTCTACAACATCAACCACAGTCAAGATTCAAAAGTAAAAAGAACAAGAAAAAGATCTCCGTTTGTCGCATAAAACCCAGTACCAAAAATCAGGAAAAGAAACCAAAGAATTTGTTTGTGTTTCGGTTGTGGTAATATAAGAAATAAAGGTTTTTGTTTAAGTGTTCGGTTTTAGTAAGAAGAAATAAGAGTCCGGTTATTGATTGGGTTCCATATCTGTATTTGTACACTTTCAGATGCAAAGGTACAAAATAAAGATGGGTTGACTGTGAAAGTCAACGCTATTGAGAGGCAGAAAGATTTCTACGTTATGAAGATTGAAATGTATTGAAGGAACTAAATATATATAGGAATTGGTGAGTAGCCAAAAACTGACTCAAGAAACCGAGAGAAATGTTAGTTAAAGATGGGGAGCGATGGTGGTTTTTAAAGAAATGGATATGAGTGATTCTTTTTTGAACTTACAGACGAGTAATTTGATTGTTTGGAATTGGGTGATTTTGATTTAATTTAGTTTGGACTAAAGTTATTTATGTTCTTGAGTGGGTGGATGAAGATATTCGTGTAATGATGTGGTGGAGTTTGGTGAAGAAAAAAAGATTGAAGATAAAGGAGGTTGAAGATGCGGGTGTTTTTGTCGTTTCACTAGTTTATACATTCATTTGATATTCAAAACGGTCATATAGCCTAACATTGAACAAAGATTAAAGTTTCGTTACCTAACATAATATTTTTGAGAGTAAATTATCTAACATTGGAAATTTTGAAAAGTTCGTTACCTAACAGTAGAATTAACCCTTCTTCTTTTTCTTCTTTTTCAAATTTAATAAAAAACAGGTATGGAACAAGTTCTTGAAAACGGCCAATCGAACATTATTATCCTTAATAAGGTCTCCTAATGCAAGCCTTAAAAAGGAAGATATATCTTACACGAGTTCCTGTTTGGGTCAAGTTGCATAACGTTCCAATTGCGGCGTTTACGGAAGATAGCTTGAGTATGATAGCAACTAAGATTTCGAACTCTAATAATAAAGCGTGATAACTCGTAAAATTTAGAATGACACATCCCATAAATAACATAATTTACACATGATTTTACCACGAACAGTAACAAGCAAGTTTACTCTCTACTTAAATAACTCCAATTTTTTTTTTTTTTTTTTATTTTATTTTTTTTATGTAACCACTCTCATACTTTACTCATTATCAACTAATTTACTCCGTAAAAGTTTACAAATTATAAATACTTTAAGCCTAGTTATTGTCAAAAGTTAAGGATTACACAAACCAAGAGATTCAGTGTCAATGGTTTATTTGCTCGTCTACTTTTATGCATTCAGATATACAACATGAGTATTTAAATTAAAATCTAATAAGGCCTTTGACAAAACAAAATAACAAAGATAAAAACAAAATGGCAAAAGAAAAAATTAATCACAAAACGTTAGAAAAAGTAACATGAAACAGTTATCAGTTAATTGTGATCAACAAATTAAACATGGAAGCATTATCAATTAACATTCAATTTCTGAAGGGTTAAACTGTGAAAGGGTATAACCTGAAAGCTATCGATAGTGGGTTTTCTTTATTATTTGTTGACTAAAAGATTAGGAAGTAATGATGACTATATAAATTTATCTTAGAGTTGAACTTTGGAACACGTTATAGTTAATACTATTTGGATAGTTGACGGGGGCCTAGCACCTGCTAGCCACCCCATCACCTCCGCCTCTGCTCGCTGGTACTTGCTATACCTATGCTTGAATGGGATGGTTATATTAAAAATACTATCGCCATTAAATATGAATGGCAGCCACCTCGGTGAGAAACATGGAAAACTTTTGGACATTCTGATGAAGACTGTCCAAAAATGGTTAGTGTTAATCAACATGGGTTGAAGGAGGATAGTAGCGATGGGTTTGTGGAAGTAACTAGGAAAGGAGGAAAAGGGAAGAAGATTGTTAAGCAGATTGTCTAAACCAAAACCTAACTACTATCACCGTCCTAAGAAAAAAAACACCACTGTGAATGCTAATAATGCTTCTACTTCTAATGATGTTAACATGGTGACCATGAAAAACTCATTTGCTGCATTATCTAACAAGGCTGATTATGTGAAAAATTTTGCTGCATTATCTACTTCTTATCGCAAAGAAGTAGATATACAGTACAAAGGAACAAGGCGATAAGGCCCTTAGAGGGGGCAAGACTCCAAGAAAACAAGAGAGAAACTCGACTTTAAATTCTTCTTCATTCATTCCGATCGAAGGAAATTACAACAACATATATAGTGAAAATAAACGGTTAACTAGTGGTTTAAAAACTACCCCACTAACATAAACTTAATCGTAAATAAATAAATAAAAAGCATGCACTCTAAATTCCATGCAAATAGTCCACGTCTTTGAAAGTAGAGATTAGAGAATAGAGAACATATAGATGACTAATTCTTCTCCACCATATTAAGCTTCTACCAATCTACTAGTAGTAAATTTGATAACGTGTTGTACTTTATGCGACGTATTGTCATCGTAGAAAGTTACCCAGGGACTTTCACTTTCAAAGGAAAAAATAAATTGAAAAGAAAATATATATGCTTCTAAAAGTACCAGTCAAAACTGTATACAAATCGACGTATTGTCGTCGTCTCTAAAAGTACCAGTAAAAAAAGTAACCTTTTTGTTGTTTAGTTAACCTTTAGCGACGACACTCATCACCTGAAGTCCAAATTATGATACTTCTATAAGAATTTTAACATATCAAAATTGACAGAGTTCGTTTTTTGGCCTTTTTCTACATTCTGGATCATTTTGATCAAAGCTTTTATTGGAACTGATTTGAAAACAAAAATAGAATATTTGTTTACAAAGCGATTAAAGTTGTACTAGACAGTTAATAAAGTATTCTCTAAAAGGGACATTAATTTCTCAAGTAAAACATCTTTGTGGAATAACATGAGTAAACGATAGCTCAAGTATAAATATAGACATACGAACCTTGACTTTATAGAAAAAAACATGCAAAAGCAAGTAATGGCTTCTTCAAACTTCTTACTTTTATCTCTAGCTCTACTACTCACCCCTCTCTCATTTGTACCCAACTTTACTTCTGCTTCTTTGGAGGAGGCAAATGCTCTTCAAAAATGGAAAGCAACCATTATAATCCCAAACAACTCCCAAATTGTATCTTCTTGGACAATCCTTCCAACGAATACTAGTGCACCCGCTTCGTGCCCTTCTTGGTTTGGACTTGCTTGCAACGCTGATGGGAACATTAACATGTTGAACCTCAGGTCGTCTGAATTAAAAGGTACGCTTCACCAGTTCCCGTTCTCTATTCTAGGCAGTCTTACCCATTTTGATCTTAGTGTAAACAGCTTCTTTGGTCCCATCCCACCAGAAATCGGACTCCTGTCCAAACTTGTCTATCTTAATTTTTCAGTCAATCAGTTTTCTGGTGTAATTCCACCTACCATTGGTAAACTAAGCCAGTTAACCGTTTTAATACTTATCGAAAACAATTTTAGTGGTTCAATCCCTTCATCGTTGGGTGACTTGACGTCTTTGAATATCCTTCGTTTGGGGCAAAATCAGCTATCTGGGCCCATTCCTACTGAATTAGGGAATTTGAAGTCTCTCACTAGATTAGGTTTAGCCAAAAATCAATTCTCTGGTTCAATCCCTTCATCGTTGGGTGATTTGGAGTCTTTGAATATCCTTTATTTGCACGAAAACAAACTCTCTGGACCCATTCCAATTGAATTAGGGAATATGAAGTATCTAACTGATTTAGACTTGGCCAAAAATCAACTCTCTGGTCCTATACCAAGATGGCTATGGAATTGCTCCACCTTAATAAGAGTAAGGTTTCGATTTAATCAATTTTGTGGAGATATATCAAATAGTTTTGGTGTCTGCCCAAGCTTAAATTTCATGGATGTCAGTCATAATAAATTTCATGGGCAACTATCTCAAAACTGGGGTAAATGCAAGAAATTGACTACATTAAAGATAGGAAATAACAACATCAGCGGTAGCATACCACCGGATATTGGGAATTCAATTCAAGTGCTTGATCTTTCTTCTAATAATCTGGTTGGTCAGATTCCAAAGGAGTTTGGGGAGATGAAAGGTTTGTTAAATTTAAACTTGAGTGATAACAACCTTTCAGGTGTTATACCTCAAGAGCTTGGATCACTGCATGGCCTCCTTATTCTTGACCTATCCAAAAATAGGTTAAATGGGTCATTACAAAGATATATTGGTGATTGGGTACAAATCAATCATATATATCTTAGTAATAACAAGCTCAGCGGAAAGATCCCATCGGAGATCGGTAAATTAAGTCAGCTCAACTTTCTTGATTTATCTTGGAATTCACTCACAAAAGAGATACCATCGGAAATTGGAAGTTTAGAAAGTCTGATAACGATGAATCTTTCTCACAATCGGCTATCGGGTTCTATTCCTAATGGTTTCAGTAAATTGCCAAGAGGGATTGATATTGACTTGTCTTACAATGAGCTCACAGGTTCGGTTCCCCCTTATGCTGTCTTTGTAAATGTGTCTGGAGAAGCATTACAAGGAAATGATGGTCTATGTGCAAATGTTACTGGTTTGAAAGTTTGTGAAAGTCAAATAGTAATGAAGAAAAATAATCATTTTCATCATAAGCTCATCCTTGTAACTACGGTCCCACTTTTTGCGGCTCTTTTACTTGGTTTATTCTTGTGTGGCCTCATTGCTCATCGACGTAGAAAGACAACTTCTCCACAGAAACCATCAGGCGAAGAAGGTGGCAAATTTTTCTCAATAACAAGATTTAATGGAGAGGCGATGTATGATGAAATCATTAAGGCAACAAATGATTTTGATGATGCATATTGTATTGGGATGGGAGGATACGGTACTGTGTATAAAGCTGAGTTACAACCCAACAATTTAGTAGCTGTCAAGAAACTTCATTCATCATCTGAGAATGACGATCATATAGGCTTCCTAAATGAGGTACGAGCATTAACAAACATAAGGCATAGAAACATAGTTAAACTGTATGGATATTGCTTCCATGCTCGTCACTCATTTTTGATTTACGAATATCTTGAGAAGGGAAGTCTAAAATCGCTCTTAAGTAGCGATATAACAGCAAAGGAAATGGATTGGCTGAAAAGGGTGAGAATTGTTAGGGCTGTAGCGAATGGTTTGGCTTATATGCACCATGATTGCACACCACCTATAATTCATAGAGACATTTCTGGAGCTAATATCCTTCTCGATTCTGATTATGAGGCACATATCTCGGATTTTGGAACAGCGAAGCTTCTAAAGCTGGATTCATCCAATTGGACTGCGGTTGTAGGGACCTATGGCTATATTGCACCAGGTAACTACGTACCACATATTTTAAAGTTATATATACGTACTTATTCACAAGTTTCAGATTTATCTTTGTTACATTTAATCATGATTTGATTTTTTTTTTTTTTTTTTTTTTTTTTTTTTTTGTATTCTCGTGTTTCCTTCCATGTAGAGCTTGCTTATACGATGGTGGCGACAGAGAAATGCGATGTGTATAGTTTTGGGGTTGTTGCACTAGAAGTGATTATGGGAAAGCATCCTGGAGGACTTATATCATCTCTACCAACATTGTCTACTGATGATCTATTGCTAGCCGATGTAGGAGATAGACGGATTCCGCTACCATCATCTCTAGTTGAGAAACCAGCTCATACAATTTTGAGTGTGTCACGGGCATGTTTGAACTACAACCCACAGGACAGGCCAACAATGCGCCAAGTCAAAGATTTATTGTCAGCGGATGATCAACTTTGGATGAAGATGCATGTATCAGTAACTTAATGCTAGCTTGATCGATTGTGTATGATGTCTAGTCATAAGTCATAAAGTTTAAGAAACTTTTTATGTTTTTTTGTTGTCCTGAATTATGTTGTAGATTGTTGTTAAATAAGAAAATAATTTGTATCATTGAAGATTGCTGCCTTTCTTGACTAATCTAGTTACGTGTATTATGGATCTTTTTGGTAATTTCTTTAAATTATTCCTGTTTTACAATTAAAAATTTACCAATGGGAAAATTTGTATATCAGTTAGAATTTATTCTTACTCATATCAAGAAATTAAGAAATTCGCACAAAAAGATAGTCAAAGACGTCAAATCACCCAACGATGGAAGTCTGTTAATTTGTCAAAAAAGTTGGCATAGCCTGGAGAAGAAAGTTAGCTAAAGGAAATTTGAGAAAAAAGAAGACCGTGGAAGTCTGTTAATTTGTCAAAAAAAGATGACCTAAGGTATGCAATAACTGATGTACTGTTGTTTTCAGATAGGGTATCGACAGTAGAAGGAAAATGGCAGGGAAACTGGAATGCTAACTACAACTTCACACTTTGAGACCTACAATTGGATGATTTAGTTGAAGTTGGCAATCCAAAAAATGCACGAGTCTTGGTGTCTCTAACTATTCATAGGGTATCTAATTTCTCCTTCTTGTGCTTAGTGAAAACAATAGAGGTGGGAACATGAGCAGGAAAATTGGGTTTATTAACGGGTCAAAACGGTTAACTTTTCAATTCGTTTGCCAGAAACACCTTTGGTCCAAAATTTCATTAAATCTTATTAGAAATAATCTGTGTGACACGTATGATAACAAATACATATTATTATCAACCAATGTTCTTGAATAAATTGTACACTATGTGAAACCTTCAACCCCTTTTGACCCGTTTTCTTTATCTAACTTTTTTTTTTTTTTTTTTTACTCGTTTGACCTATTAGAGATGAAACATATCCAACATTGACTCATTCATACTTAAATGGGTCAGAATTTCCACGGCTATTAAACTATATGGGAATGTATTTTATAATAAACTATAGACGGCAAAGAAGACCGTGGAAGTCTATTCATTTTTCGAAAAAGATGGCATAGATTGGAGAAGAAAGAATCTAACAAAAGAACATTCCCTTAAGAGTGATAGCAACTTTTAGGGGTGAGCATCGGGCCGGTCCCAACCCGTCCCGAACCGATCCCGAATCATCCCGAAACAACCCTTGTTATAAGAAAAAGAAGCATACACCTTACATGTGTTCAGATACATTTTCTTGAAAAATAATTGTTTTTGATCCCACATAGGTAATAGAAAGAAAAGATTGGTATCTTATATACTAAAGTTATGTTGATTTGGCAAGTTGAGTTTGATATTATGCTGTTGTGTTTATACGTTATGAGCTGATTATTCAATCTGTCCATGTCGTATCATCACGATAACTTGTACGATTATTCGTTTTTCTAGGGGTGAGCATCGACCTGATCCCGAATCGTCCCGAAACCAATAACATGGAAACCTGTCCCTGTCGTATCATCAGGATGACTTGTACGATTATTCAACTTTTTGTGTTTTTCTAGGGGTGAGCATCGGGCCGATCCCGAATCATCTCGAAACCGATAACCTGGAAACCCGTCCCGACCCGATCCCGAATCATCCCGAAACCGATAACCTAGAAAACCATAACCGAATCCCGACCCGAGTATAGGTCGGTTTGTGTCGGTCGGTTTTGGTTTTGTCCATTTTGGTCGGTTTTGCTTGTCTTTTCTCAAATTGCTGAAAACCCAAACCGAGTACCGATCCGAGTATGCTCGGTTCGGTTTCGGGGCGATCGGTATTTGTCGGGATTTGATCGGTTTTAACCGAATCCCGACCCGAGTATAGGTCGGTTTGTGTCGGTCGGTTTTGGTTTTGTCCATTTTGGTCGGTTTTGCTTGTCTTTTCTCAAATTGCTGAAAACCCAAACCGAGTACCGATCCGAGTATGCTCGGTTCGGTTTCGGGGCGATCGGTATTTGTCGGGATTTGATCGGTTTTGCTCGGCCCTAGATTTTCATGATATTCGAAACTATTTGTTAGTGGATAATTAGGCACAAGCCCGGATTATGGGTCTTGGGTATTAGGGTTTCACTATTATATATAGTGGTTAATAATAAAGTTATACCTACGGGTTTCTATCATTATCTATTATCCTACATGGTATGAGAGCATAATCGATCCCTAATCTAAAACCCTAAAACAGCTGCTGCTTTCAACCGCCGGCTACACGCCGAAGGTTCGGAGGGCTCCCTTTAAACCTTATAATAAAGGTGTGATTTAGAACCACCACCCATATTGTAACGTACAGAAACAAGTTCATCACATCTTCCTGTCGCCCAATAATCCCTTCACTGCCATCATAGATCCACAACCCTAAAAAAAAAAAAAAAAAAAAAAAAAAAAAAAAAAAAAAAAAAAACCTTCCACTCCCTAATCCTCTTAACCTGCTACTTTTCTTCTTCTTTACGTGTCGATCGTTGGTACAATAAGATTACCAGTCGACACCAAACAAAAGTCGTCTCAAGAATTGATACCCTGAATTCGACACAAAACAAAAGTCGTCTCGGGAATTGATACCCTGGATTCGACATTAAAAAAAACAATTAAATAACTATAACTAAAAAAAAAAAAAAAAAAAAAAAAAAAAAAACTAACTAATCGACACAATAAAGTAGTAAGATGATCATCAGTTTCATGAAGTAACAACTACAACTTGCTCTTCATCACCACTTTCTAAACACGACAGTCACTAGAAAACATCAAAACCCATCATCACACTCTTCTCACTTTATCAAAACCCATCATCATCACTTCATAACATGGTATCGGAGCAGGTCTACTCCTCAGACCTATAGGTGGCAATGTTGAACCGCCTCACCAAGGCCGCCCCGTCAAACCCTAGCCACAATTTTCTTTTCTACCCTTATCCGCTGCGTGAAAAGTGTTGGTATGTTAATCCTTAGACCTAGTTTATTATCCTACACTATTCATGTGTTTTTTATGATACTTAAAGCTAGTTTAAAAAAGCTTTTTGTTTGTTGGACTTAAAGCATCAAACTTTTATATGCATATATTGATCGTAATGTGACCTAAATTATCCGACGACTTTGCATGAATATTTCGAGTGTTAGACAACTCCCGGCTAAAATTTGTGCTGTTTCAAGCTAACACCACCTCTTCACATCAATTGTTTGAAACCTCTATTCCTTCATCTACATATATATATATTATATAGTTACAAAGATGAAAAAGTTTCACAAGAATGATTAGTTGTTGTAGAGCAAATATATTGCCCAAGAATAAAACGTATACAACTGATTGTACAATGGCTATGACTGGATTTGGAGATTATAGCACACATGTGTCAATTTCTCGCAAAATTGTTTTATAACTATCCAAGATTCTCATAACTAGTCTTCAACGAGTGGGGTAACCCGCGCGTTGCTGCGGGCGCGCTATGATTAAGACATCTTGTGATGCCCGTTTGTATGAAACAAATGATTTAAAAAGACATTATCATAAGTTGATCTATTATAAACGTTAGTAATTTCTACACATTCAAAACTATTGAAGGTAAATGTAACAGATGCAACACATTACATAAAATATACACACTTGTAACCCCAAGGTGTTGTTTTACGCCGTTGATCATTGAACTATGACTTCTGCTTGGTAAATTGCCTTTACAATTGGTAAATAACAATTTTATATAAAAAAGCAAAGGGATTACAGCTCAAGTCACACTAATGTAAGACTAATACAACCACGATAAATCACGGGGATAGTGACCTACATTATTTAAGATAATATAATACTTAATAATAATAATAATAATGAGAGAGATTAGCTTAAGTGAAACAGTTAGAAACTCATATGCGTAGTTAAAAATTGTTTATAAGTAACTTGAAACAAAGAGGCGATTCACTTCATGATGTGCCGAGCTGCTGACAGAGCGCATGACAGAAACTATATCGTTCTTTGTGAAGTCGTTGATGCCAAACAACCATTTCAGTTGCTTGAGTGCAATAGTCGCTGCAGCTCCTTCCATGTACACGACAATAGCAGCTCAATTGCAACAGTAAATAAGCTGCTGCAATAACTGTCTCACGGTTCAATAGCCTGTTGTTACACAAAGCATGCAGCCAATAACTTTTGTCTCTCAATTTCGTTTTCCATTTCAGCAGCCCTTTGTCTATAAAAGTGGGAAATACACAATAAGACCATTTTACTTCGAAGTTTCATGGCTAAGGGCAGAATGAGCCAGAAAAGAAAAGTTCAAACCTATAAAGTTCCTGAAGAAGCTCTGCTTTATGCAGGGTTGTCTCCTCTAAGTACTTTTGACGTGGCCGTCTTATGAGCAACTTCTTCTGTCTGTGGGCTACAATTTCTTCTTTAAGCTTAGCCGTTTCACTAATCACATAAAGAAAAATTACTGATATTCAATAAGTAATCCAAGATATCTGGGTTTAGAAAAATAAAGAGAGTGGCCTGATTTTAAACATAATTTAACTAAAGAGTAGCTAAAAGATCCATTTCAGACATAGTACGTACAGAGATTGAATTTCATCCTTGATTTGTTGAAGACGTTTATCTTCCTTCTCATAACCTGGTATCAAAAGAGTGGTATGAGAAGTGTAGTTGAATTTCTAGAGCATTTAAGTAAGTGGACACTGGCTTAAGAGACATTACTGGCTAGAAAAGGAAATTTAAAAAGAAATTTAAAAATATGAAGTATCAGGCACGCATTATATGCCGCAATTAAAGAGGATCGCACTTACTCTGAAAAGATTGATGGCTGTTGCTGCTACTGGGACACAGAGACACACGAAGGTTGCATAATGTTTCTTCAATATATGTAACAGTGTTCAAAAGAATTAGAAAGACCCAAAGTATGAATAGAAGTTGTCAAAAATCAATATTTATGTGAAAAATCAAACAACCTATTATTATTTATGTCAAATACCATTATTTAGTCAAAAAAAATAGAAGTTGTTGTCTTCATAGAAAACACGCAAACATGATAAAACTTATAAGCTGCTATTATATTGACATAAATATACATGTAAGCACTTGGAAGTTTTTACACAAATAGGTGATCCACACCATTTATCTACCGCACATAGCTGTTAGAAAGTAGCGTACGGCATATGGTTATCGCACATATCAGAAAAATATCAACTTTTTTTTTTTTTTTTTTTTTAAATTGCTAGAAACGATGACCATACCTGCCAAAAGTCTTTTTCCACAGAAAATTGGGACCGCTTTCATAAACATATGGCACTGATTCGAACCCGCTTTTGATCGCAGCCATAACAACAAAATTGTTTGAATCATCGAACGACCCTGTCCCGATCCCGACTGTGTGGAACCAAGCTGACCGAAATACTGCTCAGTATAACTCCTAAATTAATAGGCATGAAGACAATTCTGCAAGTGAGCGCAATTCAACTGCAAAAAAAAAAAAAAAAAAAAAAAAAAAAAAAAATGGAAGAAATAAGGACCAAGCTATCATGCATTTAAAGGTTACATAAGCAAAGATTGCTATAACCACTAAGAAGTCAAGATTGTATCCGCACATGTATTATCTAGGTAGTGAGACATCCCTGCGTCTACCCAATTCAGGCCCGTTTCATGACCCTAACCCACCCATTTCAGTCCCCAAACACACCTACTTCAGGGTCCATTTCAGTACTTAAACGCACCCATTTTAGCCCCGACTTCAGACCCCAGTCCCACACCCATTTCAGACCCCAAAGTGACCCATTTCAGGCCCAAAAACCACCCATTTCAACTCCCATTTCATCACCCAAAGAGACCCATTTCAAAAGGTTGCATCGGTGTCGCAATAGCTTCCGTTTATTGGTACATCAACATGTAAATTGAATATGTGCATCGTATTCTCTGTATAGTTATTAACTAATTGCAATGCAGAACATGTAGTTCGTGCAAAATTCTACTTGATACAGTCAAAAAAATAGAGATTATGTATGTGAAAAATAAAAGATCCTCACTTTTGGTTATGGGATGTAGGGAGGGCAATACGGATACATAATTGTTTTAAGCTTTGCCTTCCACCATATAGTCAAAGACCTACGAAACTGCAGAAAAGCATACTACAAACAAAACAAACACACATCAATAAGAAGTATATAAAAGAATAACATGAACTGAATATAAATTACATATAAACGTGAGTACGTTTTTCGCACAATCGACTACAATTGTTTATTACGTTTTTATTAAAACATATAATCGTTTTTGTTCAGGCCAATTAACCTAGGCTCTTTTTCCAACAATGCTACATTGATTGATTATGGTTTTGCTTATTGAGGCGTCCTTTTCAATGCACAAATTCAACGTCAAAAGAGATTATTTTCGTTTGACCATTGATTCTTCGTTTATATATTTGACGACAGTTTTAGTGTGACTATAAGTTTCTAACAGCACGTATATCCATATACATTAACTTGCAATTTGACCTTGACTTTCGAATGTTGCCTATAATAAATGAAGAATCAATGGTCAAATGAAAATAGTATCTTTTGAATCATATTTACTTGATTTTGACCCATCCGCCTCATGTAATATTCTACAAATAGTATATACCTAATACACCTATATTGCCGTTCAAGAATCACCAACTTCCTAGCCACTTTTGTCTATTGAAATCCTAAGGCCCAATTCAGTCTATGCAAGTGGTTATTGCATTCGGAACATCAAACAAATAGGGTGTTTTAACTTCCTTATCTAAGACATCAATCAGATTATTTAAGCAACAAATAAGCAATTAGCAAATAACCATTCCAAATGTTTTCTAAAAAGGTAATTTTGGCCTTTTTGATGACTAATAAGCAATTAGCAGATAACTCATTAGACGTCGCAAAGGGTAAATTGACAATTTACCTGAATGATGCCTGGATAGTCTCGCGGGTTATTTCCTGCCGAACCTGCATTAAAATAACAAAACATCAAAATATTAAGTTTCGTTTCACATATTTAAAAATTAGTTACAAAACTATTTATATTCAAATGAAGAACCTCTTTATTGAAAAACGTGCTTCTTCTTTAAGCTAAAAACATATAAAGGGTTTACCACTTTGTATGTCGACCTACAAAATAACCAATCTGTCTCAATTTAACTCCTCTTAAGATAAGAATAGCAAATGGTAACAATATATATAACAGAACGCAATGACCTCACCTTTTTCTTTGGTTTACTTGCTCAAGTTTGAATTCTCAAGGTGCGGACTGGAGCATGAAATCACATTAAACGAATCATGTGCTCCTGTAAAACCACATAATAGCATCAGTTAAGTGTATCACAGACTGCATAGTTGTCAATAGCGAATAGCGATAAATAGCGACGAGTCACCTATATGCTACGTAGCGAATAGCGATAAATAGCGACCGCTATTTGTGTTTAGCCATAAAATAGTAGCAAGTATAAATTTTAAAATTATATGTATATTGATACATTTTAGTATAAATAACTAAGCAAGTATAAAAAATATTGGGCTTTAAATATAAATTAAGCCTCTCTTCTAGGCATACATGAGGGACTATAATGTACATTAGTTAAAAATTGAGGGACTAAAAATACTTGTCATCCATTGTCAAAATATCAATTGTTTTTTGAAATAAAAATATCAATTGTTGAGTGGTCATATATTTGTTGTACTTGAAAAAATTAAAATAATGTACAGCTTCTTTTTAAATGTAAGTGACCCTACGTGTTACTTGTTCAAAAGTACCCAAATTAAAATATATGAAACATAAAAATAAGAGATCAGCTCTTACCAAACATATCAATTTACAAAAAAAAACAAAAACCCCAAAACATCAAACAATCATGCATCTGATTATCTGAATGACTTTAACTAAACACAAACATAAAAATAAGTATAATTGAAGCTGAATCGAGCATAAAGAAAAATAAGCTTACGGCAAAGAAAACCCCCAAAATCGAAACCCTAATTATTGGGTTTTGATTATATGATTTAAGCGTATGTATGTGTTTTTGTGTGATTTATGATTTCCCTGGATCAATTTTTTTTAGGATTTGTGTAGATGATGGTGACTTCTAGAATGAGGAATTTTGTTTCGTGTGTGTTTGTGAATGGTATGTGTGGAGAAGAAGAAATATCTAGAATGGGGAGAACGGAACGGCCACAGTGACAAAAGCTAATGAACAGTGGTTCAAACAGTGCACAACGGGACTCCATCCAATTAGAAAGCGTTTTTGGCAAAACGCAAATTCTGGGGTTTAGCATATATAGTAATATTGCTTGGAAAGGATAATGCAATCAATTGATAAGTAATAAGTCGAACCAATATTTAAATAGTTTGAAATCTTCTAGATGTAAATACTGTTCGAGTCTATGTGCAAAACAAATCAACCCAACTCTCTGTGTCCTTTAAGATAAAGCATTTTGTTAAAAACGTATTATAACATATATACATGAAAGTTGTGTGTCATCATGTTTGTGCCAAACTAAAATTGGAAAAATGGTAAGAATTTAACCTACTACTTTTGAAGAGGTTCAATGCTGGTTTGAATAAAACATTAAGCCTTAAAAGCTTTATTTAGTTAAAATTTAGAGAGAACTGCAAAATACATCCCTGTGGTTTACAGGTTTTGCCATTCTACATCCCTGTCAGAAACTTTTGGCAAGATACATCCCCCGTTAGGCAAACGTTTGTCACTATACATCCCTCGTTAGGAATAAGGACTAACGGTGCGAATTTTTCCACCGTTATCTCTTAACGAGACAGAAAATGTTACACCGTTAGCCCTCGTTAGCCAAACGTTTGCACCATTAGTCCTCTTTTCTAGAAAAAAAAAAAAAAAAAAAAAAAAAAACTTAAAAAAACTTAAAAAAATTTAAAATTAAAAAAAAAAAGTTAAAATTAAAAAAAAAAGGAAAAAAATTTCAAAAATTAATTTTTTTTAAAGTTAATATTTTAAAAAAAAAATCAAAATTTTTAAAAAAAATAATATTTGCGAAAAAAAAATTATAAATAATAATTAATTTTTTTTTAAAATGCGTATTTTTTTAAAAATTAATTTTTATAAAAAAAAATGCGTATTTTAAAAAAAAATATAAATAATAATTAATTTTTTTTAAAATGCGTATTTTTAAAAAAAATTAATTTTTTTTATAAAATTTTTTTTTTCAAAGTTAATATTTTTAAAAAATCAAAATTTAAAAAAAAATAATATTTGCTAAAAAAATTATAAATAATAATTAATTTTTTTAAAAATACGTATTTTTTAAAAAATTATTTTTTATAAAAAAAATGCGTATTTTTTTAAAAAATGCGTATTTTTTTAAAAAAATAATTTTTTTATAAAAATTAATTTTTTTAAAAAAATAAATGTTTTTATAAAAAAAAATTAATTTTTTTTTTCGCAAATATTATTTTTAAAAAAAATTTTGATTTTTTTTTAAATATTAACTTAAAAAAATTTAATTTTTTAAATGTTTTTCCTTTTTTTTATTTTTTTTAAATGCGTATTTATAAAAAAATTAATTTTTTTTCGCAAATATTAGTTTTTTTAAAAATATTTGATTTTTTTTAAATATAAACTTTAAAAAAAAATAATTTTTTTTTCGCTTTTTAAAAAATGCGTATTTATAATTTTTTTTTTCGCAAATATTATTTTTAAAAAAAAAATTGATTTTTTTTAAATGTTAACTTAAAAAAAAATTAAGATTTTTTTCCTTTTTTTTTTAATTTTAATTTTTTTTAAGGTTTTTTTTTTTTTCTTGAAAAGAGGACTAACGGTGCAAACGTTTGGCTAACGAGGGCTAACGGTGTAACATTTTCTGTCTCGTTAAGAGATAACGGTGGAAAAATTCGCACCGTTAGTCCTTATTCCTAACGAGGGATGTATAGTGACAAACGTTTGCCTAACGGGGGATGTATCTTGCCAAAAGTTTCTGACAGGGATGTAGGATGGCAAAACCTGTAAACCACAGGGATGTATTTTGCAGTTCTCTCTAAAATTTATCACCTAGAGTAATAATGATGTAATTTTATATTAAAAAAGAAAGAAAAAAAAAAGGTAGTTAGGTTTGAATTTTAGAAGAGATGATAAATAAAGAACCTTCTTTAAAAATGAAAAAGAGCTAGATAGCTTACATGTTTTGAAACATCTTTTAAAATAAATTGTTTTGATCCCACCTAGGTAGTGACAAGATGAAAATCTAGTCATTCAATGTTTCATCGATAACTTGTGTGACTTATTAACTTTTTGTGAATTTAGCAAAAGGTTATGTTCATGAATTTTCAAGCAGTTATTATATGTAATGTTACATTATTTCAAGGTTAAATAGCTTCTTATTTGTTGAAACCTCTGTTCTTCGTTTACATATAATTCATCGTCGAACAAATATATCTTCCATGGATAAAAAGTATACTAGTGATTATATTTGTATTAGTTAACAAATGATGAGTACTATATTTCATGATTGAAGTACATTTAAAACTTAAATGGGCTACACACTTGCACTGTAATACTTATTAATAATTATATTATCTAATTACGAGTTTATGACAAGATGAATATTTGAGTTTAAATGCGTAAGCAGCACATTTGCGGTCCCTAGTGAAGGATTCTCACTATACAATAATAATACAACATATTTTAAGTAAGTGTTTTTGAGTGTATCTTATCTTATTATTGAGAAATATCTTAGTTTGTTTATAAATTGTGTAACTTTTTTAACATGTCAACATGTTGGGTCTGGTTTTGCTGATCCACAAACTTGTTTTGGCATTTTATGGATTTATTTTGTTTATTTCACAAGTTAGATTGAAACTAACCATTACTCCACAACAACAACCCAATTAGCTAAATTTCTTCGTGTTAATGTTTCTATGTATTCTGAACTATAGTTAGTAGCAGCAACACTGAGCTCACTAACAGGGAGACAAAAGAAGACGGTTGACCCAAGAGAAGTCAAACCTCCTGTCTTACAATTTGGATTTTTGGGTGTCATTAACTTGATATCCTGTACTTTCAAGCATAACCCTTACTTTAGAATTTCATCTATTTGACCAACACATGAATCTTCATAATCTTTTGATACTAACTAAGATCCAAGATTCCTTCTCAAGCTGATGATATAGTGATAAACAGAAACCCATAAGAGTTAAAGTTCCGGGACAAAAAGTTTATAAAACATTATGTAAATACATAGATAACATCATCATCATCAGATGACTTATTCTTTTTCATCAAATATTTCAACAACACCATTAGTCTCTAACGTCTTGAAGCCATTTCGCCTCGATTTTTATTTTCTATAGCTCGTTACGTGCAATGGTATTTAGGTCTCTCTAAAGCTCTAAGGTTATCTTGTCACTACATACCAAGTTGAGCAACCTTGTTCTTTTTTTTTTCTTTTTTTTTTTAACATTTTTTCTGAAGTTTCTAAACAAATAGGTAGCAAAGATTGAGTATGATTGGAGGCAATAAAGAACCCTCATTGTAAAAAGGCAGATAACTTGCATCGGCTTATATATTTTTTAGATAAAAGTTTGCTTTTGATCCCACATAGGTAAAAGAAAGAAAATGATGGTGGCTTATATACTAAAGTTATGATGATTAGCTAAGTTAAAATTAGTATTATGTTATCTCATAGGTAGAGCATGCACCCGTTAATACATAACATTGGTGCATACATTATCTATATGATAACTTGTATGATTAATTAACTTTTTTTATTTTCTATCAGAGCATGCACTAGCATAAGCGTTACATCAGCTTTACCACTTTAACTTTAACTCACAAAAAAACACCCACATTCATAACTCAACCTTAACTCAACATTTTGGGCCCCACTTTTATCATTTTTTCCAATTATTTAAAAAACATACAAATTAAAACAAATTACATTTTTATCAAACAAATAACTAAAAATAAAAAATTTACTTACATTTTTATTTAAATAAATAAAAAAAAATCTGTGTAAACCTACAAGGATCAAACTGCTAATACACAAAAACTCACGGACTAAAAGAAAAAAAATCTGTGTAAACCCATAAGAAAACCACAAGGACTTAAAATGTAATTTTCCAAATGTTTTCTCTTCTTCTTCGTTGTGAACTTGCAAACACACACAAAGCACACACTGAAACACACACATAACACACACAAAGCACACACTGAAACACACACACAAAACCCAACAAAAACCCATTTAAATCATTTAAATCGGAAGAAAAAAAAGAAAACACGCTTAACGTCGCGTTAGCCAGTTAACGGCCCACGTTAACGTGGGTTTAACGCTGGACTCTGCAGCGGTTAACGTGGCTTAACGCACGTTAACGTGCCTTAACTGTTGGAATTATTATATCATGACAATCATATTAATAAACCAAGAACATCAAAGTGAGCATGAGCGGAAGCAATTATAATAGATCGAATAACATGTAATTAATTAATCTTTAATTTAAATAGTAAACATACCGTAGTGATTCTAGCCCGAACAAGAATCAATGCAATCTTCCGGAACCAATGAACCCTAATTAGGGTTTATAAGGATTATAAGAATTACCCCTTACCTTTTTGTAATTCAATCCAAGAATCAAACAATAGTGTGTTTGATTCACGTTCTTGTACACACGTACTAATTCAAGGAAAAGATTATGCAAGTAAATTCAACAAAACTATTTTGGAAGCAAGAAAAATCGAAACCCTAAGGGTGTTCGGTTTTGGTTCGACCAAGGGAGAAGAAAAGGAGAGAAAACCCAATTTGTGTGTGTACAAGTTATGAGAAAACTCTTAACCTTGGGTTTGCTTATATACTAGAGATTACTTGGAGCTCAAGACACAAAGGAGGTGGGTGCCTCCTTTGGGCCGATCGGTTGGACATCCCACAAGGGAATCCGGAACCTTCTTTTGTTTCCATGTAAAGTCTAGCAATTAGTTTCCTAATCTTCGTTTAATAATTAATTAGTCATTAATCAATAATACTAATTATTATTTAATTGTTTTGTATTTAATAATTAATTATAACATTTATAAATAATTATTACATTTCCTCTTCATACGTATTGTGTGCAATCCCGTGATCTCAAGTTCGATCCTAACACACGACTATTATTATTTTGTCTATAAAACCAACAGCTCCCACTTAGACATATCATAATAGTGTGATCACATCGATTAGCGTCTTGCAACACGTCGATGCCTCTAGTACAACTTGAGTAAGGCTCCTGGAAAACCTTTTAATGATTTCTCATTATTATTATCCCTTTGTTTCTAATACTACGTTAATAAGGATATGGATCTAGGTCATTCCTTTAATTAACCATTCTGTTTCTCGCTCTTTGAAATTGACAAGATTACCAAATCTTTTGAACCTTTCATAAAAGACCTTGGGCGTGGCCACGCAAACACCTTGACAACCCTACGAGGGGCCCAGCAGTATTAAACTCCAAAATTAATTTGAAGGAACAAATTCTTTATTGACTACAAGCAAAACACACAAACTTTGTAACACTTCCGAAAACAACCCTTATTACTAACAGTTACGTATAGCGTTAAGTTGTTCCACAAAAATGTACTACATTCATGACCGTTATCTTGCATCTCAAGTCTAAGGATAACTTCTTATGATTTACTTAATGACAAGATCCATAAAGTAACATCATATAGTTGGGATAAGTCCTATATTCAGTATCATCGAATATCATCTGAAATGACATGACTACGCATCAATATACTTGAGTATATTATATCAACTTCAGATTTGTCTTAATTTAATAATATTCCCATATTATTAACTGACAACGGACAATTTAGAATAACTCTTATTCATGGATTTAAACATGCAAAAATAGGACAACAATAATTAATAACAGAAATAAACATACCAACATACTTTATTTCATTAAAATAATAATTGTTTACAATATCCTTTATCCAAATACTAATCACAGTTATGCATGAAACTACTAGCTAATTTAAGTCCAATTCCATTGGCCAATTCATTAAGCTTTTCTTTCGCCAAAGCCTTAGTGAACGGATCAGCTAAGTTATCATCTGTGTGAACCTTCAACAGATTTATTTCACCTTCGTCAACCTTTTCACGAACAAAGTGATACTTCCGTAGAAAATGTCTGGTGCCTCTCATGACTCCAGGTTCATTAGCAAATATGATTGCAGCAGAATTGTCACAATACATATTAATAGGTAATTCAATTGAAGGCATAACACCAAGCCCAGAAACGAATTTCCTAATCCAAACAGCCTCCATAGCAGCTTCCGAACAGCAATGTATTCAGCTTCTGTTGCAGACATCGCAATTGTACTCTGCTTCTTGCTCCTCCAATCTACAGCTCCTCCATTGATAACAAAGACATAACCCGTCTGAGACTTCGAATCATCTTTATTACTTTGAAAGGATGCATCACAGAAACCTGTAACACAAAGTTCTGCAGATGGATTTCCACCATATACCAAAAACATATCTTTTGTATTCCTCAAATACTTAAGAATATGTTTAACAGCAATCCAATGTTTTTCACCTGGATTCTGTTGAAATTGACTGGTAATATTTTGAGCAAACGCCACATCTGGCCTTGTGCACTTAACCGCATACATAATAGATCCTACAGCCGAAGCATAAGGAACTTTACTCATGCGATCCACCTCTTCAGGTGTTGAAGCACAATACTCATTACATAAGCCATGTTTTACTTCCATCGGCAAATATCCTTTCTTGGAATTTTGCATATTGAATCTTTTCAATATTTTGTCAATGTAAGCACTTTGACTTAATCCAATTAACCGCCTTGATCTATCTCTATAGATTTTGATTCCCAGAATATATGCAGCTTCTCCTAAATCTTTCATAGAAAAGCACTTTCCAAGATATGCCTTAACAGCTTGTAAACTTGGAATGTCTTTTCCCATGATCAATATGTCATCAACATATAGAATTAGGAAAGTTACATTATCTCTCCCACTAGCTTTGTGATACACACATGGCTCATCAAGATTTTGAGTGAATCCAAACTTTTTAATTTCAGCATCAAACCTCTTGTTCCATTGTCGTGATGCTTGCTTTAATCCATAAATGGATCTCTTAAGCTTGCAAACACGCTTTGGAAATTTTGGATTTTCAAACCCTTCTGGTTGTTCCATATAGATGTCTTCATCTAGATAACCATTTAAGAAAGCGGTTTTCACATCCATTTGCCAAATCTCATAGTCATAGTACGCTGCTATAGCTATGAGAATTCTTATAGCTCTTATGTCTGCTACAGGAGAAAACGTCTCCTCATAATCTATTCCAAAAGTTTGAGTAAAACCTTTAGCAACCAGACGAGCCTTATAAATGTGTGCATATCCATTCATGTCAGTCTTGATTTTGTAAAGCCACTTACTCCCAACTACCTTGGCACCAGGAGGTAAGTCAACTTCTTCCCAGACTTCATTGTCATGCATGGATTGTATTTCCCCATCCATAGCAGCTTTCCATTTAGCCTTTTGAGGACTTTTAATGGCAGCTCTATAACTAGTAGGTTCATCAAGATCCCCTAGTGTATGTTGATCGACCTCTACATTAAGACATAGACGGTCAGGAGCTTTCACAGATCTCGCAGATCTGCGAATGGGAATTACTTCAACTTCCGGTGGAGGACCCAGACTTTCCGGTTCTATAGGAAGTGTGCTAGTGTTTTCTGAAGGCAATGCATTATTTAGATCATCTTCTAGATCATATACCCTCCCACTGATTTCTTGAACCACAAATTCACTTTCAAGAAAATCACCATATCTTGCAACAAACACTTTGTTCTCAGGTGGGTAGTAAAAGTAGTAACCCATAGTTTCCTTAGGGTATCCTACAAAAATGCATTTAACAGATCTTTGTTGGAGTTTATCTTGTGAGTCACGTTTAACATACGCCTCACAACCCCAGACCTTTAAATAAGACAAGTTCGGAGCTTTTCCATTCCATATCTCATATGGTGTCTTATCAACCTTCTTGGTGGGAACCATATTCAAAATACGAACAGCTGATTCAAGAGCATAATCCCAAAAAGACAAAGGAAGGTTAGTAAGATTATACATTGATCGAACCATGTCCAACAATGTACGATTCCTTCTCTCAGATACACCATTTTGTTGTGGAGTATATGGAGATGTGAGATTCTGGACAATTCCATTCTCAGTTAAGAAATCTTTAAAATCTTGACTAAGGTATTCACCACCTCGATCAGAACGAAGAGCTTTAATCTTCTTTCCCAATTGCAATTCTACTTCTGCTTTGAAAACTTTAAATGTTTCAAACACCTCATGTTTATGCTTAAGTAAATAAACATAACCATAACGGCTGAAATCATCCGTAAAAGTTAAGAAGTAGACAGCACCTCTCCTTGACACATGTCTAAGTGGTCCACACACATCCGTGTGTATTAAACCAAGTAGATCCGAAGCTCTTTCCATATTACTATGAAAAGGTTTCTTCGTCATCTTCCCAGAAATACAAGATTCGCATTTATCAAATGACTCATCATTGATATTATTCAAAAGCCCTTCACGTTGCAGCTTTTGCATGCGAGTCTTGCCTATATGGGCAAGTCTACAGTGCCAAAGGTAAGACGAATTCAAGTCATACTTCATTCTCTTACTTATGCTGTACATCGAATTATTATTATTGTTGGAAGTCACACAATTATTCATATCAATTTCAAACACACCATTCACAGCAATAGCATTAAAATAAAATACACCATTTAAAGAAACAGAAATTTTATTGCCATCAATAGTATGAGAAAAACCAAGATCCAACAAACATGAAAAGGAAACAACACCTCTAATTATAGAAGGTGCATAATGACAATTGTTTAAACAAAGTACTAAACCCGAAGGTAAAACTAAATCAAACATTCCTATGGCTTCAACCGCTGCTTGTGCTCCATTGCCCACATGCAGAAATTGCTCCCCATAAGCTAGTCTCCTTTCCTCTCTAAACCCCTGCAGTGTATTACAAATATTAATACCACATCCAGTATCATATACCCAGGAATTTATTTCACGAGATAAAGTAAATAATTCAATGACAAATAAGTTACCTGAAGTGCTGGCGCCCATGTGCCCAGTCTTCTTAACCTTATTGTTTCGTAAGTCATCGAGATAAAGAGGACAATTCCTCTTCCAATGGCCCATCACCTTGCAGTAATGGCATCCTTGATCCTTCTTTGGATTATTCTTGATAGGAGGGTTCTTCTTAGGTTGAGGTGGTTGATAAGCCATAACCTGCTTATTCTTATCATCCTTCTTCTTTCCTTTACCCTTCTTCTTGTTCGCATTTGGCTTGTTAATTCTACCCCCTTGTATTGCTAGTACTTGGGGCGTAGGAGCCTTTTGTGGTGTACCTTTCTCATAATCAATGAGCAGTGCGTGCAATTCACTTACAGTCTTCCCCACGCAATGCATATTGAAGTTCCTCACAAAACCACTAAATTCCTTATCAAGGGATCTATTGATTAAGTGCACAGCCATATCATTGTCATAGGGTTTCCCAAGTGTTTGTAGTTGATCCATGTAACTTTTCATTTTCAACACATGAGCACTCACAGGTTCACCAGGACCTTGCTTACAACCATGTAGAGCTTCCATCAAATCGTAAATCTCTACATTTGATGGTTTCTCATAGAGTTTCTTGAGTTCATCAATCATGTCCTTGGGAAAATACTCCTCAAACTGTCTTTGAAGAGCTGTGGACATTCCCCCTAACATCATTGCGGCCACATCAATATGTTCCTTGGTATCAAGATTCCATTTGGCTTTAGCAGCTTCAGTAGCTGCCTCGCCTTCAGGTTCAGCAGGGCAAGGCGTTTTCAAGATTTCGAGTTGACCAGTCACTCGCAGGACAATCCTTAGTGAACGGTACCAATCATTGAAATTTTCCGAGCCAGTCAATTTTTCTCGTTCAAAGTAAGTTTTGAACACAGAACGTAAGTTGGTGTTATCAGTTTGAGCCATTTCTACAGATAAAGAAAGTTCAAAACATTAGTATTTTCGATAATACAAATTTTCAAGAAAATTAAAATACCCAAGGAAAATAAATCCATATAATAATCTTGAAAACTAGGATCCTCCATAAACATAGTTCCATTACATTCAGTTGATCTGCTAGTAATGAAAGTATAATATGAGGTAACTTGTCGTACAAGTAACTGGCATAACATTTGTCCAATTCCTAGATATATGGGATTTACAATCACAAAACATTTGTATTGTAAGCATGTTTAGTCCCCATCTTAATGCCTTGAGTCCAAGTCTCACTTCCTACTCAATTTAAGTCGTCTAACTTAAAAACCGTAAATTCACAAATCCATTACATCAGTTGATCTGCTAGCAATGAATTTATGAAGTTTACCTCTCCATTGCAATCTCGCCAAGTCTCACTATGACGTAAATTACAACTTCAAGTGTTCTTAATTAGATGGCATTCAACTTAATTTATAAGGGTATAACTATTTTGATGTGATCAAAATAATGTATGAAGAAGCATGCATACAACTTCATAACATTGGTTTTACAAAACATTTTTATTACCAATTCGCTAAGAGTAAAATAACAAAGTTTTGATTGAGGTATCGGGTTCACCAATTAAAGAATAACCATCAATTATCGTCCACTATATCGTACTTTTGCATACGCCCGAAGGCATAGTGTTTCGGATAATCATTGTGGAATTGTGGATTATTCACCCTTAAGATGACAATGTACATGTAATGGTTGTTCGGTAAGTCTAATTTACACACAAACGAGCGTTAAGACATGAATGTTGTCTATCTAAGGCCACAATTTAATGCGATGCCATCCTTATACCCATCTTATAGTGTGTAAACTTCGGTCGAGCCTATTTAACCATTACGTACAAAAACATCAATCAACCAATCCTTTGAAATTTTAACTCTTAAAAACCAAAACAATTTCGCCATTATTTAGTCCGTATTATTTTTCTATTCAAAAAATTACCCTTTTCGTTTAAATAAACATGTCTAACACAATAAATAAACAAAACAAGTAATTTGCAATAAAAAATAAAACAACTAAATAAACACATATACATAATCATAACAATTAAATATGTATAAAACATGTAGCCACATGCAAATCTTATTAAAAAGTCCTATTAATAATCAAATCTAGGCGTATAACGTATTAATTCAATTAGGGCTTTCTTTTTCTTAGAAAAAGAGCCACATACATCGATAAATCAATTGCGTAAGCCAAAATTAAATAAATACCACATAACACATAATTGATTACTTAATATTGGAGTCTTCCCCAATTCGACATCTATAATAAATTTACATGTTTTAATATAACTTAACCATTAATATATATAAGCAATTTAAACCATTTAAATAAACACAATAAAAATCCATGCAAACATGCACTTTTCATGGATTTAGCTTAACAATTAACAAATTTCACCAAGATCGTTTACTAAAACGCATAAACAATTACATGACATCTTAGGGTTTCTAGTCAATTTTTAAAAAAAATAAAAGCAAAACCCTAAAAACCCCTAAAGGTCAATCGACCCAAATTAGGGTTAGGGAAAAAAAAAAAAAACACAAACCCTAAAACAAACATGTAACTATACGAATCAAATCCAATTTTATGCGTTGCGATAATTAATTACACATTATAACGGCTCTAGATGCCACTGTTGGAATTATTATATCATGACAATCATATTAATAAACCAAGAACATCAAAGTGAGCATGAGCGGAAGCAATTATAATAGATCGAATAACATGTAATTAATTAATCTTTAATTTAAATAGTAAACATACCGTAGTGATTCTAGCCCGAACAAGAATCAATGCAATCTTCCGGAACCAATGAACCCTAATTAGGGTTTATAAGGATTATAAGAATTACCCCTTACCTTTTTGTAATTCAATCCAAGAATCAAACAATAGTGTGTTTGATTCACGTTCTTGTACACACGTACTAATTCAAGGAAAAGATTATGCAAGTAAATTCAACAAAACTATTTTGGAAGCAAGAAAAATCGAAACCCTAAGGGTGTTCGGTTTTGGTTCGACCAAGGGAGAAGAAAAGGAGAGAAAACCCAATTTGTGTGTGTACAAGTTATGAGAAAACTCTTAACCTTGGGTTTGCTTATATACTAGAGATTACTTGGAGCTCAAGACACAAAGGAGGTGGGTGCCTCCTTTGGGCCGATCGGTTGGACATCCCACAAGGGAATCCGGAACCTTCTTTTGTTTCCATGTAAAGTCTAGCAATTAGTTTCCTAATCTTCGTTTAATAATTAATTAGTCATTAATCAATAATACTAATTATTATTTAATTGTTTTGTATTTAATAATTAATTATAACATTTATAAATAATTATT
Organism: Artemisia argyi; assembly: GCA_030686995.1. NCBI lineage: Eukaryota > Viridiplantae > Streptophyta > Magnoliopsida > Asterales > Asteraceae > Artemisia > Artemisia argyi. The sequence goes on from CM060705.1 coordinate 180,687,484, forward strand.
ACATTTCCTCTTCATACGTATTGTGTGCAATCCCGTGATCTCAAGTTCGATCCTAACACACGACTATTATTATTTTGTCTATAAAACCAACATTAACGTGGGGAAAAAAGTTACGCATGCGCATACTCTCATATTCAGAGCTAGATTGCTCATGGTAAAAGCTTTTTATATGTTGGATTTAAAGCATGCATCAAACTTTCATATGCATCTATTGGTTGTAATGTGATTTAAAGTATCCAATTTTGCATGAATATTATAACGTTAAATCACCTCCCGGCTAAAATTCTATTTTTTATCAACTTAGAAGTTAAAGTTAAGAAATGTCACAAGGATATAATCAGGCCCGGATCTGGCTATGGGCTGTGAGGGCGACGGCCCAGGGCATCCCACAAATAGGGGGCATCATTTTTATGGTGTTGTGTCTAAATTTTATTCTTGGTCGCATGATATGTAGTCTTTGTTTTTTGTTTTTCATTCATGGTGGAAATTGGAAAATGAAATGAACAAGAAGAAGAGTGTGAGAGAGAAACAACTTTTTAAAAATAGTATAAGTAGACTTTTGATATTTCCAAGTAATTTGTGTCTGCACTGGTTTTTTCGTTTTATATTTACGTTTTGAATGGCTTATAAGCAATAATTACTGTACTTGTTTTCTACCTTATACTTTTATTTCTAGTTTTTGTTAGCAAACTTTTATCTCTAGTTTTTGTTGGCAAACGTAATGTATGAGAAACACCAATAAAAATAAAAATAGCCGTAAGTTGCCAATATTAAAGCTTCAACTATGACATTCAGTTTTTACATTTTGTATCTTTTTAGTTTCATTTTTTTTATTTCTTTCAAATTTTTTATTTTGTACATGTAAATTACTTGGATGTTAGTTTTTAGTTAATTAAAATGTTTGACATATAATTTCAAACGAAATGGTGGTTGTATATGTATGTGATAATGTGTTAAGTCTTAAGTGTTAACTTAGATCGAGGATGGTTTAACTCGGGGGAGTCAGATTTCAAGTGTCTTGCCGTTCTAAAAAAAAAGGCCTTAGATCAAGGATTATAAAAATAAATACAAAACATGTTTAAAGCCAATAATTATTAGATTAAGTAAAGTTAATTAAAAAACTTATCCAAGGTTTGATTGAGTTGATATATGGATTTTGTTTAACGGTTGTAAAGATAGAGCAATGTTTGTTTACAATATCTTGTACTCAAATTTCAATAGTCACGTTTAGGGCATCAAAGAATTGTTTCGCCCAGGGTAGCAAAAAAGTCAGGACCGGCCCTGGATATAATAATGTATCGTAGAGTAAATAATATCATCCAAAGGATGTGATGATTTCATTTCATCTAAATTTGATTTCTCACTTGGTTTCCAAATGTTGGCTTTTGATATAATTGGTCAAATCATATCGATGAAACACTCTACAAACATTAGATTTTTGTGGAGAAGCTGTGTTAATGTCAGATTATTTCAAGTGGTGCCAAGTTTTCGCCAAGACTTTGTTTCGTGGGATAAGTATTCTCTTGCGGCCTGTACGATTTTGTATTTTGTAGTATAATTTAGCTTCTTGGTTTATTTGTGATAAAATATGGATATATTTTCTATTTAAATACTGTATAATGAAAAAATATTTTTGTTTTAAAAGGTGGCATGAATCACTAAAGCTAGTCAGAAACATATAAAATCCGAATATGCTAATTATCGTATCACCTATTTAGTTTTGTTTTTTTTGACCGAGCAACGGACGAACTTGGTGCTCTTATTCACACAATTCACCCAAAAAATGAATGTGATCATTTTGTTTCGCCACGAATGAAGGAACTCAAGGGAGGTGGATTCCGAGCTTCTATTGGACTAAGATTAGAAAAGAATTTATCTTCAAGAAGTCTAATCATCAAGATTCAGGTCAATACCTCTACCGAGATCGTGTCCCTTTTCAAACTGATGGTGATGATGTATATCCAAAGCGGGGACTTGCTCATTGCCAACAATCCTAGAGAGACATAAAGTATGACGACTATGCATCGAATGCAACAAAATAGACTGTTAACAGAGACAACATTGCACTCTAGAGAGAAAGTGCAATGCCAAAACTTAAATTAAAGACAAGGGTTCCAAACATCAAGTGAGAAAGTGCAAACCCACTCAAAACACCCAAGTGTAACCAACAGCATACAAGCCGGGATAGTTGTTAACACTAGTGCGATATAGACAATTAAAGCTTACATGTTTTCCTGATAAAAAGCGAAGGGGTAAACCTTGGGGTCAGGAGTGTAAGACAGTAAGAGTTGATGTTCGTGCTGAGTATCTCGAAAATATCTAGCTCAGAAATCTCTTGTTCGGTCAGGGAATCATACGTTTTATGGCAAGGTCCACCAGGCTATCGACTGATAGCTCCAGAGTTGGCATGCAGCCTAAAACAAAGAAGTGACTTTTAAGATACTTGCCAGGGTTGCAAACATGATTCAAACACTACTCAGAAGACTTATTTATTTTCATCAAGTATCTAAGGCCCGTAGACTCGAGCACTGCAATCACAATAATATATGCAAGCATACATACTACCCTCATGATCAGTCTTGAACATGCACGATCATCTTTTCCTTTTCCAACCAAATAAATTAACAACTACTACGACATATTATCAAACGCATCAACACCGTTAGTCTCTGACCTCTTAAAGCCATTTCGTTGGCATGATCATTCTATAGGTCTAAAGTTATCTCGTCACAGCATCAAGTTCCCACCCAAATAGCAATGCTATATATAAGCAACCTTGTTCCCCTCATTTAACAAAAGATTTTGAAGTTTCAAAAGCAAAAAGGTAGCTAAGCTTGAGTATGAGTACACATTTTCTAAGAAAAAACAACCCTTGTTAAAAGAAAAAGCAGGCACCTTACATGTGTATACATTTTCGTGATAAAAAATTGTTTTTGATCCCACATAGGTAGTAGATAGAAAAGGATGGTAGATTATATACTAAAGTTATGTTGGTTGTCTGAGTTAAGATTAGTATTATGTTGTTGTTGTGATGATCTGGTGTAGGCTGAAAAAATCCTACTCTATATTTTCTCCACGATAACTTGTATGGTTACTTAACTTTTTATGTTAGAGCTAGATCCATATATTGATCGTAATGGAATTTAAATATTATGAAGACTTAATATCATATATCACCTAAAAATCTTTTTAATTTCATATATACCCAATCTATTATTTAAATTTCATAAATACCCATGCTTATCTATTATAAAACTTTAGACTATTCTACCTTTTGGAGTTTTGAGCGTCAAAATCACCTAAGAGAATAAACAGGTGCGAATTTTATCATTAACCATTACTCAACCATGATAACTATATCTTATTGCAATTTTTTTTTTTTTTTAATTTTATTATTATTATTATTTTTTTTTGCATATGATATTACAGCCAGATCACTCATGGTTAAAAAGCTTTTTTTACTTGTTGGATTAAAGTGTCAAACTTATATATGCATATATTGATCATAATGGAATTTAAAGTATCCAACTTCATGAATATTTTGATTTTTGAATGTTAGATCACCTCCTGGCTAACATTTGTGCTATTTTAAGTCAACATACCCTCGATCTTCACATCAATTGTTTGAAACCTCTAAATATTCCTTCATCCACATATATAGATAAGGGATGTGAGGATTTCATTTGTCTTTGATTTCTTATACAACTGATTATTCTGTGGTTAGGACCGGATTTGGAGATTAGAGTACACATGTGTCAATTTAAACTCTCACAAATTAGTTTTATAACTATCCAAGCTCTCGTAACTAGTTTTCAGTATTGCTTGGAAAGGATAATTTAATGCAATAACTTGAAAAGTATAAGTTGAATAAATAAAACAATAGACTAAATACAAACCATGCCAAACAAACAAACTTGGATAGGCCTTGATCAAATTCAACGTGTATTTTTATTTTCTTCTTAAACATGTTTAAAATTGTGCAATTAAGTTATACGTGACACGTGTTGATGAGAACAATATCCATCTTACAAGTTAGTATTGACAAATAATGAAAATAGTAGCCCATAAAAAATATATGAAAGCTGAGTCTCATCATGTTTGTGTCAAAATAAAGTTGAAAAAAAATGTAAGAACAGAACCTACATTTGCAGAGGTTCAATGCTGGTTTGAATCAAACATTAAGCCTTAAAGGCTTATTTTAGTTCAAAATTATCACCTATAATAATAATTATGTAGTTTTATAATAAAAATGTAGTTAAGCTTGAATTTTAGTAAACATAAATAAATAATCTTCGTTAAAAATGAAAAAGATGATAGCTTTTACATGTTTTGATAAAATTTTCCTCTAATGTTTTTCATCCCACATCGGTAGCGAAAAGAAGAAGTTGGTAGGTTATATAGTAAAGGCATGTTGGTTGTGTAAGTAGATAATAGTATTATGTTATTTAGCTGACAATTATGCAATAGGTTAAAAATCTATCATGTAATTGTCTTTGCTAGTAACTTGTGTAATTTATTAATTTTTTTATGAGTTTTGCAAAAGGAAGCAACTTATTACATGTGTATCTACATTTTGAACGTGGTGAGATTTATTTATTTTTTGGGTGAGATTAAAGCATCTGAGTTATACTACCTCCGTCCCTAAATAAGTGTCCACTATTGACTTTTTAAGTCTTCTCTTTTTTACTTTGATCGTAAATTATTTTATTTGTGTTATGTAATACTTGATACAAAATATATGAACGAATTTGGTCTGAAATGTATTTTCATTGGTAAAATTTTCATCGAGTATTACATAACACGAATGAAATAATTCAAAGTAAAAGTTGGAACAAAAAGACTTTGAAAGTCAATAGTGGACATTTATTTAGGGACGGAGGGAGTACACGACTACTTTGAATATTAGATCACAACATATAAAATTTGTGCAATTTTAAGTTACGACAATCTTTTTGCATAAATCATTTGAAACGTCTATTCTTCGTCCACATATTTTTTTGGTAGAACAAATATATCTTCCAAGGATTATAGCTAAGGATGTGATGATTCCATTTCTATTTTATTTTTTTTGTATTGGTTAACAAACGATGAGTACTATATTTTATGATACAAGGACATTTTAAACTTAATTGGTTTACACACTCACCAAGTGTTTTTGAGTGTAGCTGTGTACCTCATCTAATTATTGAAAAATATCTTAGTTTGTTTATATTGTGAAACTTGTTTGTTACTTATGTCTTATCCACTTGAGTTATTCATCATATCAATTTGTAAAACAACCGTATGTTTATGCTGTTTGGATCTATGATATATGTTCCTTTAACTTTAATGTTGCTTCGAAAACCATGATTCAAGTTTAGTTCGAATTATCATCTAAAAGAGAACCATCAAATAGCTTATATGATACAATTATTTGAAAGAAGATTGATTTTAATCCCACATAGGTAATAGAAAGAAAAACTTGGTAGCCTATATACTAAAGTTAAGTTGGTTTTGTAAGTTGATGTTACTATTGTGTTATTGTTTGTGAATCCTTTGGCAAATAAATAATTTGTCAATGGTGGCATAAACGATAACTTGTGTGACTCATTAACTTTTTGGTTTTTTGAAATAGTTTTTTTTTCATCGTTAACTTTTTGTGGTTCTTTAAAAAGTTTTTATTCTTCGTTAAATTTTTGTAGTTGTCTGAAAACAATTATATATTCAAAGCAAAAACTATACACTTCGAATGTTAGACGTTAAAACACTTCATAGTTAAGAAAACTTTAATTTTTTGTGGTTAAAAAAATAAAAAGCATTTAGCTTTTAATTTTATAAGTTAAAACACTTTATATCCAAAGTCAGAATGAAAGACAATGTAATAATAAATTAAAACCATCAAGAGTTGGGTTCCAAACATCAAGTGACAAAGTGAAGACCTACAAAAGACACCCAAATGTAACCAACATCATACAAGGCTGTAGCTGTTTGGTGTAATTCTAGAACTAATTGGATTGGTTGGCTTCAAAGTCCTTTGTTAGCTATTATGTAATTTCGTTTTTTTTTCTAGCTCCTTGCTAGTTTGTTTTTTTTAGTTGTCGTTCAAAAAATAAGAAAAAAAAGAAAAGGAAAGGAAAGGCTATAGCTGTTATGTCACACCCTCGCCGAAGGCGGAAACACGAGGTGTAACGAAATCGATAAATATCACCAAAGAGAAATAAGACAATACCATAATTTACATTAAGGAAAAGCATAACATTACAACGTTGTTATTGCCGACCTTGGCAAATATAATACATAAGTTTGATTCCCAAAAGATGGTATTTTAGTACATAATGAAAAGAAGTGACATGTGAAAACTTCATTATGCAAGACCTTGATGACAAGCTTACTGACGATCACCTGAAATGCATGAGAGAAAACGGTCAACTATAAAAATAGTTGGTGAGTATAAACGTTTTAAATAATAGGAAAACCATTTGAAAAAAAAATTCGCCAGGCAAAGGCATTGCAAATCCACTCAGTTCCAAGTCCCGCCATAAGAGACTTGTAACCTGTGTGTTTACAACCCACTGCCTACAAGTATGTGTCTAGTAGTCAAGCACAAGTGGTCAATATAGTTCACAATATGGAATCATAGTATATAATAAAGTAAGTGGCAAGGCTCCTAAAATAAATAATATGCGTTCCGTAGACAGGGGAACGAGAGGTTGGCCGACCTCTAATAGCGCTATCCATACTACCTACTGCTCCACACAAGGAAGCCGTACGAACGGTACGTATAAACTGGAGTGCGAACGGCAAACCAGTCGGAGACTAACAATTGCGGATGTACGAGCAGTACATCATTCACAAACTATTATATATTATTAAGTCAAAGCTACTCCGTAGACAAGGGAGATTTTATATTGTTGCTCCGTAGACAGGGGAGACTTTAGGTTATAGCACGTACGGTGCATTAAGTTCAAAAGTTTAAGTCAATTTCAAAGGTCAAGTCAAGTTCAAAAGGTCAAAACAAGTTCAATAGTTCCAAACAAGTTATAAGTCAAAAGAGTTCAATGAGTAACAAACAATTTAGTTCAAGTAATTCATGCATCCACCCCAAATGAGTTGAAATAGTTAGAAAAAGGGGTTCGTGAATACTCACCTGATATAAGCGATATGATAACAAAGGGTACGAACTGAGGTAAGACGCGCACTCTAACCGCAACCTAAATGAATGATATGATCTACTTTAGATCATGAAATGGTGAAAGAAATGTACATGCACATGTTTCCCTATACCACTCTTAACTTGTAAGTACTAGATATTGTCAAGTAAAATACTTTCCATGCTTAAGAAAAATAAGTCCAAATAGAGTTATAAAAACTTGTCATAATATATCGTATAAAAATGTTAGTGTTATATTCCTTTGTATCAAAACCTTAGAATGACGTCGTTAAGTCGTATAATTATTCTCTCGGGTCGTACGTATTCGTTTGTTAAGGATATAGCCCTTAGTAACGTTTCTAGAAAATATACCATTTAGTACGTACGTTATTATTTTCATTTGTGACTATATATATATATATATATATATATATATATATATAGTTTTGACGATGTTAAAACGGGTATAACTCGGTCGTTTTAGGCTCGTTTTCCTTGTTCTTTATGTCCACGGATTCGTCTTTGTGTATACTAGTATATTTTTGATAACTCGGCTCCTCTAGGTTACGTTTAATACCTCTTTTTACCCATTGAAATCTGCCAAACAGCAAGCAGTTTTTGTAAAAATAGTTTTCGTCGTTAAATTTGCAAAAATCGTATCTCCTTCGTTATAAACTCGTTTTAATCCGTTCTTTCGCCTAAAGTTTCATTTTTGAATGTATTTTCTAAATCTTTGGTCAAAAATTAGCCACCATCTACTGATTTTCCCACGAAATTAAAATAGGGACAGTAGGTATATCAAAAGTTTCAAAAACCATTTTCAAGTCTCCAAACTAGTTCCATCATCCATCAAACCACTTTCAAACATCACAAAACTAATCTAATCCTACCATACACCTTCTTAGGGTGTCATGGGTTCCTAATCACCAAAACCAAGTAGATCTAACAAGGATCTAACCACAAATCATTTCTAGGGCTTGTATGATCAAAAGTTTACAAAAATAAAGTGGTATAAGTTAATGCATGTATGAGATCTTGCAAGAAACATGTATAAACATAGTAATAACTTTGTAAAAATTATGAAATGAGTTTAGTAAACTTACTTGTAAGATTAGTGAAGTTAGGATGATTAAAACCTAATAATCCTTGAGTTTGTATTTCAAAACTCCAACAAGGACTACAAAATACACTAAGATCTTAAGAAAAATTTTGGTTCTTGCTTCCTTGTTTCTTCCTTGGCCGTGAGTGAGTAGAGAAAAAGAGAGAAAAAGAGCTTTTGAGTTTTGTTGAAATGAAGTGAAAATAGATAAGGTAAAGTATATGAATTATTGTTGTTATTATTATTATATAAAGTTAGTGTATAATATTAATGAAGCATGAAGTATGTAAGTAAGTTAGTAATAAAAGGGGTATTGGGGGGGGGGGGGGGGGGGGGCGGCTAAGTCAAGGGGGGGGAATGGGGTAAGACTTTGGTGTTAAAAATGCATTATTAAGTGTTGTTTTGTAGTTTTAACTTGTACCGGGTACCGGGTTAACTAAAAATAAATTTTAACGGAGTTAACCGGGTCATAATAAAGTTATAAAAATTATAAAAATAGGTTGGATAAAATTATTGAGTGTTTAGATAATTATAGTTTAATTTATACGAAAACCGTCGAAGTTTTAGTAAACTTAAGTTAATAATTAAAATAAATATCCAAAATACCGGGTAAATTAATATTATAATTTTTATATTATTATCATGAGTATAAAAATATGTTAGGACCATGGTGGGAATATTTAGATATATTCGTTATATTTATAAATCGCGTGTTAACGTTTAATTACAAATACTTATACGTAAAACGTTAAATATACTAAACATATTAATTTGAAAATCCTAAGAGTGGTATAACATGTAAATGACCTAATGATGATATGCCGACTATTTCTAGTCCGTATTAGAGGTCCTTACCGATAATGCACGTGAATAGTGGAAAATTCAAAGTTTGGGAGTAAACGTAGACGTGGAAAATATCGGGTTGTTACATTCTACAAACCTTAAAAGGAATCTCGTCCTCGAGATTCAATTCGTCCATTCTATAGGTGTATGTGATCGCGGTTAAATTTGATGAAGCAACTAAGGTCGAAAACGCTAGGTCTCGGATTAGTCAGTGTTGTGTATAAGTTCTATACTAAGACTTAAGTGCTACGAAAATAATATAGTTGTTCAAGAGAATGTACCCGTTATGCTATCGTGGATATGTTGGGTGATAGGATTTCCTAGGAAGTAAGCTCGGCCACGTGCAGGGGGAATTTCAATGTTCTGATCTTGGGGGCCTTCAGTTGCCGCTGCCAGGTTTGGACGATTCTGTCCTTGGTTGGGAGTTCCTTTCAACTTTGGGCAAGTATTCCGAAGATGATCCAAGCTCCCACACTCGTAACATGCTAATCTTTGTCCTTGGTTTCCATTTCCATTTCGGCAATTTCGACTAAGATGGCCTGTCCGTTTGCAGTTGATGCACCTTGGGCATTCTCCGGAGTGGTGAAGGTTACATCGGGTACATTTAGGATGTGAGCCTTCATATCCTCTGCGCCCCTGATTTGTTGCTCCATAGTTTCCAACTACACGCTGTTTCTTGTCCTGTTGATTTTGATAACGGCTTCCTTGCTGATCTTCATGTCTCTTTCGTCCTTCATTATTTCCCTTTGTTAGTTCACCAGACCTGATCACATCATTTGTCAAGCGGTATGCCATGCCCACAGCGGCTTGTAGAGTGGTTGGGTTCGATGAAGTGACATCCCTCCTGATTTCAGGAATCAATCCCCAAATATATCGATCGATCAACTTTTCCTTAGTGGAGACCATATGAGGAACCATCTTAGTTAACTCATGGAAACGGGCCGTGTACTTGTCAACTTCTACTCCTACCATCAAGTGGTTCCAAAATTCCACTTCCAGCTTCTCCACTTCATCTTTTCTGCAGTACTCGTCAGTTAGTAGTTTCTTAAATGCTTCCCAAGATAATCCATTTGCAGCCTCTCTTCCTCGAGTCTGTAGCTGGTTGTTCCACCAAGTCAATGCTCGACCTTGAAGCAAACCCGCAGAGAACTCAACCTTATCTCCTTCAGCACATTTAGTGATGCTGAGTTTCGACTCAACATTCTCAAACCATGATAGCAGTCCAATGGCACCCTCAGTGCCATAAAATTCTATTGGCTTGCATGTCATGAAAGTCTTATAGTTGCATCCCTGACCGTTGTTCGAAGGACCCGCACCATTATTGGATCGGTTGGCATCAATGTGCGCAACAATCTGAGTGAGAAGGTCAGCTAATCCAGCAGCACTGTCATTCGGGTTTTCATTGTTGTTACGTCCTGCAGCATCGTCATTCGGGTTTTCATTGTTGTTACGTCCTGAGCGAGTGTTCATTGCGGCCATGGCTCTGCGATAGACCAAAAATAATGGGTTGAGTGAACGATACATGAATGATGACGGATGATGTACGGTATAATGATAGTCGTGACATAGAGATCGCAGAATGATGGGAACAAAGCCATGCCTAATCTAACAAGGCGTAAGGTAGCAAAGAGAAAGCATATACATAAATGCATATATAAGGTACGGTAACATAATCGCGAACATATAAACATGTTATGCATACCCACCCGACCAATGCAACTTCAGGTGACCAAACTCTCTAGACTCGATCAAACATGATCTTTGACCACTACTCCCTTCATCGCATGATTCTTCCTGAATTATACATAGGTGATCAGGGTATGCATACTTGAGGATTAATAATGCAATGCTAGGACTAGTCGACTCGTATCATTTTTTTTTTAAAGAAAAATGTTACTTTGGTTATAGTTGCGATTTTTATTTTAGAAAAATCGGCATTCTCTATAACCTCTGGCTCTGATACCAATCTGTCACACCCTCGCCGAAGGCGGAAACACGAGGTGTAACGAAATCGATAAACATCACCAAAGAGAAATAAGACAATACCATAATTTACATTAAGGAAAAGTATAACATTACAACGTTGTTATTTCCGACCTTGGCAAATATAATACATAAGTTTGATTCCCAAAAGATGGTATTTTAGTACATAATGAAAAGAAGTGACATGTGAAAACTTCATTATGCAAGACCTTGATGACAAGCTTACTGACGATCACCTGAAATGCATGAGAGAAAACGGTCAACTATAAAAATAGTTGGTGAGTATAAACGTTTTAAATAATAGGAAAACCATTTGAAAAAAAAATTCGCCAGGCAAAGGCATTGCAAATCCACTCAGTTCCAAGTCCCGCCATAAGAGACTTGTAACCTGTGTGTTTACAACCCACTGCCTACAAGTATGTGTCTAGTAGTCAAGCACAAGTGGTCAATATAGTTCACAATATGGAATCATAGTATATAATAAAGTAAGTGGCAAGGCTCCTAAAATAAATAATATGCGTTCCGTAGACAGGGGAACGAGAGGTTGGCCGACCTCTAATAGCGCTATCCATACTACCTACTGCTCCACACAAGGAAGCCGTACGAACGGTACGTATAAACTGGAGTGCGAACGGCAAACCAGTCGGAGACTAACAATTGCGGATGTACGAGCAGTACATCATTCACAAACTATTATATATTATTAAGTCAAAGCTACTCCGTAGACAAGGGAGATTTTATATTGTTGCTCCGTAGACAAGGGAGACTTTAGGTTATAGCACGTACGGTGCATTAAGTTCAAAAGTTTAAGTCAATTTCAAAGGTCAAGTCAAGTTCAAAAGGTCAAAACAAGTTCAATAGTTCCAAACAAGTTATAAGTCAAAAGAGTTCAATGAGTAACAAACAATTTAGTTCAAGTAATTCATGCATCCACCCCAAATGAGTTGAAATAGTTAGAAAAAGGGGTTCGTGAATACTCACCTGATATAAGCGATATGATAACAAAGGGTACGAACTGAGGTAAGACGCGCACTCTAACCGCAACCTAAATGAATGATATGATCTACTTTAGATCATGAAATGGTGAAAGAAATGTACATGCACATGTTTCCCTATACCACTCTTAACTTGTAAGTACTAGTTATTGTCAAGTAAAATACTTTCCATACTTAAGAAAAATAAGTCCAAATAGAGTTATAAAAACTTGTCGTAATATATCGTATAAAAATGTTAGTGTTATATTCCTTTGTATCAAAACCTTAGAATGACGTCGTTAAGTCGTATAATTATTCTCTCGGGTCGTACGTATTCGTTTGTTAAGGATATAGCCCTTAGTAACGTTTCTAGAAAATATACCATTTAGTACGTACGTTATTATTTTCATTTGTGACTATATATATATATATATATATATATATATATATATATATATATAGTTTTGACGATGTTAAAACGGGTATAACTCGGTCGTTTTAGGCTCGTTTTCCTTGTTCTTTATGTCTACGGATTCGTCTTTGTGTATACTAGTATATTTTTGATAACTCGGCTCCTCTAGGTTACGTTTAATACCTCTTTTTACCCATTGAAATCTGCCAAACAGCAAGCAGTTTTTGTAAAAATAGTTTTCGTCGTTAAATTTGCAAAAATCGTATCTCCTTCGTTATAAACTCGTTTTAATCCGTTCTTTCGCCTAAAGTTTCGTTTTTGAATGTATTTTCTAAATCTTTGGTCAAAAATTAGCCACCATCTACTGATTTTCCCACGAAATTAAAATAGGGACAGTAGGTATATCAAAAGTTTCAAAAACCATTTTCAAGTCTCCAAACTAGTTCCATCATCCATCAAACCACTTTCAAACACCACAAAACTAATCTAATCCTACCATACACCTTCTTAGGGTGTCATGGGTTCCTAATCACCAAAACCAAGTAGATCTAACAAGGATCTAACCACAAATCATTTCTAGGGCTTGTATGATCAAAAGTTTACAAAAATAAAGTGGTATAAGTTAATGCATGTATGAGATCTTGCAAGAAACATGTATAAACATAGTAATAACTTTGTAAAAATTATGAAATGAGTTTAGTAAACTTACTTGTAAGATTAGTGAAGTTAGGATGATTAAAACCTAATAATCCTTGAGTTTGTATTTCAAAACTCCAACAAGGACTACAAAATACACTAAGATCTTAAGAAAAATTTTGGTTCTTGCTTCCTTGTTTCTTCCTTGGCCGTGAGTGAGTAGAGAAAAAGAGAGAAAAAGAGCTTTTGAGTTTTGTTGAAATGAAGTGAAAATAGATAAGGTAAAGTATATGAATTATTGTTGTTATTATTATTATATAAAGTTAGTGTATAATATTAATGAAGCATGGAGTATGTAAGTAAGTTAGTAATAAAAGGGGTATGGGGAGGGGGGGGGGGGGGGGCGGCTAAGTCAAGGGGGGGGGGGGGGAATGGGGTAAGACTTTGGTGTTAAAAATGCATTATTAAGTGTTGTTTTGTAGTTTTAACTTGTACCGGGTACCGGGTTAACTAAAAATAAATTTTAACGGAGTTAACCGGGTCATAATAAAGTTATAAAAATTATAAAAATAGGTTGGATAAAATTATTGAGTGTTTAGATAATTATAGTTTAATTTATACGAAAACCGTCGAAGTTTTAGTAAACTTAAGTTAATAATTAAAATAAATATCCAAAATACCGGGTAAATTAATATTATAATTTTTATATTATTATCATGAGTATAAAAATATGTTAGGACCATGGTGGGAATATTTAGATATATTCGTTATATTTATAAATCGCGTGTTAACGTTTAATTACAAATACTTATACGTAAAACGTTAAATATACTAAACATATTAATTTGAAAATCCTAAGAGTGGTATAACATGTAAATGACCTAATGATGATATGCCGACTATTTCTAGTCCGTATGAGAGGTCCTTACCGATAATGCACGTGAATAGTGGAATATTCAAAGTTTGGGAGTAAACGTAGACGTGGAAAATATCGGGTTGTTACATGTTAACAATAAGTAATAGAAAAATATCTTAGTTTGTTTATATTGTGAAACATGTTTGTTACTGATGTCTTATCGACTTGACTTTTTTCATCATGTTAATTTGTACCAAAACAAAACGAGAAATATTGAGAGATTCAATGCTATTTTCATCTCGAAATCAAATCATAAGGCAGAAGTTCTTTTTACATTACAATTTATCTTATAGAAAAAAGATTTTCCTGTTTCACATAAACCTAACTAGCTTTTATTCACACAACACAAAACAAATTCATATCATTTCCTCTCTAATAATTTCGACAAGATTATCATAGAAAAGGGGGGTCCAAGTCTTAAGGCAAGGTCCACCAGGCTATCGACTGATAACTCGAGAGTCGGCAGCCTCAAACAAAGAAGTTCACTTTTTAGATCATTACATGGTTGCACACAGCACACATGCTTCAAAACAGTACTAAAAAGACTTATTCTTTTCATCAAGTATCTACGGCCCGGAGACTCGAGCGCCGCAATCTCATGAGTCTTGAACACGCTCAATCATCTTTTCCTTTTCCAAACAAAGCAATTAATGACTACTACGACATCATATTATCAAACACGTCAACACCGTTAGTCCCTGATGTCTTAAAGCCATTTCGTTGGCATGGTGTTTCTAAAGCTCTAAAGTTATCTCGTCACAACATCAAGTTCCCAACACCCAAATAGCTATACAATATATGAGTTAATTACCTTGTTCCCCTCTTTTAACAAAAGATTTCCGAGTTTCAAAAGCAAAAAGGTAGCTAAGCTTGAGTATGAGTATACATTTTCTTAACAAAAAAACTACCTTGTTATAAGATAAAACACGCACCTTACATGTGTATACATTTTCTTGTAAAAAAATGTTATTGATCCCACATAGGTGGTAGATAGAAAAGTATGCTAGGTTAAATAATATAACAAATATATGTTAGTATTGTGTCATCATGTTTGTGTCAAAATTAAATTGGAAAAATTGTAACAAAAGAACCTACTACTTTTGAAGAGGTTCAATGCCTCGTTTTGAATCAAACATATTTATCACCTAGAATAACAATCATGTAGTTAAGCTTCAATTTTAGTAGAGATAAATCAAGAATCTTCGTTAAAAATGTAAAAGAGGCAGATAGCTTATATGTGTTAAACATCTTTAAAAAAAACAATTGTTTTAATCCCACATAGGTGGTGAAAGGAAGAAATGGGTAGGGTATAAACTAAAGTCATATTGGTTAGTTAAGTTGATATGAGTATGATGTTATTGGAGAGATGTTAATTGGTAAGATTATAAATCTAGTCCGTCAATGTTTTTACGATAACTTGTGTGACTTATTAACTTTTTGTGATAACTTGTGCGACTTATTAACTTTTTGTGCTTAAGCTTTTAGCAAAGCAAAATTAACTTTTTGTGCTTAAGCTTTTAGCAAAGCAAAAGGTTACGTTCTTGATTTTTCAAGCACTTATTATACGTTAGATTATTTCTAAGGTTAAATAGCTTCTTATTTGTTGAAACCTCTATTCTTCGTCTACAAAGAATTTGTCGTCGAACAAATATATCTTCCAAGGATAAAATGTATGCAAGCGATATAGTTAAAGATGTACATCTCTATTTGATACTCCCTCCGTCCCATTATAAGTGTCCAGTTTGACTTTTCTTAGTCTTTCTTATTTAACTTTGACCTTAAATAATTTTATTTGTGTTATATAATACTTGATGAAAATTATATCAATGAAAATACGTTTAAAATCCAATCTATTCATATATTTTGCATCAAGTATTATATAACACACATAAAAGTATTCAAGGTAAAAGTTGAACAAGTTAGACCGTAAAAAGTCAAACTGGACACTTATAATGGGACGGAGGTAGTATTTTGTATTGGCTAACAAATGATGAGTACTATATTTTATGATTCAAGTATATTTTAAACTTAAATGGTTACACACTTGTACCGTAATACTTATTAATAATTATATTAACTAATTACTATTTTATGACAAGATGAATACGTGAGTTTAAATGCGTAAGCAGCACATTTGCGGTCCCTAGTGAAGGATTCTCACTATACAATAATACAATATATTTGAAGTAAGTGTTTTAGAGTGTACCTTATCTTATTATTGAAAAATATATCTTAGTTTGTTTATATATTGTGTAACTTTTTTAACATGTCAACAGGTTGGGTCGGGTTTGGATGATCCACACACTTGTTTTCCCATTTTATGGATTTATTTGGTTTATTTCACAAGTTAGATTGAAACTAACCATTACTCCTCAACAACAACCCAATTAGCTAAATTTCTTCGTGTTAACGTTTCTATGTATTCTGAACAATAGTTAGTAGCAGCAACACTGAGCTCACTAACGGGGAGGCAAAAGAAGACGGTTGACCCAAGAGAAGTCAAACCTCCTGTCTTACAATTTGGATTTTTGGGTGTCAATAACTTGATATCCTGTACTTTCAAGCATAACCCTTACTTTAGAATTTCTTCTGTTTGACCAACACATGAATCTTCATAATCTTTTGATAGTAACTAAGATCCAAGATTCCTTCTCAAGCTGATGATATAGTGATAAACAGAAACCCATAAGAGTTAAAGTTCCTGGATAAAAAGTTTATAAAACATTATGTAAATGCACAGATAACATCATCATCAGATGACTTATTCTTTTTCATCAAATATTTCAACAACACCATTAGTCTCTAACGTCTTGAAGCCATTTCGTCTGGATTTTTATTTTCTATAGCTCGTTACATGCAATGGTATTTAGGTCTCTCTAAAGCTCTAAGGTTATCCCGTCACTGCATACCAAGTTGAGCAACCTTTTCCTTTTTTTTTTTTTTTTTTTTTTTTTTTTAACACTTTTTCTGAAGTTTCTAAACAAATAGGTAGCAAAGATTGAGTATGATTGGAGGCAATAAAGAACCCTCATTGTAAAAAGGCAGATAACTTGCATAGGCTTATATATTTTTTAGATAAAAGTTTGCTTTTGATCCCACATAGGTAAAAGAAAGAAAATGATGGTGGCTTATATACTAAAGTTATGATGAATGGCTAAGTTAAAATTAGTATTATGTTATCTCATAGGTAGAGCATGCACCCGTTAATACATAACATTGGTGCATACATTATCTATATGATAACTTGTATGATTAATTAACTTTTTTTTATTTTCTATCATATTCAGAGCTAGATTGCTCATGGTAAAAGCTTTTTATATGTTGGATTTAAAGCATGCATCAAACTTTCATATGCATCTATTGATTGTAATGAGATTTAAAGTATCCGACTTTGCATGAATATTATAACGTTAAATCACCTCCCCGCTAAAATTCCATTTTGATCTACATAGAGAAGTTAAAGTTAAGAAATTTCACAAGGACATAATAATCTATTATAGAGTAAATAATATCATCCAAGGATAAAATCTTATACAACAACTGATTGTAGCTAAGATGTGATGATTTCATCTAAATTTGATTAACAAATGATGAGACTATCAAACTGAAAGGCCGTGTCTTTTTCGCTTGGTTTTCAAATGTTGGCCTTCGAAGATTGGTCAAATCATATCGATGAAGCACTCTACCAATATTAGATTATTGTGAAGAAGATGTGTTAATGTCCAATTATTTCAAGTGGTGCCAAGTTTTCACCAGGTCTTTGTTTCGTGGATGAGGATTCTCTTGCGACATGAACGATATTTTATTTTGTAGTTCGTAGAATTTAGCTCCTTGGTTTATATGTGATAAATTGTATGTATATTTGTTGTTTAAATATAATGAAAAAAGACTTTTTCAAAAGGTGGCATGAATCACCCATGCTAGTTTGAAACATACCCGGATATGATATTGATGTGAACACATTGATTAGCAATTTTAAAGGTGAAAATATTTTTGACCAAAGCAAATTAAGGGCGAACTACTTGGTGCTTAATAAAGACATCCAAGTGTAACCAACAGCATACAAGTCAGATAGTTGTTAACACTAGAGCGATATAGACAATTAAAGCCTACATGCTTACCTGATAAGAAGTCAAGGACCTTAGGGCCAGGAGTGTAAGAATCGATGTTCGTGTTGAGTATCTCGAAAATCTCTTGCTCAGAAATCTCTTGTTCGGTAAGGGAATCATAAGTTTTAAGGCAAGGTCCACCAGGCTATCGATTGATAGCTCGAGAGTCGGCAGTCTGAAACAAAGAAGTGACTTTTAAGATCCTTGTCAGGGTTGCAAACATGCTTCTAACAGTACTTTGAATTAGACGTATTCGATCTTTTTCATCAAGTATCTAATGCCCTCAGACTCGAGCACTGCAAGCTCAAGAATATAAGCAAGCATGCTACCCTCCTGAGTCTTGAACATGCACGATCATCTTTTCCTTTTCCAACTAAAGAAATTAACGACTAATACGATTTAAAGCGATTTTGTTGGCATGGTCTTTCTAAAGCTCTAAAGTTATCTCGTCATCAAGTTCCCGACGCTCATATAGCTATATTATATATAAGCAACCTTGTTCCCCTCTTATAACAAAAGATTTTCAAGTTTCAAAAACGAAAAGGTATAAATAAACAAACCTTGTTAAAAAAACAAAAACAAAAAACAAAAAACCAAAAACAAAAAAACAAAATGTTACATGTGTTAGATACATTTTCTTGATAAAAAAATTGTGTTTATCCCACATAGTTAATAGAAAGAAAAAGATGGTAAGTTATATACTAAAGTTATTTTAGTTGGGCAAGTTGAATTTAGTAGTAAGTTATTGCCCACGGTTTAATATGTGGAGCTTATGAAATTTGTCCTCTATACATGTTATATCGTGGACGATAACTTCTACGATTACTTAACTTTACGATTATTTAACTTTTTACGATTATTTAACTTTTGAGTTTTTCATGATATTTAAAGCTTGATCTAGCGATAACGATAACTTCTACGATTACTTAACTTTACGATTATTTAACTTTTTACGATTATTTAACTTTTGAGTTTTTCATGATATTTAAAGCTTGATCTAGCGATAACTTCTACGATTACTTAACTTTACGATTATTTAACTTTTGAGTTTTTCATGATATTTAAAGCTAGATCAAGCATTGTTAAAGAGTTTTTCATGATATTTAAAGCTAGATCAAGTGTTGTTAAAAAGCTTTTTATTTGTTGGACTTAAATCATCAAACTTTTATATGCATATATTGAACGTAATGAGATCTAAATTATCCGACTTTGCATGAATATTTTGAGCGGTAGACACCTCCCGGCTAAAACATGTGCTATTTTAAGTTAACAGCACCTCTTCACATCATTTGCTTGAAACCTCTATTCCTTCATCTACATATATAGTTACATAAAGTAAGAAATTTCACAATAATTAGTCGTTGTAGAGCAAATATATCGCCCCAGTATAAAACGTATACCACTTATTATATCTAAGGATGTGAAGATTTCATTTGTCTTTGATTTCTTATACAACTGATTATACTATGGTTATGAACAGATTTGGAGACTATAGCACACATGTGTCAATTTAAACTCTCACAAAATAGTTTTATACTATTTAAGGTTCTCATAACTAGTATTCAATATTGCTTGGAAAGTATAATGCAATCAACTGATAAGTAAAAGTTGAGTTAATAAAAGGGTTATTATACAAAGAAGTCACTAAAGTTTTGCGCAAAATTTGTCCTAAGTCACTAAAGTTTTAAAGTTGTCATCCACGTTACTAAACTTATAAGAGTTGTCATCCGGTTACTGACCTTATGAAAGTTGTCCTCCAGATTACTGAACTTGTAAAGACATGACATTTATGATATACAACATATCAAAAAAATAAACTTAAAAATCACTGAAATTATAGATGTGTTTACTTTTTATAGTTTAGTAACCTGGATGACAACTTTGAAACTTTAGTGACTTATAACAAATTTTGCGCAAACTTTAGTGACTTCTTTACTAAATAAAATCATGCATACAAAACAAACGTATGCCTTCATCAAAATCAATATTTATTTCTTTTCTTCTAGATATAAATAAGGTTTGAGTCTATGTGCAAAACAAACCAACCCACATCGTGTCATTTAACTATTTAAGATAACAGATTTCTCTAAATACTATAACATATATATGTGGGCGGAGCCATAATTTGTAGTTAAGAGGGGCCGAAGTTCATTATATATCCCGAAAAAATAAAATTCTAAAAACGGTTTCCAACTTTAATTTATACAAATAAACCATCACAAAAACTTACGAATGCATTACTAAAACTTTTTTTTTTATAACATATTTAGTGGATAAAAAGTATAGTAAACTCAAAATAAGGTATTTTTTTTTATTTTTTTTTTGAATCTATTTTGATACTTCTGAGTATATAACTAGGGGAGAGCAACAAAGCCGAAACTTTCCACGATTCCTCGATTTAGGTTTTGGGTGTTCAAAAAATACACATATTCGGATATTCGAAAGCTTGATCATAATTTACTAAAAATTTTATGAAATGACAGTTTTGGAAGTCATATAAAAGTTTTCCAAAAATTATAGATATCTGGATATTCATATACATAAAACTGTAATATGAAATTTCGGATATCTAAATTACGAAAAACTTAGATAAAATACTATGTCTAACATAAAACCGTCATCGCAAATTTCGGATATCCAAATTTGTGATATAACTAATTGTTGACAAGTTCCTTAAATTTTTTAAATTAACAGCAACAAAATATTGTCAAAAATGTCTCATTTCATATTTTCGCTTCAGTAGCCACTTAGGTCGGAGATATTTCATATTGGTTGTTTTCTTTTTCTTTCATGATAGAAAAGTCGCTAATTGGGAGATGCTCGTGGTATATTAAACATTAAATTATGAGCTAAACAATGGTATGTTAATACTATCATTGGGCTTATTGGATGGGGCCTAGCACCCGCTAGCCACCCCCTCCCTCCGCCCCTATGTATATGAAAGCTGTGTCTCATCATGTATGTGTCAAAAGAAAGTTGGAAAGAAATGAAGTTTTATTTAGTTAAAAATCATCACCTAGAAAATTGATTATGTGGTTTTATAAGAAAAAGGTTGTTAAGCTTGAATTTTAGTAGACATAAATAAAGGACCTTCGTTAAGAATGGAAAAGCGGATAGCTTACATGTGCTGATACATTTTTCTTGTAAAGTATTGTTTTTATCCCACATCGGCATTGAAAAGAAGAAGTCGTAGGTAAGTTAATATTAATATTATGTTAATTGGCAGATGTTGATAGGATAGGGTAATAATCTATCCCGTTATTTTCCCGCCATCAACTTGTCCAAATTACTAACTTTTTGTGAATTTTGCCAAAGGTTTTGTTCATGATTCTCAAAGCACTTATTACATGTTATCTTAAATGTTAGACTATTCAAGGCTTAAAAGCTTTTTATTTGTTAGATTTAAGCATCCAACTTGTATCATGTTTGGCAACAAGCGGTAAGGGAGCGTTTAGGAGCGACAAACGGTAAGCGGTAAGCATTTAGATGAAAAGCTTGTTTGGCACCATCTCTAATAGCGGTTGAAACTATCCTAACAACTCCAAAGTGAAATGCTTCTTGAATGAGCTTTTCAGAATTGCTTCAAGCGTTTAGATACTGAAATTACATATATACCCCCATTTGTTTAATCAATTATTTTATTTTAATGTGTATATGACCTTTTTCGTAATTTTACGCTTTATAATTACTGCTATAGCTACGTTACCAAACATGGTTTTTAAATAAACAATTGCTGCTTACTGCTTACAGCTTACTGCTTCTACCAACTGCTTACTACTTACTGCTACGTGTCGCCAAACATAGCCAACGTGGTGAGATTAAAGCATATGAGTTTTATACATGAATATTTTGAATGTTAGATCACAACATGTAAAATTTGTGCAATTTTAAGTTAAGACAATATAATTTGTCGAAGAACAAATATATCTTCCAAGGATAAAATGTATACAAGTGATTATAGCTAAGGCTGTACATCTCTATTTGATTTTTTGTATTAGCCGGTTAACAAATGATGAGTACTATATTTTATGATTTAAGTATATTTTAAACCTAAATGGGTTACACACTTACACCATTATTCAGGTTACACACTTACACCATTATTCAGGTTTTTGTAGCGGTCAATATGTAGTCTCTATTTCTTAGGAAATTTATATTGTTGTAATCACCTGTAGATGATTTGGTGTTATAGTGTGTTGCACTATGTGGAGTATCTTATTAAGAAAGCCAAGTTTCCTTTGCTTCCTTTGTTTGCTTCTTAAGTGCTTTCTTTGACATGTTTCCTTTTTTTGAAATCATTGTAGAATGGATGCATCAGAGTTTGCAGTTATTATTGGGTTACGATCATCTTATCTATATCGGCAATGTAAAGATTTCTACCAGTACGGCATGGCATGTTTTTAATTATGATTTACTTGTTCTTTTGATTATGTTAATACCTAAGGTATTTTTTGTGTGCATGTGGAGCTAAAATTTGAACATATAAGTGATTTGTAACCCGTTATATGGAAATGGGTCAATTTGGGTTTCATTTTATTGATAACATCTCAAATTCATAAATGGAAAAATTTAGCACAAAAGGAACTCTTAAATTGGGGCTTATATTCTCCTAAAGTGTATTCTAATGTTAAACCGGAATTTACGGTTCCGTTTTTGGTTTTAACATAAAACAGACCCGTTCTCACCCCTAAAACTTGCTATGTTTTTCATTTGTAGTAGAAAGTATGTTGGTGGTCAGAAACATGTAAAATTTGAGTGTATTTACAATTTCTTACGACTAGCTATTTCGTATTCTTTTCACCAAACTATGTATGCAGGACCGTGAGAATGTGTAGGACAACACATTGAGAGTACTTTTAGCATCTCTAAATGCTCCTTCTAGAGGTGCATTCCGTGCACAAGCGTACATTGTGTAAGCTTCTTTGTAGCTTTATTACATCTATGAATCAGCGAGTGCCATAAAGCGCGGGTTGGGTCGTGAGTTTAAACGAATTTGGGTTATAACGGGTAAATTTTATACATGTTAACAGGTTGGGTCGGATTTGTTGATCGACACTTGTTTTCGCATTTTATGGATAACTAACTCATTTGGCATATACTTTTCATTGATTGGGTTAATAGAAGTTTACTAAACTTCTAGAACAAAATTTGTGGTTTTATAATCCATATATAGTCCATATAAACTGATATTTGATGATAACATTTGTTATTCAACAGTGAAAATTTGTGGTTTACACACCTTACATGTGTTTGGATACATTTCTTGATTGAAATTGTTTTTATCCCACATAGGTAGTATATAGAAAAGGTTGGCAGCTTATATATAAAAGTTATGTTGCTTGATTAAGTTAAGTTTAATACTAGGGTAAAAGCTATAAAATAGCATTGTACTTTTAAAAATGTACCAATTTGAACCGTATACCTTTTTATTGTTTACAAAAATGTACCAATTTGAACCGTATGCCTTTTCATTGCTTACTTGATCGTACTTTCAAAAATGTACCAATATGAAGTATACCGTATACCTTTTTATTGTTTACAAAAATGTACCAATTTGAACCGTATGCCTTTTCATTGCTTACTTGATCGTACTTTCAAAAATGTACCAATATGAAGTATGTACTTTTTTATTGCTTATTTGACTAACGAACTTTCAAATTTTTATTCGACTTTAATCATATCTTTTCTAATTATCCACGTGTAATTTCTTTTTATTTTTTTTTTAATAAATAAGATATGGTCAAGTTGAATAAAAATTTGAAATTTCGTTGGTCAAGTAAGCAATAAAAAAGTACATGGTTCAACTTGATACATTTTTTAAAGTACGATAATATTTTTGTTATTGTGACAGTAGAATGAGCGGATTAATTGAATCCGTCCACGTAATATTGTGCACGATAACTTCTATGAATAATTAACTTTTTTTATTTATCAGATTTAAAACATCGAAAATTATTTTACATTTTTTTATTGTAATGAAATTTAAAGCATCCGACTTTGCATAAATATTTTGAACGTTACATGGGTAAAATTTGTGCAATTTTAAGTCAAGATTGTCTCCTCACAGCAATTGTTTCAAACCCTCTATTCGTCATCTAGATATATCTATACGACCTATAGAAAACACATTTATAAAACTTAAAACTTAAAAAGTGAGTAATGTTTGCTTAAAACTTAAAAACTTGATAAAAAGTGAGTAATGTTTGCTTAATACTTAATTAACATCAAATTCAATAGTTTTCTTTACTTTCAGATCCACACTCATATACGCATAAAAAAACTTGAATACGTCCACAAATTTACACTTATTTTGTTATATAGATGAACACATAATTTATGATGGTTTTCTTTATCTATAATAGAAGGACATCCAAGGATGCAGTTGGACTTAATAGAGGGCAAGGTTACACATAAGTCTTGCAAAGACATTTGATTTAATTTCTTCTTTATGTATGATCCTAGCTATTTATTCTTTTGAAGAACCTGGTAAGTGGTAAGTGATTTTCATTCTAATCGTCTGTTAACAAATTAAATACTCCGTATTAGATTTTAATTCAAAATCTAGTGCATTTTATCTTCAAGTTTTGGAATCTTCCTCGCAAGACGTTGCGTATCTCCAAATTAAAGCATTACCGAAACAACAAAATAAGAAGGCTTTTCGAATAAGAGTCATATAGACTTGATTTATGCTATTAATGAAAGATATTGATATTTTTAGCGTAAGTATCCCTTATGACACTACCTAATAGGTATCATTTTTACAAATTGTTATCAAGGAAAACCTATCTTTTGCAACATTTTTCAGAAGCTTGCTATAAGAAGTCTTTCTATGTGGGTCAATGATGATAACAGTGTTAAAGTTTGGCCTGCACAAAAATTTTATAAAAGATTACTATAGTAAATACCCGGATGACATCATCATCAGATGAAGACTTATTCTTTTTCATCAAGTATCTGAACAGCATCGTGAGTCCTTGACATCTTGAATCCATTTCGTCCGTATTTCAGTTTTCTATAGCTCGTTAAGCGTAAGGGTATTTAATTAGGTCTTTCTAAAGCTCTAAACTTATCTCGTCACAACATCAAGTTCCCAACACCCAAAAAGCTATACTATATATGCGCAACCTTGTTCCTTTCTTTTAACCAGAGATTTTCAAGTTTCAAAATAAAAAGGTAGCTAAGCTTGAGTATGAGTACCAGAGGTCAATAAACAACCTTAGTTAATAATAATTATAGAAAAGCAGACACCTTACAGGTGAAAAGATACATTTTCTTGATAAAAAAAATTGTTTTTATCACTCATAGGTAATAGAAAGAAAAGGATGGTAGCTTATATAATAAAGTTATGTTGATTAGGTAAGTTGAGTTTAGTTTTATGTTGTCATAAATGGATTCCATGGGCAGGTTATTAAATCTGCACATGTAATCTCATGGATGATAACTTTTTGTGTTTTCATGATATTTAAAGCTAGATCACTCATTGTTAAAAGCTTTTTATTTGTTGGACTTAAATCATCAAACTTTTTATATTCATATATTGATGGTAATGAGATCTGAATTATCCAACTTTGCATGAATATTTTGAGCGTTAGACACCTACCGGCTACGAATTGTGCTATTTTAAGTTAACGACACCTCCCGGCTAAAAAATGCTATTTTAAATTAACAACACCTGCTCTTCACATCAGTTGTTTGAAACCTCTATTCCTCCATCTACATAATTAGTTGTTGTAGAGCAAATATATCGCCCAAGTATAAAACTGATTATAGCTAATGATGTGAAGATTTTAGTTGTCTTTGATTTCTTACACAACTGATTATACTATGGGTATGACTGGATTTGGAGATTATAGCACACATTTGTCAAAGAAGTGAATCCTTGCCTGGGTCGCAAACATGCTACAAACAGTACCCAAAAGATTTACTCTTTTTCATCAAGTATCTAAGGCCCGGAGACTCGAGCACTACACTTTCGGGAATATAAGAAAGCTTACTGCCCTCATGAGTCTTGAACATGCACGATTATCTTTTCCTTTTCCAAACAAAGAAGTTAACGACTACTACGACATCACATTATCAAACACATCAACACTGTTACTCCTTGACGTCTTAAAGCCATTTCGTTGGCATGGTCTTTCTAAAGCTCTAAGGTTATCTCGTCACAACATCAAGTTCCCACCCAAATAGCTATACTATATATAAGCAACCTTGTTACCCTCTTTTAACAATATATTTTTGAGTTTCAAAAGCAAAGAGGTAGCTAAGCTTGAGCATGAGTGGAGGTAGATAAACAACCGTTGTTATAAGAAAAAACAGGCACGTTATATGCATGTGTATACATTTTCTTGATAAAAAGTTGTTTTTGATCCCACTTAGATAGTAGAATGAAAAGGATGGTAGCTTATATAGTAAAGTTATGTTCATTGTTTGAGATAAGATTAGTATTATGTTGCTGTAGGCATGATATGCCGTCCAATTAAAAAATTCTACTGGTTAATTAGTTTTGTTTTTTGTTTATTTATTTATTTATTTTTTATTTTTTTTATTTATTATTTTTTTTTGGCATGATATTTAGAGATAGATTACTCACGGTTAAAAAGCTTTTTTACTTGTCGGATTTAAAGCGTTAAACTTATATATGCATATATTGATCGTAATGGAATTTAAAGTATCTGACTTCATGAATATTTTGATTTTTGAATGTTAGATCACCTCATGACTTTAAAAAAGGGGATGTGAGGATTTCATTTGTCTTTGATTTCTTATACAACTATTATTCTCTATGGTTAGGAACAGATTTGGAGATTAGACCACACATATGTCAATTTAAACTCTCACAAATTAGTTTTATTTATAACTATCCAAGCTCTTGTAACTAGTTTTCATTATTGCTTGGAAAGGATAATGCAATCAATTGAAAAGTAAAAGTTGAATCAATTAAACTATAGACTAAATACAAACCATGCAAGCAAACAAACTTGGATAGGCCTTGATCAAAATCAACGTGTATTTTTATTTTTCTTTTGGAACACGTTTTAAACTTGTGCAAGTTATGAGTGACACGTGTTGATGAGAACAATATCGATCTTACAAGTTGGTATTGACAAATCACGAAAGTAGTAGCCCAACTCAACTTCATGCTTCTCACTTTGCATATTAGTACATAGAATGTTCTATGACCATAGTTCAAAGTCTTCTAGATTTAAATAATGCTCGAGTCTATGTGCAAAACAAATCAATCCCCCCACTTAATGTCATTTAAAAAAAATGCATTTTGCTAAATAATATAACAAATATATGTGAGCCGTGTCTCATCATGTTTGCCAAAAAAAAAAAAAAAAAAAAAAAAAAAAAAAAAAAAAAAAAAAAAAAGGTAGCTAATGTGATAGAATTTCTTAAAAGAAGATTGTTTTTGATCCCACATAGGTAATAGAAAGAAAAACTTGGTAGCCTATATACTAAAGTTAAGTTGGATTGTTAAGTTGATGTTACTATTGTCTTATTGTTCAGCATTACTCACAGATAAATAAATAATTTGTTTGTGCTATTAGCGTGAACGTTAACCCACAGATAGATAAATAATTTGTTTGTGCTGTTAGCGTGAACGATAACCTGTATAACTCATTAATTTTTTGATGTTAGCGTGAACGATAGCCTGTATGACTCACTAATATTTTGGCTTTTTGAAAAAGTTTGTTTTCAACTATTCAATGTTAACAAAACTTTTTGTAGTTATATGAAAACATTTTTTTTAATGATATTCAAAGTAACTATTACACTTTTAGGTTTAGACGTTAAGACACTTTATAGAAAAAAAAAAAAAAAAAAAAAAAAAAAAAAAAAACTTAGCCTTTTGTTGTTAAAAGCACTAGTTATAATACCCGCGCACGCGCGGGATTTTTTCTATTTTTTTGAATAATGTATTTTTACTTACTTAAAAACAAATATTTTAATTTCTTTTGTTTTATTTATGGTTTTTTATTTTGTATTATACAATGAAGAGTATTATTGAATAATGTATTTTTATATATTTAAAACAAAAGAGTTGATTATAACCAATTTGCACACTCTATATTGTGCTCTAAAGAATTAAACATTTGTTGTATATTGCTTAGGGTATCCACTATCGTAAAATATTATAAAGCTTTACAAATTAATTTTTTCATGCCACATCAATAAGTTTCAAACCTTTTGAGTTAATAAACCTATGTCAACTATGGCATAAACATCTTATAGCTTTATAATTATTTCTCACAACACATGCATTAAATGTCTTGAGATTAAGAAGAGATCTAACATTTAAGACCCTTTCATGCCACATGTGTATAAAATAAAGCTCCACTATTGCTACTATAAAACATAAATATTTTTAAGTTTTTTAGATTTATTCTTAGACCTCTCATAGTCATCTCATAGTGGATGCTCGTTAAGAACATGTATGCACTTACATATCAAATGAGGTCTCATATATCACTTACACCCGCTTAGTGTAATATACGAGTATGTGCACCCGCGAGTTGCCGTGGAGCCTTTGTATATGATAGTATTGCATAAGTTGGGTAATACATAATTGCAATTGTCACGCGCTCTTTGTTGCAACATTTGTTGTTGTATGAAACCAAGCGCTAAGTTTGGACATATAGTTCCAAAACTAATAAAAAGTATGCATTTGCCACACTTCCATGACATTGAAATATATTTTTTCTGAATTAAGATCGGAACAGTTCAATTTACTCTATATGTCAAGAAGCATGGTATGCAACCATATTCCTTAAGAAAGTATAGTATGCACTTGCATACTGATGACATTAAAAAGTATGGTATAAGCTCATTCATTATAGCCCAATAGCATTACACAATCAACACAAACCAAATATGATTGTATTAGACCAGTTTCCTAGTCAATGCAACCCACTTTAGAGCCATAAAACATATATATATATATATATATATATATATATATATACGTCACACTCCACTTTAATTTCTTACTCATACTAATATAATTTTGAGGAAGTAGTTATGCATATACATGAAGTGCTGAAAGCAACAAAGAGATGTTCTTTTCTTTCTATTTGACCACAGAAGCATGAAGTTGCTTTGCACAATTGCTGCAGCTATCCAACAGCGCAGGCCTTTGTCCTTTTCAATTCACATAAAAAGTACCTGCAGCTATCCAACAGCTATCCAACGTCACGTAAATTCTATTTTTTTAGCTGCATGATCAATTCACATAAAAAGTACCTGGAGACTGTTGAGGAGCGCATAAAGCATTAAATTCTCCCGAACTATGTTCAACTGCTACATTCATAAGCTTCAAGTGATTGAAATTATCCATATGAATACTTAACCTCGCCTCAAGACTTTTCACAAAACCTCGATAAACTGTTTGGATCAGCTTGCCTGTGCAAAAATAAATACATATATTAGTAGGATCTAACTGCTACTAATATATGTATTTATATAATCAGCGGATTAAAGAAAGTATGCAAGTTAATGTAAGCCCATGTAGAGAACACAACTGAAGCAAAAACATCTTGCCGTAAATCTATTAGAAGTACTATATTGTGTTTTACATGAAGATCAACCAACTATATTAAGAACTATGTCATGAAATGAAGCTAATGCATTTAAAAGTTATACAACAAAGTTAATAGCATATCCTTGTATATATCCAAAAGCCCAAAAGTAGTATTCCAATAGGGCATGTCGTAAAACCATTTCGGCAAAAAAAAAAAAAAAAAAAAAAAAAAAAAAAAAAAAAAAAAATCCTTGATCTTGATAATTGATATATTCTAGAAGAATTTTAACGGTTAAAAGGAAATAATATCAGTATGGTTTGCATACTATAAATGGCTCAAAGCACTTGTGTTATCATACAAAAACAATTAAATTTCAGAAGCTAAAAACACTTTCTATTTAAATTTCAATCTGCAGTGATCTGATTCTAATTTCAGATTTTAGGTCCAAGATATTAAAAACCACAATTGAGAACTTGATGGTTAAAAGCTTATTCTCACCCACAGAAGAATACGTATGTTGATGGACACATCCTACTGTTCCCACCCATTGTGCTTTTTATCTAACAATTACCTAAATTAGGGCGTTATTATGATCATGATTAAAAGTTAGAACGATCCAAAGGCTGATAATTTTTTAGTAGTTTTTGCTAATTTTTATGGGTTCCCATTTAGCAGAATGAATAAAAAAAAATGCCCAAATCGGCCCATTTTCGACATTATAGGATCAAAGGGTACCAAGGTTCTTACATATTTTTCAACCTTTTAACCACACAAAGTACAAACTAATTAAGTAACTGCTGCTACACACATCTCGCAATAATCATATACTCAAAACCAAAGAACCTTGAATCGCAAAAGCAGCCATATAACGGTCATATACAATAACTTAAAACTAATTTGATATCAGAAAGCTCTTTAAAAAGTAAGGTGTTTGTTGTTAAACTGTAGATTCTATCTGTTTGTCCTGGCGTCTTGGCTAGAATTTATACCTGGTGCAGCTTCTTCGCGCATAGCGCTTAAAGGTGTATGCATTCTTCAAAAAGAAAATGCCCCTTTTTATACTATGAGTGGTCTGCATAAGAAAGTACATGAAATAAGTGGTTCTATCAAAAATAATATAAGCAAACAAAGAAAATAACATTATAAAAATTCGTAATCAGTTTAATTGCTCGATGTTCCTTAATAAATGATGGTTGAACCTTATCTTTCAAGTAACCAATCTTCTGTGTGAAGCAGAATTCTGGTGCACGTTTCGTTCATAGCTGATATTAAATGGAAAAAAATTACTCTACTATTAATTGGTTATTATTTGAATGTACATAATCGTAGCAATGTATTACCTTCTAGATAGCTCATCTGCAAATGTAACCGGATTAATAGGACACCATTTAGGAAACTAATACAACACCAAAGAAGTAGCAAACCAAATTTCTCAAATAACAGATGTAAGTCGTAATCAGTAAGAACTTTCAACCAATTTGTGCAATCACTTCTCATCAAAAGTTACAATTAAAAATATACATATAAATCTGGCATACTTACTGTGGTTTTCATCCATTTGTTGGTCTGTAGGAACCTGAACTTCTGTATCATTCCAACTATTAAAATGGTTCTTCCAGATTTGATTTCCCAATTAATTGCGACATCAATATGGCCAAACAAACACAAACACTAATGTCTTTTCCTAAAAAATAAATCAATGATACAATTATTCTGGTGCTGGAAAACAGTATTCCGAAAATATGATACAACGTGTCCTGTTCAAAATTAATATGTAATTTAGCATTGAGTTATATATTTCTAGGTAATCGTTAATTCTTTTATAGGTAGCATAAACATAAGGGGTGTTTGGCTAAGCTTATTCGAGGTAGTCAACCATGTGCCTATTTGCTTATTCAAGAGTAAAACTCAACCAACTCTGGTGGCATTTTTTGTACTACTAATTATCTGATTCTGATCATTGCTTATCTGGTAGTCACTTTTAAAAAGGCGAGGCGAAACAATCTTTAAAAAAGGCGAGGCGAAACAACTTTTGTGTATTCTTCTAAAGTAAGTTTAGTGCTTGCACGTTTGCTCTTAGTTTGGATATATGTGCACAAACTTGTTGTTTGTCTGCATGTATGATACTCGGGAGCGCACGGGATTTGGATTCAAATCAATAATGTATTGTTTTTTAGATAATGGTCAGTTTCGTTGTTATATATTGCTTGGTAATATTTTTAGGTCATAATGTAACATAAACCACAAGATGAGAATGAAAAAAATGCCTTTACGAAATGTATGTTTATATCACAGAAGTTAATAAGCCCATAGAAAGGCTTAACCAAGTAACAAAGACATACCTGGATCGAAATAGGAAGTAGGTCCATTCCAAAACTACAATGAAATAAGTTGCCAAATCAAGATAAGGGAGATATATAAACCTTGTAATTGGCCTTCCAATGTCAAAACTGGTTCGAGCAGCCACTACATTGTGAATGTTACCAAGGGATTAGTGTTTCTTATTTCACCTATTATAGCAAAGCATACACAACGAATACATTGAAAAAAAAAGAAAAAAACCTTGGAATTTACTAAAAAAACATAGAGCAATGAAACATAGAACAATGAACTAAAAAAACCAAATTTTAGACCTACATTATAACCAATGTATGCCAGGCTGCCAACACAGTAAATTAATTTATAGAAAAAACAATCTGCAAATTCATTATTTTAAAATGCAGACCTCTTATGCTAATAAAACTATGAACAAACAGATTTATCAAAATGCTTCATGAATCTATAAGTGGTCATATATAGGTTATTAAATATTAAAGGGAATAATGGTGATAGGCGGTGAATAGAGGAACGCTAAATTTATAAAGTACCTATGGTCAACTTAGGTGATCACCTTTGTTTCACACGTTTTAGACCATTTTGGTGTTTATCATCCGGCTTCTCATATTCCTTGAGTTCATCCTTGCACCTTTCCAACTAAGCATCTAGTTCCTTAAGCAATATAAACAGAAGTTATGATGACCATAAGCTTTACCAAGTCATTTTTTTACCAGCTCAAAATAAAACACAAAAACTCATTGTCATTTGATCATACATTCTCATGGCATAAAAAAGGGTCGACTGCACAAATACTTCATTCTCCATCTAATAAAATATATAGCAGCCTCAAGGGTATGTGATTACGTAAAATAACCTTTTGCTGTCCTACAACCGAATTATAATGAAATGGGTCGAAATTGCCCATATAAATAAGAACGGAGCACAATGGGGAAAAAAGATCCAATCTTGGTAGATAAACGTATTAGTAGTTTTTGGGTCATAATTAACATATTACTTCTTTTTATTAAAAATGGAAAAGATTGTGTTTGTTGGTCGACCCAACCAAAATCCATTTTGACCTATTATCAAACCAACCCGAGCACCACCCATCATGCCACATGTAATATCTTTAACTTATCGTATAATGCTAAAAACTTATAAACTAACCTTTAGATGTATTGTGCTGATGATGAGACCTGTCAAAACAAACCAATTCGACAATCAACTATTGTAAGGCCAAATTTCCTTTGTAGTATAAGGGCATTATCTCAATAACAGTAATATATAAAAAGATATAGATCTCTTGCTTTCCACACCTGAGATTTCCATGCATACCGACATTAAGCATTTTTTGTTCCAACACATACGAAAACACTACTGAAATTACCCTAATTTTGAATTACTGAAATTACCTCTTTGTATCAATCAGTTCTCATACCAAAATAACCGTCTCCATTGCCATGCCCTCGATCATGCCCAGCCATATTCGTGCTGCATTCCATAAATAAGAAATATAAAAGAAAGTACCTTAAAAAAATTACTTATTCATGAATGTATGAGGAGCGGGCTAAAATGATCAAATGGGTTGAAAATACCTAGACAACGTACAGCTTCATCTACTCATACCATGGATTATTCTCCATGTAGTTATTTGCAATGTTCTGAATTTGGGTTTTCGTCGTGTTTAATAGAGATGTTGTACTGCCAATACAACTATGTTATCGACGTATAACTACTGACCAAACCTATATACACTTTCAGAATGATCAATTTAGTCTTATTTATCATAAGGAACTCACAATTTTTGACTTTGTATCAAACTCATGTTTTTATGAAATTCTCACTTTTTACCCATTCACCCATTCTGACCCTCAAGTTGATAACTTTATGTTCTATCATATTGGACTCAAAACTATTTTTGATAGCTTTCCAAGTTTGAATTGAACATTGAAATATGAATGTGTAATACCTTGTTATGCCTTCTAATTTGTTTAGTAACTTAGGGTTAATTGCCACCGCTACTATCACATTATGTTGGTGGCTCCTCCATTAGCATGTCTATTGTATCCTTCATTTTTTCTATTGTTGATTTTGGGAATCTGTCCGATAACCCTACATACAAAATAATTAAATCTTTATTGAGTTTTTGAGACTGCATTTAAAAGTGATGCAAGCTTATAACCCTCACATATATTAAAGAAAAAGGTGAGAAAATTCTATCACAAAATTGATGATTAGTAAGTTACAAATTGATGGACACCCTTGCACAGATAAAAATATAATCTTATTGGTTTCTTAATCTTATATCAAAAGAATTACGCATACCCATGCCAGATTTTTCATAAAGAAGCTCATAGAAATTGATCAACTAAGCCTAATAGAAACTTACTTGCCATGAGTCTTTTTATCATCAAAGTGGAAAACTTTTATAAAAACAACAATTTGGATTAATAGTTAAACACACTATTAATCTATATGGAAACATGAACATTTTCCTATTTCGATCTTAATAAAAAAATTGTATATACATGAAATATTAGTACCCTTCATATAGTCATCACTTCCAATACTTATGCATTTGCGGGTGTTTTTAATACTCGGTCAGCATCAACCTCTACTACGTGTAGAAAACCTCTTACAGGTACATCTCTAATGATTTTGAAAATTCACTACCATTAATACTAATCTCGCCTGACTGAAAGACCCTCTAATCATTGCTTTTAACCAAACCAAACCAAACCCTTTTACCACATAACATACCTTTTATATTGGATTACTTGCAGCAGCCCCTTCAAGAATATCATACAAAACCAAACCTTTTGGAAGATCATTTACTACTCTATAACTGCAAAAAGTCAAAAGAAAATAATAGCTGAAGTTCAAATGAGACTGAATTATTATAATTTAATTTTGAAGCATATCTGCTAATTAAAATCAAATTGGGGACACACAAATTAAAGGGGAACAAAACTAAATTATTACATAAATCAATAACTTGAATATTAGCATACAAAAAACATACCTTAAATTATTAGATTAAGTGATGTTGATTTAGGGTTAAAAATCACACCCCAATGAGGAATAGGTGAAGGAATAGAATCACTCCAAAAACACCCAAGCAAAAACATACTTTGTTCAATCTATCTTCAAATCGCCGATGAAGATACCTTAGTTTTGATTTCATAGGATTGGATCGCTGGGTAAAAGCGAAGAAGGAGAAGGAGGAGTTGTTTTCTGTGAACCAGATATCAACAAAGACGTGATTTCCTTATTTTTGTTTTTTACCCTGAACTTTTAAAACTTAACTCCGCCTTTTCATCAATATGAACAAATGACTTGGAGGCCCATGTGTATTTTTTATCTTTTTTGTATATTTTCGTATAAAAACGCTTTTTAAGTTTTTTTTGGCAAATAAGGAAATAATTAGGCTTAATTATTTTTTAAAACCTAAAAAGAAAAATCAAATTGAAAAAAATATTACTAAAAAAGGAATGAATTGATATTTTTGAAATGGAAAAATTCCAATAATGGTTTTATTTTATTATATAAAAGATATAACTTTTAGAATTACCTAACTTAGCTTGTTTGTTAATTACTTGTTACAAAACTATATTTATCCACATAGGTTATTCATCGTGTTAATTTGTACCAAATCAAAACTACAAATATTAAGAGCTTCAATATTATTTAATTTTGTTCCAAAATCAAACTGTAAGGCCGAATTATCTTTATTGAAAAAAGATTTTAATGTTTCACATAAACCAAAAACTGACGTTAAATGATAACTCGTATGTGGTGCCGATAATTTTATTTTACATTAGTTTATTTTGTTTATTTTATATTTTTTTTTAAATCCCATATGGGTATAAAATAGAAACAAAAAGTTCCCTTATTTTTTTACATTAGGTTTAATGCTAGTTGAAATACAAAAAACTAGACAAGACTATCGACCAAAAATGTCTTGAGTCTATGAATCAACAGGTGCCATAATGCATAGGTTGGGTCTTGAGTCTAAACGAGCATGGGTTAAAACGGGTAACTTTGTTTGCACTTTAACAGGTTGGGGCGGGTGTGGCTGATCGACACACTTGTTTTCGCATTTTATGGATAATCAACTTATTTGGCATATGCTTTTCACTGATTGGGTTAATAGAAGTTTACTAAACTTCCCGAAGAAAAAATTTGTTGGTTTTATAATCCATAGTCAATATAAACTAATAAATTGATATTTTATGGTTTTGGTGCAGCACACCAGTATATGACGGAAGAAAAGAGGTTGATAGGCAAAGAAGAATTGTGATTACCGTGAGTGATGAACTAAAATTCTTTCGGACATATTTGGTTTATTTCATAAGTTAGATTGAAACTAACCATAACTCATCAAACAACAATACAATTAGTTAAATTTCCTCGTGTTAAGTAACATTTGTTTACTTCATGAACCGTAGGATGTAGCAGTAACAATGAGCTCACTAACGGGGAGGCGAAAAGAAGATGGTTAATCCAGGAGAAGTCAAACCTACTGTTTTATATCGGTCGGATTTTTGGGTGACATTAACTTGATATACTGTACTAGATTCTCTATTTCAAGCATAACCCTTACTTTAGAATTTCTTCTATTTGATCAACATATGAATCTTCAGGATCTTTTGATACTAACTATGGTCCAAGATTTCCTCCCAAGCTGATGATAACCATGTTAAAGCTTGGCCTGCACAAAAAGTTTATAAAAAATTATTAAATAACCGGATAACATCATCATCAGAAGACTTCTTCTTTTTCATTAAGTATCTGAACAACACGATGAGTCCTTGACATCTTGAATCCATTTTGTCCGGATTTCAATTTTCTATAGCTCGTAAAGTGTAATGGTATTTAGGTCTTTCTAAAGCTCTAAAGTTATCTCGTCACAACATCAAGTTCTCAACACCCAAATAGCTATACTATATATGAACAACCTTATTCCCCTCTTTTAACAAAAGATTTTCAAGTTTCAAAAACAAAGAGGTAGCTAAGCTCGAGTATGATCAGTGGAGGTAAATAAACAACCCTTGTTATAAGAAAAAGCAGGCACCTTACATGTGTATACATTTTCTTGACAAAAAGGTAGCTAAGCTTGAGTATTAGTACTAGAGGTCAATAAACAACCCTCATAATTGAAAAGCAGACAACTTATATGCATATATTGATCGTAATGAGATCTAAATTATCCAACTTTGCATGAATATTTTGAGCGTTAGACACCTCCCGGCTAAATATTGTACTATTTTAAATTAACGACACCTCCTGGCTAAAAAATGTTCTATTTTAAATTAATAACACCTGATCATCACATCAATTGTTTGAAACCTCGATTCACTCATCTAGATAATTAGTTGTTGTGGAGCAAATGTATTGCCCAAGTATAAAACGTATACAATGATTAGTTGTTGGAGATTATAGCACACGTGTCAATAACACCAGTAGTCCCTAACGTGTTAAAGCCATTTCGTCCGGATTTCAAATTTCTATAGCTTGTTGAGTGTAATGGTATTTTAGTATTTAGGTGTTTCTAAAGCTCTAAGTTGAGCATGTATTTATATATTTCTCATCTCTAGTATGTACCAATTTGAGCATCCTTGTTCCCCTCTTTCTTAACAATTTTTTCTACAAGTTTCAAAACAAAAAGGTAGCCAAGATTGAGTATGAGTGGAGGTAAATAAAGAATCCTCGTTGTAAAAACTGAAAAGGCAGATAGATTGCATGTGTTTATTTATTTCTAGATAAAAGTTTATTTTTGACCCACATAGGTAAAATAGAGCTAAGGTTCCTTCTTTGGATTCTTTGGATTGGGAACGTTGGTGTAAATTTGTAATTATGTAATTGGTTTTGTTGGTGTTTGTGCCTCCCCGTTTTGTGGGTCGGCGGGCTTTTTCTAATGAAGTTTTCCTTTCAAAAAAAAAGAAAAGTATGGTGGCTTATATACTAAACTTATGTTGGTCGTGTAATTTGAGGTTTGTATTATGTTATATTTATGGTAGTAATCGCATCGATTAATAAATCTGTGCGTGCATTATCTGAATGATAACTTGTATAATTAATTAACTTTTTATTTTTAAAAGATTATGACTTTTTATTTTTAAAAGATTATTAGAGCTAATCACTCACGGTTAAAAATATTTTTTTAATTTTTGGATTTAAAGCATCAAACTTGTATATATGCATATATTGATAGTATTGGAATTTAAAGTATACGACTTCATAAACATTTTGAACGTTAGATTTGCTCCCGGCTAACATTTGTGCTATTTTAGGTCAACATACCTTCTTCACAGCAATTGTTCCAAACCTCTATTAATTCTTGATCCGCATATAGTTACATAGAAGTTACAAAAGTTAAGAAATTTCACAAGGATGATATTTAATTATCTTGTAAAGTAAATTTATCGTCCAAGGATTAAATCGAAGACAACTGATTATAGCTAAGGATGTGATGATTTCATCTAAATCTGATTTCTTGTGTTGGTTAACAAATGATGAAACTATAGAACTAAAAGGTCGTATCTTTTTCACTTGGTTTTCAAATGTTTGTTTTTCATCATTGGTCAAATCATATCGACGAAACACTCTACGAACATTAGATTAGTGTGGAGAAGCCGTGTTAATGTCCAATTATTTCAAGGTGGCATGAATCATCAATGATAGGTACATATCCAAATATGCTATTATCGTGTCATCTATGGTGGCAGTGAATAATTTAAAGGTGAAGTAAGAGTTGGAAGTAAGAAAGAACATTCACCTCGCAATCGAAAAGAAACTCATGGGAGGGGAGATGATATTGATGATGTTTTCAAAAGAGTTAGCTTTGCAATTCAAAAAGGGCTAGCGACGCAGTTGTTGCTCGTTTGCTTTCAACCACTATGTAAATTCTATTTTGATGAAATAATAACAATTTATAATTTTAAGAGATTGATGAAAAAAAAAAATTTTTTGATGGGAACACACTGATTAGTGATTTTAATGGTGCAAGTATTTTTGACCGAGCAAAGGACGAATTTGGTGCTCTTATTCACACAATTTATCAGAAGGAACTCAGGGAAGGTGGATTCCGAGCTTCTATTGGAATAAGACAAGAAAAGATTTCATCTTCAAGAAGTCTAATCATCGAGATTGAGGTCAATACCTCTATCCAAAATTAAAGTGGCGACATTGCCAACAATCCTAGAGAGACATAAAGTATGACGACTATGCATCCAATGCAACAAAATAGACTGTTAATATAATGGCAGATACTTGAATTGAGAATAGAGGTTTCAACTTTTTTATTGAATCTTATGATGGCCCTGTCATATAGCCATTAGTTACAAGTAGTAGTAGTAGTTATCTATACAAGTTACTTAAAACTAATTGATTAACCCTACGGTGAGTTACAACAAACTATGACTAAATCTATATTCTAGTATTATCGTTAACAGTTAACTGAGACAACATTGCACTCTAGAGTCGTCTTTGCTATCATGTACGAAAGCATTTATATCCAAAGTCACGAATAAAAGACAATGCCAAAACTTAATAAAAAAACAAGGGTTCCAAACATCAAGTGAGAAAGTGCAAATCCACTAAAAACACCCAAGTGTAACCAGCAGCATACAAGCCAGATAGTTGTTAACACTAGTGCGATATAGACAATTAAAGCCTACATGTTTTCCTGATAAAAAGCCAAGGGGTAAACCTTGGGGTCAGGAGTGTAAGACAGTAAGAGTTGTTGTTCGTGCTGAGTATCTCGAAAATATCTTGCTCAGAAATCTCTTGTTCGGTCAGGGAATCATACGTTTTAAGGCAAGGTCCACCAGGCTATCGACTGATAGCTCGCGAGTGGGCAGCCTCAAACAAAGAAGTAACTTTTAAGATCATTACCAGGGTTGCACACATGCTTCAAAACAGTCCTTGGAAGACTTATTCTTTTCATCAAGTATCTACGGCCTGGAGTTTCGAGCACCGCAATCTCATGAGTCTTGAACATGCTAGATCATCTTTTCCTTTTCCTAACAAAGCAATTAACGACTACTACGACATCATATTGTCAAACACGTTAACACCGTTAGTCCCTGACGTCTTAAAGCCATTTCGTTGGCATGGTCTTTCTAAAGCTCTAAAGTTATCTCGTCACAACATCAAGTTCCCACCCAAATAGCTATACTATATGTAAGCAACCTTGTTCCCCTCTTTTAACTAAAGATTTTCAAGTTACAAAAGCAAAAAGGTAGCTAAGCTTGAGTATGAGTATACATTTTCTAAGAAAATACAACCCTTGTTATAAGAAAAAACAGGTGCCTTACAAGTGTATACATTTTCTTGATAAAAAATTGTTTTGGATCCCACATAGGTAGTAGAAAGAAAAGGATAGTAGCTTTTATACTAAGTTTATGTTGGTTGTCTCAGTTAAGATTAGTATTATGTTATTGTGGTCATGATATGATGTGCGATGAAAAAATCGCACTCTATATTTTCTCCACAGTAACTTGTATGGTTAATTAACTTCGATCACTCATGATTAAAAAGTTTTTTTACTTGTTTGATTTAAATCGTCAAACTTATATATGCATATATTGATCGTAACGGAATTTAAAGTATCCAACTTCATGAATATCTCGATTTTTGAATATTAGATCACCTCCTGGCTAACATTTGTGCTGTTTTAAGTCAACAAACCAAATTCACATCAATTGTTTGAAACCTTTAAATATTCCTTCATCCACATATTTATAGTTTTACATTAAGTTACAAAAATTAAGAAATCTCTTGTTCGGTCAGGGAATCATTAGTAATTTTAAGGCAAGGTCCAACAGGGTATTGACTGATAGCTCGAATTTGGTAAAAGTAGGTTCCACGTTCGCGACATAATTAATTTTTGAGACCAAATGCGCGAATTTGAAAGAGCTGAGGGACTATCTGTGATTTTGTCAATAAGCAACCTTGTTCCCTTCTTTTAACAAAAGATTTTCAAGTTTCAAAAGCAAAAAGGTAGCTAAGCTTGAGTATGAGTATACAACTCTTGTTATAAGAAAAAACATGCACCTTACATATGTATATATTTACTTGATAAAAAATTGTTTTTGATCCCACATAGGTTGTAGATAGAAAAGTATGGTAGATTATATACTAAAGTTATGATGGTTGTTTGAGTTAAGATTAGTATTATGCTATTGTGGCAAAGATATGGTTCTAGGATAAAAAATTCAGGATCCATATTTTCTCCATGATAACTTGTATGGTTAATTAACTTTTTATTTCATGATATTTAGAGCTAGATCACTCATGGTAAAAAAGCCTTTTTACTTGTTGGATTTAAAGCGTCAAACTTTTATATGCATATATTGATCCTAACGGAATTTAAAGTATCCTAACTTCATGAATATTTTGATTTTTGAATATTAGATCACCTCCTGGCTAACATATGTGCTATTTTAAGTCAACATACCAAATTCACATCAATTGTTTGAAACCTCTAAATATTCCTTCATCCACATATATAGTTACATTAAGTTACAAAAGACTAAAGGTTAACGCTGTTTGAATCAAACATTCAAAGCCTTAAAGGCTTATTTTAGTTCGGAATTATCACCTAGAATAACGATTATGTAGTTTTATAATAAAAAGTAGTTAAGCTTGAATTTTAATAAAGATAAAAAAAGAACCTTCGTTAAAAATGAAAAAGAGGTAAATAGCTAACAACTTAAAAAAACAAAAAAATAAAAAAACAAAAAAACAAAAAAAACTTAGTTTTTTTTTTTTTTTTTTTTTTTTTTTTTTTTTTTTTTTTTGTTTTGTTTTTGTTGGGAAAGGTAAATGTATAAAGAAAAAGAGTCAAAAATGGCTAAGTTGGTAGGTAGTGACAAAAAAAAGCCAAAAAAAAAAGAGGAAAAAAAAAATAAAAATAAAAAAAAATACTTGTTTTGATCCAACATAGGTAGTTACAAAAATAAGTTGGTAGGGTATATACTAAATTCATGTTCGTTGTGTCAAGTTGATATTAGTAGGGGTAAATAAAGAACCATCAAATAGCTTATATGAAACAAATACTTGAAAGAATATTGTTTTTGATCCCACCACATAGGTAATAGAAAGAAAAACTTTGCAGCTTATATGCTAAAGTTAAGTTGGATTGGTAAGTTGATGTTACTATTATGTTATTGTTCTGGATGACACTGTTGACAAATAAATAATTTGTTTGTGGTGTTCTCGTGAACGATAACTTGTATGACTCATTATCTTTTTGATTTCTTGAAAATAAAATTATTCATTCTTAACTTTTTGTGATTCTTTGAAAAGGTTTTATTCATCGTTACTTTTTTGTAGTTATCTGAAAACAATTTTATTTATGATATTCAAAGAAATAACTATCACACTTTTAATTTTAGACGATAAAACACTGTATAGTTAATAAAATGAAAAAAAAATAAATAAAAAATAAAAAAGCTTTTTGTGGTTATAAAGCATTTAACCTTTGCAATTAGCTAATTAAATGCTTCTTGTATAACTTAGCTTGTTTGTTATTACTTGTTGCAAAACGATGTCTTTTATTCATCATGTTAATTTCTACCAAAACAAAACTAGAAATATCGAGAGGTTCAATACTATTCTCATTCCAAAAGCAAATCGTGCAAAAGTGGTTTTTTCGTTACAAATTACCATCCAGAAAAATGATTTTTCATGTTCCCGATAAATCAGGCAGTTAACTTTAGTTGAGTGTGTGCCAATATTCTTTCATTGTAAAAATTGCTATAGAAATAAAAAATTGCTACCTTTTATAATAGGATTATGATAGTTGAAATACAAAAAACAACTAGACAAGACCCTCGACCAAAATGGTCGTGTCTTTTTCGCTTGATTCTCGAATGTATCCATGAAACTCACCACCAACGTTAGCTAGGTTATTGTGAAGAAGCCGTGTTAATGACCAATTATTTCAAGTGGAGTTGAGTTTTTAGTCTGTGGTAATAAGTAATAACCGATTTAATCAATTCCCAAGAAGGCAAGAAGTGACAGAGTAATATTAGTAATAGGCCAAATGTTTTAAAAAGGTACAATACTTGACACCATTTATTTTTATAATTATTAGCGAACAATTTTTTTTGCTTTTACAGGTATTTTTCTTTCAAATTTAGCCTTTTTAAGGTATTTTGCAACATTTTATAATATTTGTGCCCCTTTCAGCTAATAGAAATTTTATTTTTTTTGAAGGGCAAAAATGTCGCAAAATACCTCAAAAAGGAAAAGTACCCTTTTGTGCAAAAAATATTATTCGCTTCACAAAAAAAAACAAATAATGTCTAAGTATGATACTTTTTTAAAATATTTGCTCTAAAAAATAAATAGCATAAACAAAAGTTAATGTAAAGAAACAAAACTTAGGTTTCAATCGACGTATATATCTTGGACTAGTCTAATTTTTATATTAGAAATCCACCTATATATTCCAACCATCAATATCAATCATCAAAAAAAAAAGGAGAATAATATGAGTCTAAACTTTCAAAAACATAATGTTCGTTTATAATCGATGATTTCTTATTACAAAAATTAATGTGTTATGAGTACTAAATAAAAGCTACAAACAACCAATGATACGAATA
Organism: Artemisia argyi; assembly: GCA_030686995.1. Taxonomy (NCBI): domain Eukaryota; kingdom Viridiplantae; phylum Streptophyta; class Magnoliopsida; order Asterales; family Asteraceae; genus Artemisia; species Artemisia argyi. The sequence goes on from CM060705.1 coordinate 180,731,038, forward strand.
TAATCAATTTATTTCCGTTGCGTTGAAGTGAAAGGTTGAAAATCGCTTATTGTCAGAGTCAAAAGGTTGACAATCGCTTATTTTGTTGTTTAGGAGAAAGTTAGCCACAACTTTGGTTGTGGCTAAAAGTCTTCCGCTAAAAGCCCCGATTCATGTGGTGTCTTTTTATTAATATCTTCAATATTTGTGTTCTTACAATATTGTAACTTTAACAATCTATACTTCAAATTTAATCTTCACATAGCAAAACACACATATAGATGTATATAATCATTCTTTGATTCATAAAATTTCTTCATATCATATATGTACAATAAAGAAAATTACGGTTTCTTACACATCGTGACCTAAAACTCGTGAGATAAACAAAAGCTCACTCTCTCTCAAAAATGGATCAAACATGAATCTCTTGCTTTAAACCGAAAACAAAACCTAAAACACTAATCATACTTATCATTCCAACACATAAGCATCGATATACAACGTCTTAGTATATAGAATCTAGTCTTCTGTTGTTTCGCCATAGTCAAACAACGTCGCGAGCAAGTAGGCTTCTTGCCTAGTCGTCTACGATATTGTGACGATGATCTAACCAAATATGAATAAGTATTCATCCTTGCCTCTTCTTCTGCTTTTTTATGATGATCGGCTATGAGGAATAATTGTGGTTGTTATAGTAGCAAAATGAAAATGAGTTTGCAATAGAGCACGCTAGTGTATGAATTTATATAAGTTAGTTAATGGTCCTCCCACCCTTTTTGACTATTTTATTATATAGCATTTTCATGGATCCGGTTTTTATTTAATTTCATTTTTTGATAGTGTGAATTATTGTTTAACATATGTTTAGACACGTGTAAAATTGCGTAACACATTGTTTTTGAGGCAATAGCCAGAGATCAGTCCCATGGCACATCTTTAGGTGTGTGTTTAGTTGGTTTCGAAGAAGAAGAAGAAAAAAGAAAATAAATAAATAAATAAATAAAAAATAAAAAGCTGTGCAAATTTAAAATATGGTCAAGCAAAAGTTGAAAGTTAGTGGTTAAACTCTATGTTCTATTAATTAATTATCTTTCTAACTAGCCTTAGGCCCGCCCCGATGGGGCGCTAGCTTTAAGTCTTATTATTAAACATAAGAATGTAGTACAAAGATGATTTAAATATAAATTCCGTAATTGACACAATGTTGAAAGATAAAAAGTTAACATAAAATGCCATTTGTAAATAATCCATAATCAACATAAATAACTTGAGTATTGTTTAAAAGTTGAAAACCTAAATAAATAAGGGAAAACCTATAGTCTATGAAGGACTTCTTTATACAAAACGTTTGTTGTGCAATTACAATGCGACACTTGCTTTGCGCGTTGAAGACCATTTTTGTAATATCCGAATGCACGTTTCGTTTCCGTAATATAGGATCGTAAAAAGTTCATGAGTAATTTTCTCTATGTTTTATGTACTGCTATTGTTCAACAGCTCCAAATACTTGTTAGTCTTCATGTTAGTAACCTGAAAAAGACACGCAGAAGTCAAACCCAAAGTATAGATTGAGAATTTGGGATTTAGAGACTAATATATGAGATGATTAAGTTTAATGACTGTAATCCAAGCACATAGATGATTGTGCTCAGAGAATACAACTATACCTAAAAGGGGCCCAAAATGAGAGGAAAATAATGGCTCAGTAATTACTTTCATTAAAGCAAGAGCATTAAGGTTAGAAGAAAATGCCAACATAACACCTTGTTGCTACATACATCGGCAAATATGTGCGCCCACCAGTAAAACTAACTAAATTGCCATATGTGTTGCATCTATCTACTGAGAGCACCCAAACAATTGTTCAAATCATATGTGCTACATCTATCGTGTTTACTTATGTTTTTTTAAAGAAAGTAAGCCGGCTTTTAATTATTTTTAAGTTTAATCATCTAGTAGTATATGTTATTGTTGAAATTACTAGATACGTTACAAAATTTATCTTTTTGATATCGTGTTTACTTATGTTTTTTTAAAGAAAGTTTTGTAACCCACACCATCTATGCATCTTGAAACATCACATTTGGGAATGATAATTCAATTCAAATAATTAATAAGGCGATTTGATAATTAAACACATATATAGTTTGGATAACTTTTTGGTCAGTTATTTTAACGCATCTCTTAAGAATCATAGGAATGAAATCAAATATGTGTCTTGATAATAATAACCAGATTGAATCTGACCCACATGATATAAAGTCGTTACAAGATGGTAAACACGTACTTGGGACTAACGTACGACAACATTCCTCTTGTTAGGTCCATGGAAGATTTTTCGATCTTACATCCAGGTTCTACACCTTCTAGAAGTTGAAGTTCCAACGACCATTGTATATTTGTATATAACCTTCTGCATAGGAGCTTTCAAAATAAAAGTATTAAATACATGAGCAATGTAAACATGTTGGACCAGGTTTGAGTTCAAATCATATATTCCTAACTTTGTATATTCTAGTACTCATTTTTATCGCAAGGATATTTTTAACAGATAACGTCGAAAGGGTTGTAATGTACCACCTCACTGACATAGCCTGTTTCTGGAAAATTAAGTTTTCATCCCTGAAATTAAGATTATAGCATTAATGTCGTGTTTTGACTGTAATTAGGAGGTTCATTACAATAATTTAGAGGGGTCACTGAAGTAATAGAATGAAATTATTAACAATATTTAACACAACATCAAAGAATTGGTAGATATTTAGTGGGCTCATTTAATTTGTTCCCTCCCAAGTTATATGTAGCTCCGTCCATGGCTACATAGAAGTGTTTGATCGTGTGTTTTTTGACTTAAGAAGCTAACCAGTCGAGTTACATAATGTGGATCTTTCGAGCCTTGTATTTTCATCGTATTAACCTTCACGGCCTGAAAAGTATGTAAATTCCGAGCTCTCCATATCCATCAAATACCACATAGAACCATAACGTCGAAAAAAGAACTTGTTCTCTAACCTAAATTTAGATCACCATCAATCCATCATATATAGGCCACATCAAGAACATTCAAGGCGTTATCAAGAGGGATCACATCCAACCCCCACCAATCGAATCCCTTTTATCCTAAGTTCCGTACTAATAATTAATCCTTGCTATAAGTTTTATATCATATTAGTTTTTGATCTTTCAAACAGTTTGACTTTATTCCCAGAAAAAGCATATTGCATCTCTACTCCACTCTTATGTTTATCTATAATGCTGTGAGAACTTAAACTCTTGTAAATCACCTGACAACCTTAATTGCTTCCTGTATGCCAAGACATAAGTGCTAATACTTGGTTGATGATGAGTGATTCTTAAAATGTATAAGAATGTAAGGCTGCTTAAGTTCTTTGTTCTTGTATTTTCTTTGATACTATGCAGATATACTATGTAACTATGTTTAAAGTTTACTATACTAGACAATGTGTGTCATGTCTTTTTTTTGTTGCAAAGGTGAATCTTATATTAAATAACCAAACATTTACAAAATTAGGTCCAAACAGACCATGATTTGGACATGTCCCAAATCATATACAATCTAAGACATACGGCCACATTCTTATATCAGATCCTTACATTCACCTTCTTTGCACCATACCATCTAACTACATTTCCCCTACACCTTCCCACCTAGACCATTCAACCTGCATCCACAATGATCAAGGTAGGAGAGATGAGACACTACAACAAATACCCCTTTCCCCATCGATATTTTTCCCGGCGATATTTGTCGCTGGGGAATGTCCGCTAAACGACAAAAAAGTATCCTACGTGGCACAAATTCTAGTAGAAAAAGTCAGATATTTTTTCCTCACTTTTCCCCAGCGACATGTCGCTGGGGATAAGTGCGTTATACTTTGACCAAAAAAGTCTTCGTAAAACGTGGCGGGAACTTTTCCGCTAATGTTTCCCCAGCGACACATCGCTGGGGATTCTTGTTTTGAATTAAAAAAATTTTAATTAGTGGCTAATCACTCTTAATTAGCGGACCGAAAATTATTTAATTTTCCCCGGCGACATGTCGCTGGGGATACTATTTAAGCTTAATATTTGGTTTTTATTACTATCTTTTCCCCAGCGACATGTCGCTGGGGATACTCTTTGACTTCGTTGACTATTAATAATGAAATTACGTTTTTTATGTTTGTTTCGGTCCGATATTCCGTATATTTTAACAAAATATACATATATGCCGACTCATCCGTTGAACGTCTAATGTGTAGACCCTAACATGTCGACTCATCCGTTGAACCTCTAATGTGTAACCATAACATACTGACTCATCCATTGAACGTCTAATGTCCAACCCTAACATATCGACCCATCTGTTGAACGTTTAATGTGTAACCCTATGTGTATTCGTTGACTTGACAACGTATTAGCAATGAATCCCCAGCGACATGTCGCTGGGGAAACTATGTGTTTTCGTTGACTTGTCAACGTATTAGCAATGAATCCCCAACGACATATCGTGGAGTCCCCAGCGACATGTCGCTGGGGATACCTTGCCACCGTGGCACTATTTCTTTGACTAAAAAATGAGTGGGACCCACCTCGTTGCCGGGGATTGTCGCTGGGAATACAATCCCCAGCGAGGCTTCCCCAGCGAAGATTCCCCAGCGACATGTCGCTTGGGAAAGTAATCCCCAGCGACATGTCGCTTGGGAAAGGCCCGTTATATCGATGGGGAAAGTGGTAAATGTTGTAGTGAGAGGCATCATTAGGAACTCATATCCCTTCCAATCAAGGGCTATACCAAGTAACTTACATTTCCATCTCTAGAATGGTAGTTACTTGAGAACACTCACCTTGAGGGAAGACCATCCATTACCTCCTTTAATAGTGTATAGCTTGGACCAAGTAGGTTCATTTATCACTCCTCACTATTCCAAGCTTCATACACTACCCACCATGCTCACTTTCCCTTGTCAACTAGATACCTACTTTATGAATCATTTAAAGCACATTTGTTTAGTAAAACCCAAAACAGTTCACAGTTGTGAGCCAAGTAATCTCGATGTTACTTTGAAGGAAAACATGAAGGACCAAACGTGTTCATCAGAAACTTATTAACTGTTTAGTAGTTAAGTTAGTTATGTTAGTTAAATTCTGGAAATAGGCGAATGGTTGTGTTGCTTGGCAGGAACCCATTCGAACCAAAGCATCGGTTGGAAGACAACTATTCGAATAGATATATCGGTTCACTTACACCGATTAGACTAGTATATATACATATAAACTTGTAACTTTACATTGGTTAGACAAATATATATATATAAGTTATCTTTAGTTATTTTCGTTTGCAAATCTTATTTGACTCAACCATAAAACCGTACATAATCATATACACGGCTGGGACAACAATTGGCATCAAGAGCCTTGTTGGAACACCTCTCGTTACACCATCAAAACAAAAACCAGAAAACTCAGAACTTTGTATCAAGACAGAAACCAAAACAGAAACCAAAAACCCACGCTGAGAAACTTGTTTTTTTTCAGGAATAACGCACACCCTTGAACCTTGTTAACATTAGAAGGGTTGCATAGATAACTTAGGGACATAAGAAGGTCGTATACAACTTTCTTTGTGTCGAAATTTGCAAACAGGAATGACACCGAACCAAAAGTGGTGCCTTGGTTTGTTGTGATTATTCGTACGAGACAACAAAACCAGAAAAGGATTAGAAGAAATTTATTGTTAATAATAACAAGAACGTACTTGTTTGTTTTTCTACTACAACACAACAAGGGTAAAGGAAAGACGTCGAAGGAGTTTGTGTATCATTACCGTGAAACACAAGAAAGAAAAGGAAGCGCAGAAACATTAAAAAGCGTTGCTTGGAAGATTGAAAGGTATACCGGTATAAACAAAACAATCAAAGATTGTTTGGACGTTGGCAATACAAGAACAACAACAAAAATTCGAAAGAAAGGAGCGAATTGATCACTCGCTACATAAAATACCGATTAGGGTATTGAGGGTTGTTGATATACGGTGTGGACAAAAAAAATGAAAGGAAGTATTGTGGAAACAACGAGACGTAGGATACAAGCAATAGCAGAACGACAAACAAAATTTTACTTTTTTTTAGACGTTGATTAGTACCGCGGGTACTAAGGAAGAAAAAGAAGGAAAAGCAAATTTCATTTGCTACGGTAAAAACTTTTACCGAGACTTATTTGCGAGACTCATTGCGAGGGACTTGGAACAAAAAGGAAACAACGACAACCATTTGGATTTGATCGTGGCCAAAATCACTTCGGGTGGATTTGGAGGAAAGCCGAGACATAACAAGGGTCGTAGGCACGTAGTAGAAACCAAGTCGAGAAGGAAAGAAAGAACAACGTGACATATGGTTAGTGTTCGACAACAACATCAATACAACCAAATTGAAATTTGAAAGGAGACAAGGAAAGAAACGTACGTGGTTGATATAATTCAAAGTATCGACACACAAGTGGGAACGCAATAACATACGAGGTCACGTAATCATTATTTGGATTTCATTTATACGCTTATAGTATAGATACTCATTTCATATTATTAGGAAATCCCGAGAACTATATATTGATCCCGTATTACTAGGATTCCCGGATAACTATTTCTGTTCCCGTAGTAGTAGGATATACCATACTGGTTAGATTTCCCATACAAATTAAAAGTGAAGATTGTAAACACATCTAGGATGTCGGGTGGAGATGATGACACCAATATCAATAACACTATAGTAAAACCCATTACACCCATTACACAATATCATTGCCCTAAACTCAAAACCACAAACTACACTGTTTGAGCTATACAAATTAAGATTATATTAGAGGCACATGGATTATGGGAGACTATAGAACCTAAGGAAAACACCCAATTAGATGATAAGAAGGATAAGGCAACTATTGCCCTCCTATATCAAGCGGTGATCGACGATGTGGTATTACAAGTAGCAAGTTGTAAAACTGCTAGAGAATTATGGGAATCATTGAAAAGGAGACATGTTGGAGAAGAAAAAGTGCAACAGGCACGATTAAAATCACTAATGATAGGATTTAATGCCCTTCAAATAAAGGATGAAGAAATGGTGGATGCATTTACGAACAAACTAAATGGTTACGCCACGAAGGCTAAAGAACTAGGAAAAACCATTGATGAATCACTTTTAGTACGAAAACTAGACTCCACACCAGATAGGTTCATTCAGATAATAGCATCCATAGAACAGACAAGTGATCTAGATGATATCACCTTAGATGAGATCACTGGAAAATTAAAGGCATTCGAGGAAAGGATAAAACTCCGAAATGGAGGACAAGCAGAAAGCCACGATAACCTATTATTCGCACAAGGCGAACACTCTAGATATAAGAAACGTTTCAACAAGAATAGGGGTAGATCAAACTACGCACGAGGAAACTGGCAGAATAAAGGAAATAAAGATAACTCGAATGGAGAAAATTCAACTCACAATGACAAGAACAATAAGAATAGAAGTGAGTGGAAGAAGAAAGAAAAATGTTTCAATTGTGGGAAACATGGACATTTTAAGAAAGAATGTAGAAGTAAACCAACAACTCAGGAACAGTCAAACCTTATCTATGAAGACGATGAACCATCATTATTAATGACTACACATGAAGAAGTATTGTTAAATGAAGGACAAATACAACCCGGAAAGTATGCTACAACAGATGAAAGCATATGGTATTTAGATAATGGTGCAAGCAACCATATGACGGGAGCGAAGAGTCATTTTAAAGATATAGACGAAAGTATCACTGGACGCGTTCATTTTGGAGATGGATCGTATGTAGAGATAAAGGGTAGAGGTTCTATATTACTAGGATGTAGAAACAAGGAGCAAAAGATAATATCAGATGCTTACTACATACCAAACCTTAAGAGCAACATACTTAGTCTAGGACAACTTACTGAAATAGGTTGTAAGATCATCATGGATAGGAACAAGCTGACTTTGTATGATAAGAATAGGAAGTTGATGAAGGTAGAAAGGTCGAAAAATAGACTTTATAGTATTAGACTACAGATAGAAGCACCTATATGCCTCTTAGCAAATGTGGATAATCAAGCATGGTTATGGCACGCTAGATTAGGTCATCTGAACTTTGATGATATCTACAAGATGACAAGAAAGGGTCTAGTAGAAGGAATACCAAGAATAAACCATACTGGACAAGTATGTGATGCATGTTTATTAGGAAAACATAGCAGAACACCATTTCCCAATCAAGCTAAATTCAGATCCAAGAACCCATTGGACTTAGTTTATGGAGATCTTTGTGGTCCCATAAGTCCAACAACACATTCCGGAAAGAAACTCATCTTCTTACTAGTAGATGACTGTACACGTTATATGTGGCCTTATTTTCTAACAACAAAGGATCAAGCCTTCAACACATTTAAGGAATTTAGACAAAAGATTGAAATGGAGTTAAGATTGAAGTTAAGAATGCTAAGAACAGATAGAGGTGGTGAATTTACATCGAATGAATTCACTAAATACTGTAAGGAGAATGGAATAGCAAGACAGTTAACAACACCATACTCACCGCAACAGAATGGAGTAGTTGAAAGAAAGAATAGGACGTTGTTATCAACTACTAGAAGTATGATGAAAGCGATGAAGTTACCCTTAACTTTTAGGGCTGAAGCAGTCAAGCATGCCATTTATATTCTAAATAGGGTACCTACACGAGCACTAGAAGATAAAACACCATATGAAGCACTCTACAACAGAAAACCAAACCTACAAAACCTTAGAATATTCGGATGCACAGCTTATGCTAAGATAACGATACCTCACTTGAAGAAGTTAGATGATAGAAGCATACCGATAGTTTATTTAGGAGTAGAGGAAGGATCAAAAGCTTGTAGGCTATATGATCCAGTAAGAAAGAAGAAACATGTTAGTTGAGACGTAAAGTTTATGAAAACAAAGCCATGAAATTGGGATAAAAATGGAGATGATACAGGTACACAAGACACATTTTGGGCTAGTTTTATGGTAGACGAAGTTGATAATGGAAATCCTACACCAATCAACATAGAAAACATTGATAACACGTATCATGAAGAAGATCAAATACCAGATCCAATACCAGATCCAGAATCACCAACTACACCACCAACATACACTTACGAACCCAACTCAGAAAGTGAAAGAGAAGCTACTATTAGTTCATTAGAAAGCTCATTAGGAAGCTCAGAAAGATATGATCACAGACCAGTACGAGGTTTAAAGAATAGCAATGAAATTTATCAACATGCACGTGAAGTAGAAACTCCAAGTTTATTTTTCATAGAAGAAGAACCCCGTAACTACAAGGAAGCATCAAAAGATGAGAAATGGATTGAGGCCATGAAAATTGAATTAGATTCAATCAACAAGAACAATACATGGACTCTTACAAATTTGCCAGAAAATCAGAAGGCAATCGGACTCAAATGGGTTTATAAAACCAAGAGAGATGCACAAGGAAAGATCATTAGATATAAAGCAAGATTAGTAGCGAAAGGTTATGTACAAGAATAAGGAATAGACTTTGATGAAGTATTCGCACCAGTTGCTAGGATAGAGACAGTTCGGTTAATATTAGCACTAGCAGCATATCATGGATGGCAAGTACACCAGTTAGATGTGAAATCATCATTTTTACTTGGAGAATTAAAGGAAGAAGTCTATGTTACACAACCTGAAGGTTTCATTCAGCAAGGAAACCAAGGAAAAGTATACAAGCTAACAAAAGCTTTGTATGGCTTAAGACAAGCACCAAGAGCTTGGAATGTGAAGCTTGATCAAACTCTGAAGTCATTAGATTTCAAGAAATGTAATCTCGAACAAGCAGTTTACACGAAGAGAAGCAAGAATTCAACAATTATAGTTGGAGTATATGTAGATGATTTAATAATCACGGGCACTCCAAAGAAAGAAATAGATTTGTTCAAATCCCAGATGGAAGATAAATTTGAAATGAGCGATTTAGGATTGCTAGCATATTACCTTGGGATAGAAGTTACACAGACAGGAGGAGAGATTACAATCAAGCAAACTGGATACATTAACAAGATCCTAAAAGAAACAAGTATGACGGATAGTAATGATACGAAGATACCATTGGATCCCGGCACTAAGTTGGTCAAGGCGGAAGATGGAGAACCAGTTGACGCAACTTATTACTGAAGCTTAATTGGAAGCCTCAGATACTTATTACATACAAGACCGGATCTTAGTTACTCAGTCGGACTACTCAGCAGATTTATGCAAGACCCGAAGGATCATCACCTGAAGGCAGTGAAACAAGTAATCTGATATGTCAAAGGAACAAAAGAACATGGAATAATATACAAAAAGGAAGGCGGCTGGAAAATTACAGGTTACAGTGACAGTAGTTATGGAATCAATACCAATCAAGGAAAAGGAACTACTGGAGTCGTATTTTACTTTGGAGAGTCACCTATTACCTGGTGTACTCAGAAGCAACCGACAGTGGCGCTCTCATCATGTGAATCAAAATTCATGGCGGCTACTGCAGCAGCATGTCAAGCCTTATGGTTAAAACGTTTACTTAGTGAACTAACTGGAATGGAAGAAAAAAGGATAACACTCAGAGTCGACAATGTATCAGCAATAGCACTCGTAAAGAACCCAGTATTTCATGGAAGGAGTAAACATATAGACATTCGCTATCATTTCATTCGGGAATGTGTAGAGAATGGTCATATAAATGTGGAACACGTTAGTGGAGAACTACAAAGAGCATACATCTTAACGAAAGCTTTACCAAGACTCAAGTTTACAACTATGAGACAAATGCTCGGAGTTCAAGACCTTGGACAAAGCAACGATCAAGATTAAGGAGGAGAATGTGAGCCAAGTAATCTCGATGTTACTTTGAAGGAAAACATGAAGGACCAAACGTGTTCATCAGAAACTTATTAACCGTTTAGTAGTTAAGTTAGTTATGTTAGTTAAATTCTAGAAATAGGCGAATAGTTGTGTTGCTTGGCAGGAACCCATTCGAACCAAAGCATTGGTTGGAAGACAACTATTTGAATAGATATATCGGTTCACTTACACCGATTAGACTAGTATATATACATATGAACTTGTAACTTTACATTGGTTAGACAAATATATATAAGTTATCTTTAGTTATTTTCGTTTGCAAATCTTATTTGACTCAACCATAAAACCGTACACAATCATATACACGGCTGGGACAACAGTGTCTAACAAAGACCAACTGAGAAGAATGAATTAGGCAAACTTAGGAAATGGCTGAAAATAATCCAAGGTACAAGGCCATCGGGTGAAAAAAGCTGGGAAATATTGGCTAAACCAATTTATAGAAGCAGGGTATACATGAAAATCAACCCCTGCATATTCCTTTTGAGATATGTATCAGAAGAATCTCTAATACCAAACACCCCTTTAGGGCCTAAACAGCAGCATAGAAGCACTTGTTGGCTAGAATATCATGCTGCAAATCAGAGCACAAAACTTCCTTATGTGATTTACTAACCTTCACAAAGAATCACCACTTCCAATGAACGCCCCGTCCTCACAATACATTGGCAGAAGGATTATTTGGAGAAGTGTTCAGATACAAGATACAAGCCATCTGCTATACATCTATGAAGTCACCACTGAGCAGGCTTCACCTTTTTCTTGAAAATAATAGACCACAGTCTTTCAACATTCCTAACTATAGGGCTATCTTTAACCTTTAAACTCATCAGCTTCATTTTAACAATTTCTATAATTCTATTTGCCACTTCCTCTTTACTTTTACTTTCATCTTTGAAGATTTTGCAGTTCCTTTCATTCCAAATACAGTAGACACTAGCAGCAAGGATTAGTCTTTTCACCATACTTCCCATCATAACTAACAACCGAAACTATATACCCTTTAAAAAGTGTGTCATGTCAACCAAAACTAACCACTAACGATACATACCCATCATAAGCGTTATGAATCAATGTTATTGAGCAATACTTTTTATAAAATAACATAGTGCAAAAGTATTTTCTTTCAGCTTTGTACAAGAAAAATTACAATAAATATTAGACAACATAGAAAATATTTAAAGAGGCAACATAAAAGATATTAGAAAAAGCATAGGCGTATTCCGAGTGGTCAAGGGTCTTAAAGCTCCCTTTGACGCAGTTGTTCAAACTATCCTGAGATTTCGGAATGAGCTGTCTTTTTTGCAAAAGAAACCTTCTATGGAGATGATTCTCAGCGACATAAAGCTCTCTTCACCTAAACCGGATCATTTAATTGTATTTTCGGCCTCCTAGTCACTTACTAGCTGGATTGAAATTTTTTTAGTTATATAAATATATTTCTCCCATCGTTCAAAAATAAATAAATAAATAAAAATAAACTAAGAATTTAAAGAAAGAATCAATTCCATATATATTTACCTAAATTAAAATGCTTTAAAAGCATGGTACTTATACATTGAAAATTATGACTTCTAATCGGATATGAAATTTTCCATTAAATTAAACATATACATTTTTTCAAAGGATTGATACGTATTTTTATAGGTTTAGATGGATATATACCACTCTATATATACGGCCATCCCATAACCCTTCTTAAACCCTAAAAAAACCCTAGTTGACTTCAAAATTCATCATGAGCTTAAACCATGATGTGGAAGATATTCCATCAGATGATGATTATCATGGCGATGACATGGAATGCTGTAATAGCTATGACTCCAATGACTCCAATGACGGTGCGCATGATGTTCCGGTCAATGAAGTTACTAGTGAAGCAAAAAGTTACATTATATTAAAAGAAGGTGATCTGATTCAACGTCAACAATATAAAATCAATAAGGTAACTTCTAGAATATTATCTATATCCAATGATGATGCTTGCCTGCTGTTGTTAAAATATAAGTGGCGTACTAGTACTATTTATGAAGCTTGGTTTGGAGATGAAGTTAAAGTTAGAGAATTGATTGGTATGTTAGACGTTGACCACGATGTTAAGTTTCCTAAAAAAAATAAAAGTAAGGTTGATTGTGGTATTTGTTTTGATTCTGTTATGGTTAAGGATACTGCAAATTGTGGGTGTGGTCATGTTTTTTGTAAGGAGTGTTGGATAAGTTATGTTAGTACCGCTATTAATGATGGTCCGGGATGTTTGAGTTTAAAGTGTCCTGAACCGTCTTGTGGTGCCGCTGTTGGTCCCGATATGGTTAAAGTGTTGGTTAGGGGAAAAGAAAAGCAAAAGTATGATAGGTTTTGGGTTGGGTCGTATGTTGAGAGTAATAAGAATATTAAGTGGTGTCGTGGTCCGGGGTGCGATTACGCTGTTGAATTTGATGATAAAGACGACCCTAAATTTTATGATGTTAGATGTGATTGTATGTATGCTTTTTGTTGGAAGTGTGCCGAGGACGATGCTCATAGTCCATTAGATTGTGAAACTGTTGGTAAGTGGGTGTTAAAGAATACTTCGGAGGCTGAAAATACTACTTGGATTCTTGCATATACAAAGCCTTGTCCGAATTGTAATAAGTCGATTGAGAAGAATGCTGGTTGTATGCATATGTCGTGTAGATGTGGACATCAATTTTGTTGGTTGTGTCTTGGTCCTTATAGTCGACATGATGGTACAGCTTGTAATCGTTTTAGAGAAGAGGGTAAAGTTAATAGAGGGGAACAACAACGTGAGTTCGCTAAGAAAGCAATTGAGAGATACACACATTACTATGAACGTTGGGCTGCAAATGAAAAGTCAAGTAAACAAGCCCTTTCGGATCTTCACCAGATTCAAACTGATCATATCAACACACTTTGTTTGGATTATCGTCAAACCGAGAGTTATTTACAATTTATCACTGATGCTTGGTTACAGATTGTTGAATGCAGGCGAGTGTTGAAGTGGACGTATGCATATGGATACTACATACCAGCAGACGAAGCAGCTAAAAAGAAGTTTTTTGAATATCTGCAGGGTCAGGCAGAGAGTGCAATAGAAAGGCTTCATTATTGTGCCGAGAAGGAACTACCAACTTATATTAAAAGACAGGATAACGAAGCAGCCACCCCGGAAGATCTCCATACTTTTAAAGTAAAGTTAACCCAATTGACTAAGACGACCCGAACGTTTTTCAAGAACTTGGTGAGGGCATTAGAGAATGATCTTTCAGAAGTTGACGATTATGATCTTTCATTGGCGAGGGCATTAGAGAATGATCTTTCAGAAGTTAACAATTATGATCTTTCAGAGGTTGACGATGATGAACTTTCATACCAGTGGGTATTTTTTAACGATTAATGACGTACTTATGTTAATTTCTACTTCCTTAGTTTCTTTGGTCTCATTTATGACATGGATGCAATCATAACATGCTCGTTTTCATTATTCTGCACATTTTTAATAATAGTCCCACTGTGATTTTTGATGTGGATGATTTTAGTGGAAACCAAAATACTTCCTTATGTTAATTTCTCAAAATGGTGTACGTGATCTAAGCCTTTTATTTAAATGAAAAAAAGAGTTTGTTCAGTTCATATAACAATGACGTTTTGCTTGAATTTTGTGTAAGCTTGACAACCTCTTAAACATGGTGATTTCAAGTTCATTAAAACAATATATATACGAACAATCATTACAACAGCTAGATATATGCACAAAGTGTTCTATAAATTCGCTTCATGACATTAAGATCACTTTAAAATATGATAAACTGCACACAAAAGTAACAAACTTAGATAATAGACTACAATACTTTATGCCAATACTAAAGTATAGGCATAAGACTATATCTTAGACTACTTTCAAAGAGCAAAGTAATTTTTGCTTGAACAAATTAGCAATATGATGAAGTCCTTCAAGAATTTTAAAGAAAGGGTTATACATCCTCATATATAAGATCGTTCATTTTAATATTCGGAATAAGGTTTCATTTTAATATTCGGAATAAGGTTTAATTTGAACTGCTGAAAATTGGGAAGTTTTAGTATTGGGTCTATCCAAGATATTATTAGTCACAACGATAATAGTAGTCTCAAGGTGAAACAAAAATTCTACTACGTATTTGGCAAGCAAAACAAGAGGGTGTTTGAAAATAAAGTATTCAATATTACAACAATTTGTGATGATCTATAAGTTTTTACGTTTTTTTGGATATCTAATAGAGCAAGAGGAGCAATTTCATCATGGTTAGATTGGTGTATTCGGATCCGATTAAAGTGTCCAAGTTATAAAAGGTTTTCTTTTGGACTTTGGGCAGTGAGCATCCAGTTTTCAGTTAATGGTACTGCCCCCCCCCCCCCCCCCCCCCCCCCCCCCCCCAAAAAAAAAAAAAATAAATAATAATAATAATAAAAGGTTAGCCTCTTTAATGGTACGTGTATTTGTATTTCAACAACAGAAGATGTTTTTCGATAGCAAAGGAGCTTTTTGAAGATCTCCGGGGTCAAGCAGAGATTGCATTAGAAAGTCTTCCATATTGTGCCAAAAAGGAAGGATCAACTTATATATCGAAAGACGGGATAAAGAAGCAGCCACGTACCAATGAAAATGTCCATATTTACAGGGAAAAGTTAATCAATTTGACTAGAGTGACTCGAAATTTTTTCAAGAACGACTTGCTGAAGGTATTAAAGAATGATCTTTCAGAGGTTGACGATTATGATCTTTCATACCAGTGGGTATTTTTTAAGGATTAATGATGTACTTATGTTAATTTCTACTTCCTTAGTTTCTTTGGTCTCATTTATAGGACATGATGCAATCATAACATGCTCAGTTTTGTTATTCTTCATATTTTTAGTAATCATCCCACTGTGATTTTTGATGTGGTTGTTTTTAGTGGAAACCAAAATACGTTACAAAATGGTTGTGATCTAAGCCTTTTATTTGAACGAAAACAAAGAGTTTGTCCAGTTCATATAACAATGACGTTTTGCATGAATTTTGTGTAAGCTTGACAACCTCTTAAACATGGTGATTTCAAGTTCATTAAAACAATATATATACGAACAATCATTACAACAGCTAGATATGTCAAATGCACAAAGTGTTCTATAAATTCGCTTAATGAAAATATATCATGACATTAAGATCACTTTAAAATATGATAAATAACTCTACACACAAAAGTAACAAACTTAGATAAAAGACTACAATACTGTATGCCAAATTGCCAATACTAAAGTATTGGCATAAGACTATATCTTAGACTACTTTCAAAGAGCAAAGTAATTTTTGCTTGAACAAATTAGCAATATGATGAAGTCCTTCAAGAATTTTAAAGAAAGGGTTATACATCCTCATATATAAGATCGTTCATTTTAATATTCGGAATAAGGTTTTGAAGTGCTGAAAATTGGGAAGTTTTAATATTGGGTCTATCCAAAATATTATTAGTCACAACAATAATAGTAGAGTAGTCTCAAGGTGAAACAAAAATCTATTTGGCAAGCGAATAGCGAGCGATGGCACCGGTGATGGTGCAAAATGGCAACGCCATTGGGAAAAAAACCCCAATGGTGTGTTAAACGTCGTGCACCGTGCTCTCTTATACTTGTTGATACATTTTCGTAATAGAAAGTTGTCTTTAATTATCCTACATAGGTAATAGAAAGAAAACGTCGGTAGCTTATATACTAAGCCACTAAGGTAATGTTGATCTGGCATGTTTATATCATGTTATTGTTCTTGAATGACACAAGTCATAAGTAAATTGGCTTGTTTGTTATCATGAAGGATTACTCGTATTATTCATCAACTTTTTGTGATTTTACTTATGATATTTGAAGCATTTACTTTTATATATTATTTTATCATTATATCGCTTAATGATTAAAAACTTTTTATTTCTTGAATTTAAACTTGTATATGTTTATTTTGAATGTAATGAGATTTAAAGTATCCGGATTTTAGATGAATATATTGAGCATTGGATCATTTCATGGCTAAAATTAGTTTGATGTTCTGCCAATATTGTCTACTTGCAGCAATTGTTTGAAACCTCTATTCTTCATCTACATATATAGTTAGAAGGAAGTTACAAACATTAAGAAAATTCAAAAGAATAATAATTTGTTGTAAAGCAAATAAATCGTCGAAAGATAAAATGGGACAAAATCAAGACACAAAGGGACAAGGTACATCTAAAATAAACTAACCAATACCACAAATACAATTTTTTAAGACTGGCGCATTTAAGAAAAATTTAAGTTTTTTTTAACAAAATTAACATTATGCCATGAAAATTCAAGTGTCTTGGGAACCACCTATGATCTGCCACTGTATGCAATTGATTATAGCTAAGTATGTGTTGATTTTATCTGTATTTGATTTCTTATAAAACTGATTATACTATGACTATGATAGTATGATCAGATCTAGAGCAGTAGCATTAGTTGTAAGCGGTAGTTATGAATGGTAACTGTTCTTTTCTATAAAAATGTTTGGTAACGTAGTTGTAAGTGCTCAATGCATATATCTTTTCTAGACCTAAAAAATGGCTCTTCTCCATTTACATAGAGCGACTTGCAACTTTTTTACTGTTGATTAGATGTTGCCAAGTGTCCCTAAAAAGTTCAGTGATGTTTGTGTACTTTTTGAGCGACCTAAGTTAAGCGGCTTTTGTAAAATAATAATGTACTTTTCGACCGACCTAAGTTAAATAAAATAAGAATGTGCACGAACTTTTTAGGGACACTTGGCAACATCTTATCAAAAGTAAAAAAGTTGCAAATCGCTTGGTCTAAATAGAAAAGAGCCATTTTTTGGTCTAGAAATCGTCTATTCAGAGAATTAGCTCAAAGGATAATGCAATCAATTGATAAGTAAAATTTGAACCAAGAGAAAAGGCTAAATACAAAGTTACAAACCATGCAAACAAACAAACTTTGGATAGGCCTTAGATCAAAATCAACGTGTATTTTTAATTTTCTTCTAGAACATGTTTCAAATAGCGTAAATTATGAGTGACACACGTTAGTAAAGACAATATCTTACAATTTGGTATTGACAAATCACGGAATTTTGTGACAAATCAAAATTGGAAAAATAGTAACAAATGACCGTACATTTAATTTCAAGAGGTGCAATGCTCGTTTGCCATAACGGCATTTTTTAGTTAAAAATTATCACCCGGAATATTAATTGTAGTTTCATGAAAAGGTAGTTAAAAGGTGAGTATGAGTTGAGATAAATAAAGAATGTTCATTAAAAAAAACTAAATAATCTACTAGTGTTGATGTATTATTATTATTATTATTATTATTATCCCACATTGGTAGTAGGAAGAAAAACATGATAGTTTATATACTAAAGTCATGTTGGTTGGGTAAATTGATATTAATATTATGTTATTGGTATGATGACAAGCGGTTAGAATAAAAATCTAGCGACGTATTATCGTACCCTTGACTTGTGTGATTTATTAACTTTTGTGTATTTAGGAAAAGGTTTTATTCATGATTTTCAAAGCATTTATAGTTATATATCTTAAATGTTAGATCATTTCATGGTTAAGCAGAGAATGCATTAGAAAGGCCTCATTATTGTGCCGAAAAGGAAGTGTCAACTTATATCGAAACACATGAAGAAGAACAAGCAGCCACCAACGAAAATGTCCATATTCTTATGGAAAAGTTAATCAACTTGATTGATACGGCTCGAAAGTTTTTCAAGAACTTGGTGAGGGCATTAGAGAATGATCTTTCAGAGGTTGACGATTATGATCTTTCATACCAGTTTGTATTTTTTGATACTTAATGACGTACTTATGTAAATTTCTACTTCCTTAGCTTCGTTGGTTTCATTTATGACATGGATGCAATCTTAACATGCTTGATTGTGTTATTTTCATATTTCTAATAATGATCCCACTGTTATTTTTGATGTGGTTGTTTCTAGCTAGTGGAAACCAAAATACGTTACAAAATGAGGTTTTATACAAACAATCTTAGCAACATGATCAAGTCCTTCAAGAATTTTAAAGAAAAGCTTATACATCCTCATAAGATTGTCCATCTTAATATTCGGAATAAAGTTTTTAAGTGCTGAAAAGTGGGAAGTTTTAATATTAGGTTTATTCAAGATATTATTTGTCACAACAATAATAAGAGCCTCAACGTGAAACAAAAATCTATTTGGCAAGCAGTGCGTTGGTTGATGCAACATCCTTTTTTTTTTTTTTTTTTTTTTTTTTGTAAGGCAATACTTTTATAACCACAAAAACAAAATAGATACACTACAAACCCCCATAGGGACATCCCTCACGAGATGTCAGCCACACATAAAGAGACCCTCACGATATAATTAAATACACCACAAACTACCATAAGGGGACTAAACATCCATGACACATGAGTTATGTGCAAGAAACTAAACAAATGCAAAGTGAAAAGATGGCAAAGCTATTATACCACACATCCACCTCAGTATACAATACCCCAACACCAGACCATATCAAGGAAAACTATGCATGAACCAAACACTCTGCATCAGCCATCAGAACCACCAACCGCACTCCCGTTTCTCATAACACCACATTCGGTTGGTCTCGCCAGCCACTTTTCCCATTGAATTTCCCATTTCTTAGCCCTCCTGCATATCCACTCAAAAGTCTTTAGTTGAATCTCATTAAAGAGTCTTGAGCTGTTCTCAAACTTCCCTTTAAATACCCGATTATTCCTATTCTTCCAGACAAAATAACTAACCACCCATATAGTCGTTTGCCACAATAATCTACTCTCCTTTCCCATCGAACCGCCCCCTTTATGACCCAACAACTCCTTTACCGTGAACACATCAGTTGAGCCAACACCCCACCACGCAAAAATCATATCCCAAACATTAATCGCATTTTCACATAACACCAAACAATGGTCAAGTGATTCCACTACATTATCACACCCCGGGCAAAGAAGAGAATCAAGATCAATACCTTTTTTTATCGAGCTCGAAACGCACAGGAAGTCTCCCGTTTAAAGCCCGCCACACAAACACGTTGACTTTTCTAGGCACAAGTCTGTTCCATAACGTCTTGTTTACATCCGCCACATCAATCATCTGCCTCTCCTCTATCCACCTAGATAGCTTCTTCACTGAAAAAATACCATTTGTATCCAACTTCCACACCCACATGTCTTTATTAAATTGGTTAAGCCTAACATTAGCTACACTCGCTTCAAGCTCTTCCAATTCCCCACCAGTTCTACCTCTAGGAGCTCTAGACCACTCCCAACACCATTCCCACTCCCCATTAACCCATCTTCCTCTATGACCCACCTTCGCTTCCTTGTTACTTTCTATCCTATATAATCTAGCGAAACGATCGCAGAAAGCCACATCCCCTACCCACTTATCTTTCCAAAATGACGTATATAACCCATCCCCAACCTTTTTGGAAAATTGATTTACAAAACCCCCATCTAACACATCCAACTCCCTCCCAACGCGGATAATATCAGCCCACACACCTCCCCCAACTAACCGAGTCCCCCCTACACTTCCCCACCCGCCATCAACACCATATATACTTTTTATAACTCTACACCAAAGAGTGTCACTTTCTACTCTAAACCTCCACCACCACTTTCCTAGAAGCGCTTGATTTTTAACTTTTAAAGATCCGATGTTAAGCCCCCCATCCCTGAAAGAAGAAATTACCCTATCCCATTTAACCCAAGCAATTTTTTTTCCCTCTCCCAACCCACCCCAAAAGAAATTTTTTCGGACTCTCTCAAGGGCAATAATAATGCTTGACGGGACACGAAACATCGAGAAGTAATATAGTGGTAAACTACCAAGAACTGCTTTCACCAACGTTAGTCTTCCCCCGAAAGACATCGCTTTTGCCTTCCACTCGGATAGTCTTGACTTGAATCTATCAACGACCTCATTCCACGCCGACACTCTTTTCATATTCACCCCAATAGGAAGGCCTAAATACATAAACGGGAACTCCCCCACCCCACATCTCATAAAGCGAGCCATTCTTTCCACCTCATTAGTTTCAACACCAACCCCATATAACTTACTTTTATGAAGATTGATTTTCAACCCCGCCACCTCTTCGAAACACTTAAGGATGTTCATTAAAGTACAAGCATTTTCTCTATTCCATTCCCCAAAGATAATGGTGTCATCGGCATATTGTAAATGAGATACCATGACACCATCTACTCCCACCCGAACACCATTGAAAATATTGCTATCCACCGCCTTCTTGATTAAGGCGTTAAGACCTTCTGCTGCTAAAATGAAGAGAAAAGGAGACAATGGATCACCTTGTCTCACCCCTCGCTCCATTACAAATTCCTTAGTAGGCGAGCCATTGACAAGAGGGTGTTTGAAAGTAAAGTCTTGAATCTTACTACAATTTGTGATGATCTATAAGTTCTTACATTTTTTGGATATCTAATAGAGCAAGAATAGCAATTTCATCATGGTTAGATTGGTGCTCAGATCCGATTTAAAATCTGCAAGTTATAAAAGGTTTTCTTTTGGACTTTGGATAGTGAGCATCTAGTTTTCAGTTAATGCTACTGCAAAAAAAAAAAAAAAAAAAAAAAAAAAAGAAAAAAAAAAAAAAATAATAAAAAAAAGCCTCTCGAATAGTGTATTTGTATGACTTTTGTATGGAGGTAGGCTCAGGAAGCTTTGGTTATATAGATCTCTTGGTTCTGATTATCGGTTCGATAGTTCCATCTTGTTACATTAGGGTCGATCGTTTGTTTGTTAGATAGTTCCATATTGTATCATCTTCCTAGTTAGTAGCGCGTGTGGTCAACATTGATGTTCACTGAAACCTACTGCTAAAGCCACCAAACTGCCATGATAGCAGTTCAGTTAAGTTCTAATTTAGTAAGTTACTAAACAACCAAAAATGAAATTTAATCAAACACCGACATTTCCATTTAACCTGGTGCTAAAGAAGTCTCATCGTAGTTTTAAAACTCAAAAATTCAAATTCTAAAGCTGAAAATAATCAGATAGCACGAAACTACAAATATACTAACCATTATAGTATTATAAATTAGCTTGAAATAGGCAGAAATCACTAACGGGGTGTTTGTTTCGGCTTATATAGCCGGCTTATGGCTTTTTGCTTTTGGGCTTATGTTTCATAAGCTCACTTTTTGTGGCTTATTTTCAAACTTTTCGGCTTATATAAATGTTTTTTTTAGGTAACCATGGTTTCCGACATTTGGCCGACTAATCCATGGGGTTTGAACCCACCGCTACACAGACTCAAACCAGGTAAGTCCTCCCTTTTCAGGAGGTTTTATGACATGATACACTTATATAAGCAGGACAATTTCAAAATAAGTCATAACAATTGAGCTTATGAAACAAACACCGAAAACCAAATAAGCCATAAACCAGCTATATAATCCCAACACCCTGTAATAGTACAAATATACTAACTATTCACCTAGATATTATTTCATCGTAATAGAGAAGAGTAAAACTAAGACTTGATTATCCCACATAGGTAATAGAAAGAAAACGTTGGTAGCTTATATACTAATGTTATTTTGGTTGAGTATGTTGAGATTAATATTATGTTATTCTTGTCAGAGCATGTTAAGCACTAAGTAAATTGGCTTGCTTGCTTTCACAAGGATAACTTGTATTATTCGTAAACTTTTTGTGGTTTTCTTTATGATACTTAAAGCATTTACCTTTACATGCTTTTTTACCGTAAGATAGCTTCATGATTAAAAAACCTTTTATTTGTTGGATTTTAAGCATCAAACTTTTATATGTTCATTTTGAATGAAGTGAGATTTAAAGCATCCAGATTTTAGTGGAATATTTTGAGAGTTAGATCATTTCATGGTTAAATTTTTTTGACTGTATTGGGTTTTTGCAGCAATTGTTTGAAACCTCTGTTCTTCATCTATATATACAAACATTAAGAAATTTCAAAAGAATAATAATTGGTTCTAAAGCAAATATTGTCCAAAGATAAAACGAGGACAGAACCAAGACACAAAGTGACAAGGTGCATGTAAGAAACCAGGTGCGTTTGAGAAAAATTGAAGTCTTCTTTTTAACGAACCTAATATTATGCCACAAAAATTCAAGATTGTCTGAGATCATTCCCTTGTTCTGTCACTGTATGCAAGTAATTATAGCTAAGGATGTGATGATTTCATATGTATTTGATTTCTTACACAACTGATTATTTTTTTTAGAAAGGCAACATTTTATAACCAACAAAAACCAATACAAATTTGATTTCTTATACAACTGATTATACTACGGCTATCATCGAATTTGGAGATTACGGCTGTGTTTGGCAAAAATAGAGTAAAGGATTAAGATAACATTTTGGAAGTTGGTATTGACAAATTATTGAATTAGTAGCACAACTCAATTTCATGCTTCTCACTTCGCAACATATTGGTATATAGAATGTTCCATTACAGTTCAAAGTCTTCTAGATACTAATAATGCTCGAGTCTATGTGCTAATCAAAGTGGTCCACCTCTCAGTGTCATTTAACAATCCTTCTTTTGTTTTTAAATACCAACAAATATTGGAAAGCCATGTCTTCTCCATTTGGGTTACTCATCATATTTGTGACAAATCAAAATTGAAACAATAGTAACAATAGAACCTACATTTAATTTGAGGAGGTTCGATGCTGGTTTGCCATAAAGGCGTTTTCTAGTTAAAACGGAATAATAACCGTTTAATAGGGTGGCTTTTAGACAAAACAGATATTTATTAAGGTCTAATTAGTGAATTTTGGGTTTATTTAGTAGGACCTTAAAAAAAAGACATACAACTTATACATGTTAATACATTTTCTTGATAGAATATTTGATTGTCCCACATAGGTAATAGGAAGAAAACGTTGGTAGCTTATATACTAAGGTTATGTTGGTCAAGTATGTTGTATTTAATATTATGTTATTCTTAGAGCATTGGGTGCAGTGGTGCCATGGCTTCAAGCCGTGGCACTAAAAGTACTGCCATGTCAGCAAAAAGCTCTCATGGTACCAGAAATTCCACGGCATCACATTTCAGAGGTATCCGTTGGCACCATAATTTCTAGTGCCGTCGGCCAATTTTTTTTTTTTTTTTTTTTTTTCTTTTACTTAAATAAAAATATACATAATATAAACTTAAATAAACTTCATTAATATTAAAAACACACATTACATATTAAAAAAACACACGATACATAAAATTAAAAACCTAATACATAAATAAAAGCTTAATCCTCGTCGGTAGGATATTTTGCCCGGATTCGAGCTTGTTGTGCCCTCACGATCCTTGCGTTAACCGGATCCATACTCCTTGTATCCATTTGTAGCACCCGCATCTCCTCGGCTATCTTTTGTGATTCATACAAAGTAACTCTCGCGAGTGACTCTCGCTCAAGAACATCCATCTTTGCCTTGCGGTCTAACTCGTATTGTTGTTGCAACATTTCTTGAAACAATACCGGGTTTGAACCGGAACTAGCGGTCGAGTTTGACGAACGTTGACTCTTAGCAACCCGGTATATGCCGTCTGGTCGTGGCAACTCGTCGGGTCCAAAATGCTTGGGCTCCTGCTAAGTAGGCCGAAGACGATTACGTCTTGCCAAAGTCGAGTCGGGATTTTTCCACTTATGCTTGTCTTTCAAAAAGTTCCAAGCGGTCAAGTGTCGAAAATCATAACCTGTTGATTTTTTAAACAATATGTGACAACGATTCATAACATCGTTGTCACCTTCTCCACTCATAACCACCGTTTCATCCACCACCGAATTAAACTTCTTGATATCTTTATTCATCGGAGTCCACTTTCCCGTTAACATGTTTTTGGTACGAATAGTATAGTTGAGCCTCTTTGCTTCCGTGTTGTATGCATCGAGCACTTTGTACCAAAATGTATCCCTTTGTTGATCCGCACCCGTTTTTGGATCCTCGGATACTTGGATGTAACACTCCGCCAAAAGATATTCTTTGTCTTGGCTCCAAAAAGTTCGTGGTTGTCGGGACGGGACCACATCTTCCTCGACCTCTTTTTCTTTGTTGCTTTTCTTATTCTTCGGCTTTGATTTTGGCTTCTTCGCCATCGTCTTTGCCCTCGATTTTTTTGAGGTCGGTGTCGGAATAATTTCTTCACTTGAAACCGATTTTTCTTCGTCATCATCTTCGTCTACTAGATGAAACGAAGCATGGTCCGAATTCGGTTGTGAAGGGATGCCTTGGGTTGTTTGTTGAGTTTGTATAAATTGATATTGGTTTTGTTGTTGTTGTTGTAATTTCAATTGGCTAAACAATGCTAAATCTTCGGGATTCATAAATGAGGTTTGGAAGGTGGGAAATTAACCCGGATTCGAAGACGATCCCGGATTGTTACCGGGGTTCGAAGACGAACCCGACATTTGGTTTGTCGGATCGTTTAACATGTTGTTGATCCATGGTTGATTTGGATTCATTTTGGATGAGAATAGTTATGAGAAGTTGAGATTTAATATATTAGAAGTGTGTATGAAGTTTGAATAAAAATGGGGTATTTATAAGGTTTTTTTTGGGAATTAAATTGGTTTAGTTGGGTATTTTTTTGAAAAAAACGGGTATATAGCCGTTTATATGCAACGTCTCTTTTTTTTTGTCCCTAAAATCAGCAGAATATATATATATATATATATATATATATATATATATATATATATATATATATATATATATATATATATATATATATATATATATATAGTGTATCTTTATTTTCAGAACCCTGTTAAGTGCGGGAACTGCGAGAACTCTAATTTTGCATTAGAAAACATGCATGTTCATATAAAACATGTATGTTTTCTTACATACACCTTAATACACAAACATGCATAACATGCTTGTTCATATAAAAACCTGTTAAGTGCAACAAATCAATGCAAAATGATTTTATTTTTAGAACCCTGTTAAGTGCGGGAACTGCGAGAACTCCAATTATGCATTAGAAAACATGCATGTTCATATAAAACATGTATGTTTTCTTACATACACCCTAATACGCATGCATGTGTATTAAGGTGTATGTAAGAAAACATACATGTTTTATGTGAACATGCATGTTTTCTAATGCAAAATTGGAGTTCTCGCAGTTCTCGCACTTAACAGGGTTCTGAAAATAAAGCTCCCCTATATATATATATATATATATATATATATATATATATATATATATATATATATATATATATATATATATATATATATATATATATAGCAACGGCGTGGAGCCATGGCTGCGGCGCGAGCACCGACGGCGCCACCACCGGTACGGTGCGCCGTCGGTTTTTGTTGGCTGGTGGAACGGCGCTGAGCGAAAACGCAAGGGTACCCCTTGCTCTTAGTGACTACTCGCAAGCCAATGTTCGTGAATCACGAAGGATAACTCGTATTATTCATTATCTTTTTATGATTATATTTATGTTTTCGCGTTATTATTCCCTGCGCTTTAACAATTATGTTTTGTGCCTCTTAATAATTATAGTTATGAATCAAATATGAATCTTTAAGAGAATAAAGATATTGATTTTGACACGTGATATAAAAAGTCGTTAAAAGAGGGTAAAACACTTGGGACTAACGTACGACAACATTCTGGTGTTAGGACCAAGGAAGATTTAGATATTGACATCCTTCTAGAAATTTGAAGTTCCAAAGACCATTTATTTAGAACCTTCTTACATAGGAACCTTCAAAATAAAATCATTATGAGCAGTACAAACAAGTTGGACCAGGTTTAGTTGATATGTTCATGGTTTTGGCTTTTGTTTTCTAGATTTTTTATAACAAGCTAATTCATTGAAATGTTTGAAAGAACTACAATAGGACGGATGAACAGAAATACTAGTTCGAACCAACCAATAAAGACCAAAGAGAAAATTAGTTACTTCCGTAAGTTTGTGAACGGAGTGCTATTTATTTACATCACCTTTCCTGGATGTTCTTATGCCAAGGACCTGTGAGTCTGTGACGACTATCACGTCATCTTTTTTTTGGTAATACTAGTAGCTTCACATGTTGGTGTCGTCTTCTGTTATTTCCTTTACTATCGGATTCTAATGACGCATCTAATGTAGCAATTTTAGATAAAAATGGAAATAAGTAGGATGGGTCAAACTGTTTAAAATTTGGCCACAGAATATGTTAATGGTTCAATGTATTATAGCGTCGACGTGAAAGAATGTTTACCCTTTCTCAGTAGGAAAGTAATACAACAAACGGCCTTTATGACACCGAGAACCATACATAATCTGTTCGATGGCTGCATTGGGCGGCATATTTATCTCTTAGACACTGTTACTGTGTTACATGATCATCGATAAGTCAAATATAGCAAAGTGAGTTATTTAAAAGGAATCAAATAGAAGATGAATGAAAAATGTTAGTTAATGGATATCAAGAAAGTTACCATATATTTCTATCACAATGATATGCAACCAGTAAACCAACATAAAATATCAGAAAAGGGTAACAGTTTATTAGTGTGCTATTTGATCATTATTTCACAACTAATCATTGTAACCACGTTGACATTTGTAACATGTAATAGAAGAAGTATACAACTCCAGCTTTTTATAGTTTAATACGGCTTTTTGGTTCAACATCATCACCTAAATAAAGGTTCTCAAGTTTCAAAACAAAGGGTATTTAGGCTTGAGTTGAGTCGAGGTAAATAACGAACCATCATTAAAGGAAAAGAAGACAGATAGCTTATATATGTTGATACATTTTGTTGATACAAAGTTGTATTTGATTATCCCACATTGGTAATAGAAACAAAACGTTGGTAGCTTATATACTAAGATTATGATAGTCAAGCATGTTGTGTTTATTATTATGTCATTCTTTATAGTGACGGCATCCCAATTTGTAAATTGGCTTGTTCGCTGGATAACTCATATAATCATTAACTTTTTGTGGTTTTATTTATGATATTTAAAGTACTAACTTTTACATGTTATTTTATCGTTAGATCGCTTCATGATTAAAAAAAATTGTTTGTTGGATTTAAAGTATCAAACTTTTACATGTTTATTTTGAATGACATACGAATTTTAGATGAATATTTTGAGCGTTAGATCATTTCAAAGACTAAAATTTGTTTGATTTAAAGCCAATATGGGCTCTTTGCAGCAATTGTTTAAAACCTCTATTCTTCATCTACATATATAGTTACA
Organism: Artemisia argyi; assembly: GCA_030686995.1. Taxonomy (NCBI): domain Eukaryota; kingdom Viridiplantae; phylum Streptophyta; class Magnoliopsida; order Asterales; family Asteraceae; genus Artemisia; species Artemisia argyi. Next base: position 180,759,260 of record CM060705.1, read on the forward strand.
CAGAAGTTACAAAGATTGACAAACTTCAATGAATAATAATTTGTTGTAAAGCAAATATATCCTCGAACTGTATTTTTTTAATTTCTTCCAGAATATGTTTAAAATTGTGCAAGTTATGAGTGACACGCGATGGTAAGAACAATATCGATCTTACAAGTTGGTATTGACAAATTATGAATATAGTAGCCCAACTCAATTTCTTTTTTTTTTTAACGGCATTTTATTGATAAACTAGCAAGGAGCTAGAAAATTACAAAAAAAATAAGATGAGCATTTTTTAGTCAATCATCCCATCTAAACGTCCCTTCACATCTAGAACGACACCAATTAAAAGTATGAGACACTTTCACTTGGCATATTGCAACATAAAATGTTCCATTATAGTTTCAAAGTCTTCTAGATATTAATAAATGCTTGAGTCTATGTGCAAAACAATCTAACCCACTTTTTAGTGTCTCATTTAAGAATGTAATTTTTTTTAAATGCCAACAAATATTGGATGGCCTTGTCTTCTCCATTTGGATTACTCATCATGTTTGTGATAAATCAAAATTGGAAAAATAGTAACAATAGAATTTAATTTAAGGAGTGCAATGGTGGTTTGCCATATAGGCGTTTTTTAGTTAAGAATTATCAGTTGGAATAATAATTGTATAGTTTCATGACAAAAAGTAGAGATGAATAAATAACCTTTTTTTTTAAAGTAAATGAATAGTCTACGAGTATTGATGCATTCTCTTGGTAAAAAGTTGTTTTCGATCCCACATTGGTAGTAGAAAGGAAAACTTGATAGCTTATATACTAAAGTCATGTGTTAGTTGGGTAAGTTGATATTAATATTATGTTATTCGCTGGAGACCTAGTGGATAGGGGAAAACAATCTACTTTCTCGATCTAGGAGCGTTAACTTGTGTGATTTATTAACTTTTTGTGTGTTTAAGAATAGCTTTTGTTCACGATATTCAAAGCATTTGTAGTTATCTTGAATGTTACATTTCATGGTTAAAAGCGTCTTATTGTTGGATTTAAGCAGCCAACTAGGTTCCGAACGTTTATTTTCGATCACTAGTCAAGTCATATCAATGAAACACGCTACGAACATCCGATTATTGTGAAGAGCTGTGTTAAAGAACTGTTATTTCAAGTGGTGTCGGGTTTTTGCGAGGTCTACTTTATTTGTGGGATACGGTATGGATCACTCGCTTGCATAATCTTGCTTCTGTGTTGTTTTAGAAGTTAGAACATCGATGGTAACCGGTTTGATCAATCGTCAAAGTGACAATGCAAAATGCAATATTAATTAGTTTAGATAAAAGATAGCAAATGCGACAGAAAATGAATAGCATAAACGAAAATTTACGTAAAGAAACGAAACTTATGTTTCAATCCACGTATATATCTTGGACTAGTCTAATTTTTATATTAGAAATGCACCAATATATTCAATCCATCGCTAGCAATCATTACCAAATAATAATAAATAAATAAATAAATAAAAATAGAATACGAGTCCATGCTTTCAAAAACATGAATGTTCGTTTATGATTGATCGATGATTTCTAACTTAAAAAATAATAACGAAAAAATAAATTAACAAAAAAAAAAAAAAAAAAAAAAAAAAAAAAAAAAAAAAAAAAAAGCATTTAACGTGTGTGTTCTTGCTCGAGACGGTCACTATACATTTATTGCTCTAAAAGTTACATATTTACATGCAATCTTTTTAAATCGACTAATTATGCTTGACCCTTCCCTGATAACTAGCTTCAAGAAATGTTCAGTTGACACGGTGATCTTTCAACAATAGTTGAGTTAGGATTGCCCGTTTTCTCAAATACACTCGCTTTAACAAGGTCAACTGCGCATTTACACCAAAGAATGGTAGCACAAGAGCATGATCACACAAGAATCTTCACTCCTTCAAATCATCATTTTCTGATTCATAAATTATGTTCAAATCATATATGTAGAATAAAGAAAATGACTGTTTCTTACACATCTTCTTACAAAAACCTCATTCACTAATAAAATTGGATCAAACATTTGATACATCTAGCTATAACTATCTAACAAATCTAAAAACAAAACCTCAAAACATTAATCATACTTATCATTCCAACACATAAGCATCGATATACAACGCCTTAGTATATAAAATCTTGTCTTCTGTTGTTTCGCCATAGTCAAGCAACGTCGCGAGCAAGTAGGCTTCTTCCCTAGTCGTCTATGATATTGAGACGATGATCTGACCAAATATGAATACGTATTCATTTCTTGTTATGTTTTCTGGTGATCGGCTACGAGGAATAATGAATGGTAGTTGTAGACTCGTAGTAGTAGCACAAAAAATTGAGTTGAAAAAATAGTTTGCAATTTAGCACGATTTATATAAGATGGTTAATGGTCTTTCCACCCTTTTTGACTATTATATTATTCGTGTCTTTCATGGATCCATTATTTTTATATTATTTCTTATCTTTTAATACTGGCCCTAGTGTTAATTGTTGTCTAACATGTGCTTAGGCACGTTTCAAATTCCACGTACATCACATTTTGGGTTATTTTTCTTCAAAAAGTGTAGCTTAGTGGGATGTGCCATTGATGACTTAAAAGTAAAAAATTTTAACTCACAATTGAGTGACCTTAGTATTTAAATGGGGATGCATTAACCACACCCTCTCTATCATAAAGGGTTCACCTATTTTAGTCAAAAAGTACAAGCATTAAAGCAGACAGTACAAGCGGCGGCAGCAGTGTCGGTCAACACACCCTCTCTACAGGGACGGTGTGGTTAACTCATGCCTTTAAATGCTATGGTTTAGCTTTTTTTTTTTTTTTTTTTTTTTTTTTTTTTTTTTTTTTTTAAAGAAAGGCCAGCCAAAAAATCAATAAAAAAATAAAAAAATTCCACTTCTTATTAAGTTTAATGGAATTGTCCCCTTGCATTTCATCTAGAAGCCTAGCCAAATATGACTAGTCACACTCATTATATAGTTGTAAAGTTAGCCGGCTTTCAAATATTCTAAGTTTAATCATCTAGTTGTATCTTATGCATACATTACAAATTTCATCTTTCTGATTTGGTGTTTACTTACTCTTTCAGAAGAGGTTACATAATCCACACCAACTATGGATTAGATACTAAAAGTTATATCATTGACTATTAAGATGACTTGATTATTAGTTAAAGAGTTGTAAAGCTAATTAGTAAAGACAAATAACAGAGGTATTTTGATTATAAAGAGGCTAAAGATAACTATTTCTGTTAACCACATAAAGATATGCTAAATTTTGTACTTAAATTTGTGTGCCAATGTGTTATAAATTTTCGAAATGATGGATCCGTTAAATGTAACCGACAAGATGTTGTCATTTATGTTTAGACACAAAACCAAACACGTCTTTAGGTCTCTCGGTTATTTCTCTTATAAAAGTCCGATAATGGTTCTGTATAGAAACTCTCATCCATGCACCTTTTGGGTGTCGAACGATCATTCCTCAAGGACTTAACCTCAAGCAGTAAGCATCTGTTTTAGTGACTTATAGTCAAAAGTTTATATTGAAACCATGATTTATTTTCTTAAAACCTCCTTTGACCGATAAACAAACATTTGCTATACGGAGTGATACCGGGTCCGGGACAATGCCGGGATGGTACTCGCGATAAAATTAGGAAGACATCTTAAAGCCCCTCGAGCATAAATAAAAACAACACTTTACTAGTTTCTTTTTTTAACACTCATGTTCTGTGCCTCTTTATAATTATAGTTATCAACAAAATATGAATCTTTAAGATAGTAAACAGTTTGATTTTGACACATATGATATAAAAAGTCGTTATAAGAGGGTAAAACACTTGGGACTAACGTGCGACGACATTAATCTGGTGTTAGGTCCAAGGAAGTTTTAGATTTTGACATCCTTCTAGGAGTTGAAGTTCCAAAGACCATTGTTTAGAACCTTCTTACATAGGAACCTTCGAAATAAAATCATTAAAAATCTATGAGCAGCACAAACAAGTTGGACCAGGTTTAGTTGATCTGTTCATGGTTTTTACTTATGTTTTCTAGATTTTTAATAACAAATTATTATGCACACATTGAATAAATAGGACCGACGAACGGCAATACTAGTTCGAAAAGACCAAAGAGAAAATTAGTTATTTCCGTAAGTTTGTGAACGGAGTGCTATTTATTATCCAATATCTTTCCCGGATGTTCTTATGCCAATATCTTTTTTTGGTAATACTAGTAGCTTCACATGTTGATGTCTATAAAATATGATGAAAAAACACGAGTTACCTTGCATCAACATGTGATCTTTCAAATCCATCATTTAGAATACACCATGTTCAATTCAGAAATTTGATCACTCAGATCATTGACATCGTCTTCTGTTATTTCCATTACTATCGGATTATAATGACGAATCTAATGTTCAATTTAGATAAAAAAGGAAATAAATAGGAAAGAGTATTATTCATTATAAATAAATAAAGTAATAAATTAATGGTTCAATGTATTATTGTGTCTACATGAAAGAATATTTACCCGTTTTCAGTAGGAAAGTAATACAACAGACGGCCTTTATGACACCGAGAACCATACACAATCTGTTCGATGGCTGCATTGGGCGGCATATTTATCTCTTAGACACTGTTACTGTGTTACATGATCATCGATAAGTCAAATATAGCAAAGTGAGTTATTTAAAAGGAATTAAATAGAAGATGAATGAAAAATGTTAGTAAATGGATATCAAGAAAGTTACCATATATTTCTATCACAATGATATGCAACCAGTAAACCACCATAAAATATCAGTAAAGGGTAACAGTTTATTAGTGTGCTATTTGATCATTATTTCACACCTAATCATTGTAACCACGTTGACATTTGTAACATGTAATAGAAGAAGTATACAACTCCAGCTTTTTATAGTTTAATACGGCTTTTTGGTTCAACATCATCACCTAAAATAAAGGTTCTCAAGTTTCAAAACAAAGGGTATTTAGGTTTGAGTTGAGTCGAGGTAAATAAAGAACGAATCGTTAAAAGAAAAGAAGACAGGTAGCTTATACATGTTGATACATTTTGTTTATAGAAAGTTGTATTTGATTATCCCAAATCGGTAATAGAAACAAAACGTTGGTAGCTTATATACTAAGGTTATGTTGGCTGAGTAATGTTGTGTTCAATATTATGTCATTCTTACCGGTGATGGCATCCCAACTTGTAAATTGGCTTGTTCATTAGCATGATGGATAACTCATATAATTCACTAACTTTTTGTGGTTTTATTACTTTTACATTTATCATATCTAAAGTAATTACTTTTACATGTTATTTTATCGTTAGATCGTTTCATGATTAAAAAAAAAAATGTTTGTTGGATTTAAAGCATCAAACGTTTACATGTTTATTTTGAATGTAGTGAGATTTAAAGCATCCGAATTTTAGATGAATATTTTGAGCGTTAGATCATTAATTTCTGGCTAAAATTTGTTTGATTTAAAGCAAATATTGGCTCTTTGCAGCAATTGTTTAAAGCACTATTCTTCATCTACATATATAGTTACACGGAAGTTACAAAGATTGACAAACTTCAAAAGAATAATAATTTATATCCTCGATCTTACAAGTTGGTATTGACAAATAATGAAAATAGTAGCCCAACTCAATTTCTTGCTTCTCACTTGGCATAATGCTAAATACAACAGTAACAATATATATGTAAGCTGTGTCTTGTTCATTTGTGTTACTCATCATGTTTGTCTAATGTAGGATTTGCATAGAATGAAGTCAACGAACCTTTTTAGCAAACCTGCACAACTAGAAAATTGACTTTAGATAATATTTAGAGACAGTTTATTAGTTTTCTATTTGACCATCCTCACACCTAATCATTGTAACATCTAAAATACAACTCCATTTTTTTATAGTTTAATAACTGAAAACAAAGAATACTATACAACTTATTTGGTTCAACATCATCACCTGAAATAAAGGTTTTCAAGTTTCAAAAGAAAAGCTATTTAAGCTTGAGTGGAGTAAATAAAGAACTCTTATTAAAAAAAAGACAGACAACTTATATATGTTGATACATATTCTTGATAGAAAGCTGTATTTGATTATCCCACATAGGTAATAGAAAGAAAACATTGGTAGCTTATATACTAAGGTTATGTTGGACAAGTATGTTGTGTTTAATATTATGTTATTCTTAGTGACTTTGCGCAAGCGAATGAGTAAATTGGCTTGTCTGTGAATCACGACTCATATTTTTCATTAACTTGTTATGGTTCTATTTATGATATCTAAAGCATTACTTTTATCATGTTATTTTATTGTTAGATCGTTTCATGATTAACAAAAGTTTTATTTATTGGATTTAAAGCATTAAACTTTTATATGTTTATTTTAAATGTAGTGAGAATTCAAGCATCCGGCTTCTAGATGAATATTTTGAGCATTACCTAGATCATTTCATGGCTAAATTTGTTTGATTAACAATACTTATATATAGTTACATAGAAGTAATAATAAAGATTAACAATAGATTATAGCTAAGGATGTGATGATCTTAAATAAATTTATAAAGAGAGTCGAATGATATACCATTAGTTTGTGAGGGTCACACTCGTATTTTTTTGTTCTTTTTCTTTCATAAAATATACTACCTCCGTCCAATAATTATTGTCCATGTTTGACTTTTGAAATCTTTATTTTGCAACTTTGACCTTAAATATTTTTATTTGTGTTATATAATACTTGATGAAAATTATACGAATGAAAGTACATTTAAAACTCAATCCATTTATACATTTTGCATCAAGTAATATATATCACAAAGAAAAATATTTACGGTCAAAGTTGAAAGCTAAAGACTAAAAAAGTCAAATGTGGACAATAATTATGGGACGGAGGGAGTATCAAATACGGAGTATATCAAATAAAGCTACAAAGTTTTTTGATTCATCATATCTATGGTGTCAATTGACCAATAAAACATTTTAAGGTAAATATAATGAAAATTCAATCTCTCCAAAATTTGAAATAATAAAACAAAAAGTCAACACAAACCATGCAAGGAAAGAAAAGTAGGCGTTAACCAAAATCAACGTCGACTTTTTTATTTTCTTCTGAAACATGTTTAGATAGTACAAATTATGATTGACACGCGTTAGTAAAGACAATATCTTACAATTCGGTGTTGACAAATCAGGAAAATAGTAGCCCAACTCAATTTCATGCTTCTTACTTGGCATATTGGTACATAGAATGTTCCATGACCATAGTTCAAGGTCTTCTAGATATAAATAACGTTCAAGTCTATGTAAGGACGGAACCAGAAGACAAAGTCACCGGGTGCATTTATGAGAAATCAAACAGGACTACATGCATAATTTTTTGGAACCAGGTGCATTTATAGAATAATACAGGTTTTATAACAAAATTAATACTACGAGACAAAAATTCATGGGTGTCCCGGGACACCCCCTGGTTCCGTCCCTGAGTCTATGTGCATAACAAATCAATCCACCTCTCTATGTCATTTAAAGAGTGCAAATTTTTTTTTAAATACCAATTGTTATGAATATATTAATTATATTGATTGTACTTAATACCATTAATCATCATAATCATCACCTTTATGATTATTCTTGTAACACCTAATATGTACTTAATAGCATTCATGTTAAGGTCCCTATAAATAGAGGTACCTAATGTAATGGTAAGACACACCAATAACAAGTTCCATCTCTTCCTCTCATACTCTCATTGTTCCTTTGCTTATTGTTCTTATTGTGCTATTAGGCTTGTTATTTAACACGTTATCAGCACGATCGTCTCCGAGTGTAACCATTGATTTTGTTCGGTATGTCTTGATGTCTCACATACTTGTTTTTGTTCTATTAACTACGTATTTTGTTTATACACTGTTAATTTACCATGATGTATCTGTGATGTCATAATAATATGATTGTGCGATTCTATGTAATGACTGAATGTTGTACGCTATATATGTTCATGACCAGATCATACCTAGTATATGTTAGGATTTATTATTAACAATATATTATATTATAGTGCATTATGTTCTAGAAAATTGTTGTAACATGCACTTATCATTTTGTAAAAGTGTATTATTGTTTACAGTTTAATCTTCTATCTGCTAATCAAGTAATTACATGATGTACTATAAATAAATGTCTATGCATCTATGCCAAAAAATTTATATTACCTTTATCTTGCCACTTTTTGTGACCACTTGTATTTCCAAACTGAAAACCATGATAATTATTAATACGGTATGCATTATATTTTATAATGTTCATTGTTCAGTAGTAAAGATTGTTGTATGCTTGATTGCTTATTGTCATTTGTGTTAAATGTTTGCTATTTTTGTCTACTTTAACTTTGTGAATGTACGTAATAGTGTGTAATTTACCTGTTATTTGTTGTTGTTGTTGTATTGTATTCTTGTGCTCTTGTATTATCTGAAAAAACAAAAGGTGCCATACAAAGCATATGTTATCGTTGTGGCGGCACTAATCATTGGGCCCGTGCATGTCGCACACCCAGACATTTGGTGGAACTCTACCAACGATCCCAAAAGAACAAAGGAAAAGGGGTCGAAGTTAACTTTGCATATGATGAAGGAAAAATTGATAGCCTTGATATTGATAGCCTTGGTATGGACAACCTTGGTGTTCCAGAAGACCCAAATGACAACACTCATTTGGATGTCAGTGATTTCCTCGTAAATGAGTGATCCATAAGCCAATATCTATAAAGCCAAGAATAAAACACCTTCACATTGATGATGGTCTTGTTTTTGTTTTGTTTATTTTCTTTCAAGTTTACCTATGTTGTCCTATGTGACGTACTTTATCTATGATTATTCACTTGGCTTAATAAAACATGTTATTTCCTTTTAATATTTCGTTAAACATTTTACTTATAATATGTGTTTTATTTTGAAGAATATGGATCGTGTAGCACAACTTATTATTGATGATGAAGACATATGTCTAGTGGATAGTGCAACCACACACACGATACTCAAAAAGGAGAAATATTTCTCACATTTAAACATACAAGAATCAAATGTGAGTACTATCTCGGGTAGTGCAAAGCTAATAAAAGGTTATGGAAAAGCACATATATTGTTACCCAAAGGTACAATGTTTAAAATTGACAATGCACTATTTTCCCCCAAGTCTCAAAGGAATTTATTAAGTTTTAAAGATATTCGTCGAAATGGATATCATATTGAGACTACAAATGAAGGACATGATGAATACCTTCATATTACGAATGTGATTTTGGGTAAAAAGAATGTGTTAGAAAAATTACCCGCATTTTCATCTGGGTTGTATTACACTAAGATTAATATTGTTGAAACAAATGTGGTCATAAATAAAAAACTTATTGACCGAGAAAAATTTATCGTTTGGCATGATCGGCTAGGCCATCCCGGATCATTAATGATGCGAAAAATAATAGAAAATTCAAAAGGACATCCATTAAAGGACTATAAGGTTCTTGAAACTAAAGATATTACATGTGTTGCCTGCTCAAAAGGAAAGTTAATCACACGCCCATCACCAGCTAAGGTAGGGAATGAATCCCTTAATTTTCTGGAAAGAATTCAAGGGGATATATGTGGGCCCATACATCCACCTTGTGGACCATTTAGATACTTTATGGTTTTAATCGATGCATCGACTCGATGGTCACATGTGTGCTTATTATCAAGTCGCAATATGGCATTTGCGAGATTACTTGCTCAATTAATAAGACTGAGAGCACATTTTCCAGATTATCCTATAAAGACAATACGTTTGGACAATGCTGGTGAGTTTACATCCCAAACATTTAATGACTATTGTATGTCTATTGGGATAAGTGTAGAACATTCAGTAGCTCATGTTCATACACAAAATGGGCTCGCTGAGTCTTTTATCAAGCGAATTCAAATGATCGCAAGGCCCATGATTATGAAAGCGAAACTACCAGTTTCGGCTTGGGGCCACGCTGTTCTACATGCAGCAACACTAATTCGTATCAGGCCAACGAGTCACCATACTTACTCCCCATTACAGTTGGTTTTTGGTCAGGAACCAAATATTTCCCATTTAAGAATTTTCGGTTGTGCAGTATATGTCCCAATTGCTCCACCACAACGCACAAAGATGGGACCTCAAAGGAGAATGGGAATATATGTTGGGTATGATTCACCATCTATAATTAAATATTTAGAGCCATCAACGGGGGATTTGTTTACGGCTCGATTTGCTGATTGTCATTTCGATGAGTCAGTATTCCCAACATTAGGGGGAGAAAAGAAACAGCTGGGAAATGAAATAAGTTGGAAAGAATTATCATTATCTCATCTTGATCCTCGAACAAAAGAATGTGAACAAGAAGTTCAAAAGATAATTCATTTACAAGGGTTAGCAAATCAATTACCAGACGCGTTTACTGACCTTAAAAGAGTAACCAAGTCACATATACCAGCTGTTAATGCTCCTGTTAAAATTGATGTTCCTAAAGAACATTTAAAAATTGCTAATGAGTCTAAGGCACGCCTAAAGCGTGGTAGACCAGCCGGTTCCAAAGATAAAAATCCTCGAAAGAAAAAGGGAGCATATAATCAAGATGGTCAAGTCGAGGTTAAAGAAACGCAAGAAGAGTCCTCTATAAGGACATTAGACATGACGGTTCAAGATGAACCTCGGGTACCCGAAAATGAAGAGATCTCAATAAATTATGTCATGTCTAGAAAGGTATGGAACCGAAATGAAATCGACGTCGATGATGTTTTTGCATATAATGTAGCTTTAGAAGTGATGGAAAATGATGAGGATCAAGAGCCAAAGTCTGTTCAAGAATGTAGAAACAGAAACGATTGGCCAAAATGGAAAGACGCAATTGACACAGAATTGAATTCTCTCTCAAAAAGAGAAGTTTTTGGACAAGTAGTCCGTACACCGAAAGGCGTAAAACCTGTAGGATATAAATGGGTCTTCGTGCGAAAGCGCAATGAGAAAAACGAAATTATTAGATACAAAGCGAGATTGGTGGCACAAGGATTTTCTCAAAGACCTGGAATTGATTATGAGGAGACATACTCTCCTGTGGTGGATGCAACTACTTTTCGATATCTAATTAGTCTGGTAATACAAGAAGGACTTGACTTGCGTCTAATGGATGTTGTAACTGCTTATTTGTATGGTTCACTTGACACTGAAATTTACATGAAACTTCCGGAAGGATTTAAGTTACCCGAATCAAGTGAGAAAAGTTCTCGAGAACATTATGCAATAAAATTGAATAAATCCTTGTATGGATTAAAACAATCTGGCCGCATGTGGTACAATCGCCTTAGTGAGTATTTGTTAAAAGAAGGCTACAAAAATGATTCTATTTGCCCATGCATTTTTATTAAGAGATCTGGATCGGAATACGTAATAATTGCTGTGTATGTTGATGACTTAAATATAATTGGAACTCCTGGGGAGCTTCCAAAGGCGATGGAATGCTTAAAGAAAGAGTTTGAGATGAAAGATCTTGGGAAAACTAAGTTTTGCCTTGGATTGCAAATTGAACATCTTAATGATGGAATTTTAGTCCACCAAGAAGCATACACGGAAAAGATTTTGAAAAGGTTTTACATGGATAAATCACACTCACTGAGCACTCCAATGGTGGTGAGGTCACTAGATGTTGAAAAAGACCCTTTTCGGCCTCCAGAAGACGACGAAGATATTCTTGGTCCCGAAGTACCTTATTTAAGTGCCATTGGAGCATTGATGTTTCTTGCTAGTCATACACGACCGGATATATCATTTTCTTTAAATTTATTAGCAAGATATAGCTCATGTCCTACGAGGAGGCATTGGAATGGGATAAAGCAAATACTTCGATATCTTCAAGGCACAAAAGACATGGGCTTATATTTTACTAACTCATCCAAAACAAATTTAGTTGGATATGCAGATGCAGGATACAGGTCTGACCCTCATATTGGCCGGTCTCAAACTGGTTACGTATTCACACATGGTGGTACTGCAATTTCATGGCGTTCCGTAAAACAAACAATCGCAGCCACTTCATCTAATCATGCAGAAATTTTGGCGATCCATGAAGCAAGCCGAGAATGTGTTTGGTTAAGAAATGTTATACTACATGTTGGTGAATCTTGTGGTATTTTTGCTGGAAATGAGGGACCAACAATTTTACACGAGGACAACGCAGCATGCATTGCTCAACTGAAGGAAGGGTTTATTAAAGGTGACAGAACCAAGCACATTTCACCAAAGTTCTTTTTTACTCATGACTTACAAAAGAATGGCGATATTATTGTTCAAAAGATTCGTTCAAGCGACAATCTAGCAGATTTATTTACAAAGGCACTCCCTACCTCAACATTTAAGAAATTGGTATATGGCATCGGAATGCGGCGTTTCAGTGAGCTCAAGTGAAGTGATTATGAGGGGGAATAATACGCACTACACTCTTTTTCCCTTAGCTATGGTTTTTCTCCCACTGGGTTTTCCCTAGCAAGGTTTTTAATGAGGCGGTATCCAAAGCGTATTTTGAATGATGTACAATCAAGGGGGAATGTTATGAATATATTAATTATATTGATTGTACTTAATACCATTAATCATCATAATCATCACCTTTATGATTATTCTTGTAACACCTAATATGTACTTAATAGCATTCATGTTAAGGTCCCTATAAATAGAGGTACCTAATGTAATGGTAAGACACACCAATAACAAGTTCCATCTCTTCCTCTCATACTCTCATTGTTCCTTTGCTTATTGTTCTTATTGTGCTATTAGGCTTGTTATTTAACACCAATAAGTATATGAATGTTGTCCATTTGAGTTAATCAACATGTTTGTGCCTAATTAAAATTGGGAAAAAGAAAAGTAATAATAGAACTTAGGGGTGGCAACCTTGTCACACCTTGCCTCAACAATTAACAAAATCAATCAATAAAATGTTCACAACACATTTTATACCACAACATTTCTCAATATCATTTTTTAATGACAATCTTGGTACCAAAAAAATTAATTATATTTTTTACTTATTTTATTTTTATAAAGTAAAGAGTAAATTACAAATGGTACTTGTTTTAATATAAGCAACAAACAAACACACCATTTTCATTTTGTTTCTTCCCCATCTCACAACTCCATCTCTCCTCTCTTCAAAACCCTAGCCGCCACCCTTGGCCGGCCACCAAAGCCTCCACCGCCGGTCACCACACCTCACGACCACCACCACCATCATAACCCTCTCCTCATCCTCTACACATCTACGTAACACACGCGCCCTAAATCCATCAAAAACACCATGAACCTACAATATTCGAACAAGAAAAAAATGTTAGAAAAGTCAGATAATTACCAAGTCAAAGTGCTGACCTTTGCCGTCCAACCCCACATCGTAGTATTTCACTTCATCACGACACAACATATGTCATCACATCTTGGTTGTACCATGTTATCCACTTTTCCGTACCTTAAATTCCATCTTCATTTCTTTAGTACAAATTTAGTTAAGGATAAAATAAAAAGTGAGATTTCAAAGGGATTTTTTTTTTTTTTTTTTTTTTTTTTTTTTTTTTGAAATCAAGCCCAACGTTCCATTTTCATTGAATGCCAACGTTCCCTTTTTTCTTGGAAAAGATCTCACCGAATCGGTGAGATATACCGATTGAAGCACCGCATTAGACATGCCGAAGGACTGGCGGCCCATCTTGCCGAGCGGTATTCCTTGCCGAGCCAGTTTTGCCGAGAGATTGCCACCCCCTTAGAGGTTCAATGCTAGTTTGCCATAATGGCGTTTTTTAGTTAAAAACTATCACATGAAATAATAATTATATAGTTTCATGACAGAAAGGTAGTTAATGTTGAGTTTGAGTAGAGTAAATGAAGAGCCCTCTTTAAAAATAAAATAAGTGAATAAAAAGTTGTTTTTTTTTTTTTTTGTAGAAAGTTGTTTTTAATCCCACATTGGTAATAGAAAGAAAAACTTGATATATTATATACTAAAGTCATGTTGGTTGGATAAGTTGATATTAATATTATGTTATTGGTGTGATGATACCTGGTTAGAACAAACTTCTAGTCTCTTCTCATCACATCACTAACTTGTGTGATTTATTAACTTTTTGTGTGTTAGAAAAAGGTTTTGTTCTTGACTTTCAAAGCATTTATACTTATTGTTAGATCATTTCATAGTTAAAAATCTTCTTATTGTTGGATTTATACATCCAGCATGCTTATGTATATTTTGAACATAATTAGATTTAAAGCATCCGAATTTCACAAACTAGACAAGACTATCGAGCGACCAAAAAGATCGTGTCATTCGTTTGGTTCTCGAACGTTTATTTTCGATCATTGGTTAAGTCATATCGATGAAACACGTTACGAACATCATGATCATGTTATTGTGAAGAAGCCGTGTTTAAGACCAATTATTTCAAGTGGTGTCAGGCTTTTGCGAGGTCATTAATTATTTGGTGGGATACTCGGATATAGTATTGATTCACTTGCATAACGACGGTTCTATGTTTTTTTTAGTATCAATGGTAGCGCGATGGTAATCAATTTGACTGATACGGCTCGAAAGTTTTTCAAGAACTTGGTGAGGGCATTAGAAAATGATCTTTAAGAGGTTGACGATTATGATCTTTCATACCGGTGGGTATTTTTTGATACTTAATGACGTAATTATGTGAATTTCTACTTAGTTTCTTTGGTTTCATTTATGACATGGATGCAATCTTAACATGCTTGATTGTGTTATTTTCATATTTCTAATAATGATCCCACTGTTATTTTTGATGTGGTTGTTTCTAGCTAGTGGAAACCAAAATACGTTACAAAATGAGGTTTTATACAAACAATCACTGGAATAATTTAGATAAAAGACTACAATACTTTATGCCAATGCTAAAGTGTATATTTGCATAAGACTAAATCTTGGCAACATGATCAAGTCCTTCAAGAATTTTAAAGAAAAGCTTATACATCCTCATAAGATCGTCCATTTTAATATTTGGAATTAAGTTTTTAAGTGCTGAAAAGTGGGAAGTTTTAATATTAGGTTTATTCAAGATATTATTTGTCACAACAATAATAAGAGTCTCAACGTGAAACAAAAATCTATTTGGCAAGCAGTGCGTTGGTTGATGCAATATCTTGTGTGGTGCTCACGAAACAATTGAGGGTGTTTGAAAATAAGTTCTTACATTTTTTGGATATCTAGTAGACCAAGAGTAGCGATTTCATCATGGTTAGATTGGTGCTCGGATCTGACTTAAAATCTGCAAGTTATAAAAGGTTTTCTTTTGGACTTTGGATAGTGAGCATCCAGTTTTCAGTTAATGCTACTGCCACAGAAAAAAAAAAAAAAAAAAAAAAATGGTTTAGTCTCTTGAATTGTGTATTTGTATTTCAACAACAGAAGATATTTTCTATAGCAAATGGTGGCAACTGGTTTTTATTATTCATGCAAAAGTCTCATTTGGTTATGTATGACTTTTGTATGGAGGTAGGCTCAGGAAGCTTTAGTCTATAGATCTCTTGGTTCTGATTATCGGTTAGATAGTTCCATATTGTTACATTAGGGTCGATCGTTTGTTTGTTGGATAGTTCCATATTGTATCATCTTCCTGGTTAGTAGCGCGCGTGGTCAACATCGATGTGACATGTCCATTGAAAACTATTGCTAAAGCCACCAAGCTGCCATGATAGCAGTTCAGTTAAGTTCTAATTTAGTAAGTCACTAAACAATCAAAAATGAAATTTAATCAAACACCGACATTTCCATTTAACCTGGTGCTAAAGAAGTCTCATCGTAGTTTTAAAACTCAAAAATTCAAATTCTAAAGCTGAAAATAATCAGATAGCACGAAACTACAAATATACTAACCATTATAGTACTATAAATTAGCTTGAAATAGGCGGAAATCACTAACGGGGTGTTTGTTTCGGCTTATATAGCCGGCTTATGGCTTTTTACTTTTGGGCGTATGTTTCATAAGCTCACTTTTTGTGACTTATTGTCAAACTTTTTGGCTTATAGAATTTTTTATTTTATTTTATTTTTTAGGTAAACATGGTTTTTGACATTTTGGCCGACTAATCCACGGGCCGGGTTGTTTGAACCCACCGCCACACAAACTCAAACGAGGTAAAACCCTCCCTTTTCAGGAGGCTTTACGACATGATACACTTATATAAGCAAGAAAGTTTTAAAATAAGCCATAAAAATTAAGCTTATGAAACATACGCCAAAACCAGCTATATAAGCCCTATCTTATTGTTTTGTAATTCTACTTCTTTGCTAGTGTTTTTTGAAATAAAATCGCCGTTCGGAAAAAAAAAATATGGTACAAATATACTAACTATTCACCTAGATATTATTTCATAGTAAAAGAGAAAGTTAAACTAAGACTTGATTATCCCATATAGGTAATAGAAAGAAAACGTTGGTAGCTTATATACTATGGTTATGTTGGTTGAGTATGTTGAGATTAATATTATGTTATTCTTATAGACACGAGCATGCCAGTATTAAATTGGCATGTTCGCTTCCACAAGGATAACTCGTATTATTCATAAACTTTTTGTGTTTTATTTATGATATTTGAAGCATTTACTTTTAATTACATGTTATTAGTTATAATGCTCGCGCACGCGCGGGTTTTTTTAAAATTTTTTGAATCATATATTTTTATTTATTAAAAAACAAATAATTTAATCTTTGTTTTGTTTGATTTATGATGTTTAATTATAGGCTTTTATTATTAAAAATAATTATTTAAAAATTTTGATCCTATTATTAATTGCATCTTATTTAAATTTTTTGTATTTATCTTCTACTTGTATTATGGATAAATATAAAATGTTACCTAATAAGAAAATAATCTTTTTTTTTAAATAAAATTATTACTAAATAATGTATGAATTAATTTTTTGAAATGTAAAATTCCCAATAGGGTTTTGTTTTATTAGGAATAAGATTTGTTTTGTTTGATTTATAATGTTTAATTATAGTTTTTTATTATTAAAGATAATTATTTAAAAATTTTGATCATATTATTAATTGCATCTTATCTATATTTTTTGTATTTATCTTCTACTTGTGTTATAGATAAATATAAAATGTTACCTAATAAGTAAATAATCTTTTTTTTTTAAATAAAATCTTTTTCCTAATAAAATAAAACCCTTAGTAGGAACTTTTTAATCAAATCATACTTATTTAGGTAATATTCTCTTTAATTATTATTGTTCTTTTTAATTATGCAAAGCTAAAAGATCCCAAATACTTCCTCATTTGGCAATGACGTTTATACATTCGTTTTTATGAAAAAATAGAACTAAAAAGTATATGTGTCATAAATGTAAAAAATTGAAACTTCGAAAAAGCGGAGTAATATACAAACACTTGAGGGGTTAAAGCTAAACTTTTGACAAACAAAATCCCCAAGCGATTCACAGTCGAGCCACACAAACTTGCGACTTGGTCGAACCCTAAATCAAAAGCATATCTTCTAAATCAACATAACCTAATCTAATTCATGGAGGATATGTTCCTCGGTTAAAAAGTTGAAGGTATGTTAATCTTTGACTCATTGATTGAAAGCCTTGATTTTGGTTGGTTTTTTTAAACAATATCTCGGTTTCTTTTAGTAGTAGTTAGAGTAGTCATAGTTTCTGATGATATTTTAATGATTCTTGATAGATTGATTTTAGAAGCTAACTCGACTGCCTAATTGAAGATATACTGCAACCTAAAGAAACCTTAATCTCCACCAAAACAAAAGGTTTAATTTTTATTGTTCCATTCTTATCACAAGTAAAACAAATAATTGCTTTTAAATAAGTTTGACATTAAGATGTTTTTTTATTGAGTCCAAGAATACCAGTTTGTTAATTTATCAAGAATACCCCTTTGTTTCTTTTCGAGGTTGTTAATGTGTTTAATTGACTAATTAATGGGTCTGTATGATATGGCTGTTTTCAAGTTGATTTAATTTTGTTATGATGAAACTAGGTACAAGTTTGCTATATATTAGAATTATGTCAAGGTCTGATGATATGTTATTTATCGATAAAAAAGATTAATTGTTTTTGATGATGCTGATTATTATTTTGTCGTCAATAATAGTCACATTTTTCGATCCTCAATCTTCATAGTTCATACACTTTTAGGAGTTGCTAAATATATACCGACCACCAACGGGTACCACTATATTTAATTGTAGACATTCATGATGTGCAATTAATCATTCAGGTTGGATACAACTTTAACTAATTAGTGCACATTATTCTTTCTTTATTAACTTCGATTAATTTTTCGTACCCCACGGGACGTCGAAGACTTTATTCATCAATCTGAAAGGACAGGAAGAGCAGGTAATTCTAAAAGAGCAACGTTTCAGCATTAGATTATCGTTTTATTTTTGTTGGTAACATTGCTTCCTGATCTATCACTTACTAATTTCTTAACGACCTCTTTCTCAAATTATATTAGATGATGCATTTACTTTATGTGGTTCCATCTCAACTACAAATACCAGTTAAAAAAGTTACAGTTTGCTTATATGCCTATAAATAATTAGTCTTACGTTAATTTGTAACCATCTCGAAAAGCTTTGTACATCACAAACGTGTATGATTCAGCTACAAGATTGTTACAAACAAATGCATTAGCTACTAACAAGAAGTTTTGAACCACCTTATCTTGCAAATGTTCTGTTATACTAACTTTTTTAATAAACACCTTCGTCATAGAGTACAGATTTGGTCCTCGAATGCAATCTCAGCCTCTAAACAACCGCTCTGGAAATTGACGACCTTTTCAGTTTGTTTCATTAAAGAGCTGATATCTGCAAGTCTGCAATACATGATAGCTGGCTAAAGAATTATTAATACTTTGTTCCATTCTTACGCATATCTGCAACTGATATATGATGATAAATTGGCAATGTGTTATTAGCATAACTTACAAAACATATTCCATTATTCAAGTATTGTTCTGCTATGAAGTCATATTAATTTACACCGATATAAAAAGAGCCTACTGACCAGAATGTGAACGCCTTGGTTTCTATTAGATGTGACTACATTATACACGAGATTCTTATCAATAGATTGTGAGAACTACTATATTGTGCAGTCGCGCATTAGATGATGATGTTTGGTTGACCCATCAACAAGATTAACAGAAGTACAAATCCCAATGACTTTGGTGGCATTTTTCATCATTAATTGGTTTGCTTATATTATTGACATTTTGTTAAAAGACATCTAAAAAGAATATAATTTGACTTGAGTTCAAAGTCGCATGCCTTCGTAAGAAGCACCTCTCTCCCAAGATGAGACACATTCTAATAGTAAAACCTGCTACAATGTCATCTTGATTTGTGTGCTACGGTGTCATCTTGATTTGTGTTAAGAGTTATGTTGTAATTTAATGGTGCAGGCCGCGACTGTAAAATTTGGCGTTCTTTATTTGGGAGACCTCAACTAGCATTTGACCTTGATAGCCCCGACATTCCACAGGTAACTCCGTAACTATATATCAACCTGCCATGCTTCCATTAGTTGAGAAAATACTGACAAACATTCAAAGACGACTTAGCAGCATAAGAAGTCACGGCTTGGCTGAGGAAGGAAAATGGCCAACTATTTGCTGATGTTATATGGGATTTTTTTTTTTTTTTTTTTTTTTTTTTTTTTTTTTACAATGTATGCAAATCGTTTTAATTTATATTTGATATATGTAGTTGACATTTTAATTAACAATGTTCTGAATACAATATAAAAGTGGAATGGGGCAAGGGTTTGGCTCAAAAGACAGAAGCAAAGCCAAGAATAGGAAGAGCTAGAACTTGAGAAAGCCAAGTCTTTTGCAACGACAAGGTAATTAAGGTCTTTTAATATGTTTTTTAATTTTTAGTACATGTAGAATATCTGAACAACCGTTATTAACCTTATAACCATAAGAACCCAATGGTAATCGCTTCAACATAAGAGCTTGATTATTTAGTGTGAGATTGATTTTGAAAGATATCATTTATTCATTGTAACCAATTTGCAAGATGTATATGTGTTTCTTGACTTTCATAATGGTGTTGGATTGAATGGTTCCTAAATCTTTTATGTTTTCTTATAGGATATTTGGTGGATCAAGATCATAATGATATTACCTTTCCCAAGGCTTCAAATACTTCCAGTTAAGTTTCTTATGTATCACAAATACCGACATGCTATTGTTTTATATGTTTGTTTGGTGTGACATTCTCTTTGACTTGGTTGAAGTCCAGTCCATTCATTTTAGTGTGATTCAATAATGGAAATTATCTTGCGGATGTAAGAAATGTTACTTGGTTTTAGATAAAAGAAAATGATAAGTGATGCATCTATACTAATTATGGTTTATTATACGTACATTACATATGTTTTTTAATATCTTTTATTGCTCTGAATGGGTATTTTTTGTGATTTTTTGTTAACTTTGCAGCATACAGCATTAGATCAAGGACTACTATATGCCGATGCAAACTATGAATTTTGAAAGGGACCTGCTAATGATTCATTAGGGTTGATAATGGTACGTGCTCTTTTATTTATTTTTCGTGAACACTTACTGTGTCAAAAATGATTATGAAAATTCAATGTGTATTCATATAGGATATTGGAATTTGACCCCGAATCGGTTGAATTTACCCATTCTGACCCATTTTGTGTTGAAAGGGTCTTAGGTACTGCAAAGAAAAAAGAAGGATTATATATAATTATATTGATATTGATGACTAGAGTAGAATGTGCCAACAAGGTATAGACACTTAAGTAATTGTCATATATATGTATTCGACTGTTTTTGTTATGTGATATTTGCAATGGCAGCACAGATAAATATAAAGCTTTGTACTAAGTTCTCTATTACTTATTACTGGATCATCTTATGGGCCCCGCCTTATAATTTTGTTGCCGGCCGTTGGAATGGAAAAAAGAGAATATTGAATTTACTCCTATTAATGATGGAAGGACCGCTGAACGATTGCTCAAATGGATTAATACACAATTAGGAAGGTATTTTGAAGAATTTATAATTAATTCTTCTTTGGTGTATGCTTGTGTTGTAACTTTATGTTTCATTTTTCTGTTTAGCTCATATAGGTTTGAAGATGCAAAATTTGAAAATGATAAGCTTCCTCACTCAAATGCCTCGGACTCTGAACAGGTTAACAGCAAAGTGAATTTATTTCTTTATGAAAGTTTAGGCGAAGTGACTAATATTTTTAAATGTATTAGATTGCACGTGCTATATATGATGTTGAAGAGGCTACAAATGTTGCATTCGACATCATTTTGGAGAACGAGGTTAACATTCTCCATCGATTTCACGGTCTCAAATTTATAGCGTGAATTTCACGGATTAGAGAACTCTATATCATTCATAGCAATCTTATATATTGGAAGCCATCATATCGGTCTGTTCTTTGATGAGGCAAAAGGAAGAAATTGGGAGTCAAGTATTATAAGACTAAAGCAGTTTTAGTCAACAATTCCAACACCCATCTAAGTTTTGTGGTAATTTAGTTAATATAGTCATATATAAGAACCTTACATACTGCAATGCATGTCTCGATTTGCCCATTCTTCCAAAATACAGTAAGGATCCAGCGAAAAAGTTCTACTAGATTTTGCGACGATTGACCAAATCAATCAGAATGCCCACCATGTTATTCATTTTTTTGTTTAAACATTTTTAATCATTTAGGATTTCCTCATGTTGTCTATTAAAGAAAGCCTGCCTATGTTATAATAATTTATCATAAATATGTTTGATTTTTGTTTGCTTTCATTTTATTCTACCTGATCATAGTTCTTAGATTTACCAATAAAAACTTATGAAGGAGTAGTATTTTAAAGTCTCATGAGGAAAGTAAATATGACAAAACTATTGAGGGTTTTTTTTTTTTTTTTTTTTTTTTTTTTTTTTTTTTTTTTTTTTGTCTCATGTAGCTACATTTGCAGGCAATTCAAAAAAGATCGCCATTGACAGAGAGGTCAACAGAGATAGCAAAGTTGCATGAAATTTTTTTATAATAATTAGGGTTAATGGCATATAATAGCAACGTACTTACCCTTAATTCAGGTTGACAAAGTTGCTGAATTCAGGTTGATCAAGAGGCAGTCTTGGAAAGAGTTTATCTTTGTATTTTTTATGAATTGAGTGGGAATGTCTTTTGGTAATAAAATGTCATTAAACAACGAAGTGCGGAAAGAACAGTTGCGGCTTCTCAGTCACGGCACACCACACAGAACCCGGTTTAATCTCTAGAAAAATATGTTACCTTATGGGATTTGGCTTACTTACGTAAGAGTAAGTAAACCAACATAAATTTATTATTGATTTTTAACTATAAATACACAAAGTATCAAAAACTCGTGCGTACACTACTAGAATTAGCAAATAACTTATTCAAAAATCTAACAAAAGCTTCGGAGAGGTGCTTTTAACTTTTTTAATATGAATCGACCAAATATTGTTCGTGAGAAGGTATTTCATTCCTCTATCACATATATATTTTTAAGCTCTAAACAAAGCTTTTACTACGAGATTGACAAAAGAAGTTACAAAGGCCTAAGAGACACTGTTAGATATATATGTTGCTTAATCACCTTATTTGAATTTTCATTATTACCATGGTAAGAAAACTTACATTAACATTTTTGGCATCTAACACAAATATATAAATTCTAAAAAAGTTAAAATAAAAACAAGTATCCACAAAGATAAATATTTCCATTAAAGAATGAACAAAAGCAAAAGATATTACTAATTGAAATTTATGTCAAAACCCCGTGCGTGCACGGGTATTATAACTAGTTATTACTGTACTAAATAAGGTATGAATCCATTTTTTTTAAATGGAAAATTCCCAATAAGTGTTTTATTTTATTATATAAAAGATTTTATCATAAGATAGTTTCATGATTAAAAAACCATTTATTTGTTTGATTTTAAGCATCAAACTTTTATATGTTTATTTTTAATGTAGTAAGATTTAAAGCATCCGGATTTTAGATGAATATTTTGAGAGTTACATCATTTCAGGGTTTTTTTCTTTTTTTATTATTTTTTTATTTTTTATTATTATTATTATTTTTATTTTTTAAGACTGTATTGTGACTTTGCAGCAATTGTTTGAAACCACTGTTCTTCATCTATATATAGTTACATAGAAGTTACAAACACTAAGAAATTTCAAAAGAATAATAATTGGTTCTAAAGCAAATATTGTCCAAAGATAAAATGGGGACGGAACCAGGACACAAAGTGACAAGGTGCATATAAGAAACCGCGTACATAACATGAAAGTAGGGTTATATGTGAAATTAATCCAACATAATATTACGCTACAAAAATTCAAGATTGTCTGAGATCATTCCCTTGTTCTGTCACTGTATGCAAGTAATTATAGCTAAGGATGTGATGATTTCATATGTATTTGATTTCTTATACAACTGATTATACTATGGCTAAGATCAAATTTGGAGATTATGGGAGTAACGGATTGAGCAGTAAAGACAATATCTTAGAAGTTGGTATATAAAAATTATTGAATTAGTAGCCCAGACTCAATTTTATGCTTCTCACTTGGCATACATATTGGTACATAGAATGTTCCATTATAGTTCAAAGTCTTCTAGATATTAATGAGTCTATGTGCTAATCAAACTGATCCACCTCTCAGTTTCATTTATGAATCCTTCTTTTGTTTTGAAATACCAACAAATATTGGAAAGCTGTGTCTTCTCCATTTGGGTCACTCATCATATTTGTGACAAATCAAAATTGAAACAATAGTAACAATAGAACCTACATTTAATTTGAGGAGGTTCAATGCTGGGTTGCCATAAAGGTATTTTCTAGTTAAAAATTATTAGCCGGAAAAATAACTGTATAGTTTGATGATAAAAAGATAGTTAGACTTGAGTTTGAGTAGAGAACTAGAGATTAAAAAAAAAAAAAAAAAAAAAAAAAAAAAAAAAAAAAAAAAGTGAATAGTATACACGTGTTGATGCATTTTCTTGGTAGCAAGTTGATTTTGATCCCACATTGATAGTAGAAAGAAAAACTTGATAGCTTAAATACGAAAGTCATGTTGGCTGCATAACTTGTGATTTATTAACTTTTTATGGATTTAAGAAAAGCTTTTTTGTTCATGATATTCAAAGTATTTATAGTTATCTTAAATGTTAGATCCTTTCATGGTTAAAAAGCTTCTTATTGTTAAATTTGAACAACCAGCTTGCATATGTATATTTTGAACATAATGAGATTTTATGCATCGGAGTTTCACAAACTAGACAAGACTATCGACCAAAAAGGTCGTGTTCATATCGATCAAACATCAGGTTATTGTGAAGAAGCCGTGTTAAAGACCAATTATTTGAAGTGGTGTATCGGGTTTTTGCGAGGTCTTTATTTGGTGGGATATACGGTATTGATTCACTTGCATAACGATGGTTCTGTATTGTTTTAGAACATCGATGCATGGTAACCTGATGGTAACTGGTTTGATCAATCGTCAAAGAAGTGAATGCAAAATGCAATACTAATTCATTAAGAAAAAAAAGAGCAAATGGGACAAAAGGCAAAAGTGCTGTTTTACCTTTAAATAAGTGAAGCCTCAATTAGCATTCGCATAGAACGAAGTCAACAAACCTTTTAGCAAATCTGCACAACTAGAAAATAGCTTTCAGATGATATTTAATACAACAGCTTATTAGTGTTCTATTTGATCATCCTCACACCTAGTCATTGTAACCACATTGAACATTTGTAACATCTAAAATACATATACACGTAGTAGAAGAAGTATACACCTCCAGTTTTTTAGAGTTTAATAACTGTGAAAAATGTATATATGATAGAAAACAAAGATTACAAATTAAATTATATGAAAGTTGTAAGTTGTCCATGTGGGTTCGATACTGAAATCATAAGCTAAAAGAGCTTTTTTGGTTAAATATTACGAAAGCTGTCAGTTTCAATACGAAAGCAGGTAGTTAAGCTAGAGTTGAGTGAAGGTAAATAAGACAGATAGCTTATATGTGTTGATACATTTTTTTCATAGAAAGTTGTGTTTGATTATCCCACATTGGTAATTGAAAGAAAACTTTGGTAACTTATATACTAAGGTTATATTTGTTGGGTGTGTTAGATATTAATATTATGTTATTCTTCGTGATGTATAGAGCCAGTAAGTAAATTGGCTTGTTTGCTATCACAAAGGATAACTCGTATTATTCATTAACTTTTTGTTTGTTTTATTTATGATATTTTACATTTACATGCTATTTTGTTATTAGATCGCTTCATAATTAAAAAGCTTTTTACCTATTGGGCTTAAAGCATTAAACGTTTGTTATTTTATCGTTAAATCGCTTCATTAGAAAGAAAAAAATAATAATAATAAAAATAAAAATTGTTTGTTGGATTTAAAACATCAAACTTTACATGTTTATTTTGAATGTACTGAGATTTAAAGCATCCGGATTTTAGATGAATATTTTGAGCGTTAGATCATTACTTGGCCTTTGCAGCAACTGTTTGAAACCTCTATTCTTTGTCTACGTACATATATCTAGTTACACAGAAGTAATAACAAAGATTAATTAACAATAGATTATAGCTAAGGATGTGATGATTTCATCCGTATATGAACATTTCTTAAATAAATTTATAGAGAAAGTCGAATGATATACCATTTAGTATGTGAGGCTCACACTTGTATTTTTTTTTTTTTTTTTTTTTTTAAGTAAATATAAATAAAACTACAAAGTTTTGGGTTCATCTATGGTGTCAATTGACCAATAAAACATTTTAAGGTAAATCTAATTGCAATTCAAACTCTCCAAAAATTGAAATAATAAAACCAAAAGACAACACAAACCATGCAAAGAAACAAAAGTAGGCGTTAATCAAAATCAACGTCGATTTTTTTTTTCCTCTGATACAAGTTTAGATAGTACAATTCGGTGTTGACAAATCACGAAAATAGTAGCCCAACTCAATTTCATGCTTCTTACTTGGCATATTGGTACATAGAATGTTCCATGACCATAGTTCAAAGTCTTCTAGATATAAATAACGTTAGAGTCTATGTGCATAACAAACGAATCCACAATATCCACCTCTTAATGTCATTTAAAGAATGCATTTTTTTTTATATAAATACCAATAAGTATATGAATGTTGTCCATTTGAGTTAATCCACATGTTTGTGCCAAATTGAAATTGGGAAAAAGAAAAGTAATAATAGAACCTTGAGATTCAATGCTAGTTTGCCATAAAGGCGTTTTTTAGTTAAAATTATCACATGAAATAATAATCAGATAGTTTCATGACAAAAAAGAAGTTAAAGTTGAGTTTGAGTAGAGTAAATAAAGAGCCCTCTTCAAAAATAAAATAAGTGAATGGCCTATTCATGTTGATGCATTTTTTTGGTAGAAAGTTGTTGTTATACCACATTGGTAATAGAAAGAAAAACTTGATATCATATATACTAAAGTCATGTTGGTTGGATAAGTTGATATTAATATTATGTTATTGGTGTGATGACAAGTGGTTAGAATAAATTTCTAGTCTATTATCTTCGCATCACTAATGTAACACCCCCAAAATACCGCAGCGGAAGATTGTGTCTAAGTTCCATGCACTAGCTATCGCCTTACTAACCTGAGATAAACATGCTAAAGTATCAACACAATGGTTGGTGAGTTCATAGAGTTTGTCTTAAAACAGTTGAAAAGCCTTTAAAGAATGTTCACACAGCAAAGGCATTGTGAATCCACTCAGTTGCAAGTCCCGCCCATAACAACACTTGCAACCTGTGTGTTCACAACCCACTGCTAAAATATAGTACATATTATAGTCAAACATACAAATAGTCTTAATAGTTCACATAATTGCACTTAGTGTTGCTCCGTCAACAAAGGAGACTTTATGATGCTCACAAGGAAGGTAATAGCATTGGTTCTACTTCATCTCCGAAACCCAATGCATGTGTTATCACAAGGAGACTTTTAGACTAAAATGCACATACTGGGAGCCTCTTCCCAAAGACCTACTGGGAGCCACTTCCCAAAGATAACTGGGAGCCACTTCCCAAAGACTACTACTAGCCACTAAATGAATAACGCAATTAAGTATAATGCATTCAAGAATAACACAAATAAGTTTATCATAATCATGTATGTCTACAATCAAGTATAAATGTTTTGAGTATTTGTACAAGTAAGCAAGTAGTTGAGCATGTATCTCCCCCAAAGAGTTAAAACAAGTATGAAAAGAGTAGGGGTTATGACTCACCTTAAGCTTATGTAATGAGAAATGAAAGTGGTAGTCGAATCGCGAAAGTCTCTAAGAGCAGCCTATAATAGAACGTTGCGACTTAGGTTTGGAGTAACGTCTAAGAATATGAATAATTGCCTATATATGTCTTGCATAATGTTCATGATGTAGTACTTAGTATATAGTGTAAGTCTTTGAATATAAATAGTTTATGAAACATGTATAGGTTGTATATCTCTTACTACCGTTCAGGCCGACATAATTCAGAAGTCATGGAGTAAACGTTCGAGGAGCCAGAACACTTTAATTCGTAAATCCACAACTTATCTCGACGGCTTACTTAATGAACTCCTCACATGAGGCTCCCTACTATTGTAGTATTTGATAAAATATATATAAGTTTTGATCCGAAAAGTTACATGGTTTTTAGCCGCGGCTTTGCCGTGACCTTGGTCATTGTTTCCATGGTCTTGGCTTTAGGTCATTAGACCTCTTGATCTTAGTAAACCATAACTATTATATAGTGACTTTGCTATATAAAATAGCTGTTAAGAAACTGAAGAAAACCTCATTCGTTATTGGTTTTCTGGATATGTGCTCCTGAGTTTTTGAAGAAAACGTGATTCCGGACAATTTTCGTGTTTTAACTTTTTCTGGAAACGGACCAAAAGGGCCTCTTTTTGCGTGTTTAAGGTTCTGTTACAGAAACATTTGGACAGTTTTGCCGCAAGGTTTCGCTAACTTCTTTAGGCCATAACTTTTGACTCGGGTACTCGTTTTG
Organism: Artemisia argyi; assembly: GCA_030686995.1. Classification (NCBI taxonomy): domain Eukaryota; kingdom Viridiplantae; phylum Streptophyta; class Magnoliopsida; order Asterales; family Asteraceae; genus Artemisia; species Artemisia argyi. The sequence continues at coordinate 180,787,457 of CM060705.1, forward strand.
GGTGATTCAAATTGCTATGTTTTCCTTGTTAAGTCCTCTCTAACAGTAGGTAAGTGTCAACTATCATAGTTATACTATTTTGGTCATGGTTCTCCATAAAAGTCACTAGTTTACTTGTTTAAATAACATAAGTTAACATATATATACCATAACTTGTTTTACTAGTTTTTATACATCATGAACATAATACAAAGACCATATATATCATGAAAGAAACATAATAAGCATGAAAATGATATTGAGCAAGAAAGTGTAATAGGGTTTCTTACAACTTTTGGCTTTCTAAAAAAAGGAAGTTAAGAACAAGGATTAGGACTTTGATTGAGCAAGCTTCTCTTTTTGCAATCTTTGATAAACCGAGGTTATATGAAGATTATAACGACGCCTTCTTGAAAGTACTAAGCTATTTGAAGATTATAACTACGTCTTTTTGGAGACTTTAAAGTTATAACAACTTTTCTTAGAAAATTTTCAAGATTGAAGATCAAACACTAGTTTTCTATAAAAAAACTAGTTAACTTTCTTACAAAATATAAGAAAAGTGCCTTAGGTTTTAGGACTTGAAGGTTATAAGAAGGTGTGTGCAAGGTTTCTATGTGTTTCTAATTGGCTATTTATAGGATGAGAAAAATAGTTAACCATATATTGGGTTAGAATTTAACCATGGTTAAGTTTACACTTGTAAACATCCTAGAGATCAATGGTTAAGATTAAGCCGTCTTTCATGGTGACTAGCCAAAAATGCCACCTAGGGCAATAGTAAGGAGGTTAAGAGTTCTAGTTTTCTATCTTGTCTTACGGAGTGAGTTTTGGTCCCGGTAATCGCTAACGGTAAGTCGTTAAGTCATGAAACTTAAAATCGGGTATTCTAAAAATATGAAACTTATAAATATGTTAAAACTTATTAATATAACCTATCTTAGCATATTTAATGAGTGGCAAGTTCTATCGGGTTGCTTAAACGCTGCTAAAACTGGAAACGCGGGTCTAAAATGCGTAATTCGCGTAAAACGCTGAACTGGAAAACGTAAAATTCCAAAACTTTTGGAATTGTCGTAAAATGAGAGAAAATCATATTTCTATTGTTTATAGCGTTTTATGGACATATCGGGATGCTGGAATGACGTTTAAACCTAAAAGTAAATCTCGGACACGGTTTTGTGATTTTTGCAAAAATGATCCGACGAGTGTCAAATTCTCGGATTATCATTAAAATAGTTTAACTTATGAGAATATGAAATAAAAATTTTGGGAGTGAATAGTGAAAGTGAATAGTAAAAAGTGAATAGTAATCCGAAAATGCGAATTGTTACAGTCTCTACCCCTTAAGGGAACTTCGTCCCGAAGTTCTGTTGATGTTAACTACTTACGGTGTGTCTAAGAGAATTTGGGGTTTCAGGATCTCTAAAATAGTGGTGTTTACTCTGATTCATCTAAGATTGTGGTTAAGGAGTCGTATCGGATGCAAATAAGCCCACTTATTTATAACTCATTACTTACATAAAGAAGCGTCCAACTTTATGTAAGTAAGGGATCATAAACTTATGGTTCGGTGATTTACAGTTTCTTTATTTAAATAATGAGGCGTCCCAATCCATTTAAATAAGGAGATTCTAAATCATTCTACTTAAGAATTCCCGACACAAAAACTCGCTTTCTGAGACAGATAGTAAGATAATCAAGTCAACAAATCCCTAAAGCTAAGTAATAATATTATTTAACTCAAACCTTATGTCTCATCAAACAAGAACTGTCACAAGATCAAGTTAAATAATTAGTTATTACTGAGCTCCATATTTTTAATGACTCGACTAAATTCTGGGGTTCCTTATAATACTAAAGTCATATCATCTAACAGCGTGAAACTAAACCAATAACTAACAAAAAGCATATGTGTATGTAGTGTGTGTAAGGCAAATAAAGAGGATGGTCTTAACGTATATAGCAGTTATAGTCTAGGCACTAAATGCAACCTAGTTCTCTATAACCAAGGCTCTGGTACCAATCTGTAACACGCCAAAAATACCGCAGCAGAAGACTGTGTCACTGGGGTGCTACTTCATAATACAAAGTACAAGTTATAGAAAACGACCTCTAAATGAGATATTTTGAAAAGTTACCATTCGATTAATGAATTCAAAGTTATAAACATGAGATTCCAAAGTATGATACATAAATGTATACAAAATATTTTGAATGGTAAACGATAAAAAGTGTAAGTCTTCAGAATATGCAGCTTGACTCTAAGTTTCATGCACTGGCTATCGCCTTACTAACCTGAGATAAACATGCTAAAGTGTCAACACAATGGTTGGTGAGTTCATAGAGTTTGTCTTAAAACAGTTGAAAAGCTTTTAAAGAATGTTCACACAACAAAGGCATTGTGAATCCACTCAGTTGCAAGTCCCGCCCATAACAACACTTGCAACCTGTGAGTTCACAACTCACTGCTAAAATATAGTACATATTATAGTCAAACATACAAATAGTCTTAATAGTTCACATAATTGCACTTAGTGTTGCTCCGTCAACAAAGGAGACATTATGATGCTCACAAGGAAGGTAATAGCATTGGTTCCACTTCATCTCCGAAACCTAATGCATGTGTTATCACAAGGAGACTTTTAGACTAAAATGCACATACTGGGAGCCTCTTCCCAAAGACCTACTCGGAGCCACTTCCCAAAGACTACTGGGAGCCTCTTCCCAAAGACCTACTCGGAGCCACTTCCCAAAGACTACTCGGAGCCACTTCCCAAAGATAACTGGGAGCCACTTCCCAAAGACTACTACTAGCCACTAAATGAATAACGCAATTAAATATAATGCATTCAAGAATAACACAAATAAGTTTATCATAATCATGTATGTCTACAATCAAGTATAAATGTTTTGAGTATTTGTACAAGTAAGCAAGTAGTTGAGCATGTATCTCTCCCAAAGAGTTAAAACAAGTATGAAAAGAGTAGGGGCTATGACTCACCTTAAGCTTATTTAGGAAAAGGTTTTGTTCATGACTTTCAAAGCATTTATAATTATCGCTAGATCATTTCATAGTTAAAAAGCTTCTTATTGTTGGATTTATACATCCAGCTTGTGTATGTATATTTTTAACATAATGAGATTTAAAGCATCTGAGTTTCACAAACTAGACAAGACTATCAAGCGACCAAAAAGATCGTGTCATTCGTTCGGTTCTCGAACATTTATTTTCGATCATTGGTTAAATCATATCGATGAAACACGTTACGAACATCATGATCAGGTTATTGTGAAGAAGCCGTGTTTAAGACCAATTATTTCAAGTGGCGTCGGGCTTTTGCGAGGTCATTAATTATTTTTTAGTATCGATGGTAACCGGTTTGATCAATCATCAAAGAATGACAATGCAATATGCAAATATTAATTATTTTTCTAGGAAAAAAAATTTTAAGAAAGAAAAAAAAGAAAAGGAGCAAATATGGGGTGGTATTGTGGTCTAGTGGGTGGGGCTTAACTAGTTAAGCGAGCCACAAGTGGGAGTAGTACCGGGTGGGTGACCACCCGGGAAGTCCTCACTTGTGGTCCACTTGCAGACCATTTGTTTCGGAGATATATTGCAATGATGGATTCGAAGCCCTTAGACCAAGCCGCTGGGGTTAGAATCCTGAGCATGGTCCGGTTTTCATCCGGCTGTTTCTCCAGCAAGGTAACTTGTGTGGAGGCAGTACGGTTTCCGGGGGAAACCCGTTACCACCTGAGATCAGCGTGGACCCGGTTCAGACAACATAGTCTGGCGGGGTGGCGATGGGGCCTTCGCTGTTCGCGAAGGTGGTCGATTCTAAGTTGAAATTCACATTTCAAAAAAAAAAATTATTTTTCTAGAAAGAATGTTCGTTTATGATCAATCGATGATTTCTAACCTTTAAAAAAAAAAAAAAAAAAAAAAAAAAAAAAAAAAAAAAAAAAAAATGGTTACTTGTGTGCTTTCTAGCCCGAGACGGTCACTCAGGTTCATGAGAATCAATACAAATGATCCAAAATATCACAAGTATTCTGTAAAAATGAAAAGCTGTTTATTGCTCTAAAAGTTACTGTACATATTATGAGTTTTTTAGGTGAGCATAGTAGTTTTAAAAATAATTTAACAGAATATGTACTTTTAAAAATATTTATAAAAAGGAAGTTTTTTTCATTACTCCTATCTAAATACATACGGTTATCAAATGTCACCACGTATATTAATACAAAACTCCAATATTAAGAACTTAAATCCCCAAATTGATCTTTTGAATTAGACGGAAGCTAAATTTGCAACCCAGTTTATATACCCACCAAATGTTGTGTGCTTAATTCCTTTCAAACATATGCTAGTTCCCTTTCTAATGACAGAAGTTCAATTGAAAAGGCGAAGTCTACTGTGAGAAAGGCGGTGGCAAAGATGGAGTGGAAGACACTCATTGCAACAATGGATGTGGATGCTTAGGTTTGTTTATATTCTCCCATTTCATAGGCTTCTCATTGCAACAATGGATGTGGATGTTTAGGTTTGTTTATATTCTCCCATTTCATAGGCTTTATCCTTTCGTTAGTAAAATAAATGAAGTAACATAATAAAACTTTCATATGATTCAAATGAGCGATTTGATGATTTAAGTTCTTAATATAGAGTTTTGTATCCATATATGTGGTGACATTTGATAACCGTATGTATTGGATAGGAGTTACAGAAAAACCTTCCTTTTTATAAATAACTTTAAAAGTACATATTTTGCTAAATTATTTTTAAAACTACTATGCTCACATAAAAAACACCATATTTAACATGCAATCTTTTTAAATCGACTAACTATGCTTGACCCTTCCCTGATGACTAGCTTCAAGAAATGCCCAGTTGACGCGGTGATTTTTCAACAATAGTTGAGTTAGGATTACCCGTTTTCTCAAATAGACTCACTTTAACCCCGGTCAACTGCACCTTTACACCAAAAAATGGTAGCACAAGAGCATGATCACACAAGAATCTTCACTCCTTCAAATCACACATATAATCATATGTTCGCAGATATTACCATTTTCTGATTCATAAATTATGTTGAAATCATATATATATATATGTACAATAAAGAAAATGACTGTTTCTTACACATCTTCTTACAAAAACCTCATTCACGAATAAAATTGGATCATTTGATATATCTTGCTATAACTATCTAACAAATCTAAAAACAAAACCTCAAAACATTAATCGTACTTATCATTCCAACACATAAGCATCGATATACAACGTCTTAGTATATAAAATCTTGTCTTCTGTTGTTTTGCCATAGTCAAACAACGTCGCGAGCTAGTAGGCTTCTTCCCTAGTCGTCTATGATATTGAGAAGATGATCTGACCAAATATGAATAAGTATTCATTTCTGTTTTCTGGTGATCGGCAATGTGAAATTATATATGGTCGTTGTAGTAGTAGCACAATGAAAATGAGTTTGCAATAGAGCACGCTAGTCTATGAATTTATATTAGTTAATGGTCACCCTGCATTTCATCTAGAAGCCTAGCCAAAGATGACTGACTAGTCACACTCATTCATATAGCGTAAAGTTAGCCGGCTTTCAATTATTCTAAGTTTAATAATCATCTAGTTGTATCTTGTCTTATTGTTAAAATGAATATTTAAGAGCTATCAATATGCATACATTACAAATTTCATCTTTCTGATTTAGTGTTTACTTACTTTTTCAGAAGAATTTTATATAATCCACGCCAACTATGTATTAGATACTAAAAGTTACTCGTATATCATTGACTATTAAGTTGACTTGATTATTAGTTAAAGACTTGTAAAGCAATTAATAAAGACAAATAACCTAGGTATTTTGATTATAAAGAGGCTAAAGATAACTATTTCCCTTAACCACAAGACATAAAGATATGCTAAATTTGTGCTTAAATTTGTGTGTCAGTGTGTTATTAATTTCTGAAATGATAGATCTAACCGACAAGATGTTGTCATTTATGTTTAGACACAAAACCAAACACGTCTTTAGGTCTCTCGGTTATTTCTCTCATAAAAATCCCATAAAGGTTTTGTAGAGAAACTCTCACCCTTGCATCTTTTGGGTGCCAAACGACCATTTCTCAAGGACTTAACCTCAAGCAATAAGCATCTGTCTCAGTGACTTGTAGTCAAAAACTTATGTTGAACCCATGATTTATTTTCACAAAACCTCCTTTGACCAATAAACAAGCATTTGCTATATATATATATTTTTTTTGGTAAAGGAAGTGTACCCGGTGAATATATTAATAAAATGAATAATGTACATGAAAAGAGCAGCTATGAACCACTCTTGACAAATACGAAACAACATGCTATGAACAGATTCAAAAGCATGACAACCAAAAACTAGCTAGAGAACCGGAAAGAAAAAACAAAGCAAGCTTAAACCTCTAGCACCAAAACACGACTAAAAAGCCATCAGCCTCCATAACTCAATTTCCACGTCTCCATAAGCTTTTTGACTCTCGCATTCTTTTTAAACTTGATAGAAGCTAACTTCAATCTTACTGAATCAAGAGCATACCGAGCGACTTGTTCTGTAGTCTGATCTCCTTTACCATGAATCCTGTAGTTACGTTCACGCCAAACAAAGTAAGACGTTGCTGCCAGAATTAAACGCCCCACAATAGTTTTCACAGATTTTCTTTTAGATATAGGCAAAATCCAATGCATTATATCATCCCAGTTAGATGAAACACGTGAAACACCAGCCACATCCAAGACTAACTGCCATACATTAGACGAGAATGAGCATTCGAAAAACAAATGCTCGTGAGAGTCTTTTTGCATTTTGCATAGCGGACAAGTAAGTAGGCTGATATCAACATCCTTTCCCATGTCCCATTGCTTAAGACGGTCTTGAGTTTTGAGTCTCTTTCGCAATACTAACCACAGGTGAATAGCATGTCTAGGAATTCCATAACTTGACCACACAAGATGAGACCATTCTTTCTCATTACCACGCTGCCGTATGGTATGCCAAACTTCAAGCGTAGAAAAGTCTTTAAGAATACCATCATGTGATTTCCAAAAGATTTTGTCGACCTGATCTTCATTAATAGTAGGAACTATAAGCTGAAATAAGTTCGGAATCCGGTTGAACCAAGCTATGGGCCACTCCATTCACCATCAGAAATACCATCACTAACCTTAGCATGAATGCGAAAGCCTGCACTTGCAATTGCACGATAAGAGACACGGTTTATAAGAGGGCAGTGAGTGTTCCAATTATCAAACCATATAGAGGTATTTTGACCATTCCCAATCACATGCCAAAAATGGGGCCAAAGTACATTATGGATTTGAAGCAGCTTACGCCAACCCCAACTCACATTAGAAGCCAATTTGACGTCCCAAAAACTCCTATTATTTAGTTTGTACTCGTGAATCCATTTTACCCAGAAGGATTCCTTGTGAGTTATAAGCTTCCACACATGCGTAGACATCAACGCAACATTAAAATTGTCCAACTTACGAATGCCAAGGCCTCCTTCAATTTTAGGAAGACAAACATCGTCCCAAGAAACTTTAGCTTTACCTCGCTTCATGTCGCCTTGACACCATAAGAAGCCACACATTAGTTGCTCAATATCATTCATAATACCAACGGGAATGATGAAGACGGATGCCCAATATATATGCATAGAAGATAAGACTTAAATGACAAGTTGACGCCGCCCTGCAAAAGAAAGCCATTTATTCTTCCAATCACCAATTTTCTTACGAACTCTTTCAACAAGAATCTTGAAATCCTTATAAAGAAGACGAGAAGATATAAGAGGAACACCCAGATACTTCATGGGGAGAGAACCTTCTTCAAAAGGCATGATATGTAAAATAGAAGCTCTCACACGATCACTTACATTACATAAGAAAATCGTGCTTTTCGGGATGCTTGGAACTAGCCCCGACACACCTTTAAATTCCTCAAGAGACTCCATTATGACTCTAGCCGAATCAACATCACCACGAGCAAAAACTATAAGATCATCCGCAAAACAAATGTTGATAATTTTCTGTTTGCTACACCGATTATGATATTTAAAACTATCATCTTCTCGAACCCTACGTTTCAAAATAAGCGTTAGAACTTCCATAACCAAAGTGAATAAATAAGGAGACAAAGGATCTCCTTGCCAAAGACCACGCTTTCCTTTGAAATACCCATGTAGATTACCATTAACGTTAATGGAGAACGAAGTGCTTGTGACACACGCCATTGCCCACTTAATCAATGTCGAATGGAAACCAAATCCTTTTAAAATATCCTTCAAGAAACTCCAACTAACCGTGTCATACGCCTTTTGGATATCAATTTTAAACGCACATCTAGGAGGACCTCGATTCAAATGATAGTTATGCATTAATTCCTGAGTGAGAAGGATATTATCCGATATGCTACGGCCCGGAACAAAAGCGGACTAATTATTACTAACCACATCATCCAACCCATCCTTGATCCGATTTGAAATAATTTTACTTAAACATTTGTAAATTACGTTGCAACATGAGATAAGATGAAAGTCATTAACACAAGTGGGACTGGATACCTTCAGAAGCAGGGCAATAATCGTGTGATTGACCTCTTGAAGAAGCTTCCCGTTAGTAAAGAAATCCCTAACCGCATTACACACATCTCCACCTACAACGTCCCATGCTTTCTTAAAAAAGACCGATGTAAACCGTCCGGACCCGGAGCTTTATCATTACCAATGGAGAACATAGCACTTTTAATCTCAGAATCCAGAATATCACAAACCATATTGTCGGCTTTTATCTGACTCACACGTTTGACAAAAAGGCCATCGTCATTTAAAACGTCAACCTGTTCTTCAACACCTAAAAATTTGACATAGTGATTAACAAAAACATTAGGTACATCAGTACCTTCATGAATAACGTTATTATGGTCTGTAATGCAGTCCACACGCCCTCTACTCACTCTAGCTTTCACCGAACGGTGAAAGTAAGCTGAGTTAGAATCACCTACTTGAAACCATTCAATTTTCGCCTTTTGTTTTAAGAACCTCTCCTCATCTATAGAAGCTTGATTAAACGCCCTTAAGTATAGAGCTTCCTCATCACGAAGAACAATAGAAGTAGGGTCCTTATCAAGCACTTTTTGAACCTCATCCAGCTCATGACGTAAACGAGTAACACGCTCATGAATATTGCCTTGCAAAAGAAGAAGTTTTCGAAATGGTTTCTTCAACAACCTCATTTTCTTGACAAGTTGGAACATATTATAACCACTAACAGTGATATTCCAGTGCTCGTCTATCACCTTCAAGAACTCCGGTTTATTCGCAAGAAAATTGAAAAATTTAAACGGCTTAGGCTTTTGCTTCGACACCTTGTAGATTTTCAACACCGCAGGAGAATGATCTGATATTCGATACGGTTGAAAGATAGCATAAGAACCCGGATACTCTTAACTAAATCAAAGATTACACATAACTCGATCAATTCTTTAGGATGCCAAACTCCCCCTTAGGCTTTTGATTCCATGTAAAGTGCAAACCCGTACTATTTACGTCCTCAACTTCAATAGAATTAACGCACTCATTAAATTCGCGCATGGATATGTTGATATTCTTGGAGCCATAATATGTATCTTCAAGAAACAAAGCCGCATTGAAATCGCCCATAATGGCCCAAGAACGACCATGCACGAACTGATGATGCACTTTAAGACTCTCCTACAACTCACGCCGAGCTTCATAAGAGTTGGACGCATAAACAAATGAACAATAGAGAGCTTTACCATCAGCTTTCAGGATTACCTGAGTATGTATTACTTGGCTTGAAAGAGACAATACCATAAGGTCTACAATATCGTCATTCCAACCAATTATAATGCGCGACCCTTTTGAGTACAAACTGCCATTTGAAATCCATTTCCACTTCATACACACTTTGTTACAGATACGATCCAACTTCCCAATATCAACAAAAGCATTTGCTATATGGAGTGATACCACTAGGACAACACACCAATAGTACTCTCGACAAAATTAGGCAAGCATCTTAAAGCCGCTTGATCATAAATAAAAAATAACACTTTACTAGTTTTTTTTTTTTTTTTTTTTTTTTTTTTTTTTTTTTTTTGTGCCTCTTAATAATTATAGTTATCAATAAAATATGAATCTTTAAGATAATAAACAGTTTGATATAAAGTCGTTGCAAGAGGGTAAAACACTTGGAACTAATGTACGACAACATTCCTGGTGTTAGGACCAAGGAAGATATAGATTTTGACATCCTTCTAGAAGTTGAAGTTCCAAAGACCATTAATTTAGAACCTTCTTACATAGGAACCTTCAAAATAAAATCATTGAAAATCTATGAGCAGTACAAAGTACAAACAAGTTGGACCAGGTTTAGTTGATATATGTACATGGTTTTTGCTTATGTTTTCAAGATTTTTTATAACAAGCCAAGTCATTGAAATGTTTGAAAGAACTACAATAGTTTAGCAATTATGCACACACTGAATAAAATAGGACCAACTAACGGCAATACTAGTTCAAACCAATAGGACTGACGAACGGCAATACTATTTATTCACATCACCTTTCTTATGCCAAGGACCTGTGACGAATATCACGTCTATCTTTTTTTGGTAATATGAGTAGCTTCACATGTTGGCGTCGATAAAATATGATGAAAAAACGCCAGTTACCTTGCATCAACATGTGATCTTTCAAATCCATCATTTAGTACAGCCAGTATTCAATCATTATCTGATGAATCAGAAATTTGATCATTCAGATCATTGACATTGTCTTCTGTTATTTCCTTTACTATCGGTCGATTATAATATGACGCATCTAATGTTCAATTTAGATAAAAATGGAAATAAGTAGGACGGGTCAAACTGTTTAAAATTTGGCCACAGTAATATGTTAATGGTTCAATGTATTATAGTGTCGACGTGAAAGAATATTTACCCGTTTTCAGTAGGAAAGTAATACAACAGACGGCCTTTATGACACCGAGAACCATACACAATCTGTTCGATGGCTGCATTGGGCGGCATATTTATCTCTTAGACACTGTTACTGTGTTTACATAAGCATCGATAAGTCAAATATAGCAAAGTGAGTTATTTAAAAGGAATTAAATAGAAGATGAATGAAAAATGTTAGTAAATGGATATCAAGAAAGTTACCATATAATTTCTATCACAATGATATGCAACCAGTAAACCAACATAAAATATCAGTAAAGGGTAACAGTTTATTAGTGTGCTATTTGATCATTATTTCACACCTAATCATTGTAACATGTAATGGAAGAAGTATACAACTCCAGTTTTTTATAGTTAAATATGGCTTTTTGGTTCAACATCACCACCTAAAATAAAGGTTCTCAGGTTTCAAAACAAAGGGTATTTAAGCTTGAATTGAGTCGAGGTAAATAAAGAACCATCATTAAAAGAAATGATGGTCAAGCATGTTGTGTTTATTATTAGGACTAATTTTGTAAATACGCAACATATTTTCACAAAAGTATCGAAATACGTAACCTACTAAAGATATTACTTATATCACTAAAAACTTTCAAATTTTGCACAATATACGCAATGTTGACCAATTTTTTTACCTGTTTGACCGGTTTGCGGGTTAATAGTTATTAAAACATACATTATTGGCCCCTGTGGTTTGCGTCTGTTTTCACCAGTCATCCATTAACGTTTTTTCAATTATGAAAGTTACAATAATGGTCCATGTGATTGAGTTGACTTTCACCTTTGGTCCGGTTTTACAAAAACTTTTTTTTATCAATTTTTTTCAAAAAAATAATTTTTTTTGAAAATCTTTTAAAAAATAAAATTGTTTCGAAATTTTTTTCTCAAAAAAAAATTTTTTTGAAATTTTTTTTCTAGAACTTTATTTTCAAAATTTTATTTTCTAATTTTTTTCGAAAAAAATTTTCAAAAAAAAATTCAAACAATAATTATCGAAAAAAATCTTAAAATATTAGAAAAATATTTTTTTTTTTTTGGAATTTTTTTCGATAATTATTTTTGAATTTTTTTTTCAAAATTTTTTTTGAAAAAAAGAATTAGAAAATAAAATTTTGAAAATAAAGTTCTAGAAAAAAAAAATTTTTTAATTTGAGAAAAAAATTTCAAACAAAAAAAATTTGAGAAAATTTTTTTGAAACAATTTTAATTTTTAAAAGATTTAAAAAAATTATTTTTTTGATAAGAATTGAAAAAAATAAAGTTTTTGTAAAGATGGACCAAAGGTGAAAGTCAACCCAAACCACAAGGACGATTATTGTAACTTTCATAATTGAAAAAAGGTTAAAGGATGACTGATGAAAACAGACGCAAACCACAGGGGCCTATAATGTATGTTTTATTAAGTATAAACCTGCAAACCGGTCAAACAGGTAAAAAATCGGTCAATATTGCGTATATTGTGCAAAATTTGAAAGTTTCTTAGCGATATAAGTAATATCTTTAGTGGGTTACGTATTTCGGTACTTTTGAGAAAGTATGTTGCGTATCTATAAACTTAGTCCTTATTATTACGTCATTCTTTGTGGTGACGCTCGTATGATTTATTAACTTTTCGTGGGTTTATTTATGATATTTAAAGTATTTACTTTTACATGTTATTTTATCGATAGATCGCTTAATGATTAAAAAAAAAATGTTTGTTGGATTTAAAGCATCGAACTTTTACATGTTTCTTTTGAATGTAGTGAGATTTTTAGATGAATATTTTGAGCGTTAGATCATTTCATGGCTAAAATTTGTTTGATTTAAAGCAAATATTGGCTCTTTGCGGCAGTTTAAAACCTCTATTCTTCTATCTACATATATAGTTACACGGAAGTTACAAAGATAGACAAACTTAAAAAGAATAATAATTTGTTGTAAAGCAAATATATTCTCGAACTGTATTATTTAATGGGAATTGCTAACAACAACCCACTGGGTGTTGTTTAAGCATTCCATGTTTAGATTATTAGCTTTTAATGATCTCTAAACATTTTATATTTAACATCACATACCATGTTTAAATTATTAGCTTTTAATTCTTCTGGAATATTTTTTAATAATATGTTTAATTTCTTACAAGTTGGTATTGAAAAATTATTGAATTAGTAGCCCAACTCAATTTTATGCTTCTCACTTGGCATACATTTTGGTACATAGAATTTTCCATTGTAGTTTCAAAGTCTTCTAGATATTAATAATGCTTGAGTCTCTGCAAAACAAACTAACCCACTTTTCAGTGTCTCATTTAAGAATGCATTTTTTTTAAATGCCAACAAATATTGGAAGGCCTTGTCTTCTACATTTGGCTTCTCATCATGTTTGTGACAAATCAAAATTGAAAAAATAGTAACCACAGAATTTAATTTAAAGAGTTGCAATGCTGGTTTGCCATAAAGGCATTCTTTTAGTTAAAAACTATTACCCGAAATAATATCTGTATAGTTTCATGAAACAAAGATCGTTAGAGTTGAGTTTGAGTATAGATATTTAAAAAACTTTCATAAAAAAAAATAAGTGAATAGTCTACACATGATGCTTTTTTTATTTTTTATTTTATTTTATTTTATTTTTTAAAAACGCTTTCTTTGATCCCACATTGGGAGTAGAAAGAAATACTTGATAGCTTAAATACTAAAGTCATGTTGGTTGAGTAAGTTGATATTAATATTATGTTATTGGTATGACGACAAGTAGTTAGAATAAAATTCTTGCTGCTGAGCGTTGCATCAGTTACTTGTGTGATTTATTAACTTTTTATGTGTTTAGGAAAAGGTTTTGTTCATGATTTTCAAAGCATTTATAGTTATCTTAAATGTTAGATCATTTCATGGTTAAAAAGCTTCTCATTGTTGGATTTATACATCGAGCATGTGTGTGTATATTTTGAACATAATGAGATTTAAAGCATTCGAGTTTCACAAACTAGACAAGACTATCGATCGACCAAAAAGGTCGTGTCTTAGGAAAAGGTTTTGTTCATGATTTTCAAAGCATTTATAGTTATCTTAAATGTTAGACCATTTCATGGTTAAAAAGCTTCTCATTGTTGGATTTATACATCGAGCATGTGTGTGCATATTTTGAACATAATGAGATTTAAAGCATCCGAGTTTCACAAACTAGACAAGACTATCGATCGACCAAAAAGGTCGTGTCATTTCGTCTGGTTCTCGAATGTTAATTTCTTATCATTGGTCAAGTTATATCGATCGAACGTCGGGCTAGTGTTAAAGACCAATTATTTCAAGTGGTCTCAGGTTTTGGCATGGTCTTTATTTGGTGGGATACGGTATTGAATCACTTGCATAACGATGGTTCTATGTTGTTTTAGAACATCGATGGTAACCAGTTTGATCAATTGTCAAAGAAGAGACAATGCAAAATACAATATTAATTACAGCAGTTAAAAAAAGCAAATGGGACCGAAAATGAAACAAAAAATTTATGTAAAGAAACAAAACTTAGGGTGTGTTTGGTTTATAAATAAGATTGGAATTGGATTTGAATTTAGAAAATGTATGAAAGAAAAAGAAGAGAGGGAATAATATAAAATCATATAAATATCAAAATTAAATATAAGTTGGTACATATTAAAATATATTATTTGTAAGTTTAAAAAAAAGTTAAAATACATTTAAAAAGAATAGTGCAAAAATATGTGGCTTACATTTATTTAGACGTGGGACTTGTCACTCATTCTTATACCTTTCATTTGATACCTACCAATTATGAGTGGAATGAGTTTTTCTATTTGATTCCATTATTTATTTCAAAATAAGTGTACAAAACAATGTTTTTAATCTACGCATCCATTAAAAGTGCTTAAAACCCTCCAACCAAACTGCACCTTAGGTTTCAATCCACATATATATCTTGGACTACTTTTATTTTTTCAACCCGTCGATATCATTAAAAAAAAGGGGGGAGAATATGAGTCCATGCTTTCAAAAACATGAATGTTCGCTTATGATCGATCGATGATTTCTAACTTAAAAAAAAAAAAAAAAAAAAAAAAAAAAAAAAAAAAAAAAGTCATTTTACGTGTGTGTTCTTGCTCAAGACGGTCACTCGGGTTCATGAGAATAAATAGAAATGATCTAAAATATCATAAGTATTCTGTAAAAATGAAAAGCTATTTATTGCTCTAAAAGTTACATATGTACATGCAATCTGTTTAAATCGACGAATGACCCTTCCCCAGTGACCAGCTTCAAGTAATGTTCGGTTGGCGCAGTTGGGATTGCTAGTTTTCTCAAATAGACTCACTTTAACCAGGTTGTTGGAAGAAATCCAACAAACCGATTTCTAGAGCGGAACCATGAATCAAGAACTACTCCAACAAGACCTCGGCAAAGGGTTATGATCCCTTAATGCCGAGTGGCACCAACACACACGAGATATTTTACACTCAAACGTTTATTAAACGTGAGCAAGAAAAGAAGGTACAAATAAAACATCACCCCCTCATCCCTATTTATAGAGAATGAGGGGAGAGAAACATAATCCTTGGTGAACAAGGATTCTACAATTGAGGAGGTTAGGAACTTTCCTAATACATGACTAACCTCCTTAAGTTTGAGTTAAACTACAACTAACCCCCTAAACTTATATCCTAACTATTACACACTAATATTCTAACAATTTCCACCTTAGTGGTAATAGTTAGCCTTCTCCGATACGCAGTAGCTTCAACCAGTGCTGGAACCTCGGACCGGGGACCGCCTTCGTCAAGGCACCAGTAGCAATACCCGCTACTAACCTTAGCTCAAATCCTAACTCTGTAGAGAGTCCCTTTAGCCATGTATCCTTCTTCAATTCTCCAGTAAGTGTCATATACTCCGCTTCAGTTGTTAACAAAGTCATCATGTGCCGCAACATAGCTTCCAGCTCACCGCACATTCATGTATCATAAACCCGTGCATTGTGATTGATCTACCCATGATGTAGTCAGAATCTACAAAAGCATGTACGTCCGTCTGTAATCCACGATCAAACCTATCCAACATTCCCACATCCGCAGATGCTATGTCAGGTGTCGTGCAGACAACTTGATACTTATGACTTCCAACTGCATATATACATGACCCCTTACTCTTCTTTTCTTCATCACGATTCTCTGACAGACCACCCTCTAACGACGGCGTAGAGTGTCCCTCCAACAATATCTGAACCGACATCCCGTTGGAAAACCTGAATCATGACACCCTCAGAGTATTACCACTCCGAGTCCTGAAGATCTCCATACCAAGTATAATTACCTTTGCTTCAAGTTGTACATGCTTATTTACCAAGCAGTCCGTGTTTGTTTTCCCTTCAAGTTGTTTAACCTCTGTCTTTCTTTGTGTCACTGCAGCATGATCGTTACTAACCTGAATTACCTCAGCTTCACGATTTTCCTGAGCTCCCTGCAGTTCCACCTCAAACCAAACACGCTTTAGAACATGTACTCCATGGACCCTTGTTTTAACACCAAGACCAAGTTGCTTGAACCCAACTTGTTTTGAACCACCATGTTTTTGTACAATATTCCCATCGAGCTTTTCGATGTTTAACCTAGTATTCATACTAGCCATTCTTCTTTAACCTTGCTACAAACCTTGTCAAGTTGCTTTTTAACCAACTTTACCAACAAGTCTCACAAGCCGTGTGTTAAACCCGCCTTTTTTGTAATTATTGATCTACTAACCTTCAGAAAAACCCTAAAGCTTCGATCTTTCCACCTCAAGTCTACAACCTTTATATACCTTGTACTCCAAGTAATCACTTTTCTTGAATCCCAAGACAAAGCTAAACTTTACTTGTCTTCCAAGAACCACCAAGACTTGAATTCCAAGAAACGAAAACTTGAAGTTGAGACTTCTTGCAAAACCTTGTCACCTTTGAAGCTGAAAACCGAAACTCCAATAACCTTGTGAGAAAAGAAAACGATTTCCTATAACCATAGGAGAATCGATCCACCTCCTTGCAAGACAACTTCAAGAACCTTGTTGCCCAAGTAATCTTGACTCGCAAACCTAGAAACCTTGGACCTTGTAATCTACACAACGATAGCCAAACAATAACCGAAAAACGATAAAGAACACAACCTCACCAGAAACTTCGACAGCCTATATCTTTTTCCTGGAAGCTCCGATGCAAGATCCCTCCGGTGAGATCCTAGATCTATGTGTCTTCAACCTATGGTTCGAATTTCGTAGAAATCCAACGGTTAACGAACCCGCAGCGCCAATTCTCCCACGACTGCGCAGTAACCGACGAACCAAACCCGGTTCACTCGTTTCTCTTGTTTTGGCTCTATCCACGTTGCGAGATCCGTTCTTCTCGAACAAGGCTCTGATACCAATTATTGGAAGAAATCCAACAAACCGATTTCTAGAGCGGAACCACGAATCAAGAACTACTCCAACAAGACCTCGGCAAAGGGTTATGATCCCTTAATGCCGAGTGGCACCAACACACACGAGATATTTTACACTCAAACGTTTATTAAACGTGAGCAAGAAAAGAAGGTACAAATAAAACATCACTCCCTCATCCCTATTTATAGAGAATGCGGGGGGAGAAACCTAATCCTTGGTGAACAAGGATTCTATAATTGAGTAGGTTAGGAACTTTCCTAATACATGACTAACCTCCTTAAGTTTGAGCTAAACTACAACTAACCCCCTAAACTTATATCCTAACTATTACACACTAATATTCTAACACAGGTCAACTACGCATTTACACCGAAGAATGGTATCACAAGAGCATGATTCATACAAGAATCTTCACTACACAAGAGCATCATATGTTCACAGAAATTATCATTCTCTGATTCATAAAACTTTCTTCATATCATATATGTACAATAAAGAAAATGACTGTTTCTTACACATCTTCTTACAAAAACCTCATTCACTAATAAATTTGGATCAAACATTTGATACATCTCGCTATAACTATCCAACAAATCTAAAAACAAAACCTCAAAACATTAATCATACTTATCGTTCCAACACATAAGCATAGATATACAACGTCTTAGTATATAAAATCTTGTCTTCTGTTGTTTCGCCATAGTCAAACAACGTCGCGAGCAAGTAGGCTTCTTGCCTAGTCGTCTACGATATTGAGAAGATGATCTGACCAAGTATGAATAAGTATTCATTTCTTGTTATGTTTTCTGGTGATCGGCTATGAGGAATAATGGTAGTTGTAGCAGTAGCACAAAAAATTGAGTTGAAAAAATAGTTTGCAATTTAGCACGATTTATATAAGATGGTTAATGGTCTTCCCACCCTTTTTGACTATTATATTATTCGTGTCTTTCATGGATCCATTATTTTTATATTATTTCTTATCTTTTAATACTGGCCCTAGTGTTAACTGTTGTCTAACATGTGCTTAGGCACGTTTCATTTTCCACGTACAACACATTTTGAGTTATTTTTCTTCAAAAAGTGTAGCTTAGTGGGATGTGCCATTGATGACTTAAAGTAAAAAGTTTTAACTCACAATAAATTTTAGTGAGCTTAGTATTTAAATGCTATGATTTAGCATGTACATCACATTTTGAGTTATTTTTCTTCAAAAAGTGTAGCTTAGTATTTTACAAATCCACTTCTAATTTAGTTTAATGGAATTGTGACCTTGCATTTCATCTAGAAGCCTAGCCAAAGATGACTAGTCACACTCATTCATATAGTGGTAAAGTTAGCCGGCTTTCAATTATTCGAAGTTTAATAATCATCTAGTTGTATCTTATGTTATTATTAAAATGGTTATTTAATATCTATCAATATGCATACATTACAAATTTCATCTTTCTTAGTGTTTACTTACTTTTTCAGAAGAAGTTATATAATCCACACCAACTATATATTTATTAGATGCTAAAAGTTATATCATTGACTATTAAGTTGACTTGATTATTAGTTAAAGACTTGTAAAGCAATTAACAAAGACAAATAACCGAGGTATTTTGATTATAAAGAGGTCCCGTTTACCACAAGACATAAAGATATGCTAAATTTTGTGCTTAAATTTGTGTGTCAGTTTGTTATTAACTTCTGAAAAAAAAAACAAATAAATAAAATAAAATAAAATGATGGATCCATTAAATGTTGTCATTTATGTTTAGACACAAAATCAAACAAGTCTTTAGGTCTCTTGGTTATTTTTCTAATAAAAGTCCCATAAAAGTTCTATAGAGAAACTCAAAGCCGCGCACCTTTTGGGTACCGAACGACCATTCCTCAAAGACTTAACCTCAAGCAATAGACATCTGTTTCAGTGACTTGTCAAAAGTTTATATTAAACCCATGATTTATTTTCACAAAATCTCCTTTGAAAGATAAACAAACATTTGCTATATGGTTTGATACCACTTGGACAATGCCGGGATGGTGCTCTCGATAAAATAACACACACAACTTAAAGCCGCTCGATCATAGTAAAAGCAACACTTTACTAGTTTCTCTTTAACTCTTATGTTATGTGACTCTTAATAATTATAGTTATCAGTAAAATATAAATGTTTAAGATGATAAACATACTCCCTCCGTCCATAAATTATAATCCTCGTTTTTATTTTTTAGGATGCCTCAAAATAATATATCAGTGTAATACTTTTCTTGTATCAACCAATCAAAAGAGAGTTTAGTGGGTGGGGACGATATTCGATTTGATTGAAGAGTATAGTGATCTCACTTTTTATAAATTGTGTGTACTTTGTTCGAATACAATAATTTTTAGACAGTGACTCATTCGATAAAGTCGTTAAAAGAGGATGAAACACTTGGGACTAACGTACGACAACATTCCTGGTGTTAGGTCCAAGGAAGATTTAGATTTTGACATCTTACAAACAAGTTGGACCAGGTTTAGTTGATCTGACATCTGTACATGGATTTTGCTTATGGTTTCTAGATTTTTTATAACAAGCTAATTCATTGAAATGTTTGTAAGAACTACAATAGGTTAGCAATTATGTACACATTGAATAAATAGGACCGACGAACGGCAATACTAGTTCAAACCAATAAAGACCAAAGAGAAAATTAGTTATTATCGAACCAATTACGGAGTACTATTTATTTACATCACCTTTCCTAGATGTTCTTATGCCAAGGACCTGTGACGAATATCACGTCTATCTTTTTTTGGTAATATAAACCTAAGTTTTGAAATATCAAACTGTACCGAAATGCATTGCAGCTACTTTTTGAGATGATAATATTTGTCAAGAAGCTTCTCTGTGTACTTCCCAAATGTAAGCGATTCATTAGCCTGTACCAACTGAACCACGACATATAATTGGAGTCATCTTACCATATATTTACAGATAATATAAACCATGTAACTAATCAAAGAGATATTACTAACTGATAACATTAAAAGGGTTGTTGCGTACCTCTTGATTAACATGGCCTGTTTCTTGAAAATTAAGTTTTTCATCCCTGAAAATTGAGCAATGAGACAAACCGAATGATTAGCAGCCAGTTGCGTTATATAAAAGGATTTGATCGTGTTATTTGAGGGGAGAAGTTAACCAGTCCGGTTGCATGAATAATGCAAATGTGGATCTTTCAAGTCCTGTTGCTTTCTCGCCTTTTGGTGCCTGCAAATAAAATAAAAGAGATGTAAACTAATTATGATGGTCCAAAGAGTTAAGTGCTCATAAATGAAAAGAAAATTAATGTGAACGTACACGAACACAATGGGCTTGGCAAGAATAATGTTTAAAGGTGTCTATTTAAACCCATCTACTAGTAAATGGGTTTTATTTGTTTGTGTTTCATCTCAAATGTGTCAAATACAAATTTTAGCTGAAAAGTGTCCGGGTTGAAAGTCTTAATTGAACATTTGTAACCAGTGACGGACCCAGGGAATATAAATGTGGGGGGCAAAAAAATTTTTTTTTTTTGACAATAACAATAAAATACGGAAAAAAAAAGATCGTAATGATAAATCTAGTATTTTTACTTAGAGATGAATGATTTATAAGGCTTTAGAGCATTAAATGTTAGGTTTTAGTATGTGGGTGGGGGGCAATTTGAGTTTTGGGTGGGGGTCACTTTTTAAAAAAGGTCAAAATTTTAAAAAAATTACACTAAAATTTTAACTTTTTCGGCTAGCCGTGGGGGGCACCGGACCCCATGATTATACTATAGGTCCGTCCCTGTTTGTAACATCTAAAATACATACACATGTAATAGAAGAAGTATACAACTCCAGCTTTTTATAGTTTAATACGGCTTTTTGGTTCAACATCATCACCTAAAATAAAGGTTTTCAAGTTTCAAAACAGAAGGGCTTGAGTTGAGTCGAGGTAAATAAAGAACCATCATTAAAAGAAAAGAAGACATATAGCTTATACATGTTGATACATTTCGTTGATAGAAAGTTGTATTTGATTATCCCACATCGGTAATAGAAACAAAACGTTGGTTGGTTATATACTAAGGTTATGTTGGCTGAGTAATGTTGTGTTCAATATTATGTCATTCTTAATGGTGATGGCATCCCAACTTGTAAATTGGCTTGTTCATTATCATGAAGGATAACTCATATAATTCACTAACTTTTTGTGGTTTTATTACTTTTACATTTATCATATCTAAAGTAATTACTTTTACATGTTATTTTATTGTTAGATCGTTTCATGATTAAAAAAAAAAAAAAAAAAAAAAATGTTTGTTGGATTTAAAGTATCAAACGTTTACATGTTTATTTTGAATGTAGTGAGATTTAAAGCATCCGAATTTTAGATGAATTTTTGAGCGTTAGATCATTTCTGGCTAAAATTTGTTTGATTTAAAGCAAATATTGGCTCTTTGCAACAATTGTTTAAACCACTATTCTTCATCTACATATATAGTTACACGGAAGTTACAAAGATTGACAAACTTCAAAAGAATAATAATTTATATCCTCGATCTTACAAGTTGGTATTGACAAATAATGAAAATAGTAGCCCAACTCAATTTCTTGCTTCTCACTTGGCATAATGCGAAATACAACAGTAACAATATATATGTAAGCTGTGTCTTGTTCATTTGTGTTACTCATCATGTTTGTCTAATGTAGGATTTGCATAGAATGAAGTCAACGAACCTTTTAGCAAACCTGGACAACTAGAAAATAGACTTCAGATAATATTTAGAAACAGTTTATTAGTGTTCTATTTGACCATCCTCACACCTAATCATTGTAACATGTAAAATGCAACTCCATTTTTTTATAGTTTAATAACTGAAAACAAAGAATACTATACAACTTATATGAAAGCTGTCATTGTCCATTTGGGTTCAATCCTGCTTTAAATCAAATCGTAAGCTAAAACGGCTTTTTTGGTTCAACATCATCACCTGAAATAAAGGTTTTCAAGTTTCAAAAGAAAAGCTATTTAAGCTTGAGTGGAGTAAATAAAGAACTCTTATTAAAAAAAAAGACAGACAACTTATATATGTTGATACATATTCTTGATAGAAAGCTGTATTTGATTATCCCACATACGTAATAGAAAGAAAACATTGGTAGCTTATATACTAAGGTTATGTTGGACAAGTATTTTGAGCATTAGCTAGATCATTTCATGGCTAAATTTGTTTGATTAACAATACTTATATATAGTTACATAGAAGTAATAATAAAGATTAACAATAGATTATAGCTAAGGATGTGATGATCTTAAATAAATTTATTTTAACATATCTTAAATAAATTTATAAAGAGAGTCGAATGATATACCATTAGTTTGTGAGGGTCACACTCGTATTTTTTTGTTCTTTTTTCTTTCATAAAATATATCAAATACGGAGTATATCAAATAAAGCTACAAAGTTTTTTGATTCATCATATCTATGGTGTCAATTGACCAATAAAACATTTTAAGGTAAATATAATTGCAATTCAATCTCTCCAAAATTTAAAATAATAAAACCAAAAGTCAACACAAACCATGCAAAGAAAGAAAAGTAGGCGTTAACCAAAATCAACGTCGACTTTTTTATTTTCTTCTGAAACATGTTTAGATAGTACAAATTATGATTGACACGCGTTATAAAGACAATATCTTACAATTCGGTGTTGACAAATCAGGAAAATAGTAGCCCAACTCAATTTCATGCTTTTTACTTGGCATATTGGTACATAGAATGTTCCATGACCATAGTTCAAAGTCTTCTAGATATAAATAACGTTCAAGTCTATGTAGGGACGGAACGAGAAGACAAAATCACCGGGTGCATTTATGAGAAATCAAACAAGACTACATGCATAATTTTTTGGAACCGAGTGCATTAATAGAAAAATAAAGGTTTTATAACAAAATTAATACTACGAGACAAAATTCATGGGTGTCCCGGGACACCCCCGGTTCCGTCCCTGAGTCTATGTGCATAACAAATCAATCCACCTCTCTATGTCATTTAAAGAGTGCAAAATTTTTTTAAGAGAAATGATTTGGATGCCTAAAAATAGGCCTAATTTTGTGCCTAAATTGATGTGGCAATGGTTTATTGGTTTGTGTAAAAGCGGGTCCCTCTCCAGTCACCAATAATATGTTGCCACATAGATTAGGCATACTATTAGGCATGCCAATTAGGCATGCCAATCAATGCTCTTTTTTTAAATACCAATAAGTATATGAATGTTGT
The DNA here is from genome assembly GCA_030686995.1 of Artemisia argyi. Taxonomy (NCBI): domain Eukaryota; kingdom Viridiplantae; phylum Streptophyta; class Magnoliopsida; order Asterales; family Asteraceae; genus Artemisia; species Artemisia argyi. The sequence goes on from CM060705.1 coordinate 180,811,155, forward strand.
CCATTTGAGTTAATCAACATGTTTGTGCCTAATTAAAATTGGGAAAAAGAAAAGTAAGAATCGAAATTAGGGGTGGCAACCTTGCCACACCTTGCCTCAACAATTAACAAAATCAATCAATAAAATGTTTACAACACATTTCATACCACAACATATCTCAACATCATTTTTTAATGACAATCTTGGTACCAAAAAAATTGATTATATTTTTTACTTATTTTATTTTTATAAAGTAAAGAGTAAATTACAAATGGTCCTTGTTTTAATATTAGCAACAAACAAACACACCATCTTCATTTTGTTTCTTCCCCATCTCACAACTATATCCCTCCTCTCTTCAAAACCCTAGCCGCCACCCTTGGCCGGCCACCACAGCCTCCACCGCTGGTCACCACACCTCACGACCACCACCATCATAACCCTATCCTCATCCTCTACACATCTACGTAACACACGCGCCCTAAATCCATCAAAAACACCATGAACCTACAACATTCGAACGAGAAAAAAATGTAAGAAAAGTCAGATAATTACCAAGTCAAAGTGCTGACCTTTGCCGTCCAACCCCACATCGTAGTATTTCACTTCATCACGACACAACATATGTCATCACATCTTGGTCGTACCATGTTATCCACTTTCCCGTACCTTAAATTCCATCTTCATTTATATAGTTTCATGACAGAAAGGTAGTGAATAAAAAGTTGTTTTTTGGTAGAAAGTTGTTTTTAATCACACATTGGTAATAGAAAGAAAAACTTGATATATTATATACTAAAGTCATGTTGGTTGGATAAGTTGATATTAATATTATGCTATTGGTGTGATGACAACTGGTTAGAATAAACTTCTAGTCTCTTATAATCACATCACTAACTTGTGTGATTTATTAACTATTTGTGTGTTTAGAAAAAGGTTTTGTTCTTGACTTTCAAAGCATTTATACTTATTGTTAGATCATTTCATAGTTAAAAATCTTCTTATTGTTGGATTTATACATCCGGCATGCTTATGTATATTTTGAACATAATTAGATTTAAAGCATCCGAAATTCACAAACTAGACAAGACTATCGAGCGATCAAAAAGATCGTGTCATTCGTTTGGTTCTCGAACGTTTATTTTCGATCATTGGTTAAGTCATATCGATGAAACACGTTACGAACATCATGATCATGTTATTGTGAAGAAGCCGTGTTTAAGACCAATTATTTCAAGTGGTGTCAGGCTTTTGAGAGGTCATTAATTATTTGGTGGGATACTGGGATACAATATTGATTCACTTGCATAACGACGGTTCTATGTTTTTTTTAGTATCAATGGTAGCGCGATGGTAATCAATTTGACTGATACGGCTCGAAAGTTTTTCAAGAACTTGGTGAGGGCATTAGAAAATGATCTTTAAGAGGTTGACGATTATGATCTTTCATACCGGTGGGTATTTTTTGATACTTAATGACGTAATTATGTGAATTTCTACTTCCTTAGTTTCTTTGGTTTCATTTATGACATGGATGCAATCATAACACGCTTGTTTGTGTTATTTTCATATTTCTAATACTGATCCCACTGTTATTTTTGATATGGTTGTTTCTAGCTAGTGGAAACCAAAATACGTTAAAACATGAGGTTTTACACAAACAATCACTGCAATAATTTAGATAAAAGACTACAATACTTTATGCCAATGCTAAAGTGTATATTTGCATAAGACTAAATCTTAGCAACATGATCAAGTCCTTCAAGAATTTTAAAGAAAAGCTTATACATCCTCATAAGATCGTCCTTTTTTTAATATTCGGAATAAAGTTTTTAAGTGCTGAAAAGTGGGAAGTTTTAATATTAGGTTTATCCAAGATATTATTTGTCACAACAATAATAAGAATCTCAACGTGAAACAAAAATATATTTGGCAAGCAGTGCGTTGGTTGATGCAACATCTTGTGTGGTGCTTACGAAAAAAGAGGGTGTTTGAAAATAAATATTTACATTTTTTGGATATCTAGTAGACCAAGAGTAGCGATTTCATCATGGTTAGATTGGTGCTCGGATCTGATTTAAAATATGCAAGTTATAAAAGGTTTTCTTTTGGACTTTGGACGTTGGTAGCTTATATACTAATGTTATTTTGGTTTGAGTATGTTGAGATTAATATTATGTTGTTCTTATGAAAGCATGTTAGGCACTAAGTAAATTGGCTTGCTCGCTTTCACAAGGATAACTCGTATTATTCGTAAACTTTTTGTGGTTTTCTTTATGATACTTAAAGCATTTACCTTTACATGCTTTTTTACCGTAAGATAGCTTCATGATTAAAAAACCTTTAATTTGTTGGATTTTAAGCATCAAACTTTTATATGTTCATTTTGAATGAAGTGAGATTTAAAGCATCCAGATTTTAGATGAATATTTTGAGAGTTAGATCATTTCATGGTTAAATTTTTTTGATTGTATTGGGTTTTTGCATCAATTGTTTGAAACCTCTGTTCTTCATCTATATATATAGTTACATACAGGTTACAAACATTAAGAAATTTCAAAAGAATAATAATTGGTTCTAAAGCAAATATTGTCCAAAGATAAAACGAGGACAGAACCAAGACATAAAGTGACAAGGTGCATGTAAGAAACCAGGTGCGTTTGAGAAAAATTGAAGTCTTCTTTTTAACGAACCTAATATTATGCCACAAAAATTCAAGATTGTCTGAGATCATTCCCTTGTTCTGTTATTGTATGCAAGTAATTATAGCTAAGGATGTGATGATTTCATATGTATTTGATTTCTTACACAACTGATTATTTTTTTTTAGAAAGGCAACATTTTATAACCAACAAAAACCAATACAAATTTGATTTCTTATACAACTGATTATACTATGGCAAAAATAGAGTAACTGATTAAGATAACATTTTAGAAGTTGGTATTGACAAATTATTGAATTAGTAGCACAACTCAATTTCATGCTTCTCACTTCGCATACATATTGGTATATAGAATGTTCCATTACAGTTCAAAGTCTTCTAGATATTAATAATGCTCGAGTCTATGTGCTAATCAAAGTGGTCCACGTCTCAGTGTCATTTAACAATCCTTCTTTTGTTTTTAAATACAAACAAATATTGGAAAGCCGTGTCTTCTCCATTTGGGTCACTCATCATATTTGTGACAAATCAAAATTGAAACAATAGTAACAATAGAACCTACATTTAATTTGAGGAGGTTCAATGCTGGTTTGCCATAAAGGCGTTTTCAAGTTAAAAATTATTACCCGGAATAATAACAATATAGTTTCATGATTAAAAGATACTAGTTAGAGTTGAGTTTGAGTAGAGATAAATAAAAAACCTTCGTAAAAAAAAAGTAAGTGAATAGTCTACACGTGTTGATGCATTTTCTTGGTAGCAAGCTGATTTTGATCCCACATTGATAGTAGAAATAAAAACTTGATAGCTTAAATACTAAAGTCATCTTGGCCGGATAAGTTAATATTAAATGTTATGTTATTCGTCTGATGGCTAGTGCCTAGGATTAAATTCTAAGCACTCCCCAATGGGAGCATAACTTGTGATTTATTAACTTTTTGTGGATTTAATAAAAGCTTTTTGTTCATGATATTCAAAGTATTTATAGTTATCTTAAAATGTTAGATCATTTCACGGTTAAAAAGCTTCTTATTGTTAAATTTGAACAACCAGCTTGCATATGTATATTTTGAACATAATGAAATTTTATGCATCGGAGTTTCACAATCCAGACAAGACTATCGACCAAAAAGGTCGTGTCTTTTCGTCTTGTTCTCAAACATTTTTTTTTATCATTGGTCAAGTCATATCGATCGAACATCAGGTTATTGTGAAGAAGGCGTGTTAAAGACCAATTAATTTCAAGTGGTGTCGGGTTTTTGCGAGGTCTTTATTTGGTGGGATACGGTATTGATTTACTTGCATAAGGATGGTTCTATATTGTTTTAGGACATCGATGCTAACCTGATGGTAACCGGTTTGATCAATCGTCAAAGAAGTGACAACGCAAAATGCAATACTAATTAATTAAAAAAAAAAAAAAAAAAAAAAAAAAAAAAAAAAAAAAAATGGGACAAAATGCAAAAGCAACGAACCTTTTAGCAAATCTGTACAACTAGAAAATAACCTTCAGAAGATGATATTTAATAACAGCTTATTAGTGTTCTATTTGATCATCCTCACACCTAGACATTGTAACCACATTGAACATTTGTAACATCTATAATACATATACATGTAGTAGAAGAAGTATACACCTCCAGTGTTTTAGAGTTTAATAACTGAGAAAAATATATATATACGATAGAAAACAAAGAATACAAATTAAATTATATGAAAGCTGTAAGTTGTCCATGTGGGTTCGATACTGAAATCATAAGCTAAAAGAGCTTTTTTGGTTAAACATTACAAAAGCTGTCAGTTTCAATACGAAAGGTAGTTAAGCTAGAGTTGAGTGAAGGTAAATAATACAGATAGCTTATATGTGTTGATACATTTTTTTGATAGAAAGTTGTGTTTGATTATCCCACATTGGTAATTGAAAGAAAACTTTGGTAGCTTATACACTAAGGTTATAGTTCTTGGGTGTGTTAGAAATTAATATTATGTTATTCTTGGTGAAGTAAACGTCCCGTAAGTAAACTGGCTTGTTTGCTATCACAAAGGATAACTCGTATTATTCATTAACTTTTTGTTTGTTTTATTTTTGTTCCATGGTTTAAAGTCTTTTAGATATTAATAATGCTAAATACAACAGTAACAAATATATGTAAGTTAAGATGCGTCTTGTTCAATTTTGTCTAATGTAGGGTTTGCATAGAATGAAGTCAACGAACTTTTAGCAAACCTGCACAACAAGAAAATAGACTTTAGATAATGTTTAGAAACAGTTTATTAGTGTTCTACTGGACCATCCTCACACCTAATCATTGTAACATCTAAAATACAACTTATATGAAAGCCGTCATTGTCCATTTGGGTTCAATACTGCTTTAAATCAAATATTAAGCTAAAACGGCTTTTTCGGTTCAACATCATCACCTGAAATAAAGGTTTTCAAGTTTCAAAAGAAAAGTTATTTAACCTTGAGTGGAGTAAATAAAGAACTCTTATTAAAAAAAAGACAGACAACTTATATATGTTATACATGTTCTTGATAGAAAGCTGTATTTGATTATCCCACATAGGAAATAGAAAGAAAACATTGGTAGCTTATATACTAAGGTTATGTTGGACAACTATGTTGTGTTTCATATTATGTTATTCTTAGTGACTTTGCTCAAGCGAATGAGTAAATTGGCTTGTCCGTGAATCACGACTCATATTTTTCATTAACTTTTTATGGTTCTATTTATGATATCTGAAGCATTATCACGACTCATATTTTTCATTAACTTTTTATGGTTCTATTTATGATATCTGAAGCATTTACTTTTACCATGTTATTTTATTGTTAGATCATTTCATGATTAACAAAAGTTTTATTTATTGGATTTAAAGAATTAAGCTTTTATATGTTTATTTTAAATGTAGTGAGGGGGTGGCATCGTACTCGGCATCCCCATTGCCATGGGTTCACGACTCATATTTTTCATTAACTTTTTACAACTCATATTTTTCATTAACTTTTTATGGTTCTATTTATGATATCTGAAGCATTTACTTTTACCATGTTATTTTATTGTTAGATCGTTTCATGATTAACAAAAGTTTTATTTATTGGATTTAAAGCATTAAACTTTTATATGTTTATTTTAAATGTAGTGAGGGGGTGGCATCGTACTCGGCAATCACTCGGCATCCCCATTGCCATGGGTTCGGCATGGAGGATTCGGCATACCATTCGGTATGTTTTATCGAATCGGTGAAACAGGAGGCAATAAATGTTTTTGACCATTAGCCCCATAAATTGTGTTACAATGTTGAGACATGTTTAGGCATCACATTGTAACTAAAAATAAGTATTGAGATATTGTTAGGTATGAAATGTGTTGGTATCATTTTATTGGCTAATTAAATTTTACATTGATGCATGCTTAGGCAACATTGCCACCCCAGAGATTTGAAGCATCCGGCTTCTAGATGAATAGTTTGAGCATTAGATCTCATGGCTAAATTTGTTTGATTAACATTACTTATATATAGTTACATAGAAGTAATAATAAAGATTAACAATAGATTATAGCTAAGGATGTGATGATCTTAAATAAATTTATTTTAACATATCTTAAATAAATTTACAAAGAGAGTCGAATGATATACCATTTAGTTTGTGAGGGTCACACTCGTATTTTTTTGTTCTTTTTTCTTTCATAAAATATATCAAATACGGAGTATATCAAATAAAGCTACAAAGTTTTTTGATTCATCATATATATGGTGTCAATTGACCAATAAAACATTTTAGGGTAAATATAATTGCAATTCAATCTCTCCGAAAATTGAAATAATAAAACCAAAAGTCAACACAAACCATGCAAAGAAAGAAATGTTGGCGTTAACCAAAATCAACGTCGACTTTTTTATTTTCTTCTGAAACATAGATATCTTACAATTCGGTGTTGACAAATCACGAAAATAGTAGCCCAACTCAATTTCATGCTTCTTACTTGGCATATTGGTACATACAATGTTCCATGACCATAGTTCAAAGTCTTCTAGATATAAATAACGTTCGAGTCTATGTGCATAACAAATCAATCCACCTCTCAATGTCTTTTAAAGAATGCAATTTTTTTAAAAAAAATACCAATAAGTATATGAATGTTGTACATTTGAGTTAATCAACATGTTTGTGCCAAATTAAAATTAGGAAAAAGAAAAGTAATAATAGAACCTAGAGGTTCAATGCTAGTTTGCCATAAAGGCATTTTTTAGTTAAAATTAGGGTTAATACACAAAAAAGTTACTAAACTTAACAAAAAAGTTCGCCTAATTTACTCAAGTTTCAAATTGTTCAATTAAGTTACTATACTTTGCGTAACCGTTTATATACGTTACTGGTCTTATACTAACTCACGATACCCGGTATTAGTGTGACGTGGCATTAAAATATCAATTTTTTTTTTTAATTTTTGGTGGAGAAGTAAAGGGTTAATACACAAAGATGTTACTAAACTTTGTAAAAAATTTCACCTAAGTTACTCAACTTTCATTTTGTTCATTTTTGTTACCATCGTTTGCGTGTTTATTTAATGAGTTACTGAACTTTTGAATAAGCTACATTTGCATTACTTCGAAGCTGGGTTACTGGCTGATAGTCAAATTTTCTTTTCCATGTCACTTATTTTATTTCAACTTATTCCACATCATTATGTTTAACATTTTCTTACTATTTTTTTGTTTTTTCTCTTTCTATATATTCATCAATGTTCATTATCAATTATGTATCAATTCTCTTTTTCATATTATGTAAGCTTTCTGCTTGTGTTGACCTTCATCGCCATCATTCCACCATAACCAAACATCCTAAAAAACACTAAGATTCTAGATAAGTTAGTCCTAACCAGCTTGCCACCGTCATCCCATTATCATCTTCATCACTATCTGTCGACCACCAAAAAAAAGTTCAAAAAAAATATTTTCGCAAAAAAAACTTTGGAAATTTTAAAAAAAAAATAGAATATAAAAAAAAATCAAAATTAGAAAATAAAAATTTCCTTAAAAATTAGAAAATAAATAAAATTCAAAAAAAATTAATTCTTTTTTTAAAAATAATTACCGATTTATTTTTTAAATATTTGATTTTTTTTTTTGGAATTTTTTATAAAAAAAATTCTAAAAAATATTAAAAAAAATTGAATACGCAAAGTATAGTAACTTAATTGAACAATTTGAAACTTGAGTAACTTTTTCCGACATAGCCGCTCACCAATCCAAGGAGTGACTTGAATGACACTTTTTTAAAACATCAGAAACATAATAAATAAATACGCAAAGTATAGTAACTTAGTTGAACAATTTGAAACTTGAGTAACTTAGACGAACTTTTTTGTAAAGTTCAGTAACTTTTTTGTGTATTAACCCTTAAAATTATCACATGAAATAATAATTATATAGTTTCATGACAAAAAGGTAGTTAAAGTTGAGTTTGAGCCGAGTACATGAAGAGCCCTCTTTAAAAATAAAATAAGTGAATAGTCTACACATGTTGATGCATTTTTTTGATAGAAAGTTGTTTTTAATCCCACATTGATAATAGAAAGAAAAACTTGATATCTTATATACTAAAGTCATCTTGGTTGGATAAGTTGATATTAATATTATGTAATTGGTGTGATGACAAGTGTTTAGAGTAACCTTCTAGACAATTATCGTCATATCACTAACTAGTGTGTGATTTATTAATTTTTTGTGTATTTAGGAAAAGGTTTTGTTCATGACTTTCAAAGCATTTATACTTATCGTTAGATCATTTCATAGTTAAAAAGCTTCTTATTGTTGGATTTATACATCCAGCTTGCGTATGTATATTTTGAACATAATGAGATTTTAATCATCCGAGTTTCACAAAATAGACAAGACTATCGATCGACCAAAAGGGTCGTGTCATTTCGTTTGGTTCTCAAACGTTTATTTTCGATTAATGGTCTAGTAATATCGATGAAACACGCTACAAACATCAGGTTATTGTGACGAAGCGGTGTTAAAGACCAATTATTTTCAAGTGGTGTCTGGTTTTTGCAACGTCTTTATTTGGTGGGATATATGATATTGATTCACTTGCACCAATAAATTCAACCCATCAATATCAATCATTAAAAAAAAAGGAGAATAATATGAGTCTAAACTTTCAAAAACATGAATGTTCGTTTATGATCGATCGATGATTTCTATATTTGAAAAAAAAAAAAATGTGTTCTTGCTCGAGACTGTCACTCGGATTCGATATTGAGAGGATGATCTGACCAAATATGAATACGTATTCATTTCTTGTTATGTTTTCTGGTGATCGGCTATGAGGAATAATGGTAGTTGCAGTAGTAGCACAATGAAAATGAGTTTGCAATAGAGCACGCTAGTCTATGAATTTATATTAGTTAGTTAATGGTCACCTTGCATTTCATCTAGAAGCCTAGCCAAAGATGACTGACTGACTAGTCACACTCATTCATATAGCGATAAAGTTAGCCGGCTTTCAATTATTCTAAGTTTAATAATCATCTAGTTGTATCTTATGTTATTGTTAAAATGGTTATTTAATATCTATCAATATGCATACATTACAAATTTCATCTTTCTGATTTGGTGTTTACTTACTTTTTCAGAAGAAGTTATATAATCCACACCGACTATGTATATTGTATTAGATACTAAAAGTTATATCATTGACTATTAAGATGACTTGATTATTAGTTAAAGACTTGTAAAGCAATTAATAAAGACAAATAACCGAGGTATTATGATTATAAAGAGGCTAAAGATAACTATTTCCGTTAACCACAAGACATAAAGATATGCTAAATTTGTGCTTAAATTTGTGTGTCAGTTTGTTATTAATTTTTGAAATTATGGATCTAGTAAATGTAACCGACAAGATGTTGTCATTTATGTTTAGAAACAAAACCAAACACGTCTTAGGTCTCTCTGTTATTTCTCTCATAAAACCAAATAAAGGTTCTGTAACTCTCAACCGTGCACCTTTTGGGTGCTGAACGACTATTCCTCAAAGACTTAACCTCAAGCAATAGGCATCTGTTTAAGTGACTTGTAGTCAAAAGTTTATTTTGAACCCATAATTTATTTTCACAAAACCTCCTTTGACCGATAAACAAACATTTGCTATATTGAGTGATACCATTGGGACAACACACTGATGGTACTCTCGATAAAATTATAAATAAAAACAATATTTTACAAAAATTTAAAACACTCATATTCTCTTGCCTCTAAATAATATAGTTCTAAACCAAATATGAAACTTTAAGATAATAAACATATTAATTTTGACCTATATGATATAAAAACTAAAAAGTCGTTAAAAGAGGGTAAAAACACTTGGGACTAACGTATGACAACATTCCTGGTGTTAGGTCCAAGGAAGATTTAGATTTTGACATCCTTCTAGAAGTTGAATTTCCAAAGACCATTATTTTAAAACCTTCTTACATATGAACCTTCAAAATAAAATCACTGAAAATCTATGAACAATACAAACAAGTTGAACCAGGTTTAGTTGATCTGTACATGGTTTTTGCTTATGTTTTCTAGATTTTTTTTTTTTTTTTTTTTTTTTATATCAAGCTAATTCATTGAAATGTTTGAAAGAACTACAATAGTTTAGCTATTATGTACACATTGAATAAAATAGGACAGATGAACAGAAATACTAGTTCGAACCAACCAATAAAGACCAAAGAGAAAATTAGTTACTTCCGTAAGTTTGTGAACGGATGAGTGCTATTTAGGCTTGAGTTGAGTCGAGGTAAATAAAAAAGCGATCATTAAAAAAAAAGAAGACAGGTAGCTTATATATGTTGATACATTTTGTTGATAGAAAGTTGTATTTGATTATCCCACATCCGTAATAGAAACAAAACGTTGGTGGCTTATATACTAAGGTTATGTTGGCCTAGTATGTTGTGTTTAATATTATGTCATTCTTCACGATGACGTCATCAGCCAATTTATAAATTGGCTTGGTCGCTGTCATGGAGGATAACTCATATACTACCTCCGTCCCAAAATTATTGTCCACTATTGACTTTTTCGGTCTTTACTTTTCAACTTTGACCTTAAGTATTTTTATTTATATTACATAATACTTGATACAAAATATATGAACGGATTGAGTTTTAAATGTATTTTCATTTGGTATATTTTTTATCAAAAATTGTATAAAACAAATAAAAATATTTATAGTCAAAGTTGATAAAGAAAGACCGAAAAAGTCAATAGAGGACAATAATTTTGAGACGGAGGGAGTAATTCATTAACTTTTTTGTGGTTTTATTTATATATAGTTCATTAACTTTTTTGTGGTTTTATTTATATATAGTTCATTAACTTTTTTGTGGTTTTATTTATGGAGGTGAGGTTATTTTATAAACTAAGTTATTGTTACAAACTGAGGGGCAAATCCTCATCATCCATCTAGTTTGATCTAATGGTAGGGATTAACTTAAGATTTAATAAGACAACCTAAGTCCATGTTTTTTTTCTTGTACTTTATGTCTATCTTATTTATTCATTTTTTTCCTTTTTTATTTTCTTTCTTTCTTTTTTTTTTTCTTTTTTTTAACTTCACGTTTTTTTTCCTTTAATTCAAGGTTTTTTTTTTTATTATTATTATTATTGTATACGTTTTTTTCGTTTTTCATACATATTTGTCGATTTTTTACGTTTTCGTCAGTTTTCTTACGTTTTCGTTCGTTTTCATACATTTTCGTCCGTTTTCATATGTTTTCGTCTGTTTTCTTACGTTTTCGCTCGTTTTCATACGTTTTCGTCTGTTTTCTTACGTTTCACCCGTTTTCATACGTTTCGTCCATTTTAATACGTTTTCGTCCGTTTTTACATGTTTTGTTACTTTTTTGTCTGTTTCAAACGTTTTCGTTCGTTTTTATACGTTTTTGTCCGTTTTTGTACGTTTATATACGTTTTTGTCTGTTTTTATACGTTTTTGACTATTTTTATACGTTTCCGTCCGTTTTCATACATTTTCGAATATTTTCATGCCTTTTTGTCCGTTTTCATACGTTTTCGTCCGTTTTTTTACGTTTTTGACTGTTTTCAGACGTTTTCATCTACTTTTACATGTTTTCGTCTGTTTTTATACGACTTCCTTCATTTTTTGTTCGTTTTCATACGTTTTCGTCCATTTTATACGATTTTGTCCGTTTTTATATGTTTCCATCCTTTTTTATACGTTTTTGTCCGTTTACATACGTTTTCATCTGTTTTCGTCCGTTTTCATATGTTTTCGTTCGTTTTCGGATGTTTTCGTCCGTTTTCAGACGTTTTTATACATCATTGACCGTTTTCAAACATTTTCGTCCATTTTCTTACGTTTTCATCTATTTTCATATGTTTTCGTCCATTTCTAAATGTTTTCGGCCATTTTCAGATGTTTTCATACGTTTCTGAATATCGAAAGTATTATTCTTTGATACTCAGAATATCACAAGTGATATTCTGAATATCGCAAGTGATATTTTGAATATCGCAAGTGATTTTCAACTAATGTTTTGTAACATAAAAATCACTTGTGATATTCAGAAAATCACAAGTGATATTCAGAATATCACAAGTGATATTCTAAATATCACAAGTGATTTTCAACTAATGATTTATAACATAAAAATCACAAGTGATATTCTAAATATTACAAGTGATTTTCAACTAATGTTTTGTAGCATGAACATCACTTGTAATTTTTGAAATATCATTTGTGATATTCTGAATATCACTTGTGATTTTAATGTTACAATGCATTAATTGAATATCACTTGTGATATTTCGAATATCACAAGTGATATTCTGAATACTACAAGTGATATTCTGAATATCACAAGTGATATTCTGAATATCACAAGTGATATTCTGAATATCACAAGTGATTTTCAACTAATGTTTTGTAACATGAAAATCACAAGTGATATTCAGATAATTACAAGTGATATTCAGAATATTACAAGTGATTTTCACGTTTTTTTTTAATTCACGTTTTTTTTCACTTTCATATATTTTCATTCATTTTCATACGTTTTCATACGTTTTTGAATATCACAATTAATATTCAGAATATCACTTATGATTTTCTGAATATCACTAATAATATTCTGAATATCACTTGTGATTTTTTGAATATCTATCACTTGTGAATATCACAAGTGATATTCTGAATATCACAGAATATCACTTGTGATATTCTGAAACGTATGAAAACGTCTGGGAATGGCCAAAAGCACAGAATATCAATTGTGGTACTCAATATATTGTAACACCCCCAAAATACCGCAGCGGAAGACTGTGTCATAGGGGTGCTACTTCATAATACAAAGTACAAGTTATAGAAAACGAACTCTAAATGAGACGTTTTGAAAAGTTACCATTCGATTAATGAATTCAAAGTTACAAACATGAGATTCCAAAGTATGATACATAAATGTATACAAAATGTTTTGAATGGTAAATGATAAAAGCGTAAGTCTTCAGAATATGCAGCTTGACTCTAAGTTCCATGCACTAGCTATCGCCTTACTAACCTGAGATAAACATGCTAAAGTGTCAACACAATGGTTGGTGAGTTCATAGAGTTTGTCTTAAAACAGTTGAAAATCTTTAAAGAATGATCACATAGCAAAGGCATCGTAAATCCACTCAGTTGCAAGTCCCGCCATAAGATACTTGTAACCTGTGTGTTCACAACCCACTGCTAACATATAGTATAATAAAGACATGTATAAGTTCATCAAAATAATTAAGCAATTAGTAGTGAGTCTCTACTTCATCTCCGAAGACCTCACTTGGGAGCCAATTCCCAAAGAAAACTGGGAGCCACTTCCCAAAGATAAAAGTTTACTGGGAGCCACTTCCCAAAGATAAAAGACAGTCATGAATGTATGAAATCAAGTATAATGCAATCAAGTATAAGACAATCAAGTATAAAACAATCAAGTATAAATGTTTTGAGTATTTGTACAAGTAAGCAAGTAGTTGTGCATGTATCTCCCCCAAAGAGTTAAAACAAGTATGAAAAGAGTAGGGGCTATGACTCACCTTAAGCTTATGTAATGAGAAATGAAAGTGGTAGTCAAATCGCGAAAGTCTCTAAGAGCAGCTTATAATAGAACGTTGCGGCTTAGGTTTGGAGTAATGTCTAAGAATACGAAGAATTGCCAATATATGTCTTGCATAATATTCATGATGTAGTACTTAGTATATAATGTAAGTCTTTGAATATAAGTCGTTTATGAAACATGTATAGGTTGTATATCTCTTACTACCGTTCGGGCCGACATAATTCAGAAGTCATGGAGTAAACGTTCGAGGAGCCAGGACACTTTAATTCGTAAATCCACAACTCATCTCGATGGCTTACTTAATGAACTCCTCACATGAGGCTCCCTACTATTGTAGTATTTGATAACATATATATAAGTTTTTGATTCTAAAAGTTACATGGTCTTTAGCCGTGGCTTTGCCGTGACCTTGGTCATTGTTACCATGGTCTTGAGACTCAACCTTGGCTTTAGCCATGGTTGTGGTCTTGGCTTTAGGTCATTAGACCTCTTGGTCTCATGTAATTATAACCATTATATAGTTACTTTGGACTAAAAATGGGCTGTTAAGAATTTGAAGAAAATTATCACTCAGAAAGCGTTTTCAGGGCTCGAGCTTCTTTGTCCCTGAACGAAAACGTCGTTCCGGACAACTTTCGTGTTTTAACTTTTTGATGAATCGGACCAGAAAAGTGACTTTCAAATTGGCAGAATGCAAAACAGTAGGGTATAGGCAGTTTCGGCGTTTTGGTGTCGCTAACTTCTTATGGCCGTATCTTTTGACTCGTGTACTCGTTTTGGGTGATTCAAATTGCTATGTTTTCCTTTTGAAGTCCTTTATAACAGTAAGTAAGTGTCAAATATCATAGTTATACTATTTTGGTCGTGGTTCTCCATAAAAATCATTAGTTTGCTTGTTTACTTGTCATAAGTTAACATATATATACATAACTTGTTTTACTAGTTTTTATACATCATGAACACAATACAAAGACCATATATAGCATGAAAGAAACATAATAAGCATGAAAATGATATTGAGCAAGAAAGTGTAATAGGGTTTGCTTACAACTTTTGGCTTTCTAAAGAAAGGAAGTCAAGTATAGAACTAGGACACTAAACCTAAGCTTGTAAACCCTTCACCATAACTCTTGTAACCCTTGCTAGCCTTGATATAACCCTTGTGAAAACCCATTAACTTCAGCCCCTAATCACCTTGTGTAGCTCCTAATTCAACCATGGAATCACCAAACAAACTTAAGAACTAGGTAGAGAATACTAAGACCTTGAACTTTGTAGTGTAACTTGTATATTGAAGATCAAAGGATCATGGTGCTAGGATTAAAGGGTGTTGCGTTTATGGTGATGAAGAGATGAAGATCAAAGTGTTTCTAGTTGGCTATTTATAGCATGAATGAGGAGGTTAGGAAGCTAACTAGGAAGTTTCCTAAACTTGGTGACCAAGTTGTAATTAAGTAGTGATCTATGGCTAAATTCATGAGATGAAGCCACCTATGGGATGACTCCCCCCCCCCTAGGTTGGTTCATATACTTGGGGAACAAGTGTGGACTTTTGATGATATTATCCTAAGTATGTAGCTAGTTTTGACTCCGTAAGTTGCTAACCGTAAGTTGTTAAGTCACGAAACGTAAAACCGGGTATCCTAAAAATATGAAACTTGAAAGTATGGTTAAACATGTCAATATACTTCATAATAAAATATAAAATGAGTGGTAGGTTCTATTGGGGTGCTCAAACCCTGCTAAAACTGAAAACACGGGTCTAAAACGCGTAATACGTAAAACGTACGAAAGTTGCGTAAAATTGATAAAAGTAAAATGTAACTTTTCTAATAGAATACTAATGACTTATAATGTCTAGGCTGGGCTCTGTCTAGTGTCAGTTGGTATTAAATGTCTTTAAACTTAAAACCGTAAGCCTAAAAATCAAGGAATGATTTATAAAATCAAGGAATGATTTTTGGTAAAAGGAGGAGGTAAAAATAAGTTGACTTTTTCTAATAAGTTGAAAACTCAAATCATCTTAGAAACACGGTGCAGGTATAGGCTAAGGTTATGGCTAAGTAAAAGTGCTTAAAAACGAGAATTCCTGTTTTTCACGGCCGAGGTTTATTTGGTCATATTTTCCTCAGTCATGATTAATTCTCAAATTAATCATGAGAGTACTAAACATTTTTCTGATGCGGGGTCACTTAACGCGGTCGAGTTTCGTTGTGCGTAGAATTTTTGAATGACGTTTTACCCTAAAACGTGTAATTCCGTGTAATTCCTTAATAACTTTCACGAAAATAATCTGCTGAATGTCAAACTTTTAATTTGCCATAGAAATAATTTATCACTCGAGGCCAAGAAACAAAAATCAAATTTCGGGAGAATTTCGGGAAAAATGAATAGTAAAAGTGAATAGTAAAAGTGAATAGTGAAATTTTCGGGAATAAAAGTTAACCTGAAATTGTGAATTGTTACATATATCACTTGTGATATTTAGTATATCACTGGGGTGATATTCTGAATATCACAAAATATCACTTGTGATATTCCGAAACGTATGAAAACGTCTGAGAATGGCCAAAGATATTGAAAAACGGAAAAAAACGAATGAAAACGACGAGAATATAAGAAAACGGAAGAATATGTATGAAAACGGAAGAAAATGTATGAAAGCATAAAAACACGTATGAAAAAGGAAGAAAACGTATGAAAAATAGGACGAAATGGATAAAAATAGACGAAAACGCAAGAAAACGGATGAATAAGTATGAAACGGACAAAAACACATGAAATCGTAAAAACACGTCTAAAAACGGATGGAAACGTATGAAAAATGGACGAAAACGGATAAAAACGAATGAAAATGGACGAAAGCGTGTATAAACGTATGAAAACAGACGAAAATGAATTAAAACGTCTGAAAACGTGTATAAACGTATGAAAACGGACGAAAACGTAAGAAAGTGAAAAAACTTGAATTAAAATAAAAAACATGAATTTAAAAAAAAAAAAATACACGTGAATTAAAAAAAAACGTGATTTTTTTTAAAAAGAAAAAAGGTGAATTAAAAAAATGTTTATTAAGAAAAGCTTGAAAAAAAAAATTAAAAAAATTTGACTAGAAAACAAAAAAGACAAAAAAAAGGCCACGTGCAGGGCTAAAAAAGACAAAAAAAAGAAAAAAAAAAAAGAAAAAAAAGAAAAAAGAAGTGAATAAAAAGAAAAAGAAAAAGACAAGAAAAAAACATGGACTTAGGTTTCCATATTAAATCTTATGTTAATCCCCACCATTAGATCAAACTAGATGGATTGTGAGGATTTTTCTCTCAGTATGTAACAAAAACTTAGTTCACAAATGAACTTTTCTCCTTATTTATGATATTTAAAGTACTTAATTTTACATTTCATTAACTTTTTTTGGTTTTATTTATGATATTTAAATTACTTACTTTTACATGTTATTTTATCGTTCGCTTCATTATTAAAAAAAAACTTTTTGTTTGTTGGATTTAAAGCATCAAACTTTTACTTGCTATTTTGAATGTAGTGAGATTTAAAGGTGAAAAATAAGCCGATCTACGATTTGGGTGAAAAAGTGTCTCGCCGGAAAATCTCCCGGTGACAATGATTGGCCGGCGAAGATTTAGTGAAAGAGAGGGGAGAGAATGTTTGTGTGTGCTTATTAGTGAAAATCAGTTTATCCCAAGTTCTTTAAAGTCAATGAGTAGTAAAAAAGGAAACCCCCGACAACTACTATAGCCTAAAAACAACACTAAGCCCAATTAACAAGTAAGAAAATAATACAAGCCCAATGCACACTTTAAAAAAAATTAACTACCTTTATGTTTTTTTAAAAATTTTACTTAAAAAAAATTAATAAATAGATGAAAAAAAAATTAACCACAAAAAATATAACAAAAAAAGGAAGCCGGATAAAAATAATTGATCTCACGTGCACTACCAAACCAATATCGCATAAAAAATATGATCTATTATAATTACAAACAAAATTAAACCTTTAAAACATTCATATGATACGCGGCAAATAGCACGGTAACAAAACTAATATCGGCTAATGCACGCCCGCGGCAACGTGCAGGTAACCATGCTCGTTAGATACTAAAAGTTATATCATTGACTATTAAGTTGACTTGATTATTAGTTAAAGACTTGTAAAGCAATTAATAAAGACAAATAACCTAGGTATTTTAGATTAAAAAAAGGCTAAAGATAACTATTTCCGTTAACCACAAGACATGATATGCTAAAGTCTGTGCTTAAATTTTGTGTGTCTGGTGTTATTAATTTCTAAAATGCTGGATCCATTAAATGTAACCGACAAGATGTTTTCGTATATGTTTAGATACAAAATCAAACGTGTCTTTAGGTCTCTCGGTTATTTCTCTCATAAAAGTGCCATAAATGTTTGGTAGAGAAATTCTCACCTGTGCACCTTTTGGGTGCCAAACGACCATTTCTCAAGGACTTAACCTGAAGCAATAGGCATCTGTCTCAGTGACTTGTGGTCAAAAGTTTATGTTGAACCCATGATTTATTTTCACAAAACCTCCTTTGACCGATAAACAAGCATTTGCTATATGAAGTGATACCACTGGGACAACACCCCGATATGATGGTACTCTTGATAAAATTAGACACACATCTTAAAGCCGCTCGATCATATATAAAAACAACACTTTACTAGTTTTTTTCGACACTCATGTTCTGTGCCTCTTAATGATTATAATTGTAAAATATGAATCTTTAAGATAATAAACATACTCCCTCCGCCCATAAATTATAATCCTCATTTTTATTTTTTAGGATGTCTCAAAATAATAGAGTAGTACTTTTCTTGTATCAACAAATCAAAAGAGAGTTTAGTGGGTGAAGATATATTTGATTTGATTGAAAAGTGTAGTAATCTCACTTTTTTTAGATTGTATGTTCTTTGTTCGAAGACAATAACTTTTAGACAGTGACTCATTCGATAAAGACAGTGACTCATTCGAAGACAATAATTTTAAAGGGCTAGTGGCGCAGCTTGTTGCCCGTTTACCTTCAACCACTATGTAAATTCTAGTTTGATTAAATAAAATCAAAGATTTAAATATTAAAAAAAATAAAATAATAAAATAATAAAGTAGTTAAAAGAGGGTGAAATAGTTGGGACTAACGTACGACAACATTCTGGTGTTAGGTGCAAGGAAGATTTAAATTTGGGAAAATTCCATAAATACCCCATAAGTACAATGGTGTTCACCCTAAATAACTCACAAAATCTTGTTTTCTCCAAATACCCCAACGGGAGAAGGTCGCCTCCAAAATTTGGGCGGATAGTGTAATCTAGTGACATGTGTCCCTATACATGGTCCCATCTTGTACCTTCATGGTACAACTATCAAAGTGTACTTCTCGGGCGACTGGGACTCACATTTCTTGGGCGACTTGTCTTTTTTTAAAAAGTATTAACTACATTTTTGGTCCTTGTAATTTACTTGTTATTTCATTCTTTGTTAACTTTTCAAAAGCAAGTGTAAGTTTTTGATCACAAACAAAGTAAAACACCTACTGGGCACTTTTGTCCTGGCATCTCCTTCATAATCACAAGAGTCAAGATTCCATCACCATTCTTTTACTCTTCCTTTAACAACTAATCTTTCTTATATCTAGGTGTTCAACCTTGACACCACCAAAGATTGATGGCCAGGACTCCAACCAATTTATTAACCAAAATCCAAACATCACTATCGACACCACCATCCAAACGCCACCACCATCCAAACGCCACCCTCATCCAAACACCACCACCATCCAAACACCACAGATCCGCCAACAAAACACACCCTCATCCAAACACCACCATCGATACCACCATCCAAACGCCACAGATCCGTCATTCAAACACCACCATTGACGTAAACACCACAGATCCGCCATCCAAACCCAACAGATCCGCCATCCAAACACCACAGATCCGCCACGCACACACCACCATCCAAACACTCACAGATCCGCCATTTTTTGGTTTATATGAAAGATTTGTGAGTTTATGTAGTCGATTAAAGGTTTTTGTTGGTGATAAGATTTATTAGATCTGGGTTTATGTTGGTGGGTTTAAACAGTAAATGCGTTTTTTAATTAGCTTTGCGAATCGGAGCATTTAAACAAAATTGAAAATCCAGAAGGTAAACGTTAGTTGCAAAACACAGCCTATGTTGTTTTAGTGTTTAATTGGGACTTGGGAAGTGGTCTATATATAGGAAGCTGTCTAGTTATGGAAAGTTTGGTTGAAAATTTGATGTTTTAAATCGTGTTTTGGATACTGATATTAGATAGCATGTGGTTGACGGAGATTAGAAGTTGCTAAGCCACTAAAGGATAGGTAGAAAAAAAAGAGATAAAGTGATGACTTAGCTTTATGTTTATGTTGGTGTGACAAAAAATAAATAACAATCAAACTATAAGGATCTAAAATATAATATTACATAAAGACAAAAAAGACAAAAAATACAAGTCGCTCAAGAAATGTGGGTCCCAGTCGCCCAAGAAGTACACTTTGATAGTTGTACCATGAAGGTACAAGATGGGACCATGTATAGGGACACATGTCACTAGATTACACTATCCGCCCAAATTTTGGAGGCGACCTTCTCCCGTTGGGGTATTTGGAGAAAACAAGATTTTGTGGGTTATTTAGGGTGAACACCATTGTACTTGTGGGGTATTTATGGAATTTTCCCTTTAAATTTTGACATTCTTCTAGAAGTTGAAGTTCCAAAGACCATTATATATGGCATGAGTTAACCGGACCCTCCCTACAGGGAGGGTTTGTGGAAGACAGTGCTGCCGCCGCTTGTACTGTCTGCATTAAAACTTGTACATTTTGACTAAAGTAGGTGGACACCCCATGGTAGGGAGGGTCCGGTTAACACATCCCTTATATATTTACAACATTCTTACATAGGAACCTTCTTACAAACAAGTTGGACCAGGTTTAGTTGATCTGTCCATGGATTTTTCTTACGTTTTCTAGATTTTTTATAACAAGCTAATTCATTGAAATGTTTGTAAGAACTAAAATAGTTCAACTATTATGTACACATTGAAATAGGACCGACGAACAGCAACACTAGTTTGAACCAATAAAGACCAAAGAGAAAATTAGTAGTATTTCCATAAATATGTGACTATGGAAAGTGTACTATTTATATAAGCCAAGTACCCTTGAAGTATCAAACTGGGACTCGGCAAGAATAATGTTTAAAGGTGTCTATTTCGAAACCATTTACTAATTACTAGTACTAGTAAATGGGTTTTGTATGTTTGTGTTTCATCTCAAATGGGTCAAATACAAATTTTAGCTGAAAAGTGTCCGGGTTGAAAGTCTAATCGTCTATCTTTATAGTATACAAACTCCATGAACAGTTTATTCATATTCACTAAAAAACGGTTCGATTATTTACCACAGAATCTAATCAATGAACCAGAAAGAGTTTGTTTGTGGGTCAGCCCAACTCGAAAAAAAAAATAAAAAAAAATAAATAAATAAATAAACGTACGTCCGAAAAAAAAGAAGAAAAAAACCCATACGATACAAAAAAAAACATACGATACTAATATGAAAATTAAACATTTTATTCGTTATCTTCGGCGTCGAGACTTTGGTATTTCTGAGTTATTCTTGTTTGTCTCTTACAAATAATTTCGGCTCTTACCGGGTCAGTAACCAAGCTGAGATCGAGCATTAGCATCTCCATATCCTGCCACTCTAACGCCCTTGCTTCTTTCTCCAACGCCTTTTCTTCCCTCTTCCTCCGCGCCTCGTAACAAGCCGTTTGAGCGTCTTTTGCTTGCGTATACTTTTCAGATAATTGTCCCGAAAAAGTACTCATTTGACTCCCACCGGAGCTCGCCGCACTCGACGTTTCCGTCGACTTTTGTTTCTTTCCAGCTCGTTTATTGTTTCTTTCGGGACGAGGTCATTTGTCCGGCCCAAATATATCCTCAAGACATGTAATGTCTAGAGGTTCTTTAGCATCCCATTTCGAGTAGTGTTTCAAGATCTCCCAAACGTGAACATAAGTGAAACCCCTCGAACCAAAGCGTTCATCGAAGCACGTTTTCGCATTCTCGATATGATCATGCTCATTTTCACCACTGCGACGCTGTAGATGTTTATAAATAGCGTTGAATTTTTGTCAGTCGCCATTAATCCTCGACCATTTACCGGTTAGCATATTTTTGGTACGCGGGTCACCAGCAGTTCGCTCGTTGAACGCTTCATGAATTTCATTCCAAAAGAATTCGTCGGTGTCATTGCCCATATCTCTATCTTGTGAAACTTCTATCCACGTTTCCATAAGAATCTTTTCTTCTTCCTTGCTCCATATCCGATAAGCACGTGGATGGTAGATTCGGGTTATAAAATTGTGGTGTCGGATTGAATTGGGTTTGATTTGCGAATCCTTGTTGAGACGCATATTGTTGGTTACGGTAAATTTCGTTCGGATTGAATTGTTGCGAACCATATGGTGATGAAGTGTTTAAATTTTGCAACGAGGGAGTTGAAGAATTCGACGATCCCCATATTGACGTTGGTTTGATGTTAGGAGACTCGTGAAATAGCCTCCTTTGTTCGGGTTTTTAGACATTTTTCTGTTTATTTGGTGAAGAGATGTAGAAGGTTTTATTAGTTGGTTGAACTGTAGTGAGGAGAAGTAAAAATGAGTTAGTATTTATAGAGTTTGTGTGTGTTTTAAAAAAGAGAAAAAAAAATAAAAAAAAATAATCGACCGTTTGAAACCAACGGTAAAATATCCGTTGTTTACTTTCTCCAATGTACCTTTTGTCAGCAAACTCATTCGCCGAGCCCACAAATAAGTGTCCAACGAAGAACAACAGCGAGGGGGCGGTGCAGCAGTGAAGAACGGCGAGCCTTTGTTGTTGTCCACGTAGGTACGACTAACTAGAACGAAGGACTGCACCTTCCACTCTAACGAACCCTCGGAAAGTCTACATGTGTTGATGCATCTTTTTGGGAGAAAGTTGTTTTTGTCCCACATTGGTTGAAGAAAGAAAAACTTGATAGCTTATATACTAAAGTCATGCTAGTTGAGCAAGTTGATATTAGTATTATGTTATTCAGGTGGCCTGGATAACTTGTGTGATTTATTAACTTTTTGTGTACTTAGCAAAAAGGTTTTGTTCATGATTTTCAAAGCATTTATAGTTATCTTAAATGTTATGTAGATCATTTCGTGGTTAAAAAGCTTCTCATTGTTGGATTTAAACATCCACCTTGTATACTTTGAACATAATGAGATTTGAAGCATCGGAATTTCACAAACTAGACAAGAACATCGACCAAAAAGGTCGTGTATTTTTGATTGGTTCTCGAACGTTTATTTTCGATCATTGGTCAAGTCACGTCGATTGAACATGAGGTTATTGTGAAAAATCGTACATTGTTAGAAGGCGAAAGTGTAATCTTACCTTTAAATAGGTGAAGCGTCTGTAGTATGTTTGTCTAATATATATAGGATTTTCCTAGAACAAAGTCAAAGAATCATTTAGCAAATCTACACAACTAGAAAATAGCTTTCAGGTGATATTTAATAACAACTAATTAGTGTTCTATTTCATCATCTTCACACCTAATCCTTGTAACCACACTTAACATTTGTAACATCTAAAATACATACACATGTAATGGAAATTAGTTGTCTTTGATTATCCCACATAGGCAATAGAAAGAAAACGTTGGTAGTTTATATACTAAGGTTATGTTGGCGTAGCATGTTAGATATTAATATTATGTTATTCGTGGGAAAGTTATGATGGCAATAAGTAAATTGTCATGTTTGCTATTACACGGATAACTTGTATTATTGTTACAAAGTTTAGTCTCTATATTAGCTTATTGTTAAGTCCACGGGTCTTAGTGTTAATGTTTAGTCGTCATAGCTTAAAGAGTCGGTTTGGTTGGCTTGTGTCCCAAGCCCAACCCGTGTCCTTGTAACAGCCGACTATGAGTCTTGTTAGAGTCGGTTTACCCTCCCCCTCATCTCTATAAAAGGAGGTGAGGGGGGGACGATTCATGTACGCATTCTTTCAATACTAATCAAGAAACGATTAGGGATACTTACTTGTACAAATCTTCTCTTTTCTTGTCGACATCTTATCTTCTCGGTCGAGTTATCCGTGCTAGTGACCAGGGGTTGTAGGTTACCGATTCCTACAAGTGGTATCAAGAGCTCGGTTCGAGGGTTCGTTGGTTACTAGGTTCGATCGATTAGAAGGGTTTCTTGGGTTATCGAAGAAGAAGCAGGAGGTTTTTTCTGTTTTGGGTCTCGATTTAGAACAACAAGAAGGTGCAGCAGATCAACAAGTTATATTGTTGTGTTTTTTGATCGACAAAGAAGAAGGTGAACAGTACCAAGATCTGGTTTTCTTTTTTTGTTGTCGGCGTATATACAAAGAAGAAGAAGACACGGTTGTAACTTCAATTGTTTAAATAATAATACTCATACTATTGGGCATACAGTAGTAGTATATTATTATTATTATTATTATTGAAATAATAATAGTAAGGTATATTAATTATTATTATTATTATTCAATAAGGATTAAATAATTTGAAGGGTATTGCACAAGGGACTTTATTAGTTTGTGATTGTGGGGTTTTTTCACAAGGTTTAGCAAATTAATAAAGGGATTAAAGAATGACGGGAGCCAAGTTTGAGATCGAGAAATTCGATGGAACTGGTGATTTCGGGTTATGGAGAGTCAAGATGCGTGCTTTATTAATCCAACATGGATGTGAAGCAGCTCTGGAGGTTTTACCCGCAGATATGGATGCTACAGCGAAAGCTGAGCTAAACAAGAAAGCTCATAGTGCCATGATTTTGTGTTTAGGTAATAAGGTTCTGAGAGAAGTTACCGGGGAGACGACTGCAGCGGGGGTTTGGACCAAGCTCGAGACTTTGTACATGACAAAGTCATTGGCCAACAAGTTGTACCTGAAGAAGAAGTTGTACACATTCTACATGCAGGCTGGACGCACGATTTCCGAGCATATAGATGAGTTCAACAAAATTGTTCTTGATTTAGCAAATATTGAGGTAAAATTCGAGGATGAAGATCTTGCTTTATTATTACTCACTTCTTTACCAGCATCATACGAACACTTTGTGGATACCTTGCTTTATGGACGGGAAGCTTTGACTTTGGAGGATGTGATGGCCACACTGAATTCAAAGGAAATCAAAGAAAGATCTAAGGCGAAGGGGGATGATGGTGAAGGGTTATACGTGAGGGGAAGAACTTATCGCAGGAATTCGCATCAGTCTAGGGGAAAGTCAAGATCGAAGTCTCGAGGTGGAAGACTCAAGTGCTATATTTGCCAGTCTGAGGAGCACTTGAAGAGAAACTGTCCATTGAATAATCGCAAGAAGTCAAATGGTTTCGTCAAGAAAGAAGATCAGCCAAGCTCCAGTGGTTCGGTTTATGACGGTTCTGAGGTGATGATGGTTATGAGTGCAGAGGCTCTGCTAGATTGGATCATGGATTCAGGAGGTTCATACCACATGACACCCAGGTTAGATATATTTTTTGATTTTCTGGAATGCGATGGGGGCAGGGTACTGTTGGGTGACAACAGGGAGTGCAAGATCAGAGGTATTGGCAAGGTCAGGTTACAACTAAAAGATGGGTCAAGTTTTGTATTAAACAATGTCAGGTATATTCCTGAATTGAAAAGAAACTTGATATCGCTGGGAACTCTTGAAAAAGAGGGATATACCGTAAAATTGCAGTCGGGCAAAATCAAGGTGATTAATGGTTCTAGGGTTATTTTATCTGGAACACGAAGGGATAATTGCGTATACTCTTTGGATGGCCATGCAGTGGCAGGTGAGCTTAATGCTAGTGTTGAAGAAAAAGACAGTCTTGCGCAGGTTTGGCACAAAAGACTGGGACATATCAGTGAGGCGGGACTACAGGTGCTAGAAAAGCAGGAGCTGTTTGGCAAGAAAAGTCTAGGTAAGCTCGATTTTTGTGAGAATTGTGTTCTGGGAAAGTCACATCGAGTCAGTTTCGGTGTAGGAAGGCACACTACTCAGGGAGTGATAGACTATGTTCATTCAGACTTATGGGGTCCGTCTCAGGTGGAATCATTGGGAGGTAAGAGGTACTTCTTATCTATTGTTGATGATTATTCCAGGAGGGTATGGGTTTATATTCTCAGGTTCAAACACGAAGCATTTGGAAAGTTCAAAGAGTGGAAGCAGTTAGTAGAGAATCAGACTGGGAGGACGGTTAAGAAGTTGAGAACAGATAATGGTCTTGAGTTCTGTAACCGGGAATTTGAGCAGCTATGCACTGAGAGTGGGATTGCTAGACATTTGACAGTTGCCGGGACGCCGCAGCAGAATGGATTAGCTGAACGGATGAATAGAACTCTCATGGATAAGGTACGCTGTTTATTAATTCAGTCTGGATTGCCCAAGACCTTCTGGGCGGAAGCGACATGTACGGCCGCATATCTTATAAATAGGTCACCATCGACAGCGATTGAGAAAAAGACACCTATGGAGATGTGGTCGGGACATCCAAGTGATTATGGGATGTTGAGGATTTTCGGCTGTGTCGCATATTCACACGTTAAACAAGGTAAGCTCGAGCCGAGAGCAGTAAAATGCGTTCTTTTGGGGTATCCTGAAGGTGTGAAGGGGTACAGGCTATATAGGCTTGATAATGAATCACCTAAAATAGTCACTAGCAGGAACGTGGTCTTCAATGAAAGTGTCATGTATAAAGACACGTTGAAGGATTCTGGTGCAGGTACTGATAAGTCTGTTGAGGAATTACAGGTTGAGGTGGAACTGCAAAGGTTAAATAATCATTCGCTTGAGGAAGATCTGATTGATGGTCAGGAAGATGGCGATGATGAAGATGCAGGGGATCAGGATCATGATCAAACACCGGATCTCACAGATTATCAGTTGGTTCGGGATAGAGAGCCAAGGACAAGAATGAAACCTTTGAGGTTTCGAGATGAAAGTAATATGGCTGCTTACGCGTTTGCTGCAGCAGAGGAAGAAGATACTCATGAACCATTGACATACCAGGAGGCAGTTACTTGTAAAGATAGATTTAAGTGGAAAGCTGCTATGGATGAAGAGGTGGATTCTCTGAACAAGAATGAGACCTATGAGTTAGTGGATCATCCAGCTGGGCAAAAGCTGGTGAGCTGCAAATGGCTGTTCAAGATAAAGGAAGGGATTGAAGGTGTTCAAAAGCCTAGGTACAAGGCGAGGGTGGTGGCTCGTGGATTCACTCAAAGGGCAGGTATTGACTATAATGAAGTATTTTCGCCGGTAGTTCGACACACATCTATTCGGGTTATACTTGCATTGACTGCGTGTAGAGATTATGAGCTAGAGCAGCTTGATGTAAAGACGGCATTTTTACATGGGAATCTTGAAGAAGTAATCTACATGAGGCAGCCACCGGGTTATGAACAAGGTAACAAGGTATGTTTGTTAAAGAAATCCCTTTATGGTTTGAAGCAGTCACCCAGGCAATGGTATAAGAGGTTTGATGAGTACATGCTGAGCAACGGGTTCAAGCGTAGTAGTTACGACAGCTGCGTATATTACAGGAGTTATGCACCAGGTGAGTATATCTATCTACTGTTATATGTAGATGATATGCTGATTGCTTGTAAAAGCAAGGCTGAGATTGGGTCTATCAAGTCTTTGCTTAAAAAGGAGTTTGACATGAAAGAGCTCGGGGAAGCAAAGAAGATTCTTGGTATGGAGATCATCAGGGATCGGAGTCGCAAGATTCTGAGGGTGTCACAATCCGGGTATGTTTCTAAGATTTTAAATAATTATAGAATAGACAATGGGAAATCGGTTAAGATGCCATTGGGTGAGCACTTCAAGCTGTCGTTGAAGGATTGTCCGGTTAGGGATTGTGATGTTGAAAGGATGAGTAGGGTGCCATATGCAAATGCGGTTGGGAGCTTAATGTACTTGATGGTGTGCACGAGGCCAGACATAGCGTATGCGGTAAGTGTTGTTAGCAGATATTTGGCGAATCTAGGTAAAAGGCATTGGGAAGCAGTGAAGTGGATTTTGAAATATTTACGGGGTACTGCAAACGTGGGTTTGGTGTATGGGACAGATCGTAGCAACCATGTGGACGTAACAGGTTTTGTTGATTCAGACTACGCTAAGGATCCGGATAAAGGTAGGTCAATCACGGGTTACGCGTTTTTAGTACAGGGATGTGTTGTAAGCTGGAAGGCAGCGCTACAACACGTGGTGGCTCTTTCAACTACAGAGGCGGAGTATATGGCCCTTACGGAGGCTGTGAAGGAAGTTATTTGGCTAAGGGGACTCTTAGAAGAGTTGGGCGTGGAGCTTAACACTGTTGCAGTTAATTGTGATAATCAGGGCGCGATTCACTTATCGCGGAATCATGTTTTTCATGAAAGGACTAAGCACATCAATGTGCGTTACGACTTTATCAGAGAGGTCTTGGAAGCAAAGACGGTTGAAGTTCTGAAGGTGGGTACTGAACACAATGCTGCGGATGCCTTGACGAAGGTGGTACCTGGACGGAAGTTACAGCACTGCTTGGAGTTGCTGAGTGTCGGAGTAGGCTAATATAAAGCCTAAGGTGGAAATTGTTACAAAGTTTAGTCTCTATATTAGCTTATTGTTAAGTCCACGGGTCTTAGTGTTAATGTTTAGTCGTCATAGCTTAAAGAGTCGGTTTGGTTGGCTTGTGTCCCAAGCCCAACCCGTGTCCTTGTAACAGCCGACTATGAGTCTTGTTAGAGTCGGTTTACCCTCCCCCTCATCTCTATAAAAGGAGGTGAGGGGGGGACGATTCATGTACGCATTCTTTCAATACTAATCAAGAAACGATTAGGGATACTTACTTGTGCAAATCTTCTCTTTTCTTGTCGACATCTTATCTTCTCGGTCGAGTTATCCGTGCTAGTGACAAGGGGTTGTAGGTTACCGATTCCTACAATTATTAATTAACTTTTTTGTGGTTTTATTTATGATATTTAAATAACTTGTATTATTAATTAACCTTTTTGTGGTTTTATTTATGATATTTAAAGTACTTACTTTTACATGCTAATTTTTTCCTTAGATTGCTTCATGAATAATCATGATAAAAAGCTTTTTATTTGTTGGATGTAAAGCATCAAACTTTTACATGTTTATTTTGAATGTAGTGAGATTTAAACCATCCGAATTTTAATTAGATGAATATTTTGAGCGTTAGGACATTTCAGCTAAAATTTGTTTGATTTAAAGCAAATATTGGCTCTTTGCAGCAATTGTTTAAAACCTCTATTCTTCAATACACATATATATTACAGTTACATGGAAGTTACAAAGATTGACGAACTTCAAAACAATAATTATTTGTTGTAAAGCAAATATCGACCATACAAGTTGGTATTGACATATTATGAAAATAGTAGCCCAATTCAATTTCATGCTTCACACTTGGCATATTGGTTCATAGAATGTTCCATTATAGTTTCAAAGTCTTCTAGATATTAATAATGCTCGAGTCTACGTGCAAAACAAACTAACCCACTTTTTAGTGTCTCATTTAAGAATGCATTTTTTTTAAATGCCAACAAATATTGGAAGGCATTGTCTTCTCCATTTGAGTTACTCATCATGTTTGTGACAAATAAGAATTGAAAATAGTAACCACAGAATTTAATTTAAAGAGGTGCAATGCTTGTTTGCCATAAAGGCGTTTTTTAGTTAAGAAGTATCACCTGGAATAATAATTGTATAGTTTCATGACAAAAAGGTGAGATGAATAAAGAACCTTCTTTAAAAAAGCAAATGAATAGTCTACGAGTATTGATGCATTCTCTTGCTAAAAAGTTGTTGTCGATCCCACATTGGTAGTAGAAAGGAAAACTCGATAGCTTATATACTAAAGTCATGTTCGTTGGGTAAGTTGATATTAATATTATGTCATTCGCCGGAGACCTAGTGTATAGAAAAAAAAAAAAAAAAAAAAAAAAAAAGAAATCTACCTTCTGGATCCAACATCGTTAACTTGTGTGATTTATTAACTTTTTGTGTATTTAAGAATACCTTTTGTTTACGATATTCAAAGCATTTGTAGTTATCTTTAATGTTATATTTCAGGGTCAAAAGCGTCTTATTGTTGGATTTAAGCAGCCAACTAGGTTCCGAATGTTTATTTTCGATTACTGGTCAAGTCATATTCACGAAACACGCTACGAACATCCGGTTATTGTGAAGAGCCGTGTTAAAGAACTGTTATTTCAATTGGTGTCGGGTTTTTGCAATGTCTACTTTATTTGGTGGGATACGGTATGGATCATTCGCTTGCATAACCTTGCTTCTGTGTTGTTTTAGAAGTTAGAACATCGATGGTAACCGGTTTGATCAATCGTCAAAGTGACAATGCAAAATGCAATATTAATTAGTTTAGATAAAAGAGAGCAAATGCGACAGAAAATGAATAGCATAAACGAAAATTTATGTAAAGAAACGAAACTTATGTTCCATATTCGACGAGCACGTGTTTGACCTGTTTCTTCAAAGTCATCGTCATCGTCAACGTCTAAATTTACGACGCTTTTGGCTTTTTGGGCTTTGGTATTTTTTTCCTCTACCTTTGGCCGGTGATCGTGCCTTAGGTACTTTAAAAGTTTGTTGAGATGGTTGTGATTCGATTGGTGGTTGTGACAGAGGAGTAGGAAACGTGGATGGTAGATTCGGGTTATAAAATTGTGGTGTCGTATTGAATTGGGTTTGATTTGCGAATCCTTGTTGAAACGCATATTGTTGGTTATGATAAATTTCATTCGGATTGAATTGTTGCGAATCATATGGTGATGAAGGGTTTGAATTTTGCGACGAGGGAGTAAAAGAGTTCGACGATCCCCGTATTGACGTTGGTTTGACGTTAGGAGACTCGTGAAATAGCCTCCTTCGTTCGGGGTTTGAGACATTTTTGTGTTTATTTGGAGAAGAGATATAGAAGGTTTTATTAGTTAGTTGTATTGTAGTGAGGAGAAGTAAAAATGAGTTAGTATTTATAGAGTTTGTGTGTGTTTTAAAAAAGAGAAAAAAAATAAAAATAAAAAATAAACAACCATTTGAAACAAACGGTAATATATCTGTTGTTTACTTTCTCCGATGTACCTTTTGTCAGCAAACTCATTGGCCGTGCCCACGAATAAGTGCCCAACGAAGAACAACGGCGAGGGGGGCGGTGCAGCAGCGAAGAACGGGGAGCCGTTGTTTTTGTCCACGTAGGGATGGCGAACTAGAACGAAGGACTACACCTTCCACTCTAAAGAACCCTCGGAAAGTCTACATGTGTTGATGCATCTTTTTGGGAGAAAGTTGTTTTTGTCCCACATTGCTTGAAGAAAGAAAAACTTGATAGCTTATATACTAAAGTCATGCTAGTTGAGCAAGTTGATATTAGTATTATGTAATTCACGGGGCAACAAGTGATTAGCTATAAAATCTCTTCATTTCTTGTGGCCTCGATAACTTGTGTGATTTATTAACTTTTTGTGTACTTAGCAAAAAGGTTTTGTTCATGATTTTCAAAGCATTTATAGTTATCTTAAATTTTATGTAGTTCGTGGTTAAAAAGCTTCTCATTGTTGGATTTAAACATCCAGCTTGCATATGTATACTTTGAACATAATGAGATTTGAAGCATCGGAATTTCACAAACTAGACAAGAACATCGACCAAAATGGTCGTGTCTTTTCATTTGGTTCTTGAACGTTTATTTTTGATCATTGGTCAAGTCACATCGATTGAACATGAGGTTATTGTGAAAAATCATACATTGTTAGAAGGCGAAAGTGTAATCTTACCTTTAAATAGGTGAAGCGTCAGTAGTATGTTTGTCTAATATAGGATTTTCCTAGAACAAGTCAAAGAACCATTTAGCAAATCTGCACAATTAGAAAATAACATTCAGGTGATATTTAATAACAGCTTATTAGTGTTCTATTTTATCATCCTCACACCTAATCCTTGTAACCACATTGAACATTTGTAACATCTAAAATACATACACATGTAATGGAAGAAGTATACAACTCCTGTTTTTTAGTATACTTTAATAACAAAGAATACAAATTATATGAAAGCTGTCATTGTCCATCTGGGTTCAATAATGATTTAAATTAAATCGTAAGCTAAAAGAGCTTTTTTTGTTTAAACATCATCACATAAAATAATGGTTTTCAAGTTTCAAAATAGAAGGTATTCAAGCTTCAGTTGAGTGGAGGTGAATAAAGAACCATCATTAAGAAAAAGAAGACAGATTTATATGTTGATACATTTTCTTAATAGAAATTAGTTGTCTTTGATTATCCTGCATAGGCAATAGAAAGAAAACGTTGGTAGTTTATATTCTAAGGTTATGTTTGTGTAGCATGTTAGATTTTAATATTATGTTATTCGGGTGAATGTTTCCATGTCAATAAGTAAAATTGACTTGTTTACTATCACAGAGTAAAGATCATTTGAAGATCAAACTTTTTTTACATACCAAGGGACTAATCTCCACCCTCTATCTTCCCTCCATCTTTATTTGATCTAATGGATGAGATTAATCCCAACAATTTAAAAAACCCACTTTCATCCTTTTTTTCAAATATTAATATCTTTCAAACCGTTAATCGTTAAGCGAAAAAAAATATACCGTTACGACGAGCATTTAATTATCTTTCTATAGATAGGCTAATTGATATATTTTCGACAATTTTTTTTTTGTTTTTTTCACGTTTTTTTTTCATGGCCGAAAAAATCATATATGATATTACATATCATATATGATATTATATGTAAAATCATATATGATATTGCATATCATATATGATATGCAATATCATAAATGATTTTACATATAATATCATATATGATATTATATGTAATATCATATATGATATTACATATCATATATGATATGTAATATCATATATGATTTTTTTTCAGGCCACGAAAAAAAAAAACGTGAAAAAAACGATTTTTTTTTCGAAAGTATATCAAAGTGCCCGTCTATAGAAAAATAATTAAATGCCCGTCGTGATGGTGTAATTATTTTCACTTAACGATTAACGGTTTAAGAGATATTTAAATTATAAAAAATAGGTGAAATAATAAAATGCTTTTAATCTCAACCATTAATTTCCTTTTTAGATGGATGGTGGAGATGAGTCCCTTGGTATGTGAGGAATGTTTGGTTTGTAGAATAACTCGACTCTGCTATCACACGGATAACTTGTATTATTAATCTTTTTTGTGGTTTTATTTATGATATTTAAAGTACTTACTTTTACATGCTAATTTTATCCTTAGATTGCTTCATGAATAATCATGATAAAAAGCTTTTTATTTGTTGGATGTAAAGCATCAAACTTTTACATGTTTATTTTGAATGTAGTGAGATTTAAACCATCCGAATTTTAATTAGATGAATATTTTGAGCCGTTTAAGAATACAATCATCAGAAACCACCCCACGATCCATATCCTTGTCAATCATGCCCAATTCAGTAACAATTTCACGCTTAGAACCAGACAAGTGTATTCTCTTGTCATTAACCCAACGACGCATGATAATCTTTAAGTCCTGTAATTTTTTCTTGAATCGAATCATCCCGTTCCCATCCGAGTGAGTAAATGATCGCCACGTATGTTCAACCATATCATCAAACCCAACAAAGTTGAACCATGAATGAAAAAACCGAAAGGGGGTCGGGCCAAAATCCAAGTGCACTTCCCGAAGCAGAATCGGGCGGTGGTCCGATAAATGTCGATCAAGGCATAAAGCCGTGATAGAAGGAAAGAGCGAGAAGATGCCATCAGAGACAAGGAAACGGTCAAGTTTGCTCATTTTTGAAGCCGATAGGTGAGACCACGTAAACGTATATCCTTCCAGTTTAACATCAACAAGGCCCGAGGATAAAATAAACTGATCAAAACATCTGGCACTAGAAGGATTAAAACATGAACCACGCCTTTCATCACTTGAACGCACCTCATTAAAATCGCCCATAATAATCGCCTCACCATTCCACCGACCTAACAAAGTCGAAACATAATCCCATAAAACCCTTTTGCACGAAGCTTGTTGTGGAGCATAAATGACAACAAAAAGGAGGCTTAGGTGTTTCGAGCTTTCATGCGCTTAATCGTGCTCTTATTCTTAAATGGGTGTGGCGTTTTGTGTCTCAAGATGGTTCCCTTTGGTTTCGTGTTATCAGAGCTTTGTATGGTTCTTCGATTGGTTCCCATCCGACTCATATGTCGTCCAATTGGTGTTCTATTGTGCGGGAATTACACTTGTTAAAAGACAAAGGGTTCGATTTTAAGTCACATTGTAAAAAGCGTGTAGGGAATGGTAAAGATACGCGTTTTTGGCATGACAGATGGATTGGTGATAAACCCCTTAGTGTCATTTTTCCTCGCTTGTTTGCTTTGGAGTTGAACAAAGAGGTTTCGGTGGCTGTTAAAATGGATACTTCGGTGAATCATTCCTTTCGTAGAAGTGTACGGGATGGTCTCGAACAACAGCTTATGGTAGATTTGTCTACGCTGCTGGAATCGGTGTCCTTATCCAATTCTCAAGATCGGTGGATATGCGATTTGTCCAGTGATGGAGAGTTTCGGGTTAAAGAGGTACGTAACTACATTGATGACATGCTTCTTCCTTCTCATTCTGAGTCAACAAGATGGGTGAAATATATTCCAATTAAGATCAATATTTTTACTTGGCGAGCTCGTCGGGATTGGTTGCCTTCTAGGGTCAATTTGATTCGAAGAGGTGTACACCTAGAGTCTCCTAATTGTCCGATGTGTCTCTCTTGTGAGGAGGATGTTCCTCACGTTTTGTTTCGATGCGATTTGGCCCAACTTGTTTTACGCCGTATTTGTCGATGGTGGGATTTGGATTGGCAGTTTTGGACGTCGTTTCCGGAATGGCTGTCTTGGTTCTCTTCTATTCGGCTTTCGTCCAAGGTTAAGAATATGTTGGAAGGAGTTTTTTGTGTTGCTTGGTGGTCTATTTGGATGTTTAGGAATTGCACTATTTTTGATAAGAATCCCCCTAGTCGTTCGGCCATTTTTGATAACATTGTGTCTTGTTCCTTCAATTGGTGTCATAGTCGATGTAATAGGATGTTCTCATGGGAGGATTGGCTAAAAAATCCCCATTTAATTTCCTTGTAATGGTTCCTCTAGCTTCTTGCTAGTTAATAAATTTGCCGTTCAAAAAAAAAAAAAAAAAAGATGAATATTTTGAGCGTTAGGACATTTCAGCTAAAATTTGTTTGATTTAAAGCAAATATTGGCTCTTTGCAGCAATTGTTTAAAACCTCTATTTTTCAATCTACATATATATTACAGTTACATGGAAGTTACAAAGATTGACGAACTTCAAAAGAATAATTATTTGTTGTAAAGCAAATATCGACCATACAAGTTGGTATTGACAAATTATGAAAATAGTAGCCCAATTCAATTTCATGCTTCACACTTGGCATATTGGTACATAGAATGTTCCATTATAGATTCAAAGTCTTCTAGATATTAATAATACTCGAGTCTACGTGCAAAACAAACTAACCCACTTTTTAGTGTCTCATTTAAGAATGCATTTTTTTTAAATGCCAACAAATTTTGGAAGGCATTATCCATTATAGATTCAAAGTCTTCTAGATATTAATAATGAATAGTTTGAGCGTTAGATCATTTCATGGCTAAAGTTTGTTTGATTTAAAGCCAATATTGGCTCTTTGCAGCAATTATTAAAAACATCTATTCTTCATCTACATATATAGTTACAGTTACACGGAAGTTACAAATATTGTAAGGCCTTGTCTTTTCCATTTGGGTTACTCATCATGTTTGTTTGTGACAAATCAAAATTGGAAAATAGTAACAACAGAATTTAATTTAAAGAGGTGCAATGCTAGTTTGCCATAAAGGCGTTTTATGGTTTGGCATAAAGGCGTTTCATGACAAAAAGGAGAGATGAATAAAGAGCCTTCTTTAAAAAAGTAAATGAATAGTCTGAGTATTGATGCATTCTCTTGGTAAAAAGTTGTTTTCGATCCCACATTGGTAGTAGAAAAGAAAACTTGATAGCTAATATACTAAAGTCATATTAGTTGGGTAAGTTGATATATTAATATTATGTTATTCGCTGGAGATCTAGCGGATAGAAAAAAAAATTCTACCTTCTTGATCTAGCAGTACTAACTTGTGTAGTTATCTTTCAAAGCATTTGTAGTTATCTTTAATGTTACATTTCATGGTTAAAAGCGTCTTATTGTTGGATTTAAGCAGCCAACTAGGTTCCGAACGTTTATTTTCGAACACTGGTCAAGTCATATCGATGAAACACGCTACGAACGTCCGGTTATTGTGAAGAGCTGTGTTAAAGAACTGTTATTTCAATTGGTGTCGGGTTTTTGCGAGGTCTACTTTATTTGGTGGGATACGGTATGGATCACTCGCTTGCATAACCTTGCTTCTGTGTTGTTTTAGAAGTTAGAACATCGATGGTAACCGGTTTGATCAATCGTCAAAGTGACAATGCAAAATGCAATATTAATTAGTTTAGATAAAAGATAGCAAATGCGACCGAAAATGAATAGCATAAACGAAAATTTATGTAAAGAAACGAAACTTATGTTTCAATCCACGTATAAATCTTGGACTAGTCTAATTTTTATATTAGAAATGCACCAATATATTCAATCCATCGCTATCAATCATTAAAAAAAAAAATATAGAATACGAGTCCATGCTTTCAAAACCATGAATGTTCGTTTATGATTGATCGGTGATTTCTAACTTAAAAAATAATAACGAAATAAAAAATTTAAAAAAAAAAAAAAAAAAGCATTTTACGTGTGTGTTCTTGCTCGAGACGGTCACTATATATTTATTGCTCTAAAAGTTAAATATTTACATGCAATCTTTTTAAATCGACTAATTATGCTTGACCCTTCCCTGATAACTAGCTTCAAGAAATGTTCAGTTGACACGGTGATCTTTCAACAATAGTTGAGTTAGGATTGCCCGTTTTCTCAAATACACTCGCTTTAACAAGGTCAACTGCGCATTTACACCAAAGAATGGTAGCACAAGAGCATGATCACACAAGAATCTTCACTCCTTCAAATCACACATATAATCATATGATCATTTTCTGATTCATAAATTATTTGCAAATCATATATGTACAGTAAAGAAAATGACTTTCTTACACATCTTCTAACAAAAACCTCATTCTCTTACAAAAATGGATCAAACATTGATATCTTGCTATAACTATCCAACAAATCTAAAAACAAAACCTCAAAACATTAATCATACTTATAATTCCAACACATAAGCATCGATATACAACGTCTTTGTGGACGTATGGTCCGGACTGGACCCTACATGGGCCAGGCCCGGCAGACAGCGGCCCACTCTATGTCTAAACCCTAATCCATGCCTTATAAATATAGGGCTGGGGTTCCATTCACCACAGAATACAATAGGTTATCCTAAACCTAATTCTCATATATGTTACTACGCATCGACACTAACTTGACCGTCGGAGGTGGATCCCGGGGCTACGGCCTCGGGTCCACTCTTAACGGGTTCTCTTTGTTGACAGGTCTATTTAGGGCTTGAGAAGACGACTAACGGCCCAAGGAGAGTCGTTGAATCAGTCCGCGCCAGATTATGCATCAACAAGTGGCGCCATCCGTGGGACCTGGCTACGACAAGTGTCGTGCTCTCACATCGCTAGAAAGCAACCATCGTTGCATCGATATATACACGTACGGTACACATACTGTTTGTTTGGTTTGACTTGGTCAAACATATCATGCTAACATTAAGAATATTAACTCTTTGTTATTGTCGTACGTATACACATACACAATTATATCATGCGCACTGTGTGAGATATACGTCCAATATTTAATCACTTTAAAGATATCACAACATCTTTTAATTATTAAAAAGATATCTCTATATTTTTTGTGCATATCTTTTAAGATATGTTTATCTTTTAAATATTCATAAGATTTTACATAAATCTTTTAAATTTGGTAAACACGATTTTACCTATAGCCATGCGCTATGTCCGCACGATCGGACCTATTTTATCTTTTAGCCGCGAACAACGCAGTCACGATAAATCTACCCACATTAGGCCATGCGTACGAAAATCTTCGCAGATTGGCGCCATGCGCGCACTGTCATGTACAGGCACCACGATGCTAGTCAATCGCCATGAGCGCACTGTCACTGTCACGTACAGGCACTGGACGAAAGTCGTGGTCAACTGCGATCATCCAAAAACGTTAGAGTCTATGCGGTCACGATAAATCTATCTGCGTCTGTGCGTGCAACAGAAATTATTAGTCGCGGTCATGGTACATCCATCCGCGCCATTCTTTAAAAAATAAATAAAAAATAAAAAGATCAATTAATCGCCATGCGCGCACTGTTTTTATTTATTAGCTACATGCTACTTCTTTTATGTAGTTTGTAAAACCTCACGATAGGCGTAATTCGCACTACTACTTCTTTTATATATTAATTATATATGCTATGTGCTATACTTTTGCTACGCGCTAATCTTTTACTTTATTAAGTTTTATATGTTGTGATTCGCGACATATACTTTTAATATTTGCATTAAGTGTTTTCAGGATAACTAAGTTTAATGCTCCTATACGAGTAGCACCATCAAACTTGGGGGGCTACCAGGGTATATAATACCACTGTTTCCGTACAAGTCACGCAGGCATATTTGGAAGCAGATCGTACGTAAGAGGTATTGCAAGCCCGGTACAAAGACGAATGTAATGTTCGCGCCATCTTACCGCAGGGGAGACGTTCTCTGTCGGTTGTACAGACGAATGTAATGTTCGCGCACAGCGCGCACCTTTGTCGCGAACAACGCGCATACTTGTCGCGCACAGCGTGCACCTCTGCCACAGGAGCACGTCTTCTGTCGCACTATGTTGCATTGCTACTGGTACAAAAGGTACGCCCTTATCTAGGATGCAGCATAGGGATCCACCTATCCACCTTCACAATTGTGAGACAATCACAATCGCAATCCCAGTGCGCACTGTCGCATGTGGGCTGCGCAGTATGGTCCGTCCCATGTGCACACAAGTTGCGCACACATGGGCCATGCCGTCATGGTTGATTGGGCCTACGCGGCCATGAACAAAACTTAAGTTTAGCATAACATAGCCACGCACTATGTCATACTAAACTTGGGGGGCTTGTGGACGTATGGTCCGGACTGGACCCTACATGGGCCAGGCCCGGCAGACAGTGGCCCACTCTATGTCTAAACCCTAATCCATGCCTTATAAATATAGGGCTGGGGGTCCATTCACCACAGAATACAACAGGTTATCCTAAACCTAATTCTCATATATGTTACTACGCATCGACACTAACTTGACCGTCGGAGGTGGATCCCGGGGCTACGGCCTCGGGTCCACTCTTAACGGGTTCTCTTTGTTGACAGGTCTATTTAGGGCTTGAGAAGACGACTAACAGCCCAAGTAGAGTCGTTGAATCAGTCCGCGCCAGATTATGCATCAACAGTCTTAGTATATAAAATCTAGTCTTCTGTTGTTTCGCCATAGTTAAGCATGTTGGTACGATTTCACAGGTTCATTATGGAACCAATCTTTGATATTCATGTGTTTGGGATACATGGTGATTCGAATAAGAGATTGATGTGCAGTTAACAAATGTAAAGATAGATAATACAAAGACTTGAGAAATAAACTATATAAAGGTAAAAAAATCGATTACAAATTCCTACTGGTTAGGGATATATATATGTTTATGAAACGTTGTGACTTATCACAAAGAAACACAACGATTCATACCCAACCGTTATAACTATCCAATGTATCTAACTGTCATACGGGTGTTTGGCTTTGGGTTTAACCCAATACAGCCCATTCGACCCAATACATAAATACAATACAAATAAAACATAAATAACAACATACAGTAATTATTGTTCTACATTTCCTCCCTAATTACTTAGTTGTTGTTCCTTCTTGCTGCTAAATGGTACTTTTCTTCAAACAATGACAATAAAGTCATCACTTTCACTACTTCCTTCTGAGTCTGCTGTCTTGTACATCCTTTTATCCACTTCCATTTCAGTCTTGAACTTTTTCTTGGGTGATTCGTCTATGTCTTCTTCCATATTTTCTGCATTGGGCTGTGATAAGGTATCTGCAACATCTTTGCCATCTTCATCACTTTCTGCCTCTGGCTGTGGTAAGGTATCTGCAACATCTTTGCCATCTTTGCCACTTTCTGCCTTTGTTCTTAGTGCTTCTTCATAGTAAATCTTCACCAAACTTATGTATTCTTTGTAACATTCTTTGACTGAATCTTTGTCTTCACTTGTTAATCCTAATATCTTAGCAACCATATCCCATTTGTAGTTGAAGGTAACATTCATGTAACCTCCCATCTCATCTACAATCTTGTACAATCCAAGCAAGTCTACTTTTGTCATCCCAATGGTGGGTGGCAAATCTCCTAGTATGTTTTGACTCATAAAACCCATGTAAAACCATTCCAGCATCTCAATAAACCTTTTGCTCAATATTTCCCAATTTGTATACACCAATCTATCTATTTTGATCAAATTCAAGAAAGAAACGAGTCTAGGAAAGGTATTAACCCTCATCGCATACAAAGTTCCATTAAGACTCATATAATCTTGATCCAAGTAGTCATGTTCTTCATTCTTATCCATGTTAAGATCTTCTAAACCTTTTATTAAAGAACACTCTTCTTCCATACTTAACGACTTGAAATAATCCTCTAAGAAACTATTATGTTGTGCAATTATTTCATTGTCATCTTGATCTTTCATCTCAATATCACCACTTGCATTATTTTCCCAACTATCAAACATATATCTAATTTCACAAGTATCTTTCCCATAATCTATGATAAAGCCTTGATCTTGCAATTGTTCTAAACTCAAAACATTCAATGTAATTTCTGGAGTATATAGAACATTAGATATCAACAAATCCCCATTCTTAGTTCCTACAATTGCTTCTCCTACACCATATGAGAATATGAATTTTTTCTCATCTTCCTCAACGCCTTCTACCTTAAACCTTTTATGCAATCTCTTAAATAAGTGTTTCATGGGAGACATGTGATGTTTATAGGCTGAACTTATGTACCAAATGTTATTCCAACCATTCCTATCAGATCCTTCTATCTTATAATCGGTAAGTACATGAACCCATTCTTGATATAAAGCTTTTTCTGATTCTTGATGTTCATTACTATTCGAATTATAAATTGAGGGGAGTGATAAATTGCTTACTGATTCAATAGGAGTGGTGGGGATCAATGCTTGTTTTCGTTGTGGACACTTTCTACAAACATGCCCACGTTTTCGGCATATGAAGCATCTTGGCCTTCGATCCTTTGATCTACTCGATTCTCCCACTTCTTTTTTCTTGTTCTTCAATTTTCTTGTGTTGAAACTGATAACTTCCTCCATCTTTTCTTTCAACATTCTTTTGGCCTCAGGAGATATCTTTCTCTTGTTTCTGTCCCACGAAGCATAACTGTTTTCTGTTTGTTTTGTTTCTCGGATAGGGTTTGATTTGTTTTGACTGATATCGGGTAGGCTTTCGATTGGTTCCTTCCAGGAATCAGAACATGGGCTCTGGTACCACTGTTGGTACGATTTCACAGGTTCATTATGGAACCAATCTTTGATATTCATGTGTTTGGGATACATGGTGATTCGAATAAGAGATTGATGTGCAGTTAACAAATGTAAAGATAGATAATACAAAGACTTGAGAAATAAACTATATAAAGGTAAAAAAATCGATTACAAATTCCTACTGGTTAGGGATATATATATGTTTATGAAACGTTGTGACTTATCACAAAGAAACACAACGATTCATACCCAACCGTTATAACTATCCAATGTATCTAACTGTCATACGGGTGTTTGGCTTTGGGTTTAACCCAATACAGCCCATTCGACCCAATACATAAATACAATACAAATAAAACATAAATAACAACATACAGTAATTATTGTTCTACAAAGCAACGTCGCGAGCAAGTAGGCTTCTTCCCTAGTCGTCTACGATATTGAGAAGATGATCTGACCAAATATGCATACGTATTCATTTCTTGTTATGTTTTCTGGTGATCGGCTATGAGGAATAATGGTAGTTGTAGTAGTAGCAGCACAAAAAATTTAGTTGAAAAAGAGTTTGCAATTTAGCACGATTTATATAAGATAGTTGTTCCTCACCCTTTTTGACTATTATATTATTCGTGCTTTTCA
Source organism: Artemisia argyi (assembly GCA_030686995.1). Taxonomy (NCBI): domain Eukaryota; kingdom Viridiplantae; phylum Streptophyta; class Magnoliopsida; order Asterales; family Asteraceae; genus Artemisia; species Artemisia argyi. Next base: position 180,853,356 of record CM060705.1, read on the forward strand.
TGGATTTTTATATTATTTCTTATCTTTTAATACTGGCCCTAGTGCTAATTATTGTCTAACATGTGCTTAGGCACGTTTTAAATTGCACGTACATCACATTTTGAGTTATTTTTCTTCAAAAATGTAGCTTAGTGGGATGTGCCATTGATGACTTAAAGTAAAAAGTTTTAACTCACAATAAATTTTAGTGAGCTTAGCATGTATTTATCCTTTTGTTACATTTAAATATCCGTACGGTGAGCACGTGTTAGGAAAACCCGTAAAAATATAGCTTACTTGATTTTGAAATAACAAACTCTAAAACTAGAGTTGTCGTGTACATTAATTCAGATGAACACTTTTATGAATGTGTTGGTGAGTTAACCGGGACATAGACTTTCGTATATTATGCTTAAGTCAACGAAGAGTTAAATATGCGATTACAAAATGGTTGTTAACGTTAACTTTTGTAGTCTCAAATAAATCAAATTTAACTATGGTTTAGCATGTATTTATCTTTTTGTTACATTTTACTTGGACACATAAAAATCCACTTCTAATTAAGTTTAATGGAATTGTCAGCTTGCATTTCATCTAGAAGCGATGCCAAAGACGGTACTCTCATATTACAAATAAAAACAACATTTTACAAAAAATTTGACACTCACATTCTGTGCTTCTTAATAATTATAGTTCTAAACCAAATATGAAACTTTAAGATAATAAACATATTAATTTTGACCTATATGATATAAAAACTAAAAAGTCGTTAAAAGAGGGTAAAAACACTTGGGACTAACGTATGACAAGATTCCTGGTGTTAGCCGTTAGGTCCAAGGAAGATTTAGATTTTGACATCCTTCTAGAAGTTGAATTTCCAAAGACCATTATTTTAAAACCTTCTTACATATGAACCTTCAAAATAAAATCACTGAAAATCTATGAACAATACAAACAAGTTGAACCAGGTTTAGTTGATCTGTACATGGTTTTTGCCTATGTTTTCTAGATTTTTCTTTTATAACAAGCTAATTCATTGAAATGTTTGAAAGAACAACAATAGTTTAGCTATTATGCACACATTGAATAAAATAGGACGGGTGAACAGAAATACTAGTTCGAACCAACCAATAAAGACCAAAGAGAAAATTAGTTACTTCCGTAAGTTCGAACAAAGGGTATTTAGGCTTGAGTTGAGTCGAGGTAAATAAAAAACCGATCATTAAAAGAAAAGAAGACAGATAGCTTATACATGTTGATACATTTTGTTGATAGAAAGTTGTATTCGATTATCCCACATCCGTAATAGAAACAAAACGTTGGTAGCTTATATACACTATGGTTATGTTGGCCTAGTATGTTGTGTTTAATATTATGTCATTCTTCACGACGACGTCATCAGCCAATTTATAAATTGGCTTGGTCGCTATCATGGAGGATAATTCATTAACTTTTTTGTGGTTTTATTTATGATATTTAAATTACTTAATTTTACATTTCACTAACTTTTGTGGTTTTATTTATGATATTTAAATTACTTACTTTTACATGTTATTTTATCGTTCGCTTCATTATTAAAAAAACTTTTTGTTTGTTGGATTTAAAGCATCAAACTTTTACATGCTATTTTGAATGTAGTTAGATTTAAAGCATTCGAATTTTGGAAGAATATTTTAAGCGATCATTTCATGGCTATTTGTTTGATTTAAAGCCAACATTGGCTCTTTGCGGCAACTGTTTAAAACCTCTATTCTTCTATCTACATATATAGTTAGGCTGGCGACAGTAATGGTTGGCGACCGAATGAAACGATCGATCCAAGTCGATCGCTCTTTCTGTGGGTACTCGGTCGAGGCAACCAAAATGGGACAACTGGTCGAGTATAGGATCGAGTAAGGTAAAGAAATTTGAGTACTTTTTAATTCATTTAGCCGTTAGGATTTAGTAAAAAAAAAAAAAAAAAAAAAAATCTTTTAAATACCTTATTATAAATACACAACATAAAACACACTCCAATTCACAAACCTCATTTCAAACATCCTCTATATTCAATCACACCATGAATTCTTTCGATATCTTTTTTGCCAATTCGTCTTCGGATGACGAAAATGAAGTTAGTACCGAGTATTTGATGTTTGCGGAAGATTGTTGGGAGGCTTATCAAGCGTCACAACCTAAAGAAACCCGAAACCAAGTTACTAGGGATCGTTTGGGTGCTCATAACCGTTTAGTTACTGCTTACTTCTGCGCTAACCCAACATACGGCGAAGAACAATTCCATGATCGTTTCTGAATGAGCCGAAGACTATTCACACGAATTGTTCGAGAGGTAACCGATCATTCACCTTATTTCCAACAAACTCCTAGTTGTGCGGGCTTACTTGGTATTTCTCCATTGATGAAAGTTACTTCGTCAATTCATCAATTGGCATACGGAGTGAATCCTGATATGCTAGACGAATATGTGCAAATGGGTGTGTCAACAATTCGTGAGTGTCTATAAATTTTGTGAGGTTATCATGGAGTTATATGGTACAGAGTATTTGCGAAAGCCGACGGTTACTGACGTTGACAGACTCTATGAGCATCACTATCGAGTTCATGGTTTTCCTGGCATGATAGGCAGCATTGATTGTACAGATTGGCCGTGGGAGAATTGCCCACATGCTTTAAAAGCTCAATTTTGTAGGGGTGATCACGGGAAAACTCCTTTCATTTTATTGGAAGCGATCGCCTCCCAAGATTTATGGATTTGGCATGCATTCTTTGGTGTCGCCGGGATGAATAATGATGTAAATGTTTTACGTGCATCGCCTATTTTCAATGATCTCAAAACAGGGAGAGCACCGGATGTGGAATTCTTTGCTAACGGTGTGCCTTATAAACGGGGATTTTATCTTGCTGATGGGATATATCCGGAATACTCTGTTATTGTGAAGTCCATTAAACATCCAGGGACGCATGATGAAAAGCGTCAATTGTATAAGAGGATGCACGAAGCAGCAAGAAAAGATGTGGAACGTGCTTTTGGTGTACTAAAGAAGAAGTTCCTAATGATTAAACATCCGGCTAAAGGATTTGACAAAGAGCGTCTTGGACATATAATGTACACATGCATCATATTACATAATATGATAATTCAAGACGAATGGCGGGCGATATCTCCCGAATTCTTTCCAGGAGAGCAGCACCGTTCTTATGACCCTTTAAGAACGCATGAGGAATCGCTGAAAATTACCAGGGAGATATGCAACAAAACAACTCATCTTAACCTCAAAGCCGATTTGGTGGAAGACATTTGGCATCGTCATAATCCAAACTAGTTTGGTCGTTTTAATGTAATTTGAATAAGTGTTGTAATGTTTTTTTTATTTTATTTTAATTAATATGTAACGTTTTAATTATTAATGAAATTTGAGTTTGTGTTAAAAAAAAAAAAAACTGAATTAGGTCGCCCTTACTGGGGCACTGAATCGTCTGCAGGTCGCTGGAGAGAGAAAGCTAATGTGGCAGTAAAAAGTAAGGGGATTGAATCCCCTTACTGTGGGTAGCCTTACACGGAAGTTACAAAGATTGACAAACTTCAAAGAATAATAATTTGTTGAAAAGCAAATATATCCTCGAACCGTATATTTTAAATTTCTTCTAGAATATGTTTAAAATTGTGCAAGTTATAAGTGATACACGTTGGTAAGAACAATAACGATCTTACAAGTTGGCAAGGGCGGACCTATGTAGGGGTAGGGGAGGGTCCCGGACTCCCCCCCCTCCCCCCACAATTTTTTTTTTTTTTTTTTTTTTTTTTTTTTTTTTTTTTTTTTTTGCGGCACCTAGTGTAAATATTATAGTTTTTAGAGGTAATTTAGTTGAGGTTACAAACAAATCTCCTATTCGCCCCGCCCCCCTCCCCACCCCACTCCCAAAAAAAATGTTCTAGTTCCGCCAATGCAAGTTGGTATTGACAAATTATGAAAATAGCAGCCCAACTCAATTTCTTGCATCTCACTTGGCATATATAGTACATAGAATGTTCAATTATGTTGGTGACAAATCAAAAGCGGAAAAAAAGTAACAACGGAATTATATATATATACTAAAAGAGGGGAGTTTGATGAGTGCATTTTCGTGCTTCAAAGGGTTGTACGAAACAGTTGTTTCTACAGTAACCGGTCTGCTGTAGCATGTTGTACGCTACAGTGGTTTCTACAGTAAACCTTTTTTTTTTTTTTTTTTTTTTTTTTTTTTTTTTTTTTTTTTTTCAGTCAGTCCAAAACCAATCCGCAAACAAATCCAAATCCAAGCTCAAAATACTATCTAATCCTAAACCTAGCTACACACCAAGCCTCGCCGTGAGTGACGGCTTGGCATCTCATCGACTGCCGAGACAAAAACAAACCAAACGGACCAAAAATGATTCCCACTCAACAATAACACCAATAAATATTCAAAGAACAAGGAAACATTAAGGATATTTACACCGAGTCGACTGAGTCAACTCGCTGAGTTAACCGAGTCAACGAGTCGCGACCAAATACGATAGATCCACATGGTTTTTGACATTATTAAAAGGTTTTATAAGGTTTTGTGTAAAAATCGGATTTATTAAAGGTTTTATAAAATAAGGGTTTCGGATTTTTAATAAAAAAGAAAGTAAAGGGCGCGTAGGCGCATTTACCGTCGAGAGAAACAAGGGAAAGGTGGTGGTGGTCATCGGTGATGGTGACAGAGGGTGGTGGTGGCGCGTGAGGGTGCTACGGAGGGAGCCAATAGCTCAAACGATCCAGAAATGCTACAAACAAACCGTTCTATCGAATCGACAAAAAAAATATATCGCCGGAAATATTCCGACGACGGTGGTTGACCGGGCGGCGGCGGTGGGTTGTCCGGAGAAGATGACCGGCGAAGGGGACAAGAGAGAGAGAGAGAAAGAATGTATTAGTGAGATGTATATGTGTGTAAAATGAAATAAAGTAATTAAAATTTGGTTTAAATATAAATGAATAAGGGGGTGAAATGAAAATAATAAATATAGGGTGGGAATTATAAATAGGGGCGGAGGGGGTATAAGTGCCAAAATGGCTAAACTTTTCACAAAAACGATTCGGGACTCATTTGACATAACAAACGGATTCAAAAAATTACGAAACTTGCACCATTATTAACGAAATCATTTTTCCAATAAAATCAAGTAAAAACTTCACAATTTTTCTCAACGTCAATATAATTCAATAAATTCGGCAAATGCAATATGACATCAATTGCAAAGCCAGTCCTAGGTAACTAACTTCACGTTAAGTAGCTAACAGCAACAAAAGAATTCCGCAGCAACGCGCGGGTACCAACACTCGTTTAATTTAAAGAGGTGCAATGTTGGTTTACATAAAGGCATTTTTTAGTTAAAAATTATTACCCAGAATAATATCTGCATAGTTTCATGAAACAAAGATCGTTAGAGTTGAGTTTGAGTACAGATAAATAAAAAACCTTCGTAAAAAAAAAGCAAGTGAATAGTGTACACGTGTTGATGCTTTTTTCTTTTTTTAGAACGCTTTTTTTTTATCCCACATTGAGAGTAGAAAGAAAAACTTGATAGCTTAAATACTAAAGTCATGTTGGTTGAGTAAGTTGATATTAATATTATGTTATTGGTACGACGACAAGTAGTTAGAATAAAATTCTAGCTGCTGAGCATTGCATCAGTAAACTTGTGTGATTTATTAACTTTTTATGTGTTTAGGAAAAGGTTTTGTTCATGATTTTCAAAGTGTTTATAGTTATCTTAAATGTTAGATCATTTCATGGTTAAAAAGCTTCTCATTGTTGGATTTATACATCCAGCATGTGTGTGTATATTTTGAACATTAGACAAGTACATGTGCATAGCAACAAGATTTTATAGATACAGATAGTTTATTGATAAAAAAAAGTTTATAGGTTATAAACAAAAATAATAAAAGTTTGAAGATTTGGGGATTAAACATAATGTTTTGAAACCCGGTTCGACCCGAGTGGTTTAACCGGCTGAACCGTTCCGGTCGAAAATAGGTCGATTTAAACCGGGTCAACTTGCTAGGTTGGGTCGAAAATGGGTCAAATTAAACCGGGTCAACCAGCCGAGTTTAAAGCGTCTCGGGTCAACCTGGTTTGTGATTTGTATTAATAGTTTCCTTTTAAAATATATGTTTTCAACATTTCCTTTTTTAGTTTCAACTTTCACTTTTCAGTTTTTCCTTCGGGTACCCTGTGACGATTAACCGGAGAATTATATCTCGATGAGACCTGATTCACCAGTTTGTATCGGTTTCAACGGGTCCTCTCTGGTTTGTTTTCGGATGATTTTTATTGGTTAGCCGAACCGGTGGCGACACCACTTCCCGGTTGAACCCGTTGGTCCCGTCCAGTTTTCAAAACTATATGTACCATCAAGTTATTAGGTTGTATGATGCTTTGTGTGTTTTATTAATTTGTATAATGTGTATAATAACATGTACTTTTTATTTTAAGGTGTTTAAAAATAACATTAATTAATGTGTTTAATTATTTCATATGGATTATGTTGTAAATTATTTAAATTGTACATTATAAAAATTTTATTGTACTTTTTAGTAAATAGTGTTTTAATTGGTTGTATAATATGAATAAATCATTTTACTTTTAAGTAATGAGATGTTTTAATAAGAGTATTAATTAATTACATTATAATTTCTCTCACCTATGACTATTTTCAACACTCAACATTTCACTTTGACTATATCGCTTTTATAAGAAGTATAGATAATGAGATTTAAAGCATCCGAGTTTCACAAACTAAACAAGATTATCGATCGACCAAAAAGGTCGTGTCATTTCGTCTGGTTCTCGAACGTTTATTTTTTATAATGATCGAACGTCAGGCTATTGTGAAGAAGCCATGTTAAAGACCAATTATTTCAAGTGGTGTCAGGTTTTTGCGAGGTCTTTATTTGGTGAGATACGGTATTGAATCACTTGCATAATGATGGTTCTATGTTGTTTTAGAACATCGATTGTAACGTTTGATCAATCGTCAAAGAAGTGACAATGCAAAATACAATATTAATTACAGTAGTTAAAAAAAGCAAATGGGACCGAAAATGAATAGCATAAAAGAAAATTTATGTAAAGAAACAAAACTTAGCTTTCAAAAACATGAATGTTCGCATATGATCAATCGATGATTTCTAACTTGAAAAAAAAAAAAGAAAAAAAAAATGTCATTTTACGTGTGTGTTCTTGCTCGAGACGGTCACTCGGGTTCACGAGAATCAATAGAAATGATCGAAAATATCATAAGTATATTCTGTAAAAATGAAAAGCTATTTATTGCACTAAAAGTTACATATTTACATGCAATCTTTTTAAATCGACTAATTATGCTTGACCCTTCCCGGATGACTAGCTTCAAGAAATGTTCAGTTGACGCGGTGATCTTTCAACAATTGTTGAGTTAGGATTGCCCGTTTTCTCAAATAGACACACTTTAACCAGGTCAACTGCGCATTTACACCGAAGAATGGTAGCACAAGAGCAAGATCACACAAGAATCTTCACTCCTTCAAATCACACATATAATCATATGATCACAGTTATTATCACTTTCTGATTCATAAATTATTTTCAAATCATATATGTACAATAAAGAAAATGACTGTTTCTTACACATCTTCTTACAAAAACCTCATTCACTAATAAAATTGGATCAAACATTTAATACATCTAGCTATAACTATCTAACAAATCTAAAAACAAAACCTCGAAACATTAATCATACTTATCGTTCCAACACATAAGCATCGATATACAACGTCTTAGTATATAAAATCTAGTCTTCTGTTGTTTCGCCATAGTCAAGCAACGTCGCGAGCAAGTAGGCTTCTTGCCTAGTCGTCTACGATATTGAGAAGATGATCTGACCAAATATGAATAAGTATTCATTTCTTGTTATGTTTTCTGGTGATCGGCTAAGAGGAATAATGGTAGTTGTAGACTTGTAGTAGTAGCACAAAAAATTGAGTTGAAAAAATAGTTTGCAATTTAGCACGATTTATATGGGGTGGTTAATGGTCTTCCCACCCTTTTTGACTTATATTATTCGTGTCTTTCATGGATCCATTATTTTTATATTATTTCTTATCTTTTTAATACTGGCCATAGTGTTAACTGTTGTCTAACATGTGCTTAGGCACGTTTCATTTTCCACGTACAACACATTTTGAGTTATTTTTCTTCAAAAAGTGTAGCTTAGTGGGATGTGCCATTGATGACTTAAAGTAAAAAGTTTTAACTCACAATAAATTTTAGTGAGCTTAGTATTTAAATGCTATGATTTAGCATGTATTTATCTTTTTGTTACATTTTACAAATCCACTTCTAATTTAGTTTAATGGAATTGTCACCTTGCATTTCATCTAGAATCCTAGCCAAAGATGACTAGTCACACTCATTCATATGGCAGTTAAGTTAGCCGGCTTTCAATTATTCTAAGTTTAATAATCATCTAGTTGAAATGATTATTTTAAGATCTATCAATATGCATACAGTACAAATTTCATCTTTCTTAGTGTTTACTTACTTTTTCAGAAGAAGTTATATGATCCACACCAACTATATATTTATTAGATGCTAAAAGTTATATCATTGACTTGATTATTAGTTAAAGACTTGTAAAGCAATTAACAAAGACAAATAACCGAGGTATTTTGATTATAAAGAGGTTCCGTTTACCACAAGACCTAAGGATATGCTAAATTTTGTGCTTAAATTTGTGTGTCAATGTGTTACTAATTTCTAAAATGATAGATCCATTAAATGTAACTAACAAGATGTTGTCATTTATGTTTAGACACAAAACCAAACAAGTCTTAGGTCTCTCGGTTATTTTTCTCATAAAAGTCCCATAAAGGTTCTATAGAGAAACTCTCCGAACGACCATTCCTCAAAGACTTAACCTCAAGCAATAGACATTTGTTTCAGTGACTTGTCAAAAGTTATATTAAACCCATGATTTATTTTCACAAAATCTCCTTTGACCGATAAACAAACATTTGCTATATTGAGTTATACCATTTGGACAACATCCCGATGGTACTCTCGCTAAATTATAAATAAAAACTAACATTTTACAAAAAAGTTTAACACTCATTCTGTGCTTCTTAATAATTATAGATATGAATCGAATATGAATCTTTAAGATAGTAAACAATTTGATTTTGACACATATGACATAAAAAGTCGTTAAAAGAGGGTAAAACAATTGGGACTAATTTACGACAATATTCTGGTGTTAGGTCCAAGGAAGATTTAGATTTTGACATCCTTCCAGAAGTTGATGTTCCAAAGACCATTATATATTTACAACCTTCTTACATAGGAACCTTCGAAATAAAATCATTGAAAATCTATGAGCAGTACAAACGTTGGACCAGGTTTAGTTGATATGTTCATGGTTTTGGCTTATGTTTTCTAGATTTTTTATAACAAGCTAAGTCATTGAAATGTTTGTAAGAACTACAATAGTTTAGCTATTATGTACACATTGAATAAATAGGACTGACGAATCGCAATACTAGTTCGAACCAACAGAGACCAAAGAGAAAATTAGTTATTTCCGTAAGTTTGTGAATATGTTACGGCGTACTATTTATTTACATCACCTTTCCTGGATGTTCTTATGCCAAGGACCTGTGATGAATATCACGTCTATCTTTTTTTGGTAATATAAACCAAGTTTTAAAATATCAAACTGTACCCAAATGAATTGCAGCTACTTTTTGAGATGATAATATTTGTCAAGAAGCTTCTCTGTATACTCCCCAAACGTAAGCGATTCATTAGCCCGTACCAACTGAATCACGGCATATAATTGGAGTCATCTGACCATATATTTACAGATAATATAACCATGTAACTAATCAAAGAGATATTACTAACTGATAACACTAAAAGGTTTGTTACGCAGTGGTGGATCTAGAAATTCAGAGTAGAGGGTATGCACAATTTTTAGTAGTGAAAAAATAAATTCAGTTTTTCGGGTCAGGTTTTTCTCGGGTTTTGTTGTTCCACGTCGTTTTTTTTTTTTTTTTTTTTTTTTTTTTTTTTTTTCCCTTCGGGTTTTTGCTCATAGCAAGTATATAGAATCAACATCATACGGACTTATAATGTAACGACCCAGAATATAGCCGAAAGTAGATTAACATGCCAATGTAACACACATATTACAAAATAAGTATGGAGTAACAAAAACAATGTAAACATAAGAATATTTTATAAATAATCCTAATTCTTAAATGTAAATAAAAACTTTTAATAGGTTGTTTCTAATAAAGGGGCTCAATGTAAAGATAGCCCAATGAGGGAAAAAAACACTGCAACATTTGTAAGTTGTACTTTTCAGTTAGGCTCTTGGAATACAAAATAAGCGGGCTCAAAGTTAGTAACAAAAGATCACAACTGGGCCATATAAAATAATAAAACATGTAAAAACTTCTTTTGGGTATATGAGTATTTGATAATTCGGGTTTTTGGCAAAGCATCTCTGTAGACGCCATGCAGATGAAAGAAGATCGAATAAGTTCATTACCAGAATGTATACTAATTGAAATCATCTCTCGTTTACCTGACACAAAACAAGCCATTAGAACAGGTATACTCTCAAAACGATGGCAAAATCTTTGGACCGGACTTCATAATCTTGTTTTTATACATCATTATGAAAAACGAATCCCTGAATTCTTTTCGTATATCGAAAAAGTCTTAAGACAACGTGGCCAATTCGACCTTAACAAATTCCAACTTGATATCCCTTATGATTTTGGAATCGATAAACAAGTGAATAACTGGATTCGTTATGCTTTTAGTTGTAACGTTCAAGACCTTGATTTAGAGTTAGTGAGTGGCTATGAGCCTTTCCAATCTGAGTTTGTATTGGATCAGTTCTTTTTCATGAACTCGAGTTTTACTCATATGAAATTGAATGGTTGCGTATTTAAACCAACTGGTGCCATTAGTTGGGCTAACCTTAAGAGTTTGTGTATTGTATTGGGGAATTTAGATGAGAATTTGATTCGGAATATATTATCCGGAAGTCCTCTTTTGGAAACTTTGAACTTGGAATACTGCGAAGGTTTTTGTGATATTGATATAACTTCCAAGAGTGTTAAGAATTTGGTTTTTGCCGGATATAGAGATCCATGGGATGCTATAGATGTTGTTGAAATAAATGCGCCTCATATTTTGTCACTGACAATCAAAGAAGAGTTGGGCCGGTACTTATCGAAGGTTGTGTTGCTAAATGTGTCTTCTTTAGTTGAAGCTTATTAGATTATTTTTTGGATGACCATACGTCAATAGGTGAGGAAGAGGAAGAGGAAGAGGAAATGCTTAAAGGCCTTATACTAAACCTTCGCCATGTCAAAAACCTTTATATTGGAGATAACTGTCGAGAGGTAAATATCCATCTTTTTTTACTTGTTGCAATTTGTATGTTTGTAGGACTTGTCGATCATTACGTTTGGGAGAACTTTATTGATTATAAATAGTATACTAGTTTGAATGTGCATTTTGAAAGTGATGATTGTGACCAGCGACCTCGATAATTTAAATCAGATAATGGATTTTTTTTAAAGCTAATGGTTTCATCTTTCCATTATAAAAATAAATTCATACAAGTACCACACCATTTTCATTGATATATTATGTTTGTAGACTCACGCACGTAGGAAGTAAGGAACTTATAAATCATATTTAGACTAGAAATTGTTGCTGCATTTTCATTTACGTGATTCCAAACAGTGCTTGTTAAGTGTTTAACTGTAAAAACTGGCCATCTGCTAAGAAACTTGCTCATAAGCTTATTAACTATCGTTGAAAAAGTTGTGCAATGCTGCATCTTATCTCTCTTTTTGCTTATCATGTTGATAGATTGTCATGCTTATTTTAGCCTTCTTTGATGCTGATTTTATCATATGCATGCTCCTGTAAATAAGGGTGTCAAAAAGCTGACCCGAACCTGTTTAAGATTATTTGGTCTGGTTAATTGGGTTAGTCATCTTATTCGGGTTGACCCCGATTAACCCTAATGCTAAAAAGGGTCATGTTAAATACGCTTGGATTATTCGGGTTAAGCTGTTTCGTTTATTCTAAGTTCATGGTGCATTAGCTAATCCTTACTAATTGCTCCTCAAACGCATGTCCATAGTTCTAAAACTTCTTCTCTTTTTCTTATGCTCGTTTAACTTTTGTTTATCAAGCACCTACGTTCTTGTGATTGATGATGCTCAATTTGACCATACATGGTCGACTTGTGTCAACCATGTTAGTAAAAGTGGACAAATGGTCGGGTTAGACGAGGTAGGTAACAGCTTAATATGAGCTTGGGTTCAAACATGTACGTGTACGTCCTGTTAAACTCGGTGGTTCGGGTTGGCCCACAAATACGCTCATATTAGAGGATTAGTATATCATGACATGCATAAGAGTGCAAACAGTTCGCGTGTGGGGTTTTTAGTCATCTACTGAAATTAGAATGCATATTTATTTTGTTGTTGTGAGCATTTGATTAGGGGTTAAGGATATTCGTTATGATAATAGGTTTCTGGGTGTTATTAAGATAAGTTATTTTTCATCTTATCTTTGAGGTTTTTGTTGGTTGCTTCTTATCAATCTTTAATAAGTTTATAATCCACTGCTGTTGATTAAAAACCTGGAATTAGTTTGGTCAAATGAGAGTACACAGCCACATAGGGGTTTCTTAGTGTAGCATTTCAGACATCCGACCACAGTTACATTATAATACATTTGACTAATTAACGTCTGTTTTGTTAGTTAGATCAACTAACTAATATAACAGACGTTAATTAGTCAAATGTTTTATTAGTTGTTACAGAGCTTTCTTGTCATAGGACATTTTTGTCTCTATCTCACTATATTTTGTTGGTACTTCGTCTTTCTTACGGAAATCTAAAGGTTTCATCTCCCATTAAAATGAAGAATCCTGATTTCAAGTTCCATTTTCAGTGTCTTCTAAACAGTTTATTCATACCATTCTCATTTATTTTTTCTCTTCTCGTTGCTCCTCTTCGTTGTAGGCAGGCTTTCGCTCGTTTGAAAGCTAAAGGTTTCTTATTTCCATCAAACATGAAGTATATTGGTGGGCTTGATTTTTTTATTTTAGTTGTTCTACTGTTTTTCTTAACGTGAAGATGATGGTGAAAAACAGAAGACACATCTATTCCACCCATTTATCAACCTCGTACCCATAGTGAATTCTTTAAACAAGCAAAACAACACCTTAGACTTATATTGAAAATCATCATACCATATTTGTATATTGCACAAGAAACTATGAACCCGTCCCAACATGCCTTGTCACACACAATGAGTGTGTACTTGTTGATGGTGTTTATCGTGGATGCTTTGTTAATTAGCTGCTCAGAATTAATTCCTGGAGTATGAATGTCTTTCTTTCTTCCTCTTAAAAGTGTCTCTTTAATTATTGGGATAATTACCAAAATAGATTGTTGACTTTTTGACTAGTCACTTTGTAGACTTTCAAATTTCACTTTCCAAAATTAGATCGGGGCAACTAAAAAAATGAGCAACTCAATATAAATGCGACACGTGTCCAAAAAGATTCTAGAATATTCCAAAAAGATTATAGATTTTGTACTATAGATTCCAAAAAGATTTTAGATTCTGTACTATATTAATAAAAAATTCGACACGTGTCGCACATATATGAAGGTTGCTCAGTCGCCAAGTTGCCCTGATCCGCCGGAGGAAAGTGATTTAAAAACATCTATTTAAGGAATGTGCTTTGGGCGACTGATCTATTTTGGTAATTATCCCTTAATTATTTTGGGGTGTGATTACAAGTTTCATTTTAAGTGTCTCTTTAATTCATATTTTTGTTCTCTTCTCATTGCTCTTCTTTATTGGCAGGTTTTCACTCGTTTGAAAGCTAAAGGTCTTATTTTTCCATCAAACATAAAGTATCTTCATTGGTATGGTCCCTATGAAGATGAAGATGAAGATGAAGATGGAGATGGAGATGGAGATGAAGATGAAGATGAAGATGGAGATGGAGATGGAGATGAAGACGAAGACGAAGACGAAGACGAAGACTAACCTATACTCATTTTATCAGTCAAACATGAAGGTTTTGTATGTTACATTACCTTTATACCATTTTTGCAATTAGATGGAGCTAGGTGATTGGTTTGATTGTGATTCAGTTGAAAGCAAAGTTTTGGAGGTGTTATTGCTTGACCACATTCCCAACAGCGTTGAGGTTAATTGATCACTAGTACTTAATTATCATGTTTTAGCTAGAAATGGTTACTGTTTTCAAGACGATAAACTGTATGAGATAGTTAAGTTACATTTTGCATTATGTGTTGTCTTATGAGCTGTTCACTCTCACTAGCAGCCTCATAAAGTGGTTGAAGTGTACTTGTTTAACATTGCTGATCAATTGCGTACACATATAAAAAGTATCTATAGGTATTTGGTTATAGAAGATAGTTATTGGACGAGCTTCAAAGAAACTGACCGAACCAACTCACGCGCTACCCTTGCTGATAAAGTCAAGAAAGTAATGTGATACTGTGATGTGTGGTGAAGTGGTTATTGGGTTTATGTTTGGCTGAGATTTAGAAAGAAATGAAGGTGTAGTGTTTGATTCGTGTTTAAATAAGATATAAGGAAGGTGATTTACTTTGTTTTGTTTCGATGGATAAATAAGATAGTTTTGCTTATGTGGTTGACTGAAGGAGTTATAAGGTAGGAGAGAGTAATATTAGTTTTTAATAGATAAAAAATAGGTTTAAAGGTGAGTTGGTGCGACTATTAGGGTGAAGAATGAGAGACTGAAGAGAGAAAAACTGATGTGACACTGAGCTGGAAGGTAAAGTAGTATAACTGCTGAGAATAGTCTTGCGATATTACACTTTAGTCTCAAGTAAATAACTGGATTCCATACGCTGTTAAGCGTAATGTTGAAACCTTGAGTTGTCTTTATGGAATACAGAGATTTTTTGGTGTTGTGAGCTTAGTACAACTTGAGTTGTCTTTATGGATTACCCAAGAGTTTGTGTATTACACGTGGGAAGTTGAATGAAGGGTTGGTTCAGAATATATTATCCGGGAGTCCTGTATCGGAAACATTAGAGTTAAGGGATTGTTGGGGTTTTAGGTGGATTGATATTGCTTCTAAAAGTGTTAAGAATTTATCAATTTAGCGTTATGTGGATTCAGTAATCTTGGAGATAGTAGATGTTATTGAAATCAATGCTCCGGGTATTTTGTCGTTAACTATTCAAAGAAGTTTGTTGTTGTGGAAGGTTGTGTTGGTAAATGTGTCTTCTTTAGTTGAAGCTAACTTAGATTATACAAAGGATGGCATTTTTGTGACAAGTCCTAAAGACGAGGAAGAATGATTCCTTAAACGAACGAAAACATTTAAAAATAGATAAAAACGTATGAAAATATATAAAACGGATGAAAACGTATAAAAACGGATGAAAATGAATAAAAACGTAAGAAAAACAGACAAAAACGTAAGAAAAACGGACGTATAAAAGACGAAAACGTATAAAAACGTAAGAAAACTTATTCATAATTCTATCGAAAAATAATCAAATTAAAGAAAAAAAAAAGTTATGTCAAACAAAAAAAATTTAAAAATATTTTGAAATATCTTTGAATATTTTTGAATTGAAAAAATAATACTAATGTTAATAGTTAAATAAATAAATAAATAAATAAAATCAGGACTAAATTTGTAAAACCTGTCACAATAGGGATCATTTATGTAAGAAAACTGAAAAAAAAAATAGAAAAAGAAGAAGATAAGGTTATTTTAGTCATTTGATGTTGATCAGGGACCAAACATGCAGTAAAAACTTTAAAATGAGGACCACTGTTGCACTTTCAAAACCTTAGGACCAAACCTGCAACTTGGCCAAACCTTAGGGACCAAAAAAGCAATTTACTCTATATTTTAAGATGTCTCACTCTCAAGTCAACCAATTAGAAAAAAGTTTAATGTGTTATGGTTTGGTGGATATTTGATTGGTCGAATAGTGTAGTAATCTTACTTTGAAAAGTGTATAATTAGTATGTGGACAATAATTTTGAAACCGAAGAGTATTGATTTTGACCACACGATAAAGTCGTTAAAAGAGGGGTAAACACTCGGAACTAACGTATGACAACATTATTTATAACCTTCTTACATAGGAACCTTCAAAATAAAAACATTTAAAATCTATTACAAACAAGTTGGACCAGGTTTCGAGATTTTTTCTATAACAAGTTAATTCATTATAAATGTGTAAGAACTACAGCAGTTTAGCTATTATGTACATATTGAATGAATGGGAACGACAAACAGCAATATAGCAATTTACTAGTTCGAACCAACAAAGACCAAAGAGAAAATTAGTTATTTCCGTAAGTATGTGATTATGGGAAGCGTAAACAAATATGTTACGGAGTACTATTTATTTACATCACCTTTCCTGGCTGTTCTTATGCCAAGGACCTGTGACGAATATCACGTCTATCTATAACCCAAGTTTTGAAATATCAAACTGTACCCAAATGCATTGCAGCTACTTTTTGAGATGATAATATTTGTCAAGAAGCTTCTCTGTGTACTCCCCAAATGTAAGTGATTCATTAGCCTGTACCAACTGAACCACGACATATAATTGGAGTCATCTGACCATATATTTACAGATAATGAAACAATGGAACTAATCGTTGATTGGCATTTCATATAGTTTTGATTAATCATTTTAATCAAAAGGATACATTTAACCAATAACATAAATAGGGGTTACGCACCTCCTGATTGACATGGCCTGTTTCTGGAAAATTAAGTTTTTCATCCCTGAAAATTGAGCAATGAGACAAACCGAATGATTAGCAGCCAGTTGCGTTATATAAAAGGATTTGATCATGTTATTGGAGGTGAGAAGCTAACCAGTCTGGTTGCATGAATAATGCAAATGTGGATCTTTCAAGTCCTGTTGCTTTCTCGCCTTTTGGTGCCTGCAAATAAAATAAAAGAGATGTAAACCAATTATGATAGTCCGAAGAGTTAACTGCTCATAAATGAAAAGGGAAAATTAATGTGAACGTACACGAACACAATGAGGTGTTGCACAAACACGACCTCTTGAAAGTATTTCAGTTACGTTGCCAATCTGATATGCAATTTCATTTTCCTCGTAAACCACCTACAGCAAGATACAGCAAACTGTTATGATCTGTTCTTGCATCAAGTCAATATCTTGTTTACTTATCCCAAAAAAGTGGGACTCGGAAATAATAATGTTTAAAGGTGTCTATTTTGAACCCATTTACTAGTAAATGGGTTTATTTGTTTGTGTTTAATCCCAAATGGGTCAATTATTTACCAAATAATGTAAGCAACGGACCAGAAAGTGTTTGTTTTCGGGTCAGTGCAACTAGAGCTAAAAAAAGATTTTGTTTTAACCTGGGCCCGTCTTGATCCATTACCCAACCTGCTTAACCCACCCATCTCTCTGGCGTCTAAATGAGCAAAATATATAAGAACACTTGATGACTTTTACCACTAAGAGCAGCCGACGGTTTTTACCATAAAACCTTGGCGATAACCAACCGACACAAGCGAAGAGAAGGCTTTTTATTTACTGATTAGTAACTAGAAGCAAGTAAAAGACATCGCAGACGGAAAATGTGAACGAAGATGTAAATGTAAAGGGAAAAAAAACATACTTTGACTATTTGGCCTGCTCTCGTCTTGATATAAAGACCAGCTGTACTATCAGGGCATGGTATTTCAACGCCACCTTTGGTATATATGGCATACGTAAGACCTACAGGTTGGATTCAAGCAAGCATTATTTACAGAGAAGAGAAAAAATAAATAAATAAATAAAATTTTCCAATGAACTTTCATTTTTTAAGTCTTTTAGTGATACTTTAAAGGACATGTCTGAAGCTTGAACACGATACAAATCAATAGCAAGTTTAAGGTCTTAAATAGTAGGCTTAGAAATCGTAAATCATATACCAGTGAGAGAGCCATGATCAGTATGCCAGCCACACCATGATGACATGGAGTCATCATCTTGAGGATCGCTACTGCATCTAAATATTGATTACGGGTCAATATTGGTCCATGAAGCGTAATTTACAATGACACGCAGTGATAGGGTAATGGGTTATAGTGTCAACGTGAAAGAATATTTACCCTTTTTCAGCAGGAAAGTAATACAACAAACGGCCTTTATGACACCGAGAACGATATACAATCTGTTCAATGCCTTCATTGAGTGGCATATCTATCCCCTTAGACACTGTTCCATAAGCAACAAAGAAACAAATAAAGCCAAAAGTACGTTACTAAAAAGGAATTAACTAGAGGATCAATGAATATCAAGACAAGTTACCATATTTATCACAATGATATGCAACCAGTAAACCAACATTAAAAATAAGCTTTCCAAGGGCTTTAAAAGCTACACGCAAACAAAAAAAGGAACTATTAGTCAACCCAATCAACATTCTAAAATGCTTATGCATGAGCAAATTGGTAATTTCGGGTTTGAAGTTTTAACAAGAAGATAAGAATGGCATACCGACTTCAAGTTCAGGCAGAGTACTTTGAGGCCAAATGTTTGATCCACAGTATGCAGGGTACCTGTGCGGAAAAATGGTAATTTAAGTAGCAATTACTAATGGGCAAAAGGTACTTTTCTTGTGAGCAATTACTAAAGGGCAAAAGTGTAAATCTTACCTTTCGATAAGTGAATCCTCAGAAGTAGGTTTGTCTAATATTGGATTTGCATAGAATGAACCTTTCAGCAGATCTGCATAACTAGAAAATAACCATCAGATATCTTTTAATAGTGCTCTATCTCAATTTTGATAATCATTTCACACCTAATCATTGTAACTACATTCAGCATTTCGACTTTCCAAATAAATTATAGAAACAAGATCTAACAACATATTTCACCTGGTTTTCCAGACTCGAGCTTTTCTTTCCCATGGCTCCATCCAAAGTTATACCTTCATATAAATGGGTCAATTCGGGTTATTTCTTATAGCTAACGGGTAGGGAAAATCAGGAAGAAAACAAAACTAGCTTATAGGATATGCAAACATCCCTCAAAGTTTACTTAACCTCCTACATCATTGTATCCATAAGATTAGATGTATTATCATACTATACCTGCTACGAGGATCTTCTAGTTCCTTCAACACCTCTTCAGGAAGGCTGGCCAACCTAGTACAGCAACGGTAGATTGCCTGAATAACCTTTCATTTGATGATGCTAACAGATAACTTAACATTTCTTATATAGAACTGAAATGTCTTACCTAGGAGCAAGATTCAGAAGGTTCTGTCTCAATGAAGCATAACCAGGAACCTAAAACATATGAAGCGCGGTTTCAAACACCAAACACAAAGCTAAAGGCTAACACGTTAATATATGTATGTGCTACGTTCACTGAATGCAAAATCAATACACAAGTGAGATCAAAATATCGAATGTATGATCTAGTTACATATTACTATATTATCTCGTAAATCATAAAACTACTGCTAAACTTTCTTACATCAGAAATAGATAAGATTCCCAATCCATCCGGGCCGAATCCTTCTTCAATTTTCAGCGACAAATCAGCATCTTTATCCTGTATAACAAAAGAAGCGTAGTTACATAATACATCACACAACACACATATATGTAAACAAGTTTAGTTCATTCAGGGGCTAGTTGTGATTGCAGTTGAGCAGGTTTACTATGTGAATTATGTTCCACAAAAACAAGGCTTCAAACATACAAAACTGCTTTTATATTCTTAAAAATAAGCAGATAAACAATTACATATAACCAATCCCAAAACTCCTGCTTAACCATATAAAGTCCTTGCGTCCTAAAAAAAGGGCAAATGGCACGAAAATGCAACCAACTTGACACTTTTTTTTTTTTTTTTTTTTTTTTTTTTTTTTTGGTTTTTTTGGTTACCTGGTTTCGACTTGAAATTGTGAGCTGACTAATCCCAGGGGGATAACCCGAAGTTGGCAGGTGAACCTCTGCGGCCACAAGGGGATTAATTTTCTCCTCATTGGATTCGAAACCTTGACCTCCTTTTTGGAAGGCCGGTATTCTTACCGCTGGGTCACCCCTTGTGGTTACCAGCATGTCACTTTTTGTTTTGTTGTGTAGCTATCTTTATCTTTTCCTAATGTATACATTATACTTTTGAATTCCACATCCTGTATGTATAGTTAACTAACAGGTAGGGGCAAAATAGTCATAACATACACATAATTCATAAGTATAATTTATAAAATAGGAAAAAATAAATGCAACAAATCAAAAAGTGACAACACGTTTGCTCTATATTCTAAACGCTAAAAGCTAAACGCACCTATGTATTATTTAATTCCAATCAACAAAACACTTTTAATAACATTTTTTTTACAAATAAAAATATAAAGTGGATTAAAAAAAAAAGAAAAGAAAAAACATACTTGAAGGTGTGTGAATGGAATGACGACTGTACGAAGAGTGGGAGTCTGTTCAGCTGACGTCATCTCAACGGAAAAACAGGGCGGCGGTGATGACGAAGCAAAATTAAGGAACAGGGTTTTTGTGCTTTCAAAATGGATAGTAAATAATTTAAAATTGGAGGATTAGTTATTTTTGTTTGGACTTTTGTAGTTTTCAAAGTTGCGTATAAAAATGTTGGACAACATCTTACGTACGATTATTATATTCTTATTCATTATTGTTGGATGATATTACGAATATGGTACCTTAACTTGTGGGGTACACGAATATGGTATCTTAACTAGTGGGGGATACTCTTTACATTTAGTTCTTAACTTTTATATTAAGAATGATACACTCACAAAAAAACATTTATAAAATGATCCATAAAATAAAGTGTTACCCTCTGATTGTTGTACTTTCTGATCCTTTTTGATTCGGCCACTCACTTTCTAACACATCATTTTATGACTGGTTTTGTCATTTTTATTTATTTATTATTTATTATTTTTTTTTTTGATATAACATCTTTTAAAATAAAGCAAAAAATAACAAAGGCAAATGAAAAAAAAAAAAAGTGTTTTTTCTTTCGTGATAAATAAAACTAAAATGAAAGTAGTTATAAATCATGTTTTAAATTAGTAAGAGCATAAGGTACCTTTCAAGTCGTCACGTTCATGTCATGGGAAAAGTATTGTCATATCAGCATCTTTTTCCATAACATCAAAATTCACCATAATACCAAAAACTCTTCTCCCTCTTATAACACCAGATTCTAGTGCCGTCATGCAACTCTAGACCGCACATTATTATTATTATTATTATTATTATTATTATTATTATTATTATTATTATTATTATTTAAAGAAACCAACATTTGGCTCAAATTTAGCATTAACCACTTAGCAGCAAAATTTAGCTCAAATTTAGCATTAACCAAGATTTGGCTAAAATTACACTAGCTAAACAAAAGTTCCTGTCTACAAAATGAAATCATACGGTCCAAATGAAAATAATATTCGGATAACAAGTGATAAGGCCCAAGTCCAAAGGAAAACTCAGCCCTTTGTTTTTTATTTGCTACGAAATAGAAACACAAAACAATAAAAGGAAAACTCAAAAAAATACGGGAAATGCGAGCACCAATACCCACCTCGCGCCATCGGGTGGCGTTTTCCGAGACAATCTCGGCTGGTCACGACGGCTCAAGACTCGAAAACGCAAGCTCCGATACCCAAGTAGCGCCGTCGGGTGGCGTTTTGGGGGAAAACGCACGAGAATTCGCTCAATCCAGTGCATAATCAGTGCCTTTCCATCCCATGTTAGAACTGTCCTCAAAAAAACCGAACTCTTAAGTTTAGTTTGATGATATACTTCCTTCTGATTAACTACAAACTCAGCTGATAAAATTGGATTTGGTGTGTCAATAGTAAAGCCACTAAACCCGATACCATTCCATGGTCCAAGTCTCGATACTAATGTTTGGCCTTGCCATACCAATATTTGTGGATATCCATTTGTGTCTACTTTACCACAGGCAGGGTCGTTTTCGTAGTTAGGACCCGGTGTTCCTCTTAATTTCCTGGAATATTAAATGGTGTTTCAACTTTAACATGTGGGCTATATTTTCTACCTAGTGTTAAAGTATATACTGATCAGATACTTTCCTGGTTTTGCAGCACTAATATGAAAATTGAACAAACATATATAAACCCACATTGCTATAAACGGGTAAACGAATGAGGTTTTCCTGTTCAATTCACCCGAGGAGTTTCCCTCCCCGGGTAACCTAAACAAGGACCCATTTACAAACTAAGTTAACACCGGAAAAGAGATAAATAATAGAAACTGGAAAACAAAAACAGAAAACTGTGTTGAAACATAAATCTAAGATAAGCTGCGCGTTCTTTTTTTGGTGGCTGTTGCAAAATAGATTCCAGCACAACTTGGCCTCTGTTGTAAAAAGTACTTGCCCAAAGATAAGGGTGAAAATGACAACAAATCATACATTAAGTGACTAAGATATCAGGCCGAAAAATCTTGAGCTTCACTGTGCAAGGTTAAAGAGACGTGAAGATAAAATATTTAAGACAAATACATTACTATCTGAAACTGTTTTTGCAGATATTAACCATATGGATGATGCCTGTGGCGTTCCTTCTCCCTTGAAGAGTAAGATGAGCCATGATAATCCCGATCTGAAAATAGAGTGTAAATGTAAATTTTGCAGGTACTTTTAACATGTAAGAGCGAGTTCATATATAAAATAAAGGGTAACAGAGTAAATTTATTGGAATTTTCATTCATGTACCTCGAGAAGGATGATGCTTCAGCTTTTCAGCGTGTCCTGTATATAGAATCAGAATGGAACAAATCAGGCGTTTTGGAACAGCAGATAGTATAGTATACATGAGAAAAGTTGATAGAAATGTGAAAAGATGTACATTAAGTTCCCTCCATCCTATGGAAATTAACAAAAATTGCTTTGTTAAGATGTCCCACGGCAATTGCAACTTCTATGAAAATATTTTAATGTTATACTAGTAGTTACTTTCGGTTTTTAGCAACTACTGTAAAATACTTGTTTGTCGACTGACAATCACCTACAAATGGGTCAATTCAGGTTATGTTTTAGAGTTTTTCTAAGTAATGTATTCAAAATTTCTAATGCACAAAACCCTCATATACCAAATTATCAAATCAAAAATAAATTCTTTTAAAATTAATACTATTTTCATAAAGATCCACCACACATTCAGGATCTATAACTTAATTCAAATATATGAGAAGATAAATGTTTGCGGGTCAAAAACCAGGCCCTCTTTCAACACCAGAAAACTCCCCGTCATTATAAAAACCAGGTCACCCAGCCCATTTTGACACCACTAACCAGTGTCATAAACAAATACAAGATAAAATTATTTTTATTTTTTTTCACAAACCAAGCAAGCCTCTCACATCAAGATACCCTTGCCCACAACAGGTGAGGAAAGGAGCAAATGACATTAGATTAATTCCACACGTTCCACTACAATGTCATTACTATTATTATATGATGATTTGTTAATTCTCTTAAACTAGATGTTTGGTCTGCAATATTCTATGGAGAGAGGAGGTAAACTATCTATTCTTAAAAATATAAAATCAAAGTTTAACAAAGGACGCAAAGTACTATTTAGTATTTATAACTCAAAACAGACTAACCTCTGTCTTTTGACCGATGGCTCCTATCTTTGACTTTTTCTCGGTCCCTCTCGAGATCATCCCTATCCCTTTCTCGATCAGAATCTCTCGCTCTATCACGGTCACGACCCTTGTATTTATCTTTCTCCCTTTCCCTTTCGCGTTCGCGATCCCGCGATCGCTCCCTGCTGGTATCGACTCTATGTTCTTTGTTTTTTGGAGCTGGTTCATCTTTTATATCTCCCTCAACCTGAATGCTCTGTGTATCATCGTCACTCTTTGTCGAATCTTGCAATCTACCACTTCCTGCTTTTATCAGCACGTCTTTTGAATCGGGTTTAACAGCTGCAGGAGATACCTTAGACGTATTTGTATCATCCAGCATTGGTGGGCCACTTGATGGAGCTTCCTAGAACACATAACAGAGAGAACCTCAAATCATGTCTTGCCCTTAAGTAGAAAAACGAAAAAGTGGAAAATAAGAGGTGATGATTTCGACCCATATATTTACAAACAGTTTGACTTTGGTTAGCTTTTGATATCTAACGAGTAAAATTAAAACTTTGTAGAAGATAAAATGGACCGAGCATGATCCAAAGTGTATTTAATTGCTTGAAACCTCTTAAGCCTCTTCAATCAGTACACTTGATTAAGATCTTATCAAATAAACATATTCAATATATTAGTTCTTTATAAAATTGAAAAAAAAGGACATAAAATGTTAGCTGCTTGTTCTGTCCTAGACTCATGACCCAACCCACCCGTTTTCCCCATGATTACAGAAAACCAAACAAATAGTGAACAGGAGAGAGAAAGAGATGTGGACCTTGGGAATGGGTTGAGATGGTGAATCCCATGATCTATTAGACATTGTAAATGATCCGCCTTCTTTGCATACAGGTACATACTGTGCCTTAGGTAGAGTGTATAGGTGAGCTAGAACTCTACAAACTTCATCTATACCCGTTTTGTCAGCATCAAATGCTTTCCACCATGGAGGGTTTTCAGGGAGGGGAACATGGAACCTGCGAGCAGCAGCATATACAACTCCACACGCCACAACTGCACTCTTGAACCGCACACATAAAGTTGTGCGCAAACTGTCCAAAATAAAAATATAAGTTGATAAGTACATCAAACCCGAGAAAATGTGTGGCTCACGATAAACAAAGATAAAAGGTGTACTCCTTTTGTTCAGAACAATATGAATTTTCAGGCCAAAGATATATCAAATTCAGAGATGATACATGATACTACAAAATTACTATAAACACGGATCACTTGTTACATTGCAATTTGAAGTAGTTGTGCCTACGAAAGGTGAATTAGTAGCAACTATATGTAAAAGGAATATAAGAACACGGTAGCTCTCTTAAAGGAACAAACTCCATACCTATCATTTGCAAGATTCCAAGCTTCTTGCCTCAACTCTGGAGGTGTCTCAAGGGTGGCAAGATAATTTGATATGAATTTATGAGGATGTTCAACATGACAGATGAAAGCCATCTCCTTCAGTAAATGTCGTTCGGATCTGATCAGATCCATCTTCAACTCCGAATATTTCTGTGCAAGCATAACATGCCAGCATAAGCAAATCACTTCTTTTAAAGGAAGAGAAATCAGCCTTCTAATAAGACAAATTATAGAGCTAATATCAGTAGTAAAAATAGCAGATAGAATTGATTAAATACCTTTGAAAAGGCATCTATATGCTCTATAGGGAGATTTTCCCTTCTACATTCCATTCTGTGGAAAACATTGATGACATGCCTTGCTCTCCTAGGGTTTTCCTCAAGCTTTGAAGCAAGCCAAACACAGCTAGCAGCAACGCGCTGCGGAAGAGAAAAGACAGAACATGTCAGAAACATACAAGTGGATAACATGAATTAACATCATCGTTTTCAAATAAACTGAGAATTGAAAATTTGAAGGTACACTTAAAATGTAAGGCACAAGTGACATCTACCGAGAGAAGAACCATACCTTCACGTTGAAACGAACAAATGACTTCTTGCAGTAGAATCGATGGAACAGAACCTGACCGGTGGCCATTACTTGCTGAGGTCTGAGTAGTATGAAGTTAAGGGCATTTATAATCCAATTATTGGGAGCCACTGAACTAGTATTAAAGTATCTAACTAACTAATTGAAACTTGCAAGTTTTAATGCTGATGGCGTGGGCCATCAGCATTAAAACTTGGTTTTAATGCTGATGGCGTGGGCCATCAGCATTCCAAGTATCATAGGAATGTCAACACTCCTTATGACATGTACCGAAAAACTAAAACACCGCCTAGCTCACCAAGGAGCATAGCAAGGTCAGCATCAGGGTATTAGATTTAGCATAAAGTGATATAAAAGGTAAACAGGCTTTTAAAATAACTTCTAACAAAATATTACATAAAACTATGAAAATTGAGAAGATTGCCAAAAGGATACACCTTAAGTAAAATGCCACTCTCTTGGATAAGATCACATCCATATATTCTGAGGGTCGTTTCAGTGGCTTCATCTACTCCATCTTTTCTAGAAGGTGTCTCTTGAAGTTGCTCATCCGTTAGATAGAATGTATCAATAGCTGTGTAAATCATAGTTGATGGAAAATCCACTGCAAAATGGAACAAATCAATGTGTGAAAATCATTAGTATTAACAACATATAACAAAATGCCAAACATATCAATTTTATAAAATGGCAAGCAATAATTACAAAACAGGCAAACAATTTTGCCACATTTTAACATTCAAAAGATAATTGTCAAGAATTTTCAAGTCCTATTAAACATTTGAACAACTTAAATAACACATAATTTGCCAGGTGCGTTCATACACGTGAAACAGCCAATAACAGTAAGCTATATTTTATAATTGTAAGTTGTAGAGAGAAACTAAAAGCTTATGAGTTTAGAGGTGGCAAAATGGGCGAGTCAAGTCCTGGTCAATTGGTGTTTATAAAGAAATGTACCAAATGGTTCGAGCCAAGCGTCTTTCGATTAGCAGTGATAGACTGATATCATAGAAGACAAACATATACAGGATTCAGTCAGCATCATTGTGCTTAAAAGCATAAGTGAAAGAAAAAATTATTTCACAGCATTCCTTTTGGTTTATTCTCTTT
Source organism: Artemisia argyi (assembly GCA_030686995.1). Classification (NCBI taxonomy): domain Eukaryota; kingdom Viridiplantae; phylum Streptophyta; class Magnoliopsida; order Asterales; family Asteraceae; genus Artemisia; species Artemisia argyi. The sequence continues at coordinate 180,880,207 of CM060705.1, forward strand.
CTGAAACTAGCTTAAGCCAAAGTAAAAGTAACGTGCCAATTTTAGAAGTACAGCAAAAAGGCAGTCTAATTTTGAGTGGCAAATAGCATTCTAGTTGAGTAACTTCTCCAATTTATTGATCATCTGCACAGATAATCACGACAAAGTATGCCTACTTGTAAGCGTGAAGAAATTTTCTTCCCAGGTATAACAATTGATTACATAGCTACATTATCTATTCTAGGTGACGAAGCTAACACATAGGGGTTGACCATGCCCTAAAATTTCACCCAATTGATACCCTACAACGACGACTCAAAAAGATTCATATTACATAGTGGCTACTAAGCAGACTGCAAATTGACAAAATCAAACAGGAAACCATCATCAGATTATTTAGATAAAACGAGGCGAGTAGATTATACTTAACAGCGTTTTATGATACCTATGAGAGGTGTTAAGCACAGGCTGATTCAAGCAGATGAGATATTTGAGAGAGCGGGATTATGAAAACCAGCGAATAGGATAATTACAGCGAACGTAGAAAATAGAGTTTATCACAAAAGATGATGTTGATGCAGTTATGCAAAAACAGCTTGTGGGTTGAAAAAGATGTTGCATGCTGCGACTAAACAGACGCTCTTGCCAGTACAATCGGTTCCCTTGTTTTCTGCTAAATATGAGTATATGACTCGTCGTCTTGTCCCCAGTTCAAATTAGTTTTTCTGTATCCCATATAAGTTAACCCAAAAAAAAAGGAAAGGTGACTATAAAGCAAAAACGAGGAATTGTTAAAGACTTATCCTACCATACACCGTGCACACTATGGGCCTGTTTGATAAAAAAATATGATTTAGCGCTGAATGAATCAAAGCTGCTGAATGATTTCAAGATGTTGAATGAACATGATTCTGAGTGAAAATGATTGTTTGATAATTTTTTCTGAATGAGCAACGTGAGTTGCCTGAAATTACCAATTTAACCTTTTGTTTGATTTTGTACCAAATAAAATATACTGTTTGATTTAAAAAAAAAATAAAAAAAAAATAAATAAACTAAAGAAAATATAAATGGTCTTTTACATCATAGAACAAGTTTACGAACTAATTTTACGATGAAGCATTTAAAAAATGCTATATAGTAAATACAAAATAGACATCAATGAAGTTCTAAAGTGATAGGTAAAAAGAACTAATTTAACAGATCCAATAATTTAAAGTTTAGAAATTTATTGTGATGAATAATGGTAGGTTGTTAAAAAAAAATGAAAATAGGAATATGTTAACTAAAAAGAATCAAACTTTGATTAAAAGGAAAAAACATTTGGAGAAATGCTGGCTACGGAAAAAGAATATATAGAACATTTTCATGCGTATATTAATTAAAAGGCCAATCTTGACAAATTTTAGTTACTGAATGGCTTTGCATCTATATTAGTGAGAATGGCTAAGAAGCATGTGGGACCATTAAGTATCTCAAATTAAACTACCAAACATCACATCCTCTGACCGAATTAGTGTTGGGCGCTGAATCACTAAATTCAGAAGCTATCAAACACAGCCTATATTACTATCTGTCTAATGACTCTAACCCTCCAAACACAGATGTTTGTTCAATTATCGGCTAAGTAACTAGGAGCATACATACATGTACTTAACGAATATCAAAATATCACATTACTAGTTCAACATTGAGAATTATCTATCAATAAGATAAAAATCATTCTTAAGTATCTAATAGTTCAAGAAACCCTAGGAATATATGGGGGATAAATTGAAACCCTAAGCTGTATTTAGATCAGTTAATATAATAATAATAACAACAAGCTGAATAAGCTACTCACCTGCTTAGACCGCAAACTTTTTCGACTTCTGAAACCCTAATTATGAATTGGGACCGTAAATTTGAAGGTGTGTGAATGGAATGACGACTGTACGGAGAGTGGGAGTCTGTTCTGCTGACGTCATCTCAACGGAAAAACAGGGCGGCGGTGATGACGAAGCAAAATTAAGGAACAGGGTTTTTGGTGCTTTTGAAAATGAAATACTAGTAAATAATAATTTTAAAATTCGAGGATTAGTAGTTATTTTTGTTTGGACTTTTGTAGTTTTCAAAGTTGCGTATAAAAATGTTGGACTAACATCTTACGTACGTGTTGGATGATATTACCAATGTGGTGGATGATATTACCAATGTGGTGGTACCTTAACTTGTGGGGATACTCTCGGGTCGACCCGGCCGGGTTAATCGGTTCGACCGGTCCTGGCTAAAAATACGGATAAAAAAAACTCCGGTTTTTAAAACCGGGTTAACCGGTTAGACCCGCCGGGTTTTGAGTGACCCGGGTCAACCCGGTTCTCAAAACTCGGCCGGGTTTTGTTTTTTCAAAAAATTTTAATAAAAACCCGGGTTACATTTAACTAACATATAGTTATAAATGTAGTTGGACTATTATGCCCTTAAAAATATAACACAAAATGTACGTTGACCACAGCATTACGGGTCAAGGGACGCAATCGGCCTCAAAATCCCAACTTTTGGATTCACGGCGACGAGCCGACGATTTTTCCAAATTTGAAGCCCAGGCGATGCTTTTGGGAAAGTTTAGGAACCAGCGGTGTATTTTTGTCTAGTAAAAATTAGTTTGTACTCCTATTTAACTAATAGATAGTGTTTGAATAATCTAATGTTGGTGACTTTAGTAAGAACCCAACATGGGACAAACTTCTAACATAAATACATTATGAGAAATGATAGAATCACATATATTTTACACAATAATTTTCAAACAATGATGTGTCATAATAAATTGTACTCAAATGTTCAATTAAAAATATGAGAGAATGAGTTATATTTAACATATCATGTTATTGCGTGAAAATAATTTGATAAATTGTGTAATCCACATGTTAATTTCATTTTAGTTTGTAAAAAAGTGTAAGATGTTATATCATAAATCAAATTAAGTTACCACCATAACATATAACATGCTATCTAAAGGACTTGTGGTCTAGTGGATGGGGCTTAACTTGTTAAGCGAGCTACAAGTGGGAGTAGTACCGGGTGGGTGACCACCCGGGAAGTCCTCACTTGTGGTCCACTTGTAGACCATATTGTTCCGGAGATATATTGCAATGATAGATTTGAACCTTCAAGCCACTCGTTGCGGGGGTTCAAATCTTGAGCATGGCCCGGTTTTCATCCGGCTGTTTCTCCAGCAAGGTAAACTTGTGTGGAGGCAGTACGGTTTCCGGGGGAAACCCGTTACCACCTGAGATCAGCATGGACCCGGTTAAGACAACATAGTCTGGCGGGGTGGCGATGGGGCCTTCGCTTTCCACGAAAGTGGTCGTTTCTAAGTTGAAATTCACCTTTCAAAAAAAAAGTGTAAGATGTTATATCATATTGTATGTTTGTGTGCTAACAAATTTTTTCTAATCAAATTAAGTTACCACCATAACATATAACATGCTATCTATCCCAACTTGTAAAGTTGAGGTACATTTGAATATATAAACTAGCAACGTTTGATGTCATGGATCGATGTGGGATGGAAAAAGTTGTGGCATATACCATCTATCTTTACGTTTATGCTTTTTAAAACTAACATAGCGTTTGGTATGTTGTAATCAAAGTGGGAATGAAAAAGGTTATTACGATAGAATGAAAAAATCTTGTTTGTTTACACATTTACAATGTAATGATTCATTGCAAGGAATGACTCATTACACCATTTTCATTCCTTAGGGGTCCCCTCCTTTTTTTTTTCATTACATCTTGTAATGGAATGAAAATTACATAAAAGTCCATAATTAACTAACCACATTAAATAAACTTCCTATGACCAATGGACATTTTAGTCTTTTTTTATCGTTTCCATTACATCTTATCTTACCAACCAAGCATTATTAAAAACGATAATGAATAATTACATTGCGTCATTCATTTCATTACATCATTTATTCCATTCATTTAATATTTCATTTCTTCCTACCAAACGAACCCTAAATGAATGCAAATATTGGATTGTCCAGTATCAGTAGACATGTGAAGACTTCCCAATAAGGGAGAAAACTTTTAAAATAATAATAATAATAATAATAATAATAATAATAATAATAAACAAAAAACAAAAACCAAAAGAAATAAAATAAAAAAAAGAAGTTTTTGTAAAATCTAGAATTTTATGTAATTACCTTATTCTGTGCCGGGTAAAATTTCACATCGTGTCATATGTTTTTGACATATTCTATAAGAAAAAGATTGAGAGACCTAAAAGACATGACTAATTTTGTGTCTAATTTATATGTTATTACCTCACTGAATTGTGAAAAAGTGGGTCCGTGTGATACAACTAATGAATTATTGCAACACATGTTTAGGCACAAAATTAAGCATAACTTTTAAGTGTGTCAATCATTTCTCTATTATACATTGTTAGTAAATTGATCTTTGGCACTAATCTGAAATTCCAAGATACAATTAACGTCATTAACGAGTATTATTCACTTTGGACTCGGCAATTGATATTCTCTTAACATATCAATTCCGAGTTTAGCAACCTCAAAAATATTCTCATTTTTTTAACAAATCAATTCCAAGTTCAGCTATAACATAGAAAACATTAATATATAACAGCTTGATTAACAAGCGTCTTTTCCTGATAGATCAAGTGGTTTACCTTTCAATCACCCGTGATATTCACCTGTCAATAAACTAGTTAATAGATGACTAAGCAATTTGAAACGAGGATTAGTTATTTTTGTTTGGACATTGTAGTGTAATAGTGTTCAGTTGCATCTAATGTTCAACATCCTACGTAAGACTATTGTTATTAATATTCGGGTAGCGAAACATAATCATGGCGATCTAGTGGTTAGGTATTTTGATATTAAGAGATGTATTAGGTTCAAAACTCACTAGATCTACAATTTGGGGACAGCTAGGGAACATGTCACAAACGGTCACGGGAATATCAACCGGCCGTATACATTTGAGTAAAAAATTTGTTATCCCGGATACCAGTTTGTAAATGGTATGGGTAGTAGACTTAACAAAAGTTGTGATTCACTCATGTGATCTGCTAGTTGGATCTGCTCATTGTGCCCAATATTATTATTATTATTATTAGTACCACCTTATGCGTTTGTTTTACTAGTTCACAGATCAATCATAACATAAACGTTGCACAGTCCATCTTTGTGTCGGTATATTTCTAGGGACATACAACGAAACATAACTATAGCATAATTCAACATGGGAAATGCCTTTGTATGATAGCAGCTCGGTTCTTTGCAATGATGATTGTTGCTCACTATGTATAGAACACAAGCCTTTGTAACCTGCGGTCTGTCGATAACAACGTCAAGTTTGATTCCAAAATCAGAATATTTTTTGAACCTTATCTATTAGAAAAAGGTTTTACGACAAGCATATAGGACGGATATAGAACTTACAGTGCTAATGTAGTTGTCGCCAGTTTTTCTAAGACAGATCTGGATGACTTAGACACCAAGTTCATCTGCTTCCGAGTCTAGTGGTTCAAAAAGAGCTTCCACTTCAGTGGCTTTAACTTCCTCTAAACTTGATGGATTCCACTTGGGGTTCTAGTAAAGTTTCCAGGATATAAAAACAATCGTAAGCGACTCAGAAAATCAGACTAGTTTCAAGAAAAGGGGACTGACGATCACTCTAACAAGTTAAAACGATGTTTCAAACCATTATACTTGGCTTTTTTATTACAAACTTATAAGCTAATCATCAATCTTGTAAAAAAGAACAGTATAGTAAGATTTGATGATTTTAAAAAATTACATTTATAATTTTATATGTATGTTTTTGCCAAAGTCCTTTTATTATTTTATTCTCCTTAGCACAGATAAAATGATACATCTGATTTCAGAATTAGACATTATTAAAACCCTTTAAGAGAATATAACAAACCTGATCCTTATCCACCAATACTGCCCTGACCCCTTCAGCAAAATCACTTCGAAGAGAAGACCTTACAGCAATTCGGTATTCGGTTTTCATAACACCATTTAACTGTCAACAACAAAATTCAAGCATTAATAAACAACGTCAACATGTCATAACATCCATCAGCAAAAGTTGGAAAAAGAAAAATATATGGGAACCAACCTTAGATAACTCATTTTCATTCTTTCTGTATGCAGAGGCGACTCTGGAAAAATACCTTTGTGTAAGAAAAAGAGAAAACGGAGCGCCTTTTTTAATCCCCAAAAGAGCATCTGTTGCCCACTGTGAAACTGTTTACAGGAAGAATGCTATTAGTATAAAATACAAGGTGGAAATTTCAACCCATTTGCTTCGGGTTGAATTTATCTCCAACAGCTCAAACAGGTAAAATGTTAAAATTTAGCTATAATGGGAACGGGTCAAAAGTGTTGGTTGGTCATAAAAATAACCCACCCAAAACTGTATTAAGATGTTATGTTACCCAATCTGCCCATTCTATCGCCTCTATGAAACAACAAAACTGTTTGCGCTTCCTATTCCAGTTTTACCTAAGAGGAGTTGTTCTACCTGTTAAATCAGCACTTTGCTGATGCATTTCCAAATCTTCCATTATTTCTTTTGCAGATTTATTTGCACCAAACGTTGAGACTATTTGAGGCAATAGTAATTTCAAACGAGATTCTGATTCGGGGTTGCTACTGTATTTTGTCAATATTGATTGTAGATCATGATGTGGGTTCTCAGAACTGCATATAAATCACAAACCCATAAATGAAAACGTGGCCATAGTATTTCTTTTGTTAAATGCTTCAAATAGAGGCATCTACTTCTACTATATACTGTAATATATAGAGAAACATTCATACTTAGAAAACACATGAGAAGGCGCGCACATAATTTTCAGAGTAATTAAAGTGAGAAAAATGGGTGGGATAGGAACGGGTCAAAATGGTTTCTTTATGGTGCGGGCAAAAACAGGTCACCCCAAAAACACTTTTTGCCATCATGACAGTAATCAGTATGTCACATAAGATTATTAAAACTAAGTCTTTTCAATAATAATCTAATTTTTTTAATAAAAATTAATAAAAATGTTTTTAGAGCTCTTAGCCCTAAAACACACTTTGGGTGGCTTTGAACTCATTTGACCCGTATAACCCATTTGACTTGTTTCCTTTTAATCTCATGTTTTGATTTTAGCCATTTGGCCCGTTAGATATCCACGACAACCTGAATTGACCCATTCATAAGTAAATGGGTCAAGATTGCCACGCATACAAGATAGTTTAGTTAATCAATATGGTGCCTCGTGTGCCATTTATGTTAAATACATATATGCAAAATTGCAAGATATGAATATCAAGAGATGGTAGAAGATATACAAGGTAGCAGACAAGAGAGCCTCTTTAAGTGAACCAAGATTTCCAGATGGAACAAAGTGTGTCCCAAGACCTACATAAAGTGCATCAGCTGGAGTTGAAATCCTGTTTCCCGTTATTCCAAGATAAGCACCTGTTGCACAACAAATTTGCTCTTAACATAAGACAAAGATGGTCTAAGTGGCTAGTTAACAATCTTTCAAACTTCAGTTCCTATACGTGTTTAAAAATAATTCATCAAAAAGCATCTCTAATAGTTATATTAATTGATAAATTTGTGCTTTAACCAATATGACAACCAATTTCGCAAACCACCTTTGTTTGAGAATTAAGTTTTTTTCCAAGTACAACTGTTTTTGCATAATTTCTCAAAAAAAAGTCAACTCTGCAAAGTCAAATTTTGCAACAAAATAATGGTCACAATTTGAAGTAAGAAAATCTCCAAAAAGATCTTTTTAAGAAAGAACTTTACAAAGATTTTTGTATAAACACGATTTGCATGACATCTTGCTTGAAAACTAGATTGACATATACATACCAACAGATCCTTCGCCTGGACTTTGCGCTGCTATGTAAGAAAACCCGACATCCGGAAACAATCCAATTCCATTTTCTGGCATAGCAAGGAGTGTTTTCTGAAAGAAATCATTAATGTAAAATGTTAAAAGTTAGGAATATCATAAGTTCTACCAGAAGATTCTCATCAGCTGAAAAGGCAGACTACCTCTGTTATAATTCTGTATCGACCATGCCCAGATAAGCCAATTCCAAATCCCATAGTAACACCATCCATGAAACTTATATATGGCTTTTTGTAGTCGGATATTTTACAAATAAGAGAATATTCAGCAGCGAACACCTGTAGAAAGAAGAATTTTAGTCCCAAGCCAACAAATACAAGCCTAAAGCAATCTATAAGAAAGTTTACACAATCGAACATCTCTACCATCAGAAAAAGAGGTAAACAGTACCGTTAAATATTATCAGCAGCGCATCAAAATTAGGACCAAAGGAACCAGTAATACACTTTTTTGTAAGATTTTCATAGAAGACATATAGGTGTTGTTAAAAGGAAAACAACAACACAGTGATGTGCATATGTTGTCGGTCACTGCAGCATAACGGTTGATTTGCTTATATATGAACAAAGTAGAGGTGTGATATTATAAGAGATCAATCTGCTTATGTAAATACAAACTAGAAGTTGTGGTTTTGGGGCATTAATTACATACTAAACTAGTACATCAATTATACATTATGGAAGTTTTATGGTCATGTTAATACTTCCATTACGTAACATGATATGAGTGGATATGTTATTAATACAAGGTAATAAAATCAATCACACAGCTATGTGACAATGCAACACATGAAAACGTGATAATCAATTATACCAGTCAAAGGCTTGGTTTCGTTTCGTTTTCCTCCTGAACAATACGCAAACTGTCAAAATTATAGGAACCAACAATGGGTCATTCGTTTCAAAGATTATTAATCGCCTTGTTTGGTGTCACAAATCTTGTAAACCTATTTATCGACGCATTATTGATAGTCCCAGGTCAACCTTTTCAATTCATCATTTGAGAATTGAGACATTGCGATGTTTTTACCATCGACTTGTTTCACACATTTTTACTTGTGCTTCATGACTTGTTCTCAACAATGAATACTCAGACACTCTTAAAGTCGAAATTGTGATCTAAATATCTAATAACCAAACAACTCAGTATAGGTAGATAGACCGAAAGAGACTGTCCTGGACAATCATGACAGCATTAAAAAATGGTGCATAGCCAGTTTGGATTTCAAGGTGATACCTAATACATAAATCATATGTGAAGGGTGTTGTATAATTATGTCAAGACTTCCATAACCTAAACTAATATCAGTGGTTATGGTCCTAATACAAGGTTATGAAATCAATTACACAACTATCTAACAGATGCACCACATGTTTAGCACTCTACATTGCAAAACCTGTATTTGCAGCAAACCTATCACAAAATGACATATGCAACAGAACGACATATGTAACAGAACGAACAATAATGAGAAACCTTTTTCACAAGAGGTGTGTTTTTGTCCTTTTGAATCTCGGCAACAACCCCCTTTATATCCATTCCTGCATGAAGACAAATGTTACCCTTGAAAAACCGACCATAACATTCTAAAAGATGAAATACAAAACTTGAAAACTACATAACCAAATAAAATACTAAAAGATGCATCACAAGTTCTGAACTCCACATTCCATATCCATTCCTGATTCGTACCTGCTGAAAACGCGCGTGATGAGCTGCCCTCAACCAAAACACATTTCACATTTGGGTCCGTTTCCCATTCATCGAGAAAGCTTTTGTACTTTAGATCCATATCTGCAGTCAGCCGGAAAAACTATAGTTCAAATCCAACACAGAGGATGAAGACTAGTCTAAACTACATATTCACTTTCTCTAAACTCACTCGCAAACCGAACTAAGATATCCATTAACTAAAGGTAGTGACAAATCATTTGAGTTAGAACAAATAGAGTTCATCGCTTTTCAAAATGGATACACAAACTAACAGTAGCAATAGTAATATAGAAACACAATAAGCTCAAACAAGTGTTTGTGTAAAGCTCATCTTAATAGCTTATTAGCTTATCTGTGAACAAAAAAAGATACCAATATGCTTAAAATATCACCCAAATACCCCTTATATAGTTCACATACTAGAAAAATAAAGGGGTGTTTGGTTTCTTGGGTTTACTAAAATTTGGGAAAACCGATATACTAATTTTTAACATCTCAAATGCTCATTTTAATAAACTCGTAAGGTTTGAAACGCTCAAAACAAGTGTTTGGGTAAAGCTAAGGTATAAGCTTACTTATGAGTAACAAAATAAGGTTATACAGATGAGATTTTCCTATTTTTACCCGGGGAGGGCGAGTCACTGACTCAAATGTACGCGGCGGCCTAAACAAGGTATCCCGGTGGCCGTTTCTCTAGCCACCCCCAAAATGTGTACCTAGTGACGTTCGATTAGGTTACTCATTATATAGTTGATAGACTGCATAAATAAGGGAGTGTTTTAGTTTTAGCTTATCTTTAGGGTTTATTAAAATTTGTAAAAGCCGATATGCTCATTTCTAACACCTCATAAGCATATCAACTTGACCTTATGGACGTAAGTCCATAAGCTCTTTTTAATAAAGTTATAAGCCGTTAAAAACGAGCTTATCGGATTTTACAAATTTTAATAAACCCTAAGAATAAGCTAAAACCAAAACACTCCCTTATTTATGCAGTCTATCAACTATATTAGGGGTAAGCTTTGGTTGGCCACAAATCGATATCTATACTACTATATAATGCATTTGGGACTATCCTATAATTAGAAAGGCTTAAAATTTAGACTTTTACTTGCTTATTACGGAAGGATTTAAAAATTAATTGGTTAGGAAGTTTGTTAGGAAACAGGTTGGTTATAGTGACAGGTACCTGCCGTTGCATTGCGCGGGTACCGTTCTAGTTTATAGTAATAAGTTAGATAAACCAAACACTCCCTAAAGATTAATTACTAGAAGTATCGGAAATAATTTAAAAAAAATAATGAAAATGAAGTAGGGGGGGAGCTACCTAAGTTCATGGCGTTGAGAGCTTTGGGACGGTCGAGAGTGATGACAGCAACGCCGTTTGGTGAGACCGTCCCTTTCACAAACTCATCGGTGGCCATGGTGGTGGACATGGTGGATTTGGAGTGGTGTTTTAGAGAGAGAGTAATAAGTGTTTGATTTGAGTTGTAGAGTGAGAAACTGAAAGTGCGAGTGAGTTTAGGGAAGAATGGTGACAGTACTAGCATTTTAACACTTTTATGTAAAACAGTATCACTTTAGCAGCAAAAAGAAAAGAAAAATATTGATTTGGTTGATTTCCTTTTATAATGGAAATACTTTTTTTTTTTTTTTTTCCCTCTCTATAAAAAAAACCATATTATAAATAACATGAGGTATGGCATCACAGCATTTAGTGTAAGGCGTTTTAAGGCGTGAATTAAGACGGTAAAAAGTACCAATAGAACATTAGTCCAATGGTTGGAGCACTTGTGGTTGTCCCATCCTTGGCATTTGCTTCATATAGGTATCCACCTCCGCAAAACATATGGCACACTGGAAAGACTTTGTGGAATAAGAGCTCAGGGGTCCGAGTCTTGGCTCGTGCTCATTTCAGTTGGTGCCCCACTAGGCCAGGAGAGTTGCCGGAGTTATTCCTTGTAAGGTGGACAATGGCTGGTGCCAAAAGGCATCCGGGGTCAGGGTGTTCCCGCCAATCTACACCTTTTGTGGAAGGCGGCAAAAAGTATTTATAGATTATATCATATTTCATAATCATGAGTGGTAAACATCGGTAAATCCATGCCCAAATTCAAAATATAGTAAATGCAAGCCCAAATCCCAAATATTAGTAAATCCCCTGAACGCTTCAAATAAATCGTCACGCCTTACACTTTTGTGTGTTTTTTCACGCCTCAACTCACATCACACCTAAAGCTGACGCGTTGGTGTATTTCGTAACTTTGAGGACACGCCTCGCACCTTGACGCCGCCATGGTGTGCCTTTTAAAACCTTGAAAAAACTTAAAAACTAAGCATTAAGTTTTTTTACTCGGTTTTTTTAGTATGGAAAATAAATAAATAAGAAACATTTTTAGCTTAATTTTAAGAGGAAGTATTTTATTTTAAAATCAATTAAATCACCTTTCTTCTTTAGTCAGTTTTTCCCCCCTTAAATGGTACTCGATAACACAATCCTTTTTTGGCTTCATTTTCTTCAGTGAAGTAGTGAATTTTGATTGATAGTTTTCTTTTTTTCTTTACTTTTTGTATTTGAATGTTTTAAGATGAAAATAGTTGTGGTAACAAATTTGCAAGTGAGTATAGATACTCTCGGAGATGTAAAAACATGTACTCTGTGTTGTACATTAAAAGCATTTGTGCCCGGATTATGTTTATCATTGTTGTAAATTTAACGTCACATTATCATACTCTTTCATCATATTTTTAGTACTTTCACTTGCAATAGGCTATCCACCAATTATCACCTTTTTCAATTAAAAAAAGGAAGCCTTTAGAGTGTCACATCTTTTATTTTATTTTATTTTATCTTATTTTATTTTATTTTTTAATGCCGGTACATTACTTTATCAATGTTTGGCTAAACTGAAGTAAAAAAATGGAAAAGTATTTTGTACATAACACAGTATCTGGACTCGAGTCATGAATATCCTTGATACAATTATTAATAGATTATAATCTTCTGTATTTAGGATATACGAACAGTTTCAATTGCATATAACAGTGCTTGGGTGAGGAGGATGGTAGAAATCAATGTAGATGTCATGTTAACGTTAGAAAGAGGTGTTTTCACCACTAAAGACTCTAAGTTGTTGTTCCTTACTTTGTTGAGGTATATTATTTATTCATTTCTTTGTGAAGTTAATTTTTGCTAGAGTTTGAGATCACGGAGCTTTTTATTTATGGAGCTTTTTATTTGATGTTTCTACACATCTTTCACTCTGATGTATGATATTAACTTATTAGCGGTTTAACCATAATGTTATTCTCAGTGCTTCAGAGTGCAAGAAATCAAATTAAATATCCTGTATGGTAATGCATCTGTGTTCTTGATTTATATCATGAATAGATATTGAATAATGTATTGGCTAACACTTTTGTTGTACAGGTAATGTGGGATTTAGTTGTACATGTCAAGGTAAAGGATGCTGCAGATTCTGCAATGTTAGTAATGTTTGGTTCTTTGCACAAAAAATGAATAAAAAAAATAAATAAATCGATAAGCATCTACTAAACATTGCATGCAACAGTTATATTAGGACGTGGTTCTCTGATTAAAACCTGCCTGGTATATCTGTTTAACCTTTGCCTATACATTACGTGGTGAAAGTATCCTTGCAGATGAAACATGAGATTCAGCAAGGACACTTAGAATAGAAAGCTTCTTGGCCTTGCTGCCATGTTTGAATTGTGCTTAAATAATTGGTAGGCAACTGATGTAAGAAAAAGTGGCTGAGGAAGAAGAGGAAATCTATGTGAATGTTTGTTCCAGGTGAAAAGGATATCACTGAATCTGAGGTTTCATGTAATAAGCTAGAGGAAACATACAATAAACTTAAGATGGATAGGAATGATGATGACGACTCAGACTAGCATGGATACCATTTGTGCGTGATAAATGCAGTAGCATCTGTTGCAATGTTGTACGTTTTTGTCTGTATACATATATTGTCTTGACAAGCTGGTCGAGCTAGAAAGCTATGACACGCTGGAAAGACAATTTGACATGTCAGTCGTAGTTGCTATTAAAACAAATAGTGGATATGGGTGACATGTCGAGTGATCTAACTAACGTCTCATAGGTCTCTAGCTAGACAAACTTTATGATATATCCATTAATTAAAAACTTATTTGTATTGTATTTATACATAAAGATCTGCAATAATTGTAAGTCATTGTAACCATTGATGAATAAAACCCTGAGTGTTAAATAAAAATGGTCCGTGAGCATTATTGGTATTTACAACCCTTTTTTGTTTAAAAAAATATATAAAAAAAAGGTAACATGTGTTGTTATGATAAAACCCTTTTTCTACGACAACTTTTTCCAACAATAATATATTTGTAAAAAAAATAATAGAATAAGTGTTTCATTTTCTTTAGATTTTTGAACAAATATCATACTTGAATTTGCTCCGCTGCAAGAGGCGGTAGCCAAGTTCCGCATTAACCACATTAGACAAATATAATCCCCACATGTATCTCTTCCATTTCCACTATTCTTCATCCTCCATTACCCACTCACTTTCTTTCGATGCTTCCCCTACACCTTAAACCACCATCATAAACAATTACAATGTCACATTAAAAAAGGTACACACTAAATGTTGGTTTTAGGGTCTTTATAATCAAATAAATCATGTAAAAGTCCACTTTCTTGATACAATATTTCTACCCTATTAGTTACCTTGGGTTACAAGAAATTTGTATAGGGATAAGACAAGAATGAACACTCAATGTCTAGGCAAAAGAAAAAGAGTAAAACATTATAATTTGATGTATGTGTTGTTATGATTATGCATCATATAATGAAGGACCAAACTTGTGTTTATATATAATAAACAAAGTGATTTTTGGTGAAAAGTCACATCCCTTCATGAATGGTCACACCTTTGGTGTAAGTAACTAACTTTCAAATAGATTTCAACAACAATTATTAGTGACAGCTTTTTCTGTTACTATTTACAACAGTTACATCTATTGAATGGTAGCAACGTCCTATTGACGAATTTTCTGTCACCAACTTTGTCATTCATTGTATCCGAAATCAAGTTAATTAGTTTAATCAAGTGTGCACTCCCTAAAGATTAATTACTAGAAGTATCGGAAATAATGATAAGTAAGGTAAAGATTAATTACTAGAAGTATCGGAAATAATTAGTGTAATTGCGCGTGTCACAAACTTTGTCATTCATCGTACCCGCCGCTGCATTGCGCGTGTACCGTTCTAGTTTATAGTAATAAGTAAGGTAAACCAAACACTCCCTAAAGATTAATTACTAGAAGTATCGGAAATAATAAGTGTAATTTATGAATTTGGATGTAATAAAAAAGAAAATATGAAAATGAAGTAGGAGGGAGCTACCTAAGTTCATGGCGTTGAGAGCTTTGGGACGGTCGAGAGTGATGCCAGCAACGCCGTTAGGTGAGACCGTCCCTTTTACGAACTCATCGGTGGCCATGGTGGATTTGGAGTGGCGTTTTAGAGAGAGAGTAATAAGTGTTTGATTAGAGTTGTTGAGTGAGAAAGTGCGACTGAGTTTGGGGAAGAATGGTCTCAGTACTAGCATTTTACTAACACTTGTAGCATTGGGTATGTTGCCATCAAGTTATAAATAACATAACTCACCGGCACGTCAACGCCACATCAGCTTTCACATTTTAATTTTAACTCACCAAAAAGGGTTGTGTTATGCTAAGGGCTTGTTTCTTTTTATTTTCAGATTAAGTGGGTGGGCCCTTTTTTGTTAATGAGTCTTAATGGAGAAGAGCATCATTTGCTTCCTCTCCTCATATAGACCATTTAACATAAAAAGAAACATATTATATGTGTGGCCCCACCACTATTTCCCCATTAAGACTCATTAACATAAAAAAGAAACATCCCCTAACCTTCCCTAATAGGGAGGGTTGTACCTTTTTGTCCCCTCTTTTATTTTAGTATAACACAGTTTTTTGTCAGTTTTTGTTCTGTATTTCTGACAGTTTTAAGCGTTTGACATATTAAAGTTTATATTTTCTGTTCCGCACTTTCAGTTTTATAGTTTTTTGATATAAACAAAAAAAAAAAAAAAAAAAAAAAAAAAAAAAAAAAAGGAGGGTCCGGATAAAAAAGTAGGGGGGTCAATATATCCTATCCCCACCAAAAAACCTCATGGCACCATAACTCACCTTAACTCACATTCACTCAATTATTTTCAATTGCAACCCCAAACTTTAATAGATACTTCATTTATTTAAAACCATAACATTGATTCAATCACATTACAATACGTAATTTAAAAAACAACAACAACAACATCACACAATTATTATTTCTTGATGATTCGGTCCTTTTTCATATTGACAAACGCCACGTAGGTTGGATCATTGCTGGTAGTGTCGAGCATCAAAAATTCTAATTCCTTCAACCTCTGTTATGTGGCTTGGTTTTCTGTGGTCGCCTGATACGCCCTAGCCGCATCTTCACGTTTTGCCCGATACTCTTCGCACATAATCTCCCAGAAATTGAACGAAGAAAAGGAACCTCCGGTGCTTGTCGTTGTCTCGGATTTTTGTTTCTTGAAAGCCCGCTTTTTTCCAATGGGTTGTGGTTCTTCATCATGACCAAACAAAGCCTTTGTTTGTTTGGCTTGGGACGTCGCCAGTTAAATCAACCGCCTCCGGCGCGTTCCAATTTTGATGTTTACACAGTGTTAAAGGTATAACTCACTGCGTTAACGCACCCCTTTAACGCATAAGGTGGTAGCATAACGCACCCCTTAACTCAAGTGCGTTATGGTATAACTCGGGTGCAAGGGTTACGTTACCTTGTGCTCTTATGTAATAAAAAAATTGTGATTTCCTTTTATAACTGGAAAATGTTACCTTTTATTTTTTTACTTTTTATTACTGAAAATACCAAAGTTATAAATAACGTGAGATGTGGCGTCGCAGCATGACCAAATCTCAAGTCTTAGTGTAAAGCGTAATGGCATGATGTTTTTAAGGCGTGAATTAAAACGACAAAGGGTATTTATAATTTTATATCATATATCATAATTATGAGTAGTAAACATTAGTACATCTATACCCAAATCCAAAATATTAGTAAATGAAAACCCAAATCACAAATATTAGTAAATCCTCTAAACGCTTCAAAAAACTCATCACCCCTTGCGCCTTTGCGCGCTTTTTCACGCACTTTCCGCCTCAACTTACGCCACGCTTAAATCCAATGCCTTAGTGTATTTTGTAACTTTGAGGCTACACTCGCTCCTTGACGCTGCCATGGCGTGTTTTTTAAAACCTTGAAAAAACTTAAAAACTAACCATTAAGTTTTTTTACTAAAAGTTTTTTTAGTATGGAAAATAAAGAAATAAGAAACATTTTAGCTTAATTTTGAACGGAAACATTTTATTTTAAAATCAATCAAATCACTTCTTCTTTAGTCATTTTTTTCCTCATTGATACTCGATAACACAACTCTTTTTTGGTTTCATTTTCTTTAGTGAAGTAGTGAATTTGGATCGATAGTTTTCTTTTTTTCTTTAATTTTTCTTTGCATTATGGTTAAAACCGCTAATGTATGATATTAACTCTGAAGCATTTCTTGCACTTTGATGTTTCTACACATCTTTAACTCTGATGTATGATATTAACTTATTAGCGGTTTAACCATAATGCTATTCTCAATGCTTCAGAGTGCTAGAAATCAATTAAATATCTTGTATGGTAATGCATATGTGTTCTTGATTTATATTATGAATAGATATTGAATAATGTATTTGCTAACACTTTTGTTGTACAGGTAATGTGGGATTTAGTTGTACAGGTCAAGGTAAAGGATGTTGCACATTCTGCAATGTTAGTAATGTTTTGTTCTTTGCGCACGCGCGCGCGCGCACACACACACACACAAAATGCATCTACTAAACAATGCATGCAACAGTTATGTTAGGACGTGGTTCTCCGATTAGAACCTGCCTGGTATATCTGTTTAACCTTTGCCTATACAATATGTGGTGAAAGTATCCTTGCAGACGAAACATGAGGTTCAGCAAGGACACTTGGAATAGAAAGCTTTTTGGCCTTGCGGCCATGCTGGATTGAACATCGTTGTGCTTAAATAATTGGTAGGTAACTGATGTAAGAAAAAGTGGCTGAGGAATAAGAGGAAATATGTGCGAAAAAAGTGGCTGAGGAATAAGAGGAAATATGTGCGAATGTTTGTTCCAGGTGAAAAGGATACCGTTGAATCTGAGGTTTCATGTAATAAGCTAGAGGAAACATACAATAAACTTAAGATGGATATGAATGACGATGACGACTCACACTTGCATGGATACGATTTGCACGTGATAAATGTAGTAGCATCTGTTGCAATGTTGTACGTTTTTGTCTGTATACATGTATTTTCTTGACCAGATGGTCGAGCTAGAGAGCTATGACACGCTGGTGAGACAATTTGACATGTCAGTCGTAGTTGCTATTAAAACAAATAGTGGGTATGGGTGACACGTCGAGTGATCTAACTAACGTCTCATAGCTCTCTAGCTAGACAACCTTTATGATATATCCATTAATTAAAATTTATTTGTATTGTATTTATACATAAAGATCTGTAATAATTGTAAGTCATTGCAATAATTGATGAATAAAACCCTGAGTGTTAAATAAGAATGGTCCATGAGCATTATTGGTATTTTCAACCCTTTTTTGTTTAACCAAAAAAAAGTAACATGTGTCGTTATGATATAACCCTTTTTCTACGACAACTTTTTCCTACAATAATATATTCGTAAAAAATAACGGAATGAGTGTTTCATTTTCTTTAGATATTTGAACAAATATCAGACTAGAATTGGCTCCACTACAAAAGGCCGTAGCCAAATTCCTCGTTAACCACATTAGACAAATATAATCACCACATGTATCTCTTCCATTTTCACTCATCTTCATCCTCCATTACCCACTCACTTTCTTTCGATGCTTCCCTTGGAACTTAAACCACCATCATAAAGAATTACAATGTCACATTAAAAAAGGTAAATGTTGGTTTTAGGGTCTTCATAATCAAAGATTGCCTGGATAAATTCTTGAATCATGTAAAAGTCCACTTTTCTGATACAATATTTCTACCCTATTAATTGTCTTGGGTTACAAGAAATTTGTATAGGGATAAGACAAAAATGAACACTCAATGTCTAGGCAAAAGAAAGAGAGCAAAACATGAAGAATTTAATGTATGTGTTGTTATGATTATTCATCATATAATGAAGGACCAAACTTGTATTTACATATGTAATAAACAAAGTGACTTTTAGTGAAAAGTCACATCCTTTCATGAATGGTCACACCTTTGGTGTAAGTAACTAACTTTCAAATAGATTTCAACAACAATTATTAGTGTCATTTTTTTTTGTTACCATTTACAACAGTTACATCTATTGAATGGTAGTAACGTCCCAGTGTCAAATTTTTTATCACAAACTTTGTCATTCATCGTATCCAAAATCAAGTTAATTAGTTTATACAAGTGTGCACTCCGCACCTCCTAACTCGTATTATAACTTTAACTTGAAATTCATTTGGTCTCGGGTAATCCCGATTACACAAAAACACTAGATGACACTAAATCAAAATGTAAACTACAAAATCTAACACCAAACGCATTGCCATATTGAAAAAAAAGTGCAAAATAAGTCGAAACAAAAACCACCAAAACCAATATATACTCTCAAAGCTGGAAAAGATAAAGACCCCGACAAACCATGACACATTATACACACTCAAAAAAGGAGGTTGTAGAAGTACCCGAACATGTGATTGGAGCCATTCGCCATAATTGGATCCGATGGATAATTTTGGACAGAGAATTAGCAACCAACAACTCAATGGATGGAAGAGGAGTTTTGATCGTCTCCTTCTTGGAGCCCTCTTTTTTATAAAACGAGGAAGGCTCCGAGCCGCCGCGTTGCGGCGGGGCGGTGAGCATTCGTTTAACTGTGCCATTTATTTGCAAAAAAAATAATGATTAGGTTAATGACCAAGACTTTCATTTTTTGTGATATAATACATCCGTTGTAAAGTAAGGGAAATTGTTATTTGGTTTGTGCAAATATTTTTTGGGTTATTTCAGTAACCTTGCACATAATTGGAGGATGTATATTGTCTTTTTTTTTCTTTTTTTTATTCCTCTTTTTTTATCATTGAAACCATCTGAACGGTTTAGAAAAGGTTGGGCCTAGACAGAATGAATGGGCTGGGCCAGAAAAGTGACGCAAAATTAAGGTCATGGCAGGCTTCCATAAAATTGATGGTACATTATATATACGAGCTATTTGTTGGGCTCCCATTGTGAAAATATTTACTGCCTATGTTTCGTTAAATACTTTGTAAGACGTTACAAGATATGAAGAAGTATCAACGACTAAACTCTTTTGGTTAAATTACTTTGCAAGACCTTACATGGACCGTGTTTGTTGGATAAACAAATAATGGGCCTATCTGAAACAGTGGGCCTGCTTGTTTCTGTAGGTATTTCCAGTTGGGCTCCCATTGTGACGTCAAAATGACGCAGCCAAAACGGCAACGCATTTGATGCTCTATTATATATATATAAATTATCATCCTTTCCCCCCCAAAAAAAAAGAAAAAAAAATCTAAAATTTTCAGGGAATAATATTATAGGTGAAAATGAGATGAGAGCATGAATTTTATTTTGTTTTGGAAAGCAATGAATTGTTAATATTGTCCGGTCCACTGCTTATCAACTGTAGATTAATAATAGCATTTCTTTATGGGAAATGTTATTATACGAAATTACAACACATTTAAGATTTATCGACTTGAAATACATGCATCTTTTATTCATTAAGATGCATACTAGGTCGTTTTCAAAGTAATTTGAAGTAAAAATGATGCAAAATAATGTTTTTTACATGTCAAAATACAAAGCATGTACCTAATTTGATGAAACTTTTTCTAATTTTTCTTTTTTTTCCCTCCTCATTTGATTTAAACTCCGTACCCATTTAATCATTTACAAAACTTGTTCTGATTTTTTATTTTATTTATTTTTCTTTTGTCATTACTATATATATTAAATACGGTCGATTCGATGCATTTTGATTGGTTCCCGGTATTCAGTCCCTTACTTCACAGGCCCAGTCCAATACACTATAAACAAAAGCCAAAAAAGAACACAAATAAAAATACAAAGCCCAAAAAACTTGAGACTAGATATTAGGCTAATGAATTTTTTGGAGTATAACAATTAACAAATGAGCGTGGTCAACTAGCACTATAAAATTTGTTCTTATTTCGAGCTCACAATATACATCACACACTAAACACACTGTAGAAAACGCTTGCCCATCTACGTGCATGATCAACGGCCCGCCACAACGCGACGGACCGTCGCCGTCCTCGTTTAAAATTAAATGTGGTAATTCATGTCGATTTCAAATCTGGCAATGACTTGGAAGTTGGAACAACCTAACCTTAACCTAACTTTTTTAAGTAATTGGTTTAATAGGTCGAGGCCCAAGATCCACTCTTAGTACAAGCATGTTGGCTTCAATTAAAATACAGTACTTTCTTCTTCCTAAATTATTTGTTCATTTTTTTTTTTAGTTATCTCAAATTAATTATTTAATACTATAAAAAGTAAATAAAAAAATTATATTTGATCGAATTTACTATATTATTTAAAGTTATTATTACAAATTTTAAAGCATTAACTAATTAGTTAAAGGTAAAACAATTATTAGCAAAAAGTAATAAAAAGAAAACAATAATTCTTATTCATTTTTCTAAACTCATTTTTAATGCAAATTAAAACAGATGACTAATACATACTCACACAATAACGACTCTCGCTTTCGTCCTTTACAGGACTTGAATACACAACCTTTTGATTGATGTCGAGTGACAATTGTTAAACCTAAACATAATTTTCGTTAAAACTGACCTCTAATGATCCAACCGATTTTAGTTGAACCAGCCGGATTAACTTGGGTTTTAAAACATTGCCTTTAAAATGAGTATTGTATATTTCTGCTTCTATAAAAGCATCTAGCAAAATGCATTTAAAAATATTCCATAATTCAAATAGTAAGACTTTTACTTTCTATAAAATGAGTATTCAAACTTTTGGTATAAGAACATTCAAATAGCAAAAGTCACATCAAAAGTCTCACAACTTGAATATAGTGATTGTATTGATATTTTGGTTAACCAAATAATTTATCAGCCACACCTTATTTGACACATGTTACCAATTTTGATACGATAACATATGACATAACAAAATATCATAATGTAAATTGTGTGATGTACAAATGACATCATTTAGATAATGCACTAATCATTCACACAATAGTCTCTGAATCTGATTCATTCATACATGGTTAAATATTTAGCTCATTAAGTGAGTTTTTTTTTTTTTTTTTTTTTTTTTTTTTTTTCTTGTTCGAATCCACTTAGAGGCTCAAACCTCGTACCTATATATGTAGGAGATGTCTTACTACCTCTTAATGTCTTTTAACTCTTACTTTTCCTTTAATTTATTTTTTTACCTTACTTTTTATTCTTTGTTATATTTTTCATTTAAGTAGTACATATCAGCCACGTCTTCTAAATATTCTTCAAATTCGAAGAAAAATGGCATCCTTTTTCAACATTTACCCTCCAAAATTTTGTCATCTCTATTCTTCGATCACATATTCGAAACTTGTACTTCAAAACTTTTATATATTAACTAGACTTAATTTTGCCCAATCAATTAATTCATGATTTCATTCACAATACCTTTTATATATATATATATATATATATATATATATATATATATATATATATATATATATAAAGTAAGGATCCAATAGGAAGTATTATTATAATAGGAAGAATAAGAAGATATTTGAACCATTGGATCAAAAGATCAATGGCTAAAAATGAGGAGTGGCATAATTGCAAATAATTGGACTTTTAATTCAATACATGAGGGCATATGAGTAAAATCAACCGTATTATTTTATCCTAAACATCTTGTAATTAGCGTTTTTTTTTTTTTTTTTTTTTTTTTTTTTTTTTTTTTTTTTTTTTTTTCACCATCCGTAATTTATATTCACTGACATCATGGATCACAATTTTATATATCCAATATGCATCTCTTCGTATTTTGATGCATGCATCTATTTTTCTAATAAGATTGCATCTAATTTTACTTTATAATTAAAATTTAATATCAAATGCATCTGCTCTTTTTTTTAAGCATGTACGCCTTCAATTTTCCTTAAATGAATTGATGAGCCGTCTTAAATGATGAACAACAAAAAGATAATTTCATACCATGAGATGCATCTTTCTCCTTAAGAATCAACATGAAATTAACACTTGCATCTATTCTTTTATTATAAGATAATATGCATCTTCAGTTTAATCATCTAAAATGTGGAAACTAGATGCATGGGTGCATCTGATTCGTTAAAACTACTGTGCAACATATATGCATCTAGCATGTGACTATGTTTAGTGAGGCGCAATGAAAAATACATGCAATAAAAAAATAGATGCATCCATTAATATATTATTATATTGTATCCATATTAAAAAATAGGAATCGCATGCTACATGCATCCATCTATTCCTGGTACAAAAAGAAAAAGAAAATAAAGAAGATATATACGGTGACATGGGAAGAACCGAAGAAGAGGTTGTGGAAGAGATGAGAAAAAATAGCAAGCAGTTTTTTATTAGATGAATAAGAATGTCTAAAATACCCTTAAGTTTAATTAAAATTGATTGGTTAAGATTACTTCTTATCCTTCTTATTTTAATGTTTCTTCTCCAAACTCTATATATATATATATATATATATATATAGGGGGCTTTATTTTCATAACCTTGTTAAGTGCAGGAACTGCGAGAACTCCAATTTTGCATTAGAAAACATGCATGTTCACATAAAACATGTATGTTTTCTTACATACACTTTAATACACATGCCTGCGTATTAAGATGTATGTAAGAAAACATACATGTTTTATATGAACATGCATGTTTTCTAATGCATAATTGGAGTTCTCGCAGTTTCGGCACTTAACAGGGTTCAAAAAATAAAACCATTTTGCATTGATTTGTTGAACTTAACAGGTTTTTATATGAACATGTATGTTATGCATGTATGTGTATGTAAGAAAACATACTTGTTTTATATGAACATGCATGTTTTCTAATGCAAAATTAGAGTTCTCGCAGTTCCAGCACTTAACAGGGTTCTGAAAATAAAGATACACTATATATATATATATATATATATATATATATATATATATATATATATATATATATATATATATATATATATAAGCCATTATTATACTGTTTTCTTTTACTTTATGTCTAAAAGAACTAAAAGGTTAATATTTAGAGAAAATTGTCCAAATATACATTCAACTTGCCGCATTTTATTATTGTATGCACTGAACTTTTTTTTTCCTATTATATACACAAACTTTACTAATCACCCTTATTGTATCAAAAAAATGCCTTTTTGATGACTAATCATCCCTATTGTATCAACTTGCCACGTCATCAAAAAAGTGTTTTATTGATATAATAAGGATGATTAGTAAAGTTTGTGTATATAATAAGAAAAAAAAAAGTTCAGTGCATACAATAGTAAAAAGTGGCAAGTTGAATGTATATTTGGACAATTTTCCCTAATATTTACTCCTAACAAACTATTACCATTTATTTTCAAAATTTGTTAGGTTTTGTGATAAAGACTAGAGGAGGTCAATCTCCTATGATAAATAGCTAATTGAGTTACCAACTCTTCAAGAAAGATTACTTGAGCCAATTTTGTGTTATATTCTTCTCATGCAAAGTTACAACTTAAATAGGAGAAACCTTTTATTCTTCGTAACTTCCTGCATGCACTACTACTACTAACGTAAACAAAGAAACATTCAAATGCATGTGACAAATATTAAAGTAGTGGCTAGTCAAACAGTGACCAATTACTCCTAAAGACTTGGATAACTTGTGGAGTGATCTAACGAGTGGGTCATTGTAATTGTATCATTTTGGGTTTTTGATAAATAAATTTTCACATTTACTGACACATTTTGAGCAGGTATCCTGAAAAAGTTCGAATGTGTTGCTAAAGAAAAAAGATTTTTTTTAACGACAATTTGTTTCACACCCTATACCACTTATCTCACAATATATCTCAACAATACATCTAGCGAGGCTTAAACCCATAACTTTTAGGTTGGTGGCCGGGTAACTCACATATCACTAGATCGACCAAAGGATTTAAGTTAAAAAAATGTTACTAAAAACCATATTGACATAATCTTACAAATAAGAAAACTCGGAAAAGGATATAAATATAACTCAATGATATGGGAAAATCGAGAATTACAGATAAAAGTGAGTGATTTGACAAAATTTAGCATTTCACTTGCATGAATAAAAACAAAAACCACTTACGAATATATATCATACAAATATATGATATCATAAAACCAAATCGAATACCTCTTACGGATGTTCAAACATAAATGTAGATCATAACATATTTATTTTATTGTAAAACAGCTTAATTATGAGCTTATTGAAATGAAAGATCTGCATCAATTTCGGCCATGACATCGTTAGGCTCGGTCACTAGCGAGCCAATTAAATAAGCATGTTTCTGTTGAGGAATTTTGCTTATTTTGTTCAACTCATCCTCAGTAAGTGACCAATCGAATATGTCTAAGTTTTGTTGCATCCTCTCTTTGTTCAAGCTCTTTACTACGAAACTGACTCCTTGCTCGTATATCCATCTTAGAGCAATCTGCATGACATGCAATAGAATAATATCAATACATGCATGAACTAATTATTACATGCATGCATATATTGAAAATATAAGAATAAATAAGATTACCTGAGCTATAGTCTTGCCTTTGGCCTTGGCAATATCTTGAAGAACATCATTTTCCATGACGCGGTTATGTCCCCATTGAGTGCCAGATGCACCTAAAGGGGAGTAACCGGTAAGAAGAATATCATTCCTTTTGCAGAAGTCATTAAGCCTTTTTTGCTGCCAAAGTGGGCTCATCTCGACCTTCAAATTTGCACATGAAGAACATTTATGAGATACACAAGAAAGTGTGTCTTTACTTATGAGGAAATATATAGCTAGTAGCTAGATAGATCACCTGGTTGACAGCAGGAGGGATTTTAGCAAAGGAAAGTATCTCATCAATCAATCGTGGAGCAAAATTGCTAACGCCAATGGATTTGGTTAGTCCGAGATCCTGACACTTCTCCATACCTTCCCAGACATCCTTGACATTGATAGCGGCTATGCACTCTTTTGGAACCGGAACTGTCCACTTGTCTAAGCGTAGGTATATTGGCCAATGTATTAGATACAAATCTACGTACTCTAATCCCAAATCCCTACGTCAACTCATAAACCATTAACATTTAGTTCCAATTGTGGTGTTGATTAAGCTCGTTTAGCTTCAATATATAACCAATTAACGCAAGAACCATATACTCTATATGGTCAAGTTACCATAAATAACTAGATCAAAAGAAATGAAAAAGTAACTTACTCGAGACTTTTCTTCAAGGCTGGTACCACAAGGTGGCCCTGGGTAGCGTTACACCACAGTTTGGTTGTAATAAAAACATCTGCCCGAGACTTAATGAGACCGAGAGTTAGAGCTTCTTTGATGGCTTCTCCGAGAGCTTTCTCTGTTTGGTAGAGTGGAGACGTGTCAAAATGGCGATAACCAACCTTGATCGCCTCAATTATCGCCGCCTTTACCTGATCATGATCATGGCCTTCTTCTAGTGTCGCTGTTCCCATTCCAATTAGAGGAATGGGTCGACGACCATCAGACGAGGTTATGGTCGTGTTTGGAATACTTACCATAATTCCTAAAGTTCTTTTATTTTGTAGCATGTGGATACGACTATATATATAGCAATACGAGATTGTGATATACAAAATAAATCAACTACCTTTTAGTCTAAAACTCTAAATAAATCACCTTTGAATAAAGAAGCCATCTATCTATTTAATCTATTTTAATCTATCTATCTATTTTTAATCTATTAAACAAGAGGATTGATTCGCACAACATTTTTTTTTATAAACACATCATTTTGTATAACACTGTAATGCACAGAGAGTACACAATACAACACTGTAATGCATATAATGTGGTGCAAGAATAAAAAAAATTTGTGTGCAAATCATGTCCCATTAAACAAGGGTTTTTGAGTGTATCATCTTAGACTAGGTGGTCCTATTCAAAAATATATATATATAAGAAAAGAAAAAAAAATCTTAGACTAGGTGGTGGCTTTCTATTGTTGAATTCAGTCAATTAATTAATATTAAATGGTGACATCATAATTAAAAAATATATTTATACAAGTTTACAAAGCCCTGTCCTTCATTTATTTATTTATTATTTATTTTTCTTTTTTTTTTTTTTTTTTGAATTAGACGATTTTTCTACAAGTCATACTTATGCTTCCAAGGCATGCCCCCAAGACTTTGATTGGAATTTTTTTTTTTTTTTTTTTTTTTTTTTTTTTTTTTTTGCATTGAAATAAGTATTCATTTTTCATTTAAAATTCAAATTATCTCAAATATTTTTCTTTGAGCATTCTACTTCTTCTTTCATTGGGTATCATTCCACATCTTCTTTCACATGTTGTGGAGTGCTTCTACATCAGCCTCTTATCACCTTGGACATTTGACTAACCCGAGTGTTTGATGAAATGTCTATCGAACAAAAAAGTTTCAAATTTTAAAACTATTAAGTGAACTGTGAAATGAAAAAGTGCGAAACATTTAATTGAAGTGGAAAATTCTTTTGAATAATAATGTAGTTTTTAATGTGTTACAATGCTCATACACTGTAGTCACTATTTTTTATCTTGCAGAAAGATGCTTGCTTAGAGAATGTCATTGTGCCTCTTCTTTATATGACCTGCTTTTTGCAATCAGGCGTTTTTAGTAAACTGTTAATTTATATTGATTAATGTGGTAGGAGGTTTTTTTTTTTTTTTTTTTTTTTTTTTTTTTTTTTTTTTTTTTTTCTCGCCCTTTATGCTTTATTTGCTTGCTTTACTTGTTTTGCTCCTTATTCTTTGTTTGGTACTCTGTGCTTTTGTTTGTCTTTTTTCCTAGGCCCCTTGTTTGATGGTCTCATGCATTTCTGCTTGGTTTGCTTGGCTTTTCCCTTTTGTCTTCTTTTTGCTTTTACTTGTTGCTCTCTGGCTCCTTGCACTTTTTGGTTTCCATATCACTCACACATGTGCACATGTCGGAGGTCTTTCTGGAAGCAGTCTCTCTACTCCCATGTTTTGCCTGGGGTAGGGGTAGAATCTGTCTACACTTCTATCTCTCTCATACCTCACTCTTGCGGGATTGGGTATGTTGTTGTTGTTGTTCATATGTCGATTTAACATAGGGACTAATTAATTTTTCTTAACTTACGAATTAATTGATGCATGAATTGTGTTTTTGTTTCTTAGTTATTCGTTTTTTTTTTCTAGATTGTGGTGTGCTTTCTTTTATTTTTTGGGTTCTGGTTACTTCACCATTCGCTAAAGAACTTATATGCAACTTTTTGAATCTTACAAAGATTACTTTGAAGGAAAATGATGGGAGACCTAAATATATGCCTAATTTCATGCATAAACTTATGTGGCATGATCATGTTGGTTTGTGAAAAAGTGGGTCCTTTGGCTGTTACCAACAGGATGATGCCACATAGGTTTAGGCATGATTTTAGGCACATCTTTTAGGCCTCCCAATCACCTCTCTACTTTGAAATTAAATCATCAACATGAGTTTTGTGGCTGTGTGTTTCAACAAAAAGATAACAAAGAAACTCCACTAACATTATTAGTGATATACATAGCTATCTAAGACCAATATCATGGTTTAGTATGTCTTAGTCTTACCACTAAAAATTGATGTTGATTTATTTTGACTATTGATTAAAGTAGTGATATGGTACCACATTACTAGGAGTATGCTGGTTATAAAAGCCAGTTCAGTTCATAAACCCACCCACATATAATCATAACCTGAAAGAAATCGAAGCTTTTAAAAATAGCTTACTAATAAATGTCAGGGTAAATGGATTACGATAAACGCTTCTGTGACTAGCTCAATGCAAATACAACTAATTTTGATCTCTACGTTACTAAATGAACTAAATTTGACTACTTTTTGATTGAAAAATAATGAGAACTTCTGATAATGAGTGATGCCTATGAAAATACGAGAAAAGCCTCTCAACTGATCCCTGACAAGAGAAGCTCGGCAACTGTATCCCCTATCGACGAAGAAAAAATTCCTATACAATAAACAATCAAAAGACATCAGCAAAAATCAGATAAAGATGGAAAACAGGCGGGTCAAAAGACTCGGAACGGGCTTCAGAACACTTTTCCTAATAATTTCAGTTTCTAGAAACAGTTGGTTTGTCAAACTGTTTCAATGATAATCTATATTTTTAGGATAAAAAGATTTAGGACGTTTTAGATGCATTATTAGGAGAATTTAACCCGTTTGACCCATTTGACCCTTTTTCCAATCTAGCTAATACTTTGATTTTACCTAGTTATCCGTTAACTGGGTTGAAATTGGCATTTGTAAAAATTGAATGATAACACGGCAAACTGTTTCTCACTCTTTTAGGTTAATCCTCCAAGGTCTAATGCCACAGCTTACTACAGAATCCGTTTTTAAGCCTCTTGTTATTTATGATATCAACAAATGAGTGAACCAACTGTCCAGCTAAGCTACACGGATCATCAATAAGGGTTTGAATATACGTGTTGACTACTCTCCGTTCCTGTTCGGTTGACCTCAAACTAAACCAAGTTAGCAGTTTTAGCCTAAACTCTTGCTTAATATACCCTTGACACTCCAACGAACGAATGGTTTTCACACAATACTCAAAGTTTTCATCCAAGCTAACAGGTCCTACTTTGCGGGGTCCAAAGGGTGACCCGTTAATCGTACGATCTTACCAAGTTCCCGCACTCTAAACCCGGAGTCAGATTCAACATCTTTTGCACTACAGGTTCCTTCATTATGAGTAACCATAACCGCACTTGGGATCTTGTGAATTATTTCCACACTTCCAGTGAAACATTTGGCCTTTGAGTGTCCTAAATCGCCGGTTTCAGTGTAGGATACTACCCTAAACACGAAAATACCCTCACGTGGAACGCACGTGAGGACTCACTAACGGGATTTTGTCATGCTCGTTAGCCAAAATCGCGAATTTGCAACTACAGCACCACCTCAGGGACATTGTTCACAAAGAGTCGAAAGATTAAGAACACAACTGGCACAATTCTTTTTTCAAGGACATTATTTGCAAAAATGGCAAACCACCGGGACATAATTTACAGTTTACCCTTTCTAAAATATATAACTGAGTATTAGTAGCATAAATTATGAATTGTCTACGGTTTATAAGAAAAATAGATGGAAAAAGATGAAATGAGGGAATAATGTTATAGCTGGAGAGGAGAGAGTATATTTTTTTAGTAATCTTTATACAATAAACATACTTTTAGAATACATACTCAAACAAGCATACTTTTGTCTACGTTTTCAAAAAGAATCATACAGAGACGGAGACAGTGGGGTTCATCGTAAGCAATTTCTTCTTCGGTTCCAAAAAAAACCGGACCGGTTCCAATCCGGACCGGTTTGGTCGTCAAAGTCAATGGACCGGATCCGGTTCCAATCCGATCCGGTTCCATTCGGATCCGGGGTCCCAAAACCGGAACAAGTATACCCGGTTCCGGATCGGATCCAATCCGGTTCGGTCCCAAGAACCGGTCGGACCGGTTCCAAAGAACCGGTGGTCATTTTCTTCACAGTGAGCATGCTAACTTTTTCGATTCCGGGTTTTTTTTTTTTTTTTTCGTTCGCGTTTACCACACAATAAACTTAATAAACTTCGACTTTTATTAAAAAAACTAATAGACGTCACACTTAAAGTACTTGAAACACAAATTTAATACATTTCGACTATTTATTATTCTTCGGTTTCATCTTCATCTTGAATTTCAACTTGAACGGCGGCCCTTGCGGCGCTTGTAGCTTCATCGTAAGCAATTTCTTCTTCGGTAAGATTGATTACATAACCTTCTTGCACCTCGACCTCTTGTAATTGTTTTTCGTAGTCCATCGGTTCTTCAAGTATTGAAACGTCTTGTATACGTTCATTCCCATCCAAATAATCCTTCAAGCAAATACACATCTCCAAAGATAAAGGTGTGAGTTTTGTTCTTCTTACCGACAATACCCTTCCACTAGTAGAAAAAGCGGATTCCGAAGCAACGGTTGAAGCTTGTACGCTTAGTAAATCCCGGGCCATTGCGGCTAGAACGGGAAATTGAGATTCCCTTTGTTTCCACCAATTCAAAACATCAAATTTCTTGAACTCTTCGGATGTGATAGTGTTTAACCAATCGGTTCCCGTATATCTCCCATATTCGTTGCTCGTTAAATTGTCACTCCTAGCCCGTTTACCACTTTCTTGTCTTAAACTTGAAAATAAGTCCAAATCCGGATCCACGGATGAAGACGAAGTCCACATACTTGGCACCGAACTCGTTCCCACATTTGTTGCACCATATTTCTCAAAATAAACATCATATAAACGTTTGAAATTATTTTTAAACGATTCTTGTGCGTTCATTACATAAAAAGGGTCTATTTGGTTCAAATCCAAGTCTTCACCAATCTTTTTGATAAGATATTCCACCCCGCTAACGTTATAACATGGGTTTATTGCGGCGGCACAAGTAATTACCGGTGGAATTTCTTGAAAATATTTTTTAAGCTTTTCTTTCATCGGTACAACCATATTAGCAAAAAGTGGACCATCATATTCGTATGCTCCTAATTTTCTACACATCGCATAAAGTTGGTTGAGGACCGAATGACTCGTGGGATAATAAACACCCGATAACATAGTTGTTGCGGTTTTAAAAACTTTGAGTAAATCGGTTATTTTTTGAATAAGACTCCAATTTTCAATCGAAAATGGTACCATATTTTCCCCACGCTTTTATCTAGCACAAAGCTCATCATGAAAATGTTGTAACGTGTTTTTTTGACGTAAAGCACTAACAAACATGTCATAGGTCGAATTCCATCTTGTAGGAACGTCCCAATTTGGTGATAAAAAAATAGAATTCGATTCATGACACAATTTTATATAATCCAAATATCTATTCGAATGAAATTGAAAAATATCTTGTAACATTTTTCTAAAAGATTCTCTTAAATTAAACATTTGTTGGGTCGCTAGTCCGCTTTGCACAACCAAGTTAATGATGTGTGCAACACATCGACTATGATAAAAAATGCCCTCAACAATCGGTCGGTATCTTAGTTTTAGTAATCCTACCGCATTTGTATTATTAGAAGCGTTATCGAATGATATTGAAAATACCTTTTCTTCTAATTTAAACATTTTCATAATATATCTCAACATTATACTTAGATTTTCACCCGTGTGCGGATTTGGAAATATTTCAAAACCAATAGTACGTTTCATCATTTGCCAAGTCGCGGGGTCAATCCAATGTGCGGTAACACACAAGTACGAACCCGGCAAACCATGACCCGCCGACCAAACATCGGTTGTTAAGTTTACATTAGTTTTTAAAGCATCAAAACCAAGTATTAATTCCTTTTTAACCTTTGCCCAAGATTTAATACAATCACGTTTAAGAGTTTGACGACTTACATGAGTGTAGCGTGGTTGAAGCCTTTGTTGAATCAACCTCGTTAACCGAGGGTTGTCGAAGTGGTTGAACGGCAAACCCTCTTGAATCACAAAGTGAGCTAAATCTTGACGAAGCGCCCTCTCGTCATATACAAAAATACTCCCATCTCGTCCCATAACACTTTGATCCGATGACCCAACGCCTCTTGTTGCTTTACAATGGTGATTCGTGTGCTTCTTCAACGTAGAATTCCCCGATGAAGACATATAAGTGTTACAAGCTTTACAACGAGCCTTTTTTGAATTATCCGAAAACCTAACCAAGTCGAAATGACACCAAATATCTTGGTTTCGGGTTGTTGGTTCAATCCCAACTTCCAAAGGTTGGTTTGTAGAACTTTGAGCATGAGAAGCGGGATTGTTTGATGATGTTGGTTGAGATTGAGAAGCTTGGTTTCTTCTAGACATTTTTGATCAAGTTTGTGAGCAATTTTTGAGTGTTTTTCTTGAATTTGATTGTTGTGATTCAACCAAAATAATCAATGGTATTTATAGGAATGTTTAGGAGCTTAAAATGGGACAAATGGGGGACAAAATGGTTGGGAAAATCAGAAAAACGGTCACATGACCGTTGTCCACTTTCCTTGGCTGCTTACTGTGAACAAATCCAGAAAAAAGAGAATATGAACGTTGGATCCGGTTCGGATCCGGTTCCTGGGAACCGGTTCGCGATCCGGTTATGGATTATCCGGTTCCGAACCGGATCTAGTATGAAAATGGTGGAACCGGATTGGAATTTCCGGATAATTTTGGAACGGGACCGGTTCTTGCCGGAACCGGTGTTGACCGGTTATGGTTCCGGATAATTATCCGGTTACGGTTCCGGAACCGGATCTTATGGCCACCTCTAGTCTTGCCTTTGGCCTTGGCAATACCTTGAAGAACATCACTTTCCATGACGCGGTTGTGTCCCCTTTGAGTGCCAGATGCACCTAAAGGGGAGTAACCGGTAAGAAGAATATCATTCCTTTTGCAGAAGTCATTAAGCCTTTTTTGCTGCCAAAGTGGGTTCATCTCGACCTTCAAATTTGCACATGAAGAACATTTATGAGATACACAAGAAAGTGTGTCTTACTTATGAGGAAATAGTAGATAGATCACCTGGTTGACAGCCGGAGGGATTTTAGCAAAGGAAAGTATCTCATCAATCAATCGTGGAGCAAAATTGCTAACGCCAATGGATTTGGTTAGTCCGAGATCCTGACACTTCTCCATACCTTCCCAGACATCCTTGACATTGATAGCGGCTATGCACTCTTTTGGAACCGGAACTGTCCACTTTTCTAAGTGTAGTTGTATTGGCCAATGTATTAGATACAAATCTACGTACTCTAATCCCAAATCCCTACGTCAACTCATAAACCATTAATATTTAGTTCCAATTGTGGTGTTGATTAAGCTCGTTAAGCTTCAATATATAACCAATTAACTCAAGAACCATATACTCTATATGGTCAAGTTACCATAAATAACTAGATCAAAAGAAATGAAAAAGTAACTTACTTGAGACTTCGCTTCATGGCTGGTACCACAAGGTGACCCTGGGTAGAGTTACACCACAGTTTGGTTGTAATAAAAAGATCTGCCCGAGACTGAATGAGACCGAGCATTAGAGCTTCTTTGATGGCTTCTCCGAGAGCTTTCTCTGTTTGGTAGACTGAAGCCGTGTCAAAATGGCGATAACCAACCTTGATCGCCTCAATTATCCCCGCCTTTACCTGATCATGATCATGGCCTTCTTCTAGTGTCGCCGTTCCCATTCCAATTAGAGGAATGGGTCGACGACCATCAGAAGAGGTTATGGTCGTGTATGGAATACTTACCATTATTCCTAAACTTCTTTTATTTTGTCACAAGTTGTAGCATGTGAATTTTACTATATATATAGCTATACGAGAATGTGATAGTTATTGCTGGACCCATTACTTTGTTTGGCATTGAATCGTCAACCTTAATGACGGATTGGCATACGCAATCAACTACGTACGTCCTTTTAGTCTAAATAAATCACCTTTGAATAACTATTACTATCAAAGAAATGTAAAAAAAAATATATTATTTTAATATGGGTTTAGCCATAAAATAACAATGTACTTTACTAAATGTGCTTATTTGGTACGTAAATTAAATTGTGTCCTACATTTTATAGCACAAAATTAAAAGAAGGCAAGTCGATCTCTAGCATTTCATGATCATGAAAGAGTTTATATATAGCATGTATTAATAAATTTAGTAGCTAACATTAGAAGTTCAATTTTACTGGTTTACAAAAAAATAAAATTAATGCCTAAATAAATTATTTACTTAAATTTTCTTGCATTTTGATTGACGTTTACTTATTAAGTTTTCACAGTTTTTGGATTATAGCCATTTAGAGGATCCGAAATATTACAGAAGAACCCTTAAGGCTGTTGGATGAATATGGATACAACAGGCCAGTAGATGTTGATTGTTGAATTTGGCAACTGATTTCAATTTATGCATGCACTATTTGTTTATAACTTGGACCATTAGAATGTTAATTGTTACATTTGGCCACATCGAGCATAAGAATCTATATCTATATCTAACTATAAATTGAAGATTTCTATTGACATCATTAATTAGTAGTAGTATTTCATTTGGCAGTTTGAAATCAAAATGAAGTTAGCTCATTTGATTTGGCCTACCAGGTACAAGTTATAGGACTATTGGACCTGATGTGTATTTAAATAGAATTGAAAATAGCAAGGTTCCAACTTTGAAGCCCTTAATCGCCCGGAGTGCGCCACAGTCCCATCTAAAAAACTTCTTAAATAACTCTTAACGACACTTACTTACGAGTATAATTCATGCATGAGAATCTCGAAGTAGATGTCTTTTAGAGTTCTAGCTTTGAATTATCAATTAAGGGCTACACACGGTTTCTAGCTTTATGAAGTATTTTACTTATGACATGACAAAGGAACTTTGATTAAAGTTCTAACTTTGAATTATCAAGGGCTACACACGGTTTCCTTTTTGCAATATACAAAAGTTCATTTACCAAGTAGCAATGACTAGGAAAAGTTTTGGACTATTTTTGTACTATGCATCTCATTTATGTTACGATATTCTACATAGACTCAAAAAGGTGATAATTTGGAAAGTGATACAGATACAACGCTTGCACAAGTACAAGTGCTCAACCGTGTAAGTTGTGTGTGTTTGATACGAACCTGAACCTAAAGACCTGCCTATTGATGTCGTTTAAGTCCAGTTTCTTAGAAGATTTAGTCATTGAGTTCCTTTACTTTTTACATTATATATGCGTACATGTTGCCATGCACGTTAGTAGTCACTGATTTAGTTTAGGAGGAAGTGGTCCACCACTCATGCATTGTTTGATTTGGTTCCCATGTTTCATTTAGTCCTAGTAGTATTTAGTTTACTAGTCTTCGGTTACTCCTTGTTATTAGGAGATCATGCATTTGTTCTTTGGGTATTTAAGCGTCATTGCATAATGGAACAAAGTATAATAAGAGAAGAAAATATGTTGTTCTTTTCTTAATTTCTTGGAGAGTCACTAACTCAATTAGCTATTTATTTTAGAAGATTGACCTCCTCTAACTGGTCTTTATCAGTGTTTCATCAAATGTTGTTTAATGAGTTTATCAATATTTATATATATTTATTTATTTTCCTGTTGTTGCTAAAAAGTTGTTTGGTCTTTGTATATGCCTTTAGTTGAAGGTGCTTCAATTAAGCTGCAACTCACATGAAGATACATTCTTGGAAGCTCAATGTTGCGACATTTACTTAAGGATAATTTCATATATACCCAATTTAAACATTATAATTTCACATTTACTTAGCCATCCATTTTTCATTAAAATAAAAAAAATATTATTCATATTTAAAAAAAAAAAAAAAAGGTAAATCTTCAAGCTAAAAAGAATACACAATCGCGACGACAATTAGATTATCTATCTATACATATGCAATTCTCTGTACTTTCCCGTTATGATAATTTGTCTTAGTGTGAATTCAGGAGTGGTAAACACATGTTCAATTTTTTGTAAAAGATTATTTAGTGTTTGTGTTATTTGGAGGTATTCGAGTTCAACTATTTTTTTTTTTTTTTTTTTTTTTTTTTTTTTTTTTTTTTTTTTTTTGTGCAAAAGGTAAATTTATATTACTTCTCAACCAAAGGTACAATATAAACTAACATCTGATAAGGGCATACCCTAAATCAGGAACAACAAGCAATACAAGCCAAACTAATTCAGTACCCGATATCTAACAAGACATACAACCATATGTCAGACAACACTCTGATTATGAAACAAAACATAGAAATAAACCCTATGCTACACCAGCACTGTCCTCAATTTTTAGCATTACCTTTAAGCACCATAAACCATCTAGCTACATTTCCTTTCTTCTCCCCTCCAAAACCACTCAACCAACATCCACAGTGATCAAAGAGTTAAGAAGAAAGGCATCACTAGGCACCCATAACCCATAACTATTTGAAATCTGTAACTTTTACTAATAATCTTTTACGCGGAAGCAACTTAATTAAATAGCAGAAATAGTAAAATTTGTGGATGTGCATCAATCCAACTGAACCATGGGAATGCTACTTGTTTCTTTTGATTGTATGTATGTTATAGTCAATCATGAATGTATTTTATATACGAATATGCAATTGTTTGCGGATTGCATTTTGTTTTGAAATGCTTAAGTTTGAGACTGAATGGTAATGGTGGGAGGAAATGCTTAAGTTTGAGACTCGATGTTTATTGACTTAAAGCGTGTAATTACTCAGTAGGTTGATGCACTAGTGAGAAGTTAGATATGCAAATCCCTATTCGCCACATTGCAAGTTTTTTTTTTCCCTCTCTCCCTCTAACATATTATACCATGTGTCAGCTGTCAAGTATGTTGGTTATAAAAGCCAGTTCAGTTCTTAAACTTGCCTATATCATAACCTGAAAGAAATCGAAGCTTTAAAAACAGCAGTTTACTAATAAATGGCAATAATAATGGATATTGATAAATGCTTCTGTGACTAGCTCAACGCAAATACAACTACTTTTGATCTCTACGTTACTGAATGAACTAAATTTGACTACTTTTTGATTGAAAAATAATGAGAACTTCTGATATTGAGTGATGCCTGTGAAAATATGAGAAAAGCCTCTCAACTGATCTCTGACAAGAGAAGCTCGGCAACTGTATCCCCTATCGACGAAGAAAAAATTCCTATACAATAAACAATCAAAAGACATCAGCAAAAATCAGATAAAGATGGAAAACAGGCGGGTCAAAAGACTCGGAACGGGCTTCAGAACACTTTTCCTAATAATTTCAGTTTCTAGAAACAGTTGGTTTGTCAAACTGTTTCAATGATAATCTATATTTTTAGGATAAAAAGATTTAGGACGTTTTAGATGCATTATTAGGAGAATTTAACCCATTCGACCCATTGACCCTTTTTCCGAGTTAGCTAATACTTTGATTTTACCTAGTTATCGGTTAAATGGGTTGGAATTGCCATCTGTGAAAATTGAATGATAATACGGTAAACTGTTTCTCACTCTTTTAGGTTAATCCTCCAAGGTCTAATGCCACAACTTACTACAGAATCCGTTTTTAAGCCTCTTGTTATTTATGATATCAGCAAATGAGTGAACCAACTGTCTAGCTAAGCTACACGGATCATCAATCAGGGTTTGAATATACGTGTTGACTACTCTACGTTCCTGTTCGGTTGACCTCAAACTAAATCAAGTTAGCAGTTTTAGCCTAAACTCTTGCTTAATAAACCCATGACACTCCAACGAACGAATGGTTTTAACACAATACTCAAAGTTTTCATCCAAGCTACCAGGTCCTTTGCGGGGTCCAAAGGGTGACCCGTTAATCGTACGATCTTACCAAGTTCCCGCACTCTAAACCCGGAGTCAGATTCAACATCTTTTGCACTGCAGGTTCCTTCATTATGAGTAACCATAACCGCACTTGGGATCTTGTGAATTATTTCCACACTTCCAGTGAAACATTTGGCCTCTGAGTGTCCTAAATAGCCGGTTTCAGTGTAGGATACTACCCTAAACACGAAAATACCCTCACGTGGAACGCATGTGAGGACTCACTAACGGGATTTTGTCACGCTTGTTAGCCAAAATCGCGAATTTGCAACTACAGCACCACCTCAGGGACATTGTTCACAAAAGAGTCGAAAGATTAAGAACACAACTCGCACAATTCTTTTTCCAAGGACATTATTTGCAAAAATCGCAAACCACTGGGACATAATTTGCAGTTTACCCTTTCTAAATATCTAACTGAGTATTAGAAGCATAAATTATGAATAATGTTATAGCTGGAGAGGAGAGAGTATATTTTCTAGTAATCTTTATACAATAAACATACTTTTAGAATACATACTCAAACAAGCATACTTTTGTCTTCGTTTTCAAAAAGAAGCATACATATGGAATTGACTCGTAAAATCATTATTTTTGTCACGGTCCCTTTTTTGATGGTTTTCTTTTCTATGCTAAACTGGTCAATCATACAACCAAATCGAATACCTCTTAAGAATGTTCAAACATTATTGTAGATCATAACATATTTATTTTATTGTAAAACAGCTTAATTATGAGCTTATTGAAATGAAAGATCTGCATCAATTTCGGCCATGACATCGTTAGGCTCGGTGACTAGCGAGCCAATTAAGTAAGCATGTTTCTGTTGAGGAATTTTGCTTATTTTGTTCAGCTCATCCTCAGTAAGTGACCAATCGAATATGTCTAAGTTTTGTTGCATCCTCTCTTTGTTCAAGCTCTTTACTACGAAACTGACTCCTTGCTCGTATATCCATCTTAGAGCAATCTGCATGACATGCAATAGAATAATATCAATACATGCATGAACTTACATGCATGCATATTGAAAATATAAGAATAAATAAGATTACCTGAGCTATAGTCTTGGCTTTGGCCTTGGCGATACCTTGAAGAACATCATTTTCCATGACGCGGTTGTGCCCCCATTGAGTGCCAGATGCACCTAAAGGGGAGTAACCGGTGAGAAGAATATCGTTCCTTTTGCAGAAGTCATTAAGCCTTTTTTGCTGCCAAAGTGGGCTCATCTCGACCTTCAAATTTGTACATGAAGAACATTTATGAGATACACAAGAAAGTGTCTTACTTATGAGGAAATAGTAGCTAGATATATAGATCACCTGGTTGACAGCCGGAGGGATTTTAGCAAAGGAAAGTATCTCATCAATCAATCGTGGAGCAAAATTGCTAACGCCAATGGATTTAGTTAGTCCGAGATCCTGACACTTCTCCATACCTTTCCAGACATCCTTGACATTGATAGCAGCTATGCACTCTTTTGGAACCGGAACTGTCCACTTTTCTAAGTGTAGTTGTATTGGCCAATGTATTAGATACAAATCTACGTACTCTAATCCCAAATCCCTACGTCAACTCATAAACCATTAATATTTAGTTCCAATTGTGGTGTTGATTAAGCTCGTTTAGCTTCAATATATAACCAATTAACTCAAGAACCATATACTCTATATGGTCAAGTTACCATAAATAACTAGATCAAAAGAAATGAAAAAGTAACTTACTCGAGACTTCGCTTCATGGCTGGTACCACAAGGTGACCCTGGGTAGAGTTACACCACAGTTTGGTTGTAATAAAAAGATCTGCCCGAGACTTAATGAGACCGAGAATTAGAGCTTCTTTGACGGCTTCTCCGAGAGCTTTCTCTGTTTGGTAGAGTGAAGCAGTGTCAAAATGGCGATAACCAACCTTGATCGCCTCAATTATCCCCGCCTTTACCTGATCATGATCATGGCCTTCTTCTAGTGTCGCCGTTCCCATTCCAATTAGAGGAATGGGTCGACGACCATCCAAAGAGGTTATGGTCGTGTATGGAATATTTACCATTATTCCTAAACTTCTTTTATTTTGTCACAAGTTGTAGCATGTGAATTTTACTATATATATAGCTATACGAGATTGTGATAGTTATTGCTGGACCCATTACTTTGTTTTGGCATTGAATCATCAACCTTAATGACGGATTAGCATACGCAATCAACTACGTACGTACCTTTTAGTCTAAATAAATCACCTTTGAATAACTATTACTACTATCAAAGAAATGTAAAAAAGTATTATTTTAATATGGGTTTAGCCGTAAAATAGCAACGTACTTTACTAAATGTACTCATTTGGTACGTAAATTAAATTGTGTCCTACATTTTATTGCAGAAAATTAAAAGAAAGCAAGTCGATCTCTAGCATTTCATGAAATAATTAGTAGCTAACATTAGAAGTTCAATTTTACTGGTTTACAAATAAATAAAATTAATGCCTAAATAAATTATTTACTTAAATTTTCTTGCATTTTGATTGACGTTTACTTATTAAGTTTTCATAGTTTTTGGATTATAGCCATTTAGAGGATCCGAAATATTACAGAAGAACCCTTAAGGCTGTTGGATGAATATGGATACAAC
Source organism: Artemisia argyi (assembly GCA_030686995.1). NCBI lineage: Eukaryota > Viridiplantae > Streptophyta > Magnoliopsida > Asterales > Asteraceae > Artemisia > Artemisia argyi. The sequence goes on from CM060705.1 coordinate 180,921,226, forward strand.
AGGCCAGTGCCCAGTAGATGTTGATTGTTGAATTTGGCAACTGATTTCAATTTATGCATGCACTATTTGTTTATAACTTGGACCATTAAAATGTTAATTGTTACATTTGGTCACATCGGGCATAAGAATCTATATCTAACTATAAATTGAAGATTTCTGTTGACATCATTAGTTAGTAGTATTTCATTTGGCAGTTTGAAATCAAAATGAAGTTGGCTCATTTGATTTGGCCTACTAGGTATGTTGTGACAACCGGCAGTTTAGGGAGCTATTTTAAAAACCCGCATTACAATTTAAGTTCGTTTATAATTTTTATTTGAAATTTTCATTTCACAACGAACTTGTAAGACCTATTTAATGGATATTTTTAATTAATGACTTTATGGAATTCGTGAATTATGTTCATAATTCATTTTTGATTATATGATCGGTGATGTATATTTGAATTCTCACTTGGTACTACGTTGACTTTGGCACTATGATTACCTAACAAAAGTTTGTGATTCGTCTTAACGAGTCCGACTATATTTTAATTATTTACGAGATGTTCTCGAGTGATATTGAAGTTTTGAAATGAGTTCGGGTTCGGGCCACATGTTTTAACAATTACCCGCGTTACCCGCTCCACCGTAATAATATTATTATTATTACTATTATTATTATTATTATTAATAATAAAAAAAATAATAATAATAATATAGATATAAAGGTGTGTGTTTGGTCCGGTTTTCACACACACACACAAACCCTCACATTTTTATTCTCTCTCTCAAAATCACATCATCTCCCCCATCTTTAACCCTAGCCGCCGGACATAAAATCCGGCCACCACCGCCGCATTTCCGACCACCCAACAAAACAAACACCACCATCTTATTCCTCTCTTCACCCTCTTTCATTTGGTATATGATACTTACCCTAGAACCTCCGTTAACACCACCAAATCTCTAATAATCCATTCGAATTTTTATACCTTTTCTAGATCCGTTCATTTGGAGGTCCAAGAAGGTGAGAAGGAGCTATTTTTGGGTTTTGGGTGCCACGAATTGGCATTAATCCGTGGCTACACGGATTATTTTGTTGAGAATCGAATCGATTGATATGGGAAATGATGTTTTAAAGATAAAAATTAAGTTTGGTATCCGGGTTTCTTGGGTTTGGTTATGGTTGACTCGGAACCGAGAGCTAGGCTCTCGGCTTATTTTGGTCCGAGCCTTGAGAGGCTTTGGTTCCTTGGTGATGATTGTTGTTTGGTTGTTGTCGAGGGTGTTATGTTCCCCGATCCGAGCTAACCGAGACCGTGTGGTCTCGGGGTTTCATTTGTTGCTCGTATGACCATGCCGAGACCCTTATGGGGGTTCTCGATTAGTCGTGGTTCGAGCCTCGGGCTCGTAGAATTATTGTGGTTCGACCCTTGTGGGTCGCGGCTTTTAGCCGTGTATTAGTTTGTTGCCGATTTGACCTTTGGGTCGAATGGGTTATATGGTTACTTGTTATGCTCTTGCGAGCTAGGTGCTCTTGTGATGTTTGGTTCGAGTCCTAGTGACTCGCGGTTTGGAGCCGAGACTCAAGTGAGTCGAGGGCTCGGGTTGGCTTGGTAAACCGACCCAAACATTAACCTCGTTAATGTCATTTCTTGATATAACTGTGAACTTGATTGTTATATTGTTGTGGCATTTCATTTATCGGCCGAATACTTTTGGTTGAGTCGAGACCATTGTGGTCTCGACATTGGATATTATAATGGTAATTGTGGAGTTGTTGTCGATTGGTAAGAGTGATTGGGGACCGATTGTGAGACGGTCGTTAGATTGACGGAGATAGGTTAGTCGGGTGCCGTAGTCGGACCCTCATGTTGTAGCCCGTGGTTTGAGTTGTGATTGGACGGAGATTGGTTATTTTATGACTTTTGCTTATTATTGGACTTGGACAATGAGCCGAGAGTCATGACTCGGACATATGACCATTTCGTATAACTCAATAACTATTAAAAATTGAAACGAGAATAATAAAACTCGTAATAATAATTATTGATAATATGAACGTTTATATGAAAGTATATACGTGAATAACGTATATATAACTATATAAACGCGTATATTAATAATAATAATAATCATGAGTCGTATTATAAATAATACGATTAGATATATATTAGGCTACGAAAGTGGCGTAATATTATTAAACGTATTACTATTATAAAAATTGTGTTATAAAACGGGAAACTCCCGACAACTATGAAACGTTAATAAAAATGTCGTTTTGGATATATAACGGATAAACTTATTGAGTTAGGCGAAATTGTTGTCACTCGGGTCCAGGTAAGTTATTATTTGTGACGTTCGTGTTGTCACGGATATATGACGACTAATATAGACGTTTTCTATAATTAAATAACCACTTAACCGTAAGGTTGAGCCGGGTTATTTGGCTATATGAAATGAATATATTAGTGGGCATCGTATCCTACGACGCCCATAGGTTGTAGTATATGTAAAGTGTAATAGATTGCGAGTGTATATATTGGGAAATCTGGCCAATTTGACGATATATATGAGGAATTTATTAAACTATGATATATACTATATAGTAATTATGTGCTATGTGCTTTAGGTTGGGTGTAATCTTGGAACGGTATGTTACGTAAATAAATATGAGGATTATCAAATCGACGGATTTGGTAAACTTTGGCGATTTATTTAAATGATATATTGGGCTAATATTAGATCTATAGTTTATTTATCTTTCTATATGTGATCTCTCTTTGGTTTGTTTTGAGTCGACCCACCACCCGTATGGATACCAAACGCAAATACACCAAACTAATACGAAATGGATTTTCGGAAATAAAATGGATTCTCGTCCGGGTTTGGGAATGTTATATATTTGAGGAAATGATTTCTGAAAGAGTTAATATTGTTAGGTCGTGCCAAGTCCGTAGTTGCTGTTTCGTGAGTTATCATACGTCTTATTTCTACCTACCTCGTCTTGCTATTTTCTGGACTTGAGGTGAGTCATAGCCCCACTTTTTACTCTTGAACTATGTTTTCAACGATTGGGGTGAGAAACGTGCAAATTATTTTATGTGGACTATTATGGCTTTTATATTCTTTTTAAACTTGCTATGCGTATGGACTAGGATCTATTGTCAGCTTTAGTCACACATGTCGTGTGTACTATTCAAGGTTGGCTTATTTGGTTATTGGTGGATTGTCAGCTTTAGTCACATATTTGTCGTGTGTACTATTCAAGGTTGGCTTATTTGGTTATTGGTGGATTGTCAGCTTTAGTCACATATTTGTTGTGTGTACTATTCAAGGTTGGCTTATTTGGACTGTCAGCTTTAGTCACATAGTTTCGTGTGTACTATTCAAGGTTGACTTATTAGATACTATAGTGTGCACCTATAGGTTATTAATACTTCGGAGGTTATCCGAATATTTATTGGTATTGCGGGGGTTACCCGAATATCTATGTTGTTACGGAAGGGTATCCGTGTGTTATGTTGAGAGCGGAGGGTATCCGCAGGCTTTTAGCGAATCCTTAGTCTAGCTAGCAAGCGTTTTGCGTATATGTCCACTATATTATTAGTTGAATTTAAACCTATGATCTCACCAGCGAAAGCTGACTTTTAGCACGTTTTCTCAGGTAATTAAGTGTTGAGGTGCATGCTTGGATTGGGACGCTCGGCCAAGGCTCACGGTTCATGGATCTATTTTTCTAAACTCTGATAATTAAATTTGGACCTATTGTTATTTTATTTTGGGCCTGACTCTGAATGATGTTGGGATAAATGTAAACCTTAAAACCCCGTTTTGGTTGTGTTTTTACTATGTTTACTTTATCTCGTTCTATATTGTCTTGTGTTGGATACCAATCCCCGTAGCACCCCGAAAGCTTGTTAAGTCTTCCGCTGTATCAAATTTTGGGGGTGTTACAGATTGGTATCAGAGCCAAGGTTATAGAGAACTAGGTAAATAAACGCCTAAACTATAACCGTATTTTCATAGAAAAAGATCCTTGACTACCGCCCGCCAGCCCGCCAAGCCGAAGCATCTTCTATTATTTGAGGTATTATGAGATATTTGAGATGATTTGAGGTTTATGGATTTTAGTAATAAGATGGCGTTCTCGAGGATTTATATGGTCTATATGTTTTATAAACATTTTTAGTAATGCGGTGTTTGAAATTCTTTTATTGAAATTATACATGGAATTATTTGATGAGTATATTTGGTACGGTATTATGAGTTGTGATTTAAGTTGTTTTGAAACACTTACACCTACCCTACGCCGTTGTCACAGACTATGGCCTCCCATATGCCCGATGTCATCGAGGACATTCTTACTGCACCAGTTTTACCTGCACAGTTCACTATGGCATCTGATGACCCTTACCAGATGGCCATGTCTTCAGCTATTGTATCACAGGCAGCTTCTACTTCAGCACTACCTGCTGCATCTACGCAGGGACCCTCATCTTCTCTAGGGCTCCCTGGTACATCGAGGCAGCTTACTCTTCATCAGGCTTTGGCTCGTGTGGCACCACGCTTTGCCCATCGAGCTACGGCACGCATGTCGGTACGCCCTACTCCATCACCTTTACAGATTGATGCTCATTCTCTTCTGTCTGAAGCGCCACCCACATCATTGCGTCGTCGTCCTAGATCACCTACTACATCTTCACATGGTTCACCTAGTAGGAGACGACGAGTGATGAGGTACTCTTCCGATGAGGAGGAGGAGGAGTACGAGGGTGAGGATGAGGCTGATGACCCTGAGCGGGAGGATGACCCTCAGGAGGCTGAGCATGGTGATGATGATGACCCTGAGGAGGAGGATGACCCTCAGGAGGATGAGATGCCTGATGATGATGATGAGTTATTACCACCAGCTCAGGCTGAGGAGCCTGATTCACCTGTACACCCGATTGAGCCTGATTCACCTGATCATCCGTTCTTGTTTGAGTTGCCACCTGGTAGTCCCGTTGAGTCGGATGCATCTTCTGAGGTTTCTGCTGAGCATGCAGAATTGGATGAGGTTGGCAGGTTGTGGGCTCGGATTACTGAGCTTAGTGAGAGAGTTGCACGTGTATCGGATCGACTTGAGAGGGTTATTGGAGAGTTTTTAGTAGATTTGAGAGTTGACTTGACTGTCGTTGTGGGCAGGACTACTGAGCTGAGGAGAGTTTTGATGGATGTCCACGAGCATATCGATAGTTTGCAGCGAGGATTTGTTACTGCTCGTGAGGCCGACCGCAAGCTTTGGCAAAGGAATGCCGAGCTAGAGAAGGAGGTGGCTGACCTCAAGAGAGACCGAGACACCCATAGCGTGGAGTTAGGATCGTTATGGAGGGATCTTGATGGCTTGAGGCAGGAGTTGAGGATCCTCCGTCAGCCACGTGGCTAGTTGTTTGGGTTATCTTATCTTTTTGCTTTCTTAACCGAGGAGTGTTCGGTTAGAAAAGCTATTTATCATATTTTGATGTATTTTGTTCGGTATTCGTCTCTTTTGGAACGATTAGTATGTTTTGTGTTATCCGATTAGTTGGAACGATGGTAGATCGCTATTGTATGGTTGATGATTATTAGTATATGGTATTATGTGAATTTGGGTGTTATGGAAATTGAGCCCTTATTCGCTTATTTGTTGTTACGTGGCGTGTTGTTGCTATTCTTTCCATGACTTGATTTCGTTGAGATGTTTTGTTGAGCATATCGATAAGTTCTATTGGAGACTCATGAACTTGTGTGATGTTACAGATCAATGGCACCACGTCGAAACCCTGTTAGGTCTACCAGGACTGGTCCTGCTGTGACTACTCCTGCTCGCCGAGGTCGTCGACCTACTCGCAATGTTGAAACCCCTACTCCTGACAACCTGGACACCACTAACCGTAACAACAGGAATCAAAATGTTGATGTTCAGGGAGACAATGGTCATGTTCCACTTAATGCACCTACTGTAGATCAGGCAATGATCAACCAACTCGTGGAGCAAAGAGTTGCTGAACTACTCGCTGAGTCAAATCATTCCAACAATTCTGCTGGAACTTTTCCACCTGTTCGTGCTAATGGATGTCAATACAAGGAATTTAAGATTTGTGGACCCATTGAGTTTGGTGGAACTGAAGGAGTGGTTTACTTAGTCAGATGGATTGAGAAGACTGAGTCAGTGTTTAATGTCAGTGGTTGTGCGGAGAATGCGAAGGTAAAGTTTGCTTCTTTTACTTTCAAGGATGAAGCATTGACTTGGTGGAACAACTACAGAAATGCAGTTGGGAGTGATGTAGCGTATGCTATGACTTGGGAGCAATTTAAGTCCTTGTTGATTCAGACTTATTGCCCAAGGAATGAGGTCAAGAAGCTAGAGATTGAGTTTTGGAACCACAAGGTGAAAGGTAATGATATGGCTACTTACAATCGTCGTTACCAGGAGTTAGCCTTGTTGTGCCCTGATATGGTGAAAACTGAGACTCAAAAGATCGAGAGGTATACTGATGGGTTGCCTGTAGCTACGAGAAATGATGTGATTTCTGCTAGGCCTGCAAACATCCATGAGGCAATCACAATTGCTCAACAACTTATGGATTCATTGGAATCAGAAGAAGCTGATAAGGAGAGGAATGGAAAGAGAAAGAGAGACCGTCACTCTAAGAGTAATGATCACCGAAGCAAGAGACAAGCTAAGGCTTATGCTATTGGGAATGGAGATAAGAAGAATCAGAACGGTGATGCACCCAAGTGTGATCGTTGCCACCAGCATCACATTGGATGGTGTAGTGTGAAATGCCAGAATTGCTCAAAGAAAGGACACACAGCTAGGGATTGTAGAGCCCGACCTCTTGCTATGGTTCAAGCTGCTCCTGAGATGAGAAATAAGGCAGATGTTACTTGTTATGGGTGTGGAAAGAAGGGACACTATAGGAATGAGTGTAGAGAATCGCGGAACCGTGGAAATCAAGGCTCGGGTGGTAATGGGTACAATTATGGAAACCGTGGAACTGGAGGAAATCGTGGACGACAAGATAATGGGGACCAACGTGTGGAAGCTGGAGCTGCTCAGGGAAGAGTGTATGCACTCGGGAACGAGAGAGGAGAAGATCCGAACGTCGTTACCGGTACGTTCCTTCTCAATAATCGTTATGCTTCCATACTATTTGATACTGGTGCCGATAGAAGTTTTGTGTCCACTACGTTTGCACCCTTACTAGAAAAACCCCCGATGGCCTTAGGAATGGGATACGATATTGAGTTAGCAAATGGAAACCTAGAAAGGATTAATACCATCATTCGCGGTTGTACATTAAATTTCTTGAACCACCCTTTCAACATAGATCTTCTACCCATCACGTTAGGAAGTTTTGATGTAATCATTGGTATGGATTGGTTGTCGAAGTATCGTGCTCACATACTTTGCGACGAGAAGATCGTGCGTGTACCATACGGAAAGGAAGTCCTAAACATATTAGGAGACCAAAAGGATTCTAGGAGCCCATCCCGATTAGCAGTCATATCTTGCACGAAGTTACCGAAGCTAATGGAGAAGGGATGTTATCTTTTCTTAGCTCAAATTTCTGAGAAGGGAGAGGCGAAGAAAAAGGAAAGGTGCGTTGGAGATGTGCCTATAGTTCGTGATTTTCCTGATGTGTTTCCCGATGATTTGCCGGGAATCCCGCCGACTAGACAAGTGGAGTTTCAAAATGAGTTGATACCTGGTGCTGCACCTGTAGCACGAGCACCTTATCGTCTTGCACCTACCGAACTGGAAGAGTTGTCGAAACAATTGGCGGAGTTAGCCGAAAAAGGATTCATAAGACCAAGTTCTTCACCTTGGGGAGCCCCAGTCTTATTTGTGAAGAAGAAGGATGGATCGTTTCGTATGTGTATTGATTATAGGGAGTTGAATAAGTTAACGGTGAAGAATCGATACCCGTTACCTAGGATCGACGACTTGTTCGATCAACTTCAAGGATCGAGTGTGTATTCGAAGATCGATTTGAGATCGGGATATCATCAACTTCGAGTTCGCGAGGAAGATATTCCGAAAACGGCTTTCAGAACCCGTTACGGGCATTACGAGTTTCAGGTGATGCCGTTTGGGTTGACTAACGCACCGGCAATATTCATGGATCTCATGAATCGGGTGTGTAAGCCTTACTTGGATAAGTTCGTAATTGTATTCATCGATGATATTCTGATTTATTCAAAGAGTGAGAAAGAGCATGAGGAGCATTTAAGACTCATTTTGGAATTGCTCAGGAAGGAGAAACTCTATGCCAAGTTTTCGAAATGCGAATTTTGGATTCCGACGGTACAATTTTTGGGTCATGTGATTGATAGACAAGGAGTCCACGTAGATCCTGCAAAAATTGAGGCGATAAAAGATTGGGCTGCACCTACAACCCCAACCGAAGTGCGTCAATTTTTGGGTTTAGCGGGTTATTACCGAAGATTCATCGAGGGATTTTCGAAGATAGCTAAACCATTGACCAAATTGACTCAAAAGAGTGTTACGTATGAATGGGGAGATAAAGAAGAGGAAGCGTTTCAATTGCTTAAGAAAATGTTGTGTAGTGCTCCTATCTTAGCGCTACCAGAAGGTAACGAGGATTTCGTCGTCTATTGTGACGCCTCACATAAAGGATTGGGAGCCGTGTTGATGCAACGAGAGAAAGTGATAGCTTATGCTTCCCGACAGCTCAAAAAGCATGAGAAAAACTACACTACCCATGATTTGGAGCTCGGTGCTGTGGTTTTTGCTTTAAGAATATGGAGACATTACTTGTACGGAACAAAGTGTGTTGTATTTACTGACCATAAAAGTCTACAACACATCTTGAATCAAAAAGAGCTCAATATGAGACAACGACGTTGGATTGAGTTGCTAAGTGATTATGATTGTGAAATTCGCTACCACCCTGGTAAAGCAAACGTTGTTGCTGATGCTCTTAGTCGAAAGGAAAGAGTACCACCATTACGAGTTAGGTCATTGGGAATGACTATCGTATCGCCATTACCATCGCAAATACTTGAAGCTCAAACGGAAGCGTTGAAAGCAGAAAATAGATCTGCCGAGAATATATTTGGGATGGCTGATAATGAGAAAGGATTTGTTAAGCGTTCTGATGGATTATTATGTTTTGGAAATCGGATTTGGGTACCTTTATATGGAGAAATTCGGGAATTGATTATGCATGAGTCGCATAAGTCAAGGTACTCCATTCATCCTGGTTCCGATAAAATGTACCTGGATCTTAAGAAGTTCTATTGGTGGCCAAACATGAAGGCAGATATAGCATCGTACGTTAGTAAGTGCTTGACATGCGCCAAGGTTAAGGCTGAACACCAGAGACCGTCAGGATTACTAACGCAACCAGAACTTCCAGTCTGGAAATGGGAGCGGATTACTATGGACTTCATTACCAAATTACCAAGAACAGCTAGTGGTTGTGACGCTATCTGGGTAATTGTGGATCGTCTGACAAAGTCTGCTCATTTCCTAGCTATTAGTGAAGATGATAGTGTGGATAAGCTTACGAGGTTATATGTGAAGGAAATTATTTCGCGTCATGGAGTCCCGATATCTATTATTTCGGACCGCGATAGTCGTTTTACGTCAGCTTTGTGGCGATCACTTCAAACGGCTTTGGGGACGAGGCTTGATATGAGTACTGCATATCATCCCCAAACCGATGGTCAAAGTGAGAGGACCATTCAGACGTTAGAGGATATGCTTCGTGCATGCATCATAGATTTTGGTAAAGGCTGGGAGAAGTATTTACCCCTTGCGGAATTCTCCTATAATAACAGCTACCACACAAGTCTTAAGGCTGCACCCTTCGAAGCTTTGTATGGCAGAAAGTGTCGTTCGCCTATTGGTTGGGCAGAAGTTGGAGATAGTCAACTTACAGGCCCTGAGCTTATTTTGGAAACTACAGAGAAAGTAACTCAGATTCGTGATCGGTTGCAAGCGGCCAGAGATAGGCAGAAGAGCTATGCCGATCAGAGACGTAAACCTTTAGAGTTCCAGGTTGGAGACAAAGTAATGCTGAAAGTCTCGCCTTGGAAAGGTGTAATACGTTTCGGGAAACGTGGTAAACTCAACCCGCGCTACATTGGACCATTCTTGATCTTAGAAAGAATTGGGCCCGTGGCTTATAGGTGGGAATTACCGTCCGAACTGAGTAAAGTTCACGACGTGTTTCACGTGAGTAATTTGAAGAAATGTCTTTCTGATGAAATGCCCGTCATTCCAATGAGGGATATTCGTGTTGATGAGAAACTGAATTTCGTGGAAGAACCGATAGAGATTGTAGATCGTGAAGTTAAACGACTCAAGCGAAGTCGCATTCCGCTCATCAAGGTTCGTTGGAATTCCCGACATGGACCAGAGTTTACGCGGGAACGTGAGGACGAGTTCAGGAAGAGATATCCGAAGCTTTTCACTTCGTAGATGAATTTTTCCGAGTGAAACCCGGGACGGGTTTCCTTCTGAGACGGGGAGGATGTAACAACCGGCAGTTTAGGGAGCTATTTTAAAAACCCGCATTACAATTTAAGTTCGTTTATAATTTTTATTTGAAATTTTCATTTCACAACGAACTTGTAAGACCTATTTTATGGATATTTTTAATTAATGACGTTATGGAATTCGTGAATTATGTTCATAATTCATTTTTGATTATATGATCGGTGATGTATATTTGAATTCTCACTTGGTACTACGTTGACTTTGGCACTAGGATTACCTAACAAAAGTTTGTGATTCGTCTTAACGAGTCCGACTATATTTTAATTATTTACGAGATGTTCTCGAGTGATATTGAAGTTTTGAAATGAGTTCGGGTTCGGGCCACATGTTTTTACAATTACCCGCGTAACCCGCTCCACCGTAATAATATTATTATTATTACTATTATTATTATTATTATTATTATTATTATTATTATTATTATTATTATTATTAATAAAAAAAATAATAAATAATAATATAGATATAAAGGTGTGTGTTTGGTCCGGTTTTCACACACACACACACAAACCCTCACATTTTTATTCTCTCTCTCAAAATCGCATCATCTCCCCCATCTTTAACCCTAGCCGCCGGACATAAAATCCGGCCACCACCGCCGCATTTCCGACCACCCAACAAAACAAACACCACCATCTTATTCCTCTCTTCACCCTCTTTCATTTGGTATATGATACTTACCCTAGAACCTCCGTTAACACCACCAAATCTCTAATAATCCATTCGAATTTTTATACCTTTTCTAGATCCGTTCATTTGGAGGTCCAAGAAGGTGAGAAGGAGCTATTTTTGGGTTTTGGGTGCCACGAATTGGCATTAATCCGTGGCTACACGGATTATTTTGTTGAGAATCGAATCGATTGATATGGGAAATGATGTTTTAAAGATAAAAATTAAGTTTGGTATCCGGGTTTCTTGGGTTTGGTTATGGTTGACTCGGAACCGAGAGCTAGGCTCTCGGCTTATTTTGGTCCGAGCCTTGAGAGGCTTTGGTTCCTTGGTGATGATTGTTGTTTGGTTGTTGTCGAGGGTGTTATGTTCCCCGATCCGAGCTAACCGAGACCGTGTGGTCTCAGGGTTTCATTTGTTGCTCGTATGACCATGCCGAGACCCTTATGGGGGTTCTCGATTAGTCGTGGTTCGAGCCTCGGGCTCGTAGAATTATTGTGGTTCGACCCTTGTGGGTCGCGGCTTTTAGCCGTGTATTAGTTTGTTGCCGATTTGACCTTTGGGTCGAATGGGTTATATGGTTACTTGTTATGCTCTTGCGAGCTAGGTGCTCTTGTGATGTTTGGTTCGAGTCCTAGTGACTCGCGGTTTGGAGTCGAGACTCAAGTGAGTCGAGGGCTCGGGTTGGCTTGGTAAACCGACCCAAACATTAACCTCGTTAATGTTATTTCTTGATATAATTGTGAACTTGATTGTTATATTGTTGTGGCATTTCATTTATCGGCCGAATACTTTTGGTTGAGTCGAGACCATTGTGGTCTCGACATTGGATATTATAATGGTAATTGTGGAGTTGTTGTCGATTGGTAAGAGTGATTGGGGACCGATTGTGAGACGGTCGTTAGATTGACGGAGATAGGTTAGTCGGGTGCCGTAGTCGGACCCTCATGTTGTAGCCCGTGGTTTGAGTTGTGATTGGACGGAGATTGGTTATTTTATGACTTTTGCTTATTATTGGACTTGGACAATGAGCCGAGAGTCATGACTCGGACATATGACCATTTCGTATAACTCAATAACTATTAAAAATTGAAACGAGAATAATAAAACTCGTAATAATAATTATTGATAATATGAACGTTTATATGAAAGTATATACGTGAATAACGTATATATAACTATATAAACGCGTATATTAATAATAATAATAATCACGAGTCGTATTATAAATAATACGATTAGATATATATTAGGCTACGAAAGTGGCGTAATATTATTAAACGTATTACTATTATAAAAATTGTGTTATAAAACGGGAAACTCCCGACAACTATGAAACGTTAATAAAAATGTCGTTTTGGATATATAACGGATAAACTTATTGAGTTAGGCTGTAACACCCCAACCCGACAAGGGTAAAGATATCACAACAATGGTTTCACATCAGATCATAATAAAGCATACAATTATAGTATTACAAAAGTTTCAAATAAGATTTAGGGTCTACCAGGTTATCAAGTCCAGATTTGCTATCAAGTTTTCTAATCCAAGGTACACTCTCTTCCCATAACCCAGCTTCCTACTAAAACCTGCCGCAGGAAAAGGAAATGCGGCTGAGCTTAAAAAGCCCAGTGAACAGATACATACACAAAGCAATGAAAATGAAACAGAACTGAAATATAGTGCATTGGGGAAATAGAATAAAGAATAGATAAAAGAGTAATAGAATAGAAAGAAGAAAGGATAGTCATCTACCACGAGCCCAGAAACATATCATATCATATAAGCCGTCAATACCATAATTCTTCATAATCATATAGAGGGGAGTCCTCTCAGATAATCAGATAATATGAGGGGTGTCCTCATTCTTCAAATGGGTGGAGTAACGAACTCCCAGAAATTGTGAAAGGCATGTATAGCACACAGTACCAGTCACCAGACATATATCATAATCATAATCATAGTTAAATCCACTAAACAGAACAGATCTAGGATGCATCCATACGCCCCCGCAGAAATCATAGTGGCCATAACAAATCATATCATAAAGCGCGCATATCATATATCAGAAAGGGGACGGTGTAGCCAAATCACTAGGGCCACACACTAGTCATGCCAGTGGTGCATCACAGACACGCCTATGGTACCTCCATAGGTAGGGAAAACAGAATGGCTCGGGTATCAAACTAAGAGTCAGGTCTCAAAGTCATACAAAAGGTCATATAGCAAAAAGTGCATCTCAAGGTCATGTCTCAAAATCATCTCAAAGTCATAATATCAGAAGTCATATCAATGGTTCAGAATATCCAAGGTTCATTCCCAAAGGTTCATTTCAAAAGATTCGTTATTAAGTTTCGTAAGTTCAAATTAAAATGTGAAAGAGTTAAGAGAAAATAGATTTAAAACTTTAATAGTTAATTTACCCATTTCATCTCAAAAATCTCCCTCTTTAAACCTTCTTCATAAAAGCCAATTAATCCTTCCTTAAAATGGTTTCGTTTCAAAATCATAGAGTGTCATTTCAAAACAGTTTCCTTCCATAACATCAAGTTATCTTTTCAAAAAGTTTTCATATCAAATCATCATAAAAGATGAACCAGAGATATCGGATATTCAAGGGTCAGAAGTCATAGCAACGAAATCAAATCAGAAGCTAACATATCAAAACTTAACAGAAATCAGAGGGAGTTCACAATAGAAGGAAACATAGCAATGGCTTTGGGAATCTTAACTGAATCATAGCTCAAAGTCATAAGAAGAATATGGAAGCCTTTACTGAAAAGGCAGAGTATCCGTACCTTATTACGAAAGCACAATAGACACAAGCACATAATAAGGAATAGCTCAAGATCTTTTCTTCGTCACACCTAGAGGAGAAGAGGGGGAATCATAATTCATTCTTAATTACATGTCTTTCCACTTAAGGTAACTTTCCACTTTTAGCAGGTTTCCATAATTAGTAAGTTTCCACTTTTAGAAAGTTTCCATTTTTAGAAAGTTGAATCATTATTAATGGTAACAAGATATCTTTTAACATAATTACACCTTTGGTCCTTGGGGTTTCATAACTTTGCATTTTATATCCTTTACTTTCCAAAATTACACTTTAAACCTTTTAGTATTCAAAGTTACACATTAAACCCTTAACTTATCCATTTTACATAATGAGCACTTATTTTAAGATGTTATACGAATGGATACTCAAACTTTCATAATTTACACCTTAAGTCCCTCAAGTTATAAAAGTTACATATTTAACCCTTTAATTTACAATTTCAACTTTTAATTATCAATAATTACATATTAAGCCATTAACTTACCAAATTAGCACAAAACCCCTTGAATACTTTTAATTACTCAAAACAGCTCCAAGTTTCCAGAAATTACATGTTTAGTCCCTCTCTTTTAATTATTTTCAAAACAAACCCTAATTAGATTTTAAATACATTTTAATCCATTTAATTGCAAAACTTACACTTAGCACCCTCATTATATATTTTATTCGAACAGTATACAGCCCAGAATAAGTTTCAAAAATAACCCTTTAGTTTTAAAAGTTACAAAACTCACCCAAAACCTTTTATCACAAATCGTATAAACCAAAAACAAAAGAATTAGAAACCCTAATCCTTCTAATCAATTTTTAATCATCACCTCATCATTAAATGTCATTTAATATCACAAAAAAAACCCTAGATCAAAACCCTAGTTCACACGATTTTATTTTCTTTTTCTTTTTATACGTTTTAATCAAAATTCAATAAATCAAAATAATTTTGAAATACAAGATTTAGGCCATGACAATTCTTCCCAACATTTTTCCAGATCATAACACATCATAATAAGCTTATAATAATTTTATTAATAATTATTATGGACCGGAGCATATATTTCACAATTAAACATGTTTTTAGGGTTTTAAATCACGAATATGATGTAGAGCATGCATGGATCGAATCAACCATTTTATTTGATGTTTATATGATGTAAGGGACCTGAGAAAAATACCAAACCAAGATTTGAACATGTAGAGAGGCTGTACGAATTGTTGTATTTGCGATTTGACAAAAACGAACCAAAAAATCCACACGACTCCAAAAGCTTCTCCACGACCTTTCTATCATTTTTCCCAGAGTATACATGATATGAGGATTATGAGAAAAATCATAAATGAATTTTAGAGAGGTCGAACAAATCATAAACGAATTTACCTTGTATTTAGGCACGACAAAAGGAAACCAAAACCACAATCGATCCAAGCTTCAACAATTCAAAAGAGTATTTTTCTAGGGCTTCTTGGATGTTGTTTGATCACAGAAAAATGCCTAGGAGTGATGGGGTTGTCGAATGGAGGCTTAGGGGAATTGTTTGTGTGTTATGAAAATCGGCAATTAGGGTTTTGTGGGAGAAAAATATGGATTGACTTTTAAAAAGAAGAAAACGTGTGATGAGGGGGGGGGGGGGGAGACCAGAATTTCGGAATTTTTGGTGGGAGGATATTCCTTGTGATTATTTTCCATATTTACACAATTTAAATCAAAATAAATCTCTTTAAAAGTCATTTTATTCCATTCGGCCCTTGTAGGGATATTTTGGTAATTTTGCAACTTGTATAAATGTTAAATGTAATTGTTAAAATTATTTGGATACATAACTTGTGCATTGTTAGGAGTTTGGGATTTATTTGAAGACTTTAATAAGCTTTTAATTTAGTTTTAACTTGTAGGGGCATTTTGGTCTTTTCACATGTTCTCGGATTTTAGGTGTTACAACTTCTTCCCCTCTAAAAAGAAAAAATTTCGTCCTCAAAATTTGAATTCGCAAAGTTAGACGAAGTCGTAGCAAATCGCAAACGGTCATTACAAACATTTCCACGCTCGGGGAGGTTCTTCCAAAAAGATCTTCAGACCAATTAGTTTCTCATAACTCGTAACTATTGTCAAAACAGTTTCAGATTTCCCCAGAAAGGCATATCATATTGAATTTGAATCAAAAGAATAATGTACTAAACATAACGGATGATAAACGAATTCTCTAGGAAGAGGTATAAAAATACGTAGGAATTGAATCGGTGAATCAGATGAGAATACATTGAATTGTAGCAAACATGAGGTGATATAAGGTTTAACTCTTCAGCTTCACAGATAGTCTCGGCTTTTAGATAACTTTCCAAAGGTATTCTCATAACAAACAGATCTCATTTCCTCAAAGTCCACAATCACATAATTTGCTCATGGCAGATCATAATGAACAACTTCAACGAATGCGAAACGTATACGGGCAGAAAGCATATGGTTAGGTATCATCAACGGCAGAAATTTCATAATGGAACCTAAGATTCTTATCAGAAGTTGCAAGATCAGCAACACACGTGTCGAGAGTTCAAACGTATCGAATCGTATATCATGGTCAGCAGATCAAACGTATAGGTAGAATGAACCTAAAGTCTCACTATATCGCGGATAGTCGCCAACGGAAAGAAATCCAAGGTTTCTCTAAAGCACTCCTCAAGATGTCCTATGCCCACAACAAGTGCACTTTATATGACGTTAGTATTATCACGTTGATCAGGCGTCATAATACTAGCCTCACATAACATGCCCTCATGGTGGTCATCCTCTATCTCGAGTCGTGAGTCAAAACCACTTATCTTAATCCACCTAGTACTACTACAGTCTCAAAGGTCACCAGAATCAAACAACATAACTAAGAGAACGAAATTACTCGAAGAGTAACAGAAATCCGAGAATGTCATTCAAAATTAAGGTACGTCATCAATAGCGTCAATCCTTTACAGCATCATCTCGTTTAAACACACTGTCCGCTTCAGAATCCGTCCACTCAAATATGAATTTCAAAATTTCTTACAAGTTGCGGTAGTCTGTTTACTCTTGTCCATCTTACCTCATGATTAAAAGAATTTAAAACTCGAATCGGGTTCCTCCGGTCTTCAGCCGCTCCTCTTGGTAGTGTGGCATCGTAGCGGCAGTCTCTGACGCTCTTACTGTGCATTCCTCCATCTGCAGGTCCGCTTCTGCTATCAATTCATCTTAGTACAACTAAAATGAATAGAGAAACAAGACTGCGTGTCTTCGACAGGTCTTCTAACATAGCTCCAGGTTTTAAGGTGCATGATGTTGTTGTTGACTTCAGGTTGTGTGTTGAATGGTTCGTCTTCTTTGGTCTAGTTGTCTTGATGCCCAAACTGAAATCTTCACGTGTTGCATGATGTATGATTGAGCACTATCCCAGTTCCTCTCTTCTTCTTGTATGCTTCTTCTATGATAATGCTTGTCACAACCATCTCCTCCTATTCTTCCACCTGGTTTCTACCCCCGATGACGGTCTTCGATCTCGGTCTCTCTCGTGAAAGCTCTGTCTCCACATCATACAGGGTAGTGTGGTCTACTATGAATTCTGAACGTCAATCAAATTTCTCTTCCAGAACAAAAAGTCATCTCACCAATAATCTCTATGTTCTTCTTTCGTTTCAGATCTTACTTCTAAGTCATACAATGACCATTATCCTAGTAGTCGTACAAAACTCTAATTTTTCAACCTCCTAAGCAGTCAGAGGTTTAGCTAGTACCATTTGCGTAACTAATCATTATTATAGGTGTCTATAAATTTGGATGGTGATTCTCAAATTCATTCCCAAAAGGGAAAACTTCACTCTTAAATTTGAGCAAACATGTGATCGTTCCTGAGTTGGAGAAATTAAACATACTGGTGGGTAAATCAGAAATCTTCTTCCGAAAACTTAAAATTTTCAATCATTCTCAAAGTGAGGTTCATTCTTTGATGCACGAAAAGATCCTAAAAGACTTCAATACTTGAAAATATAAGGAGGTATTTGTAATTGGTGTCAAAATCAGGATAATCATGAGAAAAATCAAAATTCGGGCTTCCATAGCCAAAATGTTTGACAGACTAAAAAGGAAGAAGAATCAAGATAGGCACATATCAAAATGATTCCCAAAAATTCTCTCAAGCCTTATTATTTCACATTCGGAAAAAGCCCATGGTTTAACACAATCCATACATCATCATCGTTCAAAAGAAACTTAAACAAATAATACAAACACGCATGGCTTGAGTTCCATTTCCCTGTCTAGATAGAGTTACTTGCGGTGGATTCCAAATCTGAGTCTGCTTCCTCTTCTTCGCTGAGCCAACCGTTTCTGTTCCCTTCTGGTTGTGGCTGTGGTCGTCTTGCAAAATCATTGTCATGATTCCTCTCTACAGCCCGCACTCTTCCTCCTACTTCCACAAACTGGGGACACTTTCCTTGGTACCTTGTCACGATGCCATTCCTGTCAGTGACCTCTGTTCCATACACATGTACCTCTTTTCCAAACATCTTTACCACAGTCAAATTTTCTTCAATTAGGCATGGCCACATGCCTGCTGGGACCCATATTCTCCAGCTTGTCCTCTTCCAGTTACCAATTCGTCTTTGGCCAGTCGGCAAAACCATCGTCCGGCGGTAGTTGTTGTTTGCTGGAGGTGCCATGCTGAAAATGTCACAAACGATAATAAGTACTAGAATCTAATAAACGTCTCAATTACTCATAACTTCAGAAAATTTTAAACACGTATAATGCCAGCGCCTGACGATCTTGGAAAAGATGATCGAAGGGGTATAGATAATTCATTAGAAGGAAGGAACAAGTAACAGATTGTATCAGATATATCGTCTTCCTGGGAAATATGGGAATGTCCGAAAAGATCAAAATGGTTAGCAGAAGATTCAGAGGTTAGAGTCGGAGTCTGGAGACAAGGATCAATTTGTGTCAGGAAGTCACCGTGCAAGTCTCAATGCTCTCAAGGTTTCAAACCTTAGGTGGTGCAAAACATACGTTTTGAATCTCTAAGAGTAATTCCAACAGGCTTAAATCAGAAGAAAAACATGGATCAGAGTGATGCGGAAACGAATATACGTAAGCAGATGTATTATAGTCTACCCATTCCTCACTGGTTAGAAATTTAGTTCCCATAGGGAAAATCCTAAGGCAATTCCTCAAAGGTTGTCCTACGAGCGCCTACAGTGGAAACTTAGTGGTCCTAACTTACACAGGTCAAGGGTAAATGTATTACGAATCGCAGCCTGGCTCTGATACCATAATTGTAACACCCCAACCCGACAAGGGTAAAGATATCACAACAATGGTTTCACATCAGATCATAATAAAGCATACAATTATAGTAATACAAAAGTTTCAAATAAGATTTAGGGTCTACCAGGTTATCAAGTCCAGATTTGCTATCAAGTCTTCTAATCCAAGGTACACTCTCTTCCCATAACCCAGCTTCCTACTAAAACCTGCCGCAGGAAAAGGAAATGCGGCTGAGCTTAAAAAGCCCAGTGAACAGATACATACACAAAGCAATGAAAATGAAACAGAACTGAAATATAGTGCATTGGGGAAATAGAATAAAGAATAGATAAAAGAGTAATAGAATAGAAAGAAGAAAGGATAGTCATCTACCACGAGCCCAGAAACATATCATATCATATAAGCCGTCAATACCATAATTCTTCATAATCATATAGAGGGGAGTCCTCTCAGATAATCAGATAATATGAGGGGTGTCCTCATTCTTCAAATGGGTGGAGTAACGAACTCCCAGAAATTGTGAAAGGCATGTATAGCACACAGTACCAGTCACCAGACATATATCATAATCATAATCATAGTTAAATCCACTAAACAGAACAGATCTAGGATGCATCCATACGCCCCCGCAGAAATCATAGTGGCCATAACAAATCATATCATAAAGCGCGCATATCATATATCAGAAAGGGGACGGTGTAGCCAAATCACTAGGGCCACACACTAGTCATGCCAGTGGTGCATCACAGACACGCCTATGGTACCTCCATAGGTAGGGAAAACAGAATGGCTCGGGTATCAAACTAAGAGTCAGGTCTCAAAGTCATACAAAAGGTCATATAGCAAAAAGTGCATCTCAAGGTCATGTCTCAAAATCATCTCAAAGTCATAATATCAGAAGTCATATCAATGGTTCAGAATATCCAAGGTTCATTCCCAAAGGTTCATTTCAAAAGATTCGTTATTAAGTTTCGTAAGTTCAAATTAAAATGTGAAAGAGTTAAGAGAAAATAGATTTAAAACTTTAATAGTTAATTTACCCATTTCATCTCAAAAATCTCCCTCTTTAAACCTTCTTCATAAAAGCCAATTAATCCTTCCTTAAAATGGTTTCGTTTCAAAATCATAGAGTGTCATTTCAAAACAGTTTCCTTCCATAACATCAAGTTATCTTTTCAAAAAGTTTTCATATCAAATCATCATAAAAGATGAACCAGAGATATCGGATATTCAAGGGTCAGAAGTCATAGCAACGAAATCAAATCAGAAGCTAACATATCAAAACTTAACAGAAATCAGAGGGAGTTCACAATAGAAGGAAACATAGCAATGGCTTTGGGAATCTTAACTGAATCATAGCTCAAAGTCATAAGAAGAATATGGAAGCCTTTACTGAAAAGGCAGAGTATCCGTACCTTATTACGAAAGCACAATAGACACAAGCACAGAATAAGGAATAGCTCAAGATCTTTTCTTCGTCACACCTAGAGGAGAAGAGGGGGAATCATAATTCATTCTTAATTACATGTCTTTCCACTTAAGGTAACTTTCCACTTTTAGCAGGTTTCCATAATTAGTAAGTTTCCACTTTTAGAAAGTTTCCATTTTTAGAAAGTTGAATCATTATTAATGGTAACAAGATATCTTTTAACATAATTACACCTTTGGTCCTTGGGGTTTCATAACTTTGCATTTTATATCCTTTACTTTCCAAAATTACACTTTAAACCTTTTAGTATTCAAAGTTACACATTAAACCCTTAACTTATCCATTTTACATAATGAGCACTTATTTTAAGATGTTATACGAATGGATACTCAAACTTTCATAATTTACACCTTAAGTCCCTCAAGTTATAAAAGTTACATATTTAACCCTTTAATTTACAATTTCAACTTTTAATTATCAATAATTACATATTAAGCCATTAACTTACCAAATTAGCACAAAACCCCTTGAATACTTTTAATTACTCAAAACAGCTCCAAGTTTCCAGAAATTACATGTTTAGTCCCTCTCTTTTAATTATTTCCAAAACAAACCCTAATTAGATTTTAAATACATTTTAATCCATTTAATTGCAAAACTTACACTTAGCACCCTCATTATATATTTTATTCGAACAGTATACAGCCCAGAATAAGTTTCAAAAATAACCCTTTAGTTTTAAAAGTTACAAAACTCACCCAAAACCTTTTATCACAAATCGTATAAACCAAAAACAAAAGAATTAGAAACCCTAATCCTTCTAATCAATTTTTAATCATCACCTCATCATTAAATGTCATTTAATATCACAAAACAAACCCTAGATCAAAACCCTAGTTCACACGATTTTATTTTCTTTTTCTTTTTATACGTTTTAATCAAAATTCAATAAATCAAAATAATTTCGAAATACAAGATTTAGGCCATGACAATTCTTCCCAACATTTTTACAGATCATAACACATCATAATAAGCCTATAATAATTTTATTAATAATTATTATGGATCGGAGCATATATTTCACAATTAAACATGTTTTTAGGGTTTTAAATCACGAATATGATGTAGAGCATGCATGGATCGAATCAACCATTTTATTTGATGTTTATATGATGTAAGGGACCTGAGAAAAATACCAAACCAAGATTTGAACGTGTAGAGAGGCTGTACGAATTGTTGTATTTGCGATTTGACAAAAACGAACCAAAAAATCCACACGACTCCAAAAGCTTCTCCACGACCTTTCTATCATTTTTCCCAGAGTATACATGATATGAGGATTATGAGAAAAATCATAAATGAATTTTAGAGAGGTCGAACAAATCATAAACGAATTTACCTTGTATTTAGGCACGACAAAAGGAAACCAAAACCACAATCGATCCAAGCTTCAACAATTCAAAAGAGTATTTTTCTAGGGCTTCTTGGATGTTGTTTGATCACAGAAAAATGCCTAGGAGTGATGGGGTTGTCGAATGGAGGCTTAGGGGAATTGTTTGTGTGTTATGAAAATCGGCAATTAGGGTTTTGTGGGAGAAAAATATGGATTGACTTTTAAAAAGAAGAAAACGTGTGATGAGGGGGGGGGAGACTAGAATTTCGGAATTTTTGGTGGGAGGATATTCCTTGTGATTATTTTCCATATTTACACAATTTAAATCAAAATAAATCTCTTTAAAAGTCATTTTATTCCATTCGGCCCTTGTAGGGGTATTTTGGTAATTTTGCAACTTGTATAAATGTTAAATGTAATTGTTAAAATTATTTGGATACATAACTTGTGCATTGTTAGGAGTTTGGGATTTATTTGAAGACTTTAATAAGCTTTTAATTTAGTTTTAACTTGTAGGGGCATTTTGGTCTTTTCACATGTTCTCGGATTTTAGGTGTTACATAGGCGAAATTGTTGTCACTCGGGTCCAGGTAAGTTATTATTTGTGACGTTCGTGTTGTCACGGATATATGACGACTAATATAGACGTTTTCTATAATTAAATAACCACTTAACCGTAAGGTTGAGCCGGGTTATTTGGCTATATGAAATGAATATATTAGTGGGCATCGTATCCTACGACGCCCATAGGTTGTAGTATATGTAAAGTGTAATAGATTGCGAGTGTATATATCGGGAAATCTGGCCAATTTGACGATATATATGAGGAATTTATTAAACTATGATATATACTATATAGTAATTATGTGCTATGTGCTTTAGGTTGGGTGTAATCTTGGAACGGTATGTTACGTAAATAAATATGAGGATTATCAAATCGACGGATTTGGTAAACTTTGGCGATTTATTTAAATGATATATTGGGCTAATATTAGATCTATAGTTTATTTATCTTTCAATATGTGATCTCTCTTTGGTTTGTTTTGAGTCGACCCACCACCCGTATGGATACCAAACGCAAATACACCAAACTAATACGAAATGGATTTTCGGAAATAAAACGGATTCTCGTCCGGGTTTGGGAATGTTATATATTTGAGGAAATGATTTCTGAAAGAGTTAATATTGTTAGGTCGTGCCAAGTCCGTAGTTGCTGTTTCGTGAGTTATCATACGTCTTATTTCTACCTACCTCGTCTTGCTATTTTCTGGACTTGAGGTGAGTCATAGCCCCACTTTTTACTCTTGAACTATGTTTTCAACGATTGGGGTGAGAAACGTGCAAATTATTTTATGTGGACTATTATCGCTTTTATATTCTTTTTAAACTTGCTATGCGTATGGACTAGGATCTATTGTCAGCTTTAGTCACACATGTCGTGTGTACTATTCAAGGTTGGCTTATTTGGTTATTGGTGGATTGTCAGCTTTAGTCACATATTTGTCGTGTGTACTATTCAAGGTTGGCTTATTTGGTTATTGGTGGATTGTCAGCTTTAGTCACATATTTGTTGTGTGTACTATTCAAGGTTGGCTTATTTGGACTGTCAGCTTTAGTCACATAGTTTCGTGTGTACTATTCAAGGTTGACTTATTAGATACTATAGTGTGCACCTATAGGTTATTAATACTTCGGAGGTTATCCGAGTATTTATTGGTATTGCGGGGGTTACCCGAATATCTATGTTGTTACGGAAGGGTATCCGTGTGTTATGTTAAGAGCGGAGGGTATCCGCAGGCTTTTAGCGAATCCTTAGTCTAGCTAGCAAGCGTTTTGCGTATATGTCCACTATATTATTAGTTGAATTTAAACCTATGATCTCACCAGCGAAAGCTGACTTTTAGCACGTTTTCTCAGGTAATTAAGTGTTGAGGTGCATGCTTGGATTGGGAGGCTCGGCCAAGGCTCACGGTTCATGGATCTATTTTTCTAAACTCTGATAATTAAATTTGGACCTATTGTTATTTTATTTTGGGTCTGACTCTGAATGATGTTGGGATAAATGTAAACCTTAAAACCCCGTTTTGGTTGTGTTTTTACTATGTTTACTTTATCTCGTTCTATATTGTCTTGTGTTGGATACCAATCCCCGTAGCACCCCGAAAGCTTGTTAAGTCTTCCGCTGTATCAAATTTTGGGGGTGTTACATATGTTGATACATAATCTGGCGCGGGCTGGATTCAACGACTCTCCCTGGGCCGTTCTTCGTCTTCTCGAGCCCTGAGTAGACCTGTCAACAAAGAGAACCCGTTAGAAGTGGACCCGAGGCCGTAGCCCCGGGATCCACCTCCGACAGTCAAGTTAGTCTCCATGCGATATTGCATATAAGAGTTAGGCTTAAAATAACCTGTTGTGTTGTATTGAGAATCCCAGCCCTATATTTATAGGGCATGGAATAGGGTTTAGGCGTAGAGTGGACCGCTGTCTGCCGGGCCGAGCCCATTCCAGACTATACGTCCACAAGCCCCCCAAGTCTAGTGTGACATAGTGCATGGCTATGTTATGCTAGACTTAAGTTCTGTTCATGGCCGCGTAGGCCCAATCAACCATGACGACATGGCCCATGTGTGCGCAACTCAGGTGTGCACATAGGGCGGACTATACTGCTCAGCCCAAATGCGATAGTGCGCACTGGTTGTCCCAGAGGCGCAGTCCTGTTTAGCCCATTAGACTATATCCGAATCCGCGACCTTGTAGGCGCGTCCGTGGTTACCTGAGTAACACGGGAAGGGATGCGCATATGCTAGGTTTCCCGCCACCGTGTGACAGTAAAGACCCCGTAAGAAGAACACGTAGTTCTATAGTTGGGGTAACACTGACATTGCGATTGTGAGAGTCTCACAATGGTGAAGGTGGATCTCGTATGCTGCATCCTGGGTAAGGGCGTACCTTTTGTACCAGTAGCGATGCAACATGGTGCGACAGAAGACGTACTTCTGTGGCAGAGGTGCGCGCTGTGCGCGACAAGGTGCGAACATTACATCCGTCTTTACAACCGACAGAGGACGTCTCCCCTGCGGCAAGATGGTGCGAATATTTAAATCCGTCTTTGTACCGGGCTTGCAATACCTCATACGTACGATCTGCTTCCAAATATACCTGAGTGACGCGTACGGAAACAGTGGTACTATATACCCTGGTAGCCCCCCAAGTTTGATGGTACTACTCTTGTAGGAGCATTAAACTTAGTTATTCAAATCCTAAAAAACACTTAATGCAAATATTAAAAGTATATGCCGCGACTCGCAACATATAAAATCTAATGAATTAAAAGATTAGCGTGAAGCAATATATAGCACATAGCATATATCCACAAAAGGTGTAGATTGGCGGGAACACCCTGACCCCGGGTGCCTTTTGGCACCAGCCATTGTCCACCCCACAAGGAATAGCTCCGGGCAACTCTCCTGGCCTAGTGGGGCACCAACTGGAGTGAGCCGAGACTCTCGGACTCTTGAGCTCTTATACACAAAGTCTCTCCAGTGAGCCCATAGGTTTTGCGGAGGTGGGTACCTATCTGGGAGCAAAGTGCCAGGGATGGGATTCGAACCTGAGTCTGTTGACTCAAGAATGAAAGCCCCACCCACTGAACCAAGGCACAAACGCACCGTGACCGCGACTAATAATTTCAATCACACGCACAAACGCAGATGGACGTATCGTGACCGCATAGACTCGAACGTTTATGGATGATCGCAGATGACCACGGGTTTTGTCCAGTGCGCTCATGGCGATTGACTAGCATCGTGGTGCCTGTACGTGAAAGTGCACTCATGGCGCTAATCTGTGAATATGTCCGAACGTACGGCCTAACGCGGGTAGATTTATCGTGACTGCGTTGTTCGAACACGTAGTTCTATAGTGCAAACAAGCGCGAACAGGCATACCAACCGTAAAAGCAGTATGTGCGCGAATTAATCCGCGGCTAAAAGATAAAGTAGGTCCGATCGTGCGGACTTAGTGCGGGTATATATAAAACCGTGTTTACCAAGTTAAAAGATTTACATAAAATATAACGAATATTTAAAAGATAATTAGTTACACTTTTTGTGCGAGGTTTGATCACTTGGGTCAAATTTTAATACGAACATACAATGACAAATAAACAATTTTATAATTAGTTTTGTTTATTATTCATTATTATTAGATTCGATTATTCGTAAGAATATATTCGAATTATTTAGACTCCAACAAACTAATATCGCGTTTATAAAAGTGAGGATCACATATTATATATATTGACTTTTGAGAGAGCAGTGGTGTGAGAGCACGAAACTTGTCGTAGTCTGTCCCACAGATGGCGCCATCTTGTTGATACATAATCTGGCGCGGGCTGGATTCAACGACTCTCCCTGGGCCGTTCTTCATCTTCTCGAGCCCTGAATAGACCTGTCAACAAAGAGAACCCGTTAGAAGTGGACCCGAGGCCGTAGCCCCGGGATCCACCTCCGACGGTCAAGTTAGTCTCCATGCGATATAGCATATAAGAGTTTGGTTTAGAATAACCT
Source organism: Artemisia argyi (assembly GCA_030686995.1). Classification (NCBI taxonomy): domain Eukaryota; kingdom Viridiplantae; phylum Streptophyta; class Magnoliopsida; order Asterales; family Asteraceae; genus Artemisia; species Artemisia argyi. The sequence goes on from CM060705.1 coordinate 180,947,935, forward strand.
GTTGTGTTATATTGAGAATCCCAGCCCTATATTTATAGGGCCCGGAATAGGGTTTAGGCATATAGTGGGCCGCTGTCTTCCGGGCAGAGCCCTTTCCAGACTATACGTCCACAAGGTACAAGTAACTTGAAACTATTGTTATCACTTTGTGCAACAACGTCACTTAATGTGCATCAGGTTCAAGTTATAGGACTATTGGACCTGATGTGTATTTAAATAGAATTGAAAATAGCAAGTTTCCAACTTTTGAAGCCCTTAATCGCCCGGAGTGCGCCACAGTCCCATCTAAAAAATTTCTGAAATAACTCTTAACTACACTTACTTACGAGTATAAGTCATGCATGAGAATCTCGAAGCAGATGTCTTTTAGAGTTAGATGAATACAATTTTGATGTTATTAGGCTTTGACTAATGGTCGTGACTATGCTCTGGTAATCATTATAGCTAGATGCGAAAAATTGGGGGTTATAGTTTTTCTGTTTGGATTAGTTGGATTTTAGCTTTACCTGTATGGTTTATGAGTTGTATCGTTGGTTTTCAGGATGTTTATTGCTTCGAGTTATATTGGCATTCATACTCGGGAATTAGTACCTACGTTGGTATCTTGGCAGGCCAACCTGACAGTCATTATAGTTGCAGCCATCATTGCCATTTGGTGTTGGTTCTGTATAAGCTGTTGAACAGGTCTTATGCTTCCTTTAGTTTTAACACTCCCATGTACAAAGTTGATATATGGTTGTTGGTGATGTTGACAAATTTTCTCATTAATAAAAAAATGGATATGGCTGAATTGCAGACTTCCCGGTCAAAATCAGTGTTATCAGGCTTTAGCTAATGGTCGTGACTATGCTCTTGCTGATTTTCTCATTTTAAGTATTCAAGATAGTTTTTCATTAAAAGTGTGTTTTATTTTTCATATATAAAGCCGCTGTAAATGTGTGTGAATAGGAATTCAGTTTCTTTACTTTTAAGATCTGAACTTTCTGTCTTAAATGGATAGGTCAATTGGCGGATTCAAGATGCTTTCGTTGATCTTGCCCATCGCAATGTTGCTGACCTATAGAAAGATCTTCACAACAAAAAACTCGACGATACTTGAGTTGTGTTCACCCGTTACGGCACTACAACTGTATTGTCAAATACGATTGGGATTCCAATGGCTCCAGGGAAGGAGTTTTACAACATGTTATTGAGTCTCATCACTGATAAGCAGTCACAGCGTTCTCCATGTCAAGGTATGTTAAACTATAAATTTACATGTATATGGATACTTGCTTTATGAATATGTTGCTGCAAACTGACATTAGCTACGAAGGTGATAACATTTATAGTATTTAGGACACTGGGAACATCATACTCATAAGCGCTTCAGTTAGTAACGAATACCGAATATGCCTATATTGTTGTCTTACGCGTATCTATTATTTTGACCCACTTACGTGTTATGTAGAAGTGGCGATGTACATGTTCATAGTTACTGAATTTTAGTGGTAGTCACTTTTACTAACTTTCTAGAATTGGGAATGTAAATGTCTATTATTTTGACCCACTTTTAGTGATAATCGAGATAATTTCAAATGCAGGAATTTTTTGTGGAATATCAGGGCTGCTACAGCTGCTATAAAGGATTGCTGTTTCATCTCAACGTATCGATGATAAGTGCCACTGGTATAAATCTCATGCCTATATATCAAGTTACTTACAGTATTAAAAAAAGTTTTCGGTTTTACTTTTAATTTACATTTCTCCCGATCCTCATTTAGTCCTTTATGTGTTGCAGCTTTCTGTTTGGCCGGCTATTTGCGTATTTGATTACCCTATGATGCTACGATTGAAGACACATGTCTGCGCCCATTGACGGAACTTTAGACAACGGAAAAACTCAAAGATCAGGTAATGTATATGTATTTTTATGTTGTTTGTTTCTTTAGATGTTTGTGTTTTTGTCTGTTTGGATTGGTGCTAACTTCTTTGTTCATGTGAACGGAGAATTTACCCAGACACATATCAGGAGTAATTTATGTTTGTAGAAAATTTCAACGGCATCTATTGGATCAACAGTTTTAGTTTTAAAGAGGCGGTGCGTCATTTCCTGAAGGTTCTTTATACCAAACCCCCGTTAATCAACACAAATCAATACGCTGTTGAAGCGTGCTTGGATAATGGGACAAGCTAAATTTTCTGGTATGTTACTCAATTTGTGTCTAAATTATACTCCCTCCGTCCCAAAATTATTGTCCCCTATTGACTTTTTCGGTCTTTCTTCATCAACTTTGACTATAAATATTTTTGTTTGTGTTATACAACTTTTGATAAAAAATTATACCAAATGAAAATACATTTAAAACTCAATTCGTTCATATATTTTTTTTATCAAGTATTATGTAATATAAACAAAAATACTTAAGGTCAAAGTTGAAAGGTAAAGACCGAAAAAGTCAATAGGGGACAATAATTTTGGGACGGATGTAGTAATTGTTTTGTTGTAAGTTGTAAAAGCTGTTAAGCAATTTGAAGTTGTTCATTTAATCCAATGTTAATTGCCTTATTTTGTTTCATACTCTTATGAGGATAACCTTTACCTAAACAACCGTTTAGTTTTGTTTTACTGTGGACTATGGACTTATTTGCTCTTATGGTTGTTGTGCGGTATTTAAGTTTGTTTTTTTGCTTTCACATTTTGCAATATGCTTTTTTCACGGCCATATATGTGAAGGCTATGGAAGAGTTAATTTGGGTAAGTAAGCTGCTTACATCAAAGCTTTTTAATTGATATGATTATTTCTTCCTATTGTTGCTAATCGTTTGCAGATCCGTCGGATGGTGATGGAAGATAATGTATAAGTTATGTGTTTTGGCACACATGTGTAGTAGACACATTTACGTGCACCTCATGGTGTAAATAATGGTAACTATGTTGCTCTATGTACTTTAGCAGCCACATTCGGAATGATTCCAGCTGACAGGTCTGAAAATGTGAAAAACGAATGCAACTTTTCATTTTTGCTTCCGCTCACAGTTATCGTTTATGTTGATGCATTTATGGTCACGCATTTATTTGTCTTCTTGGTTCTTTACAGCTACACCACCGCAAACAGCACCCCCTCTTTCTTTTATGGGAAACAGACGTAGCTACTTTTATACGTTTTCATCTCCTATTACGATGTGGATTCTTATTTATTTGAACAACACCTGAATGATACCTTTGCTGGTAGGTCTTTGTATTTAACGGATGTAGTTATTCAGGTACCTTCATTTTTTATGTTTGTGAAATAGTGGATGGACATGGTTGTTTTATTAAGGCGGTGTTATAAATTGCTTATAAAAGCAGCTTATGTCCTTTGATGCAAAATTAGCTTCGTAAAGAGTGTTTGGAATTGTTGTTTATATGACACTAGAAAAAAACTCCGCCAGGCCGCAACGCGGCCGGCCGTCGCCATACTTGTTTGTTATACACTAGCAGGGTACCTGCGCAATGCGACAACGGGTACATTGTGATTAAATTTTGTGATGAGCATATGTTTATCATTTATATGTTTTTTTCTAACAATAGCTTTACGTATTTTGATTTCCGGTGAACTATGTATTTTAATTTATTACAATTTTTTATAGTAAATGTATGTATGTCAAGAATTTCATGTCATATTTTAACTATTTAACCTTTGACAAAAAAAATTATTATACAAAATGACTACATGATTTATATAAATTTATTTTAGGCTACGAGGCGCCGCAATGCGCGGGTACCCTGCTAGTGTCTTATAATGTATAAGTAAATGTGACATTTCAGCCTTATGCCAAAAAAAGCTATCCATGTACTAGTTGTGTGTCTCAAATTTTTTATTTTTTTATTTTATTTTTTTTTGGAAGTGTATCAAATTGAAAAATTCCTACAAAGGGAAAGTGATGACGATAGTGTTTAACCGAGGATCCCACAATTCTATGAAGTTGTGTTATATATATTTGATGTTCGATAAGGCCGTTTGACAACTTGGTCCTCACACGTATTAAGTTAATAAACACCTTACAAGACCATGGAGAATTGCAGCTTACAGTGAAGTATGCTATTATATATCTATATAAAAGGCAGGAGGTGGATTTGGCATAATTGTGGTTTAAGAAAATAATTACATAATGTGTGGTGTATATTGATGCAGTTACTGTTATAACCACTGTTCATCGCTTAATTACAAAATGTGTGGCATGTATTCTTGGAATTTACTGTTATAACAACTGTTCATGGCTTAATTCCCCGTCTACATATCTCCACAAATCTAGACCCTTCCTTCCCAACATCCATATTTATCCGTAATCAAAAAATACACACATGACAAGTCACATTCAAAACCCAAAACAAACGATCTTCTACATCCCCTGATCCCAAATCAGAATCAAGACTGCTGATTTCTTCATTATTATACGATTTCAATTTGGATTGACTAATTTTCGTCACCAAAAAACACACATACTTTTATCATCAAAACCCCAACGACGCACCGACGATAACACAAATACAAACACAACAAATCAGCAGGTATTAGTGGAAGGTACAAGTATTCATATCTTTTAATTTTTATTTTTACTTTTGTTCTTATTTGGTTAGGGTTTCACCTTGATTCCAAATGAAGATTATGATTTGATTATGTTTGTGTTTTTATGGATTGGGTATTTCAAAATTTTTGTGAATGCTCATTTGGGTAATGGTTTAATTGGTATTGTTTAATTTTGGTTTACCGTATCTAGAAAATTCTCAGATTTTTTTTGATTTTTTGGACAACCTGATGAGTGTGTAAATACTCATCATTTTTATCATTTCTGAGCTGCCAAAACATCCAAAAAATACTCAATAATGAATCAAAATAGTGAAAATATCCCAGGAAAGTGTTTTACATGTTTCAAATGCAAAAATACCAAAAACAGATGAAAAACGCACAAAGTTTGCATAATTGGCAATTTCAGTCCCCCAACTTTCAAAAGTTGTCAAATCTAGTCCCTGGTCATTCTAAAAACTTGAAAAAGTCACCAAAGGTCCTTTTAAATCAAAAAGTTACATAAATAGTCCTTTGGTGAAAAGTTTCACAAAAATGTCAAGTTTAGTCCCTGAACTTTGAAAATTATCAAAAATGGTCCCTGGGATATGAAAAACTTTGAGAAAAACAAATTTTGTCCTTGCACTAACCTTTTATGACAGGATTGGTCCTTGGTGGAAAGTTTGGTGAAAATTACACAAATGGTCCCTGAAGTTTGAAAATTTGGCAAGATTAGTCCCTGGTGATAATTTAATGGAAAAAAGTCAACTATGGTCCATGTACTATTCACATATGGCAAAACTCACCCTTGGGAACACTTTGAAAAAATGCCAAAATCCAACCCTCAACTTTCGTTAATTGGCAAAAATGGTCCTTGTGTAATCATAAACCAAACCGGATCCAAATACAATACTACCACTCCTAATCCAGTCCAGTCCATACCAGCCCACCCATTCCATATTTCACTTGGGCCCAAGGATCACACAGCCCACCCAAACCCCAACTAATAAAACCCAGGGTCAAAACCTTTGACTCTGGTCAAAACCAGTCAAACCCTTCCCTTTCCCCTTTTTCCCTCTCACCCAGAAAACCACCAAACCACCATGGTATTGCAGCCACCACCCCAACTTGCCCATCTCTTCCACAATTAATGCTACCACACCTAACTAAGCCACCCACAATAAATGCCCCCCCCCCCCAGTTGCACGCTATCAGAACCAATTTGCAAAGGCAAGCTTTCCCGCCAAAATACGTGGCAGCTTGTGAGTGGACCAAAGAAGTCAGAGAGAGGTGGGATATGATGAGAAAGATGCAAGAAACCCTAATATGTGGCTATAAAAGGCAAAGGATGCAAGATGAAAGACTTGTCTAGTTTTTTAATATAGTTGTAGTCGTATAAGTTTTTTTTAGCAATTATAGTGTAGCAAACAACTTTTAAGCATTTGTAGAAGTCAATTCAGTGTATTATTAATCTTTTCAAGTTAATATAAGCAAGTTTCTTCAACTTCTTTTGTTTATGCAATTTTCAAATTTCATAATCATAGGCTGCTAGTGTTTGTGTTTGAATCATGGACTGAATTAGGTTCATATAAGTTCCTATAAGCTTATTTAAGCTTTCTAGAGACTCTAAAAGCCAGTGATAATAGAAAACTTAAAAAATACAAAAAAGTCAAACTTGGTCAACTGTGGTGTTTGATTTTTGTTTTCAGGTTGAAAGAAGGATTGGTGAGCAAGATTGGAGCTGGATATTGCCTATCTAAAGATAGGCTTCATAGAAAAACCCTTTGTTCATGCTGAGGGTATCCTTGTAAGAACTTGCTTATTTCATTTTTTTCACTTAAATCCTAGTTCTGAGTAAGCCTTAGTTTGATTGTTTGATCATTGCTAATTTGTGTTAATCTGTGTTAATTGGTTGTGTTTTAGTTATTTTTAGCATAGTAATCATTATTAGCTTGTTAGATTACATAGTACTTAATATTTCAATACTTATCTGCCATAATAGTTGTAAGTGGTGAACTTGTGTGATTGTAGTGATAATCTGTTTTTAAGTGTTTAAACTAAGTTCCTTAGTCATAATCAGTAGTTGGAAATCTAGTTTGCATAACCTGATAATCATCTACTTTGAAAAATCAAAAAACAGTTAAGTATAGGGGTGTTTGGATCAGCCTAATTGGTTGTGTTGCTGTTAATCTCAGAAGGTGTCCTTATCTCAAACAGCTTTCCTTAGGCATCAATTGGTAATATAGACCATTAAAACCATCTTTGTTTCACAAAAAAGTCAAAACCTCACCAATTTGCCCTTCACAGTTAACTGTGAAGGTTTTGTGTGTCCAAATCACTCTCATTAGTTAAAGTAGTTGTTAATATAGTGGAAACTAGTTTAAATATAGCTTATAATTTAATTTGTAATCAGTAAAAGCCTTTGGAAATCCAAATAAGTCAAAGTTCTAGTTTAATCAAAAAGTCAAAATTACCCATTCTCAGATTTTTGCAAAAATTCCAAGATTAATTCTGATTTTTGTGTTTGGATTTGGACTTCAAACTTATTACAAGTTATTCTCTACCAGATCATCTTCCAAAATCTATAATTGGCTCGATTTTGTGATTTTTCTACAAGCTTCCACAAGCCTTGGAAGTGAGTTGCAGGGCAGACGCTTGCCCTGTGCACAGCAGACCTCACCCACACCACCACCTTTAGTGGTGGCTGCAGCCTAATCCAGTGGACCCTAGAGGTTAAATCTTGGTTTGGACAACTCCCCTCCTACCAGGGTACAAGTATTGACCAGCCATTTGACCTAAGACTCAGTGGACCCCACCTAGTTTAGCCCCTTAAGTCTGTCCCATTTCTGAGTGAAACTCAGTCTTGCTCAAGTGCTTATTTGCCTCCCATCTGCTTATTCGTGATCATTGTTGGTTGTTTTTAGCTTATTCAAGTTTTTTGAACTTAATTGTACCCATTTTCATCATTGTGGACCCCACCATCAGTCATTTGAGCTTATTTGATCACACAGTCAACCAAAGTCAAACTGTATAAGCAAAGGGGGTGCTACTGCTTATTTATAAGCAATTTCAAAAGTGTTTTCATAAAAGTTTCTCATTTTCAGTGGTTAAGTAGGTTTGTAAAAGAAAATCCAAGAAAAAACCAATTTAAAATAAGTGATAGTTTCTATTTAATTCAATTTAAGTTTAATTTTTCATTTTTAGATTTTAATTAAGTAATTAGTATTTTTATATTTTTATTAATTACCTTATATAGTAAAGTATTTTTTGTAAATTTTTCAGATTTTTATTCTGTCATTTAGTATTAATTAGATTTAATTTTAGTTTTCTTAATTATTAATTAAAATTAAGTTTTAAATCTCATATTTAGTTTTTAGAAAGTAAAACTTAGTTTTTATATTTTTTCTAGCTCTAATATAGTATAATAAACTTTTAGAAAATATATTTTTAAATTCTACTGTTCATTTTCCATTTTTCTTATTTTATTTGTTTAAATTAGACTTAAGTTAATTAAAAGGTAAATAATTAGTGGATTAATCTTAAAACATAATTTTTAGAGTTTTTATAATTTTGTAGGATTCCTGTGATGGTTAAGTAATTTTATAAATTTTCTCTTAATTTTCTAAGTTAATTTAGTATTAATAGCAATTAAAAGTAGTTTAATTAGTTTAATTAAGTTAAATAGTTTTTAATTTATAAAAAACCCATAAAAAGACAAAAATATTTATTTTTATTTTTTTATACTTTCTTCAAGTTCTAATTTAAGTTTAAAAATTGTTTTTGCAAATTTTTAGTTTAATTTGTAGTAGTTATAATTATTAGTTAAATTTAAATTAGATTTAAATTAGATTTTTAAATAGTTTAATTATTTAAATAATATTTAAATAGTATTTTAATCACTTTTATAATTTCATTTTCATTTTTAATTTTAAGTTTCAAAAAGTGTCAAAAGCACCCCCTGTAGTTTGTTAAATACCAAAATCTCACTTTTTCAGTCCGATTGCGTAAATCTGAATTGTGAATACGTGCATATATCTGGTATCTGATTTTTGTGAATATTATATCTGTGTACAAATACCAAAATAACAGTAGCAATATCAATTCCACATCATCTGGCTACTGTCCTCAGTGCCACTTCCTCACAAACGATTCCCAAAGCACCATTTCAATCTCGCTGGGACTTTAACGACCCGGGGAAACACTATACTATCCACGGAGTATTGGGATGAGGCTGTCTTTGACTTATTGACCTTGGTCAATAATATCTGACGGTTTAGACCCAATCACAACCCATAGCCTTACTTTTGCCGTATTAGCATTTTAATTATTTGTTCATATATGTCACATACAAATGTTTGGATTTGTATATGTGCTTTAGGGGAAAAAGTGCTGAGACGAGAATGGTAAGACAAAAAAAGTAAGCTTATGAGTTGTTTATAAAGCAACCATTGCTTTCTTAAATGAAAATGATGATGGCGTTTTTTGTAACAGGTTGTCATGAGTCTTGGCTGGTTCGATTGAGACTAAGATTGTTTCCGTCATGGCTGGGCAACTTATTATGGTTGCAGCCAGTTGTGGTTTTTGATTGTGGTTTCAGGTTTGATTATTTGTTTTTTATAAATTGGTAGTTTTAAAAAGATGAATGGTAGCAGTCCATGATTCGTTGCGTTCAACATAACTTTTGGGTAAGTTATTGCAATCGTCACATGTTTAAATTGGTTAGATTGTGTGCTCTTGCTTATTAGAATTTTTTTGAAATTGATACGCAGATGCATCACCTTATTTTTATGCTTATGTATTTATTAGGTTTTACTATAGGCGATGACAACCACACTAGAGATGTGGTTGGAGCCACGACAACAAAAATAAAATTGCCATTAATTGTGTAAAAGCTGTTGATTTTATGTGATTTTTAAAAGTTTGTAACTTTTTAAGTCTATTGTTTGCAGGTTAATATTATGTTACAGGAACACGAGACTTGATAGCAGTCATAGGTAGGTTTTTTTTAATCAAGTACTTTAGGTTCATATGAATGGTGGCAGTTAATTTAGCGGACACACCACGTGCCGTTAGCAAGAGGACTTACAGATGCTGATACTCATCAATGGGCAAAACGTAGAAAGATCATCAACCCTGCATTTTGTGTCGAAAAAATCAAGGTTCGTACATGTTTCTAATTGAGTTTACAAATATATTGTTAGCAGCGTTGCGAAACCAAGTTAATAAGTGGCCTGGTTTAACGGGTTTATGCAAAGTTTGAATCTAGGAGGCTTAGCACTTTCTCAATGGTATGTAGCCATTATTAATTTGTAATTCTCACTGGTATGTGGTAGATTTTTACGGAGTTTAGGGTGTTTGGGATTACTTACTAGGGTTGTTTATGTGCTTATTGGGTTTTAATTAAAGAGTTGTTTGGGTTATCTTTTTTGTTGTGTTAAAGAAGCTAATATTGTTTGGGTGAAAATAAGTGGATGATGTGAAATAAGCAGTTTCAGATAACTTATATAGATGACATATTGATTGATGGAACGTGTAATTTCTTATATGTTGCTTTTACAGTGCATACTTACGGTTGGCCAGGGACTTGCTACACGTGATATCGAGGGTTTCATAACGATGGATATCACTGACCCAAAGTCTTATGGCCTAATGATATATTGAATTGGCCCACATAATATGACAATAGCACATCATCAGCCCAATTCCGAATAAGACGGGTATCTCATCATGGTGAGGGTCTACGAAAACTGAAAATAATCTTACTAATCAATGAAAATAATGTCCTCTTGCTATCAGTTTTGGACTATAATCTACTGATCGAAATCAATTTTATTGCAACTATAGTATTTGACGATGTTTGTATATTGCAGAATACTAAAAGGAGCAAGCGACAGCGCTGGAACTCATTAAATTGCTGGGCTAAAAAGGGGAGATCGGCAGGAAAAGGTAAATTTTCAATCACTTATATGCTTAATGATATGGACAAAAAATAGGCGGGTCATGTAGACTGAGTCAAGGGCCATGTTCGGCCAATGTTCTTGATGCATCAGGAAAGACTACGGTTACTTGCTGTCAAGAGCAGCTAAAATATTTGAAAGGAACTTATAAGATTTTCCAAATTGAAATAAGTTCGGAAAAAAAGTTCATCCAAACACTTCTACACTCTTTTTCATAAGTGCATATAGGTGGACAAACCCTGAACTGTTCACTATATATATACACAACTTTATTATGTAAACTTTGAAGACTAATTATAGACATATTTACAGCAGATGGATTTTACGTGGTGGTGCTTGCCTTTTTTTTTATGGTGATCCATATATACATGAGACACCAGTGTCTTCATGGTTTCATAATCATCTACCTGTGAGTCTCAAATCATTTGTAGGCCATTTCATTCTTAACATACATTGTGCATTACCTATTAATTTATTTTTTAAAAGCAAACAATGTTATTACATTAATATCTGGATTCTATAAATTGAATGACTTTGAACCAATTTTAACCCAGAAACCCCGTTTAAACCGTTCCCGTTTTAGCTACACGTTTATTTCACATTTTTTTTTTGGTAAAGGGGGATAGCACGAAAGATGCTTTGTTCTAGATATGGCAACATGGCTCTTCACAAGCTGTTAGATCTTCTCATGGACCTCCTCATACAACTTATGGGCTTGCTAATAGGTTTATGATGGTACTTGGTGTTGCAGGTCAACTTATGCAGCAACAACCATTTTTTATACCAGCTGCAGAAGTTCGAGCACCAGGATCACATGCAAAAAGTACAACTTATATTTCTAAGTAGCTTATCCTTCGACTTGAGAATTGCTACAAATTGCAAATTTCTGTTAAAAGTTATGATTACCGAAATATGTTGGGGGCTGCTACTACTTTTAATATTCTGCTTCAACAATATCTAATTTTATGGGTTCTTGCGAAAAGGTTAAAGCATGAAGTGTTTCTTGCTATATTGAAGTGTCAAATACAACTTTCGAAATGGAAATTAGTGATTTCTGATGGTGGTGGTTGTTTCCAAATTCTGAAATTAACGTAAGTTATTTTTATAATAAAGTTTTTACTTCTTGAGATTATATGGTCACTATAGTTGATGATCATACTCTTAAAAATCAATATGTCAATTGAGTTTGACTATGCTTTATTTAGTTAAAACTTTTCCCCTTAGCACAATTTACTATTATGTAGACTATTAGGAATGACATCAGAAGCCCCGCGTTGGTACTAAAGAAATGATTTGCTTTTGTTTGGGATAATTAACTACCTAGCCTTTGTTGTAAATGAATCAGTTGATAACTATACTTACATTTGTAAAAGATCCTACAACTATTACCAGAAAAATTGAGTTTTCGTGACGATATCTTTCATAGTGGAAGATCGGAATAAATAGAAGCAAATACAACCTTTATACGGTAAACGTTATAAACCATCAAACAAAAAATAAATGACCAACATGCCGCAAAACACTCCCGTAGCAACGCGCGGGTTACCCAGTTCGTTATATATATATATATATTCTAAACCCCAGTTTTTCCGTTATGCAAAACGCGTCCTCCTATTCGTTGGAGCCCCGTTCAATCACTGTGCGAAGCACTGTTTATCCGTTATGCTACTATACCCTTTCCGTTTTCCCCCTTCCTTCCCCAACATTCCAGATTCATCTATTAACAAATATATATATATATATATATATATATATATATATATATATATATATATATATATATATATATATATATATATATATATATATATATATATATATATATCTCTTTCATAAAGAGACACACACTAAACAAAACCACTCCTTCTCACTACCATAAATCATAATCACAGGCAACCACCATCATCGATGGTTTATGAATTATGTTTGCCATGTTGATCATCAAAACCTAAAACCATCGCCACGGCAGCACAAATCTAAACACCCGTGAATCACTTTACCGGTGAGAACATCAGCGGCTTTGCAGCATGAATATAAACCTTCATACAAAGAAAGAGGTGATAAATCAACTAGCTTTTAATTATGTTTTTTTTTACAGGTATTGATTTGGGTTTTCTTTTTCAGATTTTAGTAGCCATTTTCGTTCTTGGCATCAAGTACCAAATCATGGATTTGGGGCTTCAATTGCAGTGGTAGTGTCATGGCGGAGTTCTTGGCTATGATCCATGGTATAAACTTTGCAATTGGTACAGTAAATTTCTCTTTTCCAGCTTTCTATTGATTTACTATTAGTGATTTTTTTTGGTTAGTTTACTGTTGGTGAGGAACAGTGTAACACCCCAACCCAACAAGAGCTAAGATATCACATTCATGGTGTCAAACAGAACATACACAAGCATAAGACTTCAATAATAAAATCAGATACAAAGGTTACAAAGGAATTCTAAGGCCAAAAATTACAAAACAAAACTAAGGTACAAAATATCTAATACAAAACTTCTTCAAATAAACTCTAGTCTCTGATAGCTAGCAAAGGTAAAGTCTTCTCTAAAACTCCTACTTGCACTCTTCACCTATAACCCAGCTTCTTTTTAAAACCTACTGCGGGAAAAGAAATGCGGCTGAGCTTAAAAAGCTCAGTGAACATATAACAACAAAGTAATATGAAACAGAAAAGAGATAACAGAATATATGTTGCATTTGGGTAATATCAAAAGGTATAAACAAAGGTAAGAGAAGTAAAGGGTAAAGTAAAGTAAGGTTAGGTCAAATAAGGTTTGGTCAGGTAAGGTTTGGTTAGTCATCTACCAACGAGCCCAGAACAGAAATATCATGGCATATTCTTCAAACATATCCTACAGCATAATAGTAACCATGGAGTAGCTAGCTCCCAGAAATATGAATGACGCATATTGCACATACGCTACATTCACCAGACCAGATAATAATATAATATATGACAAATATCAGAACAGATCTAGGATGCATCCATACGCCCCCACAGAAGTCAGATTGGCCATAATAAACATATAATTGAGCTCATAACATATAACAGATAAGGGGACGTGGCAGAACATCACTCTACTGCCCTAGAGTCATGCCATAGGTGCATCTATGACACGGCCATGTTACCTTCATGGCTAGGGAAATGGCTCGGGTATCTAACTAGGTAGGTCAAAACAGAATGTCAGAGTCTAAGGTCATCATAACATAATCAAAGTCAAAGGTCCATAATCAGAATCAGAAGCAGAGGGTCATCAATATAGAGTGAATAGCAAAAGTCCAAGTCAAAGGTTCACAAATGGCAAGGTTCATAATCAGAGTTCAAATAAGAGGTTCATATCATAAGGTTCATATCAAAGGTTCAGAATATCAGAAGTCATATCAAAGGTTCAGAATATCAAAGGTCATAATATTAGAAGTCATATCAATGGTTCAGAATATCCAATGTTCATTTCCAAAAGTTCACTTTCAAAAGTTCATAAGTTCATATTTAAAATGTGAAAGAGTTTACAGAAACCGGACTTAGAAACTTTACCAATCATTTTTACATTTCTATCACAAAATATCCCTTTTTAAAACACTCTTCTTAAAAGTCATTTACTTTTCATTTAAAAACTGGTTTCGTATCAAAATCACAGAATGTCATTTTAAAAACAGTTTCCTTACTTAACATCAAGTTATATTTTTTTAAAAGGTTTTCATACCAAATTATCATATCAAATGAACCAAAGATATCAGATGTACAAAGGTCAGAAGTCACAGTAGTGGCAAAGAAAATGGATCACGAGTCATGAGAAACCTTACTGAAAGGTTAGAATATATGTACCTCAAACTGCAAATGAACCATATCAGAAATACAAGTATATGAAGTCACTCCTTCTTCAACGAATCTACACGAATTAATGATCGTCTTATTATTAATAACTTATTTTAAATCAGATTACTTATGTTAGTCGGCTTTCCATTTTTAGTAAATTTCTATTTTTAGCAGCTTTCCAAAAATAGTAACTTTCCCAAATTAGTTAGTTTCTAGTTTAATTAAATTAACCATTTTAAATAACTTTCTATTTTAGGCAAGTTTCCTGAATTAGCAATTTCTCATATTTAGTAAGTTCCCGCAATTGTAATTTAATACTTAAAGGTTATAATTGACAAATATTTAAGGTTAAAACAACCAATATAATATTTTAGGTTTTAAAATGTCCATATTATAAATTTAGGGTCAAAATATAGATTATCAAAATTAAATATTAAAAGTCAAATAGAATTATTTTAAACTTTATTTTAATAAATTAATATTAAGATAATAAGTTTTGGACCCCGTTATTATATTTTAGGCAAGTTTCTCGAATTAGCAATTTCTCGTATTTAGTAAGTTCCCGCAATTGTAATTTAATACTTAAAGGTTATAATTGACAAATATTTAAGGTTAAAACGACCAATATAATATTTTAGGTTTTAAAATGTCCATATTATAAGTTTAGGGTCAAAATATAAATTATCAAAATTAAATATTAAAAGTCAAATAGAATTATTTTAAACTTTATTTTAATAAATTAATATTAAGATAATAAGTTTTGGACCCGGTCATTATAATTTTATGTAATTTATTAACGTACCTACGATCTTAATATTTATGCCACGACGACCCAAGGTTTTTATTATTTCGAAAGCAAATAAGTCCATGACATGCACCTTCTTGTTAAAAATATGCCGAGACAACTACTTCTCTTGTTGTTTAAATAAGCCGCGACACACACCCTTTTTAAACGTACTCGACCCAAAATATATTCGACACAACATGCAGGTTTTAACTTTCAAACTTCATAACTAAAATATCATCTTTTAAGCTTGTTAACTACTTGTTACTTCATAAATATAATATCATGCGTTATTATATATATCATATCTGGTCGTATATATCATGCATGACAAAAAGTTACGATTGGTGTAATATGTTACTGCTAGTTATATTGAGATTTTAACATAAAGTTTACGTAAAATGCATGAGATGGAAAGCTCAAGAGTACCTCTAGTTAATTGATAGATCAAGACTGGAATACAAATATAAATGCAGGACCAATGCAAAACACGACCACCAGACTCAAGGAAATAAGGTCGAATCAAAAACCTATGCGAACACAGCCACAATACGTACATTTCGAACCAACCATGTTCGACACGAGGGAACACAACACTTGAGCACAACCTTACACTGACACCATAGATCGATCAAACCAAATTTTATACATATTGATCTTGAATCAGCAACCTCGTACCACACCCGAACAAGAACCTCCCACGAATGAAACAGCACTTCGGTGAACACAAACCGATCGAACCTCCTGCTACGAACCAAACCAATAACCCGAACACGAATGGAGATCGACACCAAGCACGAACCCACGACTAGGACTTTCACACAACAGATCGAATCGAGCCATGCATGACACCAAGCCAAAACTCGTATATGCACCTTTGAATGATGGACGTAGGAACCCAAAGCTTTTGCAATCACACGTCTAGTTGATTCATACGAACATGAAGGAGGTTTAGTATAATATTTGAGGGGTTTGTGAGTTATGAGCGTGATTCAATTGTGAGACAAAGGCAGATATAAATCAAAGTGATATGTGCAGATCTTTCCCCAAGCGTATGATGTATATTAAGAGTTGATTTATTCGAATTTTCATGAGAAGGGCTGTCGTGATTCTGGTTCAGGATTGTTTATGTTATTATTCGGTTATACCGAGTCTTAAGGGATATGGGGTGACTCGTTCTCTTCACAAATCTTCACTTCAAAATTTAATATTCTCTGGTCATGTACATTGTTCACAAGATATAAATGGTCCAAATACAACATATTGACGTGTGATGTTTATAAGAATAAGAGAGTGTGTTTAGTTTAGTTAACTTTAGATATGTAGGTTATATTTTTTAGTATAAATTTTATAACTTATAGTTTAGGTTTAATATTCATTCAATTATATAACATATAGTTTACATATCTTTTATTTTTCCAATAACTTAAGTTAAATTCAAATTATCACGTAAAATGTGATTACGGATCTTAAGGTTTTACAAACAGTGTCAATGAGATTGAGGATTAAAGACAACTTTTTTTATAAAGACTTTTTTTTTTTTTTTTTTTTTTTTTTTTTTTTTTTAAATAGAAAACTTGGGTTTTGTTTGGTTGCACACCAAATGTTCAACAAAATGTTTTAAGTAAAAATTGTAGTGAGTGTTTAAGTTTGTTTTGTTTGTAGTTGTTGGAAAATGAAGACGATCCGGTAAAGTGGCAACAGAGTATTGATGCGTGCCCGGGGGACATTACTCGAATTGTGAGATGTTTAGACCAAGGTATGGTTGATTACCATTGTTTCATCTAATTCATGAAACCATTATCTATAGCTGGCAGATATTAACAAGCATACTAATTACTACGTACTAAATTAGTAGACGCGGTTTCAAAACTTAATGCTGAAACTTGATTCTCAATAAGTTGGTTTGTGTGACTTTTTCTAAGTGTAAAATGTATGAAACTACTAGATGAAAAGCGGTAAAAAAAAATATGTTGATCTCTATTCTGATTGTGTTATGAAAAGTGATAAAAATATACTTGATGTGTAAAAAATAGTGTCAAAGGTGTGAACCAATTGCAACAGTCACTAGAGGAACTCACATATATGTATATTTGTAGCAGCCCTGAACCAGAATGAATTAGACCCTTTACACAGAAATTGTCATCATGAAAACAAATGCAACGCAACTGTAACTTTAGCCCACTCATTAAACTTTAAGAATGTGCCAATAAGGTTTCTATCAAACTTGGTCCTATGCTTATGATAAACAACAATGTGCGGTGCGGGTCTGTCTAATTGTGATAGTTACAAACATAAGGAAGATTCATTTGGTTCTTTATATGCTACAGCTTGCTATTTTGGCCAACAATTTACCTCTTTGATTAGCCTATATATGATGCTATAATTGAAGTCACAAGTCCAATTTCATTGATGAAACTTTAGACAAAGACTAGGCAAAGGACTAAACGGAGGAGTTCACAAACCAGGTAACAAGTTCTATGCACGAGTTGGGTAATGCGTGAAAACGGGTAAATTTTTTTAAGGGTTGAGACAGTTAGGCCCGGGTTGGATTCACCCGAAACAAATTTTGTAATCAAATGATCATAAAAACTATATTATTCTAATAATAATCTAAAGATCTACAGAATTAAGGTCATTTGGAATTGCTTATTAGGATTGATTTTTTGCTTCATTATTATGGAAATAAGCTGTTTCGAATAGCTTACTAAATACAGATTGTTAACATAAATCATCAGCTACATAATCCTGATAAGCAATGTTCATGGTATTTAGTAATCGTTAGAAGTATCTCATATTGCATTTCAACTTCTTATTTGATTTGGATTGTCTACTTTTTGAAAAACTTTTAATAAGTACATGGAACATTAGAACATATACTATAGATAGAATTGACTGAGAATTCATGAAAATCAATAATGAATGAATGATTTATAAGGAATTACTGAAGCCAATAACAGCTCTCAAGTTTTTGGCATTGATATAGCAAGGTAAAAGTGACAGTTCTAGCAAAATTGTGCATGAGTTTTATTTTTATTTAAAAATATACAAGTTAGTTTTAGGTAATTTGTGTAACATCGAACAAATAGAGTTACAAAAGTTGGCTTCTGGAAACCAACTAGAAGAGACACTGGCATACTTTTAATTACCTAGGGGTTCGTTGTGGCCGTGTGGTGAAAAGAGTACATACTGCCTTGAAAAGGTTAGCAGTTAACGCAGTTTATCCACACGAACACAGTTTATCCCTGTTGGTGTATTTAACTTGGTTATTAAATACGGAGTATAATTTATTCATATCATTGATAACGTGAAGCCAGTTTTGTTTGGGACTCTTATTCACTGCTGAAATTAGGAATGTTTGAGGCATATATGTAGCAGAAAAAAAGGCTATCCCAAACACCAGTTAACAATTACATAACCAACCTACTAAGGCTTACGCTCTGTAGTTGTAGTAGAAGGGATTACGAGCTGTTTCAATGTGGATTTTTATAGTACCCAGTTTATCATATTACTGTAATTCATACCTTCTACTGTCAATATTGTTGACGTCACCTGAAATCTGTTTTGTTAACAAATTGCATTTGTAGATAATGGAGAACTAATTCATATAAGGCATGTTGATAGTAGTGGCAGAGATGGAGGCGACGCTGAGAACACCGACGGTGGTACTGATGATGGTAGTGGAATTCAGGTATGATTTCAGACCCCCGCAGCAAGCTATTTTACGCCACCGATATTTAATTCATGGATTATTGGACTTTTTATTCGTGCATGCAAACATTATTGCAATAGAAAATTTGTACACTCTTGGTGGAAATTGGCCTTGCCTTGGACCTAATACTTTGCTTTCGGACGTATGTTATGTAACTGGGAGAATTGACGCCGCTTTACCTGACCGTGTTGGAATGGTAACATGTTCACATCTTTTTCAGAAATCTTTTAACTCAAGGTTTTAAAAAGTGAGCTTACATTTGGCCGTGCAATACTTTTGTAGGTTGTTGCCATAGAAATGGATGCTTCTGCAGTAGCTAATGCAAATAGGAGCGCCGAAATAAATAACAGAACAAACTGCAAGTTTAAATGTTTTATGATGGCACTGATCTCAAGTAAGCAGCAATAACGACACTTTACTCTTGCACAGTGCGATCCTATGTTGCTTTCATTTACTTTCATGCATTTTCAAGGATATGAAAGACAATGTCAACAGTATAATGCTGTTTCCCTGCTTACTATTGTCATATTAGCCCCTTAGAGAAAAGCAAACTAAATGTGAATGATCATGAATCACGAAAAAAGATAGATTAGTAATCCAACTGGTATGGAGCCTAATTTTCGTTGCCTAGATAAATAGCGCAAAACAATCGAGGCTCAAATTTAAAAAATAGGGCAAACACCCCCGCCGCAACGCGACGGGCTCCTATTTTTTCACAATTCATTTAGGTAATACAGGACGTCTGGAATTGTTTTTTACTAATGCATTTAGGGGTGTTTGGGAGTTTTTATTGCTGAATTTAGGGGTGTTCACCTTTATTTTCACTGCTGATTTTAAGGGTGTTTGGGCTATATATTACCTGCACAACATTGAATATCCGGTTATGCATTGCAGTATACCCGATTGTCCCAGCTGCATTACCATGGTAAGCATTCCTCAACAATATAATGTGTTGACACCCACTATACAAGGAAGGGAAGCATATGCAAGCATGGCACAACTATTGAAAATGCAAAATGTCAAGTTCCTTGATATTGTTTCAAGCAAACCAAGGCAACAGCAGCTTCACCAATGGATATTGGTGCCATCGCGCATCCAGGTTTGGTAGATTTTGGCACTCGCAAAGACGAAGATATGTTGTATTAATAATTCACTTACTGTTGCCTAGCTAAATTAATTAGGTTCCACTTGATAATGTATCCATATATCAACCAAACAAACAGGTCACACGATAATGTCTTTCAAAATCACATGTTTCGTACCAAAGGGCTTCATACAATGTCTTAATCATAAACTTCTAAGTATCAACACAGCACCCTCGCAGCAACGCGCGGGTTACCATGCTCGTTACTATTATACATAACTTTGCGACTTTATTAAGTGATACAATAATGCTCCTTACAGTGAACACCTTCAACAGAAGAAGAAAAATAAGTAGGTAGTTTTATCAATTTCAAGCCGTAAACATCATCACTTATAGTTAATACATATTATCGGGCAAACGAGGTTTGGTTGCAACAACTAATGGAAACTTTCTGTGTGTGCTCGAACCATACATTTCGTCCATATTTAAATCTTCTTTCTTCATGTCATCAGGCAATGTCCAGTCAAACCCGTGCAACATGTTCGCCAATAATGACTTTGTAATCTTTAATCCAAGATTATAACCCGGACACATCCTTCGACCTGACCCAAATGGCAACAACTCAAAATGCTGCCCTTTCATGTCTATATCCTTGCCCAAAAACCTCTTGGGTCGGAAACATTCAGGGTCGTCCCAAATACTTGAGTCACGACCCATGGCCCATAAATTTATCAAGATCGTTGTCCCTTTGGCAATATCATATCCAGCCACTTTGCAATCTTGAAGAGCTACATGTGGTACTAGTATAACGGAAACGGGGTGCAACCTCAATGTTTCTTTTATAATTGTGTCTATGAATGGTAGGTTTGGGTGATCACGCTCTTCGACCCATCGGTCTTTGCCAATCACCCTATCGAGCTCTTGTGTTGCCTTCTTGATTAGAGAGGGTTGTTTCATGAGCTCGGACATTGCCCATTCTATGACCGTTGCCGATGTATCTGTTCCTCCAATTAAAAGGTCCTGTGATATATAGGTTTTCAGTAGATATAAATTGAAACAAATTATGGAGTGACACTACAAGAACTGAAGAACAGGAGGTTTTATGTTGTGAAACTATCTTCCAAAGTCCAAGCAAATTTTGTTCACTATTTGCTAAGAAATGGGACATGTTTTAATTTTAATTATTTAATTAACTTAGTTTTTTTTTTTCAGTTATATTATATAAACCCCTTAAATGAGATTAGTCAACTGCCAATTAAAAAAGAAGCTTGTGCTTATTCTCACCGTAAGATATACGTAGTATTAGTAATTACTTTCATATAGCTTTGATTAGGACCTATCAGCGTTCATGTTTATTCTAAAATAACAAATGTACCTGTGTTAGTCCCTTGACACAATCAGAATCAAGCTTAACCTCAAGGTCAGGATCATCAACTAGCTTTAGCAGCGAATCAACCATATCTTTGGCCACAAAACCATCTTTTTCGGCTTTCATTCGTGCCATATGGTCTTGGAGTACATGTTCATTAAACCTATCAAATCTCTTGAACATAGCCTTCATCCTTTTTACATACCCTTGCAAATCCATAAACTCCATCCAAGGGATCCAATCCCCAATATTCAAAACTCCATTTAACAGTATCCACTCATCCAATATCTCGTGAAACTCTTCAAGTGTCACAATCTCCTTTTCATCATTGGATTCGCTAAAGTACTTACGACCCAATAAAATTCTACTAATCATACTTAGATTGGAGTGTTTAATTTGCTCTTTTAGCACGATAGGAACTCCCACCATCTTGTGTAAACGCGAGAGGAAAATATTCCTTTCTTCAACACGAATGTATTCATAGGAGTCAAGTCTTTTTGAACTAAAAAGCTCACTCAAGTAGATTTTCCTAGCTTGGCTCCAGTAAGGCCCGTATGGAGCCCTACTAATGGCCCGGTAGTTGTATGTTGTATGCTTCCCGGCTGCTGTTGTTGGCCGCGAAGCAAAAATATGGTCATGGGTCCTCAGAAATTGTCGAGCCATGTCAGGTGATGAAACAACTACAACCGGAACCGAGCCAAACTTGAGGTACATGAGTTTCCCATATTTTTGTGACAGATTGCGAAGAGATATGTGAGGGAGAGGGCCAATGAGGTTAAAGTTGCCAATGATAGGCCATGGTCGAGGACCCGGTGGATGGGTTTTTCCGTTATCATTATAGTTTAGTAATATAAAGATAATTAGAATGATACTGGGTACAAGAAGCCAGTAAAGAGACTCCATTGGTGGTGCGAGACATGAACTTTATCCTAGGAATATTTACATTTATAATGTATTAGGTTCAATAATTAACGTTAGATCATTGATTAGCATGCCTAATAGGTATGTCTAATAGTATGCCTAATCTATGTGCCAATATATTATTGGTGTCTGGAGAGAGACCCGCTTTTACACAAACCAATAAATCATTGCCACATCAATTTAGTCACACTATTAGTCATATTTTTAGGCAAACAAATCATTTCTCTTAACGTTAATCTACAGTTGAACTTTTAATCCTTTAATTAACTACAAACACAACATTCTTGTATCTTTTTGGCTTCTTCATCAAATATAACTAGATTAAATGGGTGGATCCCTTTATGTTAATGAGTCTTAATAGGAGGAGCACATTTTGCTTCCTCTCCTGATATAGACCATTTAACAAAAAAAGAAACATATTATATGTGTGGCACAACCACTATCTTCTCATTAAGACTCATTAACATAAAAAAGAAACACTCCTTAAATTGGTCTAGTGAAACTCTTAATTAATTCACATGCAGCTTGTGTGATGATTAGCTGTGCCAAGGTATCGTGTTGAGGTGACTTTATGGGACCAACACTACATGAGCCACAACAACATTATCTTGAAGCCTAGCTGAATATACACTTCTTTTACTAACAATATTACTCAAAGGACCGACACTTTTCCAATTATCATACTAGCTAAAAGTATTCACCCCATTTCCAATTTTATGACCAATATGACTTTTAACTTTCACTCCGAGTTCTAACAGCACCTTCCACATCCAACTATCATTTGTCTCACATTGGATATCTCAAAATTTTCTTCCTCTTAATTTTACCAAATGAACCCACTTTACCCATAGAGAATCCTTTTTGGCTACAATGTTCCAAATATGCCACAACAGATTTTTATTCCAAACCTCTAACCATTTCAACCCCAGACCACCCCGACTTTTTGGAGTACAAACATTCTTCCATCAAACTTTAGCCTTCCCCTTTTTTAGATCACCACTATACCATAGAAAGCCTTTCAAAACTTTATCAATGTCCTTCACATTAAACTTAGGAAAAAGAAAAATAGCAGCCCATTACACTTGCATTGAAGCTAAGACAAAGGAAAAAAACTGTAGTCTCCCTGCATAAGATCGACCGAGTCTTATTTCTCCAATCATGCACCACTCTTAACTTTTTCCACCGACACTTTGCATTTCACTATGAAATATAATTTATTTCATCAAAATAGAATTTATTTCACTATTACTTCCATTGTTAGGTTATTGTGTTTGCTTGGTTTATAAAGCATGCATCTATACTTGTATTGCTTAATATTTTAAATTTGAAATGTCTTAGTGCATTTAATGGAGGGAATGTCATCCCTCCATTAATTGTATGTAATATAGATATAGATACACGTAATACAAAAGTCCGCAACAACCGGCGAACTAAGATTTCAATTTTTTTTTTAAACTATAAACATGTTCTTACAAATTTATACACGTTTTTTCCTCTTAGAAGAGTAGTTCCGATGAGTAGTAAAAGAATAACCTTTTTATATTTTTTGCTTTAATATGGTATTTAGAAGAATTTTTTTATTTTAATTTTAATTTTTTTATTTTTGGGATCAAACACTCGACGAGACAATGATTTAGGAGGGAGAGAGAGAGAGAGAGAGAGAGAGAGAGAGAGAGAGAGAGAGTTAATGTAACAAAAAGACTTTACAAATAGTTTTCTCATTAAAGATGATATAAAAGTCTTTTAGTCGTCTTAAATTTCAATAGATTTCCGAAAGAAAAAAATTGATATAAAAAGAAAGTTTTCTTGTCACGCTCTCTCAGCTAAAAAAAAAAAAAAAAAAAAAAAAAAAAAAAAAAAAAAAAAAGGGGTGGATAATTTTCATTTCAAGGTTACGTTTTCACCCACTCAAAATACTTTAAATAGGTACAATTTCAAACACTATTAATCAAACAAGGATGAGGCGCCCGCTGCGTTGCAGCGGGTATTTTTTTTATGTTTTTTTGCGCGTTAACTAATATTTTTGTGAGAGAAAAAGGATATTTAAAAATGGATTTGATGGTTACAACTTTCTTGTTTTAAGTAGTGTCGTAATTTTTATTTTCTTTTTCTTTTGGAAAATGGTTTATCTTTGTAATCGAACTATTTTAAGTAGCAAAATTTTTTTTCAGAAAACCGCATTGACCGTGCGGTTTAGCCGATTGTACCGATAATTTGGTTACTTAAAACATTTATTTTAAGGTTAGACCTTTATTTTTGGTTACATTTTTAAAGTTTTGTGTAAGTTAAATGGTTAACTTAGACACTCTTTATTTTGGTTTTATTTTTCCGTCTTTTTTATTTCATTTATAATAGTTCCATTCTTTTCATGTTTCAGTTGGGCCAACTTAAGATCCGAAAGAAAGCAGTAGATCCGAGACAATCCAGTATTTTAATACGTTATTCACTAAAGAAATCTTACTTTATTACTCTTCGCCCGAGGAATTGAAGAGTATGTCGCGCTATAATATATAGTAGGAACAAGTGGGAAGGTGCCCGCTGCGTTGCAACGAGAATTTTCGAGAAATTTTTGCGATAATATTGGATTCGTTTTGTACGTTATCAATAGACCTTTTTGCCGATATTTTTTGGTTCAAGAAATCGCGAGATATCTGTTAGAGACTTGGTAAATAGAGTTTGTTGTATAAAAAAATCGTAAATAGTAAAAAGCTGAAGGTGTAATTTGTAAATATATATATTTTTAATTGTTTTTGGGCCAGAGGTTGTTTTTTTTTCTATTTCTTTTTTTTATTTTTTATTTTTTATTCACTGGTGGCTACTCATCCTTTTTTTGATTTTTTTTATGTTTGTGGCAGAGTAAGAATCAAATAAGAAATAAAAGTAAAATGAAAAGGTTGAGAAATGACAACAACCGCACATTTCAGATGCATATACAAAAAGATATGCATCTCTCTTGAAATTCTTCTTCTTTATTTAAAATGCGTGACTAAAAACATTTCTCATTCCTTTTATTTTTATTTTTCTTCTTAGTGGATCCATCATTCCTTGTCGCAGCAATCATAAATAGGCCAGATATTTTGTTTTTTTTATTCAGTGATAGGCCAGATATTTTTTTTTTTTTTTTTTTTTTTTTTTTTTTTTTTTTAATTTTTTATGTTTGTGGCACCAATCACCTTTATCTATGTCTCATTTTCTGCATATTTTATTCTTTTTTGCTTTGTCTTCGCTCGAGGAGATTCGCACAGCCAATAGAATGGCACCGAATCCTTCTCCTATAATATATATAGGTTATGGCATGAGTTAACCGGACCCCACTTATAGGGAGGGTTTGTGGAAGACTGTGCTGCCGCCGCCTGTACTGTCTGCATTAAAATTTGTACATTTTGACTAAAGTAGGTGGACCCCTCATAGTAGGGAGGGTCCGGTTAACACATCCCATAGGTTATGTATACATACAAACTACACACGAGATGATTTAATATTATAGATTATTCCTCTTCATATTTAATATACTACTAGTAGTCTTATGTCACTAAAAAGTAAAAAGACACTCCAATATGTACGCTATTGATTTGTAAAATAAAAAAATTGTAAACAAGCCTCCTTCTATTGACAATTCGTCTCTGGTAGGTAAAAGTCTTTTTCGAAAATCATTTCATATCTTTACAGAATGATTAACTATATTATCATTTCCCAACTTCGTATTTTCGTAAGGGGTTTAGTAACAGGCTTTTAATTTGTGGGCTAACAAGCATATTTTAATTTGTGGGCTGATTTAGACAATTTACTTCATAGGGTAGTGAATATTCATTTTTTTATTCATTTTTTTTTTTTTTTTTTTTTTTGGAATAAGTGGAAAACAAATACAGTATATTTTAAAGGGCAATTCTACAAATGGTCTGGTCGCTCAGAGGTGTGGGTTTTTTTAGACCCACTTTGATTGGTTTCTTCAAATGGACTTAGCGACTAGCGAACTTAACATAAATGCGACATGTGGCATTAGAAAAAATAGTGCCTAATCATTTGTGTAAGGCACAACTAGGGTTACTTTTGAGCTACTTATCAATAGCGACTTTCAAAAGTTTGGGCGACCTTCTATTTTATAATTTTGCTCCAAAATAGTCAAACTTCGAAAAATAATATTTTAATTTTTTTGACCCTTCCCAATGTTGAGTAACCTAGCGAAAAGCTTTAAGCGACTTATAACATGTCAACTTTTTGTACCTTATCCATCAACCTTTTTTTTGTACCTTTGCAACAACTTTTTATTTAAAAATTCGTTTAAAAACACTTTTTAAATCCTAATTATTGAGCGAACGTATTAAAAGATTTTAGCGACATCTAAATATTCTAGCGACATTTTTTATTTTCCCCAAATTTGGAAAATTGCTCTTTTTAATTGCATTTAAGTATATTTAATTTTACTACCCTTTTTGTATCCTTTCACACTAACTTTTTCCCCCTATTTATACACTAACAACAATTAGGGTAAATCATCCTAAATCTAATACATTATCTCTCACACACATATAAATTTGTCCAATGGCTGCTACACCAAATTTCAACGAGATCAAAGAGGCATGTGGCTCAAATGATCTTGCCGAATGCTAAAAGTTTCTATTTAGTCATAACAATACAGATGAATTAGGTTTTTCAGCTTGAATGAGGCAAGAGCGCGACGAACTGGTGGCCATCATGGAGAAACGGGAGCAGACCATGAACGAGAGTGATTCCTTTGGTCCATTTCATGAAGTGGCTACAGATGGGCATGACTGCCTTTTTGATATGTAGTTGGTGGATAGCCGGAAGTTGGAGCTGTTGACTGAGCTTCTAGTGGTGGCCCGTGAAGGAGTGCAGGCTAAAGATGGGTTTATTGACATGATGACTTATGAAGAAGATGAAAATGATGTTAGGTTGTGTTGTTGGTTGTATTTTGTGTTTTGAACCTTAAACATTATTGTAATATTTGGTTGTACTTATCATGAACTTATCAATGGAAATGCTTTATGTTAATCAGTATTTTAAATATAATTCCATCGTTCATTGTTTTTATTTACTTTTGATTTGTAAGTTTGCGTAAGTTTCTGCAAAAAAATATTATATACTTATTGAGTTCTTGTGATGGTATGTAGGATTTCAGTTAAAATGTGATGTAGTAATTTGTGGATTAGTATGTTTGTGATTGTGTAGGTGATGAGGCGAAAAGTGTACCACTTTTAAGGGGTCATTTAAGCCCGAATTCATGATTATTTGATCAATTATTGCCCTAAATCGTTCCTTTTGTCATTTTAGGTACTTTTGAGGAGAAATCTGGAAAAGGAAGCATTTTGGACGTTTTTGGAGTATAAAAGTGAAGAAAACAGCAAAGTCTCAAATTCCTTGCTGGGAACAGTACCTGACGACATCAAGCAATAACACATGATGGCGTCAAGAGTGACAAAAGAGGTGGATGTGGAACTTATAACGTGATGGCCCAGAACATTTTCTTTGTTAATGGCCTGATGGCGTCACCAAGGCCGTCAGGGTCCAAGTACACGTGACGGCCCTGAGAAGATTTGCACATGAAGGCGTCAAGACTGGATCTAGGTAATACGAATTTCACTTTGGCGGCGAGTTGACGGCGTCAGAGGCTAATACATGACGCCGTCAGGATACTATGTCTATATATATTTTTCCAATTTTTCATTGTAAAGTGTGGAACAAGTTGTGGACAAACCTAGGTCGAATTTCCTGCATATTGAAGGGGTTTCAAACCCTTCTTTCTTCCATGTATTGATAAAGATAATGTTGAGGCAACATGATCAAGATCTCTTTATATTTTAATGATGACAAATAAACAATCGAAACACATAAAATAACAAACGTTAGCCAAAATTCCCCGATTCACATGTCTGCTTCTGGCGCGCCACCCACGCGTCAACGCGTGGGTAACGCGCCAGGCGTTTGTGAATTTCAGGATGAATTTTGAAAGTCGGCTTTCCCCTTACCCGACAAATGTGGATCTTTCAATACAGGTATGAATATGTTATGTGCTTAATTGAGAACACTCGAAACGAGTTTTAGGATTAGAGATATCCAACTTTTAAAGCACCCATTTACGGGAAAACGCCAACTCATGTTTTCTAGCTATCGCCTCTAGCCAAGGCTTTTCTAAACTTAGGGAGCTTATATATTTCACGTAACATCATGTGAAAGCATCCATATGCTCATATCCCGTGCTTACGTCTTCTCTAATTACGTAACGGGTTTACTCCCTTATTGGTCAAACTAAGTCAAAGGTCACTTTGCGTAAACGCATCCTTTCCCACTTGGGTTATGCTTTACATTAAGGCAAAGCACTTAACTTGTTTGAACCAAGGTATTAGTTGAGAACGTCGAGTCGTGGAAAGTCA
Organism: Artemisia argyi; assembly: GCA_030686995.1. Lineage (NCBI taxonomy): Eukaryota > Viridiplantae > Streptophyta > Magnoliopsida > Asterales > Asteraceae > Artemisia > Artemisia argyi. The sequence continues at coordinate 180,976,503 of CM060705.1, forward strand.
CGAAATATGAAACTATGGATTCTCGACGTTGTGTTACTTGAACTTATAAGTAACTTATTATTTTCTCAACTTATTATCTTAATTGTCTAAACCTTTTCCTCTTAATGACAATTAGATTATTTTCTTCTTAATTACTTTTCCTAATTATCTTCTTCATCAAAATACCACTTAACCCAAAACCATCAAACCCAATACCACCAAATCTCCCAAATATCCTTTACCAACATTCCCTTACACCACTTACACAAAAGTGTACTCTTTGTCCCCCACACTTTTGATCCTAGCCATTGAATTCAAATCCAACCCATCTCAACCATTCATCTCCTTACAACATCACATCTCTTACACATCCCTTACACATCTCTTATATTCCTTACACATCTTCAATCTCTACCATCCAATTCAAATTAAACACATCTCAACCATCCATCTAATCTATCTTCTATTCCATCACATGTGTTTAATCACAATCATCCATTTCAAACCCAAATCAATCTCAACCATTGGATCGCACTTCCTCTCCAAGCAAAAAGGACCCTTTGATCTCATCCATTCATTTCAAACCAAAACCATCTCAACCATCCAATCACTTACAACACATCTTAACCATCTATTTCAAACCAAACTCATTTCAACCCTTCATCATACCTTTTCCCCCCAAGCAAAGGAATATACCTTTGGAATATTCCCTTCTTAACCCAACCATGGTTCACCTTTTCCGACAATTATTAGTTCTCAACACACAACCCTAACCCAACCTTGGTTAACCTAACCAACATACAACCTAACCCAACTATGGTTACCTCTCTACTCCCAACCATGGTTAACTCTTAACCACACCAAGGATGGAACATTCCCTTGGCTAAACCCTTTAACCTAACCATGGTTCATTCTCTATACACTTCTCTCTAAACCTAACCATGGTTACCTCTATACACTTAATCTTTCTATACCTAACCTTGGTTAACCTCTAAACCTTTAACCTAACCATAGTTACACCTTAACCCTTCTCTTGTGGAATATCCCATGGCATATTCTCTATTATGCCATGTGAGGAATACCATTTCTACCCCTACCAAATTACCTTTTCTACTCTCCTACCCTTGGTATTTGGTTTTCTTATAAACACTTCACAAATGATTTTCCAAATTGGCTATTTGAGTTGGTAAACCTTAGATTGATTAATGTTAAGGTTTAGTGTGAAGTACAATTGAGGGTTTAGCAAGGTAAGGCATTTATAACGCCAAACACCCAAAGCCTTGGGAATATTTTCCCTGGGTGTCTGGCGCGCCACCCACGCGTCAACGCGTGGGTGACGCGCCGGCCTCGGTAAAATATTCCCAAGTTTGGGTTTTGCCTATAAATACCATGCCTTGCCTCTTGTATTCCTCACCCCTTGCTATTATTCTTTCTCTCTAGATTCTTTCTCTATAAACACTCTCAAATCTCTCAATCTCTCTATCTCCAATCTTGTGTTCTTGATTTTCACACTAACATCTTTGTAAGAACACATATCTTTGCAAGGGAAGAATCACAAGAACCTAATCCACTCTTGTGATTGTGTCGAGGGTCTTCTTATCTTTACCCTTTCTACTACAATCGAGTCTCTAGGTTAGGTTAGTTCTTGATTGAACAAACATTCATTCATTCATTCATTCATTCATTCAATCGTTTGTAAGGGAAGTCTTGTGTCTTGGTGACCAAGCCTAGATCATTGGGGATCTAGTTGGGGTTTGATACTTCCGGGTGGAAGTCTTGGTAGAGATCTTTGTGAACCTTAGGTAAAGTCGAATCGTGAGATTCTTTTGGGTGGTTTCCGAGGGCGGAATACCGTTGGTGAGTAACTCCTTCTTTGTGAGCATCAATATTGGTGAATATTGGTGGAGTGAATTGTAACGGTTTATAGTCCACCGAAAGGATTATACTAGTGAATAGTATCGGAGTCGCGGATTCGCAACTGGACGTACGGATGGTATAAACCCCCCATCCCGAACCAGTATATATCGTTGTGTTCTTTACTTACTTTATATACTTAGGTTGTGATAGTGGTTGTTGGATTGATTATATAACCACTTGGTTTTCTTTTGGCTTAAACTTTTTTTTAAAAAAAAACATCTAAAAAGCCAAGGAAACCGTATTCACCCCCCCCCCCCTCTACGGTTCTACAATTGGTATCAAAGCGGTATACTCAAGTTTTTTAGCATTAAAGCCTTCCCGAGAAGTCGTTTTAAGTCAAAAACTTCTTTCCCAAAAATCTAAAAACCTAACCAAGATTTTTGGTAAAGTTGAGTATAGATCCATGGCTCAAGAATACTATAGAGATGGGCGTTCTATGGAAAGACCACCTCCGTTTGAATACGAAGGATTCTTCTTTTGGAAAATTCTGTTTGAGACCTATGTTAGGGCTAAGGATTATGATCTATGGGATATCTTCCAAAATGGTGATTTTGATAATAAGGATAGGAAGAGGGCCGACAAGAATGATCAAGCCAAAATGATGATATGTGATGCCCTACCTCAAAAGGAGCTTGAAAGGGTATGCATGTGACCGCTAAGGAGATTTGGGACTTACTCCTTTTCGTTCATGATGATACCACACAAGTCAAGAATTGGCAATTTGAAGACGCGAAGATTAATGAAACAAGAAGTTTAGGACAACTATCTTTTAAGAAGATAAGTGATCTTCATTCTTATGAAGAATTTCTAGATAATACTAGAGTCATCACCAAGGAAGAGGGCAATTCACTAGATCTTGATGACGATGATGAAGTAATTGTGACAACAAGGAATCTTAGTAACCTGATAATACTCAAAATTAACATGTTTTTATGAGCGTTATTGTGGATTTTATCACTTTTATGAACTTATGGTACTTAATTGAGAATAATTCGTGTTTTAGGTTCATGGAAGCTAAAGTACAAGAAAATGATGAAAAAGACGAAGAAACGATCAATAAACGAAGATTTATGCATGTACAAAGAATTCCTGACAAATGAAAGTCTCTTGGAGTATGTTCGAGAAGATAAAAGTCATGAAGTTGTCACTCAAAAGACTCAAGAATAAAGTACAAGAGGGAAAACTAGAAAAGAAATGAAGGAAAAAAGCTAAAACGAAGAATTAATGGAAGACTTGTTGTTCCCGACACACCTTCACCATTTTGGCCATAACTTGAGCATAAGGACTCCGTTTGACCCCCCGTTCGCGGCCACGGAAAGCTAAGAGAAAGATCTACAACTTTTGTGTTTATGAGTTTTACCCAATCGATCAGATGGATGACCATCCGAACGGATGGAGCTCTCGTACAGATTTTGGAGATCTCATTTGGCTCAATTCTAGGCTCTTCTTTTTGACATTCTAGGTCTTTCTAAACTACTTGGTCACCAAGTTGAGCATTGATGACCCCTAGGCCTTGAGAGGAGTATAAATAGAGAACTTTTCAAGCTTTTCTAAACACAACTTACCAATTCTCTCTATTCCAGCTTGAGAGAACACCTCTCCTACCACTAATACTCCCTCTCAAACCCAAAATTCGTCCATAAAATTCCAGGAAACTTTGGAGGTCCAAGAAGTCATCATTTGGAGGTCAAAACATCAAGAAGTCATCACCAATACTTGAGGCATCATTACTACATCATTTTTAATCTTATTCCAATCATTGTAAGACTTTTAATCATGGTTTCTAATGTTCAAAATTCTGAGTTTATGTTCATGTTTGCTATGAGTGGCTAGTGCCTTTGTGCACTTGCTTAGATGATGTTTATTATTTAATGGTTTGCTTATGATTGTGATAACATGTTTTAATTCAATTTCAAGTCAATCCTAAGAACCAATTGTACCTTAAGTTTCATAGTGACATTTGTTGAGTCAAGGTTAACTAATTGATAATAGTTTCAAGGGTCGAAAGATTTGTTATTATTCAACTAGTTATAATCATTTGTCTATGAATGATTGTTTTTCACCATAATTATTCTTGACTAAACAAATAAACAAGAAGTATGATTGTAATGAGAATGCTTTTATAACATCAAATCGGATTGTTTGTAAACCTTTAGTTGGACGAAAGTTTAGATGTTTATAAACAATTGTAACCTTTTTGTCTATGAATGGGTTACCTTTTGTAATGACCATTTCCTAAGAGTATTTGATTTGTAATAAGAGTTTGTTCTTGTGTTTAAGATATTCACCATACCTTATGAACCTTGGATGGATCTTGAATTGATTGGTTAAACTTAATGCTTGTTTTTATAAATTAAGATCTTGGCCAAGGTTTAATTTGTAAGAACAATAGATTAGACCACCATCTAATTATCATAACCAACATGTTATCAAAAGTTATCACAATCATGCTTATCAAGGATGTAAACTAGTCTAAGCAAGTGTAGTTTTTAATCTTATTGAATTTACATAATCATCATTTTTGTGTTACTTATTGCTTATATGGTATTTTGGATCGTGACAACCAATTACCACCCTTTTATTGCTTATTGTTACATAGATTCTTTACAATTGAAAACACCCAAATCCCTGCGAACGATCCCGACTTACCATCATATCTTGCTATAACGGACGAGTACACTTGCTCGTATGTGTTGTTTCTAGATTTGGTAATTCACCCTTATAAATTTAAAACTTGTACTAACAAATAGCACATCATAACCACAATGAACTAAGAAGATCCAATAATCAAGAAATGCCATTTGTCGGAGCGGTTTGGAGCAAGAGTGAAGATGTTAATCACTCACATAAAGAGTCCACTTGCCTTACTACATTTGAAGCTCTTGAGGTATCATCTAACCCTTCCTCGTCCAATCATAATGTTCATAAATTTCAAAAAGAAAATGAGGAATTAATTAAACTTAACAAACATCTCTTGAGAAACATTGAGAAACATAAAATGGATATACATAAACTCAAGAAAGAAATTAGTAAAAACAAATTGATACTACTCAAATTTGAGAAAAGTAGTATAGACTTAAACAAGATATTAAGTGAACAAAAACCCTTTCATGATAAAGGAGGTCTTGGTTTTTCTGAAAATGATAAAAATACATTTACAAGACAAGATAAATCCATCGTGTTCATAAAAGAGGGTCATGAATCAAAAATTACCAACACTGACGCGCTTGCTGACGTGTCAACGCGTGACAAATGCGCCAGGAGTCTGAGTAAAAATGGTTCATCATTAAACGCTTTCGCTAAACCATACTTTCCTCAAACTTCTTACGTAAACATCCATAATAACACTCTTCACGACTTTGTAGAATTTACCAATGATGAGCATGGTAGCAATTTAAACTCTAACTTTTGTAGTACAAGTAATCTTAATGAGGATTTTAGTATTATGTTTACCAATGTAGATTGCACTATTAGTAAAAACGGTAACATATTAGCTAAAGGTCATAGGCAAAACAACTTGTATACTTGTTAATCTTAGATTATGTGTAACATGATATGCTTTTCAAACATGGTAAATAACCCAACGCCTTGGCTTAGGTTAATAGGTCTTGTCGACAAGCTAGTAAGCAATTTACCATATGGTAAATAACCCAACGCCTCGACTTAGGAAGTTAGATCTTGTCGTTTAGCTAGTAAGCAATTTATCATTGTTAAGTTTTGAAAGGCATTATTGTGTTACATTTCTAGGGAGTCAAGGTCAAATCAATAATAGGAATAAAAAGGTAGTGTCAACTAGTAAGGTTTTAGAATTGATTCATGTGAATTTGTATGGTCTATCTTCGATCCAAAGTTATGGAGGCAACTTCTACACTTTAATGATCATAGATGATTATTCAAATTACATTTGGATATTATTCTTAGAAAACAAGGATGGTGTCTTGAATATATTCAACATTTTAAAGAAACTTGAAGACCTACTTGATTGTTCAATTGTTTCAATTAAAACAAATCATAATAGCGAATTTGATAAAATGCAATTTGGAACCTTTTGTGAACAACATGGAATATCTTATAACTTATCGGGCCCGTTCACTTCTCAATCGCATGAGATTGTTGAAAGAACACATCGTAAGTTAAGAAAGATGAGTCGTGTAATGCTTGACGAGTAATCCATTCCACAAATGTTTTGGTGTCATGCCCTAGATACCGCTTGTCATATCTTTAATAGAATATACATAAGAAAGGTAATTAATAAAACACCTTATGAAATACTTAGGAATAGAAAACCATCCCTAGAGTATTTTAGAATATTTGGTTGCAAAGTATTTATACTTAACACCAAAGAATATCTCACCAAATTCGACCCAAAGTCGTATGAAGGTGTGTTCCTAGGATACTCTCAAACTAGTAAAGCATACATAGTGCTTAACAAGGAAACAATGAGAATTGAGGAATCTCTCAATGTGACCTTTGATGAGAGCATGCCCGAGCCTAAATCATCTCCTTCGGTAGAAGATGATGTGATCAACGAACCTTTAGTTCAAGATCAAGAAAGGTCGCCAACATTACAAGTTAATGATTCGGATGAAGGCAATCTTAAGGAATTGAGAGAAGCGAGGGGTCATCCTATACAACAAGTCATTGGTGACTTGAATAAAAGGACACTTAGGTCACAAAACGAACAAGTCTAAGTTTTGGCATGACATTTTTTAAAAGTCCAAATTGCTTTGGGATAGGTTTTGATGCTAAAACATGCATCTTAGGAGAACAATCTTTAAAGTGCTCTTAGAGCTTATGTGATTAAGGATTATGTGGAGGTATGGAAGGAAGATCTAACATACAATTATCTTCTGAGAAGAAAAATATGTATCAATTAATTATTCAAATTATGATTGATAATATTTATGATTCTACATGTCTATACTATGTGTTTGAACAAGAAAACTTGACACAAATTATCTTGATTCATCTTGAAAATTTTGACTATGTTAAGTTTGCAAGATTAGATAAAATTTCGAAACACAACTCACACTTGTGTATAAGATCCTATATCTAATTCTTCTTGTTCACCATTATGTGATTATGGCATGCTTTGTGTTTAGGAAAGAAGAGATATGAAGTATTTCATGAAAACATACAAACTATTTACATAGTTAAAGAGAATTCATATGAATCGAATTCGGTATGGTATTGCATAACAAACTAAAATTTCCAATGAATAGACTAAATAAGCTAAGTTCTTCGTTCGAGATCTTAGGAACTTATGGTGTTAATGCAAGTAACACACAAGGGTTATTTATGTCGACACACTACACAATGAACTATGAACCGGAGATATCATATATTGTGTAATATCTTTCTATGCAATGTGTGAGGGTTCATAGGACCTAGCTTGTGTACCTAAAATGAATATGCACTTTACAATCATAACACTTATAACTACACTCATTGAATATCCTACATGAAATACTTGCACTTGGTTCATGTATTGGGTAGTTGTAGGTTTAAAATGGTGTTTGATAAAGTCTATTTTAAAATATTTGATGCCTCTTGATCTTCACTCATCAACTATGATATATTCATGCATATCTTTTGTAAAGAATGCATGCAATTATCATAGGATCTATCATGGGCATTCAAATCCAACTAAACTCATAACTAACTCAATCCTAATCACTCATATCATACAAGAATAATTGTCTTTCCCATACAAGAATAATTGTCTTTTCCATACACCACTTTCTTTCAACTCATTTTGTACTAAGATTCTTAGTACTTTTTCTTTGGACTATTGTTCCTCCTTAAAACATACCTAATCCATATTAATTGACTATTAAAGGAGTAACCTTGTTATCATATATTCTCACCACAACCCTCATCTTCCTTAAATACAAATATCTTCTCTTCATAAATGGCAACTAAATTTTTCATGAAACGTGTTGATGAATCAAACCAAACTAATGTGTAAGAACCTTTTCAGTACCGAGAATCTAGTGAAGGACGAGAATGCGACAAAAACTTCATGTGTGCCACCGATATTAAAAAACCATTCATCCAAGCCAAAGCCTTCTCCTTAATCCGTGATCTACCCATAGAAATCTATCCTAGACATCTTCAAGAGTTTTATGCTAGGTTGTATCTAGACCAACCCTCTCTTACTCTAAATTTTAAGATGTACGGTCATGGGTATGCCTGGAGTCTAAAGAAGTTGGGAAGGGTTTTGAATGTATGCTCTAAAGGGAACTTGTTCTACACAAGATCCACTAAGACCGTGGATTTCATGAAAATGAAGCACTATCATCCGAGCACTTATGCTCTAGAGCCTCCAATTCATGTCGTCCTCATTCAAAACACCATTCTTCGACCCGACTACCATTGTGAGGGGGTCCCATTTGAACATTGGAACAAGTCTCAACTTCTTTTCAAGTTGATGCCATGGGCGGAGGTCTTTTTGAAGAATGTGTTTGTTGAAGTTGAAGCTCAAGAGAAGTTGCCCATCATTGTTGGGTACATGCTATATTGTATCATGACCGATACTCCCTTTAATTTCGCTTATTTTATAGCAAAGAGAATGGAAGCATTGGACTTCAACAATGAGCCCCTTCCCTTTGCAAGACTTTTGTCACACATCTTCGATCACATCAAGAGCAAACACCCGGATGATCAATCAAGAATGATTGAAGTTGATGATGTGACTCCAATGGAGGATCCCTTCACAATGGACTCTCTTGACTTCTAAGCCTTTGTCATATGTTGTTGTAGTTGTTCCCTAGGAGCCCTAGGATGTGCTATGTGTTGATTTCTTGGTTGTTTGTATGTGCCATGGTGTTGTCCTATGAAATAAAAGTTTGTGTTATAATAATGCTTGTATATGTACATATATAGTATTGCTCTTGCTCATCATTTGGACTATAAAAGTCATAAAGGAATAATCTTCACAAAATCTAATCAAATTGGACAAACATATACACAAATATATATTGTTATGATGTGAACTAACCCATGTTGCAAGTATCCAAATGGTAATCTAACCCATCTTGGACTTCCACATGCGAGGATTTTCTCTTTTGTTGCATGTTGTGGTATTTTCATGTAGCTAGGCCACCGCAAAGGTGTAGCTAGGCCACCGCAAAGGTGAGGCTCTTGACCCATGGATCCCTGCCTTGAAACAAGGGGGAGCAACGATCTAGGGGGAGCTATGTTCAAGGGGGAGGACGTTCGAGTGCTATTGGAACAAGCTTACTTTCCCATTTCTAATGGAAGTCCCACTTTTTTTATTCGACAAAAGGGGGAGAAAGAAAGCAAGAAGTGTGAAGAGCATTCAAGTAATGTTTAACGGCTTCACCAAATTACAAGGCAAAGGTCAAGTCGCAAAGCTACATCAAAGGCGCACTTTGTCTTCGCTAAGTTTGGTAATTTTATTTGCTTTCGGTTTTTATTTGTCATTATCAAAAAGCGGGAGATTGTTGAGGCAACATGATCAAGATCTCTTTATATTTTAATGATGAAAAATAAACCATCAAAACACATAAAATAACAAACGTTAGCCAAAATTCCCCGATTCACATGTCTGCTTCTGGCGCGCCACCCACACGTCAACGCATGGGTAACGCGCCAGGCGTCTGTGAATTTCAGGATAAATTTTGAAAGACGGCTTTCCCCTTACCCGAAAAATGTGGATCTTTCAATACAGGTATGAATATGTTATGTGCTTAATTGAGAACACTCGAAACGAGTTTTAGGATTAGAGAGATCCAACTTTTAAAGCACCCATTTACGGGAAAACGCCAACTCATGTTTTCTAGCTATCGCCTCTAGCCAAGGCTTTTCTAAACTTAGGGAGCTTATATATTTCACGTAACATCATGTGAAAGCATCCATATGCTCATATCCCGTGCTTACGTCTTCTCTAATTACGTAACGGGTTTACTCCCTTATTGGTCAAACTAAGTCAAAGGTCACTTTGCGTAAACGCATTCTTTCCCACTTGGGTTATGCTTTACATTAAGGCAAAGCACTTAACTTGTTTGAACCAAGGTATTAGTTGAGAACGTCGAGTCGTGGAAAGTCACGAAATATGAAACTATGAATTCTCGACGTTGTGTTACTTGAACTTATAAGTAACTTATGATTTTCTCAACTTATAATCTTAATTGTCTAAACCTTTTTCTCTTAATGACAATTAGATTATTTTCTTCTTAATTACTTTTCCTAATTATCTTCTTCATCAAAATACCACTTAACCCAAAACCATCAAACCCAATACCACCAAATCTCCCAAATATCCTTTACCAACATTCCCTTACACCACTTACACAAAAGTGTACTCTTTGTCCCCCACACTTTTGATCCTAGACATTGAATTCAAATCCAACCTATCTCAACCATTCATCTCCTTACAACATCATATCTCTTACACATCCCTTACACATCTCTTATATTCCTTACACATCTTCAATCTCTACCATCCAATTCAAATTAAACACATCTCAACCATCCATCTAATCTATCTTCTATTCCATCACATGTGCTTAATCACAATCATCCATTTCAAACCCAAATCAATCTCAACCATTGGATCACACTTCTTCTCCAAGCAAAAAGGACCCTTTGATCTCATCCATTCATTTCAAACCAAAACCATCTCAACCATCCAATCTCTTACAATACATCTTAACCATCTATTTCAAACCAAACTCATCTCAGCCCTTCATCATACCCTTTCTCCCCAAGCAAAGGAATATACCTTTGGAATATTCCTTTCTTAACCCAACAATGGTTCACCTCTTCCAACCATGATTAGTTCTCAACACACAACCCTAACCCAACCTTGGTTAACCTAACCAACATACAACCTAACCCGACTATGGTTACCTCTATACACCCAACCATGGTTAACTCTTAACCACACCGAGGATGGAACATTCCCTTGGCTAAACCTTTTAACCTAACCATGGTTCATTCTCTATACACTTCTCTCTAAACCTAACCATGGTTACCTCTATACACTTAACCTTTCTATACCTAACCTTGGTTAACCTCTAAACCTTTAACCTAACCATAGTTACACCTTAACCCTTCCCTTGTGGAATATCCCATGGCGTATTCTCTATTATGCCATGTGAGGAATACCATTTCTACCCCTACCAAATTACCTTTTCTACTCTTCTACCCTTGGTATTTGGTTTTCTTATAAACACTTCACAAATGATTTTCCAAATTGGCTATTTGAGTTGGTACACCTTAGATTGATTAATGTTATGGTTTAGTGTGAAGTACAATTATGGGTTTAGCAAGGTAAGGCATTTATAACGCCAAACACCCAAAGCCACGGGAATATTTTCCCTGGGTGTCTGGCGCGCCACCCACGCGTCAACGCGTGGGTGACGCGCCGGCCTCGGTAAAATATTCCCAAGTTTGGGTTTTGCCTATAAATACCATGCCTTGCCTCTTGTATTCCTCACCCCTTGCTATTATTCTTTCTCTCTAGATTCTTTCTCTATAAACACTCTCAAATCTCTCAATCTCTCTATCTCTAATCTTGTGTTCTTGATTTTCACACTAACATCTTTGTAAGAACACATATCTTTGCAAGGGAAGAATCACAAGAACCTAATCCACTCTTGTGATTGTATCGAGGGTCTTCTTATCTTTACCCTTTCTACTACAATCGAGTCTCTAGGTTAGGTTAGGACTTGATTGAACAAACATTCATTCATTCATTCAATCGTTTGTAAGGGAAGTCTTGTGTCTTGGTGACCAAGCCTAGATCATTGGGGATCTAGTTGGGGTTTGATACTTCCGGGTGGAAGTCTTGGTAGAGATCTTTGTGATCCTTAGGTAAAGTCGAATCGTGAGATTCTTTTGGGTGGTTTCCTAGGGCGGAATACCATTGGTGAGTAACTCCTTCTTTGTGAGCATCAATATTGGTGAATATTGGTGGAGTGAATTGTAACGGTTTATAGTCCACCGAAAGGATTATACTAGTGAATAGTATCGGAGTCGCGGATTCGCAACTGGACGTACGGATGGTATAAACCCCCCATCCCGAACCAGTATATATCGTTGTGTTATTTACTTACTTTATATACTTAGGTTGTGATAGTGGTTGTTGGATTGAATATACAACCACTTGGTTTTCTTTTGGCTTAAACTTTTTTTTTTTAAAAAAAACATCTAAAAAGCCAAGGAAACCGTATTCACCCCCCCCCCCCCCTCCACGGTTCTACAGATAAGTACTTCAATAATCATTCAATATGTCTATGTATTGTTTGATTCTATCTTATGTTTATCTTTCTTTTAACATGTTAGGCTAGGTTTTTATTGTGTTTGCTTAGATGTAGTGAAACCTAGATGTTGATTATTAGTTGATTGTTTGTTTATAATTGTTACGGATGATTGTATTCGATGTTAGGCTTAAGAAAACTGGCAGACTTCCATTGTTAACTTGCTTGAACGTCTTAAAAAACATGATCGGAGGTGTACTACGATTTTTGGTTGTATTTAATGCATAAGAGAATTCTAATGATCCCATGTTAGGAGCTTTTAATCGGCTCGACATAGGAGTTAAGTAGGATCTTATAGAGTTAAGGAATATTGTACACGGCCCTACGACTAGTATTAAGGAATATAACCCGTCATCCATGCAATTGTAACAAGCTAATCAACCGGTAAAAGATATCTAGGGAGTAATGAAATCTAAGTAAACACAACTTTTCTCATTATTGTTTCCACCACATTAGTAAATTAGTTTAATTTTCATTTCTTTTATTTTATTTTGAGTGCATCTTAGTTAATTGGGTTAGTTGGCTAGCAACTAATTCTGCTCACTCCTTCAAAACCCGAGATTTTACTTGCTTTCTATAAAATATAAAAAATACAAAAAGAGTCATTCCTCACCTCTAGACCTAGTTTAGTAGGCTTTCTAATCCTAGCGACACTATTCCTGAGTTGAACGATCAATCCCCCGGTACTTGTCACTATACTATACTACAACGATCAGGTACACTGCCTGGTGGAGGTTGTAAGCTTCTCAAGATCCCTTGAGAGGTAAAACCTGTTGCGAGGGCGCAATTCCCACGTATCAAGTTTTTGGCGCCACAGCCCGAGGAATAGTTATTGTATACGTTAGAATTTCTTTTTATTAGGTCTACTTGCTAGATTCTTTTCTAGTAAGATTTTTATTTTTATTTTTAGGATTTCTATAGTCTATCTTATTTCTTTGTTTCTTTTGTTCGTAAACTATCTCGATGGATAACAATAGCATTGATCGTTTGATTCCTGTTATTCGTGTTTTTCGTCGTAAGATTTTCCAAATACCCGCCCCAATCCCTTTAGTGGAAAATGAGAACCCACCTAACCTCTCGCCTAACCATAACTTTGACAATAATTCTGAGATGGAGGAGTCTGACCATGATAATGACCATAGGGCTAGTCTTTTTTACTATTCGGACTCCGATGAGGACCTAGATGATGGTGATGTAATTAATCAGGATAGGATGGAAGATGAGGTGGACCCTCTTAGGTATATCAACCCTAGAACAAGGATTGAGAATAATAGCTCATTTAATATGCAGTTTCCTTGTAAAATTGGATTTAGGAGCTTTGATGCCTATATTGAACTTTTGCTTACTTGTTTCTTTTGATTGTATGTATGTTATAGTCAATCATGAATGTACTTTATATACGACTATGCCATTGTTTACGGATTGCATTTTGTTTTGAAATGCTTAAGTTTGAGAGTAAAATGGTAATGGTGTGAGGAAATGCTTAAGTTTGAGACTCGATGTTTATTGACTTAAAGCGTGTAAATTACTCGGTAGGTTGACACATTAATGAGAAGTTATGTATTCACGACTTGGGTTCATATTAATTATACTATAGCAAGTAACATTATTTTTCACTTCTACTTATAATTGAATAAATTTAAAAAGTCCCTGTATACACGGGTATTAAACTAGTACATATGCAAAAACCTCTTTAATACGAGTAGATTAAATAGATAGATTCAGTTAGCTATTTATTCATGTTTTATGAACAACTGTAGAAAAAGGTACTTTTTAGTTTTGTTGTTCAGTTTTGATCAGATGGACCTGATGGGCCGGAGTTTATTAAGACATTTATATTTTACTGTTAATCAAATACAGTAATTTTCCGGTTATACTTCAAAGTTCAAACCCAAATGGTTGATCTAACTGATGGCATGAGTTTTGATCCTTGTATTACTTAACCAACATACTCGAGTTCACTGCTCAATCACTCAAAAGAGCACAAAAATGACAATTTTAATGAGTTTTCCGGACTGGTTAATCATTTTATTTTTATACGCTAGATATGCAAATCCCTAAAATGCACAATTTCACCACATTGCAAGTCTTTTGCAGTTTTCAACATTTTCTATCCATGTGTCAACAGTTATAAAAGCCAGTTCAGTTCATAAACCCACCCACATATAATCATAACCTGAAAGAAATTGAAGCTTTTAAAAACAGCAGTTTACTAAATGGCAAGGATAATGGATATTGATAAATGATTATGTGGCTAGCTCAATGCAAATACAACTAATTTTGATCTCTACGTTACTGAATGAACTAAATTTGACTACTTTTTTATTGAAAAAAAATGAGAACTTCTGATATTGAGTGATGCCTATGAAAATATGATAAAAGCCTCTCAACTGATCTCTAACAAGAGAAGCTCGGTGACTGTATCCCCTATCGACGAAGAAAAAATTCCTATACAATAAACAATCAAAAGACATCAGCAAAAATCAAATAAACATGGAAAATCAGGCGGGTCAAAAGACTCGGAACTGGCTTCAGAACACTTTTCCTAATAATTTCAGTTTCTAGAAACAATTAGTTTGTCAAACTGTTTCAATGATAATCTATATTTTTAGGATGAAAAGATTTAGCGCGTTTTAGATGATGCATTATTAGGAGACTTCAACCCGTTCGACCCATTTGACCCTTTTTCCAATTTAGCTAATACTTTGATTTTACCTAGTTATCCGTTAACTGGGTTGAAATTTCCATTTGTAAAAATTGAATGATAATACGGTAAACTGTTTCTCACTCTTTTAGGTTAATCCTCCAAGGTCTAATGCCACAGCTTACTACAGAATCCGTTTTTAAGCCTTTTGTTATTTATGATATCAGCAAATGAGTGAACCAACTGTCCAGCTAAGCTACATGGATCATCAATCAGGGTTTGAATATACGTGTTGACTACTCTACGTTCCTGTTCGGTTGACCTCAAACAAAACCAAGTTAGCAGTTTTAGCCTAAACTCTTGCTTAATACACCCTTGACACTCCAACGAACGAATGGTTTTCACACAATACTCAAAGTTTTCATCCAAGCTAACAGGTCCTCTTTTGCGGGGTCCAAAGGGTGACCCGTTAATCAAAGTGCTATCACAGTCATGTGACTCTTCAAGTGTGCTAGATGGCCTCTTTCGTGAAACTTCCCCATTGGAAACTTGGTGGGCCCAGCTTTCAGATTCACCACTACCAGTAAGGGGCTCGGGATTATGTTCGTCCCTAAAGGAATCTGCCATAAAAGGTATCTCTTCATTTAGATCAGGAACAGTAGCAACATTCAAGTCAAGCCCATTAGAAGATGGTTCTGATTTTGGAGTTTCGGGGTTAAGCACTTTATTAAGTCCATTCAGTGTTGTATCAGAAATACCATCTAAGTAACCCCGTTCTTGAGCCCAAGCTAATCGTAAGATCTTACCGAGTTCCCTCACTCTAAACCCGGAGTCAGATTCAACGTCTTTTGCACTACAGGTTCCTTCATTATGAGTAACCATAATCACACTTGGGATCTTGTGAATTATTTCCACACTTCCAGTGAAACATTTGGCCTCTAAGTGTCCTAAATCGCCGGTTTCAGTGTAGGATACTACCCTAAATACGAAAATACCCTCACGTGGAACGCAGATGAGGACTCATTAACGGGATTTTGTCACGCTCGTTATCCAAAATCGCGAATTTGCAACTACAGCACCACCTCAGGGACATTGTTCGCAAAGAGTCGAAAGATTAAGAACACAACTCGCACAATTCTTTTTTCAAGGACATTATTTGCAAAAATCGCAAACCACCGGGACATAATTTGCAGTTTACCCTTTCTAAAATATATACCAAGTATTAGAAGCATAAATTATGAATTGTCTATGGTTTATAAGAAAAATAGATGGAAAAAGATTAAATGAGGGAATAATGTTATAGCTAGAGAGGAGAGAGTATATTTTTTAGTAATTTTTATACAATAAACATACTTTTAGAATACATACTCAAACAAGCATACTTTTGTCCTCGTTTTCAAAAAGAAGCATACATATGGAATTGACTTGTAAAATCATTATTTTTGCCACGCTCCCTCTTGATGGTTTTTCTTTTCTATGCTAAACTGGTCAAACAAATACTATGATATCATACAACCAAATCGAATACCTCTTAAGAATGTTCAAACATTATTGTAGATCATAACATATTCATTTTATTGTAAAACAGCTTATATATGAGCTTATTGAAATGAAAGATCTGCATCAATTTCGGCCATGACATCGTTAGGCTCGGCCACTAGCGTGCCAATTAAATAAACATGTTTTTGTTAAGGAATCTTGCTTATTTTATTCAACTCATTCTCAGTAAGTGACCAATCGAATATGTCTAAGTTTTGTTGCATCCTCTCTTTGTTCAAACTCATTAATGCCTTTGATAATATACTAAAAGGTCAAATCGACTTTATGATATTCAGATCCTATCATGAATCGTACTGTATGTGAATTGAACAATTGATGCCTTTGACTTAATTGTACACTAGGCATAATGATGATATCATATGTCATAAACACGATTTTACCTATATGCATCGTATAGTATGTAAATCTTTATAAACTTGGTAAACACGATTTTACCTATAACCGCACTAAGTCCGCACGATCGGACCTACTTTATCTTTTAGCCGCGAACAACGCAGTCACGATAAATCTACCCGCGTTAGGCCGTGCGTTCGGACATCTTCGCAGATTGGCACAATGAGCGCACTGTCACGTACAGGCACCACGATGCTAGTCAATCGCCATGAGCGCACTGGACAAAAGCCGTGGTCATCAGCGATCATCCACAAACGTTAGAGTCTATGCGGTCACGATACATCCATCTGTGTCTATACGTGCGATTGAAACTATTAGTCGCGGTCACGGTGTGTCCATCCGCGCCATTGTTTTTATTATAATAAAAAAGAAAAAGATCAATCAATCGCCATGAGCGCACTGCGTTCGTAGATTCGCTACGTGCTACTTCTCTTATATAGTTTGTAAAACCTCACAATAGGCGCAATTCGCACTACTACTTCTCTTATGTGTTAATTTCACATACTATGTGCTATATATTGCTTCACGTTAATCTTTTACTTCATTAGGTTTTATATGTTGCGATTCGCGGCATATACTTTTAATATTTGCATTAAGTGTTTTTCAGGATTTGAATAACTAAGTTTAAATGCTCCTACAAGAGTAGCACCATTAAACTTTGGTGGCTACCAGGATATATACTACCACTGTTTCCGTACAAGTCACGCAGGCATATTTGGAAGCAGATCGTACGTAAGAGGTATTGCAAGCCCGGTACAAAGACGGATTTAAATATTCGCACCATCTTGCCACAGGGGAGACGTCCTCTGTCGGTTGTAAATACGAATGTAATGTTCGCGCACAGCGCGCATCCTTGTCGCGCACATCGCGCATCCTTGTCGCACACAGCGTGCATCCTTGTCGCGCACAGTGCGCACTTCTGCCACAGAAGCACGTCTTCTGTCGCACCATGCTGCATCGCTACTGGTACAAAAGGTACGCCCTTACCCAGGATGCAACATACGAGATCCTCCTTCACCATTTTGAGACAATCACAATCACAATCCTAGTGTGCACTGTCGCATAGGGGTTGCGTAGTATGGTCCGTCCCATGTGCACACAAGTTGCGCACACATGGGCCATGTCGTCATGGTTAATTGGGCCAACGCTGCCATGAACAGAACTTAAGTCTAGCATAACATAGCCACGCACTATGTCATACTAAACTTGGGGGGCTTGTGGACGTATGGTCCGGACTGAGCCAGGAATGGGCCAGGCCCGGCAGACAGCGGCCCACTCTACGCCTAAACCCTAATTCCATGCCTTATAAATATAGGGCTGGGATTCCCTTCACAACACAATAGAACACAACAGGTTACTCTAAACCTAACCCTAGTATGCTATATCACACCAAAACTAACTTGACCGTCGGAGGTGGATCCCGGGGCTACAGCCTCGGGTCCACTCCTAACGGGTTCTCTTTGTTGACAGGTCTACTCAGGGCTCGAGAAGATGACGAACGGCCCAGGGAGAGTCGTCAAATCCTGCCCGTGCCAGATTATGCATCAACAATATCCATCTTAGAGCAATCTGCATGATATGCAATAGAATAATATCAATACGTGCATGAACTTACATATTGAAAATAGAAGAATAAATAAGATTACCTGAGCTATAGTCTTGCCTTTGGCCTTGGCAATATCTTGAAGAACATCACTTTCCATGACGCGGTTGTGTCCCCTTTGAGTGCCAGATGCACCTAAAGAGGAGTAACCGGTAAGAAGAATATCATTCCCTTTGCAGAAGTCATTAAGCCTTTTTTGCTGCCAAAGTGGGTTCATTTCAACCTTCAAATTTGCACATGAAGAACATTTATGAGATACACAATAAAGTGTGTCTTACTTATGAGGAAACTAAGATGTTTCGAAGGAATGGGGATTAGAGACGGAGGAAGAGTAGTTTACTGAATTCAGAATGAATTAAGATCGTTATGATGTAGAATAAAGATTCTCATTATTAGGGGAAATGATAGGGGAAGTGTTTTAAGGGATTTAAGGGTTTAAGTGTAAAAAGATAGTGTATGGTAGGAGTTGTAACTCATGACATACAATGTCATGAATTAAGGAATGAAATTACAATCGCATATGGTCATAAATAACTTGTCATAACTAAAAGTTTAACAAGTATTACTATTTATGTCATATGTGATTGGGAAAGATGGAGGTTTTGGGCAAATTGTCGGGCATGAAAAGGAAAGGGAGTTTTTGTGGAAAAGGGTGTTTATAGGGAGTGGATTTATTTGTTAGAGCCAACTTTATCAGCACTTACTAACTACATAAAGGGTAATGTCCTAGGTTTAACCTAATAATGCCTAAAGTTCAAGAACAATATTCCTAAGGAATATTCTTCTATCTTATGAGGTGTTGGGTTCTAAGGTGTCGAAACTACCTAATCTAAATTCCTAGGGGTTGTAAGTAATACATTTTTAGTAGTATTACTTATGGGGTATACTAAGACCTCGAGTAGATTATAACAAGTACCTAACTTGTTATATTTCCTAAGGATGGATAATTTCCTAGGGTTCAGGGTATTCTAAAGTATCCTAATAAGGGATGGTTGGGGAAATATGGGTTCTATCCTCGAAAGTACTTAAGGGTTTATAACTATGGAAAAGTGTCATAACTTATCTTATAGGCATCCTAGTTAGTACCATTATGTATAGTACATATCCTAGGATGGAATTATAACCTAAAACTTATCGGGCAACTAAAATGTACTAAGATTATCTAATACCTAAAGTCACAAGGACTTCCTATATCTAAGTGGGTAAGTGGTTGGTTATTATCTATTATCTTTTCTAGGGCATAAATCCTATTGGGTTACTACCTAGCTATCGCTATGACCTTTTTCTATCTTCAATAAAAGGTCAGTAATGGGTTTACCTAATCTATTTGGGAGATCATAAACCTAATTTTTCCTAGTGTTCTAAGTGTGTCCTAAGGGAATCTCCTTCAACCTCAAATTTCCAAGATGAGGTAGGAAGATTTGTGGGGATATAGGGAGGTGCTAAGGTATAGGGTGGTTTCCTAAATATGCTAGGTTTACTACTAGGTAAGTGCGATAAAGATAAATGGGTTTCCTAAGTAACATTGATCCTTCGGGTATAAAGAACCTTTAGGGATCAAATGTCGGTGAGGGTAGTATTGGGGTAAAGGTAAAATAATGGGTAGAGAGATAAGAGCTAGTGGGGGATTATCAGGAAGAGGCGAGAAATTTAGAGAGGCTAGGGAATCTAAACTATTCCTAATGTTTTCTAAAGAGTTAGGGAAATAGTATTTTGAGGGATAATCTAGTACATTCGGAGAGGAAAAAGCAGTCTTTGGATGTAAACTAGATGAGATGGGGGTAGAGTAGTAGGGTGTAGACATAGCTAGATAATAATAGAAATGATATGCAGCATTTAGCAGTTAAGCAGTTAAGTACTATACTAACATGTAGCCTATGTTGGTGCGGAGGATGGCAGTGGCACTGAGGACTTTCTCGGGTTTAATAAAAGTAGTTGTAGTTTAGGTTTTAACCTTGTTCTCTACAACTGAGGCTCTGATACCAATCTGTAACACCCCCATTTTCATGGATCGCAGCGGATTTAGGGTTGGGGTATTACTCCATGGTATCACAGTCACAATAATAGAAAACAACTCAAAAAGAGACGTTTTTATAATTAAGTTATCATTCATGAAAATATCAGAGTTTTATTAAGATGTGGTCCCGTGAATCTAAGTGTGAAATAGTGTTTGAATGATAACAAGGTTGAAAGTCCTCCGAGTTCAGTGCCGCTTCCTGCCATAGCTCCGTAACGGCTATATACCTAGGATACATGCTTAAAGAGTCAACACTAGGTGTTGAGTGAGAGTCATAGGTTTAAGTAGTAGTAGTGTGAATATAAGTTTAGTAAAGCATGGACTATGTTTATAATGCCCATGTAAAGTGGTAGAAACCGTATTTAAATAGTTTGTATCTGTCAGTATTGTATGATCAGTACAATACTGAAGACAGGGGTGTTATTGCACTAAGCTCATGAACTACACCTTAACAATCCGGGTCATGTGGGCTGTAGACCCAACATGAGGGGATGTGAGGATAACTTGCCAAAGTTATTCCTTCAGTGGATTCAAATATAATACTTATTGGTACCATCCAGTAAGATGTTAATACCAACGGGAGTTGTCAAACTCCAATAGATCTATCAATTATATTCGCGTTCGCGTGGGTAAAATATCATAAACGATTAGGTTCATGAATTTTGGTTATGTAGTGGTGGCGGATAGTTTACTCGTGCAATAATCAATGAAAAGAATTGTATTCAGTTTAAAGAAGCAAGTAGCATGTATCCTCCTCACAGGGTTTGTAAAGCATTTAGAATGCATTTAAAAGGTGTGAGGCTATGAAAACTCACCTGGGCTTTAGGATGTTATGATTGATGTGAAAAGTGACTCAAGGATTAGACTGTTGACTCACGTATCCTGGGAGTAGGGTTTGGTGTGTGTGTGTGTGTATGTATGTCAAGTCTTAGTCTAGGTTTTTAAGTAATTACTCTTAAGGTTTATAGATATAGCATAACACGTTCGGGCCATCACAATTCAGAAGTATGTGACTCCTCACATGAAGCTCCCTACTATTGTATTATGTTATTAACATAATACCTTTCGGGCCATCATAATTCAGAAGTTAATACTCCTCACATGAAGCTCCCTATTATTGAGTTATGTTGTTATTAAGTTTTAGTTATAGTATAACACCGTTCGGGCCATCATAATCCAGAAGTACATGCAATAATCGTTTGAGGAGCTAGGGCACTTTAATTCGTAAACCCAGCAAACTCGTTAAAATGGAATATCCACATGGTACTCCTCACATGAAGCTCCCTAGTATTGTTTTATGTTTCTAACTCAAAAATAGGTTTTTATACTTATTATGAAAATAGTCCATTTATACCCTTTAAGTTTATATATTTACATTTTCTACCCTAAACTTATAAACTTATAACAATTAAGCATATAACTTTCAACTAGACCCTATACTTATATATTTTCAAGTAATGGCAGAAATATTCCTTAAACTATACTACTTTCTATATTTACCCTTTATACCCTTAACTTAATAATATTTGCAAAACTAGTGATCCTTTTAAGTTTATAACTTATTTTACTTATTATCCTAAGGTTTTAGAACTTTGAAAAAAGGGTCCTTATACTTATTACTTCTAAGATATGTCAAAAAACAGTCCCTAAACTAAGTATTTTCAGAAATTTACCGTATATACCCCTATGCATGAAAACTATTGCAAAACTAGTCATAAATTCAAGTAAACTATATTTTTATGAAACAACTAAGTTTCCTAGCTTATGTTTAGTTAATATATACTTAACTGAGTCACTTAAATCAGATTATAGCATATAATAAAGCAATTTAGCACATAAACACATAATTATGCAAGATTAGGGTTTTAAAATGTAAACAACTAAATGAAAATGGTCAAGGCTCTATCCTAGGTTTATAAAGGTTCTAAGGCATCCTATATCTATCCTAGGTCAATACTAAAACTATTAGAATTAAGGTTTAAGGCTTACTTGGTCGGGCTAGGGTTAACGAGGGTAAAGCTAGGGTTTTAGGGTTTTCTAGGTCGAAATGGAACTCGACAAGGTTTTAGACCTATGGTACTCAACTTATATGGTTACTAGACTTATATTAATACTATTAGCACCAGAGAGTTTGAGGTGAAAAGAAGAAGAGGTGTGATTTGAAATGAAAGGGTGTAGTGAGGTATTTATATGGCTCGTTAGCCCTCTAGGTTAAGTTTACTTGGAGTGGTGGCCAAGTAACGTGAGGCGGTGGTCAAAGGATGGGGGTGATTAAGGAAGCTAAGGAAAAGGGTAGAGGCGGTGTAGAGCCGGTTTGGGGTGTTTTGTGGCCTAGATTTAGCCGTAGAGGCGGTTTAGAACAAGTAGGTGATGCACCTACTTGTAAGGTGCTTTGGAGGTGTGTGGTTGGGTGCTTAGAGGTGCTAGGTTATTATTAGGGAGGTGCTAGGGTGCTTGCTTGGGTGGTTTAGAGTAGTATAGTAGCTAGTTTTAGGTTTTTAAGTCTAGTTTTAACCTAGTTTTTCCTAGAAAGAGTTTAGAGTTTTACCTAGGGTTTAGTGCCTAATTTAGGGTCCTAAGGGTGTCTAATGACTATTCCTAAGTCCTAATGGGCTTATACTAAGTGGTGGTAGCTTATAGTAAAGTTTTGGGTAGGTTTGACCTAGTTTTCGGGAAGTTATAACCTAGTTATGGTTTTGTACCTAAAGGACTTGTACCTAAGTTCTAAGTGGTTTTACTATAGTCTAAGGGTGCTAAGGTATCCTAATGTTCCTAAGGTAACTCGTACTTAAGCCTTGAACACTTTCAAACTAGTTCAGATAAGCAATTAGGGTTCTAAAGATAACCGTAAACACATAGGGTTCAATTAGGGTTTTGTTAGAGTTTCTAATAGATATAGCATACTAGAGTGATAGATTAATTAGTGTAATGATGTTTAGAACCTAGACTTGACATACTGGGGTGTTTACATAGTGTAAACATAGTGGTGTTGGGCATAGGTGGATACGTGAGCAGGTCTAAAGAGTCATGCATGTAATGAAAAGTAAAAATTTACCTGTGAAATTACCTTGTGGTGGAAATGATGTTGATGAAATTTTATTGGTTGTTACACAAACACCCCCTGATTATTTAATTTAGCATGGCCTTTTAAGCTGGTCAGTGGGTACTGATTATTCATTTTATGGTGTTTGCAGTGCTGTAGTTATTCATACCACAAGTACAAGATTATGTGATGGTTCCCGGTTAGAATTTGACTGAAATGTGTATAAGGTAAGTTGACTTGAAAACTTAACCAGTTGTTAGACGCGTCAGAAGCCGTGGACGGCAAGTGAAACTATGGTTTCGGACAAAATGTTGAAGGCCATGACAGAATGCCGATCGGCTATAGGTGCCTACGACAACTAACAAGCGACAACGGGAAACAACCACTACAAGGTAATAGGAAATTGATATTTGCAATCACTTTCTGATAATTCCAGCTGTCAATGCACACGATACGTAAAAAGCCAATACGCGCCATTAATTGTCTTTTTTGTTCATGCAGGTACAGCATCTGGGATTCACCCTTCCATGAACAGTTTCTTATTGTCGTAGGCATTTTTTGAAGGCACACGAAATAATCATGTAAGGTCGCGCACAAGTAGTGAACATTCACGTTTAATGGGCAAAAGTTCATGATCAATGGCTCAAGGTATATTCAGGCGCCATTACGTTTGTGTTATGGCATTTGCATTCAGAATTTTTCTTTATTGATTATTCAGAACCGCCATATTGGGATGTCTATTGAATGCCGAAGATTGGATAAGCTTAAGGATACAATTACCAATAGTGACAATATTGATCCTTTGTTAATCGAAAAGCATACCGATATGAAGTTGCTATGGTTAGTGCAACACTGTTTTTCCTTGATCGTTGCTTATATATGTTTAGTTACTCTCTTAACCTTTTTTTATTAATCACAGGTTATAGTGCAACGGAGTGCCGTCAGAAGGTTTTGAGGGACTTTGCAGAAAAGGTAACTAATTATTTACTGAAACTGAATATATTCTATCATTTCATTATATCATTCCACTTCCTAATAAGCTTTTTAGCCTCAGCATCCACTTATGGATTCGCCAACACTGTGATAATCTTTGCATAGGTCTAATCTTCAGGTTTCCAGGATCATCAATAATCAAACAAGCATCATGTATGAACCATCATCAAGAATAATATATGAACAAGAGAATGGGTTTGAACCCTTGAATAAACTGATATATAATGAAACGTGGGTTAACATTTGTTTACAGGATCCTATTCTATATATACTGAATGAAACGATGTGTATGAAGCAACACAACGTTTCTAAACCTACTGACTCTAACCGACACAACCCTAAAACTAAATAACTGCCTAACTGTCAAGCTTATGGGCTTGTTTGGGTTAATAAGGTTCGACCCATAAGCAGACTTGACAATTCGACCCAAATATAAATTATAACATACAAATTATAATACTAACTAAAAGTCTTAAAACTTAAACACATAAACATTTGAACTAACAACATTAAAGGCTAACATTTTCCCCCCTAATGTTTTAGTATCAAATTTTTCTGAGTGATCTTCATTGTTTCTTCAAGAAATGTCTTCAAAGTTCATTGATGTCTTGACTGCTATCATGTTGTCTTCTTCATCATCTTCAAGACTAACACCAAAACGATTCTGCTTGTCTCTAATGCTCCATCCTTCACTCCCTTATCCTTCTGGCCTGGTAGGTCCTTGTCATCAGCATCTTTGCTTGCTTCTCCCACCTCTAATGGCTTTTCAACCCAAGGCACTTGGGCAGTTTCATGGCAGATTACAACTAGATCAACAAACTTCTTGTAACAGTCTCAACTGCTTCATCATCTTTGGTATCTAGTCCTTGAAGTTTTGCAATCATTCCACACTTGTCACTCAAAACAATTCACGCGTACCCTTTTCTCTTTTCCTTCTTTGTTTGAATCTGGTCTTCATGTCCCTTTTCTTCAGCAACCGTAACATTAGTACAAACTTCATGATCGTCGTCATGGCCCATGTACTACGCAGTGAAAGTGTCTGCGTGATCATTCCCGCCTCTTTGTGTGATCATCCCTGCCTTCTTGCATGATCATTCCCGCCTCTTTGTGTGATCATTCCGCATCCCTGAGCAGTCCTCTTGTGACAACTGGCAATTTAGGGAGCCATTTTGAAAACCCGCATTACGTTAAAGTTCGTTCATAAACTTTATTTGAAATTTTTATTCGTAACGAACTTGTAAGACCAATTTTATGGTTAATTATATTTTATGTTGTTATGGGATTCGAGATTTATTTTAATGATTCGTTATGGAATTTACTTGATGATGTATTTTTAAAATTCTCACTTGGTACTACGTTGACTCCGGCACTAGGTTTACCTAACGGGAAATTTTATGACTCGTTTTACGAGTCCGGCTATATTTAATTATTTACGGGATGTTTTCGTGGGATATTAAAAGTTTGAAATGAGTTCGGGTTTCGGGCCGTATGTTTTACATTTACCCAATTGTACCCACTCATAATTGTTAGTAATATTATTATTACTATTATTATTATTATTTAAAACTTTTATAACAAAAAAAAAATAAGAGTAAATACAAAGGGTCCTTGTTTGGTTCGGTTCACACACAACACCAACACCCTCACTCCCACATCTCTCTCTTTTCTCTCTTCTTGACAAACCCTAGCCGCCCAAGGAAAACCGGCCACCACCACTAACACCGCCGGCCACCACTCAACACCACCACCATTTTCTAATTCCCCATCATCTAATCTCTTAGATCTACCCCTACACGCGCCCTATAACTGCATTTTTCATCACGAATCACCACCATTTTCACCACCATTCACTTGTTTTCTAAGGGTTATCACGGTTTGAGCTTTTTAGATCGAAGCTGAGATGAGTTTTACTCGTATTTTTGATAAAACGTGACCAAGGGTCACGGCATGATGAGATCCGATTGGGTCTTCATATAAAAACGTGATATATTTATGGGTTTTGATGAAAACACGTTTTTCTTAAAAGGTTTGGTATCCGGGTTGGTTGTTCTTGTTGGTTGATTCGAACCGTGAGTCTATGACTCACGGCTTGGGTATTGATCCGAGCCATGGTGCTCGATTTGGCTTGCCCCTTTGAGTCTTGATTGTAGCTCATGTTTCTTGCTTGCGTTGGATTATTTGGTTCGACTCATTGGAGTCACGGCTCGATGCCGTATGTAGCTTATTGTTGCCGAGACCCGTGTGGTCGATTTGGCATTTGGAGTGCTCCTTGGAGCCGTATGTGTGAACCTATGATGCTTGGTTCGAGCCATTTGTGCTCGTGGTGTGTACCGAGATTCATTTGAGTCGAGTAGACTCGGGTTTGGCTTGGTAAACCATCCCGAATGTGACTTTGGATACATGTATTTCCTTATTATTTTTTTGTTGTTAACTTGGTTTTGGATTTGGTTTGGTTGATTATTTTTGGCCGAATACTTGTGGGTCGAGACCACGTTTGGTCTCGACAATGGATATTGGTATTGTGAAGTGTTGACGAAAAGTGTGATTGGGGACCGATTGTGAGACGGTCACTTAGAATGACGGAGATAGGTTAGTGATGAGTGCTCAAACACTCATCATTTTTGGTCTAATCTGAACTGCAAAACATACAAAAACACTCAGTAATGCATCAAAATACTGAAAATATTCCAAAATTGTGTTTTATATGTTTTAGATGCAAAACGAGCAAAAACAAATGAAAAACGTATAAAGTTTGCAAAATTGGCAGTTTCAGTCCCCCAACTTTCATAAAATTACAAAACTAGTCCCTGGTTATTCAAAATATGAAAATTATCACCAAAGGTCATTTTGAAATCATAAAATGTCATATTTAGTCCTTTGGTGAAAAATTGGAAAGTTTTGGAAATTTACAGTTTAAGTCCCTGGAGTTTCAAATATTGGCAGAAAAGGTCCCTGGTGGGATAATTTTGGATGAAAAATCATTTTTAGTCCTTGGAAATTCAAAAATGTTCAAATTTGGTCCTTGGATAAAAGATTTTCATAAAATGGCAATTTTAGTCCCCGGACTTTGAAAATTATCATTTTTAGTCCCCGGGAATTTTGAAAAATACAAAAAT
Source organism: Artemisia argyi (assembly GCA_030686995.1). Taxonomy (NCBI): domain Eukaryota; kingdom Viridiplantae; phylum Streptophyta; class Magnoliopsida; order Asterales; family Asteraceae; genus Artemisia; species Artemisia argyi. The sequence continues at coordinate 181,004,054 of CM060705.1, forward strand.
TGCAAAAATGGATTTTGGTTATTTAAATTATGCAATTTTGGTCCTTATGATAACTTTGGGAAAAATTACATTTTCAGTCCCTATGGTTTCAGTTTTTGCAATTTGGTCCTTGTGATATTTATTAAAACCAAGTGGACCCTTTTTATTTCTTTAACCCAAAACCAAAATCTGATCCAGTAATACACCCCAAGCCCAAAATATTACCCAAAGCCCACCCCAGGTCAAACAGTCAACCCCCAGGGTCAACAAGCAGTCAAACAACCAACATCACTGTTCATCATCCTTCTTCCCCAGGTTCTACGCTTCATGCCCCCCCCTCCTCTCAACTTTCCACCAAACCAAACCACTATCATTAATGTACTCACCAACCTTACACCAACCCCCCTCCTCATTAATTCTTACACCAAACACCACCAACTGCCAAAGTTCCATTTCCCGCCAATATGGGATTTGAACGGTGGGGATCTAAAGAGCTCATCCAACGGTCCAGAGAGCAATGGGAAAGTATGAGAGAGACTCCAGGACTATAAAAAGAAAAGAAAAAGAGAAAGAAGAAAAAAAGTAGTGGTAGAATTAGTTTAGTTTAATGTAGTTTTAATCGTAAGTAGTATAGCTTCACTTTCAGTTGTATTTTTTAGTTGAAAACTCTTGTATTCAGTTCAGTTAATGTATCAAAACCTTTATTTCAAGAAAAATTTAAGTATTGTTCAAGAAAATCAGATTTAGCAATTTTTAGTGAAATTTACAATTTCAATTATTATTGTTAATTGCTGTTATATTGTACTTCTTTTAATTCATATAAGTTCAATCATTAGTTTTCTTAGGTTTCTGAGATGTATTGCTCAGTTGGGAGTATTTTCACAAAAAAATATCAAAAATTCCATATAAATAAGTAAAAAAAATAAAAATCAGTTGCAGAAAAGATTGGAGCAGTTAGAATGGTGACTTGTGGATTCTTTTGGTGTTAGAAACCTCATGGGAGGTATAGGTTAGGGTAATCTGTGGCTCAGTACAACAATATTTGGAATCATTGTAAGTTTTATTTTCATTTTTTTTTATTATTGCTCATTCTAGGTTATCAGTGGTTGTTGTTGTTATCAGTTGTTAATTTCTGTTTATTTATGATGATCCTAGGTTAGTACAAGGTTTAGAATCAATTCATGGTGTAGAATACCCTTTTGCTTCATAAAAATTTGTAACATGTTCATAAGAGGGGTGTTTGGCAGAAACCTTTTAACTTAGTTAGTGTTATTATTTTAGCCTTTGCCCTTGTTGTTTATTGTCCTTAGCATCATAGTGGTCCAATTCCACCATTGTGTGGTCTATTTTCAAGCCAAAGTCAAAAATCCTTTTCAAAGGTTCACCACAGTCCACTGTTGGGACTGTGAGGATCCAATCTCACAATTTGGGTTCAAATCTTGTTCATTAACCTTCATTTAGTGTTAAAACAACATAACTAATCATAACAAGTTCATAAGGATCATTCAAAGTTCAAACAAGTCAAAGTATAGGGTTTTCAGAAAAAGTCAAATGGTGCATTTTCAGATTTTTCCAAAAGTTCTAGTAATTTTGTGGAATTGTGTATGGTGTTTCATGGTTTGAGACTTGTTCCTAGTGATAGCCTACTACCTCAACCCCATTTTCCCATCACCCTTTTATTTTTGTGAATTTTCTTGTGGGCCCCACAAAGTGACTTGCAGGGCACACAGCTGCTCTGTCTCAGCATCTGCACACCCACCACCACCACTTTGTGGTGGTGTTCTGGCCACCATGGTGGTCCACCACCTTCACTAGTTGCACCATTCAACCCTCCCCATGGTAGGGTTCATCATTTGACCCTTGGTTTGATCTCCTACCCACTGGGCCCCACCTAAGCCAGGCCACCAAATCTGTCCCAGCTTCTGAGTATTTGCAAGTTTCATTGTGCTTATTTATTAGCTTTTAGCTTATTCTGTGGTCTCCTTGCACCTTTTCCAGCTTATTATTGTCTTATTAGCTTATTGGAACCAGATTTAGCTATTGTGGGTCCCACCCAAGCCAATTTGAGCTCATTTCCTCCCACAGTTGACCAAAGTCAACTGTTTCAAGTTTTGGCTTATTCCAGCTTATTTTCAAGTTTCCAAAAAGTTTGTTTTTACAAAAAGTATTTGTTTTTAAGTGTTTAATAGGTTTGTAAAATAAAAATCAAGAAAAATCAAATTTAAAATTAAGTGATAGTTTCTATTTAATGTAATTTAATTTTAATTTTCATTTTTAAATTTTTATTAAGTACTTGTCATTTTTATATTTTTATTAATTATATCTTATATTAAAGTATTTATAATAAATTTTTCAGATTTTTATTTTACTATTTGGTATTTATTAGATTTAATATTAGTTTTATTAGAAATTAATTAATATTAAGTTTAAAATAGCATATTTAGTTTTTATTAAGTAAAATCAAGTTTTTATATTTTTTATAGCTTTTATATGTTATAAAGTAATTTTAGAAATTTTCTTAGAATTTTTACTGTTCATTTAGTAATTTTCTTAATTTAAAATAGTTTAATTAGTAATTAGTAATTAATTAGTAATTAATTAATAGAAAATTCACAAAAAGACAAAAATAGTTATTTTTAATTTTAAAACTTATTTTTAGTTATTTTATAATTTTAGAAATTTTATTTTCACCTTTTTAGTATTTAAATAATATTACATTGTATTTTAGTTATTTAAAGTATTAATAATAAGTAATAAATAGTATTTAATTAATATTAAATTATTAATTAGTTTAAAAATTAATTTTCTTTTTCTAAAAAGTTTTTTTTAGTTTTAAGTTTGTAAAAAGTTCATTTTCACCCCCTGGGTGTTTTCAGATTTCAGTTTTTACATTTTATCTCGTACGTTTACGTTTTATTTAAACGTAACGTACACGTTTTTAGGTTTTTAACGTTTCTGGTTTTTGTAACTTTCCCGTCTTATCCTTATAGCTTGTTTAAGCTATTTCGTTGTAAATTCCTTAGTTTAATCTCACTAAAACCCTGATCCATCCAAATTCACCCGATCAAATAACCGTTTGATTGCCATTCACACCTCGTCGGGACTTAACGACCCGGGAAAACACTGTATTCCTCGGAGCATTGACTCTAGGCCTTTGACCTTGTTGACCATTTACCTGGTCAATTTAGGTTGACGGTTCGGGCTCAATCAATTTTTGGCGCCGCTGCCGGGGAGGTTGTGTGCGTATCTAAACGGTTTTTCTGATTAGTGTCTTTGGAATTCGTTCCATTGTACATTTATCCATCTTTGTTCATATCTTTTCATAAAAACCCAAAAATATTTTTCCTTACCCTCTATCCGTTTGATTCTACCATCTTATACCCATCTCATGTATAATTCTTATGGCGTCTCTCGGCTACACGTGTTTTCACTATAAAAGCCCGATTGAGAACGGCTTTCGTTGTCTCCGGTGTATTTGTGAGAAATGTGGCAATAATTGTAGTGACAGATTTTGTGTTTTGTGCAATCTGTTCATAAGTCCAAATTCTCTCAATGATTCACCAAATTCGTCCAAGCCCGAGACACGTGCTATTAATGACAAACCTTCAAAAATTGATCCTAACCTTTCACGGTTTACAGTCAAAAGTTTGTCAAGCATACGTGCTGAGCTTAGGGCAGTGACTGAAAAGAACGACTTGCCCAATCTTCACGTTTATCAAGAACCAAAACCCGAGACCATAACGGAAGTGGTGGAAATTGCTAGCTCTAAGAGCACACCACTTGTCCCACCTCCGGCTTTTATTCCTTGTGTCGGTTGTGGTGAGCCGCTTTTTGGTTTACCATGTCGTTGGTGTACATGTGTGCAATGTGGTAACGATATTCAAAACGGGAGTTGTTTGTTTTGTGGGTCGAGTAATTCATTTGCTTATGACCCTAATCAAGACTCATTCAACGACTCTTCAAATTTTTCCGATTACCCATCACATTCATACGAGCAAGAATCATATTATCCAAACGTCAATGATGCTTCGTATCAAGTTACACCAAGCCAGACTCAACAGTTTTACTGTTGTGAGTACTGTGGTGGTCCACACTACAGTTCTGATTGTCAATCGGGAAACACGCTTGTCTATGAGCAGTTTCCTGATAACAATTATGACTACAGCACACACGACTCACAGCCACATCAGTTTTACTGTTGTGGGTATTGTGGAGGTCCACACACTAGCTCTGATTGTCAAACAGAGAATCAATTTCCTTGTAACAATTACGACTATTCGTTTTCAGACCCACCTCCACAATACCAGATGTCCCAAGCAACTCCTCTTGTTACTGAGCAAGATATTTTAATAGAGACTCTTGAGATATTGAAAGATCTTAAGGAGGAGTTGGCTGCTACATCGTTTCAAGATTCTCGTCAAAAATCCGTGGCAGAATTATTTGCCGAAGAACGAGAAGCTAGAAACGAAAAGAGCATGGAAGAATTACTTGCTGAGCAAAGAGCGGCTAAAATACGTGCCAATCTTCGCTATGCTGCTCTTCATGATGACGATGATGATGAGGATTCTATTCAAATGAAGGAATATTACAAAGATTCATCCAGTTCATCAGTTGAGATTCCTTCCATGGAAGCACAGGGAGATAAGAGTATGCAAGAATTGCTAGCAGAAGAACACATGAAAAATATAGAATCTATGTGTGCTAGTCTTTCTTATCTCCCTCAGTCTGCTGTTATCACACCCGAAGTTCACACTCACTCTCCGAACATGGGGGATGAGCATCTTAGCACTGTTCCTAATAAGGAATCGGACGAATTAATAAAGTCTAGTGTTGAGATCCTTGTCCCAATCCCAGGAGAGTCACAGGGGACTTTTGATCTTATGTGTGATATTCCTTCCACCCCTAATAATCCAAATGATCAAATTGAGACTGTCTCTGATTCCAGTGATGATTGTTTATCTTATGGAGACATTGAATTTATTGATGCATCACTTCTCCACCCTGATGTGGACTTTCTTCTTGAAGAGTTCGCTGATGAACTCTCTCATATGGATCCCATCCCACATAGGGATGAAAATGAAGTCTTTGACTTTGATGCGGATTTGAGAGAGTTAGAATTCTTACTTTCTCGTGATCCTTCGATTGAACTTACTCAGATCAATCCGCTTACTCCGGAAAGTGAAAATGATCTGGACGAATTCGAGGCTTTTCTTACTGAAGATAGTTCAATTTCATACGAAGTTGATGATAATTATCTTGATCCTGAGGGGGACATTCTTTTTCTAGAGAGTTTGTTAAACAAAGATCCATTCCCCCCTCTCTCACCCAAACAACTTCATAATGAGGAAATCAAATCAGTTGAGGAAACTGATAAATTTCCTGAGATCAAGCTTAAGAACTTGCCTCCTCCACTTGAATATGCATTTCTTGAGGAGGAAGTTCTTATCTTAATTGCTATTCAGATCTCTCTTCTTTCCTTCACCTACCAGGTGATTTCTCCTCTCCTTCACTCCTTCGGGAGTGAGGACACTATATTTGATCCCGGCATTTTCATGTATCATTATCTTGAGCCGGTTACTTATCTCATCGGTGTGGAACTTTCACGTGCTTCATATGTTTGTCCAAACATTTTGAATGAAAGTCCGATTGAGATTGTTTCTTCCACATCATGCTTCCCCAAGGACAAATGAATTCGGGGTCGAGTCAAGCTAGCGACTCGGTAAACAAAAACAATAGCAGACATATAGGGTTTTCACCCTAAGTGTGGGGGAGTCCCCCATGCTATGGTTACAAATGAGTGAAAATACAATATGGTGTTTTCCACGCTCAGCTTGTAATGTTGCCCTTTTACGTTCAAAATGTCGGCATAATAGCCGGGATTTTGAATATTGAGGACAATATTCATGCTTAGTGTGGGGGGGTATTCGCTATTCTAGCGAATTTTATCACATTTTACTATATAATACCCTCGTTTTTTGCCAAAAATTTCAAAAATTTTAAAAATTTTTCACTGGTGCTTCAAAATTTTTATGGTAATCAGTCCGCCTTGTCTAAGCGACAAAAGGGATTGGCTAGTCCAGGAGCAAACGGCTCTTGGTAAAGACATATCAAATCCGTTGACGGCTGGCAATTTGCCCAAAATTGTATGGTTTATCAACTCCCCGAAAACAAATGAGTTGGCTAGCCCGCAAGATTATGGCTTGTGGTAAAGGCCGTGGAAAATCCATAATTGGTAATCAGCTCACCAAGATGTTGACTATTCCATCAAGAGCTGGCTAGTCCAGAAGCAAACGGCTTCTGGTAAAGACTACTCAAATCCGTTGACAGCTGGTGGTTTGCTCAAAATCACACGGTTATCAGGTGTGCCACAGTTCTTACACCTGGCTACTCCAGAAGTGATGGCTTTTGGTAAAGAGTTTTTCAAATCCATCAAGTTTTCAAAACAGTATTGCTAGGGACTAGCAATAGTTTAGTGTGGGGGATTGATGAGTGCTCAAACACTCATCATTTTTGGTCTAATCTGAACTGCAAAACATACAAAAACACTCAGTAATGCATCAAAATACTGAAAATATTCCAAAATTGTGTTTTATATGTTTTAGATGCAAAACGAGCAAAAACAAATGAAAAACGTATAAAGTTTGCAAAATTGGCAGTTTCAGTCCCCCAACTTTCATAAAATTACAAAACTAGTCCCTGGTTATTCAAAATATGAAAATTATCACCAAAGGTCATTTTGAAATCATAAAATGTCATATTTAGTCCTTTGGTGAAAAATTGGAAAGTTTTGGAAATTTACAGTTTAAGTCCCTGGAGTTTCAAATATTGGCAGAAAAGGTCCCTGGTGGGATAATTTTGGATGAAAAATCATTTTTAGTCCTTGGAAATTCAAAAATGTTCAAATTTGGTCCTTGGATAAAAGATTTTCATAAAATGGCAATTTTAGTCCCCGGACTTTGAAAATTATCATTTTTAGTCCCCGGGAATTTTGAAAAATACAAAAATTGCAAAAATGGATTTTGGTTATTTAAATTATGCAATTTTGGTCCTTATGATAACTTTGGGAAAAATTACATTTTCAGTCCCTATGGTTTCAGTTTTTGCAATTTGGTCCTTGTGATATTTATTAAAACCAAGTGGACCCTTTTTATTTCTTTAACCCAAAACCAAAATCTGATCCAGTAATACACCCCAAGCCCAAAATATTACCCAAAGCCCACCCCAGGTCAAACAGTCAACCCCCAGGGTCAACAAGCAGTCAAACAACCAACATCACTGTTCATCATCCTTCTTCCCCAGGTTCTACGCTTCATGCCCCCCCCTCCTCTCAACTTTCCACCAAACCAAACCACTATCATTAATGTACTCACCAACCTTACACCAACCCCCCTCCTCATTAATTCTTACACCAAACACCACCAACTGCCAAAGTTCCATTTCCCGCCAATATGGGATTTGAACGGTGGGGATCTAAAGAGCTCATCCAACGGTCCAGAGAGCAATGGGAAAGTATGAGAGAGACTCCAGGACTATAAAAAGAAAAGAAAAAGAGAAAGAAGAAAAAAAGTAGTGGTAGAATTAGTTTAGTTTAATGTAGTTTTAATCGTAAGTAGTATAGCTTCACTTTCAGTTGTATTTTTTAGTTGAAAACTCTTGTATTCAGTTCAGTTAATGTATCAAAACCTTTATTTCAAGAAAAATTTAAGTATTGTTCAAGAAAATCAGATTTAGCAATTTTTAGTGAAATTTACAATTTCAATTATTATTGTTAATTGCTGTTATATTGTACTTCTTTTAATTCATATAAGTTCAATCATTAGTTTTCTTAGGTTTCTGAGATGTATTGCTCAGTTGGGAGTATTTTCACAAAAAAATATCAAAAATTCCATATAAATAAGTAAAAAAAATAAAAATCAGTTGCAGAAAAGATTGGAGCAGTTAGAATGGTGACTTGTGGATTCTTTTGGTGTTAGAAACCTCATGGGAGGTATAGGTTAGGGTAATCTGTGGCTCAGTACAACAATATTTGGAATCATTGTAAGTTTTATTTTCATTTTTTTTTATTATTGCTCATTCTAGGTTATCAGTGGTTGTTGTTGTTATCAGTTGTTAATTTCTGTTTATTTATGATGATCCTAGGTTAGTACAAGGTTTAGAATCAATTCATGGTGTAGAATACCCTTTTGCTTCATAAAAATTTGTAACATGTTCATAAGAGGGGTGTTTGGCAGAAACCTTTTAACTTAGTTAGTGTTATTATTTTAGCCTTTGCCCTTGTTGTTTATTGTCCTTAGCATCATAGTGGTCCAATTCCACCATTGTGTGGTCTATTTTCAAGCCAAAGTCAAAAATCCTTTTCAAAGGTTCACCACAGTCCACTGTTGGGACTGTGAGGATCCAATCTCACAATTTGGGTTCAAATCTTGTTCATTAACCTTCATTTAGTGTTAAAACAACATAACTAATCATAACAAGTTCATAAGGATCATTCAAAGTTCAAACAAGTCAAAGTATAGGGTTTTCAGAAAAAGTCAAATGGTGCATTTTCAGATTTTTCCAAAAGTTCTAGTAATTTTGTGGAATTGTGTATGGTGTTTCATGGTTTGAGACTTGTTCCTAGTGATAGCCTACTACCTCAACCCCATTTTCCCATCACCCTTTTATTTTTGTGAATTTTCTTGTGGGCCCCACAAAGTGACTTGCAGGGCACACAGCTGCTCTGTCTCAGCATCTGCACACCCACCACCACCACTTTGTGGTGGTGTTCTGGCCACCATGGTGGTCCACCACCTTCACTAGTTGCACCATTCAACCCTCCCCATGGTAGGGTTCATCATTTGACCCTTGGTTTGATCTCCTACCCACTGGGCCCCACCTAAGCCAGGCCACCAAATCTGTCCCAGCTTCTGAGTATTTGCAAGTTTCATTGTGCTTATTTATTAGCTTTTAGCTTATTCTGTGGTCTCCTTGCACCTTTTCCAGCTTATTATTGTCTTATTAGCTTATTGGAACCAGATTTAGCTATTGTGGGTCCCACCCAAGCCAATTTGAGCTCATTTCCTCCCACAGTTGACCAAAGTCAACTGTTTCAAGTTTTGGCTTATTCCAGCTTATTTTCAAGTTTCCAAAAAGTTTGTTTTTACAAAAAGTATTTGTTTTTAAGTGTTTAATAGGTTTGTAAAATAAAAATCAAGAAAAATCAAATTTAAAATTAAGTGATAGTTTCTATTTAATGTAATTTAATTTTAATTTTCATTTTTAAATTTTTATTAAGTACTTGTCATTTTTATATTTTTATTAATTATATCTTATATTAAAGTATTTATAATAAATTTTTCAGATTTTTATTTTACTATTTGGTATTTATTAGATTTAATATTAGTTTTATTAGAAATTAATTAATATTAAGTTTAAAATAGCATATTTAGTTTTTATTAAGTAAAATCAAGTTTTTATATTTTTTATAGCTTTTATATGTTATAAAGTAATTTTAGAAATTTTCTTAGAATTTTTACTGTTCATTTAGTAATTTTCTTAATTTAAAATAGTTTAATTAGTAATTAGTAATTAATTAGTAATTAATTAATAGAAAATTCACAAAAAGACAAAAATAGTTATTTTTAATTTTAAAACTTATTTTTAGTTATTTTATAATTTTAGAAATTTTATTTTCACCTTTTTAGTATTTAAATAATATTACATTGTATTTTAGTTATTTAAAGTATTAATAATAAGTAATAAATAGTATTTAATTAATATTAAATTATTAATTAGTTTAAAAATTAATTTTCTTTTTCTAAAAAGTTTTTTTTAGTTTTAAGTTTGTAAAAAGTTCATTTTCACCCCCTGGGTGTTTTCAGATTTCAGTTTTTACATTTTATCTCGTACGTTTACGTTTTATTTAAACGTAACGTACACGTTTTTAGGTTTTTAACGTTTCTGGTTTTTGTAACTTTCCCGTCTTATCCTTATAGCTTGTTTAAGCTATTTCGTTGTAAATTCCTTAGTTTAATCTCACTAAAACCCTGATCCATCCAAATTCACCCGATCAAATAACCGTTTGATTGCCATTCACACCTCGTCGGGACTTAACGACCCGGGAAAACACTGTATTCCTCGGAGCATTGACTCTAGGCCTTTGACCTTGTTGACCATTTACCTGGTCAATTTAGGTTGACGGTTCGGGCTCAATCAGTTAGTCGGGTGCCGTAGTCGGACCCTATTGTTGTAGCACGTGGATTGGGATTGTTTTGGACGGAGATGTATTGATTCTTATGACATTTGCATATTATTTTGGACTTGGACAATGAGCCGAGAGTCATGACTCGGACATGTGACCATTTCGTATGACTCGATAACTATTTATAATTTAAAACATAAATAATAAAACTCGTAATAATAATTATTGGTAATATAAACGTTTATATGAATATATGGACGTGAATAACGTATATATAATCGTATAAATGCGTATATTAATAATAACAAAGATCACGAGTCATATTATAAATAATACGACTAAATATATTAGGCTACGAGAGTAGCGTAATATTATTGGAAGTATTGTTATAATTAAATATTATAAATACCGAGAAATTCTCGACGATTACTAAATATTAAATAAAATGTTATTTTATATATATATAACGAGTAAACCTATCGAGTTATGCGGAGTCGTGGTCACTCGAGTCCAGGTAAGTTATAGTTTGTGACTTTTGTGTTGTCACGGATATGTGACGATTAATATAAACATTTTCTATAACTAAATAACTTACTTAACCGAAAGGTTGAACCGAGTTATTTGGCTATACGAAATGGGTATATTAATGGGCATCGTATCCTACGACGCCCATAGGTTGTGGTATGTAAAGGGTAATAAATTGCGAATATATATATCGGGAAATCTGGCCAATTTGACGATGTATATAAGAAGTTTATTAAACTACGATATATACCATATAGTATTTATGTGTTATGTGCTTTAGGATTGGGTGTAATCTTGGAACAGTATGTTACGTAAATAAATATGGGGATTATCAAATCGACGGATTTGATAAACTTCGGCGATTTATTTAAATAATATATTGGGCTAATATTAGATCTATAGTTTATTTTTTTTATTATTTTTTTGTATGACCTCTTTGGTTTGTTTGTGTCGACCCACCACCCGTATGGATACCAAACGTAAAAACGCCAAACTATTACGAAATGGATTTTCGGAAAATAAAACGGAATACGTCCGAGTTTGGGAATATATTGGTTTTGAGGAAATGATTTCTGAACGAGTTGATATTGTTAGGTCGTGCCGAGTCCGTAGTTGCCGTCTTGTGAGTTATTATACATCTTACTTCTACCGATTTCTTCTTGCTGATTTCTGGACTTGAGGTGAGTCATAGCCCCACTTTTACTCTTGAACTATGTTTTCAATACATGGGGTAAGAAACGTGCAAATTATTTATGTGGACTATTATCGCTTCTATATTCTTTCTAAAACTTGCTATGCGTATGGACTAGGATGTATTGTCAGCTTTAGTCACACATTTTGTGTGTGCTATTCAAGGTTGGCTTATTTGGTTATTGGTGGATTGTCAGCTTTAGTCACACGATTCGTGTGTACTATTCAAGGTTGGCTTATTTAGATACTGTAGTGTGCACCTATAGGTTATTAATACTTCGGAGGTTATCTGAGTATTTATTGGTATTGCGGGGGTTACCCGAATATCTATGTTAGAACGGAGGGTATCCGTGTGTTATGTTGGAGCGGAGGGTATCCGCAGGCTTTTAGTGAATCCTTAGTCTAGCTAGCAAGCGTTTTGCGTATATGTCCACTATATTGTTAGATGAATTTAAACCTATGATCTCACCAGCGAAAGCTGACCTTTAGCACGTTTTCTCAGGTAATTAAGTGATGATACGGATGCATGGATTGGAAGGCTCGGCTAAGGCTCCTGGTTTATGGATCTATTTTTCTAAACTCTGATATTGAATTATGGACCTACTTTTATTTCTTTTGGGCCTAACTCTGGATGATGTTGGGATAAATGTAAACTTTAAAACCCCGTTTTGGTTGCGTTTTTATTATATTTACTTTATCTCGTTCTATTATGTCTTGTGTTGGATACCAATCCCCGTAGCACCCCGAAAGCTTGTTGAGTCTTCTACTGTATCAAATTTTGGGGGTGTTACACCTCTCCTCCATCATGGTTCTGAAAAATGAGTCTAATATCGCCAAGTATTTCTTGTAACTTCAATCATGGCGAAGAACCAAAGATTCAATCATAATCCTTTTGAATCTTGAGTGATGATCAAAATCATGAATTGTTGTGTTGTTTGATTCCTCGTCGCTCTGATACCAATTGATAATCTTTACACAGGTCTAATCTTTAGGTTTCCAGGATCATCAATAATCAAACAAGCATCATGTATGAACCATCATCAAGAATAATATATGAACAAGAGAGTGGGTTTGAACCCTTGAATAAATTGATATATAATGAAACGTGGGTTAACATTTGTTTACAGGATCCTATTCTATATATATTGAATGAAACGATGTGTATGAAGCAACACAATGTTTCTAAACCTACTGACTCTAACCGACACAACCCTAAAACTAAATAACTGCCTAACTGTCAAACTTATGGGCTTGTTTGGGTTAATAAGGTTCGACCCATAAGCAGACTTGGCAATTCGACCCAAATACAAATTATAACTTACAAATTATAATACTAACTAAAAGTCTTAAAACTTAAACACATAAACATTTAAACTAACAACATTAAAGGCTAACACACTGGAATGTAACTAACGATGTCCGTGTCAACTCTTTAACTTGAAATTTGTTCAAAATGGGTCGCGTTAAAAATGGATTAAAAAAGACAAGCCTTTTTCACGGTTAAAAGTGGATTATGGTTGGGTTTAGCTGATATGCTGGTCAACTATGTTAACTTACCTAGGCATATTACACACAAATCAGGTGTCCAAATACAGTAGTACATTACTGGATTGGAGTATCAGTAAGTTTAGCCTCTTTGAGGACCGACTTAAATATTAAAATTTAAACTACGTAGTCTACCCCTGTGAAATTGCTTTATTTTAGAGGTAACAATCCCGACCTGCTTACTTAAAGTAGATACGCTTATTTGGGTCAAGTTTAACTTCTAACAGGTAAAATATAAAAGCGTAGCTAATAGGAATCAGGCTTAAAATAGAAAATAAGCGTACATAGATTAAAAAACTTCCAAAGGTAGCTACTTGACGTAGTCGAAGTGTTGACTGTATTATGGGTTATGTCGTAGTCACATATTGTGGCCATTGTTGGAAAATTTAGTGCACTTGAGGGATTAATTCACACCTGGTAATGGGTTTGGAGGTACGGAGTGTACATCCATTTGGTCACTGAATCCCCTGACTCAATAGTGGTTATGTATTGATTCTGCTGATAGCATGAATCTGTTTCTACTGATAGTGTGATTCTACTGACAGTAGATTCTGCTGCTAGTGTTATTGTTTCCACTGATGTATTAACATTACCACTTTTAGTGTTATTGTTTCCACTGATAACCACTGATTCCTACTATTATGGAAAGTATTATGTTATAATTAATGGGCCGTTAATTATACATAATTCCATGGGCTAGGGTTTGAGTATTCTCTATTATAAATAAAGGTCATAACATTCTGCATGAGGACGATCAACACAAACCCTAAACATTTGAATACGATTCTGTTCTTGATTTGTGCCTAAAACAAGAACATCACTTGGTCTTATCCCATAGAGATATTCGTGTAACCCAGGCATAGGGTCGAATAGTTTATATTGGAAAGTGATAACACGATTTCAAGTGAATATCCGGTACCTTATTGATTATCTTAACCCTAATCTGGGAACTTGTTAACACATAATAACTAACAATCAATAGAAACTATTAGTGATAATCAATGGCTGCTGCTATGAGACAAATGGCTGCTAACTTTTCCAAGTTGGAAAAGTTTGAAGGTGTTGATTTCAGAAGATGGCAAAAGAAGATGCACTTCTTGTTGTCAAGTATGAATGTGGTTTATGTTCTGACAACTGAGATTCCAGAAGATTTTGGAGATGATGCTACTATGGATCAGATGAGGGCAAGAAGCAAATGAGAGAATGATGATTATGTTTGCATAGATTTAATTCTCAATGGTATGCCTGATTCTCTATTTGATATTTATCAGAATGTTGAAACTTCTCAAGAACTATGGGATTCCTTGGAAGCCAAATATATGGCTGAGGATGCATCAAGTAAGAAGTTCCTTGTAAGTAATTTTAACAATTACAAAATGGTTGATTCTAGACCTGTCATGGAACAATACAATGAACTTCTTAGTATACTTGGTCGATTCACACAACACAAGATGAACATGGATGAGGCTATTTCAGTCTCTTGTATCATCGATAAACTACCTCCTTTTTGGAAAGATTTCAAACATATGCTGAAACATAAAAAGGAGGAGTTAACTCTTGTTGAGTTGGGCAGTCACTTGCGCATTGAGGATTCACTCAAAGCACAAGACATTGACAAGCCAAAAAGTAGCAATGCTACTGGTCCATCAGTTGTCAATATGGTGGAGCATAACAACTTCTACACGAACAATGACAACAAAGGCAAGCGTAAGCATCAAGATAACACCAAATCTGATATTAACAAGAAACCAAAAGTGACTTGTTGGAAGTGTGGTAAAACTGGACACTTTAGGAAGGATTGTAAAGGTGTAAAGATTGGCAATAAAACCAATGGATCAGGCACAAGTGGAGGGAATGGTAACACCAATTCTCTGAAAGGTCAGAATATAATTAATAAGTCTTTTGAGATTTATTATGTTACATATATATCTGAAATTTATTTTGTGCAGGATGATTATGTTGCTTGGAGGGTTGAATCTGGTGTAACAATTCATGTGTGTAAAGATAGAAGCTGGTTCAAGACTTATGAGTCAATGAATGATGGTTCTATTCTTCATATGGGAAACGAGTCAACTGCCCTGGTGCATGGAAAAGGATGTGTTGATTTGAAGTTTAGTTCTGGAAAGATTGTTTCTTTATTTAATGTTTTACATGTTCCTGATATTAGAAAAAACTTGGTTTCTAGTAGTGTTTTGAATAATTGTGGTTATAAACAAGTGATTGAATCTAATAAGCTTGTTTTATCTAAACATGGTGTGTTTATTGGTTTTGGCTATTTGTGTAATCAAATGTTCAGACTTAATATATGTTGTTTATGATAATGTTAATTATGCCTTTATATCAACCTCTAAACTTAATGATTCAACCTTATGGCATGCAAGACTTGGCCATGTACACTTTAAAAGAATGCTAGATATGTCTAAGGATGGGTTAATTCCAGCCTTTGATATGAACACTGAAAAGTGTAAAACTTGCATGATGACCAAAATAACTAAGAAACCATTTCAAAGTGTAAAACGTGAAACTGAAGTTTTGGAGCTGATTCATAGTGATCTATGTGATCTACATGCTACTCCCTCTTTAGGGAACAAGAAATACTTTGTGACATTTATTGATGATGCTTCTAGGTTTTTTTATGTTTATTTGTTACATACTAAGGATGAAGCATTAGATAAATTTAAAGTATTTAAAACTGAAGTTGAAATGCAACAAGGGTCTCTAATCAAAAGATTCAGGACTGATAGGGGAGGTGAGTACATGGATACTCTGTATTTTCAGTCTGTTGGTATAATCCATGAAACGACTGCTCCCTATACTCCTCAACAAAATGGTATCTTTGAAAGGAAAAACAGGGTGCTGAAGGAGATGGTTAATTCCATGTTGTCCTATTCAGGGCTGAGTCAAGGGTTCTGGGGTGAAGCTATGTTAACAGCTTGCTATTTATTAAATAGGGTTCCCAATAAAAAGAACAAGGTTACCCCTTATGAACTCTGGACTAAAAAGAAACCCAAACTGAATTATCTCAGGGTTTGGGATTGTAGGGCTATTGTAAGACTCCCTGATCCAAAGCAGAAAACTTTGGGTGAAAGAGGCATTGAATGCATCTTTTTTGGATATGCTGAGCATTCCAAGGCATATAGGTTCTATGTTATTGAACCTAATGAATCTGTTTCAATTAACTCAATAATTGAATCAAGAGATGCACTATTTTATGAGAATAGATTCTCATCAGTCCCTAGACCAAGTCAAAGAATTCCAAATGGAACTGATGACATTGGTGTATCAGAAGTCCCTGATGAGGTTGTGGAACAACAACCTGAACCTGAGCTCAGGAAGAGCAAAACGGTCAGGACTCCAAAGTCATTTGGACCTGAGTTTCAATTATACTTAATTGAAGGTACAAGGAGTGAGGTCTCTGACCAATACTGATTCCTCCCGAACCAGCCGGTTTTATCACACAAGCCAACCGCTTGTGAACGGTCAACCGTAACAAAGACCCTGGACAGCCCGGGAGGAAAAGCAATTGTGAACGAGGAGTATAGAATATTCCTAGGTCGTTAAGTCCCAACGAGGTGTGAAATCTGTAATACAACGAATCTGTGTCTAGGTGAAGTTAAATATAAAAACAGGAATCTGACTGACTAACACTAGCAATGTGAATAGTAAATAGCTCTTGTCACAGCTATTTCAGTAAAAACGTACAATCAGAAAACCTAAAATGTAAAAGGATAAACAAACGTACGTTTAGATTCAAATAAACGTAAACGTATAAAAACAAATGAGGAATTATAACAAAAGATGGATTTGCATGCCTTAGAGGCTTAAATGCAAATTAAACAAACTTAAAATATTTATTTATTAATTACAAACTTATTTAAATATTAAGAAAACCTAAAAACCTAAAAATGGGAAAAGTAATAAAAATGTACGTTTAAATTAAATTAAACGTCTACGTACTAAAATAAAACTGAAAACTGATCAATACAAATCCCACAAATGTGAAATTTATATTTTTGTGATCCTAATAATATAAGAAAATTATTTATGAATTAAAATGATTTTTATAAGTACTTATGTAATTACTATTAATTAAAGACTATTTATTTAATATTTAATAATTACCTAAAAATAAGAAAAATCTAAAAAATGCTAAGAGAAATAAAATTAAAACTTAGAAAAGTTTAAAATAATATAAAATAATTTTTGAAACTAAAAATACATTTATTACACAATTATTCTATTTATTATTAATTATTTACTATTATCTAATTACTAAATACTATTATTGATTTATTATAAATACTAAATAAACAAACTAAAATCTGAAACTTTTTACAAAATTCTAAACTAATTATAAGAAGCTAAGAAAAATATAAAAACTATATGTTATTAATAAAAACAAGAAAACTTAATTAAAAACTATTTAAACTTAATTAAACTAATTAAACTAAATTAATTATTATACATATTAAACTGATTTATAAAATTATGAAACTTTTTGTAAACTTACTTAACCATCTCAGGAATCCATAAAAAATATAAAAAGTTTATAAAAATTATAAATAAGCTATTTTAAAAATATATTACTTATTATTTACTAAAACATATTTAAACTATATTAATTATTAAAAATACTATATTAACAGTAAAAAATGTGAAAAAATTACAGAAAGTATATTATATTATTAAGAAGCAAGGAAAAAATTATGAAGCTCATAGCTTATCCAGATAAGCTGTAATAAACCAAACAGCTTGTATAAGCTTATTTGAATAAGCTAAGCTGTTTACTACTATAAGTATAAAAAGGTGCAAATGATAACTGAGAAGTGAGCTAGCCTAGGTGGGTTATGCAGTGAACTTGTCACCAAGGGAACCTAGGTTTGAATCCCATACACAACCTTTTTGCCATTTATTTTATTTTTGGATTTTTCTTTTTGCAAAACTTTATAATAAGCTATAATATTAAACTTTAATAAATGAATACTTATTATATAGGCTAAATAAGTTCTGTACTAGCTTCTTTTCTCCACAGTTACACAAAATAAGCAAATAAGCAATAAAACTTCTAAATAGAAGCTATCACTTAGCTTTAAAATTTGTTTTTGGTTTTTCTTTTTCTAAAACTATCTAAATACTAATATTACACAAGTTTATGGAAATTGGAACTTTACAAACTTAGAAATAAGCAAATTCGTGGCTTATGAGCTTATGCAGTGAGCTTTTGGGCTCACAGCTTAGCTACAAGCTTGGAATAAGCTTGAAAAAGTTATACACATGAAACAAAAGGCACAATAAGATCTATATAAGTCCAATGCACAAGTATAAACAAGAAAATGGACTGAGATAGTGCAAATTGTGTTAGCTTAAGGTTTAGACAGTTTAGCTTTTTGGCTAAACTTGGATTGAGTGAAAGCTTGTAAAAGCTTGGTATAAGCTCCACACAGAAAACAAAAGAGAAAAATATATTTGTACAAGCTTTATAAATAATTATGAACAAGCAAATGTACTGGGATCAGCCAATAAGCTCAAATAAGCCAATAAGCTAATACCAATACATTGCAGTCCCAAACACCCCTGCAGTCAACTTTAGTGGCAATTTAAGCTTAGTGAATAAGCTTCAAAGGCCAAAATGAGAGTTTGAGTAGCAAGCTGAGGTGGTTGGCTTTCCAAAAAAAAACCAAAGTTCATCAAGTGGGGTCCACTGATGAGCTTTTGGAGGGCTTATGAAAAAGGCTTGATTACACTGAATTGCTCAGTGTAATCAAGAATGGGACAAACAAAAAGCTAGTTGCAGCCCTAGTAAATGAGCTGCAACATGGATTTTAAGCACTGGATCTAAAAGAGTAGTGGATAAGCTCCACTTAGAACTAAATCTCATAAGCTGGGTCCAAGTAATGAGCTTTTTGCAAGCTTATGAAGTAGGGTGAGTTTGGTTAAGTATACTGAGTGATCAGCATACTTTTCATTTTGGTGATAAGTTAAACCTATTTGCAGCCCTATCAAATGAGCTGCAAGGGGCAAATTAAGCACTGGATCTAAGAGTGGGGTATATAAGCTTCACATGAAACTAAACCACAAAAGCTCTAGACTACTAATGAGCTTATTAGAAGCTTGTGGAAATGGTGTAAAACCACTTAATGCTCAGTGATTTGTTGTGAGTGGGCAAACAACAAGCTACTATTTAACTTATCAAATAAGCTCACAATAGCTCAACTAGCACAGTGACTATAAGCTTACTTGCTTGGCTTTGTGAAAAGCCAAGCTCACACTCTTAAGCTTAGTGAGGAGCTTGTTATGGGCTTATGAAAAAGTACTCACCTTCACTGTTTGCTTCAGTGAAGGGAGTAAGGTGAAACAAAAAGTTGGGGTTGATTAAGCTATCTAAATAAGCTACAATCTAACAAATAAGCATATACATAACAAATAAGCCACAAAGGCTACACAAATAAGCCAAGTGCACAGAGTATGGTCAAGTCATGAGACTTATGCAAGCTCATGAACTTGACAGATGACTTGTGACACAGGGCAAAAACAAGCATAAATAAGCACTATTTTAAGCTAGTAAAAAGCTAAACTAAAACTTGACAAAAATCATACAGGAAGATAAGCAACAAAACTAAAACATATCATAAGCACAAGTTCTAAAATCTAATATTAAATCCTACACAAAATGATCTATTTAATTCAAAAACATGAAAACTAAAATTTGACTTTTTAAGTTTTATGATCAAAGTTGACTTTGATCAACTTTGATCTGAATTTAATGACTAAATATGACATATTAGACTATGAGAACATGAAACTAACAAATATAAACAACATTTGAACATTTATGCAAGGTTATTAGATCACACAATCTCACAGTACTCAAACCTAGAAGATCAAAGTGTCAATTTTGACTTTCTTGCTTGCTATACCCTTTGATTAACATTTCACTGAGTTATTTAGATCACATATGCAGTACATCAAACCAGAACAACTACAAAAACAACCCTTAACTCAGTGTAACTATCCAATCCAAACAACCCTTAAATGGAACCAAATTAAGTTTTTCATTACATATGACTGTGTAAACTTGATCTATCAAATCCAGAGGACCTAATTAGTCGGATTAGACCTTTTTTAGTATAAACAAATAGTCACAAAAGTCTATACCTATGATTTTCAAAAATAAGCCTTATTGACAGTCAAAATGAAAATTCAAGCATAATCAAATTCCAAAACATGAACAACTAAGATTAAGCTACTTTATCATTAACTAACATCAAATAAACATGAAAACATGAGAATCAAAGCAGATAGATAACTTGAGCAATAAAATGCAAAAATTGTAAAAATGGCTTACAAGTGTATCAAGGCTGAGAACATGAACCCAAGTGACCACAAGTTAATCCTAAGCTTCCCAAGAAGCTCTAAACCAAAGGGCCATCAATAATCCACCCTGCTCCAAGCTTGTACACCATGAACACACTATTTTTGATTTTTCATTGATTTTTCTTGATTTTTAATCTATTTTTGTTTTTCAAAAACTATAACTGATTAATGGTTTCTAAAAGCTTTCAAAGCTTTGTTAGGAGCTTATGTGTGCTATAAGAGTCCAATAAACAACAATAATCAACATGAAATTAAATGACTTGGAATTTAAATGACAATAAAATAAAAACTTTGAAATGTAAAGATAACTTGAAATTTAAGCTGAGAATGAGTTCCATTACTCTAATTTGAGGATCATTACACTAATTAAAACTGTAAATGACAATAATTTAAAGAAAGCAATAAACTACATTACACTACGTGACTATGGCTATCCCAAAGTGCTTATTCCTCTGCTCCAAGTCTTTCTTTTATACCCTCTGAGTTCCTTGGTGACCACTCATAAAATCCCATCACAATTTGTAGCCATTGGATCTCTGCAAATCATCTTGGCCGTTTAAATGCAATTTGGCGCCAAAAGTGGTTCTGGTAGCGTGGAGGGTTTTCAGGGCAATTAATGGGGTTTGGGGTGTTGTGTGAGGTGGAGGGATAAGGTAGGATGAGTGGGGAGCAAGTTGGTGGTGAAACCAGGTATGTGGAAGGTGGTTTGGGTTTGCAGTGGTGAGGGGTGAGGGATGAACAGTTGGGGTGGTTTTGGCGGGGGTTGACCCTGGTTTGACCCTGGTATATTATAGGGTGTGGGGTGGGTAATATTTTTGGGCCAAGGGAGTGGGTTTGTTTGTGTTTGGTTTAATATTAAGGGTCCGGATGGTTTTAGTAGTAACAAAGCCCAAGGACCAAACTTGTACAAACTGAAACTTGAGGGACCTGATTTGCCGATGTTCCAAAATAACTTCAAGGGACCAAACCTGCCATAAAACAATAACACAAGGACCAAAGTTGTATTTTTCCTTTTATTTAAAACTTTAAGGACCTTTTGTGTAATTTTCATAAACTAGAAGGGTTAAACTGTAACATTCCCAAAAGTTTATCAAAATGTTCCAAATTATCATTCATGAATAGTTCAAGGGTAATATTTGTTAGATTTTACTTTTTGAATACCCAGGGACTAATTTTGCCAATTTTGAAACTTGAGGGGTAAAAGTTGCCATTTTGTGTAAACTTTCATCCAGGGATCATTTGTGAATATTTTTGGTTTCCCAAGGACTTAAGTTGACTTTTATTCTATTTGAAACCTTCAGGGACTAGTTTTGACAATTTATGAAATTTGAGGGACTGAAATTGCCAATTATGCAAACTTTATACGTTTTTCATCTGTTTTTGCATATTTTGCATTTGAAACATATAAAACACACTTTTAAGATATTTTAAGTATTTTGATGCATATTTGAGTGTTTTTAGATGTTTTGGCAGCTCAGATTGGTATAAAATGATGAGTATTTAGACACTCATCAATCCCCCACACTAAACTATTGCTAGTCCCTAGCAATCTTTTAAGAAAAACTTAATGGATTTGAAAAACTCTTTACCAAAAGCCATCACTTCTGGAGTAGCCAGATGTAAGAACTGTGGTACACCTGATAACCGTGTGATTTTGAGCAAACCACCAGCTGTCAACGGATTTGATTTGTCTTTACCAAAAGCCGTTTGCTTCTGGACTAGCCAACTCTTGATGGAATAGTCAACATCTTGGTGAGCTGATTACCAATTATGGTTTTTCCACGGTCTTTACCACAAGCCATAATCTTGCGGGCTAGCCAACTCATTCGCTTTATGGGATATGGGGAGTTGAGGAACCATACAATTTTGGGCAAATTGCAAGCCATAAACGGGTTTGAGATATCTTTACCAAGAGCCGTTTGCTCCTGGATTAGCCAATCCTTATGTGTGTTAGACATGGTGGATTGATTACCATTTGTTGTGTTTAGTGTAAAATACTAACACCAAATGAAAAAAATTTAAATTTTGGCCATTTTTGGGGAAAAAGGGCATACAAGGGTATATAAGTGATCAAATTCGCCAGAATTTCCCCCCCACACTTAGAAATGAATATTGTCCTCAATATTCAAAATCCCGGCTATTATGCCGAATCCTTGAACGTAAAAAGATAACATTTAAAGCTAAGTGGGGTAACACAACAATTATTTTATTTTTCTTTATTTACAATTTTTCATTTCATTTTCAAAATATATAAACATGTGGGGCACACCCCCACACTTGAGTGGTACACACGGGTGAAAACCCATGTTAATGCTACTGCTTTTGATTACCAAGTCGCTAGCTTGACTCGACCCCGAATTAAATTGTCCATGGGGAAATAGAGTGGGATTGCCACTTACAGATTGGTTGAGAAATTGGAGTGGGGTCCACTCACAGAATTATGAATATTAAGGTTAGGAGATTATTTTTGGTTTTTATCTTTTATAAATGTTTTTGTATTTTTAGATTTGTATATATATGTACAAAAGAAAGAAAAATTCCTAACAACCGCCCCTCGAAAGGGAATCTGGGTCTGACAGAGCTCAATAACTGTAAACAGCCAACAATCAAATGTTGTAACTGAGGGACTAATCAAACTGGGCAAGTTGTGTGCAAAGGAAAAATGTTTTTGTATTTTATATTGTTTATGAAATGAAATATGATATAGTATATGTAATCACTACCTCCCAGGCTAGTGTCAAGTTTACCACGCTAGCTAATCACTTGTGAATGATTAACTGTAATAAATATGTCCTGACAGCCCCGGAGTTGAATGATAAAGTATATATAATATACATACAAGGATAGATATTTCAACCAAATATAAATTTGTTATACGCAGCACAGCCTCCCCGGCAGCGGCGCCAAATTTTGATTCCTCCCGAACCAGCCGGTTTTATCACACAAGCCAACCGCTTGTGAACGGTCAACCGTAACAAAGACCCTGGACAGCCCGGGAGGAAAAGCAATTGTGAACGAGGAGTATAGAATATTCCTAGGTCGTTAAGTCCCAACGAGGTGTGAAATCTGTAATACAACGAATCTGTGTCTAGGTGAAGTTAAATATAAAAACAGGAATCTGACTGACTAACACTAGCAATGTGAATAGTAAATAGCTCTTGTCACAGCTATTTCAGTAAAAACGTACAATCAGAAAACCTAAAATGTAAAAGGATAAACAAACGTACGTTTAGATTCAAATAAACGTAAACGTATAAAAACAAATGAGGAATTATAACAAAAGATGGATTTGCATGCCTTAGCGGCTTAAATGCAAATTAAACAAACTTAAAATATTTATTTATTAATTACAAACTTATTAAAATATTAAGAAAACCTAAAAACCTAAAAATGTGAAAAGTAATAAAAATGTACGTTTAAATTAAATTAAACGTCTACGTACTAAAATAAAACTGAAAACTGATCAATACAAATCCCACAAATGTGAAATTTATATTTTTGTGATCCTAATAATATAAGAAAATTATTTATGAATTAAAATGATTTTTATAAGTACTTATGTAATTACTATTAATTAAAGACTATTTATTTAATATTTAATAATTACTTAAAAATAAGAAAAATCTAAAAAATGCTTAGAGAAATAAAATTAAAACCTAGAAAAGTTTAAAATAATATAAAATAATTTTTGAAACTAAAAATATATTTATTACACAATTATTCTATTTATTATTAATTATTTACTATTATCTAATTACTAAATACTATTATTGATTTATTATAAATACTAAATAAACAAACTAAAATCTGAAACTTTTTACAAAATTCTAAACTAATTATAAGAAGCTAAGAAAAATATAAAAACTATATGTTATTAATAAAAATAAGAAAACTTAATTAAAAACTATTTAAACTTAATTAAACTAATTAAACTAAATTAATTATTATACATATTAAACTGATTTATAAAATTATGAAACTTTTTATAAACTTACTTAACCATCTCAAGAATCCATAAAAAATATAAAATGTTTATAAAAATTATCAATAAGCTGTTTTAAAAATATATTACTTATTATTTACTAAAACATATTTAAACTATATTAATTATTAAAAATACTATATGAACAGTAAAAAAAATGTGAAAAAATTACAGAAAGTATATTATATTATGAAGAAGCTAGGAAAAAATTATGAAGCTCATAGCTTATCCAGATAAGCTGTAATAAACCAAACAGCTTGTATAAGCTTATTTGAATAAGCTAAGCTGTTTACTACTATAAGTATAAAAAGGTGCAAATGATAACTGAGAAGTGAGCTAGTCTAGGTGGGTTATGCAGTGAACTTGTCACCAAAGGAACCTAGGTTCGAATCCCATACACAACCTTTTTGCCATTTATTTTATTTTTGGATTTTTCTTTTTGCAAAACTTTATAATAAGCTATAATATTAAACTTTAATAAATGAATACTTATTATATAGGCTAAATAAGTTCTGTACTAGCTTCTTTTCTCCACAGTTACACAAAATAAGCAAATAAGCAATAAAACTTCTAAATAGAAGCTATCACTTAGCTTTAAAATTTGTTTTTGGTTTTTCTTTTTCTAAAACTATCTAAATACTAATATTACACAAGTTTATGGAAATTGGAACTTTACAAACTTAGAAATAAGCAAATTCGTGGCTTATGAGCTTATGCAGTGAGCTTTTGGGCTCACAGCTTAGCTACAAGCTTGGAATAAGCTTGAAAAAGCTATACACATGAAACAAAAGGCACAATAAGATCTATATAAGTCCAATGCACAAGTATAAACAAGAAAATGGACTGAGATAGTGCAAATTGTGTTAGCTTAAGGTTTAGACAGTTTAGCTTTTTGGCTAAACTTGGATTGAGTGAAAGCTTGTAAAAGCTTGGTATAAGCTCCACACAGAAAACAAAAGAGAAAAATATATTTGTACAAGCTTTATAAATAATTATGAACAAGCAAATGTACTGGGATCAGCCAATAAGCTCAAATAAGCCAATAAGCTAATACCAATACATTGCAGTCCCAAACACCCCTGCAGTCAACTTTAGTGGCAATTTAAGCTTAGTGAATAAGCTTCAAAGGCCAAAATGAGAGTTTGAGTAGCAAGCTGAGGTGGTTAGCTTTCCAAAAAAAGCCAAAGTTCATCAAGTGGGGTCCACTGATGAGCTTTTGGAGGGCTTATAAAAAAGGCTTGATTACACTGAATTGCTCAGTGTAATCAAGAATGGGACAAACAAAAAGCTAGTTGCAGCCCTAGTAAATGAGCTGCAACATGGATTTTAAGCACTGGATCTAAAAGACTAGTGGATAAGCTCCACTTAGAACTAAATCTCATAAGCTGGGTCCAAGTAATGAGCTTTTTGCAAGCTTATGAAGTAGGGTGAGTTTGGTTAAGTATACTGAGTGATCAACATACTTTTCATTTTGGTGATAAGTTAAAGCTATTTGCAGCCCTATCAAATGAGCTGCAAGGGGTAAATTAAGCACTGGGTCTAAGAGTGGGGTATATAAGCTTCACATGAAACTAAACCACAAAAGCTCTAGACTACTAATGAGCTTATTAGAAGCTTGTGGAAATGGTGTAAAACCACTTAATGCTCAGTGATTTGTTGTGAGTGGGCAAACAACAAGCTACTATTTAACTTATCAAATAAGCTCACAATAGCTCAACTAGCACTGAGACTATAAGCTGACTTGCTTGGCTTTGTGAAAAGCCAAGCTCACACTCTTAAGCTCAGTGAGGAGCTTGTTATGGGCTTATGAAAAAGTACTCACCTTCATTGTTTGCTTCAGTGAAGGGAGTAAGGTGAAACAAAAAGTTGGGGTTGATTAAGTTATCTAAATAAGCTACAATCTAACAAATAAGCATATACATAACAAATAAGCCACAAAGGCTACACAAATAAGCCAAGTGCACAGAGTATGGTCAAGTCATGAGACTTATGCAAGCTCATGAACTTGACAGATGACTTGTGACACAGGGCAAAAACAAGCATAAATAAGCACTATTTTAAGCTAGTAAAAAGCTAAACTAAAAATTGACAAAAATCATACAGGAAGATAAGCAACAAAACTAAAACATATCATAAGCACAAGTCCTAAAATCTAATATTAAATCCTACACAAAATGATCTATTTAATTCAAAAACATGAAAACTAAAATTTGACTTTTTAAGTTTTATGATCAAAGTTGACTTTGATCAACTTTGATCTGAATTTAATGACTAAATATGACATATTAGACTATGAGAACATGAAACTAACAAATATAAACAACATTTGAACATTTATGCAAGGTTATTAGATCACACAATCTCACAGTACTCAAACCTAGAAGATCAAAGTGTCAATTTTGACTTTCTTGCTTGCTATACCCTTTGATTAACATTTCACTGAGTTATTTAGATCACATATGCAGTACATCAAACCAGAACAACTACAAAAACAACCCTTAACTCAGTGTAACTATCCAATCCAAACAACCCTTAAATGGAACCAAATTAAGTTTTTCATTACATATGACTGTGTAAACTTGATCTATCAAATCCAGATGACCTAATTAGTCAGATTAGACCTTTTTGAGTATAAACAAATAGTCACAAAAGTCTATACCTATGATTCAAAAATAAGCCTTATTGACAGTCAAAATGAAAATTCAAGCATAATCAAATTCCAAAACATGAACAACTAAGATTAAGCTACTTTATCATTAACTAACATCAAATAAACATGAAAACATGAGAATCAAAGCAGATAGATAACTTGAGCAATAAAATGCAAAAATTGTAAAAATGGCTTACAAGTGTATCAAGGCTGAGAACATGAACCCAAGTGACCACAAGTTAATCCTAAGCTTCCCAAGAAGCTCTAAACCAAAGGGCCATCAATAATCCACCCTGATCCAAGCTTGTACACCATGAACACACTATTTTTGATTTTTCATTGATTTTTCTTGATTTTTAATCTATTTTTGTTTTTCAAAAACTATAACTGATTAATGGTTTCTAAAAGCTTTCAAAGCTTTGTCAGGAGCTTATGTGTGCTATAAGAGTCCAATAAACAACAATAATCAACATGAAATTAAATGACTTGGAATTTAAATGACAATAAAATAAAAACTTTGAAATGTAAAGATAACTTGAAATTTAAACTGAGACTGAGTTCCATTACACTAATTTGAGGATCATTACACTAATTAAAACTGTAAATGACAATAATTTAAAGAAAGCAATAAACTACATTACACTACGTGACTATGGCTATCCCAAAGTGCTTATTCCTCTGCTCCAAGTCTTTCTTTTATACCCTCTGAGTTCCTTGGTGACCACTCATAAAATCCCATCACAATTTGTAGCCATTGGATCTCTGCAAATCATCTTGGCCGTTTAAATGCAATTTGGCGCCAAAAGTGGTTCTGGTAGCGTGGAGGGTTTTCAGGGCAATTAATGGGGTTTGGGGTGTTGTGTGAGGTGGAGGGATAAGGTAGGATGAGTGGGGAGCAAGTTGGTGGTGAAACTAGGTATGTGGAAGGTGGTTTGGGTTTGTAGTGGTGAGGGGTGAGGGATGAACAGTTGGGGTGGTTTTGGCGGGGGTTGACCCTAGTTTGACCCTGGTATATTATAGGGTGTGGGCTGGGTAATATTTTTGGGCCAAGGGAGTGGGTTTGTTTGTGTTTGGTTTAATATTAAGGGTCCGGATGGTTTTAGTAGTAACAAAGCCCAAGGACCAAACTTGTACAAACTGAAACTTGAGGGACCTGATTTGCCAATGTTCCAAAATAACTTCAAGGGACCAAACCTGCCATAAAACAATAACACAAGGACCAAAGTTGTATTTTTCCTTTTATTTAAAACTTTAAGGACCTTTTGTGTAATTTTCTGAAACTAGAAGGGTTAAACTGTAACATTCCCAAAAGTTTATCAAAATGTTCCAAATTATCATTCATGAATAGTTCAAGGGTAATATTTGTTAGATTTTACTTTTTGAATACCCAGGGACTAATTTTGCCAATTTTGAAACTTGAGGGGTAAAAGTTGCCATTTTGTGTAAACTTTCATCCAGGGATCATTTGTGAATATTTTTGGTTTCCCAAGGACTTAAGTTGACTTTTATTCTATTTGAAACCTTCAGGGACTAGTTTTGACAATTTATGAAACTTGAGGGACTGAAACTGCCAATTATGCAAACTTTATACGTTTTTCATCTGTTTTTGCATATTTTGCATTTGAAACATATAAAACACACTTTTAAGATATTTTAAGTATTTTGATGCATATTTGAGTGTTTTTGGATGTTTTGGCAGCTCAGATTGGTATAAAATGATGAGTATTTAGACACTCATCAAATACTCTTATTGCTTTATTATTGAGGATGATCCCAAAACATTTGAAGAAGCAATGAAGTCCCAGGATGTTGCTTTCTGGAAAGAAGCAATTAATGATGAGATGGACTCTATCATGGGCAATAACACTTATGTGTTGACTGATCTACCACCTGGTTGCAAACCTCTAGGTAGCAAATGGATTTTCAAAAAGAAAATGAAGGTAGATGGAACTGTTGAAAAGTTCAAGGCAAGACTAGTTATTCAGGGCTTTAGACAAAAGTTAGGAATAGACTATTTTGATACTTATGCTCCTGTGGCTTGTATCAGTACCATAAGATTGCTGATTGCTTTGGCATCAATTCACAATCTGATTATTCATCAGATGGATGTGAAGACAGCTTTCTTGAATGGTGACTTAGATGAGGAAGTTTATATGAACCAACCTCAGGGCTTCATCATGCCTGGCAATGAAAACAAGGTGTGTAAACTGATTAAGTCTCTTTATGGACTAAAACAGGCACCTAAGAAATGGCATCAAAAGTTTGATGAAGTGGTTTTGTCTAGTGGTTATTTACTTAATTAGGCTGACAAATGTGTATATAGCAAATTTGATGAATCTGGTAAAGGAATCATCATTTGTCTATATGTTGATGACATGTTGATCTTTGGCACTAACCAAAATCAAGTTAACCTTACAAAGGCATTTTTGTCATCAAAGTTCTCCAAGAAGGATATGGGGGAGGCTGATGTTATCCTTGGTATTAGGATTAAACATGAAAGTAACAAAATTTCTATCTCTCAGTCTCATTACATTGAGAAGGTGTTAAGGAAATTTAATTACTTTGATTGTACTCCAGTGAGTACTCCCATGGATACAAGTGAGAAGCTAATGCCTAATACTGGCAAAGCTGTATCTCAACTTGAGTATTCTAGGGTGATTGGCTGCTTGATGTATGCCATGACTTGTACAAGACCTGATATTGCTTTTGCTGTGGGTAAACTGAGCAGGTATACTAGTAATCCTAGTGCTCATCACTGGCAAGCAATTCAGAGGGTTTTTAAGTATTTGAAGAGAACTATGGATTATAGTCTCTCATATACTGGTTATCCTTTAGTATTAGAAGGATACACTTATGCAAGTTGGATCAGTAACACTAAAGACAATTCGTCTACTAGTGGCTGGGTATTCCTACTTGGTGGAGGTGCAATTTCTTGAGCATCCAAGAAACAAACTTGCATCACCAGTTCAACCATGGAATCTGAATTTGTGGCTTTAGTAGCTGCTGGCAAAGAAGCTGAATGGTTGAAAAACTTGCTTCTTGAGATTCCATTGCGGCCTAAACCTATAGCACCTATTTTTATCCGGTGTGATAGTGCTGCTACATTGGCAAAGGCTTATAGCCAGATGTACAATGGGAAGTCTAGACACTTAGGTGTCAGGCATAGCATGATTCGTGAACTTATCATGAATGGGGTGATATCTTTAGAGTTTGTTAAATCTCAACAAAACTTAGCTGATCACTTGACGAAGGGTTTGGCTAGAGACTTGGTTTTGAAGTCTGCTAAAGGGATGGGTTTAAGTCCAACTTAGTCACTGAATGCAAAGACACCCAACTCCCTCCTGAGGAAACTTGGGAGCTGAGTTCAATGTGGAAAGCTGAACATTTAGAGGACTGGAGCACATGTTTATTGTCATCCCAAGGTTGTGCTTAGAACTTGCTGAAAAGGAGGATGCAGTCTTTACTTCTCAATGGTTAATTTCTTTGAAAAAAGTGCTAAGCAGGAGCATGAATAAAGAGGAACCACCTATGTAAATGTTGAAGTTTTGCCACTTCAGGAAGCTTTGGACTTTTAGCTTTTATAACATTTATGAATTGGATATGGACACATGGCTTGTATAGTGTCAGGTTTATTTAAGTGTTTGAAAATGTATGTGTATTTTATCTTCAGGTATTCAAATGGGTTGAAGGGTTCAATTCTTAGAACACCCTGATTCTCGAATATTTGAACGTGTAATATACTAAGATGAGAATTCAATCTTCAAGATATTTTCATTTATGCATATATTTTGTTTTGTGTTTAATTTTTCATGCAAAGGAAGTGAACTAAATTTGGGGAGGATTGTTGGAAAATTTAGTGCACTTGAGGGATTAATTCACACCTGGTAATGGGTTTGGAGGTACGGAGTGTACACCCATTTGGTCACTGAATCCCCTGACTCAATAGTGGTTATGTATTGATTCTGCTGATAGCATGAATCTGTTTCTACTGATAGTGTGATTCTACTGACAGTGGATTCTGCTGCTAGTTTCCACTGCTAGTGTTATTGTTTCCACTGATGTGTTAACATTACCATTGCTAGTGTTATTGTTTCCACTGATAACCACTGATTCCTACTATTATGGAAAGTATTATGTTATAATTAATGGGCCGTTAATTATACATAATTCCATGGGCTAGGGTTTGAGTATTCTCTATTATAAATAGAGGTCATAACATTCTGCATGAGGACGATCAACATAAACCCTAAACACTTGAATACGATTCTGTTCCTGATTTGTGCCTAAAACAAGAACATCACTTGGTCTTATCCCATAGAGATATTCGTGTAACCCAGGAATAGGGTCGAATAGTTTCTATTGGAAAGTGATAACACGATTTCAAGTGAATATCCGGTACCTTATTGATTATCTTAACACTAATCTGGGAACTTGTTAACACATAATAACTAACAGCCATTTGTGGTTTTGTTCGGTTGGTTAGCTTCTAGGTAATTCTTAAAACATGTTCGTCTATAATTAGTTATGAATTGTGTTATTCAGTGTAACATATACGTTTCAGGTTCTCAGGCTTAATCTCAGTGGTCGTGTTTCAGGTTCAAGATATGAAGGTGAAAGGTTCGTTAGGTGAAGTTGCGCTGTCATGTGCACGTGATATAATTGTGTAAGTTTTGAGATCTTTAAAGCTTTGTTTTTTTGCCATCCGGGTGTTAGGATTAATGGTGGTTGGTTTAACTTGCCAGGTACCCCCGTATACGAAAATTAAGTCAACAGTGACGCCCGAATAACATTAAAAACCATAGTTGCTGTGGACGTATGGTCCGGACTGGGCCAGGAATGGGTCAGGCCCGGCAGACAGCGACCCACTCTACGCCTAAACCCTAATTCCATGCCTTATAAATATAGGGCTGGGATTCTCTTTTTAAACACAATAGAACATAACAGGTTACTCTAAACCTAACTCTTCTATGCTATATCGCACCAATACTAACTTGACCGTCGGAGGTGGATCTCGGGGCTACGGCCTCGAGTCCACTCCTAACGGGTTCTCTTTGTTGACAGGTCTACTCAGGGCTCGAGAAGACGACGAACGGCCCAGGGAGAGTCGTCAAATCCAGCCCGCGCCAGATTATGTTTCAACATATTGGCGCCATCCGTGGGACCATGACTACGACAAGTATCATGCTCTCACATCACCGGAAAGCAACCACGAGTTCAAAAGCCGGTAACTTTAAAACTTTGTATTTTTTGGGTTGCACTTTAAAACCCGGCCGATGCGGTAACTCTTTATTTTCTCTTAGTACACGATAGAAAGTAAAAAACCATAACACAGTTATTGAATTTGATCAACATATACGGCAACATAAATATAACAAAGTTATATTGACTTTGAGACCTGCGCACTATTTAATTTGTCTTTTTGTCGCATTAGGCCGTGGGAGACAATCTCACAAAGTTATATTGATTTTGTTATACGTAGCATATAAATATAAATACTTATTTAAGTCAATTATTTCTAAAATTTAAAAAGATATGTTATCAATCGGTAAGATATGTCTTTTAAATTTAAAAAGATATCCCAATATCTTTTAAATATTCAGAAGATTTTAGGTAAATCTTTTAACTTGGTAAACACGATTTTACCTATAACCGCACTAAATCCGCATGATCGGACCTACTTTATTTTTTAGCCGCGAACAACGCAGTCACGATAAATCTACCCGCGTTAGACCGTGCGTTCGGACATCATCGCAGATTGGCGCCATGAGCGCACTGTCACGTACAGGCACCACGATGCTAGTCAATCGCCATGAGCGCACTGGACAAAAGTCGTGGTCATCTGCGATCATCCACAAACGTTATGCGGTCACGATACATCCATCTGCGTCTGTACGTGCGATTGAAACTATTAGTCGCGGTCACGGTGTGTCCATCCACGCCATTGTTTTTATTATAATAAAAAAGAAAAAGATCAATCAATCGCCTTGAGCGCACTGCGTTCGTAGATTAGCTACGTGCTACTTCTCTTATATAGTTTGTAAAACCTCACGATAGGTGTAATTCGCACTGCTACTTCTCTTATGTGTTAATTTCATATGCTATGTGCTATATATTGCTTCACGCTAATCTTTTACTTCATTAGGTTTTATATGTTGCGATTCGCGGCATATACTTCTAATATTTGCATTAAGTGTTTTTCAGGATTTGAATAACTAAGTTTAAATGCTCCTACACGAGTAGCACCATCAAACTTGGGGGGCTACCAGGGTATATAATACCACTGTTTCCGTACAAGTCACGCAGGCATATTTGGAAGCAGATCGTACGTAAGAGGTATTGCAAGCCCGTTACAAAGACGGATTTAAATATTCGCACCATCTTGCCGCATGGGAGACGTCCTCTGTCGGTTGTAAAGAAGAATGTAATGTTCGCACACAGCGCGCATCCTTTTCGCGACAGCGCGCATTTCTGCCACAGAAGCACGTCTTCTGTCGCACCATGCTGCATCGCTACTGGTACAAAAGGTACGCCCTTACCCAGGATGCAGCATACGAGATCCACCTTCACCATTGTGAGACAATCAAAATCGCAATCCCAGTGCGCACTGTCGCATGTGGGCTGCGCAGTATGGTCCGCCCCATGTGCACACAAGTTGCGCACACATGGGCCATGTCGTCATGGTTGATTGGGCCTACGCGGCCATGAACAGAACTTAAGTCTAGCATAACATAGCCACGCACTATATCATACTAAACTTGGGGGGCTTGTGGACGTATGGTCCGGACTGGGCAAGGAATGGGTCAGGCCTGGCAGACAGCGGCCCACTCTACGCCTAAACCCTAATTCCATGCCTTATAAATATAGGGCTGGGATTCTCTTCTTAAACACAATAGAACATAACAGGTTACTCAAAACCTAACTCTTCTATGCTATATCGCACCAATACTAACTTGACCGTCGGAGGTGGATCCCGGGGCTACGGCATCGGGTCCACTCCTAACGGGTTCTCTTTGTTGACAGGTCTACTCAAGGCTTGAGAAGACGACGAACGGCCCAGGGAGAGTCGTCAAATCCAGCCCGCGACAGATTATGCATCAACAATTGCTAACTGTAAGTCATTTGTAGATCATATGCAGCTTTTATATTAATGGCAAACAAAAGATTTGCGTCGCCACAATTCTTTTAGAGCCTTTTTTACATTCTTGGTATAAGATATAAACGATGGTTGAAGGTATGATAATCGATGAATTTATAGATACGTTGCTGCCCAATGAAGTTGCCGTATGCATTACGGCTCCTTACCAATTGTTTAATTCTCAAGTATCATATATCACATTGTTGGAATCAAAGTGTTTTATTAAATTTACTTAAAAAAAATACCGTGCAATAATCAACGACGTAAACAACGCCCTGCCGCACTACAACAACCTGGTGGTTTAAAATGTTAGTCCTACAAAGCTAAATTCTTATATTCGTGCAACGCTTAAGTATTATACTTTATTTATGCAAAATCCCCCCCCCCCCCCCTTCAAAAAACAGGCCCGCCCGCAACGCGGCGGACCGCTGCAATTATCGTTTGATTTAAACTCCGTACCCATTTAATCATTTACAAAACTTGTTCTGATTTTCTTTTTTCTTTTTTTTTCTTTCTTTTTTTTTTTTAATTTTTGGTCATTACTATATATTAAATACGGTCGATTCGGTGCAATTTGATTGGTTCCGGTATTCAATCCCTTATTTCGCAGGCCCAGTTCAATACACTATAAACAAAAGCCCAAAAAAATACAAGTAAAAATACAAAGCCCAAAAAACTCTAGGACTAGATATTAGGCTGATGAATTTTTTGGAGTATAACAATCAACAAATGAGCGTGGTCAACCAGCACTATAAAATTTGTTCTTATTTCGAGCTCACAATATACATCACACACTAAACACATTGTATAAAACGCTTGCCCATCTACGTGCATGATCAATGGCCCGCCGTAACGCAGCGGACCGACGCCGTCCTCGTTTAAAATTAAATGTGGTAATTCATGTCAATTTCAAATCTGGCAATGACTTGGAAGTTGGAACAGCCAAAACTTAACCCAACTGTTTTAAGTAATTGGGTTAATAGGTCTAGGCCTAAGATCCACTCTTAGTACAAGCATGTTGGCTTCAATTAAAATACAGTACTTTCTTCTTCCTAAATTATTTGTTCTAGTTATCTCAAATTAATTATTTAATACTATAAAAAGTAAATAAAAAAAATTATATTTGATCGAATTTACCATATTATTTAAAGTTATTATTACAAATTTTAAAGCATTAACTAAGTAGTTAAAGGTAAAACAATTATTAGCAAAAAGTAATAAAAAGAAAACAATAATTTTTATTCATTTTTCTAAACTCATTTTTAATGCAAATTAAAACATACGACTAATACATACTCACACAATAACAACTCTCGCTTTCGTCCTTTACAGGACTTGAATACACAACCTTTTGATTGATGTCGAGTGACAATTGTTAAACCTAAACATAGTTTTCGTTAAAACTGACCTCTAATGATCCAACCGATTTTTGTTGAACCAGCCGGATTAACTTGTGTTTTAAAACATTGCCTTTAAAATGAGTATTGTATACTTCTTCGTTAAAAATTAAAAGCATCTAGCAAAACGCATTTAAAAATATTCCATAATTTAAATAGCAAGAATTTTACTTTCTTTAAAATGAGTATTCAAACTTTTGATATAAGAACATTCAAATAGCAAAAGTCAAATCAAAAATTTTACAACTTGAATTTAGTGATTGTTTTGATATCTTGGTTAACCAAATAATTTATCAGTCACACCATATTTGACATATGTTATCAATTTTGATACGATAACATGACATGATAAAATAGCATATATCATATAGGGCGCAATGTAATTTGAAATGTGTGCATATAATTACTTTTTACCCTTCTTATTTTAATTATTCTTCTTACTTAATCTCTTCCCTCAACAACGTATATTATTTTTAGCAAAAATAGTTGTAGTCGAAGGTAAAGTTTATTGGAACCGGAGTAGTTGTAAATTTTAACTTTATATATATGTAAAATTAAAGATAGAGGTACATGTAATTAGTCTCACAAAAAGCTCAACCTTCTTTCAGTGGTGTTTTTCTAAAAAAAAAGAAAAAATATCTCACATACAACTAGACCAAAGGCTTTAGGTTTCATGTTGACAAAATCTTACAAATAAGAAAACTCGGAAAAGGATACAAATATAACTCAATGATATGGGAAAATCGCAAATTACAGATATATGATATCATACAACCAAATCGAATACCTCTTACGAATGTTCAAACATAATTGTAGATCATAACATGCATATTTATTTTATTGTAAAACAGCTTAATTATGAGCTTATTGAAATGAAATATCTGCATCAATTTCGGCCATGACATCGTTAGGCTCGGTCACTAGCGTGCCAATTAAATAAATATGTTTCTGTTGAGGAATTTTGCTTATTTTGTTCAACTCATCCTCAGTAAGTGACCAATCGAATATGTCTAAGTTTTGTTGCATCCTCTCTTTGTTCAAACTCATTACTACGAAACTGACTCCTTGCTCGTATATCCATCTTAGAGCAATCTGCATGACATGCAATAGAATAATATCAATACATGCATGAACTTACATATTGAAAATAGAAGAATAAATAAGATTACCTGAGCTATAGTCTTGCCTTTGGCCTTGGCAATATCTTGAAGAACATCACTTTCCATGACGCGGTTGTGTCCCCTTTGAATGCCAGATGCACCTAAAGGGGAGTAACCGGTAAGAAGAATATCATTCCTTTTGCAGAAGTCATTAAGCCCTTTTTGCTGCCAAAGTGGGTTCATCTCGACCTTCAAATTTGCACATGAAGAACATTTATGAGATACACAAGAAAGTGTGTCTTACTTATCAGGAAATAGTAGATAGATCACCTGGTTGACAGCAGGAGGGATTTTAGCAAAGGAAAGTATCTCATCAATCAATCGTGGACCAAAATTGCTAACGCGAATGGATTTGGTTAGTCCGAGATCTTGACACTTCTCCATACCTTCCCAGACATCCTTGATATTGATAGCGGCAATGCACTCTTTTGGAACCGGGCCTTTCCACTCGTCTATGTGTAGTTGGATTGGCCAATGTATTAGATACAAATCTACGTACTCTAATCCCAAATCCCTACGTCAACTCATAAACCATTAATATTTAGTTCCAATTGTGGTGTTGATTAAGCTCGTTTAGCTTCAATATATAACCAATTAACGCAAGAACCATATACTCTATATGGTCAAGTTACCATGACTAGATATTGTCCTTTTTCCCCGTAAATAACTAGTAGATCAAAAGAAATGAAAAAAGTAACTTACTCGAGACTTTGCTTCATGGCTGGTACCACAAGGTGACCCTGGGTAGAGTTACACCACAGTTTGGTTGTAATAAAAAGATCTGCCCGAGACTTAATGAGACCGAGAATTAGAGCTTCTTTGATGGCTTCTCCGAGAGCTTTCTCTGTTTGGTAGAGTGAAGCCGTGTCAAAATGGCGATAACCAACCTTGATCGCCTCAATTATCCCCGCCTTTACCTGATCATGGCCTTCTGCTAGTGTCGCTGTTCCCATTCCAATTAGAGGAATGGTTTGACGACCATCAGAAGAGGTTATGGTCGTGTATGGAATACTTACCATTATTCCTAAACTTCTATTTTGTCACAAGTTGTAGCATGTGAATTTTACTATATATATAGCTATACGAGATTGTGATAGTTATTGCTGGACCCATTACTTTGTTTTGGCATTGAATCATCAACCTTAATGACGGATTGGCATACGCAATCAACTACGTAAGTACCTTTTGTTAGAGTTTATGGATAAATATTAACAAGTATATGTCTAGTATCGAACTCGAGACCACAGGATTGTACACTTTACGTATGAGAATTAAAGTTAAATAATTAAATATAAAAAGTTACATTTAATTATTAATTACACAAAACAAATAAAGAATGTTAGTAATTAACGAAAATTGACTAATGTTCAAAGATAAGGACCAAGGATAAAAAATAAAGAACAAGGAGGATCTAGAACACAAGCCCTAACGTGTTCCCTAAGTTTTGTTATC
Organism: Artemisia argyi; assembly: GCA_030686995.1. Taxonomy (NCBI): domain Eukaryota; kingdom Viridiplantae; phylum Streptophyta; class Magnoliopsida; order Asterales; family Asteraceae; genus Artemisia; species Artemisia argyi. The sequence goes on from CM060705.1 coordinate 181,042,123, forward strand.
CTATAAAAGCAAGGTCAAGAGTTTATTTTGATAGCTCTCTTGTACACGTTAATTTTATTTAACAAACTATTGCTACTTGCTTTTGTCGACAAGAATCACTGTAACATATATACATCATGTATAGTATATTATATGATTCTCTTTTCTTTTCTTTGACTTCTGTGATCGACATCAACAAGACAACAACAATATCATAAATGTTTTGATGATTTGTTTTAATTCGGTCGAATGGTTTTGTTTTTTTTAAAACAAAAATTGTTTTGTGTATTATTTAAACTAGCATTTACTTTAATTCGTTAATAGTACGTGTGTACAAGAACGTGGTACAATCACACTATTGATTGTATCTTGGATCGATTAACAAAACGGTAAGGGGTTAATCATTGATCCTTATAAACCCTAATTAGGGTTCATCCAATTGTTCAAGATTATTGAAGTTTGATTCTTGTTTTGCTAGAATCACTAAAGGTACGTTCCTATTTAATTTATGTTAATCTTTTATATGTTATAGATGTTCCTACGTTTTCGCATATGTGTTTACCTATTTATATGATTGTCATGATACTTATATTCTAACAGTGGTATCACGAGCTTGCTATAACAGGTAATCGATTACATAAAATACATAAAAAATGAATTTTGATTGTTTTAGATACATGTTAGGTTGTTTTTTTTTTATAGATCTAGGGTTCTTTATATTTCCTAAACCCTAAAAATTTGGGGGGGGAGGGGGGGGGGGGGTCGATTACCTCTTTATCCAAATTAGGGTTTGTGGTTTTTAATATTAATTGGATTAGAAACCCTAGGTTGCCTACATGTTTATGTGTTAATTGGGTGTATCCTTGACCTAATTGATAATTGTTATGCTTTGATCCATGATGAAACATGCATGTTAGTCATGGGTTATTAATTGTTTTAATTGTTAAGCCTTGTCACATGTTTAGATTGATCTATATTGGGGAAGACCCCATAATTATTAAAATCAATTTATGTGCTATGTGGTATGTGATTGACTTTGGCTTACGCAATTGACTTGTCAATATATGTGGCTCACTTCCATTAAGAGGTGAAGGCCCTAGTTAATTATATGCATATTGAAACCTAGAATTGATTTTATTAGGATCTTTTCTAATCAAGATTGCATGTGGCTATGTGTTTCACCTTTATAATTGTTATGATTATTAGTTGTTTTGATTTGTCTTTATTACTTGTTTTATTGTTTATTTGTTTGACATGATTGTAAGCAATAAAAGGGTAATTTTTATAAAGAAAATAATATGGACTAATAATGGTGAAACTTTAAGTGATAAAGATTGAATCTTGCGGAGTCTTATGTGCCAACAACGGTTCACTTCGCACGGTAATTCGCTCCAAGGCGAGACTAGCAAGATTCATACTTTGTTACATGTTTTAAGATTTAATCCAAAAACTTTGACTTGATTGATGTTTTGTACAACATGGTTTTAAAAGTAACTCCTTTAAGACAAATTCATAGTCGTGATAAGAAGGCTTGGAAAAAGCCTTAGAGTCTGCCTTGGTTATCACACTTACGAATACGTCTTAAACAACTTTCTTTTAACTTCATTCTTGTACAATATCATCTTAAGGTAATTTTACCTCAAGTAAAACTTTTTGTATTAATCTTAAGAATTGGTAATAAAAGGTTTTGAAAACTTATGTTATAAAGATGAGTGCATGCATCTTTATACATGTTTTGATTTTCACATCAAAATTTACACCCCAAAATTTAAGTTACATGCCATCTAACTATAAGAAACACTTGAAGTTATTATTTAGTAAACGTGAGACGCAGGCTAAATTCTAATGACAAGGTAAATTTCCGAGTGTGCGTGAGACCACACATGGAGAATTTGCTGTTTCTAAGTTAGACGACTTAATTAAGTTGATGCGTGAGACCTGGAACTTAAGGCATAAGATGGGATGAAACATGCTTACATGACAAATTGATGAATCAATTTGATGTAAATCCCATAATGATCTAGGAATTGGAAAAGTGTTTGCCAATTATTGTTCAACTGATTACCATCTTTTATACTTTCACCACTAGCAGATCAACTGATGTGGTGGAATCTATGTAAAGTTGGATCCTAAATTTTCAAAAAAATATGTTGGTTATATGAATATATCCTTGGGTATTATGTTTTCTTGGAAATATAAATTATCGAAAATACTAAAAATTGAATTTTGTAAATTCTTTTAAATGTATTAATGCAACATTAAAACCGTAAACGTAAGTTATTCTTTTATCAAGTAAATTGATCTACTCCCATATGGGTTCTTTGGTTAGAGTCAATTTTACTAAAAGAATAAACCAAGTCTTCTTTCCATTAGGAGAAGTGTGAGACTTAATCCCATTCTTTCCATAGGATGATTAGAATTATCTAAATTTTAAATACATAACTCATAGCAAAATTTAATAGTAAGATTATTTGCACTTTATGAGTTATTAAATTAGAAGCTAGACTGATTACTGCACAATGGTAAAAGACGAATTAGATTATTTTATCTAGTTGTAAAGATTTGACCATTTAAAGATACTACATACAATTGTTGGAATGGTAGATCGATATAGGAAGAAATTGCATGCCCAGTTTTTTTTTCTTTCAAGTTAAAAGTTTAGGAATGTGATAAATCACATTTACGTAGTAGAATTCATTCTTTTATAACCTAATTAATTGTTACGAACGGGTTTTCTCAAAGATGTATGAAAGTGAATAGCACACTATTTTCTTTCACTGGTTATGAAACACTTACAATGTTGTCGAATTCAGTGGGAGTATTGTGTGTGTATTACTGAATAAGGAATTATAGTAATGATCTCTAATTCAGTGGGAGTTATAAGACTTATTGTATTAATTGTAACTCAGATTATCTCTTGAATGTCTCAAGATAATTACTTTCCAAATATAGACACTAATATTTTCAAGGATAGTCATGTGCGTTTCCTTGATTGATTGAGTAAACTCTATATCTACTAAGTTATGTTAACGACACAAATCATTTTGTTCACATTAACAAACGCGTGCGTGTTGTTTATGTGGTACATGATGTTGTTCCATGCCCAAGTGGGAGAAATTTACATTGTGTGCAAGGTACAACACATAAGAATATGATTTAATGGATTCTCTTAACTGCAAAGTAAGAGACTATAGTTCTAATATGATTAATATACATCTAATCTAAGAAACGCTTAGTGTTGAAATTTAGTAAACATGAGACGCAGGCTAAATATTAACAACAAGGTGAATTTCCATGTGTGCGTGAGACCAACATGGATAATTTACTGTTTCTAAATTAGAAATCTATTAGAACATGTGTCAATATGATAACTAGACAACTTCAACTATAATAATGTATTGTTAGAATGACATAAATAAATGAAGTAAATAAATTAACTTGAATTACTATTGAAACCAAATGGCGGTGTTCAAGAATACTTTAGTTATACATGTTTAGATCTTCTTATAAACATGAAGTCTTTTAAGTATTACAAGACTTATAATAAAGTAAGACGTTAACTTGTTATGTTTTATAAATTAAGACATATACAAGAAGTCATTGAGATGATCAATGATTAATAACGTATAGTGAGATTATAACACATTTATGTTTTGATGAGACATGAAAATGAAGTGACTTGGTCAAAAGCACTTGTGTTTTATAAAGCATGCAATTGGTTTGGAAATACTATTATACCATTAAGTTGACTTAGTTGGAAAATAGGTATACCAAAAGGAATATAGTTATCTTATATATATTGTTAGATCTTCTTACAATATTAATTCTAATTGAAATACTACATTTTATGGTATGTTCATTTAGAGAAATCAAACTCTTGTTAGATTGTTTGATTAAAGATAACTATGACTTCTTTTCTTCCTAAAGTTATCAAGGTTAGAAAATTGAGTATGAATTGTATATACTCAATTAGACTTCTAGAAGATTAATAAGACACTATTGAATTATGAAATGTGGTGAATCACATTAAGTCTTAAAAATTGAAGTTCTGAATTTGTTAAGCTACTTCTGTGTAGGTCATTAACAAAAGAATGTCAGGAACTGTTAATATGTATTTGTAAAGTCCTAAAAGAGAAAATTGAATTGTTGCTCTAATTGCTAAGTATTTATAGATGGTCTATATATATTACTAAAGGTAAGTGGGAGTTTATTACAAAATACATAATCTTCTAAAAACACACTAGTAAAAATCATGATGAGGCTTAACATGTAAATGATAAACCTCAAGATGATGGAATTATCATTCATAGATCCACTTGGATATCTCAGATATTTAATTAATATGCTGACGATTATATGATGTAGTATTACCAAAATAATGAATTGGGTAAACTACTCATAATATGAATGTTATAGATGTTGTTCATAAAGATATTCAAATTTTGAAAATTTGGTTTATCTTAATTCTTAATAGTTAGAGAATGAAGATAAGTTTATTCAAATATTATATAACCCTAGTGGTTTATATCTTTGTGTAGTAATCATATGAACAAAATTGTACACATATCTTAATGCATATCTTATGACCAGATTATTAATCATACTTAAGCAATTAACTATGATTGAATACTCTTTCCTAAGAACATTAATGATACAAAGATAGTAATTGTCATGCTTATTTTCATATATATGAAATTTGACAATGAATATCAAAACTCTTTCTTGAATAATTACTTGAGCGAGGACGATAAGTAATCAAAAGTAGTTTATGAATTCAAGTAAATTTTTGAAAATGTACAAAGTGCAATAATTCATGAATGGATAAATGCATGCATCTAGGAGATTAATCTTATGTTTAATTATTAAAAAGATAATTTCTAAGTATTCCTGAAAGCTAGTGAGAGTATTATGTTTAATTTACTAAATCATATATGTTGTAGAGTAACATTCCATATAAGTAAAATGTTAAGACTTAGTTTGGAATAAAACTTTACTTTAAAGATTTAAAAAATAAAACATACAACCTTGAAACAAAAGTTTATTGTTAAATAAACATGTGCGGTAAATAATTCTAAATAAAATATGGTATATTATTTTAAAAGACTAAATGGATATACATATTTGTAAAGATAGAACATGAATAAAATCTAAGTTTGACTGAAGGATTTTCATGTACATTATATTATTGTTGTATCATGCTTAAATGCATAATGATTTAACAATGTTTTGTGTAATGAATATTCTAATGGAATATATTTGGACTTAGAATAAATGATCCTCAGCCTGGAATTGCTCCAAAATTCTAAGTATGAACAATACGACAAATTGTTGCGTAATTGTTGTAGTTGACAATAAATCTTGAAAGATTGGAAGGTGTCGAACATTACACAATGGATATTAAGTTTACGAAATTTAAAAGAGCATATTGTTGTTTGTATACAATGATGCTGGTTTAATTGAGATGACACTCAATAACTAGTCATGGAAGGATTTTATCCTTAGCCATGTGAACTAGTTGTGCTCAACTAAGAGCATAGTTGCATTATACATTAAAGAATTAGAATACTTTAAACTTTAAAATTGTTTGAAAGTTTAATTGTCATAAATTGGTGATTGAGGATGACACACCATTTATGAAGTATTGTGTGGGAATATCAAGATTGTTGAATGCACACATACAAGAACTTCAATAATTGAATTCTTGAAATAAGTATTCTCAAAATTCCTATAGATCAACGTTAGTTGATTTATGCCTTGTCAACAAGTATGAATGACATGACTTGAGGCATAATTCATTAACTAGAATTATCATGCATTGATCTATTTAGTATTTGGATAAAGGACATTAAGCAATTATTATTTATAATGAATTAAAGTACTTAGTACGTTTGTTTTCATTAATAATAAATTGTGTCCTATATTTGCATGTTTAAATCCGTGAATAACTTATGTTATTCTAAATTGTTCGTTGTCGATTAATGATATGGGAATATCATTAAACTAAGACAAATCTGAGTATTGGTTAGAATATACTTGAAAGTATATTGATACGTTGACATACCAATTTCACATGATATTCAATGAATTGAATATAGGACTTATCCCAACTACATGATTTTACTTTATGGATCTTGTCAGTAAGTAAATCATGAATTTGTTATCCTTAGACTTGAGATACCAGATAAGAGTCATGGATGTAGTGCATTTTTGTGAAGCAATCTACCGCTCACCGTAACAGGGAGTTATAAAGGTTGTTTTCAGAAGTGTTGCAAAGTCCATGGGTTATTCTTGTAGTCAAGAAATAATTTGTTCTTTCAAATTTGTTTTGAAGTTTAATACTGCTGGGCCCCTCGTAGGGTTGACAAGATGTTTGCGTTCGCACGCCCAAAGTCTATCTGGAATACGTTCAGATGTTTTGATAATCTTGTTCAATCATAAACAACGAGAAACAGAATTGTTAATAAAAGAATGACTGAGATCCATATCTTTATTAACGTGGTATTAGTAACAAAAGGATAATAATAATGATGAATCATTAAGGTTTTTCCAGGAGACCTCACTCGAGTTGATCTAGGGGCATTGGCGTGTTGCTAGACGCTAACTAATGTCATTATACTATTAATAGATATCCAAGTGGGAGCTGTTAGAGTTTATGGATAAATATTAACAAGTATATGTCTAGTATCGAACTCGAGACCACGAGATTGCACACTTTATGTATGAGAATTAAAGTTTAATAATTTAATATAAAAAGTTATATTTAATTATTAATTACACAAAACAAATAAAGAATGTTAGTAATTAACAAAAATTGACTAATGTTCAAAGATAAGGACCAAGGATAAAAAAATAGAGAACAAGAAGGATTTAGAACACAAGCCCTAACTTGTTCCCTAAATTTTGTTATCCTATAAAACCAAGGTCAAGGGTTTATTTTGATAGCTCTCTTGTACACGTTAATTTTATTTAACAAACTATTGCTACTTGCTTTTGTCGACAAGAATCACTTTTCTTTGACTTCTGTGATCGACATCAACAAGACAACAACAATATCATAAATGTTTTGATGATTTGTTTTAATTCGGTCGAATGGTTTTGTTTTTTTTAAAACAAAAATTGTTTTGTGTATTATTTAAACTAGCATTTATTTTAATTCGTTAATAGTACGTGTGTACAAGAACGTGGTACAATCACACTATTAATTGTATCTTGGATCGATTAACAAAACGGTAAGGGTTAATCATTGATCCTTATAAACCCTAATTAGGGTTCATCCAATTGTTCAAGATTATTGAAGTTTGATTCTTGTTTTGCTAAAATACTAAAGGTACGTTCCTATTTAATTTATGTTAATCTTTTATATGTTATAGATGTTCCTACGCTTCCACATATTTGTTTACCTATTTATATGATTTTCATGATACTTATATTCTAACACCTTTTAGTCTAAATAAATCACCTTTGAATAACTATTACTATCAAATAAATGTAAAAAAATATTATTTTAATATGGGTTTAGCCATAAAATAGCAACGTACTTTACTAAATGTACTCATTTGGTACGTAAATTAAATGTGTCCTACATTTTATAGCAGAAAATTAAAAGAAGGCAAGTTGATCTCTAGCATTTCATGAAAGAGTTTATATTAGCATGTATTAATAAATTTAAGCTAACATTAGAAGTTCAATTTTACTGGTTTACAAAAAAATAAAATTAATGCCTAAATAAATTATTTACTTAAATTTTCCTGCATTTTGATTGACGTTTACTTATTAAGTTTTCATAGTTTTTGGATTATAGCCATTTAGAGGATCCGAGATATTACAGAAGAACCCTTAGGGCACGTTTGGTAGAGAGAATTTCAGAGAATAGAAATGAAGCAGAGAATATAAATTCAGAGAACAGAAATCAGTAGAGAATTTTGTTCAATTCTAATGTTTGGTAACAACAGAGATTTGACCCGAGAAATGAAAAAAAAAATGTTGATTTTTTAAAAAAAAAAAAAAAAATTTCTAAATAACAATTCTAAAAAAATCTGTTTAAAAAAATTATTTTTTATAAATTGTATTTAAAAAAAACTTATTTTTAAAAAAATTTATTTAAAAAAAATTAATTTATCTTTTTCTAAAATTTATTTTTTATAAAAATTATTTAAAAATTTTTATTTTTTCTAAATAACAATTCTAAAAGAAAAATATTTAAAAAAAAAAAAAAAACCTATTTATTTTGTAAAAAAAAAAAAAAAACACCCCTCAATTCTCCAAATTCTCCACCAAAATTATGTTAACCAAATTACACTACCCAATTCTCTCAAACTCTCTACTAATTTCTCCTCAATTCTCCACTTTTTCTAATTCTCTCTACCAAACAAGAGAATTTGATCAAATTTCATTTCTCTTATTTCTTTTCTCTCTACCAAACGCACCCTTAAGGCTGTTGGATGAATATGTATACAAATTGATTGTTGAATTTGGCAACTGATTTCAATTTATGCATGCACTATTTGTTTATAACTTGGACCATTAGAATGTTAATTGTTACATTTGGCCACATCGGGCATAAGAATCTATATCTAACTATAAATTGAAGATTTCTATTGACATCATTAATTAGTAGTATTTCATTTGGCAGTTTGAAATCAAAATGAAGTTGGCTCATTTGATTTGGCTTACCAGGTACAAGTAACTTGAAACTATTGTTATCACTTTGTGCAACAACGTCACTTTGGAGGCTTTATTTTTGTACTTCAGGTGTTTTATGAAAGTATCGAGTCTAAAATGTGCATCAGGTTCAAGTTATAGGACTATTGGACCTGATGAGTATTTAAATAGAATTGAAAATAGCAAGTTTCCAACTTTTGAAGCCCTTAATCGCCCGGAGTGCGTCACAGTCCCATCTAAAAAAACTTCTTAAATAACTCTTAACTATACTTTACTTACGAGTATAAGTCATGCATGCATGAGAATCTCGAAGTAGATGTCTTTTAGAGTTAGATGAATACAGTTTTGATGATAGACATATAGGTAAAACATAGTGTATTTCGCACAAATAAGCCCTTTTTCATGCAAGCCGAATCACTTTACGAAGTATTTTACTTATGACATGACAAAGGAACTTTGATTAAAGTTCTATCTTTGAATTATCAAGGGCTACACACGGTTTCCTTTTTACAATATACAAAAGTCCATTTACCAAGTAGCAATGACTAGGAAAAGTTTTGGACTATGTTTGTACTATGAATCTCATTTATGTTACAATATTCTACATAGACTCAAAAAGGTGATAAGTTGGAAAGTGATACAGATACAACGCTTGCACAAGTACAAGTGCTCAACCGTGTAAGTTGTGTGTGTTTGATACGAACCCGAACCTAAAGACCCGTCCACTGATGTCGTTTAAGTCCAGTTTCTTAGAAGATTTAGTCATTTAGTTCCTTTATTTTTTACATATGCGTACATGTTGCCATGCACGTTAGTAGTCACTGATTTACAAGGCCGTCCCATTGATTTGGGTGGCCCGGTGCGAAATCACAAATGGAGTCCCCATAAATCACGAAAAGTTAATTATTTTAGAAAATAATTTTTTTTTTTATTTTACGCAATACGTTAACAAAAGTCAAATTCTACGCTACCAAAAAAAACTACTCCCTCCGTCCCAAAATTTAAGTCCAGTTTGACTTTTTGAATCTAACGTTGACCTTAAATATTTTTGATTGTATTACGTAATACTTGATGCAAAATATATAAATGGATTAAGTTTTAAATCTATTTTTATATGATATAATTTTTATCAAGTATTATATAATAAAAATAAAAATATCTATGGTCAAAGTTGGATTTAAAAAGATTTAAAAAGTCAACCTGGACTTAAATTTTGAAACGGAGGTAGTACAAATATTTAGAGTGTTAATAAAGCACAAATACAGCTTTACTCTACAAAAGATGCAACATACTTATTTCTTGAATAGTATCATTCTTTTAGCATTTTTCGTAGCAAAGTTGTCGATCAACATTTCATAATTAACACTTTCTAATATATCATTCTCAATAGCTATCAATGCCAATCCATTAAGTCTCTCTTCTAACATTGTAGACCTCAAGTAAGACTTAAACAATTTTAGTTTTGAGAAACTTCTTTCTGCATATGCCACAGTGACCGGAATAGTCAATAATACTCTATACGCGATTATTGCATTAAGAAAACAATCTACCTCTTTCAGATATCTTAGAACTTCAGTTGGCCCTATACTGTTAGGCAAAAAATTCTTTAGCAGCCTTAACTCCATGTATAGCTCATCTGTGTCGATATCAGATTTATCTTTATTCTTCAATGCAGCTTCAAAACGACTACAGCAAGACTTAAGACTGTCGTTATCATAGAACTTCAACTTGTCCGAAGTAAACACGAAACCAAAGATGTTCTCATATTCTTGGTATTGTTCGAACCTTGTTGTCAGTGAAGCAATTGGTTGGTCAACAATGTACAAGAAATAGTTTACCTTGAATGACTCCTCTGCGGAAAGCAAAGCATCTTGACTATCTAAATTCTCATCAAATTGTTTTCTTCTACGAAATATTTAACAAAGACACTAAAAATCTAAAACATTTATGTATAAAACTATAAATATTAATAGATATATACTAAATTTGAGCCCCTTAAAAAGGGGGCCCGGTGCATTGCACCAGTTGCACACCCTAATCGTCGCTTTAGTTTAGGAGGAAGTGGTCCACCACTCATGCATTGTTTGATTTGTTTCCCATGTTTCATTTAGTCCTAGTATTTAGTCTTCGGTTACTCCTTGTTATTAGGAGGGATCATGGATTTGTTCTTTGGGTATTTAAGCGTCATTGCATAATGGAACAAAGTAGAAGAGAAGAAAATATGTTTAAAGAAGTCTTGTTCTTTTCTTAATTTCTTGAAGAGTTGCTAACTCAATTAGCTATTTATCTTAAAAGATTGACCTCCTCTAACTGGTCTCAATCAGTGTTTCATCAAATGTTGTTTAATGAGTTGATCAATATTTATTTATTTTCCTGTTGTTGCTAAAAAGTTGTTTGATCTTTGTATATGCCTTTAGTTGAAGGTGCTTCAATTAAGCTGCAACTCACATGAACATACATTCTTGGAAGCTCAATGTTGCGACATTTAATTAAGGGGCAATTTCATATATACCCAACTTAAACATTATAATTCCGTACATTTACTTAGCCATCCATTTTTCATCAAAATTAATAAAAAATCGTTTTTCACATTTTTTTGTAAAAATCAAATATCTTGCAAAAGGTAAATCTTCAAGCTACAAAAAATACATAATCGCGACGAGAATTAAATTATCTATCTATAGATATGCAATTTTCTATACTTTCCCGTTATGATAATTTGTCTTAGTGTGAATTCAGGAGTGGCAAACACATGTTCAATTTTTTGTAGAAGATTATTTAGTGTTTGTGTTATTTGGAGGTATTCGAGTTCAAATATTTGAAATCTGTAACTTTTAATACTCCGTAATGTTTTACGCGGAAGAAGCTTAATTAAATAGCAGAAATAGTAAAATCTGTGGATGTGCATCGATCCAAATATTTGGAACGCTACTTGTTTCTTTTGATTGTATGTATGTTATAGTCAATCATGAATGTATTTTATATATGAATATGCCATTGTTTGCGGATAGCATTTTGTTTTGAAATGCATAAGTTTGAGACTAAATGGTAATGGTGGGAGGAAATGCTTAAGTTTGAGACTCAATGTTTATCGACTTAAAGCATGTAATTACTCAGTAGGTTGATGCACTAGTGAGAAGTTAGATATGCAAATCCCTAAAATGCACAGGCGAATTTCGCCACATTGCAAGTTTTTTTTTCCCTCCAGCATATTATACCATGTGTCAGCTGTCAAGTATGTTGGTTATAAAAGCCAGTTCAGTTCATAAACTTGCCCATATCATAACCTGAAAGAAATCGAAGCTTTAAAAACAGCAGTTTACTAATAAATGGCAAGGATAATGGATATTGATAAATGCTTCTGTGACTCAATGCAAATACAACTACTTTTGATCTCTACCTTACTGAATGAACTAAATTTGACTACTTTTTGATTGAAAAATAATGAGAACTTCTGATATTGAGTGATGCCTATGAAAATATGAGAAAAGCCTCTCTCAACTGATCTCTGACAAGAGAAGCTCGGCAACTGTATCCCCTATCGACGAAGAAAAAATTCCTATACAATAAACAATCAAAAGACATCAGCAAAAATCAGATAAAGATGGAAAACAGGCGGGTCAAAAGACTCAAAACGGGCTTCAGAACACTTTTCCTAATAATTTCAATTTCTAGAAACAGTTAGTTTGTCAAACTGTTTCAAGGATAATCAATATTTTTAGGATACAAATATTTAGGACGTTTTCGATGCATTATTAGGAGACTTTAACCCGTTCGACCCATTTGACCCTTTTTCCAATTTAGCTAATACTTTGATTTTACCTAGTTATCCGTTATCTGGGTTGAAATTGGCATTTGTAAAAATTGAATGATAGCACGGTAAACTGTTTCTCAATCTTTTAGGTTAATCCTCCAAGGTCTAATGCCACAGCTTACTACAGAATCCGTTTTTAAGCCTCTTGTTATTTATGATATCAGCAAATGAGTGAACCAACTGTCCAGCTAAGCTACATGGATCATCAATCAGGGTTTGAATATACGTGTTGACTACTCTACGTTCCTGTTCGGTTGACCTCAAACTAAACCAAGTTAGCAGTTTTAGCCTAAACTCTTGCTTAATATACCCTTGACACTCCAACGAACGAATGGTTTTCACACAATACTCAAAGTTTTCATCCAAGCTAACAGGTCCTCCTTTGCGGGGTCCAAAGGGTGACCCGTTAATCAAAGTGCTATCACAGTCATGTGACTCTTCAAGTGTGCTAGATGGCCTCTTTCGTGAAACTTCCCCATTGGAAACTTGGTGGGCCCAGCTATCAGATTCACCACTACCAGTAAGGGGCTCGGGATTATCTTCGTCCCTAAAGGAATCTGCCGGAAAAGGTATCTCTTCATTTAGATCAGGAACAGTAGCAACATTCAAGTCAAGCCCATTAGAAGATGGTTCTGATTTTGGAGTTTCGGGGTTGACCACTTTATTAAGTCCATTCAGTGCTGTATCGGAAATACCGTCTAAGTAACCTCGTTCTTGAGCCCACGCTAATCGTACAATCTTACCGAGTTCCCGTACTCTAAACCCGGAGTCAGATTCAACGTCTTTTGCACTACATGTTCCTTCATTATGAGTAACCATAACCGCACTTGGGATTTTGTGAATTATTTCCACACTTCCAGTGAAACATTTGGCCTCTGAGTGTCCTAAATCGCCGGTTTCAGTGTAGGATACTACCCTAAACACGTATTCAGTGCAAGGCTGGAGATTGGATATCAGAATTCTTCTTTGAGATTTTGGGAAGGTTTTAACGGGATCTTTTGTGTATGTTGTTGTCTCTGAAGTTTTAGAGTACCATAGCTTAAATCCAATGATATCACTGGATAATGCTGTAGATAGTTCGATTAGTACTAGCACTACCGAAGAAGCTGCTACTTCTTCAAAGATAAACTTGCATGCTGCTGGAAGAGAACCTTCTGCAAAGAAGCAAATAGTGAACATGTATCTAGAATGTGAGGAAAAAGATAAAACTAGAAGTGGCAACTGTTACTTGCGAATGGGTCAACTTAGGTTATGTTTTATTTTAGTGGATCTCAAACGGACTAAAAAGTCAAATGTAACCTAGATAAAAAGTAATTTGGGTCAACTCAATCCAACCCATACCAAAATGTTATCCGTTAAAGGCAAACCTGTTTTGACCCTTTTCCCAACCCGTCAATTTTGCTACCTCTAGAGAAAGCATAGAAAACTGTTGGACGCACGTACCTTTCCTTTTCTGGTTAGTACTAGACATTGTAGCAGAAATTTCATCTGCTTTTGCAATCACAGTAGAACACAGTGCTTGCACTTCACCTGCAACAACGAGTCTACTAACAATGCCCCTGGCCATTCTAGCTGAGACTCCACTCAGTGGGCCCACCTCAGTTTCCAACTTATTTTTTGCCTCTTTAACTATCTCGTGGAGTTCTTGAAACCTTGATGTGCCATCCAAAAGTCTAAAACTCAAATATATCCTGGAGCAGAGGCTATCTACACGCCGTGCATCCTTAGCAATAGTCAGTTGCTTCTTCCAATAACTAGAAGAATTAATTGCCCAAATAAGAATAAACAACAGAAATCTAATAGATAAAGAAAAAAATAGAAATTAAACAATCTATGCATCTTGAAAACTATAACCAATATGCGGTCTTTTGTAATAAAAATGAAAATAATTTAGAAGGGACAAATTTGGCCCAGACAGATAAGACTGGGTCAGTTATGGCTTTTCTTGGTTAAACTTAAATGTTTGTTTGGGCAACACTACATCCGAATGGGTTCATATTGGCTAAAACTAAGAAAGTGTTTAAAAATTGGTAATCTACAGCTGGCTGGATCAGTTGTGTTTGACACTTTCATCCGCTAGCTCTTAAATCCTATTTATTTGAACTTTATAAATAAGTGTATTCAATTTCATCACAAGAATTTAACTAATAAGATGATAATGTAGGCTGTAAGCATTTAAAATATTTGACCCATTACTCGCAGTTGTAATTATTTTAGCACTTTTGATGTTCCACTTATTATCTTAAGTAAAAAAGATATAACTATAAATTGCACTTACGCTATTGGTCAGAATCATAATCAAAGAAATCGAATAAATTAGGAGGTCCGCTTGACCGCTCTTTTTAAAATAGGCCCTTTTTGACTCCTAGCTTAACCCAACCCAACACTCCCATATTGCCACATCTAGAAAAGTAAAAAAGAAAAACTAAATGTAAAACTCACCCAAGTATCCCTGAAACTTTGCCACAAGAAGCGCAACAGTAACTCCCATCTAACTGCATCAATTGCCCAAGATTCACGACCCCTACTTTTCTATGCTGAAGAGCACACTCAATATGGCAAGATAACCCACAGGATTCTTCGTTAGAAGAATCTGACGTGCATTCCAACCAAAGACTGGGATCCTTGTTATCATCAAACAAGTGGCAAATGCAGCAAGAGCATCTCTTACAGAAAGTGTCAGCTACAGATAGAACCGCTCTACACGCTGAATTCTTGCAGATCCATGTACCAGAAATCTTAGTATCACCACACGATTCTGTAACCAGAGGAATCCGAACGGGATTTTCCCCTTTCCTGTTTTGTTTTCTGGAACACTTGGGACTTATGGATGCCTTTTTGAGATCTTGGTTTTTCATTAACTTCTTATTTAACCTCACAGATGCTTCGGCCATTTTATGTTTTTATGAAGCTGATTTATTTTCTCCCTTATCACAAGTACGAAAGATATCCTTTCGTGGACTGCACTTCACAAATTCTTCATCAAACAATTGATTTTTTTTTTTTTTTTTTTTTTTTTTTTTTAATAGACTGTGAACACCTGAGCAAAAAAGAGGTGTAAATCAGAGATAAATATGAGAAAAGGAAAATGAGTTGTACACATTAATAGTCATTGAAAAGATTGATGCGGAAAATCTACTATACATGGCTTAGAATCCTGTTACTTTCCACCAACCACACATTTAATTCACTTTTCCAATAAATAAAGTAAATTACAGATATAAATATAAGAACATGATTCATTTAAATGGTAAGGATTTTGATATGATAAGAGATATATTCCATATGAATGTCTAGTTTTGAAAGAAGATTATTGTCAGAAAACTTGAGCGAATCAAAAGAAGCATCTTCGATTTACCAAACAACCGACACAAAAGCATACTCCAATTTTCTCTTCTAATTAACCTCCTCATCCAGACTAGATTGGAGTTTTATGCATGTAAAAAAGGTATATCAAGTATAGAGTGATAACATATCATCTCACCTTCGTACTACAACTCTCTCACAAGGAAAAAAAAAAAAAAGGTTCTCTAGCTCAACATAAAAGCATGTCAACCACTTAATGCATCATTTTGCTGATCCAGTATTCTATAGTAAACTGACAAACGAAACCAAGTTGACCATTAGTCCGGATGTTTTCATCTACACAACTTAATCAAATTATATAGTAAGCAGACAAACGAAAGCAAGTTGGCCATTAGTTCGCATGTTTTCATCTACACAACTTAATCAAATTATACTTGAGGGCCCTATCCACGCCAGCTGATAAAGGAGCAAACCAATCAGAATATTGGCCCGATAAAATAGTTTTCTTTTTCAATGAATATAACAATCACATTATATCCTGGGACGGGTCTTCTTGAGGGAAGGGGAGGCCGGGAGGGCCCTGGCCCCTCCAAAAGTTTTATATACATAGTGTAATTTGCTTAATAAACTAATGCTAAAATTTTCTATATCATATTTAAAATTCATGTTTGTTATCTCGGCCCTTCAATAAAATTGTTCAAGCTCCGTCAATGATTATATCTAAGAACTGATTCTTTTGCAGATGAAGTGCAAACAATCCTAAAGGACCATACAACAGGTCCTGTTCAAGACTTGTATGCCCTAACATACACAAAATATAGGCGATTTGGCATCTATAAGGGCTATTGTTCAGAATGTGATTACCAGCACCATCTCCCTTCTAACACTAGAGCAATAATAAGACAAGCATTCTAAAGTGACAAAAACCAGCGAAAATAAGATGGTATAAAAGACAACGCAGAAGTCAAACTTCACCTTCGCACTACATTTATGATCTATCTATATTCATAATGTTCAAGCGGCCCTCCCTATGATGGAATAATTCATCATTATCTAAGATGGCAACCTAACTGAAACTAACATTTTCAATGGAGGAAGAACCCCAGCTAACTAGTAAAGTATGAGTATCAACATCTACAAAAGTGAAAATATTTTTATAAATTTCACACGCTAGTCTACCATTAGCTGCAAACTACACCAGAATATATTCCGTTCAACAATTAAGCGGAATGAGCCAAAGTAATGTTTATGTTTTTCTTCTATTCAACTTACACAAATCCCATATTCTCTTACAAAGGCAATGCAGATATAAATTAACAAACACTAGTATATTGCTACAGTTTTCGCATTTGCATAACTGCATATAATTGACTAACATAACAGGTCAATACGAGTCTCAAACTAATCGGCGTGTAAAATAAATCTAAATCTGTATAAGGCATAAAACCGCGAAAATAAAAAAAGTTACAATAAGTTCAGTTTGTCACACTAATAACCTCAACAAGCATTAACGTTTCACTTAAGAGCAAGGTTGGATCAAGTGGTTAACACTCTTGCATCTGGAGACAGAGGTCAAGGGTTCGATCCTCACCCCCTTGCAAGGCCAGAGGTCCTTTTCTACCTTTGGTAGAACCGGAAGCAGCCTCTCTAGTCTCTACCTTAGGTAGGGGTAAGGCTATCTACGTCTCAACTCTCAACCTCCCCATACACCGTGGAAGACGGTATTGGGACCATAACCCGTGGAAGACGGTATTGGGAGTTACTTTACTTTACTTTTACACTCTTACGGCGCGCGCCTGCATTAGCTTATTTATATCGGCTTATCAAATATACTAAAATAAGCAATAAACTAATACATGAAAAATAAGCTAATCCAAAAACCTCAAAAAGCTCACACGTTACGCATCATAATTCATACATTGTCGAATCGAGTCGTAAACAACGAACAAACAAAAATAAGTCATAGCATTACACTAGTGAACAACTCATCTAAAAAATAACATAAAATTTACATAAATAAAGATATAATTAACAAATTAAACCACCTATAGATACATAATCAGTGTATGTATATACTCTAACAGTTTTTGTTATGAATTAAAACTACTAAAAAATATACCTGTGATTCTGTGAATAATGTGTGAAAATTTTTAGGGGTTTTTTTTTTTGTATGTGAGGAAAAATTTATAAAAAAGAAATAAAAAGTTGCTTTGGAATTGTGGGTTTTATTTTTGAAGTGAGGGGAATGGTTGGGTTCACGCGGGGTGTGGGGCGCGTGAGGGGGTGATGTAGTTGCAAAAGGGAAGCAGTTGATGCTATATGAATAGTTTGAACGTACACCTAGCGCCGGTCTATTGTCTAGTAGCTTTGCATGATCCTTGAGTTTTTTTATACTTTAGACTATTCGTAGTAAGCGTGCAAAGACGTGTTCAAGACGCAATGAGTACACTTCCTTCACGTTACGTTCAACCTTTGGCAACGCGTCGAAAACTAAAAAATCAAGGTTTCGATCGTGTGCAAGACCGAATCGTGGGAGCGAACAAATGAAATTTTTTGTAAATACCTCGATATTTTTTCATTTTCGTTCATACTTTCAAACACATTCTTTCTTATATACTCTACGTTTCTCATATTTTAGTTTTTTTTTTAAATGCAACATTTTATTGAAAAACAAAAATACAATACAAGTCGTCTCACCTCAATTAATAAGTTAACTAAAAAAAAAAAAAAAAAACCATGACCCAAACATAGATACCAACATATTATCCAGTATCCACAACTATAGTCTGACCTTTGAATAATATCACCAATAAGTCGACCAAACACTCAGTGGCGGAACTATGTGGGAGGTAAGGTGGGTCCGGGGGCGGTGCTGAGAACGTAAAAAAAAATTAGGCCCGGCACGAAAAAAAAAAAAAAAAAAAAAAAAATGCCCCTTATCCTTAGTGGGTTGGGCCTAGTATATATAATGGATATAAAAAAATTTAGTGCCCCTTAGTTGGTTGGGCCCGGCTCGGTTGCTGATGGTGCGCCGGCCCAAAACCGCCCATGGGTGGGTCATGACCCACTCACAAAGCCTTAAAAATTGTACATAAGGGCCTTGGCAACACATGCGGGGAGGCACGGCATGGTAGCCCCACCGCATGGGAACACCGCCGCCGGTGCCTCCATACCGCACGGTGGAGATGAAACACGGTAAACCTTACCGATTGAAACTAGCCGTTGCAAATTTGTAAATTGGAACGTTGGGGTGCATTAAAGGGACCAACGGATACTTTTTATTTTTTGTGTATATATATGCTTTTGCAAAACAAAGACACAACATAAAAAAAAAAAAAAAAAAAAAAAAAAAACCGATCCATTCTAAAAAAAAAAAAACATCCGATCAAAAAAAATATCCGATTCAACCGCAAGTATATGGCGCATAAAAAATTGGTTCGACTTTTTTTCTAGATGAGCCGTTCGAGTGGTCTAACGATACTAGTCTCGAAATTTTTGCTGACGCAATTGACGAAGATGAAGAAGATACGGCTGGGTCGACACGAAAATCAGTGAAACGCAATCGTTTCTCTGCTGCACAAAGATTGCATCGTGATTATTTTTGTGAAGATCCAAAATTCGACGATGAATTTTTTGAAGATAGGTATCGTATGCCTAAAAGTTTATTTTTAAAAATAACGCGTGCTATTGAGGCTAGATTCGAGTATTTTCAAGAAGGTTATGATGCTAGAATGAAAAAAAGTTTCACAGCCATACAAAAATGTTCGTCTGCCATTAAACAACTCGCAACCGGTGCACCACCGGATGAGTTTGACGAATATTTGAAAATGGCGCAAAGAACATCACGTGAATGCCTTCAATTTTTTGTGATGCTATTATTGAGTTATATGCTCGAGATTTTCTATGTAGGCCAACAAGTCATGATGTTGCATGTTTGTACGAAGCGCACGAAGCCCGACATCACATTCCGAGTATGATGGTAGCCTAGATTGCACACATTTTGTTTAGAGGAATTGTCCAATGGAATTGAGGGGTCAATATAAAAGGGGTGACCATCAATACCCTACGATTATGATGGAGGCAGTGGCGTCTCAAGATTTGTGGATATGGCACGCGTTCTTTGGACCGTCGGGTTCAAACAACGATATAAACGTTGTGATGCAATCTCCGCTATTCCTCACCGAGCGTAATGGTACGGCACCTAAGTGCCCATTTGTTGTGAACGGCCATACGTACAAGCGTGGCTACTATCTTTGTGATGGCATATATCCGGCATGGTCTACGTTTGTTAAAGCGTTCAAATATCCAACTGACCCGAAGGAAAAAAAGTTCAAGAAATTACAAGAGTCGGCTCGAAAGGATGTTGAACGGGCATTTGGTGTTCTCAAGGGTAAATGGAGTATACTGAATCGACCCTTACGGCCACACACGATAGAAAGAATTAGAAAAATAGTTTATACGTGTGTCATATTGCATAACATGATTATACATAACGCCGGTAACGCAATCGCGCCAGTTCATATTCGGGATCCTCCGATTGAACCGGTGTTTGACGAAGCAGCTTTAGCCGAGATACGAGATGAGGATGCACATTTTCGTGTCAGATTTGATCTTATGGAGCATATTCACGCTCAACAATTACCATACCTCGAGGTGGACGATGAAGTTTAGTTTTTTAGTATTATGTAATGGTATTTTATGTTTTTTAATAATATTATGTAATGTTTATTTTAATGTTAATGAATTTTAATAGAATTTAAAAAAGTAAAAAGAAAAGAAAAAAAAAAATGAGTGAAGGGTGAGTGATGTGATGCCAACAAAAAATGAGTGAGTGAAGGAAAAAGTGGGAGGGTAATGTGGCATAAGAGGATTGGTTGTTTGTGAGTGAAGGGGGATGGAGTGAGTGATGCATTGCCAACCCCCTAAGTATTAAGTAAAAAGACTAATGTTGTAAACTAATATTGTTTTTTTTTTTTGCCCATCTTATATACTCATAAAGTCCATGTACGAATACTAATAGTTGTAAAACTGATCTGTCGCCCCTTATTAATTCATGTATAAATACTTTATATTCACTTTTAGATGATTTAAATGATGCGGATGAGCGCCGTATACAACTAAAGTGCTAAATGAATAAATTTGTTGCAACATTTTTACATAGTTATATATCATAATGTTTTGTTTTTACACTTGCTAACGTCCTTTAATTTTTTTTGCCCCCACCAAAAAAAAATTAAAAAAAAAAAAAAAAAAAAAAAAAAAAAAAAAAACTGGCTACGCCCCTGCAAATAGGGCTGCAATCAAGTCAAGCTTTTATCAAGCAACTCGAGCTCGAGCTCGAGCTTGGCTCGATCGAGTCAAGCTTTTATCAAGCTCAAGCCCAAGCTCAAGCCCTATAATTAGCTCGAAATATTTAACAAGCCAAGCTCAAGCTTTGGATAGCTTGGCTCGAGCTCGTATCAAGCTTTTATCAAGCTTTAATATAGATATTTTCATATAAATTTCATATAAGTAATTAGGAGCAAATTTGGTTATTAAGCTAATTATAATTTATAAGGGCTTAGTTCGTAAATATTGGTTAATGTATTCTAGAAACCTTTAACCCTGCCAAACGTCCAAACGATTTGTATTCTAATGATCTAATCTAAGTGTCTCCTCAATCTCCTCCACTCATTCAACCATCAAGTCCAAAGTTTCTCTTTTTTTTTCAGAAGTATTCGTAAGTTCAGTTATCAATTTATCATTATCAAGATTTTTAATTTAATAATCTTAAGTGTTGCATCATCAATCTATATTATATACATGTATCTGTGTTTTTTATCTTGCCATTGTTAAGTGTTAGCACCATCAATCTATTTACGCAAGTACTCCATATGTAAATATTTACGCAAGTATTACTTAATATTGTGTTGCTACTGTTGCTTACTTAAAATACATATACTTATTGTTGAGTTTAGCTATTGAATAAAATATTTTTGTATTCATTCAAGTTTTTCAAGCCAAGCTCAAGCTTTGCTTGAACCTACTCAAGCCAAGCTCAAGCCTGGATGATGAAAGCTTGACAAGCTATCAAGTCAAGCTCAAGCCTAGTGTTTTTCTTTCAAGCCAAGCTCAAGCCTTGTTGAGCTTGAGCTCGGCTCGACTCGATTGCAGCCCTACCTGCAAACAATATATGAGAGAATAGCAAGAAAAGATGTGGAACAAGCATTTGACGCACTATGAGTAATAACGAAAAATTCTCATATGACTGATGACTCTTAAAAAAATAACGGATATGATATATCATGCATTATATTACATAATATTATTATAAAAGACAAAGGGAGTGCAATCTCCCCTGACTTTTATCCAGAGCAGCAACAACGTGATCATGATCTCGTACGAACACATGAAGAAAAAGTTATAAGCTGTTAGCGATTTAGTTAACAAGAAAACTAATCTAAGCCTTAAAGCCGATTTAATATAGAACATATTTGGCGTCGAACAAATGCACGCTAATATGTGGTTTTATTTTATTTGAATATTTATTGTAATTTTTTATTTAATTTGAATTATTAATGTAATGTGTTTTAATTATTAATGGAATTTTTTTAAGTTTAAAAAAATGAAAATGAAAAAAATAATAAAAAATAGACTTTGGTGGTTTATTTCACTAAATTGGTGGTGAAGTTGATTGAAGAAAAAGAAAAATGATGTGATGTCAAGGACGGTGAAGAAGTTGGTTGTGATGTTCACTTATTACCCCTAGCCTTACTTTGGTCCTTTTGGGTATATATGCTCACTTCTAAAACGAACACTGAAAAGACGATACTACCCTCAGTGACTAGGCAGTTAACGAGGAAACTAACGGGAGTTAGCTTTCGGTGGCCGTTTTGCACTTATCCGAAATGTCTGTGGCTTTTTTGCATGCTTTTATGTCTCGGTGACTTTTTTGCACTTTCGCGATAGGTTAGGGATTAAATTTGCAGTTTACCCTAGTTTTTTTTTTTTTTTTTTTTTTTTTAGATAGTGTTTTAGTTAGTAGTTTGTTATTGAGACAGTGATAAAGTGACGCTGAGATAACAATACCAACCACTAACATTATGTTAATGAGATATCATTCAAGTAGAGAAAAGGAAATTGCAACTGGTAATTGTTTCTTTAGAAAAGAAAAGGAAATTGCAACTGGTAATTGTTTCTTTAGAAAATTCAAAATTGTATAAAAAAAAAGAAAAAAAAAAAAGTTGTTTCTAAATCAGATGGGAGAAGCCTAGGATGGAACTCGCGACTTTTGGTGCCGATACCACAGATTTTACCGTCTCATCAAAACAACTTTACATATTATATTGCATTTAGATGTATATATACTTTTCCATATTGGAAAAGATACCCTCATTACATAGCTTCAAACGAATATAAAAGTTTTTGAAACACTTGGATCTAGTTATACTATTGTTTTGTCCATTCATTATTAAAAGTTGTGTCTATTAAAAACAATCATTCACGTTTCCTAAACTATGCATCAAATAACAATTCAAATTTGGTTTGACATACGTGAATATTGCTTATTAGCAGAAACGTGTAAACGTGTTAGGTTCTAAGTAAAGTCAATGTTTATATGATTTAAAGCCGTATTTAAATAACCATACCATAAAACGTGTTTAGGAAAAATTATTTAATTTCGTAAAGAATTGTTACACGCGCCACAAGCGCTGGGTGGTCATAGGGTGCGAAATGTGCATGGTGACTATTCAATCTGATTGGTGATTTGACCATGACCCACAAGTAGGGTCCACACTTTATCAGGACACATAGGCCACGTGTCATCAAAGATGCTTTTGTACGCCACTTTTTTCATATTTTCTTTTTCGATACGTTTTATTCGGGCCGACCAAAGTAGGCCCATGGGCTGTAGCGATTTGGTTAGATCAGAAAGCTAAAGCTTTGAAAAAAGCTTGTATTTTTTAGGCTAATCTTGATATTTTTTAAAGAGATATTTACGCCGAAGTACAAAATTGGGGTCGCTTTGTATGTTTTGGACAAACTTTTAGACCACATGGAATAGGCAAACGAACAACGCGTCTATCTCTAATGTGGAAAACAAAAAGAAAGTAAACGAGTCTCCCTTATCCCTTATTACGGTGACTTTCAAAAGACGTGTCTTGCATGGAAATTTAGCAACTCTCGACCGAGTCATGTAAGTTTGTTGTAAGATGTTTTTATTAAAATAGACGAGTATCCGTGCAGAAAAACGAGATTTATAGCGGCACATAATTATGATTGTGATATTTTGGTTAGTTGTTTCATATAACATTAGTATTATACTAAGTTGATTGTGAAGTTGGTTGTGGAAAGATGAAGCTAAATTGTCATTGATGTTGCAGCGGGGCTTGGTATGTTTGTTTCATTTAGATGTTTTAGGTCTGAATTTGACTACCACATCTTATTAGTAAGAGGTGGCTAGAACGTCTAAATCTAAACGAAATAATGTTGTTTGTTTTTGTATAATTGTCCGAATGATTTTAAGTGCTCGTTTCTGTAATTTATTTAAGTAACTTGTGTAAATATAAAATAAGACTTTTTATCGTAAATATAACATAGTTAATAAACCATCAAATATATTATATTAACACGAGTTTTCAATCTCTTTTATCGACTAAGAGGCAGTAAGACAAGTCCCCCACCTCTTACTGAGTAAGATGTAATATGTTTAACTGGTCTGACTCAAAAGAAAAAAACAAACAAGCAAAACGTCTGCCCACCTCTTACTGGTAAGAGTAAGAGGGAGTAAGAGGGCTAGCAAGAATTTTTTAAAAAAAACAAACACACCCGTCTTGTAGCTTTTCTAGTGTGGACTTAGACTACCGATAATAACAAAAGGGAAGACGCGTCTCTTCCAACGTGTCAACTCCAAGACGCGTGCTACCACTAGCCTTGGTTATGATATTACACTAAGTAGATTGTGGAGAGAGAAAATAGGATTGTGCTGAGATGACGGTGGTGAAGTTGGCTACGGTGACCCTTGTTAATTATTTAGTGTTTTACCAAAGGGGAAAATATGTGTATTAAACTGGTAGGTAACTGGAATCATATATACAAGTATACAACATACAGCTATAATCAATTACACATAACTTGACATTCCAGAAAACATTCACAAATCATGATAATAGTATAGCATCTTTAGCACCAAGACATAAAGACCATGGACACATACATATCTATCTTTACATAAACAACGGAACATTATGACATAGGATTCTTAAATTCCCTTGATTTTCAGAATAAGTTAACTGCAGGTTGATGCTCCTTTACACTGCTGATACTTCCTACCCGGAATTTTTGATGAATAATCTTGAACCACGGGAGCAGCAGTCAAGGCCTGCAAGATCAACACTTACCTCAAAATTTGCAGCCAAAAGTTCAAATTTGATGAATAGACACTGTTCAACATACATAACGAGCAAGACGCATGCAATCTAATTTTGAAATAAAGAAGTAGATTTTCAGCACATATGTTGATTGACGTATGGGGAGGATTTACTTACCTGCAAACTTAGGAATTTTAATATTTACTTAAATAATCAAAATAAAATACGGGGTAATAATTACAGTTATCAACCATCACGGCTGACTATCCGATGTAAAGATTAATCTTTCTTATAACAGAAAGTTCTTGAAATGATAAGTGACGTAACATCAAGTCATATCGCATGCCTGTAACAGGAACTATACCGTCACCATAGCACACCAAAGCTCATACCGCATCTCACCGATGCCCATTCCATCCACTCTTAAGGGATTATTAGACAATTTTGCAAATTTGGTGCAAGTGCTTGGCAGAATGCTATTGGCAGAAATTATACATATGCCCATTATTAACGATATACTTCGAATATAAGAAATTATACTTTAAATGCACAACAAAACACCCCATTACAACTTTGTCAATATATAGCTTTCTTGAAGTTAATTAGCTCATGAAAGCACAAGCCTTTCTGGCCAAGCAATTAAAACCATCAATTTTCCACACACCAATACCTATCACAGACATAAATTCTCAACGAAAAACAGATCTTAACAGCTGTACTCAAATTCATATCAATCTTAAAATCGCACCAACATAAACTTCCATTATGTAAACTTCAGATCACATTAAGGATGTTTTTTATTGCTTATTCAAGTGCTTAAGTACTTCATTTCTAAGCAAATAAACAGCTTTGAGTGTTTTGATAAAACTATTTATCTGCTTTATTCAGAGTAAATAACCAGTGTAAAATAAGCGGACCCCATACTTTCTTATTTGATGCCGTTCAAATAATAAAAAAGTGATTTCCTATTTAATACTGTACAAGACTACATGGTAAGCCACTTAAGCCAAAGGGGTGTTTATCATAAAAAGGCTTACGGGTTTTGCCAGAAAGCCATCTCCAAACATCTCTATCATGTTTTAAGATCAACCGGCATGGCGTACCTAAGTCAAAGACGAACTAGCCGAGAAAAAAAACCTTTATTCACTAACATGAAAACCAAAACACAAACAATAAGTAATCAAGATTTGTAGAATACTTGCATTGCCCTTAAAATGAAGGTTCTCAGAACTCACAAAATCAACCAAATTTAGTTTCTCACATTTCACGAGTCATTCACCTTCTGAGTTTGACTCTTTGAGACGTATAGTGATTGTAAAAATTAAATGCCATCAAGTAAAGAAAATATATAAGCCTTACAAATACGGAATATGAAATCTAAAGGTTATAAGCTATTTTCACGTCTTGAGATTTCATAAATTGTACTTGCAAAGTTTATTTATTTTTTTCATTTGATCACAAACAATGTTCTTTTATGTTCTAGTAAATCTTAAAGAGAGATCCTAGAAAGAAGAACTTACATGTGATTAACTGAGCCTAGTTTTGGTAACATTTCACATTCAGGTTGCAATCGAGCTAATATTTCAGATAATCATTGATTACTTATAGTTTACCATTATTTGTTTTAATGTTACTCTAACGAGTATTATATTATGCCATTGCACAAGAGCATCGAATTCGTCCATTAAATTACGGGACATGCCTAACAAGGTGTGGGCCAAATGTAAATATGACACGCCTACCTACCCTGGCTTACTCCATACATTAGAAGTTACTGATAGATTCGAATCTCATTCTAAGGATTTATCAAAAAGATTTACCAAAGATGGAAGCTAAACAAATTGATGGAAGTATCACACACCTTCCTTAAAATGTATTCTCAAACGAGTCATCTTAAACATAGTAGACGTAGATAATCTCACATAAGCATAAGCAGAAAAGCGATAAAAATTTACTTTATTTATCTAATTACTTTATAAAAATTACTTTACACATGTCTATACAATGAGCAAGTTGCATCAGTGTTATCTTGAAAAAACGATAGAAAGCAGAAGAGCCTAAACTAAATACAACCTTATCAGATCAAATGTGGGAAATGATGCATACATTAGCAGAAAAACAAAGAGGGGTGCTAACCTAATTATCGATTATCGAATAACATGAACAGCAACATATATGAAATATTCAAGTGGGTGTTTGGATTAGCTCATTTAAGGGGCTTATTGGCTTACTTGCGTAGAAATTTTTGCAGGGCTTTTCCAAACTGCATAAGCTCTAGCAAATAAGGTAATTCAAACAAAGAGAGTATGCACCAATTCCTCTAGAATTGAAAACCCAAACCAAAATATACTCTCATAAATGACACAATGATACCTAAGTATCGGATAAGCTAATTCAAACATAACATATGACATCTGATAATAAATCTGTCTTTCTTATTTCTTTGAGGCAAAAAAAGAAGCAAAAACAGACATGCAGAACAAAAAAAATTAAGATGCCATCAAAAAGTACACCGGAAGTTGCAAATCAAATATCAACTACTACTACACAAGTGTTCCGGTTTTAATTAACAACAAATGAAACCAAAGTTCACATACGAAACAATTTCGAAGAGATTTCAACAACAGATTGTTATTGGGTTGGATGTGAAGTGAAGAACGTTAGGTGAACATATATTTAAGGATGTTTGGTAGAGATCAGTGCAGATCAATTAAGGCATGTTAGGCGAAACTATTTAATGGTCTATTTTTGAGTGGTATAACGGTAACTAAAATTTCATTTGAAATATGCAGTTTAAAATAAGGGGGTGATTGGGATTGTACACTAGCGCAGATTAATAATGGCATTTATCACATTAATGTAAAGCGTAACAAAAGCAACTTCAATTATGTAAAGCTCATATCACATTAAGGACCGTACAAACCCTTAACAGAAACTTGAACATATGCTATATCAGTTGTATTAAAAACATACTAGCATGACACCAGACTGCAGAGCTTTGACATGCTCGACTTAAACATAATCTGTTTCCCGCAGTCTTGGACTAAACTGACAACCATCCCCTACATAATCAAATTTATATTTGATAGGAGCTATACTAAACTCAGATTACAAGGCCGGGTAGCCGGCAATTACTTGCTACAAGGTCAGCGACCAAGGCATGTTGAGCCGAATAGGCCAAAAAAAAAAAAGTTTTGTGAAGTTCCTCAAAACTCAGATTGGAGTATTTGAGTAAATGTCTAAATGTTTCTAAATATATTTCTGGGATCCTGTGAACAATTCTAAGGTTCTCTAAACATGTCATACATATAATTCCGAAATTTAAAATTCCAATTTCAGTACTCCCACCCTAGGCTGATTACTTGCTACAAGGTGGCCAACCGGTCGAGTACCAGCTAGCAAGTCTTACAACCTTGATTCAAATAAGGTACATAGTGTACATCAGTACTTTGGGGCTCAACTACATTTAAGAAAGTCTGTTACTATTAGACATACATCATGATTAATACCATTTAACATACATAAACAATATAATACTAAACAAAAACAAACATACCATAATATTAAAAAGACTCATGTTTACCTCACACATCAGCACCTCAGCAAAAAAGTATGAAATCTAGACGAATTTTGAATCAAAATTCAAAACTACATTGGGATATATGGGAAAGTATGTTACTATTAGAACGTCCTTATACCCTCACACGTCACCACCTCGGCGAAAAGCATGAATCTAGGCGA
This sequence comes from Artemisia argyi, assembly GCA_030686995.1. Classification (NCBI taxonomy): domain Eukaryota; kingdom Viridiplantae; phylum Streptophyta; class Magnoliopsida; order Asterales; family Asteraceae; genus Artemisia; species Artemisia argyi. Next base: position 181,070,974 of record CM060705.1, read on the forward strand.
AATTAATCAAAATTACATAGGATATATCTCTATTTTCTAGGTCAGGTACAGTTAGAAAAGTAACTATTTGACAAACATCACGATCTCTGGTCTTTACTACCCAACATAAATGATCAATTTAGTACTAAACAAAAAAACTTTATAGTTACACAACCAATCAATCTCACAACGTCCTAAGAAGGGCTTAACCCACAAACATTTGGTTGGGGAACATTCTTACACATGGGGTATCATCACACATGGGGTATCATCACACATGGGGTATCATCAGAACACAAGCCCTTTTGGTAAACAAAAAAACAAATACTCCCTCTGTCTAAGATCAAGTGTCCATGTTACTATTTTAACTTGTCCCAAATTATAATCCAATACTAAAACGGATGGGTATATTGGTTAAGGGTAAAGCCATCTATCAACGAAAGGTACACCATAATTATTCCATGACTTGAAGAGAGTATACCTTAAGTCCTTAAAATCGAGAAGACTCAAGTATTTTACCCTCACACACCAAAAAGTATGATATCTAAACGAAATTTGAACAAGAAAGTAGTTTAGGCCTAGGATGCTCGGACTCGGGTACGGGTGTCGGACTCGGGTACGTGTCCAAGGGTCAGACCTTTCAAGATATGATTTTAAGGATTCGTGGACTCGTTTTGAAAGAGTCCAAATTTTGAATATGGACTCGGGGACACGGAGTATTATAATTCATAATAAGAGTAAATAATTAAAATTGCATTGAAAACTTAAGATTGCATTAAAAATGAGTAATTCGAAGAAAGTTTATAAAAATTTACACATGGTCCTCAAACCCAACCCTTTTAGTTAAAACTTACACATCACAGGGACCCAATTGCAAATTCTTAAAATACACTAAACTAATAATAACCTAACCCTAAACCTCACTCCATATTTCATCTTCATCTCACTATCTCCCTCTCTCTCTCTCTGCCGCCGCCACCTGCAAACCACCACCACCATCACACCACCGATCACCACACTACACTGCCACCACCCACGTGACCCTCATCCATCCCTCTACCACTTACGGTACAACACACACCACCAAAACACCACCATCACCTCGATCTTTCATCACCGCCGCCACAACTTTACCACCACCATATTCATGCTCTAAACTTGTAGATCGATTGAAGATACGGTAAGAAAACGTGTTTTACGCATAGGTTGACTCACCACCGAGTCAACTCGTGAGGTTTCTTGATATTTTGGTGGGATAACATTTTTAATAAATTAAAATGCATCTCTTCATCTTCATCTTCGGGGAACAGCCGCGTCCACTTTCTCCTTCCCGCGTCCCGTCCGGATTCCGCACCGGTACCCGCGTCGCACCGGGTCGACACCGGTACGCCGGGGATGTTAGCCGAGTCCGAGCTTCCCAGGTTTAGGCATATCAAAATCAGCACTTTTTGGGGTTCATAAACATTTGGGAAAGTAGGCTCCTATTAGTCATAGATCATAACCTATACCAATAAACATACATAATCAAAACAGTACTACTACCTTAACATCAAGAAGAGTCATGTTTCTCGCCTTGCTTTGACACATAGAAAGGGCAGACCAGGTTTATAAGTGGCAAGGTTCACAAAAAAATTCTACAATAATAAAAAGGATAACTAAACAAGACATGGAACACAAAATTTTGGCACTAGATTCATTTCGGAGAAATCAGGATTTGTCTTAAAAATTACTCTACGGGTCTACCCCTACTCAGAAAAGTAGGTTCCTATTAGACAAACATCATAGTCTATAACCAAAATGGTACCACCACAACTTATAACTAAAACTACAAAACTCGAATAAAGCTGTCATTCTGCAAAAAGTAAACAAGACATGTAACTAGGGGTGTTCACGGTTCGGTTAATTAACCGAATAAACCGAAAACCGAACCGAACCGAACCGAAATAAAACCGAACCGAACATATAACCGAACCGAACTTGTTAAAACCGAACCGAACCGAATTAAAAATTCGGTTTTCGGTTTGGATATGGGTTTAGCTATCTGAACCGAAAACCGAACCGAAAACCGAATTTATATAAATATATATATTTTTTATATATTTATATTATTTTAAATATAAAAAATATCCTTTAAAATTTTATAATACTATAAAAAAAACACATTTTTATGCTTGAAATATTTTTTTTGCCAAAAATATATAAAATTAAAGTAAAAAAAAATATAAATAGTGTAATTTAAATAAAAAATTCGGTTTTCGGTTTTGACCCATAACCGAACCGAACTTCGGTTCGGTTCTCGGTTCGGTTCGGTTATAGATATTTTCGGTTCGGTTCGGTTTTCGGTTATGACCCAAAAATTTTTTTTAACCGAACAACCCGAACCGAATAAACCGATTAACCGATAACCGAACCGATGAACACCCCTACATGTAACAACGCACTAGGTTCATTTCGGAGAAATGAGGATTTCTCATAAGGTCTACCCCTACTTAGAGAAGTAGGTTTCTATAAGACAAACATCACAATCTATAATCTACACCAATAGTACAACACTAACTACCTAATAACCTTATAATCATATCTACAAAACTCGAACAAAACTGTCATTCTGCAAAAAGTAAACTAAACCGTAAAAACAATACCTCAACATGATCAAGAAGAGTCATGTTTCTTCCTCCCGACACAAACCGGCACCTCATCGAAATTCTTACTAGGATACTTAGCACTCAAACTCCCAACTTCAAAAACCAAATTCTCCCCACTCACCTTAATCCCAGTAATCCCCCACCACTGAAAAAGAGCCTTCACCTTAATCCCACTCAGCCCCACAATCTTGGACCCCACTATCTTCCCAGTAACCCTCTTGCTATAAGTAGCAAGGTAGTTGTCAGGTGGGAGTATGAGCTTGCATGGGGAGGAGAGGTGGACAGTGAAGTCGCCGGATGTTAAGTTGAGGATGTGGGAGTGGACTGAGGATGGGAGGAGGCCTACTGGGAAGCCGTGGTCGGTTAGGACTGTGTGGGCTGGGTTTAGAAGGGTGCTGGTGTTCGGGTTTGAGGTTGTAAGGGTGGTGAGGAGGGTGATGAGGAGGAAGATGATGAAGGGTGAATAAGAAAGTACATAAGGCATCAATATCGACACTTTTTGGGGTTCATAAACATTTGAGAAAGTACGCTGCTATTACACAAAACATATAACCTTCACCATTAAACATACATAATCAAAATAGTACTACTACCTTAACATCAAGAAGAGTCATCTTTCTTGCCTTAACACATAGAAACGGCGGACCCAGGTTTATAAGTGGCGAGGTTCACAAAAAAAATTCTACAATAATACAAAGGATAACTAAACAAGACATGGAACACAAAATTTTGGCACTAGATTCATTTCGGAGAAATCAGGATTTGTCTTAAAAATTACTCTACGGGTCTAACCCTAGTCAGAAAAGTAGGTTCCTATTAGACAAACATCAGTCTATAATCAAAATGGTACCACCACAACATACTCCGTATAACTAAACCTACAAAACTCGAATAAAGCTGTCATTCTGCAAAAAGTAAACAAGACACATGTAACAAGGCACTAGGTTCATTTCGGAGAAATGATGATTTCTCATAAGGTCTACCCCTACTTAGAAAAGTAGGTTTCTATAAGACAAACATCATAATCTATAATCTACACCAATAGTACCACTACCTAATAATTAACTAAATCTAAAACTCGAAAAAACTGTCATTCTGCAAAAACTAAATAAACCGTACCTCAACATGATCAAGAAGAGTCATGTTTCTTCCTCCCAACACAAACCGGCACCTCGTCAAAATTCTTACTCGGATACTTAGCACTCAAACTCCCAACTTCAAAAACCAAATTCTCCCCACTCACCTTAATCCCAGTAATCCCCCACCACTGAAAAAGAGCCTTCACCTTTATCCCACTCAGCCCCACAATCTTACTCCCAACAATCTTCCCAGTAACCCTCTTGCTATAAGTGGCAAGGTAGTTGTCAGGAGGGAGTATGAGCTTGCATGGGGAGGAGAGGTGGACAGTGAAGTCGCCGGATGTTAAGTTGAGGATGTGGGAGTGGACTGAGGATGGGAGGAGGCCTACTGGGAAGCCGTGGTCGGTTAGGACTGTGTGGGCTGGGTTTAGAAGGGTGCTGGTGTTTGGGTTTAGTGATGAGGATGTTGTGATCAGGAGGGTGGTGAGGAGGAGGAAGATGAAGGGTAGTTTGGTCATATTTTTTTTTTGGGTTTGGGGTTGTGATCGGTGTTGTGGTTCTTGTGTGTGATGAAAGTGGTTAGTTAGTTTGTTGTTTTGGTTTTGGGATGATAAAGATGATGATGATTTGATGAGGACAATGACATGTGCGGAGTTGACCACGTTATATGTGTTTGTGTTTGTGTTTGTGTTTGTCTTTGGAATTGGTTTTCTTGGTTTGATTGTGATTTTTTAAGTTTGGCCTGATTTTCTTAATAAAATCTTACAAGTCAATTTATTTATTTATTTATTATTATTATTATTATTATTATTATTGAATTATTATATTTATTGAAACATAATAATTTTACATAAAGTTAGATAGGAGTCTAGATACAAGCTGAGCTCCCACTCCTTTCTGAATACAAAAGCTAACTCTGTGAAAGATAAAAACACCACTATTATTATTATTATTATTATTATTATTATTATTATTAATGTATCAAGATCGGATTATTTAATAATTAATTTTTAAATTCTCATTATCTTATGTATTTATTAACATAATTTTAGGTATTGAATCAAGTATTTTTGAGAATCAAATAATGTATTTTTGATATTCGATTTCTCAGATATTTGAAATCAAAAAGTTAATTATTATATAGTTGAATTCTAAAAATAAGTGTTTAAAGTTAAGGTTCTCTCACATCTAATTCAAAATAGCTTCTTTTCCGATTGTATCATTGGAGAGCATCATGTTTGGAATTATTGGATACCTCTGAAGGTTAATGTGTGTGTTTGGAGGGCTTCTCTCAATCGCTTGCCTACTAGATTGAACCTTGTTGCTCGGCGTGTTTCGCTACCCTCTATGGTTTGTCCTTTTTGTGTGGCAGATAATGAGAATATTGACCATTGCCTTATTAAATGCCCTCGAGTTATTCCTATTTTGAGGAAACTGTGGAGTTGGTGGCATTTGGATAATCCCATATCGTTCGTATCATTTTCGATCAAAGACATTGTTTTAGGTAACATAGCTTCTCGCAGTCGTAGGCGGGTTAATAAGGTGATTAATGGTGTTTTCCAATGTGCTCTTTGGGCGATTTGGAAATGGAGAAATAAGATTATAAAGAGTAAATTACTTAAATGAACGTTTTATGCAAGTAGTTATCGAAAATGAACCTCGCCTATAAAATTATCCAAAATGAACATTTCACATTTTATCCGTTAGATGTATTGCTAAATTAGTTTCTAACCGTTAGATGAGTAAAAGAAATACTAGGCGAGGTTCAGGCGAGGCATATGTGATTGAGAAAGATAGGAGGGTTTAGGCGAGCTGTAGGCGAGTTGTAGGCGAGGGTTTAGGCGAGGTGAGGGTTTAGGCGAGGTGTAGGCGAGGGGAATTGAATTGTGTTACAGAAGTGGCTTTAGGCGAGGCACTAGGCGAGGCCATAGGCGAGGTGATCAGCGAGGATTCTTTGGTCTGGGCGAGGTCGAGGTCCTAGGCGAGCCCCAAGCGAGGTCCTGGGCTCATGGCGAAGTGATCAGCATGTTGTCTTGGGTCCTGGCGAGGTGATCAGCGAGGATTCTTGCGAGGTGATCAGCATGTTGTCTTTGGGTCTGGGCGAGGTCCTAGGCGAGCCCTAGGCGAGGATCCACGCGAGCCATTAGCAAAATGTCTTGGGTCTAGGCGAGGTCAAATTATCTAGGCGAGGTGGTGGGAGTGAGGGCGAGGTGGTGGGACGAGGTGCTTTCGTGCTTGTAGAGGCGGACCCAGGTAGAACCAGGGTGGTTCCCGGGAACCACCTTAGAGATTAAAAGCATTTAGAAGTGAGACACGGGAATAATTAGGGACCTACCTTAAAACTAGGTTGGGAACCACCTTGCAGTAAAAAGAAAAAGGAAACGAATGAAGAGATGCCACTATAGTTGTTGAACAAAGAAGACACAGTTATCGTTTCAATGGAGATAATAGAGTTTTACAGAGATGATAGACTCAAACCCAAGACATATAACTTATTATTAAATCCTTATGTTTAGTTAAGTTTTACTTTAACCCCTGTACTTCATATTATTATAAATTTAGTCATGATGTGATACATATGCTTCAGTTGCTTTTAGATAAAAAAATAGAAGCAAACAAATATCTAACATAATGCTACCCAATACTTATTTTACGTTACTATGTTTGCATTTCGCATTACAACTTTGCAATGGTGAAGGTGAAGGTGGGTTTGGTTGTGTTTATAGAGGTGTTCTTCTCTCTCTTGTTGAACCACTAAAAGTAGTATGACACCGGATATAGCATATGTAATGGTCCTCATTCCTCACATTTAATAGTCACTTTCAAACTTTTTCTCAGTTCACTTTGGTAAATTGTAGAAAAATAGTCTAGATTGGTAAATAAGATGTATTTTTGGTCTAGATAGGTAATTAGGTTTTATAAATGCCCCTTTTGAGTCGGTTGATGGGGTCAAAAATGAAGATATTTTCCCGTTTATTCAAAGAATCTCAAAGTCATAGATTTCCGCTCGTTGCCATTCGAGGCCTGTTAATTGGGATTGTTGGATTCGATATCCTTTAGACATGTTTGTAAATAGGATTTAGGGGTCTGGTTTGTTTGCCTTGGCTCTATTTAAGTTGCTTTGGATTTACTTTTTTGTTTTTTCTCTCGTTTTTTGTATATTTTTCTATTGTCTCCTAGTTTGGAGCCGTTCAGCCTTTCAAAATAATAATAATAATAATAATAATAAATAAATAAGTGTTAATATGTATATTTTACTATGAATCAAAGAGACTCTGCTGGTAAAAATCATATTTTATTGAAGGAAAATTATTGTTATGCTTATTATTCATGCTTATTTACGTATTTAATGATTTGATTGGTTGATTTGATAAAATAATTGGTGGAGATTTTGAGAAAAAAAATATATGATACAATTGTACAAGTGATTTATGCATTAAGCATGTATTTTAGCCTTTTAGGATTAAATAACACTACTCTTAATTGAAAGGGATGTAATTAGTGAGTTTTCCAAAAACGTATTTTCACAATTAACATTTATTATGAGATTGATGGAGTAATTTTAGATTAGATTGAAAAAAGAGTTAAACGGATTAGTTTTTGATTTCAAGCTGTTCAGAGAAGGCAATATCTGATTCAAATGTAAGCTCTTAGCGACTCGTTGTGAGGTTTTTTTCTACCCTCTATATATATACCTAGTTTAAACCTTTTGTAAATAGTTTCTTACTATTCGTTATGCAATTTTTTTAAAGTGTGACTTTTCTTTTGATTATTGTTAATTAACATAAATGGTTGCCTTAAAACAATCTGCCCCTAAGTTATTTATGGCTTTTCAAAATCATGAGATATGAACCATTTATTATACTCTCTGTTGTAAAAATCGGCCCAGACGGCCGATTAATCCTCGCATAATCGCTGATCGCTCACTAAGCGTCTTGATTTATCATAATTAGCCTATTTAATTGCTTTGGTCAAAGATCGCTTAAAAATCGGTCAACAAACCGATTAATCCAAGAAAATCTGTCTAATCGGACAAAATCGCTTAAAAATCGATTAATCGGACAAAGTCAGTCAAAGATCACTTAAAAATAGTCAATAAACCGAGTAATATCTATGTTTGACTTTGAACTTTGAAGAATTATGTATTATGTTTATATTTGAACACTTGAAATATTTGAACTTTGATGCATTATGCTTATCTCATATATAATATCATATAATATCTAAAATTACAATTTTGTGCATAAAAATTCCAATCCGATTAATCCCCGCCTTACCGATTAATCGCTAGGCCCTACCCAACCGCCTTACTAGCGCCTAGCGATTTTTACAACCTTGCTATTACTTTTATCAAACCCTAAACAACAATAAAAATAAAGATTTAAAAATTGCAAATAACATATACAAGTGATAAATGAACTAGAAATGCTAATTATTTCTTTTTATAGCAATTATACTTTCATTGATTACGTCCATAAGGCTAGCCTCACTCGATTATGTATGGACTTAGCCCAATTATTAGTTACTTTATTCGCTAAACATTGTCAAAATCAAATGCCTCGTGCATATCAATAATAAAAGCCAGTATTAGTTGATTTGTTAATACTTTTTTAAGGTTTATATCTGGTACAATCATCTAAAAATAACATTTAGAATTAACAAATCAAGGCGTGGTGCGTAAGGCATGAACGTGAGAAGGAGTCGACGTGTTGTGTGGGTAATGACATGACCAGATGAGGGTGTCGTAGTCCTTAATCGTAAGTCATCAATGTATGAAGTTGCATTCGTACATACACTTTAATACACATACACGTAAACACATAAGGTTTGTTTGGCAAAAGCAACGACGAAGCACGAAAGTTATATGTAGAAGGGCCAAAAGTATTCAAAATATTTAATGAAAAGACCAAATTGGTAAGCATCAAAAAAAATACTCATGAAAATATTATATACAGTTGTTAGCTAAAGTCTAGGGGTTACCACTTCTCTTGTCCCTTCTAAGCTCCGCTTTTAGGAAAAATAATGTTATTGAAACGGAAGATGAAAAAGAGATTATGAAAAAATATTTTTTTATAAGCTACATGAAGTATTATTTGGTTTTTAAGAGCATGTGTGAACTTTTTTTTGTTTTGTTTTTACTTTTATAGTCACTTAAAAGTTTTTATGCCAAACAAATTTTATATTTTAAGTAGCTTATTTTATAAATTTCTCAATGATCTCGTCTGTCTGATAGTTAAACTTAGGGATGAGCACAGTATCGGTCTCATACCGAATTAGTGGTACCGATTTTTTCCCGAGTATAAATTAGTGGTATCGGTACTGTACCAAACGGGATTTGGATACCGGTACCGGTATCGGAAAATCGTTTTTTTTTTTTTTTTTTTTTTTTTTTTTTTTTTTTTTTTAATTTTCCCGATTTGGTACCGGTCCCGTACCTAATTAGTGGTCCCGATTTTTTTCACTTTATTTTGTAGTTCCGTTATCGTACTATATATCAAGAATCGGTACGGTTCCAATTCGGTTTCGGGATTCTGATCGAAATGCTCGTCCCTAGTTAAACTTAAACTTTTTTATTCTTAGATGTTTTACATGGGTAGGCAAATAATCCACCGTTTAGGTTGCGTTAACTATCAATGATTTAAGATATTGAAGGGGGTTAAATTGACATTACTGTGTTTCATAGGGTTGATTAGGAAAATTAGAGTTGTATTGTGTGAAGAGTTTCCTTAAATCAAATTAGGAAAGTAGATACTGTAACTTTCTCCTACAATAATTATCTTTATCATTTAATCCCTTACTGATCGATCATGTCAACGACTATTAATGGATTTCATCTATTTACTGTTAAGGAATACTCTCGACTTAAAGCGATGGATGTAGGAAATCTTATATCTTCTGGCACTTTCACAGTCGGTGGACATGATTGGGAAATTTATTTTTGTCTTAATGGTAAAGACCGGTGGGATCAAAATTACGTTTCGGTGTTCTTATGGGATCAAAATTACGTTTCGGTGTTCTTAGGTTTGATTAATCATGATGGTACGAATGTGGAAGCTTCGGTTGAATTCACCTTGTTGGATCAGAGTGGAAAGGGGAAACACTATGCTAAAAGTAGCCTTAATAATCGTTATACCACACCTGACCGAATTTGGTATGTGTAACGTACTACAAAATCTAATATTTTTTATTTTTATTTTTATTTATTTTTTATTTTTTTACGGCAAATTACTGTCTTACAATATAAAACCACAAACTATCTCACATGTCCTAAGCATGGTTTGAAAGATGTATTGTTATATGTTCAGATAATCTAGATAGCAGGGCCGTCTCATCGATTTGGGGCCCGGTGCGAAATCACAAATGAGGCCCCCATAATCCAAGTAACTCTTTTTGTATGTGGCCCAAAGTTTGTCTTCTATTTTTTGTATATGACCATGTTCAACTTTGATAATATTTAACAAAGACACTAAAAATTCAAAAAGTTTATATATAAAACTATAAATATTAATGAATGTATAATTGTATAGATAGTTCTTTTTATGTTTTCCCCATTAACTTTGTCAATGTGCCTGAGATGCTACAAATTGAAATGCTCTACTCTTTTGTATTGTGTGCGAGTTTATATTGTATATCATTTGCTCCTCATCCAATTATTTTCGACTCTATACCTTTTAGCGGTGTCACGAACTTTATGGAAAAGCGTTCTTTGGTGTTATCCGATTATTTAAAGGATGATTCATTATCATTTTGTTGTATGGTTTGGGTTGATCGAAGCTGCATCAGAACCAAAAAAATTACTATCATTCCACCACCACCAGAAATGGAGAAAGATTTAAAGTGTTTGTTGGACAGTGAAATAGGTAGTGATATTGTTTTTCGTGTTGAAGACGTTACTTTCAAAGCTCATAAGGTGATTCTTGCTGCCCGCTCTCCTGTGTTTAAAGCACAGTTCTATGGGCTAGTTGGAAATCCTGCTAATTTGGAAGAAGTAGAGTTGCTGGATATCGAACCATCAGTTTTCAAGGTAATAGAAGATATCCATCATAAAAGTCTTTATACTTGATGGTATCATTTCATGCATTGATGGTATCATTTGAGATTGTGTTTTGCAGGCTATGCTTTTGTTTATATACACTGAGAAGCTTCCTGATTCACAAGAAAGTATGGGCTCGATGTCAAACATGATTAAGAATCTGATGGTTGCTGCTGATCGTTTTGGTCTAGATCGGTTAAAACAATTGTGTGAAGCGAAGTTGTGTGAACAATTGAATGTTGATGTAGTGGCAACAACTCTTTCTTTAGCCCATGATCACAATTGTTCTCAGCTTAAAACGATCTGTATGGATTTTGCTGTAGCGAATTTGCGAGGTATGTATTTTGATGTTGGTAGATTCATGTTTATCTTAAGTATTCGTTGCACTAGTTATTAGAATTTGACCATTATTAGCGACATTGCAATTGAAACTTCTAAGGTTAAAGCAATGACCATTAAGAGAATTATTTGTAGGATGCATTTATAATACACTTGAGAGGTGGATTTGTAAATAGAATAGTAGATAGTATGGGCCTCTTTTTTTTTTTTTTTTTTTTTTTTTTTTTTTTTTAATTTATTTATTTATTATTATTATTATTATTATTATTTGAACGGCAATTTTAACTCACAATATTTATACCACAACTCTATCTCACACGTCCCAAGCAGGACTTGAACCCACAACCATTGAGGACCTTCTCACATTCTCACAGAATATGAGGTAGCCCTTTGGTAGATAGTATGGGCTTTTATATCATATTTTAGAGAATAGGCATATTTTTGGAAGACTCTAGTTTAACAATCAAAATACTGGAATAAAGGAAGCACACTTTTGGAAGTAATAAAACTTGGCTTATGTTTTTTTTAAACGGCAGAATTATATTAAAACTTGGCTTATGTAGCTAGTCTCAATGGCTAAAATTCTATCTTTGGACATTCAGTTGCTAAAGGTCTCGAACGATTATTGAGAACTTGTTGAATTGATTTATGATGAGATTACATGTTGTGTTTGCAGCGGTGATCCAAACAGAGGGGTACAAATATGTAGAAAAGTCATGCCCTATATTGCTATTAGAGCTTCTTCCAAAGATCGCAGAGCTTCTTCAAAAGACTGCCTCAGAGAGTTAAGGAATATAGCTTCTCATTCTAATCGACTATGGCTGGTCCATGAATTTTGGTCCTGGGTAGCACATTGTAATTAGCGACTCATTTTTGAATTTTGTTTGGAGTTATGTCTGGATTCGGATTATCATTTCTAGTGTTAATGGCTTGCACCATATTGATCCTAACAGTGGCTTATCAATATTTCTTAAATAGCTATACATCTTGGAGCAGGTTATGGTTTGTCACAACCTCTTCCTATACATGCTTCTTATTGTTATCAGATAACTACAACACTAGAGGGCAAATGCAATATTGAGGCAAGATTAGACTAACCTTGCTGCTAGTGATAAATAATCTGCAGAAACAAAATCGAATTGTTTTATCAGAGATGATAGATTAGAATTTCAAAATCTTGATTAAAAAGCCCAACTCCTATACATGACAAATTATATATTATATATTATATATACTATATGAAAGGCAGGCACTCAAGGAGAAAGCGACACGTGTCGCTACGGCGGTAGCTACAGTATTAGCTACAGTTTTTTTTTTTTTTTTTTACATAAATTTCCGTATGAAAATTTGTTTTTTTAAAAAAAATTAATAACAAAAAAAAAAATAAAAAAATACGAAAAATAATACACTTACAAAAATTTCTTATACAAATTTGTTTCTTTTAAAATACCCAAACAACCAAAAAAAATTTCAACCGCAACGCCAAAAAAAAAAAAAAAAAAAAAAAAAAAAATCCGTAAACATAAACAAATTATGCTTTCAAGTAAACATATGCATACTTCAAATAACAAAATTATTAATTACAACGTACAACCGACAAAATACAAAACACAAAACGCACCCGCCGCAACGCGCGGGCAACCCCGCTAGTACTATACAAAAGGCAGACACTCAAGGAGAAAGCAACACGTGTCGCTACAGTGGTAGCTACAGTAACTTTTTTTTTTTTTTTTTACATAAATTTCCGTCTGAAAATTTGTTTTTTAAAAAAAAAATTAATAACAAAAAATAAAAATAAAAAAATACGAAAAATAATACACTTACAAAAATTTCTTATACAAATTTGTTTCTTTTAAAATACACAAACAACCAAAAAAAATTTCAACCGCAACGCCAAAAAAAAAAAAAAAAAAAAAAAATCCGTAAACATAAACAAATTATGCTTCCAAGTAAACATATGCATACTTCAAATAACAAAATTATTAATTACACCGTACAACCGACAAAATACAAAACACAAAACGCACCCGCCGCAACGCGCGGGCAACCCCGCTAGTTAAGTATAAAGATTATTTAAGAGATAAACTTAAAGATGATAATCAAACTTTTTAGCCACCGTTGACAAATACTTGAGATCATCTGAAACAGCAAGACAACAACAATTCAACATATTAAAGATGCAATTTCGACAAACACCCAAAGACACAAAACAACTAACACTTTGATATGCATATCAAGTGTTCAATCATCTTTAATATGTTGAATTGTTTTTTTTTGTCTTACTGTTACAGTTCCATGTAATTTGAAAGTGATATGATGTTGATTTAGCTTCACAAGGTTGGCAACGGTCGCCGCGTTGCGGGCGTGCCTGTTTATTTTTTCCGAGAATGGCAACGGTTGGTTTTGCGTAAATAAAGTAGAATATTTAGCCGATATGCATCGGTTGCATTATAAATGATAATGGCATGTTGTTTTGGTGTATTGTCGCATAACGTTGTTTTGTTTCAGTGTTGTGCTAATGATGTATGCTCAATTATAGTATATAATTATTTTCTAAAGAAATACTTAGGAAAGTATTTCCCGGGTCGTTCTCCCAACGAAAATCGAATGGAATTTCGAATAATCGAATTTTGAATCGTGTAGTGAAAAGTGAATAGTGAGAAGTGATTGTGAAATTCAAAATATGAAAAAAAATATAGTGAATAATGCAGAAGGTACAAGCTATATATGCACAAAAGTCTAAAATTAGAAAACGGAAATGCAAGCGCAATTTTTAAACGTAACGTACGAAATAAAACGCGACTTATAAACTAAAAATGATCCTACAAATGTGAAACAAATTTTTACAAATCTTAAACTATTATAAAGAATTTTGAGAAAAAGAAAATATTTTTTTGACTTTTTATTTATTTTCTATGATTTATTTTCTATTTTTGGAATTAAAAAGTAATTAAAAATAAAAGAAAATGTAAAAAATAATGGGAAAATTATAAAATCTAATCTGAAAAAATCTAAAATACTATAAAAGAATTATCTAAAATATTTTTGTATTTTTAAAGGCTTTTTCTGATTTTTAATTGATTTTTGAATGTTAAAAATGATTTAAAAATGATTAATAATGAAGAAAAATTAAGAAAAATAGTAAATCAACTTGGAAAAATCTGAAAAATTCACAGAAAATCCTAAAATAATATGGAAAGCTTGCAGAAAAATTTTGAAAATAAAACAATAAGCAGAAGTGCTTATTTAGAGCTAAAACAGCTTATGGCGAATGCTTATTAATAAGCACTTGCCACAAAACTGAATGAAACTGAAACACAGATCTAATAATACTCTATTAAGCTCAGATATGCTCAAATAAGATTAGAGATAACACAGAAATAAAAGAATAAAGCTATAAGCAGTTTAACACTGTAACACCCCGCCTTATAGACCACAATATTGTCCGCTTTGCCCGAAGGCTCACGGCTTTGTTCTTGTGGCCCTCATGTGAAGACTTCCCGGCAGGTCACTCAAGCCAGTACTACTCTCACATGAGCACGCTTAACCGTATGGCCGATTAACCGTTCCACCACAAAACGCGTTGTGTCATATAAGGCGAATGTTAACATATATGTCCCAGCATCACTCCAAGTCACAGCCAATGTGGGATTTGCCTGAGGTATTACATTCACCCCCCGTAGGGATTCATCGTCCCCGATGAAGTTTGCCCCACATCCTGAACGGCTTGGAGTGGCTCTGATACCATCTGTAACACCCCGCCTTATAGACCACAATATTGTCCGCTTTGCCCGAAGGCTCACGGCTTTGTTCTTGTGGCCCTCATGTGAAGACTTCCCGGTAGGTCACCCAAGCCAGTACTACTCTCACATGAGCACGCTTAACCGTATGGCAAATTAACCGTTCCACCACAAAACGCGTTGTGACATATAAGGCGAATGTTAACATATATGTCCCAGCATCACTCCAAGTCACAGCCAATGTGGGATTTGCCTGAGGTATTACAACGGTTAATCGGCCATACGGTTAAGCGTGCTCATGTGAGAGTAGTACTGGCTTGGGTGACCTGCCGGGAAGTCTTCACATGAGGGCCACAAGAACAAAGCCGTGAGCCTTCGGGCAAAGCGGACAATATTGTGGTCTATAAGGCGGGGTGTTACAGATATATGTCCCAGCATCACTCCAAGTCACAGCCAATGTGGGATTTGCCTGAGGTATTACAAACACAATCTAACCAATAAGCACAAGCATAAGCAGAATTGGAATCAGAATAAGCCAGCAACTAGAAATAGAATGAAATCTCTAAAACTGAACCTAAACAACTCAGTAAATGACAATTAAGTACAAACTCAAACTTTATTAAGTTCTAGCAGGCCTAATGTCAAATCAGCTTTTCAGTCTTACTCAACTAACTAGCAGCCTATAATCAGCTATCTAATTAAGCTCTAATTCAGAATATTATTGGGGCAAATCAAAGCTCAAACTACTGAGATTCTATAACACCTAAAAGCCCTTATTCTACTAACTAAATGAACCCTAAATCATGCTCCTAAAAGTGACTGTTTAATCAGATTTTGCACTAGCAGAACAGGTTTGTTGACTATTAATTTGAACACACTAGTTGACCAAAATGAATTTCATTAACACAAATCTAACAATTTAAGTAAAATGAAGTTGATTAATCACTTGCTACACTATATCAAACAGATTCAACATCAAATATCAAAAGCTCACAGATCCTATCTAACAACTACACCAGCAGAATAGAAATTAATTGCTATTTTGACTATTTAAGCTGAATCCTACCAATATTATGCACTAACTAAGCTAACTTAACCTAAAAAAACTACTGAAGCAGAAACAATGTCAAAATAACAACAAGATCAACAGGTAAACAGCAGATCCAAACACCCTCTAAAATGCAGCTAACACTATGAAACAGTGAAATATACTACTAATCTCCAAACTACTTATTAAATCAACTAAGATAACAATAACAGAAGCTAATCAAACAACTATATCAACTTGAAACAACAGTAACTCAATTAACAGATTTACACTAAAATTGATACAAGAATATCAAATCTGAACTTACAAATATAATCCTCTCAGCAAGAACAGAGAGGCTCACTATGCTAGCCTGTCTCTAGACAGGCTCAATACTTCCAATTCTGAATTGACCTATCAATTCCACCTCAGTTCATCAATAAACCAACTCAGTTAGATATCTTATAATAATGAAAATTTAAAACAAACACGCGCTATTAGTTGGATCTTTTAATCCCTCTTATTGTACAATAAGAATCACAGAGGGCGTGTTAAGTTTGGGCGGGGATTTAAAAACATTTAAGAGTGCGTTGAATGTTGTGATTTTTAATGCTCATTTGACAAATAGCAATTAGCTTTATTTCTTTTTCCCGAACTGTTCATTTTCCAACGTCCTATTAAGTAGCCTCTATTAGCTGTTTTAACACATTATGATTACACCTAGAGCTATAGCACCAAATGTTTAAAAAAAAAAAAAAAAAAAAAAAAAAAAAAAAAAAAAAAAAACAACTATTACTTACAGCTACTATTACTCTCTGTTGTAAAAATCGGCCCAGGCGGCCGATTAATCCTCGCATAATCGCTGATCGCTCACTAAGCGTCTTAATTTATCATAATTGGCCTATTTAATTGCTTTGGTCAAAGATCACTTAAAAATCGGTCAACAAATTGATTAATCAGAGAAAATCTATCTAATCGGACAAAATCGCTTAAAAATCGATTAATCGGACAAAGTCAGTCAACGATCACTTAAAAATAGTCAATAAACCGAGTAATATCTATGTTTGACTTTGAACTTTGAAGAATTATGTATTATGTTTATATTTGAACACTTGAAATATTTGAACTTTGATGCATTATGCTTATCTCATATATAATATCATATAATATCTAAAATTACAATTTTGTGCATAAAAATTCCAATCCGATTAATCCCCGCCTAACCGATTAATCGCTAGGCCCTACCCAACCGCCTTAGTAGCGCCTAGCGATTTTTACAACCTTGCCTATTACTTTTATCAAACCCTAAAAGATTTAAAAATTGCAAATAACATATACAAGTGATAAATGAACTAGAAATGCTAATTATTTCTTTTTATAGCAATTATACTTTCATTGATTACGTCCATAAGGCTTAGCCTCACTCGATTATGTATGGACTTAGCCCAATTATTAGTTACTTTATTCGCTAAACATTGTCAAAATCAAATGCCTCGTGCATATCAATAATAAAAGCCAGTATTAGTTGATTTGTTAATACTTTTTTAAGGTTTATATCTGGTACAATCATCTAAAAATAACATTTAGAATTAACAAATCAAGGCGTGGTGCGTAAGGCATGAACGTGAGAAGGAGTCGACGTGTTGTGTGGGTAATGACATGACCAGATGAGGGTGTCGCAGTCCTTAATCGTAAGTCATCAATGTATGAAGTTGCATTCGTACATACACTTTAATACACATACACGTAAACACATAAGGTTTGTTTGGCAAAAGCAACAACGAAACACGAAAGTTATATGTAGAAGGGCCAAAAGTATTCAAAATATTTAATGAAAAGACCAAATTGGTAAGCATCAAAAAAATACTCATGAAAATATTATATACAGTTGTTGGCTAAAGTCTAGGGGTTACCACTTCTCTTGTCCCTTCTAAGCTCCGCTTTTTGGAAAAATAATGTTATTGAAACTGAAGATGAAAAAGAGATTATGAAAAAATATTTTTTTATAAGCTACATGAAGTATTATTTGGTTTTTAAGAGCATGTGTGAACCATTTTTTTTTTTGTTTTTACTTTTTTAGTCACTTAAAAGTTTTTATGCCAAACAAATTTTATATTTTAAGTCACTTAAAAGTTTTTATGTCAAACAAATTTTATATTTTAAGTAGCTTATTTTATAAATTTCTCAATGATCTCGTATGTCTGATAGTTAAACTTAGGGATGAGCACAGTATCGGTCTCATACCGAATTAGTGGTACCGATTTTTTCCCGAGTATAAATTAGTGGTATCGGTAGCGTACCAAACGGGATTTGGATACCGGTACCGGTATCGGAAAATCGGTTTTTTTTTTTTTTTTTTTTTTTTTTTTTTTTTTTTTAATTTTCCCGATTTGGTACCGGTCCCGTACCTAATTAGTGGTCCCGATTTTTTTCACCTTATTTTGTAGTCTCGGTATCGTACCATATATCAGCAATTGGTACGGTTCCGATACGATTTCGAGATTCGGTTCGAAATGATCATCCCTAATTAAACTTAAACTTTTTTATTCTTAGATGTTTACATGGGTAGTCAAATAATCCACCGTTTAGGTTGCGTTAACTATCAATGATTTAAGATATTGAAGGGGGTTAAATTGACATTACTGTGTTTTATAGGGTTGATTAGGAAAATTAGAGTTGTATTGTGTGAAGAGTTTCCTTAAATCAAATTAGGAAAGTAGATACTGTAACTTTCTCCTAAAATAATTATCTTTATCATTTAATCCCTTACTGATCGATCATGTCAACGACCATCCATGGATTTCATCTATTTACTGTTAAGGAATACTCTCGACTTCAAGCAATGGATGTAGGAAGTCATATATCTTCTGGCACTTTCACAGTCGGTGGACATGATTGGGAAATTTATTTTTATCCTAATGGTAAAGACTGGAGGGATTGTAATTACGTTTCGGTGTTCTTAGGTTTGATTAATCATGATGGTACGAATGTGGAAGCTTCGTTTGAATGCACCTTGTTGGATCAGAGTGGAAAGGGGAAACACTATGCTAAAAGTAGCCTTAATAATCGTTATACCAGACATGACCGAGTTTGGTATGTGTAACTACAAAATCTTACCTTTTTTTTTTTTTTTTTTTTTTTTTTTTTTTTTTTTTTAACGGCAAATAACTGTGTCACAATATACAGCCGCAAACTATCTCACATGTCCTAAGCATGACTTGATCCCTTAATCATTTTCTGAATAAATGCAAACTAAGATGTATTGTTATATGTTCAGATAATCTAGATAGTGTCATTTATATATATATATATATATATATATATATATATATATATATATATATATATATATATATATATATATATATATATATATATATCACACACACACACTAGATCGGTACCCGCGCAATGCGGCCGTGGGTACCTGTGACTATTTTTTGTGTTATTCGGTTACACATTTAGTTGTCTTTATGCTTTATAAGTAGAGCTGGTTAAGCCAAATAATTTTTTAGTTTGAACAACCAACGTGCTTTATAACAAACTTCCTAATCAATTAATTTTGAAATCTTTCCGTAATAAGAAAGAAAAAAGTTTGAATTTCAAGTGTTTCTAATTATAGAATAGTCTCAAATGCATTATATAGTAATATAGATAAGCTGTATATTTCAAGCAATTAATTAAGCTAGTTTAATGCCGTAGGCGACTTGTCTCACTATATCACAATTTTCGCAAATCGATCTCTAACTTGGAAGTATAACTGTATAGATAGTTCTTTTTATGTTTTCCCCGTTAACTTTGTCAATGTGCATGAGATGCTACAAATTGAAATGCTCTACTCTTTTGTATTGTGTGCGAGTTTATATTGTATATCATTTGCTCCTCATCCAATTATTTTCGACTCTATACCTTTTAGGGGTGTCACGCAGTTTATGGAAAAGCCTTCTTTTAAGTTATCCGATTATTTAAAGGATGATTCATTATCATTTTGTTGTATGGTTTGGTTTGATCGACGCTGCATCAGAACCAAAAAACTTACTATCATTCCACCACCACCAGAAATGGAGAAAGATTTAAAGTGTTTGTTGGACAGTGAAATAGGTAGTGATATTGTTTTTCGTGTTGAAGACGTTACTTTCAAAGCTCATAAGGTGATTCTTGCTGCCCGCTCTCCTGTGTTTAAAGCACAATTCTATGGGCTGGTTGGAAACCCTGCTAATTTGGATGAAGTAGAGTTGCTGGATATCGAACCATCAGTTTTCAAGGTAATAGAAGATATCCATCATAAAAGTCTTTATACTTGATGGTATCATTTCATGCATTGATGGTATCATTTGAGATTGTGTTTTGTAGGCTATGCTTTTGTTTATATACACTGAGAAGCTTCCTGATTCACAAGTAAGTATGGGCTCAATGTCAAACATGATTCAGAATCTGATGGTTGCTGCTGATCGTTTTGGTCTAGATCGGTTAAAACAATTGTGTGAAGCGAAGTTGTGTGAAGAATTAAATGTGGATGTAGTGGCAACAACTCTTTCTTTTGCCCATGATCACCATTGTTCTCAGCTTAAAACGATCTGTATGGATTTTGCTGTAGCGAATTTGCGAGGTATGTATGTTGATGTTGGTAGATTCATGTTTATCATAAGTATTCGTTGCACTAGTTATTAGAATTTGACCATTATTAGCGACAATGCAATTGAATCTTCTAAGGTTAAAGCAATGATCATTAAGATAATTTTTTGTATAATGCATTTATAATACACTTGAGAGGTGGATTTGTAAATAGAATAGTAGATGGTATGGGCTTTTTTTTTTTTTTTTTTTTTTTTTTTTTTAGAACGCCAATTTTAACTATCTCACAATATTTATACCATAAATCTATCTCACATGTCCCAAGTAGGACTTGAACCCATAATTAATCATTGAGGAGCTTCTCACACAACATGGGGTACCATTAGAACACGGGCTTTTATATCATATTTTAGAGAATAGGCATATTTTTGGAAGACTAGTTAACAATCAAAATACTGGAATAAAGGAGGCACACTTTTGGAAGTAATAAAACTTGGCTTATGTAGATAGTTTCAAGGGCTAAAATACTATCTTTGGACATTCAGTTGCTAAAGGTCTCGAACGATTATTGAGAACTTGTTGAATTGATTTATGATGAGATTACATGTTTTGTTTGCAGCGGTGATCCAAACAGAGGGGTACAAAAATGTAGAAAACTCATGCCCTATATTGCTATTAGAGCTTCTTCCAAAGATCGCAGAGCTTCTTGAAAAGATATAGCTTCTCATTCTAATCGACTATGGCTGGCCAATGAATTTTGGTCCTGGGTAGCACATTGTAATTAGCGACTTATTTTTGAATTTTGTTTGGAGTTATTTCTGGATTCGGATTATCATTTCTAGTGTTAATGGCTTGCACCATATTGATCCTAACAGTGGCTTGTCAATATTTCTTAAATAGACATCTTGGAGCAGGTTATGGTTTGTCGTCACAACCTCTTCCTATACATGCTTCTTATTGCTATCAGATAACTACAACACTAGAAGGCAAATGCAATATTGAGGCAAGATTAGACTAACCTTGCTGCTAGTGATAAATGATCTGCAGAAACAAAATTGAATTGTTTTATCAGAGATGATAGATTAGAATTTCAAAATCTTGATTAAAAAGCCCAACTCCTATACATGACAAAGTATAAAGATTATTAAGAGATAAACTTAAAGATGATAAACCAACTTTTTAGCCACCGTTGACAAATACTTGAGATCATCTGAAACATATGCATATCAAGTGTTCAATCATCTTTAATATGTTGAATTGTTGTTGTCTTACTGTTACAGTTCCATGTATTTTGAAAGTGATACGATGTTGATTTAGCTTCATCTTTTATATACTCCCTCCGTCCCATATTAAATGTCCACTTTTGACTTTGTAAGTTTTTTTTCTTCAACTTTGATCTTAAATATTTTTGTTTGTATTTTATGATACTTGATAAAAATTGTGTCAATGAAAAGTATATTTAAAAATATTTATGGTCAAAGTTAATAAAAATATTTATGATCAAAGTTAATAAAACAAGACTTTGAAAATTCAAAGTGGACATTTAATATGGGCCGGAGGTAGTAATAAAACAAAACCCCGGAATTTTCCATTTCAAAAAAATAGATTCATACCTTATTTAGTAATAATTTTATTTAAAAAAAAGATTATTTTGTAACATTTTATATTTATCCATAACACAAGTAGAAAATAAATACAAAAAATATAGATAATATGCAATTAATAATAGGATTAAAATTTTTAAATAATTATCTTTAATAATAAAAAACTATAATTAAACCTCATAAATCAAACAAAACAAAGATTAAATTATTTGTTTTTTAATAAATGAAAATATATGATTCAAAAATTTTATATAACAATTGATTTTTCATGCAGCAGAACCTTTCTTTAAAGCTAATTGTGAGCTGAAAAAGTTGGACTTTACAGTTTGGGCTTACAAAAATCTAAGCCCATATAGTATAACTTAAGCTTCAAGCCCAAATAGAATAAACATTATATAACACCCTCGGCTTGATTTATTCAAGAGGCTGTCTCAAAATCAAATAACCCCTAAAAAATTGGATAATCACCGATTTACATATCACCCAATCAATCATTCCCTGAACCCTAACCCTTGACAAAATCTCCAACGTACCAAATCACTTCATAAAAAAACACACATATGAAGAGCAATAGTACTAGTAGCAATAACAATATGGTAGCTGGTAAGAACCGGACCTTAAAAGTTGACCCGAATCTACCACGGTCGGTGTGTCAGAACTGCCGTCATAGTCTTTCAACAACCGGGGTTGATTCGTATCCTGATAAGTTCTTTCGGTCAGGAATGCATGGGTCTTCCATGCATGGAGCAGGCAGTGTGCATGGCACTCGCATGGACCAGTCATATGTTGTGTTGCCAAAACAAAGGAACCTTCCTCCTCGTCCAAATCAATCTGGAAAGACTATGGAAGAATCGTTTGTGGTATTGCCTCTGCCTGCTGCCTCGGTGTACAAGTCTGAGCCCACATCAAATAATTCAGGGTTTCACTCAACCATAACTGTCTTGAAGCGTGCATGTGAGATTGCCACAACCCAAACGCACGTTGAGCAAAGTGAACCACTCTCTCCTTCAATCTTTTGATAGCTTTGATTTTTGATGATTAGGGTTCCAGTTTTAATTAAACGTGCATGTGTTGGTAAAGATATGGAAAATAAAAGTCAAATATGTTACATATTTAGACTAACCTCCACATCACTAATAAAAATAATTAAAAATGCCACATAACTTATTTAATTGGTGACTCGACAATATGCCACATCATTTAAGGTATGATATTGAAACGAAATTTGAAAGTACATATACGATTTTGATATTTTTTAAAGTTCACGTATGATATTTGTACATTTCTAAAAGTATGTTGCTATTATATAGACTTAACCCATATTAATTTGCTCAAAAATGCCAAATGGACAAGTGACGAGCAATGTGTACTAATCAATTAAGTAGCGTTACCATAACTATAATAAACCACACAACGTAAGGAAAATTGCCAAACACAATTGTGGTGACAACAACAACAGATATCATATGTAGTTTTCTTTCAAAAATGTACTATTGATGTTTACTTATGCTGTAAAACTTTGTATTAAGAACGACACATTTTAAATCATGTTAATATAAGTAGTTAAAACATATTTCCTCTATATTACGTAGTAGTTTTTTAGAAATTTCTGACATTAATTGTGATGAAGAAGACAACATGCAAGACGTTTCTTGGTTGTTTCCTTGCATATATTGACTTAAGTGTCCTAAACATCAGTCAACCAAAAAGTCAAAAACTACCACACAAAAAGACTAAGATAACACCCGAATTCCAGTAACAGCAACGCGCGAGTAGTGGTGTTGAATTCAACATCAGTCAGCGGACAACCTTGTTTTAAGTGTCCTAAACACATCAATGGCATCTTCATCGTCTTCTTCTTCTCGGTCATTTAAGTATGATGTATTTCTTAGCTTTAGAGGGGAAGACACCCGTAAGACCTTTGTAGATCATCTCTACACAGCTCTTGATCGACGACTTATCCGAACTTACAAGGATGATATTTCACCTCCAAGAGGTGAATCAGTTGGTCCAGCCCTGTTAAAGGCTATCGAAGAATCGAATATTGCTGTCATAATATTCTCCAAAAAATATGCAGATTCTTCGTGGTGCTTGGATGAACTCGTACATATTATGAAATGTAGGGATGAGATGGAAAAAATCGTTATCCCAATTTTCTATGACGTGGATCCCTCTGAAGTGAGAAACCAGAAAAAGAAATTTGGAGAAGCTTTTTCCAAACAAGAGATGAAGAATGTCAGAAAAGCTGAATTGTGGCGTAAGGCACTTGTGGATGCTAGTAATATTGCTGGATGGGAACCCAAGAATTTCGCCAACGGGTAACTTTTTGTATTTTTAAATCTTTTTATACATTTAATTTGGATGATATGCATCAGTCATTTAGTACTTTCTACATGTAGTGTAGGTCAATAATATATGGTCAACCCAAGTATTTGTGACACTCACTTTGTCACTTTGGCTAAGAACTAACGATATCCAATCTGCAGGCATGAATCAGCGGCCATCAAGGAAGTTGTTGATACGGTATTCAATAGATTGTTTCCCTTGAATTTAGATGTTGATGAAAAGCTTGTTGGAATGAGGGATCGACTGCAAGATTTAATTTTAAGATTAAAAATTCAGTCAGGTGGTGTACTCATGGTTGGGATATGGGGGCTTGGTGGTGGTGGTAAGACGACTCTTGCGACATCTCTTTATAGAGAAATCTCTAGCCAGTTTGAAGGTTACTGCATTATTGAGAGTATCCGTGAGGAATCACATAAACATGGCTTAAAAAAACTGCAAGAGGATATGCTATCAGCTGTTTTCAAAACAAAAGTGCAAGTAGATAGTGTTGCAGAAGGAAAACGTATGATAAAAAGTATGTTTTGCCATAGAAATGTGTTGGTAATTCTTGATGATGTTGATGATCTTGACCAGCTAGAATCGTTAGCTGGCTCACATAGATGGTTTGGTGATGGAAGTCGAATAATAATCACAACTCGAGATGAACATTTGCTAAGAACACACAGGGTAGACGATGTCTCTCCTGTGACGTTATTGTCTCATGAAGAGGCTAGCTGGCTCTTTAATGCTCATGCATATAACGAAAAAAAGCATGTAAGAGACTATAAAGAACTTTCATCACAAGTAGTTTCTTATGCTGCTGGGCTTCCGTTAGCCCTTAAAGTTTTAGGTTCTTTTCTATACGACAAAGATGAGAAAGAGTGGATGAGTACCTTAGATAGACTAAAAGATATTCCAGAAAGGGACATTGTGGAGAAGCTCAAAATAAGCTTTCATGCGCTTAAACCTGAAGAGAAAAAATTTTTCTTGGATATTGCATGTTTCTTCAGGCATAGCGCAAAAGGTTATGCAGTGGAGATACTTGACGCTTGTGGTTTTCACCCCGATATAGGGATCACAGTGTTGATTCAAAAATCTCTCATAACCATTGATTCAAATGGTAAATTTGATATGCATGATTTAATACAAGAAATGGGACACTACATTGTTAGAGGGGAACATCCTGATAATCCTGAAAAACATAGCAGAGTTTGGAAACGGGAAGATATCAATAAAATGTGTATTGAGGATGCAACAGCGGTAAATGTTAAGCTGGCTTTTTTTCAGAATATATATTATATGTGCACTAACTGATCAGATACACACATAATGATAAAAGCTAAACTGTACATTGTTTCTCCTTAAATTATTGCAGGAAAATGACAAGATTGAAGCGCTAAGCGACAAAAGTTTAGTTTCTGTTTCTGTTGTTTACCTCGGAAAACAAAGTCGACATTTGGGTCCATCACAGTTCTATAAGTTTGTTTCAAAGTTGAAGAAACTAAGGTGGATTCATGTGACTATGATGAGTCATGGAGGTTATAAAGGGCCTAAATTTCTTTCAAATGAGTTGCGGTATATTAACTGGGAATACTATCCTGCAAGTCCATTCCCAGAGAGTTTCCAGCCAATGAATCTTGTTGTTTTAAAAATGAACCTTAGCTTTCAAAAGGAACTTTGGAGGAGTCACAAGGTAATTCAATGGTTCCCTAATATAATAAATGAGTGGATGCCATTATTTATTTCATTTAAATCAAAAATCTACATATTAATAATTTAATACAATTGTTTACTCATGGCATTGACTATTGGTATAGTTTTGTAAATTAAATTAGAATACTACTAATAGTCAATGCCACGAGCATATAAGTGAAGCATTAAATAAGCCTCAAGATTGTGATAAAATCCTATTAATAAATTCATTTAAATCAGAAATTTTCAACCAAGAAAAACCCTATTTCTTGAATTCCTCTCCACAAGAATGTGTAATGTTTTAAATCATGCCATTCATCTGTATCATACTTGTCATAAACTCTTATTTAACTTATATTTGGGCAATGTTAACTTCTGTATCTTTGTATAAATTAGCGTCTACCACAACTGAAAGTCCTTCAACTACATCAAATGAGAAATCTAGTCAGTACACCAAATTTTGATGGACTCCCCTGTCTTCAAAAGTTGGATATCTTGGTATGTAACAAGTTAGAAGAGATTCACCCATCAATTGGAAATCATAGAAGTCTTAAAAGCATAAGGGTTTATGAATGTCCCAATCTTAGAATGTTTCCAACAATTTTCAAGATGGAAAAACTCGAGCTTCTTGATATCGGTTCTTGCCACGAAAGTTTAGAGTTCCCCGATATCCAAGCAAACATGGATAGCTTGGTAGAGTTGGCTCTGTACGGAATTGGAATAGAAGGTTTGCTGTCATCAATTGGAGAACGTTGTACCAGCCTTATTTCGCTACGTTTGTATAACTGTTTTACTATAAAAAGCATAGAAATCGACTTTGATGGGTTAAAACATTTGAAAGATTTTCGAATTCGTGGTATCCCCATACCCCGCTCATGCGGGACTAGGTATCGTTGTTGTTATTTTCGAATTCATGGTAACACACAACCTAGAAAGATGCCATTAGATCTCTTTTCTGAGAAGGTGTTCCCTCAGTTAACACATCGCTTACAAAGGTTGGATCTCCGTAACTGCTGTTTGGAAGATGGAGAAATCCCTTCTGCTATTGGAGAGATGTCAAACTTACGAGAGCTATATCTAGATAACAATAATTTCTCAAAACTGCATTTCAGCATCTCGCAACTTACTCGACTCAAACTCCTCAACCTGAGTGGTTGCAAAAGGCTTTTAGAACTGCCTCAGCTCCCATCAAGTATAGCTATTCTCCTAGCAAACGAATGCGACTCACTTACAGACGTGGGAGATTTTTACATGGATTGTAAAAGGTTATGGTATGCCTCACTTATATGCTCGAATATGGTAATTGATGGGAACAGATTTCTACAATCCATGCTTCAGGTACCCATGGTTGTCTGCGTTTAAATATTCATCTTTATACCGACAATAGTAACAGCAATTATTATAAGCTAATGAATTTGTTTTCAATAAATTAGGGAGAGATTGCTGATGAAAATCAATGTGTGATTCTCCAGCTTCAAGGCTTTACACCTTGTCTTCGAGAAGCGAGTAAATGTAAATGTAGAAGATTTACAAAGCGGGGGAAATGTACATTGCAACTTCCAGAGAACTGGTGCAGTGACTTCTGTGGATTCTTAATGTGCGTTGTTGCGAAAAATGTTACACATATATTATCTCAAGAAATTACCATGGCGCAGGTGATCACTGGTGGTTCGATGGGTATGGATTCTGAAGATGATGTGATTTGGAAGGAGAGTGTTGGTGATGGAACAACATGGGTGGGGTTTATTCCTTTTGCTTCATTGAGACACACAAACTGGTGGGACTCAACGTACAAAAAGCTTTTGTTTTCCATTAATATCTTAAGCTTCGCATATGAAGGCAGCCGCAACAATGAGAATATATGTTTTGGGTTTGGAGTAAGACTCGTTTGCAGAAAAGGAGGAAGTGGTCCAACAGAAACATCAGCAGAAATATCAACAGATTCTTATGGAAAAGATGATCACACAACTGGATTCGAGATTTCTCATGATTCAAAGGAATTTCTAAGGATTTCCCCACGTAGTTGTTATGACTGGTAGATGTAAGTCCAAAACGAATTACTCAGTATGAGTTAAGTTCACAAAGACGATCGGTGCAAACAACTCAGATGCATGTATCAGGATTAGCACAAAGAGGTGATTTTGTAAGAAGATGGGCCATTCAACATGGATCCTCAAATATTAAAAATATTGTATTTCTCCTCAAGCTTGGTCCCCAAATTGTGTCGTTCGAACCAATTGGATATTTCTCCCTGTTTAACATTGTCTAAAGCTGATAGACTAGTGTTTGGATCAAGGTCTGTCTTTGGTCCAATGCCGTGGAATTTTTGTAAAGTTTTCACTACAAGAAAAAGTGCCTATAGTGACCAAAATTTAGTGCCGATTTTTTTTTTCTCACTATTTGGGCAAAATAGTGACCATATAGTACATGGACACTAATATTTGGTCATCTATAAACATTTAGTCACCGAGCTCAAAAAATGGCAAGCACTGGTTCAATTATAGGTGGTGTGACAACACATGCTTACACTTGCGCAAAGCACGCTGTAGTTGGGTTGACTAAGAATTTGGCAGTGGAACTTGGACAATTTGGTATTCGAGTCAATTGCTTGTCTCCTCATGCGATGGCTACACCAATGGCCACAAATTTCCTTGGGCTTTATGAGGAGGATTTTGAAAACAAGGTGAATTTAAGCGCAAACCTTAAAGGCGTGACACTCACGATAGATGATGTTGCTAAAGCTGCCCTTTTCTTAGCAAGCGACGACGCCAAGTATATTAGTGGACAAAATTTGTGTATCGATGGTGGATTTGGTATTGTCAATCCATCATTCAACATGTTCCAATACCCGGATAATTAATCTTTAAATTATGATCATTCCTCATTCAACGTATAGTATTTATACATAATACATGCGTGCATTCATATATATACAAACACACACAAAAACATTATACATGTTTTAAATTCCGGTATATTCAATTTCGTATACTAGAGAGTGTTGCATTGCATGTGTTGTAAAAGTATTTCGGGAAGTCTTGAAACTCTCAATGATAACCTAATTTTAGATAATCATTTCTCAAATTTAACTCATAATTTTTTTAGCATATATCAAATTTATTTTTTCAAAATCATGGTAGAAATGTTTAATAACCATATTGTGTGTATTGTTACTGGGGTGACAATCGAATTGTGTTCGAGTTAACCTGTTTGGGCACGAGTGTTAGTATAACCTCTACCCACACAAGACCCCGTTTATTAATCGTATAAACAACTCAATCCTAACCAGGATCTGTGTAACACGTGTGACATGTTTGTGATTCATTTAACTTGTTTAAATAAATATGTCAAGCGGTGATGGGTTGATGGTTTGTCGATTCAATTAGTTTAAATCCAAAAGTTATGTAACGATTGTATTGATATAGGTGGTCAAAGAAGGAGGTTTCGATTTGAACACATGTGGCTTAGAGATAGCACACTTGAGGGAATTGTTAAAGAGGCATGGCTTGATGGCATGGTTTGGGGAGCTTCAAGCCTCAATCATTCCCTGAACCCTAACCCTTCACAAAATCTCCAACCAAATCACTAGTAGCAATAACAATATGGTAGTGGGTAAGAACCGGACCTTAAAAGTTGACCCGAATCTACGACGGTCAGTGTGTTAGAACTGCCGTCACAGTCTTTCGACAACCGGGGTTGATTCGTATCCTGATAAGTTCTTTCGATCAGGAATGCATGGTCTTCCATGCATGGAGTAGGCAGTGTGCATGGCACTCGCATGGACCATTCATATGTTGTGTTACCAAAACAAAGGAACCTTCCACCTCGTCCAAATCAATCTAGAAAGGCTATGGAAGAATCGTTTGTGGTATTGCCTCCATCTGCTGCCTCGGTGTACAAATCTGAGCCCACATCAAATAATTCAGGGTTTCACTCAACCATAACTCACTAAAACAAACAGGACGATGGGCGAGGAGACTTTTGGCGGGGACGCCCTTGCCCCGCCGAAAGTCGCTAAACGACAAAAACCATGCTGAGTTGGCACACGATCTCGCTAACCATTTACTACATTTTCAACACTTACTTTTGGCGGGGACATGAGTATTTTTGGTAATTTGCAACTTTGACCAAAATAGTTTGTTGGATCGATATGCTCTGATCAAACTACTTTGTAGCTTGTAAAGGTTTAACAATATTAAGTAAACTCAATACTATTAATATTGAAACACTGTTTGACCTTGTAAAGTATGCGGAATCTACTAACACAAAGCTTAAGAAGAACTTTTTATATTAAACCAAACTTGAACATGCTTTGTTACACAGATTCACTAACAATCCCTAACTATTATCGACTTTGAACAACTCTAAAACATATATCGACTAATACCTCTTAAGGCTCCTTATATAGATAACCTTAAGTCGGTTTACATCATCTAACTTGAACGACAAGTAATTATCCTTAACAAATTCTAGAATATTCATACAATGTTACACATTAATCCTTTAACTAATATTGCACTTAAGTCCTTGTATTCTTCGAAGTACTTTGAACAATCTTCAATAAACAGCAATACTTTGACTTTTATCTTCAAGCAGTACTTTGACTTTATTCTTCATGCAGCAGTACTTTAACATATAGAAGTATCTTGATCTTTTATATCCCAACAATCCTCCCCTAACTTGAACTCCACTTGCTTGATTTCAAGTTTCTTTGTTATCTTTGATCTTCAAAATCTCTAATCATTCAGAAAGATTGTTTCTTTATCTCTTTAACTTTTATCTATCATGTGTCAAAGTACTCTTTATCATCATCAGTTGATATTTTCTCTGCAATAATCCTCCTCAGCTACTCAGCAACATTTTGGTACAATAGTCATCAAATCTTGCAAAGTTTCATACTATTCTCATCACTTCCAAGTGTGTAAACTCTTGTGAGAGGTGAATCATTGAAAATTAATGGATTTTGATGTCTCTTTACCAAAGCCATTAACTCTGGAGTAGCCAATGTTTAGGTTAGAACAACCATGGTACATTGATAACCATATGATTTTTAGCAAATCATCAGCTATCAACGGATTTGAGTAGTCTTTACCAATAGCCGTTTGCTTTTGGACTAGTTAGTTCTTTGATTTCAACCATGGTGAACTAATTACCAAAAATGGATTTTCCACAGCCTTTACCACAAGCCATTTTTCCTTGTGGGCTAGCCAACTCTTCACTTTTACAGATATGGTGAGTTGAAAACCATACAATTTTTAGTAAATTGTCAACTAAAAACGGATTTGATTATCACATCAGAGCCGTACCCTAATGATGAGTCAAACTCTTTCTTGTCTGTTAAACATGGTGAGTTGATTACCATTTGCTGTGTAGTATAAATACTAACACCATGTGTTTTTTTTTCAAATCCTTTTATTGACTTCACTTTTAAACATCAAAAACTCTTTATTTTATTTTACAAAGGACTTATACTGGTTTAATTCAGCAAGCAGTACTTTGATAAAGTACTGTTTGTCTTTGCAGTACTTTGAAAAAATACTTATTAAACAAAACAATTCATACCAGTATTTTGCAATATCACTCTTCAGACTTAGTCCATCTGATAAATAGCTTAATAACATCCAAATCTACATCAGATTCATCTTCAAGTTCCATTCCATGATCCAACATTCTGAGCATTATTTCTCTTATCAATGGATATCTTCTCTCAGCAAGCATGTGAATCATGGTACCATCTTCCATCTCAAGTGCAAGAACTCCTAATGACTCAAAGAATCTCCATCTTGTGATTTCCCAATTCTCTTGATTATTCCACAGAGGATCAACACTTGTTTCTTCAGTTTCCCAGATGGTAATTAAGTCTCCAAGTAAGATTAATCCCACTCCTGAAGCTTCAATCTCTTCATAGTATGTCTGCACTTGCATGTATAAGTCATAGAGATCTTCTCTGGTAATAAAATGCAGAACATCCCATAACATGTTGAATACAGTGAAGCTTTCATCTTCTCTGTTGAACATAAGATAGTTTCCTTCTTTTGATTCAACCACAGAGAATGAGATTATCTTGGATTTCTTTCCAGAGTCTTCAGTCTTCTTATTCTCAAAATCTACTACTCTGAAATAGTTTCTAAGTTCATCAACTGTATCTTCATGTATCATCTTCAATCTTTTTGACAGTTGATCATCTTGAATTGCTTTCTTTCTTTTCAATTTTCTTTGCTCAGCTTGTTCCTTCCTTATATCTTCTATTTTCTTTTCTTTATCAGCATCCATGGGTACAAAACTTGCTACTTCTTTCCTGATTGACTCTTGTACTTGTTCCCATAGATCTTTCACTTCTGGATACCTCATTCTTTGCAAATTCTTGTATCCTCTTCCTTTCAAGAAACTTATCGTCCAGTTTCTTTCCTGAGCAATTGTCGTAGGCTTTTTTGTAATTGGCCTATTTATTTCTGCCAAATACTCTGCATCATACTTAGCTTGTTGCTTTCTAGCAACCTCCGCATCTTCTACTATAAGAGTTTCTCTGATCTATGCAAGAGTATATTTCTTCTTTTTCTTCTTAATATCTTTCTGCTTCATGATCCCTTTCCCTTTTATCTTTGGGATCTAACTCTTCAGATTCAGAAGAACTTTCAGAAACTTATTGTGCAGGCTCAGAAATATGTATACCTCCTACAGGTCTTTGTAAATTGATCATAATCTGAGCAATTGTTTCATCATCACTTGCAGTATGCACCTTAGCTTCTTCTTGCTGTACCAAAGTAGAAGGACCAGCTTCATCTTCAAAATTTATTGTAGAAGGTCCAGCTGCAGAAGTTCCACTTTCATCAATATTCATAGCAGCAGTACCTTGCAGACCTGTATTTTCAGCCACAGTACTTTGAACACCAGTACTTTGAATATTTTGTACATCAGCATCTTTCTGAACATTTTCTTGTTCAACAACTTCTTGCTCAATATTCACATCTGATGCATGGGGTTTGCACCAGGCTTTACCTCTCGAGGGATCTCGAGAAGCTTACAACCCCCACCAGGCAGTGTACCTGATCGATGTAGTATAGTATAATGACAAGTACCAGGGGATTGATCGTTCAGCTAGGAATAGTGTCGCTAGGATTAGAAAACCTAAAGACTAGGTCTAGAGATGAGGGATGATTCTTTTTGTATTTTTTATATTTTTATGAAAGCAAGTAAAAATCTCGGGTTTGAAGGATTTGGGCGAAATTAGTTGCTAGTCAACTAACCCAATACTAAAGATGCAATCAAAATAAAATACTAGAAATGAAATTAAACTATATTAAACTAAGGTTGTGAGCAATATATGGGAGAAATGTGTTTATTTAGATTTCACTACTCCCTAGATATCTTTTACACGTTAATTACTTGTTATAGTTGCGTGGATGACGGATTGTATTCCTTAATACCATTCATGGGGTGGCGTACTTACTTCCCCAATCCTATGAGCGCCTACTTCACTCCTATGTCGAGCCGGCTAAGAAGCTCCTAACATGGGATCATTAGAATTTACTCATGCATTAAATACAATCAATAAAACCTAGTACACATCGGTTCATGTTTCCTAAGATGTTCAAGCATGTTACACAATGGAGATCTGCCAGTTTTCTTAAGCCTAACATTGAAATCATTCATCCAATACAACCATAAACAAGTAATCAACACATAATTAATATCTAGGTTTCATTAGATCTAAGCAAACACAAGATAAATCTAGCCTAGCATGTTGAAATCAAGACAAGCACAAGATATAGACAACCAACACATAGACATATTGATTGAATTAAGAGAAGACTTATCTTAATAGCACATGAAAGGATTCAAGGGTTGAAAACCCTTGAAAGTACTGTAAAATACGAGCTAGGGTTTACAAAGTTCGGCCCTAGGGTTTCTCCACACAAGTTCCTCTCTAATGAATGAAAAATAGAAAACTATATATATAGAGTTTAGAAGGTGACGGCGTCAAGAACAAAGGGCTGACACCGTCATCTCGCCGCCAAATAGTTCCACGGACTGCCTAGATCTGGGTCTGACGCCGTCATGTGTACACCTTGTGCAGGCCGTCATGATTTTAACTCTTGACGCCCTTGTTGTGAGGCCGTCAGGTTTGCACTGGGTCGTCACCACTTTTACGCCTGACGCCGTCAGGGTCTTCCTCTTGACGCCGTCAGGTACTGTTCTCAGCATGGAAAATTAAGTCTTTGGCGTTTTCTTCACTTTTATGCTCCAAAAACGTCCGAATTGCTTCCTTTTCCAGATTTCTCTCCCAAAGTACTTAAAATCACAAAAGGAACGATTTAGGGTAATATTTGATCAAATAAATTCAATTCCGGGCTTAAATGACCCCCTAAAAGTGGTTCATTTTTCGCCTCATCATATACCCTTACACTTGAGATTTGCTTGTCCTCAAGCAAATGCCCTTTTATTCTATTCAAAATACAAGTTAGGGGTCATTTAACACTAATATAAAAGTAATTACAACAAATAATCGTTCCACTAAAGACCAAAGACAAGCACGGAGGTCGTACACTAGCACCTCACAAATAGTGTTTAGATACTAACATCTCTCTGGTGTAATAAAGTAATATCATAATATTGAAATGGAAAACATCTCTCACTACCTGTCATAGAAAAATAGATTACCATAGGCTTGGGAAAGGATCAAACCTCCACCACATGGCGTAAGCACCTAGGATAAACTATCAAAGAGGTCTTTTAAAAGGGGTTGTAACGTTAGGTGTAGGGATATGGAATACACGGTTTTGTTGGATATAGGCAGTCTTTACTGGTGGCGAGTTAACAATCTTGGTTAATTACATGTACAATATGGCGTTGCTAAGCCAAGACTAGACTCGACTTAAGCTAATATGGCGTTACAGTAGTCCGTTTTTTTTTTTTTTTTTTTTTTTTTTTTTTTTTTTTTTTTTTTTTTTGCATACACTCTTACCCTACCATCCAAAATAATACATCATAGGGAATGGAAATTCCTCTTACACTTGAATTTATACATACTTTACAATAAACTAATCTAATGAATCGAATTAAGAGAATCGAATTAACACTTTGAGTACTTTTAAGATTAACGCACATACGGGGGTAATAATCTTATGTTCTTCCCCATTACTCCATAACATAAGTACTTTACCCATGAGTCCCAATCGTCCCAAAACAATATGTACAAGGATATGACTCAACTTAGCAACCATGTAATCAGTTAGATAATTAACTTAGGGTTTAACAAATAACAATAATGCACTAAAGATGAGTGCATACACGGAAGGCTATGGCGATTTGGGTGTACATTTAAGTGGGGTGTAACAAATTCTTCCTTTAAGTAAAATGCTTAAAGTTAGAAACGAAAAGATAGGCTCGGAGGGGTGTACTAGGGGTTTCGTGTACTAAAAATGAGTACAACGCTAATGGTGTGGGAAAAATTAATTGACTTAACTAGCCAAGTAATATGACTTAAATGGTCAAGTAATTATGATACGGGTTTAACACAAGGGTGATCCTAATGCCTCTTATCATGTAGTAAATCCTACTACACGAATGTAGTCTCACTAGCGGTCTCGGGATGCATCACTAACGCAAGTTCTAGAATCTAAATGCTACCGGTACACTCATAAGCACTAATAGTAAATGCTTTTCCTATCAAATCTAAAGGCGAACCTCACATATTTGGGTGGAAATTTTTTCTGAATGATACGGTTATGTGCTAGTCATACAATCTTCTATCCATGAGACGCTTTCTATGGCTAAAGTTTCACTCCTAAATGTTGTAAAAAATTTTAAATTTGGCGCTAAAATTACACTAACAAGTATTTCTCATAGTTTTATTACACATCTATTATCAAACAAACAAACTCAAGCGAAAGTGTATCCGTAAGGTATCATCATTTTACCCTCCCCTTACACTTAGGATGAACATTGTCCCCAATGTTCAAGTAAAGAATGTAAAAGTGAAATAAGTAAAACGAATGAAATCAAATACTCCCCTGATTCGCTCGGTATGGATAATAAGGTGGCCAGGTTAAATCTTCCTCCAAGAAAATGAACAATCAAAGCTTCCCTTCCAGAATAATAATCATCTTCTTGTCATACATAACCTGTAAATCCTGAGAAAACAGACAAGGCAACCTCGCATAAAATTGACAGCAATCTACATATGTTACTAAATCCTAGAAAACAAAATAAGATATAATGCTTGTGGAATGATGTTTGCAGACTTCCTGGAGATTATAAAACTAATAATTCAACAAAAACTTGAAAACTCCGTTAGAAAAACAAAACTGGTAAAATTTCCAGATTTTTACACGTGATGCCATCAAGAGTAAACTCATGACGCCGTCAGAAGTGACCTGCAGAAATTCTTATGTTAAGTTTCCAGAAAATTTTTGGAAAAACTTGGTCCTACTTCCTGGAAAATCCTGCAAAACATCATTATGACTCGATACAAGCATTTGACTCTAACAAATACGAATATACATGTTCATTTAATATTGTGGAGAATTATGATCGGTTTTGTTTCTTAAAAACATATTTGGGGTTTCCCCTTACACTTATCTTTTGAAAAAATACCTTTGGGTGAAGTTAAGACTAGGCCAAACAACAAAATAAAGTATTTCCACTATTTAGTTTAGAAACATGATCTACCAACAATAAAAATAAAGCATGCATATGGAAGCGAATAACAAACAAACAAAATAAAATCACACAAAATCATGGGTTGCCTCCCAAGAAGCGCTTTTCTTTATTTTACGAGTCTTGTAGCTAGACTCAAGGTCATGGGTTACTACGTGACCTCATCATCAAACGTTACATCCTCTTCACTAATCATTTCACTATTATTTTCTTGATAATGTTTTACACGTTGTATGTTAACAGTAAATTCTCTACCTTCATCGTCTAATAACACAACAGCTCCATTTTTAGAGGAACTTTTCACCGTGAATGGTTCATACCATCTAGACTTGAGTTTCCCTGGAAATAATCTTAACCGAGAGTTGTACAATAGGACTTTGTCTCCTTCTGAAAATTCCTTAGGTTTCTTAATTCTCTGGTCATGCAATCTTTTTGCCCTCTCTTTATATGTAATGGAAGACTCATAGGCCTCTAATCTAAGCTCATCAAGCTCGTGTAATTGCAAGAACCTATTGGTTCCGGCAATTGTATAATCTAAGTTACATGCCTTAAGCGCCCAATAAGCCTTATGTTCTAATTCTACTGGCAAGTGACATGCCTTACCATACACCATGCGAAACGGGGTCGTTCCAATAGTTGTCTTGTAGGCGGTTCGGAATGCCCATAAGGCCTCGTCGAGTTTAAATGACCAGTCTTTTCTATTCTGATTTACCGTTTTTTCTAGTATTCTTTTAATAGCCCTGTTTGTGTTTTCTACCTGGCCATTGGTTTATGGATGATAGGCGGTGGAAAATCGATGGGACACCCCATACCTCCTCATGACCTTTTCCATTTGCGCATTGCAAAAGTGGGTCCCCCTATCACTGATGAGGGCTTTAGGAATCCCGAATCTAGCGAAAAGCTTTTTCAGAAAATGAATAACTACCCTGGCATTGTTGGTCCTAAGGGCTTGTGCCTCAACCCATTTTGAAACATAATCGATGGCAACTAAAATATATTCGTTCCCCCTGAAGATGGAAAGGGTCCCATGAAGTCAATTCCCCAGACATCGAAGACCTCACATACTTGTATAAAATTCTGAGGCGCTTCATCCCTATGTGATATGTTCCCGGCCCGTTGACATGCATCACATGCCTGTACCATTTCTTTGACATCACGAAAAATTGTAGGCCAATAGAATCCTGCGTCGAAAATCTTTCGGGCGGTGGTGCTTATCCCATGATGCCCTCCAGAGGGACCAGAGTGACATTCCCTCATAATCTTTACTGCCTCACTTTCCGAAACACAACGTCTTATTATTTGGTCAGGACACCTTCGGAATAAAAATGGTTCATCCCAGAAGTAGTATTTTAACTGAGAAAAGAACCTTTTTCTTTCGTACCTAGTCAGGTGTTCTGGAACGAGTCTGCTTGTGAGATAGTTGGCAAAATCGGCGTACCAAGGCTCCGAATCAATCATTGACATGAGTTGTTCGTCAGGAAATGAATCCCTAATCTCACTTCTATCGTGCTCATCCAAGGGGTTTTCAAGACGAGATAGATGATCTGCGGCCAGATTTTCTGCCCCCTTCTTATCACGAATCTCAACATCAAATTCTTGTAACAACAAGATCCACCGAATTAGTCATGGCTTAGCATCCTGCTTAGCAAAAAGATATCGAAGAGCCGAGTGATCAGTGAAAACGACTGTCTTTGAAAGGACGAGATATTGCCGGAATTTGTCGAATGCGAACACTACGGCTAACAATTCCTTTTCGGTGGTGGAGTAATTCTCTTAAGCGGGATTCATGGTTTTGCTAGCGTAGTAAATAGGTTGGAATAGCTTGTCACGCCATTGGCCCAATACAGCCCCGACAACGAAATCGCTAGCGTCACACATGATTTCAAACGGTTACTCCCAGTTGGGTGTAATCATGACTGGAGCTTGTGTGAGCTCCTTTTTTAAGAGATCGAATGCATCCTTGCATTCTTGGGAGAAATCGAATGGAGCATCCTTCATGAGCAATTGAGTCATTGGCCGAGCTATTTTGGAGAAGTCTTTGATGAATCTCCGATAAAACCCGGCGTGCCCCAAGAAGATGCGTATTGCTTTAACAGTCGTGGGGTATGGTAACTTAGATATAGCTTCAACTTTAGCTTGGTCCACCTCTATCCCATTCTCTGAGATCTTATGCCCTATCACAATCCCTTCTTTCACCATGAAATGACACTTTTCCCAGTTTAACACCAAGTTGGTTTCCTCACAGCGTTTAAGCATTTTTTCTAGATTAGCAAGACAACGGTCGAAGGAGTTCACGAAGACCGAAAAGTCATCCATGAACACTTCCATGCTGTCTTCCATAAGTTCATGAAAGATTGCGGTCATGCATCGTTGAAAAGTGGCGGGGCATTACATAGCCCAAAAGGCATTCTTTTGTAGGCGAACGTTCCATAAGGGCAAGTAAACGTGGTCTTTTCTTGGTCCTCAGGTGCTATGGGAATTTGAAAATACCCTGAGAATCCATCCAAGAAGCAATAGTACTCGTGCCTAGACAATCTCTCTAACATTTGGTCAATGAATGGTAAGGGAAAGTGATCTTTCCTCGTGGCATCATTGAGCTTTCTATAATCAATGCATACCCGCCATCCAGTAACTGTTCTTTGGGGTACCATCTCACCCTTGTCATTCTTAACTATAGTCATTCCACCCTTCTTAGGTACAACCTGTACAGGACTAACCCATGGGCTGTCCGAGATTGGGTAGATCAATCCTGCATCCAGAAGTTTGATGACTTCTTTCTTTACCACTTCCTTAATGTTGGGGTTCACCCACCTCGGTAGGTTTATAATCTTCTTCCATGAGAATCTTATGTGTGCAAAAAGTTGAGTCAATCCCCTTAATGTCGGCTACACTCCATGCAAGCACTCCCTTAAATTTCTTTAGGACCACTAAGAGTTTACCTTTTTGTTCATGTTCGAGGGAAGAGTTTATGATTACCGGCAGTTGGTCTTCTCCCTGAAGGAAGGCATACTCTAAATGGTTAGGAAGTTCCTTAATATCTAGCTCAGGAGGTTCGATAATAGAAGGCTTAAGCTTGTTTTTGGGCTTTCGGAGCTCGAGATGCTCCGTGGCCTCTTGTCTAGGGTAGAAGGAGACTGGACCAACATCCTCCATCTTTTCTACCTCTAGCAAAGGTAGAAAACTCTCATCCCGAAACCAGCCTTCCTCGATTTGTTCATCAACACAGCTATCAATGACATCCGTGTGTTCATCGATCTCCCCAATGAAATAGAGCCGGTTAGCTGCTTCGAGAGAGAAATACATATAGTCTTTAATGTCGAAGGTTGTGCTATCGGTTCCCACTCGTAAGGTTAACTTGCCATCATAAACATCAATGACTGCACGAGTGGTAGCAAGAAATGGTCTCCCTAAGATGATGGGTACCAAGTCATCCTCCTCCATCTCTAAGATTACGAAATCGATCGGGAATTTGAATTTCCCAACTTTGACTAGCACATTCTCGCATATTCCTACGGGGTACTTGACTGATCTATCGGCTAGTTGGATGTTCATACGGGTAGGCTTTAATCCAGAGTATCCTAATTTAAGGAACATAGAGTGAGGCATGAGGTTGATACTCGCCACCAAATCGGCAAGAGCATTCTTTATTGATAGAGATCCTATGGAGCAAGGCAAGGTGAAGCTGCCTGGATCGTCTACCTTTTTTGGTAGCCCTCGATGGGTCACCACCGAACATTCTTCCCCCAGGGTCACAAGACCCTCGAGTTTCTTTCGGTTAGCGAGTAGTTTTTTAAAGTACGCGCTATACTTTGGCATGTGATAACAAGCATCAATGAGGGGTATGGTGACTACTGAG
This sequence comes from Artemisia argyi, assembly GCA_030686995.1. Lineage (NCBI taxonomy): Eukaryota > Viridiplantae > Streptophyta > Magnoliopsida > Asterales > Asteraceae > Artemisia > Artemisia argyi. Next base: position 181,111,527 of record CM060705.1, read on the forward strand.
TCTTTTAGATATGACAAGAATCTTTTATTATCATTCTCAGTTTTTTGGTTTTTTAATCGGGATGGGAATGGGATTCTCACAGGTTGGTTAGGTGGGGTTGATGGGGAAGGGGTCGCTAAGGGAGGTAGGTTGGGAGTCTCGCTGCCCACATCCTCCTCCTCTTCGCGAGGCTTGTTTGAATCGGGAGTGATGGGGGACGAGCTCGGGTAAGGGGGGTCCTTGGTTGTTGTTCCAGCTCGAGTGGTTATCGCGAGCATGTGGTCTTTTTGGCTTACTAACGGCATTTCAAGGTTATCGAGGGCTGAGTTAAGCTTGTTGAACCATTCTCCAATGTCATTCTGCTGCTCATCAACAAGTTCATTAAGACCTTTTAATTGTAAGCCTTTTTCTTGAGTGAAGTGACCAAGGCCATCTTCAAAAGTGCGCCTGATTTCAAATTCAGGAGCTTCCTCTCCTTCTTTTCTTTTTACCAGATTCCCCAAGAGGGTGTAATCGTCATTTTGGTAAAAAGGCAAAAGGGAGGGATCAGCATAGATGTCACCTCCTGACAAGCATGCATGTTCAGTCGTGGTTTCTCCTCCGCATTCCTCTACCTCATGCGGGCCTCCACAGTAGTCGCATATCAAGTAAGGATTTGAAAGTTGTTTAGGTAACTGCAACCCAGCTAGGTACTCCATTCTTTTGTGAATTTTTCTTAACCGATCTGAAGTGATTTCAGAAATGCTAACAGTCAACTCAGGTTCATCCCAAGTGTCATCCTGGTCTTGAGCATATTCTTCTATCCTATCCCATCCTTCTTCGGCACTAAGATTGGCTAATCTCCCTTTTCTAGAATTGTTGATTCCGTTCCGATCATTTGAGGAGACATTGTCATAGAAGATTTGGACCAAAAGCCAAAGTTCGATGCCATGATGGGGAACTTGTCTTATTAAATCTTTGAATCTAATCCACGATTTATGGAAGGGTTCGTTCTTCCCTTTTCGGAAACGGAGGATCCTATCTCTAAACGCTGAAGTTTTTCCAGGTGGAAAGAACTTCTCATAGAACTTGGATATGAGTTGCTCCCATGTGAAAATAGATTCAGAAAGGAGTTTATCATACCACTCTTGGGCTTTTTCATAGAGGGTGAAAGGGAAGAATCGTAATCGGGACGTGTCTCTAGTAGCCCCATCCGTATGGAGGGTGTCTACTATTTTCAAGAAGTCTTTAATGTGTTGAATCGGGTCTTCATCATCTAATCCACAAAACTTGCACACACTTTGGACAAACCAAACATCCGTCGCATGCAAGACCTCATTGGTGTGTTCGTTTGGGTAGACAATGGCATTTGAGAAGCCACGAGGGTTTGGGGAGGAGTAGTCCTTAAGGCGCTTAGGAGTAGGAGTTGCGGGGGTACTCATCTCGTTGTTGGGTTAGGAGCTAGGGGTTGTAAGGTGATTTTCCGAATTTTCTTCAGAAAGGGGTGCATCAAAATCGATGGCTATGCTATATGGTTCAGGCGTTGAGTGAGATCGTCTTAACCTACGCATTTCTCTATCGGGTTCTGCGTAAGGCAAGACAAGGTTTCTAGCGGAACTACGACTCCTAGTGATCCTAAGGTTAGAGAATTCGTCGGTTGCCATAATGGCGGATGGTAAGAGTCACAAACAAAAATACGAAGAAATAAGATAGACTAAAGAGAACCTAAAAAATAAAAATAAAATCTTACTAGAAAGGAATCTAGCAAGTAGACCTAATAAAAAGAGATTCTAACCTAGACAATAACTATTCCCCGGGCTGCGGCGCCAAAAACTTGATGCGTAGGGTTTGCACCAGGCTTTACCTCTCGAGGGATCTTGAGAAGCTTACAACCCCCACCAGGCAGTGTACCTGATCGATGTAGTATAGTATAATGACAAGTACCGGGGGATTGATCGTTCAGCTAGGAATAGTGTCACTAGGATTAGAAAACCTAAAGACTAGGTCTAGAGATGAGGGATGATTCTTTTTGTATTTTTTATATTTTTATGAAAGCAAGTAAAAATCTCGGGTTTGAAGGATTTGGGCGGAATTAGTAGCTAGTCAACTAACCCAATACTAAAGATGCAATCAAAATAAAATACTAGAAATGAAATTAAACTATATTAAACTATGGTTGTGAGCAATATATGGGAGAAATGTGTTTACTTAGATTTCACTACTCCCTAGATATCTTTTACACGTTAATTACTTGTTATAGTTGCGTGGATGACGGATTGTATTCCTTAATACCATTCATGGGGTGGCGTACTTACTTCCCCAATCCTATGAGCGCCTACTTCACTCCTATGTCGAGCCGGCTAAGAAGCTCCTAACATGGGATCATTAGAATTTACTCATGCATTAAATACAATCAATAAAACCTAGTACACATCGGTTCATGTTTCCTAAGACGTTCAAGCATGTTACACAATGGAGATCTGCCAGTTTTCTTAAGCCTAACATTGAAATCATTCATCCAATACAACCATAAACAAGTAATCAACACATAATTAACATCTAGGTTTCATTAGATCTAAGCAAACACAAGATAAATCTAGCCTAGCATGTTGAAATCAAGACAAGCACAAGATATAGACAACCAACACATAGACATATTGATTGAATTAAGAGAAGACTTATCTTAATAGCACATGAAAGGATTCAAGGGTTGAAAACCCTTGAAAGTACTGTAAAATACGAGCTAGGGTTTACAAAGTTCAGCCCTAGGGTTTCTCCACACAAGTTCCTCTCTAATGAATGAAAAATAGAAAACTATATATAGAGTTTAGAAGGTGACGGCGTCAAGAACAAAGGGCTGACGCCGTCATCTCGCTGCCAAATAGTTCCTCGGACTGCCTAGATCTGGGTCTGACGCCGTCATGTGTACACCTTGTGCAGGCCGTCATGATTTTAACTCTTGATGCCCTTGTTGTGACGCCGTCAGATTTGCACTGGGTCATCACCACTTTTACGCCTGACGCCGTCAGGGTCTTCCTCTTGACGCCGTCAGGTACTGTTCTCAGCATGGAAAATTAAGTCTTTGGCGTTTTCTTCACTTTTATGCTCCAAAAACGTCCGAATTGCTTCCTTTTCTAGATTTCTCTCCCAAAGTATCTAAAATCACAAAAGGAACGATTTAGGGTAATATTTAATCAAATAAGTTCAATTCCGGGCTTAAATGACCCCCTAAAAGTGGTTCATTTTTCGCCTCATCAACATCCTCTGAGCAATTGTTTCGTCATCACTTGCAGTATGCATCTTAGCTTCTTCTTACTGTACAAAAGTAGAAGGACCAGCTTCATCTTCAAAATTTATTGTAGAAGGTCTAGCTGCAGAAGTTCCACTTTCATCAATATTCATAGCAGCAGTACTTTGTTCAGCAGTACCTTGCAGACCTGTATTTTCAGCCACAGTACTTTGAACACCAGTACTTTGAATATTTTGTGCATCAGCATCTTTCTGAACATTTTCTTGTTCAACAACTTCTTGCTCAATATTCACATCCTCCTCAACATGTTTCTCTGGCACAAAAGTCTTTGGCTCTTCAGGATATTGCCAAAGATGAGCATCTTCTGAATATTGAATCCCAGCATCATCTCTATCCAAATTATCATCTTGATTCCTCCCCAATTTGATAGATGATGACCTGCTATGCCTCCTCTTGGATTTAGAAGTCTTCTTGGAAGATTTAGACTTTTGCTTCTGAGACCTTTTCTTTTCCTTCACATAAAGCCTAAAATTTTGAACAAGAGGCCAAACAAACTTCTTCAATCTTCTGAACTTCTTCCTTAACTTCTTGATTTCTGCCGCCTGATCATCCATAGTTTTCTTCATTCTCTCAAACTCTCTAGTCAAAGCATAATTATTCATAGCCCCTCCAATTCCCTCATCTCCTCCAGGTGTTTGAATCCCACCTGTTGAAGTATAATCATTGGGAGAAGATACTGGTGTATGCTTTGAAGCAGTACCTTGAGAAGAAGTACTTTGTGGAGAAGTACCTTCAGCAGAAACAGGTTTTTCCAAGGAAGCTGATACTGATGGAGTTCTTTCACTTAAATCATTATGCTGAGGTGAAACAATAGGTGGTGTAGGTGTATGTGCTGATGCAGAATGCTCAGAAGAATCATGTTGATCAGCAGCATCAGAATTAGCAGAACCACTATTTTCAATATCATCCCTGACAGCCTGTGCTACCTCTAACATGTAAGCATTGAGAGGTGTATTTCTACCTGAAAAATTGACTCCCTTGTGAGACATAAAGGTGAACACTTTAGGTGGCATCCTAATGGTGGGTACATAATCCTGAGGTTTTAGTATCCCATCTAGTGACTGTTTGACCAAAATATCTTTGAAAATCAACCCGAAGTTAATACTATCTCCCCAAATTAATTCCCAAAGCTACCAAGGTAAGTAAACTTCAATGAACTTCATTTATTACCCTTATACCTTTACCTTGCCTATAAAAGCAACTTTAACAACAACATACTTTATTCATCTCATCTTTCATTATCATAACACAAAAACCCTAGTACAAACAATGAGTCACTTTCCTCTTGTGTACATCTCCTCTGACTCAGATGGTTCCACAGACTCAGAAATAAGCTACTATTCTGACTCTGAGTTTGAAGATCCAGGGTGGATGGATTACTTTCCTCCTCATGTTTCATCTTCATCAATGAGTGTAGCAAACTCTACCATAACTGATGCAGCAAGTACTACCAACCAAAAGCTAAAGAAGAAAAAGTCTGTCCCTGGTTCATCTCTTGCTAATGAGCTTCCACATGCATTAACTCAAGCCCTGGAATCAGCAATACAGAACATGAAGTGGCCTGCTCCCAGAAAAGAGAAACCACCCAAGCAAGTTCTTGGCTTGGCTTGCCCAACGAAGCAAGCTTCTTTTGATGACAAAAGAAAGACTGCTTAGAAGGGAAAGCAGAGCTATGAGGGCAAGGGAAAAAGACCTATGGAGTAGGTTTTGTGGAGCTTGGTAGTAGGTTGTGTGGTGGTAGTTGTTTGTATGTCTTGTCATTGTCTGTGTTTCAACTGTGTCTGTGTCATGATGTATCTTGCGGAATGGTTTGATGTAACTCCTCTTTGAATGATGAACAAAAGACTTTTCTTTTGAATGATACATGTAGCCTCCCCTCAAATAATACTAATGCCTCCCCTAAAAAATAGCTTAATTATTAATCATGCCAATACTCACAACTAAAAAGGTAAATCTTGAAACATCAAAGCCTTTTGTGAGTAGGTTTGCTACATTATCATCAGTATGGACTTTAACCACATTAATAAGCCTATATACATAGCAATCTCTAATAAAATGATTCCTAATCTGAATGTGCTTTGTCTTGGAGTGATAAACTGGATTCTTCACAATACAGATAGTACTCTCATTATCAATGTTGATAGGAGTATTCTTGAAGTCGAACCCATAATCCAAAAGCTAATTTTGCAACCAAAGTACTTGTGCACAACAACTTGCAGCAGCTCCATACTCTGCTTCTGTGGAAGATGTTGCTGCAATTGTTTGCTTCTTGCATTGCCATGAGACTAATCTGCTGCCAAGGTACTGGCACCCTCTAGTTGTAGATCTTCTGTTATAGTTATCTCCAGCATAATCACTATCTGAAAAGGCTTGTAGATGGAAAGGTGAATCCCTAGGATACCATAATCCTAGCTTAGGTTGTTGCCTAAGGTACCTAAAAATCCTTTTGACAACATTCAAGTGTGATACCTTGGGATTAACCTGATGTCTTGCACATAAGCACACAGTAAAAGTAATATCAGGCCTAGATGCAGTTAAATACATGAGACATCCAATCATAGACCTGTATAATGTGACATCAACAGCTTCTCCTTCTTCATCTTTTCCCAAAGGTTTGTTAGTATCCACAGGTGTAGATGTAGGCTTGACAGTTGTGAAATTGAATCTCTTAAGAATATCTGCAACATACTTATCTTGACAAATATAGATTCCATTGCTTGATTGTTGCACTTGTAGTCCCAAGAAGAATGTTAATTCTCCCATTGAACTCATCTGAAACTCTTTTTGCATAAGATCTTCAAATTCCTTCACCATAGATTGCTTAGTGGCACCAAAAATGATATCATCTACATTTTTTTTGGGTAAAGGGGAGTAATCCTGCACCCTGGTAAATAAATTAAAACCAAAACGTTTGAGTACAAATGGAATGTGGCTGAAATACCACATTAACTTCAAGCTAACACAGCTTGATAGACAACTAACCTAGAGCTTATGACATGCCAAAAGCTCTTAACAAATCTAGAATCAAAATGAACCTAGAACAAGAAACAAACCAAAACAAGCTAACCAGCAGCATCCGTGAAAGAAGAACTTCCACCTTTATCAACGTTAGGAAATAAATTGGCCGATTCATTAAACCTGTTATCAACACACTCATCATCATCACCATCTTCTTCAGTTGCAAGAACATCATAAGGATTAGATGTAGACACTTGGGGACCTTTAGACTTCAACATAGATGACAACGTAGGTACATTACTAGCAACTCCCTTTTTGGGTTCACTAGTAGTCTTCTTTGGCACATACCTGATAGACTGTTTGACAGAAGTACGACCCTGACTCCCTATACCAGACTGGGCTTTACCTTTTTTCTTCTTATGACTCACCTTTTGGAAACCATCATTAGCATGCATAGTAGCAAGAGTAACCACATTTGCAGTAGTAACCACAGGAGGAGTAATCTCCTTTTGGGTACAATGCTCATATATGTGCCCAAAAATCTTACATGATGTGCACCTAGGAGGCCTCCACTCATACTCTACTCGGATAGATTCTTTAGTAAACCCATCCCCTGTAAGAGAGGGGACACCAATAGTAATAACTTCCACGAGCTCATCCTCTGAACCCACTTCAATTAAACACCAAGCAAAACTACTTCTACCCCAAGAATCCTTACACATGGAGCTTGTATACAAATCCAACATAATAGGCTTGCCAATAAATGAAGCAATCAAATTAATACCATCATCTTCAAAAACTTGGATAGGCACATCATGCAATTTAACCCATATCAGAATACGAGTCAGCTCTTCCTTACAAAAGTTAGTATCAATAGACCATTGCTTGAGAATGATTAGAGATTTACGCATCATCCAAGGTCCATCTTCCAAAACAGATTCTAAACCGGCTTGAGTATCGAATTTAAAAAAGAAAAAACCTTTAGCATTCATCATGATCTTTTTCAAACCATACTTAGCCCAATTATTTCTAACAAAGTATTCAACCACTGGAAATGCCATTCTATTACCAATAAAGTAGCCATATAGAGTGTCAATAAACTTGCCATAAACTTGCACAAGCATGATATCTTTCTTATCTCTCTTGATGAACAAAGTCTTGTCAATAGCTCCTCTCCTATAACCATGCTGTAATAAAAAGTTTGAGAGTCTTTCACACCATGCTCTTGGAGCTTGATGAAGGCCATGTAGAGCCATGATAACCTTGTAGACTTTGTTTGGGTGTGCAAGATCTTCAAAACCAAGAGACTGTTTGACATAAACTTCTTCTGTAATTTTTCCATATAGAAAAGCACTTTTAACATGCATTTGGTATACAGGAAATCCCATATAAGATGCAAAAGCCAAAGATAGCCTTATGGCTTCAAGCCTTGTCACAGGAGCAAAAACTTCATCATAGTCTACTCCTTCTTCCTGTCTATATCCTTGACCCACTAACCTTGCTTTATTCTTAATATAATTCTCTCTTTCATCTCTTTTCACCTTGAAGACCCATTTTGTTCCAATTAGTCTCTTACCATCAGGTAGATCACATAATACCTACACTTCTTGAAGTTTAAACTATAAGAGTTCTTCTTGCATAGCTTCAACCCAACTCTCCTTGGTTAATGCTTGTTTGATATTCTTAGGCTCTTCTTGAGACCGAAAACAAGCAAATAAACACAACTTCTGATCCTTGTGATTCACCCTGTTTTGCTTGTAAATAAATATAAGTAAAGAAGTATATTGTTGAGACATATTCTTAGCTTTAGTTCTTGTGAGCACTCCTGAAGCTGAGGGTCCAATTATGTTGGTAACAGGATGAGTTTTGTGAATTCTTAGAGTAGGAGTTGGTGAGACTTCAAGATTATCTTCCAAATTAGTTAAATCAGGATCTTCATTAGAATCTGAGAAAATGCCTTCTTGATCCAATTCATCATCAGTGTCTTCTAAGGTAATCTTGTTTGGATCATTCAAATCATCAGTATCTTCAAAGTCAGGCATGTAATCATTCACAGCATCAGTATTTATCCAATTTGAAGTATCTAAAGGTTGAAAAGTACTTTCAAATGGATCAATGGTACTTTGGGGGAAAGTATTGTCAGTTCCTTTAGCCTTCTTATTTTCAGCTTCATAAGCTCTCCTTTGTTCATCTTCATAAGACTTAGCCATTGTTTCTTGAAAAAGCATCCTACTAAGTTCATCTTGAATGGGTTGATCTTCATCAGATACTGTGGTTTTTGGTGGAGCAGTACTTTGAGGATCAACAGTACTGTTAGGTTCAACAGTACTTTGAAGCTCAGAAGTACTTTTCTTCTCATCATTGATTTTATCATCAGGCTCATCTTCAGATCTTAAATTAACATCATCAACAATGTACCGTGCTTCTTCTTCAGTGGGAGTAACTTGATTTTCTTCCCTTACAGGTACATAATTCATAGATGAAGACATTAAATCAAGATCAAACATCCAATCAGGACCTTTACCTTTAGAATTTTCTTGCTCTTCTAGAAAATCAACATGAAGACATTCTTGAACCTTCTTGGTAGCCCTGTTGTACACTCTGAATCCTTTGCTATTGGTACAATATCCCAATAAATATCCTTCATCTGACTTCCCATCAAATTTGCCCAAATTGTCAGCAGTGTTTAAAATAGTCAGGGGACATCCAAAAGGTTTCATAAACTTGATGTTAGGCTTCTTTCCCATGAGTAACTCATAAGGTGTCTTCATTTGAGGTTTTGTCACTGATACTCTGTTCAATACATAACAAGCAGCACTTACAGCTTCAGCCCAGAATGGAACAGGTAATTGGGAGTCTGCAAGCATTGTCCTTGCTGCTTCTATTAGAGTTCTATTCTTTCTTTCTGCAATTCCATTTTGCTGAGGAGTTCTGGCAATACTGAACTCTCTTTAAATTCCTTTCTTGGAACAAAAGTCATCCATTAGCTGATTCTTGAACTCAGTCCCATTATCACATCTAATTCCTCTAACCTTGAATCTTAACTGATTTTCAAGTGCTATTATTAGATCATGAATAGCATCAAAAGTTTCATCATTGAAGCGTAAGAAAAAGACCCAACTGAATCTACTACAGTCATCTGTCACAACCAAATAGTACTTCTTGTTCAAACTAACAACTAAAACAGGTCCAAACAGATCCATGTGTAGCAATTCCAAAGGCTCTCTAATGGTTTTCTCATCAATATTCTTACAGGAAGCCTTGTGCTGTTTACCCTTCTTGCAAGCAAGACATGAGTGATCATTCTTGAATGTTTTAGAAGGTAAACCTCTAACTAAATTTCCTTTGACCAGCTTATTAATGTTCTTGAAATTGACATGCCCCAATCTTCTGTGCCATTGATGTGCTTCTTCCATTGTTGCTCTTGCAATCAAGCATGTTGCCCTTTCAACAGAATTGATATTCTTCAAGTCTATGCTATACACATCATTAGTTCTTGGTGCTCTCAGCATCACCAAGTTCCTATCTGCTAATTTAAACTCAGGAGAAAGTATAAGACATTCTGTGTCAAAGAATAACACAGGGTACTTCTTATCAAAAATTTGAGAGACTGATAAAAGATTGAATTTGAGCTCCTTCACATATCTAACATTCTCAAAATCAATGTTTCCTGCCTTGATAGTTCCTTTGCCAGTAATTCTTCCTCCATCAGGATCATTCCCAAATGCAACTTTTCCTCCAAAATAAGCGTTAAAATCTGACAAGAGTTCCTTTTCTCCTGTCATACTGCCAGAGCAACCACTATCTACAATAAGATGATCTTTAAGCTCCTCTTCTAGGTTGCCCTGCATACACATGAAAAATGTTAGTTATTTTTAGGAACCCAAGCCATTACTGACTTGTGTTCCCCTTGTGGAGTAAAACACTCAAAATTTTTGAGTATGTAATCACGCTGTCTTTGAAAACATGATCAAGAATTAAGGTTTTTGTTTCCAAAACTTTTGATTTATTATGATCAATGTTCCCTTTTTCACCCTTAACTTCTGAAAGTACTGGTTCTTCCCCAGCAGTACTTTCTTTCTTAACCCATTTAGTTGTAACTTTTGGAGTTGGGTTATGTGTTCTAGCAGCTTTTCTTGTGTTGTAAGGCCTTCTAGGTTTGTAGTAATTGAATTTCCTAGGTCTTACATTTGAGTGTCTGCTAGCAGTACCTTGGTTAGGGAACTTTCTGTCAGTACTTTGTGAAGGTACTGAAGGTTTGGAGAATGATCTTTTCTGATGAGGGTACCTTTAGTCTTTTGAGAAATTACTATGGTTAACCCTATTTGTGTAATTCCAAACTGGTTTGTTATCTCTTGGTCTATTCTCCTTATGACTTGGTTGTGCAGTTCTAGTCTTTGGATATTTGCTTAAGTATTCTGAATGATAATCACAGTCTTTAATCAAATGATGAGGACTATAACATACATGACAGACTTTTGGACCAAAATTTCCAAATCCCTTTCCAAAAGGTTTTCTAAAATTAGCAGTATTTTGAAAGTATTTTCTTGGAGGTACTGCTGAGTGATCAGCAGTACTTTGAGAAGTGTTTGAAGGAACTGCTTGTTTTGAAAACTTTTTCTCATCAACCCTAGGTGCTTCAACAGATTTTTCTAAAGTTTCAGGATTAGATTGACCTTTAAGCTTTTTCCTAAACTCTAGGTTATCTACCCCATAACAAGAGACATCTTTCCTAGGTGGTTGAAAACTACCTGGGGGATTAGGAACTGCATTGTATCCCTTGTCATTCTTATATTCAGGAGGTGTTGGACTAGGAATTTCCTCATCACAAGAAGTGTTTTCATCCAAACTTATGAATTCTTCATCACTAGTTGAGGTATCTACTGTAAGATTTAGTTCCTTACTCTTAAATGGAATACCTTCTTTGCTATCATCATAACCTAGGCCAGTTTTAATGTTTGCTGTTCTTTGTTTTTCAACAAATTGAACATGTGATAGACCTGATTCATTCAAAACAGCAAGTTTTTCTAACAACTTATCTCTCTCAGCAGTAACTTTCTCTAGTTCAGACACCTTACATCCTAGTTTCCATTCACTCAACTTAACTTGGTATTCTTGTTGCTTATATGTTTCAGCCCATGCTGCTGCATTATTTTCATGTGTAATTATTTTGGCCTCCATTGACTCTAAAGTCAACTGATAGCCAACTATCTCAGCCCTAGCCCTTTGAAATTTATCTCTTTCAGCTACATATTCACTAAGTAACTTTTGATACATATCATTGCACTTAGAGCATACCTCAGAGCTAGTGGATGAACTTGGTGAAGTAGCTACGATAGCAAGCTGAACATGATCTTCTTCAAACTCCATGCTCCAATCAAAGCTTCCTAGACCATCTCTTGACTCCAAAGCGGCATATCCAGGCTCTTCATCAAAAGTTGTGCTCCAGTCTTCCAATGCAACCATTGAATAGGTTATAGGTTCTTCATCAAACTCATTGGACCAATCAATCTCTGACAGATTCTCTTGAGCAACCAAAGCTTTTGGTTTTGGTTCAGTAATAAGAATCACTTTTCTTTCAGGCTTGGGTGGTTCAATCATCTTGGTTGCTTGATACTTTGCAAATTTGCATTCCCTTGCAAAGTGACCAGTCCTTTGACAATTGAAGCACTCAATCTTGGACTTACCAAATGTTATTCCCTGTTTAGCTCTAAAATTGATGCCTTTTCCTGCCTTATTCACATACTTCTTGATCCTTGCAATGAGCATGGCAACTTGCCATCTGATATCAATTTCTTCCAAAGCATCATCATCTATTTGCAAGACATCCTCTTGATAAGTTACAGGCAGAGATTCTTGTTGAGCAAAGAATGAACATAGAACATCATCTGAGGTGGGGGTGGTTGATGGTGATGAAGTGGTAGTGACCATAGTTGTACATGGAACTTGAGTCTCAGTCACAGTACTTTGGACAGGATAAGCAGTACCTTTATTGGAAGTACTGCTTCTGTTCTCAGAAGACACAAAAGCAATGTTTTGTGTTTTTTGATGTGTGCTTGAACCTGTAGTACCATTCATCTCATGCTCATACACCTTCAGATTGTTGTAGAGATCATCAAAGTCCATTGTGTCCAGCCCTGGTTGTCCTCTGATCATAGTAGCAACTACATGCCATGCTGATGGCAAGCTTCTCAAGAACTTCAAATTAGCATCTTCAACTGATGTCTCAGCATCATATAGTTCTAGCATACTCAGAAGATTTTGGAATCTTTCATAAGCAGAATCAAGACATTCTCTTTCACCAACAGTGAAAGTTTCAAATTGTTGCTTCAACAAGTTCCTGTGCATTTTCTTGGAAGAATCATTACCTCCAAACTTCTTCTTAATTTTAGCCCATAGTTTTTTTGCATCCTTGGCATCATGAAACTTCAATAAGTGACCATCAGGAATAGCAAAGAGCAGTATGTTGAGAGCTTTGTCTTGATTTCTTTTGGTAGCAGCTGGTATGGTTGGCTTAGGTGGTGTTGGTTGTCCAGGAATCTCCACTGGTTCTTCAATTTGCATATTACCATTGACAATCACATCCCATAGTGCATGGTCTATGATGGCAATGTACTGCCTCATCTTCATGGCCCATAAGTCATATTCTCCCTTCTTGACAATAGGTATTCTAACAGCAGTGATTGATTGAGCAGGTGCAGCCTCTGTCGATATCTTGAAGGGTTTGTTGTAGAATCGGTTTAAGGTTTTTCTTCTTAATCAGAGTTTCCAACACAAGCTCTGATACCACTTGTTGGATCGATATGCTATGATCAAACTACTTTGTAGCTTGTAAAGGTTTAATAATATTAAGTAAACTCAACACTATTAATATTGAAACACTGTTTGACCTTGTAAAGTATGCGGAATCTACTAACACAAAGCTTAAGAAGAACTTTTTATATTAAACCAAACTTGAACCTACTTTGTTACACAGATTCACTAACAATCCCTAACTATTATCAACTTTGAACAACTCTAAAACATATATCGACTAATACCTCTTAAGGCTCCTTATATAGATAACCTTAAGTCGGTTTACATCATCTAACTTGAACGACAAGTAATTATCCTTAACAAATTCTAGAATATTCATACCATGTTACACATTAATCCTTTAACTAATATTGCACTTAAGTCCTTGTATTCTTCGAAGTACTTTGAACAATCTTCAATAAACAGCAGTACTTTGACTTTTATCTTCAAGCAGTACTTTGACTTTATTCTTCATGCAACAGTACTTTGACATACAGAAGTACCTTGATCTTTTATATCCCAACATAGTTGCGCTTAATTGTTCCCGTGTATTTTTCCCGCCTATACTTTTGGCGGGGACATGTCCCCGCTGAAAACTCTTACCAGTGTAGAACACTAACTTTTGGCGGGGACATGTCCCTGTTAAAAGTTTAAGCGCCAAATTTCCCTCCAAACTGCAACTTTTTTGCCCAAAATTTTAATATATATTATAATCTACACATAACACATATTAACTATCATAAATTCGGCAAAAAATACAAAACACACATAACAATGGATGGTTTAACGCCGGAACAGGAGTGGGCAAAAGCTTTATCACACGAGCTCCTGTATAATGAAATTATAAATCATTGGGGCTGGGAAATTTTTGATGAATATGGTTCGTATGGGAACTGTGCACCGTGGCAGAGAGACCGGATTCTGGTATGGTTAAGGAAAATTTTGTGCTATAGAGAGTATTTGGAAGAGCTAGATGCTGCTGAAGCTCAAGCTGCTGTTGAATCTCAAGCTGCTACTGCTGTTGAAGCCGAAAGTAGAATAACATATCTGGAAAATAAAATAACAGATCTGGAAGCTACGTTTGCACATCTCAAGGAAATGAGAGCAAAGAAAGGAAAAGATGGTGCGACTTCAAGCAAAGCCGGAAGTAGCCGCTAAAAAAATAAACGGGTCGTTGTATCGTTTGATCTGTTTCGTTTGGTTGTCGCGTTGTTTAGTTTGAGTTATTTCGTTTGGTTTTCGAGTCGTTTAGTTTGAGTTGTTTCATTTGGTTGTCGAGTTTTTATGTTTGAGTCTGTATGAAATGTATGTGGTTGAGAACTCTTGCGTGTTTTAAATAAACGGTTTGCCTTCGTGTTTGTTAATTGTGATATTGTAGGATCGTGGTTTTATGTTGATATTGTGATTCGGGATATTGGGGATGGTGGAATGTTGGGAATTCTGCTAAATAAGAATTTTGCTGAAGGTTACTGCTGAAGAGCTGGTTTCTGCCGAAGTAGTAATTCTGCTGAAGAATAGATTTCACGAAGTTTGTTTCTACGGATATAGATATTCCGTGTAGTTTGTTATTTAGTTAGGATATGCATGAGTTTTATTAGGAAGTGATAATGCATATCTCTTTAAGTTTATAGAAGATACGTTTCTTGTGAAACGGTTTAGGGTTCCTTGTTTATAAAAGGAACACATTATTATGTATTCGATACACGTTTTTGAAAAACAAGTTCTAGTATCATTAAAAAGATCCATAGAGGATCAAAGCATTCTTAGTATTCTGTGTTCATAGTTGTGTTTAATTTCCGCTTTAGAATACAAGTAATAGAGACTTTCTATTAGTGTATTTGTGATTACATAAACATTACTAACGATCCACGAGTGATCAAAGATCTATCAAGGTCTAAGATTCTACAAGTGGTATCAGAGCCTCGGGAGAGTCTCTGTGATACTAAGAACATTTCTCTTACACCCTCACAACCAAAACAACCAAAACAATGGCTGGATCAGACGATGAATCAGAAGTTACTCAAAATCAAAACACCACATCTTTCCAACAACTAACTCTCACAAACAGCAATGCAAAATTATCATACCTTAAAACCGCAGAGGAGTATGAATTGTGGGCTATGAAGATGTAGAATTGGATCACCAATATTGACTGGAATCTTTGGGAAGTTGTCCGTAAGGGTAAAAGTTTGAAGAAACACGTCAAAGATGCTGATGGGGTTGCTACCATCGTTGGTCCTAAAACTGATGAAGAAATACTAGCTGTTCAGATAGAGAATAAAGTTAGAACTATTCTCCTTCAGGCTATACCAGATGATCACATGGGTGACTTTCACTTCATGGAAGATGCTAAGGACATCTGGATGGCAATCAATGCTAGGTTTGGTGGGAACGATGAGTCAAAGAGGATGAAGAAATCCATGCTGAAACAGCAGTTTCAAGAATTCCAAATATCTGAGGAAGAAGGCATCCACAAGGGTTATGACAGGTTCCATAGGATTTTGAGTCAATTAAATCAGCTGAAGGCCAGGCCAGACAATGAGGATTGCAATGCAAAGTTCCTAAGATCTTTGCCACCATCTTGGTTGCAAGTAAGCATTGCACTCAAAGCTAAAGGTGGGTTGGATATGATCTCTTTTGATGATCTCTACAACAGACTTAAATCTCTTGAGCCTGATGTCAGAAGTCCCATTCATACATCCACTCATTCAGCTTTTGTTAGCACCACCTCCAATCAAGTGACTCATGCCTCAAGTCCATATTCCTCAGCATCATCTTCTCACATCACCACTAAATTAAATTCTCAACCATAATCCAGTAATATAATAGAAGAGGTACTTCTCTCATTTGTTGCTGATTATGAAAAACAACAGCAACTAGCTTATGAGGATTTTGAACAGTTGGATCCACTGGATATAGAAGAGATGAACTTGAAGTGGTAGGTGGCCATGATTTCATTGAACATCAAGAGGTTTGAGAATAAGTCTGGGAGAAAGTTTGGTTTCAAGGGAAGAGATTTGGCTCGATTTGATAGAAGAAAAGTCAAGTGCTATACTTGTGGTCAGATGGGTCACTTCTCAAGAGAATGCAAGGATAGGAAGGCTGGTGATGAGGTTAGATATTCTACCTATCAGCAGAGTCAAGTGGAAACTGGAACCTCCAAAGCTGGATCTTCCAAAACTTTGGTCACTCTGGATGACCATGTCAATTGGACGGTTCATAAGCCTGGTAATGATGAAGCTTCTGGTTCTGAGCAGATTTCTATGCTGGCAAGCTGCAATACAGAGGATCAGCATGATCAAGTTGCCTTGATGGGCATCTCTTAGGTACATAACTGTGCTTTTGGTTGTAGTGAAAGATATAATGAACTTAAGGAAGCTTATTGTGACATTTCGAAAATTTCATGTCATTATTTTACTATTTACAATTACTAATTATCTTATTTTAAGTAAATTAGATTTACCGATAGAGTTTAACCGCGTACGTCGTGACACGCACCCGTAATTTTTTCCGGACTTATTTTATAATAAATTATAATCATTATTACTCATATTTCATTTGCAATTTTTTTTAACTCATTCGATTTGAAAACGATAAATTATCTCGCAATAAGTGAAAAACTACACACAACGCGTATTGACATGATAATAATTAATTTTATATTTAATTATCATAAATTATTTTTAATAAACATATTAAAATAAGTTATTTATTATTTTATAAAAACGTTTTCTATAAATGCAAATTTTCGGGTTTCTTTTATATTTTTACGGACCAAGTATACCGTGATACCGTGTATACACTTAAAAAGAAAACAAAATAGGATAACCTAACAATTTTAATTATTTTAAATGTTGGTTTGGATATTTATATTTTTGGAACGTATCGGGAGATTTTAATTAAATTGGAACGAGCTCGGTTTGAGTATTTCAAAATATTTTTGAAGAGTTACAGGTTTTGGTCCGTGTAATTTACACTTAGCCACCTTACCCTAAATATATACTAACACCATTATTATTATTAATCTTATTATTATTATTACAAAAGAAAGAAATGAAATAAAATAAAAAGAGTATACTACCAAATCGTCCTTGTGAAAAGCAAACACAACACACCAACACCTTCATCATCTTCCTCACATCTCTCTCTCTCTTTTGAAACACAATACCACCGCCACCTTAAACCATCACCACAACCACCACCGCCACTCCTACATCTAAAATAACACCACCATCTTAACCATCTCTTCACGATCTATCTTTTGATACAAACCACGCGCTCTAAAACCATCATTTCACCACGTACGAATTTAATACCACCACCTTAACACCATTTTTCTTACATTTTCTCGTTGGGTTTTTAATGAAATCAAGTTTGGAAGCCTTTTTGAAGGTGAGTGACCACGAGTTCCAACTTGTGTGTCTCGATTCGTACCCAAACCGTGGGTACACGGATGTTTTTCTTGTTGGGTTTTGATTAAAACAAGCGGGGAAATGATATTTTGATAATAAAAATTCGTTTGGTATCTTGGGTGTGGTTTTGGCTCGGGTTTGGTGCTCGATTTGTGATGATGGGTCGCGTTTGGATTTGGTTTTGGCTCGTTGGAGCTTGGCCAAGACCCATGGTCTCGGTGTGACTATTTTTCTTGGCTCGTTTGGGAGTCTAAGGGGACCCTTGGTCCGTATGGTTTGATTCTTGGTTAACTTTGGTATTTTCTTTGATCTTAATTTGATTTTTGATTATATATGCATGCATGTTTATAATCTAGTACTTAGAATCCATGTGGTGATGTGTGAAATATTATTATTAAGGTTGGATTAATAGTTGGGATGATTAGTGAATGGGGTTAGGCTAGTTAGAGGTTATGGTGATGTTATATATTGCGAAAATTGAAGTTTGAAGGGGTTTAAAGCTACCCATTTTAGACCAGAAAGTTGAGGCTTGTTTCGCCTAGGTTGAAATTTTTGAAACTGATTTTTGTCTTTTGAATATGATAGAGGATGTTAATATGAACGTTTTGATATAAAATTCGGCTTCTAACTCTTAATAACGAACGTTTGGCGGTCATTTGAAATTTAGAAAAATTATAAAATTCCAAACAACACTTGTATAAAATTTTGTTGCTGTCAGATCTGAATAAGGGCATTTTCGTCATTTTCTGGCCCGTTTCGGCCTTCGGCCAAAACACGAAAGTTGTCCGAAACAATGTTTTTAGGCTACCGCGAGGAATTGGGGTGTGAAAGTGCGAAAATGAGGGTAATTTTGATTAAAAATCAGTTCTACATTTTTCTTTTTAAAATGATAACACTTATTTTATAAAAAATGAGCTGATGCAGTTTTCAAACGGGGTTTTGAGCCTTTTCTGGTCCGAACCGGCCTTCCGTTAAAACACGAAAGTTGTTCGGAATGTCGTTTTGCATTAAATCTCTTTAGAGTCCGAGTCACGAAAATGTAATATAACTGGTCAAAACGGAAAGTCAAACTACTGCAGTTTATTTTAAAAGTCAAACTACCAACTGAAACTTGCAGGGGCATTTTGGTCATTTTATGTTGAGATTCAGGTCTCGGCTATAACTAAAAAGTTTTCCGGAATGTCGTTTTACACAAAATCTCTTTTGAGTCCGAAACGTGAAAATGTCATCTAGCGGGTCGTTTCGGACGGGTCAGATTTGGAGAATATATTACAAAAGTCAATTTCGGCAAAACTCTTCTAATAGTCTAGTAACATTATAAAATTGTTTTAGCGTAGAACTTAATAAGTAAGACTAAATATTTTGCGACTAATAAATTAGTCGTTGGCTTTGTGTATGTCTAAAAGTCTAAATTGCGGTAATGGGTCAAAATGGGATTTTTTACTAAAAGTTACATATTAGGCGGAATGAATTAAAATTAAGTATAGTTGTTATGCGAAACACTTAATGAGTCTAATTAAGAGAGTTTAAAGGTTACATGGATTCTAAGGAATATGATTATACATGTCGACTAATTGTATACATTTTATATGTGTATGCAATTTATGCATTTTCTTTATCACTTCTATTTCCTTAATCGCAAGCCACCTTTGTCACACAAACCATTTTATCATTCGACATTGTTTCAAATCATTATTCACAATAATTCAAGCTTAAATTATCAACATCTCAGACTTCCATATTATTCAGGTTGCCTTTTGGAGCCATTCCTACTATAACTATCGACATTACTTTATCCTGTCTACCGTATCATCAAGGTGAGTTCATAGCCTCGCCTTTACTTACTTAAATGTTTTATAAACCTCGCGAGGGGGATACATGCTAGTTTTTACAAACTGAATACAAGTAGTTTTTGGTATGCTGGACTCGATCATATGATCATAGATATTGAATGCTTTTTGCCAATTAAGTCCCCTCATGAACCGTTAATTACTCGAGTAGTAAACGCTAGTATTATGGATATGCATATTAGGCTTGGCGGGCCTTGTCCGGGATACGGACACATAATAGTTAGAATTGTGGTAAATGGCAAAATTTACCTTTCCGGGGCATTATTAAAAATCGTCAAGGTTCGGTTACATGAACTCAATACTATAATCAAATAAACCGACATGTAATTGCAATACTTGTCGCCCGATAAATAATGCTTGTATTCAACTTATTACTTATTAAACTCTATGAATTCACTCAACTTTATGTTGACTTTTTAGCATGTATTTTCTCAGGTATTATTTGTTAGCTGAGCATTGGGAGCAATCGGAGTCGCGTGGATATCAAATATTGAAGGACTTGTTTTCTACACATTCGATAACCTTTTATCTTTAAAATATACATGTGTCATATTTAACTCTTGTAACTTAATTTTTAAATAGAAATTGTTGGGACCTTTGTACTCTGATTTATCAAATCGAATGTGATATTTTATTAAATGTCTCTTTTTAGGTCGTTTTATGTAACTTGTTTTTATGAACTATGAAGTGACACCCAAATTGGTATTCCGCTGCGTTGTAAAATTTTGGGGGTGTCACAGAATGGTATCAGAGCATTAGTTATAGCGAATTAGGTCATTTTCAAAACCTAAACTATAACTGATTTTCAAAATTTTTTTAAGTCTTTCACCATTGTTCGATATCCGCGCACGCTTGCTCCCAGGTAACTTATATGCTCTATTTTGCATCCATACTTCTATTATATGACTAATGAATATATCCCCTAGTCATGATTTCGCTCTCTCATGCCTATCTTATTAGGCTATACTATTTACTTTATATCGGTCGGTTATTTATACGCTGACCACTCCGATTATCGCGTACTTCGTGTTTTCTTATTTTCTCCCTCGAACGTCGATACTAGTATTGTATAAGGATACCCGTACATATATTTGTTACTCTCTTCTCAATTCCTTACGTATGTGGGTAGTACTATTACATGTATTAATGGATTATTTTACTTTAACCTTTTATGAACGATGCGGTGATCTCCAAAACATTTTCACTACTTTACTTAATTTCCTTTTGATGATATTGACATTCGGTGTACTTTGTCAATTCCACTAGTGAACATTCTTCTTATGCCTTTGAATCACGTATGTTGTTTTCGTTATCCATTATTTTGAAATCTTCCAATTGATGGGAGTACGACCTTAACTTGTCATCTCGGATCGTGCCATCCTTTGGCACTTACCTTTGGGAATGCGATTGACTAATGTCATATTATTATTCTCGTTACTTCTTCTTATGATTTTGATGAATCATATCGTTAATTAGACATCTTTTTATTTATTCTAGCACTTGATCTTGTTGTGTATTTTGTTTTGTGACGGACATACTTAAGTAGGATGATTTATAATCGTCTTATTGAAATGAATTGGGACGCTTCTTCATTTGAATAAGGAAATTATAAACCGCCGAACAATAAATTCATAAATCTTCACTTACATGGATCGGGACGCCTCTTTATGTAAGTGACGAGTTATGAATGAGTGGGCTTATGTGTATCCACCATAGCGTGTGTACGAATCATTCTTTGGGCTATGAACTCCTCTCGACTCGTAATTTGTTACGTTGATTTTTCCGATTTTGTATCAACCGCCGCGAGCTTGATAAGCTAATAGTAATGTACTATTATTCACTTCCACGAATTGACGACTTGATAAATTCCTTGTCTCCTATTGTCTTATCGCCAACACTTTTACTTTATCCTTTCCTTTAAGGACCCTCATGACATTCTATTCGTTCTCTCATACCATTGCTTACACATTAGCTGATTTCTATCACTTGTTCTATCTTCGTTGATATCTTGATACTTTCTCAAAATCCCGAGCACAAAATGCATTGAGCACCTCCATGGGTTTTTATAAAAAAAAAATAAATAATAATATGCGTCTTTATGAAAATTTTACAAATACTTCACAAGTGTTTAAATTACCAAAATTACCTATTTTAATTTAAAGAGTCGGTTCTAACCACCCTCTTTCGTAAAAATCATAACCAATATTTATAATGACACCATGCCCTATATTTCAAATTACACTTTTTATACATCATATTTTAATCACGTCTTGAGGATATGACTGATTTAAACTTCATTACAACTAATGATTCCTAAAATTTTGAAATTAGACATTCTACAATCACAACCATAAACCCGAGTTTCAACATGGTTTTTATAGATGCTTCCATCCAAAAAATCTTTAAAACGACCAAAAATGATTAAGAAGAATTGAGCGCCGGGACGTCGCTCTCTTAAGGGGTACATGCTGTGACATTTCGAAAATTTCATGTCATTATTTTACTATTTACAATTACTAATTATCTTATTTTAAGTAAATTAGATTTACCGATAGAGTTTAACCGCGTACGTCGTGACACGCACCCGTAATTTTTTCCGGACTTATTTTATAATAAATTATAATCATTATTACTCATATTTCATTTGCAAATTTTTTTTTAACTCATTCGATTTGAAAACGATAAATTATCTCGCAATAAGTGAAAAATTACACACAGCGCGTATTGACATGATAATAATTAATTTTATATTTAATTATCATAAATTATTTTTAATAAACATATTAAAATAAGTTATTTATTATTTTATAAAAACGTTTTCTATAAATGCAAATTTTCGGGTTTCTTTTATATTTTTACGGACCAAGTATACCGTGATACCGTGTATACACTTAAAAAGAAAACAAAATAGGATAACCTAACAATTTTAATTATTTTAAATGTTGGTTTGGATATTTATATTTTTGGAACGTATTGGGAGATTTTAATTAAATTGGAACGAGCTCGGTTTGAGTATTTCAAAATATTTTTGAAGAGTTACAGGTTTTGGTCCGTGTAATTTACACTTAGCCATCTTACCCTAAATATATACTAACACCATTATTATTATTAATCTTATTATTATTATTACAAAAGAAAGAAATGAAATAAAATAAAAAGAGTATACTACCAAATCGTCCTTGTGGAACCTGGAAAAGCAAACACAACACACCAACACCTTCATCATCTTCCTCACATCTCTCTCTCTCTTTTGAAACACAATACCACCGCCACCTTAAACCATCACCACAACCACCACCGCCACTCCTACATCTAAAATAACACCACCATCTTAACCATCTCTTCACGATCTATCTTTTGATACAAACCACGCGCTCTAAAACCATCATTTCACCACGTACGAATTTAATACCACCACCTTAACACCATTTTTCTTACATTTTCTCGTTGGGTTTTTAATGAAATCAAGTTTGGAAGCCTTTTTGAAGGTGAGTGACCACGAGTTCCAACTCGTGTGTCTCGATTCGTACCCAAACCGTGGGTACACGGATGTTTTTCTTGTTGGGTTTTGATTAAAACAAGCGGGGAAATGATATTTTGATAATAAAAATTCGTTTGGTATCTTGGGTGTGGTTTTGGCTCGGGTTTGGTGCTCGATTTGTGATGATGGGTCGCGTTTGGATTTGGTTTTGGCTCGTTGGAGCTTGGCCAAGACCCATGGTCTCGGTGTGACTATTTTTCTTGGCTCGTTTGGGAGTCTAAGGGGACCCTTGGTCCGTATGGTTTGATTCTTGGTTAACTTTGGTATTTTCTTTGATCTTAATTTGATTTTTGATTATATATGCATGCATGTTTATAATCTAGTACTTAGAATCCATGTGGTGATGTGTGAAATATTATTATTAAGGTTGGATTAATAGTTGGGATGATTAGTGAATGGGGTTAGGCTAGTTAGAGGTTATGGTGATGTTATATATTGCGAAAATTGAAGTTTGAAGGGGTTTAAAGCTACCCATTTTAGACCAGAAAGTTGAGGCTTGTTTCGCCTAGGTTGAAATTTTTGAAACTGATTTTTGTCTTTTGAATATGATAGAGGATGTTAATATGAACGTTTTGATATAAAATTCGGCTTCTAACTCTTAATAACGAACATTTGGCGGCCATTTGAAATTTAGAAAAATTATAAAATTCCAAACAGCACTTGTATAAAATTTTGTTGCTGTCAGATCTGAATAAGGGCATTTTCGTCATTTTCTGGCCCGTTTCGGCCTTCGGCCAAAACACGAAAGTTGTCCGAAACAATGTTTTTAGGCTACCGCGAGGAATTGGGGTGTGAAAGTGCGAAAATGAGGGTAATTTTGATTAAAAATCAGTTCTACATTTTTCTTTTTAAAATGATAACACTTATTTTATAAAAAGTGAGCTGATGCAGTTTTCAAACGGGGTTTTGAGCCTTTTCTGGTCCGAACCGGCCTTCCGTTAAAACACGAAAGTTGTTCGGAATGTCGTTTTGCATTAAATCTCTTTAGAGTCCGAGTCACGAAAATGTAATATAACTGGTCAAAACGGAAAGTCAAACTACTGCAGTTTATTTTAAAAGTCAAACTACCAACTGAAACTTGCAGGGGCATTTTGGTCATTTTATGTTGAGATTCAGGTCTCGGCTATAACTAAAAAGTTTTCCGGAATGTCGTTTTACACAAAATCTCTTTTGAGTCCGAAACGTGAAAATGTCATCTAGCGGGTCGTTTCGGACGGGTCAGATTTGGAGAATATATTACAAAAGTCAATTTCGGCAAAACTCTTCTAATAGTCTAGTAACATTATAAAATTGTTTTAGCGTAGAACTTAATAAGTAAGACTAAATATTTTGCGACTAATAAATTAGTCGTTGGCTTTGTGTATGTCTAAAAGTCTAAATTGCGGTAATGGGTCAAAATGGGATTTTTTACTAAAAGTTACATATTAGGCGGAATGAATTAAAATTAAGTATAGTTGTTATGCGAAACACTTAATGAGTCTAATTAAGAGAGTTTAAAGGTTACATGGATTCTAAGGAATATGATTATACATGTCGACTAATTGTATACATTTTATATGTGTATGCAATTTATGCATTTTCTTTATCGCTTCTATTTCCTTAATCGCAAGCCACCTTTGTCACACAAACCATTTTATCATTCGACATTGTTTCAAATCATTATTCACAATAATTCAAGCTTAAATTATCAACATCTCAGACTTCCATATTATTCAGGTTGCCTTTTGGAGCCATTCCTACTATAACTATCGACATTACTTTATCCTGTCTACCGTATCATCAAGGTGAGTTCATAGCCTCGCCTTTACTTACTTAAATGTTTTATAAACCTCGCGAGGGGGATACATGGTAGTTTTTACAAACTGAATACAAGTAGTTGTTGGTATGCTGGACCCGATCATATGATCATAGATATTGAATGCTTTTTGCCAATTAAGTCCCCTCATGAACCGTTAATTACTCGAGTAGTAAACGCTAGTATTATGGATATGCATATTAGGCTTGGCGGGCCTTGTCCGGGATACGGACACATAATAGTTAGAATTGTGGTAAATGGCAAAATTTACCTTTCCGGGGCATTATTAAAAATCGTCAAGGTTCGGTTACATGAACTCAATACTATAATCAAATAAACCGACATGTAATTGCAATACTTGTCGCCCGATAAATAATGCTTGTATTCAACTTATTACTTATTAAACTCTATGAATTCACTCAACTTTATGTTGACTTTTTAGCATGTATTTTCTCAGGTATTATTTGTTAGCTGAGCATTGGGAGCAATCGGAGTCGCGTGGATATCAAATATTGAAGGACTTGTTTTCTACACATTCGATAACCTTTTATCTTTAAAATATACATGTGTCATATTTAACTCTTGTAACTTAATTTTTAAATAGAAATTGTTGGGACCTTTGTACTCTGATTTATCAAATCGAATGTGATATTTTATTAAATGTCTCTTTTTAGGTCATTTTATGTAACTTGTTTTTATGAACTATGAAGTGACACCCAAATTGGTATTCCGCTGCGTTGTAAAATTTTGGGGGTGTCACACTTATGATGAATTGAAACCTAAATATAATGAATGTTATGTAGAAGTTAAGGCTTATAAACAGGCTTTAAAAACTTTAGAAAGACAAAAAATTTGGTTTCAAAAGAATCAGCTTGCTTATGATGAAAAGATAAGGGTGTTAGAAAGTGATTTAGAATGTACTAGAATTGATTTAAAGCATACTAAGAAAGAAAAAGCTAATGTAGTTTCTGAAAACCAAGTTCTGAAAGAGAAACTAGATGAGGAAGTAGCTAAACATAAAACATGGTTAATATCAGGTGACAATTTAGCTAGCTTACTTTATGGTAGTCAATCTGTAAACTCTGGAATAGGTTTAGGTTTTAAGAAGTATGTTGGATTAGAAGCTAGGAATGATTTGGGTAAATCTACACCAGCAGGATTAGCTAATTATGTAAAAGAAGAAAGCTTACATGTTGTATCTGGTCCTATTAGAGGTGAACATATGCCCACTGACCTTTCCATCACAATTGACTTTGATGGATCACACCATCTTTATGGCAAAAAGTCAAGTGACTTGCCAGACCCTGATTCTAAATCTACTGACTTTGTCTCTTGTTCTGACAGTGACAAGTCCTCTAACCAAGGGTCCACTACATATACAAGTTGTGATTCAAGTGAAAAGTCAGACCTTCCCAAGACCTCACCCAAGACAACACCCAAGACCCCCTACAAGCCTGTTAGAGTTTCTGCTGATTCAAAGACAGTTTCCTCTGAAGACTTGTCATTTAATTCTTTGCAAAACAATGTTTTTAATTCTGTCAAAAATAATTCTATTAATGTTTGTGGTTTGAATGCTTTTGCATGTAATGGAACATCTTTCACTTTGAATAAATCTTCTAAAAAGAAGAAATGTTTTGTGTATGGAAGTAAATTTCATTTGATTAAGGATTGTAATTTTCATGAGCAAAGAATGGGTGTATGTGCTAGTCAAAAGAAACCTAGACCAATGTGCAAAAATGTTAATGATATACCATCTTTTGTTCCACAAGCAACCTATAAAACCAGCAAACACAGTTCTGCTGATAAATCTTCTTCCTCTGCTTGGAGAAGATCTGTTGCTAGACCATATGTGAGACCAACTAGTTCTTATTTTCAAAATGGTTATTGGCCTAGATATTTTGACTCAATGTATGTGGGAAAAGGATATTGGGATGCTGTGTGAAGCACTCAGCAGGTTGTTCTTGGACTAACAAGGGACCTAATTTTCAAAGAAGGCCCAAGAACAATAGTGGATCTTATGCATCTCAATGGCCAAACTCTTATGATCCACAAGGCAGGCTCAAGTCAGTAATGACTTTAGTCTCCAATGTGTACTAACATTTTGTATATATATTTTTTTGTTATTGTAGGATCATCCTCTGAAAAGTAAAGAATTAGGAATAGTAGATAGTGGTTGTTCCAGGAGCATGTCAGGAAACAAGGATAAGATGCATGATTTTGTACCCATAGAAGGAGGAGGCAATGTGACTTTTGGTGGAGGAGATGGTAGAATCACTGGGAAAGGCACCATAAGAACACCTCTATTGGATTTTTAGAATGTATACTATGTGAAGGAACTACAACATTTCAACTTGTTCTCAGTATCACAAATTTGTGACACCAAGAACAAAGTCTTCTTCTCTGAGGATGAATGTCTTGTGCTCTCTAAAGACTTCAAACTTCCAGAAGATACAACCATTCTACTAAGAGTTCCCAGAAACTACAATTTGTACACATTCAATTTGAATGATGTCCAACCTGAAGGTGATCTAACATGTTTGGTGGCTAAAGCATCCCTGGATGAGTCTACAAGATGGCATAGAATGATGGCTCATGTGAATTTCAAGACCATCAACAAGCTTTCTAAACTTGGTCTTGTTCATGGACTTCCTTCAAAAGTCTTCACCAATGAACAGAATTGTGTTGCCTGTAACAAAGGAAGCAACACAGAGCCTCATACAAAGCCATTACAGCAGTGAGCACTATCTCAGAACCTCTTCAGTTGCTGCACATGGATCTATTTGGTCCAACTCAAATCAGAAGTATTGATCATAAGTACTTCTGCCTGGTAATCACTGATGACTATAGCAGGTTTTGTTGGGTATTCTTTTTGAAAACTAAAGATAAAACATCTCCAATTTTAAAAGAATTCATTACCCTTATTGAAAACCAGCTAAACAAAAAGGTTAAAGGTATTAGGTGTGATAATGGGACAGAGTTCAAGAATGTTGTATTAATAGAACTTTGTTAGTCTAAAGGGATAAAAAGGGACTATAGCAATCCAAGAACCCCACAACAAAATGGGATTGCTGAAAGAAAGAATAGGACCTTAATAGAGGTAGCAAGATCCATGCTTGCAGACTCTAAATTACCCACTATGTTCTGGACTGAAGCAGTAAGTACTGCTTGTTATGTTTTGAACAGGGTATCCATCACTAGACCTCATTTCAAGAGACCTTATGAACTTCTCACTGGGAAAGTTCCTGATATTCATTACCTCAAACCTTTTGGTTGTCAAGTAACCATTTTGAACACTAGTTATTCACTGGGAAAATTTGATAGGAAAGCTGACGAGGGGTATATTGTGGGTTATTCAGCTCATAGTAAGGCTTATAGGGTTTACAATTTAAATGCTAAAAAGATTGAGGAAACTCTTAACCTGAGATACCTAGAAGATAAGCCTAATGTTAAGGGACAAGGTCATGTTTGGTATTTTGACCTGGATTACTTAACTGATCACTTGGGCTATACTAGATATGTTAATAACCAATCTGCAGGTTTAAAAGAGTCTCCCACTAACAATGCATGTACCCTGGATGATGACTCAGATAGTGAATCTGAGCAAGATGAACAAACTATTATTGTACCTTCTTTTCCTCCTAATTCATTTGCAGGTGATCATTCTAAAGAAACTTCTGATGAGAATGAAGATGAGTCACACTATGCAGAGGACCTTGCTAGACTCAAGAAACAAGAGCATGCAGCCACTCAAGAAGCTGAGAGGCTTGGTATGGAGTTTGCAAGAAATACTGAGGCACTACTCAGACAATCAGCACAAGCAGCCAGTGGAAACCAGGATTTTGCTGACAGTTCTACTGATGGTTCTCCTGTTTCTTCTGACATCATCAAATCTACTGACAGTCCTGCTTCACAATCTCCAATACCCATTAGTGTGTCCACAGACTTTAGAAAACCATATACGATTTCCAACTCCTTCTGATCTTGGTCATCACCAACCCAAAGCTGGTATCTTCACCTCCTCTTCCTATGTGATGAAGCGAAAAATGATCCGTTTTTAGGGGGTCATTTAAGCCCGGAATTGAATTTATTTGATCAAATATTGCCCTAAATCGTTCCTTTTGTGATTTTAGGTACTTTGGGAGTGAAATCTGGAAAAGGAAGCAATTCGGACGTTTTTGGAGCATAAAAGTGAAGAAAACGCCAAAGACTTAATTTTCCATGATGGGAACAGTGTGTGACGGCGTCAAGAGTACTTTCCTGACGGCGTCAAGAGTAAATATCATGACGACCCAGTACAGAAATGAAGGCGTCACAAGTAGAGCGTCAAGAGTTAAAAGTGTGACGGCCTGTAAAAATGGACAACATGACGGCGTCAGATGTAGATCAAGGCAGTCCGAGGATTATTTTGGTAGCGAGATGACGGCGTCACCCATTTGTTCTTGACGCCGTCAGCCTCTAATATCTATATATAGTTTTCTAATTTTCATTCATTAGAGAGGAACAAGTTTGGAGAAACCCTAAGGCCGAACCATATACGAATTTTACAGCTTTTCAAGGGTTTTCAACCTTTGAATGATTACATGTGCTATTGAGATAAGTGTTCTTTTAATTCAATCAATATGTCTATGTGTTGGTTGTCTATATCTTGTGCTTGTTTTGATTCCACCATGCTAGGCTAGATTTATCTTGTGTTTGCTTAGATCTAATGAAACCTAGATGTTGATTATGTGTTGATTACTTGTTTATGGTTGTATTGGATGAATGATTTCAATGTTAGGCTTAAGAAAACTGGCAGATCTCCAAATGGTAACATGCTTGAACGTCTTAGGAAACATGAACCGATGTGTACTAGGTTTTATTGGTTGTATTTAATGCATGAGTAAATTCTAATGATCCCATGTTAGGAGCTTCTTGCAGGCTCGACATAGGAGTGAAGTAGGCACTCATAGGATTGGGGAAGTAAGTACGCCACCCCATGAATGGTATTAAGGAATACAATCCGTCATCCACGTAACTATAACAAGTAATTAACGTGTAAAAGATATCTAGGGAGTAGTGAAATCTAAGTAAACACATTTCTCCACTTATTGCTCACAACCTTAGTTTAAATTAGTTTATTTTCATTTTTAGTATTTTATTTTGATTGCATCTTAGTATTGGGTTAGTTGACTAGCAACTAATTCCGCCCCAAATCCTTCAAAACCCGAGATTTTAATTTGCTTTCATAAAAATATAAAAATACAAAAAGAATCATCCCTCATCTCTAGAACTAGTATTTAGGTTTTCTAATCCTAGCGACATTATTCCTAGCTGAACGATCAATCCCCTGGTACTTGTCACTATACTATACTACAACGATCAGGTACACTGCCTGGTGGGGGTTGTAAGCTTCTCAAGATCCCTTGAGAGGTAAAGCCTGGTGCGATTCCCACGTATCAAGTTTTTGGCGCCGCTGCCGGGGAATAGTTATTGTCTAGGTTATAATCTCTTTTTATTAGGTCTATGATGAGTACTTAATCACACATCCTTTCTAGGCCTTAATTCAGATAAAAAACATCAAATACTAACCAAAAATGCCAAGAGAATGCATGTTTTTGTATTTGTGTATGTGCAGGTACGGATATGAGAAAAATGAACAAAAACGATGCCAAAACCGACAAAAACGAGCACGAGAATGGAAAAAGGTCAAAAGCCGGAGCCGGGAAAGCAAAATGATCAAGGAAAGCTCAAAATATCATAAGTAGTCCTCAGGAATTTGTAAAGTTGCATAAATGGTCTCTGGACAAAGTTTTGAAGATTTTGATGATTTCGGTCCTTGTAGTTTCAGATTTTGGCATAAAAGGTCCTTTGATGAGATTATTCGAAGAAAAGTTCAAAAAGGTCCTCATAAAAGCAAAGAAGTACAACAAGGGCCCCTTGGTAAATATTTTCAAGATTGTCAGTTTCAGCCCTTCTAAAAATCAGATTTACATATATGGTCCTTGAAGAAATACTAATATTCCTAAAAGCCTAAATCTAGAGATGGCAAAAAACTCCGAACCCGACGGAGAATCCGAAACCCGAACCCGAGTT
This sequence comes from Artemisia argyi, assembly GCA_030686995.1. Classification (NCBI taxonomy): domain Eukaryota; kingdom Viridiplantae; phylum Streptophyta; class Magnoliopsida; order Asterales; family Asteraceae; genus Artemisia; species Artemisia argyi. Next base: position 181,142,218 of record CM060705.1, read on the forward strand.
GACCGGGTAATCCCCGAGTTGACCGGGTATGGGTATGGAGGCGGGGAATCCCCGATATTGAAAAGCGGGTATGGAGGCAGGTATGGTAATACCCTCGAATCCCCGAACCCGGCCCCGTACCCGTCCCCAAATATATTTTCCATACAAAATACATTTATATATGTATAAAAGTTTTCTTGTCAAATACTTGTAATAGTTAATATCCTCTGTAAATAACCTTGTAGATTTTTAGAAACGAAGTTGTAACCATCTCATTTTTCAATCTCTTAAAAGAACAAAAGATATTCTCTATATATACTAATTGTGTTGAGGCAATTAAAAAAAAAAGTGTTTTTTGGGCTGTCCCCTTGAGCCCATTTTTGCCTCTTGAGTCCACGCTATTCACCCAACCTTATATGACGTTATTACTATTGATCGGTGTCAACTGCTTTATCATAAACCTCCAGTTTGTAACCAAATGGATAACTATAGTTGATAACCTCCACCGCCCTAAAACAAGCAAGGTATGATATATGATGATCTGTTTTTAATTTTTTGCTATTAATTATGAAAAATTATGTTTTTTTTTTTATGATTTCCGAATCTTAATTTTTTGCTATTAATTATGAAAAATTATGTTTTTTTGTTCGAAATCAAAGTATGATATGTGATGATCCGTTCTTTGTTGTTGTTTTTTTGATGTCTAAAATCAGTTTAGGTCTCAACCGGCGGCTGAATAACTCTGGCGACTTAACCATTGTGCAATCTGATTTTTTGGAAGATTACAAGCAATTTACAATTCACTGTAAGATTTAATTGTATCTTAATAATTAGTTTATTTAAATCAAGTTGATTGGTTATGGTCATTTTATTTTATGTAGGTATTAACAAAATAGAATTGTTTGGTGTCGGGTTGAACGGTGCTCACGACGAAATGTTATAGGCCTAAGAAAAAAAAGAAAGGCAAGTGAAAAGATATATTGCTTTCGCTGAAAGGTAATAAGTTGCTTAAAAAGCATTAGTTTTGCTTCCTTTTTCTTATTTTGTATTAAAAAAAAAATGCTGCAGTTTTTTAGTGGTTAGGATCTATTTGCAAGTGAAAGAAGCTGTTTGGAAAAGCATATGTGTAAACATAAGCACTTTTAGTTAATTTGGAAAGCTCATGAGCTCATTTTTCTGGGGATATGAGCTTATGCTATTAAATAAGCGATAACCTTCAGTTTGATAAGCTTGGTTTTTTGGTATTTGCGATTGAAAAAAACTGTTGGGCTTATTTAATTATGGGAAAGCCAATAACCTCACTATCTAGAGCTTAGGAGCTCATCAGCTTAAGCTTACTGTTATCACTTATCTAAGAGCATAAGGTGAAACTTACAAATAGATCCTAATGAATAATTAGTAGCTTCAAACTAAACTTATTTCATGTGTTGTGTTTCCGGTTGCTTCATAGAACTGCTTATATGTTGGCTTCTGTACACAGGCGCATGTTTGTTCATGAGTTGTTGCATAAAGACGCCCTTTTGGTTTTTTGGTGAAGGGGAACATGGTGTGACTGGCTGTCTGCTTCTGCTAGGGGTAAGAATACCGAGGTTTTTAGGTTGATTTATGATTATGCAATGTTTCCGAGGTTTATGCCACGTGTTAATGGACAGTTTAAAGAAAATATTGTGGGAATTACGTCTACGTATAAGCAAAAAAGATGGTGATGATAAACGAAAAAGAGTTATGCTTATCTAATGATTCAGTAGAAAAAATTGAACATACAAAGATAAGATTTCTTGCAAAACTCCTACATCAATTATTTGTGACATTCTGTTTAACGAATACTATTAAACACAAAGCGTTTTTTAATGTGCTTTTTAAAAAACAAAGAAGTGGTCAACGGTAGATGTTAACGTTGAAAGTGAATCGGGTCATGGGCTGTTTGGGATTTCTAATTAGTTAATCTAGATTTAGGGGATTGTGTATCGAAAATTTGTATCATAATCTTAATGATCATACACGCTTTACTATTACACCTTTTTGTGTCTTGCAGCTGCAAATTGTATCATGGCGGAAGATTGTACCAGTGGTTGTGGTATTTCGAACGAATGGATGGCGATACTAGAAACAGACATTACATGCTTTCTGTAGATAGTTTATTGGATACATGTGTACCCACTGACGAAACGGCTATCAGAAAGCAGCAATGTTTTAACAGACAAGGTTTGTGCAAGAGCAATTACTTTTTACATCATGCTTTAAATACTATGCAGAATGACGTTTACAGTCGTGTGTCTGCTTGTTGTTGGTGCTCATGCAAGTTAGGTTTGCCTAACGACTTTTCATTGCAGCAAACATTGTCGACGTGGAAAAGCAAGTTTGTTCAATGTCGTCTTCAGATACACATGTGGCGAAACTACCCTCCGAAGGTCAGTTGTAGAATGACTTATTACTTGCAAAAAATAAGCTGTACATTAACTAATCTAAATTACATTATACGTCTACATCTTGCGGCTGCATTTTCCTAACAAGTGAGATATTATTCCGAATGTTCTATGCTGTACATGTGCCGGTATTAAATAGGTGTCCCCCCCCCCCCCCCCCCCCCCCCACACACACAGAGGATTCTTGATCCCAACGCCCACAGGAATACTACATGTTCGAGCTCTTCGGGCTCGCGTAAAGTGGAACGTTAATATTGTAAACTTGGTCTGTAGATATGATTGCATTTTCATATATAATAGTAAAGAAAAAGAATTTGGTTTATTTATCCTTTAGAGATTCATTATGCATACAGTATACATTGTTTTGGATTCAGGGATTCCCAGTTTTGAGATCAACTTGCTTTCCAAGTGCCAGGGCAGGTTGCCGCATTGTAAAACTCAAGGGCTATTGTAATGAGCAAGAAGAAATGATCTTGGCGTACAAATCTCCCGATCATCTTTACAGGATTGAAGGTTCTTTATTGACCTGGGAACAACATCAAGAAATGTAATGAGACTGCTAGAAGGTTAGATCACATCTGTGTTGATATTGGATTATTAGATAGTCATTCATCTTTATCCATAGCTCATTGGTAAGAGTAAACATGAGCAGACCCACAGCTAATTCAGAATTCAAACTGAAAAAGCATTCTTCCTATTCATTATTCGGCTACATCCTTTTTCTTTGTAGGTACTAGATTCGTTTTAAGAGTAGTCACTGATTGCATTATCTCATATTTGTTTTACTGTTCTTAATGACTTAATTTTTGATTGTTTGTATAGAAATGCTCATTTTATTGCATATGGAGTAACACATATGCGTATGTCTGTCTCAGGCAGTTTACATATTTAGAACTATGTTTTGTTTTACATATCATATTATCATGTTCTTTGTAAATGCAAAACAATGTATTCAAAACAACCCGATCACCCTACGCACACAAACGGGAAAAACCGCTACAACATACCTACATAAATAATATTCCCACAACATTAACAGCATACGCTGACAGATCACAAGACGATGCGAAAATTGACCTAAAAAACACGCAAAAAAAGCCTCGCCGCAACGCGGCGGGCGCTAAATTCCTTGTTCATTCTTATTTACGGTGAACACTAAATTCCTGCGCATCATTCCACCATGGTCATGGGTTATCATTACACCTGCGCATCTATATTTATGTGAGAGTTTTTGAGCGTGTTTTAAACATTGTGATGTTAGTACTCTAATGAATGAATTTTGTTTGATGTTAGTACGGTTGCACCATTTTGTTCAACGTGATCATTTTTACTCTAATGAATGAATTTTGTTTGATGTTAGTACAGTTGTACCATTTTTACACAAAATGAACATTGTGATGTTAGTACTCTAATGAATGAATTTTGTTTGATGTTTGAATTTACTCTAATGAATGAATTTTGTTTGATGTTAGTACATTTGCACCATTTAAATTGTATTAAATATGTCAAATTTGTAACGGGGAAAAATCCCCGATTCCCCATTGGGGATCCCCGTTCCCCATCGGGGACGGGGATGGGGACATAGTTGTAACCCCGACGGGGATGGGGACGGGGATGGGGATAACTATTGAACTTCGGGGATGGGGATGGTATCAACCATTCCCCGCAAACCCAACCCCGTTGCCATCTCTACCTAAATCTGGTCCATCCCATCCCACAAGCCCAATACTAAATACAAAGTCCAATCCACCTTTACTTATACCAAGCCCACACCAATTTAACCAATACCCGATCCACCCTTTAACACCCGGTCAACCCAATTAATAAACCGGTCAACTATCAAAAATAAATAAAACCCTCAAAATCCCATTTTACCCTCCCCCAAATAAAATCAAACCCAGATTTTCACTGTTCAAAGAACCCTAACCCCATCCCCTCAAAATTACCCCTCGTAATTAATAATTACCCAATGATTGGGAGTTTCTAGAAGATCAGTCACGTGTCAGGAGGTGTCAGGGAATGACACGTGGTCCAATCACAGGACACACAGAGGATCGATCATATCACACTCGCAATCCAAGGGTGAGGATTTAATAATGAATGATATTAGATGATCAACGGCTTGTAAGGGACCTAAAGAAGCACACATCACCCACGGATCGATGACTTGGCAATCCAGAAGCATCCTCACCTCCTTTCATCCTCTTAGGCTATAAATACCCCTCACTCACAACAATTGATCTCAGTTAGATTTTAGGTTAGATTAGGATAGGAGTAGTGTAATTTAGTTTAGCTTATTGTATTTTTGTTTTCAAATTGTACTCTCACTTTCAGTTTCAATAAAATTCTTCTTTTCAGTTAATATCATTGCAATTTAATTTTCAGTGTTCAGTCATTTTAAATCTAATTTTAGCTTACATTAATACATTTGTTTTTATTTTAAGAAAAGAATTTATGATTGCGTTTCTGTTATTGGAATTGGTAAATAAAAGTCAAATACAGCTTATCAATTAGGCTGAGCTTAATTTGGATGTGTTGGTGATAGCCTAGACTGAGTAATGGAAGCAGCTAGCCTATCTAAAGATAGGCTGTGTGGGAGACCACCTCTGTTTAGCTGAGGTGGATTCATAAGTCCTTCATTTAAATTTCACTCAATTTTGCATTGCTTGAATTATAGTAGTGTAGGTTTGATCATTGTTGCTTATTAATGTTTTAAGTTGGTAGTATAATTAGCAATCAGCCTTGCTTTATTAGTTTATAGCTTATTTTAGTAGACTGCATTATTTTTCTTACTGTTGCATTACTGCTTCTGTCATACTGTTGGATCTGATTTTCTGTGGATTAGATGCAACTAAAATCTGTGTTAGTAAGTTTGTTGGAGAAGTTTGATCAATATAAGTATTTAGGTTAAGACTTAGACTGTTGAGAATTAGATTTAAGTGAAATTGAGTAGTCACAGTTAGTGTAATCAGGGGTGCTTGGATGGTATTGGATCTGTTTACTGCTTGAAATTGTCATATGAGTTTTGTGTTTCTGTTATGATTAACTGATAGTTGCACCTAAGGTCTGAGTTTTCTGTTTTGATTTAGTATTAGTGGATATAATCTCAGTACCTAGTTTAAGTTTATGTTGCATTCTGAGAGGGTATTAGTTAAAACAGTTGACTATTAGGGTGCTTGGATTAAGTTGGTTTAGCTAGTTCTAGTTGGTTTAGTGTTAAGTTAGCTGCATACTCTGACTTCTTAGAGTATATTTGAGCTATTTTGAGAATAATACATTTAGGCCTAAGGTAAAAAGTCAGCACTTAGCTTTCATCCTAATTTCTGAGTTCATAAGCTGTGTATTGAAGTCTGTGATTGCATAGTTGATAGAATTAGGGTACATCTAGGTAGGGTAACTGTTAAATTTGATTATCATATCACCTAGGAGTAGATTTAAATAATTAAAATTCATTTTAGTCAAAGTTTCTATTAAATCAAAAAGTCAAAGCATTAGTTGAACTCAGTTTTCAAACAAAACTTTGAGAGCATTTGTAGGATTTAATTTTAATTAGAGATACTTTTGAAAAGTGGATTTGTAGAGTTTTATAGCTTGTGAATCAAATTCAAAAAGAAAAAGTCAGTTTGGAACTTATTAGCTTATTTGAAAAGCTCATGGAAGTTGACTGTCTGAATCATATTTTGCCCTGCACATCAGTTCTGGCATAACCTTCTAGGTAGTTTTAGGTTAGTTAGTTGGCTCTGCAATTAGATTTTCTAAGTGTTTCTGGGATCTCAGTAGAGTAGTCAAAGCTTTGCCCCCATAAGATCTGATCTCTCAGCTTATTTGCTTCTGCTTATTGGCCCATTTAGTAGTTTGATTAGAGAATAGTAACTGTTAACAACATAGGGCTGCAATTGCTTTTGTTTGTGCATCCATTGAGATTGATTGTTCATCTGAGCTCCATTTAGCTGCTAGCATCTATTTCAGTTCTTATTTGTATCTCAGCTTATTCTGCTAGAGTTTTTTGCTTATTATATTATGCTTATTGGACTGTTGTTAGCACTTCTCTGTGTTTCTGAGTGATCATTGATCTGAGATCTGTTGTATTAAGCTTGTTTTGGTCTAAAAATCATTTGGGTTAAGTTTGGGTCAAAAATTTGGTCAAAGTGCTTATTAATAAGCACTCAACTTAAGCAGTTTCATAGCTTTTTGTATTTCCACAACTTATTTTCAACTTTTTAAATTTTTCTTAAGTTTAAAATATTATTTTAGATTTTCCCTGAAATTTTCAAATTTTTCTGAGTTCATTTACTATTTTTCTTATTTTTATTCAATTTTAATTACTTTTTAATTACCAAAAAATCCAAAAAAAATATGAAAAATCCAAGAAAAATCCAAAAATATTTTTAAATTTTATTTTCATTTATTTTAGATTTTTAGAAATTTATTTTGCATTTTTCCCAATTATTTTGAATTTATTTTGAATTTTTAATTAGATTTAATAGTTTTTAATTTCCAAAAATTACATAAAAAGCCAAAAAAATTAGTTTTTAGTTTTAAAATTACTTTTTAGTTATTTAATAATTTTCAAAATTTATTTTTCATTTTTCTCACCTTATTTGCATTTTTTTTAAATTTTTAATTAGTTAATTAGTTTTTAATTCATAAAAAATAACTAAAAAGTCAAAAAAATATTCTTCTTTTTCTCAAAATTTTCTTTTATCATTTTTAATTTTTGAAAATTATTTCCAAGTCCGTAGGAGTAGCGTAGCTTAAAAGTCGCGTTTTATTTCGTACGTTAACGTTTATTTTCCGTTCTAGCTTACGTTTTCGATTTTACGTTACTTTTCTAGTTGCCTTACTTGATTTACGTGCTTAGTTAGTTATTTGTGCTTCATTTAATATTTCATTAGTATAATCTCATTCAAATCACTTTTTACCGTTTTCACGACACGTTTCACGATTCGGGAATTCGAAATTCCATTCACACCTTCGCTGGGACACGACCCGGGAAAATACTTTCCTAAGTACTTCTTCGGTAAAACAAACACTATACTATAAAAAACGACTATATCAGTCTACTTGCTAAATTCCTTTCTAGTAAGATTTTATTTTTTATTTTTAGGTCTTCTTTAGTTTATCTTATTTCTTCGTATTTTTGTTCGTAACTCTTCACCACCCGACATCATGGACAATGGGAACATCTTTGAACCCGTCATCCCACCACAACAAAACCCACCACTAGAACCTCTTAGGCCCCGAACCTTAGGAGAGTATTCCTGACCTAGCCACCAAGGCTACCGAAACACCATTGAGCTCACCGGAGCCAATGTGACCACCTTGCGATCCGACACCATCCGGTTGGTGCAAAACGGATGTGCATTCCATGGACTTCATTCCGAAGATCCAAATCAACATCTTAAGGACTTCCTTAAAATCGTAGATTCCATAGACCTAGATGTTGCAACTAGAGAGACAACCCGTGTTGATATAAATAATGTTTGTGAATGTTATTAATATTTCTCAATAAACCTATGTTTTGATAATCACAAAACTTAAATCAAATTAAGTCAAGAATAAGACATAAACAAGTATTTGGTGACAAATATTTACCTCTACATCTTATATCACTCAAGGTATGCATAAACTTAGTAACTTATGCATTACATGATCAAAGGAAATTTTATATTAATACATAACATTATATAAAATGATTTTAACATTTTATATATATTTGTAAATCATTTTTGGTAAAGCTTTATTAAACCACAAAAATATGATTTCAAATTTCCAACCAAAAAGGGCAAATTTTATCCAGAAAAACTTTTCAAACGTTCAGGAGGGCGGCCCCCTTAATTTTACTAGGCGGCCCCCTTAATCATTAAGGGGACCGGCCTATAATTAAGGGGACCGGCACGCTCCCGAACAGTATTTTCTGGCCCTATAAATATTGGATCATTCCACATATTTTTCTCACCTTTTTGCACTATAAACTTTCTGATCCAATCTTCTTCTCTAGATCTAAAATCCTTTGATCATATATTTCATAAGTCTTTGTTTCCAAGTGATCCAAAGCTTCATTCATTCAAGTGCAAGAAGAAGAACACTTCTCTACATCCATCTTATTGTAGTGGTGCTGTGTATAGCTAGTTTCATATAGTACTAGTGATTGTTATTTGTTAAGGTGTTGTGTATATTTGTTGATTGTAGAATCTTGGTGTGTTGTAAACTAGTTTAGTAGTTGTGACTTAGTTGTGCATAGAAGAAGGTGTGAAGATTGACAAGGTGTGAAGACGGTGTGAAGTCTTGAAGAAGGTGTGAAGGTGTGATTAAGGTGTGAAGATCACGTGGTGTGATATTTGGTGTGAGATTGGTTCTAGCTACGATTAGAACTCGACATTTAGCTTAGTGTCGTTAACTTGTGTAAGCCAAGGTGTGTAAGGTTTCTCCACCATAAGGAGTTTGTTGACATAGTAAAGAAAACTCTCGAGTGTGGTACTCGGGGAGTGGAGTAGGGCAAGGAAGGTGTCCTTGTAGCCGAACCACTATAAATTCACGTGTTGTGGTTTGATCTTTCTAACTCTATCTTTTCTTCATTATATTTCAATACTTTCTATATTAGTTTAGACTTGCTTATATTGGTTGTTGCTTGAACTCACTTAAGATCGAATCGAAAGTTTTTATAACCAACAAAATATTTTGGAAATAAATTTTAAAAGGACATAAAACTATTCAACTCCCCCTTCTAGTTTTCCACAATTAGTATCAGGAGCCACGTCTAGCAAGATCTTTAAAATATATTGTATTTTAAAACTTGTAACGATCTATGGAATCTGAAAAATATTTAGAAGGGCAATCTATGCAAAGACCACCACTATTTGAAAGTGATGGATTTTTATATTGGAAAAATCGATTCGAAACTTATGTGAAGTCAAAAGATCTAGATCTTTAGCATGTTATTACTAATGGTGATTTTTTACCTATTCAAAATAACCCGGAAACTAAGAAAGATGAAATCGTACCTTTTGAAAAATAAAATGATGATTTAAAAAGAAAACTTGCTAAAAATAATGAAGCAAAAATGGTTATTTATAATGCGCTACCACGTAAAGAGTACGAAATGATCTTTATGTGTGAAACCGCAAAAGAAATTTGGAACTCTTTACTAATAACTCACCAAGGTAATAGTCAAGTCAAAGATAATAAGATAGATCTACTTGTTCAACAATACGAGCAATTCACGATTCCGGAAGAGGAATCAATTGACAATGCTTTTGCTAGATTTAACACTATCATCACAAGTTTAAAAGCACTTGATGAGAATTTTTCTAGTAAGAATTTTGTTAGGAAGTTTCTTAGGGCTCTACATCCAAAATGGCGAGCTAAAGTGACGGCTATTGAAGAATCGAAGAATTTGTCAACTTTGCAACTTGACGAATTAATTGGAAATCTAAAAGTCTACGAAGTCATCATTAAGAAGGACTCCGAAATGGTCAAGGAAAAACGAGAGCAAAGCAAGTCAATCGCCTTGAAAGCTAGAAAGGAATCTAGTATCGAAGATAGCTCATCTTCCGAAAGTGATGACGAAGAATACGCCATGGCCGTAAGAGATTTCAAGAAATTCTTCAAAAGGCGAGGAAGATTCGTAAGACAACCGTATGATGAAAAGAAAACATTTCAAAAGAGTAAAGATGACAAGAACAACAAGATTGAAAGAAAGTGTTTCAAGTGTGGAGATCCAAATCACCTTATTGGAAAATGTCCAATGATGACAAGAGATCAAAATCAAAGAGCATTTGTTGGAGGTGCTTGGAGTGATAGTGATGATGATGAGAATGAAACGATAAAGGAAGAAAAATGTCTCATGGCGAATACACCAAATGAGGTACGTTCCAAAACCGAATATTTTAGTGATGAAAGTATATCATTAGATGAAAAAGATCTAGATAAGGAATATATTAAACTATGCAAATTAGGACAACTAGTAATGGCCAAAAACAAATCACTAAAATACATTAACAATCAATTAGAAAGTGAAGTACTTGAACTAAAAATTAAAATACATCAACTAGAAAAAGGTAAAGAAATTTTTGAAGGATGTAAATCATGTCAAGAGCTTAAAGGTGAAAACGAAATACTTAGGGAAGAAATTCGCAAACTTGACAAATTTGAAAATAGTAGTCAATCACTTAGTAAAATAATAAGTATTCAAAGAACATCCGGAGACAAAACCGGCTTAGGATTTAATTCAAATGAGGCTTCAACAAGCGAGATTAAAAATGTAAAATTTGAAAGTGAACTCAACAAACAAAAACCTTTAAAATCTAATCCTAAGTATATACTTATTAATGATAAGAAAATACCTCTTGCCAACGATGAAGAAGTTAAAGATTTTTATAAACCGTCTTTAAAGACCGAAGTAGGATCGTCTAAACCCAAAATAAGATATAATACTCCACCACCTAGAAAACCAAATAATTCTCATCCTAGGTCTAAAACACCTCAACCAAGAAGAAATCAAAATAGACAAAACTATAATAACAATAGTAATCAAATGTGGAACTACCAACAAAGCTACAATCCTTGGGGCATTCTACCACCTTTCATGCACCCGAGTCAAATGTTAAACATGTTTGGACCAAATAACTTTGGACCAAAAGGACAATGGAGATCAAATGGCTAGACGAACATTCCTTGAGGCAATCTTGGTTTTTCTCTCAACATAGACTTTTTCAAAGTCTATATTTCATCTTGATGATGTTGAAGATTTCTTTTGAAGACCACCGGGTACGCCATTCTTTCACAACTCATTGCCATGCTTAGATAAATATGCATTGTTTGATTTCGTCAATTATTTAGATATAATTTGTTATTGTCTTCTATTTGTTAGAATCACGTATATACTTATATATACATATATATACTATTATACGTAATATATTAAATATATATATATATATATATATATATATATATATATATATATATATATATATATATATATATATATATATATATATATATATATATATATATATTCACTTGTACATAACCTAGATACGTCATTTGTTGACTTTCTAGAACTCCAAGAAATCGTTCTTTATCGAACTCTTTCTTTCCCCCCTCACGTTATTCTAGTAAGTCCTCTTTTAGGAGACTCATGATGATGAAGGGATATGAGTCAAGTGGACTTTTATAATGCAAGAACGCCTTCGCACGTGAACACTATGGATGAAACAAACTCCTCTCGCCAACTATATCCTATATCCGTTACTATCCTTCAAATCTCACTCATCAACCCATCTTTCAATCACATTTATACTTATATATATAAACAATATATATATATATATATATACACTTATTCACATATTCCCGAACACACCTCAAACCCTTCATCAACTTAACACATTGATCATTTTATCCAAAAATTGTCAAAGGTATATTTTAATTATCGAAACGGTAATTAAAAATTGTTAAGAATTTTATCATCGTGCCAATAGACGTTTACGTATTTTTGATATATTATAAGTCTAATTATATACGTATAAATATTTTTGTTCCAGAAACGAATTCCGCGAAATTTGGAAAATTTCAAAGGCGGCCCCCTTAATGATTAAGGGGAACGGCTTGTTATCGAGGGCGGTCCCCTTAATGTTTAAGGGGGCCGGCCATCTGACACTTCCAAAATCGTTTTCCTCCTTAATTCCATTTCCAAACACTCCATTTACTCACTCACCTCTTCCCCTATACTGTTGTGAACGAAACCAAACCTCCAAAACCACCAAAATTCTTCACCAAATCACCAATCTGGGGTTATTTCGCAAGGGGCAAACATCAACCAAACATATAACAACATCTTTTGTAAGTTTTCCAACATGCATTTCATCACATTTCATTCGATTTGGTGTCTAATCAATAATTATGCATTTTATTAAAATTCATTTTAATTCGATTTTAAGTGTAATTGAAGCTAGAAATTGAACTACCAAATGCTCCCCATAGGATTAGGATGATGTTTTGCAACTCAAAATTAGTATAACATATCATCTTGTCAAAATCATTAATCGCCCATAAACCCTAGTCGAATTTTATTTTTCAAAAGGCACATTGTTGATATAACTCTTAAAAACCATTTAAAACTTATTACATTACATTGTTTTAACGCTCTAAACAATCAAAGCATACTTTTCAAGTTGTTGTTAATTGGTTCATGAAGACAACATGAGCGTTTGGTTCATGAACAAACCATAACTATATGAAGTTATTTGAAACCTAAAACTAGCTTATAAGTTTTGTTAATAATACTAGAATCAATAGAGGTCATCAAGATATATAATCAATATATATATATTGATATTTTTAGGATATTGTTATCTAGTTAAGGGAGCGTTTGGTTTATCTTTAAAATGATATTTTTGAAAACTAAAATTCGCATTTCAATCTTTTAAACAAGCTTATGTTGTGTCAAACTCTTACGAAATGAAAGATATATAATCTAATATATATCTAGCCTTATTTCGAAATGAATTATGATATCACATCCTTTTGATATTATACATTCTAAACGAGTTTAAAATCAAAATAAAAGGAACATCATGAAACTACTTCATTGAATATATATATATATATATATTTTTTTTGTGTCGAAGTAGAATTTCGTTCCACATATATTACATATATATATATATATATATATATATATATATATATATATATATATATATATATATATATATATATATATATATATATATATATATATATATATATATATATATATATATAATATGCATGATAGTTGTTTTTATATTTATTCTATTCTTGTTGTTATTTTGTTTAGGTGAAAATGCCTAAGACCACGGTTGGTGATGTATCCAAAACCAAACAATACATTCCAAATGTCTCTTCTACTCCCGGCATGTCTCCTTCAGTTGCATGTTTCTATCGTCCTATTGAAAATAGAAACATTCACGAAGGAAGAATTGTCGACCCATCTTTCTATGAATCTGATGACACAGAACGAATGTTCTCCAATATTCGTTTTGAATGTCTTTTTCAAATCAACGAACCTATCATTCCTCGTTTTATCCTCGACTTCTATAGCCAAGTGACGGTGCAAACCGATCCCTATGGTCATCTCCTCATTTCCTTCATGATTCAAAATCAATTCATCACTCTTACTCTTGCTCAATTTGGGCAAATTCTTAGAATCCCATTCAACGGCCAAGCCGTTTTCTCAAATGAATGGGATCTTTCCAATCTTGAAAGAAATCGTCCTCAGGATGGCCCCTACTATTCTGAGATTCCTAGTCCTGAAGACATTTGTCGAATGCTTGAACTAGAACGTCGTACGACTAGTCGAGTGATCAAGTCGAAGAATGTCGACATTCATGCTAATCAAATCCTCCTCAAAGAGCTAAGACCCGACATGAAGAAGTGGGAAGAACTCATTCGCGAGAATGCGTTTGGTACGGGTGGTCACCGTGATCATGTCACGGCGAGCATTGCCCACATGCTTTACTGTGTTATTGCTGAAGAGCAATACAATTTGGCTTATCTCTTTGTTCATCGAATAATGTCCGCCAAAAACACCCCAAATGCAAATCTTCCTTATGGTATGTTTCTCACACGACTTTATCGTTATGTGATGGAACATTACCCACATCTTCAAAGAGACTACTACGTTCATATCCTTCCCACTTTGAATCAACTTACTTGTGTTCGTACTCGTCGTCCTCGTAGTGACAAAGGAAAATCTCGTGTTCCTTTGTACTCTAGGGGTCGTGGTTCTACATCTCATCGTGATGACGATGATGATGAGGATGAAAACACCTCACGTGTTAGTACTCCATCCCCCACGACCTTTGTTGATGATCTTCCTGATCTTGATTACTCCGAATATTCAGTTCCTCTTCCTCACGAACGTACCGATGAACTTCTCTTCACTCGCCAAACCTCCATCATCAATCAACAACAACAAATGCAAGAAGAGATGCGAGGAGGATTCAAATCCGTTGGGAAGATGTTTAGGAAGATGCTTGGAAAGAAGAAGAAGTAGAAGATTTTGATGTATTGCTATTTGTTACTACTTGTTTCTATTTGACATTTGTATGGTTTGCTACTTGTCCGACTTATTCGGAAATACTTGTGTTAGCTCTTGTTTATCTCAAAAATATACGGCTCATTCTCTCTCACCAAAATAATTCACACCAAACCCTAAAACAAGAGAAGAGCGGCTTAAATACTTTTTTTGATGTTCCTGTTCTGTTGGAGACCAATAAGGAAGTAACAAGAAGGGTTGTTTGATCGTGGTTAAGAGCTGCTCGAAGGGTGTAGGTTTTGCTTGGTTCGAATAGGGATTTGGATTTGTTGTTTCGACTTGTTTTGGAGGCTTGGTCTCGTTTCTGTTTACTGGTCATCGAAGGGTAACACACGCATCTGCCTTGTTATCTTTTTCCTCTCGTTTGATGTTCATCTCACGTCTATGTTTCATGTTTTGTTGTTATAATTATCGGCAAAATAAGAAACATGTGATACGCTATAAAACCTCACATAATATAATAAAGAATTGTCACATAAAATGATGTCTTGGGAAACCTTATGAATCAATCCACATATATATACATGTTCTGTGATTCTGGACTTGGTTTGGATTGAATATAATGAATTATAAACCTTCTATATATATTGTTATTACATGGAATCATAGAACTCAATTAAACATGCAATCATATATATACACGTACACACATATAAGTCTACATACGGTAGTGTTTTTTTGGAATTTTGAACATGTAATACATGCATGAAATAAACAGAAGATCACATGAAATCATGGAGCTCGGTTCACATAAAATCATGACTTCACCTCTTGAAACTATTAAGATGGTTACCATTAAATCGATCTGTATATATACATATGTATTTTTGAATTTTAGAAGTGATTTGGATCGAATGAAAAGAAGGACCACGTTATTTTTTTTAGTCACATAAAATGATAAGGAAAAGTTACATGTGATCTTATACAAATATACATATACAGGTGTCGATGTAGTGTTTTCTGGCCTTGGGACTAACCACATGCTATACTATCTTTGACTCACATAAAATCACAACCTTTGTTACATAAAATAATGATTTGATTAACCTGTTTCTGTCAACTTAAGGGCTGTTTTGGTTTGATAGTTTACATATGATATTAGCCTACCTAAAAACAATCTAAACTCATGTCTTATTCGACTAAAATTAACGAAGGGTATGCATGTTAGTGTTGCTTGTTTGTCGCATGAAAACAATTCTTGGTGTCGTGCTTGATGTCGAGTCGTATGGCTGTTTGTGTCGTGGATTGTAGCAGTTGGGTGTTGAGTTTTTGTGGCTGTTTTGGAGTCATGGTTATCAGCCCATAATGTCGACCCAAGTCTCGTCTTGTTGACCCTTCTATGAGCCTAATACGCTACTACCACCTATATAGCGCAAGGAATGGAACATGGGTGTGCATAGTTACTTATGTGAATTAAAGGACTTGATCATGCATAATTTTATGAAAAGTTTTGGGCTGCATTTGTGTGTCGTGAATGAGAGTTTACAATCTGTTTAAAACATGCAAACTTAATAATAATTAAACCATAAAAAGGAGAGTGTGTATGCTAATCTAAAAGTATATTGTTGTGTTGTTATACGTGGCAGGTAGTGTGATTGTATGTGTGATTTGGATGGAAAAAGGGGTGAGTTGTGTGAGTTGGTACACGAGTCGTATGAGTATGCATGTTATAGTAACATATTTTGGGTCGTCGCGGTCTAAGAGTATTGTCATGGATACGTTAATAAATTATGTACGACGGGGTCTAAAAATTTTCATCTTAATATAAAATTAGAGTATAAACTTTAAAATAATTTTATTTGACATTTTTAACATTTAATTTTAATAATTTACATTTTAACCCTAAGCTTTACTAAATTGTCATAGTGAACCATAATCCTGCATAATTGGCATTTTGAACACTTAACTTATCCAAACGTTAATTATAACCATGAATTTGCTAAAATAAGAATTCTGCTATTTATGAAAACCTGCTATTTTTGGAAAGTACTAATTAAGGAAACTCACTAAATATGGAAAGTTAACTAAGAGAGGTAACTCAGGTAATTTGAACTCGTCATAATTCGTATGCCCTTGCTTCTAGGTTCGGTGAAGCGGTAGTGATCCGTCTACTTTGTTTGGGTTCTAGCTTGGTGATTGTTTCGGCAAGGTACAGATATTCCGTACTCTTTCAGCAAGAGTACAACTTTATTTCTCTCTCATGACTTCCTCTCTCTCCTTATATTATTGCACCTCGATATTGAACTTTGATTGACCCATTGATATTGGTCCTTTGACCTAACTCTTGATATTGACCTATGATCTATTGATAATGACCTTTGGGTATTTGAACCTTTGGATATTGGACCTTTGATAATAAACCTTGATATTGAACCTTGACAATAAACTTTTGAAACTAAACTTTGATATTGAACCATTGATATTGAACCTTGACCACTTGACCTTTCAGTATTTACCCGGGGTATTACTTGTTGTGGAGTAGCCACAACCATAGCATTGATGCACCAATGTTATGTACTCTAGCGTAGTTGGAGAGATGTACTACGCCGTCCCCGATCTGCTATTGACTACTGCTTTGATTGTGATTATTATTGGCCTATGGGGGCGTATGGATGCATCCTAGATTTGTATTGTATTGATTGATTGATTGATTGATTATTGGAGCTACTACATTGTCTATGTTGCTACATATTGTGTTGGTGACTGGGTGCGTGCATTGCAACCCCTCACATATTGGGAGTTGATCACTCCATATTGGGCTACTATTGTTTTGTATTGTATTGATTGGCCTTGGGTAAAATACTGAAAACTTACATACACTATGCTTTACATTTAACCATGTCATCTTTTGATTACCCTCTTGGATACCACATGTAACCCTATCTTCATATCCCTTTGATTATTCATAACTCTATTGTATCGGTTGTTATTTTGTTGATATCTGTTCAGTGAGCTTTTTATGCTCAGCCGCGTTTCTTTTCCATGCGGCAGGTACTTAAGCTAGGACGTGGGTTTAGCTTTGGGGACGAGAGCGAGTGGACCACCCTAGAGCTTTATTTTGAATAATGGAACTCTTTCTTTATTATTATTTCTGGATTTTGGAACTTGTACCCGTACCTTGTCTTGTTTATTTTCGGGGCATTGATGTCTGTTAAGACCCCGATGTTTACTCTTTGTTGACTTTTATTTAAGACATCCGCTGTTTGACTTGGACTTGTGTGTATCTGATATGAAACCATATTGTAATGTTTCTACCCTTGCCGGGTTGGGGCGTTACAATTAGTGCTTATGAGTGTACCGGTAGCATTTAGATTCTTGAACTTGCGTTAGTGATGCATCCCGAGACCGCTAGTGAGACTACATTCGTGTAGTAGGATTTACTACATGATAAGAGGCATTAGGATCACCCTTGTGTTAAACCCGTATCATAATTACTTGACCATTAAAGTCATATTACTTGGCTAGTTAAGTCAACTAATTTTTCCCACACCCTTAGCATTATACTCATTTTTAGTACACGAAACCCCTAGTACACCCCTCCGAGCCTATCTTTTCGTTTCTAACTTTAAGCATTTTACTTAAAGGAAGAATTTGTTACACCCCACTTAAATGTACACCCAAATCGCCTTAGCCTTCCGTGTATGCACTCATCTTTAGTGCATTAT
The DNA here is from genome assembly GCA_030686995.1 of Artemisia argyi. Lineage (NCBI taxonomy): Eukaryota > Viridiplantae > Streptophyta > Magnoliopsida > Asterales > Asteraceae > Artemisia > Artemisia argyi. The sequence goes on from CM060705.1 coordinate 181,160,373, forward strand.
TGTTATTTGTTAAACCCTAAGTTAACTATCTAATTGATTACATGGTTGCTAAGTCGAGTCATATCCTTGTACATATTGTTTTGGGACGATTGGGACTCATGGGTAAAGTACTTATTTATGGAGTAATGGGGAAGAACATAATATTATTACCCCCATATGTACGTTAATCTTAAAAGTACTCCAAGTGTTTTGATTTTCTTAATTCGAGTCATTAGATTAGTTTATTGTAAAGTATGTAAAAATTCAAGTGTAAGGGAAATTTTCATTCCCTATGATGTATTATTTTGGATGGTAGGGTAAAAGTGTATGCAAAAAAAAAAAAAAAAAAAAAAAAAAAAAAGAAAAAAAAAATCGAAAAAACAAGAAAAAGAAAAAAAAATAGAAAAAGAGAAAAGAGAAAAAACATACGGACTACCATCCCATTTCATTCTATGTTCATTTTATATTTTTGTTATTTTTCATTTATTAGCTTAAGTCGAGTCTAGTCTTGACTTAGCAATGCCATATTGTACATGTAATTAACCAAGATTGTTAACTCGCCACCAGTAAAGACTGCCTATATCCAACAAAACCATGTATTTCATATCCCTATACCTAACGTTACAACCCTTTAAAAGACCTCTTTGATAGTTTATCCTAGGTGCTTACGCCATGTGGTGGAGGTTTGATCCTTTCCCAAGCCTATGGTAATCTATTTTGCTATGACAAGTAGTGAGAGATATCTTCCGTTTCCATATTGTAATTTATACTTTATTACACCCGAGAGATGTGAGTATCTAAACACTATTTGTGAGGTGCTAGTATATGACCTCCGTGCTTGTCTTTGGTCTTTAGTGGAACGATTATTTGTTGTAATTACTTTTATATTAGTGTTAAATGACCCCTAACTTGTATTTTGATTATAATAAAAGCGCATTTGCTTGAGGACAAGCAAATCTCAAGTGTAAGGGTATATGATGAGGCGAAAAATGATCCGTTTTTAGGGGGTCATTTAAACCCGGAATTGAATTTATTTGATCAAATATTGCCCTAAATCGTTCCTTTTGTGATTTTAGGTACTTTGGGAGTGAAATCTGGAAAAGGAAGCAATTCGGACGTTTTTGGAGCATAAAAGTGAAGAAAACGCCAAAGACTTAATTTTCAATGCTGGGAACAGTGTGTGACGGCGTCAAGAGTACTTTCCTGACGGCATCAAGAGTAAATATCATGACAACCTAGTACAGAAATGAAGGCGTCACAAGTAGAGCGTCAAGAGTTAAAAGTGTGACGGCCTGTAAAAATGGACAACATGACGGCGTCAGATGTAGATCAAGGCAGTCCGAGGATTATTTTGGCGGCGAGATGACGGCGTCACCCATTTATTCTTGACGCCGTCAGCCTCTAATATCTATATATAGTTTTCTAATTTTCATTCATTAGAGAGGAACAAGTTTGGAGAAACCCTAAGGCCGAACCATATACAAATTTTACAGCTTTTCAAGGGTTTTCAACCCTTGAAATCTTACATGTGCTATTGAGATAAGTGTTCTTTTAATTCAATCAATATGTCTATGTGTTGGTTGTCTATATCTTGTGCTTGTCTTGATTCCACCATGCTAGGCTAGATTTATCTTGTGTTTGCTTAGATCTAATGAAACCTAGATGTTGATTATGTGTTGATTACTTGTTTATGGTTGTATTGCATGAATGATTTCAATGTTAGGCTTAAGAAAACTGGCAGATCTCCAAATGGTAACATGCTTGAACGTCTTAGGAAACATGAACCGATGTGTACTAGGTTTTATTGGTTGTATTTAATGCATGAGTAAATTCTAATGATCCCATGTTAGGAGCTTCTTGCAGGCTCGACATAGGAGTGAAGTAGGCACTCATAGGATTGGGGAAGTAAGTACGCCACCCCATGAATGGTATTAAGGAATACAATCCGTCATCCACGCAACTATAACAAGTAATTAAAGTGTAAAAGATATCTAGGGAGTAGTGAAATCTAAGTAAACACATTTCTCCACTTATTGCTCACAACCTTAGTTTAAATTAGTTTATTTTCATTTTTAGTATTTTATTTTGATTGCATCTTAGTATTGGGTTAGTTGACTAGCAACTAATTCCGCCCTAAATCCTTCAAAACCCGAGATTTTAATTTGCTTTCATAAAAATATAAAAATACAAAAAGAATCATCCCTCATCTCTAGAACTAGTATTTAGGTTTTCTAATCCTAGCGACACTATTCCTAGCTGAACGATCAATCCCCTGGTACTTGTCACTATACTATACTACAACGATCAGGTACACTGCCTGGTGGGGGTTGTAAGCTTCTCAAGATCCCTTGAGAGGTAAAGCCTGGTGCGATTCCCACGTATCACTATGAAAGTGATTTTGGACCCACAATGAACAATCATGACACCACAATTGATGTCAACCCCATTGCAACAAAAAGGATCGATATTGCTCATCCTCAATCAAAGATTATTGGAGATCCACAAGCACCTATCAGAACTAGAAGTACTGTGAAAAGTACTAAGTATGGTGAAGTTGCTTTTATTTCCTATGTCTCAAATAAACAAAGGGACAATCATACAGACTTTAAGCATTGTTTGTTTGCTTGCTTTCTTTCTCAAATAGAGCCAACCAGTGTTTCTCAAGATCTTGCAGATTCAAGTTGGCTTGAAGCAATGCAAGAAGAGATGCTACAATTTAAGAATCAGCAGGTTTGGATACTGGTACCTCTACCTCATGGGAAAATTTCAATTGGGACAAAATGGATTTTGAAGAACAAAAGAGATGCAAGGGGTATTGTGGTAAAAAAAACAAAGCAAGATTAGTGGCTCAGGGGTTCAGACAAGAGAAAGGAATAGATTATGATGAAGTTTTTGCACCAGTAGCTAGAGTTGAGGCCATTAGAATATTCTTGGCCTATGCATCTTATATGGGTTTCATGGTATATCAGATGGATGTGAAAGGTGCTTTTCTGTATGGTGAAATTGAAGAGGAGGTATATGTAACTCAACCCAAAGGATTTGAAGACCCAGATAATCCAAATCATGTATACAAGGTTGTAAAAGCTCTCTATGGACTACATCAGGCACCAAGAGCTTGATATGCTAGGCTTTCTGCATTTCTGCTGAAGCATGGTTACGAAAGGGGTGCCATTGATGAAACACTCTTTCTAAAGAAAAATTCCAGGGATATCATTCTTGTGCAAGTTTATGTGGATGACATCATCTTTGGATCCACTAAAAAAGAATGGTGTAGGGAGTTTTAGGAAATAATGAAGGGAGAGTTTCAGATGAGTGCCATGGGGGAGCTTACTTTCTTTTTGGGTTTACAAGTTCAGCAGAAACCTGATGGTATCTTTATCAGTCAGGATATATATGTGAGAGAAATGTTGAAGAAGTTTGATATGGAAAATGTCAGAACTGCCACTATACCTTATGAAGCTCCAAAACCAAAGAACACTCTTGAACCAGATCCTGCTATGAATGTTCACTTATACAGATCCATGATTGGTTCATTAAAGTATTTGACAGCTTCAAGGCCTGACATTGCATTTGCTGTAAGTGCTTGTTCTAGACACCAGGTCACTCCACTTACTTCCCACTTGAATGCAGTCAAAAAGATCTTCAAGTATCTCAAAGGCCAACCCAATTTAGGTCTTTGGTACCCAAAAGAGTCTCCTTTTGGGTTGGAAGCCTATAGTGATAGTGATTATGCTGGTGCAAATATGGATAGGAGATCCACAACTGGAGGTTGTCAATTTCTTGGAAGAAGATTGATTTCTTGGCAATGCAAGAAACAAACTATTGTTGCTACCTCAACTACTGAAGCAGAGTATGTTGCTGCTGAAAATTGTTGTGGACAGGTTCTATGGATACAAAATCAATTGCTAGATTATGGGTTTAATTTCATGAACACTACAATCTTTATTGATAATCAAAGTACCATATGCATTGTTAAAAATCCAGTTTTTCATAATAGAACTAAGCATATTGAGATCAGGCACCACTTTATAAGAGATGCATATGAAAAACATTTAATAAAAGTGGTTAAGATTCACACAGATGATAATGTGGCAGATTTATTGACTAAAGCTTTTTATGGACCTAGGTTTCAACACTTAGTTGTCCATATTGGGATGCTTAACCCTTAACTGCAAAGTTTGAGGGGAGGCATAAGCCTCAGGGGAGGCATATGCCTCAGGGGAGGATTGTAGTTGTAAAATTTATAGATTATTATTTGTAGATTATTGTTTATGTTTTTGTTTGCTAACACTAACCAACTAATGTTCTTGTAAGTTGTGGTTTGGTTTGTTTGCTACTTTGTGTCTATTTTGCAGAATGGCTTTATGAGTAGTTGCTCATCTTAAGTTGAAGTTCACCAAGATTGTTTCAATGGGAAAGTGGTCATGTAAGCTTAAAGCTTGTTTCTACTGAAGAGTAATACATATGATACTCACTGCTTCTACTGATGTAAAGTTCAAGTGATGATAATTGAGAAAAGTTGTTCATTCATTCAAGGAACAATTTACAGCTTACAATCAACTTTAAATGAAATACAAGACCATCCCTATACAGAGTCTACCAAATTTATTCTAGCTCCTATCATCTATTACAAAAGCTGGTGGATATGTATGACCAGTACGATGAAGAAGCTGAAGATGAAAATGGAGAGGATGGATTGATGAAAATGACGATGATGCTCAAGAACCTAGTTTTATATCTTTGGTCCCTGGCAACATCACACTACCTTCTACTCTACCTTCCTTTTTCCCTTTCCCTTCACCTCTGCCTCCTTGCCCTTTCCCCTGCTTCTATGGTATGAAGCACCAGATCCTGGAGCAGGAAGCCTAATCACCACTTCCCGTGATTTTGGAAGTGAAGGGTTAGACTTCCTTGGCCTTGGTTGGGATCTCTCTGGTGTGGAAGGAGGGATAAATGATGGATCTTCATCTTCATTCTCCGAAGATTCCTCATCAGAGGTACAAAGAAAAGGAGAGACACCTTGTCTTTCAGTAGGAATGGGGGATTCACTTGGTTCACCTCTCTCTCTAGAGCATTCCACCTTTTCTCTCGTTCTCTTTCAACATCTGAATCATCCAAATCCGAAGGAACGCTTACTGGGTCCTCTGATGGTGAGGGACTTGGAGGTTTCACATCATGATTCTTCCATGATTGAGCACTGGGTGGAAAGTAATTGCTCCAACCATCACTAGATGATGATGATGAGGAGGAGGAGGTTAGATCTATGATTTCTGGTTTAGAAGACATGTTTTTGGTGGATAATTAGGTTATTATTGAGAAATTAGGGTTTTGATGAAAATTGGGAGTAATTGATATCTGTAAAGTGTGATTTGGGATAATTTTATAGGCGAAGTCAAGACTTGATGGTAATTAATGCGAGTTGGGTGGCACAGTAAAACTCAAGATATTTATCGAAGATATTTTTACTTATGAGTTGATTCTGCTGATTGACTTTTGATCAGTAGATTGACCGTCATTTCTGCTGAATGGATAATTTTGAAATTTAATGTAGTTACTTTACACGTCAGATATGGTCAACTATTTGTTCCAATATTCTTGACCATGATTGGGTAACTTCCATTTATAACCTATTTCACATATCTTCGCCCAAAAATAACTAATTCCCTCATCAGCCAATTTAAACCCATTTCCCATTTGCTTAATTCATAACCTTTTCTCACAAATTCTTCAAATGGAACCAATGGTGGAGTTTTGCAGCGTTCCAAGATTCATTATGCTCTAACACATTCTCCAAATGTGATATATGAATCATTGGTGAAACAATTTTGGGCATCTGGTACCAAAAGGTCTGACACAGAGATTGTAGCTACTATTGATGGGACTGAGTATGTGGTGACTGAATCTTTGATTAGGACACAGCTTCGTTTGGATGATGAAAATGGTGTATATCACTCCAACACTGAAGTGATACTTGCTGGGTTACTGGAAGCTGGTTATCAAAGTACTGATACTAGTAAGTGGCTTAAGAATCAGTTTTGCCCCAAATGGAGGTTCTTGGTGCATACATTTCTTCAATGTATCAACAACAAGTCTGGTGGCTGGGATCAATTCTCTACCCAATTGGGTTGTGGTATTGTATGTCTTTCAAAGGGTTTAACTTATAATTTTTCTAAGTTTATTTTTGATAATATGATTGAAAACATTGAGAAGAAAAAGCATAAGTTTTTAATGTACCCTAGGTTTCTTCAAATGATATTAGGCATAACAACCCAAGATAGAGTCCATTATCCCATAGGGGGTCTTAGTGCTAAATTGTTTGCTTCTATGAATATACATTATGATGGGGCACATCACCCTCTGTTAACTGATATGTTACCACATGGTGATACACCCTCTCCAAATGCTGCTGATGATGGTAATCCATCATCTTCTGGTGTTGCTGCTGATGGTAATCCATCAGTGGTTAATGAGGGAGGACCTTCTACTGCTGCTGAAGCATTACATGTTTCTTCTGACCAGCCTCTACCTTCCCCTTTACCTCTGTCACCTACTCATGTTGCTCCTGATGAGCTTGTTCCTGAGGTTGAAAAGACAATTCAGTCTCTTGGTACCCAAGTACCTACACCTCTTGAACCTGAGATTACTAGACTGACCACACCTAGTCCTGTTAGAGAGCCAATTAATGACAGCTCTCCAATTTTTTAACATGTGTCTGTTTCTTCTGAAAGGCCCAATGAAGCTCCAATTACCACTGAGCAATTTGCTGGTGGAGCTCAGGACCCCATTACTCTCACCTCTGTATATGAATTGCTCAACAAGTATGTTAAAAAGGTTGATGATCTTCAATCAGAGCTTGCAGAAACCAAATCCTCACTTGGTGGTGAGATTGTGTTGTTGACTCAGAGGGTTCAGGAGTTAGAAGCTCAACTTGGGCAGGAAGGGAAAAGAAAGTTTGTACCTGATTCTGATGCAGAACATGAGGATAGAAATTTTGATTCTTTTGAGTTCTTGGCTGAAGTTGCTCAACAGACTCATACTTCTTCTCCCAATGTTGCTGAATATTCAAAACCTCAGGGTCCTATTAAGTATCAAATAAGGAATCCAAGATCTTATATTTGAAAGAGAGCAACAGTTTCTGCTGAAGTTGAGTATATGGTTGCTGACTCAGGGGTGTCTCTTAATGAACCTGTTGCTGCTGATATTGGAAGTATTACACCTAGTGATGATCTGATTGAAGCTCATTCTACTGATGTTGCTATGAGTGATGTTTCTGCTGAGAAGATCACTGTTGATACTAAGCAGGTCAATGATGATATGGGTAATGTTGCTGCGGAGGAGGTCACTGTTGAGATTCACACATCAGTGGATACTTTCTTTGTTGCTGGTAAATAGTATGTGGCTTCACCTACCATTGATCCATCTGTTCCAGAACAACACATATGCAACTCCTTACACCAGAGGATCTGCTGATACTCTTATTGATTCAGATGTTCAAGTTTTACTTGCTGATCCTTTAGAGGAGTTAGTCATTTCTCAGGATACTTCTGCTGACATTACTAAAGTTTGTGATGATGATCTTGTCTCAGAACAAGAAAAGCTTGAGCAAAAAGACTCTTGAAGGATTATGCAGATAAGAAGAAAAGTCTAGATTTGGCAAAGGAATTACAAGCTAAATATGACTCAGAGTTTCAATCTGCTACAAAGAAGTATGTTTCTACTTTGCCTCTTGCAAGACAAAGAGAATTGGATGCTGCAGTTCCAAATTTTGATGAAGCTGATTGGATGCATATTAGGAGGCAAGTGATTTCTACTCCTGGTCTAGCTAAAGATATTATTGGAGATAATGTCAATGATGTTGATTATGTTCCTGGAATAGTTGAGCTTATGAAACTCAGGAGGAAAGCTGAAGCTGAAAGAATTGCCAAAGCAAAGAGGGATAAACCACTTACCCAAGCACAACAAAGGAATTTTATGAGGGAATTTGTAAAGAATCAAAGCAGTTCACTATACAATCATTCTTGGACTAAGAAACAAGTTTGGTCTCTATCAGATGATCAATTAGTTAATCAGTATAATAGAATCAAGACTAGATTACACAAGGATGGGATTTTTTCTCCTAAGCTTTTTTCTATTATACCTTCTACTGATACAGAACCACATTCTAAGAGACTAAAAATGGATGAAGTTGATTTTGTTAATGTGCCTGCTACATCTTTATCTTATTCTGCTGATGCTGTTGGTCATGCACATTTGCCTATTGTGTCTACTTCTGCTGATCCAACAACTGTTGTTGCTTCATCTATTATTGACAAAGGTAAAGCAAAAGTTGTAGCAGAAGATATTCCTTCTAAGAAGAGAACAAAAAGACAAATGGAGGAAGATAGATTGGGTGAAGACGCTGCCAAGAGGTTACGTGATGATCAACAGGATGAAATGCCAAGATTTCATGAGATCAAAGTGAGAGAAGTTGAGCTTGCAGCTGCTAGGGCTAAACAAGTTAGGATGGAGATGGATGCAAAAGCAGAATCTGTTTCCCTTGATCAATCTTCTACTGAGGTTTCTACTGATATTCCATTGGTTCCTCCATCAGTGGAAACACATGAGTCAGAGGATGTATCTGCCGAAGAACCTTCTTCTCCACATTCTTCTATATACATTCCTGGTAGAAGGGCCAAGAGAATGGCTAGGATGAAGGTCTCACAATCTTCTTAAGTGCCTAGGGTGGTGGATTTAGATGCTGTTGATTCTTCTTTTATTAAAGAGGGATCTCCTGATGATTGGCCAGAGGGTTTTAGGGATGTTTTGGTTAGATGGGAACTGTCTAGTAATGGATAGATTAATACTATTTATAGGCTTGATAGAACATCTCTGTCATTCACATTTCTACAAGAAATTTTGCATCTTGTGGATCATCAGGATTTACTTACTCTCTATGACTTGGTTACCAAGTATTATGCTGTTCATAATCCTGAAGGTGCTGGCTTATATCTCTTGGGGGATTTGCAAGTGCTCATGGATTCCGCTTCTCCCACTGGTTCTGGTTATGCAGTATGGAAGAACAATCAGAGGTGGAAAGTATTAAGTTGGAAATTTTTTCCTCTTCCTTATGTTCATGTCTTGGAGACTACATCTGGGATAAGGGTGATAATGTTCATTGATAAGGATTATCCTCTGACTGTGCCTCTTATGGAGAAAATGCTTCTACATCAGTTGGAGATTCCTCCTGATCCAGTTGGGAATGCTAAACTCTTTGCTGAGTCTTTGATTCGCTTGTTTAAGTCAAGGATCAGGGTGGCCAGAGCTGCTTGATGGTGTTTTGTTAGTTAAAAAAAATAAAAAAAAATAAATAAATAAAAATTAACAGATTTGTATAGTATTTTGTATGTTGTATGCATGTTTTGGTGTTGGTTATTTCCACACCTTATTTGGTTATCAACTTACCTTGATGTTGACTATTCCATCAAAAAGTTGGCTACTCAAAAGGGTACAGCTTTAGTAAAGACAAGTCAAATCTGTTAATAGTTGTAATAGTTTGCTAAAAACTATTGGGTACTCAACTCACCCATGCTGAACAGCTGAGAGTTGGATGGTTGTCAATTGACCATGGATTTTTCCTTATGGACTCCCAATAATTGGCTAGCCCACAAGTGTATAGCTTGTGGTAAAGGCAGTGGAAAACCATATTTGGTATTCAATTTCCAAGGTGATTTATTCACCAGAATAATTGACTAGTCCTGAGCAAACGGCTACAGGTAAAGACAACTCAAATCCGTTTATAGCAGATGATTTGCTAAAAATCATATGGTCATAAGTGTACCATAGTTTTCGAACTTAAACATTTGGCTACTCCAGTAGTGATGGCTATTGGTAAAGAGACATCAAATCCATTATTTTCTATATATGATTCACCTCTCACAGGAGTTTACACACCTGGATGTGATGAGAATAGTATGAAACTAATATGTTTTGATGTAGAATTTGTCATTTGTTGCTGTAAAGACCTGAAGGTTTCATGATTGCCATTCATAGAGATGTGGCTGTTTTGAGTCTTTGTTGTTGATGTTCGAATTCACTCCTCTTGGTTTGCAACTTTAAAGATCTATCAAGAATCTTGAACTTAACCATGTCAAATTCAATATTAGGGGAGGATTGTTGGGAATTCTGCTAAATAAGAATTCTGCTGAAAGTTACCGCTGAAGGTTGCTGCTGAAGAGCTGGTTTATGCCGAAGTAGTAATTCTGCTGAAAAATAGATTTCAGGAAGTTTGTTTCTGCAGATATAGATATTCCGTGTAGTTTGTTATTTAGTTAGGATATGCATGAGTTTTATTAGGAAGTGATAATGCATATCTCTTTAAGTTTATAGAAGATACGTTTCTTGTGAAACGGTTTAGGGTTCCTTGTTTATAAAAGGAATACATTATTATGTATTTGATACACGTTTTTGAAAAACAAGTTCTAGTATCATTAAAAAGATCGATAGAGGATCAAAGCATTCTTAGTATTCTGTGTTCATAATTGTGTTTAATTTCCGCTTTAGAATACAAGTAATAGAGACTTTCTATTAGTGTGTTTGTCATTACATAAACATTACTAACGATCCACGAGTGCTCAAAGATCTATCAAGGTCTAAGGTTCAACATGGAAGAATACAACAACATTTTATTAAACAACAACAACAACAACAACATTTTATTAAACAACAACAACAACAACAATAACACAACACTAACGCTTTTGTTACATCAGTTTTAACAACAACAACAACAACAACAACAATCACACAAAAACAACAACAATAACACAACAAACAACAATAACAGTAACAACAACAACACCACATACAAAGATTTCTTATACCACCTAACATCTCATTATAAAGCTCGTGAAACAAGGCAACTGAATCAATTGTGTGGTTTTGGGATGCTGATATAATTCTAGCATTTTATTGAGTACCATTATCTGGTGATTCAATTTGTTGCAGTTTGAGCACTCTGTATTTCCAGGACTCGATGTTGAAGGTCCTGCAGTATAATGAGTTGGAGGTATGGATGGTCCTGCGGAATGAGTTGGTGGTGTTGAAGCTCTAAGAGAACCGGTCATTTTGGCGATTCGTTCCTCCTTCCATAAAAAAAATCGCATCCATGATCATTTGTCCCACCCTTTCATTTAGGATACGCATAGTATAGTTTACCACGGGAGTAATATTTATGCAATTCTCGCAGAATTACATCTCCTCATCCACAAGGACAAGCAAAAGCTTCATATTCTGCCATCTTGGGCGGCATGTTAACAATGTGTGTTTGTAGTTGTGAGGTTAAGTGGTTTTGAGGATAAGAGGTTGTGAAGTTATGTGGATAAGATGTTAGTATATAAGAGCAGAGATTTTGGTGGGAAGAGTTTTGGCGCCAATATTTTGGTGGGAAAATTTGGTAGGAAGTTTTGGTGGGAACCGTATCACCTCGGCTCATTTGTTTAACATCTCGTGTATAACCGTATCATCTCGACTCGTTCGTTTAACATCTCGTGTAATACCACATCATCTCGACTCTTTCGTTTAACATCTCGTGTATAACCATAGCATCTCGACTCGTTCGTTTAACTTCTCGTGTAATAGTACATCATCTCGGCTCATTCATTTAACATCTTGTGTATAACCATATCATCTCGGCTCATTCATTTAACATTTTGTGTATAACCATATAATCTCGACTCATTCGTTTAACATCTCGTGTAATACCACATCATCTTGACTCATTCGTTTAACATCTCATGTATAACCTTATCATCTTGACTCGTTCGTTTAACTTCTCGTGTAATACTACATCATCTTGGCTCATTCGTTTAACATCTTGTGTATAACCATATCATCTCGGCTCATTCATTTAACATTTCGTGTATAACCATATCATCTTGGCTCATTCTTATAACATCTCGTGAATAACCATATCATCTTGACTCGTTCGTTTAACATCTCATGTAATATCACATCATCCCGACTCATTCGTTTAACATCTCATGTATAACCATATCATCTCGACTCGTTCGTTTAACTTCTCATGTAATACTACATCATCTCGGCTCATTCGTTTAACATCTCGTGTATAACCATATAATCTCGGCTCATTCGTTTAACTTCTCGTGTATAACCATATCATCTCGACTCATTCGTTTAACTTCTCGTCTATAACCATATAATCTCGACTCATTCGTTTAACATCTCGTGTATAACTATATCATCTCAACTCATTCGTTTAACTTCACGTGTATAACCATATCATCTCGACTCATTCGTTTAACTTCTCGTGTATAACCATATCATCTCGGCTCGTTAGTTTATCATCTCGTGTATAACCATATCATCTCGGCTCGTTCGTTTATCATCTCGTGGACAACCATATCATCTCGGCTCGTTCGTTTAACTTCTTGTGTATAACCATATCATCTCGACTCATTCATTTAACATCTCGTGTATAACCATATCATCTTGACTCATTCGTTTAACTTCTCGTGTATAACCATATCATCTCGACTCATTCGTTTAACTTCTTGTGTATAACTATACCATCTCGGCTCGTTCGTTTATCATCTCATGTATAACCATATCATCTCGGCTCGTTCGTTTATCATCTCGTGTACAACCATATCATCTCGGCTCATTCGTTTAACTTCTCTTGTATAACCATATCATCTCGACTCATTCGTTTAACATCTCGTGTATAACCATATCATCTCGACTCATTCATGAACCAGAGATGTTAAACCCAACCCGTGAACCCTACTTTCTGAACCTGGTCACTGAGCCTGAACCCCCTGATCATGAACCATTAGTCAATGAACCTCCTGAAATCCCACTCAATGAAATCCGGTCATTGAACCCCTGATCCTTTCTACCAGTTATCAGTTAACATCTCGGCTCGTTCGTTTATCATCTCGTGTACAACCACATCATCTCGGCTCGATCGTTTATCATCTCGTGTATAACCATATAATCTCGGCTCGTTCGTTTATCATCTCGTGTACAACCATATCATCTCGGCTCGTTCGTTTAACATCTCGTGTACAACCATATCATCTCGGTTCGTTCGTTTATCATCTCGTATATAACCATATCATCTTTCGACTGGTTCGTTTAACAACTCGTGTATAACCACATGATCTCGGCTCGTTCGTTTTAGAAACCCGGGTTTTTTTGACACATTTTTTTGGCCGAAACCGGTTAACCCGGCCGGGTCGACCCGGGTTTCAAAACAAATTTTTTTTATTAGTGATTTAAATTTTGTTGTAAAGTACCTTTTGGCGAGGACATGTCCCCGCGAAAAGTTTTCGCGAAATTTTTATGTTTCCCACCTCGCATTTACTTTAACCCGCCAAATTCTTTAGCGACTAATAAAAACTTTTAGCGAGGACATGTCCCCGCGGAAAGTTTGACTAAAAGACAAAATACACTTTCTGCGGGGACATGTCCCCGCTAAAAGTTTACGCAAAAAGTAACCCTCAATTAGTAGCGGATCTGCTTTACATTTGGTAAAAAAAAAAAAAAAAAAAAAAAAAAAAAAAAAAAGAACCCACCGGCCGCTACATCACCACCACTACACCCACACTCGATCGATACCACCAACACCTCTACACCACCACCACTACACCACCACCACCACAGCACTACCATCTGCACCACAATACACCCACACTCGCACCACTGTGCATGATGTATCTCTCTCTCCCTTCTCATTTGATTCTTTCCTAAACCCCTCTTCTCGTTTAATTCTTTCTCTTCTATTCTCCTTTCTTAATGTCAACAGTGGTACCAAAAAAAACCCAGGTTTGTATTTTTGATTTTTGTTATTTTTTTTCAATTTTTATTAGTTGTTGTTAATTTGTGTTAATTATGTTTATTTTTAATTTTTGTTATTAGTTTTGTGTTAATTGTTTTTAGTTTTTGATTTTTATTAATTTCTTTAATTTTTTTTCCTTTCAAGACCACATTATAGCTGAGACCAAGTTCAGCCGAGACCAATCGAGACCAAGCCGAGACCACATGCGAGAGCTTATTAGTTTTGTGCCAGGAGGTATATGATTTATTTATTTTTATTTATTTTTATGTTTATGTGTTAGCAGGGACATGTCGCCGCCAAAAGTTTATAGTGATATATTAAGTTGTGACGTAGGGTGTTGGTATTATTTTCTAAAGCAGTTTCAAGCCGAGGCCGCAAGGACCACGTGCTTGCTTTGTAGACCGGCTGAGACCATCAGAGAACGCACCAGAGCAGCCTTATAGTATGTTTTTTTTTGTTTGCGTTTGTGTTTGGTTTCGGCTTATATCAGTAGGCTAGGACATGTTATAGAAACGGCGTATGTTTATTAACAGCAGGGGTGTTTGTTGAGGTAGAATAGCGCTTAATTATCCATAGGCTAGGGTGTTTGTTACGGCTTATATCTGTAGGCTAGGGTGTTTGTTTCGGCTTATATCAGTAGGCTAGGGTGTCTGTTTTTCTGCAGCCCCGAAAGTAGTTTTATTAACAGCAGGGGTGTTTGTTGAGGCTAGAATAGCACTTCATTATTTAATATTTATTACCAATTTAAAATGATAGAGTTGAGGTAAAAAAAAGATATATAGAGTTAAGGTAAAAAAAAACCAGGGTAGTTTACTTAATGTTATAGTAATTAAAAAGATACATAGACTTAAGGAAAAAAAAAAGAAAAAAAAATATCTACTCTCACTTGCTGTTATACTTGAGTTAAGTAAAAAAAAGAAAAAGATACATAGAGTTAAGGTAAAAAACTGGAGTAGTTTACTTAATGTTATACTTGATGTTTTATAATCCTGTTTGTATTTTCAACTATTTGATGTTTTAGCATAAATATATGTGCATGAAAGTTAAATATCACTAAGAATATATACTCTCACTTGCTTACCTTGATCTTTTCATCATCGTGCATGCATGAGATACATTTGTTTGTCAATATCAATATCACACCTGCTTATATTTCATAAGCTTCAATTTCTGGCTTATTTGGAGACTTGTGGGCTGATATAAGTATATTATGATATAATAAACTTATATAAGCTCACAAGTCTCCAAATAAGCCAGAAAATTGAGTCTTATGATATATAAGCCGAAATTGACAATGTGAATATGTTAGTATTATATGGTATTTGATCGTCTCATATATTGTAAATGTTTTTAGGACTTTAGTGATTAATTTTGGAAAGTCCCCGTCCAAAGTTAATCATCCCATAGAAAACTCGTCCGAAATTAATTTATTAGAAATTAATTTCGGAAAGTCCCCTGTTTGGGACGGCTTTTTGAATGTTTCATCTCATTTAGGATATGAATGCGTATAATTGATTTACTATTTGTGAAAATTTCGACAGTGTTTCCCCTTTACTCCTACGAATATGTCTTTAATGTACATATTTGGGGAGTTGAGGGGAAATGCTGCCGAAATTTTCTCAAATAGTAAATTCAGTTATACGCATTCATATATGAGACGAAACATTCTAAGAATGGGTTAGGATTGCCTTCCATAGTTGGATTAGGTGAACAAAACGCACAACTTGTAATTCCACCTTTATATATGTGTTTACGGCTTTTCAACTTAAACCTATGTCATTATTTGTTGCATCATTAAAACGCACAACTCGTGAACATGTTTAATTCTATATAATTATTTGTTGCATAATTAAAACGTAGTTATGCCAATTGATAAGAGTTGGGTCTCATTATCTCGTGCTAGCATCGAATTTTTAAAAGGTCTTAAAGCTTTTTGTGAGTATTCCAAGTCCTTTGTGAATATTGATGGGAATGTAAGGTGTCCATGTGCTCGTTGTTATAACAATGGTTGGATAAAGTACGAAGATTTGTTTGATCACATACACTCAAATGGTTGGGAACAAAGTTATACGAAATGGTATAATCAGGGTGAACAGGATACCCGAACAGGGGTACCCAACACAAATCATCCCAGGACGAGTGACATGGCTGATTTCCTTCATGATATGTGTTGGAATGAGCCAACTCAAGAAAATATTGGCGAGACAAGTAACGAGCCAACTCAAGCAACAACACTTCCTCAATGTAACGAGTTTGAAGCGTTACTTGCCACTGCTAACGACCCACTATACCCGGGCTGTGCATGGATGTCTTCATTGGACTTTATGGCAAAGTTTACGAACATTAAGGTCAAAGGTAAAATGAGTAAAATGAGTGACACCACGTTTAACGAAACACTAAAATTTCTACGTGAATGCTTCTCGCCCGTTCTAGGATACAAAATCCCACCGTCATACTATGAAATAAAGAAGACATATAAAACGATCGGGTTAGGATACGAATCCATACATGCTTGTGTAAATGATTGTTTTTTATATTAGGGGGTGGGTAACGAAGATTTGCAAAATTGTCCCATCTGTGATGCTAGTAGATGGAAAGACAAGAACACACTGGGGAAGAAAGTTCCTAACAATGTGTTGCGTAACTTTCCTATCATCCCTAGACTACAACGTTTGTACAAGTCTAAACACACTGCAAAACATATGACTTGGCATGCTTCTAGGCAGTCTTCGGAGAACGGTAAGATGCAACACCCGGTTGATGGTGAAGCATGGAAGAAATTTGATATCAAGTATAAGAAAGAATTTGCTTATGGAAAAAGAAACGTCCGATTAGGGTTGGCTGCTGATGGTTTCAATCCGTATGGAAACCTTAGTCAGTCTTATAGTATGTGGCCGATAATATTAACAACATACAATATGCCTCCCTGGATATGTATGAGAGAGACTTCTCTTATGTTGACGTTGTTAATTATGTGCCCTAAATCACCCGGGAAGGACATACATATATATATATATATATATATATATATATATATATATATATATATATATATATATATATATATATATATATATATATATATTTGAGGCCTTTGATTGAAGATCTTAAGACTTTATGGAAAGATGGGGTCATGACTATGGATGCTGTTACAGGCTCTGAATTCTATATGAAAGCAGCGCTTTTATGGACTATCAATGACTTTCCCACTCGAAGTAGTTTATCTGGGTGGAGTGGGCAAGTTTACAGGGCATGTCCGACCTATAATAAAGACACTCCAGCTATTCGCGTGTTAAGCAAAACCGTTTATGTTGGTCACAGAAGATTCTTAAAACCGACCAATAGATGGCGAAAGAACAGAAGGGCATTCTATACTCCGGTAGAAGATAGACCACATCCTAAAAAATTTACCAGTGATGACATCTTGACTCAACTTGGGAGATTGCCTATACGTATCCCGGGGAAACATCCAAGTTTTGGGGGTGCGAAGAAAAAACGTGATCATGATCGCGAATTGAGTTGGACCAAAGTATCTGTTTTCTATTAGCTACAATATTGGTCTTTTCTTACATTAAAACACAATTTAGATGTCATGCATATCAAAAAAACATGTGTGTGAAAGTGTGTTGGGTACTTTGTTAATGAATGATAAATCAAAAGACACCAACAAGGCAAGACAAGACTTACAAAATCTGAAAATTCGTGATGCTTTATGGCTCGTCAACAAAGGAAACGGGAAGTGCTCTAAGCCTCATCCCACGTACTCTTTCACTACAGAAGAAAGAAATTTTTTTTGTCAATTCATCAAAGGTACGCGTTTTATTTCAAGATTTTATTTGTTCCAATTCAATTCACTTATTCATTTCGACGACTTATTCTAATATCATGATTTTTTTGCCAATTGATCAAAGGTGTTAAACTACCCGATGGGTTCGGATCTAACTTTGTTGAACCCTGATCAAGCCCAATCTAGGATATGATAACAATGATTGAATATGCACAGCGAAATAATAAAAACACAATCAAAGTTATGAACAAGGTTTTACTAATAAAACAATGATCCTCTATGGATCTCTATTGCTTCCTCTCACAATGTTTTTCCTGGAGTGTTTATTCGAGAAGCGTCTCTAAAATAAAAGCCTATATGTTCCTTTTATACACAAGGAACCCTAATACAATAATAAATAAAAATATCAATGCATATCACTACCTAAAATAGCTCATGCATATCCTAACAAACAAATATTAAAGATACGGATTCATTATATCCGTAGAAATAAGTCTTCAGCAGGAACACTATGTTAGCAGAAACCATCTATAGCTTCAGCAGAATCCTGTCAGTAGAACTTCATCAGTAGGAACTTCTAAAATTCCCAACAATCCTCCCCTAATCTTGAATTTGACTTGGTTAAGTTCAAGATTCTTGTTAGATCTTTAACATCCAAAGCATGAGGATTGATAGTTTAACTTCTACAGCAAAATAAAGTAACCAGCAGCAACCAAGTCTATATATATCGGCAGCAACTAGTAACCATCTTTGAAGAACAAGATTCCACAGCAACTCCCATCTTTGAGCAGCAACAGAATCAGCAACATCATGAGTAGATTTGATAAGCCTTTACCAAGTAGCTACTCACTCTTGGGCTAGCTAGTCCTTTGGTGGAATCATGACATCACCCTAGCGAACTAGGAACCAGTCCAACACTTAGAACGTGAATCATCGGTGTGTTGAAATACCCTAATGATTTTTGGCAAATCATCACAGCCATAAACGGATTTGAGATGTCTTTACTTGTAGCCGTTTGCTCAGGACTAGCCAATCTTTTGGTTACCCAATAGGGTAGCAACCATGGTGAATTGATAACCATTTCAACTCTCAACAATGAAGCATGGGTGAGTTGAGTACCTTATGGTTTTGAGCAAACCATTACAGCTATCAACGGAATTGATGTGTCTTCACCAAAAACCGTTTGCTTTTGGACTAGCTAACTCTTTGATGGAATGTCGTCATTATCATGGTGAGTTGATTACCATTTATGGATTTCCGCAGCCTTTACCACAAGCTATAATCTTGTGCACTAGTCAACTCTTGTGTCAGTAAGACATGGTGAGTTGATAACCATGTGTTGTGTGGTAATTAACCAACACCAAAACCTGCAAACAAGTGAAAACAAAAACTATACAAATATATGTTAGTTTTTTTTTTTATTATTTATTTATTATTGATTTATTTATTTATTTTTATTTATTATTTTATTTATTAATTTTATTTTATTATTTATTTATTTATTTTAATAATAGAAGAAAGAAAGAAAAAGAAATACAAAATATGGAAAATATACCATCAAGCAACAGGAGAAACCAAAGAAAAATGTAGTGTCAGCAGAAACACTAAGCCTCCCCTTAGGCTTATGAGGATCCAACAGCTGCAAAAATGGTTAGTTTATAAAGAATACAACAATAAGCCTCCCCTTAGGCTTATGCCTCCCCTCAATCAATGCACTTGACAAAGACTATTGTTCTTTGTTACCCAGAATGAACCTTTACTTTTAGTTTTCCAAGAACAACCTGTTGAGGGCTTAACACCAGTATCCCATCTTGTCCCCCCCCCCCCCCATATACCTTGGGTCATAATAACCAGGCCAAAAACCATTCTGAAAGTAAGTGCTAGTAGGTATGTAGAATGGTCTAGTAACGTGTCTTTTCCAATGAGCTGAAAAAGATCTACAGCAGAAACTAGCTTATCAGCAGGTTTGGGTCTGCTGGTTTTATGTGTTGCTTGTGGAACATATGGGGGAATATCATTAACATTGGTCCACATTGGTCTAGGTCTCTTTTGGTCAGCACACACACCCATTCTCTTCTCATGATAATCACAATCTTTAATGAGATGAGACTTACTACCACACACAAAACAAGTTTTCTTCTTAAAAGACTTATCCTTAACACAACTTTGTTTATTACACACATACTTATCAGAAACAGAACTAGAAACAAAATTGTGTTTAACAGAATAAGTAACCGTTTTTGTTTTGGGTTCATTATCAGCTATTTTGGACTTGGGTGTGGTCTTGAGTGACTGCCTAGGTGAGTCAGACATTTCACTTGAATCACAACTGGTATATGTAATAGACCCTTGGTTAGAGGACTTGTCACTATCAGAACAAGAGACAAAGTCAGTAGATTTAGCATCAGGGTCTGGCAAGTCATTTGACTTTTTGCCATGAAGATGGTGTGATCCATCAAAGTCAATATAAATGGAAAGGTCAATGGGCATATGTTCTCCTCTTATGGGTCCAGGAACATCATGTAAATCTCCTTCTTTTACATAATTAGCTAATCCTGCTGATGTTGATTTACCTAGATCATTCCTAGCTTCTAAACCAACATATTTTTTAAAACCTAAACCTATTCCAGAGTTAACAGCTTGACTTCCATAGAGTAAACTAGCTAAGTTATCACCTGATATTAACCATGTTTTATGTCTAGCTACTTCCTTATCTAGTTTCTCTTTCAGTACTTTGTTTTCTAAAACTACATCAACTTTTTCTTTCTCAGTACGCCTTAAATCAATCTTAGTGACTTCTAAATCACTTTCTAACACCCTTATCTTTTCTTCATAAGCAAGCTGATGATTTTGAAACCAAATTTTCTGTCTTTTTAAAGTTTTTAAAGCCTGTTTATAAGCCTCAACTTCTACATAGCATTCATTATATTTAGGTTTCAATTCATCATAAGCTTCCTTAAGTTCATTATATCTTTCACTACAACCAAAGACACAATTATGTACCTGAGAAGGGAGTCCCATCAGTGCAAATTCTTCAGTCTTGGATATAGTGCAAGCTTCCTTTCTCATCTTCTTGGATTCAGCCTTTCCACCATACCTTGCTTTGATTGAATTCCATATATCACTTGCCTCATCCATATAATGGAAATCTGCTACATGATCAGCAAGAATAAATTTAAGCAAGGTAGTTATTGCCTTTGATTCCCTTTGTACAGCAATGTGTTCATCAGCAGTCGTTGGAGGAAGAATAATGACATTTCCATCTTGATCTCTTCTATGCCTTTTCAAACTGTTTCCATTTTGAATCCCCTTCCAGATATTCATATCATTTTTCATGATCCATTGTTACATTTTCATAGCCCAGACCGCATACTCATCATTCATCAAATAGGGAAACATTACATCATTCCTTTCATTGTTAGATGCTGCCATTATTTTAAAGGTTGACAAAATAGTATACTAGTTCAAACTGAATGAATAAACAGCAGCACAATATTCTTTTAGCCTTGGTAGAAAATGACAGATCCAACCCCACAATGGTAGACCTTAATTTAAGAAAATATGGTGTACCCTATCTTCAGCATAAAGTGACAACTCACAACTTTGATGTACTGCTACTTTCTCACGATTAAAATAATACACCCACTTTAATATGTAGTACACGACTATAGCAACAAAAGAAAAATAACAAACACACAATCTTACAATCACAACTCGAAAAACTTCTTTAGCAGCAGAATTAAACTATGAGACTAGTACCAACTTTCAACAATACTAGTACTATCCGTACGCAAGCTGTCAAACCCAAACAATACAAGCTTTCTAGCACCCTCACTTTATGCAGATAACGACAGAACAAATTCGAATAAAACCAAAACAAACAAATCCCGAACGTCTGCAATATACAGAGTGATTATTTAACTTTTATTGAATCACTTTCTCGAATCCGTAATCCCCACATGACAACCAATTTAATAAACCGAGCAATAAAACCTTGAACCCTAGATATCGAGGGCCACCCTCTCTGATACCAATTGTTGAACCCTGATCAAGCCCAATCTAGGATATGATAACAATGATTGAATATTCACAACGAAATAATAAAAACACAATCAAAGTTATGAACAAGGTTTTACTAATAAAACAATGATCCTTTATGGATATCTATTACTTCTTCTCACAATGTTTTTCCTGGAGTGTTTATTCGAGAAGCGTCTCTAAAATAAAAGCCTATATGCTCCTTTTATACACAAGGAACCCTAATACAATAATAAATAAAAATATCAATGCATATCACTACCTAAAATAGCTCATGCATATCCTAACAAACAAATATTAAAGATATGGATTCATTATATCCTTAGAAATAAGTCTTCAGTAGGAACACTATGTCAGCAGAAACCATCTATAGCTTCAGCAGAATCCTGTCAGTAGAACTTCATCAGTAGGAACTTCTAAAATTCCCAACAAACTTCAAGCATAAAGTGACAGACAGTGATAACAACATAACAGGCTTGAAGGCTCATGACTGTCATATAATGATGCAGCGGTTACTTCCTGCTGGACTTCAAAATTACTTGAAGGACCAAACCACCGCAACACCAATAATCGAGCTTTGTTCATTCTTCAAACAAATATGCGCTCGAACTTTGATGGTGGATAACATGTTGAAAGCTAAAGAACATCTCATCTATATTTTGTGCAGTTTCGAGCAAATCTATCCACCAGCTTTTTTTGACATTATGATTCACTTGGTTATTCATCTACCCGAAGAGGCTATTCAAGGCGGGCCTATTTACATGAGGTGGATGTATCCATTTGAAAGGTACATGAAAAAGCTCAAAAATTATGTCAGAAATAAAGCTAAGCCTGAAGGATCAATAGCGGAGGGTTATATTGCTGATGAAGCATTAACTTTTTGTTCGCATTATTTTTGGGGTGTTGAGACGAGATTTAATCGTCCTGACCAGAATGAGGATGGTCCAAGCCCAACAAGTCGATTTCAAGTGTTTCGATCAGCCTGTAAACTGAATGGTAAACAATCATTAATTCGGCTTGAACCGGACGCAATGCAGAAAGTAGTATGGTATGTACTACACAACAGTCATGAAATCGACCCGTACATGAACGAGTACAAGAGGTACACGTTTTATTTCAAAATTTTGTTTTACGTAAGTTATTATTCGATGACTTATTCTAATATCATGAACATTTACAGGGCATTTCCTGGCAATGACATACAAGAAGGATTTTCTCGCTGGTTTGGGAACAAGGTAGACTTATTGTATGTATTACCCTGTAAAAATAACGACTATTACTCATCTATATCTATTCTTAACTTTTTTTCTTAGATTCGTGAATTGAAAGTAAAGGACAACCCAAGTTGTACTTCCGAGTTGTTCGCTTTGGCTTGTGGACCATCATGTACTGCATTCTCAGTCGACTCTTGCATAGTGAATGGTGTGAAGTTTATCGTACACGACCGTGATTTATGTCGTTCAACCCAAAACAACGGAATTTCAAGTCCTAATCCTAGCGGAGGAATGTATTATGGCCAGCTTGAAGAAATTATCGAGCTTGAATATATTCCGTTCAAGCTTGTGTTGTTCAAAGTTAAATGGTTCGACACTAATAACAATGGTCGCATAAAACATTGTACCTATAGAAACAACATGACACAAATTATGACAGATCATGTATCGTTTGAAAGTGAACCATACATTCTTGCAACACAAGCAACACAAGTCTTTTACCTTGATTTCCCGGGTAAACGTGGTAATGTCAAGGCCGTCCAAGATTCTTATCATCAAAAGATTTGGAACCCAGATATCATCGTGGTAGAAGACAATTAGGATGTTGTACATGACAACACCTCATCACATGTCACACTCTCTGCCAAGTTGGGTACGTTGTATTATGACACCATAAATAGAGATGTTGAGCCAGCGGAAGTTGAGGCACCACTACAACCAATTATCGCTTATGTCGTGATGACGACGATAATATTGATTATGATGACCACGTTCCTCATGATTTAGCATCTGATGGTGAAGACCACGTCGATCGTGAAGATGAAGCTAACACTAATAATGAGGGTTTTTATATTACTGATGAGGGAAATTGATCTCAAATGTGTTTATTTATTTATTTAATTATTTATTATTATTTTTTTGTATAAATTGTTATTTATTTCAATGTGTGTGTATATGCGTATATGTGTATATGTGTTTCTTCACTAATTATATGTTCTTGTACTAGTACGTTTACAGATGGCAGATGTTGTTGCTAGGAGCCACGGTGGCGATGGAGGCAATGAGCCACCCCGTGGTCCGAGGAGGCTAGGAAGTAATTGTCAGAGTAAGAATTTCTATATTATTTTAATTACACTAGATCATTATTTGAAATTGATAACTTGTTATTTTATATCATCATCACTTGAATTTGATTACTTGTAGGCTCTAAATCCAGACTCCCAAACCTCCCAAGCCCAATGCCAAAATTGGGAAAGGCGGGAAGGCAGTGTGTGGTCCCACAAAGAACATGCAGCTCCGCAATGAGAGGAAAGAGATTGGTCGTCCGGTATCGATCAGATTCCGGAAGAACGACAAAGGGATGTGGGAGCATGTGGGAATGCACGCGAAGTGGTTCTCCAACTTGGTCGGGGAATTGTTACGGCAATCAATTCCCATGCATTACAATTCCTGGGGAGCTGTTCCTGCTACTGCGAAGGCCCACATCGACGACCAACTACACATAAGTTTTTTTTTATCTTTTATTTTTTTTTAATTATTGTGTTTGTTTATTTTAAGTTTTTTCTTTATTTAAATTTGATTGTTTATTTAAATTTGAATATTTATTTTAATTATATTTTATTGCAGCATTTTTTTGATCTCGGCGAGCACCTTGCCAGTGCTGATGGAGAAGATATTGTTAGGTGTATCGAAGCTCATCTCCAAAAGCGATACGACGACAATAACTGACGGTACAAAAAGATGAATTTTACTCAGCAAGGTGGGGTTGAGAAGCTGGACGAGATCAAGGAAAAGCACCCGGCGAACATGTCGGAAGAGGATTGGGCAGAATATGTAAATTTCTGGATCCACACTTTATTATTATTGTTGTCGATGTTGTTGTTGTTGTTGTTGTTGTTGTTGTTGTTGTTGTTGTTATTGTTAATAATAATAATAATAATAATAATAATAATAATAATAATAATAATAATAATAATAATTTTTTGTAAAAATCCTATTAATTATTTATAAAAGTTGTGGTTAAAAAAAAAATAAATAAATAAAAAAATAATAATAATAATAATAATAATAATAATAATAATAATAATAATAATAATAATAATAATAATAATAATAATAATAATAATAATAATGGTACTATTGTCGGAGATACGCTCATGGTCGCCAAGGCGCTTGATATCATTAGGACAGAGGGCCCCGCTAGTGGTTTGTTCTTAAATGTTGACAAGACTGAACTCTTCTGGCCTGTCGAAGACCCTAGAAGTAGAGTGGAGGGCGTATTTCCTATAAATATTGCCCGCCCAATCAATGGTGTCAAGCTCCTTGGTGGTCCGGTTAGCTTGGACGAAGGTTTCTGTCGGGATTTGGCTTCCAAAAGGGTCTCCAAAACCATACACTTAATCGAGGCAATTAACAAACTCAATGATCCGCAATGTGAGCTTCTCCTTTTGCGTAATTGTGCAGGAGTTTCGAAACTATCATATGCTTTGAGAACATGTTCCCCCTTGCATTTATCAGAGGCCCAAGCTCAGTTCGATCAGACATTACGTGCCTCTTTGGAGAAGATTGTTACTGCCTCTGGGCCAGGGTTTGGTGATTGGCAGTGGAGGCTTGCCACTCTCCTAATAAAGCTCGGTGGGCTTGGCATCCTTTCAGCGGGGGATATCGTCCAATACGCTTTCCTCGCTTCTCAGATGCAAACGAACAACTTACAGGATAAGATACTCACCAAAATGGGTATTGTCACACATGGCCCTTCATTCCAGAATGCTTTGGACATATTCAACGCTACTTGTAACACCGACTTCCTCACTGTCACCGGGGGCGCTTCTGCCCCTCAAATGATGAAAACCTTGGCAAAGTGTTATTTCGGTGTCATTGAGAAAGACCTCGTCTCCAAGTACTCACTAAGTCCAAGGCAGGTGGCTATACTTAGTAGTATCCGTGCCCCGCATGCGCAGGACTTCCTCTTCGCCATCCCTATTGACGGTCTCGGACAACGGATGAATCCTCGCCAATTTTGATCGGCGTTATGTTACAGGCTTGCGGTTCCTATGTTCTCTGAAGGCAGCTTATGCCCGAGTTGCAATGTACATCGTATGGACCAGTGGGGGGATCACGCGGTTCACTGCGCTAGCGAAGTGGGGGTTAAGTTCAGGCATAATTTGGTGCGTGATGTCCTTGTTGATATATGTTCCAAAGCAGGGATCATGGTGCGTAAAGAGGCTCCAATGGGATTTCTTTCAGAGGAAGGGAGAGAATTACGGCCTGCAGATGTGCTATTGTTTAACTGGTTCCAAGGTAAGGACGCATGTCTGGATGTGACTGGGGTCTCTCCGTTTGCTGGGAATGGAGTAACGACATGGGCTCCTGGGGCTGCGTTGTGTAATGCTGTGGAAAAGAAAAGGAAGAAGTATGCGTCC
The DNA here is from genome assembly GCA_030686995.1 of Artemisia argyi. NCBI lineage: Eukaryota > Viridiplantae > Streptophyta > Magnoliopsida > Asterales > Asteraceae > Artemisia > Artemisia argyi. Next base: position 181,186,647 of record CM060705.1, read on the forward strand.
AAGTGTGAAGACAATGGATACAAGTTCGTTCCTTTCGCTTTTTCCACATTTGGGGAACTTGATGTGGAAGCTTTGAATACACTCTTGTGCGTCGGGGCAATTGCCTACAGCCACTCTAACAATGTTAAGAGCGGTGCTTTTATTTTTCATCGAGTTAGTTTGTGCATTCAAAAAGGAGTGGGAGCACAGATTGTGTCTAGACTCCCCTCTAATTTCATGTAATTTCCTTGGTTTCAATGAAAAGTGATGGTAATAATAATAATAATAATAATAATTAATTTATATAACATTTTTTATTATTTATAATACGCAGGTGAAGCACTGGTCGCACTCGGATAATTTGAAGAGAAGGGAGACCAAGAGGCAGAACCGGCTCGCCAATCCGACTGCTAGCCTTCATGGGTCGCATTCATTAGCTGTTATACGCGATAACTTCGTAAGACACTTTTTAATCATTTAATTTATATATATATATATATATATATATATATATATATATATATATATATATATATATATATATATATATATATATATATAGTGTTTGGTGAGTCGTTATTGATTTTATTTATAAACAGCTGAGAGAACCCACCGACGCTGTGGATGGTAGAGACTTGATCGCGATGTACAGACACAACCATACGAGAGACGGCGTCTTTGAGTCTACATTGTCTGAGGCTAGATATGTAAGTATAATTTATTTCCATAAAATTCACCCACATTAATGCAAATATAATAAATCACGACTTATATATTACTTTGCTTGTTTTTTTGTAAAACAGAACCAGATGATACATATACGGATGGAGAGAACCTCTGGGGGGACGACCATGTCTGACCTCGAGATTATGCGCCACGTGATCGGTAGTAAGCAGCGAAGTCACATTCTTGGCATAGGTCCAGTCTTACCCGGCGGTGGTCGTCAGACGACCCTCAGCACCGTACGAGCTCGTGATCAAGCCTCCGCGTCCTCGCTCCACGAAACTATTCAAAAGCAAACCCAGGAGATGTCCCAGCAAAGGACATTTATTTATATGTTGTTGGGGTAGGCTAAGACACAGTCGGGTTTCTCCACTGAGCTATCGACTCTGGCGACGACATCGAGATCCCAGGAGGCTTCAGCAGGTGAGTCTACAGGTACTCAGGAGGGGAGTGGGGCTAGTGGGGGCAGTGGGGGGAGTGGGGGGACTCAGGAGTAGCGTATGGGTTTTTTGGGTCGGTTTATATTTGTTTTGGGGTTATGGACAAATTTATGGAGATTTACATGGATTATTATGTGTTTATGTAGTTTATGTGTTAGGATTCCCGCTACATTGTTCCTGCGTATAGTTTTGTAGCGTATGGCGGATAGCTAGCTTATGTAATGATCATGTGATAACAGTTTTTTAACCGTTTTTGGCGAATTTGGATACAAACACATGATTATGTTAATTTTTAATGAATTTGGATATGTATGATATTATGTTTGGCGAATTTGTGATTTGAGTGTCTTGTGGTGTTGTAATTAGAGTATATACAGGTTGTGAATTTGTAGATCTTTTTCAGAAAAAATCTGGAAATTACCCATTTTGCAGCAATTTGCTGCAAAATGGGTCAGTTACTTTTAGCAGGGACATGTCCCCGCCAAAAATTTGGCCCAACGTTTATGGATACTACTTTTAGCGGGGATCTGTCCCCACCAAAAGTTTGGCCCAATGTCCATGGATACCACTTTTGGCGGGGACACGTCCCCACCAAAAGTGCGTGAATTATTAGTTAAATTAAAGATTAAGGGATTAATTATAACATCGAATAACACTTTTGGCGGGGACATGTCCTCGCCGAAAGTTTTACCATGCTGGCATTGTTTTGACCTGACCAAAGTGTCCACACTGGTAGTGTGGCTCCCACGTGTCCCCGCCAAAAAGTATGTATATCACCACCAAAATTTTACAGCGAATGGTTTTTGGCGAGGTACTTTTGGCAGGGACATGTCCCCGCCAGAAGTATTGGGCGGGGAGAAGTCCCCGGCCCTTGGTTTAAAAATGCGCGCATCATTGCGCAAATTGCACGCATCGTTGCATTGCATTTGAAATTTCGCATTATGGGGCCTAATGCATGGGCATCCCAAATTGCATTCGCATTAGACCGCAATTTACCGCATTTATGTAATGCTAGCAATGGCCGCATTTGTCGCAATCTAGAATTTAGGTCATTTTTGTAAAAAAGAAACCATATAAAAGATATCCAAGTATTTAAATGGGATTTTAAAGATATAACTTTTTAAAAGACTTACAAAAAAACCATAATAACAAAAATACGGTATTTTGCGTTTTGCTAAGTGTTTTACATCAAGCTGTGCATTCAAATTATTTATTTTACAAATGAATTATTGGCCTAATTTCAATATCCTTATAACTTATTTCGTAAGTTTATTGCATTTACTTGGTACTTGAAAGAATATACTACGTATAAATAATTTCGTACTTTTTTTAATACTAAATGCAACGCGTCTAAATTGCGCTTGCATTCGCATCGTGCATCACGCATTGGCATTTTGGACCTTTAGCGCATTGGATCGCAAAACGCAATTTTAAACCCCCGCTGAAAGCTTGGAAATGTCCCCGCCAAACGCACGTTGAGCAACCTTTATGCCTCGAGTGCATGAGGGTGTTATTTTATGAGCTTGATGTAACAACCGTGATTTTAGCAGGTTAGTTAGACTTTTAGCCTTGAGTTAATCTAACTTTGTTTGGTGTGGTTTGAGTAGTTATATGGGTATATGTGTGTTATTGTGTGTTATAGTGTGATTAGTATTTGAGTTAGCACTAAATCCCTTCGCGTTGTGGTTGTCATTGTTTGGTGATGTTGATTTTGGGAAAGTTCATTTTGATCACTCATGTGGTGTAGAAATGGCTTGTGTATATTTGGTGTTTTGAGGTTTTGTGTAACGAGTCTTCGTTCATGTAATTGAGCGTTAGTAAGTTATGGGAATGTTGTTTTTGTGAGAAATGTTTATGGAGTGTGTGAAAATCTATTTTTGGAAATTTTATTTTGAAAATGAATATTTTCCGGTTCGTCGTAAATTTAGGTTTATCGCGAAAGATGTTAGGTTTTGTTATGGGAATGCATAAAATATGAAAAGTATGAGGTTCTGAGTGTAATAAATAAATTTAATAAATAAAAAAAATATATAAGTATAGGGGAGCGGCCGATTATGGGGATAAGGGGAAAAAGGAAACCAAATTTGATACCAAATACAACTCTAAGCCTTAAGGATTATCCAGTATAATTATAAATACAAAGTTAAAACCTCCCTACCCCTTTTTCCTGTAATTTGAAGTCGACACAAGGAGAAACAAGAAGAAAAAAAATTAGGGTTTCATAGTTGCAAGCAATAATCAAGAATCAAGGTAAAATCCTTAACCCTTATGTGTACTTAATTAATTATTGTTATGATTCATGTAATATTTAATATGATGGAATCTAGGGTTTATATACTTCTGTAAATTAATGAAGTAAAACATGTTAGGATCATTAGTTGTTAATAATATGGTTATTGGATAAGAGAATTGAGTGTAAAACGCGTTAGATTATATGTTAGGGTTTGGACAGAAAACTATGGCTGTAAAGATGTGAGTGTAAATAACAGATGGTAAAGAGTTAAGTCACTAATTTTAGGTCTAAATTGAAGTTTAATGAAAGAGCTTTCCAAAAAGTCCAGCCATGATTGATTTTAAGGTCGGGAAGTTGGTCTTTTGATTTTTCTTTGTTAAGGTGTCAAAGCTGTCAAACTGGGACAGATTTTGGGTAAAAGTTTGAGGGTGTTTTGTGGTTGTAAAAGTGGTATTTTGACTAAGCCTTCTGGAATAGTTAAGTATTAGGTTATATTAGACTACCACAAAAAGGATTCGCGATAAAAACTTGTGGAAGTATTTTATGTTAATCAAAACTTTTTGGTGTGCGTTCAGATCCGAATTTGAGTAGTTGACAAGTTTGATTTTCTTTTGAGTACTTGTGTCTGTTATTGGTCCATGGCCTTCTTGGATTAGCTTGTATGCTTATGAGAGACCATGGTAAATTTTTGGTGTGAGTTGTTGAGCTTTATTTTTCATGATTTTATGTGGGCGAATGTACCCAAAAATTCTGCGTTTTCTGATTTTAAGAGTGCAAGGGATGTAGTGAGTGTTAAGTTATGGTAGTGGTTAGTATGGTGTCTAGGAGATCCATGGTGGGTCATATGAGTCTTAGACATCCATCATATGTGTCTTACATGGGTTGTAGCTTTTAGCTTGATCTTGTGTAATGTGGATTATTTTTGTGTGCTATAGATTGTGAGTTGTTTTTGTGGAAGCTGCGGAGTTTAAGGTGAGTTTATAGTCCCATATTTTTACTTTGTTTTAAACTTGGGATGGGAATGATGCTTGTCTTAAATGATTTGAATTACTGTGATTATGTGTATATGTGTTAAAGAGCTCGGACTTTTAATGTTATTGTATTTATGCTATATGTGAACGGTAATGATATGATGTGTGATTCTGTGTGGTCCAATTGGGAGGGTGCTTACCCTGTTGCTCGTGCATACGACCTAATTGGAGAGTAGCAACCCTACTCACTTTTATTTTGTGTGGTCCGATCGGTGGGTATTAATTTACCCATTTTTTTTGGAGCGGGGGTCACGTTCCGGCCCGGTATGTTGTGAATTTGGATCGGTGGGCACGTTCCGCCCGATGGTTGCCTTATGTGTGATTGATGCGTAGGGATTGCACCAGGCTTTACCTCTCGAGGGATCTCGAGAAGCTTACAACCCCCACCAGGCAGTGTACCTGATCGTTGTAGTATAGTATAGTGACAAGTACCGGGGGATTGATCGTTCAGCTAGGAATAGTGTCGCTAGGATTAGAAAACCTAAATACTAGTTCTAAAGATGAAGGATGATTATTTTTGTATTTTTATATTTTTTAAGAAAGCAAGTAAAAATCTCTGGTTTTAAGGATTTGGGCGGAATTAGTTGCTAGTCAACTAACCCAATACTAAAGATACAATCAAAATAAAATACTAGAAAATAAAAAATAAACTATATTAAACTAAGGTTGTGAGCAATAAGTGGAGAAATGTGTTTACTTAGATTTCACTACTCCCTAGATATCTTTTACATGTTAATTACTTGTTATAGTTGCGTGGATGACGGATTGTATTCCTTAATACCATTCATGAGGTGGCGCACTTAACTCCCCAATCCTATGAGTGCCTACTTCACTCCTATGTCAAGCCGGCTAAGAAGCTCCTAACATGGGATCATTAGAATTTACTCATGCATTAAATACAACCAATAAAACCTAGTGCACATCGGTTCATGTTTCCTAAGACATTCAAGCATGTTACCATTTGGAGATCTGCCAGTTTTCTTAAGCCTAACATCGAAATCATTCATCCAATACAACCATAAACAAGTAATCAACACATAATCAACATCTAGGTTTCATTAGATCTAAGCAAACACAAGATAAATCTAGCCTAGCAGGTGGAATTAAGACAAGCACAAGATATAGACAATCAACACATAGACATATTGATTGAATTAGAAGAACACTTATCTCAGTTACACATGTAAGGGTTCAAGGGCTGAAAACCCTTGAAAAACCTGTAAAAATCGTATATGGTTCGGCCTTAGGGTTTCTCCAAACTTGTTCCTTTTATGAATGAAAATTGGAAATCTATATATAGGAAATTGAGGCTGACGGCGTCAAGACCAAATGGGTGACGCCGTCATCTCGCGGCCAAAAGAATTCTCGGACTGCCTTGATCTACATCTGATGCCGTCATGTATTAGGTTCTTCCAGGACGTCACGTGTTTAACTCTTGACGCCCTTCCTTGTGACGCCTTCATGTCTGCACTGGGCCGTCATGCAATTTACTCTTGACGCCGTCAGGATGGAACTCTTGACGCCGTCACACACTGTTCCCAGCAAGGAAAATTAAGACTTTGGCGTTTTCTTCACTTTTATGCTCCAAAAACGTCCGAATTGCTTCCTTTTCCAGATTTCTCTCCCAAAGTACCTAAAATCACAAAAGGAACGATTTAGGGCAATATTTGATCAAATAAATTCAATTCCGGGCTTAAATGACCCCCTAAAAGTGGTTCATTTTTCGCCTCATCATATACCCTTACACTTGAGATTTGCTTGTCCTCAAGCAAATGCGCTTTTATTCTAGTCAAAATACAAGTTAGGGGTCATTTAACACTAATATAAAAGTAATTACAACAAATAATCGTTCCACTAAAGACCAAAGACAAGCACGGAGGTCGTATACTAGCACCTCACAAATAGTGTTTAGATACTCACATCTCTCGGGTGTAATAAAGTATAAATTTCAATATGGAAACGGAAGATATCTCTCACTAGCTGTCATAGCAAAATTGTTGGGTTTTGAGTTCTGTTGCTGAGTGAAACTGCTGCTATGATGAAACTGCTGCTAGATTAAATGATTCTGCTGCTGATGATAAAGTGCTGCTAAGGAAAATGCTGCTAATGAAAACTGCTGCTGAAGAGATAAGCATGTATTCGTAGTAGATAATTATAGAATAGATTGAATGTATATCTTATAAGTCTAGAATATTCTTATCTTCATTAGAAAGTTATTGTAAACCTAGTAGGACTCCTTGGTCTATAAAAAGAGGATCCTAGGGTTAGAGTATGTACGTATTGTTTAGTTTTCGTTTACACTTCAAGGTTGTAAAACCCTAGCATTGTTGAGTGCTCGTATTAATAATATTGAAGTGTTGATAGAGAATTATTCTTCTTAAGTTAAGCTTTTATATTCCGCATTCAAGCTTAAGTGTTTACTTTAAGTCAACTTCTATATAAGATCGTTTGCTCAACTGGGATCAACAAGTGGTATCAGAGCTTGTGATCTAGAAGTTGTAATCAAGAAGAAACTGTTCTTTGCAAGTTTGCAGTTTCTAATCAACTGCTAAAGATGGGTGATGACACACATATGGTGACTGCTTCAAAGGTACCCATGCTTAATCCTGGAGAGTATGAACTGTGGAAGATGAGAATTCGACAATACATTCGCATAATTGACTATAACATGTGGAATGTTATCATGAATGGTGACTCTTTACCAAAGAAGGGTACTGATGGTAAAGAGATACCAATCAAGACTGCTGAAGATAATTCTATAAGGAAGATGGAGATCAAGGCTCACAGTATTCTCTTGATGGGAATACCTAATGAGTTTCAGTTGGACTTTGAGAGTTGTGAGACTGCTAAAGAATTAATGGATGCTATTGAATTCAGGTTTGGAGGGAATGATGCTACCAAGAAGTCAAGGAAGAATATGTTAAAGCATCAGTTTGAGAACTTTACTGCTGAAAGTGGAGAAAAGATTATTGGCACCTACAACAGACTCAATCAACTTGTCAGTCATCTAAAGCTTGTTGGCTATGTGGTTCCATAAGAAGATGTGAATCTCAAGTTTCTCAGAAGTCTTGCACCTGAATGGAGTATGCACACTGTTGTTTGGAGGAATAAACCTGACTTTGAAACTATGAAGTTGGAAAGCCTCTATAACAATTTAAGAGTGTATGAACCAGAATTATCTACTTCATCTACTTCTGGTTCACAAAATCTTGCCTTTGTATCTTCAAAGTCAAAGGGGTCTAAAGAATCTCACTCTGCTGCTTATGGAGTATCTACTACTGATGGATCTGCTGCTAGTTCTCATGAGAATAACTCCACCAGTGATATGGCTTTATGTGCATTCTTGGCTGATCTAACATCAAGTATAAGGTCACAGGCACTTAATCAAGATCTGGATCACCTTGATGAAGATGATCTTGAAGAGATGGATCTTAAATGGCAGATGGCCATGTTGACCTTGAGGGCTAGAAAATTCTGGAAGAAAACTGGAAAAGAGATCAAGTACAGACCTAAAGAAAATGTTGGCTTTGACAAGTCAAAGATAGATTGTTACAACTGTAACAGGAAAGGTCACTTTGCCAGAGAATGTAGAGCTCCAAAGAAGAATGGTGAAGCATCAAAGAAGACTGAAGAGACAAAGAATACTACTACTGCATTAGTGTCTTGTGATGGATTGGGAGAATATGATTGGAGTGATTTGGCTGATGAAGAACCAAATTATTCCTTGGTGGCTCAAGTTAAGCCTGAAGTGCATAACTTTGCACTTATGGCTTATTCATCATCATCTTCTGGATCTGACTCTGAGGTATCTAATGATTCTGATTTATCTGAGTGTTCTTTTAAGTCTTGTGCTGACACTATAGAAGAACTTAAGTCTAGGAATGAGAGTCTAAATAAAGAAGTTGAAAACCTAAAACTTGATAACTTAGGTTATAAAGTAGGTATTCAAAATGTTGAAAGAAGACTTGAGTACTTAAAAGAGTGTGAGATGGAATATGTAGATAGAATTAACCAACAAGATGTTGAGATTTTTAAGAAAAACAGTGAAATTGAGTTTCTTAAAAATAAATTAGAAGAAGCAGAAAAAGATAGAGATGAAGCTCTTGCTGAAAAAGAAAAACATATAGTAAGAGTAAACAAACAGCAATATGCTTCTGATTTGGTTAATAAGTCTATTGAGAGTACAATAATGAGGAAAGGAAGTGGAATAGGTTACAATGAGGTTGCTCCTCCTGTTAAGAGTGCCTATGCTCCACCAGGAAAAGAATTGTCCTTCATTAGTGAGCTGAATATTGAAAAACCATTAGGTGAGTCTAGTACAAGAGTTTTAGAAACACCTAAGGTAGAAGGTAGAAAATTTCCTGATGCTCCCATTATTGAAGATTGGTACTCAGATAGTGATGAGGAACAAGAACAGGTTGAACTAGAACATAAGGTAGTAAAGGAAGAAATTCCTGCTAAAATTGAAAAAGTTTAACCTAAAATTGAACAAGTGAAGTTTGTGAAACCTGTGCTAGGTCAAGGTATCTCTAGAAGAATGGTTGAGTATAAAGAGGTTTCTAGAGAAAGAATGAATGGTTTTAATAATAAGCCTAGGGGTAATCAGAGAAACTTTAATAACCTAGTTTCAATCAAATTAGGTAGTGAGTTTCAATTAAAGAAAAAGGCTTGTTATAAGTGTGGTAGCTTTGAACATTTGATTAATAGCTGTCCTGACCACAAGAAACCTGTTTGGAATCAATACTCTAGGGTGAATCACAAATATGTTAATCAGAATACTCACCCTCATCCAAATAGAAACATGATTCCTAGGACTGTGTTGTTAAGATCTGGTGCAACTAGATCAATTTATGTTGTTAAATCAAATGGTGCTTTCAAAACCACAACTGGTTCTTTTGCTGGCTCTACTGCTAGTAAGCATTCTGCTGCTAGTAAGCACTCTGCTGATAGTAAGCAATCTGCTGCTAGTACAAAACTTTCTACTTCTGGACCAAAAGTTTTGTCAAATACAGTTGTTGGAAACCACTTTTATGCTGTTAAGGCCTCAACTTGTTGGGTTTGGAAACCAAAATCAAATGTTTCTAACAATATTTCCAAAACCAGCAGTGCATCAAGTGATTTAAAGAAATTTAACTATGTTGATGCACAAGGCAGATCCAAGTCAGTAATGGCTTGGGTCCCCAAGAGAAACTAATTTCTCTATTTTCATGTGTAGGGTAATCTACTGTATGAGCTCAAAGACATGGTTATAGTTGATAGTGGATGCTCTGGACATATGACAGGGGATGAGTCTCAGCTTGATGATTTTGAGGCTTTTGATGGTGGCTATGTTGCTTTTGGGAATGATCCAAACGGTGGAAAGATTATTGGTAGAGGCACTTTAAAGACTGGTAATTTGGACTTTGAGAAGGTGTTTCTTGTGAAAGAACTTAAGTTTAACCTCTTTAGTGTTTCACAAATGTGTGACAAAAGGAATTTTGTTCTTTTTACAGACACTGAATGTATGATCCTTTCTCCTGATTTTCAGTTGCCAAATGATAAATTTGTGCTATTGAAGGTCCCTAGAAATGAAAATATATACAGTGACCATATTAAGAATATTGTTCCCAAAAGAGCTTTGACTTGTCTGATTGCAAAAGCAACTGTTGATGAGTCCAAATTATGGCATAGAAGACTTGGGCATTTGAACTACAAGACAATGAATAAGTTGGTGAAAGGAAATCTGGTGAGAGGAATGCCCACAAAGTTGTTTGAAAACTGTGAGACTTGTATTGCTTGTCAGAAGGGAAAACAACACAGAGTCTCATTCAAGTCAAAGACTGTGAATACAAATACAGAGCCCTTGCATTTGCTACACATGGATTTATTTGGGCCTGTTTTTGTGAAAAGTTTGAATAAGAAGTCATATTGCCTAGTTGTCACAGATGATTACAGCAGGTTCACCTGGGTGTTTTTCTTAGCCACTAAAGATGAAACTCCAGTTGTACTTAAAGAATTTATTACAAGAGTTGAAAATCTGCACAACCACAAAGTGAAGATTATAAGATGTGACAATGGTACTGAGTTCAAGAATAGTGTGATGAACCAATTCTGTGTGGGAAAAGCCATTTTAAGACAGTATAGTGTTGCAAGAACTCCACAGCAGAATGGTGTTGCAGAGAGAAGAAATAGGACACTTATTGAGGCTGCAAGAACAATGTTAGCTGATTCTAAACTACCTATACCTTTTTGGGCTGAAGCTGTCAACACTGCATGTTTTGTGCAGAACAGAAGTAAGGTAGTGAAGCCTCATAACAAAACTCCATATGAGCTCTTTCATGGAAAGAAACCAATGATTGATTTTCTTAAGCCATTTGGATGCCCTGTTACTATTTTGAACACTAAAGATCAGTTAGGAAAGTTTGAAGAGAAAACTGATGAAGGGAATTTGGTTGGTTACTCTGTACAAAGTAAAGCTTTCAGAGTATATAACAAGAGAACCAAACATGTAGAGGAGAATTTGCATATCAAGTTTAGTGAGAACACATCTAATGCTGCAGGGAAAGGACCTGAATGGATGTTTGATGTTGACATCCTAACCAAGACAATGAATTATGTACCTGTTATTGCCACTACTGATACTAACAAACCAGAAGAAGACATTGTTTTGATTGAGAAACTGAAGGTTGGTCCTACTTTCATACCTTTACAGCAAAATCAAGATACACAAAAAGATGATGTTCCTCCAGAGAAACCTAAGGAAGCTCAAGCAGATGTTGTAACTCCTATTGATGCAGAAAAGATACCCAATGCAGCTCCAAAAGAAGTTGTTGCTGACTCTCCAATTAGACCAGAAGACTCTACTGCTGACTCAGAAGACTCTACTGCTAGACCAAAATAAGCAACTACTACTTCTATCTATTCTGCTGCCAAGCCTACTCACTCTGCTTCTACATCACAGTTTCCTTCTTTGCATGCTCAGGATAAACCTTTTGATGATACAGATTATCCTGAAGATCCTAATATGCCTCCTCTGGAGAATATCTATGATGACACAGATGATGAAGCTCTTGATGGTAAATTATTTGGAGCTGAAGTAGACTATACTAATTTGGAACTCAATATTCCGGTTAGTCCTACTACTACCACAAGAATTCACAAGGATCATCCTAAAGAACAAATTCTAAGTGATCCTTAATCATCTGTACAAACAAGGAAAATGACTAAAGAGCTCAAAGATCTTCAACATCAAAGTTTCTTTGCTAGATCTCTGCATCAAAGAAACAGTCATAAAGATCTACAAAATTGCTTGTTTGCCTGCTTTCTATCTCACATTAAACCCAAGAACACCTACAAAGCCCTACAAGAAGCTAGTTGGGTGGAAGCAATGCAAGATGAGCTTCTGCAATTCAAGTTACAAGAAGTATGGACTTTGGTTGATTTGCCTAATGGAAAAAGAATTATTGGTACTAAATGGGTTTTCAGATGTAAAAGAGATGAAAGAGGAATTGTTATCAGAAATAAAGCTAGATTGGTAGCTCAAGGATACACACAACAAGAAGGACTTGATTATGATGAGGTATTTGCACCAGTGGCAAGGATAGAAGCCATTAGACTATTCTTGGTTTATGCTTCATTCAAAGATTTTGTGGTGTATCAAATGGATGTCAAGAGTGCTTTCCTTTATGGGACCATTACAGAAGAAGTTTATGTGTCTCAACCACCAGGTTTTGAGGACCCTGATTATCCTGACAAAGTTTACAAGGTGAATAGAGCAATGTATGGACTACATCAAGCTCCAAGAGCTTGGTATGTTACCTTGTCCACATATTTGTTGGACTCTGGGTTCAGTAGAGGAAAGATTGACAAGACTTTGTTTCTCAAAAGACAAAAAGATGATATTTTGGTTGTACAAATCTATGTAGATGACATCATCTTTGGATCTACAAATAGAGCAATGTGTGTTGATTTTGAGAAGCTTATGAAGGAAAAGTTTGCAATGAGTTCAATGGGAGAACTCAACTTCTTCTTGGGACTACAGGTGGTTCAAAAGAAAGATGGCATATTTATCAGTCAGGATAAGTATGTTAATGACATCTTGAAGAAGTTTGGATTTGAAGATGCTAAGCCTGCTAAGACAACCATGGATACCAACAAACCTTTGTTGAAGGATGAAAATGGAAAAGAAGTAGATGTTCACTTGTACAGGTCTATGATTGGCTCATTGATGTATCTTACAGCATCAAGGCCTGATATCATGTTTGTTGTGTGTGCCTGTGCAAGATTCCAAGTTTGTCCCAAAGAATCACATCTCAATGCAGTAAAGAGAATATTTAGGTATCTACGGAATCAACCTAAATTGGGCCTATGGTATCCTAAGGATTCACCTTTTGATTTGGTGGCATATTCAGACAGTGACTATGCTGGTGCTTGCTTGGATAGAAAATCTACAACTGGAGGTTGTCAATTTCTTGGAAACAGATTGGTGTCATGGCAATGCAAGAAACAAACAGTGGTTGCAAATTCTACAACTGAAGCTGAGTATGTGGTTGCTTCAAGTTGCTGTGGTCAAGTGCTATGGATGCAAAATCAACTACTGGATTATGGGTACAATTTCATGAACACTAAAATTCATATTGATAACCACAGCACACTTTGCATAATTAAAAATGTTGTTTTTCATTAAAAAATGAAACATATAGAGATAAGACATCATTTCATAAGGGATTGCTATGAAAAGAAGTTAATTCAAATTCTCAAAATTCATACTGATAACAATGTTGCTGATCTTCTCACAAAACATTTTGATGTAGGTAGATTTCAATTCTTAATTGCAAACATTGGTATGATTAATCTTTGAAAAACTTATCTCTTAGTGTTTTTGTAAAGGTCTTGTGCTGATTGTTCATCTGTTTCTGCTGCTTCTTAAGAAGCAAGTGATTAAGTTGTAATATACTCTGCTGCTATTTTACTCTACGGCTAGTATATTTTTTGTATACTTTGTGGTGTTTGGACTAACATTTTGCAGGATAAGTTGAAAATTGATGATTTGCAAGATTGTTAAACAGAAATTCAAAAGATTTCATTCATCAATTCCAAAAGTACATTCAACAAAAGAGTTCATCCATATCAAGTTCTGACATAACAAAAGACTGCTAGACCACAAACAAAAATAAAAAGACTTAATACATCATTTTCTAGGGCATGGAAGTCCAAGTACAATCTTCCTCTCCCTAGGAAGTGGAGGGTTAGTCTTCCTTGCCTTAGCAGATGTCTTGGATCTTGGCCTTGATGATGATGGTCTTTCTGGAGTGGATGGTGGATTGTAGTCTGGTTCACCCTCATCTGATGATGTGTAGATGAAGGGGGAAACAAGCTCCTTGGGAGATGGTGGTCTGATTGGGATCCAAGCAGGGTCTTCTGATGATTCTGACGATGGAGACATGGGGGACATCACCTCTTTACCCCTAGAAGTACTTGGGGTTTGATTCAAGTGTAGGAGATCTTTGAAGACTGGAAGGTCATGCTTCCTCTTTCTTGCTTGCTCCTTGGTTCTACAACCATTGTGAGGAGGACGAAATGGAGGGACATATGTTTCAAAAGGGGATTCATCTTCCGAAGAAGAATCGGATGAGATGTTAATTATTTCGGGTGAAGATTTCATTGTGATTGGATGAATTGATTTGGTTGATTTGAAGATTTGATTGTGGTGATTTGAAGATTTGATTGTGATTGGTGTTTCAAAATTGTAATTAGGGTTTGATTGTGCTGATTTAGGGAAAAGATTACGTCCGGTTTTATAGGGATTTTGGAGTATCAAGCGTATTAATTGTTATGGGTTCTTGACTTTTTGACCAAGTTTGAATAGTCAACTCTGCTGCTGACTTATTTTTACTTTGCTGCTAGTTGTTTTATTCTGCTGCTAGTTGTGGATCACTGGGTTATGCTGCTACGGTTGTAAGTGAGAGGGTGGTATGTGTAACTTCTACAAATCAGTTTAAAACCTAATTAATCTTCATTATTGATTTCTACACGCTCCAAATTGAAGTTATCACAAACCCTAACACTCCATTATTGTCAAAATCAATTATCCCCAATTTCCCTAAACCCTAATTCATGGAGATTACACGTACCTGGGCTGAGCAACATAATAGTGTGGCTATTTTGGATGAAGAGTTGGTTCCTGAAGGGCTCACAGATATGGTTAAATTTTTGAATGCTACTTCTCTTAGGTATGCACTTGATGAGGCGAAAAATGAACCACTTTTAGGGGGTCATTTAAGCCCGAAATTGAACTTATTTGATCAAATATTGCCCTAAATCGTTCCTTTTGTGATTTTAGGTACTTTGGGAGTGAAATCTGGAAAAGGAAGCAATTCGGATATTTTTGGAGCATAAAATGAAGAAAACGCCAAAGTCTTAATTTTCCTTGCTAGGAATAGTAGGTGACGGCGTCAAGAAGGAATTCCTGACGGAGTCAAGAGTAATTTCCATGACGATCCAGTACAGATTTGACGGCGTCACGAAGTAGGGCATCAAGAGTAAAAGTCATGACGGCCTGGAAATGCATAACACATGACGGTGTCAAAAGTAGATCAAGGCAGTCCGAGAAATATTTTGGCGGCGAGGTGACGGCGTCACAAGATTTGTCTTGACGCCGTCAGACCCTATTTCCTATATATATTTTTCTAATTTTCACACATAAAAAAGAGAAGTTTTGGAGAAACCCTAAGTACGAACTTGGTGAGAATTTTACAGGTTTTTCAAGGGTTCTAAGCCCTTGATACCTTTCATGTGTAATTGAGATAAGTATTCTTTTAATTCAATCAATATGTCTATGTGTTGGTTGTCTATATCTTGTTCTTGTCTTAATTCCATCATGCTAGGCTAGATCTATCTTGTGTTTGCTTGGATCTAATGAAACCTAGATGTTAATTATGTGTTGATTACTTGTTTATAGTTGTTTTGGATGAATGAATTTGATGTTAGGCTTAAGAAAACTGGCAGATCTCCAAATGGTAACATGCTTGAACGTCTTAGGAAACATGAACTGATGTGCACTAGGTTTTTATTGGTTGTATTTAATGCATGAGCCACTGTTTATAATCCCTATGGTTGTGCTGGGCATGGCATAGGAGGAGATAAGAGCTCATAGGATTGGGGAGTTAAGTGCGCCACCCCATGAATGGTATTAAGGAATACAATCCATCATCCACGCAACTATAACAAGTAATTAACATGTAAAAGATGTCTAGGGAGTAGTGAAATCTAAGTAAACACATTTTCTCCACTTACTGCTCACAACCTTAGTATAATTTAGTTTATTTTCATTTTTAGTATTTTATTTTGATTGCATCTTTAGTATTGGGTTAGTTGACTAGCAACTAATTCCGCCCAAATCCTTCAAATCCGAGATTTTTAATTGCTTTCTAAAAAATATAAAAATACAAAAAATAATCATCCCTCACCTTTAAAACTAATATTTAGGTTTTCTAATCCTAGCGACACTATTCCTAGCTGAACGATCAATCCCCCGGTACTTGTCACTATACTATACTACAACGATCAGGTACACTACCTGGTGGGGGTTGTAAGCTTCTCAAGATCCCTGGAGAGGTAAAGCCTGGTGCGATTCCCACGTATCAAGTTTTTGGCGCCGCAGCCTGGGGAATAGTTATTTTCTAGGTTAGAATCTCTTCTTATTAGGTCTACTTGCTAGATTCCTTTCTAGTAAGATTTTATTTTTATTTTTAGGTTTTATTTAGTCTATCTTATTTCTTTGTGCCTTTGTTCGTAACTCTTCCCCACCCGACATCATGGACAACGGGAACATCCTTGAACCCATCATCCCACCACAACAAAACCCACCACTAGAACCCCTTAGGTCCCGAACCTTAGGAGAGTATTCCCGACCTAGCCACCAAGGCTACCGAAACACCATTGAGCTCACCGGAGCCAATGTGACCCCCTTGCAATCCGACACCATCCGGTTGGTGCAAAGCAGATGTGCATTTCATGGACTTCGTTCCGAAGATCCAAACCAACATCTTAAGGACTTTCTCAAAATCGTAGATTCCATAGACCTAGGTGTTGAAACTAGAGAGACAACCCGATTACGCCTATTCCAATTCTCTCTACGGGATCAAGCTAGTCAATGGCTTGAGCGTTTACCCGCGGGATCCATCACCACATGGGATGATCTCACCACTCGTTTCCTTGCTCAATTTTTCCCACCGGGGAGAACTACTAAGCTTAGAAATGACATCTTGATGTTCCAACAACGTCAAAATGAATCCCTTTATGAAGCATGGACTCGTTTCAAGGACTTACTCCAAAAAGTCCCTCATCATGGCATAGATCTTTGGCTCCAAGTCCAAATTTTTTATGACCATATCGATATCTCCACGAGGCGAGCCATTGACCAATCGGCCGGTGGTAAGCTACGTGATCTAAGCGCGGAACAATCATGGGAACTCATAGAAGATCTTGCTCTCTATGACAACAAAAGTTGGAATGATCCCCGTGATTTGAACAAAACGGTCAAGGCAATATCTTTGCCTTCGAACAATTCTAGCACTCCCGACCGTAGGATCATGGAACTTGAGGACCAAGTCAAGTTTCTCATGAAATCTTACGAAGCTCCTAAACCTTCAAGCCAAGTGAACAAAATCACTTCTTCATGCGAATTATGTAGTGGTCCCCACGACACTCGTGATTGTGTGGAACTCCCCGGAACAGCTTTTGCGGACTACGCATCCACGCGTACCGACGAAGCGGGAGATAAGTGGTACACTTTCAAGCCCGAGCCAAACACTTACGGTGATTCATACAACCCCTCTTGGAAAAATCACCCAAACCTTAGGTGGAAACAAAATCAACCCAATTCTTCCAATCCGCCTAATCGTTATCAACCAAATGGTCCACCCCCCAACCGTACTTTCAACAACAATCCTTCTAACAACTATGGTAGTACCAACAATCTTGAAGGGTTGATGTCTAAGTTCATGGCATCTCAAGAAGCTCGCATATCTAAGTTTGAAGCCGATTTCACACAAAAGCAGAGCGAGATGACCACTAAAATTGACGCATTGTTGAAAGTTCTCAATGACCGAGAAATGGGAGCACTCCCAAGCGACACGGTCAAGAATCCGAAACTAAACATTAATTCCATATCTTCAGTTTTGTCACCCACTTCGTGTCCACAATACTACTCGGTTAAATCAACGAGCACGTGTTTCAAACAAAACCAAATCTTTCAAAAGGACCAATCAAGCAAAACATCCAATATAGAACCAGTGAAAAGTATAGTTGAAACACCTCCTACGCAAGACCTTGACGATGAATTCAAAGAACTTTACCTTGAACGCCCCGTCATTGATGTCTTAGCGCGTGCTCCTTACTATAGTGCCCTCTTAGAAAAATATGAGAAGTTTAAGCTAGGTAAAAATGGGACCGCCTTCGTTCAAAACAAGTTGCCTAAAAAGCTTGATGATCCGGGTATATTTGTTTTGCCTTGTAAGATAGGAAGATCCGAAGCTTTCGACACACTAGCCGATTTAGGGTCAAGCCTCAACTTGATTCCCTTATCCTTATTCACCGCTCTTAAGCTAGGAAAGTTAGAGGAAACGGAGGTATTGATAGGGCTAGCGAATGGGAGTATTGCCCACCCGGTTGGAATGATTAAGGATGTAGTTGTTCACGTAGGAAAGTTAACTATATTAGCGGATTTTCATGTCCTAGACATGGTTAGTGACACTACATGCCCATTATTGGTAGGAAGAGGATTTTTAGCAACCGCTAGCGCCATGATAGATTGTAAGGAGTCTAAGATAGCGGTAGGTGAAGGCGATACTTGGTCGGTGTACGATGTAAAGAAGCATAGTTATGATTGTGATGATGAACCGACACCGCATTGGGTAGAGATGAATAGGAGACCATCTAGATATGGACCTTGGATAGAAAGGAACTTCATAGGACCTCAATGCCCATTTTATCTAGAGAAAGATTTCATTGAAAAGACAGACTCGGTAGAACAACTCATAGCTAGAGATGAAGAGCTAGATCCCTTTGAGGACCCCTTAGTCTTTAGGAAGATGATTGAGTTCTTGAGCGTAATGCCTATTAATATAGATGAATAAGGTGAAAAGAGAGGGAGACAAGTGTAAATAGAGGTGGGACAAGCCACCTAAAGAAGGTGACGGAACATGGCATATGAGGATGACTTTGTATGATCCGGATGGAGAAAAGTTTGAAAGGTCATACCATACTAAGGAAACCGATAGGAAGTTGAAACCTAAGTTTGATCCCAAGGATGTCCTCAATGAGGAACTCACCCGTATCACGTAGTAACCCATGACCTTGAGTCTAGCTACAAGACTAGTAAATAAAGAAAAGCGCTTCTTGGGAGGCAACCCATGTTTTGTGTGACTTTATTTTGTTTATTTGTTATTTGCTTCCGTATGCATGCTTTATTTTTATTGTTGGTAGATCATGTTTCTAAACTAAATAGTGGAAATACTTTACTTTGTTGTTTTAGCCTAGTCTTAACTCCACCCAAAAGTATTTTTGCAAAAGATAAGTGTAAGGGGAAACCCCAAATATGTTTTTAAGAAACAAACCGATCATGATTCTCCACAATATTAAATGAACATGTATATTCGTATTTGTTAGAGTCAAATGCTTGTATTGAGTCATAATGAAGTTTTGCAGGATTTTCCAGGGAGTAGGACCAAGTTTTTCCAGAAATTTTCCAGAAACTTAACATAAGAATTTCTGCAGGTCACTTCTGACGGCGTCAAGAGTTAACTCTTGACGGCGTCACGTGTAAAAAATCTGGAAATTTTACCGATTTTGTTTTTCTAACGGAGTCTTATGATTTTTGTGAATTATTAAGTTTTATAATCTCCAGGAAATCTGCAAACTTCATTCCACAAGCATTATATCTTATCTTGTTTTCTAGGATTTAGTAACGTATATAGGATGCCGCCGATTTTATGCGAGGTTGTCTTGTCTGTTTTCTCAGGAATCACAGGTTATGTATGACAAGAAGATGATTTATATTCTGGAAGGGAAGCTTTGATTGTTCGTTTTCTTGGAGGAAGATTTAACCTGGCCACCTTATTATCCATACCAAGCGAATCAGGGGAGTATTTGATTTCATTCTTTTTTACTTTTCCACTTTTACATTCTTTACTTGGACATTGGGGACAATGTTCATCTTAAGTGTAAGGGGGGGGGGGTAAAAAGATGATACCTTACATATGCACTTTCACTTGAGTTTGTTTTGTTTGATGGTAGATGTGTAATAAAACTATGAGAAATACTTGTTAGTGCAATTTTAGCACCAAATGTAAAATTTTTTACAACATTTAGGAGTGAAACTTTAGCCATAGCAAGCGTCTCATGGATAGGAGATTGTATGACTAGCACATAACCGTACTTTCAGAAAAAATTTCCACCCAAATATGTGAGGTTCGCCTTTAGATTTGATAGGAAAAGCATTTATTATTAGTGCTTATGAGTATACCGGTAGCATTTAGATTCTAGAACTTGCGTTAGTGATGCATCCCGAGACCGCTAGTGAGACTACATTCGTGTAGTAGGATTTACTACATGATAAGAGGCATTAGGATCACCCTTGTGTTAAACCCGTATTATAATTACTTGACCATTTAAGTCATATTACTTGGCTAGTTAAGTCAACTAATTTTTCCCACACCCTTAGCGTTGTACTCATTTTTAGTACACGAAACCCCTAGTACACCCCTCCGAGCCTATCTTTTCGTTTCTAACTTTAAGCATCTTACTTAAAGGAAGAATTTGTTACACCCCACTTAAATGTACAACCAAATCGCCTTAGCCTTCTGTGTATGCACTCATTTTTAGTGCATTATTGTTATTTGTTAACCCCTAAGTTAACTTTCTAATTGATTACATGGTTGCTAAGTCGAGTCATATCCTTGTACATATTGTTTTGGGACGATTGGGACTCATGGGTAAAGTACTTATTTTATGGAGTAATGGGGAAGAACATCATTTATTACCCCCGTATGTGCGTAAATCTTAAAAGTACTCCAAGTGTTTTAATTTTCTTAATTCGAGTCATTAGAATAGTTTATTGTAAAGTATGTAAAAATTCAAGTGTAAGGGGAATGTTCAATCCCTACACCTAATGTTACAACCCTTTAAAAAGACCTCTTTGATAGTTTATCCTAGGTGCTTACGCCATGTGGTGGAGGTTTGATCCTTTCCCAAGCCTATGGTAATCTATTTTGCTATGACAGGTAGTGAGAGATATCTTCCGTTTCCATATTGTAATCTATACTTTATTACACCCGAGAGATGTGAGTATCTAAACACTATTTATGAGGTGCTAGTATATGACCTCCGTGCTTGTCTATTAGTCTTTAGTGGAACGATTATTTGTTGTAATTACTTTTATATTAGTGTTAAATGACCCCTAACTTGTATTTTGAGTAGAATAAAAGCGCATTTGCTTGAGGACAAGCAAATCTCAAGTGTAAGGGTATATGATGAGGCGAAAAATGAACCACTTTTAGGGGGTCATTTAAGCCCGGAATTGAACTTATTTGATCAAATATTGCCCTAAATCGTTCCTTTTGTGATTTTAGGTACTTTGGGAGTGAAATCTGGAAAAGGAAGCAATTCGAACGTTTTTGGAGCATAAAAGTGAAGAAAACGCCAAAGTCTTAATTTTCCTTGCTAGGAACAGTAGGTAACGGCGTCAAGAAGGAATTCCTGACGGCGTCAAGAGTAATTTCCATGACGATCCAGTACAGATTTGACGGCGTCACGAAGTAGGGCGTCAAGAGTAAAAGTCATTACGGCCTGGAAATGCATAACACATGACGGCGTCAAAAGTAGATCAAGGCAGTCCGAGAAATATTTTGGCGGCGAGGTGACGGCGTCACAAGATTTGTCTTGACGCCGTCAGACCCTATTTCCTATATATATTTTTCTAATTTTCACACATAAAAAAGAGAAGTTTTGGAGAAACCCTAAGTACGAACTTGGTGAGAATTTTACAGGTTTTTCAAGGGTTCTAAGCCCTTGATACCTTTCATGTGTAATTGAGATAAGTATTCTTTTAATTCAATCAATATGTCTATGTGTTGGTTGTCTATATCTTGTTCTTGTCTTAATTCCATCATGCTAGGCTAGATCTATCTTGTGTTTGCTTGGATCTAATGAAACCTAGATGTTAATTATGTGTTGATTACTTGTTTATAGTTGTTTTGGATGAATGAATTTGATGTTAGGCTTAAGAAAACTGGCAGATCTCCAAATGGTAACATGCTTGAACGTCTTAGGAAACATGAACTGATGTGCACTAGGTTTTTATTGGTTGTATTTAATGCATGAGCCACTGTTTATAATCCCTATGGTTGTGTTGGGCATGGCATAGGAGGAGATAAGAGCTCATAGGATTGGGGAGTTAAGTGCGCCACCCCATGAATGGTATTAAGGAATATAATCTGTCATCCACGCAACTATAACAAGTAATTAACATGTAAAAGATGTCTAGGGAGTAGTGAAATCTAAGTAAACACATTTTCTCCACTTACTGCTCACAACCTTAGTATAATTTAGTTTATTTTCATTTTTAGTATTTTATTTTGATTGCATCATTAGTATTGGGTTAGTTGACTAGCAACTAATTCCGCCCAAATCCTTCAAATCCGAGATTTTTAATTGCTTTCTAAAAAATATAAAAATACAAAAAATAATCATCCCTCACCTTTAGAACTAATATTTAGGTTTTCTAATCCTAGCGACACTATTCCTAGCTGAACGATCAATCCCCCGGTACTTGTCACTATACTATACTATAAGGATCAGGTACACTACCTGGTGGGGGTTGTAAGCTTCTCAAGATCCCTGGAGAGGTAAAGCCTGGTGCGATTCCCACGTATCAGCACTCACTGTGAATCCTACTATATATATTTCCTACATCAAACAGTTTTGGCTTACTGCTAAAGTCAAATCTATGAATGGGGAAAAATATGTCAGTGCTTTGGTAGATAGGCAAAAGGTTCGTATCACTGAATCATCTATAAGGGAATCTCTTCTCTTAAATGATGAAATAGAGACTACTTGCCTTGCTAATTCTGCTATTTTTGCTGGTTTAAAAACTTTGGGGTATGAGGGCAAGCATAACAATTTAAAATTTCAAAAAGCTCTCCTCTGTCCTCAATACAAGTTTTTGGTACACCTTCTCCTTAATTGTTTGAGTCCTAAAACTTCTGGGTGGCATGAGTTTAGTACTACTATTTCTTTTGCAATGGTATGCTTAAGCACAGGTCAACCATTTAATTTTTCAAATATGATTTTGGAGGGGATTGCTAAAAGTGTTAAAGAGTCTGGTTCTTATTTTCTATATCCAAGATTTCTACAGCTCTTTATTGTTGACCAACTTACTGATTTTAGATCCCATGTTGGTAATTATGAAGCTCCAAGATTGATTTCAAAAACTTTCACTTTCTTGGTTAAGCATGGAAAAAGTTTTTCAGGCACACATACAAATCTTACACCTTATATGATGCAACTTGTGCAAAATAATCAGGGTGAAGGATCAGGAAATCCCACTGATTCCCATCACACACCCAATTTTTCAGTATCTGCCACACAACCTAAAATACACTATACCCGTAGGAAAACCAAAAAGCACACTGATCTACCTCAGGATAGTGTTAGTATGGCTGTACCAGATGAGGCTGTCCTAGTTGATGGAGGGGACATGTTGGTGAGGGCTGTCACTACTGCTTCTAGCTTAGCAGCAGAGCAGGATAGTGTTAACATAAATAAGACCCAATCCAAGGCAACATCTAGAGAAAAGGATTCTACTGAATCTACTTTTCAGGATGGTAACCCTAGCCAAATGGAAAATATAGGGGGCTCAAATGATCAAACTAGGTTTGATACTGAGTTTATGTCCCAAGATTCACCTCTCGGACCAGGTAACACAGGTCGAAGTGATGAGGACAGGCCAGTGACCAATGAATTGACGGAAAATCTTGTACATGATGACAATGTCCATGATTCACCTCTCGGACCAGGTAACACAGGTCGAAGTGATGAGACTACTATGCAACTCATTCAAGAATTGACGGTTACTTGTACCAATTTGGGGTTGAAGTGTACTACTTTAGAAGATAAGGTTCTTAGTTTGTCTACAGTTGTTGCAAATCAAGGAACGCTTATTACAACATTGAAGAAACAGATTAAGAAATTGAAGAAATCAAGAACTTCAACCTCATTGAAAAGGCTAAAGAAGGTGGGCACTTCTCAAGTTATTAGTTCACCTGAACTCACTTCACATTTGGAAGAGGATGATGCTTCCAAACAGGGGAGGAATGATGATGCAATGGGTTCAGGGGAGGCAAATTTGAAGAGGGTTGAAAGTGCTTAGGTTATGAATGAAGAAATGGCTACAGGGGAGGTTCCAGTGATTGGAGACATGGATGTGGAAAGTCCTGAAGATGCTGAGAATTATGTGGTTGCTGATCAATCCGGGAATGAGGTGGTAATGGAAAAAGTGATTGCTACTCAAGAAAAGGTGGTGGAAAAACTCAAGACTTTGGAGCCTGAGCAATTAGTGAAGGCAACAGGGGTAATGGGTGAAGCTTTAAAGACTTTGGGGGATTCAATGGTGAAAGAGCTTGAAAATGCTGCTATTGCTGACAAGACTAATGACTCTACTGCTGTTCATGATCCTGCTGCTAGTGGAAAAGTGACTTCTGCTGATGCACAAGACTCTGCTGCTGGGTCTAGTGATAATGCTGCTGCTGAAGCAATGGTTTTGTTAAGTAAGAAGACTTCAGAAGTTCCATGTGAATCATCTTTAAAACATACACCACTACCAACACCATCACTACCACAACAACCTACAATAACAACCACATCATCCATACCAAGTTTACCTCTAAAAGGAGTTGTGATTAGAGAACCTGCTGCTCAATCAAAGAAGATGGTATCTTCATCTACAGACAAAGGAAAGGGCAAGCAAGTTGCAGAACCTCAATGGGTGTATAAGGGGTTTGACTACTCTATACTACCTTTTCATATGTGGCCTAAGGAACTACAACTTGAACATGACTCAGCCGCTGCTTTGAAAGAACAATAGATGATTGATCAAGAAGAACTACAGCTGGCTCAGAAAGAAAAGGAAAAGATTGATAAGGAGACAGAAGATTTAAGAAGGTATAATGAATGGTTGGATGAGAAGATAAGAATAGAGGCTGATATTGAACTCAACAAGATGATCAAGATTGAGGATATTGAAGATCAATCTTTTGATGTGAGATCTTGGGTAAGTAGGTTCACAGCTAAGAAAAAAAAAGAAGATGCTGCTACTAGAAAGAAGAAAAAGGTACTTAGAGGTCCAACTCCACTACAAAAGAGAAAAGAGTATGAAAGATATCTGAAGAATATGAAAGGATGGACATTGGTGCAGTTAAAACCTAAATCTGATCAAGAGGTTTATGATTTGTATCAAGTGGCTAAAAGACAAACAGATACTTTTTATCCTATGGGTTGTGCTGAAGACCTAGAACATATTGCTCAGATGAATAAGAAGTTGGTACCTGAAAAAGTAGCTGAAGTAGAGCATGTTCAAGAAGCAGATGTTGTTAAGCAGCTTGATGATGCAGTTAAGACTACTTCTTTTGTGCAAAGTGTTAAAAGAAAAGGTGTAGTTCAAAAATCAGTTGCAAAGAAGAAGAGGAAAACAGGGGAAGAAAGCAGTTCTAAACCAAAAGGAGATGAATTCAAGAATGATTGGGATCATATTCCTCCTGAGCATTTAAAAGAACAATTGAAGGTTTACACTATGGTTGGCAAGATGGAAGATCCTGAAGTAGTTGATGCCAAACCATTAGGAGTCAAATATCCTATTATCAAAGTAACTACAGGATATGATACTAACATTGGAGCATTTCATGATGTCCAGAGATCTGATGGTAAGACTCACAGGTTTCTTAGATTTCAACAGATGCTACACTACTTTGATAGAGAAGATGTTGATGATATGTGGACATTGTGCAAAGCAAAGTTTGGAGCTGAGAAGTTTGATGGTAAAAAGTATGAGAAAGATCAACTTGATCATATCATAACTATGACAGATAATGTTCTGTGGAGAGCTCTAAAACTTATGTATGAGCCTTCAATGGATGATTCTGAGTGGACAGAGATAGTAGAATACAAAGTGAGAAAAAGGAGACTATTTCAAGATTCTGGAGTTCATATGCTAGAAATTGCACCAATTACTTTGTATATGCTAGCTGAAAAAGATTACCCAGTGGTAAGATACTGGAATATTGTCAATCAGATGGTTAATGGTGATAGATCACTTAAGTTGCAGAAAGACTATGATTATGATGATCAAGCATTCAATTTGCTGTCAAAGTATAAGAAGATATTTGATCAACTGAATTCTCAAGGTTTGAAGTGTTTGGAAGCATCCTCCTAGTGATTAACTGAGCTTAGAAGAAACTTACTTATTTAGAAATAAATAATAAGTTTAGGGGAGGATTGTTGGGTTTTGAGTTCTGCTGCTGAGTGAAACTGCTACTATGATGAAACTGCTGCTAGAGTAAATGATTCTACTGCTGATGATAAAGTGCTGCTAAGGAAAATGCTGCTAATGAAAACTGCTGCTGAAGAGATAAGCATGTATTCGTAGTAGATAATTATAGAATAGATTGAATGTATATCTTATAAGTCTAGAATATTCTTATCTTCATTAGAAAGTTATTGTAAACCTAGTAGGACTCCTTGGTCTATAAAAGGAGGATCCTAGGGTTAGAGTATGTACGTATTCTTTAGTTTTCGTTTACACTTCAAGGTTGTAAAACCCTAGCATTGTTGAGTGCTCGTATTAATAATATTGAAGTGTTGATAGAGAATTATTCTTCTTAAGTTAAGCTTTTATATTCCGCATTCAAGCTTAAGTGTTTACTTTAAGTCAACTTCTATATAAGATCGTTTGCTCAACTGGGATCAACAAAAATAGATTACCATAGGCTTGGGAAAGGATCAAACCTCCACCACATGGCGTAAGCACCTAGGATAAACTATCAAAGAGGTCTTTTAAAGGGTTGTAACGTTAGGTGTAGGGATATGAAATACACGGTTTTGTTGGATAAAGGCGGTCTTTACTGGTGGCGAGTTAACAATCTTGGTCAATTACATGTACAATGTGGCGTTGCTAAGCCAAGACTAGACTCGACTTAAGCTAATAAATGAAAAATAACCAAAAACATAAAATGAACATAGAATGAAAAGGGATGGTAGTCCATATGTTTTTTCTCTTTTTTTTCTTTTTCTATTTTTTTTTTCTTACACTCTTACCCTACCATCCAAAATAATACATCATAGGGGATGAAAATTCCCCTTACACTTGAATTTTTACATACTTTACAATAAACTATTCTAATGACTCGAATTAAGAAAATCAAAACACTTGGAGCACTTTTAAGATTAACGTACGTATGGGGGTAATAAATGATGTTCTTCCCCATTACTCCATAAAATAAGTACTTTACCCATGAGTCCCAATCGTCCCAAAACAATATGTACAAGGATATGACTCGACTTAGCAACCATGTAATCAATTAGATAGTTAACTTAGGGTTTAACAAATAACAATAATGTACTAAAAATGAGCGCATATACGGAAGGCTAAGGCGATTTGGTTGTACATTTAAGTGGGGTGTAACAAATTCTTCCTTTAAGTAAAATGCTACAAGTTAGAAATGAAAAGATAGGCTCGGAGGGGTGTACTAGGGGTTTTGTGTACTAAAAATGAGTACAACGCTAAGGGTGTGGGAAAAATTAATTGATTTAACTAGCCAAGTAATATGACTTAAATGGTCAAGTAATTATAATACGGGTTTAACACAAGGGTGATCCTAATGCCTCTTATCATGTAGTAAATCCTACTACACGAATGTAGTCTCACTAGCGGTCTTGGGATGCATCACTAACGCAAGTTCTAGAATCTAAATGCTACCGGTACACTCATAAGCACTAATAGTAAATGCTTTTCCTATCAAATCTAAAGGCGAACCTCACATATTTGGGTGGAAAATTTTTCTGAATATACGGTTATGTGCTAGTCATACAATCTCCTATCCATGAGACGCTTGCTATGGCTAAAGTTTCACTCCTAAATGTTGTAAAAAAATTTAAATTTGGCGCTAAAATTGCACTAACAAGTATTTCTCATAGTTTTATTACACATCTACTGTCAAACAAACAAACTCAAGCGAAAGTGTATCTGTAAGGTATCATCATTTTACCCTCCCCTTACACTTAAGATGAACATTGTCCCCAATGTTCAAGTAAAGAATGTAAAAGTGAACTAAGTAAAACAAATGAAATCAAATACTCCCCTGATTCGCTCGGTATGGATAATAAGGTGGCCAGGTTAAATCTTCCTCCAAGAAAATGAACAATCAAAGCTTCCCTTCCAGAATATAAATCATCTTCTTGTCATAAATAACCTGTAAATCCTGAGAAAACAAACAAAGCAACCTCGCATAAAATCGGCGGCAATCTATATAAGTTACTAAATCCTAGAAAACAAGATAAAATATAATGCTTGTGGAATGAAGTTTACAGATTTCCTGGAGATTATAAAACTTAATAATTCAACAAAAACTTTAAAACTCCGTTAGAAAAATAAAACTGGTAAAATTTCCAGATTTTTACACGTGACGCCGTCAAGAGTAATCTCGTGACGCCGTCAGAAGTGACCTGCAGAAATTCTTGTGTTAAGTTTCCGGAAAATTTCTGGAAAAACTTGGTCCTACTTCCTGGAAAATCCAACAAAACTTCATTATGACTCAATACAAGCATTTGACTCTAACAAATACGAATAAACATGTTCACTTAATATTGTGGAGAATCATGATCGGTTTGTTTCTTAAAAACATATTTGGGGTTTCCCCTTACACTTATCTTTTGCAAAAATACTTTTAGGTGGAGTTAAGACTAGGCCAAAACAACAAAGTAAAGTATTTCCACTTTTTAGTTTAGAAACATGATCTACCAACAATAAAAATAAAGCATGCATACGGAAGCAAATAACAAACAAACAAAAATAAAATCACACAAAGCATGGGTTGCCTCCCAAGAAGCGTTTTTCTTTATTTACGAGTCTTGTAGCTAGACTCAAGGTCATGGGTTACTACGTGACCTCATCATCAAACGTCACATCCTCCTCACTAATCATTTCATTGTTATTTTCTTAATAATGTTTTATACGTTGTATGTTGACAGTAAATTCCCTACCTTCATCGTCTAATAACACAACGGCTCCAGTTTTAGAGGAATTTTTCACCGTAAACGGTCCATACCATCTAGACTTTAGTTTTCCTGGAAATAATCTCAACCGAGAATTATACAATAGGACTTTGTCTCCCTCTGAAAATTCTTTGGGTTTCTTAATTCTCTGGTCATGCCATCTTTTTGCTCTCTCTTTATATGTAACGGAAGATTCATAGGCTTCTAACCTAAGCTCATCAAGCTCGTGTAATTGCAAGAACCTATTAGTTCTGGCAATTGTATAATCTAAGTTACATGTCTTTAGCACCCAATAAGCCTTATGTTCTAATTCTACTGGCAAGTGACACGCCTTACCATACACCATGCGAAACGAGGTCATTCCAATAGGTGTCTTGTAGGCGGTTTGGAATGCCCACAAGGCTTCGTCGAATTTAAATGACCAGTCTTTTCTATTTTGTCTAACCGTCTTTTCAAGTATTCTTTTAATAGCCCTATTGGTGTTTTCGACCTGGCCATTGGTTTGTGGATGATAGGCGGTGGAGAATCTATGGGATACTCCATACCTCTTCATGACCTTTTCCATTTGTGCATTGCAAAAGTGGGTCCCCCTATCACTGATGAGAGTTTTAGGAATCCCGAATCTAGCGAAAAGCTTTTTCAGGAAATGAATA
Organism: Artemisia argyi; assembly: GCA_030686995.1. Taxonomy (NCBI): domain Eukaryota; kingdom Viridiplantae; phylum Streptophyta; class Magnoliopsida; order Asterales; family Asteraceae; genus Artemisia; species Artemisia argyi. Next base: position 181,216,009 of record CM060705.1, read on the forward strand.
ACTACTCTGGCATCATTGGTCCTAAGGGCTTGTGCCTCAACCCATTTTGAAACATAATCGATGGCAACTAAAATGTATTCGTTCCCCCCTGAAGATGGAAAGGGTCCCATGAAGTCAATTCCCCAAACATCGAAGACCTCACATACTTGTATAAAATTCTAAGGTGCTTCATCCCTATGTGATATGTTCCCAGCCCGTTGACATGCATCACATGCCTGTACCATTTCTTTGACGTCACGGAAAATTGTGGGCCAATAGAATCCCGCGTCGAAAATCTTTCGGGCGGTGGTGTTTATCCCATGATGCCCGCCAGAGTGACATTCCCTCATAATCTTTACTGCCTCACTTTCCGAAACACAGCATCTTATAATTTGGTCAGGACACCTTTGGAATAAAAATGGTTCATCCCAAAAGTAGTATTTTAACTGAGAAAAGAACCTTTTTCTTTCGTATCTAGTCAGGTGTTCAGGAACGAGTCTGCTTGCGAGATAATTGGCAAAATCGGCGTACCAAGGCTCCAAATCAATCATTAACATGAGTTGTTCGTCAGGAAATGAATCCCTAATCTCACTTCTATCGTGCTTATCCAAGGGGTTTTCAAGACGAGATAGATGATCTGCGGCCAGATTTTCCGCCCCCCCCCCTCTTATCACGAATCTCAACATCGAATTCTTGTAGCAACAAGATCCACCGAATTAGTCGTGGCTTAGCATCCTGCTTCGCAAAAAGATATCGAAGAGCCGAGTGATCAGTGAAAACGACTGTCTTTGAAAGGACAAGATATTGCCGGAATTTGTCGAATGCGAACACTACGGCTAATAATTCCTTTTCGGTGGTGGAGTAATTCTCTTGAGCGGGATTCATGGTTTTGCTAGCGTAGTAAATAGGTTGGAAAAGTTTGTCACGTCGTTGGCCCAATCCAGCCCCGACAGCGAAATCGCTAGCGTCACACATGATTTCAAACGGTAACTCCCAGTTGGGTGTAATCATGATTGGAGCTTGTGTTAGCTCCTTTTTTAAAAGATCGAATGCATCCTTACATTCTTGGGAAAAATCGAACGGAGCATCCTTCACAAGCAATTGAGTCATTGGCCGAGCTATTTTGGAGAAGTCTTTGATGAATCTCCGATAAAACCCGGCGTGCCCCAAGAAGCTGCGTATTGCTTTAACAGTCGTGGGGTATGGTAACTTAGATATAGCTTCAACTTTAGCTTGGTCCACCTCTATTCCGTTCCCTGAGATCTTATGCCCTAACACAATCCCTTCTTTTACCATGAAATGACACTTTTCCCAGTTTAACACCAAGTTGGTTTCCTCACAACGTTTAAGCATCTTCTCTAGATTAGCAAGACAGCAGTCGAAGGAGTTCCCGAAGACCGAAAAGTCGTCCATGAACACTTCCATGCTGTCTTCCATGAGTTCGTGAAAGATTGCGGTCATGCATCGTTGGAAAGTGGCAGGGGCATTACATAGCCCAAAAGGCATCCTTTTGTAGGCAAATGTTCCATAAGGGCAAGTAAACGTGGTCTTTTCTTGGTCCTCAGGTGCTATGGGAATTTGAAAATACCCTGAGAATCCATCCAAGAAGCAATAGTACTCGTGTCCAGACAATCTCTCTAACATTTGGTCAATGAATGGTAAGGGAAAGTGATATTTCCTCGTGGCATCATTGAGTTTTCGATAGTCAATGCATACCCGCCATCCAATGACCGTTCTCTGAGGCACCATCTCACCCTTGTCATTCTTAACTACAGTCATTCCACCCTTCTTAGGTACAACCTGTACAGGACTGACCCATGGGTTATCCGAGATTGGGTAGATCAATCCTGCATCCAGAAGTTTGATGACTTCTTTCTTTACTACTTCCTTAATGTTGGGATTCACCCGCCTCTGGGGTTGCACGGTAGGTTTATAATCTTCTTCTATGAGAATCTTATGTGTGCAAAAAGTTGAGTCAATGCCCTTAATGTCGGCTACACTCCATGCGAGCACTCCCTTATATTTCTTTGGGACCTCTAAGAGTTTACCTTTTTGTTCATGTTCCAGGGAAGAGTTTATGATTACCGGCAGTTGGTCCTCTCCCTGAAGGAAGGCATACTCTAAATGGTTAGGAAGCTCCTTAAGATCTAACTCAGGAGGTTCGATAATAGAAGGCTTAAGCTTGTTTTCGGGCTTCTGGAGCTCGAGATCCTCCGTTGCCTCTTGTCTAGGGTAGAAGGAGACTGCTCCAACATCCTCCATCCTTTCCACCTCTAGCAAAGGCAAAAAACTCTCGTCCCGTAGCCAGCCTTCCTCGATTTGTTCATCAACACAGCTATCAATGACATTTGTGAGTTCGTCGACCTCCCCAATGAAATAGAGCCGGTTAGCTGCTTTGAGAGAGAGATCCATAGAGTCCTTAATGTCGAAGGTTGTGCTATCGGTTCCCACTCGCAAGGTTAACTTGCCGTCATAAACATCAATGACTGCACGAGCGGTAGCAAGAAATGGTCTCCCTAGGATGATGGGTACCAAGTCATCCTCCTCCATATCCAGGATTACGAAGTCGACCGGGAATTTGAATTTCCCAACTTTAACTAGCACATTCTCGCATATCCCTACGGGGTACTTGACTGATCTATCGGCTAGTTGGATGTTCATACGGGTAGGCTTTAATCCAGAATATCCTAATTTAAGGAACATAGAGTGAGGCATGAGATTGATACTCGCCCCCAAATCGGAAAGATCATTCTTTATTGATAGAGATCCTATGGAGCAAGGCAAGGTGAAGCTGCCTGGATCGTCTACCTTTTTTGGTAGCCCTCGATGGGTCACCACTGAGCATTCTTCCCCCAGGGTCACAAGACCCTCGAGTTTCTTTTGGTTGGCGAGTAGTTTTTTAAAATATGCGCTATACTTCGGCATGTGATAGCAAGCATCAAGGAGGGGTATGGTGACTACCGAGTCTTTTAGGTATGACAAGAATCTTTTATTATCATTCTCAGTTTTCTGGTTCTTTAATCGGGATGGGAATGGGATTCTCACAGGATGGTTAGGTGGGGTTGATGGGGAAGGGGTCGTCAAGGGAGGTTGGTCGGGAGTCTCACTGCCTACATCCTCCTCCTCCTCGCGCGGCTTGTTTGGATCGGGAGTGATGGGGGACGAGCTTGGGTAAGGGGGGTCCTTGGTTGTTGTTCCAGCTCGAGTGGTTATTGGGAGCATGGTGTCTTTTTTGCTTACTGATGGCATTTCAAGGTTATCGAGGGCTGAGTTAAGCTTGTTGAAAAATTCTCCAATGTCATTCTGCTGCTCGTTAACAAGGTCATTAAGCCCATTCAATTGTAAGCCTTTTTCTTGGGTGAAGTGACCAAGGTCATCTTCAAAAGTGCTCCTGATTTTGAATTCAGGACCTTCCTCTCCCTCTTTTCTTTTTACCAGATTTCCCCAGAGGGTGTAATCGTCATTTTAGTAAAAAGGCAAAAGGGAGGGATCAGCATAGATGTCACCTCCTGACAAGCATGCATGTTCAGTCGTGGCTGCTCCTCCGCATTCTTCTACCTCATGCGGGCCCTCACAGTAGTCGCAGATTAAGTAAGGATTCGAAAGTTGTTTAGGTAACTGCGACCCAGCTAGGTACTCCACTCTTTTGTGAATTTTTCTCAACCGATCTGAAGTGATTTCAGAAATGCTGACAGTCGACTCAGGTTCATCCCAAGTGTCATCCTGATCTTGAGCATATTCTTCAATCCTATCCCATCCTTCTTCGGTACTAAGATTAGCCAATCTCCCTTTTCTAGATTGGTTGATTCCGTTCCGATCATTAGAGGAGACATTGTCGTAGAAGATTTGGACCAAAAGCCAAAGCTCATTACCATGATGGGGAACTTGTCTTATTAAATCTTTGAATCTAATCCACGATTTATGGAAGGGTTCGTCCTTCCCTTTTCGGAAACGGAGGATCCTATCTCTAAACGCTGAGGTTTTTCCAGGTGGAAAGAACTTCTCATAGAACTTGGATATGAGTTGCTCCCATGTGAAAATAGATTCAGGAGGAAGTTTATCATACCACTCTTGGGCTTTTTCATATATGGTGAAAGGAAAGAATCGCAATCGGGATGTATCTCTAGTAGCCCCATCCATATGGAGGGTGTCTACTATTTTCAAGAAGTCTTTAATGTGTTGAATTGGATCTTCCTCATCTAATCCACAAAACTTACACACACTTTGGACAAGCCAAACATCGTTCGCATGCAAGACCTCATTGGTGTGTTCGTTTGGGTAGACAATGGCATTTGAGAAGCCACGAGAGGTTCGGGAGGAGTAGTCCTTAAGGCGCTTAGGGATAGGAGTTGCGGGGGTACACATCTTGTTGTTGGGTTGGGAGCTAGGGGTTGTAACGTGATTTTCTGAATTTTCTTCAGAAAGGGGTGCATCAAAATCGATGGCAATGCTAGATGGTTCAGGAGCTGAGTGAGATTGTCTTAATCTACGCATTTCTCTTTCGGGTTCTGCATAAGGCAAGACAAGGTTTCTAGTGGAACTACGACTCCTAGTGATCCTAAGGTTAGAGGATTCGTCGATTGCCATGATGGCAGGTGGTGAAGAGTTACGAACAAAAAAACAAAGAAATAAGATAGACTAAAGAAAACCTAAAAATAAAAATAAAATCTTACTAGAAAGGAATCTAGCAAGTAGACCTAAAAAAAAGAGATTCTAACCTAGACAATAACTATTCCCCGGGCTGCGGCGCCAAAAACTTGATGCGTAGGGATTGCACCAGGCTTTACCTCTCGAGGGATCTCGAGAAGCTTACAACCCCCACCAGGCAGTGTACCTGATCGTTGTAGTATAGTATAGTGACAAGTACCGGGGGATTGATCGTTCAGCTAGGAATAGTGTCGCTAGGATTAGAAAACCTAAATACTAGTTCTAAAGATGAAGGATGATTATTTTTGTATTTTTATATTTTTTAAGAAAGCAAGTAAAAATCTCGGGTTTTAAGGATTTGGGCGAAATTAGTTGCTAGTCAACTAACCCAATACTAAAGATACAATCAAAATAAAATACTAGAAAATAAAAAATAAACTATATTAAACTAAGGTTGTGAGCAATAAGTGGAGAAATGTGTTTACTTAGATTTCACTACTCCCTAGATATCTTTTACATGTTAATTACTTGTTATAGTTGCGTGGATGACGGATTGTATTCTTTAATACCATTCATGGGGTGGCGCAACTCCCCAATCCTATGAGTGCCTACTTCACTCCTATGTCGAGCCGGCTAAGAAGCTCCTAACATGGGATCATTAGAATTTACTCATGCATTAAATACAACCAATAAAACCTAGTGCACATCGGTTCATGTTTCCTAAGATGTTCAAGCATGTTACCATTTGGAGATCTGCCAGTTTTCTTAAGCCTAACATCGAAATCATTCATCCAATACAACCATAAACAAGTAATCAACACATAATTAACATCTAGGTTTCATTAGATCTAAGCAAACACAAGATAAATCTAGCCTAGCATGGTGGAATTAAGACAAGCACAAGATATAGACAACCAACACATAGACATATTGATTGAATTAGAAGAACACTTATCTCAATTACACATGTAAGGGTTCAAGGGCTGAAAACCCTTGAAAAACCTGTAAAAATCGTATATGGTTTGGCCTTAGGGTTTCTCCAAACTTGTTCCTTTTATGAATGAAAATTAGAAAACTATATATAGGAAATTGAGGCTGACGGCGTCAAGACCAAATGGGTGACGCCGTCATCTCGCCGCCAAAAGAATTCTTGGACTGCCTTGATCTACATCTGACGCCGTCATGTATTAGGTTCTTCCAGGCCGTCACATGTTTAACTCTTGACGCCCTTCCTTGTGACGCCTTCATGTCTGCACTGGGCTGTCATGCAATTTACTCTTGACGCCGTCAGGATGGAACTCTTGACGCCGTCACACACTGTTCCCAGCAAGGAAAATTAAGACTTTGGCGTTTTCTTCACTTTTATGCTCCAAAAACGTCCGAATTGCTTCCTTTTCCAGATTTCTCTCCCAAAGTACCTAAAATCACAAAAGGAACTATTTAGGGCAATATTTGATCAAATAAATTCAATTCCGGGCTTAAATGACCCCCTAAAAGTGGTTCATTTTTCGCCTCATCAGTGATGTTGCCTTGTGAATACATGTAGCGTATATGATAACTGCAATTATTTGTCCAGCTATATTTTATAATCAAAGTGAGCATTCTAAGGTATGTTGACATTTTAAGCATCATTTTCAGGTGAGCATTCTAAGGCCAAAGTTGAGGGCAGCAATTAGGCGAGACTTAATTGCATATGGAGACTTTATTATGTTTTGGGATTTGACTTTATTTGGATTTGGTTTTGATACATTTATGTTTTCCGTTTGGTACTTTCATATCTATTGAAGATACCTTATGGATTTTGTTTTGGTTATTTATTTTATCTTGGGGTATTGTTACAACATTGTGTGTTGGTACATTGCTCTATTTATGTGCATGTAGTTGTTCTCTATGTTGACACCAGGTGTTGTGATGATATCCATGAAGTTACACCCGCGCGTTTCCGCCGTGGCGGGGTGTGACACTTGATAAGGAGGTTGAAGATGTAAATAGGGATATATAGGCATACGAAGCTTGTCTACAACGATTGGAGGGTCAGCCGAGGAATGAGCTTAGTGAAGCTGACTTTTTGAGGGAATAACTTAAGTTAGAAGAAGAAGAAGAACATAAACTTGAAGCAGCGATTAAAGAAACTAAAAAACAGTGCAGTGAATTAACTAGCGAATTGAAGGAAGTTGAGATTAAATCTAACCGCTTTAAAGAGTTGGAGGAACGGTATTGGCATGAGTTCAATAATTTCCAGTTTTGGTTAATATCTCATCAAGAAAAGAGAGACGAGATATTGGCCAAAACTGAAGTTTCAGAAGCACAGTTTGAACTCCTCAAGAAGACCAATGTTCTCAAAGACGCCTTTCCAGTTCGGTGTGATGGAGAATTTGTAACAATTAACAGTAGGAGGCTTGGAAGGCTTCCTGAAATTCCGATTACGTGGGATGAGATAAATGCTGCATGGGGTCAAGCTTGCCTTTTGCTCAACATAATGGCTCAATATTTCAATGCAACAATTCCAATCCCGAATAAAAATTCTTCCAATGGGAAGTTATCCTCGGATTATGGATAGCAGCATTGACAATACCTATAAGTTGTTTGGTCCAGTAAATCAGTTTTGGAGCACTGAATATGACAAGTCAATGACATTGTTCTTGGCATGTCTGAAAGATTTTGCAGAATTTGCAAACAACAAAGACAAAGAAAACAACGTACCACGGGAGGAACGTTTTAAGCTTCCTTACAAGATCGAGATCGACAAAGTAGGAGACTATTCAATCACGCAGAGCTTCAACAAACAGGAGAGCTGGACCAAAGCTCTTAAGTACACCCTGACCAATTTGAAATGGGTACTCTATTGGTTTGATGCTACCACAACTAGTATTGAGGATTAACATCGTTTGTAGTATCGAGCCAAGCCCGTTTGATCATTTAGCATTATTTACACTACAACAAAACAGGCCTAATGCAACCATCCAAATACGATGCAAATTCATTGCAAAAGGTTGTTTGCAATGGAAATGCAACATTTTTCAACTATTGCAAAAGGCTCCATGCAAATTTTGTTTGCATCCGAATTGCAAGAAGTATAAATCTTTTTGCAACCGTTTTGAAATGAAAGATAATTCGTTGGAACTACATACTCTTTTTGCAACGAAGACTCCCACATTTTTGCAACGAATATTTTTTTGCATCAACACATAATTTGAAACGGTCATAATTTGCTACGGGTTTTGCAATGGTAACTTTTGCAACCATCAAAATTTGCAGCCGTGTTTACATCAGTAAGATTTGCAACAAAAATTTCTTAATTCAAAATTGTTATTTAAACTTCATCAATTCGGTTGCAAATCCATTGCAAAAACATACACAATTTCTTCTTTAAAATAACATTCCAGTTTTATCTTGTAATACACACTAATTTAAAACCAAATATCTCTAGATATGCAAATCAAACCAAAAATAGTAATAATCATCCGAATACCCAAAATATCATAAAGGTTATCAAATGCATTTGATCCAACTCATTGTTACAAGTTATAGAGTTAGAGAGTGTATCAAAAGCTTTACCAAAAGCAACATATTGTTTACTAGGGAGGGGGGATGGAAGGCTATTGTGTATATATTATGCAACACATCTCAACAATCTTTGCATTTGCTTCTTTCACCATTTTCTTCCTTCATTCTCAATGCATGAGACTTAAGTTCTTCTTCATATTGTCGTACGCTCTCTTCTTTAGCTTCCTCAAAAGCTCTTTATCTTGTGTTCTCGCTTGCTTCAGCTCTTCAAAAGACTTTTGCAATACTTCAACCTGCAAATAACCATATGTAAACCCATTTTAACGCATAAATACCCTACTCAACCTTTATAAAAATGATATCAGCCGCAACGATCTGTTTTAACCCAAAAAAAGCATTGGAAAAATGAGCTTTCCTAAAAAATAGCAAAGCTCATCGCTCTTTTGACAAACGAACACTAAAAATCAAAAAGCTCATTACTCACCGCTCATCGCCCAAAAAAGCTCCAAAAAGCTCTGCACCAAACATAACCTTAGCCTCACTCAATTATGTATGGACTTATCCCAATTATTAGTTACCGTACTTTATGTAACAACCCGAAAATTTCCACGTCTACATTTATTTCCAAACTTCGACAATTTACTATTCACAAGTTACTATTCATCATTTACTATTCACTGATCACTATTCATCATTTTCGGAGTCGGTTTGAGATTCAAAGAAGTGTTTCAAAAAATTTATTATTCATGTGACACTATCCATCCCCGGAAGGAAAACACTATTCATGCATCATCAGTAAGGACACATCATATAGACTAGAGTAGTCTACATATCATCAGTAACATCGTCAGTATATTAGGTCATGCACGGGTTTGTGTGATTTTCATTAACGTACGTTTAATTATTTAATTAACGTTACCACTCAGTTTTTACTACTAACATATACCTAACATTCCCTACTATGATCCTAACATATTTTCATACACATTATAATGATATAAAAATTTTATTATTAATTTACCCGGTGTTTTCGTATTTACTGCTACATTTTCCGTTAGGAGCTTATAACTCCGCCGGTTTGCGATATTTCAACCCGATAACTATTCTAACATCCAATTCTTGCTAGGAATATGATTTTTCAACTTTTACAACTTCGTCATATTTTATTTCATCTTGTCACGATTTATTTCAAGTTAACTCGGTACCCGGTAACACCTAATACCCAACAAAAACTAAGCAATACTTGCACTAGGTGGATAAGGACTTTAATTAGCACACAAACTCTTCCACCCTCCCTCATTTCACGCCCCAATGCCCCCCTAGGTTCAAAATAACACTTGATTACTTAGACCAAGACTAACACTAAAAATATCTACACCTTTACTTGCCATATTACAACTAACTAGGAAAAAAAACTCATCTTTCTTCCTCCCACTGTGTATTTTGGGCCAACAACAAGAAACCAAGAAGAAACCATCAATTTTTGAAGTTCAAGTTATAATCAAGTCCTATCTGTATTCCTAGTTAGGGTTTTGAAATAAAAAACCCCAAGGATACTTAAGTATTTTTCTCCAAAACTCATCAAATCTTCAAGTAAGCTTCAAGTAAACATTTTCTAATTTTCATACTTCCTTTAATTATATTTTGATATTTTAGTAACTAGATATGCAAATAAATATGTTATACATACCACTTGTTACACATTTTCTTTATAAATGATAGATTTAAGGATTTTTACTTACAATCTCATGAAATCCACCAAGATTGGTGATGTTTAGGACCCCATGACACTCTAAGAAGGTGTATGGTAGGATTGAGTACTTGTGGAGTTGATTAAAAGTGGTTTGATTAAGTTTGGAACAAGTTTTGAGCCCTAGAAATGATTTTAAACCATATACTAAAACCTTCTGTCCATAATTGAAAAATCCAGAAAGATCAGCGGTTTAGGGGTAATTTTTTATCAAAGATTCAGAAAATACTTTCAAAAATGAAACCGTGGCCGCTTGAATGGGTAAAAACGGACTTACGACGAGAAAGTTGTGATTTTACCAAGTTTAACGACGAAAAACTATTTTTTGAAAATTTACGTGCTGTATGCCGAGATTCGACGGACAAAACTAGACGTGACGTGACCTAGAGGAGCCAACCTACTGAAAATGTTTTAGTACATGTTAATACGAAACCGTGGATATAAAGAACTTAGAAAACGAGCTTATAACGACCAAGATATACGCGTTTGAAACCCGACGAAAGTTATATATTTTGGCAGCCACTATATGAAATATATTCTAAGTGTTAAAAACTATATTCTTCAAGTAACTACGATGAAGAGCCGTATTTCTTACCCATCGAGGCGCGTATGATCAAAATTTATGTAACACGACAATTAGATATCAATGCAAGGTTTTCAAAAACGCCGAGTTTAAACACTAACACTTAATGCACAATATTTCACGACTAGTTTTGCGAGACCAAATTGGACGTATTTTCTCAAGTTAAGAAAAATATTAAGCTACGACGAAAGCACTATATTTACCGATAGAGCCCCAAACAAGGATCGTGGAGTACCATTTCAACATACTTACTTGAAAAGTAGTTTATAACTTAACGAGACGTCAAAAATGTATTTTTCGACGATAAAACGTTATTTTCAAAAACTAATGAGTGGTATCGATAACATACATACTTGCATATATAGCATTGTATCATTGCTTACCTTAGATCATATCATTCATATTAGGTTGCGGCTAGAGTACGCGCCTTATTTCAATTCATACATTTTGTCATCTTATCGCTTGTAACAGGTGAGTATTCACGAACCCCTTTTTCTAACTATTTTAATCGTTTTGGGGTGGATGCATGAATTATACTTGAACTAAATTGATTGTTAATTATTGAACTCTTTTGACCTAAACTTTTGAACTTAAATCAAACTCTCGAACTTTATTGCGAACTTATGACTTGCTTTGAACTTCATGAACCGTATGTGCTATGACCTAAAGTCTCACCTTATTGGTGGAGCATTCTTGACCTAAAGTCTCGCCTTATTAGTGGAGTGTGCGAAGTCTCCCATGTTCGGAGCGTTCTTAATCGTATATAATAGTTGTATGATGTACTGTTCGTACATTCGCATTGTTCGTCACCTATTAGTAGTATGGATAGCGTTATTAGAGGTCGGCCAACCTCTCCTTCACTATGTTACGAGACGCATATTATTTAATTAGGGGCTTTGCCTGGCATACATTATTATATACGTGGTGCTTATATTGTGACTTATTATGACCACGTGTGCTTGACTACAAGACATAATACTTCACATGCAAGGGGTTGTGAACACACAGGTTGCGAATTTTGTATGGGCGGGATTTGCAACTGAGTGGATTTACAATGCCTTTGCCTTGTGAACTTTCTTAAATGGTTTTTCAGATTATATAAAACGTGTGTGCTCACCAACTATTTTCATAGTTGACCCATTTTCTCTCATGCATTTCAGGTGATCGTCAGTAAGCTTTTCTTCAAGGTCTTTGCATAATGAAGTTTTCACATGTCACTACTGATCATTATGTACTAAAATGCTATCTTTTGGAAACCAAACTTTATATTTTAAATTGCCAATGTCGGCTATAACAATGTTGTAATGATATACTTTTCCTTTAATGTAAATTATGGTATTGTTCTATATCTCTTTTGCGAAGTATATTGATTTCGTCGCACCTCGCGTTTCCGCCTTCGACGGGGTGTGACAGATTTTTATCAAAGCTAGAGGTTATAGAGAATGCCGATTTTTCTAAAATAAAAATCGCAACTATAACCAAAATAACGTTTTTCTTAAACACCAAAAATCATACGGGTCGACTAGTCCTAGCATTGCATCATTAATCCTCAAGTATGCATAGCCTTATCACCTATGTATAATTCAGGAAGAATCATGCGATGAAGGGAGTAGTAGTCAAGGATCATGTTTGGTCGGGTCTAGAGAGTCTGGTCACCTGAAATTGCATTAGTCGGATGGGTATGCATAACCTGTTTATATGTTTCAGTTTGTGTTACCGTACCTTATATATGCATTTATGTATATGCTTTCTCTTTGCTACCTTACGCCTCGTTATATTAAGCATGCCTTTGTTTCTATCATTTTATGATCTCTATGTCACGACTATCATTGTACCGTACATCATCTGTCATCGTTCATGTATCGCTCACTCAACCAACTATTTTTGGACTATCGCAGAGCCATGGCCGCAATGAACACTCACTCAGGACGTAACAACAATGAAGGCCCGAATGACAGTGCTGCTGGATTAGCAGACCTCCTCACTTAGATTGTTGCACACATTGATGCCAGACGACCCAATAATGGTGCGGGTACCTCGAACAACGGACAGGTATGTAGCTATAAGGCTTTCATGACATGCAAGCCAATGGAATTTCATGGAAATGAGGGCGCCATTGGACGGCTATCATGGTTCGAGAATGTTGAGTCGAAACTTAGTATCACGAAATGTGCTGAAGGGGATAAGGTTGAATTCTCTGCGGGTCTACTCCAGGGTCGAGCATTGACTTGGTGGAATAACCAGCTACAAACCAGAGGAAGAGAAGCTGCAAATGGATTATCTTCGGAAGCATTCAAGAAATTACTAACTGACGAGTACTGCAGAAAAGATGAAGTACAGATGCTAGAAGCGGAATTTTGGAACCACTTAATGGTAGGAGTAGACGTTGACAAGTACACGGCCCGTTTCCACGAGCTGACTAGGATGGTTCCTCATATGGTCTCCACTGTGGAGAAGCTGATCGATCGATATATTTGGGGATTGATCCATGAAATCAGGAGGGATGTCACTTCATCGAACCCAACCACTCTGCAAGCTGCTGTGGGCATGGCATACCGCTTGACAAATGATGTGATCAGGTCTGGTGAACTAACGAAAGGGAACGATGGAGGATGAAAGAGACAGGAAGATCAACAAAGAAGTCATGATCAAAACCAACAGGACAAGAGACAACGAGTAGTGGGAAACTACGGATTAACAACTCAAGGGCCCAGAAGATATGCAGGTCCACATCCTATGTGCACTCGATGTAACTACCACCACTCAGGAGACTGCCCAAGATGCACCAAATGAGGACAGACGGGCCACTTCATGAGAAATTGCTCAAACAGGACTGTGAACCAAGGACAAAGGCCAGCATGTTACAGTGTGGAAGCTTGGATCACCTTCGGAATACCTGTCCAAAGCTGAAAAGAACTCCCAACCAAGGACAGAATCGTCCAAACCTGGCGTTGGCAACTGAAGGCCCCCGAGATCAGAATATTGATGTTCCCCCCGCACGTGGCCGAGCTTACTTCCTAGGGAATCATTTAACCCCGCAGAACCATGACAACATGCCGGGTACATTCTTTTGAACAACCTCCTTACTTAACTACCCCTTAATCTTGAGTGCATGACTTATTTCCATTTCTTACCAAATTCACGACATTGATATAATCCGAGACCTAGCATTTTCGACCATAGTTTCCTCATCAAATTTGACCGTGATCACATACATCTGTAGAATGAACGAACTGAATCTCGAGGACGAGATTCCTTTTAAGGCTGGTAGAATGTAACAACCCAAAAATTTCCACGTCTACATTTATTTCCAAACCTCGACAATTTACTATTTACAAGTTACTATTCATCATTTACTATTCACCAATCACTATTCATCATTTCACTGTTCATCATTTTCGGAGTCGGTTTAAGATTCTTAGAAGTGTTTCAAAAATTTTACTATTCATGTGACACTATTCATCCTCGGAAGGAAAATACTATTCATGCATCATCAGTAAAGACACATCATATAGACTAGAGTAGTCTACATATCATCAGTAACATCGTCAGTATATTAGGTCATGCACGGGTTTGTGTGATTTTCATTAACGTACGTTTAATTATTTAATTAACGTTACCACTCAGTTTTTACTACTAACATATACCTAACATTCCCTACTATGATCCTAACATATTTTCATACACATTATAATGATATAAAAATTTTATTATTAATTTACCCGGTGTTTTCGTATTTACTGCTACATTTTCCGTTAGGAGCTTATAACTCCGCCGGTTTTCGATATTTCAACCCGATAACTACTCTAACACCCAATTCTTGCTAGGAATATGATTTTTCAACTTTTACAACTTCGTCATATTTTATTTCATCTTGTCACAATTTATTTCTAGTTAACTCGGTACCTGGTAACACCTAATACCCAACAAAAACTAAGCAATACTCGCACTAGGTGGACAAGGACTTTAATTAGCACACAAAATCTTCCACCCTCCCTCATTTCACGCCCCAATGCCCCCTAGGTTCAAAATAATACTTGATTACTTAGACCAAGACTTACATGATGAGGCAAAAAATGATCCGTTTTTAGGGGGTCATTTAAGCCCGAATCCGAATTTATTTGATCAAATATTGCCCTAAATCGTTCCTTTTGTGATTTTAGGTGTTTGGAGAGTGAATTCTGGAAAAGAAGCCATTTTGGACGTTTTTGGAGCATAAAAGTGAAGAAAACGGCTAAGTACCAAATTTCCATGCTGAAGATACAAGGTGACGGCGTCATGACTACCATCTTGACGGCGTCAGACATGAAGAATTAAACACCGTAGGTGGTGACGGCGTCAGAAGGCTTCATGACGGCGTCAAAGTGGCAAGAATAAAATATCGTGGGTGGTGACGGCGTCACATAGGCCGTCATGAGTAGATCAAGGCCGTCCGAGGAAGTATATGGTGGCGAGGTGACGGCGTCACATGCAACTTTTGACGCCGTCAGCCTACTTTTCCTATATATAGTTTTCTAGTTTTTTCATTAAAAAGGAGAGAAGTTTTGGTGAAACCCTAAAGACGATTTTGGTGCCTCTTTTACAGGTTTTTCAAGGGTTCCAAACCCTTGAGACCTTGCATTGTAATTGAGAAAAGTGTACTTTCAATTCAATCAATATGTCTATGTGTTGGTTGTTTATATCTTGTTCTTGTCTCAATTCTACTATGCTAGGCTAGATCTCTTTTGTGTTTGCTTAGATCTAATGAAACCTAGATGTTGATTATGTGTTGATTACTTGTCTATTCTTGTTTTGGATGAATGATATTATATGTTAGGCTTAAGAAAACTGGCAGATCTCCAAATGGTAACATGCTTGAACGTCTTAAGAAACATGAACCGAGGCGTACTAGGTCTTTATTGGTTGTATTTAATGCATGAGCCACTGTTTACAATCCCTATAGTTGTGCTGGGTCATGGTGTAGGAGGAGATAAGAGCTCATAGAGTTGGGGAGTTATGTATGCCACCCCACGAATGGTATTAAGGAATACAATCCGTCATCCATACAAGTGTAACAAGTAATTAACGTGTAAAAAATATCTAGGGAGTAGTGAAGTCTAAGTAAACACAATTTCTCCAACCACTGCTCACAACCTTAGTATAATTAGTTTAATTTCATTTTTAGTATTTTATTTTGATTGCATCTTAGTTTTGGGTTAGTTGAATAGCAACTAATTCCGCCCACTCTTCCAAAACCCGAGATTTTACTTGCTTTTATAAAAATATAAAAATACAAAAATAATCATCTCTCACCTTTAGAACTATTAATTAGGTTTTCTAATCCTAGCGACACTATTCCTAAGCTGAACGATCAATCCCCCGGTACTTGTCACTATACTATACTACAACGATCAGGTACACTGCCTGGTGGGGGTTGTAAGCTTCTCGAAATCCCTCGAGAGGTAAAGCAAGGTGCGATTCCCACGTATCAAGTTTTTGGCGCCGCAGCCCGGGGAATAGTTATTGTCTAGGTTAGGATTTCTTTTTATTAGGTCTACTTGCTAGATTCCTTTCTAGTAAGATTTTTATTTTTATTTTTAGGTCTTCTTTAGTCTATCTTATTTCTTTGTGCCTCTGTTAGTAAATTAACCTCATTGACTATTCCGTTGACCATTATGGAAAACGCGAATCCACCCCTTTCCCCTAGTGAAGTGGCTGTGTTACGTGAACAAATTGAGAGTGAGATTAGGGAGCTTAGAGAGCTTAATAGGTTGATCAAGATTGAACTCAAACATACATTTAGCGACCTAGCAACCGCCTTGTATTCAAATAAGGACATAGGGCCTAATGACTTTGTGAGTACTGTTGAGAGACTAGAAGAGAAGGAAATGGATCCGAGGCTTAACGACTACTTTAATCTATACCCCACTAAGAAGGAGATTGCATACTATAATAATCTTATTGATAACCCGCGATCTCCCTTCACCATGATTGAACCTAAGATCAAGAGAGGCGATCCTAAGAATGCTAAGATACCATGTATGATTGGATATAGGCACATTAGCAATGCCTACATTGACTTTAAATCTCCAATCAACATTATGCCCTCAACGGTTTATAATGATATAGTGAACACAAGACTTGAACCTAGAAGGGATCCCAAGTGCCCCGGTGGAGTTTGTAACTTTGTCGGGAGAGTTAAAGGTTTACGTGTTTTTGTTGGTAATTTCACTTTTGTTACCGACTTTATGATTGTGGAGGATCTTGCGAATGTCATTGATTGTCGATTATCCAATGTTGTGTTTGGCAAACCATTTGTTGAGGAGTCTAAGTTAGAATATGATGAGATAGAAGGTACGATCCGATTCGCAAGTAACACCGATAGTATCACCTATAGGATGCCCAATAGGATGAAAGAATTTCGCTTTATATCTCGTCTTGATCAGGACAACGTTGGTGCTTTTGAGGATATTGATGAGGAGGATAAGAAAAAGGGCATGGATTATGTATGGGAAAAAAGGAGTCTTTACTACAAGGATTGCTTGGCCCTTGGACCAAGGTATAAAGTTGATGAAGAATTTGCCCAAATGATTATGGGGGCGATTGAGAAAAAGGTGATTGGTTTCTACAAGGAATACTTACAATCGGAGAGTGGAACCAATAATAAAGTCACGTAGTAACCCATGACTTTGAGTCTAGCTACAAGACTCGTAAATAAAGAAAAGCGCTTCTTGGGAGGCAACCCATGTTTTGTGTGATTTTATTTGTTTGATTGTTATTTGTTTCCGTATGCATGTTTTATTTTTATTGTTGGTTAATCATGTTTCTCAACTAAAATGTGGAAATACTTTATTATGTTGTTTGGCCTAGTCTTAACTTCAACCTAAAGGTATTTTTGCAAAAGATAAGTGTAAGGGGAAACCCCAAATATGTTTTTAAGAAACAAACCGGTCATGATTCTCCACAATATTTAATGAACATGTATATTCATATTTGTTAGAGTCAAATGCTTGTATTGAGTCATAATGAAGTTTTGCAGGATTTTCCAGGAAGTAGGACAAAGTTTTTCCAGAAATTTTCCGGAAACTTAACATAAGAATTTCTGCAGGTCCATTCTGACGGCGTCAGGGTATTGCTCTTGACGGCGTCAGGAGTTAAAATCTGGAAATTTTACCGGTTTTGTTTTTCTAACGGAGTCTTATGGTTTTTGTGAATTATTAAGTTTTATAATCTCCAGGAAATTTGCAAACTTCATTCAACAAGCATTATATCTTACTTTGTTTTCTAGGATTTAGTAACTTATATAGGATGCCGCCGATTTTACGCGAGGTTGCCTTGTCTATTGTTGTCAGGATTTACAGGTTATGTATGACAAGAAGATGATTTATATTCTGGAAGGGAAGCTATGATTGTTCATTTTCTTGGAGGAAGATTTAACCTGGCCAACCTATAATCCATACCGAGCGAATCAGGGGAGTATTTGATTTCATTCTCTTTACCTCTTAACTTTTACATTCTTTACTTGAACATTGGGGACAATGTTCATCCTAAGTGTAAGGGGAGGGTAAAAAGATGATACCTTACATATGCACTTTCGCTTGAGTTTGTTTTGTTTGATAGTAGATGTGTAATAAAACTATGAGAAATACTTGTTAGTGTAATTTTAGCGCCAAATTTAAAATTTTTTACAACATTTAGGAGTGAAACTTTAGCCATAGCTAGCGTCTCATGGATAGGAGGTTGTATGACTAGCACATAACCGTATATTCAGAAAAATTTTCCACCCAAAAATGTGAGGTTCGCCTTTAGATTTGATAGGAAAAGCATTCATTATTGGTGCTTATGAGTGTACCGGTAGCATTTAGATTCTAGAACTTGCGTTAGTGATGCATCCCGAGACCGCTAGTGAGACTACATTCGTGTGGTAGGATTTACTACATGATAAGAGGCATTAGGATCACCCTTGTGTTAAACCCGTATCATAATTACTTGACCATTTAAGTCATATTACTTGGCTAGTTAAGTCAACTAATTTTTCCCACACCCTTTGCGTTGTACTCATTTTTAGTACACGATACCCCTAGTACACCCCTCCGAGCCTATCTTTTCGTTTCTAACTTTAAGCATCTTACTTAAAGGAAGAATTTGTTACACCCCACTTAAATGTACAACCAAATCGCCTTAGCCTTCCGTGTATGCGCTCATCTTTAGTGCATTATTGTTATTTGTTAAACCCTAAGTTAACTTTCTAATTGATTACATGATTGCTAAGTCGAGTCATATCATTGTACATATTGTTTTGGGACGATTGGGACTCATGGGTAAGTACTTATTTTATGGAGTAATGGGGAAGAACATAATATTATTACCCCCATATGTACGTTAATCTTAAAAGTGCTCCAAGTGTTTTGATTTTCTTAATTCGAGTCATTAGATTAGTTAATTGTAAAGTATGTAAAGATTCAAGTGTAAGGGGAATGCTCAAACCCCTATGATGTATTATTTTGGATGGTAGGGTAAGAGTGTATGCAAAAAAAAAAAAAAAAAAAAAAAAAAAAAAAAAAAAAATCAAGAAAAAAGAAAAAAAAAAGAAAAAGAGAAAAAAAACATACGGACTACCATCCCGTTTTCATTCTATGTTCATTTTATGTTTTTGTTATTTTTCATTTATTAGCTTAAGTCGAGTCTAGTCTTGGCTTAGCAACGCCATCTTGTACATGTAATTAACCAAGATTGTTAACTCGCCACCAGTAAAATTTCCTTTATCCAACAAAACCGTGTAATTCATATCCTTACACCTAACGTTATAACCCTTTAAAAGACCTCTTTGATAGTTTATCCTAGGTGCTTACGCCATATGGTGGAGGTTTGATCCTTTCCCAAGCCTATGGTAATCTATTTTGCTATGACAGGTAGTGAGAGATATCTTCCATTTCCATAATGTTATATTACTTTATTACACCCGAGAGATGTGAGTATCTAAACACTATTTGTGAGGTGCTTGTATATGACCTCCGTGCTTGTCTATTGGTCTTTAGTGGAACGATTATTTGTTGTAATTACTTTTATATTAGTGTTAAATGACCCCTAACTTGTCTTTCGAGTAGAATAAAAGCGCATTTGCTTGAGGACAAGTAAATCTCAAGTGTAAGGGTATATGATGAGGCGAAAAATGATCCGTTTTTAGGGGGTCATTTAAGCCCGAATCCGAATTTATTTGATCAAATATTGCCCTAAATCGTTCCTTTTGTGATTTTAGGTGTTTGGAGAGTGAATTCTGGAAAAGAAGCCATTTTGGACGTTTTTGGAGCATAAAAGTGAAGAAAACGGCTAAGTACCAAATTTCCATGCTGAAGATACAAGGTGACGGCGTCAAGACTACCATCTTGACGGCATCAGACATGAAGAATTAAACACCGTAGGTGGTGACGGCGTCAGAAGGCTTCATGACGGCGTCAAAGTGGCAAGAATAAAATACCGTGGGTGGTGACGGCGTCACATAGGCCGTCATGAGTGGATCAAGGCCGTCCGAGGAAGTATATGGCGGCGAGGTGACGGCGTCACATGCAACTCTTGACGCCGTCAGCCTACTTTTCCTATATATAGTTTTCTAGTTTTTTCATTAAAAAGGAGAGAAGTTTTGGTGAAACCCTAAAGACGATTTTGGTGCCTCTTTTACAGGTTTTTCAAGGGTTCCAAACCCTTGAGACCTTGCATTGTAATTGAGATAAGTGTACTTTCAATTCAATCAATATGTCTATGTGTTGGTTGTTTATATCTTGTTCTTGTCTCAATTCTACTATGCTAGGCTAGATCTCTTTTCTGTTTGCTTAGATCTAATGAAACCTAGATGTTGATTACTTGTCTATTCTTGTTTTGGATGAATGATATTATATGTTAGGCTTAAGAAAACTGGCAGATCTCCAAATGGTAACATGCTTGAACGTCTTAAGAAACATGAACCGAGGCGTACTAGGTCTTTATTGGTTGTATTTAATGCATGAGCCACTGTTTACAATCCCTATAGTTGTGATGGGTCATGGTGTAGGAGGAGATAAGAGCTCATAGAGTTGGGGAGTTATGTATGCCACCCCACGAATGGTATTAAGGAATACAATCCGTCATCCATACAAGTGTAACAAGTAATTAACGTGTAAAAAATATCTAGGGAGTAGTGAAGTCTAAGTAAACACAATTTCTCCAACCACTGCTCACAACCTTAGTATAATTCGTTTAATTTCATTTTTAGTATTTTATTTTGATTGCATCTTAGTTTTGGGTTAGTTGAATAGCAACTAATTCCGCCCACTCTTCCAAAACCCGAGATTTTACTTGCTTTTATAAAAATATAAAAATACAAAAATAATCATCTCTCACCTTTATAACTATTAATTAGGTTTTCTAATCCTAGCGACACTATTCCTAAGCTGAACGATCAATCCCCCGGTACTTGTCACTATACTATACTACAACGATCAGGTACACTGCCTGGTGGGGGTTGTAAGCTTCTCGAAATCCCTCGAGAGGTAAAGCAAGGTGCGATTCCCACGCATCATTACACTAAATATATCTACACCTTTACTTGCCATATTACAACTAACTAGAAAAAAAACTCATCTTTCTTCCTCCCATTGTGTATTTTCTGCCAACAACAACAAACCAAGAAGAAACCATCAATTTTTGAAGTTCAAGTTATAATCAAGTCCTATTTGTATTCCTAGTTAGGGTTTTGAAATAAAAACCCCAAGGATACTTAAGTATTTTTCTCCAAAACTCATCAAATCTTCAAGTAAGCTTCAAGTAAACATTTTCTAATTTTCATACTTCCTTTAATTATATTTTGATGTTTTAGTAACTAGATATGCAAATAAATATGTTATACATTCCACTTGTTACACATTTTCTTTATAAATGATAGATTTAAGGATTTTTACTTACAATCTCATGAAATCCACCAAGATTGGTGATGTTTAGGACCCCATGACACCCTAAGAAGGTGTATGGTAGGATTGAGTACTTGTGGAGTTGATTAAAAGTGGTTTGATTAAGTTTGGAACAAGTTTTGAGCCCTAGAAATGATTTTAAACCATATACTAAAACCTTCTGTCCATAATTGAAAAATCCATAAAGATCAAGGGTTCAGGGGTAATTTTTTACCAAAGATTCAGAAAATACTTTCAAAAACGAAACCGTGGCCGCTTGAACAGGTAAAAACGGACTTACGACGAGAAAGTTATGATTTTTCCAAGTTTAGCGACGAAAAACTATTTTTTGAAAATTTACGTGTTGTATGCCGAGATTCGACGGACAAAACGAGACGTTAGACGTGGCCTAGAGGAGCCAACCTACTGAAAATGTTTTAGTACATGTTAATACAAAACCGTGGATATAAAGAACTTAGAAAACGAGCTTATAACGACCAAGATATACACGTTTGAAACCCGATGAAACTTATATATTTTGGCAGCCACTATATGAAATATATTCTAAGTGTTAAAAACTATATTTTTCAAGTAACTACTATGAAGAGCCGTATTTCTTACCCATCGAGGCGCGTATGATCAAAATTTATGTAACACGACAATTAGATATCATTGCAAGGTTTTCAAAAACGCCGAGTTTAAACACTAACACTTAATGCACAATATTTCACGACTAGTTTTGCGAGACCAAATTGGACGTATTTTCTCAAGTTAAGAAAAATATTAAGCTACGACGAAAACACTATATTTACCAATAGAGCACCTAACAAGGATCGTGGAGTACCATTTCAACATACTTACTTGAAAAGTAGTTATAACTTAACGAGACGTCAAAAATGTATTTTTCGACGATAAAACGTTATTTTCAAAAACTAACAAGTGGTATCGATAACATACGTACTTGCATATATAGCATTGTATCATTGCTTACCTTAGATCATATCATTCATATTAGGTTGCGGCTAGAGTACGCGCCTTATTTCAGTTCATACATTTTGTCATCATATCGCTTGTAACAGGTGAGTATTCACGAACCCCTTTTTCTAACTATTTTAATCGTTTTGGGGTGGATGAATGAATTATACTTGAACTGAATTGATTGTTAATTATTGAACTCTTTTGACCTAAACTTTTGAACTTAAATCAAACTCTCGAACTTTATTGCGAACTTATGACTTGCTTTGAACTTAATGAACCGTATGTGCTATGACCTAAAGTCTCACCTTATTGGTGGAGTGTTCTAGACCTAAAGTCTTGCCTTATTGGTGGAGCGTGCGAAGTCTCCCATGTTCGGAGCGTTCTTAATCGTATATAATAGTTGTATGATGTACTGTTCGTACATTCGCATTGTTCGTCACCTATTAGTAGTATGGATAGCGCTATTAGAGGTCGGCCAACCTCTCGTTCACTATGTTACGGGACGCATATTATTTAATTAGGGGCTTTGCCTGGCATACATTTTTATATACGTGGTGCTTATATTGTGACTTATTATGACCGCGTGTGCTTGACTACAAAACATAATACTTCACATGCAAGAGGTTGTGAACACACAGGTTGCGAATTTTGTATGGGCGGGATTTGCAACTGAGTGGATTTACAATGCCTTTGCCTTGTGAACTTTCTTAAATGGTTTTTCAGATTATATAAAACGTGTGTGCTCACCAACTATTTTCATAGTTGACCCGTTTTCTCTCATGCATTTCAGGTGATCGTCAGTAAGCTTTTCTTCAAGGTCTTTGCATAATGAAGTTTTCACATGTCACTACTGATCATTATGTACTAAAATGCTATCTTTTGGAAACCAAACTTTATATTTTAAATTGCCAATGTCGGCTATAACAATGTTGTAATGATATACTTTTCCTTTAATGTAAATTATGGTATTGTTCTATATCTCTTTTGCGAAGTATATTGATTTCGTCGCACCTCGCGTTTCCGACTTCAGCGGGGTGTGACATTTTATTTGCTAAACATTGTAAAAACAAATGTCCCGTGTATATCAATAATAAAGTCAATATTGGTTGATTTGTTAATACTTTTTTAAGGTTTATATCTGGTACAATCATCTAAAAATCACATTCGGAATTAACAAATCTAGGCGTGGTGCATAAGGCATGAACGTAGCGAAGGAAGCGACATGTTGTGTGGGTAATGACATGATGAGATGAGGGTGTGGTGGTCCTTAATCGTAAGTCATCAATGTATGAAGTTGCACTTGCACATGTACTTTAATACACATACACATAAACACATAACGTTTGTTTAGCAAAAGCAATGACGAAGCTCGAAAGTTATATGTAGAAAAGCCAAAAATACTCAAAATATGTTATGAAAAGGTCAAATTGGAAAACATCAAAAAAATACTCATGAAAATATTATATACAGTAGTTGGCTAAAGTCTAGGGGGTTACCACCTTCGCTTGTCCCTTCTAATCTCCTCTAATCTCCGCTTTTAGGAAAAATAATGTTATTGAAACTGAAGATAAAATTGTAGATGAAGTTGAAAAAGAGATTATGAAAAAATATTTTTTTATAAGCTACATGAAGTATTATTTGGTTTTTAAGGAGCATATGAGAACTTTTTTTTGTTTTGTTTTTACTTTTATAGTCACTTAAAAGTTTTTCTACCACACAAATTTTATATTTTAAGTAGTTTATTTTATGAATTTCTCAATGATCTCGTCTATCTGATAGTTAAACTTAGGAATGAGCGCGGTACTGGTCCTGTATCGAATTAATAGTACCGATTTTTTCCCGAGTATAAATTATTGGTACTGGTATCGTACCGAACGGGATTTGGATACCGGTATCAGTATCGGGAAATTGGGTTTTCCCCATTTTTTTTTCGGGAATTTCTCGATTTGGTACATGTCCCGTACCGAATTAGTGGTTTCGATTTTTTTTTACCTTATTTCGTAGTCCCGGTATCGTACCATATATCGGGAATCAATACAATTTAGGTTCGGTTTCGAGATTCAGGTCGAAATGCTCATCCCGAGTTAAACTTAAACTTTTTTATTCTTAGATGTTTAGGTTTTTGCTTAAACCATCAATGATTTGATATTGAAGTTGAATGGGGTCGTTTAAAGGGGGTTAAATTAACATTACTGTGTTTTATAGGGTTGATTAGGAAAATTAGAGTTGTATTGTGGGAAGAGTTTCCTTAAATCAAATTAGGAAAGTAGATACTGTAACTTTCTCCTAAAATAATTATCTTTATCATTTTATCCTTATTGATCGATCATGTCAACGACCATCCATGGATTTCATCTATTTACTGTTAAGGAATACTCTCGACTTCAAGTAATGGATGTAGGAAGTCATATATCTTCTGACGCTTTCACAGTCGGTGGACATGATTGGGAAATTTATTTTTATCCTAATGGTAAAGACGGGAGGGATGATAGTGATTTCGTTTCGGTGTTCTTAGGTTTGATTAATCATGATGATACGAATGTGGAAGCTTCGTTTGAATGCATCTTGCTGGATCAGAATGGAAACGGGAAACACTATGCTAAAAAGTAGCCTTAATAATCGTTATACAAGACATGACCGAATTTGGTATGTGTAACTACAAAATCTGACTTTTTTTTTTTTTTTTTAGAACGGCAAATAACTGCCTCACAATATACAACCACAAGCTATCTCACATGTCCTAAGCATGACTTGAAAGATGTATTGTTATATGTTTAGATAATCTAGATAGTGTCATATATAAGCTGTATATTTCAAGCAATTAATTAAGCTAGTTTAATGCTGTAGGCGACTTGTCTCACTATATCACAATTTTCGCAAGTTAGACTGTATAGATAGTTCTTTTTATGTTTTCCCCGTTAACTTTGTCAATGTGCCGGAGATGCTACAAATTGAAATGCTCTATTCTTTTGTCTTGTGGGCGAGTTTATATCGTATATCATTTGCTCCTCATCCAATTATTTTCGACTCTATTCCTTTTAGGGGTTTCACGCAGTTTCTGATAAAGATACCTTTCGCGTTAAACAATTATTTAAAGGATGATTCACTATCATTTTGTTGTATGGTTTCGGTTGATCGAAGCTGCATCAGAACCAAAAAAATTACTATCATTCCACCACCACCTGAAATGGAGAAAGATTTAAAGTGTTTGTTGGACAGTGAAATAGGTAGTGATATTGTTTTTCGTGTTGAAGACGTTACTTTCAAAGCTCATAAGGTGATTCTTGCTGCCCGCTCTCCTGTGTTTAAAGCACACTTCTATGGGCTGGTTGGAAACCCTGCTAATTTGGATGAAGTAGAGTTGCTGGATATCAAACCATCAGTTTTCAAGGTAATAGAAGATATCCATCATAAAAGTCTTTATACTTGATGGTATCATTTCATGCATTGATGGTATCATTTGAGATTGTGTTTTGTAGGCTATGCTTTTGTTTATATACACTGAGAAGCTTCCTGATTCACAAGTAAGTATGGGCTCAATGTCAAACATGATTCAGAATCTGATGGTTGCTGCTGATCGTTTTGGTCTAGATCGGTTAAAACAATTGTGTGAAGCGAAGTTGTGTGAAGA
The DNA here is from genome assembly GCA_030686995.1 of Artemisia argyi. NCBI lineage: Eukaryota > Viridiplantae > Streptophyta > Magnoliopsida > Asterales > Asteraceae > Artemisia > Artemisia argyi. The sequence continues at coordinate 181,241,985 of CM060705.1, forward strand.
ATTAAATGTGGATGTAGTGGCAACAACTCTTTCTTTAGCCCATGATCACCATTGTTCTCGGCTTAAAACGATCTGTATGGATTTTGCTGTAGCGAATTTGCGAGGTATGTATTTTGTTTTTGTAGATTCATGTTTATCTTAAGTATTCGTTGCACTAGTTATTAGAATTTGACCATTACTAGCGACATTGCAATTGAAACTTCTAAGGTTAAAGCAATGACCCTAAGAGAATTTTTCGTAGAATGCACTTATAATACACTGGAGAGGTGGATTTGTAAATAGAATAGTAGATAGTATGGGCCTTTTTTTTTCTAATTTTTCTTTAACGGCAATTTTAACTCACAATGTTTATACCACAAGTCTATCTCACATGTCCCAAGCAGGACTTGAACCCACAACCACTGAGGACCTTCTCACACAATATGAGGTAGCCCTTTGGTAGATAGTATGGGCTTTTATATCATATTTTAGAGAATAGGCATATTTTTGGAAGACTCTAGTTAAACAATCAAAATACTGGAATAAAGGAAGCACACTTTTGGAAGTAATAAAACTTGGCTTATGTAGCTAGTTTCGAGGGCTAAAATACTATCTTTGGACATTCAGTTGCTAAAGGACTCGAACGATTATTGAGAACTTGTTGAATTGATTTATGATGAGATTACATGTTGTGTTTGTAGCGGTGATCCAAACAGAGGGGTACAAAAATGTAGAAAAGTCATGCCCTATATTGCTATTAGAGCTTCTTCCAAAGATTGCAGAGCTTCTTCAAAAGACCGCCTCAGAGAGTTAAGGAATATAGCTTCTCATTCTAATCGACTATGGCTGGCCCATGAATTTTGGTCCTGGGTAGCACATTGTAATTAGCGACTCATTTTTGAATTTTGTTTGGAGTTATGTCTGGATTCGGATTATCATTTCTAGTGTTAATGGCTTGCACCATATTGATCCTAACAGTGGCTTATCAATATTTCTTAAATAGCTAGACATCTTGGAGCAGGTTATGGTTTGTCACTTTGTCACAACCTCTTCCTATACATGCTTCTTATTGTTATCAGATAACTACAACACTAGAAGGCAAATGCAATATTGAGGCAAGATTAGACTAACCTTGCTGCTAGTGATAAATGATCTGCAGAAACAAAATTGAATTGTTTTATCGGAGATGATAGATTAGAATTTCAAAATCTTGATTAGAAAGCCCAACTCTTATACATGACAAAGTATAAAGATTATTTAAGAGATAAACTTAAAGATGATAATCAAACTTTTTAGCCACCGTTGACAAATACTTGAGATCATCTGAAACATATGCATATCAAGTGTTCAATCATCTTTAATATGTTGAATTGTTGTTGTCTTACTGTTACAGTTCCATGTATTTTGAAAGTGATACGATGTTGATTTAGCTTCATCTTTTATATACTCCCTCCGTCCATATTAAATGTCCACTTTTGACTTCAACTTTGATCTTAAATATTTTTGTTTGTATTTTATGATACTTGATAAAAATTGTGTCAATGAAAAGTATATTTAAAAATATTTATGGTCAAAGTTAATAAAAATATTTATGATCAAAGTTAATAAAACAAGACTTTGAAAATTCAAAGGTGACATTTAATATGGGCCGGAGGTAGTAATAAAACAAAACCCCGGATTTTTCCATTTCAAAAAAATAGATTCATACCTTATTTAATAATAATTTTATTTAAAAAAAATATTATTTTGTAACATTTTATATTTATCCATAACACAAGTAGAAAATAAATACAAAAAATATAGATAAGATGCAATTAATAATAGGATTAAAATTTTTAAATAATTATCTTTAATAATAAAATTATAATTAAACTTCATAAATCAAACAAAACAAAGATTAAATTATTTGTTTTTTAATAAATAAAAATATATGATTCAAAAATTTTTAAAAAAAACCCGCGCGTGCGCGAGTATTATAACTAGTTGTAATATATAACAATTGATTTTTCATGCAGCAGAACCTTTCTTTAAAGCTAAAAAGTTGGACTTTACAGTTTGGGCTTACAAAAATCTAAGCCCATATAGAATAACTTAAGCTTCAAGCCCAAATAGAATAAACATTATATAACACCCTCTGCTTGATTTATTCAAGAGGCTGTCTCAAAATCAAATAATCCCTAAAAAATTGGATAATCACCGATTTACATATCACCCAATCAATCATTCCCTGAACCCTAACCCTTGACAAAATCTCCAACCTCATAAAAAACACGCATATGAAGAGCAATAGTAGCAATAACAATATGGTAGCTGGTAAGAACCGGACCTTAAAAGTTGACCCGAATCTACCACGGTCAGTGTGTCAGAACTGCCGTCGTAGTCTTTCAAAAACCGGGGTTGATTCGCATCCTGATAAGTTGTTTCGATCAGGAATGCATGGGTCTTCCATGCATGGAGCAGGCAGTGTGCATGGCACTCGCATGGACCAGTCATATGTTGTGTTGCCAAAACAAAGGAACCTTCCTCCTCGTCCGAATCAATCTGGAAAGGCTATGGAAGAATCGTTTGTGGTATTGCCTCCACCTGCTGCCTCGGTGTACAAGTCTGAGCCCGCATCAAATAATTCAGGGTTTCACTCAACCATAACTGTCTTGAAGCGTGCATGTGAGATTGTCACAACCCAAACGCACGTTGAGCAGCCTTTATGCCTCGAGTGCATGAGGGTGTTATCTGATGAGCTTGATAAGGAGGTTGAAGATGTAAATAGGGATATAAAGGCATACGAAGCTTGTCTACAACGACTGGAGGGTGAGCCGAGGAATGTGCTTAGTGACGCTGACTTTTTGAGGGAAAAAATTAAGTTAGAAGAAGAAGAACGTAAACTTGAAGCAGCGATTAAAGAAACTGAAGAACAGTGCAGTGAAGTAACTAGCGAATTGAAGGAACTTGAGATAAAATCTAACCGCTTTAAAGAGTTGGAGGAACGGTATTGGCATGAGTTCAATAATTTCCAGTTTCAGTTAATATTTCATCAGGAAAAGAGCGATGAGATATTGGCCAAAACTGAAGTTTCAGAAGCACAGTTTGAACTCCTCAACAAGACGAATGTTCTCAAAGACGCCTTTCCAATTTCGTATGATGGAGAATTTGGAACAATTAACAATATTAGGCTTGGAAGGCTCCCTGAAATTGAGTTTTATTGGGAGGAGACAAATGCTGCATGGGGTCAAGCTTGCCGTCTGCTCGACACAATGGCTCAATATTTCATGCCAGAATTCCAATCCCGAATAAAAATTCTTCCAGCGGGAAGTTATCCTCGGATTATGGATAGAAGCAGTAACAATACCTATGAGTTGTTTGGTCCAGTAAATGAGTTTTGGAGCACTGAATATGACAAGGCAATGATACTGTTCTTGGCATGTCTGAAAGACTTTTCAGAATTTGCAAACAACAAAGACAAAGAAAACAACAAACCACAGGAGGAACGTTTTAAGCTTCCTTACAAGATCGAGATCGACAAAGTAGGAAACTATACAATCATGCAGAGCTTCAACAAACCGGAGAACTGGACCAAAGCTCTTAAGTACACCCTGAACAATTTGAAATGGGCACTCTATTGGTTTGATGCTAACACAACTAGTATTGAGGATGAGGATGAGGATGAGGATGAGGATTAGCTTTGTTTGTATCGGGCCAAGCCCGTTTGATCATTTAGCATTATTTATATTATACTCAAATTCATTATTCAGTGATAAGGATTATACAAGTTTACGGTACTCTGGCTATATAAGCAACAAACAATGTGTGGTTTATGTCTCTGATGTACGTCTTCTAGCATATTTTTTGTTAACTATTACATGCTTCATTATTTATCATTTTTATTACTGTACTTCTTATTTTAAAATTATGGAGATGCAAAGTTTATAACCTAACATTCTTTTACTAATATTTAGAGATAAATCAATGAGAAAAACCCGTAACTAGTTGTGTATAACAATTGATTTTTCATGCATAGAAAATGTAGATAAACAACTTGCAGTACCTTTTTGAAAGCTAATTGTGTCATTGTGAGCTGAAAAAGTTGGACTTATACAGTTTGAGCTTACAAAAATATTAGCCCATGTAGTATAACTTCTTTAAAAGCTTCAAGCCCAAATAGAATAAACATTACTCAACACCCTCGTTTTCGAAAGAAAGATAAAATCGAAGTTATACTTATATAAATGGTTGAAAGTTGTTCATCCTTAAATGTTATGAGCTAAACCTCTCACTTTTGTACTGTTTGATTAGATACAATATATAGGACAATTTCTATTAGGATATATTTAACCTTAGAACACAAGGTGCAATTGCTCAAAGATACTCGCCACTCCAACGTGGAGCTCCTCATGGCTAGCCACTGCACCAGGTGAACCTCCTCAAAGCTCCTCAAGTTCGGGTTGCTCGTCTGCACGACGAAGCAACATAACTGACATTTTTTTTAAGTGAAAAATAAAATAAAGTTGTAAGTGGTGGGCCCCAAATGAAGAGCTAAGGTTGGTCACTGCACCTAGTGCTCTTACCCCTCATAGAAAAACACATTAAACCGTAAACGATATGGCAAGTTTTTGTCTGTTAACTTGAGCCGATCTTTGTTGTAGCAATATATTCATTGAGCTCAACTTGAATATGAAGAATAGACAGTTTGAGTTAAGCTCGATTCAACTCGGTTACATCCTACTGGGACTAATTGTTCCATCCAAAAACGAAAGTACGAAACTTTGGCTATGCCTCTTTGTTCCACTTGATAACATGCTTTAGTAGCACTTCTAAGACTTTTAAAACAGAAGATTAATGATTATTAATCATAACAATACTTGAACTATACAAATAGAGATGATTACACCTCTTTTAATAAAACACTGACTTTCCAAAATGACCTTAAGCCCAACTCAAAAGATGTCTAAAACTGACATTATTTTGGGTTTTAATAGTAGTAGCTAACTTGAGACATAATATTACAAAATTCACGAGATTGGGGCAGTCCAAAGTTGTGCATTTTTGACCTTTGAAACACTCTCCAACACCTCAAATGGAACAATGTCTCCCATTACTATCACCATCTTGGTTTCCAAGTCCACTTGGTAGGATGTCACTCCTGTTTTTCATTACCAATACAATTGTTTATTATTGGGACAATCAATCATCATAAATTATGTTATCATATGAAAAGCTATATTTTATAATGGAAAGTTGAATTGTTACCTTCCATCTTGGAGATGTGTCTTTGGACCTTCCTTGCACAACCATTACAATGCATGGACACCCTTAGTACCACCATCTATACATGATCAAAAAATGAGAATAATAAAACTTAATGCAAAACTAGTTCACAAACTTGTATATTATCTGAACGAAAACATTAATCTCACCCAACGGTCATGAGATTAATGTTCTCAGTCAGGTGTTTGTGGTTCAAGTCTCGCTAGACACAAATGCGAGGTATGTGACACTGTGTACTTTAAGGGTGTGTGTGAGAGGTTGTCTTTCTAAAATGAACTTAAAATAAGCATATACCATAGTTTATCAAGTTTCATCGTGAGACTACAAATTTTGATGCCAAACATCTATTTGATAGCATTCGGAAAGGCGTATATATAAAACTAAAAACTGAAATTTTATATGGTTTCCATAACAAAACGACTAGTTGACACTCAAAAGAGATCATACAGAAACGAAGTAAGTCGAACTGCCAATATAGAATAAGCTAGAAAACCGAGCTTATACGTTAAATGAAACATTTTCCTAATAAAGTTGCACTTCACATGTGCTAGAGACTTCATAGATGCTTTATAGATCGTACATGTTACGTTTAAAGAAGACATATTTCTGAACGAATACGAAGTTCAAGAAAATACCTTTGGCTTTAGGAAGAAGGCAAGAGTCTGAGGTTTATCTGATGCATCTTTGGACTGATCGACAAGAGGTTCGGTCTCAAACTCGTAATTATCTTGGATTCCAAAATTGTTAACGCAACAAAGACAAGAACTTGCACCACCATTTGATAGACACAAACTGTCTAAAAACCTTCCAATACTCATCATCTTTTTTCCCATTTCTTTAAACCAAGATATGATAAGACAAGATTTAAGGTAACTATACACTTATATACTATAAAATTATATTGGGAATGACAAGAAATTGTGGGGAGAAAATGGGTCAAGACCCAAGTTTCAAGAGTAGATCGTGCTTGTGTATGTGTTTGGGAATGCAATGTTTGAAAAACGGTGTTCTTTTATAGCTATAAAATATGGTGTATTTTACAAGTAGATTTTGTCATGTGATGAGGTACAAAAGACAAGTAAGTGAGCATAGTTTCATGTGGTTATATGCTTTAAGAAATTATAATTGGAGCAAAAGTTTATAATCAATCTTGCATATCTCACATGACCAAGTTGTAAAGAAACCCAAAGAGACAAGTGCCAAAGCCTAGCTTCATAAAACATGTGATGTTCATAGGCTATGTTTGGCGACACGTAGCAGTAGCAGTAGCACAGTAGCAGTAAAGCTGTAAACAGTAAGCAGTAGTTGTTTATTTAAAAAACATGTTTGGTAACATAGCTGTAGTAGTAATTATAAAGTGTAAAATTACGAAAAAGGTCATATACACATTAAAATAAAATAAATGATTAAACAAATGGGGGTATATATATATATATATATATATATATGTAATTTCAGTATCTAAACGCTTGAAGCAATTCTGGAAAGCTCATTCAAGAAGCATTTCATTTTGAAGCGGTTAGGATAGTTTCAACCGCTATTAGAGAAGTTGCCAAATAAGCTTTTCATCTAAATGCTTACCGTTTACCGCTTGTCGCTCCTAAACGCTTCCTTACCGCTTGTTGCCAAACATGACCATAAGCTAGCTAGGACAGTAATGGGTGTTTACGAAGTATTTCACTGACTTATGTCAAGGTTCCAAATATCTGATAAAATTGAAACGATACAGAGAATATTATTATGGCCCATGCGCAATGATAACACGTTAAAATCAAGAAATGGTCCAAAAAGATATGATGTTTGAACTTAGAACGGTAATTTTATCACATTTAAACAATTAAGCTCAAGAAAAATCAAACGTAAAAAGTTTAAGGGTGCTATACCTTTCGTTTTGTCAAGGGTTTCGAGTTAAACTCACTCTTCTAAGGAGGACTTAGTTACCAACTTAAGATTATTCAAAAACTGGGAAGAGTCTAATTAAACAAATCATCATATATCAGATTATGCAGATATTGTAATCTGAAATTTCCATTTATAGATCAATAGGCATGCATGTGCGAAGATAATCTTATGAAACTTGTATGGGAGTTTTTAGCTATAAAAATTGACATACCAACGTGATTTAGTTCTAGAATGTGAAAAATATTTTCCCACTGAAACCAATTATTTGAAATGCCCCTATGGGCCATGAGAGGTCTCATCAATGTCATACTCATAACATCAAGTTCAATTATTTCCTCGTGATTAATGTTCGATTAAACTCTAACCATTTAACGATCATGATATGGTTAGGGCATTGTAGCTGAGGTGGCATATCAACAAGATATTTATAACATGGTAACTCTAATCCCGTATGTGTTAGAAGTATAATGAAGCTTAATGGAAGTCACTACGACTAAAGGGTGACCAAATGGTAAAATGATCGTCATTATTATTACTAAAACTAGTTATAATACACGTGCACGCACGAGGTTTTGACATAAAATTTAATTATAATGTTTTTTTCTTTGAGTAATTGTTAATTTAAGGTAAATGTGCTAAAAGCTGAACCTTTATACTACATCCGTCTCAAAATAAGTGTCTAGTTTAAATTTTCATAGTTAATTTGATTCAACTTTAACCTTAACTATTTCAGTTGATGTTATATATCCAAATCAAATTCAAATTCAAAAGAATAGTATTACAATGGGTTGTTTAATGATTCAGATTATATTAGAAGGTACATAAGTTACTTTGCAACGCATAATCTTTTTTCAAGTGTGATATATAAGCATCCCCCATATCATATGAAGAAGGGAAGTGGTTGGCAGCACTCTCAATTTTTATTAGGACACTCCACATTATACAATAAACAGTTGTACCTTTAGTATAAGCTGTTTTAACTGCTTGTACCGTGACTGTCCCGATAAAAAAACGAAAGTGTGCCAATCACTTCCGTATAAAGAACAACACTCCATTATGCTCCAATCAAATAGTTGTTTATAAGGATATACACAATTTACCCGTAGAGTAAATATTCGACGTGAAGTCTCTTTGCAGCTCAGATAGTCACCATAGAATGAGTTTATAATTGCAAATATACTCATTGTGTTACACCCAATTTGTATTTAAAAAAAATATATATCTCATGTATGCCATTGAATCTTTGTGTCAAATCTTATAGAGTTTGCATCCAAGACCTACGAAATTATGAAAACATGTCGAAACTCACTTGACAACATTAGTGACCCCTAATAATTAGTTAACTTAAAGTATACAAAAACACTAAAAACTTATTTATACAAACTCCATTTACAACTATTAATAGAGGGAGATTCTTACTTGAGATCATTATAACACATACAGAAAGCATACCAATCACCACTTTATTATGCCCGAATGCTATAAGAATCAAAACTTCAACATAATCTACCATTAAGTTGAACAAATTTCACAACTTTATCAACTAAACAATACAAAAGACCCACAAAAACAAAACTTCAACAAAACACAAAGTCAAATTTAACAAACTTTATCAGCTAAACCCGACACCAAAAGTTCATTAAAAAAAATAATAAATAAATAAATAAAAACTGAACTTAAACCTAATCTCAGTCATTAATACATTTTTAAGCTTAAACATCGACAACTGTATACGTTTTTGTACGGTTTTATACGTTTTAATATTCGTTTTTGATTCTCGAATCGGTTTGATTTTAGGAAGGTATGGTTTGATTCGGGTTATAGAAGATGGATGCGATTTATATGTCTGGTGATATTGGATATTCATGAATTAAAACATAAACATTTGTTCATCACTGCAATACATCATGAATATCCAATCTCATGAATTGAAAGAACGAATGTTTAGGCTTTGTTATGTGGAGTAGAAGAGAAGAGAGGAATGGAAAAACTGATTCTTATGTTGGTTAAAATTTGTGGACTCTGTTTTTCAAAAATGTTTTCAGGATATCCGTATATAAACTTTAAATAATAAGTACATGAGTCGTTGATATTTATATTACCGTTAATAATAATTTAGCCGTATTTAATATTCAAATCCGTGTACACATAGATTAAATTTTTAAATAGGATAACATGAGTCCTTATTTAACGTACATAGTAAAAAAATATTTGAATGGATGAAAGTTTAAAACAAATATTTGTTTTTAAAATATTTAACGTATATTAAACTTAATTCGTATATTTGTAGAATTTTGTAAGTTTAATGGATGAAAGTCTCAAGCCAGTACTAATACTCATGTAATTGTAAACAAAGTTCATATTATAGAGTGTAGGGATTATACAGTGTAAGGGGTTATTTTTTTATTATCTAAAGTTATAAAAAAACATGGAGATTTATAATTTTACACTTAACCCCATATAATATATTTAAAATTCAACCACTAATGTTTATTAATTACCCCCTCTTTTTTTAAGTTTTTATTTTCATAAATTTGACACATATATTTTTATATGTTTTTTTCCTCAATCAAATTCTCCACCAAATTTATTAAAGTTTGACCAAAATCAATTCAATTTTGACTTTTTATTGGCCAATCACGTCGCTCGATTTTGCTTATGTGGCAAAATCGAGCTCTCCTATTGGCCTAATTTTTTTTACATTGAGAAGGGATTTACAAAAACACTCCGAAATGATGTAATTCTTTTATTATATAAAAGATGTGATAAGTTGTTCACGTCTCATTTGATACAAACAACTTTAAAATAACAACGACAACTTATTGGAAGGAAAGGCTTTACCCGGTCGGAATTTGTGTGACGATAGACGCAAACCCTATAATTAGCCGGTCAGAAAAATGAAAACCAAAATTAAAAATAAAAATTATTTCAATAAATGTTTAGGTTAATACACACGAACAAAGCTTAATGTTTGACACTACTCTAAGTTTATAAAAGCGATACATATAATAGATTTTAAGTGCTTATTTGAAACTTAATAAGTGACGGAACCAAGAGTCCCGAAGAGTCTCTAGACACGTATGAAAAATTATTAGTCGACATATTTTATATGGGCTATACCCATATTATTAGTTTCTAGAATAATCCTTAAGTAATTTTATATTGTTTTATGAAATGAATGTCATTTCATAAAACAATATTTACAATATATAATCACTTTAAGGATTATTCTAGAAACTAATAACATGGCTAACCCCATATAAAATATGTCGACTAACAAAAATTTGCGGTATAGTCTTAATTTTTGTATAAAACTTGTGTTTCTACTTTTGCATAAAATTTTCATGCATCTAATCAAATCGTGTAATGGTTCCGTCTCCGAATTTAATGGTTAGTTAGAATGAAGCATGCTGCATGCAATGTACCCGGGAATCTCAATTCTACTCAAGCTTTGTACTAAGTTAGATAATGGAAATCGAAAAGTGTACAAAATTAGACGTTTAATTATTTTATCTTATCAACCACCTAGCCTATTAAAAATAAAATACTCTACTACTTATATAACATATCTTACATAGCATTGCCTCGCCATATTTAATAGTGTCTTTTATAATACAACACGTAGCAAACATAATTTAGTATATAGATTCCATGTTTTGTTCATCATTCTAAAATAGTTCATTTAATATGACATGACCCTTGGCAATAAGGTGTAGTCATATCATATATAGCATAACAAATTAAATTGAATGGATGTTATGTTCAAACTCATCTAAAAGAAAACGACTTTCTACCAAATTCTTTAACATCACTTGTTTAAAGACAACATAAACACTTGCCTTTATATCAATCTATAATTCTAAACTATAAAATAATGTATAACCTTTATTCCATGATATATAAACCCAAACATGAGGTGTATGAGCAGTTGAGAGACCATTGTCACTGCCCTCAATTATAAAATAGTACTATTAAGTTGAAATAGAGTATAGTAATAAGTGTCAAATTATTAAAGAACATGAGGCATTGAGGGTTCATTTAAACAATTATTGATGAATTGAAATTGGTTTTCTTGCTTTTCTTCATTTTGTTTGGTGGGGTCTGATTTACATCATAAATTGGTATATTAGGTTGGTCCATGTGCACATGCTCTATGGTGGTAGAAAGAAGAAAGCAACAAATCTTGAAAGATAAGCATGTTAAGTGACTCACACATGATCAAACTATTGACATGCATAATTTAAACAAAATGGGGAAAATTGTTGCATGAATTTGGGCATCTAGTGTATCGCTTAGTGAGTGACAACACATTCCCATTTAGTTTTAGTGGTGTATGCTCTATACCGTCATTTCCATTAGGTATCCGAGTTTAAACATGTGGAAACGTAAAAGGGTAAATACATTTTCGTTTAATCAAAGAACCAATTAAGTATAATGCAATATGATAAATGACAATAATAATTCTATGATTGTAATAATAGGGGGTAAAAAGAAAATCTTGTCAACACAATAAAAAAAGAGATATATAATGGTTCGACAAGAACGTCTCTTTGCCCTACTCCATTCTTTGGATTTCCTATTCGAAAGTTCCTTCTTTAGTTCAATAAGCTCCCTTCTCGGCAGAGAAAAACCTTACAACGTCGCTTACAAGTTTACTAATACTAAGCTAGATATCGAATTCTTCTTCGAATACAATCAAAACCGCTATGTTTTAAGGCTCAAACACAACAAAACTATAACCTTTGTGTTTTAAGGCCTAAACACAACAAACCTATAACTCTTGTGGCCTCAACACAAACCTATCTATAAACTCTAGTTTGGAATATAATAGGTGATACAATGTGTTCTAAGGCTGTGATACATGATGTTGTATATTTGTGATACAAGACATGATTGTCTAATAGATTTGAATAACTAATCTAGGCATTAAGAATTTTATGCTTAATATGGTTAATCTTCTCTTGATAAGAAGCTTTCAATGGATAAAGATAACGAGAGTTATAAACTTGTTGTGGATCTTTACGTGCTAGTATGCTTTTATTTGATGAAGATGACAAAAACTCTAAGCTTATTTTGATGGATCTTCACTTGTTAATATGCTTTCAATAAAGGAAAGTTAAAAGCATTATGATCAAAAGTTAGTAAGTATTTTTAAGACTTGAGAATGCCTAACACTGAATTGCAAAAGCTTAGTTTCAATGGTGGCCAAAGGAGTTGTTTAAATACGTGAACAAATCACAGACTTATACGTATCCACGGATCCTTGCAGGGATTCGTTCCTTGTTTCGGATCCACGGGTCACCAGATTTGAACAAAAGTTTATAGCCGATCTTGAGACGTCTTTTAACTTTTGTTTGCATTGTTTCCATTCAAGATAGCTTAGGAAAGAGTTAGAAGAAAACATGGTTGATGCTTTCCAAAATTGTCCAATGCTCAAAGTCTAAAAATGGTTAGTGAGTGGTTTTATGCAAAAATGCATAGTATACCCTAAAATGTTTGAATTAGTTTGACTTAAACTAAAAAAGGTTTTTTATGTTTTTAAACCAATAATGTAATTTGAAATACTTAAGCAAGATTCTTGCTAGTTGTGAAATGCAAGACTAAAACATTTTATTTGAATGTATGTTATAAAATATGAGATTAAAACTAATGCATCGTTTTATAAAATATGGAAGTATGATTTAACGTAAATAATGAAAATCATCTTGATGCATATACTATGCCTATTCGGGTATCAAACCGAATGACCCGAGTTAGTGTTATTTTTTTTTTCAATTTTTATTTAATTGAAAAGCATATATTCCTACCGATGTTGCATATTTGCCTACAAATGTTGCATGAATGTAGAGTTTGTTACATGGTCTATATATATATCGCAGTTGGGTGTTAAAGTGATAAATGTTGTTTGATTAAGTTCTTTCTTAAGACTCTTTATTTTTAAATTATATTCACTTGAACTTGATTTAAAATAATGTATATTAGTAAGTTTTTAGTTTTAAATCAAGTTCAGGTGACCATGACTGTTTCGACTCAAATAATGTGCATTCGTAACTTTTGGTTAACGAGTTTATAAATGGTGCAAGTTGAATGGTGAAATCATGAGTGTTTGACAAATGTATATTTTGGGTCAAACACATTTCACGAACTAGTCATATTGTTCAAGCTGGGTGTTAAACTTAGTTTGAACCATGGTTAAAAGCTATGATAACAATTTGAGTGCAAGAAAGTTTAAATAAAGCTTAGATTAAAAGCTTAGTTTGTGTTTTTTAATCAAAAGAGGTCAAATCATAAAATTTGTAATTTTGGTTAAATTTAAATGGACTTATGGTTCATACACAACTTATGCAACAAATAAATTATGTGAGTTTAACTATCAAGTTTAAAGGCCTGTTTGGCTAATCTTATTAAACATAAGTCTATTTGGGCTTATATTTCATATGCCCCAATTTTCTGGTTTATTTTAAGACTTGTTGGCTTATATAAGTTTATTATGATATACTCCGTAATAAACTTATAAATGCTCACAAGTCTCAAAATAAGCCAAAAAATTAGGGCTTGTGAAATATAAGCCGAAATCAAATGAAATTTTGGCTTATATATCGTAAGCCCTAATTTTTCGGCTTATTTTGAGACTTGTGAGATTATATAGGTTTATTAGCCAACAAGTCTCAAAATAAGCCAGAAAATCAGGGCTTGTGGAATATATGCCCAAATGGGCTTATGTTTAATAAGCTTAGCCAAACAGACTCTAAGAAATTAAATTATGTTGTTTTGTAACAGACCCGAACCTGACTAACCCGACCTCAAATAGGATCTGATTCGGGTATGTAATTTTTTGCCTCGACCTGACCCGAACCCGACCAACCTAACTCGATTAACACCCCTGCTTGCAACAGAAATAGGTTCAATTTCATTGTGGATCGAATAGGAAGGCTTCATGCTATATGAATACACACATGAATATCCTATCTATTATTGTATGGTCGAATCGGCATGGTCTCTCATGCCTCACGAAATGTAGGTTGAAAGGGACGTAAACCTAATATTGTGCTCTTATGTTATTGTTAAAACTTAAAAGTGTATGTAGCCTTTTACGGGTGACACAATATTGACCAAGTTTTCATGTTTAATGTTTATGATTGGCTATAGTTGTTATTAACGTAATGTATGATGCTAAGAACCTAGACAAAAGTGGTGGTTAAAATATGTTAAAAGATTACTATAAGATAAAATGAAGACGAGGGAATGAGACAAATTTGTTTCCCTTTAGTTTGGACTAATAGAGTTTCATTAAAGTTAAATATATATATATATATATATATATATATATATATATATATATATATATATATATATATATATATATATATATATATATTATGCCAATCACAAACCTTAATAAAACATGAAAACTTGGTCTATAATATTATTACCCGTAAAAGCCTAGATACACTTTTAAGTTTTAACAATAACTTAACAGCACAATATTAGGTTTACGTCCCTTTCGACCTACGTTTCATGTGTGTATTCGTATAGCTTGATGAAAAGGTGCCTTCCAATTCGATCTACATTGAAAGTGAAGTTATTTCTGTTGCAAGTATAAAGGTGTTCGTTATCATAGAGTGCTAGATTGGTAATGTTTTTCATCAAATAAGGTAGAAAAATGTCAATTCCAACCGAAATAGGTGTAAGTTTGTATAAATTATTGACCAACAAAATAGGACACCTACTTCCACTTAAATGCTCACTAGCTAGGAAATTTGTACTCCATGTGATGTCAAAGGGCCTATTTGTTTATTCTACATTTATCATTTTATATCCACCGTAAATCTAATGTTAAGTTATAACAATTTGCATGTGGCTAAGTGAACTACCCGACCTTATCAATGAATGGACGAATTCGGAATATATTGAAACTATCTTTATTTTCAAATGTTTTATTGGTAAGCCGCATGACTTCCTAACAAGAAGTTTGTTCAAACCTCACTCGCTAATATTTGAAAGTCGGAAATGGTCACGGGATGCATGATGCCTCGTTTATAGCGAGTACAGTTGAGTCAAAGACTCGCCATCTCCAAATAACATGAACGTGAAAAACCTTGTCCGTTTGACGTTTTAAATTTATTATCATTTGTTCAATCACTTGAACAGTCTTAATGATACGTCAACTCACAAACCGAATGACAAGATGATATGGGCACGTTGGGTACCGAATGACAAGATGATATGGGCACATTGGGTACCACTAGCAGGTTGATAACTAGTCCTCTTCACATTTGAAAACTTGATCGACCAGGTACCTTATGTCCCTACTTCCTTGCTGGCTTAGATTCCGTTGTAGGGCGCATAGTTTGTGTTCTTCTTCGGCATACCACATACATTTGCTGCATTGACACAAACACCTTCACGCCATATGTTTCACGTTACGTTGCTTCCCAACTTTAATATATAATTAATGATGTGTTTTTTTTTAGCAAAATGCAGTCGTAATATACAATATTCAAAGAGTTGGTTATGTGGTTTGAATTCGATACATGGTTGATGTTATCTGCTTAAATTTGTGTTCGGATTTTGGTCAAGAATTTAAGCAAAGATGATACACCAAAAAATCAGTTTTAAGGTACAATACATGATCGAGCAACTTTAGTTTTAGGATTTTTAAAACGAGTACGGTATATAGTTTATGTAAGGAAAAACTTAGTACAATGTTATGTGTCAAAAATAAGACACTGCACATAGCAACACTCGACCATAGACAAATTAAAATCTACTTAACCATATAAGACCACAACGAATGAGGTCGTCATGTTGCATTAAACTGACAAGTCCCATATTAAACCAGTCCTTTTGGAGTCCGTAGATGTATATAACATAACAACTTAGCTTAAATGGGCAGCCATCAATCTGTGCTAGCTGTTGAGTTTGAAAATTTGTTCCCCTTTGACCATTCAAAAAGTATAAGAACTACATGGGATGTATGGAGATGAAACAAGTAGAGATTATGTGTATCTGACATGAGAACAAAATGTTCATATTTTGACAAATGAATATAACAGATACAATGTATAATTGTTTGTGTGTGTGCTACTTGTTGTAAAGAACAAAAAATGAGTCAGGAAATAGGAATTATACTAGTCTTAGAACCGCCTTCTATTCTGAATTATTAATCAAGGATATATAGCAAGCAACAAACTGAAAGATTAAGAATTAACATATATCATAAGTAGGCTTCTTTTGTGTTCATTGTTATTACTCACTAACTTATATGTGTGTTGGTTTTACGCTGTTCAAAAAAATGTGTGTCGGTTTTACAAGGATAACTTGATACATATCATATCGGTTTTACAACTATTTCTCGATCATATATGTTAAGATCATACTTCGTGATACATAAATTGAGATTAATATAAGTTTAGTTAAAACGTAGGATCATGTGTTAAAGCAAATGCTTTCCGATTTCCGAATATGGAAAACCTGCATGAAAGATTGAAAGAGCAATTAAGTATCTAGTTGAAGCTTGGGCCTGCAAAATCATTTATATGAGTGTGTTTCTGGCTAAAAGCCCATCTAATAAGCCACGGGCCTACAACAGCTTCGGTCATAAGCCCATGCTAAGTGTGGTTGAAGTCTTGAAGACTTAGACGCGGACGTTGTCGATATACATTATAACGTTTATAAATTAATACTCGATACATTAATAACCTTGATAAAATTAATAATTTGATTAGTCTCAACTTGAAATCAGTACAAATTTGAATCCCCAATTGATAAAATAATATATATATATATATATATATATATATATATATATATATATATATATATATATATATATATATATATATATATAATTACTAAAATTTCATATATATATATAAAGGCAATACGTAATTGAAACTTATACAAATTCAATTAAGGTCATACATAATTGAAATTTGTCCCAATGAAACTAACTTTTTACTTATTCAAAAATAATGAACTTGACAAATTCAATTAGTACATGAATGTGAATTCATAAAATGTTAATTGAAACTTGCTTTTCTAATTTATTTTTCATCTTTAAATAGTATACATTGTAACTATATTGTACTTTGAAATTTAAAAGCTATACGTGAAACCTCTTTAAATTAATAAATTATATTTTATGAGTATAATAATATATTGCTAAAATTAATAAATTATCTCATTTCCAACATTATTAATTTATAGGTGTTTTACTGGATTTGTGAGTATGCAGGAATCATGGTAAAACATAAGTTTATTCGTTTGAATTTAGTTTGAAGTTAGAAGTGAAAATGTGAAATGCATAATTCACCACAGTAAACTAGAATTGTAAAGCTTTGTAAACAGATATAAATTTTTCCATATAATAATTACGAGTAATAGATAAACAGATACACAATATATGTGAGGTTATAAACCAAGGCTTTTTTCTTATAACGACGATTGTGCTCTTTTTGAGTTATTTCAGCTTCTTCATGATTTCGTGTCGCGGTGAACAAACAAAATAAAAAAAGAGGACCATCTCAGCAGGCGGAGAATGACATGCAACGACAGAGACTACTAACCCTATTCCTGTTCCTAGTTGTCTTTTGTGAGTCCGGAAAGCCTCCTCGGAGAGATATGTTTTTGGGTGGTAAAAGTTATGTTGCTAACTAGCAAATGTTGGGATGGTGAACAATTTAGTATCAAGTCTGTAAGCCAAACAAAAAAGTAGGAGAAATAACTTAGTAGAAACAAGGTTGAGGAAAAGCATTACATGGATACAATACCACTCAAACTAATTTCACGACTTTTTACCACTATTAGGAACTAAGTTAAAAATGGAGAGCTTCACATCATTTTTTAAACGTCATTTTGTTAACAAGTAAATTAGCAAGAAGCTAGAATAAATACAAAGAAACACACGAGGACATTGAATGTATTAACCAATCAATCCATAAAGGATTAACCTTTTTATTCTTACAAAGAATCTAGGAGTGTGAAAGCACTTCAAATTCTTCACACAGAGTGCCTTTTTTGGCGTTTTTGTATAAAAAAACAATTGATTCTGATATCTCCATAAAGAATCCACAAGTGTACTGAAAGCTTGATATTGTTGATGATTAATTCTACTGTTAGCTAACGAACTTTCCAAAATTTTCAATGTTAGGTATTTTACTCTAAAAAATACTAAGTTAGGTAACTAAACTTTGTGAAACCTTCAATGTTAGGTAACATTACCGGCTACGCTTACGGGGCCCATATGTGACGTTATATAAACGCTAATATCTTTCTTTTCCCTCTTTCTTCCGCTCTTTATACCTAAACCCAAAATTAAACACCTCAAATAACCCAGAAACAAAAACCAAAATTTTAATAAAAAAACAAATCAAGAAAATTTATAAGAATTAACCTACTTTTGCTAATTAAAACCTTAAAACAAATCAAAATCACTTTTTTTCCAACGACCCATTTCACCAAATCACTCGCATAACAAAACCCAAAAACAAAAACCAAATCTCTTAACTAAATTTAATACCTTAATTTAATTTGATTTCAAGAAATTGGCCTATTTTTGCAAATGCAACAAGCAAATCCACCCTCTGAGGCGTGTTTGGTGTTTGATTGGTGGCGTCGGAGAAGATGGCGGATGTGGTGCTTGAGATAATGGTTATATTGGTTCACCTGTGTAGAACCCTGTAAAAATTTCTTGTAATTAAATCGTTAATAAATATATAATCCTTCGTTATCGTCTCTAATTCCCATTTTCTCGGAAAAATTTAAAATTTTTCTTATTATATTATTTTGGCGATTTTCACAAAATAATATAATTCACAAAATGACGGAATTAATCCTCGACACGTTACACGAAACCTAAACTTTTCATTTAATCCTAAACCTAAATCCTAATCTTAATTATATTTATTAAATATAATTAAAATCCACTAATTACCTAATTAATCAAACCGGACCCTTAATTATCTTCGGCCCAATCCATCTTTACTATTCATAAGCCCACGCCAACAAGCCCAAAATCCAATTTATTTAATTTTCATCCGATCGACATGTTCCAAACCACCTCCAAATCGCACCGTTTATTCGTAAATTTAGCACACGACCTATATATTTTATTTTCTCATCTCGTTAACCTACCAGCCAACAATTAGTGTGTCAAGTCTCGCGTTCCTACAATGAGTTTTGATACGTTTTTAAGAGGCATAGTAATCGACCTTAGCAAACCCAACTCGATTTACAATATATTCAAAACTTAACCGTTTTGAATCTAGTTTGTTTCTAATCGTTCCTAATATTATTCCTAAGATGATTTCATGCTCAAATGTTAAGGATGATCAAGTATGCTCGAGTAGTATACGATTTAGTAAATCGTATATATGGAAAATACCTTGGTCGACATATAGCATGAATCACCCAACACTTTCCTTCTTTTGTGCTCTCACAAGCTATCCTAAAACAATATAAAACTTCACCTAAGGAGTCTAGTACTGACATGCAATAGTGTGGGAAGAGTTTATATTGAACTTTCTTACTAAAACGTTATATATTTGTAATATATATACGTACGTTGCATGCATCTTACTCTTATTCATTCTCTCTATCTTTCACTGCAATAATTGGACTTTCAAATCCTTCTCATAAGACTTACAAGTCGAGTGGTAATATATTGGAAGCAAAGAAAAGATATCGGGTTCAAAATAACATATAACGTTTGGGTTATATAGCTTGGACGTGATTTCTTGTGTTCTTTTATACCTATCTCGAATCTATATCACCTCTAAGGTGTTTGTAAGTTTCTTACACTCAATTCTAATCCATTTCATACGTATTTAAATGTTCATGCACTTTGTGATTTTTGTTTCAATCGTCTACACTTTGCACGTTTGATTCACGTATATATTTGTTCATAGTACACGAGACGTGATTAGCCTCTATCTTGGAAGGCCTAGGAATCACGTAGCACACACCATTCACTTTAGTTGTAACGATATAATCATTTCATGCATCTATTTTAACTTGCATCCATCGATTTAAAATTTGTAAAACACTTAGTAAAATTCACAAGTTTTCAACACATATATATCGACTCAACCATGTCACAAAACGAGTCTATAACTTAAAATTTTGTTTAACAATAGTACCATATCTTTTCACGACGTCATAGACCACCTAGCAAACTAACAATTTCATATAAACAACTTGTAAAAATAATCACGTTTTGACATCTTAAACGATCCATTTTGAATGTACATAAACCGGATTTCAAAACTAAAAATATTTATAAAAACTTTATTATTGTCGAGTGGGCTTAACTAAAGCCCACTAAGCTTTTGAAATCCGTAAGCCCACTGGGCCTATAAGAAATGTTTTTAGAATCATAAAAATGGTCCAAAGCCAAGCCCAAAACTTTTTCCATGCCCTCGCCTCCAAAAATCTTAACGGGCTTTAAGTTTATTCGATCCAGGCCCATAAGCTATAAAAATAAGCTTTTAAATGAATAAGCAGTTAAAATAAGCTTTATACTTAAAAAATAAGCTACGGAAATTTTTAGAAAAGTTCCATAATCATTTTTATAAAATTGGACTAAAAATGTAACGCGACGACACCTAGAAGGACTAAATGTGTAAATATTGAAAATCAAGGACTAAACCTGTAAATACAGAAATCTAAGGTTAAAAGGTGATAAAAATTAATATTAGAAGGTTTGTATTGGTTATTGGACAAAGTAGAGGACTATAGTTGAAAAATATATAAAGGACTAACGGTGTAACGCAAGTATCGTTAGTGTAAAAATGGTAAAAAATTGGAAAAGGAGACAAAGACTAAAAATAATTTATTTATCATTCTTATTTATTTTATATTTTCGTGAATTTATTTCGTATCATGTTTAAGCTTTATTTTTATTTATATATATATTATTAACTTAACGTTAATAATATATATAACGATAGTTAAAAAGTTAAGGTTTTACTTACAATTAAAAAGGAAAAACTTCGATGGATAATTTTAAAAATCATATTTTGTCATATCATGCATATCACAATATTTTCACTGCACATCACTTAATCGTCATAGCGAATATCTAATATTCGTTATTTTCTTTATAATTACAAAATAGTTTTTGGTCAAGTTCTTAGATAAATTTATTTATCAGGTTGTGTTTTGAAGCCGTTTTCATAAAATTCATCCGACTTTATTTTCTTTGTTTTCAGTATAATCAAGGTGAGTCATAGCCTCACATTTAATTATTTTCAAAACTCCGTGAGGGGGATACATGTTATAAATAGATCACAAGTATTTTTCTGTATGCTTTCCTGACTGATATATGCCTAAGTTAGCTATTGCCAAAAGACCCTTATTCATGAACCATTAATCACTGCGGTGAACGCGAATATAATGAATAGATCTATTTAAGGTTTGACAGCTTGTCCCACTAATGCTTGACGGAATGCCATTATGCATGTGGTTAGCCGCATTAGTCGTGATAATTATATTTGAGTAAAAATAGGAATTGGCAAATCACCTATTACACGAGGGCAAATTTATCATTGATTTGATAAACACCCGCCGTTTACGGTATTTGTTAACGTTTGCGTGTCATGAGACTTAGTGCAATATATGAACTGCAATATCAATGTTTTCAAACTGATTGTATTTTCCAATACAATCTTGCTTGTGTATCAAAATGATTATTAAATTCAAACTCTATGATTTCACTCAACAATTTTGTTGACTTTTAAGCATGTATCTCAGGTATTTAACAGGGGAAGCAAGCATGGAACGGGCGGCAAAAATCTCCAAATTATGTTTACTTTATTTCAAATATGATGTAAAATAAATGATGTTTGATTTAGTTCAAAACATCAAGTTTTTATAATACTCTGATAAGGACCTAATGTATTTCAAATATTTATAAATGAAATAACATTTTTAAAACGTCTCTTCGAGTCGTTTTCTATCATTATGACTTCGATTCTCACCGTAACACCCTAATTTCTATTCCGGTGCCGCATTTCAAATTAGGGGGTGTTACAGATTGGCATCAGAGACATCGTTATAGAGAACCAAATGTTTTCAAACATTGAACTATAACCATACTTTCAAATAAATTAAAGTTTTATCATATAAATTTTTGCCCGCCGTACCTGCTTGCTACAGCACTCCGTAAGTTAATCATTAAGCTATGATATTTTGATTGTGATATGTTAAAATTTTATGATAATAAATTCTTATTCTGCGCTATTTATGAATTGTTACAGTATTGTGTCAATATGAGTATGTTCGAATCCGACTCTGATATTTCCGTCGCGTCCGTTACTTCGCCTGTTTATCGTTCTACTTCTGTACCTGACGCTGTTTCCCAAGAAACAGAACCCTACGAGCAAGACAAAATTGCTACAACGCCTGAGAATCCCAATGCTTTTGTTTTATCGACACCATTACCACGTCATGATTTTAATTCATATGCACCCGATCACCTACTCAACCTTTTTAGCCAAACTTATCCGTATAATTTTCACCAAAGAGAACCTATCCCTGAAGTAGATATACCTACATCCAACCGCCTTCGTATTTCTGATTCTATTTCTCCACTTTCACCATCATTACCCTATCCGCCTGGTTTTACTCCCCCAGCTCATATCAATGAAACTGGCGAGAGTGCTAGGATGGAAATTCCTTCTACCTTTACACCTTCTGTAGTAGTGACGCGATTGGAGCATCACGAAGATCAGATAGACTCACTTCTTCAAATGATTGATTATTCATCTTTCGATCATTCAGATACTACCCACAACACCTTACATAACCTTATAGCCGATAGGATAGAGTTGCAGCAGGGGTTAGCTCAGATACGTTCGGATATCTCTGAGACACATTCTTTCGCGATATCATTGCGAAGAGAGGGATAGGACCGTACTTGGGAAGCCCAGCTTGCATGCCGAAGAGCAGATACATTGGAAAACATTGTAGGGGATATGAAGATGCAACATCATACCGAGATGCAAGAGCTCCGAACTCAGATCTTAGAGATGGGAGGGCATGTGAACATACCTAATCATTAGAGGCAGTTAGTATTTGTACTAGTAATAAGGCATTCAAGCCTGCCGCATGTGGCATTTAATAAGCTTATATCGTTTTGTTATAACAACTCAACTGATTTAAAGTTGTTAATGTTATGCTGTTGGTTTTGATATTACTATATACAAATGTTAACTTATGCTTATGGTTGTTCATGTGTATTAAAAATTGCATCTAACATATCGGAATGATTATGACTGTTGTATCAAAATAAAAACTACATATGATGCCCAATTATTATTAAGACTCAAAATTTATTTTCCCTACTTCACAAGAATCTTTAAAACAAGTGGTTGTTTAAAATTCTAAATGCTATATTTTTGTATTATTAATAGAAAAATGGAGCATGCAAGTAGCGAAAACTCTAACCCGGAAGTGATCTTGACCCCCACTGAGGTTCAAAGAATGATTGCTGAGGGAATATCTGCAGCTCGTGAAGCGGATCGTTTGAATAATACCAATGGTGCAAATCGTGAAGCTAATACAATTACTCCACGTAATTGTACTTATAAGGATTTCATGACTTGCAAGCCAACAAACTTCAAAGGAATTGAAGGAGTGACTGAAATGGCACATTGGTTTGAGCATACTGAGACAGTCTTCAAGATGAGTGGTTGTTCTGAGAATAGCAAAGTTACCTTTGCTACAGGAACTCTTCAAGGAGAGGCATTATCGTGGTGGAACACTACTGCGAATGCTATGGGTCCAGATGAAGCTTTCAGACTTTCGTGGAATGAGTTGAAGAATAAAATGTTGAAGAAGTATTGTCCAAGAACAGAGATTCGAAAACTGGAAGATGAATTTCATCAGCTAGTTGTAAGGTACAATGACTTGAAGATATACGACAGAAAGTTTCTGGAGTTGTCGGTGCTGTGTCCAACTATAGTACCCGATGTTGAACAAGCATTGGAGAAATACGTGGAGGGACTGCCACCATCCATTGAAGGAGATGTTACCTCATCGAATCCAAAGTCAGTAGAAGAAGCTATGGAGCTTGCACAGAGATTGTTAACCCGGGTAATCAAAAGAGGTTCTACCTCTGTGATTAATGAGCATAAGAGAAGTGCTGACAACCGAGGGAGTAACAATAGCAACAACCGCAGCTATAACAACAGTTACAGTGGTAACCGTAGCTACAGCAACAACAACAACAATCAAAGCAGAAATCGCAACAGAGATCAGCAGCAGAACCGTAGTAATCATCATCAGCAACAAAATCGTCGACAAGAAGCTACCCGAGCTTATGCAGCAGTGCCTGCAGAAAGTAAAGGTTATTCTGGAACTCTACCCCCATGTAACAAGTGCAACATGCATCATAATGGAGCATGTAGGGCTGCTTGTGGCAACTGTAAAAGAATTGGTCATATGACAAGGGACTGTCGAGCGACTGGAGCCAACACACAACCGATAGCAGTAAAGTGCCATGGTTGTGGAGAAGTTGGACATTACAGACCTCAATGTCCGAAATTTACCAATAATGTTGCCAGAGGAAGAGCGTATGTACTTGGTGATGGGAACACAACGCAGAATTCAGATGTTGTTACTGGTACGTTCCTATTAAATCAACAAGATGCTAAGATATTATTTGATTCAGGAGCGGATAAAAGTTTTGTGTCTACTTCGTTTGCCGCAAATCTAAATATTACTCCTGTAGAATTAGATACTATCTATGAAATAGAATTAGCAGATGGGAATATTTTAAGTACCAATACCTTAATCGAAAACTGCACCTTAACCCTTCTAAATAAATCATTCCCTATCAATCTTATGCCCATTCAATTGGGAAGTTTTGATGTCATCATTGGTATGGATTGGTTATCTAAACACCGTGCCAGAATAATTTGTCATGAGAAAATCATCCAAATTCCATTCGACGGTGAAACCTTAATCATCCAAGGTGATAAACCTAAAACTTCTTTCAATATCATTTCGTACGCCAAGACGATGAAATACATAAGCAAAGGATGCCATGTATTTGAAATCCAAGTAACGGGAGGAGAAACAAAAGAAAAGAAGAAACAACTTGATGAAGTGCCAGTTGTAAGAGAATTTTCTGATGTATTTCCCGAAGACTTACTTGGAATCCCACCAACTCGTCAAGTTGAATTCCGAATCGATTTAGTGCCTGGAGCAGCACCCGTTGCAAAAGCACCATATCGATTAGCGCCCTCCGAAATGAAAGAATTATCTGAACAGTTAAAATAACTATCAGATAAAGGTTTCATTCAACCGAGTTCATCCCCTTGGGGAGCACCAATCCTATTTGTCAAAAAGAAAAATGGAACGTTCCGAATGTGTATCGATTACAGAGAGTTGAACAAACTCACGGTGAAAATCGATATCCATTACCAAGGATCGACGATCTATTTGACCAATTACAAGGATCAAGTGTGTACTCAAAAATCGATCTTAGATCAGGATATCATCAACTAAGAGTTAGGGAAGAGGACATTCCCAAGACAGCTTTTCGAACACGATACGGACATTATGAATTTCAGGTGATGCCATTTGGTCTTACCAATGCACCAGCTGTATTCATGGATTTAATGAACCGAGTATGCAAACCATACTTGGATAAATTCGTTATTGTGTTCATTGATGATATTTTAATCTATTCGCGCAATAAAGAAGAGCATGCCGAACACTTAAGGACTATTTTGGAGTTACTTAAGAAGGAAAAGTTGTACGCCAAGTTTTCCAAATGTGATTTTTGGATTTCTACCGTGCAATTTTTAGGCCATATCATCAACAACAAAGGTATCCACGTAGATCCCGCAAAGATAGAAGCAGTTAAAGGTTGGACGTCACCTACCTCCCCAACCGAGATTCGTCAATTCTTAGGTCTCGCTGGTTATTACCGGAGATTTATAGAAGGTTTTTCAAAGATTGCAAAACCATTGACGGAACTGACCCAGAAGAACAAGAAGTATAACTGGGAAGAGAAGCAGGAGTCAGCATTTCAACTGCTGAAACAAAAGCTTTGTGAAGCACCAATATTGGCATTACCAGAAGGCAATGAGGACTTTGTAGTGTATTGTGACGCATCTCATCATGGTTTAGGTGCGGTACTAATGCAAAGAGACAAAGTTATAGCCTATGCTTCACGACAGCTGAAAAAGAATGAAGAAAACTACACCACTCATTGTCACACCCCCAATTTACCTGACTTGCAGCGGAATGGAATGCCTGGGGGTGTAACTGTCATAGCACCATAACAAGGAAATATTGAACGACCTAAAGTGTCGTTTGGAAAATACATATCGTTTGATTTATTGAAAAGCATCAAGTGCTACAAAACATAGGTCCCCAACAGTTGAAATGTTTACAGAAAACAAGTTCTGAAAATGTCAAACGATAATTTACACAAGTGCATGAAAATCCAAAATGTAGTGCGTCATCCCTGGCACACCCTAATGATACTCCATGCATGTAATATGATGTTGCCTTAGTTACCTGAAAATACATTGCAAAAACGGTCAACACGAATGTTGGTGAATAATCATAGGTTTATGAAATAACATGTTTGTACGGCCACCACAAGTATAAGTGCATGACAAAAGTCACGTAAAATAGTACAATAGACCTTAAGCTCATGACACCGAAGCTATGACTGATGAAATTCTATGCCCCTCCCGAATGTTCTGCCAAACACTCATATGTAAAAGACATGACATGCATCCGCTTACTGTTGGTACTCAATACCACGGATGGAGGCGTCACCCTCGATAGATCTATCCACTCACTCTCGCTTAGCGGTAAATTAACGGTTCATGATGTTACAGGGGACTTATCACATGGCAGACAAGCTACTTAAGCTATGTACATAGGTTTTGATACTTGGGCTCGTACTGAAATGGTGCAATGTATTCTCCCCCGTGGGATTTGAAAACAATAAAAATGTATACGGGGCTATGAATACTCACCTCAACTGATGATACTGATATGAAATGAAGTGAACAACAATGATCGGTTATCTGCTGCAACCTATAATGAATGATGAATGATCTCGTTAAGATCACCAAATGATGTTTATGAATGCCCATGCTCATGTTTCTATACCACTCTACTCTTTGGAAAAACACTTGTATTGTCAAAAATATATAATCCAAGACTTTGGAAAATATTGCTATTAGAAAATATAAATGGCTAGTTATAATATATATACTTATATATATATATATAACGTAAGTTCTCATGTAAGCGTTGAAATACTCGGGTTGTAAACCTTGAAATGATGAAAACATACTCATAGTAACTAATACTACGTTAGTTATAAAGCTCGGTACTTGATATTATGTTTAGCTTGAAAATGCACTTCGTAGTTTTTGCGCCAAATTATATTAAAAGCTGTCAATTAATAAAGGGTTTTAGCCGATATTCAAACGAGTATATCTTTGTCGTTACTTGTCCGTTTTACTTGTTCTTTATATCCACGGTTACGTCTTAGTATGTAGTAATATATTTTGGAAAGCTCGGCTCCTCCGGGTTACGTCTAAAGCCTCTTTTTGTACCATGAAAAACGTCCAACAGCAACTAAATTTCCAGAAAATACATTTCGTCTATAATCTTGCAAAAATCATAACTCCTTAGTTATAGACTCTTTTTAATCCGTTCTTTCGCCTACGGATTCGTTTTTGAAAGTATTTTCTAAAAATTTTGCCAAAGTTTCCTTGGTGTTTACTGATTTTCCAGATTTTTACAAAACGGGACAGCATGTCTAAAATAGGTTCCAAATCATGTTTCCAAGGTTAAAAACTAATTTCTACCATCACCAATCCTCTTGAAATCACCACATGACTAATCTAATCCTACCATACACCTTCTTAGGGTGCCATGGACTCCTAACCAAGTTATTAGAGCTAGGGGATTCATAACAAGAAAGTTAGGGTTTGTATGTTACTTTTTAGACAAAATAAAGTGTAGTATAGCTACTTGTACATGGTTTTTAGCATGATACTTATGTAATACATGTAAAAATAGGATGATCCATGAAAAAATAAAGATGAAAACTTACTTGACAAAATGAGATGATTATTGGATGATTATGCTTGATGTTCTTGTGTTTTAGTTGTTTGTATCTTAACTAGAATCATAAAAGGAGTAAGATTGTAGCTTTAAGTTATGAAAAATAATTAGTTGATCATGGAGATCTTGGTACCTTGTATGATGCCGTGGGTATGGAGGAGAGCAAGAGAGATAGGATCTTGAAATTTGATCTAAAAGTGAGATTATGATTTAGGTAAATTAGTAAAGTTAGGTTTTGTAAGGTTTATTAGTATAATAAGGGTAGTTAATGCAATAGGTTAAGGGGGGTGGCCAAGGGCCGGTTTTTCAAGGGTGAAGGGGGGGGGGGGGGTTAGGGTACTTGGGAATTAATTAGGAAACCTTGAAAGAATTTGCACTAGTTAGCGTTTTTAGTTACGATCGGTTATCGGTTTTATTAGAAATAAATGTTCACGAAGTATACCGGGATGAAATTAGTTATAATAATGTTAAAAACATATTAAAAATATGTTGGGTACATTTACTGAGTGATCGGGTGATTAATGTTTAGTTTTAACGAAAACCGACGTTATATTCATACGCGTACGTTAAAAATAAAATAAATTTCCAAAATACTGGGTAACTGAATGTTATAACTTTTATGATGTTAAAATGGATATAAAAATATGTCGGGACCATTGTGGGAATATTTAGATATATTCGTCGTGTATAAACCGGGTGTTAACGTTTATTATAATTACGTATACGTAAAAACGTTAAATGTACTGAATATAGAAATTTGAAAATCCTGAGAGTGGTATAACATGAAAATGCTGTCATGATGATATGCAGACTATCCCCAGTCCGTATGCAGTGTACTTAACACTAATGAAATGAATTCGCACCTAAACCAATCCGGTTACGCGAATTTGAATACCCGTAAACTAAATTTACGATGAAATGCGTAATGCAAGTGAATGGTGAAAACTTTTCCGGAAATGAATAGTGTTCGGTGAATAGTAATTTTCCAAAAAGTTTCTCAGAACATCAAACTGACCTCGAAAATGATGAATAGTAAATCGATGAATAGTGTTTTGATGAATAGTGATTTATGAATAGTAAAAAGTCGAAGTTTGGGAAAATGACCTGAAATGGTATATGACGTGAAATGGTGAGTTGTGACATCCGCCCACCCAAATAGGAATTCAGTCCCTGAATTCAGCTAGTGTTGGTCTCTGAAATAGGTTTGGTAAAAAGGTGTGGATACTTGCGTTGCATTTGGTCCTCTCGTTCCCATGTAAACTCAGGACCTCTTCGAGAATTCCAGCGAACCTTAACGATCGGAATTCTACTCTGCTTTAACTGCTTGACCTCTCGGTCCATGATTTCAACTGGTTCCTCCACAAAGTTAAGTTTGTCATCTAGCTGAATCTCTTCTAATGGTATAACTGAAGACTCATCTGAAAGGCATTTCTTTAGGTTTGAGACATGAAATGTATTGTGTACGTTGCTAAGTTCTGCTGGTAGTTCAAGCTTGTAAGCTACTGGACCAATCCTTTCCAGTATCTTAAATGGACCAATGTATCTCGGATTCAACTTTCCACGCTTTCCAAATCGTATCACGCCCTTCCAAGGCGAGACTTTCAACATGACCTTGTCTCCAACCTGGAATTCCAATGGTTTACGTCTAACATCTGCATAACTCTTCTGTCGACTTCTAGCTGTTTCAAGCCTATCCCGAATCTGTATTATCTTTTCTGTTGTTTCCCTAACCATTTCTGGACCTGTGCATTGTACCTCTCCAACTTCTGCCCAACAAACTGGTGAACGACACTTACGACCATACAATGCCTCAAATGGTGCTGCTTTAATACTTGAATGGTAACTGTTGTTATAAGAGAACTCGATTAATGGCAAATGGTTAGCCCAACCATTTCCAAAGTCAATCACACATGCTCGCAGCATGTCCTCCAGTGTCTGAATAGTTCTCTCACTCTGACCATCAGTCTGTGGATGGTAAGCAGTGCTCATGTCTAACTTGGATCCAAAGGAATCTTGTAATGACTTCCAAAAGTTTGAAGTAAAACGACTATCCCTGTCTGAAATGATAGAAACTGGTGCTCCATGCCTCGAGACTATTTCCTTGACATAAAGTCTGGCAAGCTGTTCCATGGAATAAGTCTCTCTAATAGGGATAAAATGTGCTGATTTAGTAAGACGATCAACAATTACCCATATAGCATCGAAACCTCCTGACGTCTTGGGTAGTTTAGTAACAAAGTCCATTGTAATACGTTCCCACTTCCATTGTGGAATTTCTGGTTGTTGAAGTAGTCCTGACGGTTTCTGGTACTCGGCTTTCACTTTAGCACAAGTAAGGCATTTACTGACATATGTAGCTATTTCTGCTTTCATGTTCGGCCACCAATACAGCTTTTTGAGATCCTGATACATCTTGTCAGAACCTGGGTGAATAGAGTACTTTGACTTATGTGATTCATGCATAATCAAATCTCGTACTCCACCATAGAGTGGTATCCAACTTCGATCCTTGAAGCATAACACTCCATCTGCTCTCTTAACAAAGCCATTCTTACTTTCTGGCATACCATAAAGTTTCTCCTGTGGCCGATTTTCCTCCTTGAGAGCCTCAATCTGAGCTTCTAAGATTTTTGATGGTAATGGTGAAATAATAGTCATTCCTAATGACCTGACCCTCAAAGGTTTGAGTCGTTCCTTTCTGCTAAGTGCATCTGCTACGACATTTGCTTTTCCTGGGTGATATCGGATTTCACAATCGTAGTCACTCAACAATTCTAGCCAACGACGTTGTCTCATGTTAAGTTCCTTCTGATCAAGTATATGCTGTAAGCTCTTGTGGTCGGTAAAAATTACACATTTAGTACCATAAAGGTAGTGTCTCCAAATCTTGAGTGCAAAAACAACAGCACCCAACTCCAAGTCATGTGTAGTGTAATTCTTCTCGTGTGTCTTAAGCTGTCTAGATGCATAAGCTATCACCTTCTCGTTTTGCATTAGCACAGCTCCAAGTCCTTTATGCGAAGCATCGCAATATACCACAAAGTTCTCAATACCTTCTGGTAGTGACAAAATCGGTGCACTACAAAGCTTCTGCTTCAATAGCTGAAATGCAGATTCTTGTTTCTCTCCCCACTCGTACTTCTGATTCTTTTGTGTCAGCTTAGTCAGCGACTTCGCTATCTTAGAAAACCCTTCGATAAACCTTCTGTAATATCCTGCAAGTCCTAAGAATTGACGAATTTCTGTAGGAGACTTGGGCGTAGCCCAATCCTTTACTGCCTCAATCTTTGCTGGGTCGACTTGTAATCCTTGGCTATCAATGACATGGCCAAGAAATTGAACTCTTTGTATCCAAAAGTCACACTTTGAAAATTTGGCATACAATTGCTCCTTCTTGAGTAGTTCCAATATTGTTCTGAGGTGTGCTTCATGCTCTTCCTTACTCTTGGAATAAATCAGGATATCGTCAATGAACACAATCACATACTTATCAAGATATGGTTTGCATACTCTGTTCATGAGATCCATGAATACCGCAGGTGCATTCGTTAATCCAAAAGGCATCACTTGAAACTCATAATGACCATAACGTGTTCTGAATGCTGTCTTCGGGATATCTTCTTCCCGAACTCTGAGTTGATGGTAACCTGATCTTAAATCAATCTTAGAATAAAAACAGGAACCTTGTAGCTGATCAAACAAGTCATCAATCCTAGGTAGTGGATAACGATTCTTCACCGTTAACTTGTTCAGCTCACGATAGTCTATGCACATTCTGAATGATCCATCCTTCTTCTTCACAAACAAAACCGGTGCTCCCCAGGGCGAAGAACTCGGTCTAATGAATCCTTTGTCTAAAAGCTCTTGCAACTGGTTAGACAATTCTTGCATTTCAGAAGGTGCAAGTCTATATGGTGCTCGGGCAATTGGTGCAGCTCCTGGCACCAACTCAATCTGAAACTCAACCTGACGTGTAGGTGGCAGTCCTGGCAATTCTTCCGGAAAAACTTCTGGAAATTCCTTCACAATAGGCACATCTTCCAGTCGTTTCTCGTCCGACTTCTTTTCCGTTATGTGAGCCAAGAATGCATAACAACCCTTCTTTATGTACTTCTCGGTTTTAATGCATGATATGATACTGAGTCTAGTTCCACTTCGCTCCCCGCGAACAACCAAAGTTTCACCTCCATAAGAAAGATGAACAACTTTCTCATCACAAATGATCCTTGCACGATGTCGCGACAACCAATCCATACCGATAACAATGTCAAAACTTCCAAGTACTACGGGCATAAGGTCTATATTGAATGGGTGATTTAGGAAATTGATGGTGCAACCACGGATAACGGTGTTTGTGTTAACTAAAGACCCATCGGCTAATTCAACAATGTAGGGAATGTCTAAGGTAGTTGGTTCTATGTTAAGTAAAGGTGCAAATGTACTAGAAACAAAACTTCTATCCGCTCCTGAATCAAATAAAATGGATGCATAACGATTATTAACGAGGAACGTACCCGTAACAACATTCGGGTCCTCACGGGCATCTTCTCCTCCCATGACATAAGCCCTTCCTCGAGCTACTCCTCCCTGATTCCCAGCTCTTTGATCGTTCCTCTTCGGGCAATTGTACTGAAAATGACCCAACTCTCCACAACCATAACATGCTCCTGGTTGGTTCTGATTATTTGTTCCTCGTGGTGCTTTGCAGTCTTTAGTCCAATGACCGACCTTTCCACAGTTCTGACAAGCTCTTGGACAATTTCCAGGGTTATGGTGAGTTCGGCATTTGTTACACTTGGGTAGTTTTCCATTATACCCTTTTCCCTCTGTTGGTCCTGCAGCATAAACCTTTGCCGCATCCTGCCTCTTAGGTGCTGGTGGGTTAGCATTCCCACCTTGGTTATTATCAAACTTCCTCTTGTTGTTATTGTTGTTTTGGTTGTTGGGGTAGTTGCGGTTTCTGTTATTGTTATAGTTGTTGTTGTTGTTGTTTCGGTTGTTGTTGTAGTTGGTGTTGTTGGAACGGTTATTGTTGTTATTGGCAGCAGACTTTCCCTTCAACACTTGGACCATAAGTTTCTGGGTTATACGAATGGCCTCCTCCATTGTTTGTGGGTCGAAAGACATCACATCCCCTCGGATGCTTTCGGGTAATCCCCCAGTAAAGTTCTCCATCTTTTTCTCAGCGTCCGGAACCATAGTTGGACACAATGTAGCCAACTCCTGAAACTTCCTGATATAAGTTTCAATGTCATCTCCTTTAGTTACTAACTGGTAGAACTCTGTTTCCAACTTTTGCACCTCAGTACGAGGGCAAAACTTCTTGGTCATCAGCTTTTTGAATTCAGCCCATGTGAGTTTGTAGGCATTCTCCATACCAATGGGCTGAGCATACGAATTCCACCAAGACATGGCTTCATCCAGCAGCATACCTGTAGCAAACTTTACCTTGTTAACCTCCTGACAACCACACATGAGAAAGACATTCTCAGTCTTCTCAAACCAGCGGATTAAAGCAACCGCTCCCTCAGTGCCCTTATACTTGATAGGATCACTAGTCTTGAAATCCTTCCAAGTACATTCACGCCTAGCAGTGGGTTGAACCACTTCAGCAGTAGGTGGAACCTCAGCATTCCTAGCAGCAACTTCAGCTCTCTCAGTCTCCAGAGCTTCTGCTATACTATCCCTGACCAACTTGCGGATAGCTGCTTGTGTCATAGCAGGTTTTGGCGCCATATTTCTGATAAATAATAATCGACAACAACCATGAGAAAACTATAATAGAGATAGTCATCGTACAAAAATATACGCCCACAACATGTATATATATACTACCACAACAAGTATAAATATAACCACGACATGTACGAGTACAACCACAACCTGTAATAATACAACCACGACACGTATAGATACGTTAACCATAAAGAGCAACCATGAAACATCATAATTATAATCACAACACCTGAATATAATACATGAAAATTTCGGCCTACATGGACCGATATATATATATAGCACAACATTTCCAACATAGTAGAGTCGCACTTGATATATATTTGTTTGTACAACAACCAAAAGACTACAAGTTCTTGAACTACGTCCCACACCTCGGGACTAGGAAATAGTAAAAGCTAATATAATACTAGTCTATGTCTATGCACCTCCAGGTGCTCCAGATGGTCCAGGCTCTCCCCTCAAGCGGCGAATCTCACGATCCATCGCAACCACGATCTCCTCCAGATGCTGGACTCGTAACTGAGTAGAAACATCCCTGCTCTCCATCACTGTCAACCTCCCACGAAGCACTGCCAACTCCTCAACCTGCTCCTCGACAGCCTCAAGTCGAGTAGTAATGATCTCATCAACTCTATACTCCAACCTATCTACTTGCTCCTGCTGAGCACCCAACTGATCCTCTAAAGTGACGGCTGTAGGGCTCCTAGCCGCAGCCGCTCTAGAACTCTCACCTAACAATAAACCCTCGATCTGCTTCTCAGCCGCCTCTAGTCGAGGAATGATATCCACATCAACCCTATAGTCTAAACTATCAATCTGATCCTGATGAGCCCCCAGCTGGCCCTCTAATGTAACCTCTGCAGGCTCCCTAACAACAGTAGGCTCACTAGCCTCAGTAGGCTCACTAGCAACTGTAGACTCCCTAGCAACAGTAGGCTTCCTAGCTGCTGCTGCTCTCGAACACTCCCCTACCTGGTACACTGGTGGTGGTTCTGCTGATTCTGACTCTGTAGTGGTAGGTGAATCTGGAGTGGTAAACCTTGCGCGCTTCCTGAGCGGCAAGAGTGAGGTGGATATAAGGGTAGCAGTGGGTATGGCTGGTGGTGGTGTAGGCACAGTAGGACTAGGTAGGTTCCTATAAGTGGATGTAGGATAACGAACTCTCTTACTAGCAACCTGGATAGTTTTCTCCCTACGAAACATAAGTCTAGGTTCTGGTGGACTAGTGGTAGCAGGGGATGATGTATCAGTAGGTGTACAGGTAATCTCGGGTGGTGCAATAGGGGCAACATAAGGAGTAGGAGCCGTCTCCTCATCCTCAAAAGGCTCTGTTTCCTCACCTGATGCCGATAATGGCAACACAGGTACAAGAGGAATAGGTGGTGGTGAACGGGCAGTAGAAGACATAGAGCCTTCAATATCGGAGTCTGAGATGGTGTACAGTATAACAACATTTGAGTTTGCAGACATGGTTCTGTGATAATCAAGGTGAAATAAAATGAATAACTCGGAATGAAATCACTATAAGCAATGAACATGCACATATGATGAAATGATGAGATGCTATGATAGTGTGGTTATAGTCTAGGGTCAATGATACATCCTAGTTCTCTATAACCTTAGCTCTGGTACCAATCTGTCACACCCCCAATTTACCTGACTTGCAGCGGAATGGAATGCCTGGGGGTGTAACTGTCATAGCACCATAACAAGGAAATATTGAACGACCTAAAGTGTCGTTTGGAAAATACATATCGTTTGATTTATTGAAAAGCATCAAGTGCTACAAAACATAGGTCCCCAACAGTTGAAATGTTTACAGAAAACAAGTTCTGAAAATGTCAAACGATAATTTACACAAGTGCATGAAAATCCAAAATGTAGTGCGTCATCCCTGGCACACCCTAATGATACTCCATGCATGTAATATGATGTTGCCTTAGTTACCTGAAAATACATTGCAAAAACGGTCAACACGAATGTTGGTGAATAATCATAGGTTTATGAAATAACATGTTTGTACGGCCACCACAAGTATAAGTGCATGACAAAAGTCACGTAAAATAGTACAATAGACCTTAAGCTCATGACACCGAAGCTATGACTGATGAAATTCTATGCCCCTCCCGAATGTTCTGCCAAACACTCATATGTAAAAGACATGACATGCATCCGCTTACTGTTGGTACTCAATACCACGGATGGAGGCGTCACCCTCGATAGATCTATCCACTCACTCTCGCTTAGCGGTAAATTAACGGTTCATGATGTTACAGGGGACTTATCACATGGCAGACAAGCTACTTAAGCTATGTACATAGGTTTTGATACTTGGGCTCGTACTGAAATGGTGCAATGTATTCTCCCCCGTGGGATTTGAAAACAATAAAAATGTATACGGGGCTATGAATACTCACCTCAACTGATGATACTGATATGAAATGAAGTGAACAACAATGATCGGTTATCTGCTGCAACCTATAATGAATGATGAATGATCTCGTTAAGATCACCAAATGATGTTTATGAATGCCCATGCTCATGTTTCTATACCACTCTACTCTTTGGAAAAACACTTGTATTGTCAAAAATATATAATCCAAGACTTTGGAAAATATTGCTATTAGAAAATATAAATGGCTAGTTATAATATATATACTTATATATATATATATAACGTAAGTTCTCATGTAAGCGTTGAAATACTCGGGTTGTAAACCTTGAAATGATGAAAACATACTCATAGTAACTAATACTACGTTAGTTATAAAGCTCGGTACTTGATATTATGTTTAGCTTGAAAATGCACTTCGTAGTTTTTGCGCCAAATTATATTAAAAGCTGTCAATTAATAAAGGGTTTTAGCCGATATTCAAACGAGTATATCTTTGTCGTTACTTGTCCGTTTTACTTGTTCTTTATATCCACGGTTACGTCTTAGTATGTAGTAATATATTTTGGAAAGCTCGGCTCCTCCGGGTTACGTCTAAAGCCTCTTTTTGTACCATGAAAAACGTCCAACAGCAACTAAATTTCCAGAAAATACATTTCGTCTATAATCTTGCAAAAATCATAACTCCTTAGTTATAGACTCTTTTTAATCCGTTCTTTCGCCTACGGATTCGTTTTTGAAAGTATTTTCTAAAAATTTTGCCAAAGTTTCCTTGGTGTTTACTGATTTTCCAGATTTTTACAAAACGGGACAGCATGTCTAAAATAGGTTCCAAATCATGTTTCCAAGGTTAAAAACTAATTTCTACCATCACCAATCCTCTTGAAATCACCACATGACTAATCTAATCCTACCATACACCTTCTTAGGGTGCCATGGACTCCTAACCAAGTTATTAGAGCTAGGGGATTCATAACAAGAAAGTTAGGGTTTGTATGTTACTTTTTAGACAAAATAAAGTGTAGTATAGCTACTTGTACATGGTTTTTAGCATGATACTTATGTAATACATGTAAAAATAGGATGATCCATGAAAAAATAAAGATGAAAACTTACTTGACAAAATGAGATGATTATTGGATGATTATGCTTGATGTTCTTGTGTTTTAGTTGTTTGTATCTTAACTAGAATCATAAAAGGAGTAAGATTGTAGCTTTAAGTTATGAAAAATAATTAGTTGATCATGGAGATCTTGGTACCTTGTATGATGCCGTGGGTATGGAGGAGAGCAAGAGAGATAGGATCTTGAAATTTGATCTAAAAGTGAGATTATGATTTAGGTAAATTAGTAAAGTTAGGTTTTGTAAGGTTTATTAGTATAATAAGGGTAGTTAATGCAATAGGTTAAGGGGGGGTGGCCAAGGGCCGGTTTTTCAAGGGTGAAGGGGGGGGGGGGGGTTAGGGTACTTGGGAATTAATTAGGAAACCTTGAAAGAATTTGCACTAGTTAGCGTTTTTAGTTACGATCGGTTATCGGTTTTATTAGAAATAAATGTTCACGAAGTATACCGGGATGAAATTAGTTATAATAATGTTAAAAACATATTAAAAATATGTTGGGTACATTTACTGAGTGATCGGGTGATTAATGTTTAGTTTTAACGAAAACCGACGTTATATTCATACGCGTACGTTAAAAATAAAATAAATTTCCAAAATACTGGGTAACTGAATGTTATAACTTTTATGATGTTAAAATGGATATAAAAATATGTCGGGACCATTGTGGGAATATTTAGATATATTCGTCGTGTATAAACCGGGTGTTAACGTTTATTATAATTACGTATACGTAAAAACGTTAAATGTACTGAATATAGAAATTTGAAAATCCTGAGAGTGGTATAACATGAAAATGCTGTCATGATGATATGCAGACTATCCCCAGTCCGTATGCAGTGTACTTAACACTAATGAAATGAATTCGCACCTAAACCAATCCGGTTACGCGAATTTGAATACCCGTAAACTAAATTTACGATGAAATGCGTAATGCAAGTGAATGGTGAAAACTTTTCCGGAAATGAATAGTGTTCGGTGAATAGTAATTTTCCAAAAAGTTTCTCAGAACATCAAACTGACCTCGAAAATGATGAATAGTAAATCGATGAATAGTGTTTTGATGAATAGTGATTTATGAATAGTAAAAAGTCGAAGTTTGGGAAAATGACCTGAAATGGTATATGACGTGAAATGGTGAGTTGTGACACTCATGATCTAGAATTAGGAGCAGTAGTTTTTGCTCTTAAGATATGGAGACATTACCTATATGGTACAAAGTTTACGGTTTTCACCGATCACAAGAGTCTACAGCATATCTTAGATCAGAAGGAGCTAAACATGAGGCAAAGAAGATGGTTAGAATTACTCAATGACTATGACTGTGAAATTCGTTACCATCCTGGTAAAGCGAATGTAGTAGCCGATGCGTTGAGTAGAAAAGATAGAATTAAACCTCTTAGAGTTCGATCTCTAGGAATGACAATTCATTCACCACTTCCTGCTCAAATCATCAAAGCTCAAATGGAAGCTCTACAAGAAGAAAACCGGCAATATGAGAAAATTGACAGGAGGTCAAACCTGGAAGATCAGGTTGACAGAATGCCAAATAATGAAAAAGAATTTGTGAGAAGAAATGATGGAATGTTATGTTTTAAGGAAAGATATTGGATTCCTCTATTTAGAGGTATTCGAGACCTTATCATGCATGAATCTCATAAATCCAAATATTCTATTCATCCCGGTTCCAATAAAATGTACCAAGATATTAAGAAGAATTATTGGTGGCCAAATATGAAAGCTGATATCGCCGAGTACGTTGGTAAATGTTTGACCTGCTCTAGAGTAAAAGCAGAGACTCAGAAACCATCAGGATTACTCGTGCAACCAGAAATTCCAGTCTGGAAATGGGAACGAATCACAGTGGATTTTATAACCAAATTACCAATGACTTCGACTGGATTAGACACAATCTGGGTTATCATCGATCGATTAACCAAGTCTGCACATTTCCTACCAATCAAGGAAACTGACGAGATGGAAACACTCGCTCAGTTGTATTTTAAGGAAATTGTGATTAGACATGGGGTACCAATATCTATTATTTCTGATAGAGATAGCCGATTCACATCAAGATTTTGGGAATCGCTACAGAAATCTCTTGGTACTAGGTTAGATATGAGCACCGCTTATCATCCGCAAACCGATGGACAAAGTGAGAGAACAATCCAAACCTTGGAAGACATGCTCCGAGCATGTGTGATTGATTTCGGAAAAGGTTGGGATAGACACTTGCCATTAGTTGAATTCTCGTACAATAATAGCTACCATGCCAGCATAAAGGCTGCACCTTTTGAGGCACTGTACGGAAGAAAGTGCAGATCACCAATCTGTTGGACAGAAGTTGGTGATATGCAACTTACCGGACCAGAGCTAATGCATGATACTACTGAGAAGATATTCCAAATCAAGCAACGCTTGCAAGCTGCTCGTGACAGACAGAAAAGTTATGCTGATGTCAGGAGAAAGCCTATGGAATTTCAAGTAGGAGACAAAGTCATGTTGAAGGTTTCGCCATGGAAAGGAATGATTCGCTTTGGAAAACGTGGAAAGTTAAATCCGAGGTATATTGGACCTTTCAAAATTCTGGAGAGAATTGGTTCAGTTGCTTATAAGTTAGAACTTCCGGATGAACTTAGTAGGGTACACCCTACGTTTCACGTATCCCAACTCAAGAAATGTTTGTCAGACGAAACTCTTGTCATTCCACTAAAAGAGATTAGATTGGACGACAAACTAGTGTTCACAGAAGAGCCTATGGAAATAATGGATAGAGAAGTTAAACAACTCAAACAGAATCGTATCCCCATTATAAAAGTAAGATGGGACTCTAAGCAAGGACCGACTTATACATGGGAAAGAGAAGATAGATTCCGTGAGAAATATCCGCACTTATTTTCATAGAACGCACTTGTTAGATTTCTTAAAATCGAATTTCGGGACGAAATTCAGAATGACAAGTGGGTACTGTAGAACCCTGTAAAAATTTCTTGTAATTAAATCGTTAATAAATATATAATCCTTCGTTATCGTCTCTAATTCCCATTTTCTCGGAAAAATTTAAAATTTTTCTTATTATATTATTTTGGCGATTTTCACAAAATAATATAATTCACAAAATGACGGAATTAATCCTCGACACGTTACACGAAACCTAAACTTTTCATTTAATCCTAAACCTAAATCCTAATCTTAATTATATTTATTAAATATAATTAAAATCCACTAATTACCTAATTAATCAAACCGGACCCTTAATTATCTTCGGCCTAATCCATCTTTACTATTCATAAGCCCACGCCAACAAGCCCAAAATCCAATTTATTTAATTTTCATCCGATCGACATGTTCCAAACCACCTCCAAATCGCACCGTTTATTCGTAAATTTAGCACACGACCTATATATTTTATTTTCTCATCTCGTTAACCTACCAGCCAACAATTAGTGTGTCAAGTCTCGCGTTCCTACAATGAGTTTTGATACGTTTTTAAGAGGCATAGTAATCGACCTTAGCAAACCCAACTCGATTTACAATATATTCAAAACTTAACCGTTTTGAATCTAGTTTGTTTCTAATCGTTCCTAATATTATTCCTAAGATGATTTCATGCTCAAATGTTAAGGATGATCAAGTATGCTCGAGTAGTATACGATTTAGTAAATCGTATATATGGAAAATACCTTGGTCGACATATAGCATGAATCACCCAACACTTTCCTTCTTTTGTGCTCTCACAAGCTATCCTAAAACAATATAAAACTTCACCTAAGGAGTCTAGTACTGACATGCAATAGTGTGGGAAGAGTTTATATTGAACTTTCTTACTAAAACGTTATATATTTGTAATATATATACGTACGTTGCATGCATCTTACTCTTATTCATTCTCTCTATCTTTCACTGCAATAATTGGACTTTCAAATCCTTCTCATAAGACTTACAAGTCGAGTGGTAATATATTGGAAGCAAAGAAAAGATATCGGGTTCAAAATAACATATAACGTTTGGGTTATATAGCTTGGACGTGATTTCTTGTGTTCTTTTATACCTATCTCGAATCTATATCACCTCTAAGGTGTTTGTAAGTTTCTTACACTCAATTCTAATCCATTTCATACGTATTTAAATGTTCATGCACTTTGTGATTTTTGTTTCAATCGTCTACACTTTGCACGTTTGATTCACGTATATATTTGTTCATAGTACACGAGACGTGATTAGCCTCTATCTTGGAAGGCCTAGGAATCACGTAGCACACACCATTCACTTTAGTTGTAACGATATAATCATTTCATGCATCTATTTTAACTTGCATCCATCGATTTAAAATTTGTAAAACACTTAGTAAAATTCACAAGTTTTCAACACATATATATCGACTCAACCATGTCACAAAACGAGTCTATAACTTAAAATTTTGTTTAACAATAGTACCATATCTTTTCACGACGTCATAGACCACCTAGCAAACTAACAATTTCATATAAACAACTTGTAAAAATAATCACGTTTTGACATCTTAAACGATCCATTTTGAATGTACATAAACCGGATTTCAAAACTAAAAATATTTATAAAAACTTTATTATTGTCGAGTGGGCTTAACTAAAGCCCACTAAGCTTTTGAAATCCGTAAGCCCACTGGGCCTATAAGAAATGTTTTTAGAATCATAAAAATGGTCCAAAGCCAAGCCCAAAACTTTTTCCATGCCCTCGCCTCCAAAAATCTTAACGGGCTTTAAGTTTATTCGATCCAGGCCCATAAGCTATAAAAATAAGCTTTTAAATGAATAAGCAGTTAAAATAAGCTTTATACTTAAAAAATAAGCTACGGAAATTTTTAGAAAAGTTCCATAATCATTTTTATAAAATTGGACTAAAAATGTAACGCGACGACACCTAGAAGGACTAAATGTGTAAATATTGAAAATCAAGGACTAAACCTGTAAATACAGAAATCTAAGGTTAAAAGGTGATAAAAAGTAATATTAGAAGGTTTGTATTGATTATTGGACAAAGTAGAGGACTATAGTTGAAAAATATATATAAAGGACTAACGGTGTAACGCAAGTATCGTTAGTGTAAAAATGGTAAAAAATTGGAAAAGGAGACAAAGACTAAAAATAATTTATTTATCATTCTTATTTATTTTATATTTTCGTGAATTTATTTCGTATCATGTTTAAGCTTTATTTTTATTTTTATATATATTATTAACTTAACGTTAATAATATATATAACGATAGTTAAAAAGTTAAGGTTTTACTTACGATTAAAAAGGAAAAACTTCGATGGATAATTTTAAAATTCATATTTTGTCATATCATGCATATCACAATATTTTCACTGCACATCACTTAATCGTCATAGCGAATATCTAATATTCGTTATTTTCTTTATAATTACCAAATAGTTTTTGGTCAAGTTCTTAGATAAATTTATTTATCAGGTTGTGTTTTGAAGCCGTTTTCATAAAATTCATCTGACTTTATTTTCTTCGTTTTCAGTATCAATCAAGGTGAGTCAGAGCCTCACATTTAATTATTTTCAAAACTCCGTGAGGGGGATACATGTTATAAATAGATCACAAGTATTTTTCTGTATGCTTTCCTGACTGATATATGCCTAAGTTAGCTATTGCCAAAAGACCCTTATTTTCCATTAATCACTGCGGTGAACGCGAATATAATGAATAGATCTATTTAAGGTTTGACAGCCTGTCCCACTAATGCTTGACGGAATGCCATTATGCATGTGGTTAGCCGCATTAGTCGTGATAATTATATTTGAGTAAAAATAGGAATTGGCAAATCACCTATTACACGAGGGCAAATTTATCATTGATTTGATAAACACCCGCCGTTTACGGTATTTGTTAACGTTTGCGTGTCATGAGACTTAGTGCAATATATGAACTGCAATATCAATGTTTTCAAACTGATTGTATTTTCCAATACAATCTTGCTTGTGTATCAAAATGATTATTAAATTCAAACTCTATGATTTCACTCAACAATTTTGTTGACTTTTAAGCATGTATCTCAGGTATTTAACAGGGGAAGCAAGCATGAAACGGGCGGCAAAAATCTTCAAATTATGTTTACTTTATTTCAAATATGATGTAAAATAAATGATGTTTGATTTAGTTCAAAACATCAAGTTTTTATAATACTCTGATAAGGACCTAATGTATTTCAAATATTTATAAATGAAATAACATTTTTAAAACGTCTCTTCGAGTCGTTTTCTATCATTATGACTTCGATCCTCACTGTAACACCCTAATTTCTATTCCGCTGCCGCATTTCAAATTAGGGGGTGTTACAACCCGTGATTAAAAGGTTTTTGAGTGATGAAGAAAAGAGGTGGTATATGTGGTATTATGGGAGATCAGGGGAGAATTCGGGTTCAGGGTGTATTGGTTTGGCAGTTTCGAGTAATGGGGTGCATTGGGAGACAAGGAATGGCGTTGTTTCTTCGGGTAGTGATGCCGGTTTAGTTTTGAAATCGAGTAGTGATTGGTGGGCTTTTGATACTAATGGTGTTAAACCTGGTGCAGTTGTGATCATTTCTAGTTATAAGATTAGGTGAAGAAGGTGAATGGGATTCGATGTTTATTTCTTCCCCACAAGTTGTTTTTCATAGTAGTGGTGATTAGAGGTGGCAAAACGGGCGGGCTCGGCGGGCACGAGCACGGGCTAGAAGGGGCACGACCTAGAACAGGCATGGGCTAAATGTGCACGGGCCAAACGGGCACATGTTATACAAATCGCTTTATAGAATACCAAAAATAACGAAATAAATTCATTAAACATAATACTTCATTTATATTTAAAAAATTAAATATATTATATATATAAATTTTTCTTTAAAAACGATTATAATGATCTCCAATTAAGAGAAAATATACGCCCGTTAGTGCTCATTTGATTTTTCAATGGGCTAAATATGCCCATTTCAAAAAAAAGGAGGGGGCTAAATGTGCCCGAGTATTTTACAAAGTAATCAAAATTAGCCCATTTTTTTCATTTCGGGCACAAATTGCCACCTCTAGTGGTGATCTTAGGATGTATTACCATTCTTTTGATGATGTCCAAGGTATAGATATGATGTTCTTGTTCTTTAATGTTTTTTATTTTTATATACACAAAAAAATATACAGTCAAAGAAAAATAGAATAGGAAGAAGACAACTAATCTCCAAAGGGGTTGAAGACGAGGGTATTTCTGTCATTTTACCCAAATAAAATAGTGACGTGTACAATGGTAACCGGTTGCACTGGTTACCATTTTTAACAATGGGCAAAATTACCTAACATTGAACAAAGATGAAAGTTTTGTTACCTAACTTAGTATTTTTGAGAGAAAATTACCTAACACTGAAAATTTTAGAAAGTTCGTTACCTAACAGTAGAATTAACCCTATCGTTGATGGTAAGATTTTTTTTTTCT
Organism: Artemisia argyi; assembly: GCA_030686995.1. Taxonomy (NCBI): domain Eukaryota; kingdom Viridiplantae; phylum Streptophyta; class Magnoliopsida; order Asterales; family Asteraceae; genus Artemisia; species Artemisia argyi. The sequence goes on from CM060705.1 coordinate 181,286,935, forward strand.
TTTTTTCCTTGTTTTTTTAATTATTTTTATTATTTTTGGGCCGTTTTGAAGAGAATGCCACATTGTTTCTTAAACTCCCAAAGGACCATATAGTCTTTTGTTCTCGTGCGCGAGAACTACTTTTTTTGAAAAGTCACCCTATCAGGTATGTATGGCAATATTTGGCAAGAGGCTTAGGGTCTGTTTCTTTTTTTGTTAGAATGTCTGAGTGCCAATGTTAGTGGGGCCCAATAAATATATTAATATTTTTTATTTAGTTTGACCCACTCATTTTCATTGCTACATCTATACCACTGAAGTAGCAAATATACTTCTCCTTCCCAGCCAGACCTTCCAACAGAGGTGGGCCTACATGGGACCCACACCATATATAAACATCTGAAAAAATAAACACGCCCTTATATGGGTTTATCGAGGATTGGACTTTTAAAATAAGTCGGCTTATAAAATAAAGTCTCGTTTATCACAAACGCTTATGAAGGCTAATGGCTCATAAAATAAGTCACAAGCCTCCATAAGCCGAAGCCTATTAAATGAAGATTATAGGGGCTTATGAATAGTTACATTACTTAAATACCCTTAAAAATATAATGAATTATCATGTAAAAGCTGAAAATAGATGTAAATTTTATTTGTTGTATGTTTATGTGATTTTACATTAATAAGCTTCAGCTCCAATTAATTTGCCAAACAACTTTATAAAAATATAAGTTTCAACTTTCGGCTTATAATATAAGCCCGAGCTCCAGCTCTAGCCTCAGCTCCAGCCTCAGCGTCAACACCAGCCCATTGCACCAAACATACCCTATGTCTTCCCCACTAATATCTCCCGAGAACAATAAAGAGCGTAAACTGTCTAACAAAAAAAAGATTTTAAATTCAATGTTTTTTTAGTGAAACTATTTATAGTTGAGTTTCGTAAACAAAACTATATGTTTTGAGAAAGTGTTTTTTCAAAACTCTATTTTCAAATTAAAGTTTATTTTTTACTTACTAAAATAGCATGATACCCGCGGAAAGCAGCGGGTTTAAAGGTGAATTACGTTTATCTATATTTTTTTGTGTGAATATTGTTTAACGATTACCTATAACAGATGATAGTTTCTAAAGATTATGTGTTTGTGTTGTGAGATTGTGAAGAAGTAATATGTCATATTGATAGCGTATTAATATTAATGTCACAATGTTACGAGCCGAATCATAACAACCCCAGTTCAAGGATAACCTCGACGTGGCAACATAGCCAAATTAGTCTAGAATCTTAGACTTAAGGATATGTAAGATATTTTGTCTAAAATATACAAGATACTTAGTAGGAAAATCTATAGATTATCTAAAATTATCTTATGTAAATATCTTAGATACTTGTATTAAAACCTTCTAGAACTTGATTAGCCTTTAGTATAATAGGGCTAAACTAATCCATCTCATTTGTAATCATCCATTTGTAACCAAGAGTTCTTGGAATATATATCAACTATTATCGAGTAAATCTGCAAGTGTTCATAGCTAACCGCTTTCTTAATTTTTGGCCTACTTAGTTGTTGAAAGTTGAAACTGAGTCGCTAAATGCCACACAAACGTTGAGAATTAATCTCATGACACCAAGCCCACTAATAATATGCAAAATTCAAACCCATCACAAAATTTACAAGGGCCCATATCAACCTGGATAAGCCTAATTCCATTTCCAGACAGCACATGGCCGGGGAAAGTCTACCAGGTTGTGTAGTACACACGCGCGAGAAAAATGTCCCCCGAATGTCACTAACAGCTAAGATATACTATCTGAAATATGACAATAGAGACACACGAATAGGAACATTGGAGATGTGCACGACATGGTACGAGCCAAAGAGGAGCTGGCACTTGTCTTGCTTGTCTACTCATTGGATAATCAACACCTGGCATATCTACAACCGTTGATCATCTACATGTTGTTTATCCTTAAACCCTAAAGCCTCTTTATAAATAGACGTCATCCCACACCAAAAAGGAGGATCATTCTCTTACACTCTTTTACATTGTTTCACACAGTTAAACACATACTTACATGATTTGTTTGTGTGTTAATCAAACTCTTAATTCTTAATCATATCTTTGGGTCCACATCGTTCTACACGAGAAACCGAACAACACAAATATCTCAACACAATCTTAATCACGTTTTGCATACCATACGTAAACACATATTATTATATGTAAGTTTAAAAAGTTATTAATTTTAACTATAAACATATCAAACTCATTATATTAGTTATATTATATTATTGTAACATCCTATAAACTTGTATAATAACACCACTTTTTCTTCACAAATCCATCCGTTGTTACACTAAACCCTACGAAACTCATCCATCATGTCCAAAATAGTCACAGTAACCGAACAACCAACCCCAACAAAATTCCTCACTCTCAGTTATCCCACGAGCGATATCCCTACATGCGTGATGCTTCCCCATCATTTGACGTCGTTCCTGAGCCTAACGTTAACACCGAGCCCCAAACCCCAAACGCTAGTGAATGAGTTTCTTTACAAACAACCCTTGCTCAAGGCTGCAAAAGAAGAAAAAGAGACAAAGTCGAGTGGTGGGGTGAATGACAATGAAATAATATCACTCGGGAATGATTTAAAAAGTTTGGTTGAACGGTTAAATGACAACACACGCTGAAGAGACTTCTTACTGCGGCTCATGATCTTAAAATCACGGAATTGAAGGATATTTTTTGTGATAAATTTGCGGAAATAACTGAGGACATGATGCCAGAAGGGGTTCGTAAACAAGATGTGTGGGGATATGTACTTTTAAGTGATTACAATTGAATTTAAGTATATGAATTGTTTAGTTATACGTTAATTTTTATTGCGATTTGGGAACTATTATCAACTTTTTTATTATAGTAACGCTTGTTCATCTGTTTAAACTAACTAAGGTTTATGTGCATGCTCAGATGACTATAAATCTACGATTGTTTTCTTTTGATAACATTTTGTTGATATTGTTTACAACACGTATTTCGCTCTATGAAACTAAAACTAAACAATATTATAGGGTTAGGATCCTATAGAAAGTGGGATTAAAATAAAAGATCTAAATAGTAATAGGAGGGTGATAAATGTCCATCCTTTTTTTTACAAACTTGTTTTTTCCTTACTTTTGCCAGCTTCTTTTTTGCTATTTCAACTCTTAACTGATGAACATTATGATTCTTGTTTTTGAAAATTGATGAACGGATTGACATTATGATTTTTTTTTTTTAATTAAATTGATGAACTAATGAGCATTAGATTTTTTTTTAGGAAAACTGATGAACTACTGAATATTATAATAAAAAAAACACCTAAAACACAATTTTTAAGCAAGTAACGTGTATATGTCTATGTTAAACCCTAGTAATTTATAAAAGATTAGCAAATCTTAAGTTTTTAACCTAAATCTATAAATGCTAAGCCAATAAAACGTACAAAGTTATTGCATAAACGCATGATAATTCACATAATTATTAATCATATATGATAATTAATCATATATGGCTCATGATACAACTGTTAGTATTTCTATGTTTTAATTAAACGTTTTAACATAATTATTAACGTATTAGACATTCAAATAAGTTAAATCAAAATAAGCGGAAGCATATAAAACACTACTCGAATCATACGATTTATGCAATTAATCATGCAATAATATAAAAGACAAACCAACCTTTTATGCTCAGTATGATCAGGAAACTAATAATAAAAATAGACTATTCTCCACGATTGATCAACACTTCTGGAATGCTAATGAGAACACCAATTTAATACACGATTCAACTACACCTTAACGTCGATACTTGCAATGCAAGAAAATAAACCCGCGGGTATGGCACATAGTTTGAACATCTGATCGACCAGATACCTTATGACCCTACTTCCTTGCTAGCTTAGATTCCATTGTAGGGCGCATAGTTTTTGTTCTTCTTCGGCATACCACATACATTTGCTGCATTGACACAAACACCTTCACGCCATATGTTCCACTTTGCTTTATAATTAATGATGTGTTTTTTAAGCGAAATGCAGTCTTAATCTACAATATTCAGTTAGTTGGTTATGTGGTTTGAATTTGATACATGGTTGATATTATTTGCTTAAATTTGTGTTCAAATATAAAGAGATTTGTATCTACACAATATACACATATATCGGTGTTCGGCCAATTTAGTGCCTAATGATCTCTTGTATAAGAAGATTTAAAAGAAAAACAACCTAAGTAAAAAACAAGTCCCTTAATGTAAGAAAGCATTCATGGAGTCATCCTCAATAAGTTCTTCTGAGTCTGAAAGAAAGGCTTATCACAACCTGAGGCGGATCTCAGAGAGTGAAGACAAGAATCAGGATTAAGATGATGGAGTCAGTGAGTGATGACAATAACTCGTTGACTCCCTGAAGATCTCCTTAATAAACTGAAGACATTCTGACTTACATATTATGGTAGGATGTTTAGGTCTCTGATATATAGGTGGGAAGTATCTTGAAAAGATAAGTGAAAAGTACTTATCATAAAGTTAAGATATTGCTTTAGTTGATGAAAAGTACTGACAGTTATCATCACTGTACCACCAAAAGTATGTTGGTACCATATAAGGAATAGAAGTAAAAGTATAAAGTGTACTTTTGCATATCAAATATTGACACGTATCTTTTACTACACGGGTTACCACATTTTTTGGGTAAAAGGTCAAAAGTTTCGATAAATATATTATTCCAAAAAACGTTTAAGTATAAAGGATATGGGTGAATCCCATATCTCAGCCCGTTACATATGCGAAAAAGCTTACATAGCAAGATACTTCATATTAATAAACCACTACTCAAAAGATAACATTAGACTCCTACGGAAACAAAATTATTTCCTATCAAGGCCTTGGATTTTAGTACCATACATGTCATAAAAAGCATCTAAATTTCCTGGAAGATCGTATACCTAATCCGCATAGCAATCATAATCCTAGTCAACATAATCTTCTTCACGATCGTGACCACCACCAAATAGGTTTATTGACTCATCAAAAGTGTTCACAACCTCCTCTTCATCACTGTCGGAATCAACAATCTCTCCCACCTTAGAGAATGGGTTAACCCTCTTAGTAGCAGAAGTAGACGGAGAAAAAGAAGAACTGGACATACTAGCCGTGGCCTGCACCTTCTCTTTCACAACACTTATAGTCTTTTGAGACCCATCCACCTTAGTTTCACTTACGGGTTACCACATTGTCTTTGCCTATAAATAGGATGTTGTAAATTACATTGTTTTTCCCTATATATAGGATGTTGTAAAGTAGGAATGGATATCTTTTGTATTAAAAGTTATTAACACTTTCTCTTTTTTTTTTTGGTAAAGGGAGTTACCAGGTAAATATATTAACCAAAAAAACTAATGTTAAGTACAAATGGAATGCGGCAAAAGTACCGCATTAACCTCAAGCAAAAGTGCTTGATAAACTAGTGTTCATCATAGGCCATACAGAAAAACAAACCTAGCTATATATTTGAATATGTTGGTAGTCACATTTCTTACTCAAACACTACCTTTGGTTTGTATTTGAGTTTAGTGAGGCGATCGAGATCACGAAACATACATTGAATATGTTGGTAGTCACATTTCTTACTCAAACACTAACTTTGGTTTGTGTTTGAGTTTAGTAAGGAGATCGAGATCACGAAACATACATTGTCATTCAATCTCAAGTTTTGTTTCGCAAATACTTAAGTATAACTCTTTAATATATATCAATAAAGTCTTAAAAGTTAAAAATTACTTTAGTGTGTTATCATATAAACTCTTAAAGTGTGAACTCATATTACTAGACATGTTACTTGCATAATTAAATTTTCAATAGTTAGTTAAACAAGTAACTAGGAACAACAATCAGAAACGGTTGAGGATGCCCGATTGACCACGTACATGCATGCCAAATCCTTGTTCTTCTTGTGTAACCTAAAAGAAAAAAGCTTATCCATTTTACACAATATAGATGTACGTTGAAGTATAACAACTTATCATCATACGTCCATCGAATATATTACTCTACTCATGAGATGGAGGACTTGATGTGTGTGTGCATATGACAGGGTCTTCGCCTTTGAAGCAAACTGGGATGGCTGATTTCGCGCCCGGTCGTGTAGTGATTGATGCGGCACAATGTAAATGTGTCAAGTATGAAGCTACATGTGCAGTTATTGGGTATGATTTTCTTCCTTTTATCATTCACTTACCTGGAGGAATTAGAGAAGGATGCGGTTCCTTTGTTGAATCGGATACAAAAGTTCTTCATGGCACAAGATATTTGGGGCACGTGCTATTGTAAACATCTTTAATAGAATCAATTTTGTTGTAGCTAAAAGAGTGAAGACCCAAATAATATTTCGACTTTCCACTAATTTTATGTAAATCTTTGAGTTTATAATAATAATAATAATAATAATAAATTTAGAGTTGTTGATGTGTGCTATTAATTAATTATTGTTTTTTCAATTAAAAATTTTTGAAATTCATAAGGTTTTAGCAAATTCCCGATACAATTATAACAATAAAATAAATAAATAATATAAATTACACAAACTAGAAAACGAATTTTACGGTCCTTAAACGAGGAAACTATATTGAATAAATCAGTCGTGATCACATACTCCAAAAACCTAAACTGCCTCACCCCCTATATAAACTCGTATTATAACGCACATCTTCTTCACAAATCCAACCTTTTTACCCTAAACCCTACGATCGAAAATCATCAACATGTCAAACACAATCACAGTAACCGAACAAGCGACCCCGATTCAGACCCTCACTCTCAAATATCCGGCAAACGATAGCCCTACTAATGAGGCTTCTCCGGACGTTGTTCCTGACCCTAACTCTAACATCGAGCCGGAAACCCAAACCCTAGTGAACGAGTTTCTTCGTATACAAACCTTGCTCAAGGCTGCAAAAGAAGCTAAAGAAGCGAGTGATGAGGTGAATACGAATGACAATGAAATCAAGTCACTCGAGAATGATTTAAAAAGCTTGATTGAAGGGTTAGATGACTCGGGTCATGCTGACCCGGAGTTACATGACCTGGCGCTGAAGAAACTTCTTAACGCGGCTCATTATCTTAAAATCACGGAATTGATGGATATTTTATGTGAGAGGATTGTGGAAAAAATTAAGGGACAGACCCCAGAATATGTTGGAAGTTATTTTGGCATCGAGAATGATTTTACGCCCGAAGAACAAGCACAGATTCGTAAAGAAAACGCATGGGCATTCGAGTAAAAAGCTATCAAATCATCTAGGACCACTATGATCATATCTTTTATAGCTTTATTGTTATTTTTTCGCGTGTTCGTAACTGGTATACTTTTATTTTCGTTGTTGCAGTCGGTTTAATTTGCATTCTTCAATTGATTGTGGTTTCTTTATGTTATATTTTAGTATTTGATTAATTTGCATGAGAATGACACTTATTTACTCCATTAGTTTTAACTAGCATTGGTTAATAGTGTGATCAATGTTTGGTTTTATAAACAAAAATCAAATTGAATAATCTTTACAATAAGTAGTAAATTAAAAGCAAAACTTATACAACTTATGCCTGAACGACGTAGTATATATCCTAATATAACATAAACGATAAAGATAAACGATGGCTTGTGCAAATCTGTACGATAAAAGAGATACAAATTAAAGAGGTACGTATTGAAGAACGTACACATTGTGATTTCAAGCTCGAAGTTGAATTCAATCATATTTAATTGCTTTATTGTTATTTTTTTTTGTGTTTTTATGACTGCCATATACTAGTGAATGCCCATTCTTTTTTGTGGATAATACTAGTAGTTTAACATAAAGCAATTGAAGGCAAACGGGCAACAAGCTGGATCTAGGAGTCATCACATTAGAGTGCATCCCTTTTTGTGACTTTTTTTCAGCAACACATATTCGTCGTATTAATTTGCATTATAAAATTGATTAATTGTGATTGCTTTTTGTTATCTATTTTTTGTTATTTGATTAATTTGTATAAGAATGACACTTATGTATTGGTTTTAACCAGCATTGGTTAATATGTACGTAAAACTTAGTAAAAGAAAACCAAAAGATGAATGCAATATAAGCCTCACTTTTAGCACAAAAAAATCATTATATAAGGATGTATTATTTTGCAAGTGTTGTTTTTCAAAGATGAAGCGGAAGGAATATTGTTTTCCGCACTTTTTAATGATGGTGAACGGAGTAGTATCCTTGTTCACGTAATCGTAGAAAGTCGATCTTTTGTTGGTTTCGGGGTGCGCGCGGCCTAATCGGTGTTGTCATTGCCGTTTTTGGAGTTTTCCTAAGCCATCTCAAATTGGTGTTTGGTCCTTTTTTTTGCACGGTTTCAAATAAATTGATTGGTTTTTGGTTCGGTTGTAGATTTGAAACCAAACCAAACCGAGAAATCTAAATACTTATGCGTTAAAAATTGAATTTGATTAATTTATTATTAACTAAAGTCATATTTTAGAACATTTAAAAGTTAGAAAGTAAATATTTATTTGTTTATAAATCACAATAATAAGTTTATCACATTCTCTATCTCTTATGTTTTTCAAAAACTTAGGTAATTTTGTCCAAAAGGAGGATGTTGGTTCATAACAAAAAGATATGAATGAAATTTTTTTAATTTTGAGTTTTTATATATTTTTTTATGCATAAAAAATGAATTTTTAGTGCAATTTTTTTTTAATTTGTTAGTAACTATGATTTTCGATCTTTTGGCCGACTAATTTACGGTGTTTGAACCCACCGCCATACAAAGTTAACTAGGTAAAGCCCTCCCTTTTCAGGATGTTAACGTGACCACTTAAAGTTGTTTGCACTAGCAATAATTGAAGACTTCATACATTTTAGAGTGATAGTGACAAGCTCTCTTTAATGCACATTCAACTTGTTATGTTTTGATCCAATACATCTTTTATATAATAAAACAAAATTCTTAGTGGGGACTTTGACATTTCAAAAAAACTCAACCTTCCCTTATAAAATAATAATTGAATTATTATTGTTTTTTGTTTAAAAGATTCTGAATTAAAAATTGTTAAAATTTTCCATATTTGACAAAAAGAAACTATAAATGCGTTTTTAAGTGAAAAGTGGGTATAAAATTATGTGTCAAAATGTGAAAAAATAAAACTTTAAAAATGTAGGGTAAATCTATAATAACACAGGGGTCAAAGGAAGACATTCCTTATACACGAACAAAATAATTGAACAATCCAAAACCCAAGTATCGTATCCTTCTTCACAAAATCATCCAAAGAAAATATTCTAATCTATGATCCAGGTTATCTAATTTATTTGCATACCTATGTATTAAATATGTGTATCCATGTAATTGCAAGGGTACGTTATATACAGTACCAATATTAGATACAGTACTTTACACTATCAATTTAGACCAATAAGAATTTAGTATTATTAAACATTTTTATTTAAATCAAAATGGTATAATAGTAAAACACATTTTTCAATTTCTTTTTGAATTTTTTAATTAAAAAACGTTTTTTAATTCTTTTAATTTTTGATTTTTTTTCCTTTTTTGTTTCAACATACATGTTTTTTTGAAAAAAATGAGGTGCATATGTGTCTTTTTTAAATATTGTAAATTTGCGTAGGTTTTTTTGCATACAATTATTTGGACGTCAAACTTATGTTGTTTTAAATGGTAATTAGTAATTACACATATGTTTTTTGTGACATTCTTTAATCTTTGAAATTTATAACAAAAAACATAAATATATACATGTATCGTCTAAATTTATAACCAACCATAAACATAAATAATATACAAAAAATTTGATATCAAATGAAATACAATTCAAATACAAATGTATCTTTTTAAATATAGATGTGCAAGTCATTCAAAAACATGTGTGCACTCTTCAAAGAACCTGTGTGCACTCTTCCAAGAACATATGTGCATGCTTTACTTTCTCATCAAATTCATTAGAACATATGATTACCATTCCAAGAACATATGTGCACGCGACGCATTCTCATCAAATTCATCAAAACATATGTGCACACCTTCCAAAAACATATATATTTGTTGTGATTACATAAAGATCATAATTAAAGCATCAAAAGCACAACCCCTGTCTCAAAACAAAAAAATAAAATAAATAATTAATCAAATTAGCTAAAAAATAATAAAAAAAAAATAAAATAAAAAATAACATATATGCACCAGTAACAACAACTTGGATTTTATATGCAATGGTAACATACATGCACCAGTAACATGTATGTCACAAGTTTGTATGCACTAGTAACAAATTTCATATTAGTAACGGCTAATGTAACACTTTTACAAATCTTTTCGCATATCAAATAATGTGAACGACCACAACAACCCGACCTTAAAAACCCATAGTGCCATTTTAAACCATAACAACTACAAAAACATATATGCACAATTTTTGTCTTTATACACATCAAAGAGTATACAAACTTCCGCCAACAAGGTGCAGGTATAAGCATGTCGTAATACCTCCTGTGGGGCCAATTAACACATGAGATGTATTGTCGGTAGGGGTGGAAATGAGCCGAGCCGCTCGTGAAAAGCTCGGGATCGAATCGGTAAAAAGCTCGAACGAGCCGAGCCTAAACGAGCTCGAGCCTAAGTTGCAGCTCGTTTATTAATCTAGCTCGAGCCCGAGCTTTACATAAAAAGCTCGTTTGGGCTCGCGAGCCAAAACGAAAATATAATATTTTAAGTATTAAACTTATATACGAGCCAAGCTCAAGCTTATTAACGAGCTCAATAAAGATATATTACGATCCGAGCTCGACCTCGAGCCAAGCTTTAACTTTTCATGGCAAAATCATATAAACGAGCCGAGCTCGAGCCGAGCCCGAGCCTGTATAATATTCCACGAGCCGAGCTCGAGCTTAAAATTTAAGGCTCGAAACGAGCCGAGCTTGAGCTCGAACCTTTTAAAACTTAAACGAGCCGAGCTCGAGCTCAGGTAGGCTCGGGCTCGGCTCGTTTCCACCCCACTTGTGGGTTCTAATAAAAAAGGTCATATTATCATAAGATTACATATATAAGAATTATCAAAATCCTTATAAGTTCATAAAGAGGAACCTTTTGAAATTGGAAAACGTTAGACAAGAGAAATTACGATTAACCATACATAAAGATATTGTAAAACAATACAAATACTACCTTTAAAATACCTATGAGATTTAATACAATATTCGGATTCGAAAACGAAGTTCGCAAACCAACAAGCTATATTAAACCTTATGAAATTTAGAAAATTGATTAGAAAAACAATATCCATAAATTATAAATTTTTTCATCAACAAAAATCGGATTTGTTTTGCCCAGATCTATGACCAAATCGTGTTAAAAAAAAATCGAATAAAAAATAGTTACTAACCATGTAGATCTCGGAATGATGACATCGATCCAAAGAGATTGGTGACGTTTATTTTTTCCTCATAATACCTTGCTCGATCCAAAAAAGATTGGTGATGTTTTGATTTAGTGGGAGAGGATTTTGGGAGGCGGTTAATTAGTTTTGTGAGGATAGATGATGGGTGGGTTATCCTGACACTATTTTAGGGTTAAGGAAATACCATGATTAACCTTTTAGCTTTTTTTAGTTTTTCAAATAATGGCTGGATCCTTCAATTTATTATATTAAAATCACAACTGATCTCATCCATTGATTAAGTGATCTAATGGTTTATATTGGTCTAGAATGGTACTGTAAAGTACTAAATCTAATATTGGTACTGCACAGAATACAACACGTAATTGCAATCCATTTTTGAATTTACACATGTAATCTACAACTGTTCGTACATGTAGTCACATGTTTAAGAAAATATTGCTGTGCTTTTGATTTTTAGTCATACATATGTTATCCCATAATTATAAAACTAAAACTAAAATTGGGACGAATTGATGGCTTTGTGGCTTTCCTAAAAGGGGTACTTTAATCGTTTTAGTTCTTGGTGTATGTGTATGAGTAAAAGGGGTGTCTTGATTTACTTAATGCAAACTATATAAGCGTGTTTGGCTTTTTACTGCAATAAGATTATAATTTCACCTCATCTGGTTGTTAATATTTTAAGGGGTACCAAACATTCAGAAAAGTAAACAAGATGCCCAAAGGAAAAGAATACCAATATAAGTGAATTAACTTGGTCATAGCTTAGTCATATAGGTTTTGCTGAATTGCTAACCTAATACCATATTGTATAATTACGCCCCACCCGTATTTTGGAGGAAAAGATCCGATAAGAGAGGATTCGGGGAAAAACAATTATCTCAAAGTGCGTGCAGGTTTAACATGGAAATTAGCAAGCCCTTTAGGATCGGGTTAGATAATCCATTATTTAATTTGGTGTTAAATTCGGCTATGGACAGTCTTATTTCATATCTGGCTTATAACATTCCTAAAAGAATAACCTTTTTCCGGGTTACATAATGCAACTACTAAGTTTTTTGTTGCCTTACTCTTGAATGTTCAAGCTACGAAACAAAAAATATAACAAAAATATCATTTACTACTATTAATGTTAATGAAAATACATAAAAGGTAAAAAAAAAAAAAAAAAAAAAAAAAAAAAAAAAAAAAAAAAAAAACTTGTGCGTCATAAATAAATAAATTTAAATCATGTCTAAACAATAAAAATATATTATTAAAAATTAAAAAAAAAAAAAAAAAAAAAAAAAAAACCCGCGCGTGCGCGGGTATTATAACTAGTAATACTAAAAAGAAGTTTAATAAAAGATGATTTTTTTATTGAAAAAAAGGAGATTTTCAAATTTTAATTTGCAAAACATTTTTTTTTTTTTTTTAATCAAGACTATACAATAATCTAATAATTACTTTATTCATGACTTTTTTATTCACTAATGTCCCTATCTTGTTGAATTTTCGAAGATTATTTTTAAAAGTTCTATTTTTTTGTTAAAAAAATCTCTTTTAAGCTGCTCCCGATTTTTTTTATTTTATTATATTAATTAATTAATTTTTATTTTATTTTATTTTTTTACTTTAACCTTTCCCCTATGTGTAAAATAAAACTAATGAAATTGCAAATATGGAATTTGGATTTCTCGGTTCGGATTGAGCCACACTTCAATTTTTGTTCACAAAAACAGCATAGCCCCATACCAACAAATCTCTATAAAAACTTCATCATGCATGTTTATAACATTCGAGTTTAAACGTTAGACAATTCAATTTCACAAGTTGACATTGTTAACCATGGTCAATGTCTAAAAAATTAATGGTAAAAATAAGCGAACATTATGGAAATCACTTTTTTTTTAATTAACTTATCTGTGCAAGTCTCTTTATATCTTTTTACGAAATCGTATATGTTCCATGGCATGGAAAAAATAATAAAAAGGAAATTATACATAGTTACGGATTCTAATTCTAAATTTTAATCTAAATCGTAACTCCTATAAATACCACAATTATCCTAATCAACTTACATTCTATTCACAAGTTCGATAACCCCAAAATCATCCTTAAAACCTACTAAATTTCTTCATCATGTCGAGCTCGACAATGCTAACCCTAATGTCAAAGGACAAAGAGTTGTTCACCATCGAACAATCGCTCGCGATCCAATCAATCACCATCAAAGCTCTTGTCGACGATGATTGTGCCTCCAATATTATTCCTATCCCTAACGTTGATGCCAAAACCCTAACCGTAGTTATTGAGTTTCTTAAGAAACATGCTTTGTTCACCGCTGCGAAGGATGAATACACGAAGTTGACCCAACTTGAAAACAAGGAGGAGGATGCTGAAAACGCCGAGAAGAAACGGGTGAGAGAAGATGAGAAAAAGAAACTAGATTTGCTTGAGAATGATGTGAAAAGTGTCTATAAAGACTTGAAGGGAAATCCTTTGATTGAAGTTATTCAGGCTGCTAACTATCTTAACATCCCGGCATTTATGGACGTGACTTGTCAGCAAATGGCGGATCTTATCAAGGACGGGATGCCGGAGGATGTTCGAAAGACATTACATATCGAGAATGATTTTACGCCCGAAGAAGAAGAAGCGGTTCGTAAGGAACATGCATGGGCATACGAAAAAAATTAAGTTTAGGTTCTACCAACATCTAGTTATCTACTATCATGAGTCCTTTAACTTTAAAAGTTTTATTGATCATACATACTTCTAATATGAATGTTTTGAGTTATATGATTTTTTACTTGGTTTGCAATCTTTATTCGAGTAACACCTATTTATCGGTTTATAATATGCTTTGCATGATTAAATAACTAGAGTTCTCGATTTCGAGCCATATTTAAGTCCTTATTTTCTGGTTTAAGCTTGCATTTATCAACAGGATACAAGTAATAAGGTCCTAATCATATCATATGTGCCAATGAAAATCACAGGTTAGAGACGGTCTCGATCTTCACATGGCTTTTGTGATGGATCAAATAGCTTTTTCACAATGCATGTTTATTAGCAAATCTCTTTGGAAAATCAAGATTAAGCTTATAAACACACAGTTGTGTATTGCTTATATAATAAGGTAAAAGATTATTGAGGACCAAACTTTTTTTTTAGAACTAATTTCCACCATCCATCTTTCCTACATCTTTATTTGATCTAATGAATGAGAATAATCCCACAATTTAAAAAACCCACTTTCATCATTTTTTTTTCAAATATTAATATTTTTCAAAGCGAAAAAAAATATACCGTTACGACGAGCATTTAATTATCTTTGTATAGATAGGATATTTGATATATTTTCAACAATTTTTTTTTTTTTTTCATTTTTTTCACGTATTTTTTCGTGGTCGAAAAAATCATATATGATATTATATATCATATCATATATGATTTTTTCGGCCACGAAAAAAAAAACGTGAAAAAAACGAAAAAAAAATTGTCGAAAATATATCAAATAGCCAATCTATAGAAAGATAATTAAATGCTCGTCGCGATGATGTAATTATTTTCGCTTAACGATTAACGGTTTAAGAGATATTTAAATTATAAATAATGAGTGAAATATTAAAATGATTTTAATCTCAACCATTGATGGTGGGATGAGTCCCTTGGTATGTGAGGAATGTTTGGTTTTTTAAATAACTCGACTCATATAATAAATATGTGTAACATATACAAAATTCTTCAATCTGTTTGCATTAACAAACTGATATGTGAATATGTGATGTGACCATAATAAATAAATAAAACTCATTTAAATGTACAAAATTGCGTGGACATTGTTTAGAACTGTTAAAATATATCTCATTAAGTTTGCAACAATCGACAACCTAGGCGTGCTTCTTCCACACTTGTAAGAAATAAGTAGTTACTAGTTAGATTGCGAGTAAGATGAAGATGCAGTCCACGACTTCATATAAGGACTCCATGGCTTTCGTTTGTATACTTCGTTGAGACCTTTGTATAGATTATGTTAACATACGTGGTGAAGAATTTGCTCGCTTTTTCTTCAGCCTTGTTTGAGTGGTGATGATGGATCATATGCCATCCTTTGATAAGAGATCGTCTTCTTTGAGTTTACTTATTTGGCTCCGGCTCCTCCGCCACCTGTCTACTTTTCCACACGATTGGGGCTACTAGCATCCACACTACGAAAACAAAAGGCGAAAAACAAAATAAGTACTAATATGATAATATTGCCTCATTACCTTTACGTAATGTCTGGACGTGTTGCAAATTTGAAAGTGTTTGACCAAACTGTTTTGAGTTTCTGATTTTCGTAAGGCCAAAGTACTTATGTTTTGAGAAACAAGTAAGCAGTTGTATAGCAAATGACTGTAAACTTTTTAAACATTCGGTAATTGTAAATTTCGACTTCCTTTCATTGGGAGTAAACTAATTATATAATTAAAAGCAGAAATCATAGATTAACTTTGTAAACCGCAAGAACATCAAAAGTCAAAACTTACAGTAGACACAGACGGCTAGCCACTCGTTTACAATTCTAACCCAAGTACTAGTCCAACCAACATCAATCGTCCACCTGCAAGACAATTATTTACGTAAACGAATATTAGGATTGGCGTGCCTTTGATGGAAGATATTGATCTATGATCACTTACTTTTTCATGGTATGATGAGAACTCCAACCAATTAATAGCATTGCAAAGTACATTGTTCCAGTGGCAAAAACAAAATGGAAGAATCCAAAACTATAAGGAAGGTCATCATCAGCCTGTTTCTCATCCTTTCGGAACTGCGGATATGGTTATCAGAAACATTAAGATCCATAGGTGTGAAAGACCTATTGAGATGATATTTGAACGAAGTTCTAATGATACCTGAAAACATTTAGAGTCGATGCCAGTTGAAAACGTGGCAATCACCATTGCTAGTAGTGCGACAATAAAGCTCTGTAACAACAAGAGGTGCGTCATTAAATTCTTTGAAGACTACTAATTTCATGCTCAATATTTATGAAATTATAGTATTTTGATTCTTTCACGGAAATTCAAAGAAGTATCAGAACTCGAAGCTTACGATGATAGTTAGCCAGTCTCTTGAGCCTTCAGAACTCCTGAGACATTTGTTATCAGCTGGTTCACTGTAGGCAGACAGACATGGTTAGATTTGAAGTACATGATTATGCTGTTAAACTTCCACTTAGAGGTAGAAAATGGGTGGGTCAGGCGGGTTTGGTAAACGGGTCAAAATGGGTACTTTTGGTACAGATCAAAATATTGCCCCAAAAATCAAATAGGTAGTGTTTTCAAAATAAACTTCAGGTAAAGTTCGCACTCGTTTCCTTTTTACCTTTATTTTTTATTTGACCCGTTAGTAATAAAACGTAACTCGAATCAACCCATTCACAATGTGCCACCTATATATAGTCCCATAAAACCCATTCACATAGTAAGTGTACCTTCTAATCGCAGACCAGCATAAGAACACGATATATAGTCCCATAAAACCTGGAGTCAAGAAGCCCGCGCTAACCTGTTCAAGAAACAAAGATGATCAATTTGACAACAATGCGAAGAAACAAATATTGAAGTCATTTTGGTAGTTGAACTTACTTTTCGGTGAAGAGAGACGCTAGTCATAACTTGTAGTAGAACAAGCGTCAACGTGATGAAAAAAATGTTAAGCAAGCATGTCGCTTGCGGCGTGTACCAAACATACATCAAAATAATCCCAAGTATGCACACGACATATGCAGCAGTTGCAAGCAGCATGAAATGAATATGGCTGCAACAGAAGACCATAACACTAACCATGAATACTTCGGAAAAGGATTATTATTTCTTTAATAATGTATATATTTCTGAAAAACAGTTACCATCTCTCTGCATATTTTTCGGATAAACAGCACTCGTTCAACCATGTAATGAAACTGATTATGCTGATTAACTGAATTAGCAAAAAGACCCTGCAAATTGTCATAACTATAATGGTTAACATCTCTTAACAAAGATGTTACAAAGTAAGTAAAGATGTAAAGTTAGAAAGTTTAGATACCCTGCGCCAAAATGTGCAATTTCACCTGTCATCGAAAAGTATAAAACTGATGTATCAGAATACATAACAATGATCCCAAGATCAAATTATCAAGATGAATTATTTAGCGAACAATACTAACCATATATCTGAATTATTTCTGAAGGAAGCAAGAAAGGCAGCAGGACTAGCGCGATCATTAGGACGATCTTAGCAGACCACCAACTCGAATGCCACAATTCTTTTTGTACATGCAACTTTGAGGTGCCAATGGTCGAAAGAAACATTGTGAAAAAGAACATCTAATATATCATTAAGGTTTTTTTCAAAATGTTTTAAGGATATCTAAAAGCTTGATTATGTTGCTAATGAAGTTAATAATATGAGAAAAGGATACGAAACATCCAAAGCTCACTCGCAGAACTCCTTCCGTCCCTAAACAGTTTTCACCAGCTTCGCAACTTTTTAATCCTACAAACAACATGAGGTAAATCATGACTTATGACCTGGAATTACATCAAGTAGATTTAAAAAAAAAAAAAAAAAAAAATGCTGATATGAAGAAATCTTACTATGCATTTCTGTAAATTTGCTGGGACCATAATCACGTACAGCCCAAGCAAGCAAGTTAGCTACTAGAAACATCACACTATATACATATCTAGCCATCCAAGGATTGGATCCATATCGAAACTGAGCCCACCAAGGACCCCCCGAGACCTTAACGTACCGATCACTCCTATTATTCATCACATCCGTCCCAGCTTCAATTTTCTCCATCGTCATAGTTTATGCTAAACTATCAAAAGAGAGCTAGTGGAATTTATTCCACCAGCCCCCTTACCATCTGCAATCTGTAAAACAGTTAGAACGATATCGGTGCAATGCCTACAAAAAGCTCACAAAAAATATTGGCTTATGGCTTATGGCTTAGAAATTCAAAGCTTTAAAGCTTGAACTTTGAATCATGGCCTTTTTGGCAAAGCACATGACAAGGAATCAAAATGTACTTTTGTTCACATATAAATCATGAAACAATATTAATGTGCTACCTAGAGCTTGAACAATTGAACATGCCATGAGGTATATTATTGTTATCATTATTCAGTTGCATACATTTTGGTTGTATTCTAACTAACAAAATTATGAATCAACGAGACTTTAAAAGGTATCCTAGGTTCATAAGTCATATCTAAATATGCATCTTCATTAACTTTCATTGAAATTTATTAAACTGCCTAAAAAGCCTATGTAGTAAGTGGTAACATTCATGTTCACATGGGTTGAACTATATCATTTATGACATGGCTTCATTTAGATCTGTGAGTATTACTTAAATAACCGATGGCTAATAAGCTATGATCTACAATAAGTCAAAGCGTGATTTTCAACACGTACATTTATATATTGTTGAGAAATATTGGTGTGTATAGTCAACTAGCTTATTTACTTGGATATTATTAAAGTTAAAGTTTAGTTTGTGACAGAGGGAGCAAATAGTATAAAAGAATGGTGAAAGATAAAACATGATAGTCAATAAAGTATGTGTCTGGTTTCCCACTTGATATGGAAACATGCATAACATGATGTATCATGAGCATTATGGTACTTGCTACATCTATGTCAAACTAGGACCAAAATGTTTGCAGACCAAACACTACTGTAGGATGTCATGTTGATGCAACCTTACACTAATTCTTGGGTTTTTAAAAAATAAAAATAAAAAGAAAAGAAAAAAAGAATTGTTTAATTTTGAAAAAAAGCATAGCTAAAAAGTAAATAAATAAATAAATAAATAAAAATAAATAAAAAATAAAAAAACATTATGAACTTTCCAAGACCCGTTTTAAGAAAAACCGGGCAATTTGTTATTGAAACCTGAGGCGAAGCTAGAAAGCTATGGTGTAAAGGCAAACTATGAAAATTTTTAAAAACCACACTAGAAGTAGATTGGTTAGGGGTAAACTACAAAAATAGACTGATATTTTAAAAAACTTTACACTATAATTTTTTTCACTAGGAGGGAACGTGCCCATCCTGTCCCCTTCTGTCTCCGTCTCTGATTGGAACCTGTCTTAGACTCGGTGACGGTCTTGAATCAGTTCTACTTTCATACAAAATCAGGTTATAACCATAGCGAAAACAATGTTACTACAAAAAATGTTATTAAAAAATATATCATTTTTAACATAGCTACAATAAGTTTGAAATAGTGTCTCACAAAATTAAAAGTTGTTCATTTTTAGGATTAGTCAATGTCAACTTTGAAATAAATAGCATACATAAAAGCTATGACTTGTTGAACTTCTCGTGTGAATAATTGCCCTGCCTATTAAGTCAGTACTAACCCATGACATGTTTCATACATTATCTGTGAAATAATTTATGGATCTACAACATACATAATTATATTCAAGCCTGACCACGTATTTCGGCAATAACGGCATGTGTGAAAACCACTTGTCTATACCAAAATAAATGTGCAACGATCACGTAGATTAGAGTAATAAAAAAGTAACTTGAACGATGATTCTTCTCGTCTATTTTTAGATTTTGTGTAATAAGACCACCAACCCACGCATCCACCTTATAAAACTCACCCCAGTGATGCATCTGCGACAAGAAAAAAATGAGAAGCCGATTTATCGACCAACCGAGTTGGTAAACGTGAATGTGTGTGTGATTTTCGTTTTTATGGGTATATTTGGGATTTAGTGGGGTATGTTTGAGTATCGAAGTTGATTATCTTATTACACGATATTAGAGTTGATGTTGGTGGTGTAGAAATAAGATGATGTAAAGTTGAGTTTGCATTATTTCTCTTGGTTTTGATTCTTATTTATGGACCTACCACTTACTATCTTCATTTTGGTTTTCCTTGCATCATCCATTCCAAACCAATAAAACATCCAATAACTTTTTCAACTATGCAATTTTAACTTCCACTATTCATGGATCTCCATATTCCATATGTGCAACCAAACTCTATAGATTCCTTGTGACCACTTTTATCAATAGTGCATGCATTATTTTTGTCTAATTATTTTTGGAAGACTAGAAATATCTTATATTACTAGTTGTTATGTTTAATCTTCCTTCAAATCACTTTTTTAATTATTATCATTACATACTAATAATAATGTTCATGGACTTTTGTGTAACAGTAATTATTGAATGCACCATATTTAGTACGGAGTACTATAAAGAATAAATTGCAAAAGTCGTCCCTGTGGTTTGGCCAATTTGCATGATTCATCCCTATCATTTCGAAAGTGCATGCATTATCTCTATAAGAAACTTATGAGTGCAATTTTCGTTTCTGACCATAGTTGAATGACTAAATTACCCTTGTTTTATTCCTATTTAATAAAATAGAGAGTATGGGCATTTAGTCATTTTGTTTTAGCCACAGAAGAAAATCACTCTTAAATTTCCCACAGAGACGATGTCTACACTTTTAAAAAAATAAAGACAGAATATGCAAATAGTCAAACTACACGGATGATTTTTGCAAAGTTAGTCTAAAAATAATTACTCTTTCATTATCATGGCTATGAATCATTGATGTTCCTTAATTTTAGTCCTAGAAAACTCTCCATGATTAAAATACAAGCAATAACAACTTCATATTAACTAAACGTGAACGTCGAATTTCCATAACAAATATCTGAGAAGGACATAGTATATTGCGATATTTGTATCCATATTATATGCTACTTTCAATAGGAATTTGTTCGTACGTATCACGTATGGGCAATGGACAAGAGTAACGCGGACATATTACGCTATCCTTATAAAATGAAATGAAAAGATATATTCCATCTATCGTTGCTGCCCAAGTTGGAAATATTGGAATCATACCTTTATGTCTATTTCAAATCCTATCCCGATTAATCAATAGATCGAATAATGTAAAATTAAAGCGGAATGTTTGTTACAAAATGGAAAAGCGTCTAGGATTAGGCTCATATATAAGTGTACGTGCAAGTTTTGTTATAGTAGTGACTCTAACCAAACTTTTATATCGAATATCCTGCATGAAGATTATATTAAGACGGTGTTTGGAATTGCTTTACGTAAGATAAATGGATTATTGTGTTTACAAAACGCATACGATTCATTATAGTGTTCGTAAAACGCAAGAAATATGAAAACCATGTTTTGCTAATACATATAAAACGTGATAATTGTGTGTTTTTCGATAGAATTGAACACAGGTTTAAAAATGTAGTAGCTTGAGACATATAAAAAAGAGTTTTATGGAAACTGACATAAGGCATCATCATATGCAATGATAATGTACTGTAATAACTTTAAATCCACGTAACATAATAAAATGTCATCAACTTTAACAGAAATAAATCACATAAAGCACAAATCAGCTAGAATCAAGGAAGCAACAGATAACCAAATTAATAAACCCAGTATCAGATATAACAAAAACATTTCCTTAATATAAAAAAGCTTAAAAAATTAGTAATGTTTTAAAACTAAAATTCCTTTATTTATAAAATACGATGCAATTTAGATATTAAAATAATTAATTACAGTTTATTTTACTCCACTAATTTTCTTTGTTGTCACTTGTTAATTACTCCGCACCCGTATATGTATAAAAAAAAATTTCATATACAAATTAACGCTACTATACACATTCCTATGAACGGTTAATATTCTAGTTAACATTAAAACACATAAGCTTTAAGGAAAGTATCACATTCACATGCGTAACTCAAAAATGAAAATAAAGCTAACCTGATGATGAGAAAATGGAGCCCGAAAAAGAACTCGAGACACTATTAATTCCTCAAAATACCCCACAAATCCTCAGATCAACTTGTTCTTCAGATTCACGTATACCGTAACTGAATTACTGAAAATACACACATACATGCATTTCATCAACTTTCAAACATTAATAACCAACAACGTCAACAGCATGACCGTCTCATGGATTTCGGTGGCCCCGTGACTTCACAACACAAGGCCTTTAACCACGCACACAAAATACATGTATCATGTATCATGCATGAACTAATTAAACTCAAATATCATATTGTGTATATATATACTAAAAGTGTATGAAATTCTATGACTCTCGTCAAGTCGATGACATTCGCCTAGTGCAATGTCATCGCCTGCACTCCTTTCGAGACGGCCTTGGTTAACAGCTAATATGAAATGATATTCAGAAAAAACAAACCTGTAGTAAGAACGCAAATCACGAATCCAGATGACGAAAGGTGGTCAAGTACTAGAGACGAATTTGCTTTAGAAAATTGTGGATCAATCTAGCTAGCTTTTGCACTTTAGTCTTCAAATGGTTTCTTTACGTCTTTATTTATATATATAAATTGTGTGAGAGATAGAGATTGCTTTAATCGTTTGGTTGCTGCTTTTTGCTTTTATCCGCCGAATGAGATTTTTTATATTATTTGTTTTTGAAGCTCAAACTCATGATTACATATGTTGAGCTCCTGTCATATTTATTTGGTAAGTTGGTGGTATGTGAAGCTATTTTTATATTTGGAATTTACTCGTTACATACAAAAATGAAAAATCTTTCTGTTTTTTTTATTTGTGGTGAATGAAAAAAAGAGGGTGAGATATTGTAAGAACTTTAACGTGGTTGGAGAAAATAAAAGCAAAGACGGATATGTGATGTATTATTTGGACTCATGAATCATGATGTAACTTTTAAATATTTATAATACCCACATATTTAATTATCATTATTTTAGAGATATATGATTTGCCATTATTAATTATCACACACCATAATAACTTTTTTTTAAGAGCAAAGATATTACTGACATGCAAAAAATTAATGAGAACCAAAGAGCTCAAAGAACAAGCCCAAAAAGATATGTGCAAAGACAATCCAATAAAATAGGAAAAACTGTTGCTGTTTGTTTATTAAGATACTCTGAATCTGAATCTGATTCGCACATTTGAATCTGAATCTGAGACGTAAATGTCTAAATCTGAATGAAATAATATTGTTTGTTTTTTTTTTTTTTGTAAAAAAAATATCTGAATGATATCAATATGATGCAATTTTATTCTTACGACACATAAACATTAAAAGACATTAAGAGGCAACAAGACATCCCCTACACATCTTGTTTGTTAAGAAAAAAACAAAAATGTCCCAAATCTCTGATCGAGAAGAAAAAAAAAACAAACACACT
Source organism: Artemisia argyi (assembly GCA_030686995.1). NCBI lineage: Eukaryota > Viridiplantae > Streptophyta > Magnoliopsida > Asterales > Asteraceae > Artemisia > Artemisia argyi. The sequence continues at coordinate 181,310,638 of CM060705.1, forward strand.
TAATGATCCAAATGTCTGACCGCGTCTGAACAAGTCAGATTAAGAGGCTGTTAAGAGGCACTTTTTAAAAAACAAAGACCACCTTAAGAAAGACCTAAAACATTCATCTGACAAACCCACAAATCCCACGAGCGAAAATTAAAGAGACCATGATTAAAGATCCATACGAGGGATAACCTTTGAACGGCAGAGAAAATGTCTTCATGATGAGCTGAAGTCGCCTCCTAAATAGATGTTGCGTGAATGATTTTATTTCTTCATGCCCAAACATGCCTAATGACATTTATGCAAACCGCATTGAAAATTTTAGACACACTCTAATCTTCGGAACAATCAGGATTTCAAAATATCATCCAAAGAGGGGTTAAAACTTAAAAGAACCCGAAACCTTCCACCAACTCTAAATCTTCTACGAAACAATCTGATTACCACAATAACTAACGAGGGTACTTCTTTCTCAAACTAACGTCTTGCAAGAATTGAGAATAAGATATGAAGCCACGTTAGTTAGTGGAACAATTGAATTCTTGAATTTACAACTTAAGCCTAACTAATAAATCATCAAATCAAATCTCACCCTTTCATTACTAGTTGTCACACTTGACTTATCAATATAGTTTAACCTTCTAAGTTGAATACATTTATATTTATTCAATACTAGCTTCCAGGCCCGGCCGATGGCCGGATAGTTTTAAGAATTTTTTTTAAAGAAAATAAAGATAGTACAAATGTTTTTATAATACATTAACAATGTAGATTGCAACAAACTTTTTTCTTGTATATCATTTAGTACGATGTTAATTACATATAATATAAAATTTCGGCGTAATGTTGTATAACGTTTCATAATCAAAATTCATACATCAAATGTTTATTGTATTATCGGATCCCATTACCGTTAAAAAATTAACAACCATGGCTTGAAAAAATGCGAACATGCCAAATTATTATAAGACATTTATAATAGACAATAGTTAAACGTACGAAAGACAACCAAAGTTTTGATAATAAAAATTAAAAGAACATCAAACATAAAGAAACTTATTTGTCATCGAGACTAATGTTGCGTTGATGGAACAAATCATATGCTACTTTGTATTCTTGTGCACCATATTCATTGATTAGTTCAGCATTGGCATCATATGCGAAGAGTTTCATGTTGTTGGATAAGGCATGTTGACGATATACTTGAGACTTCTCGAACTCCTAAGTAGCTTATGCTCAATATATGCTAAACATATATTATACCGTTGTTCATCTGTTAGTTGAAGACTTGTAAAAGGAGAATAATTTTGAATTCAGATTAAGTAGATTGTTATACCAAAATGAAATATATGTTACATGAAAAGTAATTTTATTTAATACCTGGATGGTTTCTTTTTTTCCTTTCTATTTGTTCCACATCTTCGGCTAAAAGCTTCCATGTTTTCTCCCAAACAACCTCAGGCCTCGACATACTATATGTAATTATTAACATTACAAAATTTAATTTAAAAACTATAAAGACTATATGGTATTGAATTACAAACTTGTTTATGCCTTCAAAATACTCTAACCAATTTGTAAGCAATAAGAGTTAGCAATCTAATGGTTTAACAAAAAATTAAGTATAACCTTTATTTTTTCAGAAAACATGATTACAAACCAATACTTTTTTTTTTTCTTCTGGAACTTACTTTTGAATACAACCTACAAACAAACATAAAACAACTATCACTGAAAACATTTTTTAAGATAATAACATAACTTCATCGATAAGAGGAATAGAAACTTAAGAAAGCAACACTTGTTCTTTAAGTTCATAAATTCTATCAGCATGCCATAAGTATTACATTAACATTTATAAGGATAAAATTTAGATTTTCTAATGATACCGTCTAAGAATGCATCTTTAGTAACTTAGAGATGACAATTTCAATCAATTTACGTTTAAATGGTTTATTTGGATATTTCTACTACAACGGGTCTAATAAGTTGACCAAACCACCATTCCTAATTTAAGATTGTTAGTTACGTTAGTTGTTCTTTTTCCAAGATGTTTCCTTATCAGACACTTTAGTAAATCACTGACCTGGTTTTCACTTGAATACCACCTTTGGGATTTTTCTTCAGCAAACTCGGTTATTCCTTTGTCAAATCTGAAAACAGAAACACAGAACTTGATTAAACTATCATTATAAACATTCTTATATTAAAATTAATCCACTGCTTATGAACATCATAATCCATCATTTGGAATACTTTTTTGCTCACACCAACAGATTGCATTAACGACAATAAATTGTCACACACAAACCAGAATCAATGGCACATATGATATTTATTTATGTACTGCTCCAAATAAGCCATATAAACACATGAATTTGCACATGATCCTAATGAATCAACCAAACACAAAACTCACTGGAAAAGAAAAGAAAAAACTATGACTACCTATTCGAAATCACTCATCAACGGTTTTGAAGCTTTCTGCTGCAAAAATGTGCTCCAATATTGGCCTATTACCTGGAAAAAAAATACAGTTTCAATGTTTAATATTGTACATAACTTGGTAGGTCAGAACTATAAATTAATCAAAACGCCTAATTTTTTCCAGCCAATTTTTAATCAAAACACCTTAAATTAAACACAAACTAAACACGAATCAGTGAAAAAAGATAAATAATTACATTTGTTGAGAGAAGCAAGAACAAATTACTATTAATTAATGAGATCCATTTGCTTGATGGATCGCATAGTAAGAACAAATATTACCATATTAGCAAATACATAATCATAAGTTCAATAATGTTAAAACTTTAGATAAACATTGTTTTCGCCAAAACATGGAGGTTTTTCAATTGACACCAACAAAAAATGACACCAGAAGCTTTTTCTCAGACATGACTCGCTCAGCTGCAAGATAGCATCTTTAACTGCAATGACAACCATATGATACAGTTAAATTTCAGTTGCAAAATACTCATGAGCTCTGTAATATTCCAAAAGTTGCATTAGAAGAATGTTCTTCACTAAACATCTCCTTATGAGATTCATTGAGATTAGAGCTGGCAAATCGTGTCTTAACAGGTGTAAACAGATTTTGAGCGCGCGAATAAAATAAGTTTCAAACATGAAAACGACTCGTTTAACACTTGGTTTTGGTGGTTTGAGTATGACAGATATACATTTTATGTATCAAAAAAGTTAAATATTGAACCCTAGAATACTAAAAACAATTATTTTAAAAAATAAAAAAATTGCATAGTACATTTTTTCCCTTAACAGGTCCTAACAGGTACCCAATTTGCCAGCTCTACTTGAGATACCACTCAAAAAAACATAAAAGTGATCACTGGTCAAATGTGATTAGATTTTGTAGTGTATTCAAATTTGATTAAAATTATACTACAATTAAGGAAATGATATTTCAGTTTTTGAAAAATTAAATCATAGCTGTAATTTAGGCAATTTACAAAAAACTTCCGCGTTTTTTGTTACAAAATTTATGGATTGGTCTTTTTTTTGAATCTTTTTGAAAATAAACATTTAATTTAAAAATTAAATATGGTTAATTGATTGCAAATGAAATAAAGTTTTTAAATGATTATTTCTAAATTACTGAATGGAATTATTCATAACAAAAAATAAACATGAACATTAAAAACAAAAAGATCAAACAACAAAAAACATTCATGTAACACCCCCAATTCATGGTTGCAGCGGAATTCAAACTGGGTGTTACTCGACGGCACAATAATCACAATAATAGAAAACAAACTCCAATTGAGTCGTTTTAAAAGATTTATCATTCAAATTGTATAAATATCAGAGATTACAAAATGAGGTCCCAAATTGTTCCATGTTTACAATTTACATTAAATGAGTTTTTGAATGATAATAAAATTTATAGCCCTCTTGAATATCCGTGCCCCTTCCGTGCGATCCTTGATCATCATGGACCTGAAATACATGCTTAAGAGGTCAACACAAAGGTTGAGTGATATTCATAGAGTTTGTTTAATGGTTGAACACAATATGTTGGTAGTGTGAGCTATAGACTCACACCAATGGTTGGAAAACAAAACAGTTATTATTATTCACTAAGCTTATGACACCAAAACGTTAACGTGTACCAATATCAATCGGCGGAGTTATCCCCGGTAGGTACTTTGCCGTTGTACCCATGTTTCAAATATTAATGCATTTGTTTGAACTTAGTCAACACAAATGGGATTCGTCAATCCCAATAGGCCTATTCACAATATTCGCGCTCACTCGCAAGTAACCCTCGCAAGTGATTAAATGGTTCATAATAAGGGATCTTGGATTGGCAAGGATGTTACTTAGTGATAATAAAACAATCAGGCAAGCATACAATTGAAAAGCATTGTGTTCGGTTGAAAAATAATAGCATGTATTCCCCCCAAGGGTTTGTAAAACAATTAAGTAATGGAAAGTGGGGCTATGAACTCACCTCAGCGTATGGCGAATATAGTATCACAAGCGATGTCAAGAATTAAAGTAAGGAACCAGCACGACCTAATAAATATGTAATGTGTCTCATAATGACACGCGAAAAGTAATCGATACGTATGAGTTTCAAAAGATGGGAGCGTTTTAGTTTTCGTGGAATATTTGTATCAATGCTTGTAAAAAGTTTAGTATCTCATTCGTGTGGTGGTATGAAGTCTTAGACTCGAGATAAACGCATGCCAAAGTATAAAACATATAGCACATGCATACAGGGTAAATAAACATGCAAGAATCAATTAAGCAACTAGGCAAAAGATATGAGGTTGGTTAAGTTTATTAAAGTCCAACGATGTCAAATAAGTGGTCAATTCTCAATAATAAGTTTCGGGTTATCGAACTCAAACTTGCCGTGTGGCTAGACTCACACTTTGAGACAACCAAGGCCATAGCCATGGTTATGTCTCGATTAAAAGGCCTTGAGTCAATAGCCCTGGCTGTGTCTCGGCCTCAAAAGGTCAAAATGCTATAAGGATTTTTATGTCATGGCTACCTTTGGGTCAAAACGGGTCCAGTTGGTTTTTATAGTTTACAGTCTTTGTTTTTCATTTTCAGCTTACGTTTCGCGAGTTTTTGTATAAAACATCATTCTGAGCAACTTTCGTGTTTTACATTTTCAGTGGTTCGGACCAGAAAAGGGTGAAAATCGGGTTTTAATTCCAGATCAGCAAGCTATTTGCAGAAAATTTCAGCATGTAACTATCCCTTTGACTGCAGAAAATTAAGCATGAAACGACCCATTTAAGTGCAGATTTTTAAGTAACAAAACGCACCCCAAGTTGGGGCTGTTTTGCAGCCAACAAACGCCCGATGTTGGGGCTGTTTTGGGGCTGTTTACAGCTAACAAACGCACCCTTTTGGTGCAGAAAAATCAGCAGCAAATGCATGCTATTTGGGCAAAAAATAGGCGGACAAACACAGTTGTTGGGGCTGTTATGAGCAGATGTGAGCTCCATTCGAGCTGTAAACAACAGAATCAAACACTCCCGTTGGAGCTGGTGTTGGACAAAAATAAGCAAACCCATAATCACCCTTGGCAGTCTGTGGTGGGTCGCAAACAAAACCAAGCGCACCCTATGTTGGGTCGTGGTGTGGGTCGAAGCAACAAAGCCAGACGCACCCTACTTGTCGAGACTAAACACAAAAATTACAAAACACAAACACATCCTCATTGTGTCAAGCTGTTAAACCAAATGAGTATAACCCCTACATGGGTTTTCTTTTCCAGCCAAGACAAACATGTAACAACTCGCATTTTCAGGATATTTACTTTTCCCGGAAAATTTCACTATTCACTTTTACTATTCATTTTTCCCGAAAATTTTCCCGAAATTTGATTTTTATTTCTTGGGCTGAAGTGATAAATCATTTCCATGGCAAATTAAAAGTTTGACATTCATAAGCTCATTTTCGTGAAAGTTATTAAGGAATTACACGGAATTACACGTTTTAGGGTAAAACGTCATTCAGAAATTCTACGCACAACGAAATTCGGTCGCGTTAATTTTCCCCGTATCAGAAAAATGTTTGACACACTCATGATTTATTTGAGAATAAATCATGACTGAGAAAAACATGACCAAAATAAACCTCGGCCGTGAAAAACTGGAATTTTCAGTTTTAAGCGTTTTTACTCAGCCGTAACCTTAGCCTATACCTGCACCGCGTTTCTAAGACGATTTGAGTTTTCAACTTAGTAGAAAAAGTCAACATATTTTTCCCTCCTCCATTGACCAAAAATCATTCCTTGATTTTATAAGTCATTTCGTGATTTTTAGGCTTACGGTTTGATGTCTAAAAGACATTTAATACCAACCGACACTAGACTGAGCCCAGTCTAGACATTATAAGTCATTTTAAATCATTTTTATCCTATTAGAAAAGTAACATTTTACTTTTCTCAATTTTACGCAATATTCGTACGTTTTACGTATTACGCGTTTTAGATCCGTGTTTCCAGTTTTTAGCAGGGTTTTACCACCCAAATGGAACCTACCACTCATTTTATATTTTATTATGGGACATATGGACATGTCTAACAATACTTTAAAGTTCCATAATTTTACGACACCCGGTTTTACATTTTGAGGCCTAATCATTTACGGTTGTCATTTCCCGGAGTCAAAACTCTTCCTAATACTTAGGATAATACCAAGCAAAGTCCACACCTTGTCCCCCAAGTTTAGGAACTGACCTAGGGGGGGGAATTCAGCCTTGTGTGTCTTGATCTCATGCTAGGAGCCTTAAGATGTGAACATGTGTTCAACTTGGCCTCCAAGTGTTGACTAGTCAACAATGTAACCTCCTCATTTGCATATAAATGCCTCTCCTCCCACTCCTTGACCATATGAACGACCCACACACACAACACACTTCATTTTACTAGTTTACTTCAAGTTCCATCCAAGAAATCAAGTGCAATATCCATACATAAACCCTAGTTTAGTTTTGATTCATCAAAACTACTTCAAATCCTTAGAAACTTTGGTGATTTCTCTTGAGTTTGAATCCACTCAAGTCACCTCAATTTTCATCATCTCTCTTTCAAGATTACAAGAGTAGAAAGATTGCATGAAGTGAAGTGGGTTGAAGCAAGTCTATCAAAGTTCTATCCTTACATGTTAACTTTCCTTTCTTTGTTGAAAGCCAAAAGTTGTAAGCCAAACCCTAACTTGATTCTTGTTAAATAATCATGTTCATGTTATTTACATACTATTTGTGCTATATATTGTCTTGTATTAATGTCCATGATGTATAAAAATGACCAAAACAAGTTATTGTTATTGATTGTTACAACAAGTTACTAAAACAAGTAAACTAGTGATTTTCTTGGTAAGACCTGATCAAAATGGTAAAAATATGATGTTGGATCATTACATATTACAGTAGAGGACTTAACAAGGAAACCATAGCAATTTGAACCACCCAAAACGAGTATACGAGTCAAAAGTTATGGCGATTTGAAATTACCAAAGATTTCCGGCAAAACTGCCAAATAGCTTCCTGATCAAATTTGAGTTTTGAAAGTCCTACTTCTGGTCCGATTCATCAAAAAGTTAAAACACGAAAGTTGTCCGGAACGACGTTTTCGTTCAGGAACAAAGAAGCTCGAGCCCTGAAAACGCTTTCTGAGTGATAAAATTCTTCAAATTCTAAACAGCCCATTTTTAGACAAAGTCATTACATATAGGTTATGGTTTATGAAGACCAAAGGGGTCTTATGACCTATAATCAAGACCACCACCATGGATAGAGCCAAGGTTGTGTCTCATGACCTTGGAACAAGGACCAAAGGTCATGGCTAGGCCATGACGAAATGACCATACCAACTTACATAGGCGTAAACATGAAACAAGGAATTGGCGATAACTTGAACAAACAATTTGGATCTACTTCACCTAAAAGGAAACCATGAGATTTTACCAAGAGAAAATGGTCATTCAAGACTTATGAAACTACCCCTAATAACAATCTTCATGTACTAATAAACTTTCCTAAGTTTATTCAAATATCGGACATGTAACTTTTCGGATCAAAACTTATATCTATATCTTTCATCAACTACTACAATAGTAGGGAGCCTCATGTGAGGAGTTCATTATGTAAGCCGTCGAGTTGAGTTGTGGATTTACGAATTAAAGTGTCCTGGCTCCTCGAACGCTTACTAACATGACTTCTGAATTATGTCGGCCCGAACGGTAGTAAACGATATACAAAACATACATGTTTCATGAATCTTTCTTTCAAAGACTTATACTATACATCATACCACATCATGGACTAAGTGCAAGATATATATTGACGTGTTTATGTCTCTTTAGACATTACTCCGATCCTAAGTCGCAACATTCGATTATAGGTTGCTCGTAGAAACCTTCACGATTCAACCATTACATTCATTACTTGCTATCTTACTTAAGGTGAGTTCATAGCCCCACTTTACATTACTTCAATGTTTTACAAACTCTTGGGGGAAATACATGCTATTATTTTTCTACTCGAACACAATGCTTTCTACTGTATGTTATTCGACTATGTTTTATTATCACTAAGTAACATCCTTGCCAAACCAAGATCCCTTAGTATGAACCATTTAATCACTTGCGAGGGTTACTTGTAAGTGAGCGCGAATATTGTGAATAGGCCTATTGGGATTGACGAATCCCATTTGTTTTGATTAGTTCAAACAAATGCATTAATATTTGAGACATTAGGTATGACGGCAAAGTACCTACCGGGATAAATCTGCCAATCGATATTGGTACACGTTAACGTTTTGGTTTCATAAGCTTAGTGTATAATACATTTTATGGGCGTATAATAACGTAGCCTACCTGTTTTGTTTTCCAAACATTGGTGTGAGTCTACAGCTCACACTACGATTATTGTGTTCAAACGATTTACCTACAAACACTACGATTATGGTGTTCAAACGATTTAACTACCAACACATTGTGTTCAAACGATTTAACAAACTCTATGAATATCACTCAACCTTTGTGTTGACCTCTCAAGCATGTATTTCAGGTTCATGACGATCAAGGATGGCACGGAAGGACACGGATACTCAAGAGGGCTATAAATTTACTTATCATTCAAAAACTCATTTATTATACATTGTAAACATGGAACCAATTGGGACCTCATTTTGTAATCTCTGATATTTATACTATTTGAATGATAAATCTTTTAAAACGACTCAATTGGAGTTCGTTTTCTATTATTGTGACTATTGTGCCGTCGAGTAACACCCAGTTCGAATTCCGCTGCATCCATGAATTGGGGGTGTTACAGATTGGTACCAGAGCCATGGTTATAGAGAAACGGGTCTAAGTGAGACCTAAACTATAACTACAATCACAAACAAAAACATTTTATAGCCTTCCGCTCTCCGTGTCTTCCATCCTCCAGACGATTATGGACTTAGTAAGCATGTTATGCTTCACAAACATATTAGTATATTGATATATACACACTAAGCATTTTATGCTACATGAACACATATAAGTATATTGATATATACACACTAGGCATTTTATGCTACATGAACACATATTAGTATATTGATATATACACACTAGGCATTTTATGCTACATGAACATATTAGTTTATTGATATATAAACTCGGTTTATTTTCAATCATTTATCTAAACAATGGACTAAACATATCTGTGTATGCCTATTCTAAGGCATTTCGACATAGCCACACTCTTCCAATCATGTTCCTACTCCAACATTCATTTTCCAAGACATTGTGAGATACAATGGTCTCATTCATTTTTCAAGACATTGTGAGATACAATGGCCTCATTCATTTTCCAAGACATTGTGAGATACAATGGTCTCATTCATTTTCCAAGACATTGTATGATACAATGGTATTAATCATTTCTCAAATGTTTTGAGTCACCTAATGGTTTAACCTACTTCCCAGACATTGTGAATTGCACAATGGTCTAACCTACTTCCGAGACATTGTGAATTGTGCAATGGCCTCTGGAATTATTTCACGACCTCATCAATATCATTTCTTATGATATCAAAAACCCATCACAATCTAACGATTTCCAAACAAGAAATATGAGATTTCTAAAGGACAAACTAATCCATCATCGACAAAAGCTGAACTTTCTCTACATTCGTCAAAGTTTTCTGATGAAACCTTCATTATTAAAAGTTCGTGATCCTGGCCAAGTATGTTCTATTTTAGAACTACTTAAAACTTCCTTTCCATACGTATCTACCCTTACTACCTTCTATGCAATGGAATATGAAAACATACGTTACAAGTCTTGTATGGACGGGACTTGCAACTTAAGGGTTGACATCGCCTTTGTTTAGTGAACAGTTTCCCAAAACCAACGGACATATCACAAGTATACCTAATTTAGGTATTTGAAAATTTTATCGAACCTCGGCTAAATATAGACTAGTCACCTATATTTAACCTAGGGACAGTGGAATATAGTCTGACTAACTATATTCGACTTAACATTTTCAAATACTGAGAGTAGTTGTACTATGGTTATGTTTAGGTTGATTTCCTACATGAACTCGATAAACCACCAGAATACATTAAAACAATCTAGAGACACGATAATGTCTTACCACTCAGCGAAATCTTAACACCTTATTTGTGTTACCTAATTTCATTCTTGAAATTTTTCATTTATGAGATAATCCGAACTACTATCTTGGGATAGTTATCAATTATTCTCTTCATCCTGTAGAAGTACTATCCTGTTTAGGTCCTAAGGATACCATTCCATCATAAACTTTTAAAATCTCTTAAGATTTTTAAAGCAAACGCAACATCTATACCTAAGAGTATTAATGTTAAGCATACACTACACACTTTTGTTCATCAACATATCATAACATTATCTTCACAACCGTTGGAACCATAAGCTCATTAACAGATTTTGATGCACTTTTAAAGCTCAAATCATCCTTAGTTACACCACAAGTACCCTCATCACCTTTACAAGTTTGAATATTCATCTTGTACTTTTGGAACACCAATATCATCTCATAATACACTACCTTGTAACTCACCGGCTAAGTATGAATGTTGTGTTGGGAATTCTTAAGTAGGATGATTTGTAATTATTTAAATGGATTGGGATGCCTTTTCATTTAAATAAAGAAATTGTAAATCACCGAACCATAAGTTTATATTCCTCTATTTACATTGTTTGGGATGCCTCTCTATGTAAATAAAGAATTATAAACAAGTGGGCTTAATTGTATCCGAAATAACATAAGTATGAAGTCAACCTACATTACATTGCTCGGGTATGGCTGGATACCTACATTACATTGCTCGGGTATGGCTTGATACCTACATTACATTGCTCGGGTATGGCATGATACCTACATTACATTGCTCGGGTATGGCATGATACCTACATTATATTCGCCACAAGAAATCCTATATTTTCACCGACATCGCTTCAAACCATGACATAAACACTAGGTACAACAACCGATTACCTACTAGACTATGATTGCGACTACTATCCCAATTTCCATTGATATTCCACTACTATATCAATTTTCATTTATTGGATTCCTATGTAAATTGCTATTGTTGTTCAACTGTTATATCAATTGCTATTGATACTTGACAACTATATCAATTTCCATTTTGATATTTAACTATATCAATTTCTGTACAACTACTATATCAATTTCTATTAATAATCGATTGCTATATCAATTTTCTCTGATATTCGACTATTATATGGATCTCTACTGATATTCAACCATGTTATCAATCTCTATTGACACACCATATTCTGAGACAAATCAAACTACATCACTAGTAATTCCAGACTTTGGTCCTCATAAGTAACCACACATCTTTATCGACACCACTCCAACATATGACACACATAGAACTTCGGGACGAAGTTCCCCGTAAGGGGTAGAGACTGTAACAACTCGCATTTTCAGGATATTTACTTTTCCCGGAAAATTTCACTATTCACTTTTACTATTCATTTTTCCCGAAAATTTTCCCGAAATTTGATTTTTATTTCTTGGGCTGAAGTGATAAATCATTTCCATGGCAAATTAAAAGTTTGACATTCATAAGCTCATTTTCGTGAAAGTTATTAAGGAATTACACGGAATTACACGTTTTAGGGTAAAACGTCATTCAGAAATTCTACGCACAACGAAATTCGGTCGCGTTAATTTTCCCCGTATCAGAAAAATGTTTGACACACTCATGATTTATTTGAGAATAAATCATGACTGAGAAAAACATGACCAAAATAAACCTCGGCCGTGAAAAACTGGAATTTTCAGTTTTAAGCGTTTTTACTCAGCCGTAACCTTAGCCTATACCTGCACCGCGTTTCTAAGACGATTTGAGTTTTCAACTTAGTAGAAAAAGTCAACATATTTTTCCCTCCTCCATTGACCAAAAATCATTCCTTGATTTTATAAGTCATTTCGTGATTTTTAGGCTTACGGTTTGATGTCTAAAAGACATTTAATACCAACCGACACTAGACTGAGCCCAGTCTAGACATTATAAGTCATTTTAAATCATTTTTATCCTATTAGAAAAGTAACATTTTACTTTTCTCAATTTTACGCAATATTCGTACGTTTTACGTATTACGCGTTTTAGATCCGTGTTTCCAGTTTTTAGCAGGGTTTTACCACCCAAATGGAACCTACCACTCATTTTATATTTTATTATGGGACATATGGACATGTCTAACAATACTTTAAAGTTCCATAATTTTACGACACCCGGTTTTACATTTTGAGGCCTAATCATTTACGGTTGTCATTTCCCGGAGTCAAAACTCTTCCTAATACTTAGGATAATACCAAGCAAAGTCCACACCTTGTCCCCCAAGTTTAGGAACTGACCTAGGGGGGGGAATTCAGCCTTGTGTGTCTTGATCTCATGCTAGGAGCCTTAAGATGTGAACATGTGTTCAACTTGGCCTCCAAGTGTTGACTAGTCAACAATGTAACCTCCTCATTTGCATATAAATGCCTCTCCTCCCACTCCTTGACCATATGAACGACCCACACACACAACACACTTCATTTTACTAGTTTACTTCAAGTTCCATCCAAGAAATCAAGTGCAATATCCATACATAAACCCTAGTTTAGTTTTGATTCATCAAAACTACTTCAAATCCTTAGAAACTTTGGTGATTTCTCTTGAGTTTGAATCCACTCAAGTCACCTCAATTTTCATCATCTCTCTTTCAAGATTACAAGAGTAGAAAGATTGCATGAAGTGAAGTGGGTTGAAGCAAGTCTATCAAAGTTCTATCCTTACATGTTAACTTTCCTTTCTTTGTTGAAAGCCAAAAGTTGTAAGCCAAACCCTAACTTGATTCTTGTTAAATAATCATGTTCATGTTATTTACATACTATTTGTGCTATATATTGTCTTGTATTAATGTCCATGATGTATAAAAATGACCAAAACAAGTTATTGTTATTGATTGTTACAACAAGTTACTAAAACAAGTAAACTAGTGATTTTCTTGGTAAGACCTGATCAAAATGGTAAAAATATGATGTTGGATCATTACATATTACAGTAGAGGACTTAACAAGGAAACCATAGCAATTTGAACCACCCAAAACGAGTATACGAGTCAAAAGTTATGGCGATTTGAAATTACCAAAGATTTCCGGCAAAACTGCCAAATAGCTTCCTGATCAAATTTGAGTTTTGAAAGTCCTACTTCTGGTCCGATTCATCAAAAAGTTAAAACACGAAAGTTGTCCGGAACGACGTTTTCGTTCAGGAACAAAGAAGCTCGAGCCCTGAAAACGCTTTCTGAGTGATAAAATTCTTCAAATTCTAAACAGCCCATTTTTAGACAAAGTCATTACATATAGGTTATGGTTTATGAAGACCAAAGGGGTCTTATGACCTATAATCAAGACCACCACCATGGATAGAGCCAAGGTTGTGTCTCATGACCTTGGAACAAGGACCAAAGGTCATGGCTAGGCCATGACGAAATGACCATACCAACTTACATAGGCGTAAACATGAAACAAGGAATTGGCGATAACTTGAACAAACAATTTGGATCTACTTCACCTAAAAGGAAACCATGAGATTTTACCAAGAGAAAATGGTCATTCAAGACTTATGAAACTACCCCTAATAACAATCTTCATGTACTAATAAACTTTCCTAAGTTTATTCAAATATCGGACATGTAACTTTTCGGATCAAAACTTATATCTATATCTTTCATCAACTACTACAATAGTAGGGAGCCTCATGTGAGGAGTTCATTATGTAAGCCGTCGAGTTGAGTTGTGGATTTACGAATTAAAGTGTCCTGGCTCCTCGAACGCTTACTAACATGACTTCTGAATTATGTCGGCCCGAACGGTAGTAAACGATATACAAAACATACATGTTTCATGAATCTTTCTTTCAAAGACTTATACTATACATCATACCACATCATGGACTAAGTGCAAGATATATATTGACGTGTTTATGTCTCTTTAGACATTACTCCGATCCTAAGTCGCAACATTCGATTATAGGTTGCTCGTAGAAACCTTCACGATTCAACCATTACATTCATTACTTGCTATCTTACTTAAGGTGAGTTCATAGCCCCACTTTACATTACTTCAATGTTTTACAAACTCTTGGGGGAAATACATGCTATTATTTTTCTACTCGAACACAATGCTTTCTACTGTATGTTATTCGACTATGTTTTATTATCACTAAGTAACATCCTTGCCAAACCAAGATCCCTTAGTATGAACCATTTAATCACTTGCGAGGGTTACTTGTAAGTGAGCGCGAATATTGTGAATAGGCCTATTGGGATTGACGAATCCCATTTGTTTTGATTAGTTCAAACAAATGCATTAATATTTGAGACATTAGGTATGACGGCAAAGTACCTACCGGGATAAATCTGCCAATCGATATTGGTACACGTTAACGTTTTGGTTTCATAAGCTTAGTGTATAATACATTTTATGGGCGTATAATAACGTAGCCTACCTGTTTTGTTTTCCAAACATTGGTGTGAGTCTACAGCTCACACTACGATTATTGTGTTCAAACGATTTACCTACAAACACTACGATTATAGTGTTCAAACGATTTAACTACCAACACATTGTGTTCAAACGATTTAACAAACTCTATGAATATCACTCAACCTTTGTGTTGACCTCTCAAGCATGTATTTCAGGTTCATGACGATCAAGGATGGCACGGAAGGACACGGATACTCAAGAGGGCTATAAATTTACTTATCATTCAAAAACTCATTTATTATACATTGTAAACATGGAACCAATTGGGACCTCATTTTGTAATCTCTGATATTTATACTATTTGAATGATAAATCTTTTAAAACGACTCAATTGGAGTTCGTTTTCTATTATTGTGACTATTGTGCCGTCGAGTAACACCCAGTTCGAATTCCGCTGCATCCATGAATTGGGGGTGTTACAAAACACACACACCCTTGTGGTGTTTATGTGGTTACACAGACAACACCACCCTTGTGGTGGCTTTTAAACTCAACAGCAGGTAACAAACAACCATCCTTGTGGTGTTTTGGTCGAGCCTAGACTAAGTACAAACATACACCGGGACCCTATAACCACCCGTAACCTCACTTAGTTTAGATCAAAATAGCAATAACATCAACAAATTATAATCAAGACCGAACAAGACCTGTGGCCAGTCAGGTCTGATCCGACCCGAATGGGTATAACCCGACCCTTATATAACCAGCTCAAACAATCACCCCTTTACAAGTGATTTTTACCACACGAATGAATCAAAACATGTTTTAATCCTTATTTTTAATCCACGAAAACTGTGTAAATCAGTTTGTATTCGAATAAATAAAAAAAATATAAGTATCAAATGGAAGGTTGTTTGATGGTGATGAACATACCAACGAGAAGAAGAGAGATGGTGGTGAAGGAGGTGCGGCTGTGGTTAACTTGAACCAAACGAGACCCTTTCATCACCATTTAAACCCGAATCGGAACCACAATCTTGATCTCTTTGTCTTGTTGGTGATGGCGGTGAGGCAGTGGCAGAAGTGGTGGTGTCGGTTCTGCTCTTGAGAGGGAGAGTAGTGAGATGGTACGTTAGAGAGAGAGATAAGATAGAAGTCTGATCTATCTTCTACTTATTAAAAAGATAGGGGGAGAGGCGGTGAGTAAGTAGGATAAGATTTGAGATTTTTGTATTATTATTACCCCGTGTATTCCGCGTTCCGTTGAATTAAAGTGTAAACGCGATACCTCAAATTGATAATTACGAGAAATATATTTTTGGAATCGTTTTTATAATAATAATATAAAAACAAAATTATTGACTCCGAATACTAATTATCGGATTTTAAACCATTTTTAATGCGGTGTTGGTATCGTTCTTTAGGAAAAGCGATATATCCTCTAGTTTTTAAGTTTTAAATCATCACATCAGAAAATAACTAATTCGTATTTTCTGATAAAAATAAATAGTAGTATAATTTGAAACAATAGTCTGCAAAATTATGGGTTGTGCCGGTACGCGTTGTGTGCGGTTTTCACGTTTTGCAAGATAACTTCTCGTTAAATAGACCGAGGTGAACGAAATTGTTTAGAAAGTAATAATTCAAAACAGAATGAATTATTTAACTTGGAAGACTACCGGTTAACTACCGATTATAGTAATTGCTTTTACGTTATGGTAAAAGTCAAAGTCAAAAGTCAAAGTCAAAAGAGCAAAATATTCATTTTGATGTGTGAAAATTTACGGGTTGCTACAGTATCCACCCCTCAATTGGAACTTCATCCAGAAGTTCAGCGGGTGTTATCTGCTGACAGAGTGTTCGAGAGTCGAGACAAGATGGAAGTACTTGCGACGTATCTGGTCTTCACGCTCCTACGTGAATTCGAGTTCTTATCGAAAGTTCTAACGAACTCTTGAACAATAGGAATGCGACCTTACTTAAGTCGTTTGACCTTACGGTCTATGATCTTGATTGGTTCTGTGATAAAGTTCAGACATTCGTCAATCTGGATCTCTTCTAGAGGAATAGTGACCAATCCTAGTCTGGATCTTGTATAGTCCGATGTTTAGATGTCTGGGAAAGATTGTAGGTATTTGTGGAGAATTTTGATCTCACACTCCCAGGTGAAATCAAAATCAGGAACTCTTTTAATGTTTTGATGGGTGAGCGAAAGTGCTACGATTAATATCATGGCTCAAACTAACATTTGTAAGAAATAAAGTAAGGGTATAGATGTTTGGAGGACTAACACAATTGGAGAGTCTAATGTTGCAGGGCTAGCTGAAAATATTGGAGAACCAAATGTTGTGGCGCCTCTTCGAGTGATTGTTGTGCCAGGTGTTAAGAGGTTGTTTTCACAAGGATTTCATGAGTTGCAAATGCAGCAGTTTCAAAAGCCTAGAGAGAGTGGTTGCATTTAGGTGCCTAGATGATGAATCAATTTTGATGTCTCGTAAGCCAGTGGATCATGTTGTAAGAGCTCGGTCTGCTCATGAATTAAATAATGGCAAAAATAACAATAGTAACAAACGGTGTGGGGATGTGGGGAGAGAACATTTCGAGAAACATTGTCTCTAAAATAAAGGTCAACAAATGGAAGGAACTCTTGGGAGAGTTTATGTGTAAGTGTCCACACACCCAAGTAAAGTAGGTAGAATATCAAACGCAGTTTGTTAGTTTGAGACTGAACCAAGTCAAAAGTGTAACAAGTCTGTTAACTCAATAAATAACTCATGATTGTAAAGATTTGCAACGATAAAAGTGACAACTTATGAATGAACTTAGGAAGTTCTAATGAGATCTTAAAACTTTTGCTGAGAAATAGAATACCGGAGATTCTAAAGTTCGAGTTCATACTCATGTCATATCGGATACAACTAAGCCCACTTGTTTATAATTCTTTATTTACATAGAGAGGCATCCCAAACAATGTAAATAGAGGAATATAAACTTATGGTTCGGTGATTTACAATTTCTTTATTTAAATGAAAAGGCATCCCAATCCATTTCAAATAAGGACATTATAAATCATCCTACCTAAGAATTCCCAACACAACATTCATACTTAGCCGGTGAGTTACAAGGTAGTGTATGCTTAACATTAATATTGGTAGAGATGTCAAGTTTGCTTTAAAATTTTAAGAGTTTTTAAAGGTTTAAGACGGAATGGTACCCTTAGGACCTAAACAGGATAGTACTTCTACGGGATGAAGAGAAGAATTGATAACTATCCCCAGATAGTAGTTCGGATTATCTCATAAATGAAAACTTTCAAGAATGAAATTAGGTAGTACAAATAAGGTGTTAAGATCTCGCTGAGTGGTAAGACACTATCGTGTCTCTAGATTGTTTTAATGAATTTTGGTGGTTTATTGAGTTCATGTAGGAAATTAACATGAACATAACCCTAGTACAACTATTCTCGGTATGTGAAAATTTTAAGTCGAATATAGTTAGTCAGACTATATTCCACTGTCCCTAGGTTAAATATAGGTGACTAGTCTATATTTAGCCAAGGTTCGATAAAATTTTCAAATACCTAAATTAGGTATACTTGTGATATGTCCATTGCTTTTGAGAAACTGTCCACTAAGCAAAGGCGACGTCAAACCCTTCAGTTTCAAGTCCCGCCCATACAAGACTTGTAACGTATGTTTTCACATTCCATTACATAGAAGATAGTACGGGTAGATATATATGGAAAGGAAGTTTTAAGTAGTTCTAAAACAATCCATACTTGGCCAGGATCACGAACTTTTAATAATGAAGGTTTCAAAAGAAAACTTTGATGGATGTAGAGAAACTTCAGCTTTTGTGGATGATGGATTAGTTTGTCCTTTAGAAATCTCATATTTCTATTTAGAAATCGATAGATTGTGATGGGTTTTTGATATCATATGAAATGATATTGATGATGTGATGGAATAATTCCAGAGACCATTACGCAAATCACAATGTCTCGGAAGTAGATTAGACCATTGTGCAATTCACAATGTCTGGGAAGTAGGTTAGACCATTGTGTGACTCAAAACATTTGAGAAATGATTAAGACCATTGTATAATACAATGTCTTGGAAAATAGGAAAGACCATTGCAATCAGTTACAATGTCTTGGACATAAAATGTTGGAGTGGGAACATGATTGGGAGAATGTGGTTGTGCCGAAATGCCCTAGAATAGGCATACGCATATATGTTTTGTCCATTGTTTAGATAAATGATTGAAAATAAATCGAGTTTATATATCAATATACTAATATGTTCATGTAATATAAAATGCCTAGTGTGTATATATCAATATACTTATATATGTTCATGTAGCATAAAATGCTTACGGAGAAATGCTCAATTATGTTAAGGGTACATATATTAATATGCAATTATGTTTGTGTAGCATAAAAATGTCTACGGGGAAATGCTCAAAATGGGTATATATGAATATACTAATATGTTTGTGTAGCATAACATGCTTACTAAGTTCATAATCGTTTGGAGGATGGAAGGCACGAAGAGCAGAAGGCTATAAAAATGTTTTTGCTTGTATGTGTAGTTATAGTTTAGGTCTCAATTAGACCCGTTTCACTATAACCATGGCTCTGGTACCAATCTGTAACACCCCCAATTCAAGGATGGCACGGAAGGGCACGGATACTCAAGAGGGTTATAAATTTTATTATCATTCGAAACTCATTTAATGTAAACTGTAAACATGGAACCATTTGGGACCTCATTTTGTAATCTCTGATATTTATACAATTTGAATGATAAATCTTTTAAAACGACTCAATTGGAGTTCGTTTTCTATTATTGTGACTATTGTGCCGTCGAGTAACACCCAGTTTGAATTCCGCTGCATCCATGAATTGGGGGTGTTACAATTCAGTTATTATACAATGATAAAATAGCAAAGCTAAATCGATTTTATAAATTAATGCAAGTCAAAAAATAATGAAATTCAGAGTATACCCGATTGAATCGAAGATTCAGATACGTGAATATAAAATCAAATGACTATTCGATTTCATCCAGAAGATGAAAAAAAGTGAAATTGAGATCGTGTTTGTGTTTTTTGGATGGGCTATAGATTGGTTGTGATCAAATCATTTTGATGTTGTGTTTTTTATGGATCTTTCTGGTGATTTAATTTGTTTGGATCTGGATAATGATTGTTGGTGAGATCCGGTTTTGATTGTCACTATTTTTATTAGAATGTTTGAAGGTGGGATGAATGAGATAGATGTGTGTGTTTTTTTGTTATCAATTGTAAAAATGAAAAAGGGGAATAGGTATTACGCACAATTAATGCTTCCATTGACTTGTTTGACAAATGAAATTAACCTGGACCGTTGGATAGGGGGAAATGCCACGTGGCAGGTTTACAAGAATTTTGGAGAGGAGATTAGCTAAAAAAACCTTGTTTTATATAGATAGTAGATTATCAAAATAATCAATGGTTTAATAAAAGTCTCATATCAAGTCCAAGGTATATTTAGTAGACCATACAATATTTTGATATTTATGCGGCCAACAACGTTAGTTTAATATCCAATATAAAAAATAATGAAAGTGATTTTCATATAAGATTTTAAGTATTAAATAAGTGGTGGTTTGTGTTTGGGCCAATAGGTAAGTGTGGAGGATGACACATATTCATGCGTTGAACGGTTGAAGTGTTAATGAGTGGGAAAGCAAATCGTGCTTGCTTGTACACCACATCGCGTGCTTTGTTTTTGCATATTTTATTATTCCTTATGCATCATTATCATAATTAATTGTCTCTTGTTTTTTTACGGGTAGGTTCTAGTCAAGTTGTAGTCGCAATCTTTACAACTTCAACAGTGTAGACGCAAATTAAGTGAAGAATATCAGTGGCGTTAATCGGTTTTAGCATGAGAATATGTGAATTTTAAAGGGTATGCACAATCGTTGTTAATGACGATATTTGCACACCAAAATCTCATGCTTTTTCTAAATACAATTGCAATTTGATCAATCTAAAATACATTATTTTTGTAATTTACTCTACTTTATATATGAACTTATGTTATAAAGGTTTATATAGTGGTTAATACTTATAAGGTCGAGGAGAAAGTCGCAAATAGCGGTTAATCTTCGTGATCAATTTAATCATTAGATTTATTTCTTGTCCTTATGGCTATGGGTATGAAATGTACAACTAGTTTATTACCGTTTACCTACCTCGGGCTGCCAATTGGGTCTAACATAAGCCATACGGTGCATTGGAGTTTGTTAATTAAGCGTTTGAAGGCTGGGTTATCGGGTTGGAAAGGAAACGTTTTGCCAATAGGAATCTTCTTACATTAATCAAATTGGTGTTAGGAAGCCTTGCTATATATTACATGTCTATATTTAAGGTTCCTAAAATTGTTATTAAGGTGCCATAAAGCTTGTGTGCTTCAGTTTTATGGGTGTTTCACACATACACACACACACACACGCACACAGAGAGAGAGAGAGAGAGAGAGAGAGAGAGAGAGAGAGAGAGAGAGACTTGTGTGGATCAAATGGACGAACCTTTTAGCTTTATTTAATAAAGGAGGGCTAAGAGTGGGAAGTGAGAAGTCTCAAATCTTTAATTGTTCTCTTCTGTTAAAGTGGAGGTGGCGTATGGTTAATCATCCTGATGCTTTATGGGTTAGAGTGGTTAAATCGGTGCATGGGGATGAAGCCGGTATGTATCAGAAAGGTTGTCAAATGAATAGTTTATGGGCTAAGATTGTTGGCACGGTTAACTATCTTCATTCCAATGGCTTAACCCCTTTGGGTTCGTTCTGTTTCAATGTGGGTAATGGGTATTTGATTCGATTATGGAAGGATACGTGGTTACGAGATGCCCCTCTTTGTAATCGGTTCGTTAGATTGTTTCATCTGGATAAGTCTAAGGATTGTTTAATATGTGACTATATTGCAAATGGCAATTGGATTTGGGATTGGCATAGAGTGGTTAATGATGGAAGGACCCATGTTGACTTCATGGTTCTTTTAGATGAGATCGGCAATGTTGAGGTCGCCCAAGGTGATGATGTGTGCACACGGTCTCTCGCTAACGATCGCGTTTTTCAGTGGGTAATGCTAGAAGCCATATAGACGACTGCATGTTTCCATCGATGTCTCCCAGCACAAGGTGGTGCAAGTTTATTCCTCGGAAAGTTAATGTTTTCATGTGGCATATGCTTTTGGATCGGTTGCCTCATTGGTTGAACATATCGTCTTGGGGGTTGGATATTCGGTCAATTATGTGTCTGGTTTGCAATGAGCATGTAGAGTCAAATGAGCATGTCTTTTTCTTTTGTGACACGGCTTCAAAACATGGAGGTTGATTCACATTTGTAGTGATATGCAGATCCTGATTTTAGATTCAAGCTGTGGGGATTGGATTAATTGGTTACATTCTTGGCACGTATCAAAGGAGTTAAAAAATCGAGCTTATGTTATTTTGACTGCGGAATTTTGGGTTTTATGGCATTATCAAAATAAGACTAATAATGTCCCATTTAACTCTCAATGCATGAGGAAGTATGACATTTTCGATAACATACGTCTTTTTGTTTTTTCTTGTCTCAAATATAGAGTTTGTAAGTCCGGTAGTTGAAACAATTTGTTAAGATCTTCTTTATAATTTTTTTAGCTCATTGCTAGTTTTTTGTTTTTTTTTGTCTTTTGTTTTTGTTTTTAACGTCGTTAAAAAAAACTTATTAGGTCATCGTAACTTAATTTTTAGATTTGTGTTGCCCATGTAAGTGTTTGAGAATATTAGCTAAAACTATTTATAATTCAACAAGTTATTATCGGTTTTTTTCATGTTGGTGTTTTGAAGCTATATTGTTTGGCCAGAATTCAGGAAACATTGAAAATAAAATCGTGTCGTGTCATAATCTTTATTTGCACAAACAAAATTTAACCTCCACGAATAAAGATTATGATTTAGGTCAATTCCACTATCTTGTCTATTCATTTATTCTGATTCTAATTTTTTATCAATCTACCATTCAAAGTAGGTCCACGAAAATTATACGACCATAAAAAATCTATAAGAAAAAAAAAAAAAAAAAAAAAAAAAAAAAAACCTTGAAGGTGTAAATGAATCACGACCATAAAAAATTAAAAATTTAATGGAAGAACTTAAAAGGCTATAAATGAATCAAACAGAGACAAAGGAACTCGATGAAGCCTAAATATATGTTCTTTTATATTTCTGTAAACAATATGAACCTGTTGTGTTTATGATCGATAAAGTCTACGAAAATCTTCTCAAGTTGATATAAATATGATCGGTAAAGTTTTTTCATAAATAGAAGAGTGAGGCCTAGTAAAAGACCCAATTTTGTATTTAATTGTGAGAGAATATTATCACTTATATTTATATCAACTAAAGAGAATCCCAATACTTAAATTTTTACATAACAATTCAACATGCGGTTCTGCAGCGTCCTCCAACTCGTTGTCCGCTCCCTTCACTTTCTTTGTTGATGGGAAGACACGAATCGTGTTTAAAGTTAGCAAAAGAGTAAAGTCCAAAATACATATTTGTGGTTTGCACATTTGAACAACATACATCTCTAGCTGATAAGTTGGCACATTTACAATTATCCGTTAGTAAAAGTCAGCCACCATGCATTCCTGAGGATGAACGGTGTAATTATTTCTCCTGGTATCTTCTAACGTGGATCTAACGCGAGAGAAAATATTTGCATTGTTAGTCCTTAAAGATGTATAATTTCTAACGTTTATTATTATTATTATTATTATTATTATTATTATTATTATTATTATTATTATTATTATTATTATTATCATCACTTTATTGAAAAACAAATAGGTTTTTACAAGAAATTAGTGGGGAAGTCGAGATACTAACTGGGCTCCTATTCCTCTAGCTATAGAAAAGATAATCCTACTAAATATATGATCAGCAGCACGTGCTCCAATGTCTTGGGTCATCGAGAACTTTCGGATCGCTTCAGTAAGGTCACTGCATCCTTCTCAAGTTCCCCAAAAGAAGAGAAAGAGAGGGGGAGAAACCCATATCAAATATTCGCGCACTTAGTCTCATACTTGACGCGTTTACGTTGTGCAGCCTCAATCAATGCACAACCCGGCACAAAATCAACCATACCAGTTTGCGTCATGGGCGATTACCCAGTCAAATCAACACATACATCAAGCACTCTGTCCCACGAGAAGATCAACATATCAACTAGACGTAAGGGTTTATCCCTTTCCTCACAAAGCCCAATGTCAACCTCTTTACGAGCCGAAATCCCTGACCGAGAACATATGTCAACAAGAAAATCACGCACTACATTATGCCGATGTTTAATACCAATGATACCAGCGAAAGATACAACATGGTCCCCATAAATATCCCCAGTAAAGACCTTGGAATAGGCTGAGCACGGCATCTGAACAGAGAATAGGGGAACACCTAGACGATAACATAACACGCATCGATAGGTCTTAGCATTCATAGTCTGTCCAAACCCGGATATCGGAACCACCCTAAGCCAGTCCGAAGTGTAATCCTCCATTTGCGATTTCCATAATGCCATCTATCGAGTGGATAAGGAAAATGTGGATACGGCTATTTGGGTAACACGTGTGAAATATATATCTGCCAATTTCTTCATGAGTTTGGGGGTAACGATCTCACATGGATTACCCAAAAGGTCAATCTCCAATTTCACATTAAAATTACACAAGGCATCATCAAAGGAAGGCCCAGAAATTACAATACCAGAATGTCGAAGCAACTTAGTCTGCAAGCTAGCAAATTGAAGTCTAGACGCAAGAAATGCATAGTTCAAGACGTCACCTATAGAGTAAACACAAAGCCCCCCGAATGCAAATGGTAAGGTAGCAAGCCTCCATTGTCAATCGCCAAAACCAGGACTAGAAGCAGTGACAATACGCTCTAGAGTAGAACGAAGAGCCACATCAAAAGAAATCTGAGCATGCTCAAAGATCCGTGGAGAGCAAGTGGGCATAGCAAAATATAATTTGGAAATACCGGCAAAAGCAAGAAGAAGCAACAACTAACACTGAGGATCATTAATCTTAGCAACAGCACCCATAAGCTCAATGATTTTGGCAACCCTTTTCATAACAAGCTCGTTACTAAAATCAAAGTCCACACTAGCGGGCCTACCCAATAATTTAACACCGTACAAAGGTTGGGCAATATTAGGTGGGAAAACACCCACAAGCCTGCTTCTGGGATCTTCCGTAGGCAAGAAAAAAACCTAAGTTTTATCAACATTGAGTTTCAAACCATAACGAGGTCCATCCACCATGAAAAGCTCTAAACCTTCCCCACAACTAAAGTATCTCCAATGATAGTGACGTCATCAAGATACCAAGCTTGAAGGGAAAGGCTAACAGAGTCTCTAATCGTGCATACCAAAGGATGTAACACTAAAGAAAAAAGTAAAGGTCCAAGTGGATCACCTTGTTGCACACCTTGATGCGACCATAAAGTGTGTTCCCCATAATATAATCTAGCTGGGCTAAAGTAACAAAATTCCACCCAATGTGAAATAGCAGGACAACAAAGGAGAACCTCATGTAGCATAACCTCACGATCCATCAAGTTGAAGGCGTTTTTGAAATCCACCAACAACATCGAAAGACCCACATCATCTCAACAATCTTCAATCAATTTGTTGTTGTTGTTGTTGTTGTTGTTGTTGTTGTTGTTATAAACCATCAGTTTATTAGAACCATTAAAATTTACATAAAGTTGTATGAGAGTCTAGACATAATTTTGCTCCCATTCCTTTCTGAATACAAAAGCTAACTCGATGAAAAATAAAAATACCACTCTTAGTAACTCGTAAGCTTTACAAGAAATTAGTGGGGAGCTACGAAACTATCTAAGCCCCTACTCCTCTAGCTATAGCAAAACTAATCCTACTAAAGATATTAATCGCATCACGCGCCACAATGTCTTGAGTCATAGCGAACTTTCGGATCCGCTTTAGTAATGTCATTGCATCCTTCTTAAATTCTACAAAAGAGGAGAATGAGAAGGGGAGAAAACCATATCTAACATCCGCCACTCTTCTATCAAGTATCAACCACTTTATTTTGAAGTGGTTAGCATCTTGTAGAAGAATGAGGATGAAGAAATGAATATGGGGTGAGGAGGTGTTTGGATTTGGGTTTTTGATTGTTTGAAGCAAGGCTATTAAGATTGAGATCTCACTATAGATTGATTTTATCTTTGCAAGATCGGAATCGTAAGTTTGGATCGAGACCAAAAAATCCTAGTTAAATGTTTAAATCTCTTACACGTCTAGTTATTCGTATTCAAAAGGATAATACAACAAATTTATTAAGCAATAACAGTTCAAAGAGTTATAACATAATTGAAATGAAACTCACATGGGTTCAGAATACTAATTTAAGAACGATTAATTGTTTAGTTTAAAAATCTATATATTTTACGCTTGCTTATAATTATCGCGAGTTGGCGCGTCAAAAATATTGTTAAGAATAATAAAACTTGTGGGTCGATTATCCATAGCCCCTAAATTATATCGCTACCCATATAAGTTGATTAGTTTTTTCGCTTGTGTAAGTGTAAAAAAGTATTTTGAGAAACCGAAAAATAGTTGATTTGATAATGACTTATTTAAAAGGTTTTAAATCGGTAGAGAACGCTAACTCCGTATACCCATGAGTGTGGACTAATCATTCATAAATGATCAACCTCAAGGAATGTTTAGTTATTTCATGCTAACCGAAATGACTAGGGATTAATCAAAACCTAATTTGATAGTAAATTGACTTTATTAATGGACTAAATTATTAAAAAGTACAAAAATATTTCACATCAAAACTAAGCTTAGAAGGTATGTATACAATACCCTAAAATTTATTAAAATGCTTATTTGTACCTAGTAAAGTCTTAGGCTTGGTCCCAAATACGAACAAAAGCACCACATTCTTTAGGAATGTTTCTATGGGAAAACAGAACAAAATTCTTGAAATACTTCATTTCAAGTTGATAAGGTACATGTTAAGTATCTTGGAGTCACTTTGATTACTAGAGATTGGATAGAGAAGAATGTAAGTATCTAGTAGATAAAGTGAGAGCTAAGGTGGGAGATTGGAAAAATAAGTCTTTATCCTATGCTGGTAGAGTCCAATTAATAGCTTATGTTTTTGCTTCAATGCAAATTTATAGGGCTGTATTGTTTATTCTTCCAAAATAAACAGTCAAAGACATTGAAAGAGTGTTGAAGGGTTTGTTGTGGAGTTAGGTGATCTTGCTAGAGATAAAGCTAAAATTTCTTGAACAACTTTATGCAACCGATAACTCAAGGTGGATTGAGATTCAAGGACCAAGGATGCTAAAATGAAACTTTATTGTCTAAACATATTTGGATGGAATATAGTTGAAAATAAAGAAAGTCTTTGGGTCAAATGGGTGAATGTAGTAAAACTCAAAGGCAGAAGTATCTAGGATATCAAAAGTGAAGGATCAGATAGGGGATGTGGAGAGTTCTTCTTAAGATCAGAAAGAAAGTAAGGCCTCATGTTTTTCATAAGATTGGAAATGAGCATACAACCTCTGCCAAATTCTAAGTAAAAGAGATATATATGCAACAAGGTTACCGGATAATGTTTGTGTTGCTGACATGATTAAGGAATGGTAGTGGACGTGGCCTGAGGAGTGGACAACTACACTCCCTGAACTTCTTGATATTGCAGTTTATGTGTTAAATAAAGGTAAGGATAGAGTTGTATGGTAATGTAATAATGGTGAAACAAAAGCTTTCTCTATCAGAAGAGCCTAGAAATATTTTAAAGGAAGTAATGCATATGTTATTGGAGAAAAATAGTTTGGTTTTCTCAAAGTATCCCATGTCATATGTTTGTGCAATGGATGGCTATACATAGAAGATTAATGACTCAAGATAGGGTTATGAGGTGGAATAAGACTGTGAGATGTTCTTTATGCTCTAATTGTATGGATTCTCATAATTATCTCTTCTTTTCAGTGTGATTATGTAGGAAGAATTTAGAATGCTCTAAAAAGGAAAATGTATGCAGTTGATATTCCAAAAGAATGGGATGATATTGTTCAGTCCAAGGCCAATCAATTTAAAAATAAGTCAATTAAAAATGTGGTGTGCCGACTAGTTCTTGGTGTTGGAGTTTATTATATTTGGCAAGAAAGAAACAAAACGTTGTTTACTAAGGAAAAGAGGAATGTTGAGGATCTGGTTGGGATTATTATTGATAGCATAAAAATGAGACTGATGATTTTGAATGTATGAAAAACAAACTAGGTACAGAGACTTGCTAAGGAATGGGATGTCAACTTTAAATTTACTAACTGTGTAAAAGAATAAGGATTAAGATTTTGTTTTGGACCAGATGGATTTGTATCTTGGATAAGTTCCTATATTTGAAAAAGGTAGAATTTGGTAGTGATATAGGTTAAACAAAATGTTCTCAGATTCTTTTACATTGTGATAAATAGGGTGAGTCATGCAAGATGGGACTACCCTGACTTATCAAATGTATTTGAATCCCTTGGGTGTATATGGTAGAACTTTATTTGATAATAATCCTGGATGATGTCTGCTTGTGATAGTACTTTGATTTTATATATGAGGTTGTAGTTGCATATATAGTGATTATGGTAATCTTGCAAGAAGAAAATGGAATACAGGATTGTATGATATCTATAGAGTTTGTTCTTTGGTATATGGTAGAGCTTCTCAGAGGTGATGCACGTTTCTTTCATGACATGTAATGGTGTTGTTCACGTTATATGTTCTTGTCCGATACTGGAAATGTAGCCATAGTGATTTTCCACTTATGATGATGCCCTTTTGTGATAGGTCTTGAAGTCTTTTGTGAGGTTATAGCTTCAATTGGCTTTTAGATAATATTACAAAGAGGAAATGTAGACATAGTAATGAAATATATTAGGGTGCTTGATGAAATTGGTGAATAAAAGGTGATATCAAGATTTATGTTTGCAAATGTGTTCAGGTTCAGTTTTTCAGTTTAGCATTGTATTGGTGTTTGAATGTTGCAGTATTGTTTGTTTGTAGTTTTAAGAGGTGTTTGAGACATGTCCATCACCTCTTAAATATTGTTTATGTTGTACATATTAAGTTTGGTGTAATATATTTCACCTTTTTTTTTTAATTATATTGTGCCACATGTATATTCACTTCTTTTCTAATTGGTGTGTTTCAAAAGGAAAAGCACTTTGATTAAAACATTAAAGTTAGTCATAACTCATACGTAATAGTCGAAACAAATAGAATATTGTTTCATGAATAGACCAAAGAGAACATCCTGCATCGATTAACAAAACATTGTATTTGACACAGTTGCTTACATATTTTACTACTTTAAGTAACGGTAATTATAAGTAAAAAAAATAAATAATAAAAAATTTAAAAAAATACGGAAATTACAAGTTTAATTAAAACCGGATGAAAACGCAGTCGTTTAGCACTGCTGATCTACAGTGCCATTTTCCCGCCAAAAACGCTGGGCTCCTTCGGCCTATTTGTGTAGCCCATGGCCTGTGTATCTGGTCCAAAAGAAATAAGTATTATTTGTTTTACTCATATCCAGAACACACACACGCACACACACCAGATTAGGGTTTCAATTTTGGGGGTTTTGGTTGCCGGATATGCAAAGGTATG
This sequence comes from Artemisia argyi, assembly GCA_030686995.1. Taxonomy (NCBI): domain Eukaryota; kingdom Viridiplantae; phylum Streptophyta; class Magnoliopsida; order Asterales; family Asteraceae; genus Artemisia; species Artemisia argyi. The sequence goes on from CM060705.1 coordinate 181,340,394, forward strand.
TGACCTTTTAATTATAGTTATTTATTTAGATTTGTTGTTTAGATTTGTTGTTTACGACCTTATTTGAGTTTGTTTGGATTAACTTATTATCCCAGCTTTGGGCTATTTGGCATCACGAATCCCCATTTGTCACTGGAGCTATAGAAATATATTAGTCGGTGGCTTGATGCTGTTGTTTGATTTTGTTATGGAGAAGAAGCAGATTCTTGGTTTTCCCCAAATTGATTTTGTAAGTTTAGACTCTTTTTTTTGTATGTCTTTAATCATAATCTTTGTTGGTTTTGTTAAAAAAAATGATGTTTTGTTTTTTGGATTAACAGAAAAAGAAGGAGGAAGAGAAGGCGAGAGATAAGGAGTTGAATGAAATATTTAAGATTGTTGTTGTTCAAGCAAAAGTTCCTGTTGCTATGTATGTATTATACCAGGTACATTTTCTATTCTGTTGGTTTTAATTTTTTGTTAAAAAGAAAATCCGTCATTTGTTTTATGTAAAGGTTGAATCTTGATATACACAGGTTTGATTTTCGAGGTATGATGAGAAGTGGTACCGTTGGCAGCATCGCATGATCCGGCTATCTCAGATCAGGTATTAATGAAGCTTTATCTTACCTCGGGTTGTTATATTTTTTTTGTAAAAGATGGATTGATTGATCGATTGACGGATATTAGATTATATGTTTTAAAAATAGGTGGATACGGTAGCATGTGCAGTTATGGTGATAGTTTTAGGCTTAATCATTCAACCCGATTTGATCCGGTAAAGATAAAAACCCTTTTTTGTGAATTATATGAGTCGGGTAAAGAGCCTTTGCCATGGTTGTAAGTTTTAGGGGTGTTTGGGATTGTTAATTATAAATGTTACTGTTGTGAATTTCTATCTTACTAGAAGTAAAATTGGAACCTTTGTGCATAATGGTTTATGATAGGTGAGTACATTAAGTCTTTGACTCATTTCATATGGTGATTAGGTATTAAGAGGCGTGATGTTGGGTCGATGTATGATTCTATTAGGTAATGGCAGTTATAACATTATTTGCTTTAAACACCAATTTTAAATTTCGAAAGTTCTCTGCCTTTTTAATGATTAGCGGATGTGGCGTTCACTTCATGTATTTCCATGTCTGCACACTCATACTTATTGATTGCTTTTCCATTTTTCAGCTACGGCATCGAATGTTTCTATTGCAACCGACTCAGAACACCGTTTCACCATCGGTAAGGGCAGGGGGTTCCACAACGTGATACTATTAGAAGTAACAACAGATAGGAGCAAAAAAAAATAAAGGTAATGTATGCAGTTTATATGGTGATGTTTTTAGCACTATATTAAAAAGTAAACGCATAGGTTTTGGATAGTAAGTCACTATCTTTCTTTAGATGCAGGTTGTCAACAACGTTCTTCGTCTAGCAGGCCAACCACATATAACATGAAGATGTTGGATTTGATATAGTGAACCATTAACTGAGTGTGTGGCCTCCGATGGTTTTGCTTGAGAATACACAACTTACACAAGAGAATCTGGTATGTATCACTACTTTTCAATAGAGGGTGTTTTATTCTTACTTAGGCTGTTTGGATGTTCTCTGAAACTCATTATTGGCACCTTGCAGTTGCAATAGCCTATCTGAACAAACAGGTTCTGCTTTTGATTATTTTACAATGCAAATCAGATATAGGAGCAGGACAAATAGAGGCGATTCGGAAAGTGAAACGGAAGCTAAAATGCCTCTTTAGTCTCAGGTACTAAATTTAGTTCTAGCTTTATACACAAAAGTGATGGCAGTCCAACGGTCACTTCGGATGTAAACCTATTCTTTGTTGATTTGTCTATTTCTCTGTGTTATAAACGTATGCATGAACTTCATTCGTTCTGAAACATTATCATAAATATATTTCAGGTTTACATATGGGGCAAAGGTTATTGTGGTGCACTTAGTCATGGTGATGAGATTGATAAAACAACCCCCGAGCTCTTAAAACGCTCTTCGCTGTTCAGATCTGACTTCTAGAAAATGGCCACTATTCCAAGAACTTATTAGACAATAATTTGCAGAAACTAAAATGACAAGGTATTTTTTTATTGTCGGAATGTTTGTCATTGTTTTTTTAAGAAAATAAACACTTTTTAGAGTTTGGATCATGACCATCCAAACTGCTTTCTCTTACTTGCTTATTTTGGAGCAATATAGGCGATTTCCGATAAGTAAGCTGAGATATGGTTATTTCAACGCGCTTATCTATGTGTTGTCCTGATGGCGACCAACAAGAATGTTGTGAACAACACAATCAAGAAACTTGATGGTTCTGGCCAGAACTCAGTTGATACATTGGTAAGCATCATGTGACCTTAATTCAAATAGTCATTTCCTTACTATCTATTAGTGTCTGCGCAGAAAAAAGTCGAGAGCAAGTAGCTTGCAAAAAAAAAAGCTATTGCATCTGTCGGATTTGCTCGCTGACCACCCTTCTGTGCTGCATGCAGGGTCATGTTGCGGCCAACCATTCCTCTAATCTAGGAGTTGATAGGGAAAGCGTGGCATTCAGCTAACGAGGGTTGTGAAGATAGGGTATTGAGGTGAGGAATCTCACTTCCATACCTGATATTCTAGACATTTAGTTGTCACAAACTTTTTAACTAAGGAATAGGATGGTTTGGAAATTGGTCAAGCAGTATAGCTGAAACGTTCATATTATATTTATCATAAAACGTATTTCTAACTGTCTGATCACGCAACCTAATTTTACTACTATTAGTTGACGTTAAATGTTTTCTAATATACAATCGTACATATGTAACTTGGGGATACTTTTATGAAACGCAGGTTGCTTTGTTGCACTCATCAGAGAGCGAGTTTGAACATCATCAGTTTTGCTTTCAAGGGTTATAATACGTTGGCCGATACATCCAGGTTACACTCCTTTCTTTTGCTTCAATTTAAAGCTTAAAAACGAATTGTTGGCCACACGTCTTAAGTAATGGATCAGAAACCTGAATTAAACGGTTTTTGATTTGGGCTGTAGATATACTTTAAGGTCACAAGGCTTGCTTAATTATCCATTAAATAATGGCTCAGAAATAGCTAATGGTTTACGACTTAACCATACCTTACGGTTGCTTAAGCACAATTTTTAATCGCTAATTTTTTTTTGCAAAGTCTTTAAATAAAATACACTTGGCATTTGGTTTTTTTGTATGTGCAAGATTCAAGAAGCTGTCAAAGTTTATTCCGCATAGAATTAGCCCTTATTCCACATAGAATGACCATTTCATCATGTTCCTTATATTGCAATGAACCAAATTAGTTACTATGCTCCACAACTTTAAATACCACAATTAGCAGTTGCTTTTGTTATGCTCCACATTCTACTCTATAAATCTGCAAATGCTAATTGTGATGCAAAAAAGCTATTACATCAACTCAGCTAAATCGGTTAAATGAGTTACCTCAGGAAATGCATGTATTACTGATTATCTCCAAAGCAAATATCATGTAGATTGTGCAGAACTTTTAAGGAATACACTTGGTAGTGATCGATGCCGAGTGGTAATATAAGTTTACTAAAACTTTTTTATTCATGTTTATGCAGGTGTATATGTGGCTGATAGATTTGCATAGGATGGAGTTAGGCGTCACTATGCTTAATTTTTCTGAGCAGGGATTAGGGATTAGGGATCAAATTTTCGCGTCTAATTGGCCCTAATCATTCCTGTGGTTTATGAAATGAAGACAGTCCAAAAATTGACTTGCTTTTGACCCGATAGATAATCCATTTCAGGTGCGTCGTCTTCAGGTATAACCACAGTAAAGGTACAGTTGCAACAAAAGGAGTTGGGAGAAATTATCATTTTTAAACAGAAAAGTATTTGTCATAGAGTCCATATCTCTAGCTGATAGCTGAACAGTTTGATTAGCTTAAGTAGGTAGATCACCAAAAAAGGGCATGACTAGATAAGTTCATAGGCGAAAGTGTTTGAATTGGTTCATACCACTTTTTATTTTTTTCCTTTCCAAAAAGCTAATATATCAAAACCATTGAAAGTGGCAGTACATTTGTTAAGCGTATGAAAATATCAGCACATACAAAACACTAAAGATCAGTACATTTCTTAAGAAAATGAAAGTAGCAGTTCATCCAAATTCACCCATTATAAGTCTGCCACTGATGCTACTCTATCAAGCAACCCCATAAATCCCACACCTTTTCTACAGGATGTCGAAACAAGGAGACGCTGCAGGTATATATCTACATTTTTTGGGTTTGTGTATCAGTCGTATATAAATCTGTTGAAATTTGCAACTCCTCATTTTTGTAGTCTCTTTTGGTAGTTGCAGATTTATTGTACAAGGCTAACTTCAATACAGAAAGTTTAGGAGTTCAGATGCAAGGAGCATTTCTTATGACCAAAGTAAATACTATATTATGTTTTTTCAATAATAATTGTATATCCAAATGAATTGCCTAATAAAACGACACACATGGCAGCAGGGTGCATATGGTGAAGTTTATAGAGTAAAATATGATGACATAACAATCAGGTCTTCCATTGCATCAAATGAGAAACTGAGGTGCGCTTTCATCAATAAAAGTAGCCATTTCAGGATGGATATCCATCGATGATAGTCCAGGTAAGTTGTTTCATGTAGGGAAATATCATATATTCAATATTTTTCCCTTCGTTAAAAGGTCAATAGATATGATTTTAATTCTAGAAACGGATACAATTTCATGTGTATTGCTTGCTCAACGGGATTGTTTGGATTCTTTTACACATTTCAATCAAGAAACTGCATTGTTCTCGCCAGAATTCAGCTGATACATTGGTAAGCATAATGTGGCCTTAAGTAGTATATTTCCTTAAAGTTAAATATGTTGTCTTCACACATTTCAAGAATGAAACTAGATTGTTCTTGCGACGAGTGTGTATCAGTGCATGCGAAAAAAAAATTGATACCAAATAGTTTGCAGAAAAAACTCATCGCACCTGTTGGATTTATTTAATGACCACCTTTTCTGTACTGTATGCAGGGTCATGTTGGGGCCAAGCATTCCTCTAATGTAACGGTTGTTAGGGAAAGAGTGCCATTCGGATGAAGAGGGTGGCGAAGATAAGGGTATTGATGATCTAATTATATTTTATGCACTCTTCCTTTGTTTTTTGATATCATACCAGGAGGTTAGAAAGCAAACAGCTAAGTTACAGGGTAGTCGTAGACCCGTGGCTACTCGACATGAAGCAGTAGTAAGAACAGATATTTCAGATCAGCTATAATAAATGTGATCGAGTCAGGAACATTGAGTTAGTAAGATCCAAAGAGAGATTATCTTTTTACAAATAGGTGCATACAAGCATAGTGACTTTTATATGTAACCATTGTATTTTGGATAAATGGTTTGCAAGCTTCTTATATTTATTGAATATCTACTATCTAAACTTTTGAGTATGATGAATATTACATGTACTAGCATTAGTTTTGAAGTTTATAAGATTCATAATCAACTGACACTTCAATAGCACACGTCGCACCCTAAACACGCTACCCAAAACTATTACCTGTTAAAATGCACAATTGACGCCCGGCCGAGTCATGTGCACATGATCAATGTATCTTTTTCATGGTACTGTAGTTATAAGTGGGATAAAAATGAGAAACAATTAAAGCCCAAGACCGGATTGCTTCAGCTTCGTGATGAAATAGGTGAGGATCTTTTGATGAGGTAAACAATGACCTTTGTTTACGGCTTTGTTTTAATTGAATGTGATGCAAGTATATAAACTGTGAGTGTATGACTACTTGATATCATGTACTAATTGGTTGGAGAAAAAACATGTCCGCCCGCAACGCGGCGGCCGGTGTCATTCTCGTTAAAGTTAAGAGGCATGAGATTACCTGACAAAAATAGAGATTATATCATTAGGTACAATTTAAAACGAAACTTTTTTCACTTTTTCCTTTAATATAGAGTAAAGTAACATGTTTGGCAAACTTGTCAATGTTTGTTTATGACTAATTATCTCTTAACTTTTACTTTTTTGTTTAAAAAAGCCTTATTTCCATCATTTTGCTTTTTTAGAGATGTGTTTTAACAAATCAATTATTTTTGTGAACTCAAAGTAGTAGGTAAAACGGTAAAAGGTGTTAGAGCTTATGATTATGTCGAATTCACCCTGCTTTTACTTAAGTGACAAACTCGCTTTATATAATTTACCGCATGTTACCACTTACCAATGTCAAAAAGCATTAGCACCCTTTTTCTTTTTTGTCCATATTTAAACTTGAAAGTTAATCAAGGCATTGATATATGTTCCTTATCAGAAAAGATATATAAAACATGCAGATATTGTTGTTGTGTTTAGCTGAATAAAATATACCAAAATTCACAAGAAAAAAATTACTATGCTTTACGTCTCTATCATATAATGCTTAAAATTACTATGCTTTACGTCTCTATCATATAATGCTTATAAGTCACAAACTCACAATAAAACTCTATGTTTTTTCAGGTACACAAATTATATTGTTTTTTTAGCTAGGCTGCGAAAATAAGTTTTTTCATGTACACAAATTCTTTTGATTTTTAGCCAGGCTGAAAATAAGTTTTTTCAGGTACACAAATTCTTTTGATTTTTAGCCGGGCAAGGAAAATTAGTTTATTCATGTACACAAATTCTATATAAGGCTACGAAAAGATAATCAAAATTTTAAGCAACACAAAAATAAGTTATATATATGTTCCGCCCGGCAACATTTTGAAGCAACTAGTTTTTGGCATTTTAACTTATTCAAAATAAAGCTTGTTTTGCAGGGAGAAGAGTTTTAGATTTTGTTTAAACGCTAGTATGAGAAACGCTGCTATAAAAAGGTAAAAATATAAACGCGCTGTCATTTTTAAGTTTCAACTATTTATTACTGTTACTTCTAGTTTTGTCAAATATTGTTCTATCTCATATGAGACATATAAAGAGGCCGATAAAAAAAATGGTAATATTAAGATATAAAGAGTTTGCATAATAATTGTGAAAACATAAAGGAGGGAATTCGTTCTTTTTCAAAACTTTATTTCTTGTATCAGATAATCAATCAAGTATGATACAATATGATAAGTGACAATAATAATAGGGAGGTTGACGGAAAACTTATTCATACAATGCAAGACAATAAATAACTGAGAGATTAAACCAGACACGATCATTTATAGTGGTTCGACACTAAGCTTCTCTTCTCGCTACTATACTCCCCGAGTTTCCTACTAGAGAGTTTCTTCAATAGTTCAAGAAGCTCCCTTCTCGGCTGAAAAAAATCTTAAACGTCGCTTATAAGTTTACCGATACTAAGCGAGATATCGAGTTCTTCTTCAGGTAAAACCAAACATGTTGGGTTTTTTGGCCAAGCACAACAAACATATAACCCTTGTGTTGTAAAGACTAAACACAAACCTAGCTAACCTCTAGTTTGGAATATGGTTGATGATACATGGTGATGTATAATGGTAATACAAGACATGATTGTCTAATAAATATGAATAACTAATATAGACATTAATAACTCTAAGCTAGATAAGGTTGATCTTCTCTTGATAAAAAAAACTTTCAATGTTTGAAGATAACAAGAGCTCTAAGCTTGTTGTGGTGGATCTTCATATTCTAATATGCTTTCAATGGATGAAGATGACAAAAGCTCTAAGCTTGTTATGGTGGATCTTCACATGTTAATATCTTTTCAACAAATGAAGTTAGAAGCATTATGATCAAGAGCTAGTGAGGGTTTTTAAGCCTTGAGAATGCAATGTTGCATTACAAAAGCTTCGTTTAAGCGTGGACTAAACGTTGGCTTCAATAGACAATTTTTTTTCACAGAGCATCACGGATCCTAGTCACAAATCCTGCAAGGATCCGTTGCCTATTTAGAGTCCGTGAGTTTGCAGTTTTGAAATTAAGTTTATGGCCATTTTTAATGTCATTCAACACCTGTTAGGCTTGTGACACTGGGTCGTAAATAATCGATCGATCGGTAAGCCAAATCGATCGAGCCATTGTGGCACAAAGAACCATATCGATCGTCGGTGACTTGTAGCACCAAATCGTTCGCTTATTCGACCGATTTTGAAGAAAAGTATTTCCTTGTTCTTGATGAATAACAATTAATATGAAAAAACTAAAGGAAGAAAATCTGATAATATATAGATGTTACTCTACTGATTTTTAAACACAAGTAATGAATCTTGATTTTACCTTGTTCTTGATATATGATGATGAGTTTGTGAAGAGTAGATGATGATGAAGATATGCTCAAGAATCTGCCATGAGAAGAGGTGTTTTGTTGTATTTGGGAAAAGGGGAGGCTTATAAGATGAAGGTACGTATAGTATGTACGTGTTTTAATGTGTTGTCATGTTTAATTTTTAATGTGTTTGTGTTAAAAAATATTAAAAAAAAAATATGATACAATATGAGTTGCCACTGTGATGAGAGAGATGAATATGGGTTGAGGAGAGAGAAAGCTAAGGTGGCAGCCGGAAAGATGATGCAATATGGGTCACCACTGTCACAAGCCTTAGCTTTATTTCCTTTCAAGATTGTTAAGAAAAATGTTTGGGAAAAATATGTTTGATTTCATAAAGTATTAAACACTCGGTGGCTAAAAATGGTTAGACTAGTAGTAATGTGACCACGAAAAGAGACCAAACAATACCGTAATATCCGCATCAACTCAGCTTTCTCTCTCTTAGACTAAACACTCGTAGTAAGGAGACCGCCGTCATAACAAAAAACAACATCACAAAAATAAATTTAAAAAAAAAGGCACACACACAAACCCTTTCAATTCTTTCGATCTCCTGACAGACCAAAACTTTCATTTTTAGGGAGAGAGGATGCGTCTGTTTTGGTCTCCGTAGTTGGGAGACGCATTCGAAATGTTAAGACCGATCAAATGGTTTGATCTCACTACGACTAGTCTTAATGAGAGGTTTTATACAAAAACTTATTTCAATGATGGATGAAGTTTGGGTACTTCACTAATTAAGGTTGTAGCTAGTTGTAAAATATAAAATTAAAAGACTTTATTTTCTTTATTTTTTTTTTGAACGGCGAGTTAGTAGTTAGTGATTCGAGCCCACAGTGATATCCAATTGGGCAGTATGCAAGCTTCGAACCTTTCTCTTTAGAGGATAAACCCCACTCCTGCTTTTATCCATGGTGAGACTCGAACCTGAGACCTCTCCAAAAAAACCTCCCCAAGGTTACACTTGGTGGCCAACTGAGTTGGCCAAGGTGTTTTATAAAATATGAGATCAAAACTAATATATCCTTTTATAAAATATGGAAGTATGATTTAATTTAAAAGATGAAAAACTTTTTGATGCATATAATTGAGCTTGCTTGATCGAGTATGATCAAGTGTAAAATGTATTGGATGTTTAGTTTAATATAAAAAGTTAAAACCCATATTTTATTTAAATATTTGAATAAAAGACATCGTGACTATAAAACATACTCAATAGTTTTGATCATAATGTAACAAAACAAATATGTTCGAACATGTGTTACAGGACTGCCGAAGACAAGAAGTGTTGAGGAATATATGTTTTGATGATTTATAGTTACGAGTAACTTACGTATTTTCGTTATATATTACAATTTACTTATTTGCCATCGTTAAAACATAATAACCCGTTTAATTTAATATCTTCATATTGACACTCATTAGTTAGTGAATGATATACATGGATATAAAAATGAACTTAACTGTGAACCTAAAAGCATGAGGCATGATCTTTATAACAACAACAACAATAAACAAACCCAATCCCGCCGAGGCATGATCTTTATAAGTTGTAAAATAAGTGGGTTCATATCTGCAGCTATCAGAATGATAACACATATTTTTAAGTCTACAATTAGATCAACTTTTAAGTTCACGTATCATTTATTTTAGCTTTTTTTGCTTGTTTTGGCATTTTTTTAGTGGGTCCATACTATTTTTGTTGGATGGTATAAGTGTGTGGTCTGATATGGTATGCAACGTTCTAGGGACATTTTTTTATTTCCTTTGACTTGGTGTTGTATATGTTGTCGACGTAGTTTTTATTTTGGGTCCGTCTCTTTTAATCGTTTGATTATGGAAGTTGGATATCTTTGTTTTGTAATGTTTTGTTTGTTTGGTAATATATTGTTTGGTAATAGTTTGTGACATCTGGTTCATTTAACATTTGCAATATACGAAAGTATGATTGGATTCTTAATCGAGATACCTAAAAAGATTACAGAAAAATGCTAAATTCGTGTATGTTCGGATAGAGTATAGACCCTATTAAACACGTTAAAGGCATGCTCATCAAGTTCAACTTGGTTACCAACATTATCATCTTTAGCCACAACGCCCCACAGCACTTTGAAGGATCAAGGACCATGTTTATCACTCCGAAAAGTACATGTACGCACACCACTTGTTAGGATAGGAAAGTCCTCGAATGCGAAAGGTTCGCAAACTCAACTTGTCCTGTAAAAGAATGGTATGTAAATTGTTAGTGTTTTGGCTAGGTGTCCTTACACTATATAAAGGAAGAGAACGATGTGGTATAAGATACTGTACATTTGACCCTAGGATATGTGTCTTTTTATCTCGATGGCCGGCCAGAGATAAGGTCAGAAATGATCAAGTGATACCTTAATTAGACCGCGTACATCTGAATTAGGATAACCTGAATGGAGAAAAACTCGTCCATTTTTATGTGGCTTTTATCTACAAACTTAAGTTGTTAAATCCTATACTTTTAAGCCAACCATGGCCTAAATTCCATTTGTATTTTATACCTTCAATGAATCTAAATACTCGTTGCTTTTTTGGACAAACAACTTGATAAGAACATGTAAATTGTAAACAAAATGCACAGACAATGAAATCAAACCTTCAGTTTTCTTGCTTAATGTTTTGTAAGGCCCCAGATCCAATATTGTATCTGGGCTTATCTTTTTCACGATTAAACTTTGTAAGCCCATTATATTGGGCCTTGAAGTATGCAAACAGGTCAAAAAATGATGTTTCGTATTCTAGTCATCTAGTGGTGTGCTATATGAGAATCGCCATTGATAAAGAAGAAAAACACAACCCCCCAGATATATTACGGGCATTGACAAAGGTTTATGCTATATGAGAATCGCCATTGATAAAGAAGAAAAACATCAAATTTTCATTTTCATATATACACTATCCGTGAAACTTTTATAGAATTCTAATGGATCCATTGTTCATCAATCCTACTTTGTTTATACTTTTGTAACCATTAACCACCACCTACTTTGTATACACTTTTGTAACCGATGATAAACCATTAAACAACATCAAACTGACCTTAGTCATGTTTGACTACAAACATTTTCAAGAGTTTTGGAGCAACTAGCAACTAGTGTTATAAATGCAATACTTGTTTGACAACAAACAACTAGCATTTGTTTTCTAAGTAGTTGCTCCTATGGCAACAAACAACTAGCATTTGTTTTCTAAGTAGTTGCTCCTATGGCAACAAACAATTAGCATTTGCTTTCTAAGTAATTGCTCCTATTCAAAACGCTTCCTGAGAAAGCATTACCATCTTGATACTAGCGTTATGCTTATTAACTTTACATATATACCCTCTAATTTATTTAATCATATTTTATTTCAATGTGTATATGTTCTTTTACACGTTATAATTAGACTACATTAACGTTACCATACATTGTTATTAAGCAAACAACTACTCCTTACTGCTTAATGTTGTTGCTAACTGCTACTCCTATTATGTTTTGCCAAGAATAGCCCTAATGGTTAGGCGTTATTCGGTTCTCACAAGAGTCTCAAGTTTAAAACTCATTAGGTAGATGTTTTTGGGATGGTCAAGGAACTCGTGCGAAACGGTCACAGATACCCCGGTTAAACCGTGTATGTTTGAGTTAGTAGAGTCGCTCTACTCGTGTAACCAAAGGTAAAACCTGACCCATTTACTTTCGTAAGCATTATGCTATAGGTTTCCACACTCTCTCAGTCTCTTGTTGTTGCATGTGGGTGATCACTTAATTGATATGACATATTGAGTCAAATGAATTGCGTAAATGGTGGATTTCATTTTTTTATCTTTTTTGGTGAACTTTTTGACTATGTATATATAACTTTCCTGAATCAAAAACTTTTCAGATTTCTTTTCATGGATGTAAGGTAGAATGTAGAAATCATGAAGATTTGGTTAGTGCAGTGGAAAGATCATATCGAGTATTAATACGAGTGGGTGATCACTTAATTGATATGACCTACTCACACACTCTCACTTGCCCATATAAATAAATAGTGGTTGTACCAATGTTTCATAAGTCATAACACACTCAATCAAAATTATTAGTGCTTACATTAAATATTATGTTAAGTAGCCCATGTGAGTTTGATAAAAGAAGGGTCCATTTAATAAACTCTAATTCTTTCTTTAGTTAAAACTTTAAACAACATAATAATTCTTCATTCTATTTTACATCTATAATTGGAATTAATATTAATAAGGTGATAATTGTCATTCATGTGCAACTACATTTGTCTTTTGAGCTTTATTTTTTATGACATGGAGGCATATTCTTAAAAGAGTAAATTGCATAAATCGTCTATAAAGTTTAGCTAAATTGCATGTTTCGTCTCAAACATTATGAAAGTGCAAGGATCATCATTGTGTGGAAACTTTTGGTTCAAATATCGTCCTTTTTGGGAAAACCTTTGGTGCAAGTATCGTCCATGTGGGGACGATACTTGCAGCAAAAGTTTCCTCATAGGGATGATACTTGCACTTTCGTAACGTTTGGGATAAAACATACAATTTGACCAAACTTTAGGGACGATTTATGCAATTTACTCTTCTTAAAACAATACTCGTATAGTGTTTTAAAACCAGGGTTGACTTAATCGGTTGAACCGGATGAACCGTGAATTGGCTAAGTAACTGAAAGCCAGTTTTGAGAAAAAGATCGATTGAATCGGCGGTTAAATAGGTTGCTTTGCCGGATCAATCAAAAACCAGATTTTAAACATTGCATCTAGTTTCTCCATGATATATGATAAAGCTTATATGGTTTTCAAGGAACTCGGTTGAAATTTCAAACATCAAAGGTGTACTTTCTTGAAAAATTGTGTAGGAAGAACTTTATCAAGTTCGTTACCAACCGCAAACTATTTTGTCATTTAATATAAAGTTGGTGCTACAAATATTTATTAAAAAGTTTGGTAGTTAACAGATGTAGCTAGCATTGTGATACTAATAATGATCACATCTTTGATTCTATTCAATTATCGAAGGTAGCTAGAGTGATGTACAAGAAAAAATGATATGAAAATTGACCAATGATCAAATGCAACTTATATAATGTACTTTAAAATAGACAAACTATAAAATAAGAAAAGGCAGATGCATGCTACCGATAAATGATAATACAATGCCCCCACTAAATCTCATGGAGACATAAAGAGAAAAACATGGTTTGTGTGAAAAAAAAATTAGTGTGCTTTTAGATGTTGGCATGACAAACATATGATCATGGATCACACAAAACATAAAGGAAATATAATCCAATGAACAAAAACCGTAAATAACACACGAAATTTACTTCTCGCTAGATCTCTTCTTGTGACTCATAGTAATAATAACTTTATGTTTTTGAAGAAATGAATTTGAGATGGGCAGCATTACATATGTTTAGGATAGAAGAGCCACTTACATTGTTTCCTATTTCTATGCAAAATATGATGCATTTTGGCCCATCATATGTAGTACTTCTCAAAATTAGAGCTTATTGGTACATCCTGAAATATTATATTAGTGCTCAATTATAGATTTGATGAAAAAGTTTTTCTTGTTATAGAAAGAGTAAAAACCAAAAAGAGATACTGTTTCTTGTTTGAATTGCAAGTATTCAAATTTCCATGTTCATCCCAATTTTTTATTTGTTTATACAACATGTTAGGAGAATCTGGCATTACTCAAGAATTAATCTCATATTATGGGATTGCTAAGTAATGAAAGTTATATACTTGTACCAATAGATTATGATAGAAAAAATCATTTGTCATATGCCAAAATATGACATATGACATATATTATAGATTATGATATAAAAAATTATTTATTTATGACTTTGAAGACAGGGGTTAAGGGTACGATCCTCACCTTTTACAAGGTCAGAGGTCCTTTTTTACCATTGGTAGAACCGGAAGCAGCCTCTACCTTAGGTAGGGGTAAAGTTGTCTACGTCTCAACCCCCCATACACCGTAGAAAATGATATTGTGCATAACCAGTAAAAGACGGTATTGGAAGTTACTTTTATACTTCAAAATATGTGTAATAAAAATAAATTTTCAAGGCTCTAATCATTGATAGAAAATAGAGAAGTCACTTAGGAAATTGTGGCAATCTTACTACTCACATGACATGTTAAGAGACATAGATGGGCACAAACTCACAAGGCTTTGACATTTTAGGGGGGGGTGACAGCTAAGGAAGGTTGGTTTGCACCACATTTTTATCTATAAATAAAAATGTAGGGTGCACATCAAAACAATGAGGAAATTTCAATTCTCAATGGCGAGTTTCACATTTTGTTTAGGCTCAAAAGGATCAATGACAATTAAATAGTAACATGTTTTTGTAGTCATGGTCATAATCGTGGCGAACGAAGCTGTTGCCAATTGTTTGGAACATGATACATTGTCATGAATCGTGGCGAAAGAAGGGAGGGTGGCTATTTCAGGGTCGCCTACTTACGTGCTAGCGTAACCAAATATAGGTGTTTAGAGAGACAACGCCATGTTGTCATGGTTTTTGAGATATGAATGACGATCGATGTGTTAGAACGATGTGTTACAACCGCGTTCTTGTCATTTCCTTTCTTAGAAAGATTTTTAGTAATCTTTTTAACATGTTAGAAGTATTTTGTTGCATCAAGGGAAGTGAAAGATTGAGGGTAAATATGGTATTTTACATCCATTCAAAATGTTGAAAAATTCTTCTGGAGAAGTTCAAAAATTATGGCAAGCCAGTATATTCAATCCCAATGAAAGAATGAATCGAGATCTTGAAGCAACAATAATAATACATATATTCAAATTAGCATCCCAAAAACATAATTTAAAACTATCTACTTGTATACACAGCTTGAGATACTTAAAACACCTAATTGAAATAGCATTGCAAAAATAATCGAACGCATTCCTTGTAACAAGATCGACATGTATAAAGGGGGGTGATTTGCACACGAAAACCTCAACAAGTTGGATTTGCTTATACACAAACAGCGCAAATGGGAACCAAAACATTACACAAAACGCACTTTTACTATAGCCAACCACCCAAACTACAAAACCATGAACTAAATGCACCGAAATCAAGCTTCATATAAGTTCGGTCTGCCAAAACCCAAGAACCAAGTCGGCAATGACATGAATGCAGGCTACAAGGTACTTTCATAAATCAAGTTTACCGTTCTATATTCATACTACATTGAAACCACAAGTTTGTATTCTAGCTATGCATTTGGGGCCAAACAAGTACTAACTACAAAGCCGTTACCAAACTTGTTAGATGGGTCACTGTTTTAATACAGCTTGGACCTTATCCGACCGATGTAGATGTGTCACCATGAAACACCTACTTTCACATGACAAATAAATCAAAAAGCAAGTATTCATGAAGAGGAAAGTTGTTCTATGGGTTGCACTAGCAAGGTTGTGGTCCAAATTTCCACTACTAATCTAATTTGGCAAAAGTAAAGAGCATACATACACCCATGAAAGTTGACTAATTCACATGAATCAACTAACAATCAACCCAAACATTAAAGTAGTTGTTCCCGATTCAAACGCCAAAATCATAGTAGAATTGAACACGCAGAATAAGCAGCATATAACAAATGTACAACTATATACAACAACATAAGATGGAATAAAGGAATGAAGTAAAGAACGCCATAGAATCAATACACGTAAAAATGTTGAAGATGATGCTTATACTATAAAATTTGAAATCAAAAGTATGATAACAATAATAACAATAAAAACCAAGAAACCATAAAGATCGATGTTCTCTATACATAAAACTTGTCTGCAACCTAACAATAATTTTTCCCTGGCAATAATTTATTTTCACAAATCGAATTTTTTTATCTCATCATAACAAATTTCGAATAAATATCGGGTGGAAAGAATCCTCCGCTTACCTATTTTACGTTCCTTGGTCGTCTCTGATGATGATCATGTAAAAGTAATGTAACGCCTGCAAAAATCTACTAATTTTCATGGTTTTTAATCACGCGACATTGGGGGGGTATGGTATAGTAATTGCAGGGCTTGTTTTTGTGTTTTTTTTAGTACGCGTTTTATATTGAAAGAATCAATAGAAAGGTGGTGGTGGAGGTGATGCATACGAGACCCCGACTACTGGAGGTAGCGGGCCCTCGTATGATGGTGCTGGAGGTGGCGGGCTATTGTATATTACTGGTGGGGGCGAATGGTGTACGGGTACGGGTGGAGGGTTATAATGGGGTGGTGGGGATGAGGGTTTTGGTGACGGTGGTGGTGGTGAGTATTCGATGCAAGGAGGTGGGGGTGATGGTGGGGGTGGGGGTTCTATACAAAGGGGTGCAGGTGGTGGTGGTGAGGGTGGGGGAGGTGGGTAGTGGATTGGTGGAGGTGGTGAGTGTGGTGGGGGTGGCGGTGAAGAGTAGATATACGCGGGTGGTGGGGGCGGTGAATGTGGCGGTGGAGGTGAGTGCGGGGGAGGTGGTGGTGAATGGGGTGGAGGTGGGGAGTGTGGTGGAGGGGGTGAATAATAGTAGTATGGTGTGGGTGATGGTGGTGGTGGGGAAGCTGCTGGTGGAGGTGGTGGTGGGTGTGCGGTTGGTGGGGGAGGTGGAGGCGGTCTTACGCAATATGGTGGGGTAGGGGTAGGACTAGGTGGTGGTGGTGATGGAGGGGGTGGGGAGATGGTAGGAGGTGGTGGAGGTGGTGGTGGGGGAGGTGATGGTGGTGGGGGCGAAGGCGGTGGAGGAGGTGAGTAAACAGGTGGTGGAGGTGATGGTGGTGGGGGAGAAGGTGGGGGTGGTGGAGGAGGAGGTGGCGGTGGTGGAGGCGAGTAAACTGGTGGTGGAGGTGAAGGTGGTGGTGGGGAAGGGGGAGGGGGTGGGGGTGAATAAACTGGTGGTGGAGGTGATGGAGGGGGCAGTGGGGGCGAGTAAACAGGTGGGGGAGGTGGTGGAGGCGATGGCGGTGGAGGAGAAGGTGGAGGTGGTGGTGGTGAGTACACAGGTGGAGGAGGTGAAGGTGGTGGGGGAGACGGTGAAGGCGGACTATAAACAGGTGGTGGGGGGCTCTGCGTCGCAACGGGAGGGCTCGGGGTCACAACAGGAGGGCTCGGGGTCACAACAGGAGCCGGTGGGGGACTCGGAAGCACAGGAACAAACTTTTTACATCTAAACGCCCCACAATGTATCTTCTTACTACTAAACATCTTACACTGAGAAGGCTTCCTTTGCGCGGGCCTATTCGGCAAACAATTCCTCTTATCATCAAAAGCAGCAACATTCAAACAAACCGGAGGCTCACCCGTGAAGAAATTATCCGAAAACGTAAAATTCTCCAGCTTCGGCAGCCTACAAACACTCTCAGGTATCTTCCCACTCAAAAAATTATGAGCCACATTCAATTGCTCCACACTAACCATACCCGAAATACTATCGGGTATCGGCCCCATAAGCTCATTAAAACTAACATCAAACACCGTAACTTCATTCAACAACCCAATCTCATCAGGAAAACACGACCTTAGCCCATTATTCATCATGATAATCTCATTCAAAGTATCACTCATATTCCCGATAGAAGCCGGTAAGCACCCATGAAACCCATTATTCGCCAAAACAATAACCGAAACAGGCGAGTTACCAAAATTATCTGGTAACTCGAACTTGAACCGGTTATGGTTAATAAAAATAGCATCCAAAGGCTTGTCAAAAAGCTCCTTAGGTACATTCCCTTCAAATTCATTAAACCGAATATCTAAAAACTTTAGCTTCGGTAAGCCCAATACAACATAAGGAAATTTACCCGCAAATCTGTTGTTACTTATATCGAGCTCGAACAAAATTTTCAGTTTCGAAAACTTTTTCGGAATGGTCCCACAAAACCTGTTAGAATTGATATGAAACAACGCCAGATCCGTTAAAAGGCCAAGCTCTTCGGGTAAATACCCCGCGATATCGCCGTGGTTTAAATCAATCCCCGCTACTGTATTTATCGAGGAATTATCAGGAGCCTTGG
Organism: Artemisia argyi; assembly: GCA_030686995.1. NCBI lineage: Eukaryota > Viridiplantae > Streptophyta > Magnoliopsida > Asterales > Asteraceae > Artemisia > Artemisia argyi. The sequence goes on from CM060705.1 coordinate 181,358,722, forward strand.
CACAGAAAATGCCAGTGTAGCTACACACGCCAGATCCGACCCAATCTGTAGTCAGATTGTTCGGATCTGACAGTATAGCTAGCTTCCATGCTTGTAAAGCAATGTAAGCATTTCTTAGCCTAGGATTTTCGAATACCAGAGACGGGTCCACGGTGACATTCTCGCCTCGGTCACCGAACTCGTCTCGGTAGTATAAAAGCTGGCGTTGCCGGATATACGTCGCCTCAGTGTCACTGAGGCGACCATGACCGGCAACAACAAAAGGAGAAGTTAAAGAGGATGATAGAAAAAAACTAACAAGAAAACAAAAGAGATTGAAATAATGTGGTGAGGGTTTCTTCATGTCAAGAAATTACAAGACATCTAAATATCAATCTCTTTGTTTTTTTTTTTTTTTTATAAAATGTTCTTTCAATTTGTGTTTTTAGAGAGAGGTTAAGGTTAAGGTTATAGTGAATGTGGGAATGAGTTTTGAGATGTGAGGAGGAAAGAGGGATTTTTCTAGGGATTTTGGGAGAGCGTGTGAAGAGATGAGAAGAGAGAGAGGGGAGAGGATACAGCTATATCACAGCTCGAAACCCACAAAGTTTTTATTTTTAAGAAAAAGAGAAAATACAAAAAAGTTTTTTTGTTTGTAAAAAATATGAGAGAGAGAGGTTTATTATTTATTGACAAATTTGAATTGGACGACGGAGGCCGGCTGGTTTACCGGCGTAGACTTGGCAATTTTGGGGTTTGAATTATTTTTAGTTTTTGCCCCTAGAGTTTAATATGTTTGTGATTGTAATTAGGGTTTGTCATTATGCAAAATGGAATTTTGCTTTGCCACATATGACCAAATGAGTAAATCATTAAATTTGTGAGATATCTTTAGATAATGATATTGGTACACCTTTTATACCTTTTTTTACATTCACTTTGTATACATGACAAAATGGTTTTTTTATGATTTTTTGTATCGTATTGTTTTTTATTAAAATTTATATTTTACGTTTATATTTTTTTCAGCAGTTTTATTTAAGTTATTAACTAGATAAGTTAATTTTTTATGTTTTTATGTTCCATGTTATTATATTTTTACTACTTTTAACTTGTCAAGCTATATATTTTTTTCGTAATTTATGTTTCCTAATTTTATTAACAAAACTATAAAACTAAGAAAATAAAAAATAAAAATAGTGGGGATGCTAAAATCAATTTAGGAGGGTACCAATAACCTATTCTGATATTTTTTGCTCAAACTTTTTTATGTGGTTGAGTTTGTACCGCAGTTAACTTACTAAAGGTTTTAATTTACGATTTCTTATTGGTAAGTTTATCGGTATATTGTTATTTGCAAAAAGTTAATTAATCTGCTCAACTTAAGGCTTTAGAGTAAAAATATATATCAGAAAGGACCATGTTGATATTCGTTTAGAACCATTTTTACCGTGAATCAAACTCAAACTTTGCATTGGTGATCCAAAGCTAACATTTTCACATGTAACATGCTTTAGTTCGATAAAAATGTGATTCAAACATAATGAAAATCAGCATCACATGTAGCACATTTAGCAACTTTCTTATAATTTTTTACCGCAACTGAAATATTAAATACATTGTATTGCTTAAATATGAACATTGTGAAATATTACATTTGGTCAACTTATAAACTTGTTTTGATTTCAAAGTAGGCATATGGCATTCCACCTAGTATATACTATATAATGTTGTGGAACCATGTTTTAGTTTTTCAACTTTATAAAATATTGTTGTTCAAGATTAGTCAGCTAAATGTATTATTGTTTGATAGTTGTTTATTTATTTTTCATTTTGATGTTTCAGTTTTTAAGAGTTCATTCAAATAATAAATAAATTTGTTAAGAGAACTATAAATAAATTTGGGCAACTTTTCGCAAGTATGTAGAAGTACAAGGGGAAGGTCTACTTGTTATCCAAATGTCTATTTCTGTACTATATTTTATTTTATTTCTTCTAACCGTTTGTAACTTTGTATCTTTTAACTGAAAAAAATATATTAAAACCCGAACAAAATAGCTTGTCTATTTAAAAACAAATGTAACAATATAATTTAATGCGATTCAAAACTAGTAGTTTTTTTACATTTATTCAAACTGGTTACAAATGCTCACAAGATCCAATGGCTCATAAGTGATGATTTAAATTTAAACTTACTAGACGAATACCCGTGCATAGCAACGGGATATTATAGCGACAAATAGTTTATTGATAAAAAAAAGTTTATAGGTTATAAATGAAAAATAATAAAAGTTTGAAGATTTGGGAATTAAACATAATGTTTTGAAACCCGGTTCGACCCGGTTGAACCGTTCCGGTCGAAAAATTGGTCTATTTAAACCGGGTCAACTTGCTAGGTTGGGTCGAAAACGGGTCAAATTAAACCGGTTCAACCCTTCGGGTTTGAAGCGTCCCGGGTCAACCCGGTTTGTGATCTGTATTAATTGTTTTAATTTGTTATATTTAATTTGGTAGATATGTTTTGAAACCCGGTTCAACCCGGGTGGTTCAACTTGTTGAACCGTTCCGGTCGAAAAATTGGTTGATTTAAACCAGGTCAATTTGCTAGGTTGGATCGAAAATGGGTCAAAGTAAACCAATCCAACCCGTCGAGTTTGAAGCGTCCCGGGTCAACCTTGTTTGTGATTTGTATTAATTGTTTTAATTGGTTGTATTTAATTTGCTAGATATGTTTTGAAACCCGGTTCGACCCGGGTGGTTCAACCGGTTAAACCGTTCCGGTCAAAAATTTGGTCGATTTAAACCGGGTCAACTTGCTAGGTTGGGTCGAAAACGGGTCAAATTAAACCGGTTCAACCCGTTGGGTTTGAAGCGTCCCGGGTCAACCCGGTTTGTGATTTGTATTAATTGTTTTAATTTGTTGTACAATGTGTATAAATCATTGTACTTTTAAGTAATGTGGTGTTTTAATAAGAGTATTAATTACATTTTATAATTTCCTTATATACATTTTTCAACATTTCACATTTCACTTTTCTTGACTTTTCTACTTTCACCTTTGACCATATTTGCTTTATAGATAGTATAGATTTAAGTACGTATATATTAGCAGAAGGCAAAAGCATAAAAGATAGAGGGTATGTTTGCAACCGAGTGTTTAAAAGTGTTTTAAAGCAATTAGCGGTTAGCGTTTTGTACAGATATATTGTTTGGCAACAAGCAACTAGTATTCCCAAACTTTCGGCTACTATATACTACTGCTGCTTGTCGCTACTACTTTCTGCTATTGTTATTTTGGCCAAACGTAAGTTAAAATGTGGCTATGGTTTTTTTTCTTATGATAAATATTTAATTTACCTACTTATTTTTTTATGAACCCATGTTTTTATATTTTATATTTCAAATGGACTTTTTCATTAGAAAGAACAATGAGAAAGATATGATTTTGCTGTCTTGTTTGTTAATAGATGTTTCGACACTAATGGCGCTACATAGCTCATTCATAAGATTGCACCAGAAATGAAGACAAATCAAAAGGCAGACTAACATTTTATCATTCAATGGGTATTATATTGCTTCAATGATGTCATTTTTCTCGCTAAAAGTCACAAGAACATGTGTTCATTGTTTTGAAGATTAGTTACCGGTAAAAGGTCAGTCAGAACTCAACAAAACGCACGAGAACAAAGCTTTGTCGCCGATTTAAAACTATTGGAGAATGGAGAGTAACATTTTCCCCTTGCAATAAATATTTTCACCGATTACTCAATGTTCAAATGTTTCTTACAAGAGTTACTGTATCATTAATTCATTACGTGGGGTCATCGTCACTGACTTCTATTCATGAAGTCATTGCGTAAATAATTCAATATATCCATAGATAAGAGATACACAACATCGCAGAAAACAAAAGATAATGGCATTATTTGATATATGTCGCATGAAACAACAAATTTACTATAAAAACACGTCTAATAAATACAAAAGAAACTGTAATAGAAATTGCCTGACGAAACAACAAATAGTAGAAATTATAAAAAGGCCAATGTATAACTAAGTTTCTAAACATTTATGCATTTTAACAGCTATTTGAAGCCAATTTAGTTCTAGGGAAAATATTTTTTTTATATAAAGTATATAGCAAATCTTAATTTATTTTAAGGTTAAATATGAAATATCCTTGTATTTTAAATCTTAAAAGGAAATATCTTGCCCAAAAATAAAACTAACTTATCATAAATTTTTTTCTGCAAACATCTAAATAATCGACCTTATAATTGGATGGACATTAAGGTTACTCGTGAACCTTTTGTTTGGGTTATTCGAATAATTAATTAATTTAAGTCGACCTATAAGACAAAGTTTGGTTTTTGTATCGCCCCACTCACTAAAATCTAATGTAAACACTACACTAAAATTCATTGAATAGTAAACAAAATGATCAATAAGCTAAAACAACATGAAAACCCTAGTGTAGATAGAAGTCATAAAACATCAAGAGTGTAGTTTAGTCGGAGACCTTGTGATTTTTTCAAATATCGTATACAGCGTTGTCTCTGAATTTTTGGAATTTGAAAATCCTGAACAAAATTACAAAATAAGTCATTTCGAGAATAAATGTTATACGTATCACCGTGTATAAGATATAATGCAATTAGTTATTTAAATGTTCAACATATTACTCACTTAAGACATTTTCTCATCTAATTATTTTTTTCTTCGTAAAAATTATATGTACATATACATATAATTGTTAACGAGACAAATTTTGTCTACTAAAAATTTTGAGACCCTCATCAATCGCCTACCTTGCACACCTTCAAAGATAGCCATACTCGTATATCACAAATTTCTAGGCCTCGTGCATCCAGGTAGCTTAGTTAACGTTAAGGAGAGAATTTTGCAAGGAATTGATTATCTTCACCCAAATGAACATCCGCCCTATTGACCAGTAGAAAAAACTTGGTAACTTAATATTCACATTTCTCCCCATTGATTCCCTTAGATTTCAAGTGGGATGTGGTTCCATTATTCAATTTTGGAAGGATTTATGGATAGGTAACTCTCCTTTATTCCTTTGATACAATAGATTATTTCGGCTTTAGCAAGACAAAGATTGCTTGATCATGAATTGGTCGAGATCCGTTCTTGGTACTCGCAATGAGGTGTACCTCAATGACCTCATTAACGAGATTAGCCATCTTGAAATCACCTCCAATTCAAATGCATGCTACTGGTCCATAGCAAATGATGGTGTATTTTCTGTTGGTATCACACGTAAACATATAGACGGTCACCTTTTACCATCCTTAGCTACATCGACTTATTGGGACTAAACTCTACCTCGTAAAGTGAACATCTTCTTGTAGCGTTTAAAGATTGATAGACTTCCGCATCGTCTAAACCTTTCTTCTCGTGGCATTGAATTTCCGGAGATATCATGTCCTTCTTGTAATGGGTATGTTGAATCCAGACTTCATATTTTCTTCGAATGTGATATTGCTAGAAACATTTGGAGGCTTGTTAAAACATGGTGCGACAACTCTATTCCTTTGTTTACTTCCATGGATCATTGGATAAATTGGTTGAGCTCCTGGCACGTGACTAAAGAGAAGATTCAACGTATGTACATCATCATTGCTTCTTCTTCATGGTTGATATAGCTTGTTTGTATTCTTTCTCCTTGTAATTCTAGCGCCTTGCTAGTTTTCTTTTATCAATAAATTGACGTTGAAAAAAAAAATTTACATTTCTCAATATTGTCAACTGTCGAAGTCTATGCAAGAAAACTTTAACCGTTCAATATTGTCGACTGTCGACGTTTATGCGAAAAAACTTATTGGATAAAACAAGTCTAAAATAAAGGAAAAGAACAAAAGAATGTAGGAAATGAGTTGTAAATTGAAATGCGACGTGGAAAGTGAAGTGTATGAGTAGGACAAAACGTGACAGCATGGCAGTGCCAACAAGACTGAAAATCACCGTTTGACGTGTCCCCTCCATCTTTGACAATTCCTATTTCCAGGTGGCACTTGGGGCTAGTGCAATTTGAGATATAAACACATATACCAAGTCACAGCTCCAATAGTATCTATTTTTTGAGATCCTCAATAAGCTTTAATTTGCATAAACTAATTAAAATTAGGATTGAGATTCTTTTAACTTGATATGAACATTACAGGTTCAGTTAGTTTAAAATTTTAAACTATCGTATAGCGGGTAATTCACTTTAGTACCTGAACTGAACCGTACTAAATGGGTAAATGGACGTGAGATGTTTAATCTAAAACATAAAATGCCATTTTAGTAAAATTAAAATAACACTAAATATATTAAAGTCATATCATAGTTATTTTGTCACAATAATTACATTCAAATTATATGTATAACAGATTAGCAAAAATCTTTATTCGACGTTTATAGGCTACTGTCACATCATTCAATTTCACACATAAATGTTTAGTAAATGTTACATTAAGAGCAAAAAAGTCGTTATATTATAAAAGTAGTATAATAATATAATCAATACTTTTACGATTATTTGAATATTTATTTAAAAACATTCATGTTTGTTATACACTGTTTGATTTGATTAACCACGGATATCTAAAATGAAAACTGAAACTAAACCGTGGTAAACGGGTTTTTTCGGCTTCGGTTTTTTCCAATTTCGGTTTTTTCAATTTAGGGTTTTTTCTGTTTAGGATTGAGCGGTTTCTCGGGTCTCTTGAACACTCTTCAAAATAGGTCTCTCAATTTGCCCCACTATCGTGTTTGTGAAAAAAACATTAATGGTCATGTTCATACAATTTGAGAAGAACCCTCATTCTTAAAAGTTAAAATTATATAGATCCATGTCTATCACAGGGGTATCTGTATACTGTGACCCTAATTCTGTGTTAGAAGGGCCTTGGTATCTGTATACTGTGACCCTAATTCTTGTTGTTATGTGAAGCATAAATTCTTTTACAAGTAAAAACTTTTTGGTTTCAAATTGCATTTTGTTAAAGGCAAAGCAAGATATCTTATTTAATTAAACACCAATTATATCTTGTTATGCGAAGCATAAATTGTTTTACAAGTAAAAACTTTTTGGTTTCAAATTGCCTTTGTTAAGGCAAAGCAAGATATTATATTTTATAAAACACCATCCCCGTAATTCCTTAAATCATGGAAGGATCCAAATTGCATATATCACACAAATTATAGTTGACAATACTTGACATGAAAGTAAAACAATAAGATCAATCATTTCGAGTGTAGTGTGATTGATGTACCATGTAAAATGTTAACAATCATATATTTATCCGAAGTTAAAAGAAGAGTGTGAACGGGTGAAAAATACAATTGAATTAACTTCATTTGTTGAGATATATATAGTTATATACAATTGTTTTTCAAGGGGTGAGAAGCTTTTTGAAAAGATGTTCAAATAAAAGAATGAGTGGGGATAAACGCAAATTACGGGAGAAAATGGAGACAACACAATTACACAAAGAATGAGGACTTGTTGTTTAATGTTTGCTTTCAAATTCTTCTACCTTCATGTACCCCACAACCTCATTTTACCTTGTTGGTGTTTTAATTCTTTATTCTAAAATTAGAAAAGCATTCTAAAGTCAATTCAAATGTCAAGTTTTTTGAAGAAATACTTTGTAAATCTAGAAGACTAGAACTATATTAAATGCATAGTGTGTTTAGTATCAGCCTAGACATTTTTTTAAATAGCAATGTATGCAAGGCCCCTCCCCTACCATGGTGTAAAAACCAAAAAACCAACTAACACCATTAGTAAGAAGCTAGATATTACAATGATCTAAGACGAGCCATTTGATCTAAACAACCACCTTGACCTGGACGACCCAAAAGCTACAACCATCTGGAAACTATCACGACCCACTTGATCTAAATGACTGTCTCGACCTCAATCACCCAAAAACTAATTACAACCGACATATAATGACCAACTTGACCTAAATGACCATCACACATTGACAACCCAAAAACTATCAATCATCCAAAATAAAAAACAAGAAAATTACATGTATAACAATTTACAAAATCAAAGGAGAAAACTCGTCATCTAAAATCAAACAAAACGCGTAACCCCTTAATTTGTGAACCTTCTTTACAATCATAGGAACAAATTGGTGGACAAGTTTTTCGGTGTTCATTTAGTAGTTTTATGGGCAATATGGAAATGACGTAACCGTTGCACATGCGTTGACTGATTTAAGGGCAACCATTAAGAATGAAGACAATTTTTTCTCAAATCAAAATTGTTTCCCTCATGTGGATTTCAAGCAGATTCAAACGCGGTGGATTCAACTGGGAGAAGTGAGTTTCGAGACCTTGAGAAGCGGCTATAGATGTCGTTTAATTATGTGTTGTAAAGAGTTGTCCTCTAATCGAATTTGATATTTTAGTTCTTGGGCTAATGGCAAGATAATGTATCATACTTGTCACTTGCACCTTTTATATGTATCGAATAATTATTTTTGGTATTCTATTTACTAAACTTAATTTTATTTATTTTTAGTGTACTTTATGATCATTTTGCCCCTCATTTTTTGCTACTATATGTATCATAGTTGTCATAAAATACACAAAAATATAATAAATCAAATTTAGTACATAGAATAGTAAAAAAATAAATAAATAAAAATTGTTCGATACATATCAAAAAGTGCAAGTGACAAGTATGATATACATTACAGTGTCGTTAGCCCTTAGTTCTTTTCTTTTATATATTTGGATCTCCTCCTTGGTAATCCTTGGTGTATATTCTTCTTAGCTATTTAATATAATCTACCCAAAAACAAAACAAAGCAGCAGAAAAAAAAGAAGTTAAAATAGTTTAGGAATAAATTGCAAAAAACATCATTGTGGTTTGGTCAAATTGCATGTTTCGCTCGTATGGTTCAGAAAGTGCAGGCGGCCTCCACGCGAGAAAACTTTTGGTCCAATTTTATCATTAGTCAAACTAAAATGACTGCAATACCATTGCCTTCAACGCTCTTATGTTACACCTTGAATTTACACTTGTGTTCATCCTAATCTAGTTAATTAAATCTATTTAATTCCCAACAAAAACCCAATATAACTTACCAAATCAAACACTTATCTATAATCAACCAATTAAAATACAACCTTACATACAAATCTCATAACCACCAATCTATCAACCAAAACCACGAACCCCTCAACTACAACTCATCGGTGTCAGATATAATGGCTACGCCACCACCGGCGAGATCATCTGAAACAATATTAGAAACCACCATGATAATCATAAGTATACTATCGAACCATGACATGAACCATAACTTTAGAACATGAACTAACGTGATATATTGGAAAACCAATTTCTACTTTATTAGTGGTTAATCTTTTGTTTTATTAGGGAGTGATTTTGTGTGTTTAACCAACATTCCATCTGCCCCCGCCATCATAAAGTGACCCTAAGATACCAAATTCACCATCTTTTATTCTAACTAAATATCAAAAACAAAAACATTCAACAAATTTAAAAACAAATCAGCTTCTAAATCCCTAAATTCTAAAGCCCTCTTGGAAAAAAAAAAAAGGTGTAAAACAAAGGAGGTGGAAGATAGGGACGGAATCAGGACACAACTTGATCAGGTGCATTTACGAAAAATTATACAAAACAAGAAACACAATTTTATTGGACCTGGAGCATTTAAGAAAATTTGAAGTTGTTTTTTTTTTTTTTTTTTTTTTTTTTTTTTTTTTTTTTTTTTTTTACAAATATTAACATTACGCCACAAAATTCCATGGCTGTCCCGGGACCCACTCTGGTTTAGTCATTTTAGTTTGACCAAGAACGAAATGTGACCAAGAGTTTTCTCACATAGAGGCCGCCTGCACTTTTCATACCATTACAGATAAAACATGAACTAACGTGATATATTGGAAACCCATTTCTACGTTATTAGTGGTTAATCTTTTGTTTTATTCGGGAGTTATGGGATAATGTAGAGGTGTTTTTTTTTTTTTTTTTTTTTTTTTTTTTTTTTTTTTATTTATTATTTAAGAAGGCTTTAGAATTTAGGGATTTAGAGGCTGATTTTTTTTATAAAAAAATTTGTTGAATGTTTTTCGGTTTTGATATTTAGTTAGAATAAAAGATGGTGAATTTGGTAGGTTAGGGTTACTTTATGATGGTGGGGACAGATGGGATGTTGGTTAATCACACAAAATCAAGGTGTAAAATAAGGGAGGTGGAAGATAGGGACGGAATCAGAACACAATTTGACCAGGTATATTTATGAAAAATTATACAAAAGGAGGAACACAATCTTATTAGACTAGGTGCATTTAAGAAAAATTGGGGTTTTTACAAAAATGAACACTTCGTCGCAAAATTTCATGGGTGTCCTGGCACCCACCCTGGTTTCGTCCTGGTTGAAGGCAAGAGTATTTTAGTCATTTTAGTTTGATCAATGACAAAATCTGAGCAAAACATTCCTCACATGGAGGCCGCCTGTATTTTCCGAACCATACATATGAAACATACAATTTGACCAAATCTGAAGGACGATTTTTGCAATTTACTCATAGTTTAGAGAAAATGATACTACTAGTATAAAACTATGGAAAAGGTGGTGGTGATAGATGGGCCCCTACCACGAGGAGCTTAACAAAAACGGGATCCGTTATATGATTGGTGGGCCCAAACGGTTTTTTGACCACAATTTGCTTATTGCCATGCACCAAATTACAACACACTAGGACCAATACCCTAGTCGTTACGTTCCCTTTAAATTCCTTTTAACCATGTTCCTACCATTCAAATACGTAGTTAATACAAATCAATACTAGCACAATCTCATTTTAAAGTCATGTAACTTTGAAAATATGCGTAATAAAATAGTTGTCACGTTTTCTAAAATGAGTAAATATTCATTTGTGTAGCAATTTATGAGTCTAGAAGTGGGGCGGTGGTTTTTGGTAACTACTATTCAATTTCCCCACGGGTAATATGGATGTCATTCACAAGCACTTTTACGTCAAAGTTACTTTAAAATATTATAAAATATTCAAAACATATTTGAGATTTGACTAACAAATGTGTAATTCAAACATGCATATGATTATTTGATGAGTGTACTTTAAGTTGTAAATCTCGTAAAACATATGCTACTTCTAGTTCAAGTATGTAATCAAATTCACATCACTAACACAAGATTAGAATAAAACAACTAACTTGATCTTTTGATTAATATAAGTTTAAATAAAGGAAACGTACATGTCCAACTATTGTCTTAAACTCTCTTAATATGAAGGTTTAGCATCGTATAATCGTTTTTAACGTCACACGAAACACTTCGATATAATGCACATAAGTTATAATATATACAAAGTTTCGAAAAGCTTTGATACGTTTGTAAAATCGATATATATATATAAAGTATAATGGTTTTGAGGATGAGTAAAGATTGACGCGTATGTAGAAGAGAAATGCCATTTTTGATGATGAAATCTCTCTAAACATCCATTCTTGCCAGCTGCTTTGGACCCCTTCTTTAACCTCTCTTTTTTCTATTCTTTTGTTCTTTATTCTCCATTACAACAACCCTCAATATCTTAGTATATATTTAAACAACATATATATAATAGGAGTTCCGTGTTCAAATGTATATTCATATAAGTATCAAACCTGTTGAATATTTAGTATCATTAGACGCGGAGTTACATAAACGATACAAACGTTACTAATTTAGTTATCAACCCACTCGACAAAAAGTCTAACTCCGTACCTAGTAACATGCATCCTGACTATGATGATACATTCTGTAAGCTCATGAGCCCGCGTCGTTAGTCATAAACACTTACTTGCGGACAAAGTGCACAATGTTAGTGCTCCACCTCATGTGCATATAATACTTAAATTGCAAAACATAAAATGATTGATCTATCTTAACATAACCTTAAAGGCCATTAGCATGCCATTGAAGAAAAAAAGAATAGACAAAATAAAAGTTTGAATATATTAAATTTAGTTGACGGCTTTAAAAAATGGAAGAAATAAACAATAATGGAATCGAAGCATATCCGTGTATTTGGAAGAGGAAAAGAAGGGTCGTTACAACAAATCCTTAGTTAAAACTTAATATATATATCACTATTTCATACAGGTGTTCTAAAGCTTCCAGCCTGTCAATTATGGGCTTCTTATATTAAATTTGGATAGACTTTGAGCTTTCTACCAAAACTCAATAATTATATGACTTGTTATTTCACTTCGACTTTCTATGAAATGCCATGTATAAGACGCCAATCTAGCATCAAGCAAGAAAAAAGAAACGATGACAACAACCAATTTAACGCAACCTAGATGTTTCGCTAAAAAACAATATGTGAAATACAATGTTAAAGACTAACCAAATAGCCTACTCCAAAAAGTGTCCATCTCTCTAAGGAACATGGCTATTTTCTAACAAAATTATCTCATCCGAAACGCGAATTTTGTTACACTCTAATCCAAAACTAGATAAACGAGATAAAATTCTAAAACACAATTTTATTAATAATCCAAGATTTCTCGTACAATTATAATAAGTCCTATATTTATAGGGAAGTAAAGCCGTAAACTTGTAGAGAAAGAAACATAACTAGAGTAAAAAACGAATTAAGTAAAATAAAAAAGATTTTGGAATCGATGTCTCTACAGAGTAGAGACCTTATGTCTCGAATAAAAAACTATTTGAGAGCTCTACAGCGTTGGCATGCAACTCCCTCTACGCCGTAGAGAAGGTTGGCTTCATGTTTCATTCTTGTTCCCGTCATTCCCCCTCGCTTGAAAAGAACTCGTCCTCGAGTTCTCACTATCAAGGGCTTCCTCAACCTCGAATATTTTCTCACGAAGAACCTTATCTTTTGTAGACTTGCGCTTCACATCAACTCGAGAACCTTCATATTTTTAACACGTCTGACATGCTCCCAATGATCAACCCATGACCCCAAACATCGGGTTGTGTGTACTTCTTGTTAACAACTACCAAGTTTTCAATTGAAATAATAAAAAAATAAAAATAAATAACTTCTTTGTTTACCATTGAACACTTAATTGGATTCTTGATAATCATCTTTAAAATTAACCCATAATCTAAATCATAAACCTATAAATCATTAATGCACCCAGAGTCCGTTTATAGCTCACTACCAAAACCCTTCACATAATCATCACCATTAAAACCTGCCACTTTTTCTACATAAGTCTTTAAGGTACAAACTTTTATTTGTTGTTTCCATCACTAAAGTTGAAATCTTGTTTTCATGTTGTTCATAACTTTGAAGGTCTTGGATTTTCTCAACGTGTTCGTGAACAACCTCGGTCTTCAATATCTTTTCTTCGTTCTTAACCTCGGCCATTGGTACATGTACTTGGTCATCGGATGAAAACATCACAATTCTCTTTCCTTCCTATAAGAAAAGGTAGAGATTGTGCTTTAAATCATAAAACCTTGAACTTTGCAACGTCATGATTTTTTCAACTGAATATGACAATCCTCAACGTCATCCAAATCACAAATTACCTCCTCTTTGTCGAATTTACCAATAGATATTGGGATCCTACAAACCTCATGACTTCCAACTAAACAAGTTTCTATAGGAAATTTAAAGTAATTGACCAATTTTCTTGACACCAAGTTCCTAGCTCCATAATTAAAGAAAATACCTTATTATTAACCAAACTTTTGAACGAAACCACTTGATTGTTGGCATTCGAATTTCCATCTTCATTATTTCCTCCTATTCATCAACCCTCCTATTGTTGCATGGTGATTGATTGCACCAACGATTGTTATTAGATCCACCGACGGTTGGACGAATTCTTGAACCTCCATAATTGCTACCATCATGGTTTTCGTGGTTGTTACCCCACCTACAAGGAGGAAACGTAGTTTTTGATAGATAGTGAATTTCCTGTTGACTTGTTAAGGGTGGATACGATTTGATAAAATCATAATCCACATGCTCTTTAGACTATACCCCACCAACAATAAGGGTTTTTTAATCTTCTACACCATTCAACATGAGGATACTAACAAGCTCTGATGCCAACTGATGTAGGACGCGAAAGTGAATTTTGTTAAACCCTAATCCAAGGTTAGATAAACTAGGCGCGGCTAAGGGAATAACACCCAAACAAGAGATAAAACTCTAAAACACAATTTTATTAATAATCCAAGATATCTCATACAAATAAAAAGCTCTATATAACTTGCATAGAAAGTAACATAATTAGATTAAAAAACGAATTGAGTAAAAATAAAAAAAATTCTGAAATCGATGTCTCTACATCGTAGAGAGGGTTTTCCCTCTACGACGTATAAACCTTATGCATCGAATAAAATCTATTCGAGAGCTCTACGACGTAGGCATGCAAATCCCTCTGCGCCGTAGAGAATATATTCGCTTTACGTTTTAATCTTTGTCCCCATCAACGGCCAACGCCACAAAATTTCTTGCCGGTGGGGTATAAGATGCCATATAAGCAGATTACTTTTTCATGACCAATCGTTGTATATATGATAAACATTCTCAGGAATATCCTCACAAACTTTTGGATTATTTGATAGAACTCTTCGGCAAGAAGTCCTTGTTACAGTCCCAAACTACAATAGAAACAAAGAATTTTGATTGTGTGGTGAAAGTACAAAACTTTTTGCTATGGTTATTTGACAAGAAATATGTGTAGAATTTGTTATTAAAGCCTCATTTCCTTAAATCTCACACGGGTTTAATTTTGTCAAGTATTACAAATTCTAAGAAACAAAAGAACCATCCTTAAATATTACTATTTATTTCTTTATTTTTGGTTTCGAGTCTAAGCATATTTTATAGTCTTAGTTTGGTTGAGGCCATAGCCCATAGCCCTTCTCTTCCTCACTCAAAGAGGCAATGCACCAGGCCAACCAGTGTGGTGGCGAACACGCTGTGCTGTAAGCTAAGCTGTTCACCTTGTAGACGGAGGAGACATAGAAAATGTGTCGTGTTTGATTCATAAGATTATATAGTAGAACAATGTTTTATTTTTGTTGATAGTAAAAAACAACAAAATTCAAATGATGTAAAAGCATCATAATTTACCAGGCTCAATATCAGTATCATCGTATTCCTGTTTCCTTATCATTTTTATTCTATTATTACTGTATTATTTTTGTGTTTGGTTACTTTTCATCATAGAGTAAATTGAAGAACATGGGTTCAACTTACAATTACGCCTTAATAAATGTTTATGCACATTCCATTCCACAATTGTCTTATTAGGCGAAACAAATAATAGAAGCTGTGAATGCTTTTGTTAGTGATTGCACCTTCTTAATGACTCAAAATTAGTGGAACATGATAGTTATATAATTCGTCTCCATATTATGACTTAATTAGCTTAATATGTTCCTTAAATACACCATTAATAGTAAAGATAGTACGAACCAAACTATGACTCAATTAGCTTTAGGCCGGGCACAATGGGTCTGAAAATCTTGGTTGAGTATAAGGGGTGACCGATATTGAGATCGGTCATGCCCACTGTGGTTGTTTTGGCAAATATCGGTCGACAACATCAAAAGATAACAATAGGTCACATTTTCGACCGATTATTCACACAACAAAAATCCAAAAAGTCCTACCGTTTGACATTTAATACCACTGTGGCACTTGGGTCATGTCTGGTTGCTGGAGAGAGAAAGCTAACGTGATAGCCGGAAAATTGAGTGAATATGGGTCACCACTGTGCCCAGCCTTACAGCTGGATCGCGCGTTACAGGGTCAAACTATCAACGCTCATAACAATGTTTAAAGATACATGTTTATGATTAATTGTCTACCTAATAATGTTATTAGTGTAAACAATACGTGATTCAAAATTACACATCAAATAAAATGATACAGTTGATAGTTGTAAATACTAAATAGTACATGACGATAGAATCATGTGACCGGTGTAAAAATGTATTGTGTTATAAGATGTTACTTGTAACATATACAAAATAGTTGATTGTTGTAAAATGGCATCGAGTTCATTATCTCGACTCAAATATAGAAGACTCCAATATGTTTATTTCTTACGACATTAGCAAAGAATGTCTTCAAGCAACAAATAATTTGATCACCTCTAAATGATTATTTTTGTACTTAAGTGAATAATCAACATTTGGATTATCAATAATTTTTCTAAATTGTAACCGAAACTTAATTATTATTTGAAGATATTAGTTTTCCATTAACAAACAAAAATGAAAATAATGGGGATAGTCATAGTCTTAACATTTTCTTTTTCTGTTTGAGTCAAAGTGAAATAAATTATCATTATGACCATACATATATTTTTGTTATCAATGTAACATCCGTATATTGGGTTTAAAGAATTTGTACTATTAACATCTAATTTTGTACTTCTTAAAAATGTTTAAGACAAAATTATGCACTCTTTATGAAAGAGTAAGGTATATACCTTGATGAGTATGTGATCAGACACTATTAGGCTATTAGCAAACCTTTTTTAATTTATACTTTAAACTGGTTATAATTTTTGTGTACGCATAGAGTTTACGCATGAATTAAATTTATTTAAAAATTTTTAGTTTAATATACGAACAAATAAGAATTTACAGTGTTTATGTTTTGTAAATGTGATATTACACGAACGTGGTTCAAGCTATAAGTACAACTAATAATTATATTTTACCTAATTGTTCGGTGCGTACTTATAAGTTTTGCTTTATTTTTGATACATATAATCTCATGTATCTACAAAATTTTGGTATTACAATTATTTAATTTATCGTATTCTAGCTTTGACCCAATGCGTACGAGTTATTAAAACACATATAATAACAATAATAGTAGTTGTTGTTGAGTGTAAGGTACGTGAGGTTTTTGTAAAGAGAAATGCTAGAAATATAAATTTTTTGCAAAAAAAATATACACAAAATGACATTATACTATATTCTAAAAACTATTGGGTGCACTGTAGCAACAGTACCCACACAAATTACATGTTAGCCCCATTTTAGCTCCTGAGGTCATTGATCAATTGCAAAGTTACTCTTTAACGGCTGTTATCTAACAACCGTGACTTAAATTTGTAACGGAACAGTAATTTCAAAGGCTTTTTCTGTGCAAATAATAAACAGAAACAGCCCTAAGGTTAACTTTGTTTTCACCGTTAGTCCCTAAAGACTAACTTTGCAACAGAACGTCACTTTCAGGAACTAAAATTGAAAATTTTGTTGCTACAATGCGCAACAGTGTAGCACAGTAGCTGCTACATTGCAGCACAGTGGGGAATAGTGCCCTGTACTATAGCTAAGAAATTTACGATTCCAGTCCCTCAAGTTAGCTGCAAATCGCATCGTTAGTCCCCCGTTAGCGATCTTTTGCAAATTTAGTCCTTTAAAAAAAATTGATCGTTTTGTTTCGAGTTTAGATTAAACACAACATTTTCGCAGCAACGCGCGGGTGCCCCTGCTCGTGACATCTAATTATGGGTATTCTCTCTTCTTTTTATATTCTCTTTCTAACATACATTCACAAATAAACATCTCATGTCATTTTGTGAATATTTTCTTTTAAAAAAAATTTGTGGTTCTAACATTCCTTTTTTCTTAAATATATATCTTTTTTAATAAATTATAGAAGTTGAGAAAATTAGATTTAAGATTAGCATCTCTTTAAAAGATTATAGTTTGACTGTAATATATATATATATATATATATATATATATATATATATATTTAAAAAAAAAAAAAAAAAAAAAAAGAAGCTCACAACCATGCGTATTTTTATTTTTTATCCGTCAAATTTCTTCATCGAATTTATCAATATTTGAACACACTCAATTTTGACTTTTGTTAACCAATAAGAGGGCTCGATTTTGCAATTGAATTCTCGTTTGTTATCAATAAAATGATAGATTATCACAAAACATTTTTAATAATAATGACTTTAGAATATTAAACAAATGTACAACTATGTCTTGTTTAAAGAATATTAATGCTAATAATACCTTGTCATGATTAATATTATCAAAATAAAAATCTAAATATAAAAATGTACTAAGTGAACGAACGTCGAATTGCGTAATAGTTTATACGGGTGAGGACAAATATCACAAATCATTGTTCCAAATCCAACAAATTTTAAAAGCAATTGACATAAATAAACAAATGATTATAAATATAAAAACAAACAAGAATCGCCAGCCTAAAAAGAAAAAAAAGAAGATGAAATTATATTTTTGGGTATTATTATGGTTGATTTCTCCGACCGACTTTTGTTAATTATTAATCATTGGTTTATTTCCTATCATTGCTACAATATTCCTATTTACATTAGTACATTTTTAAATTGCATCTTTTAACAAAAAAGTAAAAGGTGTTTTCACCAACCAAACAAGAGATTCTATTCTTGATCCAAAACAAAACTAGTGTTTTAAGATGTCGAATCAGTACTATAAAGTGAGTTGAATGAAAAATAAAGGACAAGGAATTGAACTTTCTTTATTCGAAATAAAGATTTTTGGGATTTTGTTCATTAAAAAGTGAGTTATTTCGAGTTTTAGTCGTATTATCTTTCCAAAGAGCTATAAACTGTTTTGGTAAATTTATTACACATCCGTTTATAAATTTTAATTTTGATTTGAAATATAAACAATTGTTAAATGTTTACTAACCACCAAATATACATAAAAAAAAAGGCGGAAATGGTCCTCCTGGTTTACTTACGATTACAAACGTAGTCCTGAAAAATTGCAAAAAGGTCCCTACCGTTACTTGCGATTATTGACACAACCCATATGTTAAATCTAGAAACTATTTGTCTAGCTAACACTTGTGATTACACACACAAACAAACACACGAATCGGTCGGATATCCGACCATCTTCTCCATTTTGGTGAGACTGACCGAGATGGGGACCGACCTAGTGTAACAAGCCCAACCGACTCGGACTAGTCCTTGAGCGACGACCGACCGAGTATATTTGCCTTATTACAACCAACCTAAGTATACTTGCGTCCTACAATTATACAACATGTTTTGGACTAATCGTGAACATATCAATAACAACAATGCACAAGTGTTGAGCGAGTGTAGTGCCTCCCATTAATTTTTCACACAATCGAAAAAGAAATATAAACGATGTTTACGCATGGTATGTAAATCGGTTTAGAGATGGGATGTGAATGGTTTTGTTGTTTGGTTTCCCGTATTGAATGGTAAGGACCCGATGAGATTGATATAGATCAAGAAGCTGGAGTAACACTTAAACAACAATTACACTACATTGTTGTAGGCAATATTTGCCAAAGTGTGTGAAACTTGTGAAGTTGTATATGCTGCTCTCCTTTTATATAGAGGCTTGTAGTGTAGGGTTTAGAGATAAACCCTTTAGGGATGATCAACAACCGGTAGAGAGCCATGTGTTGATCACCCGAGAGCAGAAAAGGAGGACAAGTGTCATTCATCCTTTAGCCCGTACATAGTGGTGTTTGTCGTGTGTCCCCACTATAAAGTGTCAGATGATAAATCTTAACCGCTAGTGACAGTTGGGGAGCAATAATACTGTCTTACTCAGTCAGGCCTAAGAGGTTTTACCAGGCCAGGCATGGAATGGGATTTAAGCCGGGTTTCCATCAAGTGTTGATGGGCTTAGGTAATAGGCTTGATTCGAGCGTGTGATTATTGAGCTTGGACCAATAATATTGATACGCTATCAAATAAAAATAAAATAAATCATGCCCATGCAATTAAAGTGGAAAATACTATGACCGTTGTAAACAGGAAATCTCATATTTATTTAATCTTACATATCTAAACTTATATGTGAAAGAAATAAATTGTTTTATCTAGGGTGGAAGCGGGCTCGAAAATGGCTTACATTTTTAGCTCGAACTCGGCTTGAGATAAATTTGACAAGCTTGGCTTCAGCTCGACTCATTTTTATTACCAGTTAAACAAAGTAAAACTTGAATTAAACTCGGCTAGGTAATGACACCAGGCTCGATATCGTTTATAGGTATATCTATTTCTAGGTCTCGTTAAGGCTCGCAAGCCTAACCGATCTTAATATATAAAGCTTGGGTTGGAGCTCAATTATTGAATGAGCCCTAGCTTAGCTTTGAGCTCGGTCACAAGCGTGTATAGGCTTAGTTTGTTTCGAATTCTCAAATTCTTAATGATCTGATTCAGAGTTTTTCACGAGCGGCTTGACTCATTCTCACCGCTAGTTTAATCATACCAAAGTTTGGTGAGAGCGTTAGAGTGTTGAAGTGAGAAATTAAATTGAAGAACTTAAAGATCACACTCGTAAGTATGTATGGACAACCTTTTGAGTCGACGGTATATTTGATCATGTTGTCATTGATGGATATTGCCACTTATTTTTTTTCTTTCAATAAGCCCATCAAAATAAGTGATGCATTGAATTTATTTTTGGACCGAATAAGTAGTTTAAATCTGGTTAATTACTTAATTTAAATAAGTATGGGTCATGTTGGGCCCTTAATTGGGGCATAATATCAATAAGTCAATTAAACTATGGCCAACTGGCCTAGGATAAAGATTCGGGCTATATTTTGTTGGTTGTGATATTTTTATATTTTCTATTAGTACTAATTTTGATTTTTTAGTCGGTGTAGCTTTGAACAATCATGAGACAAGATACATTATTAACACCAATTTAAGCTTACTTAGGCCTTGTTTACTAAATTAAGTGGTGTGGAGTGGTGTAGGTCCTTGTTTATATAAACCACTTATTCAAGAGATAGTTTTGTGAGATTCCCCAATAAGAGAGAATAAGGAATGAACCCATTAATTAAGTGGCAATAAAAGAAAAAAAAAAAAAAAAAAAAAAAAAGCTCTTAGATATGCATACAAAGAGTTACAAATTTGTATCTAAAGTACAACAATGTTTATTTTGTACGAGCGAAACTCTCACCGATGCTACTTTTGGTGACATGACGAGTGAACCTGAGACTTCAGAGACTATCCCGCTTTGTTACGAGTACAATGCAACCAAAATTAATCTCAGCACTTGTCTTGAAATAAGTTTGATACGGAGTAAATAGGGTCACAAGTGACAAGTAAATGGTCGTATGAAAATTAAATGAATGGTGACAAGAGACCCCCTGTGAAATCAATCATGATGTCGTGTCCACAAATATTTTTAGGATCAATGCTTTTTCCTATCACGAGATTTACTATTCACTTTCCTAAACCACCGACGCATTCCGTAATAATATATGGTTCATGTTTTACTCAAATAATTGTATAAATTTGTTTGCATTCCATAATAATTTAAGCTTCATAGTTTTGATTTGTACATATATAACCAAGTTGTGATTATTCTGTGATGAAAAGTTTGTAACTAAGTTCAAATACTGACAAATCCAAAATGGACAGGCTAACATTTTGAAATGGAAGGCTTTACGTGATTTCTGTTTATATGGCGGTGATCTCAAATCCTGTAAATTGTTCGGTTCAAAAGGCTGGAGACCTATGATTACCCAAAAATAATGTTTGATACTCCATTCAACAAGCCCTTAAAAATTTGTGTTCTTGTTCAAGTCGAGTGCTTTTCATAATAACACCATTTTCGTTTATTTAACAAACTTAATGACGATTAACTTTTCTAAGCAACAAAATATTATGTGTTCATACAAACATATTTGGATTGAGATACTCTCAAGTTGATATAAACATGACCAGTGATGTTCTCTGACAATCAAAAAGAAAAACTGAGTCCCTCAGTAGGCCCTACTGTTTTGTTTATGATAGAAAATTACCGGTAATGTTTATATCAACTTGAAAAAATCTCAATGCAGCATATTTGATAGTTATTTTTTTAGATAAACAGATTATAAGATAGATGATACTTAGAACTAGAAGTTGAATGAATTACACTGGATGATAAGTTGAAATGATCAATAAAAATAATTCACTGACCCAAGTGTGGTGAAGATATGTTGGCCACTCAAAATGGTCAAGTTTATCCTCCACATTTTATAAAGTGCGACACATTTTTCTTTTCAGCTTTTAATGTTTGCTTTTATAGTCAACATTTCAGAATTCATATGTTTAATTTATGAGAAAACCAAAGGGGTTCTAGTCTCATGGGCCGGTAAGACGTGAGTTGCTCCTCATCTAAATGGTTGTTAAAACTGATAGTACAAACGTTTGAAACTGTTAATGCATATGATCCAAGTTGTTTTGAGTACATACAATTTTTTGGTTTAATTTAAAAACAAATCTTATACAATGAAGAGGTGATATGCACACTACAATAAGTGATGCAAACATTACAAAATCACATTAGTAATGCACATGATACAATACCATATATGCATGTTTGTGATGTTCGCATCATTTATTATGGTGTGCATATCACCTCTCTATACAATGAAGCCATATGCGAACTCATGCACTCAACTCCGTAAGTGACAAAGTTCACAATTTTTTATTACCACAATACAATGAGCTAACTAAACAAGACTCGTGCCACTAAATTTAAAAATAATGTTCATTTTTGAGAAAACAATATTTTTGACAAAAATTTACACTACATGGTAAAAATCCATAAAGTTTCCGTGAACCCTAAAACCTCTTTGGGTCCGCCCCTGGTTAAGCTAAACTATCAACCACACATGCGACAATACTGTACAAAATATCAATGCAGGAAGTACAAGTAGATAGAGCATTGATGATGTGAATCCAAATGAAAGGTAGTTATGTTAGTTTTATAGGTTGAATGTATAGAAGGAGACAATGGCATGGTTTGCTGGTCATATTTGCATGAAGTTACATGAGTGCCTGACTCTGATTGGTACCGACACTTATGGTACGACTGTTAAAGAACTTGGTACATATTTTATTTCATAAAGTGAAAAAGCTAAATGAACAATGTATGTCAATTATAGCTAGATGGTAGTTGGTTTTGTACTACAAATTTGCTCAAACACTATATGCAATTATTTGAGTAGGATGAGTTCTTTTTCGGGTATGTTAATCGGTGTTTGCTCTGTTCGATATGGATGTAGATGTACGCGTAATCAAAAATTGTTTTCGTCGTGCATGAAAACGATGTTTGAGGTGTTGCACATTAATGGATTGATATTTTTCGATATAGATACGTTATAGTTACTGTTTCAAAGTACTACGATGTTTTGTTTTATATATACTATGGACATCTTGAGGAATTCGGTGGATTGACAACTCGTAATATGCTTTTGTTAAGGAATGATCGGGCGTAAAGCGTTTGTAGGTGGCTTTTTAAGTCCGCCGTCAAATTTCAGGGCTCAACTCTGGACAGGAGGTGGAAACTACCAAGCTGGAGTATGGTAAGTGCAGAGGGAATTTTTGGAAGAGCAGTGACATGCGTAGAGATCAGAAAGACCATCAACGACGAAAGCACTCTTTTGGACCGAAACTGACATTGAGAGATGAAAGCTAGGGGAGCGAATGGAATTAGATACCCCAGTAGTCATCCGATTAATTCTTAACAAATTAGTATTTGTAATTTGTGAGGGACGTTTTGGCTATAAGAAATCCGTGATTAATACATTTAGTATCTAAAAAAGAGAAAATGGATCATCTCCCTTTTATTATGTATGAAATTTATGGTTTCTATTGGTGTAAAACCACTCACTTATTTTAGTTTCTTTCAATGAAAAAATGAACAAACAATTATAGAATTGTATAGGCCACGGAGGTTCACCAGTGCTGATTCCGGGCTATCAAAAAAGATAGTTGTTTTGGGATTAGTCGATTTGCAATGTCGAATAGGAAACTCAGCTAAATTAAAAAAAAAAAAAAAAAAAAAAAAAAAAAAAAAAAAAAAAAAATGAATGAATTGTTATTTGTGTCTTTACATATAGCGAGATTAAATTCATGTTTATAAGTTGTGTAAACACAAATACACTAAGCCCAGTAATAATTTATGGTAGCCTATTGGGCTTCTAAGTATTTGAGCTTTCTCCATTGGTTATCCTGAAAACTTTAATTTGCATTTGCACTAACTGATTCATTTGATTGTATAAATCCTTCATGCTATAAAAGTAAATCAAACGACATATATCTTGCATAAGATGATTTAATATTTTAGTACCTAGTTTTGTATGATACGGAAAGTAAGTTTAACATGAATAATGATCAGGAGGCCTAAAACCGTGACTTTCTTCGTGACTAAATCTACATGGTACGAGAAGTATCGCTTTGTGAAATACTTCATCCGTTCGTTCCAAATTAAATATCCACTTACACAGTACACATAATTAAAAAAAAAAAAAAAAAGGATCTCAACATTATGCACCAATAAGATTTCATATTCACCGACTTAGGGACAAGTTGATTGGTTTTAATTAAAAGTGGACATTATTTTGAAACAATCCAAAATAACATTGTGAACATTTATTTTAGGACGAGAAAAGTAATAAGTATATCAACTGCAACAAACATGATATTGTCATGCGAGTTTAGACTTCATAAATAAAATACCAATCATTTTTCTTATAACATCATAATATGGTTTTAATCAAAACAATTCAATACATTGATATCTACTAACAAACTTCCAACTTTTATTATATTGGTTATTTGTTTTCATAGACTTTTGTACTGCAATAACGACTCAATGCATTTACAATTAACCGCATAGATGATAAATACCTTTCTCTGCTTTTCGACCTAATTACCGCAATCCAAACAAGCTAATTACTTGCATTTACCCTCAATGTTCTTCACGTACTACCAAAATCCTTCTACTCTGATAGTGAAAATTTGCACCCATCGATTGCATCTTTGATCGATAGGAACACACGTTCTTTCCCAATTTTGTCTATAAAATTCGTCACAATCAACTTCTCCATTACCTCAAGTCTCGGGTTTACTATGACAACCTATTTAAAGAACCACCAAATGTGAATAAGTAAAAAATTGTTTATTTCATTTTAAACTCGAGATTATCATGAAGTAAGATATGTCACTTACCTTGATTTCTTGGACTTCTAAACTTCTACGAATTTCAACTAGGGTTTCGACACCGGTTATATCAATGGATGTAACACCTGCATAAATCAACATAGCAAGTAGTATTGTGTTAAATATATATGGTAGAGTTTTTAGTATGGCATGGTACTAGAATATGTTTTTTAAGAACATTTATTCTAAACCTTTGTATCTTACCTCCTAAATCTAATAAAACATACTCAACATCATCTCCTTCAGAATCTTTATTAGCCTTTTCATCTCTAACCCACCTCAAAATCCTTCAAAAAAATTCCGAAATTCACAAAAAAAGTTAATTCTACTGTTATATTTATCAAAAGTTATGTAAACCATGCTTCAAGATGGCAATTAAGATTCTATACCTTTCTCTAACGTAACCGGCATTTGCAAAGTAAATTGGTGAACCAAGTTGCAAAACTAGAGTCTTAGGAATGCTAATTGCACTAGGATATTGTTCTACATCCCGATACAAACCAGTATCGGGTATGTTGCCAAGCTTTGAGTTAGCTGGTCTAGCTACGTACAAAAGGGCTCTGATCAAAGCCAATCCCACCTAAAAAATGAAGAAAAAATTTCATGATAAATGTCTATAAAATATAAGAGTCATATAGTATAAGAATCAAAAACTACTATACCGATAACATTAGGCCAACGTCCATGCTCACGAAAGCAACACCAAGAAAAGCAGCTATGCAAATCAAGAAATCAAACTTATCCGTTTTGAAGAGATGGTAAACTTTATCATATTCGATGAGACCAAGCATTGCTGACATGATAATGGCCGAAAGAGCCACAAGAGGAGTGTACTCAAAGATTGGTGCCAAGAGGAACAATACAAGCATCATACATACTGCCATCACTACGTTAGCCATTTGTGTTCTACATCCCGCATTGTAATTCACTGCAGTTTTTGAAAACGGCCCTGCAGTAAACAAAAAGAGAAGGATGTGAATAAGCAACGTACTTTTATTTCCCAAAAAATAATTTATTTTTCTAAAAGAATTAGGAGATTAAACTGAAAGAACCTGTGGTTAGGTAGCAAGAAGTTAAAGATCCAACGATGTTCATGAGTCCAAATGCTACCATCTCTTTGTTACCATCAATTTGTTGGTTTACCATTAATGCAAAACTTCTTCCAATTGCTATTCCTTCCTGCAAAAACGTAAAACTGATTCTTAACAACCTCATTTCAAAGTGGAAAAAGAATGATCATGACAAAAAATGGTCGATAAGACTATCACTTCCAAGAAAATGTTCACGTTTGACATATTTGTGTTAATTGTGTATCAAGTTTTTGGTTGTTTAAATCTATATGGTCTGAGTCGGGTACATTATACATTCAGACATTGCAAAATAATATAAAGCGGAATGTGTACTTACCGCAAGAGCAACCAAGGCTGTTATGACTCCTGCTTCAATAGGTGCTGATATATACTTGGGATCAAAATCCAAATTTTTGATAGAAAGAGGATTAATTCCTTTTTTCAGGTGACCCACCTGCGATTTTCCAAATTAAGTTATTTAACGACACTTAATAGATTAGTAAACTCAGTTCTAATGGAAAATCAATCAATTTAGTACTTTTTCTTATAAGGTTTCTATTAGTAGTAGTAATATTCAAGGGTCTTGGAAAGTTGAAATGAGTTGAAATTTATGTGTTAAGATTGATCCGATTATCGGTATTTCAGAGGGAAATGATCACTTTGAAAGTAGCTTATCCATATGATTATACCAACAAATCTAAGTAAATTTTAAAGGCCTTTGAATGAAAAGAGTAAACAAGCAATTAGTTTGCTAGTTCTCATGGATGTTAATAATTAGGGAGACTAAAAATAAGAAACTTACAACTGTGATGCCCCATTTCTTCACCGGCAATTGCCAAGCAAAGAGGCATCCAAATCCGACAACTACCATTGGAGCTATTGCCGACACCCAAAATAACTTCGGTCTCTTTTGTTTCTGAATTAACAAAATTATCCATCAGATAAAAGAAAGAGGATAACTATGATCAGGGACGGAACCAAGACACAAACTGAGAAGGTGCCTTTAGGATAAACTAAACATGACTATAAACACAATTTTTAAGATAAGGTGCATTAAAAAAAATCAGTGTGTTTTTTTAACAAAATTAACACTACGTCACAAAAATCCATGAGTGTCCCGGGACCCCATGGACCCACATGCGTTCCCTTCTATGATGTAAATTTGCTTAAGCAAAATAATACTAAATCTCTAGACATTTAGGTTATCCCAATGAGATGTTAAAAATTTGTAAAAAAAAAAACTCCATGTTAGCTTAGGAGCATGCCACAAGTTATTAAAATGCCGATGATAGTTTCACTAGATTGACACATGTACGGTTCCTATTTAGCATTCGATCATTGCTTATGGTGAATTATTGACAAGAAATCATGAAACAGAGTTCAAGGACATATTTGAGTGTCACTTACCACCATTTTAGCGATCTGAAGAACGATTAGGAAGAATATGCCCACAAGTGTGCATTCCCATCTTATCTGTTAAACGAAATAAAGAATCTTACTAGGCAGAATAATAAACAAGTCTCATCGCATTAAACGATTTATTTATCTAACTACTGAAATACATATGTTTTACGGAGCTTAATGATACCTCATGTTTATACTTAATGATGGCAGTTATAACCGATACAACATCAGTGTGTGTCGTAAAATGCTTCAAACCAAAAATGCCTTTCAATTGTTGAAGACAAATAATTGTTGCTGTCCCTCCCATGAAGCCCGTAATTGTAGAATGTGACAAAAAGTCTACCAAAATTCCCAACCTGTTAACATTATGTTATTTAGCTTAACATTAGTTGATTATACAGAAAATACGAAACTTGAAATTTTGGGCGTCAGGGCGTGTTAATGTATTTACCGAAAAACACCAAGAAATAGCTGAATTACACCAGATATTAGTGTAGCGGTGAAGATTAGATTAAGATAGAGTTGTGGATCTTCCTCTGCGTGCACTTTTTTTTCAATAGCTGCAGCTATAATCAATGAGCTCGAAGCTACTGTTCCAACGGCTAGATGCTTTGAGTTTCCGAAGATAGCGTAGATTAGAGGTGGCACAAAACTCGAATCTGTGAATAAAATGAACATGTTGAGGTACATGTCAAAATATGTAAGTTTTCAGGACTGCAAAAGGGCCAATGACTTGACTTGTTCTTTGTCATTCAAACAAAATTATATGCTAAACATAATTACATACTGAATTCAAGATCTAAATTTTAAGCGTAAAATAAATTTTGAGATTGGTTGTGTTTTTAATTTTTTTATTATTATGGTTTTGGCAATATGGCCAAGATCAACCCGGTATGTGTCAAAACACCTTTGCCTCATGTAACAATGTGGAAAAACTTACATAGCCCAACGATGGGAGGAATGTTAGCGAGTTTGGCATAGCTAATGCCTTGAGGAATCGCGAGGCTAGCTATAGTGACTCCGGCTAACATATCACGCAAGAACAAGGCGCGATTATAATTAGGCAACCATTGAAAAACCGGCACAAAATATTGTATTGCTTTTTTCGCCTTAACACCAAAAGGCTTCCCCTTAAAGTCATGAAATGGATCATCCGGAAACAAAGTTTCTTTCAAATCAGACTTAAGCGCGGTCCCGAAACTCCTTGGGGCCGCGAAGTTAACCTTAACCGCGGCTCCTTCGCCTTTTACTTGCTCCATCGGAATCGTGTATTGCTAAAAGAGATCAAGCTAGTGTTTGTGTGTGTGATATGTTCTTTGTCAAAAGTGTAAAGTGATGTTTCGAAAGGGTGGTGAAAATTTGGTATTTATAGAAGGTTGTTAGAAAACACGTAAATAAAGGTGATATTGGGTAAAAATGTAAATTCACATACCATTAGTAGTAAGTTGAGATAAAAATGCTTTACTTTGACAGATCCAGAAAAATTTAAAACGTACTAAAAATAGGGTTTTATCCACATAAAATCGGTTTGTGGATAAATAGTGTTGACATGTTCAAAGTAAAAATTACTGGTTTGAACTATGAAAGGAAAATCCTTATCCATAGGAGTGAGGATCGTGTTGATCAATTCAGTAATTAGTATAGCCTGCCATTACATTTCATGACTTGTTTATAAATGCCGAGAAACATGACTTTGTCGAAAATGAGTCTCGTTTGTTGGAAGAGTGTATTTCAGCTAGTAGGACGAGATTTCGTTAAATGGTTCTATTGACAATTACTGATTTACATGACGTTATGTCGAAATGTGAGAGAAATCGAGAAGGTTCGACTCGATGGTTTAAGTAAAATGACACGAGATATATAGAAGCATGATGCTAGATACGTTTTGGCAAATGCTTGATAAATACCTAAATAGGAAGTTATGTCATTTTAACTTCTGTATCGTGTCTATATTGTGTGAGTATGTCCTTTAGCATGATGGGTGAATTGTTTGGTATGTTTTACAAAAATGAGAGTTCTAAACTTAACCAAAAGTAACACAAACAAGTGCTGTATTTTATAAGAAATGAACACCGATTTTGCTAATATTCTTTATTTTATGTGAGATGCATTAAACTGAAATGATAAAATAAAATTTAAAAATCTAAAATAAAAAGCTTTGATTGTTTCTTTATTTTATGTGTTCTGGCCCAGAAACAGGGAGTTATAATCCAATGGGCTTAGTCTATTACTCCGTACTATCTTAAGTAAGTCATATTATCACTTGGGCTGTTTGTTCGTAAGAGTGAAAATGAGTCTAGCCGAGCCCGAGTGCATTAGTATTTGAGCTTGGCTCATGAAAATTTTGAACTTTTATTATAACAACAAAACATATACTAGTATAAAATAATTTAGCCGACCACCCGTCGGGCCTCACCCAACACAAGGGATACAAAAGTAAGAGGGATGTTCGAATTTTGTTTGATTCGCTTGGATCAAGGAGCCTTTGGTTCGAGACTTTATGACTATGATAAGGAAGAAAGGTCCAAAACAGAATCTGGGCATTAGCTGTTTGAAAGAGTGAAAATGGTCTTCTAAAAGCGGAGAACGTATGAAAAGTACACATGAAGCACATGCTGTTGATCAAATGCTTGGTTAGTATAAATAACTTTTTATTGTATGACTTGGCTATGTTTGGCAACAAGCATTTAGGAGCGACAACGACAAACAGTAAGCGGTTTGGTTGAAAAGCTTGTTTGGCAACAAAGCAACAAGAGGTCAAGAGTTAAAATATTGTTGAACCGCTTCCATTTGAAATGCTTGTTGAACAAGCATTATGAAACTGCTCCAGCATTTTGTTTATGAAATTACCCGTATACCCTTAAAAATAACGTTCCGATTTTTTATTTTAATGTATATATACCTTTTTGGTAATTTTACATTTTATAATTACAGCTACAACTACGTTACCAAACACGTTTTTTAAACAAACGATTACTGCTTACTGCTACTGTTGGCTGCTACTGCTTGTTGCTTACTGCTACTGCTACGTATCGTTAAACATAAATAAGTAGTTTTTATTAGCAGTTTTATGATATATATCTAGAACTTAATAGTTTTGTAATGGAATATTGCAAGTGATTATAGTTTGATGCAATAGTTAATTGAATAATTATGTTTCATTTATATAAATGTGAATTGTTGGGCTCAAATGGGAATAGAGATTAGAGAATAATGTTACATGATATAAAACCCGTCATGAGGTCAATGTAAATATGTTTGAAACCTGCGATTAAAATTGCAACATCTATAAGATGCTTTTTGCGACACTAAGCAACAAAATGGCAAACAGCGACGGAGTAGCGACATAAATAGCAACGGCGATGGTCTTTTTGACATATGGTGCGACGGCTAGCGACTCCTTGGGACAAGTGAAACGTCGTCGCATTTCTGTTAGCGACATTGTTAGGCGTCACTAACTCACTATTAGTGGCTAACAAGCATGTCGCTATTGACATTGCTATGTTAGGCGTCGCTAACGGCTCTTTAACACCAACAAGCATGTCGCTATTGACATTGCTATGTTGGCAACAACCTACTACTCAAATATCCGTCGCAAGGGTAAAATCCATCGTTACTGTCGCTAAATCCGTCGCTAATGATTAATTCTTGCAAGAGAGAAATAATTTACGTAACATCATAATTAAAGGAGCATGAGAACGATATTTGAACTTACAAGTTGTAACCACCACTTGCATGAAATTTGATGAAGTTAATTGCAATAGTATTGTTGACTATGTACCTTACTATTTTTTTTAGAACATTGTCTTATGTCAGAAGGTACTAAGAAAGAAAGAAATGAAGTTTGAAAATAAAGTCTTGATAATGCGACGTTCTAGCTATAAAAAGAAAAATAGAACTTTAGATGAGTTTTTTAAGTAACCATAGTAAGTTAAAAAATTAATTAAGAAAGTATGTACTCTTTGAAATATTTAACATAACATAATATAATATTTAATTATTTCCTTTTCATTATGAAAAATCATAAAAGCCCATGACAGCCTTTTTACCAGGCATCGTCCTCCATTCGCTAAGACGTACATCCTCATCTCGTTCATCCTGGTAACCGCGACCGCTGACTCTTTCATCAGCGACGACTATTATGTACGACATGATTCTGTTGTGTCATCACCCGGGGGAATATTATGTCTTCGATCTCTTAGCTTGATGATTGAGAGTTTGGGATGTCAACACAATTCCGACATATCACCTAGAGGAAAACATGATAAATAAACAGTTAGACTCAAACTATCACAACCAATATGATCAATGAAACCGATATCATAACTAACCAGTGAACAATATGAAAACCATTTAAATCTTAAAGTTCACATGGATGTATCCTACGTGTGTAACTTCGTATTGAATGCTCAAATGCATAGTAAATACCCCTGAAGGAAGTCAATGGAACTTACTTTAATTGACATCGTTAATCAAAATATTATCTCGGAAGTAAGAGATGAGGAGAACTAGCAGAGGAAATGGCTAAGTATTTCTAAGTTTATTTTTCTTTTTCTTTTTTGATAAAAAAGGTTCTATCTAATTACAGATAATGGAGAGTTGAAAACGATGGTTGCTAAAAAAAACTCAGATTTGATGAGATTTTTTGAATTAAAAAAGAAAAAGAAAATAGTTAAATCTTAATTTAACTACTTTTAAAAATACATATTTTGTTAAATACTTTTTGAAAGTACTATAGTGACCCAAAAATGCTCAACTTTAGATGCCATGTTTGATAATCTAGTGTGAATGTGCATAAATTACAAAACAAGCAAATGGCAAATTAGATTATATTAAGTTGTCATCCTAATCTATTTAGATTTGAGTTTGACGAATTTGACACATCTCCTTTTTATATTCTTCATAGGCTCATATTAATCTAGTGTAAAGGTGCCTAATGATAATGAGCTCATATAATCAAGTGGATTAACACTTTTAAATTATTCTAAGAGAGCATTGAAATCTTAGATGCCATGCGTTTCAAATACACGTGCGCTAAATGAAAAACCAATCCAATATGAACTTTTTAACAATGCATTTCCAAAAATTGCAAAAGGTTTACTAATTATTCGTTATGTTAACCACACATACTATGGATACATGTTCTTTGCATCTAGTACTCGTGATACGAACAAGTCTATCAATTGTTTTCTTTTATCGTCAACATCCTTAGTTATCATTTTCCTTCGATTGCATGAGTGAAAATCTGCACCCCTCGATTGCATCTTCGATAGATAGAAACACACGTTCTTTTCCGATTTTGTCTATGAAGTTTGTAACAATCAACTTCTCCATAACCTCGAGTCTTGGGTTTACTAAGACAACCTATATATATATGAAAAGAATTAGCAACAAATGAACTTAATACGTAGTAATACTTTTGTTACAAACTAGCTAGATAATAAATCTTATGAATTATAGCCTAATAATATTTTTGTGATCAATTACCTTGATTTCTTTCACTTCCAAACTTCGACAAATTTCAACTAGGGCCTCAACACCCGTGATGTCAATAGACGTAACCCCTATATATATGAGCACGATGTGTTAAACATGATGTTAAATCTCAAAAATCGAATTGTGTCTTCTTTACAAACTGTTGCTTGTAAGTTTAAAAACATATTTTTAATATGATGAAAACCCTTTAGATCTTACCTCCTAAGTCTAATATAACAAACTCAACATCATCTCCTTGAGAATCTTTATTGGCCTTTTCATCTCTAACCCATCTCAAAATCCTTCAAATATCAAAATTATGATACAACAAAATCAAATTTCAGTGTCAGATTTTGGAAGTTTATGTAATGCATCAAAGAAAATAATTATTTTTTGAAAGCAACACACCTTTCTCTCAAATAACCGGCATTAGCAAAGTAAATCGGGGAACCAAGTTGCATAACTAGAGTCTTAGGAATGCCGGTAGCACTAGGATATTGTTCTACATCACGATATAAATCGGTATCTGGAATGTTGCCAAGCTTCGAACTTGCTGGCCTAGCTACATACAAAAGGGCTCTCAACAATGCTAATCCCACCTATTAAAAAACAATTGGTTTCATTATTATAAGTATATGTATTAAACATAAGAATTAGATAGTTTAATATCAAATCATAGAATAAACAAAATACCGATAACATAAGGCCAACATCCATGCTAATGAAGGCAACACCGAAGAAAGCGGCCATGCAAATGATAAAATCAAACTTGTCTGTTTTGTAGAGATGGTAAGCTTTATCATATTCGATGAGACCAAGCATTGCTGACATAATAATAGCCGAAAGAGCAACTAGAGGAGTGAATTTGAAGACAGGTGCCAAGAAGAGTAATGTTAGCATCATGCAAAATGACATCACTACGTTAGCCATTTGTGTTTTACACCCTGCATTGTAATTCACCGCGGTTTTTGAAAATGGCCCTGAAGTAAACAATGGGAGACATTAACAAATCTTCGACGGAAGCAATGATCTTTAGCCTAAAAAGTATAAAGATAGAAGAATTAACCTGTGGTTAAGTAGCAAGAAGTGAAAGATCCAACAATGTTCATGAGACCAAAAGCTATCATTTCCTTGTTGCCATCAACTTGTTCATTTTCCATTATGGCAAAGCTTCTTCCAATTGCTATTCCTTCCTAAAAAAATCCCAAACTCCTTTCTAAATAATGATTTCTTAGAGCTAGCAAAACAATCATATAATTGGATCACACTATCGTCATCTATCTCATCTCAAAATGGTCTACATTTGATGATTCAAGATAATGTTTTACTCAACAAAATACATATATCACTACAATGAAATGAAATTGATATTAGTGATATAGGTTTAGTGACACAAAAAGTGTCACTGTACGGTCACTAAAATTAAGTTTTGGTAAAACCTTTTCAAAAAGTGTTGATATCAAAAGTAAAATTGTTCCAATTTATCGACACTTTCTACTTTCTATGGATAAGTTGTCCTAATAGGCAGAAAATAGACTCCCATATTTCTTTTTGTGTAACAAATATATATACTTTAAGTGACACTAGCTGTGTTTACTTAGTGACATACATCTTTTCAACCTTTATTTTTTACTTTTAATGACATTCTCTCATAGTGTCACTTAAAATATTATTTTCTTGTAACAATATAAAAAAAAGGTGAATTGTTTTGTAGTTTCCAAATTCAATATCATTATAGTATCACTATAGCTACCGTTGCCTTGAGACGTATATATCATATTATTTTTACGAGAAGAATTTGTACTTACAGCAAGAGCAATCATGGCTGTTACTAGTCCTGCTTGGATAGGTGCTGAAATATATTTGGGATCAAAATCCAAATTTTTTAACGAAGAAGGATTTATTCCTTTATTTAAGTGACCCACCTGCCATTATCCAAATTCGGTTAATACACAGTATAATCATTAATACGACCAAAGAAAAAGCAGATTACCTTTCTCGCTTCATTGAAACAATGGATTAGTTATGCTCACTAATAATATTAATGTATTTAATACACAATAAATGAAGATAAAAAGTTACTTTAAATATATGTAATTTTTAATTTGATAAAATCTAAGTATTATACTACCTCCGTCCCATATTAAATGTCTACTTTGAATTTTCAAAGTTTTGTTTTATCAACTTTGACCATAAATATTTTTATATATGATATATAATACATGATGCAAAATATATGAATAAATTGAGTTTTAAATGTACTTTTCATTGACATAATTTTTATCAAGTATCATATAATACAAACAAAAATATTTAAGGTCAAAGTTAAAGAAAAAAGACTCAAAAAGTCAAAACTGGACATTTAATAAGGGACGGAGGGAGTATATATATATATATATATATATATATATATATATATATATATATATATATATATATATATATATTTATTTATTTATTTTACCCATTGCCCAGTTGGTATTGTATGGCAAATCATTTGAAACAATTAAACAATAAGATTGTATTTAGTTGGTGAGAAATTTTATCAAATTTTCATTTTTGGTTTTCTTAAGAATTGAAGGTTATTTTATTTTTTTTAAGAAATAGTTATGAACTTGAAAACTCTCTTAAATAATGTTACATTTTTCATTTGCTAGAGAGAAAAGTAGAGAATGGTAAATTGAACTTGAAAACTCTCTTAAATAATATCCACCAAAGGTATTGTTTTGTTTCTTTGCATTGTTGTAACTTTAATTTAATCAATAAACTAATTAATTGTAATAATGATGATGAAACAAATGACGAAAATAATTAAATCCGGTGGCTAAATACAAAAGAAAATTGATAATATAACAAATAAGATTAATAAACAGGCCAACATATATGTATCAAGCATCTTATATGAAACGTGGTTTTAATCTAACTTTCCTAGAAGAATACAAAAAGAATACTAATCATGGAATGTATTCAAAGTTGGAGGTTCCCTCTTAAAGTTTGCTTTCCAAAATAAGCCTTTGTTTTTTCTCAAAGTATTCATTAGAGTTCAATATATAAACGTCTTCTTCAAAGAAAATTACGTAGTATAAGACACATAATTAAAATAACATTTTTTACAGACAAGTAAGTATCTCACAATATATATCATGAATTTATTCCACATGTTCTGAACATGACTTTAACATATTGCAATTTGATCAAAGAGACTCGATCTAACACGATATGAGATACAATTGGACAATAACATCTTTGTTAATACGTAAAAGTTAACTTCTATTATGATTCCCCAACTTTTAGGTTATCCAGAACTTTGTCTATTTTCAGATTTTGGTCACTGATTAATGGTTGGCAATCAACAGTATTATTGTAGCATGTGTGGAAACAATTTCTAGTGGGATTAGACTTTCTAGTAAAAGTGTTCATGTTGGACCCGCGAAATGAAATGTGACACTTCAAGAATCAAAACACATATGACTATATTGCTAACAAATCCAACTACTTAACAAAAGTACCTTGCATTATTCATAATAATTAATGTAATTTTTTGACTATTCAAGAGTTTGTTGAGCTGTTTTCTTTATTGAACAGTGGAAAATATGTAACTTTAACATAAAACAGTTTAAGCAAATTGTTTTAATATAAGGTATCATAAAACCGTGTTTTCATTTTTTATAGATGGTTGTTTTGGTGAATCTGTTTGACATATATTTAACTTACGGAGATTACGAAACTTACGATTGCAATGCCGTGTTTTTCTGCGTGGGCTAGATAGGAAAAGCAGCATCCAACTATGACGACGATCATTGGAGCTATTGCTGACACCCAAAATAACTTCGGTTTCTTTTGTTTCTGCCATTAACAACGTTCACAGATTAAAATTTTATGAATCAGAATAAAGCTAAAATGAACAACAATGACAGGCTAGGTTTTCCTGTCGCTAAAATGTTAAGCAGAAAGATAAATTTGGTCGCAGTTACGGTCCTTGACTGTTGCCAGGTTATCGTGTTCACAAGTCATTTAAGAAATGTCTAGAATTTAGAAGATATTTTCACGTCAAAGTTGGACCATGCCACATCATTAAGATTGACTTGTCCTGTGCAACAATTCAAATTTGGTCACTAAAAATTGAAGTCATGTTGACAGACTACTATTTCTGCTTTGTTGCTTATGTCTTTCTTAAACGTAGACATCATATTGCAATTGGAAATTTAATGACAACAAATTATGTGACAAAATTTCACGACCTGTTATGTTGTCGTTCGATGTGAGTCATGTCTCAAAAGATTAAGTTATGGAGTTTCGATCAGTACTTACCACAAATTTCGTAAACTGAAGAAAGACCAAGAAAATAACACCTATAACCGTGCTTTCCCATCTTATCTGGAAATCCAAACAAAGAAAGTTAGATAATATCTTTCTTAAATTCACGCGGAGTATTGCTTATCTATATTGAATCTTGAAAACTTAAAATTTAAAAATGGAATCTAATAAATTAAAACTTATCAAAACATGGTCTAACAACCTTTCAAAATAAAAACGGAAAAATAAGAACCGGAAACAAATATACATATATGCTTTATAAGAACATATATGCATACACGGTTTAAAAAAACAATTACCATAACTATGTGCTGCTATAAAATCCGTTACTATTCACGGGTAGTCATCTAGTATTTGAAATGTTCGTTTTCATTAGTACTATTGCTACAATTACTTCCGCCCACCACCACCATTATTTCTATAACACGTCACTCGAGATCGATTAGACATAGCCTTTTTAATGTTGACATACTTTAGAATCAAACATGTATGAAAAAGGAAACGGAATATATAACAGTAGGAAGAAAAATAAACAAATCAAATATTGTTTAGTTTTCTGCCTAATTAATTGAAGTGTAATATGTCTTAGGATATACCTCTTTTTTGTTCTTCAAGATAACACGTATAACAGAAACCATATCAGTATGTGTAGTAAAATGCTTCAAACCAAAAATTCCCTTTAGTTGTTGAAGACATATAAGTGTTGCTGTCCCTCCCATGAAGCCAGTTATGGTAGAATGTGACAAGAAATCTACCAAAATTCCCAACCTGTTTACGTATGTTATAAAAGTTTTGATCAATAAAGTAGCTATAGAACACGAAATCTAGATAAAAGTTGTGTTTGTCGATGAGCTCACCGGAAAACACCAAGAATAAGCTGAGTTACACCGGAAATGAGCGTAGCGGTGAATACTAGATTAAGATAGAGTTGTGGATTTTCGGCTGGGTTCACTTTAGCTTCGATGGTTGCTGCTATGATTAACGAGCTTGCAGCCACTGTTCCAACGGCTAAATGCTTTGAGCTCCCGAAAACTGCGTAGATGAGAGGTGGAACAAAACTCGAATCTGCAAACAAAATGCATGCATGTTTGTAGCTAAGTACGTAGTACGAGATATTATTTTTAACGAGTAATTAACAAACAAGAACGATTTTTTTTTTTTTTTTTTTTTTTTTTTTTTTTTTTTTATTATTATTTTTTTTTGGCTATGTCATCCGGATGAAAAATTGCAAAAATTAAATAAATGAATGATATTTTTTGTAATTAATGATGGTATTGAATAAAATCCTTATATAACAAATTTACTCCCTAATTAACAAAGTAAATTAAAGAAAGTTAAATATGTTTCGTAACTATCTTTTGTATTAATTACAGAAATTGTATGGAGCTTTTAATGCAATTGCTAACTCTTCACTGATCCAACAACATAAGAATAAATAACATTTTAGATAAGAAGAAATGAAGCTTACATAAACCGTTAATCGCAGGAATGTTAGCAAGTTTGGCATAGCTAATTCCTTGAGGAATAGCGAGGCTAGCAATGGTGATTCCGGCTAAAAGATCATACATGAACAACTTACGATTATAGCTAGGAAACCATTCAAATATCGGAACAAAGTATTGTAACGCTTTCTTTGCTTTTATGGGCAATGGTTTCCCTTTGAAGTCATGAAATGGATCATCCGGGAAGAGCGTCTCCTTCAAATCGGACTTGAACGACGTAGCAAAGCTTCTTGGTGCCGCAAAGTTCACCTTGTGACGTGTTTCTCCGTTAGCTAATCCTCCAACTGGAGCCATTTGAATGTATGGATAGAGAGAATAGAGAGAAGGGTATTCGAAAGGGTGATAGGAATGTGGTATATATAGAATGTTGAGGAATCAACTTTTGGATAAATATGAATTTACGCACTATTTAGCACTAAGTTGAAGAAAATGAGGTAAATTTGACTTTTGTTGACCTTTTGGTCTATTCTTGACTTGAAATACCTTAATTGCTACATTGATTAATTGGATTAATCTTTCCCAAAATTAAATGGTTGGTTACACATCAATAGGAATATATGATCTTTATCCAATACAATTACCATATCCCCTCTATAAGTATTTAATGCTGTGTAGTACTAGTATCTTTTTTTAGAAAAGAAAAATAAAATGAAATAACAATATTAAAAACATTCAATATGGGATAATTTAATTACATTTTTCCCCTTTAAAGGCTAACAAAATTTTAATTGGAGAGTAATTTTGGTATAAATGTGTTGCCATTTTGTGCAAATGTGACATAAATACGCTATGCTTTCTGGTTAAGAATGATCTTATAAACTTTAATATTTCTTCTGTGGCATATTATTTTGACAGATTATAAAAGACATGTTGTCATATTTATTTAAAATATAATGAGAGACAATAAATGTAACTCAGTACATAGTTCAGGGGTTATTTTAAAACTTCTTAAATAATTTAAGGGTCTTTTTGTAACATCTGCATTAGGCGTACCAAAACGAAGTAGTTTGCTACATCCAGAGATGGAGACAGTGGGGAGCTAGGAGGTGCTCGGCCCCCTCCAACACGCCAATTGCTTTGTTATTTATCTTTATAAAATTTAAGCATATGACTCAACTTTAGGCAAATGACCTCTAATCTTTAGATGACAAAAGATTTAAGAGAAGCTTGACACCGTTTCATGCACAATGTTTTCATTTAATATTTTTTATTAGTTGTCAATATGTTTTTCTTATCAAAATTAAAGTTTGTAACCCAACATACTTGATCATTAGTACCTACCATTTAAAGTTTAGTTATACTCCGTATTACTTTGCTAGTAAAAAAAAAAAAAAAAAAAAAAAAAAAAAAGGCCCCTTATTGCTAATTTTCGGCTCCGTCCCTGGCTATATCTAATGTGTGTGTGTGTGTCTATATATATATATATATATATATATATATATATATATATATATATATATATATATATATATATATATAAAATAGTTTAAGGTTATCTTTTTGAGTATTCACCAATACAGAATCGAGTGTCGATACATTTTGTTTTAAGATCTACTTGAACAACAAGGATGCATGAAATCATGCTTAATTATATGGTGGTAGTGTGCTTTCTATTGTTGGCGAATTCCTGAGTATGGATGTGGATTTAGGCGTGTTACCGGATTTATGAAGAACAAGTTAGAGAACAAGTTGGAGTGCTAGTCCAACTCATCCAAGTTTATCCTAATATGGAGCAGTCCTCATTGTTTTAGGATAGGTTTTAAATGTAATCCTAGTTATAGTCTAACGTGTCTAGGTTAGTCTATATATACCACGAGGGGTAGGGAATTACATTGTATCAAATTGAAGTTTTGAGTGAGTTTCTTCAATAAAACAAATCTGCGTGTTTAAGCAGTAACATACCTGTGTTGTGTTCTTGTTTACACCTGCTATGGTGCGATCTCTGATAACAACAATTGGTATCAAGAGCTTGCGAAGTTGTTCCTAGTAATTTGTATCCATGTATAAGGGTTACAGATACGTGAAACAATCAATCGTTGCTAAACTGTGATTCTGTTGGTTAGACGTGAAGAGCTGGTAACGTGAGTATCAGCGACTTAGGGTTACATAACCTTATAAACAATCGACTTAAAACCTGTGAACCTGTTGGTTTTAGTTGGTGGGCTTTCTGATTTATTTGTGTGGGCTGATTAGTGAGTTTAAAGATTAGTAGCCTCATTTAAAATTCTTGGACAGCGGGTTGGAAACAGTTTTTTAAACTCGTGATTGTCTTGTTTGTTTTAGTTGAGTTATAGTAGGATAATCCGGGAAACCGTTGATCGGCCTACGCATATTCAACACGAACCAAGAACTGAACATTTATTATCTAGCCGTGTTATAAAGGGCTGGAAAATTCCCCATTACAAACCTATTCACAATCAAGAACCAGGATGACAGGAG
Organism: Artemisia argyi; assembly: GCA_030686995.1. NCBI lineage: Eukaryota > Viridiplantae > Streptophyta > Magnoliopsida > Asterales > Asteraceae > Artemisia > Artemisia argyi. Next base: position 181,399,914 of record CM060705.1, read on the forward strand.
GTGCATCAGGTTCTAACAATCCACCACCGACAAAGGAATTGAGTTTGACGTTTCAGTGTCCGATGGTAACATCAACTAACTATACCATATGGAGTATGCGTATGGAGTTGCTTCTTGGAATCCATAGAGTCTGGGATGTGGTAGATCTAGGCTTAGCAGATGCCAAGAAAAAGTATATAGTAAAAGGTTTGTTGTTTCAATTGATCCCAGAAGATTTGATTTTACAAATCGGTAATTTGAAAACCGGGAAGGAGATGTTGGATGCAATAAAAACTCGTAACCTAGGGGCAGTTCGTGTGAAGGAAGCGAGGCTTCAAACCCTAATTACGGAGTTCGAGAATTTGAAGATGTTAGATAATGGTACTATAGACGTGTTGGGAATTGCGGATTTGAAGATTACAAAACAAACAACTAGAAGTGAAGAAAGAAGAAACAAGAGGGGCCTAATATGTAATAGTTAGCTTTATTAGTAAGCTAGGGTTTGTAGCCTCCCTCTATTATATAAAGAGGGTAGGCGTCTAGGTTACATTAATCCTTTTATAGCTAGTCTCTCCAATGAGAGTCTAGAAACACATAGAGCGTTAGTAGTAGTAGTAGTAATAGTTTATTTTATGTTTTAATAAAGAAAACCTTATTAGTAACTTTGATTGTTCTTGTTCTATATTCCGCTGTGTTTATTATCATTGTTACTAATCCTAGAAGAGCTTAAACGATTTTCTACAATACGAATATGCTACAAAGTTATCAGGTATTGCTTCTAAATCAACTACGCTTGGAGAAGTCATGTCGGAACACAACCTGGTAAAGAAGTTTCTCACAAGTCTTCCTAGACGATTTGTCCATATCGTGGCAGCCCTAGAGAAGATTTTAGACCTTAAAACAACAGGGTTTGAGGATGTGGTTGGACGATTAAAAGCATATGAAGAAAGAGTCAATGAAGAAGATAAAGCAAACAATGCTCAAGAGAATTTGCTTTATGCTAGGACTGAATATTCCAACAGGAATAATGACTCAAGCAGAGGAAGAGAACGTGATTCATACTCTCGAGGTCGTTGCCGTGGTCATGGTCAAGGTAGTGGACGTGGCAACAATCAAAACCAAGGTCAACGTGACTCCTTGAAAAAACATCATGATAATGAACAAAAGGGTAAACAACATGAAAAACGTGATCTCTCACATATACAGTGTTACCGTTGTGATGAGTATGGACACTTTGTTTCAAGATGCCCTGAACGAAACCTAAACCATGAAGTTAACCATAATGAGACGCAAGAGAAAGAGGTGTATCATGAGGAAGGAACGTTATTTATGATGAACCTGGTTCAAGAAACGATTTTCATGAATGAAGAAAAGTACACTCCACCAAAGTGCGAGCCAAATACCGATGAAGACGATGTATGGTATTTTGACAATGGTGCAAGTAATCACATGACATGTAATTACTCTTACTTTTCTGAATTAAATGAAAATATTATTAGACGTGTTAGGTTCAGAGACGGTTCGTATGTGAGCATAAAGGGAAAAGACTTGATTTTGTTCCAAGGTAAAAATGGTGAACAAAAATTGTTAAAAGATGTCTATTATATTCCCGCTCTTCGTAGTAATGTAATAAGCCTCGGACAAGCTACAATATCCGGTTGTGATATTTGTATCCGAGGTGATATCTTAACCATGCGAGATAGTTATGGAAGTTTACTTATAAAGGTCCCGCGAAGTGCAAATCGACTTTATAAAGCTCAACTAAAAGTTGGTAAATTAGATACAAATGAAATGGGACAAGAATAAGATGAACAACCACCTGTTATTAAATTTGATGAAGTATTCGCACCGGTAGCTCGACTCGAGACCATACGACTCTTTATTGCTCTCGTAGCCGGGAAAGGATGGAAGATTCATCACTTGGATATGAAAACGGCTCTTCTAGATGGTGATCGAAAGGAGCTCGACAGTACTTTAAAAGAGATGGGTTTTCTACAATGCGGGCACGAAAATGCGATCTATAGAAAGGTGCCCAATGGAGAATTTATCATTGTTTCGGTTAATGTGGATGATTTATTCGTGATTGGGATGAGCTTAGACCTCATAAATAAGTTCAAAAGGAGAATGGTGTCTCAATTTGAAATGTCGGATCTTGGTGAGTTAACTTATTACTTAGGTATCAAAGTCTCACAAGAAAAAGATTGCACTGAGATCAAACAAGAGAGATATGCAAGGAAGATCTTGAAAGAAGCTGGTATGGAAGATTGCAATGCAACTTTATGCCCGATGGAACCGGGACTCAAGTTGTCAAAAGCAAAATATGAACCAGAAGTTGAAGCTACCCAATATCGAAAAGTGGTGGGTTGCTTGTGTTGCCTTTTGCACACTCGTCCAGATTTGACTTTCTCGGTTGGAGTGGTTAGTCGGTTTATTGATGTAACACCCCCAAAATTTGGTACAGCGGAAGACTCAACACGCTTTCGGGGTGCTACGGGGATTGGTATCCAATACAAGACATAAAAGAACGAGATAAAGTAAACATAAGAAAAACACAACCAAAACGGGGTTTTAAAGTTTACATTTATCCCAAATTCATCCAAAGTTAGGCCCAAAAGAGATAAACATAGGTCCACAATTAAATATCAGAGTTTTAGAAAATAGATCCATAAACCAGGTGCCATAGCCAAGCCTCCAATCCAAGCACCCAAGGGCATCACTTAAAACCTGAGAAAACGCTCTAAAAGTCAGCTTTCACTGGTGAGATCATAGGTTTAAATTCATAACTAGTCAAGTGGACATATACGCAAAAACGCTTGCTAGCTAGACTAGGCCTCAACCATCCAACCAAAACGAATCAATCAAAACTAACCAACCCTATAGGTGCACACTATAGCTCAAACCAATCAAATCAATAGCTTACCTAGTTCATGACTAGGCCTTGCTCTATAACCAATCCAATAGCTTACCTAGTTCGGGACTAGGCCTCGCTCTATAACCAAATCAATAGCTCACCTAGTTCAGGACTAGGTCTCGCTCTATAACCTACCTAGTTCTGTAAGCATAGCAAGTTTTAAAAATAAACAAAGCGATAATAGTCCACATAAAACAATTTGCACGTTTCTCACCCCAAGTATTGAAAACAAAGTTCAAGAATAAAAGTGGGGCTATGACTCACCTCAAGTCCAGCAATCAGCAAAAGAAATCGATAGATGTAAGATGTAATGCAACTCAAATAACGGCAAATACAGACTCGGCACCTCCTAACAATATAAACGCGTTCAGAATCTGTTGATACAAAAGTTGGGCGTACCTGGTTATTGGGCTTTGCTCTTATATCAATTCGTTTCTTAGTACTTCGTTACCTGCGCACTAAGAAAATAAACAACACCGTTAGGCTTATCGAGGGATTGTCTCCCCCGATTAGACTCCGGCGTGAGAGTACATAATCGATTTGAGGTTCTCTTAAAGAGTTAGGGTTGTATATCGTACCTTTGAATGAGAGATGTCATTCCTTTTATAGGGGCTGAAACCGCGTAGGTTTCTTGCTCCTTACTCTTCGCACTCGTGGTGCTTATCGGGGTAAGGATATCTATTCCATGAATAGAAGATCCTTATCGCATGCCCGATTAGTTTGGTTGGGCTTTGGGCTTCGTTAGCTTAAGCCGTTATTATTATGGCCCGTCATTCGCTATGATAACTCACTCGTGGTGGGCTTGGGCCGAGTAATGTTTATCATTTGGGCTCATGGCCCAAATATAGACTATACGTCATCATGTCCCCCCAGTCTAGTGTGCGCGGATACTAGACTAATATTAACAGCGGTAAGCGTGGCGGGAGAACAAGTGAATATTACCGCCCATTTTTAAGTGCAATGCACCTAGTCCTAGGTATTTCAAACGGATACCTCGAAAAATGGGGGTGGTGTCCACGTGGCCCTCGTGAATCGGGAAAAAGTGCATGTACCGGTTCAGTTTCATCCATACATTTACTGTGAGTGGGTTCCACGTGGATGGAAATTAGGGTTTTTACCACCCTATATAAGAGTGCCGCCCCCATTGTTACAATCACACAGTAAAAACACACACAACTACTATTCATCTTCTTCTTCTTTTTGAGAGCGTTTTTTGCAAGAAAATCTTTTAACTCTCGTAGGTAATCTTTGTGTGCGTCCCACTTAGTTTTAAGATGAAAATGGTTGCTCAATTAGAGGATTTTCGCTCCGCGATGTCTATTGAGGATGTGATGCACTTTTCTTCCGACTATTTTGTGCCTTTGGATGTACATCCAGAGGCACCAGATGTCGATGCGTGTATAGCTGACTTCCCCGAAGGGAAGATAGGTCTATACACGAAATTTTTTAAGTACGCGAATTACCGCGTACCTATATCTGTGTTTCTGAGCAATTTGCTCAATCACTATCGCCTTCACATCTCTCAGCTGCACTGTATAGGTGCGGCGAAGGTGTCGAATTTTGAGGTGAACTGCCGTTTACTCGCGATAGAACCAACCGTGGACTTGTTCCGCTCCTTTTACCACTCAACGTGGTCAAACGGTTGGGTTTCCTTTGCGAAGCGCCAGGGGGCGCTTCAATGTTATACGGAAAAGGTCGACGCCCTTAAAAATTGGAGGGAGTATTTCTTTTGGGTAGACGACGTAGTCTTTCCCTCCCCTTTTGAGTTTTATACTCAGGCGTCCTTACCAAGGGATGGGTGCCCCGCACCCGGTTCCTACAGGCTTGCTGACGCGCAGACTTTAGATGCCAATCGACTGGCCATTAACCCCTATCCAGAGGAGTTTTTGGTACATGTGGGATTGAGTTGCGCTTATTTTGGCGCTGCAGATGAGGTTCCCACTTTCCTGAGTGAGGATGGCCGGGGTGGGTGTTCATCCCTTGTACTTGTTTGTAAGTTTTTTATTTTTTGTCTTCGCGCATTTACTAACTAATCCTTCTTTGTTTTTCCTTGCTTTATTTGGTGTGTGCAGAGATGGACCTGTTCGCAGTGGTGAAGCTAGATAAGCCAAAGCAGGTGACCATAGGGGTGCGTCCTCTGAAGGAAGGGGAGCAGCCCCTGCTTGATGCGACCGCTGGGCATTTGACTGTTCTGCCCGCGACGGTCCGCGAGGATACGCCACCACTTGTGGTGACACCCGTCCAGAGTGTGGCGCCGGAGGTAGTGGTGGCGCCCACTGTGGAGGCGGTGCCTGAAGTGGAGGTGGCGCGCGAGGAGGCGCGATCAGGGTCCTCTGACAGCATCCGGATCCTGAAGCCTGAGGAGGTGCTGAAGGAAGAGGTTGCGCAGAGTTCAAAGCGTAAGGCCGAGGCTGGTGGCAGTGGTAATAGGAAGAGGCGTCGACACGTCATCAGAGACGCAGAGTCGAACGCGGAAGAGACTTCTACCTCTGGCGCTCGGTTGAAGGTGGATGATGCTTCTCCGTTCCTGTAAGTGTGATCTCTTCTCTTTTTTTTTTTTTTTTTTTTTTTTTCAATTACTTGTTGTAATTTTTGTTTACTGCTTTTGTTGCGTAAGGATGACGGCGCGAAGGATGATGAGGTTTCCTCTCCGCAGAATGAAAACAAGGAGGGGAACACCAAGGCTGCTGATGGTGGTGAGGCGCAGCAACTAATTGATGAGTTGGCTGTGACTACTGCCCGTCAGGCTGAGCTAGTGGCGCAGCTGAAGGGGAAGTACGCTGGGGAGAGTCGTGCTCTCGCCCAGAAGGAGGAGGAGCTGGAAACACTCCGCGCGCAATTGGCGGACGCGCAAGTGGAGCTGGTGGCCTCGAGGGCCTATGCTGAGAAGATTGCTCAAGATAAGATGAGCATGCTGGCTGACCTGAAGTATGCGAGGTCGAAGCTCGAGCAGATAAAAGCGAAGACTACCTGGTCGGTGTCTTATCTTGAGGAAAAGAGGGCGGAGCATTATGCTAGCCTTCAGGAGTTCAAGGAGCGTATTGAGAAGGCGGTCTCGATGCATGAGGAAAAGTTGCGCGCCCTGAGCATAGAGTACGACGAGGAATTGTACCCCCATCTAGTGTCCACTATAGCTGAGCGCAGGTATTATTGCTTTTTTATCTTTAAAATTACTTCATCGCTTTTTTGTTTATCTTACACAATTGTTTCTTTGTGAATGCAGATGGTTGATCAGCCATGGGCTGCGCCTGGCAGCCCTGAGCACATTAGAGTCTGCGGAGGTGGTGGAAGCCTTTGGGAAGGTTGTGCACTGTGCAATGGCGCATGGCCGTTCGCAGGCCATGGAGGAGCTTCGTGAGGCCAAGTTGCTAGAGAAGGACTTGGCGGAGATCCCTGGTTACAACTCTACGGCTTACGACGAGCTGGTGCAGGCGATGGCGGGACTAAAGGTCCTTGAATTGCCGCATATAGGGAAGTTGGAGCGCGACCAAGATGACCCCATAGATGTGCTCATGGCAGGTCTGACTTTGCAGCGTCATCTTGGGGAGAATGCAGAAGAGGAATTAGATTATTATCTAAAACCTAATGGCTCGCAGCTTCAAGTCCCAGTCTTCGCGCGACCTCGTGACATCCTCAAGCCCTTTGCTCTGGAGAAGGAAATTCCTTTGAAGGAAGTACTAGAGCGTCATGAGCAGAGGGTTGCCGTGAAGAAGGGCATTAAAGGCAAGGCTGTGATGTGCGGCATCGGTGCTGCACACCTTCCCCGATCAGATGGTGTGCCTGTGAGCGTTCCGACCGTATCTCTCAAGGATGCTATAACCTTGAGTAAGCTCAAGGAAGCGGGGAGTTCCGCCGCTCTGGAGGAGGATTCCGAGTATCGCCATAGTATATAGGCTTTGTATAGTTGTGTATCCTTCTTTTGTAATGAATAATTGTTGAATGAGATATACTTTTGTTTTTAAGTTCATAACTTATATATATGCATTGTTTGCTAAGTTTGAATTTTTTTTTTAACTAAGTCTTTTAAGTACGTGACTTTGAAAAATTATACTTGCATTGTTTGCGAAGTTTTATTATTTGACCAAGTGTCTTGGCTCGTTATGTTGCTAAGCTCGTACGGTGTACTTAGTATATGCGCATCCGTCGTGGGGTGCGCATGCGAAACTTACTTCGACGTCTCGAGAGTAAGGCGCTTAGCAAGGATGCGTGATCCAACGTTGATGGGTTTGCAACCCTCTTACTCAACAAGTAAATTAGTAGGTTAACTTATCCTTTATGCCTTTGTGGGTCTTTAAGTGGTGCATGCACGCCATGTAGGCAGAAATATAAGATAAACAATATTGACATATATGCAATAAAGTAAAAATGCGCTATGGAGTTAGCTAGAAACCATAACATTTTATTAATACTTGCAAGTTATTTGAAAAGATAGAGAGTACAATTCCTAGAAAAGAAAAGAAAAATAAACACTTATTGGGCACCACGTAGGGTGCAAAGGTGTTTGTGTGAGGGCCGTAGCCTAAAAGTAACATCTTTTGAGATTGCAAATGTTCCAAGTGCGCGCGAGGTCGTTACCTTCCGTGTCGCGCAGTCTGTATGCGCCATTACCGAGCGCGTCTGTGACCTCGTAAGGTCCTTCCCATTTGGGGCCGAGCTTGCCTGTGTCCTCTATATGGCTCGCATCGTTGGCGCGGTAGACAAAGTCCCCCGGTCTGAATGAAGTGTGTTTGACCTTTGCATCATAATACTTCTTCATTTTTGCCTTAGCCTTTGCCTCGCGTATGGCTGCGCGTTCGGCAGGTATGCCTTAGCCTTTGCATCATAATACTTCTTCCTATTTCGGCAGGTATGACGGCTTCTGTTCCATAGACTAGAGAAAATGGCGTGTCGCCAGTACTGGTTTTGATCGTCGTGCGATGCGCCCACAAGACGTGCGAGAGTTCATCTACCCACTTTCCTTTGTGTCTGTCAAGGCGCGCTTTTATACCTTCGCCTAGACTGCGATTCGCGCGCTCAACTAGGCCATTAGTTTGTGGGTGTTTGACTGAAGCAAAGTGTTGTGTGATGTTCAATTGTGTGCACCAATCTTTGAATGGGTTGTCACAGAATTGTTTTCCGTTGTCTGATATGATTTCGCCCGGTAGGCCGAAGCGACAGACGATGTTGTCCCAAACAAAGCGCTTGACTTGGTTTCCAGTGATGTTCACCACCGCCTTTGCTTCGATCCACTTTGTGAAGTAGTCTATGGCTACGATGAGGAATTTTACTCCTCCAGCTGCGACAGGGAAGGGTCCTGCTATGTCAATACCCCATTTGTAGAATGGCCATGGTGAGGTAATTGGTGTTAGCTCTTGTTGTGGTCGGCGCGGAATTGGTCTATGTACTTGGCAATTGCTGCATTTTCTTATCAGATCGCGTGCGTCACGATGCATTGTTGGCCAATAATATCCTGACCTCAGAGCACTTGCCACCACAGATCGTGGTCCTGAGTGCATACTACACGATCCAGCATGGATTTCACGGAGTACGTAGTCTGCTTGGAGGGGTCCAACACATCTGAGCCATGGCTGTAAGAAAGATCGTCGATAGAGTACGTTATCGCGCAACTCGAATCGTTGCGCTGTGCGCCGTATTCTTCGAGCATCTTTATGATCTTGGGGTAGGATTCCCTTGCTAATAAATTCGATGATAGGTGTCATCCACGTAGGATCTTGTTCCTTTATCACCGTTGATATCTCCATATCCAAGATTGACTTGTTTTTAAGGGTTTCCACTAATACCTGTTTTGAGAGGTGTGCGAAGCTTGTGGATGCGATCTTGCTGAGTGCGTCCGCCTTCCTGTTGTCGCCTCTAGGTACTTGTTAGATTGTGAACCTGTCAAAGTTCTTGATCAAGGATTTTGTCTTTTCCAGATATTAGGCCATGTGTTCATCCTTGGCTTCGTATTCACCTAACACGTGGTTAGCAACTAGGCGCGAATCTACGTTTGCTTCTAGGTTGCGTACACCCATTTGGATTGCAATGCGTAGTCCGGCTAGTAGGGCTTCATATTCTGCCGTTCACCATACCTTCTGGATTTGTGAGGATAAGGCCTGCGCCTGATCCATCTACACATGAAGACCCATCTGTGAACAGGATCCAGGGTTCTTGTAAATCTGCTTTGGATGCAGATGTCGGGCTGTCGCTATCTGGCTTCTCCACGATAAAATCGGCTAAGACTTGTCCTTTGATTGCAGTGCGCGGCCTGTATGAGATATTATACTCACTTAGTAGTACACTCCATTTTTGTAAGCGTCCTGATGCGTCAGGCTTAGAGATAACTTGTTTGATTGGCTGATCAGTGATTACAACTATCAGATGCGCCTGGAAGTATCTGCGCAACCTTTTGGCTGCGAACACTAGAGCCAAGACCAGCTTTTCCATAGCGCTGTAGTTAGTCTCTATTTTCTTAAGGGCTTTGCTTACGAAGTATATGGGTGTCTGAACGGAGTTTCTGTCTGTCAATAATACGGCGCTTACTGCTCCATGGGTTGCCGATAAGTACATGATTAGTTCTTCCCCTGGTCGCGGTGCAACGAGTTTGGGAAGAGATGCCAGATTGTTTTTAAGTTGTTGGAAAGCTTCTTCTGCTTTGATTGTCCATCGAAAGTCTCCCTTTTTTGTACACTTCGTGAGTGTTTTAAAGAGGGGGAGAGATTTATCCGCTGACTTAGATAAGAAACGGTTTAGTCCTGCTAACTTTCCATTCAATGATTGGACTTCTTTGAGTGTGCGAGGTGAGGGGAGATCAATAACAGCTTTTGTTTTTTCTGGGCAAGGCTTGATTCCATCTGGTTCTATCAAGTATCCAAGGAACATCCCTTCGATCGCGCCGAAGGTACACTTTTTTGGATTTAACTTCATGTTGATCCGCCCCAACGTCCGGAATGTTTCCTCGATGTCGCGCACCAACTCGTCCTCTGTATGGCTCTTGATCACAAGGTCATCAACATAGACTTCCAAGTTGCGGCCTACTTGTTTTTCGAAGGCTGTGTCCACCAGTCGTTGGTATGTCGCGCCTGCATTCTTCAGACCAAAAGGCATTTTTGTGTAGCAGTATACTCCCTGACTGGTGTGGAAAGCTGTTTTTTCTTCATCTTCCACTGCCATCTGGATCTGATGATACCCCTTATATGCATCTAGGAAGCATTTGAAAGGGTATCCGCACAAGGATTCGACCTTCCAGTCTATCTCTGGCAGTGGATAGCAGTCTTGCGGACATGCTTTATTGAGGTCCGTGAAGTCCACACACATCCTCCAACTCCCATCGCTCTTCTTTACCATAACTGGGTTAGAAAGCCAGTCGTGATAGTATACTTCGCGCATGATGCCTGCGTCTACGAGCTTATGTACTTCTTCCAGAATAGCTTTTGCACGATCTGGGGCCTGGCCACGTTTCTTTTGCCGTATTGGAGGGTATCCTTGTCGGATTTGTAGCTTATGCTCTGTAATAGAGCGCGGTACTCCTGTCATATGCTTGGGCTCCCATGCAAAGATGTCTAGGTTCTTTTGCAAGAGTGCGCATACAGCTGCTTTACCTTTGTCAGATAAAGATCCTCCAATCGAGACTTGTTGTTCCGGATAGTCTGGATGAATGGCGACTTTTAAATTTGGCATCTTTTCCGTGCGCTGTTCTGGAATGGTCTCTGCTTCAGTTGTGGCTGCGATGTATTCTCTTGGTGGTACTGTGGTGTTATAGAGGGTAACAATTCCCCCTTCCACAGGGAATTTAAGCATTCCGTGCGCTGTGGATGGTACTGCGCGCATGGATGATATTCCTGGTCTTCCTATGATACCATTGTATGGTGAGGGAGATTTTATTACCATAAAGTTTATCCATGCTGCGGTTGAGTGTTGTTCATCTCCTACGACCACCAACAAGCGTAGCTGCCCCATGGGCCAGATTTTTTCTCCTGTGAATCCTGTCAATGATGTCGTAGCTGGTATCAATTGACTTTGAAGTTCAGGTCGCAGTCTTTTGAAACAGTGATCATACAGGATGTCCGCGGATGCTCCTCCATCAATATACATGCGGTGGATGTCGTGTCCCCCTGTATGTATTTCAATGGTTAGAGGCTCCACAACTGCGTTGTCCGCAGCTATGGTAGGGAAGGATATTTCTTTTTCTGGAGAGAATTTTTGGCTGACTTTTTGCTTTATCCTGCGTTGCCATGATTGTATCATGTATATAGTATCAGCTTTTTCCTTTGGGGGTTCTTTCTTGCCCCCGTTTCTCTGTTTATCCCTTCCCTCCTTGATGTTCTTTACGAGGTGGTCCATCCTACCTTCTCTGACTAACTTTTCAATTAGTTGTTTTAGTTGGACGCACTCGTTAGTGGTATGGCCTTTTTGGCCGTGGTATTCGCAGTATCCACTACCTAGGCGCATTTCTTCTGCAGTGCGCATTGGTGGTGGTCTTGGGAAGTTCGCACCTTCTGTTACAAATATTTCTCTCGGAGTCTTAGTGAGAGGAGTATATTTGTCGTTGTCTCTTCCGCTGCGGTAATTCCTGCTGCGGTTGTTATTCTAATCGTTGGATTGTCTCCGCGGCTGTTCTTGTTGCCTATAGTTTGAATAACCTTTCTTGCTTTCCGCAGCAGCTGCTTCTCCTTGTATAAAGGATCTGGTGCGCTTTGTTAGCTCATCAAAAGATTGTGGAACTTTGTCATTAAGCTTCCGGATGAGTTCTGGGTTATTGATTCCATTCATGAACCCTGAAATTTTTAGGATTTCAGGACATGCTTTGACTTGTATGCACTCATCTTTAAAACGTTCCATAAAAGCGCTGGTTGATTCCCCCTGGCGCTGTCTTACTCTTGCTAGTTCCACAGGGTTTTTAGCGCACTTCTTTTGCTGGGTGAAGTTGTGGCGGAATGCTTTCCGTAGCTCCTCAAATCCACCAATGCTCCTACGTGGGAGTTTGCTGAACCATGTGCGCGCGTTTCCTACTAACGTGGAATTGAACATGTGGCACCACACAGGCTGTGGCCAATTTTCGATAGTTGCGGCTGATTCGAAAATCTTTAGGTGATCGTCCGGATCACCTGTTCCATCATATGTTTTCACGTTAGCGGGCATGCGCCTGCGTTTGTGGTCTGAGTAATCGCTGATGCGCCGTGTAAACGCATCGATTTTCTGGCGTCGCCATGCGAGAGATATATCTTCCTCCTCTTCTTCGCGATGTCTTCCTCTTGACTTCCAGTGTCCTGTTTCTTTATCCTCGTTGTCCGAGGAATCGCTGGAAGAAGAATAGTCTCTCTTTCGGCGCTTGCGCCTGCTCCTTTCGGAAGAGGAGCCTGAGGGATCTCTGCTTGGGGATCTCCTTCTCCCCAATCTGTCTTGGATCCGTCTACTTCCAGGTTTGGAAGATCCTTGGCTTGGCGAATGTTGAGGCCCTAATCGATCGTGTATTCCCCGACTGCCAAGTCTGGAATGGACATTGGTGCGCCTACCGCTGTCTCCAGAATTTTGTGAGTCAGATACCGCACCTAACCTATCATGGATAGTGGTACGTTCTGCACGTCTTCCTCGCGGGTGACGTGGTGGTGATGGTTCGCGTTCTGGACCAAAATTAAGTCGGGTTTGTAGGTCCGCACCTGCTCTTCTTGCAGCTTCTTCTTGCATGAGGGCGGTTAGGGTTTCATAATTTTGGGATACAAAGTTTCCCAAAGTTAGATTAGGTGCGTCCTCAGTTGTTGCAAGAACTTCTGCCTCAGTGTTTGGTATCCTGTTTCGGTCAGGCGCACCTGGAGGCACAGTGTTGTTCACTGCGGGTATAGCTTGATGAGGAGTAGTGAAGAGGGTGCGTTGGAGTTCCTCAACGCTGGGGACCTCTAAAGTAATCCTGGGTAGTTCTACCGCTGGGGGAGGTTGGGTTGTCCCTGCCTCGTGGTGACCAGGTGTGCTGGTTGTCCCAGCGACTTGTCTGGAGGTTGGATCTTGTTGATTCTTCCTCTGATGGTCACGTTTTTCTGACTGCGGAGTCCGCTGGCTCGAATTCTTGTTTTTCGTCATTCTAGTTCTTAGTAGGGTCCCACGGATGGCGCCACTTGTTGATACAAAAGTTGGGCGTACCTGGTTATTGGGCTTTGCTCTTATATCAATTCGTTTCTTAGTACTTCGTTACCTGCGCACTAAGAAAATAAACAACACCGTTAGGCTTATCGAGGGATTGTCTCCCCCGATTAGACTCCGGTGTGAGAGTAAATAATCGATTTGAGGTTCTCTTAAAGAGTTAGGGTTGTATATCGTACCTTTGAATGAGAGATGTCATTCCTTTTATAGGGGCTGAAACCGCGTAGGTTTCTTGCTCCTTACTCTTCGCACTCGTGGTGCTTATCGGGGTAAGGATATCTATTCCATGAATAGAAGATCCTTATCGCATGCCCGATTAGTTTGGTTGGGCTTTGGGCTTTGTTAGCCCAAGCCGTTATTATTATGGCCCGTCATTCGCTATGATAACTCACTCATGGTGGGCTTGGGCCGAGTAATGTTTATCATTTGGGCTCATGGCCCAAATATAGACTATACGTCATCAGAATCGTTTCCTCAAAATCAAATATTCCCAATCCCGAACGTATTCCATTTTACTTTCCAAAAATCCATTTCTCGTATCATCCTCATATTAGTTTGGAGTTTGACGTTTGGTATCCATGCGGGTGGAGGGTCGACACAACTCAAACCAAGAAGTCACAACGAAAAAGAACAAGATAACACTCTATAGGTCTAATATTAGCCCAATATATTAATTAAACAAACCATCGAAGTTTATCAAATCCGTCGATTTGATAATCCCCCATATTTATTTGCGTAAGATATCACTCTAAGATTATACCTAAAACCTAAGTCACATAGCATGTAGAGTACTATATGGTAAGTATCGAGGTTTAATAAATTCCATATATATATATATATATATATATATATATATATATATATATATATATATATATATATATATATATATATATATATATATATATATATATATATATATTGTCAAGCTTACAAAATTCGTCAATTTATCTAACTCCACGAGATATTTAGTAATTCATTATTTCTGTACATGTACCACAACCTATGGGCGTCGTAGGATACAATGCCCATTAATATATTCATTTTGTATAGCTAGATAGACCCTATTTAACCCGTCAATTAAATAAGTTACGTAGTTATAGAAAATAGATGTATTAATCGTCACATATCCGTGACAAACACGAAAGTCACAAAATAAAAATATAGTCCACTTGGACTCAAGTGACCACAACCCCGTATAGCTCGATAGTTTTCCTTGTTTATTAAAAGATATATTTTATTTAATAATTACCCAACGTAAAAGATTTCGTCGTTATTTATAGTTATTTATTTATAGTAACGCTCCCGACATTTATTACACTATTCTCATAGTATATTAATTATCGTCACGTTATTATAATATATTACTCGTGATCGTTTTATTTTTAATATACGCATTTATATATTTATATATATGTTTTTCACGTCTATATACTTATATAAACGGTTATATAACCAATAATATTATTACGAGTTTTATTATTAGCGTTTGATTATAAATATTTATCGAGTCATACGAAATGGTCACATGTCCGAGTCATCACTCTCGGCACATTTTCCAAGCCCAAAATAAAATAACCAATTCAAAGTCAAGCAACCCAACTCCGTCCAATCAATACCCAAATCACGTGCTACAACAATAAGGTCCGACTACGGTACCCGACTAACCTATCTCCGTCATCTAATTCGACCGTCTCACAATCGGTCGCCATATCACATTTCGTCAACACAACTCCACAATGTAAATCATGTTACCTTTTCCTTCTCGACTCCCAAGCAACGACAACAATATTACCAATGTCCAAAGTATTATACCTCATCAATAATAATAATACCAAAACAACAACAATGATAATAATCAACAAGGAGAAAAATAATAACAAATCACCAAATAAAGTCACCACTTAACTCAAGTCATCTGAGTCGACTACCAAATCAAAACTCCTAGTCGAGGGACTCACTTGGAGTCTCAGCTCACATGTGAACCACAAAGGTCATACCCGAGACCCTCATGGTCTCGGCTAGCTCATCCGATCTCAAAACCAAAACCAAATCGACCCCTAGGGTCACGGTATCACCACAACAACATCAATATCAAGCAAAAACCTTGGTCAAGAATTGGCCATGACCACGAGGTGCATCAATAACACCCTCGACAACAATCAAAACACAAACCAAGAATCATAACTCTACCAAGCTTCAAGAATAAGCAAGCCGAGAGCATAGAGCTCCCGGTTTCCGTTCGACCAACTCCAAAATCGAGAAACCCGGATACCAAACCATCAAAACATTTTATTTTACTTAAAACCCACTAGTATTTCGTGTTTTTTCCCATGAACCAAACGAATATCTTTAAATACATGACCCTTGGGTCACGTTTTTTCCAAAACGCGAGTGAAACTTGCCTCACCTTTGATTCCTAAGATCCAATAATTGTCAAACTTCAAAAACAAGAAGATGGTGATGATTCTTGGTGTTTAAACGAGGTGAAATTGGGGGTATAGGGGCGCGTGCGGTAGTAGATCGGAAAGGAAATGGGATAAAGAGTCGATTGGTGGTGGTGGCGTTGATGGTGGTGCGGCGGTGAGGCAACAGTGGGGGCGGCGGCTGATGGTGGTTAGGGTTTTGTGATGAGGAAGGTGATATATATTTTAGAGAGAGAGTAAAGATGAGGGTGTTGGTTTGTTGTGTGTTTTGTGCCAGGCAAATCCACAAGGACGATTTTTGTATCTTTAAATAATAATAATAATAATAATAATAATAATAATAATAATAATAATAATAATAATAGTGGTAGAGTGGGTGAGGTAACTAGGTGTAGATTACACGGACCAAACCCGAAACTCATTTAAAGTAAACCAACTCTCTCAAACCGAGCTCATTCCAAATATTCAAAATCTCATGATACGTTCCAGAAATATATAATAACCGAACCAAACATTTAAAATATATAAAATTTTGTTAGGTTATCCTAGTGCCGGAGTCAATGTACTGCCAAATAAATATTTCAACAATAAATCACCACGAATAATACCAAACCAAACCAATAATTAACAATCAATTTCCATAAATATCACAAAGTTTAAAACCGCGGTTCAACGTTTACAATTTCCATTACGAATAAACTTTTCAAATATTCCAAAAATCATTAAATTTAAAGTAATGCGGGTTTGTAAATTGTTTCCCTAAATTGCCAGTTGTCACATCCTCCCAGCCTCAGAAGAAACCCGTCCCGGGTTTCACTCGGAACAAACACTCTACGAAGTAAAAAGCTTCGGATATCTCTTTCGAAACTCATCCTCACGTTCCCACTTGAATTCCGGTCCATGCCGCGAATTCCAACGAACTTTGATGAGTGGAATACGACTTCGCTTGAGTCGTTTAATCTCTCGATCCAAAATCCCAATCGGCTCTTCCACAAAGTTCAAACTCTCATCCACACGAATATCCTTTATCGGTATAACCGGCGTTTCATCCGAAAGACACTTCTTCAAATTACTAACATGAAACACATCTTGACCTTTACTCAATTCCTGTGGTAGTTTCAACCTATAAGCCACGAGCCCAATTCTTTCCAAGATGAGAAACGGTCCAATGTAGCGAGGGTTGAGTTTCCCACGTTTCCCGAAACATATCACTCCTTTCCAAGGTGAGACTTTCAGCATCACTTTGTCTCCAACCTGGAATTCTAGGGGTTTACGTCTCTGATCGGCATAACTTTTCTGTCTATCACGAGCTGCTTGTAATCTATCACGAATTTGAGTCACTTTCTCAGTAGTCTCCAGAATAAGTCCGGGGCCTGTGAGTTGGCTATCTCCAACTTCAGCTCAACCAATAGGCGAACGACATTTACGGCCATATAAAGCTTCGAATGGTGCAGCTTTAAGACTTGTGTGGTAGCTATTGTTATAGGAGAATTCCGCAAGGGGTAAATACTTCTCCCAGTCTTTACCAAAGTCTATTATACATGCACGAAGCATATCCTCCAAAGTCTGAATAGTCCTCAACCTTTGACCGTCGGTTTGGGGATGATATGCAGTACTCATATCAAGTCTCGTCCCCAAGGCAGTTTGAAGTGATCGCCACAAAGCTGACGTGAAACGGCTGTCGCGATCAGAAATAATCGATATCGAAACTCCATGACGAGAAATAATTTCCTTCACATACAACTTCGCAAGTTTGTCGACACTATCATCTTCACTAATCGCCAGGAAATGAGCATACTTAGTCAATCGATCCACAATTACCCAGATAACGTCACAACCGCTAGCTGTCTTCGGTAATTTGGTGATAAAGTCCATCGTAATCCGCTCCCACTTCCAAACCGGGAGTTCTGGCTGCGTCAATAATCCTTACGGTCTTTGATGTTCGGCCTTAACCTTAGAGCATGTCAAGCACTTACTAACGTACAATGCTATATCTGCCTTCATATTTGGCCACCAATATAACTTCTTCAGATCCTGGTACATCTTGTCAGACCCAGGATGAATAGAGTACCTTGACTTATGCGAATCATGCATAATCAACTCTCGAATTCCTCCATACAATGGTACCCAACTTCGGTCTCCAAAACACAATACTCCATCAGAACGCTTAACAAATCCTTTCTCATTTTCAGCCATCCCAAATATGTTCTCAGCAGGTCAGTTTTCTGCTTTCAACGCTTCAGTTTGAGCTTCTAATATTTGAGACGGTAACGGCGATACGATGGTCATTCCCAATGACCTAACTCGTAACAGTGGTATTCTCTCATTTCGACTAAGAGCATCAGCAACGACGTTTGCTTTACCGGGATGATAGCGAATTTCACAATCATAATCGCTTAGCAACTCAATCCAACGTCGCTGTCTCATGTTGAGCTTTTTTTGATTCAAGATGTGTTGTAGGCTTTTGTGATCAGTGAACACAACACACTTGGTTCCATACAAGTAATGTCTCCATATCCTTAAGGCAAAAACCACAGCACCTAACTCCAAATCATGGGTGGTGTAGTTCTTCTCGTGCTTCTTGAGCTGTCGGGAAGCATAAGCTATTACCTTCTCTCGTTGCATCAACACAGCTCCCAAACCTTTTTGCGAAGCTTCACAATAGACGACAAAGTCCTCATTACCTTCAGGTAACGCTAAGATATGAGCACTACACAACATCTCCTTAAGTAATTGAAATGCTTCCTCTTCCTTATCTCCCCATTCGTATTTAACACTCTTTTGAGTCAATTTGGTCAACGGTTTTGCTATCTTCGAAAATCCCTCAATGAATCTTCGGTAATAACCGGCTAAACCCAAAAATTGACGAACTTCTGTTGGGGTTGTTGGTGCAGCCCAATCTTTGATCGCTTCAATCTTAGCAGGATCTACTTGAACTCCTTGTCTATCAATCACATGACCCAGAAATTGTACCGTCGGAATCCAAAATTCACATTTAGAGAACTCGGCATACATCTTCTCTTTCCTGAGCAATTCTAAGATAAGCCTTAGATGCTCCTCATGCTCCTTTTCATTCTTCGAATAAATTAGAATGTCGTCAATGAACACAATCACAAACTTATCTAAGTAAGGCTTACACACCCGATTCATGAGATCCATGAATACCGCCGGTGCGTTAGTCAACCCAAATGGCATCACTTGGAATTCGTAATGTCCGTAACGGGTCCTGAAAGCCGCTTTCAGAATATCTTCCTCACGAACTCTAAGCTGATGATATCCCGATCTCAGATCGATCTTCGAATACACACTTGATCCTTGAAGCTGATCGAACAAGTCGTCAATCCTCGGTAACGGGTATCTATTCTTCACCGTTAACTTGTTCAGCTCTTGATAATCAATACACATACGAAATGATCCATCCTTCTTCTTCACAAATAAAACTGGGGCTCCCCAAGGTGAAGAACTTGGTCTTATAAATCCTTTTTCGGCTAACTCCGCTAATTGTTTCGACAACTCTTCCAGTTCAGTGGGTGCAAGTCGATAAGGTGCCCGTGCCACGGGTGCAACACCAAGTATCAACTCAATCTGAAACTTCACTTGTCTAGTAGGCGGGATTCCCGGCAAGCTATCGGGAAATACATCGGGAAGATCATGAACTATAGACACATCTCCAATGCATCTTTCCTTCTTCTCCTTCCCTCATTTCTCAGAGATTTGAGCTAAGAAAAGGCATCCTTTTTCCATTAGCTTCGGTAACTTAGTGCAAGAAATGACCGCTAGTCTAGATGGGCTCCTCAAACCTTTTCGATCTCCTTGTATATTTAGAATCTCCCCGCCGTAAGGCACATGCACGATCTTCTCATCGCAAAGTATATGAGCACGGTACTTCGACAACCAATCCATACCAATAATGACATCGAAACTTCCTAACATGACGGGTAGAAGATCTATGTTGAAAGGATGATTCAAGAAATTTAATGTGCAACCGCGAATGATAGTCTTAATCCTTTCTATGTTCCCATTAGCTAACTCTACATCATAACCAATTCCTAAGGCCATCGGGGGTTTCTCTAGTAAGGGTGCAAAAGTAGTGGACACAAAACTCCTATCGGCACCAGTATCAAATAGTATGGAAGCATAACGATGATTGAGAAGGAATGTACCAGTAACGACGTTCGGATCTTCTCCTCTCTCGTTTCCAAGTGCATACACTCTCCCATGAGCAGCTCCTGCTTCCACACGTTGGTCCTCATTGCCTTGACGTCCACGGTTTCCTACAGCTCCACGGTTTCCATGATTGTACCCATTACCACCCAATCCTTGATTTCCTCGGTTCCACGATTCCCTACACTCATTCCTATAGTGTCCCTTCTTTCCACATCCATAACAAGTAACATTTGCCTTACTCATAGCTTCAGGAGTAGCTTGAACCATAGCAAGTGGTCGAGCTCTACAGTCCTTAGCTATGTGTCCCACCTTTGAGCAATTCTTACACACCACATTACATCGTCCAGAATGATTCTTGTAACATCAGCCACACTTGGGCGTATCTCCATTGTAATTCTTCTTATCTCCATCTCCCATAGCATAAGCTCTAGTAGTTGCATGTCGTTTGTTTCGGTGATCATTACCCTTAGAGTGATTATCCCTCTTCCTCTTTCCATTCTTGTATTTCTCAGCTTCTTCCAATACCAACGAGTCCATCAATTGTTGAGCAATCGTGATAGCCTCATGAATATTTGCAGGCTTAGCAGAAATCACATCGTTCCTAGTAGCTACCGGCAACCCATCGGTATACCGCTCAATCCTTTGAGTCTCAGTCCTAACCATATCAGGGCAAAGCAAGGCTAACTCTCGGTAGCGGCGATTGTAAGTTGCCATATCGGTACCTTTCACCTTGTGATTCCAGAACTCAATCTCCAGCTTCTTAACCTTATTCCTTGGGCAGTAAGTCTGATTAGCAAAGACTTAAATTTGCTACCAAGTCATAGCATAAGCCACATCACTCCCAACCGAATTTCGGTAATTGTTCCACCAAGTTAAAGCTTCATCCTTAAAGTTAAAAGAAGCAAACTTTACTTTCGCATTCTCAGCACAGTTGCTGACATTGAACACTGACTCAGTCTTCTCTATCCACCTGACCAAGTAGACCACTCCTTCTGTCCCACCAAACTCCATGGGTCCACAAATTCGAAACTCCTTGTAGTTACATCCATTAGCATGAACAGGTGGAAATGTTCTGGCAGAATTGTTGGAATGATTTGACTCAGCTAGTAACTCAGCAACTCGTTGCTCCACAAGTTGATTGATCATTGCTTGATCCACAGTAGGTGCATTAGGTGGAACATGATCATTGTCTCCCTGAACATCAACATTTTGATTCCTGGTGTTGCGGTTAGTAGTGTCCAGGTTATCAGGAGTAGGGGTTTCAACATTTCGAGAAGGACGGGGTCCTCGGCGACCAGGGGTAGTCACTGCAGGACCAGTTCTGGTAGCTCTAACAGGGTTTCGTCGTGGGGCCATTGATCTGAAACATCATACAAGGTTCGTAAGTCTCCGATAGAACTTATCATATGCTCAACAAGAATTAAATCAATGAAGCCAAGTCATGGAAAGAATATCAGCAATACACCACAAGACATCAATAAGGCAAATAGGAACTCAATTTCCATAATATCCAAAAGTCACATAATATCATATAATAATAACCATCATCCATACCGAAAAACACAAAAGATACTAATCGTTCCAAACGAGAAGAATAATCAACAGAAAATACATCAAAATATGATAACTAGCTTTTCTAACCGAACACTCCTCGGTGTAGAAAGCAACAAGACAACATAACCCAACTATCTAGCCATGATGCTGTAGGCTCCTCAACTCCTATCTTAAACCATCTAGCTCTCTCCACAATGATCCTAACTCCACACTATGGGTGTCGCTATCTCTCTTGAGGTCTGCTACCTCCTTCTCTAGCTCGGTGTTTCTCTGCCACAACTTGCGATCGGCCTCGCGAGCTGTGATGAAACCTCGCTGCAAGCTCTCAATATGCTCATGAATCTCCATCATGCCTCTCCTCATCTCAGTAACTCTCCTCTCAGTCGTAACCATGTTAATCCTCAACTCTCCAATGAACTCAACGGTCACTCTATCAATCCACTCAGACATACGTGTAACCCTCTCACCTAAAGCAGTAATCTGAGCCTACATCCTACCAGTCTCACCCAACTCTGCATGCTCAGCAGAAACCTCAGATGGTGCATCCGACTCGACGGGACTACCAGGTGGCAACTCAAACAAGAATGGGTGATCAGGTGAAACAGGCTCTAATGGATGTATCGGGGAATCAGGCTCCTCAGCCTCAACTGGCTGTGCTAGCAAACCATCATCATCAGGCATCTCCTCCTCCTGAGGATCATCCTCCTCCTCAGGGTCATCATCACCCTGCTCAGCCTCCTGAGGGTCATCAGCCTCATCCTCACCCTCGTACTCCTCCTCCTCCTCATCAGAAGAGTACTCCATAAATCGTCGTCTCATAACAGGTGAACCATGTGGTGATGGGGTGGGTGATCTAGGATGACGACGCAATGATGTAGGTGGTGCATCTGACAGGAGAGTGTGAGCATCAAAGTGTAAAGGTGGTGAAGCAGGGCGTACCGACATACGTGCCATAGCTCGATGGGCAAAACGTGGAGCCACACGAGCTAAAGCCTGATGAAGAGTAAGCTGTCTCGAAACACCAGGGAGCCCTAAGGAAGATGAGGGTCCCTGCGTAGTAGGTGCAGCAGGCGGTGCAGAAAAAGAAGCTGTCGGTAACGTAGTAGCTGAATGCATGGCAATCCTGTAAGGATCATCAGGAGCCATGGTGATCTGTGCTGGGCGTACAGGTGCAGTAAGAATATCCTCAACAACGTCGAACGTACAGGAGGCCATAGTCTGTGACAACGGCGTAGGGTAGGTGTAAGTGTTTCAAAACAACTAAACCGCGAACTCAAAATACCGTATCAAACCATCATAAAAATTCCAATCATATAGTTCAAGAAAGATTTTAAAATATCGCATTACTAAAACATTTATAAAAACAATTAAGCCATATAATTCCTCGAAACGCCATCATATCACTTAATCAATAAATCCCAAATCCTCAAATCGTATCAAAAATCTCATATCTACTAATCATCTCAATATACCTTAATATAAACAATGATGCTCCGGCTTGGCGGGTTGGCGGGCATTGATCGAGGATCGTTTTCTATAAAAATCGGTTATAGTTTAGGTGTCTATTTACATAGTTCTCTATAACCTTGGCTTTGATACCAATCTGTAACACCCCCAAAATTTGGTACAGCGGAAGACTCAACAAGCTTTCGGGGTGCTACGGGGATTGGTATCTAACACAGGACATAAAGAACGAGATAAAGTAAACATAAGAAAAACACAACCAAAACGGGGTTTTAAAGTTTACATTTATCCCAAATTCATCCAAAGTTAGGCCCTGTTGGGAATTCTGCTAAGTAAGAATTCTGCTGAAGGTTACTGCTAAAGGTTACTGCTGAAGAGCTGGTTCCTGCTGAAGCAGTGTATCTGCTAAAGACTAGTTTCAGCATTATTAGTTTCTGCGGATATAGTATTTTCGTATTTCCGTATTTTATGTATTATAGTTTGGATATGCATGAGTTTATTTAGGAAGTGATAATGCATATCTTTTAGAAGTTTTAGAATATACGTTTCTTGAGAAACGGTTGAGGGTTCCTTGTGTATAAAAGGAACACACGACTATGTATTGATTAACGTTTTAGAAAACACTTTCATTATTATTAAAAGATCCATAGAGGATCAAAAGTTCTTAGTATTAAACTTGTGTTTGTTTCCACTTTAAAATACAAGTTACAGAGATTGTCTATTAGTGTGTTATTGATTATATTAACATATCTAACGATTCTAGAGTGCTCAAGAAGATCTATCAAGGTCTTATAGTTCAACAAGTGGTATCAGAGCCTCGAGAGAGTCTCTGTTATACTGAGAAACACAAATCTTACACCTTAAGAATCCAAACAAATCAAGAAGCATGCCTGGATCTGATGATGAAGTTGATACAACCCAAAACCTTAACACCACTTCTCTTCAACAACTCAACCTCTCCAACAGTAATGCTAAATTTCCATACTTGAAGAATGCTGAAGACTATGATTTGTGGTCCATGAAGATGCAGAACTGGATCACAAATATAGATTGGAATCTTTGGGAGATTGTTCGAAAGGGAAACAGCCTGAAAAAGCATGTTAAAGATGCTGATGGGGTAGTTACAATTGTAGGCCCCAAAACTGCTGAAGAGGTTCTAGCCGTACAAAGGGAGAATAAAATAAGAACAATTTTGCTCCAAGCTATACCAGATGACCACATGGGTGACTTCCACTTCATGGAGGATGCCAAGGATATTTGGATGGCAATTAAGGCTAGATTTGGTGGGAATGAGGAATCAAGAAGATTGAAGAAGTCTATGTTGAAGCAGCAGTTTCAAGAGTTTCAGATATCTGAGGAAGAAGGCATTCACAAAGGCTATGACAGGTTCCACAAGATTTTAAGTCAACTTAATCAGCTGAAGGCTAGACCAGACAATGAGGACTGTAATGCTAAATTTCTGAGATCTTTGCCACCATCTTGGTTGCAAGTCTGTATTGCTCTCAAGACCAAGGGTGGGTTGGACATGATGTCCTTTGATGACCTCTAAAACAGGCTTAAATCACTTGAACCTGATGTTAGAAGTCCCATTCGTCCATCCACTCACTCAGCATTTGTTGGCACCACTACAAAACCTGTGCATCATGCCTCAAGCTCTTATTCATCAGGAGCATCTTCTCAAACCCAAACTCAATCTGCTCCTAAATCAAAATCCAGTATTATAATGGATGACATTGTTTATTCATTTGTGGCTGAATATGAACATCAGCAGTTTCTTGCTTATGAGGATTTTGAACAGGTAGATCCTTTGGAGATGGAGGAGATGCACTTGAAATGGCAGCTTGCAATGATCTCTATGAACATTAAGAGGTTAGAAACCAAGTCTGGAAGGGAGTTTGGTTTTAATGGAAGAGAGGCAGCAAGGTTTGACAGAAGGAAGGTTAAATGCTACACTTGTGGCCAAGTGGGACATTTTTCAAGAGAATGCAAGGAGAGGAAGTTTGGTGATGAAGTTAGATATGGATCATATCCATTGGAATCAGGGACTCCTAAGGCTGCACCTTCAAAGGCTATGGTGACTCTTGATCACCAGATTGATTGGGCTGAACATGAACCTGCTGGAGAGGAAGCTTCTACTTCTACACAAGTGAATCTGGTGGCATACTCACCTTTAGAGGACAAGAAGGAGCAAGTCTCCTTGATGGGAATCTCTCAAGTACACAATTGTGTGTTTGGATGTAGTGTAAGAT
Source organism: Artemisia argyi (assembly GCA_030686995.1). Classification (NCBI taxonomy): domain Eukaryota; kingdom Viridiplantae; phylum Streptophyta; class Magnoliopsida; order Asterales; family Asteraceae; genus Artemisia; species Artemisia argyi. The sequence continues at coordinate 181,424,777 of CM060705.1, forward strand.
ACAATGAGCTTAAACAAGATTATGATGAATTGAAACCAAAGTACAATGAGTGTTATATTGAAGTAGAATCCTATAAAATGGCTTTAAAAACTTTAGAGAAACAAAAGGGTTGGTTTCAAAAGAATCAAGTTAAATATAATGAAAAGATAAGAGTTCTAGAAAGTGATTTAGAAATTGCTAAGATAGACTTAAGACGTATTGAAAAAGAGAAATTTGATTTAGAAAAGGAAAAACAAAAACTACAAGCTAAGTTAGATAAAGAGATAGCTGGTCGTATGAAATGGCAGGAAGGAGCATCTAATTTGAGTAAATTGATTGATGGTCGCCAATCTGTTAGGTCTAGAAAAGCATTAGGATATGAGAAATATATAGTTCCTGAAGAGTTAACATATCCTGATATGTCTAGTGTTTTTGACCCTGAACCAGCCTTAGCATATCAAACACCTATTAAATTTGTTAAGGAAGGGGGAATGAATGTTGTCCCTGGACCTATAAGAGGGGAACATATGCCTATAGACCTGTCCATACCTAGTGACTTTGATGGAGCACACCATCTCTATGGCAAAAAGTCAACTGACTTGCCAGACCCTATTATTAAATCTACTGACTTTGTCTCTTGTTATGACAGTGACAAGTCTTCTGATGAAGGGTCTACCTCATTTGCCAGCTGTGATTCAAGTGAGAAGTCTGACCTGCCCAAGACCACTCCCAAGACCACACCAAAGACATCACCCAAGTCTCCCCACAAGCCTTCTAAAGTTACTGCTAATCACAAGACTGTTTCTTCTGAAGACTTGTTTTTTAATTCTTTGCAAAACAATATTTCTAGTTCTGTTAAAAACAATTCTGTTAATCATTGTGGTTTGAATGCTTTTTCATGTTATGGAACTTCCTTTAGTTTGAATAAATCTTCTAAGAAGAAGAAATTTTTTGTGTGTGGAAGTAAATCTCATTTGATTAAGGATTGTACCATTCATGAGCAAAGAATGGGTGTATGTTTTAGTCAAAGGAAACCTAGGCAAATGTGGAAGAATGTTAGTGAAATACCCTCTTTTGTTCCACATCAGCAGAAATCCAATTCTGCTGAACCACATTCTTCATGGAGAAGAACCAGTACTAGACCATATGTTCGACCCACTAGTTCTTTCTTTTCTAATGGTTATTGGCCTAATCACTTTGACTCAATGTATTATGGTGGTGGGTATTGGAATACTGCTGTGAAGCCCTCAGCAGGTTGTTCTTGGACAAAGAAGGGACCTAATTTGCATTACAGGCCCAAGAACAATGGTGGATCTAAAACATCTACATGGCCTATCACTAATGATCCACAAGGCAAGCTCAAGTCAGCAATGACTTGAGTCTCCAATGTGTACTAACTTTTGTATATTTTTTGTTGTTATTGTAGGATCATCCATTGAAAAGTACTGAAGTAGGTATAGTTGATAGTGGTTGTTCTAGAAGTATGTCAGGGAACAAGGACAAGATGCATGACTTTGTGCCCATAGAAGGAGGAGGCAGTGTAACCTTTGGTGGTGGAGAGGGCAAAATTACTGGGAAATGAACCATTAAGACACCTTTGTTAGACTTTGAGAATGTTTATTATGTGAAGGAACTGGAGCATTTTAATCTATTCTCTGTATCACAAATTTGTGACACTAAGAATAAGGTTTTCTTCTCTGAAGATGAGTGTCTTGTACTCTCCAAGGACTTCAAACTTCCAGAAGACACAACTGTTTTGCTGAGAGTTCCTAGAACCTTCAACTTGTACACATTCAATCTGAATGATGTCAAGCCAGAAGGTGATCTAACATGTTTGGTGGCCAAAGCTTCCCAGGATGAATCTACCAAGTGGCATAGAAGAATGGCTCATGTGAATTACAAGACTATCAACAAGTTATCTAAACTTGGTCTTGTTCAGGGTCTTCCTTCTAAACTCTTCACCAATGAACACAATTGTATTGCTCGCAACAAGGGAAAGCAACACAGAGCCTCTTACAAAGCCATCAAAGCTGTGAGCACCATTTCAGAACCTCTTCAGTTGCTACACATGGATCTCTTTGGTCCAACTCCTATCTGAAGTATTGATCATAAGTACTTCTGCCTGGTTATCACAAATGATTTTAGCAGGTTTTGCTGGGTATTCTTTCTAAAAACTAAAGATGAAACAACTCCTATTTTGAAAGAATTCATCACTTTATAAACCAGCTTAATAAAAAGGTTAAAGGGATTAGGTGTGACAATGGGACAGAATTCAAAAATGTTGTTTTCATAGAATTCTGTAAGTCTAAAGGGATTAGAAGGGACTATAGTACTCCAAGGACCCCACAACAAAATGAGGTTGCTGAAAGGAAAAATAGAACCCTCATTGAGGCAGTAAGATCAATGCTTGCAGACTCCAAATTACCCACTATGTTTTGGACTGAAGCAGTAAGTACTGCTTGCTATGTCTTGAACAGGGTATCCATCACTAGACAACATGTCAAGACACCTTATGAACTTCTCACTGGGAAAGTTCCAGACATACATTACCTTAAGCCTTTTGGATGCAAAGTGACCATTTTAAATACTGCTGATGTACTGGGTAAGTTTGATGGGAAAGCTGATGAGGGATATGTTGTAGGATATTCAGCTCATAGCAAGGCCTATAGGGTTTATAATATGAATGCCAAAAGGATAGAGGAGACCCTTAACCTAAGATTTCTTGAAGATCAGCCTAATACTCAGGGACAAGGTCATTCTTGGTATTTTGACCTAGATTATTTGACTGACTACTTGGGTTATACTAGACATGCTTCTAATCCTCATGCAGGTACCAAAGATCCAAATTCTAACCCTGCAGGTTCCATGGATGATGACTCAGAATGTGAATCTGAGCCAGATGAACATACCATTGTTGTACCATCTTTTCTACCTAACCATTTTGTAGGTAATCATTCTGCTGCTGCACAAGATGATGAGTCACATTATGCAGAGGATCTTGCAAGACTGAAGAAGCAAGAACATGCTGCTACAAAGGAAGGTAAAAAACTCAATGACAAGGTTTCACAAGAGGCTGAAGCAATCCTACATCAATCAGCACAAGCAGTCAGTGGAAACCAGGATGCTGCTGACAATTCTACTGAAGGAACACCTATTCCCACTGACAAGTTCAAAGCTGCTGATACTAATGAAGTCCACTCTCTCATTTCTACTGAAGTGTCTACAGACTTTGAGAAGCCCTTTACAAGATTTCCAAGTCCTTCTGATCTTGGAAATTATCAGCCCAAGCCTGGCCTGTTTCACTTAGCTTCTTATGATACTGAGTTTGGGTCTACAGTCAACAATCTTGATGCCACAATTGATATTAACCCTATAGCAACAAAAAGGATTCATAATGCTCATCCCCTATCAAAGATTATTGGAGATCCTAAAGCACCTGTTAGAACTAGAAGCACTGTAAAGAATACAAAATATGGTGAAGTTGCTTTCATTTCTTATGTCTACAATCAAAAGACGGACAATCACACAGACTTCAAACACTGTCTGTTTGCATGCTTTCTTTCTCAGATTGAGCCAACTAGTGTTCCTCAAGCACTGGCTGATTCAAGCTGGCTTGAAGCAATGCAAGAAGAGATGCTGCAATTTAAGAATCAGCAGGTTTGGATTTTGGTTCCTCTCCCTGATGGTAAATATGCCATTGGGACAAAATGGATTTTGAAGAATAAAAGAGATGCAAGGGGAATTGTGGTAAAGAACAAAGCTAGATTAGTGGCTCAAGGGTTTAGACAAGAGGAAGGCATTGACTATGATGAAGTCTTTGCACCAGTGGCCAGAATTGAAGCAATTAGGATATTTTTGGCCTATGCCTCTTATATGGGCTTTATGGTTTATCTGATGAATGTTAAAGGTGCTTTCTTATATGGTGAGATTGAAGAGGAGGTTTATGTGACTCAACCCAAGGGATTTGAAGACCCTGATCATCCAGAGTATGTGTACAAGGTTGTCAAAGCTCTCTATGGACTTCATCAAGCTCTCAGAGCTTGGTATGCTAGACTTTCCATATTTCTGCTGAAGCATGGCTACAGAAGAGGTGCCATTGACAAGACTCTATTCCTCAAGAAAGATTCTAGGGATATTATTCTTGTGCAGGTGTATGTGGATGATATTATCTTTGGTTCCACCAAAGAAGCATGGTGTAGAGAGTTTGAGGATCTGATGAAGGGAGAATTTCAAATGAGTGCCATGGGAGAACTCACTTTCTTTTTAGGTTTACAGGTTCAGCAGAAACCTGATGATATTTTCATTCATCAGGAGAAGTATGTAAAGGATATGTTGTCCAAGTTTGATATGGAGAATATCAGGACTGCCACTACTCCCTATGAGGCTCCCAAACCAAAGAATAATATTGATCCTGATCTCCCTATGAATGTTCACTTATACAGGTCAATGATTGGTTCTTTGATGTATTTGACTGCCTCTAGACCTGATATTACATTTGCTGTGAGTGCATGTTCAAGGCACCAAGTCACTCCACTTACCTCTCATTTGAATGCTGTCAAAAAGATTTTTAAGTACCTAAAAGGCCAACCCAAATTAGGTCTTTGGTATCCCAAAGAGTCTCCATTTTAGCTAGCAGCTTATAGTGATAGTGACTATGCTGGTGCCAATATGGATAGAAGATCCACAACTGGAGGTTGCCAATTCCTTGGAAGGAGACTGATTTCTTGGCAATGCAAGAAACAGACCATTGTTGCTACCTCTACTACTGAAGTAGAGTATGTTGTTCCTGCCAATTGTTGTGGACAGGTTCTATGGATTCAGAATCAATTGCTGGATTATGGGTATAACTTTATGAATACTACCATTTTCGTTGACAATCAAAGTACAATTTGCATTGTTAAAAATCCAGTTTTTCATAATAGAACCAAACATATTGAAATCAGACACCACTTTATCAGGGATGCTTATGAGAAACATTTAATTAAAGTGGTCAAAATCCACACAGATGAGAATGTGGCAGATTTGTTAACCAAAGCATTTGATGGACCAAGGTTTCAATATTTGGTGGTCCATAATAACCCTTAAATGCAAAGTTTAAGGGGAGGCATAAGCCTCAGGGGAGGATTGTGAGTTTAAACTTTGTAAATTTGTATACTTTTTGAGTTTTTAACACTAACCCACGTTTTTAACACAAACCCACTAATGTTTTTGCAAGTTTGTTTGGTGTATTTGCAAGTTTTATGTCTGTTTTGCAGATGTTCTGAGATTGTAAGTTGTATGTTAAAGTCACCAAGAGCTGAATTCAAGGGAATGTGGTCAAGTATGCTGAACATGGTTTCTTCTGATTAGTTGATTATGCTGAAGGTCTTACAAAATTGATTAATAAAGAAGATCTTTTCATTCATTCAAAGAAACAAGTTACAACTTACATTCAAAGTTCCAACTGGATTACAAAGACCATTCCTAAACATTTGCCTAATTGAGTAATACTAGCTTCTATCACTTATTACAAAATACTTGAGGCTATGACAAGTACAATGATGAAGCTGAAGATGAAAATGGAAAAAGAAAAGAAGGAAGACTGTGAAGATGCTCAAGTACCAAAGTCAAGAAAATACTCAAGAACTTTGGTCCATGGCAACATTCCTCAATCATCTACTTCAGCTTCTCCTTTCCCTTATGTACAATCTCTGCCTTCTTGCTCTGTCCAATATGTTCTTGATGAGAAAAACCAGGTCCTGGAGCAAGAAGATCCAACACCAAATTTTGTGATGTTGGTAGAGATGGATCTCTCTTACTTGACCTTGGTTGGGATCTCTCTGGTGTGGAATGAGGAAGAAAAGCTGGATCTTCATTTTCCTCCTCTGAAGAGTCTTCATCAGAGGTACAGATAAAGGGAGAGACAAGTTCTCTCTCAGCAAGAATGGAAACATGGCTAGGTTCACCCCTTTTATGTGCATTCCATCGTCTTTCATGTGCTTCCCATCGTCTCTCCATTTCTTTTTCATAGTCAGAATCATCAAGCTCCCAAGGATATGGTGGTAAATCTTCTTCTGATGATGAAGAAGAGGAATTTTGATCTGAAGTTTCTGGGTTTGATGACATGGTTTTGGTGATGAATTGGGTTTTAATTGGGAAATTAGGGTTGAGAGATGATTTGGGGCTAATTGATGTCTGAGAAGTGAGATTTGGGGTGATTAAATAAGCCAAGTTTAGGCGTTATGATAATTAATTCGAGTTGGGTGGCACAGTGAAATCAATATATTTACCAAAGATATTTTTACATTTGCTTGGTTTCTGCTGATGTTGACTATACCTCAGCAGATTTGACTTTCATTTCTGCTGAAGGGTAATTTTGAAATTGGAAGTTTTTGAATTACACGTCAGACTCGGTCAATAATTAGTTCCGATAATTTTGACCACGATTGGGGAAATTCCTAATATAACCCACTTCGCATATCTCTTCCTAAACAAAATTATTCGCTTATCACTCCACTTAAACCCATTATTCTCTATGTAATTCATAACCGTCTCACGCAAGTTTATTCCAATGGCACAACTTGAATTGAAAGGAGATCATAACAAGTACGCTATTCTGAAAAAGGCTAAGGGACATGAAGAATTTGATTTAATGGTGGAGTTTCTTCAAAGGTCAAAGATTCATTATGCTTTGACACATAGTCCCAATCTGATTTGTGAATCAATGGTGAAGCAATTTTGGGCATCTGCTGCAAAGAGATCTGACACAGAGATTGTAGCTGAAATTGATGGTGTAGAGTATGTGGTGACAGAAGATTTGATTAGGACAAAGCTTCAGTTGGATGATGAGAATGGTGTGTATCACTCCAACACTGCAGAGATTCTTGCTGGGCTAAGGGAAGCTGGATATCAAAGTACTGATACATCTAAGTGGCATAAGAATCAATTTTGTCCTAAGTGGAGGTATTTGGTGCATTTGCTGCTCCAATGTATAAGCAACAAGTGTGGTGGATGGAACCAATTCTCTCTGCAATTGGGTTGTGGTATTGTTTGTCTTTCTAAGGGTCTAACTTATAATTTTTCTAAGTTTATTTTTGATAATATGCTGGAAAATATTGATAAACAACAGCATAAGTTTTTAATGTACCCTAGGTTCTTACAAATAATTTTAGACATAACCACTGAAGATAGAACCCATGTGCCTATTAAAAGTCTTGGTTCTAAGTTGTTTGCCTCAATGAAAACAAATTATACTGGGGAACATCATCCTATGTTAGAAGCTATGTTGCCACAGGGCAATGATAATGTAGTTGAGGGTGATGATGCTGGTAATGTGCCTACTCATAATGCTGCTGATGATGGTAATCCATCATCTTCTGGTGTTGCTGCTGATGGTAATCCTTCAGTGGTAATTGAGGAAGAGCCAGCTGCAACTGCTGAACCATTACCTATTTCTACTGACCTACCACCACCTACCTCTGTACATATGTCACCTAGTCCTACCATTTCACCATCTCAGGATGCTCCAGTTGAGCAAATTCATGAGTTTGAAGATACATTTCATCCTCTTGAGCCTGAGTTCACTAGACTACCTACACCCAGCCCTATGAGAGAGCCAATTGATGAAGGCTTTCCTAATGTTGTACATGGTCTGTTTCTCCTGCTGGGTTCAATGAAGCTCCTCTTACCACTGAGCAATCAGCTGATAGAGCAGAGGACCCAATTACTCTTACTTTTGTATATGATTCACTTTGCAGGTACATGAAAATGACTGATGATCTCCAAAAAGAGCTTGCTGATACCAAGACTACTCTTGGTAATGAAATTGAAAGGCTGAAAAGTAAGGTTCAAGATTTGGAGGCACAGCTGAATCAGCAAAAGCAAAGTAAGGATGGACTGGATTCTACTGAAGTGCCTCAGGAGGCAAATTTGGATTCTCTTGAAATTCTAGCTGAAGTTGCTAGACAGTCTCATGTTGTTCCTCCTAAAGCTGCTGAAGTACATTCATCTAAGCCACCAATTCAATTCAGCAGAAGAAGAAGTAGAAGACGATATTTGGCAAAGAAAGCTGCTGAATCTTCTAAAGTGTCTAGTGGTGATGATGATGTACTAATGGCTGAAGCTACTAATCTTCTTCAGAAGAAACAATCACCAAGTATTATTGCTGCTGACATTTCTGCTGATAAAGCTCATGCATCAGGAGATACATTCTTTGTAGCAGGGAAAGAGTATTTGAATTCCCCTGTTCATAATCAGCAAGTTTCTCCTGATGACATCATTGAAATCCTCAAGCCTCAAGGATCTACTGATAGAGATGTTCAAGAATTAAATGATGATCCTATGGAAGATTTGGAAGTTCCTCATGATGATGTTGCTGAAGGAACTAAGGTGGCTGAGGATGAGCTTGTTACAGCTGAAGACAGAGCTGCACAAGAAAAACTCTTCAAAGACTGGGAAGATTATAAGAAGAGTTCTGACATGGCTGAGGAACAGCAAGCCAAGTTTGATGCAACATATCAGTCTGCCACCCAAAGATATGTTTCTACTTTGCCTATTGAAAGGCAAAGAGAATTAGATGCTGCTGTTCAAGAATTTGATGAGTCAGATTGGCAGCATATTGGACAACAAGTGCTTGCTACTCCTGATTTAGCTACAGACATTCTTGGTAAAAGGGTGGAGAAGCAGGACTGGGCTTCTGAAATTGTGAAAGTGCTGAAGTTGAGGAAGAAAGTAGCAGATGAGTTAAAAGCCAAAGCTAAAAGAGATAAACCTATGACTCAAGCACAGCATAGGGATTATATGAGAACATATGTGAAAAGTCAAAGCAGTTCATTATATAATACTGTTTGGACTAAGAAACAAGTGTGGGCACTTCCATTTGACAAATTGGTTCAGATGTACAACAGGATCAAGGCTAGAAATGACAAAGCTGGAATGGGTGCTTCTAAGAATATTCCTAATGTGGATATTCCTGTTGCTGCTGAAAAGGTATCTTTACCTGATACTTCTGCTGATGTACCACATGTTGCTACTTCATCTTATGTGGATAAAGGCAAAGCTCAAGTGATAGCAGAAGATCCTCCATCTAGAAAGAGAACCAGGAGACAACTGGAGGAGGAAAGATTGGGTGAAGAGGCTGCTAAAAGGTTAAATGAAGAACAAAAAGCTGAACTTGCAAGATTTCATGAGCTTAAGGTAAGAGAAGCTGAACTTCAAGAAGCTAGAGCCAAACAGATGAGGAAGGCTATGGATGAACAATATGCATCTGCTGCACTTGAATCTTCTCAGGATTCTACTGATGAACAATTGGATACTCCATCAGTGGAAACTGATGCTGCAGAAGGTGTATCTGCTGAAGCTGAAGTTCCTGATGCATCTTCTCTACCTCATGCTACTATTTATGTTCCTGGAAGAAGAGCAAAGAGAATGGCTAGAGTCAGAACTTCACATTCCACACAAAGCTTAATAAATGTGAATGCTTCTGATGATTCATTTATAAGGGAAGGATCCCCTGATGATTGGCCTGAGGCAACTAGAGATATTTTGGTTCACTGGGAGTTAACTGAGAATGGCCAGTTTAATACCACTTATAGATTGGATAAAACTTCTGTGTCCTTTACATTTCTTCAAGAGATTCTACATCTTGTTGATCATCAGGATTTGGTCACTCTGAATGAGTTGGTTCACAACTATTATGCAAATCATACTCCTACAGGGTCTGGATTGTATTTATTGGGTGATCTTAGAGTGTTGTTTGATTCTTCTACTCCCACTGGTGTTAGCTATGACATATGGAAAAACAATCAGAGATGGAAAGTTCAAAGTTGGAAGTTCTATCCTATGCCTTATGTACATGTGTTGGAAACTACAACAGGTTTAAGGCTTATTATGGATATTGGCAAAAGATATCCCCTGAAAGTGTCTCTGATGGAGAAAATGCTACAACAAAAGTTGGAGATTCCTCCTGATCCAGTTGGGAATGCAAGATTGTTTGCTGAATCTTTGGTGAAAGTCTTCAAACAAAGGATTAAAACTTCCAGAGCAGCTTTTGTTTAATGGTATAATGTTGTATATTTGTTTTTATTATTTCTTATTTTTTAAAAAAAACTAACATTTTTGTTGTAAAGTATTGTGTCTATTGTATGCAGGTTTGGTTATCAACTTACCTGATGTTGACTATTCCATCAAAAAGTTGGCTAGTCCAAAGGGTACAGCTTTGGTAAAGACACATCAAATCTGTTGATAGCTGTAAGGGTTTGCTCAAAACCATAGGGTTTTCAACTCACCCATGCTTTATTGCTGAGTAGTTGAAATGGTTGTCAATTGACCATGGATTTTTCGTTTATGGATTCTAAATAATTGGCTAGCCCACATGTATATGGCTTGTGGTAAAGGCAGTGGAAAACCATATTTGGTAATCAGTTAACCAAGATGATTTTTCATCAAAATAATTGGCTAGTCCTGAGCTAACGGCTACAGGTAAAGACATCTCAAATCCGTTTATAGCTGATGATTTGCTAAAAATCATGTGGTTATCAGTGTACCTTAGAACACTTGGCTACTCCAGTAGTAATGGCTATTGGTAAAGAGACATCAAATCCATTATTTTCAATGATTCACCTCTCACAGGAGTTAACACACCTCGAAGTGATGAGAATAGTATGAAATTAATTTGTTTTGATGTACATTTAGTCATTTGTTGCTGCAAAGAATGGAGCTTTGATCATAGAGATCCTGCTGATGGTGATTCTTTGCTGGTGCTATATTTTTACAATCCTCTTGGTATATAACTTCAAAGATCTATCAAGAATCTTGAACTTAACCAGGTCAAATTCAAGATTAGGGGAGGATTGTTGGGAATTCTGCTAAGTAAGAATTCTGCTGAAGGTTACTGCTGAAGAGCTGGTTCCTGCTGAAGCAGTGTATCTGCTGAAGACTAGTTTCAGCATTATTAGTTTCTGCGGATATAGTATTTCCGTATTTCTGTATTTTATGTATTATAGTTTGGATATGCATGAGTTTATTTAGGAAGTGATAATGCATATCTTTTAGAAGTTTTAGAATATACGTTTCTTGAGAAACGGTTTAGGGTTCCTTGTGTATAAAAGGAACACACGACTATGTATTGATTAATCTTTTAGAAAACACTTTCGTTATTATTAAAAGATCCATAGAGGATCAAAAGTTCTTAGTATTAAACTTGTGTTTGTTTTCGCTTTAAAATACAAGTTACAGAGATTGTCTATTAGTGTGTTATTGATTACATTAACATATCTAACGATTCTAGAGTGCTCAAGAAGATCTATCAAGGTCTTATAGTTCAACAGGCCCAAAAGAGATAAACATAGGTCCACAATTAAATATCAGAGTTTTAGAAAATAGATCCATAAACCAGGTGCCATAGCCAAGCCTCCAATCCAAGCACCCAAGGGCATCACTTAATTACCTGAGAAAACGCGCTAAAAGTCAGCTTTCGCTGGTGAGATCATAGGTATAAATTCATAACTAATCAAGTGGACAGATACACAAAAACGCTTGCTAGCTAGACTAGGCCTCAATCATCCAACCAAAACAAATCAATCAAAATTAACCAACCCTATAGGTGCACACTATAGCTCAAACCAATCAAATCAATAGCTTACCTAGTTCATGACTAGGCCTCGCTCTATAACCAATCCAATAGCTTACCTAGTTCGGGACTAGGCCTCGCTCTATAACCAAATCAATAGCTCACCTAGTTCAGGACTAGGTCTCGCTCTATAACCTACCTAGTTCTATAAGCATAGCAAGTTTTAAAAATAAACAAAGCGATAATAGTCCACATAAAACAATTTGCACGTTTCTCACCCCAAGTATTGAAAACAATGTTCAAGAATAAAAGTGAGGCTATGACTCACCTCAAGTCCAACAATCAGCAAAATAAATCGATAGAAGTAAGATGTAATGCAACTCAAATAACGGCAACTACAGACTCGGCACCTCCTAACAATATAAACGCATTCAGAATCGTTTCCTCACAATCAAATATTCCCAATCCTGAACGTATTTCATTTTACTTTCCAAAAATCCATTTCTCGTATCATCCTCATATTAGTTTGGAGTTTGACGTTTGGTATCCATGCGGGTGGAGGGTCGACACAACTCAAACCAAGAAGTCACAACGAAAAAGAACAAGATAACACTCTATAGGTCTAATATTAGCCCAATATATTAATTAAATAAATCATCGAAGTTTATCAAATCCGTCGATTTGATAATCCCTCATATTTATTTGTGTAATATATCACTCTAAGATTATACCTAAAACCTAAGTCACATAGCATGTAGAGTACTATATGGTAAGTATCGAGGTTTAATAAATTCCCTATATATATCGTCAAGCTTACCAAATTCGTCAATTTAGCCAACTCCATGAGATATTTAGTAATTCATTATTCCTGTACACATACCATAACCTATGGGCATCGTAGGATACAATGCCCATTAATATATTCATTTTATATAGCTAGATAGACCCTATTTAACCCGTCAGTTAAATAAGTTACGTAGTTATAGAAAATAGATGTATTAATCGTCACATATCCGTGAAAAACACGAAAGTCACAAAATAATAATATAGTCCACTTGGACTCAAGTGACCACAACCCCGTATAGCTCGATAGTTTTCCTTGTTTATTAAAAGATATATTTTATTTAATAATTACCCAACGTAAAAGTTTTCGTCGTTATTTATAGTTATTTTTTTATAGTAACGCTCCCGACATTTATTACACTATTCTCATAGTATATTAATTATCGTCACGTTATTATAATATATTACTCGTGATCGTTTTATTTTTAATATACACATTTATATATTTATATATACGTTTTTCACGTCTATATACTTATATAAACGGTTATATTACCAATAATATTATTACGAGTTTTATTATTAGCGTTTGATTATAAATATTTATCGAGTCATACGAAATGGTCACATGTCCGAGTCATCACTCTCGGCACATTGTCCAAGTCCAAAATAAAATAACCAATTCAAAGTCAAGCAACCCAACTGCGTCCAATCAATACCCAAATCACGTGCTACAACAATAAGGTCCGACTACGGTACCCGACTAACCTATCTCCGTCATCTAATTCGACCGTCTCACAATCGGTCGCCATATCACATTTCGTCAACACAACTCCACAATGTAAATCATGTTACCTTTTCCTTCTCGACTCCCAAGCAACGACAACAATATTACCAATGTCCAAAGTATTATACCTCATCAATAATAATAATACCAAAACAACAACAATGATAATAATCAACAAGGAGAAAAATAATAACAAATCACCAAATAAAGTCACCAATTAACTCAAGTCATCCGGGTCGACTACCAAGTCAAAACTCCGAGTCGAGGGACTCACTTGGAGTCTCGGCTCACATGTGAACCACAAAGGTCATACCCGAGACCCTCATGGTCTCGGCTAGCTCATCCGAGCTCAAAACCAAAACCAAATCGACCCCTAGGGTCACGGTATCACCACAACAACATCAATACCAAGCAAAAACCTTGGTCAAGAATCGGCCATGACCACGAGGTGCATCAATATTCAATAACACCCCCGACAACAATCAAAACACAAACCAAGAATCAAAACTCCATCAAGCTTCAAGAATAAGCAAGCCGAGAGCATGGAGCTCTCGGTTTCCATTCGACCAACTCCAAAATCGAGAAACCCGGATACCAAACCATCAAAACATTTTATTTTACTTAAAACCCACTAGTATTTCGTGTTTTTACCCATGAACCAAACAAATATCTTTAAATACATGACCCTTGGGTCACGCTTTTACCAAAACGCGAGTGAAACTCGCCTCACCTTTGATTCCTAAGATCCAATAGGTGTCAAACTTCAAAAACAAGAAGATGGTGATGATTCTTGGTGTTTAAACGAGGTGAAATAGGGGGTATAGGGGCGCGTGCGGTAGTAGATTGGAAAGGAAATGGGATAAAGAGTCGATTAGTAGTGGTGGCATTGATGGTGGTACGGCGGTGAGGCAGCAGTGGGGGCGGCGGCTGATGGTGGTTAGGGTTTTGTGATGAGGAAGGTGATATATATTTTAGTGAGAGAGAGTAAAGATGAGGGTGTTGGTGTGTTGTGTGTTTTGTGCCAGGCAAACCCACAAGGACGATTTTTGTAATAATAATAATAATAATAATAATAATAATAATAATAATAATAATAATAATAATAATAATAATAATAATAATATTAATAATAATAATAATAATAATAATAATAATAATAATAATAATAATAATAATAATAATATTATTATTATTATTATTATTATTATTATTATTATTATTATTATTATTATTATTATTAGTGGTAGAGTGGGTGAGGTAACTAGGTGTAGAATACACGGACCAAACCCGAAACTCATTTAAAGTAAATCGACTCTCTCGAACCGAACTCATTCCAAATATTCAAAATCTCACGATACGTTCCAGAAATATATAATAACCGAACCAAACATTTAAAATATATAAAATTTTGTTAGGTTATCCTAGTGCCGGAGTCAATGTAGTGCCAAATAAATATCTCAACAATAAATCACCACGAATAATACCAAACCAAACCAATAATTAACAATCAACTTCCATAAATATCACAAAGTTTAAAACCACGGTTCAACGTTTACAATTTCCATTACGAATAAACTTTTCAAATATTCCAAAAATCATTAAATTTAAAGTAATGCGGGTTTGTAAATTATTTCCCTAAATTTCCAGTTGTCACAATTGAAAGTCCAAGAGAATCACATGCTCGTGCTATCAAGCAAATCCTACGTTATCTTAAAGGTACAACTTCGTTTGGTAGTAAATACAATTGTAGTAATGACATGAGACTGGTGGGATATAGCGGTCATAATGTTGATATTAATGATGGATGAAGCACTACTGAACATGCTTTCTACCTTGATACATCGCCCATTACATGGCGCTCACAAAAGCAAACTACCGTTGCGTTATCTTCGTGTGAAGTTGAGTTCATGGCAGCCACTGCAGCTGCTTGTCAAGCAATTTGGCTAAGGGAGTTATTGGCGGAAGTAACTGGGAATGAGCAGGTAATTGTTGAGCATGTATCCAGAGAGAACCAAAGAGCAAACCCATTAACGAAGGCCTTGGCGCGCATAAGGTTCAAGGAGATGAGATCGTTGCTTAGAGTGCAAGAGTTACCCTCTTCGACTCAGAAATTTAGGGGGTGATTATTGGCGAATTCCTGAGTATGGATGTGGCTTTAGGCGTGTTACCAGATTCAGGAAGAACAAGTTGGAGTGCTAGTCCAACTCATCCAAGTTTATCCTAATATGGAGCAGTCCTCATTGTTTTAGGATATGTTTTAAATGTAATCCTAGTTATAGTCTGACGTGTCTAGGTTAGTATATATATACCACGAGGGGTAGAGAATTACATTGTATCAAATTGGAGTTTTGAGTGAGTTTCTTAAATAAAACAAATCTGCATGTTTAGGCAGTGACATTCCTATGTGGTGTTCTTGTTTACACCTGTTGTGCTGCGATCTCTGATAACCACATCTATAACCTCCTTCTGTAACTTCCCTCATCACCCATTGAGGTTCTCATACAAAGGAGTTTGTCATTAAGAAATCATTTTTTTTAAAGATATATAATGAAAGGTTTTATATTTACCGTGTGTAAAAACCTTTTACCCAATATATAATAAAAGGTTTTCCTATAGAATAAACGGGACAAGACTATGCATGCATTTTAAGCACGAAACAGATTAATATGTATCGATCATCAAACACTTCAATCATAATGTGCTAAAAGAACGGTTCTATGTGCATAGAACGCCGTATTCACCACCTTTTCCTAGTAAGCGGTAACTATTAAAAAGATAACCATATTGAGAATAACAGTTGAACATGATATGGGAGTAACTGAACATGTTAAGTTAGTTAGCAGCTGCTAATCTGATCCTTTACATTGATTATATCCAAACTAGCATGGTACTCGCGAATTGCAGTGGCGGATACCCTGTAATTAAAATTTCTGACAAACAATATTTTTTGATAATACATTTTTCGTGACAAAAACTTTATAGAAGACGAGAATTTCAGTAACTATTAACTTCAAACAATCACAACTGTATTATGTTAAAGTTAGATAATAAAGAACATAGACATGCCATTTTTATTTTATTATGATTATTATTATTTTTTAGAGATTGTATTAATACTTATTTCATAAATGTTTTAGTGTATTTAAGGAGAGTATTTAAAATTTTATTCTAATATCTTGTTTGATTTGTACCATACGGTTTATTGATTATACTTTTGCATTAAAATGTGTTTTAAAGATTACATTAATTGAATGTAGAGGGAATTACAAAAATCGTCCCTAAACTTTGGCCAATTTGCATGTTTCGTCCCAGAACTGTTGAAACTGCAAAAATCGTCCCTGTGGCAAACTTTTGGGGCAAATATCGTCCTTTTGGGGCATATATCGTCCCAAATTGGTCAAACTTTAGGGACGATACATGCACACGGACCAAACTTTAGGGATGACACATGCACACGGGCGAAACTTTATGGACGATCCTTGCAGTTTCGAAATTTGTAGGACGAAACATGCAAATTGGTCAAATTTTAGGGACGATTTTTGCAATTTACTCTTGAATGTATTAAGTATATATGTTGATGCATAAGTTAATTGTACAACATGCATGTATAATTGTATTACTTAGTAATCCGTATTAAGTTTTGAATTGTCTCAGTTATTTATTAATGAGAATGGTTTTCCTCTATTATATATAGTTTAGATTAGAAATAGCAACGGGGCGGCCATCTCCATCCTCAAACCCGATTACTTAAGTTCTCCCTAAACCCGCCTCAATCCTCATCGGGGATCTAATCGGGGGGCCCCCGTTGGGGCGCGATGCTCCCCCAACCCGCCCCGTATTAATCGGGGTGCCCTCTTTAGGTGCAATTCTCGACCAAAGCAACACAATTTCACATTTATTATTATTTTTAGACCGTTAACAATAACTTGAACAATTAAGAACCTATTAATAATCAATTACAAACAAACCTTAAATAATAAAGTTTTCAACGATAGTATTATAAATAAATAATGATAAATTATACATCGAAAATTAAAACTTAAAATCTGACACTAAATGAGTTTCTATAATCACAATTTTGCAATCTTGCAAAGACCAAAAAAATAATAAAAAATAAAAAATAGAGAGTAATATATTTTTATTACGTAAATACTAAGAAAATACAATATAGGTATAAATATATTTGTATATGTGTACATATTATTCGGGCGGGGCGAGGATTCCCCGCTTCCTGCTCCAAATCCAATTAAAATCCCCGTTTAATTCCAAACCCGCCCGTAACCCGATTAGCATGACCCACCTGCCTCAATTAGTTCGGTTTTTTTTTTTTTTTTTTTTTTTTTTTTTTTTTTTTTATTATTATTAATTTTTTATTCCATCCCTAGTTTATATTTAGATAATTGGCTAAGGATCAAGTGAGAAGAAAACTTAAAATGAGAAGAATGATAAATAACTATCATCCCATATTTGAGATGCATCCACTTGAATTAGATGCATCTCTGTTCATTTAGATGCATCACAATTAGTTTTGAAAATAATTTTGAAGTGAAAATGATGCAAAGTAGTACTAGCAACAAATTTGACTCGAAGAGGACGAAAAATACATATGATTCATTCAACTTGATGAAATGCATATAATATATGTATATGTATATAATTTTTAGCTAGAAAATATATTATGATGCATCTAAAAAATTAAGGACGCATCTAATTCAAACTGATGCATCTCTAATATGTAGTTATAATTATTTTTTATATTTCTTATTTTAAAGCTTCTTCTCATTTGATCCTTAGTTTTGGATAATTATGTACATGCAATTGATCATCCAATGTTTTAACTAATTACGTAGAGTGTGAGAAAAAGTGTAGTTTTACTCACACTTTTTAAAAAGTGTAAGTAATAGTCTTACTTTTACCCACACTTTTTAGAAAGTGTGAACAAAAGTCTAATTTACACACACACTTTACATAAAGTGTGAGAAAAAGTGTAGTTTTACTCACACTTTTTGAAAAGTGTAAGTAATAGCCTTACTTTTATCTACACTTTTTAAAAAGTGTGAGAAAAAGGGTAGTTTTTTTAAGAAAAGCCTAACTTGTATCTGTACTTGTTGAAAAATGTAAATACGATGCCCGTTTTTGTTTACAAGATCGTTAGATTTTAAGTGTATTAAATCAACTGAAAACTGAAACGAACCGGTCCAAACCAAACCGAACCAACCTTACTCGGTTTGGTTTTCTGCTTTTAATATTTCTGGTTTTCGGATTCGGTTTGGCTCGGCTCGGTTTGAGTCAAAGGAAAAAAAAAAACACACCTAAACCATCTAAACCAAACCGGTTCGGTTAGGTTCCGGTTTGAGCGAACAACCCAATTAAACCGTGACTGACCCGATTGCTCGGCCGGGTCAATTAAAAAACCGGTTTCTAAAACAAATTTTACCCTTCAAATTTTTTAACAAATTTTATAAAAAATTTACTACTTCTAATATTTAATAAAACTATTTGATTTGCATTGACCTTTTATTAACTCCTAATTATCACAGAATGATTTAACTGTTTATTTGATTTGACTGTTTATTAACTCAGATATATCTTATTTGACCTTTTTATCCCCAAATCGTTTTCTTCTCACTCTCACTTTCCCAAATCACTTTCCCAAATCGTTTTCCCCAACACCGATATATCGATGCTCAATTGTTAACTCAGATATATCGATGCTCAATCCAACTACAAATCAACACCGAAGCTCAATTGTTAGGGTTTAATCGTTTGATAGAAGCTCATCCTCGTCTTCACTTAATCGGTAATTATTGTGATATCTGTTAAGCTTATGACGTATTGTGCTATCTGTTAAGCTTATGACGTATTGTGATATCTGTTATGTGCTATCTTTTAAGCTTATGACGTTGATGACGTATTGTGATATTGCAATATTTGATTAGGCGATTGATGCGTATACGTTATAGCATTATGCTTAAGTTAATGAAAGTTGAAGCTATAGTGAGGTGTCGGTAGAGTATTTGATTACGATTTATTTGATAAAAGTTGCGCTATGCGTGTTTGTAGTGTAATTGAACAGTAAGTGGCGTTTTTTGTTGTTGATCGGTGGATGTAAGTAGTTGGTAATGTATTAGAGGTTAGTAGATCAATTGAATGGTAAAATACGTTATTTGTTGCTGATCGGATTAAAGTACATAGCTGATTGTGTATTGTAGGTTAGTAGATCAGTTGCACCGTAATCTAGGAAGCACGGACACTCCTAAAACCTCGGAGTGGCAGTGTCGGACACGTGCCGGACACGGACACGGCTCGGACACGTGTCTGACACGCACGTGCCGTGTCCCACGTGCTGTTTGGGCCGGACACGAATTTGGACACGGCTGGACACGGATTTAGACACGGTCAAAATCGGTCAACCATACCTTTGCGTTCCATTTATGGTGTTATGATTTTGGGCTTGAATCTGTTTCTTGTGTTATGATTTTCGTGGCAATGGTTTTTCCGATGGAAGTTATGTTAAAGGAAGGAAGATGGTGACTGATGAAGGAGGGAAGAAGAAAGTGACGGCTGATGGGAATTAGGAAGATAAAAGATATATCTAATGTTTTTATTTACCTAAAGGGCTTATTACACTAAAGGTCTGGTATTTGTTCTTTTTTTTTGGGCCTCACACAAATGGGCCAGCTACTAACATATATAATTAAATGCATTGTTGGATACTCAATGTAAATTTTGCTATATTTATATAAAATATATAATTAAAATATTAAATATAATAATAAAATTCCCGTGTCCACGCCGTGTCCGTGTCCTATATTTTTAGATTTTGCCGTATCGCTGTGTCAGTGTCCGTGTCCGTGTCCGTGCAACCTAGATGGTAATATACCTAATTTGGTGTTGATCGAAAGTGGTGTCAATCTCTTAGTGATCAAATTAAGCAATTGTACATTAATTAGGTATATTCCCCAAATGCAACACGTACATTAATTTAGCTTTGATCAACCGCTAGAGCGTGTTCAGAGAATTAAGCAACTGGATGCGGTATATATCCCCATTACGAATGTTCTGAATCCTTTCGGTTTTAGTTCTGTTATGGTGGTTGCTTAATCTGATCGTTTAACGTCATGGTATATAATTATATGTAAACCTCAATGCTGTCAAGTTGTATCTCCCACTCTCTAGATTTAGTAATATGTCGATGTTATTAGCAAACTTGATAATCATAAAATCATTTATCTATATTTTCTTGGCTTCCTTCTGAAACATAAGGCGAGAGTGTGCTCATGTTCTTTATCTATCAGATACTGAACCCAATATTTGGCCTATTCTGCTTAAAAGTATTTGTTGATTTATGTGTTATATATTGATGTTGCATGAAGTTGAAGGTGAGGGACTCATGTGTCTCACTGTACAAGAATTCCGAGCTTTCCAATGCATATCTTCGTTTTGTGTATTTACTGGACACTGGTTTTTTAATCATTACTGTTATGAATTTGATAATACTTTTTTTTATTCCTGATTTTTTAGTTCTCGTTTCAAAAAGAGAGAATAACAAGGGAAAAAGTGTAGTAAAATTATTCCCCTAGTGAGCCTGAGACTGGTTACTGGTATGTATTTATGGAGTAATGTTGTGTGATCTAGTAAATTATGGAGTCACGAAACTGCATCTGCTATATAAGTTGTGCTCCATATATTGTTTCCTATCCTTTTTATTACCACTCTTGAGTCACGAAACTGCGTCTGCTATATAAGTTGTGCTCCATACTCAAGTACTATCAAGCTAGCTTTACAACCATGGGGTTGTATACTTTGCTGTGAACCTGTCTGTAAACTCTGTGTTTACGGTTACTGGTAATCAGTTGGCATTTATCATATTCTTAAGCTTGTGTTGTGCTTGTTACAGTTAGGTAGTCATCTTTACCTGGATTAGAGTTCTAGCATTAGGACAATGCAACAGTTCGGTCATCCAGTTTTAACATAATGTTGTACTTGTTAGATCCCTGTCCTTCATCCAGTTTTACTAAATTGCCACACATGATAATCTGCATAAGTTAAGCTTTAGCATAAGTTGATTAGTGGGGTTCAGAGTTATCCAGTCACCAAATACTTGAGCCAGGTCAAAAAATATGAGTGACCCTCAGTGCATGCAGAGTAGTACTTTTGTATACTGATATTCGGGAAAGAAAATGGGAATTGAAGTGCAGCTATAAGTAGCAATCTTACTTTCGTCAATTTTTTGTTAAGGTTTGATGGATAGATCGTTGTTTTATAGAGGGTCCTGGCGTCCTGCAGCTGTACGACTTGGCATAGGTTTATGTCGCTACAAACTTGGTCAACTTGGGAAGGCCAAACAAGCATTTGAGCGTGTGTTGCAGGCAAGTCATCTTAACCATTTTTAGTTGTTCTTTATATAACGCGTGTTGTTAATGTCTAATTTTGTCCAATTACTTTCAACTGCAGTTGGATCCAGAAAATATGAAGGCCCTTGTGGCACTCGGAATTGTGGATTTACAATCCAATGAAGGTTGGTATTGTCTTGTTGCTGCAGTGATATTGTATTTATTTGTGATTCTTAATTGACATGTTGGTTCTTGCAGCATCTGGTATTAGGCGAGCAATGGAAAAGATGCAGAGAGCCTTTGATGTCTATCCATATTGTGCAACAGCACTGAATTATCTAGCAAATCATTTCTTTTTCACCGGTCAACATTTTCTAGTTGAGCAATTGACTGAGACGGCTCTTGCTGCAACTACTCATGGCTCAACAAGGGCGCATTCTTATTATAACCTTGCACAATCATATCATAGCAAGGTTTGGACATTTTGTTTTGCATCTTTGAGCTATCAAAGTTTACATTTCATGTATAGCTTGCACCTAGTGTAGGCAATGCATTTCCCATTTAGTCTTTAATAGGTCTTTGTTGCCCTTGAATACAGGGTGATTATGAAAAGGCTGGACTATACTACATGGCATCTGTAAAGGAAGTCAATAAGCCACAAGAGTTCATATTACCCTTTTATGGTTTGTTTACTTAATCTTAAAATGCTTTCTTTAGTTACTTAACTGAACCTTCTGTCATCACTTTGGTTACCATATATTCTTAGGAGCAGAATATTTCACCCTACCTTTTCATAACTGTTGTCACATTTTGCTTATTATTTTCTAGAATAGTTGCTGTTTCTTGTAGAAATATGGTTTAGGCTCTAGATGAGTTGAAATGTCAAGCTGTACTTTATAAACTCTTACAGATTTGGTATTGATACCAATTTGTATCGGATATACATCTTATATTATTGTGTTTAATCAGGTCTGGGACAAGTACACCTAAACTTGGGAGACTTTAAAAGCTCTCTTATCAAATTTTGAGAAGGTCTTGGATGCTTATCCTGAAACTGTATGTGAATGATCTCCGCTAGTTATCTAATTTACCCGCTTTGGCTATCAGGTTTAGGCATTCAATTTTTTATTCAGGTCACTTTTAACCCGTTTCCTTATAAGTATCTAATTTGCCCACTTGACCGCTAGATATAAAACTTACCCATAAGTAAATCTGTCTAATTTGCCACCTCCAGTGTAAAATATGTCTCGTTGCAATTACTGATATTTGAGAATGTAATATTATGAGTTTCAGGTTGAGGAGCAGGATAGGGAAAGGTTGAGGCTTGACTCTTGAGAAAGATCATCTTGAAAAACAGAGAAAAGCAGGTAGATATATTCTTTGTTATTTACCTCATTGCAGGCATTTTGTTTTGTTTTTGTATTTTTATGTTCTTGTGTTTAGCTTATCACTCAACTCGAGGTCATGTTATTATATAGAAAAGTCTCGACCTCAAGCAGAAGCAAAGGCTGCAGAAGTGGCACTCAGGAATGCAGAATTAGCAGCAGATTCCGAAGCAAAAGAAAGATGGAACTTGAGAGGGAAGCTGCACGCCAAGCTCTACAGATGGTATTATTGTGTATAATTTCATATTGAGCTATTGACCAACATTGTAATGCATTGTTAAAGTAGGCGAATGACCTGTATTGTCAGTTTTTGAAGTGAATGAATCTGATAATATATCACTGGCACTCTTATACAGCATTGATTTTTGAACTACTATGTTGCATATTCTTTTTATCATGTAGTTATGGTATTTTTGGAACTGAGTGATCTGTAGGTTTTTGTTGAAAAGATGTGTTGATAGTGAATGTAAAAGGATATTAATGGGGCGTGGCTTAAATTTTTACTTGTCGCCTATAGTGACAGATGAATGTGTTAGAAAAAGTCTGAACCTATGGTGACACTATTAAGTGTCAGAAAATGTTGTCACTATATACTTTTACCGCCTGGCTTTTTAATGACACTTTTTATAAGTGAAGGTGAAGCAAAAAAACATTTTCTGACACTTTTTGTGTGTCATTAAAAGACATTTTTCTTGTAGTGCACGCTTTATGTAATTATGTTATGTGCATTAATCTGGTGAAGCATTGTATTTTCTCATGAATACTAAAAGAGATGACAATCATAATAACATTATCCACTGCACGTCAGCCTCTGAAAAATGAGGGTTTTATTTGGTTTGAATGTGTGTGGCCGTAGATTCAAACCTCGTAGATTAGTTGGCTAAATGGTCGGAAAGAATGATTACCAAAAAAAACTCTCGAATAACTCATTACGAACTTAAAATTTATAAAATGTCATGACTGATGACTGGAAAAACGAATAACACAAGAAGTTGAGCACAAAGACTTGTACTCGACTCATTTTAACGTCATTTCAGTATTATTTTATTCGATTTTACTCTTTACAATATCGTGAAACCATGATACAATATTTATGTATGAAATTATTAATTCAAAAGTTTTACTTAAAGACAATGAGAAACTTTAGTAGGATGCTAAAGAGAAAAAGAAACATGATTGCCTTCCAATTTCCATATAAACCTCCCTTGGTTAAACATACGTGGGATGTTTGTCTATTTGAAATGTAAAGTGAGATAAAACCTTCCTCAGTACGTGGTTGTAATAATCGTGTTAAAATAGGCATCCTTTTGCTTTGATTTTGTGGTAATTATTCCAACAACCTCAATTATTGTGACCTATGCATTGTACATTTATAATGGTCAAATAAAGTTGAGGTGCCCAATTAATCTCATATTAAATTTTATTACTTTTAGATGGAAAATATATATATATATATATATATATATATATATATATATATATATATATATATATTTCTCATATAGTAGCATGGTAGCCGCGCAAAGTATTGGGTTCGGAAGCGAATATTGTTTAACGATTTTTTAGTTTTACGTTTCTTTTGCGTATATTGTTCAGCGATTTTCTATAATGGACGTACGATATTTTCTATAGATTTAACTTAGTTGTGGTTAAAAGGTGAAACAAAAACTTAAAATTTAACTTGCCAAACTATCATATACTCTATCCGTCCCAAAATATAAGTTCATTTTTTATTTTTCAAAGTCTTTTCTTCCCAACTTTGATCTTAATTATTTTTTTCGTGTTATATAATACTTGATGAAAAGTATACTAATGAAAATGTATTTAAAACACAAGTCCATTTATATATTTTGCATCAAATGTTATATAACGCGAAAAATAATAATTAAGATTAAAGTTGGAATAAAAAGACTTTGAAAATGTCAAAATGGATTTCTATTTTGGGACGGAGGGAGTATAAACTTCCAAACCACCAATATTTTAAAGGGTTTTATGTAACTTGTTAACATAACGGAACCGGATTAAAGATTTATAATAAATTATATTTTACCCATTATATTTTTGACTAATGTATTATAGATAAATTAAATTAAATTTAAGTACTTTAGATATTAAGCAAAAATTCATTGTTGTTAAAAAAAATAATAAAAAAATAAAAAGCCTGAATAAGTAAGGTTACACTTTTTCTAATCAAAGAAAAAAAGAGAGGCAAAGCGCCCCTTTGAAATGGCGAAGGTTATGCTACAGTAATGGGAAAAAAAGTGTCAGATTGTGAAGGAAAATGGCTTCTTCATCTTTTTTTGTTTGTTTGTTTATTTATTTATTTATCATATGCTTGGTTGGATGTATTAGATGGTGAGGAATGAAAAAGGTAATTATTACTTATACTTGGTTTACTATTATACAATAGACTATTACCCAAAATAAGGTAATGAAGCATTACCATACAAATTGAGGGTTATAGAATTTTTTACTCATTGCATTCTTTAAGATTTCTTTTACCTTTACCTTTCCTATTCCTCTATTTGAACCAAACGGCCCCTAAATCTTTAAATGTATTCTATCTACGTTACACAGCTGAACTATTTGGAGCTTGTCTCCTTTTTGCCGGCTCACTGGCAATTTCAAGCTATTACAAGTATTATAATAATTTCCAAAGGTCAAATAACTTTTCTAACAACTTCCACTCAGCATCGGAACGATATCTTTATTCTTATTGTGTTTGCAACGTCTAACATTATGTCACTCGAAGATAATAGAGTATTACATTATTATTGCTTGTTATTAAAGAAGCTGATATTTAGTGACACAAAAAGTGTCACTAACAGATTTATAGTGACTCTTTCAAAGAAGTGTGAGTAAAAGATTGAATTTTTGAAGTTTAAAGACATCTTTTTATGAATATAATTTTGTCAAAAAATAAGAAACAAATAAACGCCAAACTTTTCTTATCATTTTATTAACCATAATGGAATGTGTTTCATGCTTATTTGCAATAAAACGGTCTAATATCTTGAATCTCTTTTAAATCTAATGTTTTTGTGTTTAATAAGATTCTATAAAGTTTTATGAAGTTTATGCATAGTTAAAAAAAAGATTATAATAAGAAAAAAGTTTATGAATTTATGATTTTGTACTATTATATACTTTTATAAAGGTTTATCATAGTGAATGCCCTAATAGTGTAAGACTAAAATATCACTACTCATTAAACTCAACACAATCTATTAAATATTCAAATACTTAATTACAGTTAAACTACTAACTTTAATTTCTTCATTCTTACTTCACACTCACATATACATAAAAAAAATTGCCCACACTAATTAACGCTCTGTACATCATTGCCGTTATATGCGCGTAATCGTCCAGTTATACTAAGAGAATATAATTGATATATATATATATATATATATATATATATATATATATATATATATATATATATATATATATATATATATATATATATATATATATATATGAGTCGAGTTTTATTACAAACCAAACATTCCTCACATACCAAGGGACTTATCCCCACCATCCATCTAAAAAGGAAATCAATGGTTGAGATTAAAAGGATTTTATTATTTCATCCATTTTTTATAATTTAAATATCTCTTAAACCGTTAATCGTTAAGCGAAAATAATTACACCATCGCGACGGGCATTTAATTATCTTTCTATAGACGGGCACTTTGATATACTTTCGAAAAAAAAAAAATCGTTTTTTTCACGTTTTTTTTTTCTGGCCGAAAAAAAAATCATATATGATATTGCATATCATATATGATATTACATATAATATCATATATGATATCATATATGATATTATATGTAAAATCATATATGATATTACATATCATATATGATATGTAATATCATATATGATATTATATGTAATATCATATATGATTTTTTCGGCCACGAAAAAAAAAACGTGAAAAAGACGAAAAATTTTTTTTTGTCGAAAATATATCAATTAGTCTATCTATAGAAAGATAATTAAATGCTCGTCGTAACGGTATATTTTTTTTCGCTTAACGATTAACGGTTTGAAAGATATTAATATTTGAAAAAAAAGGATGAAAGTGGGTTTTTTAAATTGTTGGGATTAATCTCATCCATTAGATCAAATAAAGATGGAGGGAAGATGGAGGGTGGAGATCAGTCCCTTGGTATGTAAAAAAAGTTTGGTCCTCAAATGATCTTTACTTTATATATATATATATATATATATATATATATATATATATATAGTGTATCTTTATTTTCAGAACCCTGTTACGTGCGGGAACTGCGAGAACTCTAATTTTGCATTAGAAAACATGCATGTTCATATAAAACATATATGTTTTCTTACATACACCTTAATACACATACCTGCGTAACATACATGTTCATATAAAACCATTTATGGTTTTATATGAACATATATGTTACGCAGGTATGTGTATTAAGGTGTATGTAAGAAAACATACATGTTTTATATGAACATGCATGTTTTCTAATGCAAAATTGGAGTTTTCGCAGTCCCGCACTTAACAGGGTTTTGAAAATAAAGCCCCATATATATATATATATATATATATATATATATATATATATATATATATATATATATATAGTGTATCTTTATTTTCAGAACCCTGTTAAGTGCGGGAACTGCGAGAACTCTAATTTTGCATTAGAAAACATGCATGTTCATATAAAACATGTATGTTTTCTTACATACACCTTAATACACATACATGCATAACATACATGTTCATATAAAAACCTGTTAAGTGTAACAAATCAATGCAAAATAATTTTATTTTTAGAACCCTGTTAAGTGCGGGAACTGCAAGAACTCCAATTATGCATTAGAAAACATGCATGTTCATATAAAATATGTATGTTTTCTTACATACACCCTAATACACAGGCATGTGTATTAAGGTGTATGTAAGAAAACATACATGCTTTATGTGAACATGCATATTTTCTAATACAAAATTGGAGTTCTCGCAGTTCCCGCACTTAACAGGGTTCTGAAAATAAAGCTCCCCTATATATATATATATATATATATATATATATATATATATATATATATATATATATATATATATATATATATATATATGTGTGTGTGTGTGTGTGTGTGTGTGTGTGTGTGTGTGTGTATTTACAAATTTATTTATATATTTTATTAAGTATTAGAGAAACATATGGCTATCTTAGTGACAATTGTTTTTGTGACACTTGGTTTTAGTGACTCTTTTACTTATATGTCACAACATGGCATTTTTCCTGTATTGAAAATGCATTGGAGTATTTGAAATGATTTGTATATGCAAATTAAATACGTAATACCTTAACCTTTTTTTTTTCTTTCTAAAATGCCAACAAACTAAAAGAAACCCGTATCCTAAAAGATCAACTATGTCTTGTTGCTCTTGCCCTTGTTTAGTCTAGACTTGGGCTTTAATGTTCATATAATTTTACCAGGGTAGAATTTTGCCTAAAAAAGATATCGACTATGTTAATTTGACTAGTACCAAAGGTTACAGGAAAACATCACGTCGAGTTCATTTGATTCTTTTGCAAGTGTAACAACATATCCTCTCATCCATTTGGAGATTCATCAATTGAAGTTTCAAGAGATTGCATCATGTGTACGTATCAAGGTCCAAATCATAGAAGATTATGGTTCATTCTATAGACTCGTGTTCATTTTTTTATGTAATTGTAATTGTCAAGTCAATGTTGATGAGGTCACTTGGCTCATAATTTTGTAACTCCATTTTAGATCTTATTTATATAATTTCAATTTTGCCGGAAAAAAAAATTTGCATTCATAGTCAGTGATTAGTGAATACAAAGTTCGTTGTGTCTGCTAAACCGAGTGATGCATTTTGAATCACGTTAACAAAAACAAAATAATAAAAAAAATAGATAGGAAGATAGAAAGCTAATTGATCATGTGTGTTAACTTGTAGGAATGCAAAACCAATTTTTCTTTGAAAATTTGCAAGAGAAAAATGTCAAGTATGTTGTTCTTCCAAGTTCTATGAGGTTTCCATTGTTAATGGAAATACATGTGTCTACAACTATGATATGGATTTAATCAAAGATTTTCAAGCCGCTCAACCACAAATTTTCTCTTTATGTGGGTGGCTTTTTAATCATTAATAAAATATAAAAACGAATGTGTTCATGTAACAAATGGAATGTTCGTTTTAAGAAAGTTTTAAAAAACAATATTTAGCGTCTTTTTTTCCAAACAAATATGACGCCACCCGAATTATTTGGCAAAGTAGAAAATTGTAGCATTCTATATAAAATTATCATATATTTATAGATTACATGATACATTCTATATAGCTGTAACTGTATAAAACTAATTAAAATGTTGATGGTAAAAACGAAACATGCTAATATGCTATACTAAATATGTTGATGTGGCTGAATCCTGCACTTATTGCACCGTGCTTTATCACCTGCCATACAACCATCGTAACGGATAAAATGGTGAAAAAATGCAGTTACGTCCTAAAATGAATGTACGCCATTTTAGCATATGTGAAAAGAAATTGATATTTGTATAGCTCACCGTAATTGCAACTTATAGGAATTGAAGACTCACATTTAGAGTAAAATATCCAAATATATACCATAAGTATGCATCTTAAATGTATCACAAACGATATTATTAAGTCCATGTGGTTATGAAAGTGCATCAACGGTAGAAAGTTACGGTGTCTTTTGGGACCATTATATGGAATTTGAGAAGCATGCACAATCAGGAGTTCTCATGTTGGTCGTGGTTAGTTCAAACCATGAGTAGTTTTGCCCCAGAATGATAGATTTCTGGCTTCGCCCCTACGTCCAATATTGCCAAAGTGAACAATATCATATCAGTAGTTTAAGTCCAAAGTCGACTTAGTTATACATTGTACCTTTTTTTGGGTGTCTTAATGTCTTCTATGTATGCCTGTTTTAGGCTTTCCCGTCATTTTAAATGTAGACTCTTTATTGCACTATCTTCTAGCTTTTGCAACATAAAAAAAGAGTCTATTAAGTCAACAAAAACATCTAGCCTCTTTGAAAACTTGGCGTGAACAAATATTTGATTCATACTTTAACAAAACAGAAAACAAAGGTAACTTCCTAATGTCTTCAATAAAAAAGAACAACTAATGCATTTGCTTACTAACTACTACCAAGTTTATAACTAACGTAACTTCCTATAAATCTCGAAGCCGTTTTTCCAACATTGGTGGACCCAAACACGTATGTGACATTGTTAATCGGCTTTTGGTTGCTGCAGAAGTCAAAATAATGTAGCAGAAAACGAAAGCAAGTAGTGAAAGTTGCACATGTGACAATTAACATGTATATAACGAATAAAAATAACATGATGATCGAGTCCATTTTCGGATATTATTTGAAACATTTCTTCGATCGTGGGAAATCCACCTTTACCATTTTCGGATATTATATGTATGTATTTTAGTTGTTATTGTCAAATCTTTTAAACGAGGTAAATTGGTATTTTAACAAAATATATTAACGTTCCTTTTTTCTTTCCCTTTCCTCTCATAAATGAGATGAAGAGTTTTTAAGAAAAGTTTAACTTATTTTCCTATGCAATTACATTTCCTTTATTAAAAAAAAAAAAAAAAAAGGTTTCATTTTCTTTCTTTTCCTCTCAAATTTTAACTCAAGAATACAATGTAAATGTCAGGAGGTAACAAATCAAACAAGGAAAGCGTAGTAGTGACAAATAAATCAAACAAGGAAAGCGTAGTAGTGACAAATGTAATAGTCAGACAATAAGAATTCACAGAGTCACATATTTGCATTTTAGTTTTATTGACACTTTTATGAAATAATTACGTACCGAAAGATCCAAAATATAAGCAAAACTTTTTTTTATTGTCACTGCATATATATATCTTACCAGCCGTTTTTACTTACATTTGTGTATGTGTAGAGAAACCTGTGGAATTTTTTGTGACTATTTTTTTTACTTATAGTAACAATTATGGCTTGTAGTGACTCGTTATGTACCTTTTAGTTGTTGGTATTTTAGTGTAAAATAGATTGAGTTTAGTATGCATATAAGGGTCGACACTTATATGAATATTAGCTGGACTAACGGGGGTTCCAAGGGGGCGGTAGCCCCCTTGGTGGGGGTTCGGGGGCAACGCCCCTGAGAGAAGCAGGGTCCAAGGGGCGGCAGCCCCTGGCAGGGTCAAAAATTCCTCAGAAAATTAAATTTTCGGAAATTGAGGGACTAATTTTGACAGTTTGAGACCTTGAAACTGCCTAAAGGCAGTTAACCCTAAAACGTTTTAGAAGGATACAGAAAATACGTTTTTCTGTAGATACAGAAACAGAAGAACAAAAACATCATACACAAACTTGAATCAATTAGATTTTATCCGGTCGTTAATTGGTATCCACTTCAATTTAATCGATCTGAAAGCGTTCATACTCGTGACTTCTAATTGCTATCAGGATACTATCACCCCACATACGACACATAAACAACATTAGTAACACTTGTCATGTGTGTCAGTAAAAAACAATTTATTATTATTATTATTATTATTATTATTATTATTATTATTATTATTATTATTATTATTATTACTATTATTATTATTATTATTATTATTATTATTATTATAAAACATCAATTCATTAGAAAATCATATGATTTACAAGAAATTAGTGGGGAGCCGAGAGACTAGCTGGGCCTCACCCCTCTTGCTATAGCAAAACTAATCCTACTAAAACTATGATCAGCATCACATGCTCTAATGTCTTGAGTAGGGCTGAGCACAGGTTCGGAACCGACCCGAACCGAACCGACCCGAAAAAACCGAGAACCAAATTTCACAAAAGACCGGAACCGAAACCGAACCGACGGGCCGTCGGTTCGGTTCGGTTTTCGTCGGTTCGGTTCGGGTTTGTCGGTCCATGTGTATTTTGGCATGTTTTTGTCGGTTTTGGGCCGAACCGGACCGAACCGAACTGACCCGAAACCGAAATTCAATAAAAACCGGAACCGAAACCGAACCGATGGGCCGTCGGTCCGGTTCGGTTCTTGTCGATTCGGTCCGGTTCGTCGGTCCGGTTCGGTTTTGAACATGCGATGCTCAGCCCTAGTCTTGAGTCACCGAGAATCTTCGGATGCGCTTTAGTAAGGTCACCGCATCTTTCTCAAATTCTCCTAAGGAAGAGAATGAGAAGGGGATAAACTCATATCCAATGTCCGCACATTTAGCCTCGTACTTGGCACGTTTGCGTTGTACGACTTCAACCACCGCACGACCGGGTGCAAAGTCAGCCATGTTGGTTTGTGTCAAGGGAGACCCCCCTGTCAAATCAACACATGTGTCTTGCCCATCATCCCAAAAATAGAGCAACACATCAGCTGGGCGTAAAGTTTTGTCCCTTTCTCCACGTAGCCCAAAGTCAACCTCCTTAAACTTTTATTATTATTATTATTATTATTATTATTATTATTATTATTATTTTGGAGCAATATCTCACTTCTCAAAATGATATCATCCTATGGGGTAAACTTGTTTTTAAAGTTTTTTTATTCCTTTATCTCTTGACCATTGTTTTTAAATTTTTGACCGACTAATTTAGGGGTTTTACATTATTTGACTACCCTATAAAAGATATCAACCTGGGATTTCGACACTGTCCATTTACTCTCAATTAGTTTTCTTCCCACTTAAAAGCCCGGACCCATAATTGCATAATTATAAAGAAGCATGACTTTTCTTTTTAGCAAAGGGTGTTATTGTTCGATTGAAAGGGTGCACAAAAAATGACCTTGAGGAGTGGATAGTGTGGTTTATTTAATTAAAACGCAAAATGGCTTGCCTAAGTTTTTACTTTCAAACATTATTTTCTTGTCTCTTTTCATGTTTGCATGCATGTTGTAACTAAAGTTTTAATGTGTAAATTCAAAAATTTTAAAATTTGATCTGTTTTTATACAAGTAAATGCTTTATGTAGTAGCTAGTTAAATCAAAGCTTCTGATGGCTAATATTTTCTTAAACTTTTAACGTGTCAAAATTATGTCAATTTTGGTTAATAGCTTTCATATTCTTTTTTCAACTGTCACCTCAAACATGTTATTCTTTGTTTTTATAAAGATTTCGATATCTATATAGCACCTGAACTTTGAATTCATCATTTTTAACAACATTAGCATTTGATTTAAATATTTTTACCACAACAATACAACATCCAAGAAAGAAGCCATCTGTTTTTTGTAGGTTCCTAACTTCCTATATAGTTATCGTCTTCTCGATCTAAAAGTAGGGGTGTTCACGGATTGGTAATATCTGCAGTAACTGAAAATCGAACTGAATTCGTAACCGAACCGAATTAGCTAAAACCGAACAGAATCGAACAAAATATTCAGTTACCGGTTCGGTTGAATTAAATTTGAATTCGGTTCGGTTTTCGGTTTGACCCAAGAAATTTTTTAACCAAACTAACCAAACCGAATAAACCGAATAACCCGATAACCGAACCGATGAACACCCTATCTAAAAGAAGGCCTCACGGACTTACATGGATCAGGACTTACATGGGCCATGGGCCTAATTTGGAGATTGTTGCATATGCGCATAAATTTAGTTAGAGTAAACAAATTAGGTTTAATTACTTGCAACAGGATAATCTCCATTTGTGTAGGATCGGCCACTTTATAATTCTAACTATATAATTCACATAATCTCTTAACTAACCCAATCATATATTTGATTCACTGAAAGTGAATCATGTGGAATGGAAAGAAAAAGAAAAAGGAAGAGAACCCGGTGACAATGTTAGTAAATAAATACAAAGAATGTGAAGACTTGTTCAACAAATGGGTGGCTAAACAGTCTTTACATGTGGAGGCCGGCCTCGTAGCCGCTACAAGCGCTATCCTAGGTGCCGCATTCGGTGTCTATTTCAATGCTCTTACCAACCATGTCTTGTCCGCGTTTTCCGCCTCTTAGTCCACAGGTTGCATTATATTCATTAGAGTTATACTAGCAAGGTACCCGTTGCGATACGGCTACGGGTATTCTGTAACTATATTTTGAGGCGAGTAAATATTGTTCGGTTACAATTGTATTATTATTATTATTATTATTATTATTATTATTATTAACAATAACCATACAAATGAATGATAAATTAAATTAAAATAACTTTAAACAATAAAGAAAATATATCACTAGGCATACCACCTAGTCCAGACAATAGGTAGCAATAGGTAACGTTTTTGAGAGTTTTGTGTTATTAGCTTTGACAGGGAGAATGTGTATTTTCTGTTAGTTTATATATGATTTGAGGTTAGGTTAGGTGATGTTTTGAAATGGGCCGATACAAGTTTTTGAAATGGGGTATTAATTTAGAGGGTTGTTACAAATTTATGAATTTAATACACTTATTTTTCTAGATGTAATGTTTATTTGCGTGTGTGCAACAAGCTATTGAAATTTCCGTAATAAGCAAATGTTGAATCTTAACTTTTAAGCCTTCTATTATAAACAAGTCTCACATGTTTTATAAAGTAGTATAGGTATGTTTTTAACTTTTTATTACTGTGTTCTAACTTCAGATAATTCAAATACTCCATAATTTTTGTTTTGACACAATAACAAAATAGCTATGTATGTACAAATAATATGTCAATTTGGTAGTCGGTAAATATTGGTTGCTGATGCTGTAGATGCTTTTATGCTTCCATTTAGTCTCATTAACCACTACTAGCTTGGTGATTATGGTTCAATGAACATTTACCTATAAGGTCATGTTTTGAAATTGGTAAGAGTTTTTTTTTTTTTTTTTTTTTTTTTTTTTTTTTCGCGGCAACTATCTCACAGTATACACACCACATAGGCACATACTATCTCGCATGTTCTAAGCAGGATTTGAACCCACAACCATTTTGGTTGGGGATCTTCTTGCACAAAAAGGGGTACTCTTAGGTCTGGTAAGAGCTTGCTTATATATATGTTTATGAAAATATTTCTTTGTATGTACAGACTACTATTTCAAGGTGGCCATTGTCCCAGGCCAATTTCATGTGGGACCTTGGTACAGGCTCGCAATTTTGCTGTAATGACCAATGTTGGCAGAACTTTTCTCATGAAAAGGTAAGAGGCAAGACCGATGCAAAGACACTGTAAGCTCCTTATTTCATGTTTGTCATTTTAGTGGAATGCAATTTTCTCTTCATCATGTTTGCCATATATGTTGATTCTTTGTGCATGTGTGTAATCTTCGTTGTAATTTTACGAAATAGAGCTTCGCGTGTAAGTTTCTATTGTAAATTAGTCAATTATTTATTTATTTATTTATTTTTCATTTTTTGTTTTTTTTTTTCAATAAACGTAAAATAAATACGACCAAAATCATAAAATGTCAAACTATGGCTTTACCATGGACATTCCCCATGGCCACAATAGATGACTTGAACTATTGTATCAATTCAAAACCAATTAAACCTAGCGCAAAATACACAAACAATTGGATATACTAAGCTCCTCAGATAATTTCCCATAGAAGAATACCATACCGGTAACCAAATAGCCAATCCTCTCACCATCTCCATAACTTTGAATACAGTACAGTCTGCATACTTCAGTAACACCACCTCATATGGGATAGGAAACTTACCTTATGATATGAACCATAAATACATGAAAATGACTCATACTCAAAGGTAAAGTTGTCTCCTCTTTCAAAACCTACTAAACACTTTGAATAGAGCAAAACCAAGTATAAATAGATGCATAATCAAGATGAAGCTACATAAATCATACTAACATTATAATATGATTTTCATGCATTTTATATTGGATTAGCTAATGTAAACTAATGTGTTTTGCCAAAAAGAAAATAAAGGAATTTAAATTTTAGAGACAAGCTCAACTATTAAGCATGAGAAAGGAATAGTTGGAACTTGGAAGATTTTTTAGGCATGCTTTAATTGGTGAAGAAAAGTTATGAATTGCTTTCTCCACCTTAAGTCAACAACATGTGAGAATTGAATTACGGCAACAAGATCAACACCAATATTTGAATATTATACAACTACTATGCATATGGTTTACCTGTCATTGTTTTTATATTGTAAAGTGTACTACATGAAGGCTATAATGGCATGAACGAAGTACGGGTAGAAAATTTACCAATTGCCTACAAAATACAATAAAGTGTTTGAAGTTTTTTAAGAAATATTTTTGTGTGTATTGTTTTCTATACAAAAGAATTGTTTTATACTTTGTCATAACAATTTTTGTGAGCAAATTTTTGTGAGAGTAACAACTCATATATACAAATATCCAACAACTAACAATATTAT
Source organism: Artemisia argyi (assembly GCA_030686995.1). Lineage (NCBI taxonomy): Eukaryota > Viridiplantae > Streptophyta > Magnoliopsida > Asterales > Asteraceae > Artemisia > Artemisia argyi. Next base: position 181,460,974 of record CM060705.1, read on the forward strand.
ACATATGATTTTCATGCATTTTATGTTGATCTCAGACATTGACATTGCCAGTGAATTAGTATAACCCATTTTAATACCATCAATGAATTATATATTACTATCTGACATCTGATTAGTAGAACGCCTTGACTCGTGCATGTCTTGAGATACATTTTCACAACTTATATGATACCATATATCTTTGGTTTATAAGGAACACAACATGATGTTTTTTTTTTTTTTTTTTTTTTTTTTTTGAACGGCGGGTTAGTTGTTAGTTATTGGCTCGAGTTAGTGTCGCATCCTCGGGTAGAGATACCAACCGCGAGCCTCCCCTTAGGGGATAACCCCATTCCTATTCCCGATTCGCCGGATATCATTAGAGCTTGTGGTTCCCAAGTGAGGACTTCCCGGTCGGTCATCCAAACCGGTACTACTCTCACTTGGGCTCGCTTAACTACTTAAGCCTTTACCATTAGACCACAAGCCCCATGATCAACATGATGGTTTTAGTACTTATCAATATTCATATCATCATAGTATGGTGGCAGGTTTTGGCACTGGAGTCATGTTATCACTAGTTACTGGTATGAAGGGTTGGATTAAAAGTGTAGATTGGCAGGGACACCTCAACCCTGTGTATCATAATGGTACGCATCAACCTTACCCAGCAAAGGTTTGATGCCTGTGAAATACCTCCACCCAATACCCAACCATGCTGCGGAACGGAATCGTACTCGCGTCCTTTAGTTGGATTAAGACATCACATGGTTGGGCCCAGGCTTCTAAGGTAGCTGGTTGATATCATTAGAGCTTGTGGTCCCCAAGTGAGGACTTCCCGGTTGGTCACCCAACCCGGTACTACTCTCACCTAGGCTCGCTTAACTTAATAAGCTTCACCCAGTGGACCACAAAGCCCCATAATTACTGGTATGAAGGGTTCTAATGCAGTAATGCGATCATCTCCGTTGGTGTTTTCTTTGCACTCTTGAATGGTGGAGCTTTGAAGGTGTTAATGTTGTTTCTTTTTATACCTACTAGAAATTATTCTGCATACGCCAATTTGATCCAGTTATTTATGTACGGGTAGTTAATATACATTAACTTTGCTGTTAAAAAAATTATGTACGGGAAGGTGTGGAACATATTTGAGCATCAAATGTTTAATACAAAAAACTAGGTAGTAGTATACAAAAAGTGTCCCTAATGCGTATAACCTCTTAAATTATTTTATTCAAGTGATGTATAATAACAAAAAATAATATAATAAGCAAAAATATGAAAGTCAACAAAATATTTCATGTTTTTAACTGATATTAAAGAGTTTTGCTGGTTCTAGAAAAAGGTAAGTGAGGTGGCTCTGTTATTGGTAGAATCCAAAAAAAGAAAGAAAAATTGTAGCAAAAGCCACCAATTTTTTTATACCTTTTGTGGATATAGCAAAACCCTAAAAATCATCCACTTTGATGCAAATCCATGCACAGGTTAAGGAGAAACCCTCGTAGCGACAAGCAAAAGATGATTACAAAGCCACACGAAGGATGTTATTAAGTCTTGGCCTTGAAACTTACGGGAAGAGCTTTTGAAAGGATTTGTTAACTTACAACTATTTGCACTTAGGGAGAGGCAAGTCACCAAAATCCTTTCTTACTCTTTATTTTTTTTCTTCAGTTTTTTCATAACTGATTTATGGTTCATGTCATATATATGAATCATTCAAAACTCTAGAAGAAGTGGGAATCACTGCTCGACATCGACTTGATATTCTTCTGTGCATCAGGAAGTATCATTGTTTCGCAAGACTATGCAAAACTTACCGGTAACCTACGTTTAATTACTTTTGATAATTTAAGAATATTCCTTCTATTGTGGAACCTTCTAAATTATGATTTTTTCCCCTACTGTGTGGTATATTTAAGGAGACTTTCATATTTAGAAAGGTTTCTGTTACTTTTTCTATACTGAGTTTTCATCAATCAACAATGGCAATGGAGACGTGCATCCGTCTTGGTTGAAATATCTTAGAACTCACTTCAACTTGCAACCCCCTTCATCTCCGAAACCTTAGACCTACTGAATTACCATTTTCTTGAAACCTTCACAGCGACAAGATAAACCTATTTGGTCAAAATATCTTAGAACTCTCACTTTCGACTTGCAACCCCATTCATCTCCGAAACCTTAGACCTACTGAATTACCATTTTCTTGAAACCTTCACAGGGACAAGACAAACCCTATTTAGTTTTGCAGAAGAAAGTCATGCATCATTCAAAACTTCACAATACACAACATTTGAAGTGTATACCCCATCCATATCAATTTTTTGCTGGCTTTACTAATATCTTAGTGTTTGCCTATGATACCCCTCTTGAAAGAGCAACGTATAGTTGACCATGCAAAAACACAAATTCAGGTAGGCATATACCTACATTTGGATTGTTTGTCCCTGAGACTTATTTATTATCCTTGCAAAACTTAGACGAACTGGAAATTTTATTTTCAATTAAAAAAGATATTGCTCATCTTTTGAAGGCACTAGTACAATCGAGGCCTCTGCCGGCGACAATTTTACGCCCTTTCCGTCGACATGTCGACGGAAAAATACGTTCCCGTCGACATGTCGACGGCAACATAACGACGGTTGTGTTTCGTCGGGAACAGCGTTCCCGTCAACAATCACCGTCGACATTGTGGGTCCCATATCGTTTTCCAGTCAAACGAAATTGATGTCAGTCAAATTCTTCCCGTCGACATGTCGACGGGAACGTATAACTAATTAACATTTTAATTAATAGATGATAATTAAGTTTTATATAATGCCGTCGACATGTCGACGACAACATTAAACAAAAAATATTGGTTATTTAATTATGCCGATGACATGTCGACGGCATAATTTTTAAAACAATATTCATTTTTTTAATCACACGTTAATTGTGGGAAAAAAACGTGATTAATATATTCCCGTCGACAAGTCGACGGGAATATATTAGCGGGTAAATTTCGCGCCCAATTTTGGTGAATTATTGAGGCTAAAAAAATTTGGTGAAATATTCCCGTCGACATGTCGACGAGAAAATACGAGTATGAAAAATTCAACGCGGTGGGGCTCGGTCAAGCGTTTTTTTTTGTCGTTTAGTGCATAATGTCGACGGGAAAACTCTCGACGCTTGTTCTCCTGTTCCTTGTAGTGAGGTGTTAGAGGAATTATCGGCAAAAGACCCTTTTCCCAGCATGTTCACCAAAGGCTCTACAAACTATTCTGGTACCATTACACAATCTACTGGATCAATATTTTATAATAACATTATAGGACATCATTTCTTGAGTCAAAGCTGATGTTAAGGCAAACCACTAACTGAAAAACAATTCAAGAATTCAAGTAGATAGACATTGTGTCCATCATCTTCAACTTCATCAAAACTATAATACACCTTGTATATACCTTGAAATTAGCAATCAGTTTATCATTAATCATGTCAACATTTTCATTCTTTGTTGATAAAATCGATCTAGATGTTATATAATCCGAATTATGTGCTTTTCTTTCATAATCATCTGATCTGGTATTCGAATATATGTACTCTCATTTGTTTGTTCAACACCATCACCAGCTCGTAACAAAAAAAATCTAAAAATCGTGGATCTATCCTTGCCCTCATGTTTATAGTTAGTTGCATCTTTCTAACTTAAGACCAAATTGGAGACATCCTTAAGTTGCATCTACAATTTGAGCCCTAGTACCAAAGTCTAACAACCGGTAATACTTGTAGGAAATCACCGCCCATAACCATAACCTTACCTCCAAATGCGCGTTCATCCCCCATTATATCTTGCATTGTATGATCAAGGGCTTCTATCGCATGCCTCTTCACCATTGATTCCTAATCCCAAATTATTAATTTAGCTTCCCGTATAAGTTTAGTTGTGTTTCTGTTTTTGTGTTTCTTGATATTGCAAAATGACTTTTTATCAACATTAAGGGGAATTTTAAATCGTGAATGGGCAATCCTTCCACATGGCATATTATTAGCTGCAGATGCAGTAGCAAAAGCGACATAACCACGGGAGCGAACTTCAACTAACAAAGAATGGATCAACAAATATCCTATTCTGACATAGATTCAAAAAATTGTTGTTAATGATAGTTTAAAGGATAAAATGACGTGGAGAAGTGTGAATGGTAAAGTGGGGAAATTTAGTGTGAAACAAGCATATTGTGATTTGACAGATGCAGGGGAACATATAGAGTGGTGTAAAATTGTTTGGTTTTCTCAAAATATACCAAAACATTCCTTTATTTTGTGGCTGGCAGTTCAGAATAAGCTAACAACTCAAGACAAAATCAGAAGGTGGGGGTCTTATGATACGATGGTGTGTAGTTTGTGTCATTCTGATATTGACTCACATCAAAATTTGTTTTTTCAATGTGATTATGCTAAGCAGTTTTGGGTCAAAGTCAAAATGAAGATGGGAATACAGTGTGCAGATATGGATTGGAATGAGTTGACCAATTGGTTCATAAGCATTCATAATGGAAATTCTATTGGGAGTGTCATTAGAAGAATTGGACTGGCTGCAAGTGTGTATCTTATTTGGCAGGAAAGAAATTGGAGGTTATTTAGAGATCAAAAGAGGAATGTGAATGAGTTGTATAATCAGTTCAATGAAACAGTCAGAATGAGGTTAATAAGTTTGAAAGTTAAACCATCAAAGGCTGTCATTCAAGCTCAACAAGAATGGGATGTTAGCCTGAATATAGTGGGAAAATAAATCCTCTGTTTCTTTGATGGAGTGTTTGGTTTAAGGTTATATAGCAGATGGCTAGTACCAAGAGATCATTTGATTGATTAGTTCTGTTTTCTCCTTTGAATATGAGGAAGTAGCTGTATTCTTAGGAGGTAAGAGACTTTGAAATCATAATGGTTCTCTTAAAGTAGTATCCTGCTAATAAACACTCTATCTGATGATTATGCAGTGTATGATTTGATTGAGCTGCAATATATTGGTTTTTTTTACCAAGATCTTCATTCCTGTAACACTTACAGAATGAGATTCTATTTTAGCTCATCAAATAGATAGCCTTGTACCTTGATAAATAGTCTTTCTCATCATAATGGTTCATTCTGTTTAGACATTTGGCCTTGGGAGGGAATGTTTAAGCAGTTTAGATACATTGTGATGATGATGGATTATTTTATCATAAAGTAGGTTTCCTATTTGGAAGGGTATTGAGCTAAGGAGGGGTAATGTATGTTGTATGGAATAGTGAGGTGTGGAAGATGAACCTACTTGGTCCATACTATACATTATCCACAGGAGGATAGGATGGTACTCACTGCAAGGTGTGTGTTCCCAATTTGTGTGAAGCCATTGTAGTAGATGGAAATGTAGCATGATTGGTATAGCCTTTGCAGTGGAGAGGTTATGGGTTCCTAGTGAAGCCTTCCATCTTGACTGTCTTAGCTATTGTGGTGGAAGGTTGAATGGCTTTGATAGAAAGATGAGAAGGAAATGTAGCTAGATGGTTATTGGTGCATTAAAAGGTGAATAAAAAGTTGCAGGATTCATTACCAAGCTGGGATAGTTTGCCTACAGTTTAGTGAGTGTCATGCCTGGTTGAAAAAGCTTGGCATGTTACTGAATTAGCTATGTGTTTTCAGTTTCAAGTGTATTTTCTTATTGTTTTTGAGAAAGAGATTAGGCATGTCTAACCTCTTGATTGTATAAGATGTATCAGTTTCTTGTGTGTTAATAAGATATGTTCACCTTTTTGCACCAAAAAAAATATATATGTCTTTCCGGTTCCACCCGGACCATCAATGAAAAAACCCCATAATGCACATTATCCACATGTCTAATGATCTCATCATACATAGCTCTCTAGTCATCATTGAAACAATGGCGAGTACTCGATTGTTGTTGATGAAGAACATTTGCGTGCTTGCCGTTGTGGAAAATGGTGTTAAATTCCTAATTTTTATTGTGGAAAATGGTGTTAAATTCCTGATTTTTATTTTGTCCATCTTTCTATTGATTTTATTTAAGTGTTATATGAAACACCGGTATAGTATCGGATGTGATAACACTTGCTTAGTTAGACGATACTTTCATATTTGACTTACGTAGTTATATGAAACACCGTTATATAACGTAGTAGTACTAGAACTATTAATTGGTTTGATGACGTGAGGGAGGTTGGTTAGCATTCATCACGATACGTTAACATTCATCACGATACGTTAACGTTCATCAGTTATATGTAGGATCTGCCTTTTTGATGATTAAACCAAAATCTACCGCATTTAAATGTATCCAAGACAAACTTATAGCCACTTTTCGAAGACGACAAAATACAATTTAATGAATAGGAAGACTAATTGCTTAGGAATAACGATACTTTTGTATTTAACTTATGTAACTCAAAAGGTCTTGACGAGGACATATCGTAGCGGTTCTAACTAGTTGCTAAATATGTATACTGGTAATTATGTTTCTGTTTTGATTTGATAGTTGCATTGTGGACTGTTTTTGATACCCTGCAATAACATTATAGAGGGTGTTGTCGCGTATATGCGCTATGAATATAACATTTTTTAAATAATTTAAAGTGGTCAACGTTTTGGTCAAACTTTTGGCGAGGACATATCGTAGCAGTTCTAACTAGTTGCTAAATATGTATACTGGTCATATTTCTGTTTTGATTTGATAGTTGCATTGTGGACTGTTTTTGATACCCTGCAAATCTGCAATAACATTATAGAGGTTGTTGCTTGATCTAGACCCCGTAAGGCCATAAGTGATTATGAAACAAATCATTATAGGATTGCATAATCAAATCATTATAAGGTCTGTTTGCAAGTATCACTGTAAATAGTTATCCCCTGACTTTTGATTGTTCATTTCACATGTAACTTTAAACAACAAAAGTTAAACGTTCTGGCGACAGATTCCACTTCTGTTATGCCAATAATCTAGACCTTCGTCAGGACTTACTTCAAGACTCTTTGACCAAAATGCCCTTTTGGTTTCTGGAAAGAGCTGAAAAATCATACCTCTATATAAGAAAATAATCTGTGTCAGCCTGTGGCATCTGGGAAAAGCTCATCTTTAAGCGAAGGAGCGATCCATTGTATTTGAATATAAGTGATCTCCCACAAATCATTCCCTTCTTGTGGAACCAAAAATTCTTTATCTTGCATTGTCATGATCATCTTAGTCAACAAACGTGGCACAAGTTCTTTTATCCTCGATTCACCATACACTCCAAGATCCGCTTTCATACACGTATCCATTCTTCTCAATATCCCTAACCAAAACGTCTTAAAGCCAACACTCTCAATAATCAACTTCAAAAACTGCAAATAAACATCTACCAAAAATTCCATAGACAACATTAATGTCCCTTCCATACTCCTTGTTTCCCGCTCTGCATTCTCCCTTGTTGAATACTCCAACATCTTTTCGTGCAAATCGTCAACCATTGCAAATATCACAAGATTAATACAGTTTATGATATTTGTTGGTGTGAAATAAAGTTCTTCGGCATTGATGAAGCTTTTATGCAGGGAAGTAACTGCATAGTTTCGTACTTCTTCTCGTCTTGCCAAACTGGTTTTCCTCAACACTTCACCAAGCTTCACAAAAAGATTCATCGATATCATCGTGGGCCCCACATCATCAAGTGTTGATGTAGCAGTACTATTAATACTTGCATTACTTCCTGGATCTGAGTATCCGTTTTTTAGCCACTCAACTATCAGTTTAACCGAATCCGCCATTAAATCCATAATCCTCATGTTCTTGTCAACCGGACTATTTCTCAAAGCAACAAACCTAAATGCACAATCGATACAGTACGTGTAATTAGTGACCAAAATTCCAGTACCTTGTTCCAATAAGTTTATTAGGGCTTCGACTCGACGCTCATATGTTTCCGTATGTGGGCCCATGTTCGATAACAGATGAAGAACCGTTTTCCACCCTAACTGTGATAATAAATTCGCGGAGTACTTGTTTAAAATCTTCGTCACTGATTTAAGAATAAACTCGTTACAAATATCGAGTATTTTACCATCGCATTGCCACATTACGTTTATCGATTTGAAAAGAATTTCTTCTGCAAACTTTTCGTTTGATTTCGATGCAAGAAATTTCAAACAGATTCTGATCAATGCAACAATTGCTTTTTCAGCAAAAGGACTAGGGGAGACGAGTTGGTTTTTGATGGCGTTGATAAGATATTCATGATAAGTAGGCCAAAATGATGCAAGACGATGAACATTACATGAAGCCATTGCTTGAATTAAATCCCAACAAAACTGAACGGTTTCTTCTTCTTCAGTTGGAGTATTAAACTTTTGTCCTTTTCCTGCAGCCGCGAAGATTAGGGACCGCCCGAGATATAGCAAAGGCTCAAGCGGTAAAGTTGAACTTTTGCTAAAGATGCTCCCGATTTTACATTGTTGAATAACTTTCAAATTCTGTTCGAATTCGGTTATGCCTAAATTTAAACTCTCTTCGAGGTTTTCCATTGATAAACAATGTGATATCACAGCCATTAGATTAGAAGTATTAATCCGTCCTGTCTGATCATTTACCGAATCTGATTCTGTCCGTTTATGTTTTGTGTTTGAACCCCCGACGTCAACGATAGATTGAGGTAAAAGTTTAAGACGTTTTAGTTTTAATAAACAGTCAATAATACTCCTCCACCCGCCTCGTATTGAGTCCTTGAAGTTATTAGCGACAGTAAAAACGGCCAACGTAGCCATCCGTGGCTTTAAATCGTGCCCAAATGAGAATAAAGTTTCTTCAGCTGAAGCGTACGGATTTAACAAAGTTGTGAATTTACAAAACGAGGATAAAAGCTCGTCGAGACTATCTTGTAATCCATATTGACAGATTTGGGCCACTGCAAATAATCCCTCGATACATTCGTTAATGATTTCTTCGTCCTCCGTATGTTCAAAAACTGCAGAGAGAGTCGATACAGTAGGACCCGCGATTGCTGCAAACATATCTCTACCGATCCTACGTTCGAAATCACAGATGATGTATGGTTGGACTAATTCTGATCTGTTTGTGAGCTGCATCCAACGGCTCGGATTCATTTCAATTACTGACCCTGGTTGGCCAAATATCGTGATGGGTTTGCACGCGATTGAACTGAAGAGTTCTGATAAGTATTCTCGAGGGAGATCTTGACCAGCATTGACTGCTCGATTGTTGCGTATGAATTCATCTTCTGTCATTTTCTTTTTTACTTGCGGGTTATGTTGATCAGTGTTCAACATAATCACAGAGTAACATAATATGAAAACTGCATCTTTGGCTGCAAATATTTCAGATGATTGTTGTTCATAAAAGCGTTCAGAGAACGCCTCAAGTACTCTTTGAATTTTTTGTGATTCACCTGGGAGTCGAAACGTCTCTAGATATGTTCTTAAAGCAGTGTCGAGAACCAAACCTGTAAACTCGAATGTATCAGTGAATTCTTTAAGTACTTCAAGATTAAACTCACTCGGATCACCTAAAAAGTCACCGATTTTGGTCTTGTCGAGACCAGGAGTGTATCTTAAGAACATTGCCAGACCTTTCGGGTCGGGTGGGTCGGATATCAAATACGATAATTTCAGAAAATCCGTTCCTTTTTTATCATCACGATTAAAATGACTCCCGGCGATCATCATTTTCCTCTTTTGTGCCTTTCGTTCCCTTATTGAATCAATCCATGTCTCCAACTCGCTATGTGTTTGTGGTATCGGAATTTCTTCCCAAAAGGGTTTATATTTCGAAATCTCAACGGGGTAGGGCCCAGTCGGGCTTGAGTCATTCTGTTTATCAACATTATCAGCAATGTTGTGTATTAAAACCATAAGTCCATCAAAAGCTTGGAGTTGTAAGCTTGTGGGTGGATTACTACACGATAGAAACGCGTGCTTACAAAGACTCTTTCCGATCTCTTCAAAAACGTTATTTAACAATGGATCACAATCATAATTTATGTACATTTCGATTAAAAACGTCGGTTGTCTGCAAAAGTTTATGATTCCTTCAAGTGCTAGCTCCTGAAGCTGAACCAAGTAACCTTGATTTAAGGTTTTGAACAATACGAATGAGAAAAAGGCCTCGAGTTGTAACCGAATCGAGTCACGATGGAAGTAATAAATGTTTAAAACCGTGCTGCATATCATCGATAAAACTAAAGGACTCGAAGATGTTCCATAATGTACTAAATGATGGAAAAGATCATCTTTAACCATTCGTAACAGCTTGTAGTGTTTCCTGATGCTATCACCGCTCAATTCTAGTGCCGAGTTTATTAAAATGAGTGCAAAAACTTGAACATCTTCGTCGGATGTTAAAGCCGGGGACCCGTCTGTTTCAACCATTCCCACAACGTTTAACAACGAACAAAGGAAATGGAATATATCAACCGCACAACGGATTCCATAACCTGTTTCTTCATTAGTATCTTCCATATCTGAATCAGAGTTCTCCCAATCTCCGACCGCGATATCAGGAAACCGGGAGAATATAATCTGTATCAAGTCATGCATCGTATGTCTAGCGGTCCTTTGCAACAAATCACCTTGGTTAGGAGATTGTTGAACCACTTGAAAACACGTATTCACAATGGTGCAAACCGCGTGATCATTGAGCAATACTGACGCAGGATGTCTCATCACCGAAGCCAAAACTAGTAAAATCCTCATTTTAACCGCGGCTTCAGTAACCGGGTGTGTTTTTTCAAGGCGGCATTCGGTGACAGCCATGACAACATTAGAAATGGCTTCACGAGCACCCGGTGTTTTCTTATCAAACATATCAAGTCTCACAATTTTCAAAATTGATAAGAGGGCTACCGCTGTAGCACCAGCTGGCACATCATCCGATGATATCACGTCTAGAAATGGTGCAAGGTAGATAGACGGATCGATTGATTTCCATGATTGTCGAGGATTGAATATGAGCAATCTTAATGATTTTAACGATTGGAGTAAGGTTGAATCCAAGACATCGTCTTGGTGACCAAATTGCTGAGTGAGGTCGGGTCTTTTGCGGATCATTGCAAGCACTGACCCGACCTCGGTGTTTAACATACATGAGAGTCCCAGTTCTTTGCTTTTTCTGCTCTTGCTTGTTTTTTCGTCATCATCCTCGTCGTCTTCATCATATTCGTCCTCGTCATCATCTTCATCCTCATAATCATCCTCCACCTCTTCCTCAACGTCTTCTAGGTCATCATATTCTTGTTTCCTCATTAGGTTTGGTAATCTATGGTTTTGAACTCCCACTTGTAATTACCATTTTCGTAAAATGTTTAGCCTGTATAACTGAGAATAACGTGTGAAGAAACATAATTGAAGGGTATATTACCCTATTATTACTCTTTATGTTTTGATTTTTAATGGCTATAAGTTAGTTTTTGAATATTTCTAAATTTAATCTCTTGCATATTCATCTACTAGCCAGTATACCCCTTGAATTCCCCCATCTTCTATCCTTATACATTCTCACATGTTAAGCAATCTTATTTAAAAATACAGATTATATATCTTTTAATCCTTGAGTGATGACATTATCATCCTTTGTTCTGTTTCTTATTTAATTTGAATATTTTCCGCCGTTTGTTGCATAAGAAGTCGGCACATAATTTATCTATAATTACTGTGTGCTGATCTAGCGTGGCATACTGTATTGATGTCTTTACACAAGATAGTAACACTATGCTAGCCTCTACAAAACAACTTTTTTTTTGGCTATATTGTAGACTAATTAAGACCTTTTTACACAATAAATTGGCAGAACTTACGCCTTTTTATGGATGAAAACTGTGTCTTTCAGCAAGATTGGATTGGTGTGGAATTCCTTTATGTGTTACTTCTTCTATTTTTGTAAAGTATGTTTAATAATCATCTATCTGTCTTGTACAGATTTGCTCCTGAATAGGAAAGTTCACCAACAAGTTAATGCTTATCATCAACACAAACTGTTAAATATAATTTGCAGTAATAGTTGAAAATGGAGATGATTTGTATCCCATGTTGATTTCTACATAAAAAGAGTTTAACAAGGATAATTTCTGAATTCTCATTTAGTAGTATGTATAGTGCTATAACTCATATTTTCTTACTAATTGAAGCTCAAAATAATAATAATAATAATAATAATAATAATAATAATAATAATAATAATAAATAAATAAACACCCCACATAATGAATTTCATATATTGAATTAGTAGCTCAATGTGAGTTAATATGACTCTTCTTTATATGTGATGAACATCAAGTGAAATCACAAAGTTGAATATGCCAACAGGTATTCCTTGTTAGTAATTTATTCTAATTCATATGTGAATACATCACATATTATGTCATTATATTGAAATACATCGACATTTTGAAGTCTAGAGCCATGGGGAATCGTATATGGGCGTAGTTACTGTCTTAACCTGAAGATAATGTTCAAGTGCCTCCAATCCTTGTTCTCTTCCGAACCCACTCATTTTGTATCCACCGAAAGGTGCATCCCTGTCAATTACTAGATAACAGTTGACCCATACCGAGCCTGCTCGAAGAGATCTTGTAACTGTGTTTGCAATGTCGATATTTTTCGTCATTACACCTGCTGCAAGTCCATATGTTGTGGCATTTGCTCTTCTTATCACTTCTTCAATGGTCCTGTATTCATCATTAATTTGATTTTAGTAGGGGGTGAATTTAAACTGGACTAAAACTTGCTTGTTATTGCTACTAAGTTACTAAAAATATGTTACTAACAGAACTATTTCAATTAAAGAATCTAAAGGGTTACTTGAATTTTAGGACCATTATAACTGGGCCAAATATTTCTTCCTTTGCTATGGTCATTTCGTCCTGTAAAACAAAACAAGAAAATGAACATTGTATAAACTCTTTTTAAATGGAGATTTGCCTTTTATTTTTCAGTCAAGTAACATTCATTATTACTTGCTTCCTTATGACCACAAAAAGATATCAGACATATATACCGTAACGTTTGTGAATAAAGTCGGCTCAATGTAGTATCCTTTATTTCCAAATGGCTTGCCACCAGTTACCAAAGTTGCACCTTCCTTCTTACCAAGCTCAATGTGCGAAAGAACTTTTTCATATTGTTGTTTGTTATTCTATACAAGGGAAGAATCAACATTACGCGGATAGAAACCACAAGGACTTTTAAAAGGTGGTAAACCAAAACTTTGTTATACCTGAGGACCATGACGAGTGGTGGCATCAAAACGGTCTCCTGTTGCCCAACCTTTCACCGTTGCTTCCAGTTTCTTGACAAAAACATCATAAATTCCTTCGTGTACAAAAACACGAGATCCTGCCACACACATTTCACCCTGTTTGTATAGCATGATATTATTCACAAGTCTGGTTTATAAAAAAATATATACAATCATTAACTTGACAAGGTATTGAACCATACTTTATTGGATAGATTTCCCAAAACAGCAATCTCCGCGGCTTTTTCAATATCTGCATCGTCGAATACAATAAAAGGCGATTTTCCTCCCAGTTCGAGTGATACAGGTTTCAGATTGCTTGCTGCCGCGGCTTGCATTACAGTACGTCCAACTTTGCTGGACCCCGTAAAAGTAACCTGGATTGATAACGCATCATTAATATTGATGTAATGTTTACCGTTTTCTAACTTTAAAAATATAAAAGTCACCGCGTCAATGTCCATATGAGAGCTAACGGCAGCACCAGCAGTGCTTCCAAACCCATTAACGACGTTAATAACCCCATCAGGAACACCGGCCTGCAGAGCAAAAACAACTTATAAGTATGGCCCTTTTAATTAAATTCAAATTTAAGCTAGTATGATCCTTTTAACAAATCTCGACATACCAGCTTAGACAAGTGAGCCAAAAAGAGACCCACAAGAGGCGTGTTTTCAGCAGGCTTGATTACCATGGTGCACCCAGCTGCTAAAGCTGGCGCGACTTTCATGGCAAATAAATAGGCAGGTGAATTCCAAGGAATGATGTGTCCAACTACACCTATTGGTTCACGTAATGTGCAAGCTTGAAAATCACTAGACATTTTTAGAGTGGCTCCTCGGATTTTATCGGCTGCACCAGCAAAATAGCGAAATGTTTCTGACGACCATGAGTTTTCAAAGTACCTTGCCATTTGAAACGGTTTTCCTGTGTCAATTACTTCTAGGGTTGCAATTTCATCAGAATTTTCATCGATTAAGTCTGCAAATTTCAAGAGAATCTTCCGACGTGCCTGATAAATCATAACATGAGATGATAGTTAAACATTACAAGATACTAGTGTAGTTCCCAAATCCTTGGTTTTTTAAAAAACAAAGTTTAAATTGACAGACAAAGAAATAGCTCTCTGACCAAGCAAACTTAAACAAAGTATAAGTTTGCAAAGTGAACTCTAAGGTCGCTGATAGGATTGAGACCAAAATGAGTTCAAGGAGAGTAAATGCGCTTCTTAGATGTTTACAATAATTATCGAAGTGATGACCATTTACTCCGACTAACATTCTCTTATATAGTGGAGTATACGAGGATGTCATATGTGGGGTTGTTGAGACGTGTCAAACGTTTGGTAGATTAAGCATTTAGTAGAAAAATACATCTTTCATTAAATGCTTCCATTAAATCAAGTACAACTTGAAGTATCTTAAGAGATATTTCAAGCTATGCTCCGAGGGTATTGTCAACCTCTAATGAACCTTTGTCCTTCAGCTTCAGTTCTTTTACATACTAGTTGACTCCGTATCAGCTAGAAAGTATGTATTCAAGTTATCTTTGACTATTTGACGATGTCTCTGATTTAAACTTCGCTGAGGTTGCTCGCTGACTTCATTATTAGCGAGTCTTTTTTACTTAGACTAATTTATGTTTAAATCTTGATCAAAGACCATTGGGCACTAAATTGGCCCAACAACTAGTTAAGTTGTTAACTACAAAAATTATCGTCTAGTGACATAACTAATGATAAATTTGGCCTACAACATTACAGATTAATTTGTGGTTTGTACCGCAATCACTTTTATATTTCCACCATCGTGCACTACAAGTCTATAACTTTAAGGAATTCTGAGAAAATATACCTCGCCAGACAAACGAGGCCAAGGTCCATTGTCGAAAGCTTCACGTGCTGCCTTGACGGCCAGATCAACGTCTTCCTTTCTCCCTTCAGCCACCGTTGCTAATACTTCCTCTGTTGTCGGATCTATTGTCTCAAATGTGCTTCCTAAATATTTGATCAACATAGAAACCATGAAATATAGTACCATATGTATCATTTTTAAAGGATTGACATATCTATGAGATTGATTTCCATTTTAAGTTCTAATAGCTCAACTTGTATTACATAACTAACCGCAAACTAATGATTAATGTCAATGTGTTTATAAAGTAGAATATAAATTTTAGATTCAAAATACACGTCCATCAATTCTCCTCTCAAATTCCACCTTTTTCATACCACTAAACTTTTACACTAGAACACGCCATCTTTTACCGGCTTTATTTTGATACAAGGCATAACATGATCCATTAATACCGTTGAAGCGGGATCTAACCGAGTGAACATCCTCCACTTGGGACAACACTATGTGCTAGGATATCATCCAGGCCCAACATATAAGTCCAACTATGGTTCCATTCTAAAACCAATTGGCCTCATAATAATTACCGTACCAAGATTATAAGTTAATTAAGATTATATTTTCATCAAGGTGAGACTAGGTTTGCACACCAGACGATAATAAAACATACTATATAAAAACGTTGGGTAGTAACATTTTTATCTAAGTTATAGAAATAACATAAATGATCTGATATACAAACCAGATAGTGAGTCAACAAATTCGCCATTGATGAAGAGCTTGGTGAACTTGATCTCATAAGCTGAAGATTTAGAACTTCCAATAGCACCTGAACTCATTTTTCTCCTTCTCTTAGTTTTTGGTAAAATTTTAATTTAACCAACCCGTGGTTATTCAAGCATTACAACTGGAGTATTTATAGGCCTTAATTACATTAATTGTTCGCTGGATCAAATTGTTAAATTTGCTAATGTGCTCACTAGGGTTGGTAATCAATATAAAACAAAAGATATATGTAAATGAAGAGAGTCTTAATACGAACGCACTGTACTGTTTAATAGATTTTGTAACTGCTAAAGGTGTTGTGGGTCAAACTGCATACATTATTCATTTTCTCGAAACAAACTATAGTTGTAACAAGTACACAATAATTAAGAGGATGATTTTTTCGACTTTGAGTTAAACTAGATTGCTATACTTAGCTAGCCAGACTTCTATACAGTACTCTTGATCGAAAACCTTCCTTCTGTATATCAAATTAAATTAGGTGAGTATAAGTGCATAGCTACGAGAATTTATAGTGACAAACAATTATAGTTGCGATATTGTGAATAAGAGTTTCGTGTAACTAAATAACGTTTCTCTACAAATTATCTTGACCTCGCATCATGACTAGAAGCTTCTTAAATGATGACATCAACCTTAACTAGGTTTCTCATTTTCTAATGTGCTCACTAGGGTTGGTATCCATATCGGGTTAGTTTGTGGTAACGAGATCATGTCCAGGTAGCCCGAATTATTTTCTAGCTTAAATTTTATTAATCTAATACATGCTATAATGTCCACAGTACTTAAGCGACTAGATAACATTATATTGAGGTTTAGATGAGCACACTCATGTATCCACTGTGTTGAATAAGTTTCACTCAATCAACTTAAATACTTAATTTTAGTTAAATGATAAAACAAAAGATAAATGTAAATGAAGAGAGACTTACTACGTACGCACTGTACTGTTTAATAGATTTTGTAACTGCTAAAGGTGTTGTGGGTCAAACTGCATACATTATTCATTTTCCCGAAACAAACTATAGTTGTAACAAGTACACAATAATTAAGAGGATGATTTTTTCGACTTTGAGTTAAACTAGATTGCTATACTTAGCTAGCCAGACTTCTATACAGTACTTTTGATCGAAAACCTTCCTTCTGTATATCAAATTAAATTAGGTGAGTATAAGTGCATAGCTATGAGAATTTATAGTGACAAACAATTATAGTTGCGATATTGTGAATAAGAGTTTCGTGTAACTAAATGACGTTTCTCTACAAATTATCTTGACCTCATCATGACTAGAAGCTTCTCAAACGGTGACATCAACCTTAACTAGGTTTCTCATTTTCTAATGTGCTCACTAGGGTTGGTAATCCATATCGGGTTAGTTCGTGGTAACGAGATCATGTCCAGGTAGCCCAAATTATTTGTAGCTTAACTTTTATTAATCTAAGCATACATGCTATAATTCCACGGTGCTTAAGCGTCTAGATAACTTTATTTTGAGGTTTAGACGAGCACACTCGATCATGTATCCACTGTGTTGAATAAGTTTCACTCAATCAACTTAAATACCTAATTTTAGTTAAATACGTACGCACTGTACTGTTTAATATATTTTGTAACTGCTAAAGGTGTTGTGGGTCAAACTGCATACGCTATTCCTTTTCTCGAAACAAACTATAGTTGTAACAAGTACACAATAATTAAGAGGATTATTTTTTCGACTTTGAGTTAAACTAGATTGCTACTTAGCTAGCCAGACTTCTATATAGGGGTTCTCTTGAAAACCTTCCTTCTGTATATCAAATTAAATTAGGTGAGTATATGTGCATAGCGACGGAAATTTATAGTGACAAATAATTATAGTTGCGATATCAAACTAAAAGCCCTTTTTCTTGTAGTGTGAATAAGAGTTTCGTGTAACTAAATGACGTTTCTCTACAAATTATCTTGGCCTCATCATGATTTAGAAACCTTTTAAACAAATGACATTAACCTTAACTAGGTTTCTCATTTTCTGTTTCTACAAAACTGCATAATAAGAAAAACGATAAAATATGAATGTGTTATATAGTGGTGAGTGGAAATTGTGATGCATAAATGGAAGTTGTTAAATTTAATATGATCAGTTTTGAATAAAAAAAAATTATTACAAAAAAAAAAAAAAAAAAAAAAAAAAAAACACTTACGGAAGGTTGTAAAGCACCAAGCTATTAGCATTTCCTAGTTCTCAATTTGAGAGTTTCTAATCAAAAACATTTTTGCTTCACTAGACGAATACTCGTGCATAGCAACGGGATTTCATGGTGGCAGATGGTTGTAGCGATAAAAAAAAGTTTATGAATTATAAACGAAAAATAATAAAAGTTTAAAAATTTGGGGATTAAACATGATTTAAACTGAATGAAAATAATATGTGTTATGGATTATGGATTATAAACAAAAATAATAATAAAAGTTTATGTTTTATGAAATATGAAATGAATTAACAAATTGAGGTTGTTTATATATGCAATGGAAAAATTAAATTTTCTCGCCTTGTAAGAAGTTAGCCTTTTAATACTTTTCATGTCTAGCAAATCGTGTTTCCAGCCTTGCATTTTAATTCCAGCTGCAAGTTTTCAGTTTTCAGTTTCCTTCAATATGTCTAAGTTTTAATAGTTTCAGCCTTGCATTCCAGCCTTCAATAGTTACTTTAATTATTTTCCAGCATTCAATAGTAACTTTAATTATCTAAGTTTTCTTCAATACTTTTCGGTTTTTCACTTTCAATATTTTTGTTTTTTTCTTTATATATAAATATGTGGTATGAATAAGTATAATTTCTTTCTTTACAAGAAACAAGCTTGCATAAATTGCGTGTAAAATAATAGGAAAGTGTTTATTTCTTTTCGCTTTCTTTTCACTCGAGATCATGAAACGAATTAGCTTTTCTTTGTTTTCTTTCCATTTCGAGAACACATATTAAATTTTTGGTTATTGGCTTAAATCCGGTTATGGGCTTGAAGTCCATTAAGGTTAGGATTATGTTATTGTGTTCTTTAAGTCATGTTCTATTATAAATAGACATGTAATCTACTTATGTAATCAATCATAAACACAATTATTAATATGTCTCTTGGCTATTTAACATGGTATCGAAACATTAGGCACAACACACTATCAAAACAGTTATTCTCCGGTCATTGGTTATTCGTCGATGATTCAGATGGACATGATTATTTATTTTCTACTTTTTATTACTTTTTTTTTATCCATCTCATAAAACACTACAACACAAACATAGTCGTCATAACACACTCCATATTATGTTGATTTAGCCTTCAATCAATATTTTTTTTAATAAAAGAAATGGTTTCTTGTTTTACCGCCGGAGATTATTGTCATTTTTGAAAATAGTATATCACAAAATTGTCGCTCCTACCTAAAGGCAAAGCAAGCCATGACATAAAAAAAATGTCATGCAAAAGAAGAAATCATCAAGTAGTAAACAATGTTGCCGTCGAATACAAGTCTACCTCTGTGCAAACAAACAAAAAGGAAAAAGGAAAAAGCAAACAAAACTCAAAAGAAAACAAATTCAACTTTGTATATCCACTTTATAAGTCCGGAAGCTTCATGTTCAAATTGTGGGAGAGTATTAGATGATTAGGTTATTGACCCAAACCAAAAGCCTCTTAGTTCAATGGTGTGTGAATGGTCCATCTATCTAAAGGTTGTGGGTTCAAGTCTCGGTGGAGACATGTGAGATAGAATTTATGAGATGAGCCGTGTAGATTGTAAAAATTTGCTATTAAAATAAATAAATAAATAAATAAGTTATTGGCCCAAATTCATTTGTAGGCTTAAATTCGTAAGTCATGTTCTATTACAAATATACATACAATTTAATTATGTAACCAATCATACACACAATTAAGAATATATTTCTTTGTTACTAGATGAGTACCCGTGCATAACAACGAGATTTTACAGCGACAGATCGTTTTGTGTTAAAAAAAAAGTTTATGTGTTATAAACGAAAAATAATAAAAGTTTGAAGATTTGAGGATTAAAAATAATGTTTTGAGACCCGATTCAACTGGGGTGGTGGCTTCAATAGCAAAAGAAGTTCTTTCTGATTTGAAACAAGAAAGACAATGAATTTACGAGATCTTGATCCGTTCAGTGCCTTCACTTGTGAAAAACAGGGAGCCATTCTGTTGATTGCTTCTCTGCCCCAGCTCTAAAAAACTGGTTTTTCTTTCTCACAGAATTAGGGAAATAATTAGATTCTTCTTCCTTCTTTCGGTAACATATACCGAGATAGGCTGGGAAATCCCCCTTCGATAGACAGGTGGCAACTTGACCACTAAGTAAGGACAGGAATGCCTGTGCCCAATCAAACACAGGTTGAATCGTTCCGGTAGAAAAACGGGTCGATTTAAACCGAGTCAACCCATCAGGTTGGGTTGATAATGGGTCAAATTAAACAGGGTCAACTAGCCGGGTTTGAAGCGTCCCGGGTCAACCAGTTTTCTATATGTATTAATATTTTCCTTTTGAAATTTATGTTTACAACATTTCCTTTTATAGTTTCAACTTTTAACTTTTTACTTTTTGGTTTTTCCTTCATATATAGTATAGCGAAGTACCCGCACGTTGTGGCGTCGGATACCCTGTGACGATTAACCGGAGAAATAGATCTTGATGAGACGTGATTCACCCACTAGTTTGTATTGGTTTTAAAGGGTCATCTCTAGTTCGTTTACGGATGGCTTTTATTGGTTAGCCAAACTGGTGGCGACACCGGTTCTTTATTGAACCCATTGGTCCGGTCCGGTCTTCAAAACTATATGTACCATCAACTTGTTAGCTTGTATGAAGCTTTGTGTGTTTTATTAATTTGTATAATGTGTATAATAATATGTACTTTTCATTTTATGGTGTTTTAAAAATAACATTAATTATTGTGTTTAATTATTTTATATTTTGGATTATATTGTAGCTTGTTTAAATTGTACATTGTGAAAACTTTATTGTACTTTTTAGTAAAGGGTGTTTTAATTGGTTATTTTTTATTTGGTAGATATGCTTCTAATTGGATGTATAATGTGAATAAATTGTTGTACTTTTAAGTAATATGTGTTTTAATAAGAGTATTAATTACACTATACATTTATCTCACCTTTGACTTTCAATATTTCACTTTTCGAGATTTGATTGTTTTTCTTTTATGTGTAGTATAGATTTAACAATATTGAATGTATAGTACAACCTTTAGAGTCTTCTCTTTTTTATCTTTCTTTCTTCTCTTTATGAGACCTAAAGCCAACGTAAATATTGTGTTAAGTGAAAATCTTTTGTTGCATAACCATCAGTATGGATACAGTTACTAAACATATTATACTCTTGGATGGTTTAATTCACGAATATCAAGTGTACTAAAACGAATACTACTAACCATAGCTTTAGGTCTGTCGTTGAGAAAATGTACTAGTTTTATGCTATTATTAGTGAAAAAGGTTTAGTGACACAAAAAAATGTCACTAAATATAACCTTTTTAATGATTTTTTAAAAAAAATCTGCATCAAAGCTTAAAATTTTGAGATTTAATGACATTTTTTATGTGCAAAATGTGCCTTAAAAGGCAAAAAATATATCCTCACACTTTTTGATTCACTGTAAAAAGATTTTTACCTGTTGGATTTCTACTTACATTTTTTAAGTGTAAGAGAAGCAAATTAAAGTTTTAGTGACACTTTTTTATACTTTTGTTGACACTCTTTTAATTTAGTTTTAGTGACACTTTTTTATCTTATGGTAGCACTTTTTTTAAGTGTCACCAAAAGACAATATTTTTGTAGTGAATGCTATATGAAAAGACCTTGGACATGCTCATAAGTCCAAACACATCTATTCAACTAGAAATGACTAAAACAACTATCCAAACAGCCACTAAAACAAACCACTATATCAACCATTGAAATATGAATCTAAATCTTAGACTCAACCAAGAACAATGGCTACATTTCCCTCTCATTAAAAGTGATCTGGAATGCAAGACATAGACCACCATCGTCAATTGCCAAACACGGACTTCCAATAAACATCAAACTGTTGCATCCAGAAGATAACAATAGTACTACATTTCTTGCACCATTAATATCAAACTAAAACTATTATGCATCACCTCCTAACCTCACATACTAGTTCCAAAGAGACATCAAAGACAGACATCATCCATTGTCATCATGAGGACCATACAAGGAGAGACCATACTAATAATGAAGGCTACATTTCCTCCAACTGTGACAGACCAATACCATAATGTTGGTTTGTGTATAAATATTAATACGTGTATGTCTAGTATAGAACCCGAGACCTCGGAATTGCACACATTACAAACGAGAATTAAAGTATAATAATTATATATTAAATGTGATGTATATATAATTATTTAAACACTAGAAGGACTTAATGGTCATTAGTTGTTAACCGTATAAACTAACTATTGTTAAGTAAAAGAGGAAAAGGACTAAAGTGAAAATAAGAGCCAAGAAGGATCCGAAATCCTCTTGGACTCCTTAGGCCGGTCGAATGGGGATTGGGGAAACCCAATCCACATTAAAGTTGTCTTCCAAGTTTTCTACTAGTATATATACAAAACCTAGGCCATTGTTTCTCACCTTTTGTGCACACACAATACCTTGCTTCAAAACCGATCGAACCAAACACCCTTAGGGTTTGGGTCGATTTTTCAATAAAAAAAAATCTTGTGTTTAGATCTTGCAATCTCTTTAATTCGTTACTAGTTTTTGTGTACAAGAACGAGGTAATAACTAACTGCACTTATTATCAAGAGATCGAATAACAAAATCGATAAGGGGTTATTCATTGATCTATACAAACCCTAATTAGGGTTCATCATCTTCTATTAGTTATTAATGTTTGATTCTTGTTCAGGTAGAATCCCACGATACGTTCCTATTATGTTTATGTTAATCTTTAATATGTTATAGATGATCATTCGCTTCCGCATATGTGTTTTACCTGTTTATATGATTATCATGGTTTAGATATTCTAACACATAATGCAGCAGCCACCACACATATATGGCATTGAATCTAATCACGGAGAGGCATCACCTTTAAAATTAGAGGCTCTCCTATTCTCACCTCCACCAAAAGCCGTCCAAACACTAAATTTTCTTACTGATTCTCATTGTTTTGCTACATTGTTCACTTGGGCAGAAATTTTCACTTTCAAGCACATAAGTTTCAATCTAATTGCCTCATTTATAACCTTCAATAAGACCTAAGAACTCCTCATCTCATTAGTAAACAATCTTCTATTCCTCTCTTACCATATGAAGTAAACAGTTGCAGCGAGAACCAATCGTCTAACAATACTCCAAATAGCTTTAGAACAATTCAGTTTTAGTGTTTCCTCTATAATTCCATCCCAATCGTAGGCAAATCAGGCACATGAATTTTCTTTTTCAACTCAACCCATACTCTGCTTGCATAGTCACATTGAAAGAACAAATGGTTATGAGAGTTTGGGCATAGTTTGCAGAACATACACTTCAAGTTACCATTAGGATTCCATACCGGAATTTTGTCCTGAGTCATTAGCCTTCTTTGAACAGCAAGCCATAACACAAAAGCATGACTAGGATGGCATTGAGAAAATCAAACTATTTTACTCAAGTTAACCACAGGCCTCTTGACTCTCATATCAAACCAAGCTTGTCTTACTGAGAAAGGCTTAATACTCCCATTTTGACATTTCGACACTGTTTTATAGCTACAATGATCTTACACAAAGGACCATGATCATCCCAACTATCATTAGTTTCACACTCCACATCCCAATTTTAGTTGATTTTATGCTATTATTGTGATTCCATTATTTTAGTTGATTTTCATTCCAGTAATCCTGAGGCTAGCTATACCAGCTCTTTAAGGTAACAACTATTTTTCGATTCTCTGAAGTGAAAAAAAATTGATTTAAAATAGAAATTGAAAAAGGTTAATGTTTTTGCAATTGCTAAGGTAAAGATAAATTCCAATAGCAACAAAAATGCACCAAGTAGTTGCACTTTATTCATTGAAACTCATACATCAAACGAATTATTCGATAAACAGACCCAAGTCTTCTTATTTGATAAACAAGCAAATATGAAAGTTTAGAGCCATGGGGAATCATATATGGGTGTAGCCACTGTCTTAATCTGAAGATAATGTTCAAGTGCCTCCAATCCTTGTTCTCGTCCAAACCCACTCATTTTATACCCTCCATGAGGCGCATCCCGGTCGAGTGCTAAAAAACAGTTGACCCAAACGGCACCTGCTCGAATAGATCTCGAAACTGTGTTCACAACATCAATATTTTTTGTGAATACACCTGAGGCAAGTCCATATTTTGTTGCATTTGCTCTTTTAATCACTTCTTCAACAGTCCTGTATAGTTTATCTTCTATTGTTAGTTATTCCATTAAACTTTAGTGTCCAAATTTTTGAAATCAACGAAAGTATAACCATGCCCAACTTCGATTAAATTACAGAGAATTATATTGGTTCGAATAACATATTTATCTGAATCGAGCATAAAGTATAAAATCAAAATTGAATAGGTCGAAATCAAATTGTTATAGTATAGTTTTGTTTTGTCTATTGATCATTTCTGACTTTTTTTTTTTTTTTTTTTTTTTTTTTTTTAATCTATATATGTACTTAACCTTGTTAATACAAAAACTTTGGACAATACACCTTTAATCTATAGTAGGTGATAATTTTGGTTTATGATGTATTCGTTGGTTTCTTCTTAAAGGAGTATAAATTGCATATGGCTAAATAAAGTTGACTATTTATGCAGGCTCATTTAGACTCATTGAGGTATGTAGTTGTAGCTTTACATGCTAGGTCAAGCTTGGCTTGCATTTATAATAAAGCTGTGCTATGCTCTAGTATACTTAATTTCGCCAAAAACTTCTAAATGGGACTGGCTCGCTGGATCCACACTCTAGTCCTAAATTGTAAGTTTTGCACTAATGGTTGTTGTACGTTTGTGGACTCGATATATATAATGAGGAAATGAACCAGAAACCAACAGATATACTTGAACTTTATACAATGAGGAAATGGACTCGATCTATATAATGAGGAAATGAACCAGAAACCAACAGACATACTTGAACTTGAGAACAGAAATAACGGGGCCAAAAATTTCTTCCTTCGCTATGGTCATATCATCCTATACAACCAAACAAGAATCTGTTAGCTGCATAGATTAATTAATAAACAGCTTATATTTATAATTTTTCTGATCTCGAGTTTATAGGACATTAGTATAGAGAAAGTAACTTAAGCATACCGTAACGTTTGTAAATAGAGTAGGCTCAATGTAGTATCCTTTCTTTCCAAATGGCTTACCACCGGTTACCAAAGTTGCACCTTCCTTTTTGCCATGGTCGATGCACGAAAGTACTTTCTCGTATTGTTGTTTGTTATTCTGTACAAGGAATGGATGAAAATTGTGTACATACTATTTGTCTGAAATTAAAATGGGCCCCTGTTGCCCACACTATACCTGAGGTCCATGACGAGTGGCGAGATCAAAAGGGTCCCCTGTTGCCCACGCTTTCACCGCTCCTTCCACTTTTTTGATGAATACGTCATGGATCCCTTCCTGTACGAAAACACGAGACCCTGCCACACACATCTCACCCTGTTTGTATAGCATGTTAGAATACTAATCGGTGGTTCGTATAAATATTTGCAGTTTCGACTCAGTTACTTGTGAAATCATATGTCGTTTTGGGTTACGTTATATTATAAATATCACCTAGGGTCAAATTGTACTTTGTTAGTAAGATTTCCCAAAATAGCAAATTCTGCGGCTTTATCAACATCTGCATCATCGAAAACAATCAAAGGCGATTTTCCTCCAAGTTCGAGTGACACGGGTTTCAGATTACTTAGAGCTGCAGCTTGCATTACAGTGCGGCCAACTTCTGTGGATCCCGTAAAAGTAACCTAGATTTGATCACACATTGTTAAACTTAAAATACTAAAATAGGTCTCATAAATTATGAATACGCGGTTTACTTTAACAAAAAATAATCACCATATCAATGTCCATATGCGAGCTAACGGCAGCACCAGCAGTTTTTCCAAACCCGTTAACCACATTAATCACGCCATCAGGAACACCAGCCTAGATTCAAACTTAAACCAAATTAGTACTTGATAACATAAATAGAATGAGAGACGATTTATGCAATTTACAAATGGTGTTAGTCAATGAACTTACCAGCTTCGACAGGTGAGCGAAAAGGAGAACTGTAAGGGGAGTTTGTTCAGCAGGCTTGATGACCATGGTGCAGCCAGCAGCTAAAGCTGGTGCAACCTTTGTAGCGAACATGTAGGCAGGACCATTCCAAGGAATGATGTGACCAACTACCCCGATGGGTTCACGTAATGTATAAGCTTGAATATTGCTTGACATTTTAAGAGTTGCTCCACGGATTTTATCGGCTGCACCCGCAAAGTAACGAAATGTATCTGATGAAATCGGGACTTCAAAGTACCTCACTGGGCCAAACAATTTTCCTCCATCGATTACTTCTAAGGTTGCTAACTCGTCAGCATTTTCATCGATCAAGTCTGCGAACTTTAACATGATTTTTCGGCGTGCCTGATTTTGGGAAATTTTATTGAGTTAGGAGAATAATGTTGTTTACGTAGGAACTGCATGGTATATACAAAATAACGACAGAAAAAATCACAAAATCCGTCAGTAATTTCGCAGGAATTAGCAACTGAACAACATCATCAGCTGCTAGATTTGAGACCAAAACAAGCTTATTTTAGCCAATATGAACTCTTATAAATTATTTAAATTTAATGTTTATTTAGTTAGTGTATGTGAATTTTATTTGCTTAACTTAGCATTTCTTATATGTTTCATGCTATTGTAATATATGTAAAAAGCTCTTAGATCTCATGTACCTCGCCAGACAAGCGAGGCCAAGGTCCATTGTCGAAAGCTTCTCGGGCAGCCTTAACGGCCAAATCAATGTCTTCCTTTCTCCCTTCGGCCACTGTTGCTAGCACTTCTTCTGTCGCCGGATCAATCGTGTCAAAAGTGGATCCTGTAATTCCAACCAAAATTTAAGTCATGCAAACACGTTACAAATAACCTAAAACATTCTAAACTAATCTGATCACTCAAACAAAGGTAAATATTAGCAAATCATTGGCATTTTTTCTCCGGTATCATTGTTTTCGACCTTTTGGCCTAGTCTACAGTTGTGAGTCCACCGTCACATAGACTCAAATCGTCGTTCAGGAGGTTTACTTGACCAGGTTGTTTGCACTAAGTGTGGTTCGAACTTGAGACGCCTCACATTTTTGATAATATATTGTCACGAGCTCTTGTCAACTCGACTACCCTCGTGGTTTCTTGACATGTTACGAGCTTGATTTGTGTTTATCAATTAAGTGAAAGGAAATTGATTATAAACCTGAAATAGAATCAACAAATTCGCCATTGATAAAAAGCTTGGTGAACTTGATTTTATGGCTTGCTGACTTAGAACTTCCATTAGCTCCTGAGCTCATTTTTGTTTTTTATGAAATTTTTATTCAAGGGTCGAATGATGAGTTAAGACATTGCATAGGACTATTTATAGGCATTTATTGTAATAATTTGTTACCAAAAGGGATATAATAATATAATTGGTATTATATTAGTGTGTTCACGTAACATTTTGTAGGAAAGTAGGGAGAAAAATCGTAAAAGCCCAAAGGGAGAGAATGAGAGAAGGTATCGTACATTTTCTGGTTTTTTTTTTTTTTTTTTTTTTTTTTTTTTTTTTTTTTTTCTTGCGTTTGTTTTGTCACTATAATTAGAAACAAAATCGAGCTCCAATTGCGCATGTAAGTTTACGGTTGTTGCAGTTTGCTTATCATGAACTTGTTAAGGATTATTGTATACAAACATATATTAGGGTCTTTAGTTCAGTTTGGTTACATGATAGAACCAAAAACCATTAATCGAATTCGGTTCTGCTTAGTTTGGTTTTCGCAAATATCGAGTCCAATAGAAATAATTTGAGTCTACCTAACACTAATATTGAACACTGAGTCACTTATTGCTAAAAAAAGTCCTACAAATAGTAATGAACATAACTAATTAAAATAACTAAAGTTTTGAAGACAAATACATGCATAAAGCTAATAGCAAATGACAATATAATTAACTACATCCTAATGAATAATACCAACATTAAAAAAAAATGATTTCCTATTTACTACTTAATTTTATACTTAAACTTCAATTAATATAATCAATGTAAGTTGTAGTATAACCATCCAAACAAGACCTTTTCATGGCATACAGATGTGGCGTGCTCTTTAGGAGTACTGGGCTAAATAGCTATGTTTTATGGTTGGTCCTAACTCCTCCTAATTGACTTGGTCTCTTTTATACTAGTATTAAAGATGATACATTTTCAAAATAATAATAATAATAATAATAATAATAATAATAATAATAATAATAATAATAAAATCACAAACACATTTGTCTAAACTAGACGATACCCGAGAAAAGCGATGGTGAATAGCGGAAAGTAATTATACTTGCGAACTTGTGTTTTGGTGTGATCTTTATTGCAACACTTACGAATTTAATTTGTGGTCATTGCGAGAAAAAAAAAATCTATGAGTTATAAACGAAAATGTAAAATATTTGACGATCAAAGAATATTTTATTAATTTATTAGTAGATGTTATTACAATTTTGTTATTTTAAAAACTTTCTATTTAAACCCAATTAATTACAATAAGTATAACTCTCCATTTAATCTTCTTTTGTAAGAGTTATTATACGCAATCAATATTATTTAAATTTTAAGCATTTTAAATTTAATGAATGCATATGCATGCATTATATTAGTACAAAAGAGATCTAGAGAGTGGGGAAAAAATGAATGTTGAAAACATGATATATAGCCTGATTGCAAGTGTGCAACGTAAAAGGAAAAAACTTAAGAGGGATGTTACAATCATATACTCCGCAAGTGTTACAAAAGAAAACTCACACAATGTGTATGTTAAATTGTGGATGCAAATTAATATGAAAAAAATAAATAAATAAATAAATAAAAAATAAAAAAGTGTAGAAAGATAAAGATTATACATCATGACACATATTGTTTTGTAAAACTTATCTGAAAACGAAAGTCCTTTGATTGAGTGTGTATGATGGGGCCAGATAATGCAATTACCAACCAAAGTATACAAAGGAAAAATATAATAAGTCTCGATCTCCAGAAATGGTAAAAAAAGAAATTGTAGAAATAAAAGTGGGTCCAAATTTAATATTTATTTCCGTTTACACGTTTGGACTTTCGAGCTATCTCGGCTGGACCGGGCTATACATTAGGATGGTCCCAAACATCCGAAATTGACCTATTGCGTATATATGTTTTTAAACATGAAAAAAATTATGCTTTGCACAAAGAAAATATATAATGTATATTATATACTTCAGAACTGTGATCATTAGTTAGTAAGTAGTAACTTTACACATATACCTTAAGATTTAGTAGATGAACTTTCCATGCTAAATTGGAAGTTTGTAAAAATCTACTCTTACTCTTGGTCATTTCTTCCTTTTAATTTGCTTGATTAAATGGAATGAGATGCTTTTTTTTTTTTTTTTTTTTTTTGCTCTATAAAATTATTACCTTTCTAAAAAAATATATACCTTAGCATGACTTTTACCACCCGCCGAAAGAAATTACAAAAACTGTATAATGCAGACAGTCATAAGATTATCTGAGGTATTCCCTCATTAATGTGTATCAAACTTTCACTTATAAGAAATTTACAGAATTTGAATAAGCTTTTTGTTATCTTTTTCAAACATAACTGAATTTGGTATTCATTATTGTTTTCTCAAAGTCTTATAAATTCATGGTTCAAAAGTAATCATTAGAATGCATGATATTATGATAACCAAGGATACCTTGAACCATAACATGATTCTCATTACACTCAAATTTTGGCTTGACCCAAAATATTTCACTTAACAAAATACCAAATTCATGTTAAGTTCAAAGCCAAGGAGAATTGTGAACAGGAGTGACAACAGCTTTAACTTGGAGATACTTGTATAACCCTTCCATACCGAATTCTCTTCCAAATCCGCTCATTTTGTAGCCTCCATAAGGGCATCCCGCATCAAACGCCAAATAACAGTTTATCCAAACAATACCCGCACGAAGTGATCTTGAGACAGTGTTAGCTATGTTCAAATCCTTGGTCGCTATCCCTGCTGCTAAACCATAGCATGTTGAATTCGCTCTAGTGATAGCCTCTTCAATTGTCCTACAATTTATAAATTTGAATAAGTAACTTGTGACTTGTATTTTTGTTTTGGAAATATTTTATATGTGACTATGTAGTAAACTTTTTGTATATCGTTAGTAACTCTGTATGACGAGTTCATTATCCACGTGGTTAGCGGTAGGTTGATTATTAGGTCCGATCCGTTTTATAATTTGTTAAGTACTCGTATTTCTGTATTCAAACTTACTTGAACTTAAAGACAGATATAACAGGACCAAAGATTTCATCTGTTGCGATAAGCATATCATCCTGAAATAATAATCCAAAAACATAAAAAATATGTTGTTAACATGACTTAATTTTACGCAATATGTGTCGTGACTTTAACTTAACTTACCGTAACATCTGCGAAGATTGTTGGCTCGATATAGAATCCTTTCTCCCCACAAGGCTTTCCTCCAGTTAGCAAAGTCGCACCTTGTCTTTTTCCATGTTCAATATAGGAAAGTACTTTATCATATTGTACCTTATCAACCTACAAAAAGTATTATTGTTAGAATTGCAACAAGTGACACAAGTTGCTGCAAATACTTGTGTTTGGTGAAAATTTGATTACTTGAGGTCCTTGAAGAGTTGAAGGATCAAAGGGGTCACCAACGGTTATCCCTTTGGCGTGTTTCACAAACTTAGTAACAAATTCGTCATATATTCCTTCTTGGACGAAAATCCGTGAGCTACACACGCAGAATTCACCCTGAATGACAAGTTTTGTGAAACAAAATCTGAGGTAACTCATACAAAAAAACTAGAGGTGTCAAATTTTGACTCAGCTTATGAAGGAATCCATTCAAGTTCTAAAGTGTACTCTTAGTACATCAAAGCATTTCATATAGTTATTTCAAATTTATATTGATGTTGCAGTGCAATATCAAAAATAGATTAATGCACCTTGTTAGCAAAACTGCCCATAAGAGCGAGCTTAACAGTTGAATCAACATCAACGTCGTCAAAGATTAGGAGAGGGGATTTGCCCCCAAGCTCAAGCGACACTGCTTTCAAATTACTCATGGCAGCAGCTTGCATTACAACTCGTCCTACTTCACCCGACCCAGTGAAACTCACACAATCGATATCCATATGAGAACTTATAGCAGCTCCAGCTGTCGGTCCAAACCCCGTTACAACATTAAGTACTCCATCAGGAATCCCCGCCTGATTAATACCATTAACTTATACATCAATTGTACTTAATTATTTAAAGTGAATCATGTGATAAAACGTACCAATTTAGCTAAATGAGCACAATAAAGAGCGGAAAGAGGTGATTGCTCAGCGGGCTTGACTACCATGGTGCAACCTGCAGCCAACGCCGGGCTTATCTTAAAAAAGAACATCCCAACAGGGAAGTTCCATGGAATAATATGTCCAACGACACCAATAGGTTCGTGCATTGTGTGCCCTTGCAATTGGTTCGCCATTCTTAATGTTTTTCCATGGATTTTATCCGCTGCACCCGCATAATATCTGATGAATTAAATGGTACATTAAACATTTTGTTATGTAAAAAATATATTTATATAATGTGAGTGTTTGAAATTATGAGTATAGACCGTAGTACACTAGCGCCAAAAGGAATGTCCCTGGCTATCCCGTATGCGAACACCTTTCCAGCATCAATGGCGTCTAGTGCTGCTAATTCTTCGATGTGTTCTTCGACTAAATTCACATATTTCATCATTATCCTTCCCCTCTCCTGTTAATATACAAATTAAACTTGTCATTTTCGATTCATTTACTTAAGAACGAGTCATATTAGTCACATTTTTCGCTTCAATTAACATATACAGTTCTCTAATCTATCTAAACTAGTATCTCACTTCTCTGGTATTTTTTTCTTATGGCCTTTAATGCATTAGTCACAAATAAAGTTTTAAAAGCTGCTAATATAAAAATTAAAAATGTTGATAACGCTAAATTAAGTAATTAATTAAGAACCAAGCCCACAAAAGGTTCATTTATCTGGGCCGATAAAAAGAGCTAAAATGTTTGTTATCTGCCATTTTGATGGACTGGGCCAAACTCTGTCTGGGCCGACAAGAATTTTTTCAGTATTATGAGCATTACTACATTAGTAAATTCTTGAGAATTGTTAAGTATCTTAAGGTACATAAAATTTGGTTTAGCCAAAAAATGACATGTTTGTTAAAACCAGCCTGTCTACTCAAAGAGATCCAATCAAGCCATATATTAAATAGAAAAGTAAATTCAAATGCTTACTGAGCCAGACATACGAGGCCAAGGGCCATGATCGAAGGCCTCACGAGCAGCCTTAACAGCCAAATCAATATCCTCTTTGTCTCCTTCCGCTATTTTCGCAATCACTTCCTCAGTTCTTGGATCAATCGTCTCAAACGTTCTTCCTATTCCATCAACAAAAAAACACAAATAAAAAAAAAAAAAAAAAACAAAACTCCACAACCAATGTTATAAATAGCGTGAGGCGTGGCATGGCCAAGTCTCCCGCCTTAAGAGTCATGGCAAAGCCACGGCGTTTCTTAAGACGCGACTTAAAGCGGCACAAAATATTTATAGACTTATATGCTTATATCATATTTCATATCAAACCCAAATCGCGATTATCCGGCCTATGTACGTGGTATGCATAATATTGTAACCAAATTGCTTAAAAGCGCCTCAAAAAATTGTGGCACGTCACGCGCCTTTTGACGTTTCAACTCACGCCATGCCTAGAGTTGACATCTAAGTTTATTTCGTAACGTGAAGGTCATGCCTCGCGCCATAGCGGTGCCATGACGCGCCTTTTAGAATCCTGTTCACAACTAATCAATTAAAAAATCTGGAACTAACAAAAACACTCTTACCTGAAATGGAATCGACAAACTCTCCATTGATGAAGAGCTTAGTGAACTTCACTTTCGGTATTTTGTCTAAATATTTGGAGTCCCCGTTGTTAATAATCTTTGCCATTATCTTCTTGTTGTTGTGCTTCAGTGTGTGTGAGCAACAAGTACGTAGTTATTAGATTATAATAACTAACTTATAATAATGGTCGACCACATTTGTCTTGTGAAAGATGCCATCTGCCTTTTGATCATGATACCAATGTCAACAATTTTTTGTCGTGGCCGTAAGGATACACGTACTAGCATATTTTGTCTACTGAAAAATATAAAAAGAATTATATTTTCGGGACACCATAAAATTACGCTCGTGTTGGTAAAAAAATATTATGGATTGGATCCTCTCAAGTTAATACGACATTACTGGTATTGTTTTTTCACAACTAAAAAGAAAACTGAGTCCCTCAATAGGCCTCATTGTTGTGTTTGTGCGGAAACATTACCGGTTATGTTCATATCAACTTGAGAAGATCACAATATACAAGATAATCTATGCAATAGTACCTCATGTGTGAGAATGTTCCCCAATTAAATGGTTGTGGGTACAAATTCTACTTAGAATTTGTGAGATTGATTTGTTTTGTATAATGTGAGATTGATTTGTTGTGTATAATGTGAGATAATTAGTTGTTGTTTCTAAAAAAAATTATATACAAATAATTTCAAGTAAAGTTAATATTGTAAGCTTGAATGAATTTATAGTCAGTAGTAGATAATTTTTTTTTTAAGAAATGCAACAATTTTATAGAACCCAAAAAAGACCAAAAGTAAAATGAAAAGACATCTCACCCTAAATAATCAAGCAAATTAAATGAAGAATGAGACCCTAAAGATCAAAACAAAATACACGATATAAAGGACCACAAGACTATTTCTCCTATGCACCTGTACCACTAATGTGCACTAGTTGACAAAAGCACAATAGCTACCTTTACAGAATCTTGAGTCATAAACTTGCAGACGAAAATCTGGACTTATTACTTGCAGACGACCTACATCCAAACAAGCATGAACCGGAGCCACAAAACACTTGAGATGGCCCCCTTGAATATTTGAGAATCAAGGAAGAACAGCAAGGAACATAAATAACACAACAAAATGATTCTAACACCCCCAAAATTTGGTACACCGAAAGACTTACAAGCTTTCAGAGTGCTACGAGGATTGATATACATCACAAGTATAGATAACCAAGATAGCAATATCGCTTACATAAAACGTTTCCAAAATTTGGTTTAGAAGTTTACATTTATTCAAAAGTAATCAAGATAAGGCCCAAAATAAAATAACAGATAGGTTCACAATATAATATCAGAGTTTTGGTCAATCCTTTACTCATGCCTTTTTGCCAAGCCTCCAATCGCTAGCATCCATAAACATCATCTACTAAAAGTCAGCTTACGCTTGTGAGTCCATAGGTTTAAATGTAAAGCAATGAGTTGAACCTTAAACAGTTGTAATGTTCACCCAAAAGTGATGTCTATTATGTCAGCACTAAGTTCATGCAACCGAAACTCGACTATTGTGCATGCTCTAGAAGCACGTTAAATAAAGGCCCTTGTAAGTGTCTATCCCGTGACACTCGTGTTTCGACATGTTATACGCTCGCGTTTGGTCATCCTGGCCAAACCGAACGGGGGAGTCACCCCCAATAGATCTATTTAAGCATTCGCGCTTCCCCGCAAAAATTGACGGTGCATGAAAGTGGGCATGAATGGGATTCTATGACTTAGGCTCATTCTACGTAATAGTTTGATGAAAACAAAAATGAAATCAAGGTCCATAAAATGTTTTGCATGTTTCTCACCCCAATATTTTAGTAAAACAGAAATATGAGTAAAAGTGGGGCTATGAACTCACCTCAGTCCAGCAAAGCACAATCACAATTATGACAGAAGCAGACTAGCACAATAATCCAATCAAAGAACAGCATGAACATCTCAAAGGCAATTTAGCTCAACAACAACTAAGTCAGCTTGGCACAGATAATCAACAGGAGCAAAGCAAGATAGCAACTAACAAGTGGCGGCAACTACGGACTTGGCACTGCCTAATAATATAGACTTGACTCAATGTATATTCAAGAGCGTAACATATTTCCAATTCATTCCCCAAATATATTCCATTTTACTTCCCAAAACAATCGTGCGAAAAATAGTTTATTAGTGTTGGTATCGTCGTCGTGTGTGTGTGGAGACATAATCTCAACTCGAGTGAACTCACACCAAGAATATAATCAAGACACATCAATCTCATATAGCCAGATAATGAATCAACATCTTAGTTTAAGTCCATATCTTGTGTGTTAGGGCCAATTGATATGACCTTAAGATCCGATAAGTTCTCGTAAGAAGGGTCAACTACTTATCAAATTTGTAAACTTGATATGTTTAACCATTCTTCCGTTTACTTATTGATTCCAAAGTTATATCATCCATGAATAGTCATAGGATACATTTATCATTAATATTGTCGCCCAATACACTTGTCGGGCCCCTATTGGGCTCATCAGTCCAATAAGTCCGATAACCGCTTTTTGTTTCTTGAAGTCCAATAACATCCGGTTGTTCATCTCTAATAATCGATCTAATCCATTCTTTTTTCCCACTATCTCCCATACCCCTCACATTTATAGAAATCATCTTCATTAATTAAATACTAAAAATGAAAACGAAAACAATACCATATTATTGCGTATTCTGGACCATGTTCCCTTCCCCGTCATTTCCTTCGGGATCTTGCACCCCCTCACCTTCTCTTCTTCGGCTCATATCCACGATACCCCAACTATTTCCCCTATCTCCTTCACCTGTTCCAAGTTCACATCACATTTGCTACTAATTGCTTCACCTTCATTCCTACACCCAAAATAAAATACCTCGTTGCACTCGCTTTCACCGTCATAAAATTCCTTGTAAGCATCTGAGACCCCTTTCTTATTTTCCCCTAGACCATCTACCCCCGTTTTCCCCACCACTTCCATAGCCTTTTTAATGCTCCTCCTCCTTATCTTTTTATTGACCACCGGAGCCTCCCTACTTGTCTTACCTTGGTTGTAT
Organism: Artemisia argyi; assembly: GCA_030686995.1. Lineage (NCBI taxonomy): Eukaryota > Viridiplantae > Streptophyta > Magnoliopsida > Asterales > Asteraceae > Artemisia > Artemisia argyi. The sequence goes on from CM060705.1 coordinate 181,497,166, forward strand.
TCTACCCTAATCTCATCTCCATCGAACTCCATTGCTATATTTGCCTTCCTCTTTTTCTTTGATCTATCTCCTTCGATACCCACCGAGCTAGGCGGAGACACCTCTCCTTTTTCTCTTCTATATTTTACACTCTCATGCTCTTTAACTTCACTGTCCACCTTACCTGCTACTCTTTCTTCAACCTCTTCTATATTATATTTTTCATTTGGCACTGATATATTTCTTTTAACACATCTAACTCTTATCCCATTATTATTTATAGGGCCACATAAGCCCAATACCACATTGACCGACTCATCTTGTACCCCCAGACCTGTACCCAATTTATCATTTAAACCCATATCAGTTCCATTGTTATTCTCCCTCCAAACATCAAGCCCAATAACTGGTTCTGGCCCACTAATACCCGGATCTGGCCCATTATGTTTATTTTTAGCCAAGTCGTTTACTTCCCTCATATCCTTTATTTCGTTCAAACAATTATCTATGTTATTATTACATGGCAAATTAAAAACCGAATCATCATTACAACAGCCATCTTCACCAATATCATTATATTTCCCATGTAACTTTTCTTTTTCCACAACCACCTTCCTCTTGGGACTCCCATTGTCTTCCTCGAAAGAGTCACACACCTTTGTCTCTCTCGAGAACCTAGACCCTTCATCTTCCTCCACATTCCGGCTACCTAAATCCATGACAGTAACCCCATGTCCACCATTCACATGGTCCTGGTTTACTTCCCTCTCACCGTCTTTATGCTCTTCCTCACTACTAGATTCCTCATCATCGATTCCTTCCTCATCGTCCACTTCCATTTCATTAATACCCCTCTTGTAGTTCATATCAACACCATTTTGCTCCTGTTCTCTTTCTTTAATCTCTTTCACGTCCCACACTGTAATATCTCTCAATTCCTCCAACACGTTAACATCGTGAATTTTACCATTAACGCTTACCTTCAGTGTTTCATTTATCAAACCTTTGTTGATTGTGTGGTTTTGTACCCTTCCATATACCAAATTTTGGTTACCCTCAAGTCTACAATTGTGTAACCCAAGGATATTCCCATGTAAGGCTGCTACTTTTTTGAAAATGCTTTTCCCCCCAACAAGATACGGCCAACCCTAAGATACTGATCCAAGTTATTCTCCCCACCGTCCTATGGTAACTACGACCACTACGAAGCTTATGCACCTACCTTCCTATGCCATGATCGTTATCTTTTAATACGTTGCTAGCAGTATTTACATTCTCCATCACCATCATGAACTCTAACCCCCCCCCCCCCAATAATTTAATTTCGACCTTGCCAAGACTTTGCTCTTCACACAAAATAGGTAGCTTCGACAGGAAGCACAAAGTTTTTACCTCCCCTACCACACTTCTATCCAATATTTCGCCATGTATCTCGTTTTCCTCCGCTATGCCCATATCTTGTTTATCAATGTCTGAGTTGGATTTTTCAAACTTCTTTGACTTACCATCTTTCTGATATCTCCACTTCTCGTTGTTGACCTCCTCGTCCTTTTTTCGTACACCATTTACCACGTCGACAAAACTACGCGTGTCCCTGTTGTCCATCTTTGCATCATTCTTATTCCATCTACTGTTATTCACACCATACTGCCTACTGTCTCGCATTTTGCCATCAGCCCTCGCATGTTTCGAAACCTTTTCTGTCAAATGCCACGTAAACTCTTAAAAATTCTTCTCCAATCTTTATCTTTTGTAGCTGTCTCAACAAGTAGTCTGTATCATTAACAAATTTGTATCTTACAAACCCGTATCTCATCCCATTGTGAAGCCTTCTTTGTGCCATGAACATATCAAACACCCTACCGAATTTCTCAAAGATCATCCATAGCTTTCCCGTCCCCCACTCCTCCGGGAAATTGAAAAACATGAACAAAATCGACGAGTTACGTTTCCCACCGGTGTAATTAGTCCCTAAGTGCTTGCCATTGTATTGCCCTCTATTTCCGTCGTGCCTAAATCTCACACTCTCGACATTTCTCGTGAAACTGCTCTCTTTCTCTCTCATGAAAGTTACTAGACCTAGTTTTCTCTCTCACGCAGTTCATTCTCTCTCACGTTATTATGTCAGTAGTAGATAATTAAACTGAGATTAAAAATAAATAAATAAATAAATAAATAAATAATAAAAAGTGAATCTCATATATGTCCTTACAAAACTCTTTTATTATATCAATATCCTTGTTAAATTTCAAATTACATGTATGTCCTTTTAAAACTTTAATACTACTCGCCTATATCCAAATAAACAATTTAATTATAGTTATATGATCTTGATATGTAAAAGTCTATATTAGATGTACATTTAGTATACATTTTACCCTTTTTACCAAGCTAACAAAGTCACAATATTTCCGGTCTCCATCCAATCATCTTGGGCTCTTGGCACCCTTCTTCTCTCCTCTTATTAATCGTAGTAACAATTTATTTGTATTTGTTGTTATTTCTCTTGTTTTACATCAAAGTGCGGTTTGTATTTTCTTTTGTAAGTTAAATGAATAACATTTGGAGAATCTTAATAGCTTTGTGTCACGTGCAGGATCATTCCATCTTCAAATTAATCTATTTAACAATTTACCATAAACAAATAAGTTTACTTTGTTTGTAAAAGCCACTGGGTAAGAAAACAAGACAATTGGAATTAATTAAAAACAGATAGCTCAATAGAATTTCGGATATATCGAGAGAAAATGCATTATGTGAGAGAGAAAGTTAGGGCTAGTAACTTCCTGGTGCGAGAGCGAGGAAAGGAAAATTTCACGAGAGAGGGTGAGTCGCGAGAGCGAGGCACATTGGAAATAGATGGCAATATAATGGCAAGCAACTAGGGACTAATTACACCGGTGGGAAGCGCAATTCGTCCATTTCGTTCATGTTTTTCAACTTTCCAGAAGAGTGGGGTATGGGGAAGATGTGGATGATTTTTAAAAAATATGGAACGGTGTTTGACATGTTTATGGTACAAAGGCGTCTTCATAATGGCAAAAGATATGGGTTTGTACGTTTCAAATTCGTCAGAGATGTGGATGGTCTTCTTGGGCAACTCAGAAAAGTAAAGATTGGTGAAGAATGGCTAAGGGTGTTTGTGGCTTTTGATAGAAAAAATAGTGGACATGGAGGGATGGGTGTTCATAACGGAGGTACTGTGAGTAGGGACAGAAATGGGGACAAGATTGGGAGGAAAGGGATGGAAGCAAATATGAGTACTTGCGATAAGCGAAGGTATGTAGACGTGATAAATGGTGAAAGTAAGAACGACGAAGTGAAAAAGAAGGGAAAAAATGTAGATGAAGCAACAATTAATCCTATCAACAGTAGCATGGTCAATGACTTGAATGATCATAGGAATGAAAGGACCATTGAGGTTGAGGATGTTAACCATGAGTTAATAGGGAGGAGTGTCGTGGGGGAGGTGAAAGCAATGTGTTTCCATACCAAATTACCGTCTTTGTGTGAGGAGCAGGGTTTGAACAACATCGAGGTGAAGCTGTTAGGAGGACTAGAAGTGATGATAGTATTGGATAATGAGGAAACAGCAAACAATGTATCGAAGGATACATGACATGGTCTTAGATGATGGGTGTACAAACTGAGAAAAGGAGATCAACTTCAGAGGACAGCGGGGAGATTGACATGGATAAACATTATGGGTATCCCTGTCTCGTGTTGGGGAGAAGATACGTTTCGAAAAATCGCGGCGTTACATGGAACTGTTCTGGGGTTTCATAATTGTAGGCTGGAAGGTAACCAAAATGTCATATATGGAAGGGTCCATATCCATACGATTAATAAGGGACTGATTAAGGAGGGGTTGTCGGTAAAAGTTAACGGGAAAATCCATAAAGTAAATGTTGTAGAGGAGGTTAAAGATATTGTTAACATGGATATTCATACAGTTAAGACAAGGCATGAAGATGATGAATCAAATGTAGGGGAAAATATGTTGCAAGTCGATGAAGAGGATGAGGAAGGTGATGAAGAATGTAATTGGGATGATGAGGGGTCGAATGATGAGGATGGTGGCTGCAAAATAATGGAGGATTCCGGTTGCCGGAAAGGTGGAGAAGATGTAGGGTCTAGGTATTCTAGTGAAACTAGGGTTCGGGGAACGTTCGAGGCTGAGTGTGAAAGTCCCAAGGTGAAGTCGGCTGGAACAGAAGAAAAGAAGTTGGTTGGAACAAAAGAAAAGGTGTATGGGGAATACAAGAAACGTGAGGAGTATAATAATCACATAGGAGTGGGGTCCACAGGAAAAGAGCTAAAAGATAATGTGAACGTTAGTGTTAATTTAGAACATGATAGTGTTACTGAACGAGTGAATGATGTTGGAAAGGAGGGCAATGATGGACTAAATGAAGAATTATCACTGGGCCAGGATAATGGGCCGTCCGGACTTAACATACCCAACAGTGGAATAATTAATGATGGTGGGCTTATGAACAGAGATGAAGGTCTGGCCAATAAGAAAACAAGGAGGTATACTGGTGCAGTAAACAAAAGCAGGCTGAGAATAAATATAGAAAACGTAAATAACGCAACAGTAAACGAGAATGATGTTGGTGACCAAACTAGCTTATCGGTAAGGAAAGAAAAAAGAGCGGTGTCGCCTTCTAGTTCGGTTGGGAGTGGTGGTGATAGATCGAGAAAAAAGAGGAAACCTAGCAACGACGAGGTACTTGAAGGTGACGAATTTGAGAGGGTATTTAATCAGGGCAAGGTGAATGAGGAGAATATAAACAATAAAAAGAAGGTAGGTAGAAAGAGTAGCACTAAAGCTAAAGAGCACGTGGCGAATCAAATCGGGGTGGAAGGATTAGGGGAAAACAAAAAAGGGATGTCGGGCATTAATAAACAGTGTTGTGAGGTCGAGGACGAGGGTAGGGTGATATTCAGGTTCGGGAGTACAAAAGAAGGAGTAGGAGAAGGTAGTAGATGTGAAATAAATATGGAACAAGTTAAGGAAGTGGGGGAGTTGATTGGAGTTTCATGGGAATTAGCCGAAGAAGAGTGGAAGAAGACGGTTGCGGAACGAGTGAGGAAGACGGTAGAGGACGCTGCTGTTGAGCAGCCCCAATAAGCCTTGGTATGATGTTTCGTTTTTCTGTCGTTTGTTACTATTTTTAATGAAGTTGATTTCTATTAATGTGAGAGGTTTGGGGGAGGCTGAAAAAAAGGGGTGGGTTAGATCCATTATCAAGGATGAACAACCAGATGTCATTGGGTAACAAGAAACAAAAATTGGGGTGGTGGACGATTGGTGGATTGAGGATATATGGGGTGGGAAGAGTTATGGTTATTCGCAATTACCGGCAAATGGGAACTCGGGGGGTATAATCTTAATATGGGATACAAGGTTTTCACATGTGTGGAGGCTGTGGGAGATGAGAGATTCGTGGCAATAAAGGGCTCGTGGAAAGGGAAAGTAGGGGATATTTTTTTAGTTTGTATTTATGGGCCGCATGTGAGTCGACAAAAGGCGTCGTTATGGGGTAGGATTGCGGGTTTGATGGATAGATGGCATGGTGCTTGGTGTATTTTTGGGGACCTAAATGTGGTTAGGAGTAGGGATGATAGACTTAACTCTCAAGTGAACAATAAAGAAATGAGTGAATTCAATGATTTCATTAATGACTCGAGATTAGTGGAAACGAGCATGGTTACCCGCGCGTTGCTGCGGGTGTGTGTTAGCCGATATTAGTTTTGTTATCGTGTTGTTTGTCGTCTATCATGTGTATGTTTTAAAGGTTTAATTTTGTTTGAAATTATGGTTTGGCAGTCCACGTGAGATAAAAAAATTTTTAGGCGGTTTACTTTTTTTTTTCCTCTTATATTGTTTGTGGTTAACTTTTTTGTATTTCATTTTTTTTGTAAAGCGTGTAAGTTAAAAAAAATGTAAAAGGGTTAATTTTTTTTGTTTTTTTTAAGTGTGTATTGGATTGTATTATTTTGTTTCTTTTTGATTGGGCTTAAGGTTGTTTTGGCTAGATATGTGTTATGAACCTTAGTGAGACAGCTTATGTTATCTTGAGATTTAGAAGACAAAGGAGATGAAATGATAGGTTAGAACTTTCTGGGACTGCTTACCCTTATCTCTAAAGTACATATGTGTCAAGAAGTAACATGCCCAAGAGAAAAGCGTGGTATAAAAAAAAAAAAAAAATCACTCCATGGTACTGATACTCCAACAATATTTTGAAGCCATAGTACTATTATTATCATAAAAAATATTTAACCACCACTTTTTTATTTACTACTTATTTTACACACACACCATATAACTCTCTCTCTCTCTTCTCTCTTCTCTCTCACCACCCCTCGTCGGCGATCACCAAACTCCGGCCACCAATGTCGCCGTAATATTTTCCGGCGTTAACTTTTCGTAGCCGAATCGATAGATCGGCTTGTATGCTTTGTTTCTGGAGCTCGTGAGCCCGTGACGCGCCTCGTATCACTGTCACGCGCCACTGCCGCTACGTGGTCACCGTAGTCTCGCCACCGCCACCCTTGCCTGCTCTCTCTCGGTAACACCCCTCACGTGTCCCTTTCCCTTCTATATTTTTAATTTTCAAACCTTAATTTGTAACTTTTTTATTTAATTCGATTTCATATAAGACCTTTTATAGAACCTTTGTAAAAGATTGAAAAAAGTGTGGATCTAAAAGATTTAACCTCGACTCGGTGTGACTCGGTCACGACCCGGTGAGTCACCGTGTCAACTCGCGTTGACTCGGGCGAGTAAACATCTCCTTTTAAATTGTGGTTGCCGGACTAAATTTCTAATTTCTTTTTTGTATATATTTTATTCTTTTTTTCAGATTTGCATCGGCGGGATTTGCTGCTGCCGTCCACGCTTTCGCCGGATTCTGCACTGGCCCGCTGCCGGAAATATATATTTTTTGCAAATAATTTTGTAAAATTAGTTTTGATTATTGTTAATTATGCTTGTACTTTTTTACAATTTGGTGTTTTGGAGAGAAAAGTTGAGAGGAAAAAAGAAAAGAGGTAGATATGAGGGTATGTGATACGGGTTTTTTTTATTGTGATTTCTATGTACTCACTAATGTTTTGAAAAAAAAAAAAAAACTTGCTACAGTAACATTGCTACAGTACCACAAACACACAAAATTACTGTTATAATCACTGTAGCTACAGTGATTTGCTACAGTACTCTCACTGCCTTTTAGTATATACGAGCGGGGGTACCCGCGCGTTGCTGCGGATATGTTGTGGTTAATATAAACTTGAAATAAAACGTTTGAAAAAAATTATTGCTGAAATGTTGTGGTTAATCTAAACTTGAAATAGAACGATTGAAAAAAATTATTTTTGTTAATAACGACTAAATTTGCAAAAGATCGATATCCGCAGAAGAAAAAAAAATAATTTTTGTTAAATATTTAACTTCATCAAAAAAAAAAAAAAAAAAAACTGCAGCTACAATACCATTGCAACAGTACCGCGACTCATAAAAACACTGTTACAGCACTGTAGCAAAACCTAAAGATGTTAACCGAAAATGCTAAAGGGAGTGGTTTTATAATGATTATTTCTCATTTTATTTCTTTAAAATATTATTTAACTTCTGTTATTAGGCCTCGTTTTCGTAATTAAATAAAATTTTGCACAGGGCCTCAACAAATCTAGAGACGACACTGGGTTTAGGTCATATAATATTGACAAACTCTTTTCAAATCCGGTTTTGGTACGTAAATTACAGAAAATGTCATTAGATATCACAAACTTTTATAAAGTGTTTTAATGTTCACATTTTTTATGTGTGGTTATACCATAAATCCGGTTTTCATAATTTTTCGAGTCCGTTTGCTATGTTGTTTGGATCCCGAAGCGTTTTCGTGAGAAGTTTAGCTCGTTGGCATAGTTAGTCCCTTGTATATTTTTTTTTTTCATTTCACCCCTTACACTTCTAATAATAGCAAACATACCCTATACTTTTGTTTTAATATATATATCCCATTTTTATTTATTTTTCTCATTTTCACACTCATAAAACACACACTCACTCTCAATTCTCTCTCTCTCTCTTCACTCTCAATTCTTTCTCTCTCTCTTTGAAGAATCCGGCCGCCAACTCGCCGGCGACACCAGCAGAATCCGGCCACCCTTGCCGGAAAACTTTTCCGGCAACCTACCTTTTTACACCAATCAATAGATCGGGACACCCCCGACACCCTCGTACCACCCCCGCAACCTCAATCACCTCGTACGCGGCCCACGCGCTACCACCGTGAACCCCAACCATCACCGAGAGCTACCACCAACTCCTTTCACCCTTTTACCGACGGTAAACCACGACACTCGCCACCCTTTTCTACACTCGCCACCCTAGTTTTTATTTTCTTAAAAATCTTTTATAAAAATTGTTTTTGTTTTAAATCTTTTATAAAATCTTTTATATAAATGTTTTTACATTTAAAAACTCGTGTGGATTTATGTTTGTGGGCGAGTCGGTCTCGACTCACCGAGTCAACTCGTGACTCGGTGAGGGTTTTGACTTTTTCTTGTTGTTGTTTGTTGTTTGGTGACGAAGGGAGTATATTTTTCTTGTTTGATGATAGTTTTGAGGGTCCGTTTGGTTTGTTGGGTGCTCGACAGCCGACCACCATCACCACCACCGAGGCTTAGGGAGGTGGTGGGGATGATATTGTTGTTATTTTAGTTGTTTGGATAGGGAGTTTAGTGTTGTTATTGTTATTGTCATTGTTTCGGGAGCTAGACATCTTATTTGTCTTATCACTTTTAGGTTGTATTTTAGCGTCTCAATTAAAAAAAAAAAAAAAAAAAAAAAAAAAAAAAAAAAAAAATTGTTGCAACAGTAGCATGCTACAGTAAACGCACTCACGTAATTACTGTTACAACCACTGTAGCAACACTGTTGCTACAGTATTTGCTACAGTACCACTCACTGCCTTTTAGTATATATATATAATTCCAATGGGGGGACGAAGATTCACTAGAGTAAGTGATGATGGCTTGAAGTTTAGTAAATTGGATCGATTCTTATTGAATGAGGAGTTTGGTAATCTGTGGGGTAACTTATCGGTCATTGCTTTAGATCGTAAGTTATCAGATCACTGCCCGATTGTGTTGAAAGACGTGGATTTAGATTATGGTCCAAAACCATTTCGATTTTTCAACATATGGATGGAGGAGCCGGATTTCCAACATGTTGTAGAGGAGGCGAGGAAAAAAGAAGTGAGGAGTACTCGACCGGATTGTAAATTTCGGGATAGACTAAAAAATGTCAAGGTAAGTCTTAGGGTATGGAGCAAAGAAAGGTTCGGAGGTCATAAGGAAAAGATCGAAGAATTAAAAAATGAAGCAATGAAATGGGAGCTTGAAGCGGAAATGAGAACATTGAGCGAGGATGAGAGAGTAACGTGGCTTGAAACGAGGAAACGATGGGAGGAAAAGGAGAATGAATACGGCAATATGCTTAGGCAAAAAGCTAGAATAAGGTGGGACGTGGAAGGAGATGAAAATTCAAAATTCTTTCATTCGTATGTTAAAAGGAGGAATAATAAATGTAATTTAAGAGGGCTTATGATTAACGGGATGTGGTGTGAGGAGCCGAGTCTAATTAAAGAAGAGATAGCTAGACACTACAAATATTTGTTCTCCGAAGGTAGTGTGTTTCGTCCAATTTTCTGTTGTAATAGAGTTGAAAAGATATCGGTGGAGGAGGCTAGAGATCTTGAGAAAGAGTTCAATGAAAAGGAGGTGTGGGAGGCAATTAAGGGATACGGGGGGATAAAGCTCCGGGGCCAGACGGGTTTAATTTCAAGTTTATTAGAAAATTTTGGGAGGTTATTAAATCAGGTTTAATGAGGGCGGTCATGTGGTTTTGGGAAAAAATGGAGATATCAAGGGGGTGTAACTCATCTTTTATCACTATTATCCCTAAGGTGACGGACCCTATTGGCCTTGGGGACTTTCGTCCCATTAGTCTTATTGGTTGCTATTATAAAATTATTGTAAAATTGTTAGCGGAAAGAGTTAAGAGGGTGGTAGGTAATTTGGTGGGGGAAGTTCAAAATGCGTTTATAAAAGGGAGGTATATTCTTGACGGAGTCCTTATAGCAAATGAAACTATGGAATTTTTGAAGAAAGAAAAGAAAAAGAGTTTAATTTTTAAAGTGGATTTTGAAAAGGCGTATGATAGTATGAATTGGAGTTTTCTTCAAAACATTATGAATAGAATGGGGTTCGGGGAGAGGTGGTGTAAATGGGTGGAGATGTGCCTCCGGTCATCTAGCATGTCCGTGCTTGTGAACGGATCTCCTACGGAAGAATTCGGCCTAGAAAGGGGAGTCAGACAAGGTGATCCTTTATCACCTTTTCTATTCATCTTGGCGGCGGAAGGATTAAACGCAATTATTACCGAAGCGGTGCAAAATGGGGTGTTTAGAGGAGTTAAAGTAGGTGCTAATGATGTTATAGTGTCACATCTACAATACGCGGATGACATTATTTTCTTTGGTGAATGGAATAAAGAAAACTCTAGGTCCCTTATGTGTATTCTTAAGTGTTTCGAGGAGGTCTCCGGACTTCGGGTGAATTACAATAAAAGTAAGTTATATGGGATTGGGGTGAATGAGGTGGATTTGATGGATATGGCGTGTTAGATGGGGTGTGGTGTCGGGGAATTCCCGTTTACGTATTTGGGGTTACCGATAGGCGAGGATATGAGAAGGATTAAAGTGTGGAACCTTGTAGTGGAAAAGTTCAAGAGTCGGTTGGCCGATTGGAAAGCTAAAACGATGTCGTTCGGAGGGCGGCTAACATTGGTTAAATCGGTTCTAGGTAGCTTGCCATTGTATTATTTTTTGATGTTTCATGTGCCTTCGAGTGTGCTAAAAAATCTTGAGAGAATTAGAAAAAAATTCGTTTGGGGAGGGGTTGGGGAGGGAACAAAAATTTCTTGGGTCAAATGGGATATGTTACTAGCTTCACATGAGGTGGGGGGATTAAATATCGGGTCATTACGGGCAAAAAATTTAGCATTACTAGGTAAATGGTGGTGGAGGTTTAGGAAGGAGGGTAGGAGCTTATGGGTTAGGGTGATCAAAAGCATTCATGGGGGTAGTGGGGGGCTAAATGAGTATAGGGTAACGGGTGGGGGGGCGAATAGTAGGGGGTGTGGTGGGATATTGTGAAGATTGGAGAGGAGTTGGACGGATTGAGGTTAGAGTTTACATCTTCTTGTAGGGGTGTGTTAGGTGATGGGAGTGATATTAGTTTTTGGAAGGATAGGTGGGTTGACAACAATAGACTTTGTGATAGATTCTCTAGATTATTTCATTTAGATAGGTGTAAAGAGGGTAGTGTAATGGATAAGGGGTCATGGGTGAATGGTGAGTGGTGTTGGAAGTGGGATTGGGAAAGGAGTATTAGGGGTAGAGTTTGTAAGGAGCTAGATGATTTAATAGGTATTTTGCAAAATGTTGTTGTCTCTAATAATTGTAGGGATAGATGGAAGTGGATGATTTTCGATGATGGTGAGCTCGAGGTCAAAGACTTATCAAGCATGATCGAGGAAAAGATTCTACATGTGGAAAGTGGAGGACGAGAAACTCTTTGGAACAAGTTGGTTCCTAAAAAAGTAAATATTGACTTAGATTCGGTGCTTTGTCCAAGTTGCAACAATGTGGTGGAATCATGCGCTCATTGCTTGGTCACGTGTGATCTTGCAAGGAGTGTGTGGGGTAAGATTTTTAGTTGGTGGAAGATGGAGGGTGTTAACGCTTTTTCCATTGATGAATTTTTCTCATCATATGGGAACGTTAGTGTCCCTATCAAGATTTCGCGTGTTTGGCAAGCGGTCATTTGGACTTCGGGATATTACATTTGGAAAGAAAGAAACTCGCGTGTGTTCGGTAAGAAAGTGGCAAGTACTAATAAAATTGTTCAAGACATCCAATTAAAAAGCTACGAGTGGATTGTATGAAGATCGAAGAAACACAAAGAGATAGATTGGTAACAATGGCTATTTGATCCAAAAAATTGTCAGATGCAGTAAAATGTCTGTGTTCTGTTGGTGTTTTTGATTTAATCTGGTTCTGGTCTGATTCAATTGGTACAGTCAGTGAGTTATTTTCGAGTTACCTGCTGTTTGGATTATGGCTGCAGTGGATCTGAGAGGGGAGGGAGTGGGCTCGGTGAAGGCTCGGTGAAGCTCGGCAAAAATCGGCAACACCGCCGCCGGACCTTCGGCAAGATTCGGGCAAGGACCCAATCGGTGACTTTTGCCGATTGTTTCATCCATTCCAACGGTTATATTTTTTAAAAATTGGCCGTTGGCCATTATTGCAAATAAAAAAAAAAAAAAAAATCCCTTATTTTTTTTAAGTATATATACATACCATTTCACATATAATTTTCTTCCCCAAAAATCTAAAACACCCTTTTACCAAAAAATGTCTTCCGATTCCTCATCCGGATCCGAATACGTTTTCCCGACTTCGTCCGACGAAACTCATGGTACCTCGCTTCAATTTATGTTATCCGTCGTTGAACATCTTCAAGACACGGCGAGCTCTAGTTTTCATCCCCGTCAATCTGTAGATCGTCATCGGGACGTTGGTCTTGAAACTCTTCTTAATGACTGGTTCGTTGAGGAACCAAAGTATGACGAGGATTATTTTCGGAAAAAATTCCGAATGAATAAAAACATGTTCTTACAAATAGTATCCGACATTGAAGAGAGATACCCGTATTTTCAAGAAGGTTATGATGCGCGGGGGAAAAAAAGTTTCACGGCCATACAAAAATGTGTTTCGGCCGTTAAGCAACTCGCAACCGGCAATCCCCCTGACGAGTATGACGAGTATTTGTGTATGGCGGCAAGAACGTCACGTGACACTCTTGGTCATTTTTGTGACGCCATCATTCAGTTGTACGGTCGAGAGTATCTACGTAGGCCGACGGCACACGACATAGCATGCATTTTCCAGGCTCATGAGGCTCGACATCACATACCCGGGATGCTTGGTAGCATCGGTTGTACGCACGTTGAATGGTTAAATTGTCCAAGACATTTGAGAGGGCAATACACGAGAGGTGACCATGGTGTTCCGACTATTATGCTTGAGGTTACGAGTTCACAAGATTTATGGATTTGGCATGCTTTTTTTGGTCCACCGGGGTCGAACAACGACATCAACGTGTTGAATCAGTCTGATTTGTATCTTAACGAGCGAAATGGAACGGCGGCGAATAGCTCATTTTATATTGGTGAACGCTTTTATAAACGTGGATACTATCTTACGGATGGAATTTATCCTAAGTGGTCAACGTTAGTTAAAGCTTACCCGTATCCGACCGACCCAAAGGAAAAGAAGTTCAAGAAGTTACAAGAGGGGGCAAGAAAGGATGTCGAGCGAGCCTTTGGTGTTCTCAAAGGAAAATGGAAAATTCTCAGTCGACCTCTCCGGCCTATGACCAAAGAAAAAATAGGGAAAATTGTTCACGCTTGCATTATTTTGCATAATATGATCATAAAAGGCGACGGGCGAGCAATCTCATCGGTTCATATAATGGATGAGCCGGTACAGCCAGTGTTTGATGATAATGTCCTAGGCGAGTTACTAGACGAAGACGTCCATCATCGTCTTCGGTATGATCTCACGGAGTACGTGGCCGCTCAAGACTTGCCATACCTCAATGACGATTAGTGCTTTTTTTTAAGTATTATGTAATGGTTTGTTTTAATTTTATGTAGTTTTAATTTTATGTAGTTTTTTTTTTTAAGTATTGTGTAATGTTTTTTTTTTTGTTATTAATAAAATGTTATGTTTTAATTTTATATATTTTTTGTTGGATTATATGTATTAAAAAAATATGATGTGGAAAATGTGGATTTGGTAAACTTTGGTGACCGCCGCCACCATTTTGGTAAAGTTTGGTAAACTTTGGTAAAGTTTGAGTTGGAAGGTTGTGATTGGTAGATGATAATGTGGCAATTTGGCAAAGTTTGGTAAACTTTGGACCACTCCCTCCCCCCTGATGGTCTGCAAAGTGGGTTCTTTTTGTATGCATTCTGTCTTCATAAGTCTTAAGGTTTAGAGATTGGTTAGTTTTTTTTTTTTTTTTTTTTTTTTTTTTTTTTTTTTTTTGGCAGCTTATGGACATTGATGGCCAGCGATTCATAGGGGATTATTTACACTCATGTGAGTACTTGTTGTTGGTGTCTGTTTGCTTGTCCTCTTGTGTCATTTTAGTTTGTAACTGCCCTCATGTGAGGTTATAGTGGTGGTACCTTTGTTTTGTTCTTGTTTTGCTTTGGGTTCCTTCCTCTTTTAAGTAGCTTGTTAATTGGGGTGGGGATGCCTTGTATTGTACGCTGTTTGTGGTTTTTATTAAATGTTGCCTTTCTATAAAAAAAAAAAAAAAAAAAAAAAAAAAATGATTAGGCAAAAAGAAACGCAGATTCTTTAAAAGATGAAGACTGAAAACATGGTGACCTTTCATATTAAGATAATAAGGGTAAAAAGGTAATATTGGATACTTACAATAGTTTTTTGAATATCAAAATCATTTAATTATAATTAACTTGAGTGTTTGGATATAAATGAGTAATTTGAATTTTGTAAAGGATATTGATGTAATTTAAATTTTTAGAAAGGATATTGATATAATTTGAAGTTTTTCTAAAGATATCAATGTAATTCTTTTAAAAAAAAAAAGATAACTAAATTGGGACGCGGAGTCTTATTCGGGTCGGGTTAATTTAACCGTACCCGACCCTAATATGGTGCGGGTTATTTGGATTCAGGTTATTTCGGATACGAGTTAACCCAAATAAGCTAAAGTATAACATAAAAATTAAAAAGATAAGTAATATTTTATAAGAAAACCAAATAGATGTATGAAAAAAAATATAAAAAATAGCCCGAATAAGCTTTAAACTCTCGCCTGAAACCCACACCTAATAATAGTTCGGGTTAACCAGAAAAAATTTATTAAGATTTTTAACCCATTTAATCCGACCCGAATAAGTTTATATGGATCTGAGTTCGCTTGGGTTACGCACTTACACTTACACGAGTATTGGTATTTTTTACAGCCTTACGCAATAGTATGTTTAGCTTGCACAACTGTGTGTATACATTTTTTTTCCTATTTTTTATTGAAACGACTAACGAGACGAGTAAGATATGATCGTGCTTACCTGCAAAATTTTATTTTCCGTTTATTTAGTTGCAAAAGTTATATAAGAAAGAACAACATGCTCTTCAAGATAAAGTGAATGTTTTGGTAAAGTAAGTCATAAATTTCATACCAATAATTAATGACAATCTTTTTTTCAAAGTTGGGGGTCTTAATTTTACAGTTACCACTTACCACCACTCAACTTTGTGGCTGAACCATATAGAATAGTGGTGGGATTGGTTCATTGTTGGATACTTACGTTTGGCGTAAGCACAGTGACGCAAAAGCAAGTGGTAGTAACAACTAACAAGGTTTATCACTTGGCTTGCGGACGTCACTTGGGGTAGAAGCACTTGATAAAAGCGCGAAGAATAAAAGATCTAGACACGCACAAACGTGAAACTGGATGCGTACAATGCATTACATGATTGCTTATCAAACAAAACCATCTCAAGAAGAGAGTGCATCCGAAGAGCTTGAATAACATCTACAATGCTATTGCCAAAGAAAATCAACTGCAGCAATATATTTCTGTTCCATTGACTTAGTCTCCAATTCGACATTTCCTCCAATTAGTCTAAATCTGTTTTGGGTACTCAAGTTCTGTTATAAGTTCCATCTCCATTCCAGCAGTTTATGCATGTCCAGATAATTCGGCTTATCTCTACTACTAAACATCATCTCATTACAGGTGAACCAAAGAATACACGCTATTTCACACGCGTTTAAAAGACAGCTATTATACGTGATATTAGGAGAATTATTTCATGTCTGGCCAAAACTCGAACTTAAATGCAGAATAACTAAAATCCACTTAACTGTTAACATTAGGGGACCAATTCCTTTCCTTTTTAAGAAGCCTTTTTTTTGTTATAAAGATTTTGGCCTATACTTCTGTATAAATCCAGTGGGCCTACAGGGCAGCATTGAACAAACATGTAGGCTGGGAATACACAGCAGTGGATTGCTTGGCATAACAATGCCATTATCGTTCCCATCAACTGCTGGTTTGCAGCTGCTACTTACAGAAGGTCTACTTTACTAGTTGCTATTTGTAGTCCGTGCTATACAGTGCAAACTCTAACATGACTGCGCTGCCTGCGCAGTTGGACAATATATATGGTACATTACAACTTAACTTATGCATAACGAGAGTTTACCTATCCAAATATCTAAATAAATCTTACTGTCAAAAATGTAGTTGTGCTTAATGTTCACAAATTATATGAAATTCATCATCGGCAGTCATTAAAGTTAGAAACTACTAACACGTTTATCTTTCTAATAACATAAAATAAACTGAATAATAAAGATTTGATGTGACAACTACAGCTTGATCTCAACACCTTACATCATCGTTGTCAATGAATGATAGAATTTGATTGATCAAGCAAAAGTAGTGTTTCCATGTACGACCTTGCGGAGAACGTATAACACTTTCCATTAATCCCAACACCATTGATATGTCCCGACAAGGGTTCATAAACTTCAATTTCGGAATCTTCATAATCATCATTCCCCATTTCCAATACAACTTCACCATTCTTCCTAAACCCCATTACACGATTATACATCGACTTACCCTCAACCTTTACGGTATACATCTTAGTAAATGGTTTATTCTCACCGTCTTTCCTAGTCCACACACCACAAACCGACATTTCACCCTCATCATAATACTCGAGCAAACCGAGCGACTCATTCACCTTCGTCAGCTCCAAATCGTTCGTACGTACTAATTTCTCTGGAAGAGACACTTCACCAAACTTCTCCCTCTTCAAATCAAATGAAATAATATAATTAGACCTAAATCCTTCATCCAAATCAATATCATCAAAAACACGCCAATAAATAACCCCATCTACAAAAACCTGATTCCACACCAAATCACACGATTTAAAAGGTGCACCCATATATACAATTTTCCAAACACGCGTACTTAACGTAAAAACCTCAACCACCCACATACTAGTAGGTATTTGAACAACACTAATCTTAACAAGTTTAGGGTCACTAGTATCAGGACAAACCCCAAAACCAATAACAGTATGCATATACAAAGCATCAGGGATAACAATACCAACAGATTTCCTAACCGTAGGATTCCAAAGAACAGCCATCCTAGTATCCGAATCTATGTCCTTGTAAAAACCGTAAAAACATAACAACCCGTTAACGGAACTAAGTGTTAATGCGTGTCTTAATAAGCTAAGGGGATGCGGGGCGGTTAAGGGAAACTTTTGTTGGGGGAAAGTATTGTTATCGATAATCGAGGTATATGTTCGGACAGTATCTAACTTGTACCGTACAAGTAGATGATGCTGGGGGTTTGTGAGATTGATGTGGTAGTTTTTTATAAAGTCGGGGCTGTCGATAAGAGACTTCCATTGTTTTGAAACCAAACGAAATTGGATTACTGATTTGACAGGAAGCTTTTTAATGATTTCTGATTGGATCTCGAAAGGTATATGATCTGACATTTTTCTTAACTTTAATTTTGGTTTAGGGTTTATAAAATTTAAGGATTTTACGATGAATGTATGTTTTTTTTAAGGTTTCTGTTTGTTTTGAACGTTTTGTGAAAACTGTGAATTACATTTTGGGCTACTGGGCTTTGTCACCTAACAGTTCAATTATGAAATTGGCCCAGTAAAAGTTATAAACTACTAGTACTAAACTAGTATTTCATCGAGAAAGTATATATCTTCTATTTATAAAAGTCGATGCAATCTATTAATTATTTTATACTTAATTACAATTTAAATACCAACTTTCTTCACACTCACTTATTCCACACTTATATATACATATAAAAAATGTACGCACAAATTAACGCTACTATAACTGTCGTTTGCAAGTAATCGTCAAGTTATTTCACACAAACGGATAGACGAATGAGTTTGGTTCTAATTTTGGCTTTATACGTTCAAAGCCAAGGAGAATTATGAAGAGGAGTGACGACGGATTTAACTTGGAGATACTTGTATAAGCCTTCCATCCCTAATTCTCTTCCAAACCCGCTCATTTTATAGCCTCCATAAGGGCAGCCCGCATCAAACGCCAAATAACAGTTTATCCAAACAATGCCAGCACGAATTGATCTTGAGACAGTGTTAGCTATGTTCAAATCCTTGGTCGCTATCCCTGCTGCTAAACCATAGCATGTGGAATTAGCTCTCGCAATTGCCTCCTCAATTGTCCTACAAAATTTAGTAAAAAAACAAAAAAAATCAGTAGCGGTCTTTTAGTATACGAAATGTGTGGTGATTATTTACTACTTATGTATAGGAGCGTACTTAAACTTAAAGATGGATACAACAGGGCCAAAAATTTCATCCATTGCAATAAGCATATCGTCCTGCAAATATACAAATACATAGACAGCGTTAGCTGTTAAGTGTTAATACATACTCCGAAATAGAGTAAACTTATGCAACATAATATGTATTGTGACATAAACAAATTTATATATTACCGTAACATCTGAGAAGATTGTTGGCTCGATATAGTATCCCTTTTCTCCACAAGGCTTTCCTCCGGTTAGCAATGTCGCACCTTGTCTTTTTCCATGTTCGATATATGAAAGTACTTTTTCATATTGTTGCTTATCAACCTACAAATTAAATGACTGGTTATTAGTTTTGTAACAAGTAACACGTTTTTTTTCCTAAATTAATCCATGGATGGTCGAAGTTTGTTATTACTTGTGGTCCTTGATGAGTAGAAGGATCAAAGGGGTCACCAACGATCATCCCTTTCGCGTACAACGCAAACTTAGTCACAAATTCATCATATATTCCTTCCTGGACTAGTATCCTCGAGCTACACACGCAATATTCACCCTGAAAATGATAGATATATGTTAAATAAACTATGGCTTTATCAACGCATAAAACATTAAAAAGCTTTATCCAAACATGGTGTGACTCTTTACCAAACCTTCCCATTTTACCACCAAAAATTTATATACCTTGTTAGCGAAACCGCCCAAAAGAGCAATATTAACAGTTGAATCAACATCCACATCATCAAAGACTATTAAAGGGGCTTTGCCTCCAAGCTCGAGAGACACCGCTTTCAAATTACTTGTGGCTGCTGCTTGCATTACAACTCGTCCTACTTCAGTTGACCCCGTGAAACTCACACAGTCTATATCCATATGAGAACTAACCGCAGCACCCACTGTCTCTCCAAATCCCGTTACAACATTAATCACCCCATCAGGAATACCCGCCTGGTTAATAGCCATTATAAATCAGCTCTACTCGATTATTAACATATCTAACTAAAATAGAAATATAGTTTATTATCTGACATGTACCAGTTTAACTAAATGGGCCAAATAAAGGGCGGAAAGTGGTGATTGCTCAGCGGGCTTGACCAACATGGTGCACCCTGCAGCCAATGCCGGGCTGGTTTTCATTAAAAACATTCCGATAGGGTAGTTCCATGGGATAATATGACCAACTACACCTATAGGTTCATGTAATGTGTGCCCTTGTAACTGATTTGCCAGTCTTAATGTCTTTCCATGGGTTTTATCAGCCGCACCAGCATAATATCTGATAGATAAATTATGTGTTAAGTTAAAGGTTTTTATAAGTTTTAAAAACACATCAACATAAATATGAAAACATTTAGACCGAAGTATGTTCAATGCCCCTGGAATCTCAACAGCCTTCCCGAGCTCAAACAACTTGCCCGCATCAAGGGTGTCCAAGGCTGCTAATTCTTCAATGTTTTCTTCGACTAATTGTAAGAATTTCATCATGATCCTTCCCCTCTCCTGCCAATATGCAAATTAAATGCGTTAGGATCACCAAAGAGCTTGTAACGTAGCTGGATCATGTGATGGTGTTAGATACTCTCAAACCAAGAGGTTGTGAATTCAAGTTTCGTCAGGACAAGTATTAGTATTTGTATTGTATATATTGACATTGTAGAAAATTTTAAAATAAATAAAATGTGTTAGGATCATTTATTTACTAGCTTATACGTGTTTCAAAACTATGTTTTACCAAAACATACTATTAACATATACGTTTCAGTTTCACCAAAATGATATGTTTTTTTTTTTTTTTTTTTTTTTTTTTCGAATTTCAACTAACTTAACAGCCATATCGTTAAGCTACAAAAGGGTATTCAAATACGTACAGAACCGCACATGCGAGGCCAAGGGCCATGATCGAAGGCCTCACGAGCAGCCTTAACAGCCAAATCAATGTCCTCTTTATCTCCTTCCGCAATATTTGCAATCACTTCTTCTGTTCTTGGATCAATCGTCTCAAACGTTTTTCCTATATCATCAAAATTTTCAATAACTTTTAAAACAAAACTCAACAAGTAACCGAAAACGTGGAAAAATGACAAAAATCGTACCTGAAACCGAATCGACAAACTCTCCATTGATGAAGAGTTTGGTAAACTTAATTTTTGGGATTTTGTCTGAATATTTAGAGTTTCCATTGTCGTGAACTTGTGACATTATCTTGTAATGTTTCAGTGTAGGTAGTAGTTACTTAAGTTCTGATGGCTGTTATTAACAAGAGATGATATAATTTATTATTAGTATTATTATTTAATATATATTATTATAACCACTTTACACTATACAATTCCACTGCATCAAAAAACAGCCAAGCAGGAATCAAATACAATGACCACCAGGTCACTAACAGCATACATTGATACTGCTGAGCAGCAGCCACCTCACCCTCATATAAAACAAAAGCATAAAATATAAAGCTGATACGCTCTTGGATAACTATCATAGTTTATGTATTATGTTTATTAGGATAATTGTTTAGTAATTGTTTAGGATATGTTTTGAGTTATGTTAGGATAAGTCTTATGTTTGTGAGAGTTATCTCATAAACTAGTATTTAAGATGTCATAATATTATAAATGAATCAAAGTTATAAACAAATATCTAGTTCTTCTCACTAATATTCTTAAGGAGCTCGCACACGCTAAAAGTGGTGCCTTATCCCGATACAACCCCTAACAAGGTCGTATCAATTGGTGCTTTCATTGAGAGCTCTCATTGAGAGGGTTTTTGATTAGGGTTTCAATTTAAAAAAATAAATAAATAAATAAATAAAAGTTTACTGCTCATCGGGTACTATTCATTGGGTACTGTTCATCGCGGGTACTATTCATCGAAAAAAAATATTTCTTTTTTGAGTTAAAAATCGCTTGAGTATTATTCATGATATCAGACGGCAGCGATCAGGACGCGAAATACGCACTCTCTAAGCTCTTGCAAATGGGTACGGTGGCCGAATATGAAAGTGAGTTTGTGGTACTTGCAAATCGAGTAACAGGGATGTCTGAATCTTTACTTACATCGTTTTATATCTCCAGACCTAAACTGAAGTTAAAAATAGAACTATTGAGGGCAAGGCCTACAACTTTAGGAGAAGCATTTTCCTTAGCCCATATAGTCGAGGCTCTTTTTGAGGTAATTGAAGAGAAGGAGATAGAGCATATAATTGAAAAGAAATCAGATCCCATTCTATCATTAAAAAGTGAATTTGCTTCACCTATAATTAATGGGTCCTTAGATGTTGAAGAAGATATTGGTGTTGATGAGGTTAGAAGCGCGATAGACGGTGTTTTTGATATTGGTGAGAGTTTGATTGTTATTCTAAAGTGGGTACAGACCAGCACATCAAGGACATTGCTATTATTGGTAACTTTTGAAAACATGGATGTTGCCATGGGAATGGAGGCTAAAATTCAAAGAAGAACATGGGATCCTGGAATCAAGATTAATTTTAGATAACACCTTGAGGGCAAGGTGATTTTGAAGGAGTGGGGAGTGATACGCTCTTGTTGGATAACTATCATAGTTTATTTATTACGTTTATTAGGATAATTGTTTAGTAATTGTTTAGGATATGTTTTGAGTCATGTTAGGATAAGTCTTATGTTTGTGAGAGTTATCTCATAAACTAGTATTTAAGATGTCATAATATTATAAATGAATCAATCAAAGTTCTAAACAAATATCTAGTTCTTCTCTCTAATATTCTTAAGGAGCTCGCACACGCTAAAAGTGGTGCCTTATCCCGATACAACCCCTAACAAGGTCGTATCAAAAGCATCACGAATGATAAATGCTCCGTACTGTTAAATGTTACGTATAAACATTAATAGGAACCTGAGATCTCGGGATTGCACACTTTACAAATGAGTATTAAGAAATAATTATATATTAATATATAGTTATATATATAATTATTTACAAATAGAAGGACTTAGTGATCGTTAGTATTAACCGTATGGACTAACTATCGTTAAATGTAATCGAGAAGGACTAAATATGAAATTAGATGTCAAGAAGGATCCGGAAGATCCTTGTGGATCTATGGCCGGTCTAATAGGGGGGAGGGGAAACCCAACCCACATCAAACTTGGACTCTAAGTTTCTTTTAGTATAAATACAAACACAAGTGTTATTTGTTTCTCACCTTTTGTGCACACACTTAACCCTAAATTTGTTTTCTCCTCTCCTTGTTTTCATAACCGGTCGAACACCCCTATTTACTTAGGGTTTCGATTTTTTTGTGAATCAAATTTACTTCTATTTGATTTTACTTGCATAAACTTAATACGGTTTAGTTTGTCACATTACACGACCAGAATCGTTCCTGGTTATTGTATAATCTTTTCTTTAGGGTTTTTAAATAAAAGATATCGTTTTTTGGTGTTGAACCGACCTGCTCTTCTCTAATCCTTCCAATCTTTTATCAAGTAGGTTGGTTTATCTTCCCTATATAGTTTATTGAATCGAATTTATTATCATTGGGATGATCATTATGGGTGCTGGTTAGATCTTGGACATTCAGCGTATGAAACCCTAACTTTTCAGTTAGGGTTTTACCATTTTTTGTTGGTGCTACTGGTCGTGCGATTGCTGGTTTGTTTCTGCTTGTGTGAGACGATTGGGTTGATTGTCGTAGGGTTTGTGATAGATGGAAAAAGGGTTCTTCAACAAGGTTTCACTTGAAGGTGCTGCTAATGTGTCCAAAGGGTCACATGGGGCTGCTACTAATTCTAATGATGCTAGTACTCCTGCTAGTACTAATGGAGCCACAACACATCAAGAGGCGCCGGTGTCACTTGATATTGCTGGTACTCATCTTCAACTTAATGTGACTAATGTTATTGATTCGGCCTATAATGGTTCACAACAGCCAAATGTGGAGCAATTGATTGCTAATGCGCATAAAAATTTTGATGAAGCCATGAATATTATTCAAAGTGATATTCGTGCTACTATGGCTTCCTCTTCTGATTTGCACAATCCAAGCGGTAGTGGGCTTCAACCTAATTTGAATGTTACTAATGTTATTACAACTACTACTCCTCCTAATGCACCCCATGGTGATACTACTAGTGGTAATGGAGTGAAGTCGGTTTCTTACGCGGGTGTTACTTCTAATGAATCCCAGAAACACGTGTCTAATTTTCGGAGGTTAGAATGCAAAAATAAGAAGGATGATGTTGATCTGTCAGTCCCAATGAATGTAGTGCAAGAGGTTAACATGAGGTTTGAGAATACTCTCTACAGATACTTCCTTGGTCAACGCCTTGCTTTTCCTGTTGTTGATTATTATGTTCGCAATGCGTGGGCTAAGTCTGGTTTACAAAAGGTTATGATGAATGCTAAGGGTTTCTTTTTCTTCAAGTTTACTTCGAAGAAAGGTGTCGATGATGTCCTTGATAATGGTCCTTGGTTGATTCGTAATGTCCCTATTATCCTTAAACCATGGACATTGAACACCAACTTGCTTAAAGAGGATTTGACTAACATTCCGGTGTGGATTAAATTCCATGATGTTCCTTTAGCTATGTTCTCTGATGACGGGCTTAGCCTTCTTGCTACAGTGATTGGGACGCCCAAAAGGTTAGATGCCTTTACTAGTCAAATGTGCAAGGAATCTTGGGGCCGGAGTAGCTTTGCTAGGTGTATGATTGAAGTAAAGTCGGATGAGGTACTAAAGGACAGTCTCACTGTTGAGATTCCTCTACTTGATGGTACGGGTT
Organism: Artemisia argyi; assembly: GCA_030686995.1. Classification (NCBI taxonomy): domain Eukaryota; kingdom Viridiplantae; phylum Streptophyta; class Magnoliopsida; order Asterales; family Asteraceae; genus Artemisia; species Artemisia argyi. The sequence goes on from CM060705.1 coordinate 181,521,421, forward strand.
TGACTATTGAGAAGATCCGGGTTGAATATGAGTGGAAACCGCCTCGCTGTGATAAATGTAAGGTATTTGGACATACTTTGGTTGAGTGCCCTAAGGTTGTCATACCGAATGCTCAACCTACTAAGAATGCAAGAGATGGGTTCCAGCCTGTTAACAATAAGAAGAAGGGAAAGCTAGTTGGTTCGAATCCGGGTCGAGGAGGTTTTACCAAACCTGTGGGTAAGCATTTTGAATATCAGCCCAAAAAGACTCTTCCTGAACCAAAGAAAGCTAATGTCAGTAAGAAGAAGGCTTCTGATGTGGCTAGTACGAGTGGAACCAAGATCACTACTTCTAATCAGTTTGATGCTTTTAATATCGATGATACAGATGGTTTTGGTATTCCTAAGGTTGTTACTAACAAGGATGTGGATGCTAGCAGTACAATGGAAGTTAATAAGGATGAGTCGGTTAAGACTGGTACTACATCTCAAGTCCCTCTTGTGAGTGATATGCAAGAACCGCTTGTGAGTGATTCTATGGGAACAATGGAAGTTAGTTCTACTCCTATTTTTGAGAAAATTAGTAAGCTTGAAAAGCTACTGATCGATGGGAAAGCTACTCTTGTGGATGATGCTGGTCATCCTATTCCGTCTACCTCTGTCACTAAGAGGGCTAACCCATTTTCAAAGGTGGGTGAGGTTGTGGTTTCTGATAGTGATGAGGATGAGGTTCTTAACATGTTCGACGAATCAGCAAATCTTTTTGGTGGTGGTCATGAGCGTGAAGATGAGTATGACTATGATGATTATTCGAAGCAAATTTATGATCTTCTAGGGGAATTGTATGCTCTTAATGCCATTTATGGTTTTAATCTCCAAGGTCGTAGGAAGTAGTTTATCTTTTGTCATAGTCACTACTATCATGTGAGTAATGGTTTGTTTTCTTGTTTTGAAAATAGGAAGTATCTTGTTATGTAAGCTTTTCGCCTATGTAACGGGCTGAGATATGGGATTCACCCATATCCGTTGTACTTAAACACTTTTTGGAGTAATATATTTACCGGGTCGTTGACCTTTTACCCAAAAAAATACAAGAACGAGGTAACAACTCACTATAGTTGTTATCAAGAGATCGATAAACAAAATGGTAAGGGGTTTATCATTGATCTAATTACATAAAGTTCAAGACTTGCTTATTTGATTCTTGTTCGGGCTAGAATCACCATGGTACGTTCCTATTATGTTTTGGTTAATATTTATGTGTTATACTTGATCCTAGCTTCCGCATATACGTGTACTTTAGTTGTCATATTCTAACAGGGGCATCACGAGCCATGTATAACATGTAATTGATTACTAAAACATAATAAAAATCGGATCTTTAATTGTTTTAGATACCTGTTTGATCTAGGGTTTTTCTTTTAAAATTTTATTTTGAAAAATTTGAAACCCTAACCCTAATTTATGGGGGGGTCGATTTCCATTAAACCCTAATTAGAGTTTGTGGTTTTTTGATTAACTTGTAATCCTAGAAACCCTAGGTCATTAACCAGTTATTTGAACGTATCTTGCGACCTATGTGGTAATTGTTATGCTTTAATCCGTGACAAAACATGCATGTTAGTCATGGATCTATTAATTGTTTATTAATTATCACATGTTTAGATAGACCTAAAATTGGGGAAGACCTCAATATATATATTAAAATCAATTTATGTGCTATGTGATTAACCTTGGCCTACACAATTGACTTGTCAATGTATGTGGCTCATCTCCTTTTAGAGGTGAAGGCCCTAATTGATTATATACATATAAAAACCTAGAATTGATTTTGTTAGGATCTTTTTTAATAAAGATTGCATGTGGCTAGATGTTTCACCTTTTATAATTGTTATAGTTATTAGTTGTTTTGATTTGTCTTTGATTATTTGTTTTATTGTTTTTAATTGTTGGACATGATTGTAAGCAATAAAAGGGTAATTTTTTATAAAGAAAATAATATGGACTAATAATGGTGAAACTTTAAGTGATAAAGATTGAATCTTGCGGTGTCTTATGTGCCAACAACGGTTCGCTTCGCATGGTAATTCGCTCCAAGGCGAGACTAGCAAGATTCATACTTTATTATATGCTTTGAGATTGAATCCATAAACTTTTTCTTGATTGATGTCTTGTACAACGTGGTTTTTAAAAGTAACTCCTTTAAGACCAATTCATAGTCGTGGTAAGAAGGCTTGAAAGGAGCCTTAGATTCTGCCTTGGTTATCACACTTACGAATATGTCTTAAACGATTTTCTTTTAAAATCATTCTTGTAGAAAGTCATCTTAAGGTATTTTACCTCAAGTAAAACTTTGTGTATTAATCTCAAGAATTGGTAATAAAAAGATTTTGAAAATTTATGCTATAAAGATGAGTGCATGCATCTTTATACATATTTTGATTGACACATCAAAATTGAATACCCTAAAATTTAAGTTACATGCCATCTATCTATAAGGAACACTTGGAATTTTAATTTAGTAAACGTGAGACCTAGGTTAAATTATTATAACAAGGTAAAATTCTGTTAATTCGTGAGACCATAGATAGTAATTTTACAGTTTCTAAGGTAGACGACTTAATTAAGTTGTGCGTGAGACCTAGAACTTAAGGCATGAGATGGGATGAAACATGCATACAAGGCAAAATGATGAATCAATTTGATGTAAATCCCATAATAGTCTAGGAATTGGAAATCTTGTTTGCCAATTATTGTTCGACAGATTACCATCTTTTATACTTTCACCACTAGCAGATCAACTGATGTGGTGGAATCTATGTAAAGTTGGATCCTAGATTTTCAAGAAAATTTTGTTGGTTATATGAATATAGCCTTTGGGTATTATATTTTCTTGAAGATATTAATTATCGAAAATACTAATGTTTGAACTTTTATATGTAGATATGGCTCAACCCGATAACCCAACTGTGATTTCTGCTTTCAAGAGTCATCTTGAAAGGTAAAAATTGACTAGAAAGAATTTCAATGATTGGCACTGTTTGCTCAGAATTGTCTTGAGGGCGGCCGGTAAGCTCGATTACTTGACCGATGAATGCCCAGTTGAGCCTGCTGCTACTGTACCAGAAGCAGTTAGGGCGGCTTGGAAAGTGGAGCATGCTAAATTTAATGAGGTTGCTTGTTTAATGCTCACTAGCATGAGTGCTCAGTTACAAAAGAAGTTTGAGTACTACTTTCCTAAAGACATGCTTGAAGAACTTCAAAAGTATTATGAAAAGTCTCCTGCAGTTGAATTGTATGATGAACTTGACAAGCTACATAACTGCAAGCATGATGATGGTAAACCAGTTGAAGATTATGTGAATGAGATGAAAGAATACTTTGATCAACTTCACAGAATTGGATTTGGTTACCCCGACAATGTGCAAGTGCACTTGATCAACAGGTCCCTTAACAAAGACTTTGCTGGTTTTGTGCAGAATTTCAACATGCACTGCTCGGGGAAGACAGTCTCAGAATTACTCGCACTGCTTGTTGATTATGAGAAAAGTCTACCAGCCAAGGTCAAGGCTCCTACCTCGCAAGTGTTGGCGATTCATGGGGGGAGAATCCAGAAGAAATCGCATGTGAACAAAGGCAAAGGGAAAGGTGATAAAGGCAAGCAGGTCATGGCCTATCAACCACAACCCAAGATGAAGCAGCATCAGCCTAAGCAAAACAAGGTGAATCCTCCAAACAAGAAGGATCAGGCTTGTCACCACTGTCATGAAAAGGGCCATTGGAAGCGCAATTGTCCTCTCTACATTCATGACTTGCGACAGAAGAAGCAGAATAATGATTCTGGTAACCCCAGTACTTCAGGTGCGTTCTTTATGATTGAATTATTCTCTCTTAATCCTAAATTGAATTCATGGGTATATGATACGGGATGTGGCATTCGTATTTGCAATACCTTGCATGGGTTTAGAGTTGAGAGAAAGTTGGCCTATGGACAACAATTCTTGCACGTGGGTAACGGAGCACATGCAGAAGTTGAAGCTGTAGGCGTTTTTAATTTAGTGATGCCTTCGGGCCTAGTACTATCTTTAAATAATTTTCATTATGCACCGTCAATTGTTAGAGGTGTAATTTCATTTTCATGTTTGTTGAACCTTGGTTTTGATCATACTATTTCTAGCAATGGAATTTCAGTTTCTTTAAATGGTGTTTTTTATTTTAATGCTATTGATGTGAATGGTATTTTTGAGATTGATATGAATGATAATGATAATGCTTTTGTTAAAACATAATTCAATGTATAGCATCAATAATAAGAGAATCAAGAAAGGTCTGGATTCGTCTTATCTTTGGCATTGTCGACTTGCTCACATTAGCAAGGCTAGCATGGAAAAGCTGCAACATGATGGGCTTTTAGAAAAGATCAATGATGAATCATTTGATAAGTGCGAATCTTGTATTGCTGGGAAGATGACAAAGAAACCCTTTAAGAATAGGATTGAAAGGGCTAATGATCTACTTGGTCTCATTCACACAGATGTGTGTGGACCACTTAGACCTGTGTCAAGGAGAGGTGCTAGCTACTTCTTAACATTTACGGATGATTACAGCCGTTATGGTTATGTTTATTTACTTAAACATAAGCATGAGGTATTTGAAACATTCAAAGTATTTAAAGCAGAAGTAGAGTTGCAACTTGGAAAGAAGATTAAAGCTCTTAGATCCTATAGAGGTGGTGAATACCTGAGTCAAGAGTTCATAGATTACTTAGCTAAGGAGTGAATTGTCCAGCACCTTACTTCTCCATATACTCCACAACAAAATGGTGTATCTGAAAGAAGGAATCGTACATTGCAAGACATGATACGATCTATGTTTAATCTAACAACTCTTTCTTCTTCGTTTTGGGATTATGCTTTAGAATATGCGGTTCGCATTCTTAATATGGTTCCAACAAAGAAGGTGGATAAGACACCATATGTGTTATGGACTGGAAAAGCTCCTAACTTGTCTTATCTAAAGGTCTGGGGTTATGAGGCGTATGTTAAATGGGACTCAGCAGACAAACTCCAACAAAGATCTGTAAAGTGCATCTTCGTAGGATACCCAAAGGAAACTATAGGTTACTACTTTTATTACTGATGAGTGTGTAAATACTCATTATTTTTGGTCAAATATGAACTGCAAAACATTTAAAAACACTCAAAAACGCATCAAATACAGAAAATATCCCAAAGGTCGTGTTTTATATGCAGAATGATTGAAAACAAATGAAAAACGAACAAAATATTGCATAATTGGCAGTTTCAGTCCCTCAACTTTCAAAACTTGTCAAAATCAGTCCCTAGCCACTTAATTTGTAAGAAAAATCATCAAAGGTCCTTGGAAAATTAAAAAGTTGTCACAATTGGTCCTTTGGTGAAAAGTTTCAAAAGTTTGCAAAATTGGTCCCTGAACTTTGCAAGATTGTCAAAAATGGTCCCTAGGATTAAAATTTTAGAAAATATCAATCATGGTCCTTGTGTTAATGAACTTTGGCAGAAATGATCCTTGGGTGAAGAGTTTGGAGAATTTACACTATGGTCCCTCAAGTTTCAGGAATTGGCAAAAATGGCCCCCGGGTATTTTATTTTGAAGTTTGAATATCAAAGATCCTTGTGGAATTACAAGTCGACAAAATTGGCCCTTGAAGTAAATTTGGAAAGTTGACAGAATCTACCCTTCAATTTTCATAATTTTACATTTTTAGTCCTTGTGATTTAATAAACCTACAAAAACCAAACCGGACCATTAATTATCTATAACCCAAAACCAACACAACCCCTTTTTACCCTTTGGCCCAAAACCTAAGCCCAGGTCAACCCTACCCACAACCCAGTCAACAAACCCAACTAATAAAACCCGGGTCAACGAAGGTCAAGGCACAGGTCAAACGGTCAAAGCCTCACCCTCTTTATCCTTTCCTTCTTCACCCCGTTTTACCCAGTCCCTCACAATCACCACACTCCACCTCTGCCACCCTCCCCTACCACCTCAAAAACACCCAAGTCACAACTCCCCATCCCACTCACCTTTCCCCTCCTCACAAACTTGTACCTAACACATTACACCTCAGCAATCCTCAAAATCCGTTTTGGCGCCAAATCCAACAAAGGGCTAGGATCACCTTTAGATCAATTAAACGATGGGGATCAACTCACAAGGTTCAAGGAAGGATTGTGAAACCCTAATTTCAGAGGATGAAGCACAAGAGAGAAGAAATCCTACCTACCACACTCGTGTATAAATAGGAGCTTTGTATAAGGCATTAGGACATCCCATCTTAGTTTATTTTTCTATTTTCTCTCTCAATTTAGTATTGTAACTCTGAATTCAAGTTTTAATTGAAGTTTAATCTCAGTTTGTTTTAAATTCGTATTTTACCTCCAATTCTTAAATTCTTGTATTTTGTTTAAAAGTTATTGTTTTTGGTTAACAAATGTTCCTTATGAGTTGTTGAAGTGGTCTGAATCAAAAGAAAGAAAAAATAAGCAAAGAAAAAGAAAACAGAAAAATTGTTAAGTAAAAATTCAAAAATAAAAAAATAAGAAGAAAGAAAGAAGAGAAGCAGATCCAGATGATATTGAAGATGGTTTAGAGCCTCATGGGAGGCATTTAGGGTGTTCTTTGGTTCTTGGTTAGCAGATTCATCAAGGCTTGGATGTCAAGTAGGTTTTGACCATTATTTCAATCATAATTTGTTATTCTTGATAATTGTTGTTATAAGTTGTTGATTTGTGTCTATTTGGATCTGTTTTAGTATAATTTGAGTTTATTAGTTGATTAGGATTAATTATCTAGTCATTTGCTTCTTTAATCTTTGTAATCAATTAGATATAGGAGTGTTTGGATTAAGCCTTTAATCTGTGTTGGTGTTGTTATTTTGAGTTAAAGTTACTTGATGCATTACTCTTAAGTGTAATACAGCCTATATTGATCATCTTCTTGGTCACTTTTACTCAAAAAAGTCAAAATCCTCTCTATATAATTGTCGCAGTTGACTGCTCATGCATTTAAGTCCCAAATCTTGTGAACCAAGTCAAACACAGTTTAACTTAGTGGAAATAGGTTACATTAGGGTTAACAAACATCAACCAGTCATTTGTATTCAGTCTAAATTCACCTAAGTCAAAGTTCTCACAAAGCTTGCAAAGTCAAAATTGCATTTTCAGTTTCTTTTGGCAATTTTCAAAATAGTTTCTAGAGTTGGTTAATGATTGGAAATGCACAAACTTTGTTGATTTGAAATCTCACCTAGCTTGTTTATCTATTTCAAAAAGAATTTATGGATTTAGAATTTATTTACTCATAGAAAAATGGATTGGAAGTTGGTGGTATGACTGAGTGCCCCCCTGCTTCCCAGTTTTGGGCAAATTTAAATTGCTCATAGATTCCTCAATTGTAGGTGTTAGAGCTTGTTCTTGGGTAATTTAGAAAGCCCCCTAGTTAGAGTTTAGGTTTGTGCTTTTGATTTTCACCTTACTGGCTTATTTGGTAACTTATTTGAGCCCTCTCTTTTGCTTATTTTGGACTGCTGCTGCATATTTTATCATAAGCTGAGCTTGGTTGAAACCAAGTCCATTTGATTTTGTTGTAGTATTGTAGTCATTATTTGTTGTTATCATTAGGTTTTAGTTTGTGTTTGTGTGTTTAAGCTTTGTTTGCTTATTTGGTAAACTAGTTTAGCTTATTTGAGGTACTTGTTGGCTGCCAAATCTCAAAAACTCACTTAACTCCTTGAACACCACCACTGTTGGTGGATTAAGTTTGCATAAGCTTATTAAGAGCTTTTCATTAGAACTTGTTTTGTAAAAGTTGGTACTTTTTGTTGTTTAATCAGATTGCAAAAAGAAATTTTGAAAAAAAAAATTGTTTGCAAAAAAGGTAGGGTTTGTAGGAATCGAACTTGGAACCTCACTCCTCACACAGACATAACACACAACACAAACACCACTGTGCCCTTGGGTCTTTTTCATCATAGTCATACACTTTAATTCTTTTATATATGTTTTCATTTGTTTTGCTTATTAACTAGCAAACTGCTTATTTCTGCTTAATTCAAGTACTTATTTCAAGTTTCTTATTTTTCCTAAGTTCCTTTTAACTTATTAGAATTTCCAGAAAAATCCCATAATTTTTAGAATAGTGTTAGTATTTATTTTAATTTTATTTCATTAAAATAGTAATTAATTCATAATAAATAGATTTTTTATTGAAAAATTAATTTTCTTTTTTCTAAAATTTTCTTTTATCATTAGGATTATAAGAAAATTGTTTGTAGGCCCGTAGGACTTGCGTAGCTAAAATTTCACGTTTTTATTTGCGCGTTGACGTTTATTTAGAATAAACGTCGCGTATATTTTTTAATTGTAATTTAAGATTCCCCTAGTTTACCAATTGCCTTTTGTTTCCCCTTAGGTTGTTTATAATTCATTTACGTTTGTTAATTTCCAATCTTCGTTAATTTAACGTACAAACAAAACCAAACAATTTTTCCAACCAAACATACAAGTTCCTAATCTTAATCTTACACGAAGCTTTCCATTCACACCTCGTTGGGGTACGACCCGGGAAATCACTTCCCGGTCTCACAATTTTAATATCACTTTCACGAGTTTTGCGAGGTAATCTTTTTCCTAAAAGGTTTACTCGTATTTCTCTACGTCTAGTTGTCTCATGATAACTTAGACCTCACGTTTGTTGATATATTGATAAATTGTTTTTGCACACCGAAACACAACGAATCAAATGGCGCCGCTGCCGGGGAGGCTGTGTGTCGAAAGTCTCGATAAGGTTTAGACGATTAGTCTTGTAGAACCTTCGCAAGAAGTTACGCTTTTATAAAACTTATAAAAAAACCAAAAATATTTTTTTTTTTGTTTCTATATATGTATTATATCTATATAAGATAAGAAAAAAAAGATTTTCCCGTTTCTTTGTTTAATAATAACAACATTAAAATATTACCAACGCAAAACAAGGCAGAACACCTACCAACTAGGGGTGTGACCATAATAAGTTCCCAAACCAAATATCAAAACTTGCCTTTGTATCACTTGTGTTTTGGAAAACTTTTAATCGATAAGCTTACATGGATTTAACAATGCAATTGGTTTACTCAAATTTATATGGTTCATTGAACCAAAGCTGCTAACCAAAATCGTGGTCATTTTGGGCCTATCTATTACACCAATTAATATATATTGCTTGTTACAAGACTAATTTGTTGCATATTTTGCTTTTACATATGGCGTGTGAGTTTATGGAATAAGACACAACATAGTTTACCATCTTACATGTTAGCCTGGAAGATTGTCAATCTTCAGGCTAACAGGGTGTTCCTCTATTGGCTAAAAGACTACTTATAACTGATTCTAAAGTCCCGGTAGAAAGAATCAAAATGAAAGTTCAAGATTTGAAGAACAAAGTGTTATCTTACGCAGAAAGACTATAACTCAATGCTTTCGTCCTTCTTCTATGAAAGTTTACTGGGCCTCAGTCTGCCTTATCCCCAAGTCTACTTTGAAAGAAATTGACATTGTGCTTAAAGGATTCTTATGGAGTCCTGATAATATATCAAAAGGTAAAGCTAGAGTGGCTTGGAAATTGATTTGTTGGCCTAAAGATCAAGGGGTATGGGTCAAATGGTCAAATGGGTCACCATGGCTAAACTGAAAGATAGGACCATTTGGGACACTCAAGTTGTGAATAAAGATAGCTCGGGATGGAAGAATCTAATGAAAATAAGAGACAGTGTGATGATACCAAAATTAGCAGGTCCGAGAGTGGGGTCCGTGATGTCGAAAGAGCGAACCTGTAAATCTGTATCACTCAAGAAAGGAAAGCTACGTTAGAACTTATCCCGGGGTTTTGCCCCGGGATTAAGCTCCGACGCTCAAGTCAGATGATGATATATTTATTGAAGGCATTTATTATAGAAAGATAGAAGCTATTGAGTTTTTTGTTGTGTGTTTCGATAACTTACATGCCCTCCTTTTATAGGCGAGTAATGAATCACAGTTTGAGATTGGATAAGCATTCTGACACTCGAATATATTCGCTGACATATTCTCTGTCATATTCTCTGGCGCATGCATTCTATCTTATCTGAATGTTGCAATTTGAGCTAGTGGAACAACTTGAGCATTAATTGCTCTTCTAGAAGAATAATTTATTTATCTGACTTTGAGACTCTTGCACAGGCAATGGCCTATCATAAGTTACTTTGCATGAAGGTTCATGAATGTTCACGTGTATATATTTGCATGCATATGTTTCTTATAATATATACCTTGCATGCATATGCAATATATACTATGTTTCTTAATATATATATATATATATATATATATATATATATATATATATATATATATATATATATACGTTATTATGCCCCCGAGCATGTAAGTATGGTGTTCAAGTAATACTTGCATGGTCATTAATTATTTTATTTTCATTTCGTATATATCCTAAGCTTCCTTAATAGAGCATAGGTTTCATTAGTCACTCTCAGTAGCTTGTGTGACTCATCTTCATAGGGCTATCTGTTACTTGCTTCATAATTAAGATATCCATCTATATATACTTGCATACCAGCCTATCTTTCCTCCATATCTCCCTACCAGTACTATACTCACATCCATAGAAACATAGCAACATGACTAGTGATCCTAACTGGGGGTACAACCAGCTTCCAGACTATACTATGGGGCCTTTTGTTGCCCCTACTGCTGAGGTTCAAGAGTTAGCTGTCCTTCGCTATGAAATTAGTGATTTAAAAGGCAAGTATGCTAGCGCCTGTTCAAGCTACACTTATGTTGCGGAAGAGCTTGAGAAGTATAGGCAGCAAGAGGCGAGCATGCTCAGTACGTTACAACTCTTTCAAGGAGAGAAGGAGCGTTTGGACAATGAACTAGCTTGGGTTATGCGTGAGGCAATCCCCCAGATGGTTTTTAAGGTTCTACGAAGCGAGGAGTTTGACATGGAGATGTTGAAAGTCCAAGGGGTCATGATTGAGCTGGGTCGTCAGTTGGGAAGGCAGGAGGCTCAAGGTAAAATCTTTAACCCTTATGCGTAATTAATCAATTATTGTTATGATTCATGTAATAATTAATATGATGGAATCTAGGGTTTATATACTTCTGTAAATTATTGAAGTAAAACATGTTAGGATGATTAGATGTTAATATTATAGGTAATGGTTAAGGGAATTGAGTGTTAAACGCGTTAGATTATGTGTTAGGGTTTGGACAGATTTGTAAGGCTGTAAATATGTGAGTGTATATAACAGATGGTGATGAGTTAAGTCACGAATTTTGAGTCTAAATTGAAGTATAATGAAAGAGCTTTCCAAAAAGTCCAGCCACGATCAATTTTGAGGTCGGGAAGTCGGTCTTTTGATTTTTCTTTGATAAGTTGTCAAAGCTGTCAAACCGGGACAGATTTTGGGTAAAAGTTTGAGGGTGGCATGTGGTTGTAAAAGTGGTATTTTGACTTGGTCTTCTGGAATAGTTAAGTTTTAAGTTATATTAGACTACCACGAAGAGGATTCGCGATAAAAACTTTTAGAAGTAATTATTAAAAATCAAAACTTTTTGGTGTGCGTTCAGATCCGAATTTGAGTAGTTGTCAAGTTTGAATTTCTTGTGAGTACTTGTGTGTGTTATTGGTCCATGGCCTTCTGGGATTAGCTTCTATGCTTATGAGAGACCATGGTTAATTTTTGGTGTGAGTTGTTAAGCTTTATTTGTCGAGATTTCATGTGAGTGAATGTACTCAAAAATTTTGCGTTTTCTGAGTTTTAGAGTGCAAGGGATTTAGTGAGTATTAAGTTATGGTAGTGGTTAGTATGGTGTCTAGGAGATCCATGGTGGGGCATATGAGTCTTAGACATCCATCATATATGTATTACATGGGTTGTAGCTTTCAGCTTGACCTTGTGTAACGTGGATTTATTTGTGTTGTTTAGATTTGTGATTTGTTTTTGTGGAAGCTGCAGAGTTTAAGGTGAGTTCATAGTCCCATATTTTTACTTTGTTTTAAACTTGGGATGGGAATGATGCTTGTCTTAAATGTTTTGGTTTACTGTGATTATGTGTGTGGTATTAAAGAGCTTGGACTTATAATGTTGTCGTATGTATGCTATGTGTGATTATTTGCTTGTGTGGATATATATGTTTGGTCCAATTGGGGGGGAGTATCCAATTGGAGAGTAATACTCCTGCTCGTACCAAATTATGTGGATTGGATAATGTGATGATAATGCTGTGTGGTCCAATTGGGGGAGAGTATCCAATTGGAGAGTAATACTCCTACTCGCTACCGGTTTTTGGGATTCAATTGGGAGGGTGCTTACCCTGTTGCTCGCGCATGCGACCTAATTGATGATATGTTGATGGGTACTAATTTGGATCAGTGGGCACGTTCCGCCCAATGGTTGCCTTATAAGTGTTGTTGCCTTTATGTGTGGATATTAACTTGCAAATGCATGTAGCAATATGATAACTATAATTTATTTGTCCAGCTATATTTTTGTAATCACAGTAAATTCGGTTGCCTTATGTGTTGAGTCTCAAACCTATGAATCTCACCAACGTTATGTTGACATTTTAAGCATCATTTTCAGGTGATCTTTCTAATGATAAGATAGAAGGATGTGGATAGACGAGACCTTAGTTGCATTGGAAGTGGTTTATCATCTATGTTTATTTATGTTTTGTTTTGGTTATTTTATTTTGGGGTATTGTTACAACACTTTGTGTTTGTACATTGCTCTATTTAGGTGCATGTAGTTGGTCTCTATGTAGACACCAGGTGTTGTGATGATATCCATGAAGTTACACCCGCGCGTTTCCGCCGTGGCGGGGTGTGACACCGAGCCATGTCGCTTGAGATACGTGGTGGTTTATGTTTTGCTTCGGATGTGTTTCGGCATACTATTAGCGGGTTTTAGTAGCCAAATTTTGATATTTGTAATATAATAGGCTACTTCGGATATGTATTTCCTGTTTTGTAATATAAGCTTGCTTTGATTTGTGAACTTTTCTATTCATTTTAGGAGTTGATAAATTTATATAGTTTCTTGTGTTTTGAACGCACGTATCCGTTTCGTAAGCGAGCAGAATATTTTTTGAATAGAAAGGATTAATGTTAATTCGTATTTTTAAAATGTAGTAAATATTGAATAATATCATTAAAGTATAGTAAAATATACTATTGTAGGACCTAAGTATACTATGAGTAATATTTTGTCTATAAGATATGTGAAAGTTCTGTGTGTCAAATGTATTAGCATGTTGAGCTGTAACAAAATATATTGTATAATGGTTGTGAGATGTAATTCAAATCTATTATACGTAAACTGAGCTCAACTAATGTAATAATAAGTTGTCACATGAGCTGTGGTTATGTGTACGCATGCTCGTGGCATACCAAGACCCGTACGATGATTTGTCGATTTTTTGCGCTTATTTATTTTGTCAACAAGCTGGCGTTGAGTGATCTTTTTGCAAGATTTTGCTTAATATAATTCGTTGGGCCCAACTTTGTTTCATCCCTTTTAATGGCGGGATAATATCCGGATTTAATCTTGTTGTTCTTTCGAGCTTTATTTATGTAGCTCTCGCTCCACATTTATCCTTTATTTTTTAGGACACTTGAGAGGTTCCGTGGTACAGAACACTAAATTATTCGTTTGTAATGCACGAATTTTGTACTAAGGTTCTTTTTTCATTCGATAAGAAGTTTATTTAACAATGCGATCGCACATTTTATTTTTATACACATTGCTTTACAAGGTACACTTGGTACGAGATATGGCGATTCATTGGCTAGAAATAGAATTTGCGCAAGTTGCTAGCGTGCCACGTTCTTGGTATTGTTTTCCCGTGCATGTCTGTAAGTACATACGTTCCTGGACGTTTGGCCTCAATAATTTGGTATGGCCCTTCCCAGTTGGGGTCGAGTTTCTTTTGTCCTTGTTGACGACTTGCTTCATTTTTTCGGAGTACGTGGTCTCCGACTTTGAGGTGTCGATGGCGGACCTTTTGGTTATAGTATTGCTCCGTTTGGTGCTTATACTTGGCTTCGCGTAGTGCAACCAGTTCCCTTCTTTCTTCTAAAAACTCTAGATTTAATCGAAGCTCTTCATTGTTTTTGCTTTCGTCATATGAAGATATGCGGTAGGTAGGGATCCCTATTTCGGGGGGAAGTACAGCTTCGGACCCATAAACCAGGCTGAATGGAGTACAGTTGTTACCTGCTTTTGCCGTCGTACGGTATGCCCAGAGCACATTTGATAGCTCTTCGACCCACTGAACTTTTGAATTTCCCAATCTAGTTTTGAGTCCTTGAAGGAGGGTCCTGTTAGTCACCTCTGTTTGTCCGTTCGCTTGGGGGTGTGCTACTGAGGTAAATCGTTGCTTGATATTGAGCTCGCTGCACCAATCACGAAAGGGATTCTCTGAAAACTGCTTCCCGTTGTCGCTTATTATGATACCTGGAACTCCAAAACGGCACACGACGTTGGTCCAAACAAATTTAAGAATGTTATTACCAGTAATTGTTGCCAGCGGTGCAGCCTCCACCCATTTTGTGAAGTAATCAATTGCTACGACTAAGAATTTCAATCTGCCTGGCGCTTCCGGAAAAGGGCCGACTATGTCGATCCCCCATTGATAAAATGGCCAGGGACTGTAGATGCTTGTCATATCATATTGCGGTTTTCGCAATATAGGAGCGTGTTCTTGACAGTTTCGGCATGTGTTGACGACTTGCATTGCATCTCGGTACATGGTTGGCCAATAATACCCTAGCCGTGCCGCTTTTTGGGCAATGGTTCTTGCTCCCGCATGTGCTCCACAGGATCCAAAATGTGCTTCCTGGAGAATATATTGTGCTTGGTTCGGGCCAATGCATCTTAACCAGGGCATTAAGTAACCTTTTCTATATAAAATACCTTGCTTTAGAGAGTACTGTGGCGCTTTGATTCGAATCTTTCTTGCAATGTTTGGGTCTTCCGGGAGCTTTCCGTCTTTTAGGTAATCAATAATGGGATCCATCCAGGCTCCTCCCGGCTCAACTACTGTGTTTATTATTGTTGCTTCAGTGCTCCGACATGGGACGACTTCAACCAATACTTTTTTGGTGAGGTGCGAAAAGGAGGACGAAGCAAGTTTGCTCAGAGCATCTGCACGTTTATTTTTGGATCGTGGAATTTGTGTGATCGAGAAACTTTCGAAACATTTTCGTAGGTGTTGAACTTTAGCTAAGTATCGCTTCATTGACTCCTCTCGTGCTTCGTACGTTCCTTTTATTTGGTTTGTCACGAGCAGTGAGTCACTGAAAACTTGTAAGCGATGCACCCCTACTTTAACAGCGAGCTCCAGTCCCGCTATTAGGGCTTCGTACTCAGCTTCATTATTGGATGCCGGAAACTTGAAACGCAAGGCATATGTAACTTCTTTTCCGTCCGGGTCTGCCAGAATAAGACCTGCTCCTGAGCCTTCTTCGCTTGACGCCCCGTCAATGTACAGTGTCCAGAATGGTGTTTCTTCTTGAGTCTTTGGCTTCAATGTTGTCGTTCCTCCTAACGTTTCAGAGTTACTATTCTTGGAGGATTCGGCTATGAAGTCCGCAATTAGCTGCCCTTTGATCGCCGTGCGTGGTTTGTATTTTATGTCACGTTCTCCTAACTCGATGGCCCATTTTGCTAATCGGCCAGAGTTTTCCGGTTTTAGCAACACTTGTCGTATCGGCTGGTTTGTTAACACGCATATCGCATGTGCCTGAAAGTATCGACGTAGACGACGCGCAGTGTGTACAAGTGCAAGGGCTAGCTTCTCGAGAGGGGGTAGTTTACTTCGGCTCCTTGCAAGGCTTTACTGGCGAAGTAAATGGGCTTCTGGACACTGCCTCTTTCTGCCATAAGTACCGAGCTTATTGTCTCGTGGGACACTGCTAAGTAGAGTATCAGTGTTTCCCCTGGTGTTGGTACGATCAAGGCAGGGAGGGATTGCAGGTGTTTCTTGAGTTCTTGAAATGCTAGCTCGGCTTCGTGTGTCCACCGGAAGTTATTTTTGTTCATACATCCCTTGAGTGTTTTGAAAAAGGGCAATGCTCTCTCTGCTGACTTAGATAGGAAACGACCAAGGGCTGCTAGCTTTCCGTTGAGGCTTTGGACCTCTTTAATTGTGCGAGGGGAGGCCATATCGATAATGGCCTTGACTTTTTCCGGGTTAGCTTCGATTCCTTCTCTGGTGATCATGTGCCCCAAGAATTGACCCGTTTCAATGCCAAACACACATTTTTTGGATTTAGCTTCATGTTTATGCGTCGTAGGGTATGAAAGGTCTCTTCAATGTCTTCGATCAAACTCCCTACGTTTCTGCTTTTGATCACCATGTCATCGACATAGATTTCGATGTTTCGGTCAAGTTGGCTGGAGAACGCTTTGTCCACCAACCGTTGCCCCTGCATTTCTAAGCCCAAAGGGCATTTTCTCATAGCAGAAAGTCCCATGTTCCGTGTGGAAAGCTGTCTTCTCTTCATCCTCCTTTGCCATGCGTATTTGGTGATACCCCTTGTATGCGTCGAGAAAACACTTGAATCTAAATCCTTCCAGGGACTCGATCTTTTGGTCTATCTCGGGCAAAGGGTAGCTGTCTTTTGGACAAGCTTTGTTCAGGTTAGTGAAGTCGATGCACATGCGCCAGGTTCCATCATTTTTTCGTACCATTACCGGGATGGAGACCCGGCGGGGGAAGTATACTTCTTTAAGGATTCGTGCTTCCACAAGCTTGATGACTTCTTGGTTGATCGCGTCGTTGCATTCTTTAGCCAACACACGCTTCTTCTGCCTAACTGGAAAGGTGCGTGGGTGTATGTTTAGCTTGTGTTCTACGAGTTCTCTCAGTATTCCAGTCATGTCTGATGGCGACCATGCAAATATGTCTTGGTTAGCGCGCAACAACTTTTGTAACTCTTCTTTTAGTTTTGGTGGCAGGTTTGTGCCTACCAGGACTTTCTGACTTGGGTAAAGGGAGTTTATCTCCACTTCTTCTTTCTCACTTTCGTTCCCCTGTGATGTGGGTATGGTTACTTCTTCTGGCTCCCGTTCTCTTTTCCGTGAAACCTGGAGACATTCGTTTCAACGGGGTATGTCTCCTCGGACAATGGCGATACCTGATGGGATAGGGAATTTGAGCAGAGAGTGTATTGTAGAGGCAATTGCACCTAGTCGCCTCATTCCTGGTCGCCCCAATATTATGTTGTAAGGCGACGGGGCTCGAACGATCATGAAATCCGTGGTGATTGTTTTGTTACCTTTTCCCCTGCAATCAAAAAGGGTTAAAGGGATGGTTAAAACTCCAAGCGGCCATAGTACCTGTCCTGCAAATCCTGTTAGAGGTGACGTCGGTGGTCGGATTGATGCTTTCGCCTCGCTGGTTAATTGTTGGAAACAATGTTCATACATTATTTCTGTCGAGCTTCCCCCGTCCACATAGACGCGATGTATGATACTTTCTCCAACGTAGGCCTTGATGACGAGTGGGTTTTCACCGTTACAATGCTCGGGAATCGGATCCTCAGATGAGAAGGCGATATCGGTGTTTGGCGGCAACGCCTCTGGTTGATGTTGTACGGGCCATTGTGCGCTTGTCATCAGTATTTCATTTGCTTCCTTAGGCTCGACCATCTTTTGCTTCCAATCAATTTGATTCTTTACTCTTTCTGGGGCTCCTGAAGGGCTTGGACTTTGACTGTTAATTTGGGCCTTTGCTCCCTTTGCAAGATGGCATAAACGACCACTTTTTATGCATGCCTCGATTTCTTTCCTAAGGTCGATACAATCATTGGTGTCATGCCCGTGGTCAGTGTGGAACTCACAGTACCTTGTACGGTCTCTCCGATGAGCGGGGGCGAACATCCGCGGTGGAGGTCGAAGGACCGCCTTTCCTTCTGACGTGGCATATATCTCTGCTGGAGACTTTATTAAGGGTGTGAAGGATGGTTTATGAACGTTAGTACGTTCATTAGGCCTCGAGTTGGGACGAGGGATATATTTGTCTCTTTGTCTCCTTGAGGCGTCTCTGTAGCATTGGCCAGCCTTATTGTCATTAGCTGCCCCTCTTGAGTCCCGTAACCGGTTTTCCGCATTTGCTTCATCGGCTCTTATGAAGTTGTGCGCTTGTGTAAACAAATCCTCCATGGATGTTGGTGGCCGTGCTATGAGATCTTTGAAGAGCCTCCCTGGCCGCAACCCACTGATGAATGCTCCGGTCATCATCCCATCCGAGCGGTCGGTCATATGCAGCGTCTCTCTTCCGAACCTTTGCAAGTAGTCCCTTAGTGATTCGTCAGAACGTTGTCGTATGCCCAGAATTTCTGCTTGGGTTTTCTGGAACCGTCTTTGCTGCAGAAAGTTTGCTCGGAATTTGTCTCTTAACTCGTGAAAGCTATTTATGCATCCCGGGGTCAAGTTATCGTACCAGAACCTTGCTGCTCCGCTTAGAGTGATGTGAAAGAAACGACACCATGCTGGTTCTGGAAGTTTATGCACGTCCATGGTTCCCGTAAATATTGTCAGATGATCATCTGGGTCTGTCATACCATCGTATGTCTTTAGGTTGGTCGGCACCTTCAGCCCATCTGGCATGTCATAGTCTCTAATTCGTGCCGTAAATGGCGAAGCCACCAAATTGCGTACACTCCATTCCGTCTCTTTGAACATAAATGGTTCGCTGTAAAAAGCAGCATTGGAGGTATGTTTTTGTTTTAGGATCCCGTCTGGGTCATCGGTAGCCACTTTGCCTCTTTTTATTGGTTTTTTGGGCAGCATGGCGTTTTCTGGCATCTCCTGAGCTGCTCCTTCGGTCAAACCTTCGAGGTCTAAATGCCATGGTTCTATGACAGGATGGTCTTCGTTGCTGGGCATTGGTGTGTGGATAGCCTCTTTCCTTTTGGAGGAGAATGCTGAGTACATGGCATTGATTTGTTCAAAATTCTGGACCACGAACTGCATGACTGGATCTCCGGATGCATTTTCGGATGCGTTTTCGGGGATATGATCTGGTGTGTGATTTTCTGTAGTGAGGTGAAAAGTGCTTGGCCTCACCGGTGGTTCCTTGGGGTCGGGCTCACTAGGTCCCTCCCCCAAGTTTTCTTCTGGTACAGCGAATGGGGTTTCTTCCGCCATACTGTTCTAGCTTTAAGAGTTGGTGAGGATTATTTCCGGTCCCACGGATGGCGCCAAATGATGATACCAAAATTAGCAGGTCCGAGAGTGGGGTCCGTGATGTCGAAAGAGCGAACCTGTAAATCTGTATCACTCAAGAAAGAAAAGCTACGTTAGAACTTATCCCGGGGTTTTGCCCCGGGATTAAGCTCCGACGCTCAAGTCAGATGATGATATATTTATTGAAGGCATTTATTATAGAAAGATAGAAGCTATTGAGTTTTTTGTTGTTTGTTTCGATAACTTACCTGCCCTCCTTTTATAGGCGAGTAATGAATCACAGTTTGAGAATGGATAAGCATTCTGACACTCGAACATATTCGCTGACATATTCTCTATCATATTCTCTGGCGCATGCATTCTATCTTATCTGAATGTTGCAATTTGAGCTAGTGGAACAACTTGAGCATTAATTGCTCTTCTAGCAGAATAATTTATTTATCTGACTTTGAGACTCTTGCATAGGCAATGGCCTATCATAAGTTACTTTGCATGAAGGTTCATGAATGTTCATGTGTATATATTTGCATGCATATGTTTCTTATAATATATACCTTGCATGCATATGCAATATATACTATGTTTCTTATAATATATACTTTGCATGCATATGCAATATATATATATATATATATATATATATATATATATATATATATATATATATATATATATATATATATATATATATATATATATATATATATATATATAATGTTCATGTGTATATATTTGCATGCATATGTTTCTTATAAGCGTCAATTACGAAATGAGGACTTTTTGTGGTTGCATATTCCCACCAATGACTTTTGTAGCTAGTGTTCCCAATTTAGTCAAGTGCTAATGTGCGATCGTGCGATCCCATTAGTATCTTGACACGTGTCCCACCCACTATCTCTTGTCCCCCACTATCACTTGTCACTTGTCACACCCACTATCTCTTGTCCCCCATGTGTCCATACAAAAATTACTTATTTACCCTTAGTTCTATAAGTCAAATAAATGTGCGATTTTGTACCTATTAAATGTGCTAATGTGCTAATTCGTTTTATTTCCAGATTCAAATGTGTGATTTAAATGTGCTAATGTGCTAATTCATTTTATTTCCAGATTCAAATGTGCGATTTAAATGTGCTAATGTGCGACTTCGCTTTTATTTCCATATTCAAAAAAATACTAACAAAAAAAAAACTACTAACAAAAAATAATTGATTATTCAAAAATAATTGATTATTCAAAATAATTGATCGCTCTTTTACCGCAAGTATAAAGACCAAAGTGGACTGCTTTATTTTATATGCTGATATAAGAGTAAATGTAGATTGGTCTTATATGACAACCTCTGTGTGTGTAATACTTGAATCAAACTCAAATCAATCTTGCTTGTGATACTTCTTTTTCATCATATAACAATATCTGTCAATTGCGACTATTAAACTTGCACAAAGTAAATATCTGTCAATTTCAGGCGAGCACTAGCAGATTCCGGCGCCGCCTACCGGAAAATTTTCCGGCGAAGTCTTTTGTTCACCGAATCGATAGATCGGTGTGTTTACATTCTTTCTGGAGCGTTTTAGCTCCTAGCTCCCACCGGAACACCCCTAACGCGCCACCACCGCCTTCTGTCACCACCACCGAGACGCCACCACCACCTTTCCATTAATACCGACGGTAAACCCGACCCACACGCGCCCCACTCCCCGTTATTTTAAATATTTTTCGAAACCCCATGTATTCGGTGGTAAAGTTCTTCGATCTGAAGGATTTGATGTGAGTTGAGATAGATGAACACGATGGTTGTGTTGTGGTGGTGGTGACCAGAAAAATAAAAGTAGAATATCATATAAATGTTTTGAAGTGGTGGTGGTGACCAGATTCAAAGTGTGAACATGATGGTTTTTTATTTATATTAACGAGGGTAAATTAGTAATTTGATAATAATAGAAAAGAATATCTGGGACACACCCACCTAACCATGTACTTTATTATCACATGTCGCACGATCGCACATTAGCACTTGACTAAATTGAGAACACTAGCTACAAAAGTCATTGGTAGGAATATGCAACCACAAAAAGTCCTCATTTCGTAATTTACGCTTCTTATAATATATACCTTGCATGCATATGCAATATATACTATGTTTCTTATAATATATACTTTGCATGCATATGCAATATTATATATATATATATATATATATATATATATATATATATATATATATATATATATATATATATATATATATATATATATATATATATATATATACACGTTATTACAGTGTAAGAGACCATATATTCTTTTTTGGTGCAAAAGGTGAACATATATTAGACTTCAACCAAAGTACAACTTATAGTAAACCTGATTAGGACATGCCCTTAATCAGATCAAAAAATACAACATACAACAATATATCATCAAAAACAACATACTAATAGAAGCAAACTAATCCTGTAACAGCATAGCTTGATACAATACTAGAACATCCATCATCCTCTCATACCAGAAACTTATAATTCACCTTTTATAGCACCATTACCATCCAACTACATTTCCATATCAACCTCCACTATGGCCATTCAACCAACACCTGGCTTCATTGGGAACCCAATCCATCCAGTTAAGGGCTCTTCCAAATCCTCTACATTTCCCTCTTTACAAACGGCTTCAAGGATTTGGAAACACTTACCTTGAGGGAGATACAACATGCCCCCTTGGCAGTACACTAATTGGACCAAGTAGGGTCATCTTACACCCCTCACTATTCCAATTATCCCATGTACCACCCTACAAGTTCATACAACCCTACACACTAGGAAACCCACTTTATGGCTCATTTTCAGCTCAAATTCATATTGATCACGATAGCCTGCACTTACCTCCACCAAGGCCTAGTAATACAGTCTAATTTGAGTCAATAAATGAATCTAAAAATCCAATAAACCAAGATACAGGGCCATCCAGTGAAATGAACTCTGATAGAACATTGCTTCACACGAACCGTTAGAAGCATTATCATGGTAAAACCATGTTATCAGCATACACATGAAAATCAACTGTTAATCCTAATACACCATCCTGATACAACTTAGATACAATACTTACTTGCAACATCAATTTTCCCCCATGACCATTTTAATATTCCACTCTTTCTGAGCTCTCAATACTGCAGGAGAAGGTTTGACTTTCATTCCTGCAAGTCTGAGTTTAATGATATCACAGAATAGCTCAAACAAATCCTCCACGCTCCTTTTTTCATCTCTAAACAGCCTACAATTTCTTTCTTTCCATATTAAGTATACACTAGTAGCAAAGCTTAATCTCCTAATGATACTTTTGATATTATTACCACTATCCATGGCTGCATATCTATTATTTGTCTCACCCCATTCCCATTCTTTCCATTGCAGATCAATTTTAGAGCATACTTTCTTCCAAAACACACTTGAAAACTTACAGGAGAAGAACAAATGTTGGTGTGAATCCATATCTTCACAACATAATGGATATATCATCATATCATAAGATCCCCAATTCTTAATTCTATCCTGTGTCATCAACCTTTTCTGAATTGCTAACCACAAAATGAATGCATGTTTTGGTATATTTTGTGAAAACCATACCAATTTGCTCCATATCACCTTCTCATCCTCAATCTGCAAATCAACATAAACTTGCTTAACAGAAAATTTCCCAACCTTACCTTTTTTGCTTTTCCATACCAACTCATCTCTACCATCAATCAGATTCACTGCTTGTATTTGATTAAGCACATTTATTCCATGTTCTGGGCAATGGGAAAAGTACTTTTATTTCGTCTTCTGAGTGGATTTATAAGCAAAAGAAACATTTATAAAGCAAGAGTATCTGAAAATGTCATTGTTTCTGATATGATTAAGGATGGTGAATGGTGTTGGCCCTCTGATTGGCTTGAGAAATTTCCCAATCTTGCAAACAATGTTGTTCCCGCCCTTATTCAAAACATACAAGACAAGGCTGTTTGGATTAATAGATGGGTGAGAAAAAACAATAGGCTTGTTTGGAAATACTCTATTCCTGCTTACAATACTGGACAATGGTTTAAAAGTTGTATGATTTGGTCATTATACTCCAAAACATGCCATTATTCTATGGTTGGCAATACATGAAAGGTTACAGACACAAGACATGATGATGAAATGGTGTGGCAATACCAGCCTATTGTGCCCTTTATGTAGTCAGTGCAAAGATTACAGACTAAAAGGAAGTCTGGGAAGAAATGAAGTCCAAAAGTGATGCAGTTACTTTGCCTAATAATTGGAAACAAGATGTGGAGTCGATGAGTAACTACAGTGCAAGTGTAGTATTGGAAGTATCCATAAGAGGTTAGTATTTGCAGCTACCATTTACTACATATGGTATGAAAGGAATGCTAGACTCTTTCAAGATAAGAAGCAGACTGCAGGTTCAGTATGTACAAATATTAGTGAACATATTAGATTGAAATTACTAAGTCTAAAGGTTAAAAATCAGATGCAATCAAGAGAGTTGTTGAAATATGGTATGTACAAAACTAGACATTTATTTTGCGACGGATGGCTAAACTAATACTTGTGTACTTCTTCGCTTTAAATTGTAAGTCCACTTTTTCTTAATTTGGATTGTTTTAAAGTAATAGTCTACTTTCATATTCTACACAATTAAAATGGTTTTCACAAGTCAACATGACATGTTATGTGTGTACAATGTAATTGTCACTCATTTTTTTTCTAACATGTGTGCAGTATGAAACTGGGCTTACAATTTGGGACGGAAAGTATTATTTATACATGTACATATTCTCAAAAGTCGAACTCACACAAATGGATAGACGATGAGATTTACACTTGTTCCCCGAGCATTTGACTAAGGTGCATATGGCTTAACCAGGACAAGGTGTGTTTACTTAATGGCAATTGATTTTACATGGTATCATATAGGGCATATGGATTCAGCTACACTGAATCTCATTAGACATTTTGTGATTCAGTATCAATTCTTTGAAAATTTGTTATTAGTACATCTCAACAATGACATATTGAGTTTGGTTTTAATTTTGGCTTGATACGTTCAAAGCCAAGGAGAATTGTGAAGGGGAGTCACAACGGATTTAACTTGGAGATACTTGTATAAGCCTTCCATACCGAACTCTCTTCCAAACCCGCTCATTTTATAGCCTCCATAAGGGCAGGCGGCATCAAACGCCAAATAACAGTTTATCCAAACAATACCAGCACGAAGTGATCTTGAGACAGTGTTAGCTATGTTCAAATCCTTGGTCGCTATCCCTGCTGCTAAGCCGTAGCATGTGGAATTAGCTTTCACAATTGCCTCCTCAATTGTCCTAAAAATTTAGCAAATGACAAACAAAATCAGTAGCTGTCTTTTATAGTATATGAAACCAGTTGTGATTGTTTACTGCTTATGTATGCGAGCTTACTTAAACTTAATGACAGATACAACAGGGCCAAAAATTTCATCTGTCGCAATAAGCATATCGTCCTGCAAACATACAAATACATAGACGCGGTTGTTAGTACATAATAAAGTGGAACTTATGTAACATATATGTGTGGCATAAACGAAGGTATATACTACCGTAACATCTGAGAAGATTGTTGGCTCGATATAGTATCCCTTTTCTCCATAAGGCTTTCCTCCGGTTAGCAATGTCGCACCTTGTCTTTTTCCATGTTCGATATATGAAAGTACTTTTTCATATTGTTGCTTATCAACCTATAAATAAAATGACTGGTTATTAATATTGTAACAAGTAACACGTTTTTTTTCAAAAGTAACTCATGGACGGTCGAAGTTTTATTACTTGAGGTCCTTGATGAGTAGAAGGATCAAAGGGGTCACCAACGATCATCCCTTTCGAGTACAACACAAACTTGGTCACAAATTCATCGTATATTCCTTCCTGGACTAGTATCCTCGAGCTACACACGCAATATTCACCCTGAAAATGTAATTATCTGTAAAATAAACTATGACTTCACCAATGCATAAAACATTAAAAAGCTTTATCCAAACGGTTTACCAAACCTGCCCATTTTACCACCACTACGGATTTATATACCTTGTTAGCGAAACCGCCCCTTAGAGCAATATTAACGGTTGAATCAACATCCACATCATCAAAGACTATTAGAGGGGCTTTGCCTCCAAGCTCGAGAGACACCGCTTTCAAATTACTGGTGGCCGCTGCTTGCATTACAACTCGTCCTACTTCAGTTGACCCCGTGAAACTCACACAATCTATATCCATATGAGAACTAATCGCAGCTCCCGCTGTCTCTCCAAATCCCGTTACAACATTAATCACCCCATCAGGAATACCCGCCTGATTGATAGCCATTATAAATCAGCTCTACTTGATAATTAACACATGTAAAAAAAATAGAAATATAGTTTATTATCCGGCATGTACCAGTTTAGCTAAATGGGCCAAATAAAGGGCGGAAAGTGGTGATTGCTCAGCGGGCTTGACCAACATGGTGCACCCTGCAGCCAATGCCGGGCTGGTTTTCATTAAAAACATTCCGATAGGGAAGTTCCATGGGATAATATGCCCAACGACACCTATAGGTTCATGTAACGTGTACCCTTGTAACTGATTTGCCAATCTTAATGTCTTTCCATGGATTTTATCAGCCGCACCCGCATAATATCTGTTAAAGAAACTATGTGGTAAGCTAAAAGGTTTGAAAAGTAAAAGAGCACATTAACATAAATATGAAAATGTGTAGACCTAAGTACGCTGAATGCAAATGGAATCTCAGCAGCCTTCCCGAGTTCAAACAACTTGCCCGCATCAAGGGTGTCCAAGGCTGCCATTTCATCAATGTTTTCTTCGACTAATTGTAAGAATTTCATCATGATCCTTCCCCTCTCCTGTCAATATGCAAATTAAATTCGTTAGGATCACCAAAGAGCTTGTAACGTAGCTATTATTTGTATTGTATATATTGAGATTGTATTACGATAACATTGTAGAAAAACTTACAATATATAAAATGTGTTAGGATCATTTATTTACTAGCTTATATGTGTTTTAAAACTATATTTTACCACTAATAGCCAAATTGTGAAACTACAAAAGGGTATTCAAATACGTACAGAACCAGACATACGAGGCCAAGGGCCATGATCGAAGGCCTCACGAGCAACCTTAACAGCCAAATCAACGTCCTCTTTATCTCCTTCCGCAATATTCGCAATCACTTCTTCTGTTCTTGGATCAATCGTCTCAAACGTTTTTCCTATATCATAAAAAAATTGAAAAACTTATAAAACAAAACTCAACAAGCAACCGAAAACGTGGAAAAATGAAAAAAAAATCGTACCTGAAACCGAATCGACAAACTCTCCATTGATGAAGAGTTTAGTAAACTTTATTTTCGGGATTTTGTCTGAGTATTTAGAGTTTCCATTGTTGTGAACTTGTGACATTATCTTGTTATGTTTTCAGTGTATGTAGTAGTGTGTTCTAATGGTTTATATTGATGGGATGTTTTGTCTTGTGAAAGATACTAACAGCCGTTTAATAATGATCCCATTATTAACGTTTTTTGTCGTGGCTTAAAGGAGACCAGTAGGATATTCTATCAGCTTATTAAAAAACCAAAGAATTATGATTAATTTCTAATTAAAAACTAAGAAGAATTATGGCGGCTATATATAGGAACCATATTTTGTCAACTTTGAGTCCAACAAAATCATATCCGCTTAAAAAAGAGTGGGAGCATAGCTTGTATCTAGACTTCTATCTAACTTTATATAAAATTAATATGTTTCAATAATAAAATATGGTTTTACGACAACAATAATAATAATAATATCTGCTTCAACTCATGAGACGGGGGGCTTGATATATGTGTCAAATCTAACAGGATCATCGCCTTTGACGGAAACTAGTATGGTTGATTTTGTGCCTGGTCATGCGGTAATTGAGGCCGCACAACGTAAATACGTCAAATATGAGACTAAGTGCACGAATATTGGATACGATATAGGTTTCTCCCCTTCTCATTCTTTTCTTTTGAGAAACTTGAGAAAGATGCGGTGACCTTACTGAAGCGGATTCGAAAGTTATCTGTGACTCAAGACATTAGGACACGTGCTGCTACTATGAGTGTCAAAAAACCTGACCCGACCCGAACCCGACTAAGCCTATTTGAGTCGGGTACTCGGGTTATTCGGGTCAACCCGAGTAACCCGAATACTAAATAGGGTCGGGTATCGGGTTGAAATATTTAGCAAACTCGGGTTTGGGTCTGACCCAAATAAGAATTTTTTTCAAGTTTTAGATATATTTTTATAAATTATATATGTAAAAGAATTTGAATTAAGCCAATTTTTTTAATCAATTTACTCATATTCGGGTTGAGTCGAACCCAAGTAGACCCGACCCGAATAGACCCGAACCAAACTAACCTGAGTTTAAATAGGTTCGGGTATGTTATTTTTAGCCTTGACCTGACTTTGACGCGACACGAATTGACCCGAACCCGACCCAATTAACAACCTTAGCTGCTACTTATATTTTTAGTAAGATTAACTTTGCTATAGCAAGGGGAGTGGGGACCCAAATAGTATCTCGGCCCAGTTGGTTTCTCGGCTCCCCATCAATTTCTTGTAAAAAAAAATAATAAAATAATAATAATAATAATAATAATCTCGTTTACTGTTTAATAACATAAAATGAAAATATTTTTAGCCTTTTTCCTTTTGTCCGTATCGCTAAAAAATCAATTCAAAAGGGCTAAAAGAGTACTCTTGTATGAGAATTCAACAACTTTTTTTTTTTTTTTTTTTTTCTTTTTTTTACATGGGTTCTTACATTTTGATTAACGAATTTGCGCATCATCACAAATCCACAATTCACACTCACACATACCCAAAACAAATAAAGCTCTCACTTTTAAAAAATTAAACTTGTAATGGGCCAGTAGCTAACAGAACCAAGGCATATAAAAGCTTTAGAAAAAAACAATTTATAAGGACTTTGGGCCGGCTTAAGCCTAATTAATAATTATCTTCTAATGGTTAATCAGGTTTTAAATATAGCCCCTTGTTGTCCGGCCGTATATATTACTATATCTTAGGTACACTAATGCTCGTAATTTATGTGTGTACAGCTAACAAAAATATAGATGCTCTATAAACAACAAACAAATTATATAACTAATGTCGATGATTCCATTGAAATTCACAACTAAAATGTTACTAGCACATTGAATTAATAATGGGTGATGATGCCTTCAACTCCTTGAGTCCTTGTGTACATGGTTTTAAACCAACATTGTTAACCTGAAACACTTGTTTATGTTACTTTTTGCCCAAGGCCGTCTCGTGGATTTTTGAGCCCTGTGCCGCAACCATAAAGTATGCCCTCAAACACGTAGCATTAAGTACTAATTGGACGATGTAAGAAAATTTGTTATAATCTAAAATACTAGCTAAGTGTTTCTTTATCTCCCATAATGCTAAATCTTTGATACAGTATTTGTAAAAGAAAAAAGAAATTTCAGATATAAATTCCCAATTGCTAAAGGAAACAAATTATTTATTAGAAAAACACTTGGAACAACGCAATTAGGTGATGTGTTTTTGTAATTATATGTTCCCATGTTAAACTGGAGTTTATGGAAATTCGAAATTGTCAGTTCTAAGTTCTAACAACAATATATTCGAAATTGTCATGTGATTCGCTACAAAATAGAGCAAAAAGAAAATCAGACAAAATGGGCTTAAGTACTATACGAAAATTGGGTATAAAATATTTTTGGAGTCCCTCAAGGATTTTGGGCCCTTTGACCAGCCTACACATGCTCAAATCCGGCCTTTGTTTTGCCATTTCTAGCTATGGATGTTGCTTTATTAAGACCACCATTAAGATGCTTATACTAATAGCATAGTTTCCGTATCCAAAATATGATGGCGTTCAAGTCGTTCATCGAACTAAAGTTGCTAACAAAAATCGTGGCCATTTTGGGCCTCTAAATTACCTATTAATGTATGTTGCTTGTTACAAGACTAATTTGTTGCATTTTGATCCAAGATAGATCCTTCTTCAACTAGTCTTGTCACTTGAAGTGTGCATAGTCGTTGTCATGCTTATTGCTTCCCCAACAATCACAATCTGCCTACTACCAGACTTAGGGTGCGTTTCTTTTTTTCTTATGGGAATAAAATGGTAGGACTCACTTATTTAATAGTATTTCTTTATTGAGTTAGACCCACTTATTTTTGTTACTTCCTCTGTATCACAAAAGCGCACAAATATGAAGATTTCCCCAACAAGTGGTTTTAACCGATGGTGGACCCCGCATATTTTATAAGTCAATTAATGCAGAAATAAAAAGAAATATTGCCTTAGGGGATGTTTCTTTTTACTACTCATGAGAAGGATTGAGACTACACAAGTATTTAATAATATTTTGATTATTTTCTATATATAGAGCTCACTTATTTTCATTAATGCATATGTATCACAAAGGCATAAAATGTGAGCTCCTCCCCAACAAGTGCTAGCAACAAACATTGGACCCACATATATTTCTAAGCATGTGAATCATTAAAAAAAAATAAAAAAAAAATAAATAAATAAATAAAAAAAAGCGCACCATGATTAAGAGCCACGGCTAGTAATGCTAACAAACGGTTTTGCTTTTAGGTAGGCCAAATTGTTTCTGGGTGAGCCAAATTTGTCAATAGTCAAATAGACTATAAAGAGAGAATTATAAACAAACTTTAGATGCATCATTGCCCACCCAACACATAACATGGTATGATACCAAATCTTTGGGTATCACCATATATTGTTTATTGTTTGATCATTTGGTAAGATTTAACCTGTTCTTCTAAGAACTAATCTTAAAGCATATAACATCAGTAAATTGTTGCAAATTAAGATTAGAAAGATGCAATCAATATCACTATCAATCAATATTCGGAAACCGGGTTCGTTCCAACACATGGATTTTATAAAAAGAAAATAAATTAAAAGAATATGATTCCTCAATATATATATGGAACACAATAAATCCAATACTAAATAACAAATCTAGATATAATTAAGATATTAACAATAATCATCGACCCATCTCAAAACTAATGAATAAGATAAGTGATCGCAAGTGCAACAAGCAAAAGAGTATAAGCAATCCCTTGATCAATAGCCGCGCCGTCGTTAGACCCAACACTCGGAGCAGGAGAAGGAGCAAATTCTTGTGCATGGTTCACGTCCAACATCGCCATGAACATGAAGCCAATAAAAGCTACAACAAATGAACGTGAGTTCATCATCTTTTTATTACTACAAGATTTGATTATATAAAAAAGGGTTAGGATGTTTAGGATGTTGTAAGAAGTTGGTATGTTTTGAAATGTGGTTTGATGAAGGTTTTTGGTGATGGTTTTGTGTATATATAGTGGTGATTTAAATGAAGAGCATGTGAAGTTTCGAGGGAAAGAATTAAGGTGGAAGGTACGCGTTAAAAGACAACGAGGGTGTGTTTTGTTTGACTGGCTGCCAGCGTCTTGACTCGTTTTTTACGCGATAGGGACAGATAATATAAATCAACAAATATTTTTTATTATTATTTGATTTGTTCTTAATAACCTTAAATGAGCTTTTAATTTTGTTTCTGGAATTAACTACTAAGATTTAGAAATCATGCACGCACGTTGTTTGGACAGATAGTATAATGGGTAATAATGTTTTAGTAATTTTGTTTTAATGTTAAATATTGTGACAACTCACAAATTCATAATTGTAATGTTTAAGATTTTTTTTTATAAAACTATATTAAATTTTTAATATTTAAATAATTATAATTTTTGTGCATGTACAAATTTTTACATAATTTTTTCCCATTGTTTTTTATTTTATTTTATTATTATTTATTACTAATTTTTTTCCTGGGTGTTAATATCAATTAATATTTTGTGTAGATATTTGTTGCACAAAGGATTTTGCTTTGTTTAAGAGGCACGTTATTTAGGTTGATTTTTCTTAAATTGAATTGTTTATATCATGTTTTATACATTATGTGTGTTTAGTAGCAAATAATGACCTTAAAAAAATATGTATCGTTGTTATATGTAGAATCTCATCTAATTATTTTTATCTCAAAGTAACATGTGAGGTCGTACCTTTATTTTAATATTTATATTGTTGTTAATAATAATTTAAGCCGATTTTTAAACTCTATAGTGCGAGTTAAACTTATAAAGCGAAATAATATGAGTCGTTTATATATGTATAATTTCGTGTATTCATTTACATGTCATACTAACTCGTGCTATTTTCATATTTATAATTATGTGCAAATATATTAGTTTAATATATACTAATAATAATATTTATAAATAACAATATATTGATGTATTTTTTTTTAATAAATTATAAAGTATAGGAGGTATTATTAAATTTATAAAGTTATTTAAAAACATGAAAATTGATAAGTATATTTTATTTAAAATTTAATAACTAAAAATTTATTAATTACTATTTCTTTTTTATGTTTCTTTAATAAAATTGACACATACGTTCTTTAGCATACTTTATAAATTATACGAAAATTTAATAGTTTGACTAAATTGAGCTTCAATTTTGAATTAATAACATTGGTCGATTCTGCCACTTGTTAAAATAGTATAAAATGATTGGTCCAATTTTTTTTTTTTCAATAAGATCGTTTAAATAAATTTGCTCCGAAATAGTGTATTTTTTTTTATTATATAAGAGATTATATTTAAGATTTGCATTTTAGAAAAAAATAAAGGGGAAATTACAACCGTTTTTATCAAGAAAATTACTATTGTTATGTATAAAAGGCAATTTTTAAATCTATTTCTATCTAAGACTAGCTTTTAGGCTGGGCACAGTCGTGACCAGACACGATCTTACCACATCAGCTTTTTCTCTTCGACGACCCGACGATGACCAAGTTGCCACAGTGGTGATCAAGATAAAAAAAAATGACCAAGTTGATTTGGTTGTTGCTCGACCAATCATGAACAGACACCCGCAGTGGTCGTGACCGACCATGACCTTACCCATGACCCTCCTACTGTGCATAGCCTTATGGTCGTCGTTGCCATTATCTTCACATAAACGCCACACTATTATTCAACACATCACAAAATTCATCGCCTTATACAAAAATGATTACCACATAACACATCAAAATCTAAAATATAAAAATACCTTAAAATATAGCCATTCATATACCTCACACACACGCTTACAAACCAAATAAATAACACTCGTAATAAAAATACCCATGTAGCCCATAATTTCTTGCTTGGATAAAGGTGGTCATCATCACCACTAAAGACGTAAAAGTGGGTGAAATGGATGTGGTGATAAGTACTTTTATGATGTTTCACGATGTGATAAAGGTGATCCACCATCTCTCATAAAACTAGCATATCAATTAGGCTACAATACTTAACAAATCAGTATAAACCACTCAAGATAATATTTCAGATTTAAAAATGTAACCATGCCAGTAACCTACTATCACTAAAATAGCAAAGACAGATTAATCTAACTATTTTATAAAGCATTTAGGGCTACTAAATGTATAAATACATAAAATTAAGTATTACAATTATCATAGCTACGTATACAACTAATTTAACACACTAATGGCATTAAACTTAAAATGGTAATTTAAATACAGTAATGACATTAAATATCTTAAAATTAAGTAATACAACTAACAAAGCAATATGTAAAAGTAAATTAAATACAATTTTGAAACATTAAATATCTCTTAAACTTAATTTCCTAACATTAAACACATTAAATATCAAAAGTCTTAAAATTAAGACATACAACATATAAAGCACTTTGTACAAATCAATTAAACACACAAATTAAAAACTTAAAATTAAAAATAAAATTAAACACTAATTAATATTATTTTTAAAGCACCCCTATAAATACATGTTATAATATAGATTGTACAAACAAATAAAACATACAAAGCTTTATACAATTTACATGCTACTAAGTTGATGGTACATATGATTTTGAAAACCGGATCGGACCAACGGGCACAACCGGACCAGACCAACGAGTTCAACCGGAACTCGAAGTCGCCATTGGTTCGGCAAGCCAATAAAAGCCGTTCAAAAATGAAATGGAGGATGACCCGTCGGAATCGTTAAAAATGGGTGAATTGGGATCATGTTTTTCTCCGGTTAATGAGTTCGTCATTGTTATTTTGTTTGCGTCTGAACTTTAATCACAGGGTACACGCCGCTGCAACGCGCTGGTACCCTGCTAGAATTAATTAATGACCTAACACTATCTTTAAGGACTATGATGTTTATAGATCAGGCCAGTGTTTTGAAACCCGGGTCGACCCGGCCGGGTTAACTGGTTCGACCTGTTCCGGAAAAAAAAAACCGGTTAAAAAAACCCGGGTTTCTAAAACCCGGTTAACCGGTTAGATCCACAGGGTTTTGAGTGACCCGGGTCAACCCGGTTCTCGAAATCCGACCAGGTTTCGTTTTTTCAAATTTTTTTAATAAAACCCCGGGTTGACCTAGTCGAAAAAATAAAAAAATAATAAATTGAAAACCCGGTTGACCCGGCGATCGAACCGGTTGACACGGTGTCCGATAACTCGACCGGGTCGATTTCAAACCCGATTTTCAAAACATTGGATCAGGCTACGATATTTAACAAATCAATATGACCTTCTCAAGATAAAATTTCAGTTTTAAAAATGTAACCATGCTACTATCTTCAAGGACTATGATGTTGATAAGCCATTTGTTCAATGTGTAAAAGTAAACTCGACTCTTCTAAATCTTATGCTTAGTCAAACAAAAATTAAATAATCATGAAAAAAAAATGCAAAAGTGTCACCACATGGCACATGGATGAATGAAAAACGACTTTTGAAAAAAAGAATCTAGAAGCTTTTAATATTCATATGTCGTTGATTAATCGAATGAAGTCATGCATGATTTACACACTTTTTATAACTAACATGTTTATTTTCTTTAAGAGCGACAGCTATTTTTTTCATAATTTAATTATTCTTTTTTCTTTTATTTGTCATTGTTGTAATTTATATTGGTTGATTTATACTTCCGTCAGGAAACAAAAATTACAAAATTTAAAAAATGTTGGACCATTATAATTCTCAACCACTCAAATAGAATATTCTCCAACTAAATTCTCTTTTTCTTACTAAAAATAAAAAATGAACAATTAATTTAAGACATTCATAAAAAGAAATGTGGACAATAGATATGAGACGAAGGTAGTAGTAAACATAAAGATGAAACATAATTGCTTAAAACTTAGAGGGTGTTTGTTTAAGTTTATATAGTGTGCTTATAACTTATTTGGTTTTCCGTTTATGTTTCATAAGCTCACTTTCTATAGCTTATTTTAAAAAATCTCGGCATATATAAGCTTATTATGACATGATAAACTTATATAACTCCATATTTTTCAAAATAAGCCAAAAAGTTTGGGTTTATAAAACATAAGCCGAAAACCAAAAAAGTCATAAACCCGCTATATAAGCTTAAACAAACACCTCCTTAAACACTTAAAAAAAATGAGTAATGTTGTTAGATTAAAATAACACTTATAGAATATAATGCAGTTTATTAAATATTAATTACAATTTAAACCATTAAATTCATTCTCACTTATTCCACAGTAGTAATAATAATAATAATAATAATAATAATAATAATAATAAATAACACTTATAGAATTAATTACAATTTAAACCATTAAATTCATTCTCCCATCCAACTTTATATAAATTATTTATAGTTCTAATAAAGTGATGGTTCATGATAAAAATAAATAAATATATAAGTAAATAAATAATAATAATAATAATAATAATAATAATAAATTGCACACAAAAATAATCATTATTATGAAACGTCGCCGCTATTGGAGAGTAATAGTGTATTTTATTAAAAATTAAAACAGCATCTAAGTTTGTCCACATATCCTAGCAACAATTTTTATTAGAAGTAAAACCATTAAAAGTTTTCTCATAAAGATGCGTACACATTTTTATACGACTTTTATTACTACGTAGTTTATATCACTAGTCTTTGTGATATTATAAAAACTTGAATAACCATAAAGTCAGAAACTACTTTTAGTCAATGATCAATAACGACAACTCATCATTTTATTTAACAGAAAATATTGTTGAATTATGTGGCATGATTGATGCCCACGAATACTTTAATAAGAGGGATGCTACATCCACATAAACTTTCCACAAAAAACTCCCACTCGCTGACGTGTCAGCGGGTGATTGGTTTTTAGTGGGATGTGGATCCCACAAAAACCCAATCACCCGCTAACACGTCAGCGAGTGGGAATTTTTTGTGGGAAGTTTATGTGGATGTAGCAAAATTCCTTTAATAATGTTATAAGCAGGCAAGCAGCCATTCATTGCATTTGGTGAAATTTTGGTCATATGTTACATAGCAGCCTTTGCATGTTTGCAATACAAGGCTACAAGCCTACAACTATTCAACTAACTAGTACTCATTCGAAATACAGAATTAGCCCACAAACTCTATTAATAGCCCAAAGGCCCAAAAGAAACAGTTTCAAGAGGCCTCTACTCATGCTTCAGCCCAAAAAGATATCATGTATAATGTGATGCTAATTATTTTTGGGTTAATTGCTGGATATGTATTTAACTTATCATTTTTTTTTTATAGTTATGTGTATTAGACTTTTGTTTTTCTATTAAAACACACAACTTTTGAATTTGTGTTTTTCTGCGTATCTTATTACCATTTTACCCCTCAGTATGAATATAGATATATTGATACCGAAAGATAAAATAGTCATTTTTCACGAGCAAAAAATACACACAAAAGCACGAATTCAAACGCTTTGTGTTTTAATAAGGAAAAAAAATCCATTACACGGAGTAATAAAAAATGATAAGTTAGATACATTTTCAGGCAATTAACGCGTTATTTTTCTATGCACAAGTTTGTATTTTTGGGTATTTACATAGTAGCCTATAAGAATACAAACCTTTCTGCATAAACATATTGGGAAAATGATCACTGCTGTAACAGCAGTGATCAGTAGCTGCTGTCAAGGCTTCGTGGGGGGGCCATTTTTGCCGCAAAATGAACATTCAAGGACCATTTAGTAACATCGGGGGGTGGGTTTGTGTGTTACAGCAGGTAACTCCCTGCTGTGTTACAGCAGGGATGTTATCCCCACATTAGCGTCTATAACTAAAAATGGACTTGTATTGTGAACGTCCTAAATTCAGTCCATGGACCTTGTGTGTCTTGAGAGACCTTTTTATGTCTTGTTTTGAATTAATCCTTTTTGAGGTTGTATCATGTATGGAGAACTTGAGCGAGCCATGGCTAAGACCGGACGTTAATGCTTATTCTAGGATCGGGTGAGACCGTGAGACCTATGTGCACCTAAAGTAAATGTATCGCTTCTTCTGTGAAAAAACTCATCGAGATACAAATCATGTGGATACGAATAACCTTTCGCAATTTAGTTAGTTCTCTACATGCACATTTGTACCAAGAATATAAACACCATGTCTGCTACTATATCCACCATGAACCAAAGCTTAGGCACATTACCTAAACTAGGAATACTACCATACACACAAACAATTATCATTAATCATGTTAAGAAAGCATCATATACCAAACATATGCCCACCAAACCATATCTATTTAGGTTCCATGATCTTCAAGATTGGTTTTTTATGTTATATGGACCATAATATTCTAGTTCTAGACAATATCATATATGTAAAGTGTACAAAGAGAGCACGTGTAAAATCCACACCAATGTTATTATATACTTCTAAAGTGATCCATTAAAAAGTTCAAAAAAAAGTGATCCATTAAAGAAATTTCTTGTATGGATAAGCAAGTCCTTGTGGTTTTTAATTTATTTTCAACCATATCCAATGGGGTGTAATTTTGCAATCCATTTACATGTAGCAGTTTCTATTCAGATTATGTTTGATTTGTTACAAAGTAAATAATATCAAAGCTTAAAAACCATAACAAAGAAAAATTTGCTAAGAAATTCTTAATAGAGCCTAAAAAGCCCTTATTATCACAACAAAAAAATAAATAAATAAATAAATAAAATAAATAAATAAATAAAATGCTAACAAGAGCAACTTTGTCATCTAAAACATTACTAATCGCGAAATCGTTAAAGTAAGCTAATTGGAATGTTATGATCTTTTAAGTCGCCTTTTTTGTGACTATTTTTTTGCCTCCGAACCAGTCCTAGTCGTTGTTTCTATTGTTGAGATAGTAACGACCCGACCAAGTAATAATCCTACAACGCTGTTGGAGCACACGTACCGATGGGCTCGAAACACCTGGTCAGTACTCAAGGTGGGCCACCACAACATCAATCTCAGTGATTTATGAGACAAAAGTCTTGGCCAAAGTGAGCTGTGGATGAGTCAGGTTTTTGTATCACTAAAACAAGTTCTCATCATCTTAACAAATATAGTCAAGAGAAAACACTACTTTATTTTTCACTCACATAAAGCAATTCCTTAGCAAGAATTTGTTCTAAAGGCTTCTCTTTATACCCAACTTTACTTACCCAACTTTCTTTCCTCTCATTGGTATGGTATATAACTCAACATAACCATATATATTCTTTCCTTAAAAACTTTCAAAAGTTTTAAAGAAAGATCGAGAAAATGTGTTACCAAAGTTCTTGTTATTCGGGTGTCGAGAACCTTATGAGGACAAGGTGGTACATTCCTCAAGCTCCAACAGCCGTAGTGGAACAAGAAGTTGCTAGAGGTGGTGAACCACAAGGTACCATGAAGCAGTGTTTGTGCTCTCCAACGACACATCCAGGTTCTTTTCGCTGCAGAAATCATCACGATGCGTATGTTTGGGGGGGTCGTGTGACTCGAGTTACCATGAGACAGTGATATGTGATGTTTACTTCACATGGTTGGAAGTTAATATGTCTGGTTTCGTTATGGTATACGTACCATTCAATTTCAATATATTCTGAATCACATGTGGTATGTTTCCTCTAATGAGGCTGTGAACTTAATGTTAAGTTTGTTTATATCGTTTCGATGTTATTGATATCAATCATAAATTATAT
Source organism: Artemisia argyi (assembly GCA_030686995.1). Classification (NCBI taxonomy): domain Eukaryota; kingdom Viridiplantae; phylum Streptophyta; class Magnoliopsida; order Asterales; family Asteraceae; genus Artemisia; species Artemisia argyi. The sequence goes on from CM060705.1 coordinate 181,559,855, forward strand.
ATTTCAACTAAACTTGTAATGTCTCTTTGATGTTGTTTAGTAAACGGTTCCGTTAAGTTAGATCAAACTCAAAGGTTAACTAAGACCAGGTTTGGAAAGCTGATTATAGCATAAAAATTTTGTAATTCTTAAATTTTCTTACCAAATCAAGAACACGTAACGTAGAACAGAAGTACAAATATAGCATGTAACACACACTTTGGAGATAAAAAGTTATCACTCTTATAAATTAGCACTTAATTACTATTACAAGGGTGGTTCGTGTTTTTGTCAAGTTGATTAAAAATTGACTTCCATTAACCAAAGGGTATCGCTTAGATGCATAAAAATCTTAAAAACCATGAAGTTGTGGAAATTGGAGGTTTGGAGCCCCGGAAAATACCTAGATTTAGAAACCCTTATGTTTTACTACCAAAGTAGGCTATTCATTTTAGAACACATTGTATTGTTAAGAAGATGAATGTACCAATAACTTTTGTTAACTATAAAACCATTTGATCGAGCTGAAGATACTCCTAACTGATCTATACGAGAATCTCCCACAAGCACAAGATGCATTATTGGAAGTCGGCAAGAAGGAACAAAACATCTTTCTTTGACAGATTATGCTCAATCAACTCACACAACTAGAACCGGCTACATATTCTCTAGCGTAAAAGGGCCAAAGACGACTAAACCAAGCTTCAATAATCTGAATATGTTTCGGTTGCATTGGCCTAACAGCGGCATAATAGTTCGTTAAGCAATTAAACTTACAAACATGAAAATGCTTGGTTCTAGTTGCATCTTCCTGTTGCAATGAAAATGTGATGGAATTTGGCCTAGTCAGCCTGAAATCGACATCTTAAATAAAGACATTGGTCCTGGTTGACAATGAGTCAGCCTGGAATCTTCATATACTTGATAAAGACTTTCATCTTCGTCCCCACTTCAACATGCTTCTAAATTCAAACCGACTAAAAAGTAACCACCCATAACGGCTCGTTTTGAGCAACTTCTTGTAAACAAAAGAACAATGTTATAAAGCTTTATACGTGTAGCTTTCGAACGGAAGCATTAAGGCATCAAGAAGCCTCTTTTTCATGTTCTTTCAAAATATTCTTGATCAAGTTTACTTTTTGCATACTTTTAGCAACAAAAAGTCATGACAAGTTGCAGTAGCTTTTGTTAGGGTGGTGTTTGGCGTGTTAATTAAGTGTTTCGTATAATCAGATGTAGCAAAATGCAACGTAGGAAAAAATATTTGAAGCTGTGATAATCATTTGTAACAAAAAAAATTACATGCATAACAAGACTATGAATTAGTACTACATGATTTTAATGATCAGTTTTAATTACCATCTCCAAATATAATCTTAGAAACTTATAATTTGCGATATAACCGTTGAGGAACATTTTATCGAATATCCGAGCAAGTAAAAGCAGAAAGATTCTTGAATTATTTGAGCTCCATGCATATAGGTACGATTCTCATAGGATATGTTCGATCGAATTAGAATGTTTATCATTGTAAGTAACGTATATATTTGTAGAGAATCAAATATCATATGTAAATTTTGGTATGTTCTTGTCATATAGTCAACTAAGCATATTTAATCTAACTCATTTGATCATAGTTATGGATTCGAACCATTGATTTCAAAGAAATTAAACATGATCATTCGTGTATGGAAGATATATATTATATTTGACTATCATGTGTTCTTGAGTCTAACTCCATTTATACCCCCAAAAAAAAAAAAAAAAAAAAAAAATCATTTCAACAATTATAAGTGTCTAACCCCATTTGACATTAATGATGGATAGATGTCAACTTTCTTGGCTTCTTGAGAGAAATTAGTCATTTTCACCTCCAGCAATTATACTGTGACATATCTCAAATTCGTTGTTATACTTGAAAGAGATAGCAACTGCCACCGAAGCCATTACTTTGGGTCGTTTTCGCGGCTTGTTGTCCACAATACAGATTACAACCAAATGATGATGGGATAACCATACTAGTCCGACCGCTATTGTCCAATGTTCACGTTGAGACTGTAACTCACAACCATTGAATATATTGATCCGCCAACGGTTATCAATAGGCTACAAGCTCATTCGTCATATTACTCTAATATTCATTATATTACAATCCTATTCAAAAACTAAGGGTGTGTTTGTTTCATTAAAATATTTTGAGTCTGAATCAGATAATGTTGTTTATTTTTGTATAATTGTCTGAATGATTTTAATTGTCCGTTTTTTTTAATATATATTAAACAATAACAATACGATGAATAAGTAGCTTGTGTAAACATTAAATAAAACAATTCAACCCAAAGTAACAATCAATCTCGGATTATAAAAACTCACATAAAACCGTAGTTCCAAAAACAATTAGACCCAATTTAATTTCTTTTTTCATACAAAATTTCGTTAAAAAACAAAATTATGTCCCAACAATTGTTATATCACAAAAGGTAACTTAGCCGAATATTTAACAAAAGTCGGATCTAAGGAAATTGAGCCCAATTTATAATATCAACCCAACTTAATTATGATAATATTCCAAATCCTATACACCCACGAATGTTATAACTAATGAAAAATGATTTGTATGTCAAATTGATGAACCTAAAAATAACCCTATAAATGTGATTGATGGAAATTAAAATTTGATTGGTGAATATGATGAGATAAAAATAAATGTATTACACTTGTCAAAAAAAAAATATTTTAGTGCAAAGGGTGAATTATATTAATATTCAAAAACTTTACATCATAAGTCTACAAACTGATTTGGACAGGCCCAAAATCAGATACAAACAGAGTAATACAAGTAAAATGCTTACATCCGATATCTGTTAATACACAAAACGCTATATCAGACAACACTGCTATGACTAATAATCATGATATCTGTCTCTTAGCTTCACCAAGCAACAAGACACAGAGATTCACCCTTAATGCACTTCCCATCTAGCTACATTTCCATTCTTTTTCCTGTTTAGGGCACTCAACCTGCCACCACAGTACTCAAAGCAAACAAAATGAATGACATCACTAGGAACCATATCTCGTCCAAGTCAAGGGCTATACCAGACATTCTACATTTCCATCTCTTAAAAATGGCTTCAAATGTCTGGGAACACACACCTTGAGGGAGTAACCAACCAGTCATCCTGTGGGAGTGTAATGAGAAGAACATGAAGTGTCATTTTTCACCACTCTCAATTCAACTCATCTTACACCCCCTCCTAGATCAGCTACCCTTCTTGATAGGAAACCTTCTTTATGAATCAATATCAGGCCAAACTAGAACTAAACATGCTATAGAAATCAATATCTGCTCCACGAATTGATCCTATAACAGATTAGGACAATTTAGCCTATTAATGAGCCAAGATACAAGGCCATCTACCAAGCTGATCTGAAAATTCTTACCTTTTATAAGATGAAAGGTAAAAGTTCATGATAAAAACCATCTCAATTGCAAGTATCAACAGAACCAACCCCTGCTATACTTTTGATAATGAACATAACCAGTGTTTGGGATAACCCTGGATTCCAAGCAGGAAACTACATTATGGCAGAATAGATCAGGATTCTAATGGAAACCAATATTCAGTACTGTTACATCCATTTTCACAGTATAGAATATAGAGCCTCCAATGAACCTTCTCAAATCTACCATGGTACTAGCCATCTGACCCCTTAGGATCTTTTAGACACAAACACAATGCAAAAGGATGTTCCACTTATTAAGAACTCTGCTGACAGTAGTAGTATTCTTCATTCTCAAACTCATAAGCTTCCACTTTAGATCCTCTTTAATGGTATTGATTAACATCTCCTCAGATCTTTGAGTATTCTAAAATAATTTTTGATTTCTTTCTCGACAGATGTTATAGACACAAGCTGCAACTCCAATCTTCCCCAAGACACGTGTAATTCTGTTATTGCCCATATTGCTTATCATAATTTGAATCAAATGTTCCCATATTGCTTATCCTCTTTAATGTGAATGCAGTAGGCTTATTTATAGATCTAGTTTTTTTTTGTGCAAAAGGTGAACTTCTTATATTAATCACTTCACAAATATGGATACAATGTATTATTTACATACTGCTTAGGACATTTCCTAAAAGCATAGAATTCAAACTAAACACCAGATATCAGACTAATCTAAACAGATGTCTGATAAAAAACTGTAAAACTAAAACAAAACAGAAACAAAACAATCATCATCTCTGTTCTGCACATTCCTCATTCAATCATCTGACCTTTTCATTTCATCATAGAGATCACCTTCATTCACCTTTTCTTGCACCTTACCATCTAACTACATTTCCATATCTCTTTCCATCAAGACCATTCATCCTGCCACCACAATAGTCAAGACAGAAAAGAGTATGGCTTCGTTAGGAACCCATAACCCCTCCACAAGCAAGGGCTATACCAAATGTGCTACATTTCCATCTCTAGAATGGCTTCACACATTTTGGAACACACGCCTTGCGGTGAGGACCAACCATTACCTCCTATGGGAATACAATGAGTGGACCATGAAGCTTCATCTTTCACAACTCTCAATTCCACTCAACTTACATTCCCCCCTAGATCAGCTACCCTTCATAATAGGTAACCTACTTTATGGTTTCTTCAATTTAGAACTACAAACTCATCAATGCAAATCTGTTACCACCAACTGATTGCCCTTAGAGATCACAGTCTAAAACTAAAGAAAAAAACCAAGTTACAAGGCCTTCCATTATGCTGATCTGAAAAGATGATACTCCCAGTATAGAAGTATGATCTTAGGCTTTCAAAAAAACCTTTAAAATATTTGCAGATATCATTAAATCATTTCTACAATTCCATAGCACTCCTTAGCCATAAAGTGCCTAGTTATCCCAAACTGCTTTGAATACTCCATTTTTTCAGACAGGAAACTACTTTATGTTTAGGAATAGATCAAACTTAATGAGATTCTAACTAAAGAACACTGTTACATTCCCAGTCTTTTCCAGTTTTTATCCACAAGATGATCTAATCCCAAACAAGGTACTAGCCATCTGTCTAGCTTATCCAATCCTCATTCAACCTTTATTCCACATAATTGATATTCAACTGCCATTTCTCAGCCATTTTGACCACATTACTAGTCCTTTTCATCTTTAAACTCACCATTTGTAATTTGATCTTTTCGATAATATTCTTCATAACCACCTCTTTAGTTTGTTTTTCTCCTCTAAATAGTCTTGCATTCCTTTCCTTCCTAATATAGTACACAATTGTAGCCAGGGTAATTCTCCTCATCACACTTCCAATAGAGTTGTTACATGGTCTGTTACAGTAGTTCTCAATTACATCTCCCCATTTATCAGGCATCTTCCTTTCATCAATCATTTCCATTAACTTTTTCCATATCTCTTTTGAGTAAAGACAATCAAAGAAAAGATGTTCATGTGAATCATTGACTAATTCACACAAAGAACATTTCATGTCTTGATTATTGTTCCACTTCATCACTCTATCTTGTGTTTGTAATCTTCCTCTAACTGCCATCCAGAGAACAAAAGCATATCTAGGATTACATTGAGAGAACCACACCACTTTGTTCCATCTAACATCTTCATTTTGCATTCTAAATACATCCCTTGCCTGCTTTGTTGAAAATTCCACAAGAGTCCCATTCAAATCCTTCCATTTAGTCATATCCTCTCTGTCTTCTTCAATATTTGGCACATTGATGTTGCTAAGACTAGGGAATATATCTATCCATTCAGTAGGCCACTTCCAGCAGTTGTTTAGCACCATATCATGAACACATATATCATCCTTAAGTCTAGCATCATATATCTCTCTTTTAGTGATGAAGTTACTTAAAGCACCAACATTACACCACTGATCATACCACATACTAGTATTCTTACCATTACCAATAACTTTCCATATTTTGCTCCTGACTTTATCTCTTAAATCCAATAATGACTTCCACATCCAACTGTCACTATTTTCCTTTTGTACATCCCATATACTTCTACCTTTTAATTTCACACTGTTAACCCATTGAACCCAAAGTGACTCTTTTCTAGCAGCAATATTCCATAGGTTTTTCACCAGTAAAGCTTCATTCCACCCATCTAACATTCTTAACCCTAAACCACCTTGACTTTTTGGACTGCAAACAATGCTCCATGCCACTTTAGCCTGTCCTCTCTTTAATTCACCATTGCTCCATAAGAAACCTTTTAGAACTTTATCAATATCTTTAATAACAGACTTTGGTAACAAGAAAACTGCAGCCCAATATATGTGCATAGAGGCAAGAACTGATGCTATTAATTGGAGTCTTCCTGCATAAGAGAGATAATTATTCTTCCAGTCATTGAGTCAATTTTATTTCCTTGCAGCCTTTGTGATATTTGAATTCATCATTACCATGTGTACTTCTCTTCATCATTAAAGTAAAAACTTCCATTACCAATGTAAAAAGATAAGGTGAGATGGGATCACCTTGTCTTAGACCTCTGCCACTTGAGAAATACCCTCTTCTTTCACCATTCAAGCAAATTGTGAATTTGGCAGTTGTGACACAAAGCATAATCCATTTCACCATTTTTTCATGAAAACCAAACATACCTAAAATATGCTCAAGAAATTGCCAATCCACGGTATCATATGCCTTTGCTATATCAATCTTCAAACAACATCTTTTTGGCCCACTTTTCCTTTCATACCCTTTAAGAAGTTCTTGAGTAATTAGGATGTTATCTTGAATTAGTCTTCCTTGAATAAATGCACTTTGGTTCAGACTAACAAGCTTTTGTAGACCATCTTTGATTCTGTTTGTTAAGATTTTGCTGATACATTTATACACTACATTACAACAGGCAATTGGTCTAAATTCAGAAACCTTACTTGGATTGTTGACCTTAGGAATCAATGTAACAAGTGTGGCATTCATTTCACCAAGCAATTTCCCAGTATTGAAGAATTCTTTTATGGCCAAACATACATCCTTCCCAACAATAGCCCAGGCTTTCTTATAAAAAGTTGAAGTATAACCATCTGGTCCAGGAGCTTTGTTTTCTCCAATATCAAACATAGCTTTTTAATCTCTTCATCAGTGATCTCCCTTACCATCTCATTTGCTTCATCATCATTCAATCTTTTATCAAATAAACCATTTGTATTCCAATTCTGATCAACATTGTTTGATTTCCCCAGAAATTGTTTAAGATGCTTAACAAACTGTTCTTCCATAAGCTCCCCTTCCAATCTAACACCCTCTTCAGTGTAAATACTCATGATCTTGTTATATTGCCTTTTACTTTTTAGAACTTTGTGAAAATAAGTATTGTTTCTATCCCCTTTACTGATCCAATCAATCTTAGCCTTCTGATACAGGAAACTTTCTTCATCATCAATAGCTTCATTGTAGCTCCTCAAAGCCTCACTTTCAATTTGTTTACAAACAACTGAATAAGGGTCAGCATCAACTTTTAACTGAGCATCCTTCAAGTTTTCTCTTCTTTCCTTTACTCTTTCAGCCAAATTACCATTCTTCCACATTAATTTGTTCAAGGTCTTTTGTATAGATCTAGTTGGTAGGTCTATTTATCATTACTCACGACTAATAATACACTCAACCCTTATTATTCTCACACGCCTACACACTTCTTTCACAGTTAACAAACCATTTTGTTTCTTGGTTTAACTCTTCACAACCAAATCACAAACATCTTTGATTCTTGTTACTCCTGAACTTGATGACGTATAGCCTATATCTGGGCCACAAGCCCAAATGATAGACATTACTCACATCTAAGCCCACCATGAGTGGGCTACCATGACAATGGTATGGGCCGCAGTATTAATGATTTGGGCTCACGAAGCCCAATACCCAATCCAACCCACCGGGTACACGATAAGGATTATCTATCCATGGAATAGATATCCTTACCTCGGATAAGCACCACGCGTGCGAAGAGTAAGGAGCAAGAAACACAGTTTCTTAGCCCCTATATATAGAATCATACGATTCTCATTCAAGGTACGACATACAAACCCTAACTCTCTAAGAGAACCCTAAATCGATTACTTACTCTCACGCCGGAGTCTAATCGGGGGAAACAATCCCTCGATAAGCCTAACGGTGTTGTTTTGTTTTCTTAGTACGCAGGTAACGAAGTGCTAAGAAGTGGATTGATACGAAAGCAAGAGCCCAACAACCAGATACGCCCAACTTTTGTATCAACAAGTGGCGCCATCCGTGGGACCCTACTAAGAACTAGAATGACGAAGCATAAGAATTTAAGTCAGCAGACTCCGCAGCCAGAAAAGCGTGACCATCAGAGGAAGAATCAACAAGATCCGACCTCCAGACAAGCTGCTGGAACAACCAGCGCACCTGGTCACCACGAGGCAGGAACAACCCCACCTCGTCTAGCAGTAGAACTGCCTATAAGGACTACCAAAGTCACACCAGTGTCCCCAAGCGTTGAGGAACTCCAACGTACCCTCTTCACCACTCCTCATCAGGCTACACCCGCAGTGAACAACACTGCGCCGCCAGGCGCGCCTGAACGAAACAGGGCGCCAAACACTGAGGTAGAAATTCTTGCAACAACTGAGGACGCACCTAATCTAACTTTGGGAAACTTTGTATCCCAAAATTATGAAACCCTAACCGCCCTCATGCAAGAAGAAGCAACAAGAAGAGCAAGCGCGGGTTTACAAGCCCGACTCAATTTTGGTCCTCAACACGAACCATCACCATCGCGTCACCCACGAGGAAGACGCGCAGAATGTACCACTATCCATGATAGATTGGGTATGATATCTGATTCACAATACTCAGGAGACAGCGAGAGGCACACCAATGTCCACTCCAGACTTGGCAGCCGGGGAATACAAGACCGATTAGGGCCTCAACATTCGCCAAGCCAAGGATCTTCCAAACCTGGGAGTAGGAGGATTCAAGACAGGTTAGGGAGCAGAAGATCCCCAAGCAGAGATCCCTCAAGCTCTTCTTCTGAAAGAAGCCGGCGCAAGCGCCGAAAAAGAGACTACTCTTCTTCCAGCGACTCCTCGGACAACGAGGATAAAGAAACAGGACACTGGAAGTCAAGAGGAAGACGTCGCGAGGAAGAGGATGAAGATATGTCTCTCCCATGGCGACGCCAGAAAATCGATGCGTTTACACGGCGCATCAGCGATTACTCAGACCACAAACGCAGGCGCATGCCCGCTAACGTGAAAACGTATGATGGAACAGGTGATCCTGACGATCACCTAAAAATTTTCGAATCAGCTGCAACTATCGAAAATTGGCCACAGCCTGTGTGGTGCCACATGTTTAATTCCACGTTAGTAGGAAACGCGCGCACATGGTTTAGCAAACTCCCACGTAGGAGCATCGGTGGATTTGAGGAACTACGGAAAGCATTCCGCCTCAACTTCACCCAGCGAAAGAAGTGCGCTAAAAACCCTGTGGAACTAGCAAGAGTGAAACAGCGTCAAGGGGAATCAACCAGCGCTTTTATGGAACGTTTTAAAGATGAGTGCATACAAGTCAAAACATGTCCTGAAATCCTAAAAATTTCAGGGTTCATGAATGGGATCAATAACCCAGAACTCATCCGCAAGCTGAATGACAAAGTTCCACAGACTTTTGACGAATTAACAAAGCGCACCAGATCCTTTATACAAGGAGAAGCAGCTGTTGCGGATAGCAAAAAAGGTTATTCAAACTATAGGCAACAAGAACAGCCGCGGAGACAATCCAACGATCAGAATAACAACCGCAGCAGGAATTATCGCAGTGGAAGAGACAACGACAAATATACTCCTCTCACTAAGACTCCGAGAGAAATATTTGTAACAGAAGGTGCGAACTTCCCAAAACCACCACCAATGCGCACTGCAGAAGAAAAGCGCCTAGGTAGTGGATACTGCGAGTACCACGGCCAAAAGGGCCATACAACTAACGAGTGCGTCCAACTAAAACAGCTAATTGAAAAGCTAGTTAGAGAAGGGAGGATGGACCACCTTGTAAAAAACATCAAGGAGGGAAAAGATAAACAGAGAAACGGGGGTAAGAAAGAACCCCCAAAGGAAAAAGCTGATACTATATACATGATACAATCATGGCAACGCAGGATAAAGCAAAAAGTCAGCCAAAAATTCTCTCTAGAAAAAGAGATATCCTTCCCTACTATAGCTGCGGACAACGCAGTCGTGGAGCCCTTAACCATTGAAATACATACAGGGGGACATGACATCCACCGCATGTACATTGATGGAGGAGCATCCGCAGACATCCTGTACGATCACTGTTTCAAAAGACTGCGACCGGAAATCCAAAGTCAGTTGATACCAGCTACAACGTCATTAACAGGATTCACAGGAGAAAAGATTTGGCCTATGGGGCAGTTACGCTTGTTGGTGGTCGTAGGAGATGAACAACACTCAACCGCAACATGGATAAACTTTATGGTAATAAAGTCTCCTTCACCATACAATGGTATCATTGGAAGACCGGGAATATCATCCATGCGCGCGGTACCATCCACAGCGCACGGAATGCTTAAATTCCCAGTGGAAGGAGGAGTTGTCACTCTCTATAACACAACAATACCACCAAGAGAATGCATCGCAGTAACAACTGAAGCAGAGACTATTCCAGAACAGCGCACGGAAAAAACGCCAAATTTAAAAGTCGCTATTCACCCAGATTATCCAGAGCAACAAGTTTCGATTGGAGGATCTTTATCTGACAAAGGTAAAGCAGCTATATGCGCACTCTTGCAAAAGAACCTAGACATCTTTGCATGGGAACCAAAGCATATGACTGGAGTACCGCGCTCCATCACAGAACATAAGCTACAAATCCGACAAGATACCCTCCAATACGACAAAAGAAGCGCGGCCAGGCCCCAGATCGTGCAAAGGCTATTCTGGAAGAAGTACATAAGCTCGTAGACGCAGGCATCATGCGTGAAGTATACTATCACGACTGGCTTTCTAACCCAGTTATGGTAAAGAAGAGCGATGGCAGTTGGAGGATGTGCGTGGACTTCACGGACCTCAACAAAGCATGTCCGCAGGACTGCTGTCCACTGCCAGAGATAGACTGGAAGGTCGAGTCCTTATGCGGATACCCCTTCAAATGCTTCCTAGATGCATATAAAGGGTATCATCAGATACAGATGGCAGTGGAAGATGAAGAAAAAACAGCTTTCCACACTAGTCAAGGAGTATACTGCTACACAAAAATGCCTTTTGGCCTGAAGAACGCAGGCGCGACATACCAACGACTGGTGGACACAGCCTTCGAAAAACAAGTAGGCCGCAACTTGGAAGTCTATGTTGACGACCTTGTCATAAAAAGCCATACAGAGGACGAATTGGTGCGCGACATCGAGGAAACATTCCGAACGTTGGGGCGGATCAACATGAAATTAAATCCAAAAAAGTGCACCTTTGGCGCGACCGAAGGGATGTTCCTTGGATACCTGATAGAACCCGATGGAATCAAGCCTTGCCCAAAAAAGACGCAGGCCGTTATTGATCTCCCCTCCCCGCGCACACTCAAAGAAGTCCAGTCACTAAATGGAAAATTAGCAGGGCTGAACCGCTTCTTATCCAAGTCAGCAGACAAATCTCTTCCCCTCTTTAAAACACTCATGAAGTGTACAAAAAAGGGAGACTTTCGCTGGACTACCGAAGCGGAAGAAGCTTTCCAACAACTCAAAAACCATCTGGCATCTCTTCCCAAACTTGTCGCACCGCGACCAGGGGAAGAACTAATCATGTACTTGTCGGCAACCCATGGAGCAGTCAGCGCCGTTCTATTGACAGACAGGAACTCCGTCCAGACACCCATATATTTCGTTAGTAAAGCCCTAAAGAAAACAGAGACTAACTACAGCGCTATGGAGAAGCTGGTCTTGGCTCTAGTGTTCGCAGCCAAAAGGTTGCGCAGATACTTTCAAGCGCATCCAATAGTTGTAATCACTGATCAGCCAATCAAACAAGTTATCTCTAAGCCTGACGCATCAGGACGCTTACAAAAATGGAGTGTACTGTTAAGTGAGTATAACATCTCATACAGACCGCGCACTGCAATCAAAGGACAAGTCCTAGCCGATTTTATCGTGGAGAAGCCAGACAGCGATAGCCCAACATCTGCAGCTAAAACAGATTTACAGGAACCCTGGATTCTGTTCACAGATGGATCTTCGTGTGTAGAAGGATCAGGCGCAGGCCTTATTCTTACAAATCCAGAAGGTATGGAATTCACCTATGCGCTACGCTTTGAATTCACAGCCACAAACAATGAGGCAGAATACGAAGCCCTACTAGCTGGACTACGTATTGCAATTCAAATGGGGGTTCGCAACCTAGAAGCAAACGTGGATTCGCGACTGGTCGCTAACCACGTCCTAGGTGAATATGAGGCCAAGGATGAACACATGACCCAATACCTGGAAAAGACAAAATCTTTGATCAAAAACTTTGCTAGGTTCACAATAAAACAGGTGCCTAGAGGAGATAACAAGAAGGCGGACGCACTCAGCAAGATCGCATCCACAAGCTTCGCACACCTCTCAAAACAGGTATTGGTGGAAACCCTAAAAAACAAGTCAATCTTGGAGAGGGAGATATCAACGGTGATAGTAGATAAAGATCCTACATGGATGACACCTATCATCGAATTTATTAGCAAGGGAGTCCTACCCCAAGATCATAAAGACGCTCGAAGAATACGCCGCGCAGCGCAACGATTTGAACTACGCGACAATATACTCTATCGACGGTCTTTTTTACAGCCATGGCTCAGATGTGTTGGACCCCTTCAAGCAGAATACGTTCTCCGCGAAATTCACGCTGGATCATGTAGTATGCACTCAGGGCCACGATCCGTGGTGGCAAGCGCTCTAAGGTCAGGATATTATTGGCCAACAATGCATCGTGATGCACGCGATCTGATAAGAAAATGCAGCAATTGCCAAGTACATAGACCAATTCCGCGCCGACCACAACAAGAGCTAACACCAATTACCTCACCATGACCATTTTACAAATGGGGTATTGACATCGCAGGACCTTTCCCTGTCGCAGCTGGAGGAGTAAAATTCCTCATCGTAGCCATAGACTACTTCACAAAGTGGATCGAAGCAAAAGCGGTGGTAAACATTACGGGAAACCAAGTCAAGCGCTTTGTTTGGGACAACATTGTCTGTCGCTTCGGCCTACCGGGCGAGATCATATCAGACAATGGAAAACAATTCTGTGATAACCCATTCAAAGATTGGTGCGCACAATTGAACATCACACAACACTTTGCTTCAGTCAAACACCCACAAACCAATGGCCTAGTTGAGCGCGCAAATCGCAGTCTAGGCGAAGGAATAAAAGCGCGCCTTGACAGACACAAAGGAAAGTGGGTAGATGAGCTCTCGCACGTCTTATGGGCGCATCGCACGACAATCAAAACCAGTACTGGCGACACGCCATTTTCTCTAGTTTATGGAACAGAAGCCGTCATACCAGCCGAGATAGGAATGCCAAATATACGCACAGCAGAGGTCAACGTCACGACAAATGACGAGGAACGGCGCATAGACTTAGACATACTGGAAGAAAGACGCGAACGCGCAGCTATACGCGAAGCAAAGGCTAAGGCAAAAATGAAGAAGTATTATGATGCAAAAGTCAAACACACTTCATTTAGACCAGGAGACTTTGTTTACCGCGCCAACGACGCGAGCCACGCAGAAGACACAGGCAAGCTCGGACCCAAATGGGAAGGACCTTACGAGGTCACAGACGCGCTCGGCAACGGCGCATACAGGCTGCGCGATATGGAAGGTCACGACCTGGCGCGCACTTGGAACATCTGCAATCTCAAAAAATGTTACTTTTAGGCTACGGCCCTTACACAAACACACTTGCATCCTACGAGGTGCCCAATAAGTGTTTGTCTTTCTTTTCTTTTCTAGGAATTGTATTTTCTATTTTTTCAAATAACTTGCAAGTATTTATAAAATGTTATGGTTTCTAGCTAACTCCATAGCGCATTTTTACTTTATTGCACATATGTCAATACTGTTTATCTTATATTTCTGCCTACATGGCGTGCATGCACCACTTAAAGACCCACGAAGGCATAAAGGATAAGTTAACCTACTAATTTACTCGTTGAATAAGAGGGTTGCAAACCCATCAACATTGGATCACGCATCCTTGCTAAGCGCCTTACTCTCGAGACATCGAGGTAAGTCTCGCGTGCGCACCCCACGACGGATGCGCATATACCAAGTACACCGTACGAGCTTAGCAATATAACGAGCCAAGACACTTGGTCAAATAATAAAACTTCGCAAACAATGCAAGCATAATTCTTCAAAGTCACGCACTTAAAAGACTTAGTTAAAAATTCAAACTTAGCAAACAATGCAAGTATATTTAAGTCACGAACTTAAAACCAAAATGTATCTTATTTCACATTTATTAATAAAAATTACAAAGGAAAGATACATAAATATACAAAAAGCCTATATACTATGGCGATGCTCAGGACTCTCCTCTGGAGCGACGGAACTCCCCGCTTCCTTAAGCTTACTCAAGGTTATGGCATCCCGCATAGATACGGTCGGAACGCTTACAGCCACGCCATCTGATCTAGGAAGGTGTGCAGCGCCAATGCCACACATCACGGCCTTGCCCTTGATACCCTTCTTCACAGCCACCCTCTGCTCATGACGCTCTAGCACCTCTTTCAAAGGAATTTCCTTCTCAAGAGCAAAAGGCTTAAGGATATCGCGAGGCCGCGCGAACACAGGGACTTGAAGTTGCGAGACATCAGGTTTTAGATAGTAATCTAATTCCTCTTCCACGTTCTCCACAAGATGGCGCTGCAAAGTCAGACCCGCCATCAGCACATCTATGGGGTCATCTTGATCGCGCTCCAACTTCCCTATGTGCGGCAACTCAAGAACCTTCAGCCCCGCCATTGCTTGCAGCAGCTCATCATAAGCCATAGGGCTGTAACCAGGGACTTCCGCAAAGTCCTTCTCCAGCAGCTTGGCCTCATGAAGGTCCTCCATGGCCTGCGATTGACCACGCGCAATCGCGCAGTGCACAACCTTTCCAAAAGCTTCCACTACCTCAGCGGACTCTAGTGTGCTCAGGGCTGCCAGGCGCAGCCCATGGCTAATCAACCATCTGCATTCACAAAGAAAATTTGTGTAAGTAAACAACATGGTGGTAAAGTAATGATAATGACAAAGTAAACGAAAATACCTGCGCTCAGCTATAGTGGACATCAGATGGGGGTACAACTCCTCGTCATACTCTATGCTGAGGGCGCGCAGTTTTTCCTCTTGCATCGCAATCGCCTTCTCGATGCGCCCCTGAAACTCCTGGACGCTAGCATGATGCTCCGCCCTCTTCTCTTCAAGATAAGACACCGACCAGGAAGTCTTAGCCTTTATTTGCTCAAGCTTAGCCCTCGCGTACCTAAGGTCAGCTAACATGCTCACCTTATCTTGAGCGATCTTTTCAGCATATGCCCTCGAGGCTTCCAACTCCACTTGCGCATTAGCTAACTGTGCACGGAGTATCACTAACTCCTCCTCCTTTTGGGCAAGAGCACGGCTCTCCCCAGCATACCTCCCTTTCAGCTGAGCCACAAGCTCAGCTTGGCGCGCAGTGGTCGCAGCCAGCTCATCCATTAGCTGTTGCGCCTCACCACCATCAGCAACCTTGGTCTTCCCCTCCCTGTTTTCATTCTGCGAAGAGGAAACCTCATCCACGAAGACCCCATCATCCTTCGCGGCGTCATCCCTACGCAACAGAAGCAGTCAACAAATATTACAACAAGTAATATGATATAAAAAAAAAAAAAAAAAAATGAAGAGAGAAATGCACACTTACAGAAACGGAGAAACATCATCAACCTTCAACCGTGCGCCAGAGGTAGAGGTCTCTTCCGCGTTCGACTCTGCGTCTCTGATGACGTGTCGACGCCTCTTCCTGGTGCCACTGGCTCCAGCCTCTCCCTTGCGCTTTAAATTCTGCGCAACCTCCTCCCTCAGCACCTCTTCAGGTTTCAGGATCTGGATGCTGTCAGACGACCCTGATCGCGCCTCCTCATGCGCCACTTCCACATTTGGCACCACCTCCACAGTGGGCGCCACCTCCGCGTCGGGCGCTACACTCTGAACGGGCGTCACCAGGAGTGGTGGCGTGTCCTCGGGGACTGTCGCAGGCAGAACGGTCAAGTGCCCCGCGGTCACCTCCAGCAAGGGCTGCTCTCCTTCCTTCAGAGGACGCACCCCTATGGTCACCTGCTTTGGCTTGTCCAGCTTGACCACCGCGAACAGATCCATCTCTGCGCACATCAAATGAAGCAAGAAAAAACAAAAGGGATTAGTTATTAAAGGCACGAAGACAAGAATAAAGGACTTACAAAGAAGGAAGTATAAGGGATGAACACCCACCCCGGCCATCCTCACTCAAGAAAGTGGGAACCTCATCTGCAGCGCCAAAATAAGCGCGGCTCAACCCCACATGTACCAAAAACTCCTCCGGATAGGGGTTAATGGCCAGTCGATTGGCATCTAAAGTTTGCGCATCAGCAAGCCTGTAGGAACCGGGTGCGGGGCGCCCATCCCTTGGTAAGGATTCCTGAGTATAAAACTCAAAGGGAGAGGGAAAGACTACGTCATCCACCCAAAAGAAGTACTCCCTCCAATTCTTGAGGGCGTCAACTTTCTCCGTATAACACTGAAGCGCCCCCTGGCGCTTCGCAAAGGAAACCCAACCATTTCACCACGTCGTGTGGTAAAAGGAGCGGAACAAGGCCACAATCGGTTCTATTGCAAGTAAACGGCAATTTACTTCAAAATTCGACACCTTCGCCGCACCTATACAGTGCAACTGAGAGACGTGAAGACGATAGTGATTGAGCAAATCGCTCAGAAAAACAGATATGGGTACGCGGTAATTCGCGTACTCAAAAAATTTCGTGTATAGCCCTATCTTCCCTTCGGGGAAGTCAGCTATACACGCGTCGACATCTGGAGCCTCTGGACGTACATCCAAAGGCACAAAATAGTCGGAAGAAAACTGCGTAACGTCCTCAATGGACATTGCGGAGCGAAAATCCTCCAATTGAGCAACCATTTTCATTTGAAAACTAAGTGGGACGCACACAAATTACCTACGAAAGTGAAAAGGTTTCTTTGCAAAAAACGCTCTCAAAGAAGAAGGTGAATAGTGGTTAAGTGTGTGTTTTACTGTGTGATTGTAAAAAAGGGGGGCGGTGACTCTTATATAGGGTGGTAAAAACCCTAATTTCTATCCACGTGGAACCCACTCACAGTAAATGCATGGCTAGAAGTTGAACAGGTACATGCACTTTTTCCCGAATTCCAAGGGCTACGTGGACACCACCCCCGATTTTTGAGGCATCCATTTTGAAATTATTAGGTGCATTGCACCTACAAAAAGGCGGTAATATTTGTTCAATCTCCCGCCACGCTTACCGCTGAAGGTATTAAGTCTAGTACCCGCGGCTACGAGCCGCGCATACTAGACTGGGGGGACATGATGACGTATAGCCTATATCTGGGCCACAAGCCCAAATGATAGACATTACTCACATCTAAGCCCACCATGAGTGGGCTACCATGACAATGGTATGGGCCGCAGTATTAATGCTTTGGGCTCACGAAGCCCAATACCCAATCCAACCCACCGGGTACACGATAAGGATTATCTATCCATGGAATAGATATCCTTACCTCGGATAAGCACCACGCGTGCGAAGAGTAAGGAGCAAGAAACACGGTTTCTTAGCCCCTATATATAGAATCATACGATTCTCATTCAAGGTACGACATACAAACCCTAACTCTCTAAGAGAACCCTAAATCGATTACTTAATCTCACGCCGGAGTCTAATCGGGGGAAACAATCCCTCGATAAGCCTAACAGTGTTGTTTTGTTTTCTTAGTACGCAGGTAACGAAGTGCTAAGAAGTGGATTGATACGAGAGCAAGAGCCCAACAACCAGATACGCCCAACTTTTGTATCAACAGATATGGGTACGCGGTAATTCGCATACTCAAAAAATTTCGTGTATAGCCCTATCTTCCCTTCGGGGAAGTCAGCTATACACGCGTCGACATCTGGAGCCTCTGAACGTACATCCAAAGGCACAAAATAGTCGGAAGAAAACTGCGTAACGTCCTCAATGGACATTGCGGAGCGAAAATCCTCTAATTGAGCAACCATTTTCATTTGAAAACTAAGTGGGACGCACACAAATTACCTACGAAAGTGAAAAGGTTTCTTTGCAAAAAACGCTCTCAAAGAAGAAGGTGAATAGTGGTTAAGTGTGTGTTTTACTGTGTGATTGTAAAAAAGGGGGCGGTGACTCTTATATAGGGTGGTAAAAACCCTAATTTCTATCCACGTGGAACCCACTCACAGTAAATGTATGGCTAGAAGTTGAACAGGTGCATGCACTTTTTCCCGAATTCCAAGGGCTACGTGGACACCACCCCCGATTTTCGAGGCATCCATTTTGAAATTATTAGGTGCATTGCACCTACAAAAAGGCGGTAATATTTGTTCAATCTCCCGCCACGCTTACCGCTGAAGGTATTAAGTCTAGTACCCGCGGCTACGAGCCGCGCATACTAGACTGGGGGGACATGATGACGTATAGCCTATATCTGGGCCACAAGCCCAAATGATAGACATTACTCACATCTAAGCCCACCATGAGTGGGCTACCATGACAATGGTATGGGCCGCAGTATTAATGCTTTGGGCTCACGAAGCCCAATACCCAATCCAACCCACCGGGTACACGATAAGGATTATCTATCCATGGAATAGATATCCTTACCTCGGATAAGCACCACGCGTGCGAAGAGTAAGGAGCAAGAAACACGGTTTCTTAGCCCCTATATATAGAATCATACGATTCTCATTCAAGGTACGACATACAAACCCTAACTCTCTAAGAGAACCCTAAATCGATTACTTACTCTCACGCCAGAGTCTAATCGGGAGAAACAATCCCTCGATAAGCCTAACGGTGTTGTTTTGTTTTCTTAGTACGCAGGTAACGAAGTGCTAAGAAGTGGATTGATACGAGAGCAAGAGCCCAACAACCAGATAGGGCTACACACTTCTTTCACAGTTAACAAACCATTTTGTTTCTTGGTTTAACTCTTCACAACCAAATCACAAACATCTTTGATTCTTGTTACTCCTGAACTTGTTTAAGAGTTTCAAAATATACACAAGAAATCACCAACAGTTATTTCCAATATAATGAATTTTTAACAAGGTATCGGGTATGTGTTTTATTTACCAAAGATCGATGATGGGTTAAGAGGTGATAAGACATGTTCACCAAGTCTTACTAAGTAACATGTGATACCTTTTACCGCGTCTGAATTAAAAAAAAAAAAAAAAAAAAAAAAAAAAAAAAAAAAAAAAAAAATTACATGACCTTAAAATTCTTGCTCCGTATTATATTTCACGTGCAAGTTTCAATTCGTGGCACAGTCACTTACTTATTCGTAGTTCCACAATACTATTGTCGATTGATGCCAAAGTATATACAGCCATATAACAAATAGGCTTAACCCAAAATAAATCATAATCTAATACTAACAATGAACCTAATCCTAATCAAATACAAATTTAATCCACTAACATAAATAATCTTCTCTTAGCGTGTTCATGATGTTTAGAGGATAAATAATTGTTTGCCACTCAAAGATAAAACTAATAAAATTGGTTTTTTGGTTAATTTATACGTATTAAAACCAAAGATTTACAAATAGTAGAGATTTATAACGCGACAAAAGTGATACGCCGTTGCCGTCGGGATTAACCAAACCGTCGCATAAAACAAAAGGGAACCCTTAAATAAAATTGCACGTTACCAAACATATACAAAGTCAAATAAGCCATATAACATAAAGTTCTTTGTTTTTATCCCATTATCGAATTGCTCGCCAATATAAAAATACGTTTGTTCAACTATATATTCTTAAAAATTCCGCCAAAAGAAAAAAAGTGATAAGAAGATTTTGTGAATAGCAATGTTGGGAGGTAAGAGCAAGAATATACAAGCCAAGCTGGTAAGTACCTTTTCTACCTTTTGGGTAAAATCGTTTGTTTATATTCGTGTATCAATTAAACGAATGAACATGAACAAGACGCATTGTTTTTGTTAGGTATCTTGTTGGTTTAGGTTTATTGTAGGTCGATTTTAATTTATATAGCTAGTTGCCTGTTGCCCTAAACCCTAAACCCTAAATATATGTCTCATTGAACTTGTTTAGTGTTAAGAATTGTGGGTATTGACTTGTATATATGTTTTGGAAGTCTGAATTTGCAGCTTATTGTTTCTTAGGTTTGTGTTTATTACAGAGTATTTGTTAGTGATTAGTGAACATATTCTCACTCGCTATTCACAAACATGTTTGCGTGTTTGTTTATGTTATAACATGTGGTATCTATGGGTTCATGTTTGTTTATTGGTTAGGTTACACTTGTATGAATGAACACTAAAAAAACCTAGCTAGTTCGGTAAACCTCATACGAGTGACATACTTAGTACCAAAAGAAGTACTACTTTTTATGAGATGACTATGTTAGATGGACACTCGGACGACTGGACCAGCTAACCTAATCATCTTACACTTTTTACAACTATCATATATTATAATCTCGACTTCATTTGCATAGTTATTAAAGCTATTCCTCAAGGGATGGATCATGGGTGATTAAGACTCGCAGGGAAAAAAAAAGATTTCTAGATGTTCGAATTTGACAATTTATTGGTTTCCAGGTAGTTCTTGGTGACATGGGAACTGGAAAAACAAGTATGGTCTTGAGATTTATCAAAGGCCAATTTTACGACTATCAGGTTCACTTTCATCACCATTCAACCTTCGACCCCTTTTATGCTTTATTATCATGAGTAATTAAAGTTGCTTGTGACACGAGTGTAGGAATCCACGATAGGAGCCGCCTTCTTTACAGAAGTTGTGTCGATAAAGAAAACTACAGTAAAGTTTGATATATGGGACACGGCTGGACAGGAACGTTATCATAGCTTAGCTCCAATGTACTATCGTGGCGCAGCTGCAGCCATTGTGGTTTATGATATCACCAAGATGGTATGAACAAGTTTTTGATATGCTTATCTTGTTAATTATGGTATGATATCTTAACTTTCTTTCGTGTATGTGTCAGGTTTCATTTGATCGAGCAAAGAAATGGATTGAAGAATTAAAAAGGCAGGGTAACCCGCATTTGGTTATGGTTTTGGTGGCTAATAAAACTGATTTGAATACAAACCGAGAGGTTGATATTGAGGTACATTACTATCCATATGTTTGTTGTTATTATGTTAAGGGAATAAAGAAGCATTTGGGAATTGGGATTGCTTATTTCAAATTGCTGAATTAGTTTGCTCATCTGCTTAATAAATAAACATTTACCAACCTGTTTTTTCAATTGTTTTAAGCTCTCAAATAAGCAGTTCCTAAACACCCCTTAACGAACACTGTGCTTATTATAAAGTAGAAAAGGTGTAACTGAACATAGGCTTTCCAGGTATTATTTGTCGTTTACATATTAATCTCGTTTATTACTTGTGTCTTATAATTGTTATAGGAAGGAAAAAAATATGCTAAAGATAATAACTTGCAATTTTTCGAGACTTCTGCTAAAACAGCTGAGAACTTACACGAGCTCTTCTATGAAATTGGTAACAGCATGAACACATTCTCGTTTTATATTGTCCTTAATTTAACTCACACACCTTCAACATGTAAATGACGCCATAGTGTCTCATTGTTTTGCAGCAAATAGAGTTGCGCAAGCCACCCCTGCAATGCCGAGCGGAATGAAACTAGAAAGTGAAAGACAAGATAAAGGAAGAAGTTTATTCTGTTGTTACTCATAATTAAATTTTAAGTCATTTTTAAGTTATTCCACTGATGTTTTGTATAGTATCTAGACAACATGTTTATACTATAAAGTACACTTGAATCTTAGGGACAACCTTTATTTTGAAAACCTCTTTTAAAATGTTGCACTAGTTACTTCTTTAATTGGTATATATTGCTTATGTTCTTATTATTCAATATTCATATATCCTTAAGGTGCATCATATGTTTTCCGAGATGGTACTTCTTGACGGGGCACCGAAGCTGAAATACACACAATACACGTATGGCTAGGCCAAACGCGAAAAGGTGTATTCCATTCCATGTAAATATGACATGTACTATGTACGTACGTGCAACTTAATCTATAAATATTTATGATTCTCCTATACTCGTTATGCGTTTCATGTCACAAAACCGTATACTAATACACACAAATATGTTTCGGGGTTGGTTTACGTACACTTCACATGGAACAAAATGCAGTTTAGAGTTGCCTCTTGAATGTTAATGTTAATTAACATTGTACAAACACAAGGACGAAGAGAATTGAAGTATCCTAAGAAGATTGTCAGATACGTCCAACTCGCATAATTACATAATGTTGTCATGTATTCATGCTACAAGTACATACTTCCATTAATGCATATGCCATATTGTTGACCAAGACAGCTAACTAAATGATTTTGATTACTTATTACTATCTCAAATGTATTTCTACTGTACTGCATATGCAAGGATGAAAACATTTTTTTTTTTCTTCTTCTTGGTAAAGGATTATAACCGGCCCTGCGAATAGATGACTCGAAAAAACATTTAAGTACACAAGATGTTAGTGAGCCCGTTACATAAGCGAAAAGACTACATAACTAGGACACAACCACCACCCAATAATTTCACTATATATCATGACTCTAAAAATACAAAGACAAATAAAAGCCCCTAATGTCTAAATTGATCGCGAAAATTAATGTCTCATGTCTTGCAGAATGCCTTTTGTTCTTCAGTTAAGTCACAAGCATAATCTTCATAACCATCGTATATGTCGTAGTCTTCATCCTCATGAAAACAAGCCTCGTTAGCACCACCACTACCACCAGCCCGTTTAGAAGAATAAGCCATAAACTGGGCCGTCTCATCATACACGTCCTCAACATCGTCACTATCCAAACTAACCTCTTGCTCAACCTTTTGCTCACTTGCATTGTCTGCTCTAGCAATATATGAACTTAACATTAAACCATCATCATTATCAACCAAGTTAAGCACATCAAAAGAGTTTGAAGTTACGGTCTTTGCTTCAATAATACTTGTCACCTTAGAGCTCTTACCTATACCACACGTATTAGCACCATCTTTCGGGATATTAGCTCCATACTTTACATTTTACCCATGTTAGATGTGTTAGCACCCTTAGACTTAAAAAGTCAATAGTGGCAAATGGGACGGAGGTAGTAAAAGATAGATTTATCTTTTCTCTTTTTGGTCCTCGAAAATACTTACGAGAATTCCG
The DNA here is from genome assembly GCA_030686995.1 of Artemisia argyi. Lineage (NCBI taxonomy): Eukaryota > Viridiplantae > Streptophyta > Magnoliopsida > Asterales > Asteraceae > Artemisia > Artemisia argyi. The sequence goes on from CM060705.1 coordinate 181,583,345, forward strand.
TGAGTTCCAAGGATATCGTAGATTGGGACAATCACATCGTGTTACATTGCGGATTAATTTTTTCTTTCATATTAAGTGAAACTCAAATACCGTATTAATCAAAACTAATTTACATCCATGTCGGTAACTTGTTCGAAAAACAGATGACAGAAGTCGTCACATGGAAATGGTCAGTAAATTTCGTTGGGCTTCCATCACATGACCCATTCTGTGAACAGGACAAAAACACTGTCTAGACTCTTTACATGCTTTTAATTTTCTTTTTTATCTTTATGAACCTGAAAAAAAGTGTCCACTTTTCATGCTCCCAATAGTCTTTTATGTGAATTATTAAAGTTAACGTTAAATATAAGGCTTCATAAAACAGGCATTGGCTTAGATTATCGAGCCAAGAGTTATTATAATTAAGCTCTTACATGTTTCTCATTTAAATAAAGGTTTGCAATCTTGCATTAATGGTAAAAGTAATTCTCAAAGTACCCACAAAAACATATTGTAGATAAATACATGTACCTTATTTCTGAAGCAATATTGAATTTATTGATGGTACTAGAGGTTACCCTTATATAGATGTATTAGTCCTCCTTCCTAAAATTATTATTGTCACTACACAAAAATTATATATTTAAAAAATAATAATAATAATAGACTTTTTAACCAATCAAATATCATCAACGCTGACGAGAGTTTCTTTTAAGACATCACAACATGAAAATGTGAACTATATATCGAAACAGAGAGACTTATAGTTTTCATTTTTGACATACCGAAACCCACAAATATAACGTGGAGAGCATGGTTTTGTACCTTTTATCAATAATGATAGTGTTTTTATATCATCAAAAGCAATATTATTAAGCTCATGAATAATAATTCATGGTAGTTATGCAAAAGTCTAGCTCTAGCTCAAGAACAAAAGCTTAATTTACCCTTGACATTTTTAGACTAAAAGTAAAAAAGAATAATCAAACCTTTCAATAAACTTTGGATTCGTGCAAGTCAAAGTAAATAAAGTGATATAAGACCAAGCAAAAAGATTCTTCATCCAAACAATAAGAATCCATCTAGAACTCCAAAAATAAACTTACTAGTACTAGATAAACAATTTGAAATAAACATCTTCTAAGCAAGATTAAATAAAACTTATCTCATGATCAAATAATAATCAGATAACCAAAGTTTATTTGGCACTCAAATTTCATTCATAGCGAAGGAGAAGTACAAGGAGTTAACAAATTCGAAGACGAAACTCCATTGTTACTATTTGTCTCACTCAAAGAAGTCCCTAAAGACTCATCTTTCGAACACGCTAAACTAGCATCCATAGCCGGTTTCTTCGTAGAAGGCGTAAGAACCACTTTCGACGAAATCTCCTCCATCTCATGACTCTCATCATCAGAATCCTCAGTTTCCAGCCGCGAAGGAGAACTATCGGGAGTCTCAAAGGGTGTCCCAACATTTTGTTCAATTTCATTAGCTATACTTTTCGTCACATTTTCATTATCAAACACTGGATTAGAAATGTAAACCAATGACGACCCGTTAAACGAATCATTTAAACAATCCTTCTGCATGTCCACATTGTCATCTAGGCATTGTTTTCCTACGTCGTTTTCGGTTTCTTGGCTTTCAAGAAGTGAAGGGGTAAGTATAGTAGCTGGCGCGCCATTGGGAGTACTAACTTGACGCCTACGAAGGCGACGAATGACTGGCCAACAGTAGAGCTCAGCTAAGAGGAGTAAAACTAAGCCCAAAACCATGGCTAGACTAACCACTAGAACAAAAGTTAACCACATTATGAGATTTGAAGTACCCTTCATTTCTTTTCTCTTTTTAGCACTGTTTGATTGGTGTTTGTTGGTTTTTGTGTGTGATATTGAAGTGAAAGAATGTGGTACTAATAAATGGTTAGATCAGTGCAGGACATATGTTATTTTTTGGCGGGAAAAAGGGGGCCATTGTTTGTGACCGGTGGGATGGTGGGTGGGGGGGTCTTCTAAGTGAGGTGAGACAAAACTAGTTGTGTTTGTGCAAGCATTGGTACTATTGACTTTTTATATGGCATGTGTACTAGAAGCTTAGCTGGTTTATGGCATTTTATATACGTCTCTGGGGATATATACACATACACGGTGACGGAACTAGGGTCGGTCTCGGGGTCATGGATTTTTGTGGCGTAGTGTTGATATTGTTTAAAAAATCTCAATTTTTGTTAAATGTACCCGGTCTCTAAAAATTGCATTTGTATTCTTGTTCTGATTATTCTAAATGCACTTGATCACTTTATACGTGGTTCCAAACTAAAAATTAACTTATAAATTAAGGTATCCAGCCTATCATTAGATTCATATCCATAAGATTCTAAACTGCAAACCAGACCAGATCAAATGATTACAAGGGATTGCTGTTTTGTTGCCATGCACCTCAACTTAAATTAGAAAAATCATAAATGTTTATAACTGTCTGAACTAATTGGTTCAAATTTTGAAACAAAAACTAGTGCAGTGACTAGTGAGACTGTAAGACTAACAACTGATATTCAGCGCGACAACTTAACTACCACAAATATATGTCAAGAGGTAGGCATCTTATATCATTGTTGCATACTTCAAGATATCCAAGGTTATTGCATTAGGGTGTTTTCAACCGCGAATGTTGGTCAAATGTTGACTTCCATAGTGGTTGATCAATGTAGTTGAGGGTTCAAGTCTCAATTATTATGACATATGCGTATGAAAAGTTGTATAACTGGTGTGGTGAGTCTTTGGCGTTTAATAAAGGGAAGAAAAAAAGAGTCGGCATAGCTTTTGACATGACGTCTTACCATTCAGTATATTTTGAATCGAAACTTCAGAACTTCTTGATCCGTTATCAATACACTCTATATCTTACAATAGAATATATATACTATAACATATTTTGCGCTTGTTTCACCTATTAGAACAATCAGGAATAGAACCGATCACTCTATAGAACTGTCTTTTTTACAAAATTTGTATAAAGTGCGTGTTATAAATCTACCATAAACATCTAAAAAAGTTGACAAAAAGATTGAAAAAAGGATTGTTGTCATCATCAAGAAACAGATCATGTTGAACGAACCTCTCGAGAACAGTGTTTTGAGGAAGAATACCGCTTCGGTGAAGCATGGTTGTCACTGCTCCTACTGGTTCTTCCACAACTACTGCCACAAGCCTCAGTAGTGACCGCACCATTAAAGCAGTTAACGACTGCCCAGCGCAAGATAGCTAAAGTAAGACACAAAATTTAGAACCATTCTAAACCAACATTAACAGAATTTACCAAAGAAACACAGTTTATAAAGAAAAATTACCATTTCCAACTATGTAATCAGACACAATGAACAAGTTCAAAGTTTGTTTTTTTCTTAAAAACAATTTTCATTTGGAACTAAGGTTCTAGTGGAGTGGTTGAGTTTTAAAACATGTCATCAGAACTTCAACCAAAACCATACGAAAGAAGTGGATTTACACTTTGATACCCAATACTTTACTAACTTTGCGAAAACAAGGAAGTGACTAAAATATTTGCATAGCTGTTAAGGACAATTGTGTAAAAAACTAAGAGAGTGTTTGGCATTGCGTTTTGAAAGCGATCATCATACATTTTTGTGTTTCAACTCGCATATAATCAGAATCTAGTGTTTGGGTATAATGAAACTGATTTTAAGTGGTTTGGAATAGGCGGATAGCTAGTTTCTTTTAACTCGCTTATTCGTTTTACAAATAAGTTGGTATCAAGATAACCTACTTAATGCTTATAAAAGAATACAAGTGTTTATTTTCTATATATAAAGTAAGCAGATGTGCAGTTTCGTCCTAACATTCAAAACTGTTGATCTACTTTCAAACAAAGGAGATGAAAATAAGCAATTCCAAATATTAGCATTTACTTTTTTTTCTATCAAATTAACTACCAAACACTTACACGGGTGAAAATCAAATCAACAACAAACACAATCACTAAAATACAAACATACTCAACAATATACTTACTCACACACACAACAGCAACAGTTTCATTTAGTCACCTGGATGACCAAACCACCTCCGCTTCTTGGCCTTCACGCGTGCCACAGGAAGAGGTGTAAGTTGACTTAACGCATGGTGTAGGGGAAGGACATGTGAACCTCTCTCCATTATGGGCATTCTATGTGTATCTTTGTAATAGTTATCACTTAATCAGTAAAGACATTAATTTACAAAGATATCGACAAGTTAATATATACTTTTCTTTTCTGATTTGAACGAAAAAATTTACAAAATACACCTCTCACAAATTCATCTCAAATAAGTCTCTAACGAAACTTTAACTCACAACATTTTGATTGTTGGCTCACTTACATACCTTTGAGCCAAGAGACACTTGCAAACTTTTTAATTTTGGTATTGTTAACTATAGTAGCATTTTGCAAAATATCAAAAAATTCAATGAAGTCAAAACAATACAGACAAAAATTGGTACAAAATATTTTGTAATATGAAAACCTGTGCTGCATTTAACCTCCAAAAAAATTTCAAATCCCAAAATCCTCAAAACCAAACATATTCAAACCACAAAAATCCAATCCAATCAATAATCAATGGCACAAGTAGCAAGATTGAATCTTCGTATGCAAAATGAACTCGAACTCTTGCTCATTGACCCGCCCCACGGTGCTTCCTTCCCTCACCTTTCCCCCTCTTCCGACCTCACTTCCTTCTCGCTCACCTCAATCGACTCGCATAAGGTCTTTACACCCAATTTTATTACTTTATGAGTAGTAGTCTCTAATGGATTTTGTTTTTTGACAGCAATTCAAGGACCTCAAGGTACTGTTTATGAGAAGGGTGTTGAGAACATCGGGAGAGAAACAACATCCCACTACTCCTTTCATCGAGTACTAATGTAATGCTATGGTTAATGAATTTAACATGTTTACAAAACAGTGTTATTGCAACAATAATCTGACCACTTTTTTTGATGTACAAATGTTTACATATCAGTTGATTTGATACCTTAACGAAAGATGCCTGAGCCTTTGCTCCATTTGATGGTAAGATTGAAAGTTCCGCCTTTTTTGCCCTTTTTGCCCTTTTTGCCTCTGCATTCTTTGCCCGGCACAGACATCTTCCACATCTTGGAACCCTTGTTTTCCACAGGATATGTGATTTTTCCTTCTACAAGCGTTTCTCCAGATTTACAATCTTTTAAGGAAGCTTCAATTATAAGTTCGCCTTTGGCGGGTACAGCAAGATAAGGTTTGTTAAGACGGATATTATGACCCGGAATACTGTTGTACCATCACTATGAAAGATAATACATTTGTAGGGAGTCCTTTACAACAACCTTTCCATAGTAAGCAAAGATATCTCCCCGTACTTGAAGACCTTCTGAATCGCGATCGGGCGACTCAAAACTGAGTTCCATAGAGGTGTCTATTGCATCCCTCAAAATCATACAATCCTAACCGTAAATCAGTTCATAACAAGGACGTTATAAACGTAAACAAAATACAGATTCATACACACATCATACATAAAAACCGTACACTGTATCAAAACAAACACGATACACTTCATAAAGTGATAAATGTAACAAAACAATTAATATGTTTTGGTATGTTTAACGTGGAGGTGTTGGTGTTTAGTTTATTTATATTACTCCCTCCGTCTCATATTTATTGTCCATATTTCTATTTTAAGATGTCTCAAAATTATTGTCCACTTTCCTTATTTAGTAAAAACTAGAGAATCTAGTGAAAGAATATTCTATTTTATTGGTTGAAAATTAAAGTGTCCCCACTTTTATTAAACTTTGTGTATTCTCTCTCATGACAATAATTTTGAGACGGAGGGAGTAATATGTAAGTTCATATATATATGCAAGTCACCAAAACAATTACTCCCTCCGTCCCAAATTATAAGTCCACTTTCATATTTCACAAATTTTAAGAAAAGTGGGGCCCTAACAATACTAACCAATAAAAATTAATTCTCACCCACTTACAAACAATCTCATTGGTTGAAACTAAAAATGGACATATAATTTGGGACAACCCAAATTGACAAAATGGACTTATAAAATGGGACGGAGGGAGTATTATATATAGTGGGTTTGTCTAACTTTAGTTGATGAACTTACGAGCTTATTGTGCTCGATATTTTGGGCTTATGAGCAAATGGATATGCTCATAAGTCTAACAAATTAGCTTTTGAGTTATGAATTTATCAAGATTTCAATAAGTTTGTAAGGTTCATCAAATAAACTTGGACAAACATCTCCCATGAGCATATCCACTTGCTCATAAGCCCAAAGGTCAATAGTGACAAACATCTCCCATGAACACATCTAATTATAATTATATTACAAAAGCTTTGTAGTTAACAAGAAATGAAATAGATCTACCTTATAATTCCGAGACCACCTATTTCAACAAATATGACAAGATTAGTGCAAAAGTAATGAGAGTAAATGAGTATAGTGTATGTGTGTGTTTGGTATTTATAGTGTGGGTAATTGATTATTGGCCAATAGGAGTGAACCACAAATATCATGGTCTTTGACCGTTGGATTGGAATTGATCTCACACATATGAACTTATGAAAGATTTTGGACTATTTGGCAAGTTTGGGCTTGCAAGAGCCACATCATTACGGGTCCGTTTAGTTTATAGATAAGCTTAGGATTAAGATTTAGATTTTATTTCGATTTGTTTTTGGATTTGGATTTTGGGGCAGTTTGGTTTGAGGGTTTAAGCTAAAGGATTGAGACTTGGACAAGAAACTGATGTTTTTATTATTTTTTTATTTTTTATTATTATTATTTTTTTTTTGCCTTTCCGTACATGAATGGGATCCTCTCAAGTTGAGAAGTACAAATTAACTCAAGTTGGATGATTGTGAGTCATTGAATTTGATCTAATGGCTCAAATCAAAAGAAGATCTTTTGATTTAAACCATTGGATCAAATCCAATGGTTCATAATGCCACAACTTGAGTCAAGTTGTACCTCTCAACATGAGAGAATCCCAACCCTTCTAGTCACATGCCTTTAAATCCCCTTTTTGTAAATCCAAATGAGGTGGGTAGGATTGGTTTTGAAAATAAATGAATTTATTTTAATAATTTAAATTATGTAAATGTTTCACAACCACACGTTTTTTATTTATTTAATTGGTATGTTGTTGTTTCACAATTTATTTTTCACTTAAATCTTAACATAATATAAATGCTTTTTACTCTTTTAGTAACCCCAATATAAAACAAACAATTTTACATCTTCTTTCTCTTATATCAAATTATAATTTTAATCCAAATCCAAATCTTAATACTAACCTATTAAAATAGAAAAATAATAATGTTATAAGAAAGAGTTGGAAAGAAGATGAAACTTTTGCCAAAATTAAAACACCTCTAATTTATGAGGATTGAAAACGTGTCAAACCATTGGGCATAATAACCAATTTTTAATCCCGTGTAATGAAACGAACACACTTTTTGTCATCTAAAGTCAAATCTTAAACCTAATGATGCTAACCAAACAGGCATACTAGTTTACTACAATCCCTCCAATTTCAGATTACAAAATACCATAGTATATGTCAACTTTTAATATACAAGTTTAAAAACATGCATATGATTGTATTTTGCATTAATAGAGTGTCATGTTAATCTTTGGAATCTATTTTGATTTCTTAAAATAGACGAACTAAAATAGAAAGATGGAAAACAATTTTAAGCAATGCAAAAAAACTTTGAACACCACTCCTCATTAGGGCTGAGCAAATGACTTGAACGGATTGGACTGACCGAGACAGGACCGACCGAGACCGGACCGGACCGACCACATTCAGTCCGGTCCTCGATCTTAGCTTTTTAGCTAATTTGGTCCTCGATCCGGCCTGGACCGATGCTCACCCCTACTCCTCATTACTTGAGGCCTAGATAGTTTTAGACACCATCTTTTCGATCAGCAAGGTATAAAAACTTTTTTGAAGTGACTTAAATTATTTTTAACTAATTATTTGTACTTAATTGCATGGTTGTCAGGATCTCGATCCTGATCTTAGGATCTTACGATTTTACGATACTGCAAAGCAGAAACGATCCGGATCTTACATAGGATCTTTGAAAGCTTAAGATCTTATAGGATCCCGATCTTGACCATATGATCTTAAGATCTAATCTAATCCGATCCTACTTTTCTTGGATAATAAACTAAAAAACTGCAAATTTCCGAATTACTTTTTATAAAATTATAAAAAAAAATGTTAATCTTATTAAACATTTCATAACCATAATTTAAGACAACATTTTGATGGAACATTCATGTAATTTTGTGTTTATGATATTACAAAAACTATTAAGAAAATGATATTATAGTAAGATCTTAAGATCCCGATCTGATCTTACGGTCACGATCTTGCAAAGACGAAAACAATCCTGAGTAGGATCCTGATCTTGAAAACATTGCTTAATTGTGTAGTAATTTTTATATGATAAGCAAGTCAAAAATGAGTATAAAATATTTTGAAAAGCCCGCGCTTTATTTCACCTCCTAAAAAAATTCAAATTCCAAAATCCCCAAAACCAAAAACACAAACTAATCCAATCCAATCCAATCCATTAATCAAATCAAAAATCAAAATAATCAATGGCACAAGCAGCAAGACTGAATCTCCGTATGCAGAAAGAACTCAAACTCTTACTCACCGACCCGCCCCACGGCGCCACTTTCCCCCACCTCTCCCCCAATTCCGACCTCGCTTCCTTCTCGCTCACCTCAATCGACGCGCGTAAGTCTGTCTTCACACCCATATGTCAATTTTATGAGTAATCTTTAATGGGTTTTGTTTTTTTGACAGTGATTCAAGGGCCTGAAGGTACTGTTTATGAAAAGGGGATTTTTAAGATCAAGATTCAGATACCCGAAAGGTTAGTTTTTTGTTTTTTTTTTTGGGATGCACGCAAAGTGTTTGATGTAATGTTTCAGCGAGTTTTTGTAACGGTCGGTTTCAGTATTATTGGTGAAATGTTTATGGTTTTGCAGGTATCCGTTTCAGCCGCCGGTTGTGACGTTTAGTACGCCTATTTATCATCCCAATATTGATACGGGTGGACGTATTTGTCTTGATATACTTAATCTTCCTCCCAAGGTTAGTTGTTTTGGTTTAACAATTTAACGCCTTTTTTAGAAAGTGGTTGGGATTGTATTTTTTAGAGCGGTTATATGGTTTTTGAAACCACATTACCCATTATTGAGTGTTTGGATAGTGAAACAAATTATGCTCATTTTGACTATTTTGCTCTATACGATGCAAAGTTTGCAATCTCAAACACTCCCGTAAACTTGAATGGTTTACTGAAGTTGTTATTTGCTGACGAACCAGGGTGCATGGCAGCCATCGTTAAACATTTCAACTGTTTTGACAAGTATTGGGTTGTTGTTGAGCGAACCCAACCCGGACGATGGTCTAATGTGTGAAGCGGTGAGTAGATGTATTACAACTACTTTGGACTGATTTTGTTAATCATAGTTTAGGTGTCATGTGAGTGTTGATTGTGATATTGTTGCAATGTGTAGAGCAAAGAGTATAAGTACAACAAACAAGTTTTTGACCAGAAGGCGCGTTCTATGACTGAAAAATATGCCAAAATTGATGCTAGCCCGAGCCATGGTGGGCTTCAGTCTCTCACAGATTCAAGCACGGTATGCATGTACTATGTATTGCTTTTGTTTGTGTCAAGTCTGATATTTTACCCCCTTTTGACATAGTAGTCGATTGACTGTATTTATCGAAAGTAATCAGCCTCATCAAAATGTGTTGCATACATTAATATTTAGATGTACTTCAGTTCAAACTTGTCCTAATTAGATACTCAGTTTATGAGGAGTGTTTGGTAATTTGAGTATTTGTATTTTATATGTTCAAAGACCCCTACGTTTGAACTGAATTTTATTTGACCTTAAAATAGTTAGATCTCAGTATCAGTTTAACTAGACCCAAATACTGGTATCTGTCTATGTAAACAGCACATAGCTGGCTGATGCTTTTACATATTGCTTCCTGCAGACAGAATATAAAGCATCAGAAGTTGTAAAAGCCGACACATATGAGTCTGCTATAGGTTTTAAGAAGTTTTCAGGGATTGGTAGAAAACTTTCATTGAATGCTTCAGGATCAAATGCAATGGAAAGCGATTTTGAGATGAAAAAGGTAACTTCAAACACTTCAATTAGCGAGTCAAAGAATCAAGAACAAAACCAAGATTCCAAATATATGCCGTTTGAGACTGTGACGAACTATGATCATGATCAAGATAAGAAACCGCCCATCATCAGCTCGAAGAAACTATGTCTTTCTAGGAAGAATCTACAAAAAGAAGTCCCTGATTCAACCAAAAGACTTGATGACTTGATGCCTAGTGACGTTGATGTACAAAAGGAGAACCTGGTAAAGGTTCAACAACGAAACGAAGATTCTGAAGAGACGCTGTTTGAATATAGTAAAAGTCATGTTATGAGTGTGAGTAAATCTGCTAGTAATCAAGATAACAAACCGCGACCAGCCATTAGCTCGAAGAAATTATGTCTTTCTAACAAGATTCTACAAAAAGAAGTCCCTGATTCAACAAATAGACTTCAAGATACGGCTGGTGACGTTGATGCACAAAAGGTGAACATGCCTGATGCTAAAAAAGAAAGTGATATGCACAACTATGCTGTAGGTTGTAAAAGGCTTTCAGGGATCAGTAGAAAACTTTCTTTGGATGCTTCAGGATCCAACACAAGGGAGAGTGATATGGGGATGAAGAAGGCACCTTCAAATGAGTCACTTGAATGTACTAAAGATCATGTTATGAATGTGGAGAACTCTGATCATGATCAACATACCAAACGACCAACCATTAGCTCAAAGAAACTATGTCTCTCTAACAAGAATCTTCGAAAGGAAGTCCCTGGTCCAACCAAAAAAGTTGATGACGTGATGCCTAGAGATCTTGGTGCACAAATGGAAAACTTGCTCAAGGTTCAAAAGGAAACTGATATGCCCGAGTATGCTGTAGGTTCAAAAAGGCTTTCAGGGATTAGTAGAAAACTGTCATTGGATGCTTCAGGATCAAACACACGGAATAGGGATATGGGGATGAACAAGGCACCTTTGCACGAATCACAGATTCAAGAACCAAACCAAGATTTTAAAGAAATGCCATTTGAGTATTGTAAAAGTCAAGTTATGACCATGATGAACACTGATCATGATCAATGTGCTAAACCACCAGCAGTTAGCTCGAAGAAACCATGTCTTTCTAGCAAGAATTTACAGAAAGAATCGACCAAAAGAAAAAATGACACGGTGTATACTGACCTTGATGCACAAAAAGAAAACTTGCCAGAGGCTCAAAAGAACCCAACTGAAAGTAGTCGCATCAGTAACCCAAAACGCAAAAAGCTTGGATTGACTGGCAAGAAACCATCTTTCGGGTTTTTAGGCCTAAACAAGAATAAAGAAAACAACGATAATGGAGAAACGGCTCCAGGGGTTAGTAACATGTTAAAGGCACCACAAGCTGATCAAAACGGTGCAAATTCAAAGGCTATGAAACTTCCACGAAAGCCACTCCCGGTACTCAAAGAAAAACATAACGATAAACAGAAGGTGAAAGCAGACGCTGCAATGCTGAACTCAAAACATAACGCCAAAAGATCTGATGAAAACATTTCCGAACAAGAAGGATTGGGTGATCCTGAAGGCGTGATTGTCTTGGACAGTGAAGATAGTGAAGAGGAAATGGCCAGATCAAGTTCTAGACGTTTGATTTCACGAAGATGCCTGGTAGGTAAAAGATAAGGCTTGGTTAATTTATAAGGCCTAATCAAGTTCTAGACGATTGATTTCACGAGTATTCTTGAAAGAATGTGGTCTCTGCTTTGAACAATACAGTCACTGTTGGTTCTTTTTGTAACTTTTAGTACTCCGTATTAAATCTTCCCTGCATATGTCTTAAGCATTTGCAGATTCATGGAAAATGTGTTCTATGTTTTGAGCAATGCAGAATCTGTGTATAGTTTTAATTTCTAATCGACTATATGGATACGTTTCGCAATAACATTCTATGATCAAGTTTCACAATCCATCAAATTTGCTACTTCAAATTTTTGCTCAGATGTACAAAGCTTATATTGGCCTTTTATCAGTTTTGACATTTACATATTTATGTTACCTTTCACCAATTAGACTTTTTTTTGTAGTACTTTTGGCGACTAATCAACGGGATTTGAGCACTGCAAAATCTTTCCTTCTCAGAAGTTTGAACTTTACATATAAATTCAAGGATGTTGGTTGTATTATGCTCAGAAGCCAAGCGTAACAAAAATATTTCATGGAAAATACTCAACACAGAGTTAAGTATTTTCTTACATGTTAGCTTTCTCATCACTGCATCTAATACAAGGTTAGAAAAATCTAACCTTAGTTACAAAAACTTTATAAAAAGAGATTCACAGCAATGCTATGAAACCCGGTTCGACCCGGATAGGTCAACTGGTTGAACCGGTTCCGGTCAAAAACTAACCGGTTTTTAGAAACCCAGGCCAAACGTGGTTGGTTTCTATACTAATAATGAATTAGAAAAATGGTTTTTTTGCATAAAACCGGGTTGACCCGGTGAATCAGCCGGGTCGATTTAAAAAATTGGGATTCAGTTTATGGGTGGTGATATAACAGGATGGTCGGCAAGGTAAGAATAATCCCACCATTTACGACGAACGAGACCTTATCACATTGTGTCATCATTATCCCTTTTTTTTTCATTAAAAAACCATCAACTTTTATAAAATAAAATGCCAAAAAAAAACATTTTTGTAAACTAAAAACAAATGAGAGAGATCATCAGATAGGAGCGAAAGACTATAAAAAAAAATGTATAATCACAAAATAATATCATTTGAACTATGCAAATAATCATCATATGACCCTCTCAATAAATATATATTAAAAAAAATGGCCTCATAGAGAAGATTAGATTTAACAACATAGTATGATTCAGACATATGCTTGTCATGATTTAAATTTAATCATTGGCCAAAACATTTTTTAACAATAACAAAAACAAAAACAAAAATACAACAAGAATGAAAGATTTTGTATATATAAGACGGCTAGCTATGAGTTGTATGGATCTTATGTTTGTGTTGCTATTTATATACTAGTTGTGAAGCTAGGGTTTTAGTGTTACTCAAACATTTGAGGCTTTGTCACTAGAATCTTTAAAAGCCCACATACCAAAATCACTTTAAATTTAGTTCATTTGAGGTTTTGTTAATGGTCCAATTATTAGTTCACTACAATCTTTAAAAGCCCATGACAGATTCAGTTGCAAAAATTTCACAAAGAAAAACTAAAAATTGTATTCATGAGCTATTAAACTTTGTTTTCATGGCTCAAAATAAAAATAAGAATATGAGAGTTCTTTTACATATTAAAAGAGTACACTTATTTTCAGAAGAAAATAATAATAATAATAATAATAATAATAATAATAATAATACTCCGTAGTAATTAATATTTCATAAACCGTCAATCGGTAGACAAAACAAATTATATTGTCGCGACGAGCATTTTACTATATTTCAATAGACAGTCACTTTCATATACTATAAAGACTTAAATATTAATTCCTTCGAACAAGCAACAAGCTGCGTCGCAAGCCCTTTTGAATTGCAAAGCCAATTCTTTTTAAAACTACGTTTGCAGATCTAGGTGTCATAACATTGCTATGCATAACTCGTTGAACTATGTTAAGGAGCTCCACGGCCTCAGGTGCAAGGAAACCAAAAGTATCAAATGCGAAAGGAATAAAAACATGTTGATTTTCAATGCCCGTTTTCTTGTGTTTTGCGACTTTGTACGAGACGGCTTTCAAAGCAGCTTGTCCTACTGTAAAACCCCAGCTACTCAAACCTACGAGAGGAGAAACCCCTGTTAGATGCACACATACATGTTTTCATCCAACCCATCCAAACACCAAAACGTCTGCCGGTCTGAGTGTGGATCTTCCATCCAACGGGTCAGTCAAAAAGTTCCCAAGTGCTTCTTTCTTGGTGGAGATCCCAACACGCCTACATATCACATGTGATTTAACAACAAGGGTCATTTGCATCTATCCCCATATACACATCCATATTTACATATTTCCCAAACAGTGCTTTAACAGGCTTGCACATCATGCATAAAAAACTTGTATGTGGAGATATATGCAAATATGAGTGTGTATGTGGGGATATATGCAAATCTCCCTAACAATAATATGGTAGTTCGAACACTAAACAACTGTCCTAAATTTGGCATAAGTGTTTATGTATAAATTAAAGAATTTTCTCATTTTTTGCAATGGAAAACAAATCATAACTTTTCAACCATATATCACACACTGTATTTTAATTATAAACTTTGCAATTCCATTTATAAAAACCTCTATAATCACATGTGATGTCGTAAAAATCACATTTAATTGAGATCACGTCTGGTAAAAAAGTCACACGCGATTTTTTGTTTTATCAAACTTTGACGAATTGACTGCACTAATCAACAATTTGAAATATAATGTGCTATAAATGATTGGAAGGCTATCAATATCTAGTTTCCAGAAATAAATAACAATGAAACATTTAGAATTCTGTAGAAAAAGTTACGTTCATTTTATTACATGTTTAAATATTCGAATATTACAGTTGGTGTTATCATATGTGATTTCTCATGCAAGTTTCAACAACGAGAAAGGAAGAGAAAAAAAGTGAAAAAAAAGGTTTGTCGAAAGTGTATCAAAGCACCCGTTCTAAAAGATAGCGATGGTTTAATTTTTTTAGCTTAACAATTCTACAATTTAAGCGATATCAATTTTGAAAAAAATAAAAAATTGAAGGTGAGTTTTTTTTTTTTTTTTTTTTTTTTTTTTTTTTTTTTTTTTTTTTTTTTTATTGCTACTACTTCTAAATAGTGCATGTGTTTTCTTGAATATGAACCTAGCTTAAATAAATGTAATTTGCCTAAATATTTTGAAGTACCCGTTAAACTTGACAACTTTTAAAAATTTGGCAACTTAAAGTATGTTATTTTTTGATCAATTCTAAATGTGACAACTTTTAAAAAACACACACTATATTAATTTTAAAAAACATATGTTTTGTATTTTAAAAAACACAAGCTTCGCATCAAGGGTCGAACTAGAATCACAATTTCACAAATAGTATTATTTACTGCTATACATCATCACTTTACGTGAGTATTCATCTTGTTTAATATTAAATATGAGTGGCTAGGATTCCACTAGAAACTTTTGATATGTAAATGATTTTACCTCAAGGAAAATTTGATATTGTTTTAGAATTGACTTTCAATCTTTTTAAATTTGGAAAATTTTTTTATCTTCCCTTTTATTGACCGGTTACAAGTAGCAATTTAGGCATGTTACACGAATTAACCCAACCCAGAAAAGTAATTTTTGAGTCAGGTTTTTCAGGTTGTTAAAAAAAAAAAAAAAAAAAAAAAAAAAAAAAAAGACTTAAATATATTTTTGCTTATTTGCTTAATTTCAGCTTATATTTTATTATCTTTAGCATAAAAATCCAAAAATCTATTTTATTCACTATTCACGACACGTTTCACAAATCGAAAAATCACAATTCCATTCACTCCTTCTATGAGATAACGACTCGGGTATTCATATTTTCTTTGAATCTCTTGAAAAAAAATATATACTACTGTTCCTAATAAAGGTTTGGGAGATATGGGTTCGGTTCATTTCCAATAAGCCTTGTTATAACATACACAAAGAAGTGCGTAAATTTAATTATAAAACAAAGAAATATAAAGGAAAATAATTTAAAAATCTTTTATACGGTTTATTCGGGTTAATCTGAAACCAAATATGAGTTTTTTTTTTTTTTTTTTTTTTTTTAACCGTATAACACCATCTTATAACGAACATTTTATCAAGTTTTGTCTTGATACATGAATTATAAAAAATATCTTTTAACATAAATAACAGACTTTCATAGAGTGTTTCAATATATACATTTTGATGTGTTGTTATACCAGAAAAGCTGTCACATGTCATTATTTTTAACGTAACAACACATTAAAATGTAAATATTAAAACACTTTATGAATCTTCGTTGCATTTAATGATATTTTTTATAATTCACGCGTAAGAGCTAACAAAAAAAATGTTACTATTTTGTGATATAAACTGTATTTTGAAATATTAAAAAATAGCAAATGTGACAATTAATAGATGTAGCCTTATAAACATAGTAACTAATATTGCCTTTTCCTATACACGGACTAAAAATAAGACGGTGTATTAAAATTATTTTTGGCATGAAACAAATACAGTATATTGCATGCATGGGTACCGTACCACCCAAGCAACATCACATCTATCCCAGGCACCGCCATTGTTATTTATTCTCTATATAATCAATCTAGTCATCTCCTTACGATCGACTAAAAATAAGTAAAACCCAAATCAACTATCGATCCATATATCTGATAATGTCGTACTCGTCTTCGTTGATTTGTTTAGAAAAGGAAAAGGAAGACATGATCGAGTTCAAGAATCGCGAGGGTAATTTTGCGTACATTCCTTATGAGCGTTTCGAGGCTGTTGCTTTTGAGAATACACTTCTCCGAGGTCGTCTTGATGATCTTTCGTCTGAAGTTGATGATTTATCGGCTCTGGTTCAACATATGGTTCCTCGTTCGGACTTAGATAAGGAGAAGCGTCGTGTTTCTACGTGGAAGAGGAGGGCTGAGGAGCGGCGATTCTGTGCAAACCGGTTTTACAAGGATGTTTGCGCATTGGAGGATAAGTTGGAGTCAAGCCGTCGCCGTTACAAGAACCTAGTGTGTCGAACTAACAAGCGCATTCGAGCTTATCGTCATCTTTCCAAGGTTGCTTTTGTGGCTCGGGTTAGGGAGGTCAAACGTCTAAAGTCTGCTTCTGATTCTCTTGTTAGTTCTCGTCATAGTGTTTCGATGGAGAATCAACGGTTAAGGGCTGAACTTGATGCTTTGAGGCGTGAAGGCAATTCTCGTGCTATTGGAATTGATCCTAAGCAGCTTGTTGGCTGAATCTCTTGCTTTTAATACCGTAGGACAATGTGTCCGATAGATATGTCTTGTATGGTTTATATATATACTAGCTTCAAGGCCCGCCTGATGGGCGGCTAGTTTTAAAAATTTCTTTGTAAGATAAAAAAAAATGTAGTACAATGGTTTGATATGAGATTAAGATTGTAAATTGCAAACAACTTTCATGTAATGCATTTTTTCCGTTTCAACATATTTGTAAAGTATAGTATACTATCGTTTTCCATTAACTTTATTGTAACGTAATACCATTAAACCATTTTACTTTCAATTTTATGTTACAAAATGATGTAACATGCATTATTATAAAGATGCTTAAAAAAATAATCAGGAAGTGAAGACATCTACCAAACATGTGCCAAAGTACAAACATATCAATCAAAAGGTGAAGAATTTGGTGATTAACATTTTATTTTATTTATAGCCTCGAGGCCTTTAAGAATTGTTAAAAATATAAAAGTAGTAAAAAAGTTAATAGAAATAAGTTAAATTATATAATATTTAAAACCCAAAAGTTAAGATAAAATGTTATTTGCAAAACATCCGGAAAAAAAAATAATAAAAAAAATAAAAATAAATAATAAATAATAATAATAATAATAACATTGATTGTTAAGCAAAAAGTAGCTAACAAATAAAAACAAACTTATAGTCGATGAGCTGCTACATATCATAAACATATTAGTATCTTTTAAACACCAAAGTACATGGATACGTATGATCAAGTTTCACATTCCATCAATGGGTTACTTTAATTATTTGCTTAAATGTACAAAGCTTATATTAGCCTTTTTATCAGTTTTGAACTTTACACTTTTGGCAACTAATCAACATGATTTAAGCCCATTGGCGGTTTTGGGCCGGCACACCATCAACCGAGCCGGGCCCAACCCACTAAGGGGCACTAAATTTTTTTATACCCAATATATGTACTAGCCCCAACCCACTAAGCAATGATTTCTATAAAGAGCGATATGTTGCAAAACATGAATTATGAGTCGCTGATCAAAGACTTTGCCTCAAAAAACGCGAGAAGAACCGCACGGTTTACATAAATATATTTTATTTGCCTCAAAAAACGCGAGAAGAACCGCACGGTTTACATAAATATATTTTATTTTGTAGAAGTAATACTTTTGTTACAAGAATGATTTTTGTTTATATTTTTGGTTTTTCGTACTTGATTATAGTTTATGGATATTATAATATAGGGGCATTTTTTTTTCTTCGTGCCGGGCATAATTATTGTTATTATTATTATTTTTTTTTTTTACGTTCTTAGCACCGCTCCTGTAATTGAGCCCACACTGTAAAATCTTCCTTGGAAGTTTGGTATGCTCAGAAGCCAAGCGTAACAAAAATATTTCATAGAAAATACTCAACACAAAGTTAAGTATTTTCTTACATGTTAGCTCCCTGCATCTAACCCATGGTCACAAAAACTTTCTTAAAATTGATTTTCAAGTTTTTTTGGTTGTTCATTGATGTCAAAGTTTTATCATAAATGTTTAATTAGTATTTGTATATATATAAGATGAAACAAGCAACCCCTAATTACGCGTTTTTACTCTAACAACAATACTCAATGTATAGTAGCGAATTAATGTTTTTATAAAAATAGAAAACAATATAAAGGGATTTCAGCATTGTTTTAAAAACCGGTTTGACCAAACCGGTTCAGGTCCAAAACTAACCGTTTCTTGAGTATTTGTAACCCAGTTCTAACCGCCGGTTTTTTAGAAACCCGGGTTCTATGTTGACTTTTACAGGAAAACAAGTGTTAATAATGCAGCAGAAAAATGGTTGTTTGGACATGTGTATTAGCTGGTTTGTTTTTTTGCATTAACCGGGTTGACCGGTGACTCAGCCGGGTCGATTTAAAAAAATTGGGATTCAGTTTATGGGTGGCGATATAACAGGATGGTCGGCAAGGTAATTTATTCAATCACCATTACGACGAACGAGACCTTATCACATTGTGTCATCATTATCCCCATTTTTTTTTAACTAAAAACCATCAACTTTTATTTTATTTTTTTATATATAAAAATAAAAAAAATAAAAAAAAAAATAAAAAAAAAAAGTGCCAAAAAATAACATTTTTTTAAACTAAAAACATATGTGAGAGATCATCAGATAGGAGCGAAAGACTATAAAAAATGTATAATCACAAAATAATATCATTTGAACTATGCAAATAATCATCATTTGAACCTCTCAATAAAAATATATAAAAAAATGGCCTCATAGAGAAGATTAGATTTAACAACATAATATGATTCAGACATATGCTTGTCATTATTTAAATTTAATCATTGGCCAAAACATTTTTTTAAACAAAAACAAAACCATAACAAGGTACCTTTTCTTAAAATAAAAACAACAAAAATGAAAGCTTTAGAAATAGATATATAAAACTGCTATGAGTTAAACGGACCTTGTGTTTGTGTTGCTATTTATATACTTGTGAAGCTAGGGTTTTAGTGTTAGTCAAACATTTTGAGGCTTTGTCACTAGAATCTTTGAAAGCCCATTCCAAAATCACTTTATTTGTATTCATGAGCCATTAAACTATTAGTTCATTTGAGGTTTGTTTTGTGGTCCAATTATGAGTTCACTACTTCACTACAATCTTTAAAAGCCCATGACAGATTCAGTTTCTGTAAAAACTTCACAAAGAAAAACTTAAAATTGTATTCATGAGCTATTAAACTTTATTTTCAAGGCTCAAATAAAAAGAAAAATATGAAAAGGTCATTTACATATTGAAAGATAACACTTATTTTTTGATTGAGAAAAAAAAAAAAAAGATTAATTACTCCTTCCGTCCTAAAATATAAGTCCAATTTAACTTTTTGAATCGAACTTTATTCTTGAATATTTTTGTTTGTATAATATAAGGGTTTTGCTATCCATAACCCTATGGGTTGTGTGTAAGACTCACCATTTGTATAAAACTAGACGAATACCCGTGTATAGCAACGGGATTTTATAACGACAGATCGTTTAGTGATAAAAAAAAAGTTTATGGGTTATAAATGAAAAATAATAAAAGTTAGGGGTGGCAAATCTTGCCCAATTTGTAATTTTTGGGCGATTTTTGACACTTTTTTAAAAGTTTGGGGCGTTTTTTGCCCCCTTACATTTATTTGATGGGCTCTTACAGGCAAAAGATAAAAACAGATATTATTAGATGGTCTTTCGAATCACACAATTCAACTTTCAAGCAATTACTCTCATTTTTTTTCCGACCAATTCACTTGTCACTGGTAACTATAAAACATTCCAACTATTTTAATTTTAATTTATCTCATTTATTAACTATTTTATGCATAATTATTTAATACTCTAATTAATTGATAGATATATTTAATTAGTTGCATTTTTATTCATTTAATACTCTATTTTTTTTTTAAGAAAAAATAATTAAATATAGTTAAGACTTAGATGCTTGATCTTTTTTTACAAGATGAATTAAAGGGGTTTTTAGGACTGTTCCGAATATTTTTAATAGTTGAATTATAATTTGCTCGTTTTAGCCCGTGCCCGTTTGGCCCGATTTATAATTTGTCCGTTTAGCCCGTGCCCGTTTTAACCCGTGCCATTTTAGCCCGTGCCCGTGCCTGCCCGTTTTGCCACCTCTAATAAAAGTTTGAAGATTTAGGAATTAAATGTGTTGACTTATTGACTTATTGACTTTGTTGACTTATTGACTTTGATACTTAAGCTCATGTCAGCATAATGTTTTGAAACCCGGTTGAACCGTTCCGGTCGAAAAATGGGTCGATTTAAACCGAGTCATGCTTTTAATAACTGAACCCGTTGTGTCCAGTTTTCAAAACTATATGTTTTTCCCAGTTGAACCCGTTGATCCGGTCCAGTTTTCAAAACTATATGCAACATCAACTTGTTAGCTTGTATAAAGTTTTGTGTGTTTTATTAATTTGTATAATGTGTATAATAACATATACATTTCATTTTAGGGTGTTTTAAAAATAACATTAATTAGTGTGTTTAATTATTTTATATTTTATATTATGTTGTAGCTTGTTTAAATTATATATTGTGAAAATTTTATTGTATTTTTTTTTAGTAAGGGGTGTTTTAATTGATTGTTTTTAATTTGATATAGATGCTTTTAATTGGTTGTACCATATGAATAAATTATTGTAATTTTAAGTTATGAGGTGTTTTAATAAGAGCATTAATTACATAATTTATTTTCTCTCACCCTTGATATAGATGCTTTTAATTGGTTGTACCATATGAATAAATTATTGTAATTTTAAGTTATGTGTTGTTTTAATAAGAGCATTAATTACACAATTCATTTTCTCTCACCCTTGTAGTATAGAAGGGCAAAATGGGGATTGATTGAAAATTCAGTTTTCCACTTTTCCCCTTTGACTAAATCTACATTATAAGTAGTTAAGATTACATTTAATGAACTCGTTATTTCAATGCTTGTACCTTTTTTATGATTAAAAAATTGTAGAAAATGTTGTTAAACATGAAATATGTGATGTTAATTAATTGTTGATTTTTCAGTTATGGAAACCTTAAACACAACCCTAAGGGTTGCGGTTAGCGAAACCCATAATATAATACTTGATGAAAATATATAAATGGATTGTGTTTTAAATGTATTTTCATTTGTTATAATTTTCAATTTTCATCAAATGTTATATAACACAAACAAAAATATTTAGCGTCCAAGTTCGATTCAAAACGTAAATTGGACTTCTATTTTGAGAGGAAGGGAGTAATATTTTAATTGAAAATGCAATTACATCCATTTTTTTATAACTCAAGTATCTCTTAAACCGTTAATCGCTAGACAAAACAAATTATATCGTCACGGCAAACATTTTATTATCTTTTAATAGATGGTCACTTTCATATACTTTCAACGAATTATTTTTTCCCTTTTTTCTTACGTTTTTTTTCAGTATTGAAATTCGCATAACATATTTAACACTAATATGGTAGTTCGAACACTAGGAAACTGTACTAAATTAGGCATAAGTATTTGTATATAAATCAAAGACTTTTCGCATTTTTCGTAATAAAAAATACACATTTATGACTTTCCAACCATATTCACACACTGTATTTGAATTATAGATCATAACATTTTATTTATGAAACTTATATAATCAAATGTGATGTGGTAAAAACACACATGTAATAGAAAATCACGTCTGATAAAATCACATGTGAGTTTATTTGTTTTATTTAACTTAGACGAATTAACTATACAAATCAACAATTTGAAATATTATGTGTCATAAATGGTTGGAAATCTATCAATATTTAGTTTCTAGAATAAAAAAGGGTGAAACATTTAGAGTTTTGTAAACAAAGTTATGTTCATTTTACTACATGTTTAAATATTTGAATATTACAATTAGTGTTAAATCACAGTGATTTCTCATGCAACTTTCAACAACGAAAAAAGAAAAATGACGAAAAAAAAGTGAAAAAGAAAATTGTCGAAAGTTTATCAAAATGTCCGTCTATAGAAAAGATAAGTAAATGCTCGCTACGATCGTGTAATTTTTTTCGTTTAATGATTAACAGTTTAAGAGATATCAATTTTTTAAAACAAAAAGTGAAAGTGAGTTTTTTATTTAATATAAACGGTAAGTGACTAGAATTGTGCTAGAAATTTTGTTATGTAAATGATTTCCCCTCAAAGAAAAATTGACATTGTTTTTAAATTCACTTTCAATCTATTTAAATTTGGACAATTTTTTGTGTTTACTTTTATTGGCATGGCCAGTTACAAGTAGCTAGTTAAACCTATAACACCATGTTATAATGATTATTTTATAAAGTCTTGTCTTGATACGTGAATTAAAAAAAAAATGTATAGTATCATTCTATATAACAGACTTTCATAGAGTGTTTAAATATGTATATCTTGATGTATTGTTATACAAGAAAAACTGACACATGCCATTATTTTAATTCGATAACATATTAAAATGTACATATTAAAACACTTTATGAAACTTCTTTGCATTGAATGATATTTTTTATAATTCATGCGTTAAGACCTAACTTTAAAATAAATAATTAAATAAATAAATAAATAAAAATTGTTGCTATTTTTTGATATAAACTGTATTTTATAGCAAATGTGACAATTAATAGCCTTATAAACATATTAACTTTTTTTGAAAATTGACTTTCATTTGGGAAATCCAAGTCCAATTTGAAACCCGATGGGGGAAAAACCTTCAACTTAAGCCGCCCGAAGGCACGACACTTAAATTGAAGTAAACCCTGCCTTCTCCAGATTCGAACCCTTGTGGGCTGAAACCTTCATTGAAGGACTTTGAAATCGTACCGACAGGGCGGTGGTCCACAAGGGAGGACTTCCCGGTTTGGTCACCCAAACCGGTACTACTCTCCACTAGGCACGCTTAACTGAATAAGACATGCCCAGCGGACCACAAGCCCATTGGTTATAAACATATTAACTAATACTGCCTTTTTTACACGGACTAGAACATAAGACGGTTTATCAAAATTATTTTTGGCATGAAACAACTACGAGTATATTTGCATGCATGGGGTACCGTACCACCCAAGCAACATCACATCTATCCCACGCACCGCCATTATTATTCTCTAGCTATATATTAATCAATCTAATCACTTCCTTACGATCAACTAAAAAGAAAAAGTAAAACCCAAAGCAACTATATCGATCCATATATCTTATAATGTCGTACTCGTCTTCGTTGATTTGTTTGGAAAAGGAAAAGGAAGACATGGTCGAGTTCAAGACTCACGAGGGTAGTTTTGAGTACATTCCTTATGATCGTTTCGAGGCTCGCTGTGGCTTTTGAGAATACACTTCTTCGAGGTCGTCTTGATGATCTTAATTCTGAAGTTGATGATTTATCGGCTCTGGTTCAACATATGGTTCCTCGTTCCGACTTAGATAAGGAGAAGCGTCGTGTTTCTACGTGGAAGAGGAGGGCTGAGGAGCGGCGATTCTGTGCAAACCGGTTTTACAAGGATGTTTGCGCATTGGAGGATAAGTTGGAGTCTAGCCGTCGCCGCTACAAGAACCTGGTGTATCGGACTAACAAGCGCATTCGAGCTTATCGTCATCTTTCCAAGGTTGCTTTTGTGGCTCGGGTTAGGGAGGTCAAACGTTTAAAGTCTGCTTCCGATTCTCTCGTTCGTTCTCGTCATCGTGTTTCGATGGAGAATCAACGGTTAAGGGCTGAACTTGATGCTTGGAAGCGTGAAGCCAGGGGAATTGATCCTCTGCAACGTTTTGGCTGAATCTCTTAAGCTTTTAAGTAATACCATAGGACAATGTGTCCGATAGATCTGTCTTGTATTGTTTCTATATATATTCATGAATGTTTAAGCTTTATTTTGAAGGTCAATAAGATAAGAAGAACCAGATAACTGTTGTTGAAATTTTGATTTTGATTCTAAACTTTTGATAGCATTTTTATCTTAATACTGTTGTTGATTTGTTAAGAGCATTCCATGTACGTGTTAAACGTCTACTGAATTACTCTCGGGCTGGTTTAACAATTTCAATAATAATGTGTATTAGCTGGTTTGTATTTTTTGCATTAAACCGGGTTGTTGACCGGTGACTTAGCCGGGTCGATTTATAAAAAGTGGGATTCAGTTTATGAGTGGTGATATAACAGGATAGTCGGCAAGGTAATTTATTCAATCACCATTACGACGAACGAGACCTTATCATATTGTGTCATCATTATCCTTTTTTTTTCATTAAAAACCATCAACTTTTATAAAATAAAATGCCAAGCATTTTTTTAAACTAAAAACAAATGAGAGGGATCATCAGATAGGAGCGAAAGACTATAAAAAAATGTATAATCACAAAATAATATCATTTGAACTATGCAAATAATCATCATTTGAACCTCTCAATGAAAAACAATAATAAATATATATATATATAAAAATGACCTCATAGAGAAGATTAAATTTTACAACATAGTATGATTCAGACATATGCTTGTCATTATTTTGAATTAATAATTAGCCAAAATATTTTTCAACAAAAACAAAAACACAACAAGAATGAAAGATTTTATATATATAAGACGGCTAGCTATGAGTTATATGGACCTTGTGTTTGTGTTGCTATTTATATACTAGTTGTGAAGCTAGGGGTTTTAGTGTTACTCAAACATTTGAGGCTTGGTCGCTAGAATCTTAAAAGCCCATTCCAAAATCACTTTATTTGTATTCATGAGCCGCTAAGAGCTCTAGGTGTAGTGAAGAGGCTAAGCCTCTTCATTCGGGCTCCACCCCTGCCACATCACCAAACACCTCAACTTCAACTAACCACAACAAACCCCTCTTACCAAACAACAAACCTCAACTTCCCCATTAGGGTCCCACCTCTTGCACATTTATTTTTTTATTCATTTCATTAAAACATTTTCAAAAATAAAATCACAAAATCATTTTTTTTGTCAAAACCTTTTTATTTTATTAAAACCTTTATTATTATTATTATTATTATTATTATTATTATCTTTACTAAAAAAAAAAACGATTTTACAAAAAATATATATCAGTTTTACTAAACTCCTAATATTATCTAATCCTAAATACATAAACCCAACCCAATCCACTAAACCTAGCCCATCATCATCCACAACCCAACTCCTACACCACCTATTTTAACCCAAGCCCAAACCCAAACACAAATAATAAAACCCACGTTTTTATCCTCTTGACCACAACAACAGGTCAAACACACCCTAATCCTCTTTTTCCTCCTTCCCCAACACAACTTGTAAACCACCACAACCTCCCATCATATACATTCTTAAAACATACATACACATATACATTTTACAAATAAAAACATACATATACATATACATTTTACAAACCTCAATATTCAAAGTCAAAAAAAAAAAGAAACAAAAGTACATGCATGTCAGACGCTTGATCTTGTCGTCACAACGGGGAGTTTGGCAATGGGGAGGAACGGCGAGCCCCTCTTGGTGTAGTGAAGAGGAACGGCTCGCCGTTGACGGCTCCACGTCGGACGGCGAAGCCTTCCTCTTCGACTGCACCTTGTGCTCTAAACTATTAGTTCATTTTAGGCTTCATTTACGGTCTAATTATTAGTTCACTACAATCTTTAAAAGCCCATGCCAGATTCAGTTTAAATTTTCACAAAGAAAAACTTAAATTTGTATTCATGAGCTATTAACCCTTTTTTTTCAAGGCTCAAATAAAAAGAAAAGTATGAAAAGGTCATTTACATATTGAAAGATACTCGTAACACTTATTTTTTGATTGAGAAAAAAAAGGATTAATTACACCCCTCGTCCCAAAATATAAATTCAATTTGACTTTTTAAATCGAATTTTAATCTTGAATATTTTTGTTTGTGTTATATACTCCCTCCGTCCCAAAATTATTGTCCAGTTTGATTTTTCAAAGTCAAACTGGTTCAACTTTGACCATAAATATATATTTTTTATTATATAATACTTGATGAAAAAATTGTATAATTGAAAAGTACACTTAAAACCCAATCCATTTATATATTTTGCATAAAATATTATATAACACCCACAAAAATATTTAAGGTCAAAGTTGAAGAAGGAAGACTAAAAAAGTCAATAGTGGACAATAAAAATGGGACGGAGGGAGTAATACTTGATGCAAAATATATAAATAAATTGTGTTTTAAATGTATTTTCATTTGGTATAATTTTTTCATCAAATGTTATATAATACAAACAAAAATATTTAAGGTGAAAAATTCGATTCAAAAAAGTAAATTAGACTTATATTTTGAGATGGTGGAGTAATATTTAAAAAAGTAAAAAAGTATTTAAATATAAATCAAAGACTCGCATTTTTCGAAATGAAAAACACATATTTATGATTTTCCAACCATATGCACACATTGTATTTGAATTATAGATTATAACATTTTATTTATGAAACTTCTATAATCAAATGTGATGTTGTAAAAACACACATGTAATAGAAAATCACGTCTGATAAAATCACATGTGAGTTATTTGTTTTATTTAACTTTGACGAATTAATTGTACTAATCAACAATTGAAATACAATGTGTCATAAATGGTTGGAAATCTATCAATATTTAGTTTTCAGAATAAAAAACAGTGAAACATTTAGAATTTTGTAAACAAAGTTATGTTCATCTAACTACATGTTTAAAATTTTTGAATATTAAAATTAGTGTTAAATCACATTGATTTCTCATGCAACTTTCAACAACGAAAAAAGAAAGAAAAGAAAGGATTAAAAAACTTGAAAAGGTGAAAAAGAAAATTGTCAAAAATTTATCAAAATGTCCGTCTATAGAAAAGATAAGTAAATGCTCGCTACGATCATGTAATTACTTGCGTTTAACGTTTAACAGTTTAAGATATATCAATTTTTAAAAAACATAAAGTGAGTTTTTATTTAATATAAAAAGTGAGTGGCTAGAATTGTGCTAGAAATTTTGATATGTAAATGATTTCCTTCAAAGAAAAATTGATATTGTTTTAAAATTCACTTTCAATCTTTTTTAAATTTGGACAATTTTTTATCTTTACTTTTTATTGGCCAATTATAAGTAGCAATTTATGGCTGTTATTCGGATTAACCCAACCCATATAAAAAAAAACTGAAGTCATGTTTCGTGTTAAAAGAAAACCCTTACTGTATCTGAACCTAATAAAGGTTCGGGATAGATGGGTTCAGGTCATTCCGAATAAGCCTTGTTATAACATAAACAAAGTAGTGGCAAAATTTTATTTATAAAACAAAAAGATGTAAGGAAAATAACTTTTATACGGTTTATTCGGGTTAATCTAAACCTCAAATATGTGTTTTTTCTTAAACATATAACACCATGTTATAATGATTATTTTATAAAGTTTTGTCTTGATACGTGAATTAAAAATATATATATCATTTAATATAACAGAATTTCAAAGAGTGTTTAAATATGTATATCTTGATGTATTGATTTGTTATACAAGAAAAACTGACACATGCCATTATTTTAAGGGTTTTATATCAAATAGGTTACCTAACTTTGCGTTTTTGTGCACTTAAGTTACCCAACTTTTTTTTGTGCAAATGGGTTACTGGACTATCGTTACCGGGCAAACTAGTGACCCAACTATTTTGCACTTGTTATAACCGGTTGGCATGCCATGCTGGCAGCTGACTTTTATTTTTTAATTATACAAATAAGTTACTGAACTTTGCGAATTTGTTCACCTAAGTTACTGAACTTTGCAAATTTGTTCACCTAAGTTACTAAAGTTTTATACAAATAAGTTATTGAACTTTGTTAATTTAGGCTACCCTTATAAGTCACATAAAAAATACCCTAACTCACCAAACACCTCAACGCCACATCATAAAAACGTATAAAAAATGTATATAATAACGTGCATAAAAACATTTGATAAGAACGTTTTTGTAATAACGTATATAAAAATGTATATAAAAACGTATAAATTCTAACGAAATCCACTTAATTCGCTAAATATGGTGTTCAATTTATCAGCTCACAATCTTCGAAAACATAAAAATGTAAAAAAGCAGACAAAGCGTATAGAAACGGATAAAAATGGACAAAAATGTAAAAAAAAGAGACAAAAGCGTATAGAAAAGGATAAAAACAGACGAAAATGTTAAAAAAGGACAAAAACGTAAAAAAAGGGGCAAAAACGAAAAAAACGGACCAGAACGGAAAAAAAACAGACGAAAATATAAAAAACAAACAAAAACGTAAAAAAAGGGACAAATAAGTAAAACAACGGATAAAAGCGTAAAGAAATAGATAAAAACGAACAAAAACGTTAAAAAACAGACGAAAACGAAAAAAGATGGACGAGAATGTTAAAAAACGGACGAGAACGTTAAAAAATGGACGAGAACGTTAAAAAACGGACGAGAACGTAAAAACTGACAAGAATGTGAAAAAACGGACGAAAATGTAACAAAAAACGGACAAGTAAAAAATGGATAAAAATGGACAAAAACATAAAAAAACGGACGAAAACGTAAAAACCGGACGAAATGTAAAAACAGACGAAAACGCATAATTCATTTTAAAAAATGAGGATTAACAGTGCAAAAAATATTAACGGAGGGACTAACGGGCAAATATTATTTTAACACTTAACGGGTAAAACTAACGACGTTAATGCTCAGGGATGATTATTGCTGAACGTTTGTGGACTTAGGGATGTTTAATGCTGAACGTTTGAGATAGGGATGGTTCTTGCAAATTTTTACAAACAATAGGGATGATTTTTGCAGTTGTCAAATATATATTAGTAACCCCAAATTTAAAATTAAAAAAAAAAAAATAAATAAATAAATAAATAAATAAATAAATAAAAACTTAGTAACTTAGACGAACAAAATCGCAAAGTTGAGTAACTTATTTGAACATAAAGCTGACGTGGACAAAGTAATAACTCAATCTCCCGGTTACCGATCGGGGTAATCTCAATGAACACATTTATGGTTTTGAGTAACCTAAATGTCAAACCTGTATGGTTCAATAACCCATTTGCAAAAAAAAAAAAAAAAAAAAAAAAAAAAAAAAAAAAAAAAAAGTTGGGTAACTTAGGTGCACAAAAACGCAAAGTTGGGTAACCTATTTGATATAAAACTCTTATTTTAATGCGACAACATATTAAAATATACATATTAGAACACTTTATGAAACTTCTTTGCATTGAATTATATTTTTTATAATTCATGCGTTAACACATAACTAAAAAAAAAAAAAAAATTGTTGCTATTTTTTGATATAAACTGTATTAGTGTATTTTGAAATATTACAAAATAGCAAATGTGACAATTAATAGATGTAGCCTTATAAACATAGTAACTAATATTGCCTTTTTTACACGGACTAAACATAAGACGGTGTATTCATATTATTTTTGGCATGAAACAAATATATTGCATGGGTACCGTACCACCCAAGCAACATCACATCTAGCTATCCCATGCACCGCCATTGTTATTATCTATATATTTATCAATCTATATCACTTCCTTACGATCAACTAAAAAAATAAGTAAAACCCAAAGCAACTATCGATCGATATATCTGATAATGTTGTACTCGTCTTCGTTGATTTGTTTGGAAAAGGAAAAGGAAGACATGGTCGAGTTCAAGAATCGCGAGGGTAATTTTGCGTACATTCCTTTTCAGCGTTTCGAGGCTGTTTCTTTGGAGAATACACTTCTTCGAGGTCGTCTTGATGATCTTAATTCTGAAGTTGATGATTTATCGGCTCTGGTTCAAAATATGGTTCCTCGTTCCGACTTAGATAAGGAGAAGCGTCGTGTTTCTATGTGGAAGAGGAGGGCTGAGGAGCGACGATTCTGTGCTAACCGTTATTACAAGGATGTTTGCGCATTGGAGGATAAGTTGGAGTCAAGCCGTCGCCGCTACAAGAACCTGGTGTATCGGACTAACAAGCGCATTCGAGCTTATCGTCATCTTTCCAAGGTTGCTTTTGTGGCTCGGGTTAGGGAGGTCAAACGTTTAAAGTCTGCTTCCGATTCTCTCGTTAGTTCTCGTCATCGTGTTTCGATGGAGAATCAACTGTTGAAGGCTGAAATTGCTGCTTTGAGGCGTGAAGGCAATTCTCGTGCTATTGGAATTGATCCTAAGCAGCTTGTTGGCTGAACTCTTGCTTTTAATACCGTAGGACAATGTGTCCGATAGATCTGTCTTGTATGGTTTATATATAGTAGATTTGTTTAAGCTTTATTTTGTCAATAAGATAAGAACCAAATAACTGTTGTTGAAATTTTGATTTTGATTCTAAACTTTTGATAGCATTTTTATCTTAATACTGTTGTTGATTTGTTAAGAGCAGCATTTTGACATGTTATTCCATGTACGTGTTAAACGTCTACTGAATTAGCTAGATTGCAGATGGCAAACTATGCGGATTTCGCTATACATCTCTATTTTGAGCCAATAACACCAAATAAAACCTTCAAAAAGATTAACCAGTTGAACTATAAACTCGAAATTTATCAGAAAAACTACTCCTTTAATGATGTATGTAAAGATTTTGTGATCAAGTCCAAAGAACAAAATAAGTTAAAACTCCTAACATATTCACATCACATGCCTCTTAGGTTCTGTTATTTCTAGGTCCATACCGGCTGATGCCTGAATCATTTGTCGTTAGCAGCTGTGGCATCGACATGCCCCCCGATACTACAATTTCTGCACCAACAAAAAAAACATACGTAAATAAGCTTACAAGGTTTCCCAAGGTATAGATCGGGCATGTTGGGTTACGGGTCAAAACAGGTCAGTCTGACCCGTTTGAGATAAAGCATAATCCAAACCGACCCATATAGAAATCAAAACCGGCACTTCTAATAAAAGGGATGAAAACTTGCCTATTCCTTCACGAACGGATAAATTTGGTCTGATAACTTCTTTAGAGTTCACCAAAAATATATCACCAATATAAAGATGGTTTGTCGGAACATATACCGAATACAGCTCTTCATCCCCTGTGTAACTCTGTTTCACATAATTGCGTATGAAAAAGTTAAAACAAATATATCAACGGTTCTACGGAAACACACACAAAAGAACACGTTACTAACCAACAAATAAAGTTTTAGAAGATGCACCTGAAGAGTGAAGGATGAAGTGATGAACCCAAATGCATATTCACCAGCACGAGGATGCTTAATAATGACAACTTCCTGAAAGGCTCGTGAGTTTTGATCTGCATCAAAGATGGCTAACTGAGTTGTGGGTCCCATTGATTATTTACGTAATTATTAAACGGGAAAAGTTACACTAACTGACCTGGAGATATGGCAGTGCTAATCTGCTTAGAGGCATCATAGATATGACGAACAAATGGCATACGTTTAATGAACCATTCACCAAGGCTTAAGACAGATGCACCCAACCATGATGACATGAAGATTCCCACCACAAATATGAATGTGACGGAAGTTACAAACCCGAGACCTGAACAAAGAAGTTATGAGTTTTAATATGCGTTTTAAAAGAGATTGCAGAAGATAGTCTTCAATTTATTTCTATAGTGTGATAATCAGATAATTAGATATTTAGATGAGTTAATGGAAAATTCTGATTATTTGAGCCTACCATTAAATTGTTTAATGAACCGCTATGAAGCCATATATTGCGAGTTGAACTAATCAGTTGTGTGTGCACGCAAAAAATAATTATGATTAATATATAAATAATCAGATCTAAAAAATCACTTAACAAGTTGCTGCAAGATTGACTAATTTGGTGAGAAAAACTTTAGGTCGCCCATCTATGAATTTAAGCAACTTGCTATGGTCAAATGACTTAAAATAAGCAAATCCCATCACCCCCATGTGCAGACTTAATCACCGGAAATTATAATAGAAAATGAAAGTACTATGCAAGATTTGTAGACTTATTGGTCGGTTGTAAAGAAGTTCATACAAAGCCAAACATATGAGCCTAGAAAGATGGTTCGTGTATGCTTACCGAATATGTTGATGCCAAGTTGAGCGTAGATAGGAGAGAAAAATCCGTCCACAAAATGTATAAACCACCATGTTGTGTAGAAAGTAATAGCTAGCGGTAACAGGATGACACTGCGAGAAGAGTCAAAACAAGCAAAGATTGATGCCAAAACATATGTTTATAGAAAATTTAAGTAAAAATGTTACATGTTTATGCTTAAAAGTTTAAGAATACTAAGCGATTATGAAGAAAATATGTGCATACCATCCTGTCATGAACTTTTTAGAAGCCCAACTCCGAAGGACTTTGGAGAAGGTCTACATGAAAATAATGACATGCAAATCATGTTAGCAACGAGTGATGACAATGCACAAACAAAGAAACATTTTTACATCTAAAAAACCTCAATAATTATTGTCTTATTCAAGTTCATAAAGGTTGAATAGTTGACAGATTCAGTCCTCATAACCAACAATCAGAGATTGAGTTAGTCATTGCGTTTTGGACGTTCTTTTGTGATACGAAATAATCAAAATCAACTATAACAAGATGTGATTCTGGTTCTGCTAAACTACTGTGTGAGTGTTTCGCATGTTCTGACTATTTTAAGATTGATACGTAAGATGAACCTTAGTTTTAATGCCGCTACTAAAACTGGTCTTGATCTACAAATAAACAACCAATCTACAACTTAAAAATTATTACTCTATCAGATAATCACTTTCAAATAAACATACAATTCGATCCTCATAAACACTCCATCCAAATCCCTAATCAAGATTCAATTTTTCGTATAAAAGACTGCAAAGAATATAACATATCGAGCCAATCACTATTAGTGAATAAGCAGGTAATTATGATCAGTTTTACTGCAGCAACTACTGGATTATCCAAATATGGTTATTTGACACCTAAATAATCACATAACCAAATCATTTTCACTATTCCCAAACACCAAAAACACAATGCCAAACACCCCATAATCATAAACATATTCAATTCAATCCTCATACCAAAAACCCATTAAACAATTCACAAATCAGCACAAGCACTATAACCCCCACGGACGGAACCTGGGTGGGTCCTTGGAGGTCACGGAACACCCATGGATTTTTGCTTTTGGTTCCGTCCCTGCTAATCTCAGAACCTTAAACGGCTAAACCCATCCAAATCACATAAAAACAATCCCCCATCTAGAACCCCAATCAATACTAATAACCCATAAAAACTAATCAAAAAACAGGTAATCATACGAGGTTTTCACTAGTTCAGTTCAGATGTAAGCGGCCTAAACAAAGTATCCTCGTGACCATTTCTGAACCCTTTCCCCAGCCACCCCCAAGATGTACCTAGTGAGGTTCTAATACGCCTGACCACTAGGCCACCACATTCACACAGATTGTAAAAACTCATTACACAAATCAGCCTTAAAACCCTCAAAATCATACAAAAACACAACCCCATCTAAAACCATTCCAAAAATCAACCCATATAATCATATAAAGATTGAAACCCTAAGGGAGTGTTTGCTTAAGCTTATTTTTGGGCTTACGAGCATATGTGTTTTCCGCTTATCTTTCATAAACTCATCTATTTCGGCTTATTTTGAAACTCACGAGCTTATATGCATCTATCATGTCATAATAAGCTTATAAAGCCTATTAAGTTTCAAAATAAGCCAAAACCATATAAGCTCATAAGCCCAAAAATACACCCCTAATTAGAAACTCATGCATTTCAATCTAATCCTCATAGAACCTAATCAAGATTCAATCTTTATACCAATTTACCAAAACCCATTACACAATTCAACCCAATTAAAAACTCCAAAACCTTAAAATCATCAAAAACACCCCATGACCCCATCTTGGGGTGTTTGTTTCGGGTTATATAGCCGGTTTATGGCTTTTTTTGTTTTGGGCTTATAATTTATAAGCTCACTTTTTGTGCTTATTTTGAAACTTTTAGGCTTATATAAGGGGGTGTTTGTTTAAGCTTATATGTGGCTTAAGAGCTTATTTGTTTTTCGGCTTATATTTCATAAGCCTCAATTTTCGGGCTTATTTTGAAACTTGTGGGCTTATATAAGTTTATTATGATATGATAAACTTATATAAGCCCATAAGTCTCAAAATAAGCAATTGAGGCTTATGAAATATAAGCCGAAATCAAATAAGCTCATAAGCCCACATATAAGCTTAAAAGTTTATTATGACCTAATAAACTTATATAAGCCAAAAAGTTTCAAAATAAGCCACAAAAAAATGAGCTTATGAAACATAAGCCCAAAACCAAATAAGTCATAAGCCGAAACAAAAACCCTGATCAACACTTCAATCAAATCACCAAATTCACCCAAAAGATTGCAACTTTATAAAAAATTAACCATAACCCATTACACAAATCAATCCATATAACCAATCCAAACATAAAAATCAAAACTTTATAAAAAAGATATATAAATAAAACCTCACGGCCAGCATGATGAGAAAATGAAGAAGAAGAGGGTTTAGGAGAAGAGAGTTGATCATCATTTGTGTTTGATATTGGAATAAGAAGCTCACGATCTCTGTTCATGCTAATGGGTAATTTTTCATCACCCATTTTTTTTTTGTAAAAAAAAAATAAAATAAAAAAAGATTCTTAGAAATTTTTGCTGGTTTTGAGTTGATGTTTTTTTAAGAAAGATGATTTGGGGAGTTTGAGGTTGCGTGTCTTGAGTTTGTGAGTTTTTTTGTTAAACCCTTTTAATAGTTTATGCTATTTTTTTATTTTTTCCCCCTAAATGTAAATTTAGTTTATGCTATTTTTAACTAGTTGTCATGTTTCAATCGTGTTCTCGACTATTTAGAAAAAATGAAATAAATAAATAAATAAATAATAATAAAAAAATTGTGTCTTCGAGTATTTTCTAAGAAGGAAAAAAAGAAAAAAAAAATACTGAATTTGGTTGATTTTAACATAAACTATTTCTTTCTTAAAATTAGTCTCTCAAAATGTTTACTTTCTATAATTTTTAATTTTCTTGAAAGTTGTATGAAATTTGTCACTAGATAAGAAGTGGTATGTGTGTGTGGTCTAGCCGTTAGATATTTTGATATTCTCACAAGAAATTTTAGATTCAAATCTCAATATGTGTATGTGGCCTTAATCGTTAAACAATATGATATTTTCACTATAAGTCCAAGATTCAAAATTTGGGGCCTAGACGTTAGACATTCTGATGTTTACACATAAAATCTAAGGTACAAATCTCATTACGTTCACATTTTGTTAGTTAATGGACTAAAGGTTAGGGAAAAAAATGAGATAATACCGGTTAAACCGTGTACATTTGAGTCAAAGACTCGTCGTCTCCAAACAATCTAAAGTGAAAACCTCATATGTTTTTGTTTGGGATAATCATTTATAAATGTATTGAACTTGCCACCTCTTATTATGTTGTGTAACGAACTTTTTTTTTTGCTAATGTGTATATTGAACTGCCTAATCCATCCTATTTTGTGGATAATTAACATTAAACCCATTTTTTTGCCTACGTGGCATGTTGACTTGCGTTGACCCCGTTAAAATAACTCCGTTACCGTTAAAATGTTCCGTTTCTCTCTCTATAACTCTACCACCCCTCATTATTTCCCTCCCAAAAAAAACGCACACCTTTCCCCCCCCCCCCCCCCCCCCCCCCCAAATACACTCTCTCACTCAAACCCTAATTTAATTTACCAGCTTCAATCAAACCCTCTTAACACCCTTTTCATTTTGTTTTTAATGTGATTCAAGGTATGATTAACTTTTGTATCTCTTAATTGTTGTTTAATTATAACATAGAATTTGCCCTAATATTCAGTTTCATATTTTGTAGAATGGTTATACCTGGACCTGATGGTATTGATTTGGACGTCTGGAATGATGGGATTTTTCTGCACGACCCTTTAAGATACGAGGATGGTGTGATTTTAAAGATGTATGTCGCCAGGCTATCGTATGAGGAGCTAAGAAGGTTGATCAAGAAATCACTTATGGCTATGCATATGTTTGGTATGTATTATAGACTTCCTGAGTGTGATTTAGATCAGGGGATTGTCAAAATAGAAAATGACCTTGATGTGATTCACATGTATGACCTTTCCAAAAAGCATGGTGGAATAGAGATGTACATTGACCATTGTGACATTGACTTGACCCAATATTTAGCAACCCCTGATCCTAGTACATTAAGTGATGGAACCTCTGCTAAAAGAACAACCCCTAGGAAAAGGTATTGCAATTCATTTACAGATGAAGAAATGATAAATTGGGCTGAAGAGGAGGTTCAAGAAGAGCATGTGGTTGATAATGGTAAGGGTATTGATAATGATAAAGGGAAAGGTGTAGAGGCGGTTACTAGTGAGAATGATAAGGATAAGGGCAAAGGGAAACAAGTATTGACAATTAGTAGTAGTGAGAGTGATGGGATTCTTTCTAGTGAATCTGATGCTTCTGATGACAGTGACTATTCTAACAAGTCATTTGATTATCTAAGTCCTGGTGAAGAAGTGCTTATTCAACTTAGAACTAGGAAAGCCAATAGAACTAAGGAAAAATCAATACCTATACCAGACATGACTGCTAATCCTAGTACATGTATTGAGAATCTTTACAATTTACTATTTTTTTCTATGACTGCACATTCACTGTTAAGGGTAAGAAAGTCTGCACATCAACTATTTTTTTCCATGGACTACTTTATTATACTGTTCTTTGACTACTTTTGCAGCATTCATATGCCAACAGCCCCTATAAAACAGACTCTATAAAGCAACTTAAGCTGCAACCCACATATTCAAGCATTTCAAACTAAAATCTACAAATTCCAACAATGGCTTCAAACAAGAAGAAAGGTTTGTCGTGTTCATATCTGCAGACACCCATGAAACAACAAACATTGACTTTTTTTTTTTTTTTTTTTTTTTTTTTTTTATTGTTTGTGCAGAGATCATTTACATCTCTAGCAGTGAAACAAGTTCTGAACATCTTCCAAGGTTATGCAGTCAATCAACCTGGTCAGACTACTTTCCCAAGGTTGAACCATCTAGTTCAGAAGATGAAATCCAATCTTATCAACACAAATTTGGTTCAAACTCAAAAACAGTTAATGCTAGTGATCTTCCAACTCCAAAACAACTAGCAAAGAAGGCTTTTGCTGAGAGGCTTAAAGTGATAGGGCTTCCCAACAAACAGAAATGTGAAGAATGGGGTATCAAACCATTTGTTCCAAAAATGGCAAAGGATGAAGCAGATGGCTCAAAGAGGAAGGGAAAAAGAACTAAGGGTTAGTTGTATTTGACTTTCTAAAGTCAAATTTTATCTATGCTACAATGCTCTTAAATAAAACTGTTGTAAGAGTGTAGAACCTATGTTATTAGACTTTATAATGTCAATTTTCATGGAAATGATATCTATGGTTACTACAATCTACAATCACTAGAAAGTAAATACTGCAACAACAACAAAGTTAACAACTGCCATTGTTTATAGCATTCAAAATTGCAAATTTTTCATTGCTTTGCAAAAGATTGACTTTATGGAGTCAAAGTCCATTACACTAGCCTACCTAACCAATTACAACTACTAAATACTAACACTACTATACATAATAAAACTAAACCAGCTTCATGCTTTCATTCCAAATACAACACAGAAGACAATCAATATCCCAATCAAGATCAGAAACAATTTGTCATACAATTGTAGCTTTGCCTTGGTGCAAGTCAATTCATCATCCAACAACTTTTTTTCCATAGTCAGAGCATGAATTTGTTCTTGCATCTCATTCCTTTGAACCACTCTCTTCCCCTTCTGATGCTCTTCCCATAGCAAATCCCTATAATAATCACTAGGTAAGTCATCATCAAAAAACTCATAATACCCACACTTAGGGCCTGCATATTTTGGACAAGCAATGAATCGTTTGCCTGGATTCTCCCTAGTCCATGACGTTTTCACTGTCATTGCAAGACCACATCCACAGAACTGTTTAACATACCTTCCTATCACTCTTGGTGTTCCAGGAGCATACTGAGCCATGAGCTTATTATGAATTTTGGGTGTATTGTGATTTTGATTGATTAGGGTGAACGAATTTTGTGTTGTGGATTTTAGGGTTCATATGATTTTTGGGGGAAATAATTTTGGGGGTGGGTTTTTTAAAAGGGAATAAGTAACCGTTTGTGGGTTTTTATTAACGTTACATAAAAGACAAAAAACATTGTCACGTGTTTCTCACCTGCCATACCCAAAAACGGGTTAACCATTAATCACCCCGTTAGTTCCACAAAATAGGATGGATTAGGCAGTTCAATATACACATTAGCAAAAAAAAAAGTTCGTTACACAACATAGTAAAAGGTGGCAAGTTCAATACATTTATAAATGATTATCCCTTTTTGTTTGGGGAATTGAAGTTGCGTGTCATGGTTTTATGAAGTTTTATGAAAAAACCTTTAATACTTGATAGTTGATGGTAAACTAGTTGTCTAAATTCAGTGTTTGGTCCTTTCGGAAAATGTTGTTCAAAATATGTCACTAGACGAAGAACTAGTATGTGTATTTGGCCTAATAGTTAGATATCATGACGTTCTCGCGAAAAATCTTAGGTTCAAGTTTTATTATATGCACATTTATAAGTTGGCAGATAAAGGATTAGGAAATGGTCATCAAGTAATCCTAATTAAACTGTGTATTAATTTGAAGACTCGCCCTTCCCAAATAATACGAACAATGAAAACCTCACATGTTTTTGTATATAGAAAAAGAAATAGACACCCCAACTATTTCACACTATTATACTAGGGGTGGAAAATTGGGTCGTGTCCGAGTTGGCGAGTTCAGGTTGACGTGATGACGAGTTAAAATATCTTAACCAATAGCTAACATGTTTATTTAATCGTTTTAAGAAGTCCAATCCTAACCTGATTACCTGAACACGTTTATTAAATGGATCAGTCGTGTTGAACTATTTATGATCAAATATGAATTTGGTGGGATATATTAAATATAACTAGACGAGTACCCGTGCATAGCAACGGGATTTTATAGCGACAGATAGTTTATTGATAAAAAAAAGTTTATAGGTTATAAACGAAAAATAATAAAAGTTTGAAGACTTAGGAATTAAACATAATGTTTTGAAACCCGGTTCGACCCGGGTGGTTTAACTGGTTGAACCGTTCCGGTCGAAAAACGGGTTTGAAGAGTCCCGGGTTAACTCGGTTTGTGTTTTAATTGGTTGTATTTAATTTGGTAGATATGTTTTTAATTGGTTGTACAATGTGAATAAATCATTGTACTTTTAAGTAATGGATAATGTTTTGAAACCCGGTTCGACCCAGGTGGTTCAACCGGTTGAACCGATCCGGTCGATAAATGGGTCGATTTAAACCGGGTCAACTTGCTAGGTTGGGTCGAAAATGGGTCAAATTAAACTGGGTCAACCCGATTTGTGTTTTAATTGGTTGTATTTAAACCGGGTCAACTTGCTAGGTTGAGTCAAAAACGGGTTAATTTAAACTGGGTCAACCCGCCGGGTTTGAAGCGTCCCGGGTCAACCCGATTTTTGTTTGAATTGGTTGTATTTAATTTGGTAGATATGCTTTAATTTGGTTGTACAATGTGAATAAATAATTGTACTTTTAAGTATTGGGGTGTTTTAATAAGAGTATTAATTACATTTCACTTTCTCTCTCATTTGACCATTGTTGAAAACTCAACATTTCACTTTTGACCATTTTTCTATTATAGATAGTATAGATAAGGTGTATATTTAAAACCTTGTTAG
Organism: Artemisia argyi; assembly: GCA_030686995.1. NCBI lineage: Eukaryota > Viridiplantae > Streptophyta > Magnoliopsida > Asterales > Asteraceae > Artemisia > Artemisia argyi. Next base: position 181,623,848 of record CM060705.1, read on the forward strand.
TGACATGATAAATATATTGACGCATACGCATATATCATTATAATTTCAAAAATCTATAATATATGTCATAAGATAAAGACACAAAATAGTTAGGTCTTGCTATAATACTAAACACATAACTTATAATATTTACTAATATTTTCCATTGTGTTTTTAAACAGCTTGAAATCGGGTTTAGAAGCTCAACATATACCTAACCTATTTATTAAACAGGTCAGTCATATCGACATATTTACGACCCGGACTTGTTTAGTCTCAAACGTAACCCATTTTTCTTTTCGTGTCGATCTCTTTAGTCAATACAATATAGCTATATGGCTCAACTCACTATAATAGTATGTAGTAAACTCAATTCCACAACATTGGTTGGTCTTTTATGTAATCTAGGTCCGGTTTTGGTTTGAGGTAAAAATCCAAACGAGTCGATATGTAACTCCTACCAAATAAATTAACACATACGTAACAGGCTCTAGTAAATGATAGCGATCAACACACATCTTTACTATCTATAAAGGAAAAATGGTCAAAGGTGAAAGTGGAAAAGTCAAGAAAGTAAAATGTGAAATGTTGAAAAATGTATATAAGGAAATATTGAAATGCATTTAATACTCTTATTAAAATACCCCATTACTTAAAAGTACAATTATTTATTCACATTGTACAACCAATTAAAAACATATCTACCAAATTAAATACAACCAATTAAAACACAAACCGGGTTGACCCGGGACGTTTCAAACACGGCGGGTTGTCCCGGTTTAATTTGACCCATTTTCGACCCAACCTAGCAAGGTGACCCAGTTTAAATCGACCCATTTTTCGACAGGAACGGTTCAACCGGTTGAACCACCCGGGTCGAACCGGGTTTCAAAACATTATCCATTACTTAAAAACGATTTATTCACATTGTACAACTAATTAAAAACATATCTGTCAAATTAAATACAACCAATTAAAACAAAACCGGGTTGACCCCGAACGCTTCAAACCCGGACGGTTTGACCCAGTTTAATTTGCTCCGTTTTCGACCCAACCTAGCAAGTTGACCCGGTTTAAATCGACTCATTTTTCGACCGGAATGGTTCAACTGGTTGAACCACCCGGGTCGAACCGGGTTTCAAAACATTATGTTAAATTTCCAAATATTCAAACTTTTATTATTTTTCGTTTATAACCTATAAACTTTTTTTATCAATAAATTATCTGTCGCTATAAAATCCCGGTGCTATGCACGGGTACTCGTCTAGTGTTTAAAAGTGAAAAATATAATTTTGCATCCTTTTTTAGGCATAATTGGTTTCCTTATAAATAAGGTAAATATTTCTGGTAAGTTTGAGAAAATGTCAAAATTCAAAATCATGTCCAAAATACAATCTTTTTATACATAATAAAAATACGTTTGTGTTTTTATAAAACAAAAAAATACAATAGAAATTCAAAGATAACTGAAGTCAAGCCTAACAAAATGTGGATTTTGGGCTTGAACTGAGCCCAATTGTCGTAGATCTCTAAGCCCATTATTCATCAAGTAGTAAAATCGTGGGTTTTCTATATTACCAAGTTATTAGTTATCTCATTCATGTTTTCATACAATAACAAGAATGCTCAATCCCGCGAAAGCAGGGTTAGAGGAGGTTATGTATGCTCGAGATTAAATCCGAGGGTAAATAGACTGCTTCCGACATGTCTTCATAGTTTCAAAAACAAGTATTTTAAGACCAAATTCGGAAAGCATACGTCAAGAAAAACAATATATGATTATTGTAAATTACCTAAATAAATACCACGTCGACACATATTATCGTCATGTCACATGTTACGTGTCGACCTTTTCTTATGTATAATGGGAAAAAGAACAAAATTCGTGTACTTCATAATCAAAAAGTGACAATCATAAGTCATGGGTTACATTTTTGTAACAACTAACAAGATGGGTACACATTAGTCTCTTATGCATAAAAACAAAACATGCCCACATACAGAGTTTTCCACAACAATGCAATGGAACTTTCATGCTTGTTAAAGGACAATGAAGTTTATGGCCCTTAAGTTATCTCATCTACAATTATATATCATTGTCACATTTTCTAGTTCAAACTTGCATCTTCCATTGACTTACTATAAATACATAGAATCTTGATATCAAATAGGTAGTAGTATATTCAAGAAAGTGCCTACAATGTTGGAAGGCAAAGCTTATGTGAAGGATACTGATATGCCATTGAAGATGCAAGTTCATGCTATGGATTGCGCGTCGCGTGCTCTTGATCTTTATGATGTTGTTGAATCCACTTCCATTGCTGCACACATCAAAAAGGTGATCTTTTTCGTTACATATCTTATTGCTTACTAAAAATGCTTATCGGCTTATCTTGTGAGTTAATATTTTTGGTTATAATAAATTAACAGGAATTTGATAGGACTTATGGTGGTGGATGGCAATGTGTAGTGGGTACAAATTTCAGTAGCTTCTTCACACATTCAAAAGGATCTTTCATCTATTTCTCGTTGGAGACTCTCAGTTTCCTTATCTTCAAAGGTGCTTCATCTTGATTTCACTAATCAAGAGTTAGAATTTTTCATATATTTTTATGTACATTTGCAGATTTACGGTTAGAAAACAACCAAAAAATAGTAGAATTGATTTTGTAACAGCCTTCATTTCACTGTAGTAGAAACCAGTATTTATTCATCATTTCATTGTACTTTTTCTAGTGAAAAATAAAACTTTACGGGTTAGTCAAATACGAAAGTAACGAATTTTGAAGTAATTTATACAGGTAACAATTTTTTTCATTAACCGAATTACAGTAACCAACTAGCAAAAGTTTAATGTAAGGTGATATGACCTCATTTTCCTGTCAAAATGTTTACATAACAGTTGACGTTGTAAAACGGCGCCTCAAAACCATTTGTCTTATGAGCAATCATATATCAAAAAGTTCTGAACTTGGATGGTTGTTTCCGGACAAACTAGTACAAGTTGTTGTAAGTTATAACATTATCGTGTCAGTTTTTTCCATTTCAACAAGCAGAAAACAATACCTCAACTACAATATATCTACTGAACTTTTATATATCTACTAGAATATCGTGCTACAAAACACTATAAAAAAATTATTTTCAGAACGTGTGTACGTGCATTATACCGTCTTCTGCACAAATCGGCCCTTGCTTACAAGTTCAATAAGCATTTCATCGATTAATCTGCTCAAAATTATCTTCTCCAAATCTAACACAGCTTCTTCAACTTCGTTTATAGTACAACCATCTTTCCAACCTGTCGTACTCCACGCTCCTCCATGTGTACTTAAATACATATCTCTTTCCAACAATTCAGGAACTATATCTGCTGCATTAGAACTGTCCTCCGATAATTTACTAAAATTTCTTAAATTTTCGATTTTTTTCACAATGTCCCTTGTCATCTGATCTTCAGAAAGGCACACTCTTGATGCGAAAATGAATCTTAGAAAAGGATTTTGACTTTGGTTTTCATGCTCTAAGAACTCGTATATGCAGTCTTGGACAAGCTCGTCATTGACCGGTTCAGAATCTTGAAAATGGCTTATGATTTTCAAGATTTTAGCTTTCTGTTCACTTAGATCAGAAACACAACTTTCTTCATGACGGTCTCTAGTTTCAGATTGATCCATGCTCAAAACAGCATCACTATCACGATTTTCAGATTCGTGTCTTACATTGTCGCTTTCTGTACATAACAGAAACCAAACCATGTAAATAAACTCGACATAGTGCAGTTTGAAACTTTATAAATTAGACGAAAAAATATATACATAGTACGATTATTTCTGTGATTACCTTTCATTGTAACTTCAAAATCTTGACTTTCTTCCTGCCTAGCCGAACCGTTGGGCAAATCTTCATTAATCTGCAGTAACACGTATCAAAATTAGACCCAAGCTTCAGTATGTAGCATCTTATTTCCGGTTTCTAGGAGTATAAAATTCAAATAACTCACAATGGTAGGTAAGGGGACTGTAACTGGATTTTGGACCTTCACGTTCTTCTTTTGGTTACTTGACTTGTTGGCAGTCAACACTGAAGACGACGTTCTCTTTGGAACAGGATTCTGGATAATTTTTCGTTGTGGCTTCTCTTGCTTTGGAGGAGTAAATTTGGAAACTGAATTTGGTGATTTTGCGTTATCTACTGGTTTCCTCTTAACGGGTGGTGCAATCTTTTGAACCTTGTCTGTTTTCTTCTCATTTTCTTGTTTCCTTTTCGGTTTTGGGACAACAGGAGCAGAAGCTTTCTGCTTATCAGAAGGTGGTTTTGGCTTCCCTCTATTCCTAACACCTTTATCTTCGACTTTCACCTTTTCTTGATGGATGTTTCTCATCGGATTTTCATAAACTTTATAACTCTGATTATCATGATCTAAACGCTGAGGTCTCATTAAAACAATCGGTGGTGTATCATCTATGACTTTATTGCTCGTTGGTTTCATTTCGCGCTTGTTGCTTCTCAAAAGTCCTTTAGACTGCATCATGTCAATGACCTCATCTAATGACATATGTTCTCGATTCATCTTCGGGAGAAAAAACTGTGGTTTCTTTGCCTTTGGTAAGTCAACATCGGAAATGGGCCTCAACTTGCTACTAACTTCCATCTGCTTTTGGGGACTAGGCGGGGGCGGTTTTGATGGAAACTCTTCTAATCCCATAAGTTTTGCAATCAAGTTTGAACCTTTTGACTTTTCCTCTGTGGCCCTCGATGAAAAAGACTCGGACGAGGTGAATTCGTGAGTCGAATACATCATTGAAGATGATCTGCTTGAGCTAGTTGAAGCTAGATCAGGAGATAACTGCAACTTCCTTTTACCTGCAGAACCAGAAAACCAATTAACCGGCGATATATATTCTTCAAATTTGCTACATGCTTCAAAGTTTTAAATTTTTTCTACAAAAAATCGAGAGGACTACTACACCTGCTAACACATCCGAGTCTCTACTTGCATAAGCATTTTCTTGATAAGACTTGTTTGGCAAAAGATTTTGTTTTGAAAGACCTTCTCTAATCACATCCCTGAGCTCTGCATAACAATCTCTAGATGACCCATTTGCTGATTTTCTTTCTTTTTCATAACCCGTATCATAATCATAAACTCTAAAACTTTCAAACCGATCCGAACCAATCCTGCTAGAAAGCTCCTCACTTGGCTTCTCCTTTTTCTTCAAACTCGTAATATACCTACTTTCTTGCAATTTCCCAAGCATCATTAAAGACTCTTGAAGATCAAGCGCGCCTTTGAGCAAATCTTTCGCAATATCCTTGGGTTGACCTCTAAAACTAGCCCCTTTCGACCACGAATCAATAGCTTCATTTAGCTTTTGAGCTCCATTTTTCACCTCAACAAGAGACATTTTCTCCTTCTCTTTCGAACTCTTTAAATGTGATGACTTATTTTCGGGTCGTTTAGAACTCATTTTTGTAGACTCACTTTTGGATATTCTTATTGTTTTTCCTTCAACTACACCTCTTGGATCTTCACAAGTGACAAATGATCTATACACAACTGATCTCAGGCTTTCTTGAGGCATATTCTATTCACACCAAAACAAACATTGATAAAGTCAGAAACTTTATTAAAAACTATCAAAATTCCCATATGGGTTACATTTGTGCTTACTATATCACCATTTCACAATCCAACAAAAACACAAACATATCAAACAAACTTAAATATATAACTAAAAGACTCATTAAACCATCAATTTGCCGCCTAAAAAGAAACAAAAACATAACTACACACATTAACAGATCTAAACATATATAAACATATGATCCAAGAAGTACAATAAGTACCTTATATTTGCTAGCAAGCTGCAGTAATCACCATTGACAAGTTAACCAAACTCAAAAACTAGCTCAAAAAGTTAAAAACATAGCTAAAAAAACAAGCCCATACACCATTAATGATCACCAAGTAACATTAAGATACTCACATGGTTTCTGTTATTTTTTTGGTGGTGTGAAAATGAAAAGATAGCAGACTAGATCCACTAACAAGAAGAACAAAAAAAAAGGGTAAGTGTATCTTGACTTTATGTAGTGAACCCACCTCTAAATATGAATAGTTTCCATCAAAAACACAAGAGATTTTAAGAAGCTAATGCAAGTGTGCATGTCTTAAATGTGTGAGTAAAGTGTTAGTGAAAACTAGTAGGAGTAAAATCTTTTCAGGTGGTCATGAATCATGTAGTTGATGGTGTTAAAAGCATGTTTGCATATGAAGCAACTTATTAGATGAAGAGTTAATGGTTTGTTTCATACATATATGGTTGTAACTTGTTATGGTGAACTAGATATTAATAGTTACTTGTACTGCGTTTATTAAAACGTAATATAGTTACAAGTACCAAAGCGCTTGTGTCTCGATGGTACTTTATTTTGTGCGAGAAGCTCTCCAACAAAATAAACGTAAGTTCAAGTTGTGATCAGGACATGTGAGATAAAGTTGTGCTGTAAATGTCATGAGATAGTTAAAATTGTCGTTCTAAATTTGAAATAAATAAATAAAACCGTAATATATGTCTCATTTATGTGGAGAGATGATATTTTTAAGCTCAACGAAGATGCATAGTTAAAAAAACGAGTAAATGTAATTTATGTGGCAAAAATACGACTTCTCGACGCATAAAATTTGTCAGCTTTATGTAAGTAACGATTTACGTAAATTTTATAAGTATACACAGTTTAAGAAAAACGAGAGAATATAAGTTATTCACGCGGTGTAAAATAAAATTATTGACTTGAATGTAAAATAGGATTTTTTGGACACACAAAATTTGTCTATTTTTTTTTTTGTCAATCTTTCTTGAAGTATGTGTCTTTTTTGACAAATGGTAAAAAATAAAAATTTACTTGCTATATATATATATATATATATATATATATATATATATATATATATATATATATATATATTCCTATCAAGATGTACAATTTTTTTTTTTTTTTTTTTTTTTTTTTTTTTTTTTTTTTCCCTAAAAAAAGTGGGAAGATGAATAGTTAAAGAAGATTAGGTATAGTGAGCAATAATTGGAGTTTAAGAAAATCTGTGATTTATGTTCTCATGGGTATAATCATCATGAATTCAGAGCCTTTTTATTGGGTATCCCAAGAAGTTATACTTTCTTGAATGAACAAAGCATTAATTATTTGTATAATCATGTTTACATGTTAGAAAATCATTACCGTTTGGCTCCTAGCATGTGATTATGAGGCCCTTCAATAATATTCAACGTACTAATTTCTTAGATAATCTAGAAGTGTGACTTGTGTTATTTGACAAACAACCATTATATTCATAATAATATAAAAATATGAGAATATTAAACTATAGTAGTATTAAATATTATTCCCTCCGTCTCAAATTTATTGTCATGAGTGAGAAATCCCAAAGTTTAATAAAAGTGGGGGCACTTTAATTTTCAGCCACTAAAATGGAATATTCCTCCACTTGATTCTCTAGTTTTTACTTAATAAGGAAAGTGGACAATTATTTTGAGACATCCTAAAATGGAAATATGGACAATAAATTTGAGACGGAGGTAGTAATAATAAATCAATTGGTCAATATTTTATAATTGTGTTTTTTTAATACTGTAGTGTCTTATGCACCTGGTTATTATTTTTTATTTGATATAAAACGCGTAACTTAGATTTAATGATTAATATATTATTCTACTAGAAAAGATAGAACAATATAAACATTAGGCATCGTTTTTATGTTTACATGCAATGTTGTTTTTATGACATTAAGATGAATTATATACTGCTATTTTCTTGTGGGATTAACTTGCAAATGAATATTTATTTATTTATTTATTTATTTATTTATTTTAAGATAGTGAGTTTTTAACATAGATGTACAAAGCATAGCAGCACTATGTTATGACTTAAAAAATATGTTTCTTTATTAAATATAGGGGCGGACCTAGAGGGTTTTCGGTGAGAACCTAATATATGTTTGCCACCTATTGTAAATTTTTGTAAAAAACACGATTTTCTTCGAAAGAACCTAGTCTTTATATTTTGTGTCACATAAATATATGTCTTATTAAGTTAGTCTTCTAATATATCCAAACTCTAAAGAAATAAGTGTCATTTTTATTTGTTTATTAGTTTTAATGAAATCATACCTAGAGTGATGAGTCCGCCATGATTAAATACTCTTTTCAATACCTTAACCATCATGGATCACATTCTTTGTAAAGATGGTAAAACAAGCTAAAAAGAAGGTAAAAAAAATGTGACACTTTAGAGGTAAATTCAACTTCACCACGTTCACTTGGTTTGTCTATTTGTCACCTCATCATAAACTATCTATGTGCCAAATTTGAATAAACATTAGTCCTTTATTAGTAGGCTTTCTGTCCAACTTTATATCTATAACCTGCATATATCATGTCGACATTTAAATCATAGTAGTAGCTATCTAGTAATCCTCAAAGTTAAATTCATGTCTCGAAGGTAAATACATATTTTAAAATTAATAAAATCACAAGAGTCTTGTTTGTCTAAATTTGGTATCTTTTTGTGGTGGAGCTTTAAATGTAATTAAATCCTCACCAATCTTTTGTTTGCCTCTTGTCTGTTGGACATCAATTTCAAAATCCTGCTTTAATTTATGACATTTGGGTCCAAAAAATTTAAATTTGAGCATCATTTCCCTACGTAATTTGGTACTACTATTATTGTTGAGGGTGTGAAACCATAGTACATGTCGAACGTGTGTCTAAATGCATTCATTGACAAAAATAGATGACTTTACAAAACTATGAGGGTGGGAAAATGACCGTCGTGGGTGGTCCGTGGCGGTGGCGGTGGAGACAGGGACGGAACCAGGGTGGGTCCCGGGACACCTATGGAATTTTGCAACGTAGTGTTAATTTTTGTAAAAATCCTCGATTTTTCCTAAATGCACCTGGTCCAATAAAATTGTGTTCCTCGTTTCGTACAATTTTTCATAAATGCACCTGGTCAAATTGTGTCCTGGTTTCGTCCCTGAGTGGAGATGATATGCGAGGTGTGAATGGTGTCAGACTGTCAGGGACGGAATGGTGTAGTTTTTGAGTTGCAATAGCTTAAATATGCCAATAGCGTGTAGCCCGATTAGTAATGCATTAGACATCTTTGCACCTAATAAGCACAAGGTCAATAGTTCAATCATTGACACCTCACAGCCATAACCTATGAGTGAGTCATATATGTCCCTCACATTATTGAAAGACAGCTGTGTGAGCCTAACTATTTGTGCCAAACATAGCGTACATATTATGTATAGAAAAACGTACTTTTATGTTTTTAATCTAAATTGTAATGACATCCATAAACTTCGTATAAACTTTGTAGTTAAAGCGTTTGGTTATTTGATATCGAGTTGTGGATCTGGTATAAAACGACATATAACATTTTATATTATTAGCTAAAAGTTGACAAACTAATTTTTATTTTTTTATGGGAATCAACCCTTGTCCATTAACAGAATATACAAGCAATCTACCCAATCAACAAGAGACAAAAAATTATTCTCTATTTTTCTCTTATAGAATACGTACAAGATGACTACAAATTCGGCTTTGTTAAATTATTTAATAATGTGAAATCAAAAATGAACTTTTGTGTCTAATAATATCAGGAAAAAGAAAAAAAGAAAAAATTTAAAAAGTCAAATCCTTTTATTTTTACTCAACATTGCGAGCCGACTAATCTCACAGCAACTACCTTATAGAATGGCAAAGAAATTCTACCAACTACTTTAGATATATCGGCAAAGAAATTCTTTTCATTATTTCATTTTTTTAGTTATGATAACTTTTATTATTTTGTTACTAATACAAGTAAAACATTAATGGTTATTTTTTTTTAAAACAGAAATTATGTATTTCCATTTTGCAGTACAATGAAACAAAAAAAATCTCTATATCTATACTATATATAAAAGAAAAACCGATATTCTTGAAAGTGAAAAATTAGAAAAACTATATGAGTCGAGTTATTCTACAAACCAAACATTCCTCACATACCAAGGGACTCATCCCCACCATCCATCTAGAAAGGAAATCAATGGTTGAGATTAAAAGGATTTTATTATTTCACCCATTTTTTATAATTTAAATATCTCTTAAACCGTTAATCGTTAAGCGAAAATAATTACACCATCACGACGGGCATTTAATTATCTTTCTATAGACGGGCACTTTGATATACTTTCAAAAAAAAAAAAAATCGTTTTTTTCACGTTTTTTTTTCTGGCCGAAAAAAAAAATCATATATGATATTGCATATCATATATGATATACATATCATATATGATATTACATATAATATCATATATAATATCATATATGATATTATATGTAAAATCATATATGATATTGCATATCATATATCATATATGATATAATATCATATATGATATGCAATATCATATATGATTTTACATATAATATCATATATGATATTACATATTATATATGATATGTAATATCATATATGATATTACATGTAATATCATATATGATTTTTTCGGCTACGAAAAAAAAACGTGAAAAAAACGGAAAAAAAAAAATTTTGTCGAAAATATATCAATTAGCCTATCTATAGAAAGATAATTAAATGCTCGTCGTAACGGTATATTTTTTTTTTCGCTTAACGATTAACGGTTTGAAAGATATTAATATTTGAAAAAAAAGGATGAAAGTGGGTTTTTTAAATTGTTGGGATTAATCTCATCCATTATATCAAATAAAGATGGAGAAAAGATGGAGGGTGGAGATTAGTCCCTTGGTATGTAAAAAAAGTTTGGTCCTCAAATGATCTTTACTCAAACTATATATGAAAACTATAAACTTTTATTATTATTTTCTTTTATAACTAATAACCCATATTATTTTCATTCGATTTAAATCGTGTTTAATCCTCAAATTTTAAACTTTTATTATTTTTCGTTTATAACCCTATATTATTTTTTATCACTATAAGTCTACAACTATCTGCTGCTATAAAATCTAATTACTATGCACGGATACTTGTTTAGTATTACAAATGAACACCAAAAGTACACCAATAAGGCAATAATGCTCATGTACAAATATCAATTTGAATAGACGAGTACTTAAAGTTTCTAGCTAACTTCAAATCTAAGCAATAATCCGTAACATCTAACTCGACAATGAGTTTATGCTAAAGGGAACACGGCCAACTTAATCAATACCATATTTGAATTGAAATCAATACTTGTATTTCTTAACTAGACAACGTTTAAATGGAATTGAAGAACCAACTGCATATACGAGTAATTTAGCATCAAGGGCTAGGAGCATCGACAAGAGGTTTCAAAGTCGGTTTTCATAAGTTATACTCACTACGTCTCAAATTGATAGTCGTCAAATTTGATGATACGTTTTGGCGATGTTACCTATCAAATAGAAGGCCCGCTAGATGATCAAAATTTCCATGTTTGTTTTTTTTTTAATGTTTCAATTTAATTGCCTATTAATAAAAATATATACGAAAGTTTGATCAAGTTTAATATATTACCTTTAAGTAAAACTCTTACGAGTATTACACATTTTAAAGTATATATTAATTAATTAGTTAAATGTAAAACGTTAATTTTATAAAAAAGTAATAAAAAGAGAAAAAGTGTTACACACTGTTTATTTTTTATTATGAAACAAATAATTATTTTGAGGACGGACCGAGTAACTTTTAGAATCCTGGCATTGCCTTGTGATCTAGATGCGGACCAACTAGTGATAGACTAGTTACATGTGTATTGCATGGTGGTATAAATAGTTTGGAGATAACCAAAAATGACTAGAATATAATTTATTCTCTTAAATAAAAAAGATCAAACATAAATTTATTTTGCAGACTAATTTGATTCAAATGATGGATACGACTTAACCTATGTATACTTTGTGTTTGAACAAACGTGTGAGTCGTCATTGATCCGTAAGTAAGTGGACGACATTTTCATAACCAAGAGACACATGACGTGTATTTTTCAACACAAAATTAAGCATAAGTTTAATTATATTGATTAAGGGAAAATAATCTCTGCTGCAAATAACAAGGAGTCTTCACTGCTGCATAAATCAGGGACAAATCAAGGACTACTTGTGTACAATCATAAAAGTTAGAAGACTGTAAAATGAACAATCAAGTACCATTTTCAATGTTTGCAGCAAATAACTCCCTGCAAGATGTTATCCCCATTGATCAATTCTAAACTAGTTTTATTACTATATATATAATAATTGACCAAAGTTTACTATTCATAAACTAAATAGGTAATTTGTCAATATATAATTGGAAAATAATTAAAAGAACTAAATATATGACTACCTTTATGCCTAAATTTGTGTGGCAAACTCAAGTGGGAGGAAACATAATTCACAAGAACATTCTTTAGTCTTTGTAAGAGGTGTTCCAGATGTCGGCCCCAGTGGGAGCCTACATGATGGGAGTCAACATTTTTTTTTTTTTTTTTTTCAAAAACTGTCATTTTTTATATGTGCAACACCTGATAAATTTTTATATTACTTTCAGTTTTTAGTATAAATTTAGTTAGCCCAACAATTAGGTCCGTCCCTACTCTTGACTGCAACCAATATTATAATGTCACGCAAGTTTAGGCATATATTTATAGATGCATGGTATGTGAAATTAGTGTTTTAGCGGTAAAGCACTTGTAATTTAAAAGGATCTTTTGATTTTGGTTTGTATCTTTTGTCATTTATTTATAAAGTTATAATTTAGCCTCTAAACATCTACAAGTTATACTTTTTGTTTGTAGTATCTTTAATTCCAAAGTTACACACTTACTATTATTTAGACTTTTAGCTTTAAGTAGTATATTTTAAATATTTTTAGCTACTCACTATTTATTGATGTTATTAGTATGTGCAAATGGTTTATGGTTATTGATCAATTGCTTACTCTTTTTTCTTTCACAAGTATAGTTGTTAATCCATAGTGAATATAGAGATATGTAAAGTTCATTATAAATACTACTACTTTTAAAATATTTATTCATGGAGTGCTAAAAAAATATAAGTCATATTATCGTTATAATGATTTTAAGTTTAAAGTCCTTATCAAAAAGCTATCAAGCAAAGAAACTTATATCACAGATAACCATAATTTTTGTGCCAGATAAAAATATAAACACCCGCAGCAAAGCGCGATTTTGACAGCCCTCGTTAATACATATGAATCAAACATGACATGACAATAAAATATATACACTCGTTTCATTGTCTCGTTTAATATGCTTGTTGCTTGTTAGTTTCGTTCCTTTCTCTCATACTCATACTTATGTACAACATTGATCTCATGAAAACTACTATAGTTTCGAAAATTTATCGATTACTCTTTCGATATCCATATATCTTTATGATGCTTGGTTTATAATTAGTAATATGTACAACATTGTACTATTATTTTACCCAAATAATTTCAAATTTCAAAACCAATACAGAAAAGTTATTTTCACATTCTAAGTTAAGTAATATGGCATGGGCCATGCATAAGCCAGTAATTATTTTATGTGTAGTTGGGTTAGATGAATATAAATGAAAATACTATTGTGGGCCCCATTTGGGCCATTAAAAAATGGAATATGTATGAATTTGATACTCTACCTTTTAATAACGGCCCCTACTCACCGACGCTAAATCTATGTTTTGATTCGTTGCTTGGCCCCACACGCAGTTGTTTCACCAAAACCATTTAACAAAATGAAAATAACAAATTGTGTTATTTATATTCCATAAGTAGAGTATATTTTTAGTATTTTAGAACCATATTCGAGCATATATACGTTGAACTTTTATACTATTGAGAACCAAACTCTTGTACATGACGCGGAAATGATAAGTCTTTGAATCAGATGTAGACAGTTTATCTGACAGCATTTGAGAGGTTTTAAAAATCGGAATCCTACTCATTGGAACGGAACTTAAACATTGTTGGTGGAAATGACAACTTAAAAATTATTTATTTTCAAGAGGTCGATATACACTACGTTGAAAATTTTTGTATTAAAAATGACTAAAACCATATATAAAAGGGTAAAATTTAACGTAGTGTCAAAAAAAATTTAGGGGCCACCACAACCCCTTTGGTCCCATATAATTTCCATCTCTGCCTACTCATGTTCGTTTTTGTTTTCTCAAAATCGAAATCGTAAAATCGGATCAGAACCCCAAGATCCTACTATATTGTCTTTTTCTTAATAGTGTTAATAGTCTTTATAACATTAATCACATCTACAAAATTATTATATATTATAAAAACAAAAAAGTACATGAATGTTTTATGAAATTATTGTTGTGAATTTCGATTATGGAATATTTAAGAATATTAACATGTTACTTTTTAAAATCTATAAAACATAAACGATAACTTTGTAGTTTTTTAGTTTGCGTTTCGAGAAAATTAAGATTAGATCGTATTAGATCTTAAGATCCTATGATTAAGATTAAGATCTTATAAGATCTAAAGTTTGCTATGATTATACGTAAGATCCGGATCATTTTTTGATTTGTAATATCGTAAAAACGTAATATCCTAATATTAAAATCGAGATGTTAATAACCAATACATGTGAAATTTTTTTTGCGATGTAGGGGGTATATAGTTTTCGTGTAGAAAAATTTCGGTATATTCCGTTTCGACCCCCCAAAATTTCGGTATTACCCGAAAAATAGCTTTAGGAAAAAAAAAAAAAAAAAAAAAAAAAAAAATTAGATCCCGACCCCCACTGAAAAACTTCTAGCTTCGCCACTGTTCTTACCAAGAGAATTTCAAACTTAATCAATAGGTCACCTTGGTGGTTACATAATCCGAAAGTAACTAACGATTGAGTGACATTTTCTTAGAATCGCGACTTATGTGTTGCTTTCCCAAAGATTAGGTGGTTTAAAGTGTAAAGGTCTATTTAGTTTCAACTAAGCTTTAACGACTTGATTCAAATCATACTTTTTCACGACAGAAAAAAGGCAAAGGGACAATAATTCATTGGGCAATTACACCCCTTTTTATCACCATGAAATGTTTTTTTAATTTACAAAAAGTAAATTACACGTTATGCTTTAAATTATTTGAGTGTCTACAGTCTTACTTCGATAATTTATTAAAACAAAATAAAATATAATCCAACCTGGTCCTATTCTTCAAGATTTGTTGACTCAACAACTTTTTGTATTAAACTTAAAAGGGTCCTTTTCTTTTTCAGTGCGCTTTCAGAAACAGCTTTTAATGTGTACCAAATAAGCTAAAACCCAAACATCCCATAAATGTTGGGACGTATGAGTTTCAAGCCACAACGATGTCGCAAAAACGTTTAACCATTTGGCAACCCGAACTAGCCCATGCCCGACCGTCTAGTCCCATCATGTGAGCAGGAGCGGTTCTAGCCGGAAATCCAAGGTGGGTTTCTTGATTTGGTCAAGTTGAAAAATGCAATGGTTCAACCAACCAACTGGTCAATTTTTCGGGTCGGATAGGGTCCAATTTAACAAGATGCGATAATTAAAAAAAAAAAAAAAAAAACTTAATCTAAATAATCTGACAATCAAACAATACTAGTAATAAAGTATTACAATTAGATAACATACTTTATACCCATTAGTTAGTCATAAAAACTTAAAATAACAAATAAACTAAAAAATAAATAACTTACAATTGAATAGTTGGATAAATTATGTGAGTCAACTATCCTATCTGAGTATCCGTCATCAGTGGCGAAGCTTGGATTTTGTAAGTGGAGGGTCGGGATCTAATTTTTTTTTTTTTTCCTAAGGCTATATTTCAGGTATACCGAAATTTTTGGGGGGTCGAAACCGAATATACCGAAATTTTTCTACACAAAAATTATATACCCCCTACATCGCAAAAAAAATTTCGGGGGGTCGGGCGCCCCCCGGCCCCTATGAAGCTTCGCCCCTGTCCGTCATCCGTTAATGGATTTATTATAAATTTTTTATTATTTTATTTTTTTGTTTAAGCCAATAATTATAAATGGGCTAATCTTATTGGGCTATTTGGGTTTAGACTAAGAATATTTTATACTAAAAGTAAAGTATTTTTCTAAAAAAATTTCTATATAGCTTCTAAAAAATTTCGTTGTCCAAAGTGATTCCCGGGCACAGCCTGGCAATGCATAGATCCGCCTCTGCGTGTGAGAGGTACATCTGATTCATTTAACGGCCGCTCATGATGACCTGACCAACTGATCCATCCCACGTAAAAGTTTTTTTAATAAGTTTTAGGGTGACTGAACCCGGAACACTTATAAGTTCCTACTAGACAAAATTAACTTTAGAACATTAGTTGCGAAAATTTGTCACTCTTATATCACATCTTTAAAACGAATACGTCGTTATTCACTTCATTTTGATGATCTCATAAACGATGTAGCATGTTGTACACATACTAATCAACTTTCTCAAAACTAAAAATAATTTGTACTCTTTTCGTCGCAATTTGATTAAAATATCAACGGTACCTAATCCCGTCTTTCATAAGTTATGTAAGACGTGAGATGTAAATAGCCTTACCCCTACCCAAAGGTAGAGAGACCTCTTCTAGAGGACTTCCGGCATTTTTGCAAAGAGTAGGGATCGAACTTTCGCCTAAATCTCCAAAAGAGAGGAGTTTTTTCAACTGATCCAACGATCCTTATTTCACCTCAATTTGATTGTCTTAAACAAATTTGTAAATTTCATTACTAACGTCTCATAACTCTCTTATAGCCAACTTAAACCCCTTAAATTTCAGAATTGACCTCTTTAACCCCTCTTTAATGTCAAACTTTGTCCACCATTTAGAAAAAAACATGCACCCCACGTTCTTCTTAAGCTCAAAAACACCAACAACAATGTATACAAAACACAAGATTAAAAATTCAAACAACAAATATACACAAAAACCAATCAAACTAATCTCTTAGGAATTACCCAAATCAAATTCTTTTTAACCTCACAATTAGGTGTAAGAAAATTGAGCTTTACTCACATTTCCTATTTATTTTCATGGTCATTTTTTTAACAATTTTTTCTCATTCCATGGGTTCTTGTAAATCTTTCTTGCAAATGCAGAAACCATAAGAATCAATCAGCAACATTTTAGAAAGTTGTCAAGAGGAAACAAACATGACGTCGACGGATGAACAAGAAACTATCGTAAATGGCAATGATCCTGTTTCTCTCATTAAGAGAAAGCGCGCTGGTAAGTTTTTTGGTAATTTTCATGTTTGCATCCGCAAATGTTTAGGACGAATACATATATTTGTTGCTTGTGTAGAGTTGGAGCAAATGAAAGAAAGGTTCGCTAAGCTTCTTTTAGGAGAAGATATGTCTGGTGGCGGGAAAGGTGTTTCATCTGCTTTGGCTTTGTCAAATGCCATTACAAATCTTGCCGGTAATCTTAATCTTAATGCCAATCTTGTTTATGTAATACGTTTGTTAATATGATGGTGTTTGATTGTTCTTTTTGGTGTTTTTGGAAATATGCAGCTTCTGCATTCGGGGAGCAACATAAACTTGCTCCAATGGCGGAAGATAGGAAAAAAAGATGGAGAAGAGAAGTTGGCTGGCTTTTATCCGTGACCGATTACATTGTTGAATTTGTGCCCTCTCAACAAACATCAAAAGACGGATCAAATATGGAGGTATTATGCATATATGAAACCTATTAAAACTCATATCCACACACCCTCTTAATTTCTCTTTAAATCTCAATGCTAATTTTGACTGATGTTCTTGTAGGTTATGAAGACAAAACAAAGAGGCGACCTACGGATGAACATTCCTGCTTTAAAGAAGCTAGACGCGATGCTCATTGTAATAACTCAATTCCCTGCTCCTTTTTAATAATTTTTTGCCTACTTTTGTATAAAACGAGATGATCATATGAATATATGATCCAGGGTTGTCTAGACAATTTCAGGAATCAGAATCAGTTCTGGTATGTGTCTAAGGATGCAGATGAATCAGAAAAAGGTGTTCAAAGAAGCGACAAATGGTGGCTACCAACGGTTAAAGTTCCTCCAGTAGGACTATCCGAAGAGTCAAGAAAATGGATGCAATATCAAAAAGATTGCGTCAATCAAGTTCTTAAAGCCTCCATGGCTATCAATGCGGAGATCCTTGCAGAGATGGAAATCCCTGAGAACTATATCGAAAATCTTCCTAAGGTACATTAACCCCATCTTTACAGGCGGCCTGGTTCTATCCCGACTGACCGTTTTCAACACTCATAAACGTTACCCATTCTGACATATTATCCAACCTATGTGTTTTGCGACATCTGCTTATGGCCTTATGGGAATATACATCAGAAAGCCTAACTGCTCTAATTTGCTAAACATGACAGAATGGTAGAGAGAGCCTTGGAGACGCAATCTATAAGAATATTACAGTGGAGTTTTTTGACCCAGGGCAGTTTCTGTCAACCATGGATCTCTCATCAGATATAAATGTTCTCGATCTTAAGAACAAAATTGAAGCCTCTATTGTTATATGGAAGAGAAAGATGCATCAAAAGGACTCGAAATCCTCTTGGAGCTCGTCTATAAGTTTGGAGAAAAGAGAGCTCTTTGAAGAAAGAGCGGAAACCATTTTACTCCTCTTAAAACAGCAATTTCCGGGACTTCCTCAATCATCACTAGAAATTAGCAAAATAGCGTCCAATAAAGTATGAAACTTTTCTATGTAACTTTTAATTTTTCTTCACTTTTTCTTGTTCAATTTCTAATCATGGGTCAATCTAGGTTCTACCTTATCTTAAACGGGTCAAACAAAAAACCCAAAAAAAAAAAAAAAAAACAAAACAAAGACTTCATGAAACGGCTTCTGAAATCAAAATTTAAATACATTAACAATTACTTATTTTTTTGTAAACTTGACTAAAAAGATAAGAAATTTTTGGTTAACCAAACCCAATTTGGCCTGTTTTGACCAGAGCCAATAGGATCTGCACATACTGCGAGTTTAACCTCTAACTAAAAGGGTACATTTATTATCTATTCTCTGACCTCCGTAGGATGTTGGTCACGCTGTCTTGGAAAGCTATTCACGGGTGTTGGAGAGTTTAGCAAGTGCAGTGATGAACCGCATTGAGGATGTACTGTATGCAGACAAAGTGGCACAAGACCCATCATTGCTAGCAAAAAAGAGGACAATGTCATCACGAGTACCGTTGGAAGAATCTAATAGTCAAAAAATATCAGGTCACACACCAGGTCAAACTCCTACAGGGTCACCTTCATCGATGACATTATCAGATTTTATGGGGTGGAGTGTCGAGCAAGAAACAAGTTCTAGTCCTAAATCAGAAGATACCGAAAAGTATACAAGCAAATCAGCCAAGATTTTAGCAAGAACGAAAAACTCGTACATGGAAAAGTTAGAAGCTTACAAATTAAGAAGCCCGACAACCCGTCATTAATTGAGATCAAAACTAGAATTAGTAAGATTATGTAAATATAGTCCTACTCTTCCTAACAGATCTTGTATATGATTTTTCTAATATGATTTACTATATTTTGAGTAGCGAATACTGAATAGTAATTGTGATGTGATGGTTCTTTTGTTACGACAATAGAATTAAAGACAACCAAGAGAACTCATTTATATAATGCGAAATAACTTCCACATTAAGCAGTAAACATGCCGGTTTACAGATAATCCGAGAAGACATTTATTTGAGCTTAAAACAAAATATGGTGCCAAACACAAAAGATGATTGACGGCAGTTGATTTATGACATACGGGGTGACAACACAACCTAGATAACTCATCTATATTCTTGACATACGAGTAACAGCAGCATGCATAGCTTCCGCAAGATGAGGGATGGTTCTTGTACTGAGACCAGCCATGCTTATCCTCCTGCATAAACGGTAAAATGAACAAATTATAATTTTTGAATAAACAAAATAGCAATACCCTGATATTTTGGTTTAGACAGATATTTTTATTTGATAAATGCTTACCCATCAGAAGTCATGTAGACGTGATATTCTTTAGTCATGAAAGCAACTTGTTCAGCATTTAGGCCTGTGAACGTGAACATCCCGATTTGCTTTATAATATGAGTCCAGTCACCAGGTGTTCCTGTCACATGTGAAACCGATCACAAGATTAGCATACACAACACAATAAAGTACACTTTTTATTAAAAATATACCAGCATAGTAGTATTACGGTATTACCTTTTGCTATCAAGGCCTCTAATAGTTGCTTGCGCATGCTGATAATCCGATCAGCCATTGCTTTCAGCTCAATTGTCCACTCATTGTACAGATTACTATACAAAAAGACGTTTTATTATTAAATAATGTACCATCTTATAAAAAGTTCAGAAATTAATACCCAGTTAAGATAGCTTATTTTTGCCTATCTTAAGAATCAAGGATACCTGTCTTTGAGTATAGTTGCAACAATAGATGCACCATGAAGAGGTGGGTTGGAATACATTGGCCTGATAACGAGTTTAAGTTGGCTTTCTACTCTGCTTGCAACATCTGCTGATTTGCAAACCTGTTATCAGCAAAATCAGTTACATTGGTCAAAATAGTCAGATTTAAAGAAACAGATAAAAGGTTATCAAAACTTGATTATTTAGATAGCACTAATTAGTTTAGAAAGAAATAAATTATGCTTACAATGCTAAGGGCTCCAACACGTTCAGCATAAAGTCCCATGTTTTTAGCATAACTCTGAGCTGCAAAGCATTCACCACCATCAGCTACGAACATGCGAACAGCTTGTGCATCTGCATCAAGGCTGCCACTAGCAAAACCCTGGAACACGAAGATATAAAATAAAGATTTTTCTTACTGCTTCACAACTATAGATAAACGAAATAGTGAAAAAGAACTCGAGATTCAGAACTTTTATGTACCTGATACGCACTGTCAAAAAATGGCAACAATGCTTTCGATCTCATTAACTTCCTGATCTCCTCCCACTGTTCAACAGTTGGATCGACCCCAGTTGGGTTGTGAGCACATGCGTGAAGAAGTACTATTGCTCCTGATGGGGCATTACCCAAATCCTCCAAAAGGCCTATTTGTACATTCACATATGCCATCAATTTAATATATCATCTAACCAAAAAAAAACAAGAGCATGTATACATATGTCATAACAATCGCTAATGTTATTTATATACCTTGGAAGTCAAGCCCACGAGTGGAGGGATCATAGTAGCGGTATGTCTTCACTGACAATCCTGCCAAGGTAAAGATCTTTGGATGGTTTCCCCATGTTGGAGATGGAATGTATACCGTTTTCTGAAAAGCAAAGTCCAAAAATGAGCTTTACCTTGGCAGTGAATGAAAGATAAAGGATTAGGTTTGCTTACTTCATGATAGTGCCTTGCGAGAAACTCTCCACCGACCCTAAGTGAACCAGTACCAGACAAGCATTGCACAGTAGCGACTCGATTCTCTTGAATAGCAGGGCTATTTTTCACCAAGAAAATATCAATTAGGTCATTAGTTATTAAATAAACATGGTAAATATGTGTTATAATTAATTTGGGGCATAATGTTTTAGTAAATTGTTACCTATCAGCGCCAAAAATGAGCTTTGCGCTACCTTTGTTGAAATCTGCAAGTCCAACAATGGGAAGATACTCCTTAACCCGAGCCCTAGTTAACACAAAAGTTTAAAACTTTACCATCGAGTAACAACAAAACTAGTATGAAACTTGAGTTATGAATATAAGTTACTTACGGGTCATTAACAAGCTTTTGTTCTGCCTGCCTTACAACATTGAGAACAAGTGGTTTTCCTTCCTATTAATAGCAACAACAAATGGAATTTATAATGAGTTAATTTTGATAATCCATAATTATATTTAATCAAGTAAAGACTAAGATTAATTACCTCAGTTCGATAAGCACCGACACCCAAATTCAACTTTAACGGGTGCGAATCTTTGTTATAAGCAACAGTAACCTATGTTTTGTTTCATCATAACAAAGACAAAAACATAAGTATTTACACAAGAAAACAAAAAACAGACCTCTATCATCAAATCAACTTCATGAATAATTACAAATGTACAATATAAAACCTCTCAAAACCCAAATCCTCGATATTATTTTAATGGATTTATGAATGTAATAATCATGTATTTGGTTTAGTATCGTCATATTCACAAGATTATAAACCCTTAAACCAGGTTAGTGAAAAAGTTACACCTTGATCACTAAAATACATCAAACTAATGACATGGATATTATGCAAAAACCTTATCAACCAAATTACCAAAATACCCAATCACAAGACAATAGAAGTACAATATTTCGCTTTCGCATACTATCATCATTACACAGGACAGAAAAACCCAAAACTGGATTTGTGTCAAGATGTCAACTTGATCACTAAAGATACATTATTTAGGCTTATTGTTTAAGCTTACTTTTTGGACTTATGAGCTTATTGAACTTTTTTGAAAAGCAAATAAGCTGAACTTTTTGGGCTTATGAGGTTATTAACACGTATAAGCCATAAATTCAAGTTTAAGTTTATAAGACCAAAAAATTGAGCTTATTAGCTACTAAAAAGTACAATAAGCTCGTAAGTCCAAAAAATAAGCTTAAACAAACACCTCCTTAATATACAAGTTGCATAGACGCTTATAATTGATATAAACCATTAGGTTCATCCATGGACGGAAATATTGACAAAGTGCACTTATAAAAAAGATATAGTACAAAACTAGAAACACAATTTTTGTTTCTAGTTTTCACCAAAAATCAATACTACGTCGCAAAACTTCATGAGTGTCCCAGGACCACCTGGACCACTCCGGTTCCGGGTTCATTAGATTATACCAACCGCCCCTCTCCCGGTCCCGGGACCACTCCCCCCCCCCCCCCCCCCCCCCCAACCCCCCACAAAAAAAAAAAAAAAAAAAAAAAAAAAAAAAAAAAAAAAAAAAAAAAAAACTGGGCTTATCTCTAAATCTAAAGATGGATCAGTAAAAGTACATCAAATCAGTTTCATATATGATCATAGTACAAAACCCTTAAATAAAAAACTAACTAACCATCATGATCATAACTTCAAAAACCCAAAACTATGATCATATAAACATGATCCAATATCCTAAATACACTTTCATCAATAACAAAAACATGCATATACCTAAATATATCAAATATCAACTCATAAAAAAGTTACAAAAACAAAGATGGTTAAAAAGTATACCCCCAAAATAGGATCTTCAGGAGCTTTGGCAATAGCAGAAAAGATTGAATCAGACATTTTTGAAAAAAGGGTTTGTGTAATGAAATTGTGGGTTAGAATTGTTTTTGTGTAAAGATGTGATCTTTATATATATATTGTGGGCGCATATGGTTTTTTTTTTTTAGTAGACTTTGGGCACAAGATACTGTAAAAGTGTCGCTAAAAAGGTACGGTTTTTACGACATTTGTTTTGGTAATAGTTGCGTATTTTTAAAGATTTCTTTTTAACGTTTTTGGTTATGTGGATTTTATGTCATTAGTCAAATGGTTTAAATATTTTTGCTATTTTAAAAGTTCTTTTAAAAGTGTTTTTGCATTACAATCAAAGCTTTTGAAAAGTTTTTCTAAGACTCGGTAAAGTTCAAGTTTTTCCTTCAAGCTTTAGTTATTCAATGTCTTATACATTAAATGCATCAAGTCTTTAAGACTTGATGCATTATAGATGCTCTAAGTAATTGAAGTTGCTATAATTTTAGTTTACACTTGGTTCTTGAGTGTAAAACGAAAAGAAGAGAAATTACGAGAGTAAACAAAAAGAAAATAAGAAAAGAGGAAAAAAGAGATTGTTTAAGTTTGTGTTTTCAATTTAGAGAGAAAAAAAGCAAGATAAAACCAAATTATGTTTAAAAATAATATTCTCTTTAAATCATCTTAATTTAGAAAGAATATTAGTAAGAGAAATTTGATATAATTTACTTTTTTTTTTTTTTTTTTTTTTTTTTTTTTTTTAAATCTTCTCATTTAAAAAAATAAAAATAAAAAAATTGAGAACATGGTATTTTTAGTGCTTTTCTTCACTTCTTTTTTCCTCTATATAAAAAAAACTCGAGAACAAAAACTCAA
Source organism: Artemisia argyi (assembly GCA_030686995.1). Taxonomy (NCBI): domain Eukaryota; kingdom Viridiplantae; phylum Streptophyta; class Magnoliopsida; order Asterales; family Asteraceae; genus Artemisia; species Artemisia argyi. The sequence continues at coordinate 181,647,994 of CM060705.1, forward strand.
ATACCATTAAATTAATTGTTGCATTATTGATAAATTTGTCAAGAATAGAATATGTACCAGCATCTCTAGCACCCAAACTATCATATGAGTTAACATGGTTTTACTTTGCTTAACTAATGACCACTTGAATGAGATAAATTAACAGATTGTATCAACAATAAACGAAACGGGTAAACGGATAAAGTTTTTCTTGTTCATGTTATCTAGGAGGACAAGCGTTTTTGACTCAGATGTACGCATCCTCATCAGATTAATCCCGAGATAGTTTCTGACCCTTCCCTGATCACCCTAAATATACACATCTAGCAAGATTTGAACCATTAACCTCTTATGACGGGGGTGCCTCCACCGCGTATGGTGATACTACTTTTGGTGTTGTAGTGTAAACCACCTAAAGAAAAGCACATTTTGTGTGTGTGTTGTGAGTGTGTGTAAGGTATGTTTGTATTAAGTGAGATATTTTTATGTGTTTCGTTAGGTGATAACCACTACGTCTCTAAAGATGGTGATAAGATGGTATATATGTTGAAAAATTGATGTAACGCTCAAGCTGAGGTGGTGATTGGGTGCGAGTGCGGGTAACCATTACAAGATAAGTATTGACTAAATGCTTTATGTATCGGGTATTATTCAATGTTTGCCTTTAAATGTCAATAGCGACCATGAAAAAGATCAAAGGTCAGAAGTTTTAAAATGATGTAGACGTCTTGAAGAGAAAGCAAGGGTCGATTAATGCCACATTGAAATAAATATTTTGAAAACAAGTTATAGAATTTGACCCAAAAATTATTTTTTATTGTAGACCTCAAAGAGGAGCCAAAATAAAATTTTCAGCGTGTCAACAATGTGTCACTTTTCACATTTGCAAACTAGCTTCAGGCATTGGATCAGGCCCAACCATTTACCTGATAAAGTATTATGAGCAATATGCACCTTTTGGTCTTAACCCACTTATGCTCTTTATATAGGCCATGCGAACTGGTCACATAATTACCGTCAAAATCGCCTAATAATAAGTCACCTAATATCCTCACATAAAGTACAAGTATAATGTTTACTGGAAACACATCTGACAGTCAGTGGCGAAGCCAGAAAATTTTGAGTGGGGTCGGGATCTAATTTTTTTTTTTCCTAACGCTATTTTTCGGGTAATATGTTCGGGTCGATGATTCAATTCGGGTCGGGTCAAAAATTAAATACTATTATTATATAAAAAAAAGTTTCAATCACTAAAAAACTAAACATTTGTCCAAGACAACTAAACATTAAAAAGGAGACAAACGGTTGGTACCTGGTCGATTCATTGAAGAAATTAGAGTTCAGTCTTTCGACCTTTAACATAGAAAACAATAAGCCTTGTGTGTTGTTGGAGAATACTCTAACCAATTAGGGAACATACCAAACCAAGCAAATTTAAATCGACGAAGATTATTCTTTGGACCTCTAGGCTTATACTCTTCAAGCTTAGGTTGATACACTCCTAATTTCTACAATTTTACTAAATCCCTAAATAAAAGACAAGTAGATAATAGATTTAAAGACAACAAACCTGACCAGAAGGGCCGCTGAGGTGGTGGTCGGCCGTCGGCGGTGGTCAGTGGTGGCAGGCGAGACTGCAGGAGTGAGGAGCCAGGAGACAGGAAGGAGGGACTGTGGGAGGAGATGAGGGTCGATTGGGGGAGGGTTTGTAAGTTTGTTCCGGTTTTTTTCTTTTTCTATTTTTTTTTATTTATTATTTTTTTTAATGGGATAAGTAAATAAGTAATGGATTTTAGTTTGGGATTTGGTTTATTAATGGATTTTAGTTTGGGTAGATGGGCTTATATAAAATGTAATGGATCAAAATTTTATTGCTAGATGTATACAAAAAATTTCACAATTAAAATGGGGGGTCGAAACCGAATATACCGAAATTTTTCTACACGAAAACTATATACCCCTACATCGCAAAAAAAATTTCGGGGGGTCGGGCGCCCCTCCCCGCCCCTACATAGCTGCGCATCTGCTGAGAGTTTACAAACAAGATATATCAGTTAAACCACGTTGATATTTAAGTCAGTAACTTTTTTTAAGTTTTAGAATAGCAGTGTACTTTCTATAAGTGTCCCGTTCTGGTACTTGTACTTTTTTTTTTTTTTTTTTTTTTTTTTTTTTTGTGTAATATAATTTACCGGGGTGTCGTCCCTTTTACCCAAAAAAAAGAATAGCAATGTATTTTCGATAAGTGTTCTAATTTGGTACGTGGATAACGTACCAAATTAGAACACTTATGGAAAGTATGACATACCAAATTGGAACACTTATGGAAAATACATTGCTATTCTACAACTTAAAAAAAGTACACGTACTAGAACGGGACACTTATAGAAAGTACACTACTATTCTAAAACTTAAAAAAAGTACACGTACTAGAACGAGACACTTGGAAAAGTACATTGCTATTCTACAACCAAATCGCTAACCTGAATAGTGAAAAGCTCTAACAGGCTCAGCCGCTCACATAACCATATATATACTCCGTATATCTTTTCTAAGCCAAATATATATTCACGCATTCATTATACGTCTTTGTATATATTTGATTGCTATAAGCATTGATGCATTTTTGCTTTAAGTGATTGAGATAGTAACTAGTTAGTTCTTTAGCAAGTTAGCATTACGCCATAATGTACAATCCTAGAATTCAATATTAACCTAAGTATGGGTGACTGGGTGTGCATTGATCTTCGATTATTTGACATAAGCAAAACCCTCGATCATAAAGCTTCACTTTGATAAGTGTAGTACATCCAAAGCAAATTGGGAAAACAAAAAACTAATACTACGTACTCCGTAATTTTTTAAAGCAAATTAACCATTTTAGTGTTTGCATAAAAATGTTTATCTACTTTACTCTACAAACAAGGGTGGTACTTTGTCATAAGAGTGTTCAGTAAAGACCAATACAATACCAACGCACACAGCTTCAAAAGTAAAATTTGAAAGTAAAAGTAAAACACTTAAAGAACCACTAGATAAAGATGTGTAACAAGCACATTTCCAATGCTGTTGAAGGCTATATGCATCACCCAAATAACCGCTAGATAAAGAGGTACAACTAGTACATTCAATGGTGTAGAATCCAATGGTTATTAAAGCCGATCATCGGCTCAAGATTGACTATAAGATAATTGGTAATGGTGACCGCACGCGACCGGCATCACCATAAAAAACATATCATACAAAAATCAATTATAAAATCTACCCAAACGCACAAACCATTTAGTCGACTTCCCGACCGAATGTTCAATTTCTACAAAGAGGGACGCCCTTTGTTGATTTGCTTGTAGGGGAGGGGGACGCGTTCTAGGTGGCAACTGGCCACAAGGTCAACCACCCATTACGACTAGTTTAAGACGAGGCGTAGTAAGGTCTAGAGACCACGCTTGACAGGTAATAACGACGCGTGAACACCACTAGGTGGCTTAGGAGGACGTACGAAGATTCAAAAAATGAGTGGTTTGGTAGTGTAGACCACCGACATCACTGAAACCTTTTTATTTTGTTTATTTTTGTGTTAGAGTATTGTGAGATATGTTATTGGACAAATCTATTAAAAATGTGATGAAAGTGGATGATGATGTGACATTTGTGTTCACATGATCACACCATCACACTACCATATTGTTACGTCCAGTCCGGTACAATAAATTAAACACACGCTCGATATTTTCTTTGTTCACTTCATAACAACTATGCACATTCCATAAACACTTGTACGCAAGGGCTTAAGCTCATTCCATAAGTACTTAAACTTATCCCAAAGCAATTGTACCCATCCCTACGATGGAGAGTCGAGACCAACAGTTGCACGTTCATCTTACTACAAGCTTAGAACGAATCTCTCACACAAGACCAAAGTAGTGGCGGAAGTAGAGCAATCTTTTTTTTTTTTTTTTTTTTTTTTTTTTGGGTGGGGGGGGGGGGGGAATCGGAGATTTGTTTGTAACCTCAACTAAGTTACCCTTAAAACCTATAATATTTACACTATGTGCCGTAAATTTTAAGGGGGCCGGGACCCTCCCATGCCCCTACATAGGTCCGCCAATGGACTAAAGCTTCAGAGCCCGTCACCAGCACTCTAGCGGAATTCTATGATTAGAAAAAAATCCTAAGATTAACCTATGTCTAGCTAGTATTTAAACCATTTTTTGAACTATTTCATCTTCCTCTTATACGAGTTTTATATTTATCTAGGCCGGGAAACTATGAAATGAACTTTTAAAATATACGCGGTAAAAGCAAAAATACTTTCAAAAGAAAACCTTTTTTCTCTACGTCGAAGCTCCTCATATAAAACTAGGACCAAAATACGCAGTTCAGATTCATCTAGTTTTCAAAACTACTACGTATTTCTCTATTGTCATTCACCTTTTTAACTCCTTTGTTCATGCTACATGTATCACACATGCAAATATAGACACATCATCTTTATGACTAACTCTTTACTTTTACCTTAACCTCAACCACCCTCATTTTTATCTCATACACATTGAAACTTTTTTTTATCCAACCCTTTTAAAATCGGACTAAATAACAAACTCTTTTGGTTCAAATTCAACCAGTACGTTTTGGTTTGTAAATGCACCACCTAACATGCAGTACTTGTGTGTTAATGCAACACCTACCACACACAAGCAAACATAAATACATATTCATCTTGCTTCCAGTTCTCCCATCAACAACATCCATTTTTCTCACAAACATTAACAAACTGAGGTATTTTTTTGTTTTGTTTTTTTTTGGCAGTGTTTTAGCATGTTATTTGTTATCTATCATAGATCTAGCTTTTCATGTCAACTTTGTAAAAATGTGGAAGTAAGTTTTTTATTTGTTGTTTTTTCTAGGTTTTTATTTGAGTTGTACCAAAAAAAATCATCCATGGATTTTGGCCATGAAAGACGTGTGTGGCATGTGGCATGGTGATAATCTTATCATCTTGTTGAAATAGGTGGTCTCGGAATTATAACATTGAGGTAGATCTAATTTCTTTTTGTTATATCATGTTTGTTATGAACTGATTTACAGTTAGAAGGTTGAATATGCCAATATGCTGTTGATGATGATTTTGTATGATTTATTTGCTACAATCATGTTCAAAATGAATATAATATGACTCATGTTAATTTGATATATAATTTACGGTCAAAAGCTTTATGAATGTATCTCTATCTTTTGGTATAAATTTCTGCAAACAAATAAAGGTGTTTTTTCAATGCAATTGCAAGGAAAATGGGTTTTTATTTATGTATCAAGCAGTTTGCTTTGAACTTGGATATATGTTACATATCTTGCTTTTGCTTACAACAAAGTGAATTTGGAGTATTAACAAGAATCCATCATTTGAAATTTGTAACACGCCTTCCTTGAAGTTTTCTTGTCAACAAAATCTGGAGGATTGACTTTTCTTGTCAGGAATTTAATTGTTGTTTAATTAGCAACTAGTGATTGCTAAAAGGTCTCACTAATCTTGTTAATTTCTGTTAAATCTGAAGTTGCCGCGGTAATGGAATGTTGGAATGGGAATGGATGAAAAGCGGCTAGAGAAATACAACATCTAATAAATATATCTTATTGTGTCTCGATATGCAAACTTGCTCATACATCCATAAACCATGTTTGTCATCCGTATATCTTATCTTTTGTCAGGATACTTTGGGTGGCAAATTATGTTTGTCATCCGGTATACTCGGATCGGGACATCCAAGTATCATGGTTTCAAATGATCAGAAGCAAGTACAGGTTAGCTTATAATCCCTCTTTTAATTGTCTATGCAATGTTTTGATCGGTGTTGGTTCTTAATGTACATTAAAGCAGAGTATCATCACGCACCTTTTGAGAGGTTTTATACTTCCATTTGCATCACATATTTTGAATTCTCATATGAATTATTGCTATGTTTTGATGTTTGCTCTGAATTGCCTCATGAACCATGATCATTTATGTATCAGTGGAGGGGGAAATCTTAAGCTTTTTTACTTAGGAATTAGTTGATTTAGGTTATGTTTTATCTGTAATAGGTCAAACCGTTTAAGTTTAAATTGTTTTAAGGGAAACATGCCAAAATTTTAAAGTCTGAAATTTTGTGTCTCAAGAGGAAGGGTCGAAAGTGGCCCAAAGTGTATTTCTTATGCATAGTTTATTTTATTTAAAAGATTAGATTCTTAACGAAACAATATATTTTGTCTATCATATTTAATGCACGACATTGAGTCTGCCAACCTGGTATGCTTCTAACTGCACAAGAAATTACCTGCCCCACGATTAAACCACTCCTAATATGTTGGAACATGGATTTAACAATTCTTTTGTAGAGATCTTATTAATGGTTTAATTTTCTTGCATGAAACTCAGGCAGCTGAAATTCAGAATGAGGCATCTTGCTTACGTGGTGGTGTGGACTGGTTTTAAGTCGGCGCACATGTGACCAAGTTTCTAGAGTTTTTGATGCCGGATTTAGATGAAGGGTCTAGGATGGGCTCGCTGTTTTGCACCGAGGATGGCAGCATTGGCTGTCTTACACCTCTCTCGAAAAGCCTATCTATTAAACTTCGTTAGCTGCAAATCAAATTATTGGCAGAGATACCTCATATTAAAAGGGTCAGATCAAGCACGTGTAAGCTTAGATAAGGATGACCATAATAATTATCACTGGGGCCACAAAAAGCTAAGATTACAGACCTTGAGGTGTTGTCCCAGTAAGTTAATTTGGTCTCCTTTTCACTAATTTTTCCTCTCATATGTAATAGGTTTAGTAGATGTTGAAATATCGATGGGTGAGGCGCTTTTGGTAATGGGTCAAAACGTTTTCTACTTTGAACAGGTCGAATGGGTTAAATCAGTCAAATTCCTATTTAGATTCTTAACAATTTAATCCGGATATATCACTCGTTAACATTTTACAAAATTCATAAAGAAATGAGCATCAAGTTTTAGTGGGTCAGCACAACCTGATCCGAGCAATGACCGTTTATAAATTTTTCCCTTTTCCATAGCTCTATTGAACACAAGGTTGATCCAACTCCTCGTTTTGCTTCTGACAAAATTCTTTTTTTTTTTTTTACCCTTTTGCAGCTATAGTATGCTTCCGTTTGAACGTCAAGCAGAACTTGCTAAGGACGTGGAGATGACACCATCACAAATTATTTCAACTTCGGACGACATTGTTCTTGAGACTTGTTTCTTGTGATAGATATCATCACTTTTTGTATGTTTGGTTAGTGGCATGTAGTTATTTTGTGTCATTGTAATATGCACACTATGGGAGTGGTTATTGTAAGGCTAGATGGGTTGACACACCACTTAAGTAGGATTGACACATCTACTTGAGGATAGTGATATTACGTAAATTTTGATTCAAGTAAATTGCAAAACTCGTCCGCGCGCGTGGTTTGGCCATATTGCATGTACAGTCCCTAAACTTTTTAAAGTGCATATTCAATCCCTAGCTCAAGTTAGATAACTAAATAATTACCCTTATTCTCCTTGATTTTTCACATGAATTTAAAATTCAGTCATGTTTATTACCTACTCAAATAGGGTTTTAGCAGAGAGAAGTTGTGTAAAATTCAGTCATGTTCACAAAGAAATGAGCATCAAGTATTAGAAGTGAACAATCCATACTTTTTAGTAGAGAGATTTGTTATGGTAGAACTTGAGTGTGTGATTTGTTATGACTTATATATATATATATATATATATATATATATATATATATATATATATATATATATATAGTGTAGCGTTCAATACAGAACCAATTTTTTGTACAGAACTTACAGAACCAGGTTTTTTCTCATAATAATGCATGATGTACATCATCACAATGCAACATAACATTTTTGTAAATATTTACTGCTTTTCTAAAAGAGTTAAGGGCATTAAGGGAATTTCAAAGTTATTATTATTCAAAAAAACTTTCCCATATTTTTAGCACTTATTCGTACTATATCCCTTTCTCTCTCACAAACTACCCTCTCATACCCTAATTAACATTTCTCAGCCACCACAAAATCTCCAGAAACAAAACCATCTTAGATCTACCAATATGTTCATAGAAACGCATATGCCTTTCTCTTCCTCAACCCAGACCCTAGCCACGCCCACCTTATAACCACCACTACGGCACTACAATCGGCCTTCCTAATCAACACCCTCATCTCAACCGATCTTTTAAACCGACACCCTCCTAGACATTCGATCTACATGATTTGATCGTGATTATTAATAAAGATCGAAGAGTTACAAGTTACCAGGTAATATTTTCTAATACATTTCGATTTAACATGTGCAAATTGAATGTTTTATTTTTTTTTAATTTTGCATCGATCTGTTAAAAACGGTTCTTGATATGTTTTTTTTTGGCTTTCGATCTACAAAAACAAGGGTTAGTGAATGTTTTTGGTTTCGATCTGTTAAAAAGGTCTCGTGAATGTTATTGGAGAGCAAGGAGTTACCGCTAAAAAGGATCCCCATCATGTGTTTTATGCAAGTATGTACCTGCTTCTTTTTCTTTTTAAATTAACATATCTAAATCATCATCCGCTGGAAAAAAAAGTGAAATGGTGTTGTCTACTTTTTTTTTTTTTTTTTTTTTTTATCATAGGTCATTTTTGTGGGTTTGATGCCTTGATTATTATTCACAGTATTATGTTAGACATGGGAAAGTGTTTTAGTTTACTGCTGCTTAACTTCGACGAAATTGATTAATGTTATGATTTGTATGAAGTTTACCATACGTATTTGAAACACGGAATTCTATAAATGTTTTTCCTATTGGGGAGTGTACAAACAAGATATAGTGAGTTTGATTCATGGAAGATGTTGGGTTTAGATTAAAGTTTTGACTCATGGAATTATTGTTTAGAACATGTATGTGTATGGTTGTGAACATATATGTTTGACATGAAAATGGTTTAGAACATATATGTTTATGGTTGTGAACATATGTGTTTCGTCTATGGTCGATAACCTGTTTTTAATTTGTTTTGTTTTGTCACTAGCGGTTGTAATGAACTACATAATGGAACACACAAACTCATCACTAGTTTTTATAAAAACACTCATGCTCAATGACAATCGTTAAAGCTTATATCAGATTGTGTCTTGAACTGTCGTGGAATAAATAAAGTTTATTTGATTGTAGATTACCTACCCATGATCTAAAAACTGTCAAGATTTCTAAAAGTGATTACTTTTCATTATTAAATGCTTTTCTTGTTTGTGACTATACAAAAATCTATGTTTGCAAGGATAAGCATACATGCACGAATTATGAAAATGAACAGATATGTTGAACTATGGATATTCAAGAAGGAAATACTAACTAGGTTGTACAACTAATGGGTCAAAATGGCGTTAGTGTTGATCCACAACATGTCAATCTTTTTTTAATTGATTCAAACTTGGTAATTTTTGGGCCAGAGTGCTTTTTGGTCAAATAAAAAATGTGGCAAATGTTGTTTTCTTAGACATACTTATGGTTATATGTGAGAAGTTGGGGCAATTGGCTAGAAGGAGGCAAGCAAGTCAGGAAGTGATGGGCCTCTTGGATGTAGTGTAAAACTTAGTCTATGATGACGTAGGGTAAGCATAAAAATCTGTCTTCAAAAGTTTAACATATGTATTTCAGGTTGCAGCCATGTTACTCACAGATGGTGTTTGAGAACTGGATTTACTGGAAGCAATGACACTCCTTAAAGAAATGTGGATCATGATAAAGATGTCAAGACACAAATGTAGAATGAGATACGAAAGCGTGCATATATGTTCTTGAAAGAGTGCACATATGTTTTTGGAAGAGTGCACACATGTTTTTAGATGACGTCATTTGTATTTTATTTGAATTTCATTTGATATCAAACTTTTGTGTATAATATTTATCTTTTTGGTTGTTTATAAATTATAGGTCACATGTATGTTTTTAGATTTTTTTGTTATAAATTTCGAAGAATGTATACTAGAAACATATGTGCAATTCTATTTTAAGTAAAACAAGTTTAATGTCTTAACAATTGTACATAAAAAAAAACATATGTAAATTACAATATTACAATAAAAACACACATGCACCTCATTTTTTTCATAAAAACATGTATGCCTAAAAAAAAAAAAAAAAAAAAAAAAAAAATCACGGAAATCAAGGACTTAAAATACGTTTTTTATTAAAAAAAATGCATTTTACTATTATGCCCTTTTGAATTAAATAAAAAGATGTAATAATACTAAATTCTCATTGGTCCAAAGTGTTCTGTAAAGTTCTGTACAAAAAAGTAGTTCTGCATTGAACGTGCTCCTATATATATATATATATATATATATATATATATATATATATATATATATATATATATATATATATATATATATATATTTAAATGTCGAAGAGTCCGATATCATGATCAGCAGAACTAGGCATTCACCAACATTTTTGGTCGTGTCGTGTGCGTCTCAGAAATTTACAAGACGTTAGTAACCACCTAAAGAGGGAATCCCCGTTGTTCGACTGCAAACTGATTTATAGCATATTCAGATGGTGGTTTTTGCGTCTTCTGGGGTATTTGGTTCAGTGAATTGTACGAAAGGTTTTCTCCACCTCACTCTCATTAATTTTCCTCTGTTCTTGCAGCAATACTGGTTCGGCTTGGAGCCCGGTATTGCAGCAAGAATTGAGGAAATATGAGAGTAAGGTGGAGCGAACCTTTCGTACAAAGTTCCCGCGACTACTCACTGAAGTATATAACGTGGTGGCAAACTATCACTCGTGGATAAACAAGCTTAAAAAGTATTATTGGTGAGTAAGTAATGGGTCTTGGTCACTGTTGAGCTATGTGGTGGTCATGGTTTGTGGTTCATGCGTGGTGATTGTGTCCGTGGTGGTGCTCGAAGTCATGATAGTATTACTTAGCTTTTTGGTATCTCTAATGTTATATTCGCATGTTCAGTGTTTTTAAGCACTAATTTCTTGCAGCCAATCTAAAAGTAATATTTTTTCAATGTATATGTCATTTACTTTGTTTCGCCATTATGCCTATGGAGGTTACAAATCATAAAAGGCTTGAAGTGGCTACAGATTTTGTGATTGTGTAAAGTCTAAACAATAAGTTATCCGTAGATGGATTGTTAAAACTAGTCTCTATGAACATTATTATTATTGAGTTGGATTGCGCCATAATGCATATGACTATATGAGTACTTACATCTCCTCAAGTTTTAGGGTATGTTGGGTATGTTTAGCGAAAATAAAGATAGTAGGAAGCATTAGTGGGATGTAATAGAAGGAAGTAACAGCCGGAGCAGTGACTGTTTATTGTGATAAAGCGTCTCGTAACATAACAGTATAACTATACTTACTAGTGTAAACGCTAATTGGTAGAAAATGCTATACGAAGTAGCATTTTGATTTGAATCGTCTAAAAAAATAACAAGCAAGGGAGGAGCTACTAAGGGACCGGGAAGGGTCCCGGCCTCCTAGGCATAAGCCCGTTAGTGTATTTTTTCGCGATTTCATGTGTTATTATTATTATTATTATTATTTTATTTTTTATTTTTTTTTTCTATCTCGGCCCTCCCATCTAATGTTCTTCCTGAAGAAAATAGTTTCGGCCCTCCCAAGAAACTTTTTCTAACTCCGCCACTGATTACAAGCACAAGTTGCCAAACAAGTATTATATACAAACGCTAACGCTTATTACTAGTTGCTTAAAAACACTCTTAAACGTTTACTACCAAACACGCCTTCAATGTTTAAAAGCATTTTTAGCTATGCATTCAAAATCTACTTTAACATTCAACCCTTCTTTGGCAGTAATTACAAAGTAAGGAATAAGAAATATTTTCATTCCAAGCACTTCGTGATTTTTCTTTCTTCTCATACACATAAAAATAAGTCCTTGAAAATGTAAGAAGGAGTTTTTAACTGTTTGAGATCACTTATTTAAGTGCTCTTCCACTTAGATAAACCACTTTTGAGTGTTTGGATATCATGATTTATCTTATTTTACTCTAAACTAAGCAAGATTGGAACCAACCTACTTATATTTAAGCACATGACCGCTTTAAAATAAGCAACTCAATACATCCCCCGATTCTATTTCTTATTCTTGGTTTAATTTAACTATTACTCGTAACATCTTAGCGCCTCGCTATACGACCATTGTTGCCGTATGTGCCTTCCGGACTGAGTCCGGAAGAATCGAACCAACAGCCGAAAAGGACGAACCGATAAAGCAAAGACGACCGCTCGAGAGAATCCGAAAGGACATGCCTCCCGGATTAAACAGTCACTCCGAATCCAAGTACAAACAAGTACATAAGTACTTGATAAATAGAACACTAACAAGTAACCATTAAGGGGTAAGTACCATTCAACCTCATACCCCACCGCATTAGCCTATAAATAGAGAGAGATTCATCAAGGTTAAACAACTTTCTTCTGATCTTATAATTTAGTCTACATTTATACTTTCTCTCTCTAAAAAGATACTTACTTTCACGCCGGAGGTTGGTCCTGGGAACACTCCCGGGACGAGACTGACGGACGTATTTGTCTTGCAGATATTCGAAGGAAGCTCCGTCAACCCGAAGACATTTCGAATCCGAAGGACTCTTCAGTGTCCGGAGGGTTCATCTTGCTTGTCGAAGGTAAAATCAAGATTTTACTTCAACAAATTGGCGCCATCCGTGGGACCCATCATTCACTCTACCCAAGATAAGCGATGACAGGTCCTACTCCTGCTACACCCGAAGGTAGCGGGAAAGATCCAGAAGTCAATCCTAACAGCAGAGAACAAATCCAGAGTCATCTCACCGCCTTGAAAGTGCTAATCCAACAATACAATGCCACAGGAGAAACACCAATCAAGCCTATCCAACTCGACTTCGAGGACGAAGGACCTCAAGACAACGGAACTCAGAAAACGGAAGAGGAAAGCACAGATGATCTCTCCAAACCCTTCAAAGCAGCGTCAAAGAGTCCCTTTACCCGGAGGATCATCGACTTCTCCGGACCTAAGAATGCAAAGTATTCGATGCCTTCGCACATAAAGCTATATGATGGATCCACGGATCCAGATGACCACGTAACAAGATTCGAAGGAGCCGCTAATCAAGGAGCCTGGCCTATGCCCATATGGTGCATGATGTTCCAGCAGACCTTGGACGGTTCCGCCAGGGGATGGTTTGACAGCTTACCACGGGGTAGCATAGACAACTGGGATACCTTATGTGAGCAATTTGTGCAAAGATTTGCCCTCCGTAGAAGATGCATTAGAGATCCAATGGAAATCACCAAAATCGTCCGACAAGCCAATGAAGGCCTACCAGAGTTTAAAGAAAGATGGACAGACGAAGCTAGTCGTATCTCCGGAGTTCCGGAGGTAATGCAAATATCTTCCTTCATAGATGGCTGCAAATGTCCGGAACTGGCCAAGAGGTTTTCTGAGAAAATTCCCCGAACGGTGACGGAGATGATGGTAAGAGTAGATGATTTCATCCGTTCCGAAAAAGCATATCGGTCAGCTGAAGTGCCAAGAGGAGAAAGGGTAGACAACTACCGGAGAGATCACCAACACAGCCCCTATAGCAGACAGGACTCAAACGTGCGACGGTCTTCCTTCCGGGGAAATCGTCGACAAAAAGGACGCCGGGATGATTTTCGGTCTCGTCAAAACAACCACTATGCACCCTATGGTCCGGTAAGGAACGACAACAGAGCAGATTATAGGGGGAGTATCGTCGTAATGACACAAATAGGAGGGACACCAGGCCCATAGATCTGAACCTACTTACTAAGGCCCCCAAAGAGATCCTAGCTACCGAACACCACCTCCGACTGCCAGCTCCCCCTCCATTGAGAGGAAGACCAGCAAGAGAAAACATGGACAAGTATTGTGATTATCACGGAGAAAAAGGACACCTCACAAACGACTGCCATAACCTGAAAGAACAGCTTAAAAAGGCCATGGAAACAGGCAAGCTGGATCACCTGATTAGAGACGTCCGGCAAAGGAACCAACCACCTATAAGGAACAACCACCAAACCAACCCGGGCAGGGTCATAAATATGGTTTGATACCGAGAGAAAAAGCTGAAACGCAAGTGCATAGAGCAAGAAAAAGAATGGATGAATACTCCCATCAGCTTTCCCCCAATTTTACCCGGAGATGCCTCGGAAGAACCCCTCATAATCGAAGCAGAAGTGCAAGGATATACTGTCCGAAGGGTATATGTTGACCAAGGCGCTTCAGTCGAAGTCATGTACGAACACTGCTTCTTAAATTTGGACTCCACCATCCGATCTAGACTCACCAGGACAAACACACCCCTAGTGGGTTTTGCCGGGGAAGCAATTAATCCGTTGGGAAAAATTGAACTAGAAGTGTGCTTCGGAAGTGAAGGGTTGTATCGGCGAACAACCATGAAATTTGCAGTAATAAGATCTCCTTCCCCTTACAATATAATACTGGGACGTACCGGAATTAAGCAATTAAGAGCCATACCTTCAACGATACATTCCATGATGAAATTCCCAACCTCGAGGGGAATTGCTACACTGGCCACTCGTTCCGTCATCATTTCGGAATGTAGAAAGTTGGAAGAAAAGTTTCTATTAGAAAAAGAAGTCAACACAAGATCCTCACCAGAAACGACGATCCGTCACGAAGGTAACGGAACGGAAGAAATAGTGGTTCACCCGGCGTATCCGGAACAGCTAGTAACGATTGGAAAGAATTTCTCAACGGAAGGACGAAGAAACCTGATTACCTTGCTAAAAAACAGTCGGGATATTTTCGCATAGGAACCATCTGATATGAAGGGTGTTCCCCGATGGATCGCAGAACACAAGCTCAATGCAAATGTTCAGGATAAACCCGTAGCGCAAAAGAAAAGGTTCTTCTCAGAGGAAAAGAACCAAGCCATAAACAAGGACGTGGAAGAATGGCTGAAAGCCGGAATCATCAGGCCTGTCCGATATCCGACATGGATATCAAATCCGGTATTGGTGAAAAAGCCGGACGGCAGTTGGAGGATGTGCATCGATTTCAAGAACCTCAATTCCTCGTGTCGAAAGGACTATTACCCATTACCAGAGATTGATTGGAAAATCGAATCCGTAACAGGATTCCGTTACAAATGCTTCCTTGACGCTTATAAAGGATATCACCAAGTTCAAATGGCAAAAGAAGACGAAGAAAAAACCGCCTTCTACACTGATCATGGAACGTATTGCTACACCAAGATGCCCTTCAGATTAAAGAACGCCAGAGCAACTTACCAGAAGATGGTAGACACAGTCTTCCGGTCGCAAATCGGACGAAACCTAGAAGCATATGTGGATGATATGGTAACTAAGAGCCAAACCGAAAGGGAGTTACTAGCCGACATCGCCGAAACATTTGATAACCTCCGTAAGATAAATATGAAATTAAACCCCAAAAAATGCTCCTTTGGAGTCGAAGAGGGAAAATTCCTCGGATATCTAATATCATCGGAAGGAATCAGAGCCAATCCTAAAAAGACAAGAGCCATTGCCGATATGCAGTCACCCAAGTCTCTCAAAGAAATGCAAAGCTTGAGCGGCAAGCTCGCAGCACTAAATCATTTTTTGTCCAAATCAGCCGAAAGATCATTACCTTTCTTTGAGACCCTCAAAAACATTACTAAAGACAACAAAGACCAATATCAATGGACAGAAGCCGCCGAAGAAGCTTTTCAGAAAATGAAGAAAATAATCTTGGAACTCCCTTACCTAACTACGCCAAAACCGAAGGAGGACATGTATTTATATCTGTCGGCCGCCGAAGAGGCAATTAGTGGGGTTATGTTAGTAGAAAGGGAAGGACGACAAATTCCGGTGCACTATGTAAGCAGGACGTTACACGAGGCCGAAAAGAGATATGCTCCGGTAGAAAAGCTGGCCCTATCCCTACTACACCTGTCCCGAAGATTAAGACGGTACTTCGAAGCCCACCCTATCAAGGTTATAACAGACCAACCTATTAAACAAGTGCTAAACAAGGCAGAAGCTTCCGGACGCCTAGCTAAATACACCGTAGAGCTCGGAGCCTATAACATCACCTACACACTAAGGAACGCAGTCAAAGGGCAGGTCCTGGCGGATTTCATCAACGAGATTCCCGTAGGAGCCCTAAAAGAAGATCCGAAAAGAAAAGGGAAAGAAATATATGACGTTTCCCAGAACGAAGAATGGATACTCTACACTGACGGTGCGTCTAGCAAAAAAGGTGCCGGAGCAGGTTTAGTCCTAATTAGTCCGGACAAGGAAGAATATACCTATGCCCTCCGGCTGAATTTCAATACTACCAATAACGGCGCAGAATACGAAGCATTACTGGCCGGATTAAGAATTGCAAAAAGCATGCGCATAAAAGCGTTAGACGTACGGGTAGATTCAAACCTAGTGGCAAGCCAGATTAACGGAGACTTTACGGCATCAAGGAGAGTATGATGAAATATCTTGCCAAGGCTAAGGAATACATCACCTGCTTCGAACGCTTCGGCATAAAAAACATCCCAAGGGCTCAGAACCAAAAGGCTGATGTGCTAAGCAAACTGGCATCCGTAGCATTCGATCACCTAACGAAAGAAATCCTAGTAGAAGTACTTGAAAAGCCTTCTACGGAGGAGAAGCCAATCAACGCAATAGTAGAAGAAGAAGAGTAAAATTGGATGTCACCTATCCTCCGGTGCTTAAAGGAGGGAATCTGGCCGAAAGATCAGAACGAGGCTAGAGCCCTCCGAATGAAAATAAGCCATTACACCCTATTGGATGATGTACTCTTCCGAAAATCGTACTTGGGACCAATGTTACGATGCGTGGGACCACTTCAGGCCAACTATATTATCAGAGAATTACACGAAGGAGCATGCGGAATGCACTCCGGACCTCGATCCATAGTGGCCATGCTCATGCGACAAGGTTATTATTGGCCAACCATGCATCGTGACACTAGGGAATTGATTCAGAAATGTGATTCATGTCAAATACATGCTCCGGTCCCAAAATTACCAAAAACAACGTTGACCTCCGTCATGGCCCCATGGCCCTTCTACCAATGGGCAATGGACATCCTGGGACCTCTGCCCGAAGCTCCAGGAAAGGTCAAGTATGTAATTGTCGCAGTAGACTACTTCACCAAGTGGATGAAGGCAAAGCCGCTGGCCAAAACCACCGGAAAGGAAGTCAAAAAATTCGTATGGGATAACATCGTGTGTCGATTCGGATTACCCAAAATAATCGTTACGGATAACGGAAGCAACTTCGTAGGAGATCCTTTCAAGAGTTGGTGTGAAAGACTAAACATCACCCAGATTAACACAGCCGTTGCACATCCTCAAGCCAACGGGTTGGTAGAAAGGGCCAACAGAAGTTTAATGAAAGGATTTAAGTCGCGGCTAGGGCGAGAGAGAGCCGGATGGGTCGATGAATTACCTAACATACTTTGGGCCTTCCGTACCACATTGAAGACCAGCAACGGCGAAACACCTTTTAGTCTAACCTACGGAAGCGAAGCCGTTATCCCGGCTGAGATTGGCATGCCCACCTTCCGGACCATGACAACCAATATGGAAAACAATGATGAAGAAATCAATCTCAACTTAAATTTGCTGGAGGAACGAAGAGAAATGGCAGCAATAAGGGAAGCAAAATACAAAAAAAAGGTGGAACAATATTATAATCGGAGGGTGCGTCCGGAAACGTTCAAGGTAGGAGAATTTGTATATCGGAAGAATGAAGCCAGCAGAACGGAGGATCAAGGAAAATTGGGGCCAAATTGGGAAGGTCCGTATCGAATAATAGAAGCTTATCAGCACGGCACCTACAAGCTACAAACCATAGAAGACGTTGAAGTACCTAGGACATGGCACACCATCAACTTAAAAAAATGTTTTATGTAATCAAAAATATCCGAAAGGACCTATTGTAAGGCTCATAGGCCAATCTCTTTTCTATAATAAGACTCACTACTATCAAAATAATATTGTTAGCTTGCAAGTCGAAATTTCTAAGGCCAGATGCCTTCCGGGGTGAACCACCCCAACGGCCAAAGGCCGACGAATATTAACAAAGGCCAGGTGCCTTCCGGCGTAAACCGCCCTAACGGCCAAAGGCCAACGAATATTAACAAGGCCAGGTGCCTTCCGGCGTAAACCGCCCCAGCGGCCAAGGGCTGACGAACATTAACAAAGGCCAGGTGCCTTCCGGCGTAAACCGCCCTAACGGCCAAAGGCCAACGAATATTAACAAGGCCAGGTGCCTTCCGGCGTAAACCGCCCCAAAGGCCAAAGGCCGACGAATATTAACAAGGCCAAGTGCCTTCCGGCGTGAACCGCCCCAACGGCCATTGGCCAAAGAGTATTAACAAAGGCCAGGTGCCTTCTGGCGTAAACCGCCCCAACGGCCAAAGACCAACGAATATTAACAAGGCCAGGTGCCTTCCGGCGTAAACCGCCCCAAAGGCCAAAGGCCGACGAATATTAACAAGGCCAGGTGCCTTCCGGCGTGAACCGCCCCAACGGCCATTGGCCAAAGAGTATTAACAAAGGTCAGGTGCCTTCCAGCGTAAACCGCCCCAACGGCCAAAGACCAACGAATATTAACAAGGCCAGGTGCCTTCCGGCGTAAACCGCCCCAACGGCCAAAGGCCAACGAATATTAATAAGGTCAGGTGCCTTCCGACGTAAATCGCCCTCAACGGCCAAAGGCCAAAGAATAATGCGCCTTCCGGCGTGAAGCACCCCCAACAGTCAAAAATCGTAAACATTGTAGCATAACATGGTCCCAAGAGTTAATAATGAAGGCAATATATGAAAAACAAGACATAATATAACACAACCCAAAAAGAAGCAATGATATTTATATAATCCGAAAAAGGCCACAAGGGCCGTTACATAAGGATACTCTGGAAATGACCTCTAAGATCTTACAAAAGTCCGGATTGATTACATGTAAAAAAAAAAAAAAAAAAAAAAAAAAAAAAAAAAAAAAAAAAAAAAAAAAAAAAAAGAATATAAGTGTAAAAACATCTGCCAAACGTCCGGACATCCATCAGCCTCCGGACAAACCGTAGTGCTGGACAATACTGAACCTCCCAAAGAGGATCCGCAACACCTAAAGGTCACCACGAAAAAGAACAAGTTTTATAACAAGCTTCACGAAGGACACCAAATATCTTAACCCATAGTCAAAATGGAGATATCAGTATCCTACAAGTTGAACCCTTCAAACAAACACGGAGGTAATCTGATCAGAAGAAGGCTGGACAGAAGGATTGTCCACCGGCGGGTCAACCACAGGCTCAGAAATAGATTCCGAAGCAACCGTTTCTTCAACTGTTTGTGCAACATGATTGACAGGAGCTGGATCTGGGTGAAGTTCCATCAGCTCATCAAAAGTGCGATAGATGGTCTTACGGATCTTCTGAACATATGGATACTACTTGACGAACAACTGATCATACAAAGGTTGATATTTAGCGTCAGCATCCAAATCCATACCCTCCACCTCTTCCAGCAACTTATCCACCTCCTCCGGTTTCCTTCCCAAAGAAACCCCATCCAAGAATCCTGACTGAGAGTACAAATTAAAGGGTTCGGCCAAGGCAGTTTTATATTCATGACTACCCAGCAGACGACGGAACATCTCCGGGATAAAGACATTCACGATCTTGTTACGGTCTACCTCTGCATTCCCAGCAAGAATGGCAATCCTTTCCTTCTCCTTACGGAGCTCTTGAGTAGCCATTTCTTCATCACTCAGCAACAACCTTGTTTTTGCCAAGTCAGCCTCCAGCAACTTGATCCGCTCAGCCTGACCACCTGAAACCTTCCTCCACTCCTCCTTCTCCTTTTCTAAATCAGCAATCCTTCCTGACAAACCAGCATGCTCAGCATTTAACTTCTTCAACTCCTCCGGATCCGCGGAGGCACACTTAGCGTGCTCAGCTTTAAGCTTCTCAAAATCACCCTTCACAGACTGAAACCGTTTAAGACCATCCTTCGCCTTACGGTCACAATCTTTGTGAGCAGCAGTAATCTTTCGGCGCTCTTCCAAAGCATTCTCAAAACGGAAAAGCAAATCCGCCTGAGCCGTGGCACTCTTGGCCAAAAGAAGCCATGCACGGTTAGTAGCCTCCTCATCGTCATGAGCATCGATATACTTTTCCTCACCTGGAGTAGCCAAGTGGATCATCATATCTCTGCAAACGGAGGAGTTATTCATCCTTGTACCCCTCTTTATAGACCACTCAGGAACAAAAGCCTCATCCGAAGAATAACCATCAACATCGACATCCTCATCATCCGTTTCTCTGCCACGACTAACCGCTGCACCCTTCAGCTTACCTGGCACATAAAAGAATAAGAGAAAAAAATATATATATATAAAAAAAAAAAACACTTAGAAAACTCACCATCACCAGCACTCCTCTTCGGATCACTGCTCCCTTCCCCTCCCGTGGAAGACTGGTCCTGCGGAGGAATAGAACGGATGGGAGTAGGGTTGGGAACAGCCTCAGAAGAATCCAAATCAATCACTGGAGAATCGGCAGTCTTGCTCTTCTTCTGAACACGGGAGGAAGCCTCCTCCCTAGGCCGCTTAACCGAAGGGGTCGGCTTGGTGACGGCACTGACCGGAGGCCTCTGAAGTCCGGCCCTAGCAGCCTGCTCTTTCTTTTTCTCCTTAGCAGCAATCACTCTATCATCAGGAGCTTCGACCCTTAGAAGGTCAGCAGTTTTCTCCGGGACCTCAGCGTTGGAAGCCAACGGCTGAGTCAGGTGCAACTCCACATTCTGGCCCTCACGTAGCTTATCACCTCTAACAACATTGACATTCCTGCGGAGGGAGGGTTTCTTCAGATAATCAGACATGGTCACACTTGCAAAGAAAAACCCAAAGATAAGACAAAAAAAAGGGGGGAGAAAGAAATAGTTAACACATATATATGCAAGACAAAGGCTATACCCCTTCCCTCATCATCCCTCAAAGCCGCCCGGTAACCGGGAAACTTCCAGTAAGAAGATAAACCCAAAAGATACAAGAAATCATGCGGAACCTGACAAGGCTCAATAACGCACTCAGCCAACCGCTCGGCGTGGGCCACCACAAACTGTCCTTTCGGAAACGGATCCGAAACGTCCGAATCATGATGCCTCCACGGCATTGCAAAGGGAATAGCACGCCTATCTATCAAAAAGAACTCCTCCTTCCAGCCCTTTAAACAAGATGGAAACTCACCAAAGCAAACCTTTCTGCCACTACCCGTTCGCTTCTCGAAAGAGAACCGCGAACCCTGCTTACTAAGCTTATAAAACACTCGGAATAGAGGAGTAGTCGGAGGGACGTGTACACTTCGGCAATAAACCTCAAAAAGGGTCACACGATGAAGGCCAAAAGGAACCAACTGAGAAATATGCACCTTAAAATATTTGATCACTTCTAAAAGAAAGGTAGAAAAAGGAACGTTGAGACCTCCTTCAAAAAAGTATTGGATGTAAAGACCTATTGCGTCGGCAGGTAACTTATCCATAGTCATGCCAGCTGGAGGTACCCGCGGATTTAGATCCTTAAGTACTCCGAATGCCTCAACTAGAGCAACTAAGTCCGAAGGACGTGTTTTGGAAGTCCTCCGTTGGATATCCTCTTTCACCGATAACTCAGCCCCTACGTAAGTGTCATCTAAATCCACCGACACGGAGGACTCCGACATAATAGGTAGAGTAGAGAAGAGCTATAGCCACACAACACAAACACGTAAAGAGGAACGAAACGTACCTAATAGTAAACACACCGGAAGAACCACTAACAAAGAAATGCCCGGAAATATGTAACTCTCGGAAAGGACGTTCGGACAATACAGTGCAGAAATGTGTCAGAGAGAAAAATTTACAGTGGTAAAAAATGAGGGGTAATGAACTATTTATAGGGAAAAAGAAATGGGCGCGAAACGACACCCCCCACGTAGGGCTTACGTGTCGCGACCTTAGCCAAAGGATGCAAAAACGCACCCACGTGTCCGAATCCAAGAGACCCAGTAAAAAAGACGGCGCTCCTTAAAAACGACACATTAATCACTTTTGGCATTTTGTACACAATGCTAACACGACAAAAACACGTCATGCCTTCCGGAAAATTACAAAAGACACTTCTAGTATCACACCATTGGCTAAACCAATACTATGATACTGGGGGGGACATGTTGCCGTATGTGCCTTCCGGACTGAGTCCGGAAGGATCGAACCAACAGCCGAAAAGGAAGAACCGATAAAGCAAAGACGACCGCTCGAGAGAATCCGAAAGGACATGCCTCCCGGATTAAACAGTCACTCCGAATCCAAGTACAAACAAGTACATAAGTACTTGATAAATAGAACACTAACAAGTAACCATTAAGGGGTAAGTACCATTCAACCTCATACCCCACCGCATTAGCCTATAAATAGAGAGAGATTCATCAAGGTTAAACAACTTTCTTCTGATCTTATAATTTAGTCTACATTTATACTTTCTCTCTCTAAAAAGA
Source organism: Artemisia argyi (assembly GCA_030686995.1). Classification (NCBI taxonomy): domain Eukaryota; kingdom Viridiplantae; phylum Streptophyta; class Magnoliopsida; order Asterales; family Asteraceae; genus Artemisia; species Artemisia argyi. The sequence goes on from CM060705.1 coordinate 181,670,575, forward strand.
TACTTACTTTCACGCCGGAGGTTGCTCCTGGGAACACTCCCGGGACGAGACTGACGGACGTATTTGTCTTGCAGATATTCGAAGGAAGCTCCGTCAACCCGAAGACATATCGAATCCGAAGGACTCTTCAGTGTCCGGAGGGTTCATCTTGCTTGTCGAAGGTAAAATCAAGATTTTACTTCAACAACCATCAACGTCTATCTTGTTCCCCGAGTGAAAAAAAACGAAAAGTTTTCGGGATTATCAAGAAGATTAAATCAGATTCGAAACTCTTCCGGTAAATTATTAAGGCTAGCAAAGGACTTCATCACATTGACTAATATTATGCATGTTCAAGCGCACCAACATAAAAATGCCACAATGTCCTACATAAATGCAACCATAACAAAGAAAAAGTAGTACTTTTGTCTACATAAATCTCTCACCAACCCATGCACAAAGCTTTTTAAAATCAAACCGAAGATCAAACTATCTAGTTGCAATTCAACTAGTAGCTTCGAATACTAGGTATGATCAATACATTCAACATACACCTACCACTCTCCAAACATAAATACTTCAGTCATTTCTGCTATCATCTTTCCAGTAAATGCTTCATCCACCGTCCAATTTACACTCTCAAAAAACCAACGGCCATAGATGACGATCCGCATGAACCTCATATCCACCAATCACACCCTCCTTCTCTTTCTATAAAAACAAATCACCCACACTTTCATTTTCATCGTCTAACCATTTTCATCTTCACAAATATCACACACATAACGATTTAAGAGACTCCTATACTTGTTTTTCGTTCTTTTAAATGACCATGGTCATGACAAGAGTCAAAGATCTCTGCCGTATGATGCTCGCACGACGAGGCCGCCAACCGAAACTAAGGTATTTATGTTTTGTTTTTTTGCCAGTGTGTTACTTATATCTAGCTTTTCATGCAGTCATCTTTATAAAAATGTGCAAGTAACTTTTTTATATGTTGTTTTTACTCTAGGTTTTGTTTGAAGATAGGAATATTTTGCTATATGTTCTTGAGTTTCAGAATCAACTACATTGTACGACGTGGTGGAATGCAGTGTTGTATACGCTTCATGATAGAGATCCCCCTTATGATGGGTGTATACTATCTGCATTTGCATTTGTTGTCAGCGCCACACTCGGTCTAAGATGATAGACCTTGAGGTGTTGTCCCAGTAAGTTAATTTGGTCTCTTTTTCACTATTTTTTCCTCTCATATGTGTAGATGTTGAAATATCGATGGGTGAGACGCTTTTGGTAACGGGTCAAAACGTTTTCTACTTTGAACAAGTCGAATGGGCAAAATCAGTCAACAGCCTAATTCGTATTTAGATTCTTAACAATTTAATCCGTATATATCACTCATTAACATTTTACAAAATTCATAAAGAAATGAGCATCAAGTTTTAGTGGGTCAACACAACCAAATCCGAACAATGACCGTTTATAAAATTTGCCCTTTTCCATAGCTCTGTTGAACACAAGGTTGATCCAACTTCAGGTTTGGCTTATGACAGAATTCCTTTTTTTCCCCTTTTGCAGCTATAGTATGCTTCCGTTTGAACGTCAAGCAGAACTAGCCAAGGACAAGGAGATGACACCATCACAAATTATTTAGCTTTGGACGACATTGTTCTTGCGACTTGTTTCTTGTAATACATATAATCACTTTTGGTATGTTTGGTCAGTGGCATGTAGTTATTTTGTGTCATTGTAATATGCACACTATGGGAGTGGTTGAAGACCTTTTACATCAGTTTTGATCCGAGTAAATTGCAAAACCCTAACCTTTTTGAAGAGCATATTCAATCCCTAGCTCAAGTTAGATGACTAAATAATTACCCTTAGTCTTTTTCTCCTTGATTTTTCACATGAATTTAAAATTCAGTCATGTTTATTACCTACTCAAATAGGGTTTTAGCGGACAGAAGTTGTGTAAAATTTAGTCATGTTCATAAAGAAATGAGCATCAAGTATGTAGAAGTGAATAATCCATAATATATATATTTTAAATATTGAACAGTCTGATATCATCATAAGCAGAACTATGGATAAATGTATTGTTGTTGATGAGTACTTTCAGTTTCATGTTGGAGGTACATATGATTTTGCTCCACAGTATTGTGTGTCTTTGTATTGGTTAACAATAAATTCAAATTAACAAAACGGAGGGAAATTTTAGGTTTGATTGTTTGAATTTTTGTTCAAATCACAATCAAGTTAGATATAGAAAAATGCAAAGTTGAAGAAACTCACCAAAACTATTGATTACAATCAAACGGATATTATCATGAAGACAATTTACGACTCCGTATTTGACATTTTGACTTTGAACCACCCTTGTGTGTTTCAATATAAGATTGTAAATGTCAATGGGTACTCTGAAAATGATCAAAAGTTGAAATTAGAAAACGATGTTGACGTCTTGAAAGGAGGTCGATTATGACCGCATTAAACAAATGCTTTGTATAGATGTTACGCAAACACTAACTAAAATTGTTGTAGACTGGTAGTGTTATTAACTGAGATAGCAAATCTCCAAAGATAGATACAGAAAGTTAGCAAATCTTCAAGAAATTGAGAAAGAAACAGACTACTCTGATCAGTTTTCGGTTCTATAACAAAACAAATTACAACTTAAAAAGAATGAATTTTACGAGTGCGTGCCTAAACTTATGAACCAAACTAAAAAAACATGGGAAGAATTATTCACGAGACATGGAGTACATGCTCCTAAACACATGCAAGGAAATAAACCAACTCTAATGAGTCGAGTTCGCTTAGTTGTCATGATACTCGTATCAAAGACCTCAAGGACCAGGCACTACCAGCTATCTGATCAAATGTTGTGACCAGTATGCACCTATCATGCTGGGCACATAACTGATTAGTTCCCGACTTAATGTATATTTGTCGGAATTGCATATATATCCAATGAAACTTGTATATTTGCATATTTCTCAAAACTACTAGTTTTTAATACATAATCTACAATGTTATTTAAGCATGTTTTGAGGAAATATGTAAATATGCAAGTTTTAGCGGGTATATATGCAATTGACCCATTTTTGTTTCCTTTGAACTCAGAACCATTGGCATATTGGCATCCATGAAAATGGGATTAATGTTTAATGTTTGATTACTTAAGATATGAAAAGGTCGTCATAAAGCATCATGTTAATGATTGTAGTACATAGAAAACAAGTTCAGGAAAGCAAAAAGAACACGAAAAGGATCAGTTTCAACATCAACAAAAAATCTCATCCAATTCAACAACAAACCTTAGAAAGAAACTATGGAAAGAACTAGTAGTGCTTCATAAGAGATTTACACATAACATATGCCAAAACAAATCGACATTCTAACATATAGACTATAAAATAATAGCAGATCTTCCATATATATGGACGAAAAATAAATAACATAATCATACAGCTGAACCAAACACTTAAAAATATACATAGCTTAGCAGCAATCTTAACATTCACATCCCGAGGATTTTTGTTGTTGTCGTGCAGTGGCCATATCAATAGTATCCGGAACATACCTTCATCCCCAACAAAAAGACTAACAAGAGTTAGATGAGTTCCACAAACACTATTTATTAGATGAGATTGAATTAGAACGTATAAGATTACTTACATTTCTTCCTCGGGTTCTTCTTTAAGAGCGTTTCTAGCTATGCACTCAAAAGCAGCTTCAACATTAGAACCTTCTTTAGCAGAAGTTTCAAAGTAAGGAATGTTTCCTTTCGAAGCACACCATGCTCTTGCTTTCTTCTCAGACACCTAGAATGAAAAAAGTTATTTGAAAAGCATGTTTTCCATTTCTTATTTTTGCATCGAGATTAACTATTGATATTTTACCACTCGACTATTGCCACCATCAACGTCTATCTTATTCCCAAGCAAAACAAACGGAAAGTTTTCAGGATCAGTAGGATTAGATTGGATCAGAAACTCTTCCCGCCAATTGTTAAGGCTATCAAACGACTTCATCACATTAACATCATGTACAAGAACACAACAATCCGCCCCACGATAAAATGCCACACCAAGGCTTTGAAATCTTTCTTGTCCAGCCGTATCCCATATCTACACCAACAAAAAACCAATCCTCATTACTTAACCGTTCACCCTCACTTTACACGTAAATCCAAAAATACTAAAAACCGCAATTCAACTAGACCTGCAACGTAAATATCCGATCCTCGACTTGTATCTCCTTAGTCAAAAAATCAGCTCCAATAGTAGCTTTATACTGATTACTAAACTTGTTATTCACATATCTAAATTCCATCATCAAAGAAAAACAACACCATTACGCGAAAAGCACCAAACTTTACACATCATTTCACCATAATTCACAAAACCCTTTCTGGGTTTTGTTTAATTCACAAAATCATATCTGGGTTTCATTTCTTTTCATCATTCATCCAACAACCAAAAAAAAAAAAAAAAAAAAAAAAAAAAAAAAAAAAAAAAAAAAACAAATCAAGCTCAAATCACAAAAACAGGGCTTTTTTAAAAAAATAAAAAATTCACAAAATTAAGGATACTGATTCATAATTGATGTCTTCCCAACCCTGAAACCAATCAAAAAACATGAAGAAGAAAAAAAAAAAAAAAAAAAAAGGAAAAAAGGGGAAAAAAGAAGTTACCCACTGTCACCAAGAATTATGACTTTGAGAAGCATACGCCTTTGAGAAGCCATTGGTCTTGAGCTTCAGTTTTGCTGATATTCTTGAATTTTGGGTTAGAGTTTATAGTGGTGTATAGTGTATACTAACTGGGGATAATTGTATTTTTTGTGATTTGAATTTGAAACTGGGAAAGTGGGAAATGGTGGTGTGTTGTCTCGTCTTATATAGCAGGTTTATGGCTTATTTAATTTTTGGCTTATGTTTTATAAGCTTATTTTTGTGGCTCATTTTGAAACTTTTCGGCTTGTATAAGTTTCTGTATAAGCCGAAAAGTTTCAAAATAAGACACAAAAAGTGAGCTTATGAAACATAAGTCCAAGCGAAATAAACCATAAGTCAGTTATATAAGCCGAAACAAACACCCCCATAACCCAAGATTCTATGTTTGAAAATAATCTTTTTTTTGTCACATGAGTAACTACATGTCATTGTTGTTGCTATTAATGCCTTGCATTGTTTTAGTTGTATATTGTGACACCCTTGTCGACTTGGTTGGTCGATAACGACGTGGTATGTGAGGTGATTTGTATACTATTAAAAATTTAAAATTGAGTTATGCGTTATTTCCTCCGTCTCATATTAAATGTTCACTTTGACTTTTTTTAGTTTTTCTTGTTCAACTTTGACTGTAAATATTTTTATTTGTAATATACGTAGTATAATACTTGATGAAAATTATACAAATAAAAATACATTTAAAAACTCAATCTATTCATATATTTTGCATCAAGTAATATATAACACAAACAATAGAATTTAAGGTCAATGTTGAACAACAAAGACTCCAAAAAGTCCAGGTAGACATTTAATATGGGACGGAGATAGTATTTTATAAAGGTAGTTTGGTGCATTACGTGATATGATATCGGTGTTAGCAAATAGTATGAGTAATGAGCATCATTCAATAAGTCGCATTGTATTTTATATACATGTGGTAGAGTTATTGGCGGATCTATGTGGAGACAAAAAGGGTTTCAAATAATAAATTTTCTCTTTTATATTTTGACTTTTCTATTTTATGCAACTTTCAAATCTGACTCTCACATAATAAAGTGTCAAGCTCCGCCGTTGAGTAGTGCATAAATCATCTCTCATAGTCTCATTTATAATGGCATCCCTGCTTTTTAACAAATTATGAGGAAAATAGGTGTAACTCGACTAGTTTCGAGTGTATAATTCATGGAACTATACAATGAGTTTCAAGTATGAAACACCAAAAGGAGGTTGTTTCTGATATCTAAAAGATCACTAAACGAATACTAAAAATCTTGTTCACTCAAGTCACAAATCTAACAACTTTTGTATTTTGACATTTCATTTTTTTTTTTAACTTATTGGCTTTTCATATTAGAATAATGATTGCTATACATAATATCTTCGCCCCACCACCATCTCTTTCTCTCCCCACGTAATCACATTTGCCATTTTGATCTCTAAGATGTCGATATGCTAGCCACGGGTGAAGAAGTCGACGAAGAAACATACATGTTAGGCTATGTTAGGCTATGTTTGGCAAGAGGCTTATAGGGGCTTATCGAGACTTGGGCTTTTAAAATAAGCCAGCTTATAAAATACTTAATAAGTTATTTACCTCCATAAGCCCAAACCCATAAAATAGGGCTTATAAGGGATGAATAGTTAAATTACTTAAATACCCTTAAAAATATAATGAATTATCACGTAAAAGCTGAAATATATGGTAATTTTATTTGATGTATTTTTATGTGATTTTACCTTAATAACTTCAGCTCTAACTAATTCGCCAAACAACTTTATAACAATATAAGCTTCAACTTTCGGCTTATAATATAATCCCCGGTTACAGCTCCAGCCCCTTGCGTCAAACACACCCCTCTTTTGTTTTTAAAACGCTTTAGATTATACGGCCATATGCTAAAATTCCGTACAGACGTACGGTCCATACACAAATACTGTCCAAAATTCATTATTAAGAATACGGTGAGTCATGTTTTGGGTTCAAGTTTAAAAAATGATGAAGTAATTAATAAAACATTAGTGGTTAAATTTTTAATATATTATATGAAGTTAAGTGTAAAATTATAAATTTTAAATGTTTTTTGATAACTTTAAATAATAAACAAATAACCCTTACACTTTATACCCCTTACATTTTATAATATGAACTTTGTTTACAATTAAATGAGTATTAATATTGGTTTGAGACTTTCATCCATTAAACATACAAAATTTTATAAATGTATGATTTAGTTTTTTGATAACTTTAGATAATAAGCAAATAACTCTTACACTTTATACCCCCTACATTTTATAATATGAACTTTGTTTACAATTACATGAGTATTAATATTGGTTTGAGACTTTCATCTATTAAACTTACAAATTTTTATAAATGTATGAATTAGTTTTAATATACATTAAATACTTTTAAAATAAATATCAGTTTCAAACTTTCATCTTTTAAAATATTTTTTTTATTATGTACATTAAATATAAATAATAACTCATTTTATCCTATTTAAAAAGTTTAATCTATACGTATACGGGTTTAAATATTAAATACAGTTAATTTATTATTAACGGTAATATAAATATCAAATGATAAGTACAAGTTGTTGTGATATGAAAATAAATATACGCGAATGTACTTATAACGACTCATGTAATTATTATTTAAAGTTTATATACGGATATCCGGAAAAACATTTTAAAAACTTCATCAACGCTCATTATGTGCTACTAAACTCGTACATTTTGTACAACAAGACATCAATAGTTAAAGTTAAACAACAACATCAACCTCAATATTAACATCTATGTCAGCTAATATCATGATATTTATGTTACAAAAATTAAACATGTTCAATGCATTTGAGATATGCTCATGGTCTTGGCCCGTTTGCTGCAAATACTTGTTAATATCATGATATTTACGACATTCATAGTTGAGTCGTGCCCATTTACCTGTGATCATATTCTTGTTACGATGATCACCGTCGGTCCACCAGAAAACAATCCACCCCCAAACAATCAACCGCCAAACTTTCCACCACAAAACCAACCCACTACCTTTGGGTTGACTGATGAAGAGCTCTTTGAGCAAGACATGCAACTGCTGTTAACGGTTCAAGCTGCGGAAGAACGTGAGGCAAGAGAGCGTGAGGCGTACTTAAAAGGTAAAGAGGATCGGAGAAACCTTTGAGCAGAATGACGATGGAAAATGGGACTTCCACGTGTGCCATCGAGTATGGACGATTCGAGTGCCTCCTATTCGAGTGATGAGGGATATGGCACAGACTGAATCATTTTCTTGATTCGTAGTTTTATGTTTATTTATCGTATCGTAGTTTAGTGGTTTGAATTTCCGTTTCGTAGTTTAATGTTGTAATTGTAGTTGTAATATAAATGTACGTTGTCTGAAGTAATATCAATCTTATGTTTAATATACTTGCATTTACAAAACAATTACACATTACATTTACATATTTACAAGTTAATTACACATTACATTTACATTCCTACAAAACATTACCAAAAGAAATTAAAAAAAAAAAAAGGACGATTTGCAGTAAACCAACCTCGTCGTGCAGACGAGGAGGTGAAGACCGGCGAGCTACGGCGAGGGACCAATGGTGTCATGGCGAGAGGCAACGAGCAAAAACCAACGCCACGTAAGAGTGGCGAGCTCACTTGAGCAATGGTACCTTCCCCTCTTATTTAGCTTCTAGTCAGTTCAATGAGATAAGTACTACGGAGTATGTACTAATTTAATTAGCATGATTGCTATGATATAACCTCATAGTAGTAGTCTGTAATCAAGAATGTTTATAATTGTTAGTGATATTTTAATTGTGAAGATATATTTACATATAAGTTGTGTATTTTTACACCCTTGTTGACTTGGTTTGTCGACGGCGTGGTATGTGAGAAGCATGCGACTTTGAGAAGCATATGGCTGCGAGAAGCCATTGATTTTGAGCTTCAATTTTGTAAATTTAGAGTTAAAGTTTTAGTGGTTTAGTAAAATAAACGGTCACTGCTATTGCTAACTGCTACAACTAACTATCACTGTTTGTTTCACCAAAGATACCCTTATACTATTATTTTTTTTTTTAATTTTTTTTAATGTGATTTAAATTTGAAAGTTTGGATATACCAAGATTGTGTGTTTGAAAAGATTTTTTTTGTAACATGAATAACTATCTGTCATTATTGTTGGTATTAAGGTCTTGCATTGCTTTAGTTGTGTATTTTTACACCCTTGTCGACTTGGTTTGTCGAGACGTGGTATGTGAGGTGATTTGTGCACTATCAAAAATCGTCATGTAATGCTAGTTTGGTACACTGGGTAATATGATACCAGCATTAGCAAATAGTACGAGTAGTGAGCATCATACAGAAGTCGCATTTTGTGTTAGGAAATTTTGATGGTGTACAAACCATCTCTTACGCTAACAATAATCAATCATGTCGGAACGGAGACAAGTAATTAGAGCTTTACCTTTAGAGTATATTCAAGAGCAATGAGACTGCTTTAAAAAAATCTCTTTCAAGAGGTTTTTTTTTTTTTTTTTTTTTTTTTTTTTTTTTTTTTTTCTCAAAAGTATCAATTTTTAACTAGCTACGAAGAAAACAATGATTACCTAACTCGTCGTACGTGAAATTCATGAAATTACACAATGAGTTTCAAGCTTCTGGAACTCCAAAAAGAAGGTTATTTAAGTTTGCAGTTGTGTAAATTTATACTAACTCAATAAAATAAAATAAAATAAGGAGGGTAATTCTAAAGATCGCTTAACAAAAAATAGTGAGTCTAATTTACTTGAGTTACAAATCTAACAAAAACCTCTATTTTGGCATTTCGTTTCAGTGTTTTATATATATGATTGGCATACATCTTCGCCCCACCACCATCCATTTCGTGCCCCGCCGGAACCACATTGGCCATGTACTCGTTAAGAGGTTGATATGCTAGCCAGATATGAAGAAGTCGACGAAGAAACATACATGTTAACTTTTGTTTTATTCAACATCTAGTACTAAAAGTGTCGACCGTGACACTGGTTTTTTTTAACTTAAGTATCTAATTACATCCTTATGCTTTTAGATAAAGATGAACAAAAATGGAATCAAGAGATTAATAGCCTTCTTTATTACACTTAAGTATACAAAACTTAAAGTTACACCTAAATGTAACATGATTGTGATTTGTGAACCTCATTAGAGTACTTGATCACAATTCAATACCCTTTATACTTCACCTTTAATTATGAAATAAATATTTCCCAAACCAATTAATTAAGTAGGAGGTCCCTTTTAAACTGTTATAAATTGTGCCTTCAAAGTCTTGTAACATGACCCACAAACTGTAACTGTTCAATTGATAGCTACATTGTGTTCAAAAAAAAAAAAATTGATAGCTACATTATTTTATCATCAATAAAACCAACCGTTTGCGACTTAAATTCAAAGCAATATGATCAATAATTCAAATAAAAGAATTTCTGTTGTATATAACAAAATGAAACAATTAATTAAATACAATCAAACTCACAACAAATCATACTACTAGTACTATTAAAAAAATTTCAGCAAAACATACCAGTTTTCTCACAATCTTTGCTGTAACTTACAAGAAAATATCATCAAGAATTAGCAAGAATCTTTATACACAGACTGTATTATCATCAAAAACCGTCACTATAACCCCGACCTTCTCTTTTATACTTGCTCATTTCCATTTCATGGGTATCTTGTCCTTCGCTGGATCCAGATGGATACAACCCGTATTCACTTGTGGGTCGGCTATATTCACTGCTAGCATACTCTTGTGTACCTAAAGCCATTTTCCTGAACTTAACCATGTCGTCATTGTACTGTGCTGTGTCGTAGTCAGAGCTTCCGTGGGACCCAAAGCCCGAGCTGTGTCCTGGTCGGATACCTTCGTTTAGATCAGAGAGTGAGACGTCTCCTTCTAAGGCTCGAACCACTTGACTCATCCTGGGCCTGCGTCTGGCTGAGTGGCGAACGCAGGCTGCTGCACAAGAAACCATCCGGGCCATTTCACTGTGGCTGTATTCTTTACGTAGACGTGAATCGGCTATGGAATCAAAGTTCCCATCATCCATAGCTCGTGTGAGCAAAGGTCTTGCCTGCAATTTAATTACATGTTAGCATTACAAAATCACACTAAATCCGCAAATAAACCAGCAAAAAGTTTGAAACTTTTTAATTATAGATACTCCATAATACACTAGAAGCACCCATCCAGAAAATCTTTAAGCGATAATTAAGGTAACAATCAAAATCGGGCCAAACACATAAATTCCCAACAAGCAAATAAAAACTTTCATAACTAAAATGAAAACTGGTAGGTTGTGTTTCAGATACGACCAGTGAACGAATTCTGTTGAAAAGTTCTTATCCGTTGTCCATTTTCCTAAAAACGCATTCTTGACTAGATTTTTCATATGCACGTGCCAAATACACAAACTCCCAACAATAATTTCCAAACATTTTTAAATAAAAATATCTAAACAAACAAGTAGGCTTACCCAATCCACTAAACTATCATCCATAAACGTTTGAGCTGAATCCACGGGTCTGCGTCCGGTGATCAATTCTAAGAGCATGACCCCAAAGGAGAAAACGTCTGATTTATCTGTGAGCTTTCCTGAAGCAGCATACTCTGGAGCTAAGTACCTATACATGTTGATTTCATGTTAAAACTTATTTTAAAAACATCAATTATAGAGCATTAAATCGATATGAACTCGAGGCAAAAAAAAGAAAAAAGAAATTTTACCCGAAAGTTCCCATCACTCTGGTTGAGACATGAGTGGCAACTTCAGAAGTAATCTTGGCAAGCCCAAAATCTGCAACCTGTGAATTTAAGTGTATCGTGAAATGTAAGGTTTAAACTTACAGAAGACATCTCAAACATAATTAAGAGGTGCCGATCATAAAAAGGTACCTTTGCTTCGAAGTTGAAATCAAGAAGGATATTAGCAGCTTTAATATCCCGATGAATGATCTTAGGATGACCTGCAAAAAAGATGAGACGTTAATGACTGCTAAGTCATTGTGAGTGTACAAGACTTTGTTCATTTTGTGCATTTGAAAAATAAATTGAGCTTACAATCCTCGTGGAGATAAGCTAGCCCTTTCGCAGCTCCAAGTGCAATTCTCAATCTTGTGGGAAACTCCATAACAGGGCGATTCTTTCCTGAAATTATTTATTCATTAAAGCGTTAAGCATCTATCTAAAAACGGTTATAACTCTAAGGATAATGTATTCAACATGTAAATGAATCAAGCGTTTCAATGTATCATCATTGCACATACGTTTTTCTTATAGTTAATTAACTTGTTAACTATGACAAAAAAACCAATAGAAGTACAGAATTTATCTACATCATTGAATAAAACTCAATCTATGATGTTGCATGAATAAAACTTAGCTTTTTGGTAACTTTGTACCCATTTGCCTTGTTGCAATTTTTTTTAATTTGACCCATTTAAGATCAAACACAACCCAAATCGACCAAGATATGCATGTATATAATCTGAACAAAGTTTTTGTAGTGCAACAGGATATCAGTAAACTACATCATTATGGTAAAAATCTAATGTGCGAGGTCCATGGCTAATCGATAAAAGATCAGTTAAACTAAATGCTTAGTAAGTTTTGTTACAAATGGAAAGTAAAAATTTACCATGCAAGTGGAACTCCATTGTGTTATTCGGAACAAACTCATAAACCAGCAATCGTTGAGCTCCAGTCATGCAATACCCGACCAACGAAACAAGATGTTTATGATGAACACGGCTGATAATCTCAACTTCCGCCTGAAACTCCCGTTCACCTTGACCACTACCCGTTTTCAGCTGTTTAACCGCCACTTCTTTCCCATTTGGAAGCACTCCTCTATGCACATATCCAAAACCGCCTTGTCCAAGAAGATTAGCCTCCGAAAAACCATCGGTGGCCATTGCTAATTCTTCATACGTGAACGTGCTTTTAGAGAATCCTAATGACAACCCAGGAGAAGGTGGCGGAAGTGGAGTTGACCCACCTGAGTAATTCGATCCTGAACCACCGCTACTGCTAAATGCCGGCGGTGGTGGTGGTGGAGGCAGAGCGGAAGCAGCATGTGGTGGTCGTGCGGACGTTGCTGGCGGTGGAGTGGGTTTCGATGGTGGCATTGAAACGAGATGATCAGAAGGTGGTTGTGAATTTTGTTGCCATTGTTGCGGTGCACCACCATAAGGATCAACTGTGCATATTCAAAGACGTATAAAAGTTATTATAATCCAACAAATACAATTAAACAATCTAGACATTACCGGAATAACAAATTTTAGCATTTGGGATTGCTTATAAAAACTACATAGTTTCAAACATCTTATTCAAACAGCTTATTATAGGCAATATGAAACACCCTAAAACCATTCATCCACGGTATCAAACGCAATAAACAATAAACATTTTTGTTAAGACATGCTTAGCTTCAAACAATTTACTCAAAACAGCTTAATTTCGCATGCAAATAAATAAATATAACCACATAATCCAAAACAACTTAAAAAATCCTTATCCATTGCATCACCACTAAATAAGCAGATAAAACAATTCTAACAACAAATCACGATTCACGAACACCCTCAAAACTGCTTATCCATTGTATCCACACTATCATATATAACCATTCAGAAAAGCAGTCTAAACAGCTTATTTCAGAATTTTATAAAATTATGAATATAATTACACTTTATTCAAAACAGCTTATACATGCAAATAAGTGAACATAATTACATAAACCAATCCAAAACACCCTCAAAACCAGTTATCCATTGTATCACCCCCTACAACATTACGATAAAAACTTATAATCAAGATCTACGAACACAAAGACTGCTTATTAAACATCTAAACCTGCACAGATTCAAGCATTTCGTTCAAAACAGCTTATTACACATGCAAATAAATGAACTCAATTACATGAACCAATCCGAAACACCCTCAAAAACTACTTACCCATTGTATCACCCCTACAACATTACGGTAAACTAATGACGTTAGTCTTTAGGACTGCTTATTAAACATCTAAACCTGCATAGATTCCAACATCTTATCCAAAGCAGCTTATTTCACATGCAAATAACTGAATATAATTACACAAAACGTATACTCAAGATCTAAGAACACACAAAATTTTATAAAATTATTACAAAATTATATAAAATTTATAAAATTATAAACCTTTGGGTGGAGGAACATAATAACCAGCAGGAGTTTCGTTTCTTCTTTTTTCTTCTTACAACAAAGAAACAAGATACTAAAAACCAAAAGAATCAAAACTCCACCAACAGCAATCCCAACAACCACCCCAGTTGATATCCCAGACGATGAACTACCCGGTGGTGATGACGTCACCGGTGGACTACCACCAGACCCACCACCGGACCCACCGCCACTTCTTGCCGGAGACGGCGGAGATCTTGCCGGAGGACTGTTTCTTGATGTGGGTGGTGCTGGAGGTGAAGGAGGGGTGGTTGTTGAGGGTGGCGGCGCCGGTGGTGATATCCCCGGAGGTGCATTTTCCGGCGCAGGTGTCACCGGAGCTGGTGGAGGAGAAGTGTCTGCTGGTGGTGGAGTGGTTGTTGGTGGTGGAGTGGCGGCTGGTGGTGGTGAGGTGGCGGCTGCTGGCGGCGGTGTGGCAGGTGTCACCGGAGCTGCCGGCGCCGGAGATGTCACCGGCGGTGGTGATGACATAATCAAGATTCTTCAAATCTTAACCAAAAGATTACAATTTTTTATAAAAATTGGTTTTTATGACACCCTTTTGGATTTTATACAAACCCTTTTGATATTTTTATAAAAACACACACTAATGTGTGTAAACAAGATTTCTAAAAAACTAATCAAGATTGTATCAAATTTGAAAAAAGATTGGTTTTTATGATACCCTTTTGGATTTTAAACAAACCCTTTTGAAATCTTTAAAAATTGTGATGACTAACACATACTAATGTGTGTGAAAACTAATCAAGATTTGTAATTTTTTGGTTTTTAGGATACCCTTTTGGATTTTAAGCAAACCCTTTTGATATCTAATGAAATTGTGACATTAAGAAGTGGTAATGTGTGTGAAAAAGTGGCCGGAAAGAGGAATATTCCGGTGGAATTAAGGGAGAGTGAAGTAGAGGGGTAAAAAGTGAAAATATTTAGTGGGAATTTTGTAATGAGAAAAAAGTGGATTTGGTTTGATAAGCACATGGAGGGGGAGTGGTTTGAATGCAAACCCAGGTTGTACAAAGAAGTATGGTATGGCCCACATAAGTTTTTTGCTTTTTCTAATAATTTTTAAATTTATTTCATGAAAAATTAAATAGTCTAAAGAAAAGTAAAAAAAATTAACCTCATGGATTTGCTACTCTTTTAGCTAGGGCTAGAGCTGTAAACGAACCGAACGAACACGAACGGAGCCTTGTTCATGTTCGTTCATTTAATTTTAACCGAAGAAATAAACGGACACGGACGCTTAAACGGACGAATTTTTTTGTTCATGTTCGTTTATTAAGAAAATGAATTGTTCATTTTCGTTTATGTCCGTTCATTAAGACACTAAACGAACGCTAAACGAGCATAAACGATCGAACATAAATGAAAATAGACAAACAAACGTAAACTTTATTGAATTCTTCACAATATATTGTTTTATAAGTAGTTGCTTTGTTTAAACAAACCAATTTTTAAATTATAAAATTAAAATATACTCCCTCCGTCCCATAAAAACTGTCCAGTTTGACTTTTCAGAGTCAAACTGGTTCAACTTTGACCTTAAATATTTTTTATGTGTTATATAATACTTGATCAAAAATTATACCAATGAAAAACACACTTAAAACTCAATCCATTCATATATTTTTCATAAAGTATTATATAATGCTCACAAAAATAAATAAGGTCAAAGCTGAACCAGTTTGACTCTGAAAAGTCAAACTGGACAGTTTTTATGGGACGGAGGTAGTATGATATATGAACATAAATAGATAAATAAACATAAATGAACTTTAATGAACGCTTAATCGGATGTTCACGGACATAAATGAACGAACGAGACTTTTGTTCATGTTCGTTCATTTAACTAAACGAACGTAAAATATTGTTCATGTTCGTTCCTTTAATAAACGAACAAACATAAACGAACTTTTTACCGAACGGTTCATGAAATGTTCACTGAACGTTCAGTTCGTTTACAGCCCTAGCTAGGGCTGTAAATGAACTGGACAAACACAAAGAGAGTCTTGTTCATTTTTGTTCATTTAATTTTAACCGGATAAATAAACGGACACGGACGCTTAAACGAACAAATTTCTTGTTCATGTTTGTTTATTAAGAAAATGAATTGTTCTTATTTATGTTCGTTCATTAAAAAACTAAACAAACGCTAAACGAACATAAATGAAAATAGACAAACAAACATAAACTTTATTGAATTCTTCACAATATATTGTTTTATAAGTGTTGCTTTGTTTAAACAAACCAATTTTTAAAATTATAAAATTAAAAGATATTATATGAACATAAATAGATAAATAAACATAAACGAACTTTAACGAACGCCTAATCGGACGTTCATGAACATAAATGAACGAATGAGACTTTTGTTTATGTTCGTTTATTTAACTAAACGAACGTAAAATATTGTTCATATTCGTTCATTTAATAAACGAACTTTTTACCAAACGGTTCATGAAATGTTCACTGAACGTTCAGTTTGTTTACAACCCTACTTTTAGCCAAAATAATTGTTTCTAACAAAAAATACACAGTTGAAGACTTTAAGCTAATATATTTATTTTAATAAAATGACAGTTTTAGTTTAGCTAACTAGCTATAATTCTTTCTCTGAAGTTTATAATAATAATTTTTAGCAAATATAATATGATAAATTTGATTATACTTTATGTTTATATTTAATAATGAAAATTTAATTTGAAACTAACCTAAAAGATGTGAAACTAACCAAACTAACCTAAAAGATGTGAACAATCACTATGGGACGTATAAATTTAGTGACTAGAGAGTATTACCAAACGCTCAGATGATGTTTAGCTACACAATACTCCCTCCGTCTCAAAAAGAGAATCCAAAAAAAATGAAGAAATAAAAATACGTGTAATTAATAATAGTTTTGATTAATAAAAAGTCGTTTTTACCCTTAGAGTTTTATAAAAATAAAAAATAAGTAATTGATGCTAGTTTTGATTAGAATGGTAAAATAGGAAAACCAGTCATAACTACAGTGTACTGTATATATAAAAACTGAACACTTATTTTGAAACACATATTAATTATAAAAGGAACTTTTTTTTTTCTATTTTTAAAGACGGAGAAAGTAAAAGGTAAAATTGAACTCAAATCAATTTCCAAACAAAGCTATTAGATCAACTTGTGTTGAAATAATGATAATGCCAACAAGGCAACTATAATGCTCCATTAGAATTGATGTTAATCCTTTTTGTAATAATTGTATTTGATAAAACGTTATGATCGTATGGGTCCATAACCGCATTTTGCGTTTACATGTTTTCACCGCTTTATAGTTTACCTATTCACGGAATTTTTTGTTAGTAAAGTAAAGTCAAATTAAACAAAAGAATTGTTTCTCTTTTCAGCTTGATTATGACAGATAAACATGATTAGCGTTAAGATTATATTTCACAAGGTTGCAAAAATAGTGAATCGGTAGTCGGGCAGTCGACCACCTTGTAGGTTGTAATTGGTCTAGGCGGGATTAATCGGGATTAATTTGATTGACATTTTTAGCAAATTTTGGATATTTCCGCCAAGTTTTGGTTATTTATGGCGAATTTTATGTATTTCCGACAAGATTTTTTCTAAAACAACTTGTAATAGATTTAAACAATTACTATAAATGATCAAAATAATTTTACCGTGACTTTTGGATACTTTCGGTAAGATTTGTAGGTTTCTGACAAGTTTGAGCACCATTGACCGTCGTTGATCACTGTTGACCACGTTTAACGTATTTGTTTAACCCAATTACATAAATCGGTAAGGTCGGTAACCCTGTAACACCTAGACGGCGATTAATCGACCTCGTAGACTTTTTTTTGCAACACTGATATTTCATATCCGATTTTACCTCTTGTCATAATAAGTGAAAGAGAAAACATAATGTTGCCATAAATATACGAGTTACGCCACGTGCAATAACCTATAAAATTTATGATGTCAATAATAAAGTGATGTTATTTGACATGTAAAACATCAAATAGTATGATCGCAACAATCCAACATTTCTTCTCAAATTGTCACAACAAAATGGAAATTTAGACTTGCAAGTTTAATCTAGTCACGAGAGCACATTAAATACTCATTCAAGAAGTATTTTAGGGTTTGCTTGAAATCTTGAATCATATTTGAAGCAAACGTCTATATTGATGACAATGACTACTATTTTATTACAAGCATAAATATGTAAATATGAGATTATTATTATTTTTTTTCTTCATTCATTCATTTAAGTTTATATAAGTTACCCTGTTATATAGTTAGTACTTACACTAATAATAATGGTGATCCTAAGTGTGACCAGTCTAATCTGTTATCTCAACGCCACATTGGCTTTTCTCTTTAAAATCAAACACATGACAACCCCGATCACAACAAAAAAACATACCGCAAAAAAATTTAAAAAAAAAAAAAAAAAAAAAAAAAAAAAAAAGAAAAAAAAAGAGAAAAACTCGCACACAAACCATATGCACACATTCGATCGGTTGAGCAGCCCAACCAAGCAAAAGAGGGGGGCCGTGTTCGTATGAGACTCACATATGGGGGGGGGGGGGGGGGGGGGGGGACACGTTCACGATGAGTAGATCGACTAAAGGTTAGGTCACCATTACGATCAACCTTATAAGGTAGCTACAATAAAAAATCATGAACTTCATTCGTAAGAGTTTTGTTATATCCTTCTACAATTCATTCATACATATCTTTTTATACTCACACTAATATTTTATATTTTTTCTTTACTCATTATCTCTCTACATATAAACCGTTAATTTTGACATATGTCATGATCCTGTGTGTAAAAATATTTGTAGTAAGAATTAGTCGAAGGATATATCATTTCTCTATTCGAAAATATGTCAAACATAGCGTGCAAATTTTATATCCCTAGTCAAATGCACATCACTCCATCAAATAGGGATCTTCAATTGTTTTGTATTGTTCTTTTAACATTGTTCCAAGTATTATTTTAAGACCATGCTTTAAATTTTTGAAAAAGTATTTTTTTTTTTATGAAAGAATCAAGGCACCTAAATAGAGGTGTATGTATCATGTATGGCTTATTTTGAAAGGCAAGATAAAAATGCACCATTTGGCATCCATCGTTGGCTGGCAGGCCTCGTTGGTTGGTTGCTTATCTTTTCATTTTCACATGCTACCATCACCATATCTATCTATGACTTCCTATCCTTTTTAAAGATTCTTTATTTCTTTTTCATATTTTTAATTTGGTCTTAAAGAGCTTTTAAAAACATTCAAATTCCAAAGTCACCTGGTCACATGCTATATTACGAGAAAAAGTGAGTAAATGTTTTGGTAGGTCAACTTTAAAAAGTACGAGTAAATAAAACGAATTTATATAAAGTTTTTCAATATGCTCATATATGAAAGTTCATTATAATTTACTCATATTTTTTAAAGTTTGCATACCAAAACGAATTGCTATTTTTCTTTTTGAACGGCATTTTATTAAAGACTAGCAATGAGCAAAAAAAAAACAAATTACAAATTAAAGGAATTAGGATTTTTCATCCAAGAATTCCAATCAAAGTTTAAACTACAACGATTAGAACACCAATTAAACGACAACCGAACGATCTCGTCAAAAAGAAGGTCAACCCGAGGTAATTCACTTCCAAACAAAACTTGATTGCGGAATGACCCACCGCACAATATAACAAACACCTTCAAAAACAACTTTGAAGCGCTTTGCGACACGAATATTAGTTAACCAAATAAGCCAATCTTCGTATGATAGAAAATCTAGGTACTCTACCTCCCACCAACGAGCAGCTTTGATCATAATATTACAAGCCAAATGACAAGTGAAAAGACGGTGCGATGTAGATTCCACAGCGATACTACATAGAGAACATAAGATAGATGGGATGTCAAGACCACGAAGGGAAAGATTCAACTTTGAAGGAAGCTTATCCAAAGAGAGCCTCCATGCAAAGATATTGATTTTAATGGGGATATACTTAACCCAACGAGTACTAATTTCCGCCTTAGGGAGAAAAGAATCGTCAATAAATTCACGAGCCGATCTTACCGAGAAGTAACTCGCTGAATCAAGCCGCCAAGTCCAACGATCACTAATATTGGGAAGAATTACGGTAGAAATATCATAATTAAGAAGAAGCAACTGTTCTTCTTCCACACCACCTCGAGGAGTCCTTTGAAAAGAATCAGAAAGGGAGTTATCTCTTAGCTTAGACGCTACACTAGCATGCTTATCTAATTCCAGAAGATATAACCTCGAATAAGCATGTTTTAAAGGAGTATCACCAAACCACACATCGTCTCAAAAAGAGGTAGTCTCCCCGTTCCCTACTTTCTTTTGATAAGAGAAAGGAGATCAATGCCTTTAAAACGAATTGCTATTTTATGATCTAAACCCTATAAAATAATATTACTATTAATAGGAAGGGATATGTTAGCATCGTATTTTATTTATAAAAAGTGTCGGTCATTAACGTATTGTTATAAGTTGCTTTAGAATATCATTATGATGAAGTTTAGGCTTAGTATTCATGTTTTGTGAAAATCTAAGGGCCATTAGTGTAATAATGTATAAGATAGATGATGCCCTAGACTTCAAGTATAAATACTCTTGTAAACCTCATTTTAGAGGTTGGTTCTCTTAGTAATAACATTGTCT
The DNA here is from genome assembly GCA_030686995.1 of Artemisia argyi. Lineage (NCBI taxonomy): Eukaryota > Viridiplantae > Streptophyta > Magnoliopsida > Asterales > Asteraceae > Artemisia > Artemisia argyi. The sequence goes on from CM060705.1 coordinate 181,691,254, forward strand.
TAATTTCACACACTAGGAGATCCCTTCCACTCTCTCTCTCTCTACTTACTTTCTCTCTCTAGGTTTTAGGCTTGATTCAATAGTGAAATAGGTTGTTCTACGGTCCTACAAGTGGTATCAATCGCCTAGGGATAATATAGGTTGTTTTAGGTTTGATTTGGTAGAAAAAAGTTGGTTTTTGTGATTCGAGGTTACTGTTCATCGCCAAAATTTCGAGTTAGAAAAAAAAAATTCGAGTTAGGTGCAAAAAGTTATCGAGTTAGAAAATTTTTTTTTCGAGTTAGGTGCAAAAAGTTATCGAGTTAGAAAAGTTTTTCGAGTTAGGGGTTAAAATACTATCGAGTTAGGGTTACTACTATCGAGTTAGGTGCTAAAAATCTATCGAGTTAGGGTTACTACTATCGAGTTAGGGTTACTACTATCGAGTTAGGTGTTAAGTTTCACTTATCGAGTTTGATATCTTGGCGAGTTAGCCTTTCAATTCCTAATCGTTTATCGAGTTAGGCGTATTGTGACTCTAACTAAGGGGAAACTCTGCCCAACTCAAGTACCTCTATCGAGTTAGGATACATATCGAGTTAGAAACCATAAGAACTTATCGAGTTAAGTACCCTACTTAAATTATCGAGTTAGGAACCCTACATGCTCTTATCGAGTTAGAAGACAAAGTGAACATACCAGTTTGAATCCTAAGTGACCATATCGAGTTTGAAAACAATCTTTCAAGTATTATCGAGTTAGACCAAAAAAAAAAAAAAAAAAAAAAAAAAAAAAAGAAAAAAAACTTTTTTGGCGGGAAATTTTGAGTAAAATTTATTTTTCACACGAGACTAAACGTTCAATTTTTACGCGAGATTTAAATTTTGGTATAAGGTTGAAAATTTTGGCCCGAAATTCAAATTTTTAGGCCAAAATTCAAAAAAATTCGGTAAAATTTGGCGAAAAAATTTTCAAATCTCAAATTTTTCAGGTAACCTTAGAATTGTATTTCTTAGTGATTTTCAAATTTTGAGAAAGAAAATTTTCATACTCAATTTTTGGCGGGAAATTACGAAATCAATCAGATCAACCGATAACGAACTTTCATCTTCACCAAAACATCTAATATTCAACAACAACCTTTGTTATCTTTCAAAAGATCCTCAGAACAACGTTTCACTTTGAATTCAAATCATGGCAACTCAACAAGACATTCATGCTGCCGGTGCCGAAAACCGACCTCCAATGCTTGAAAAAGGTGGATATCTTCCATGGACAAGCCGCATGCTTCGTTACATCAAAACAAAGCCTGGTGGTAAATTAATGATCAACTCTATTACAAATGGTCCATTCAAGCCAAGACAAGTTCAAATTGAAGGTAATCCAAATGAAACACCTCCTACTCAACCATTTGTGCGTGAACAAACAGAAGCAGGTTACACAGAGGAAGACAAGAAGCAGATCGCTGCAGATGATATGGCAATGCATTTAATCCAACTTGGATTACCACGGGAGATCTTTGCTGCGGTCGACAACTGTGAAACTGCTTATGCTATGTGGGAACGTGTTAGAAGGATATGTCATGGAACAGAGATTGGACAACAAGACGTTGAGAACAAACTTCTTACTGAATGGGAGAATTTCACATCCACTAAAGGTGAACAGATTGAATCATACTACACCAGGTTTTGCACTTTGATGAATGAGTTAATCAGAAACAAGTTGACACCTCGGCCAATTGCAACAAACATCAAATTCATCAATAACCTTCCAGAAGAATGGGGTCGTTATGTTACAATTGTCAATCAAACAAAGGATTTACACAAGGTGAATTATGATCAACTCTATGACTTTTTGAAGCAAAACCAAGTTGAGGCTAATGAAGTAAGGAAAGAAAGATTGGCTAAGAATCATGATCCTCTCGCATTAATTGCTAATACACCAACACCTTTACCAGTGAACACTCAACAACCACCATCATCTTCCACTCACAACTACATGCAACCATCATGCATTCTACAACCAACACCGGTCTACCAACAACAGTTCTACCCACAACAACAACAACAAGTTATTCCACAACAGCAACACCCACAATTCCAAGAACCGGAATTCACTGACAATGATGAAGCTACTGCAGCATTGTCCCAAGCGTTTGCTTTTCTGTCAAAGGCATTCCAAGGACGTTATTCTACACCAACAAACAACAACCAAAGGATCTCATCGAACACTCGCAACAAGCAGTTTGCTCAGCCGAGTTTCAATATGGGCAATGAAGGCCAAATGGTTGGAGCTTATGGGAATCAACAGGGATATCAGAATATGCAGAATGCAGGTCAGTTTGCAGGGAATCAGTATGGTCAGTATGCAGGGAATCAGTTGGGTCAGTTTGTTGGAAATCAGAGGGGTCAGAATGTTGGTAATCAGGCAATGGGTTATCAGAATAGGAATGTTGCAGCCCCAGTTGTTGGGAATTTGGGAAATGTGAATCAGGGTAATCCGGTAAAATGTTTCAACTGTCAAGGTGTAGGTCATATGGCAAGGAACTGTCCTACTAAGCCGAACAAAAGAGACCTAGCATACTTGCAGAAAGCAGTGTTGTTGGCACAAAAGAATGAGGCAGGATTTCAGTTGAACGCAGAGGAGAATGATTTTATGGCTCTTATGGATGACATGGAAGATAGAGAGGATATCGATGCGAACCGCATTTTTATGGCAAATCTTCAGGAGGCAAAGTATGACACAGATTCTGACACACCTCCTGTCTATGACTTCAATGCAGTCTCTGAGGTATCAAATTTCAACCCATGTCATAATAATGATATATCTGATATGTCTCCTCATGAGGAACAACATTTTGAGAAGCAAGCACCCACTTATGATACATTCCTGGACACGCCAAGTAGTAGCAATACTCCTTCAGCGACTCCAAATGTGAATCATAATGGAGGCTTCGTTTCACAGCATGCTGAGAATGATGAGGAAACACGTGCTTTATTTGAATCATTATTAAATAACTGTGGTATTGAAATCGAAAAAGTGAAAAAGGTCAATCGCGATGTTAAGGCCGCGAATGTAAAATTGACCGCTGAGCTTGAGAGTTACAAGGAAAACGCTAAAGCTTTTGAGTTTCATCACAAAAGATTGTCTGAATTAGAAACTGGTTATCAAAATTCCGTTTCAAGGGAAAAACAATTGCAACTCAAGTTTGATACACTTGATGTTAATTCTTTCAAGAAGATAAAAGCTTTAAACGCGGAAATTTCTGATTTACAAAACCAACTTTCTAAACAAAAAACAGCTTATACCAATCTTGAAAAAGAAATGGATGAGTTGAAAAAGGATTTTGCAAAGAAAGAAGACAAACTTTTGGCCGAAATCGTAGAGTCAGAACACATGATTGCTCATTTAGAAGAATTAGTGGTTAAGTCGGGTCAGTCAAGTCAAACAATGAAAATGATTTCAAATCAAACTAATCCGATTTACCATACGAAACATAAAGTGGCTCTTGGTAACAACACCCCCAGTAATCTCAAGAAAGCTCAGCAAGAACATAATGTTTTGTATAATGGTAATGTGATTTACACTAAACATGATCCTCCCGTTGTTCGGGATTCTGTGCAAACGATAGAACATGTCGAAGAGAGCATTTCTAAAATGAAACAAAAGGATTTGAAACCCATTGATTACAACAAATTGAACAAACTTTCGGGAATTACTTTTGTTCCACAAAAAGAACCATCTGTGTTTTCCATAAAACGACCATTCTCAAAAATGTTTTCTAAGAAAGTAATTGTTTCAAAATCTCTTTCAAAAATGGAACAAATGTCTTCTAACAACACTTTTAATACAAGTGAGGCTAGAAACATTTTGGATGACGTTAAAAAGAGAATTCAAGAACTTCAAAACATTGTTGCTTCTAAAACTACAATCGATATTAACAACTGGCATTCCAGTTTTCATATTGAGCAGAAAAAAGTTTTTGAAAACGAAATTACTATCCCACTGAATAACATCAGTGCGAGGGTAATCCATTTTGAAAAAGCTTTCTTAAAAGAAACGGCCGACTTTGTCAAGGACCACAAATCCCTGGTAAACGAAGCTAATGATACTCGTGAAAACATGAATGTTTTGGAAAACCTAAATGATTCTCTCTTCGAAGCTGTTATGACCACTGACATTATGTCCATCATTTTACAAATATACTCTGTTCAAGACGATGAAAGACTGAGAGCTGAGACCTCCAAAATTGTTTCCAAATATGAAAATGCTCTTATAAAGCTTGAAAAAGAAAATGTGTCATGTTTTAAACAACTTGATCGAAAAAAGGAAGAATGCAAGTATGACAAACTGTCGTATGAGCGTGCTTTCAAGAACATGAAAGAGCAAAATGATCTTTTGAGGGCTCAGCTTGAAAGTCAAAAAAGGAAGGGTGAGGAAACTAAGTTTGCAAAACCATCGACTTCGGAGAAACCAAATGTTCCAAATATGGTTCAAAAACCAAAAATGTCTATTTCACGGTTTGCTCCAAAAGTCGATGAGAAAAAGGATTTGACAAAACCAGTCACTCCAACACCCTTGCCCAAGAAAATTGAAAATGAAAAGATTGTTGATAAAGGAAAAGCGGTTGTCGAAACACCAAAAGTTCTAGCACCTGGCCTTTTTAGGATTAGTCCCACTAATGCGTCTGCCTCCACATCTAAGACTTACGAGGGCAAAAAGGATAATTCTAAAGATTCTAGTGTTGCTAAAAAGGACAACAATATAAATCCTAATGCGTGTGCCTCAACTTCTACAGGATTAGACAGCACCTCTAGGAGCAGCAGGCTAAAGCCTAGGAGCAATACAAGGAACAATAGAGTCTCGCCTGCCTCTAAGAGTAGTTGCAAGAATAAAGTTGAAGAAGTAGAAGAACACCCTAGGAATTTATCGCTTTCTAATAAGAGACATATTTCATCTGAATGTAATGTCAAGAGTACTGGTTCTAATGCATGTAATGACTCTGTTTGTTTGATATGCAAGAAATGTTTAATTAATTATGTTCATGATGAATGTGTTTCCAAGAATGTGAATGTTACGCCTGAACAGAAAAAAGTTCCAAAAGGAACTAGGGCTAGATCTAGATCTATTGAAAGATTAGTTGCACGCTTTAGGTCTACCACTAGTAGCCAAATGCCTAGGAACTATCTTAAGTTTTGTATGTGGATTCCGACGGGTAGAGAGTTCACTCTTCAGGACGGCAAATTAGAAATAGCTCAAGCTAAACAAGTAGCAACTGTCTATGAGTGTGATTTTGCTTGTACCCCTAACCCCATGGAACCAAATTCAAAAAGGTGTCCAAATACAAATTCTTCTGTTATTGGCAGGTTATCGAAATATGTCTTTGGATCGTCGACTCGGGTTGCTCCAAGCACATGACCGGGAACTTAAAGCTGCTGATCAATTTCATATGGAAATTCATGGGAACTGTACGCTTTGGAAATGATCATGTAGCAGCTATCCTCGGTTTTGGAGATCTTCAGTTTGGGAATTTTTTGATCACTCGAGTTTACTACGTCGAAGGGTTGGGACACAACTTGTTTTCAGTTGGGCAGTTTTGTGATGCAGATTTAGAAGTTGCATTCAGGAGAAACACGGTTTTTATTAGAAATTTGGTTGGTGATGATCTCTTAACTGGTAATCGTGGTACAAACTTGTATGCCATCGACATCAACCAAATGGCTTCTACATCACCAATTTGTCTTATGACAAGGGCAACCGAAACTAAGTCCTGGCTGTGGCATAGAAGATTATCCCATCTCAATTTCGACACCATCAACAAGTTAGCCAAAGACAACATCGTCACCGGACTTCCTAAGTTCAAATACACCAAGGATCATCTATGTCCATCATGCGAACAAGGAAAAAGCAAAAGAGCATCATATAAACCCAAAACCGTACCTAGTTCGGAAGCAAGGTTACATTTGTTGCACATGGACTTATGTGGCCCAATGAGAGTTGAAAGCATTAATGGGAAGAAGTATATTCTAGTTATTGTTGATGATTATTCAAGATATACTTGGGTAAAGTTTTTGAGATCAAAAGACGAAGCACCAGGTACCATCATCACCTTTCTGAAGCGTATCCAAGTTCTACTTCAAGCTCCAGTAAGGATTGTAAGAACAGATAATGGCACAGAATTCACAAATCAGGAGTTAAGAACCTATTTTGAAGATGTTGGAATCACTCACCAAACATCAGTTGTTAGAACTCCACAGCAGAATGGGGTAGTCGAAAGAAGAAACCGAACTCTTGTGGAAGCTGCTCGCACAATGCTGATATATTCTAGTGCACCACTATTCTTATGGGCTGATGCTGTTGCCACTGCTTGTTTCACTCAAAATCGATCCCTAGTACATCCAAGATTCAATAAAACCCCATATGAGCTAGTGAACAATCGAAAACCTGACATCTCTTACCTTCACGTGTTTGGCGCTTTGTGCTATCCGACGAACGACAGAGAAGATCTAGGAAAGTTGAAAGCTAAGGGTGATATTGGAATCTTCATTGGATATTCAGAAAACTCGAGGGCATTCAGGGTGTATAATAGAAGAACGAAAAAGATAATGGAGACGATGAATGTGAAGTTTGACGAGATTTCACAGATGGCTTCTGAGAGATACGCTCTAGAACCCGCGCTTAATCCAATGGCTTCTAATCAAACCAGATTAGGACCCGCACCAAACAGTCAGACTTCTGGACACATCAGTTCAGGACTCGTGCCTAATGGAGCTCATTCAACAAACACGGACAAACCTTCAGAATAAGAACTGGAAAATTTCTTCGAGTAAATGTTTGATGAATATTATGGTGGAACTTCGACAAATGCATCTCAACATCATTCCGCTGCACCCTCTCAAAATCAACCACCACCACTGGATGCATCTACCACAATCGAAGCTGAAGCACCAACTACATCAACATCATCTACATCTACTCAAGCAACTCCAGTACTTGAAACTGTTCTACCAAGAGTTGATGAGCAAAATCAAAACACAAATTTTCAAGAAGAACCAACAAATAATTCAAACGATGTTGCGTTAGAAGAAGGAGAAGAAGTATTTGAAAACCCGTTTGCATTAGACTCTGCTGAATCTTCTTCAAGGTTACAAGAACCATCTAACACACATTCGTTCAACCAAAGGTACCCTTCTACGTTTCAATGGACAAAAGACCATCCGTTAGTACATGTTATTGGTGATCCTTCAATGCCAGTTCAGACGAGGAGACAACTTGCCACCGATCTCGAATTGTGCATTTATATTTGCTCAATAAGCACCAAAGTACCTAAGAACATTCGGGAAGCAATGGCAGAAAACCCTTGGATTGAAGCGATGCAGGAGGAATTTCTTCAATACCTGTTACATGATAGTTGGGAACTTGTTGAACGACCACTTGATAAACACATTCTTGATCTCAAGTGGTTGTGGAAGAACAAACTGGATGAGGAAATGACTGTAATTCGTAACAAAGCTCGTCTCGTGGGTAAAGGATATCCACAAGAAGAAGGGATAGATTTCGAAGAATCATTCGCTCCTGTAGCAAGACTTGAAGCAGTCCGGATTTTCTTAGCCTATGCAGCTCACAAAAACATCACAGTCTATCAGATGGACATTAAGACAGCTTTCTTGAATGGAACTCTGAAAGAAGAAGTGTATGTGAGTCAGCCAGAGGGATTCATCGACAAAGATCATCCAGACTACATCTACAAGCTTAAAAAGGCCATTTATGGTTTAAAACAAGCTCCAAGAGCGTGGTATGACGAACTCTCATCTTTCTTGCTCAATAACAATTTCACCAAAGGAACAGTTGATGACACCTTGTTTATCAAAAATTTCAAAGATGATATTTTGATTGTTCAGATTTACGTGGACGACATTATCTTTGGGTCCACTAATCCGAATCATTCAAAACATTTTGAAAATCTCATGAAAAGCAAATTTGAAATGTCCATGATGGGGGAACTAAAATTCTTTCTTGGTTTACAAATACATCAATCCCCTCGTGGTATTTTTATCAATCAAGCTAAATATACTATAGAGATTTTGAAAAAACATGGAATGGAAAACTGTGATTCCGTTGGTACTCCAATGGTCACTTCACAAAAAATAGGTGCTGATTTGTTTGGGAAATCCATCGATCCGAAGAAATATCGGAGCATGATCGGTTCTCTCATGTACTTAACTGCTAGTTGACCTGATATTCAATTTGCTGTTTGTTTGTTAGCACGGTTTCAGGCTAAGCCTACCGAACTTCACCTCAAAGAGGTTAAACGGATCTTTCGGTACCTACGAAGCACCATTAACATGGGACTTTGGTATCCGAAGGATTCGGAGTTTAATCTAACAGCCTTTTCAGATGCCGACCATGCAGGAGATCAAGTTACAGCAAAAAGTACATCAGGTGGAGCACAATTTTTGGGTGAAAAGCTAGTATGCTGGTCGTCAAAGAAACAGGATTGTACTGCACTATCAACTGCCGAAGCCGAGTATGTGTCTCTATCTGCGTGTTGTGCCCAAGTTCTTTGGATGCGGACACAGCTCACAGATTATGGCTTTACTTTTGACAGAATACCTATGTATTGTGACTCAAAAAGTGTCATAGCCATCTCGTGCAATCCCGTACATCACTCTAAGACGAAGCATATCAAAGTCCGCTATCACTTCATCAAAGAACACGTGGAAGAGGGTACTGTTGAATTATTTTTCGTTAAGACTGATTACCAACTCGCCGATCTATTTACTAAAGCCCTTCCAAAAGAAAGGTTTGACTATTTAGTTCGACGAATTGGCATGCGAAGCCTAACTCCAGAGGAGCTAGAACGTCTTCTCGAATCTTCTTGAAAAATGTTTTCAAAATCGCTTCGCTGTAAATATTTTTGAAAAAACAAAATACAAAATTTGAAAAACCAACAAAAACAAAATACAAAAATATAAAATTTCAAAAAAATACAAAAACAATATAAAATCCAAAAATCCAAAAATATTCTTCTCACGACATGTCTCTCGTATAAATCAATATTCTGTACGTTTCTAGAAATGTCATTCAAAAATGATACGGACATGTACAGATGCTTGAACGGGAGTTCTTTAAAATGTTTTTCCAAAACATGTCGTTTCTCAAAATTTTCTTCACAATGGCTTTCGTATACTTCAGTACGAAACCCGGACTCGAATGATGACTTCTGATTATTTCAAATCAAGGACTCGTATTTTCAAGGACGAAATCTTTTTCAAAAAGTTCGAGTCTAAACAAACGAAAAAGACTTCTAACAAAAACTCGTTTTCAAAATAGTAATCTTGAGCACTTTTTCAAGATTCATCAAAAGATTTTTCAAAATCTTTCAAATGAGTGCTCAAGATAACTCCCTCAAAACCCTTAATTTATTTTAAAATGTGCTATCATTAAGGGGGAGTACAAAAACAAAATGTTCCGAATTCATGCAAAATGAAATCTGTCTATCTCTCCAAAAAACTTTTTCTTAATCAGTTGATATAAAAAATATCACGATATGCTATTTTTGAGGGAGAGAAGACATGATTAAAATGTGATCAAAGATGTTTAAAAATTGTGACTGAATCTCAAAAGAGCTCGACTCAGAATGTACCAATGAATTGACGAAGCTTAAAATGTCAGTAATCGAAAAGACTTGTCCTGGACGGGTAATAATTTCAAGCTAGTCTAACTAGTGATGTAAGCGTGTCTCGAATAGGACTTGTCTGAGTAGAATGTACCGTATCGAGAGGCTTTCTTTGGACTTGACCAGGACGGGTAATAATTTCAAGCTAGTCTAACTAGTGATGTAAGCGTGTCTCGAATCGGTCATGTTCAATGAAAGTGGATCAATTCAAAAAGTGCAAACTCCTCACGCATGTGCAAATTTCTTAAAAATTCATGAGCACATGTGAAGGGGGAGTCCTTCAAAAGAAACAAAAACTCTCAAAGTGTCAAAAAAAATGTGTTTATATTCATAAACACTTTGAGAGATTTTCAATCAAAGGTTTCATGGCAATTATAGGATTCATGGAGTTATAAGGTGACTAAGGTTAGGGAAAACCGTCCTATGATCCGCCAGAGCCGGAGGGATCTACCCAAGGACAATTCCAATGGATTAGAATTAGAAGTCCTTAGGTATGATTGAAAAAAAGGGAGAAAATGAGAAAGGAGAAAGAAGGGGTTGAAGAATTAAAAAGAAAAGTTATGAAAAAGGGTGAAAAGAAATAGCCCTCCATATGTTCAACCTTAGGGCAGACACCGGGTTCAATTCATATACTACTGGTTGTTACTAAGGTGACACCGGTATTGAAGATAAAGACGTCATGGACCCAGTGACGCACTGCACTAAACCTTCTAGCCACTCAAGTTCTCTTAAAAGAGCTTGTTTCATTCTCACGGGGAACCAGCATAATCTATCGACCTGTCTCTTAGAGATGGTTGATATTGAAGCAGGAGACCTCTCCCTAATCTCCGCATAGGAAACCAAATGTGCACTTATCGAGTCTAGAGCCCCGAGATTCATCAAAAGATCTCATAGGAACACATGATATTTCTACACTGGTTGTTCATCATTAAGGACACCAGATGTAAACCTAAGAGTCCTTCGCAGATCTTAGCAATTTTCCGAGAACGTTTATGAGAGAAATTACTTATGTATATTCTCAATGATTGAACGGAAATTCCTGCCAGGGTCAACATCAAGCAGCCCTGACAGCAGGTCACTTCGATAATTCTTTATGGGTTACGCTTAGTGTTCGCGGTGGTTTCAAACGGTCTACAGTCGTGGAGTGATCCCCAGCGACTCACCCAGTCATTGAGCTACTTAGTAGGTCTTGTAAGCTCTTTCGGGAGTATCTGATATGGGAACGACCATGGTAAGGGTTAGAAGGAGTCTTCACACTATGCTGTTAACGATCTCTAATTCCTTATCTGTAAGTACCGGTTGTTTATTGCTAACTGTTTACCTGCAGATATACATCATCTCCATGGCAAAAGATTCCACATGCTCATACATGCATCACAAAGTCAAAGGAAAGTTCTCACAAAGATCAAAGGATAGCAACAGTCAAAGAAAGATTCTACGCCAAAAAGAAGAATCTACAAAGTAAAGTGACAAAGATCAAAGTGAAAGAACGGAAACAACAAATGCATGTATCAGAAAGACTTAAGACGTATGAGCATGTTGGAATGGCAGACAACCACCACAAACACAGAAGTGACGAAAGGCAGATGACATCATTGGATCATATCAACATCGATGAACGAAGAACAATGAACAAAGTACTATGACTCATCTAATGATTCTTAAAGACGTCAAGAGCTATGCATGTTAAAGTATGAAGACAAAGATGATGACGTCGCGCAACCTTCAATGACCAACACTTAGGGGGAGATTGTTAGCATCGTATTTTATTTATAAAAAGTGTCGGTCATTAACGTATTGTTATAGGTTGCTTTAGAATATCAATATGATGAAGTTTAGGCTTAGTATTCATGTTTTGTGAAAGTCTAAGGGCCATTAGTGTAATAATGTATAAGATAGATGATACCCTAGACTTCAAGTATAAATACTCTTGTAAACCTCATTTTAGAGGTTGGTTCTCTTAGTAATAACATTGTCTTAATTTCACACACTAGGAGATCCCTTCCACTCTCTCTCTCTACTTACTTTCTCTCTCTAGGTTTTAGGCTTGATTCAATAGTGAAATAGGTTGTTCTACGGTCTTACAGGATATGTACGTAATCAAACTATATAATTACCTCGGATAAGCATGTTTTAAAGGAGTATCACCAAACCACACATCGTCTCAAAAAGAGTATCAAAAAGAGGTAGTCTCCCCATTCCCTACTTTCTTTTGATAAGAGAAAGGAGATCAATGCCTTTAAAACGAATTGCTATTTTATGATTTAAACCCTATAAAATAATATTAATATTAATAGGAAGGGATATGTACGTAATCAAACTATATAATTACAATTTATCTATATCTATACCACCTCGAGGAGTCATTTGAAAAGAATCAGAAAAGGAGTTATCTCTTAGCTTAGACGCTACACTAGCATGCTTATCTAATTCCAGAAGATATAACCTCGGATAAGCATGTTTTAAAGGAGTATCACCAAACCACACATCGTCTAAAAAAGAGGTAGTCTCCCCGTTCCCTACTTTCTTTTGATAAGCGAAAGGAGATCAATGCCTTTAAAACGAATTGCTATTTTATGATCTAAACCCTATAAAATAATATTAATATTAATAGGAAGGGATATGTACGTAATCAAACTATATAATTACAATTTATCTATATCTATACTATATATAAATGGTGTGTTTTAAGAAAAACTTAAATATCGTAAGTAAAAAAAAAAAAAAAGAAAAAAAAAAAAAAACCCTTAAATGTTATTTAATCCCTAAAATTTAAACTTTGTCGTTTATAGAATATAAACTTTTTATCATAATAAATATAAATTGAATTCGTGAGTTTTGCATTATGAGTCACGCCAAAACCACAAGTTCGCATATATAATTATTTGCAGTTATACACCGTCGCTAAAGCGGCAGTATTCGTTTAGTATTTCTAAAACTTGATTAACGAACCGTAAGTAAAACGTTAAAAAATGGGCTGGCGCACCTATGAGCCGGCTAATATGAGTTGTACTCAGCTAGGCTAGTAGAATCTAACAGCTTTTACATAGTTTTGATTTTCGTCCCTTAAATATCCTAAATAAATCAATTATGCATCCTATAAAAGTTTATTGTTGTGCTTTTGATCCCTTAATGAGGTGTCGTAAAAAAGGGGCTGTGGTCCATGGGTCACATGGGGCAAATAATATGATTGAGTGGCGGCGTGACATGCGGCAAGAACAATGAGTATAGAATGTTTGACCATGGTCTTTCATCCCAACATATTTTGTGCTTTAAAACTTGATTACTTTAATCTTTTATTTAGAGTTTTTTCCTATATATTCTTTCAAAAATACATAATTGCATATATATTCAAAACATGCATAAAAATTATTGTATTATTTGTATCAAAAGCTTGTACAAAGGATATATATGCAATTAATCATTTTGAGAAGGATATATATATATATATATATATATATATATATATATATATATATATATATATATATATATATATATGCAATTATGCCTTTTATTAGGCTGAAAGTAGTAGTGGGTGGAGTTAGTCACCGTCATCTCAACGTCACTTCAGATTTCTTTATTCTCTTATTTTTACTCACTCCCACTCATTATACATCGATTTTGGTCAACTTCCTCCAACATTTCATTAAAATACGTGACCTAAAAAAAAAAAAAAAAAAAAACTTTTGAGAGTGTGGCCTAGTTTGCCAACCACAAACATTGATGAGTAACTCACCAAACTTTGCAAATTTGGCCGTGAGTTTGGACCTCTGTTTTGGGTGGGGCGTGAGCGACTCACTCACCAAGTGGTGACTTGAGCACCACTCCGTCTAGCCTTAGATTAGCCAATTAATTGTAATTATTGGATGATTAGATATAGATATTGTATTAGATAATTCTTAACCTTAAAAGTGTAGCTAGTCACCAAGACTTAGAGGGAGTTGGAAATCGTTTGAAAGAAGGTTGACGAAGGTTAGCAACTTAGTATTGCTCAACATATTTAAACATTGTTTGTGTGAGCAAAAGGTTAATACTGTGTAAAAATTTTGAGCACACATATTGCATTGGAGATGCTCTTAGAATTTTCAAACCAAACCTACAAAATCAGAAGATGTTTTGCGAGATCACTATTTATGCATGCAAGCCGGCTGATTTCGAGTGAAAATATTTTGCGAGATCACGTTTCTCAAAGTTAACACACTTTCATAAGTATAGCCACGAGTTAGCTTCAACATTATCTTTTATTTGTTGTTCTTAAGATGGACGTGTAAACTCGGTTTAGGTTGCCAATTATCAACTTTTAGAAACTAATCTTATAATTATATATAATTAAAATCTTATGATCGAATAATTTGTTTCCAAAGCATAATGGTGTATTAGGTTGGATTTGCTTACGTAAATTATGTGTAGGGTGACTTTTACGCTAGACAAATATAATAGTATGTCAGAAATTAATCTAGACCAAGTTGTTTGTGATACAGATGTATTCCATTAAAACCAAAAATTTCCACCTTATCTAAGTTATGAACCGACTCATCAGCAATGGCGAAGCTAGAAAAAAAAAGCTGGGAGGGATGAAACAAATTTTTTTCCAGAAGAACATTAGAAGAGAGGGCCGAGATGGAAAAAATAAAATTTGAACATATGAAATCGCGAAAAAAATATACTAACGGGCTTAGGCCTAAGGGGGCAGGACTCTTCCCGGTCCCTTAATAGCTCCCCATGCTCATCAGGATGAATAATTGTTCACCTTTTAGCATAAAGTCCATAATTATTTATTCATTTAAGCTTAGCGTTTAGCTTGCCATAAACTTGTGTTAATTGTTTGTTAGCAGATTCTAAATAACATGTTCATCAACTAGATATTTTCTACAAGAATCTTCTCATGTGACAGGATATGGAGTGTTTTAAATAAACGTACAAAATGTTAGTTATGATCAAGATTCTTATTTTGATATAGACTTTAAACATGAGTTTACACACAGGTTGGTTAGATAACGTTTAGGTATTTTTTTAGTATCGAATCTGACGTGTAATATCTTTAAATGAATAAAATACTCGGTGTGACATATGAATTAATTTACTGATTATTTTAAATGAATAAAATACTTAGGATTAAACCATAGCTGAGGATGGTGGTAATGTTCTTACTTTTCTAGCTCAACAGTGCAACTCTCGTCAAAGGTGTATATTCAGGAATGGGGAATGGTCATGGAAGAGTCGAAAATGGTTTCGGAAAAACAACAATGAGTTAGCATACATCTAGTCAAAAAGGCTCGTCCTTCTTGAAAAAAAAAAAACTTATCTATTAAGCAATACTAACGATTATTATTATTATTATTATTATTATTATTATTATTATTATTTTTTAAACATCACTTTCATTAGAAATAAAACCATAGGATTACAAGAAATTAGTGGGGAGCCTCGAAACTATCTGGGCCCCCACACCTTTAGCGATAGCGAAACTAATCCTATTGAAGATATGATTAGCAGCACGCGCCCCAATGTCTTGTGTTATAGAGAACTTCCGGATACGTTTAAGTAAGGTCACCGCATCTGCCTCTAGTTCCCCCAAAGAGGAAAATGAGAAAGGGATGAACCCATATCCAATGTCCGCACATTTAGCTCCGTACTTGACGCGCTTGCGTTTTGCGGCATCAATCACCACACGACCTGGCACAAAATCAATCATACCGGTTTGCGTGAGGGAGACGACCCGGTCAAATCGACACATACGTCCTGCCCCTCGTCCCATGAATAGAGCAAAATATCTGCAGGCCGTAAGACTTGCTCCCTTTCTCCACCTAACCCGATGTCGACCTCTTTACGAGCTGAGACCCCAGATCGAGAACAGATATCAACTAAAGTATCTCGCACCATGTTGTGCCGATGTTTAATACCTATAGTGCCAGTACACGATACAGCATGGTCCCCGTAAATATCCCCCGTGAAAACCTTGGAGCAAGCTGAGCACGACATCTGAATAGAGAAGAGAGGAACGCCTAGTCGATAACATAAAACGCATCTGTAAGTTCTGGCATTCATAGTCTGTCCCAGCCCAGATATCGGAACCACCCTAAGCCAATCTGAGGTGTAATCCTCCTTTTGCGACCTCCAGAGTGCCATTTGTCGAGAAGATAGGCAAAATGTGGATTCAGCCATTCGGGTAACACGTGTGAAATATATATCTGCCAATTTCTTCATGAGTTTGGGGGCAGCGATCTCATCCGGGTTACTCAGAAGGTCAATCTCCATTTTCGCATTAAAAGCGCTCAAGGCTTCTTCGAAGGAAGGTCCAGAGGCTACAATGTCAGAATGCCTAAGGAGCTTAGTCTGTAGTTTGGCAGATTGGAGCCTAGACGCAAGGAATGCATAGTTCAAGGCATCCCCTGCTGAATATATGCCAAGCCCCCCAAATACAAATGGCAGGGTGGCCAGCCTCCATTGCCAATCACCAAACCCAGGCCCGTAAGCAGTAACAATACGTTCCAGAGAAGAACGCAGGGATAGTGTGCTTTAAAATTATTATTATTATTTTTTAATAAAGTGTGCTTTAAAAATAAAATTAATTGATTATAAAGATGTTACACCATTTGAAATTTATATCCTTATACAATAGGGATAGTTTTATAACACTATATAAGAACATTAAAAAATAATAATAATAATAATAATAACAAAACTCATTTAAGAACGTATATTATATATGTCTCATAAATGTTACAAACTTCCACTAAATGTTCAAATATAAACGTGTTATGCTCCAAAATCTTGCATGTGTCACATTATTTTATATGTCATGTCACTAAAATACGCACACCGGAACACTTTTTAAAGTTTGTAACGATACATTTTTTAGTTATGAGCCAAAAAAATTTTGAAAAAAGTAGATTGCTATTTAGTGACCTAAACGCTTTATAAAAGTTATAACACTCAACAGTAACATATATTGGCTAAATAGAGTAGTTGATTACTACTTAATGACTAACACCTTATAAAAGTTAAACACTTGATAGTAACATATGTTGGCTGAATAAAGAGGTTTTTGGTGTCAAAGGTGAACTAATATATTAATCTCCAAACAAATATACATCATAAGCATATCTGATTTGCTATTCCCAAATCAGAATACAAAAATAGAATTCAAAAGAACTAACCAACAGATACAACTAAAATCATAGTAGCATATATCTGATACAACACTCTCAAACTGCTACCAAAATAGAACATACATCTTCATTATTAAATACCAAAATACCTCTCTATGAATTCACCTCTAATTAAGCACGATACCATCTAGCTACATTTCCATATCATCCTTCAACCAAAGCCATTCAACCAGCACCCACAACAGCCATGGTAGAAAAGGATGTATGGCTTCACTAGGCACCAAACCATTCCAGTTAAGGGCTCTTCTAAGACCCCTATATTTCCCTCTTTACAAAAGGCTTCAGGGTCTTAGAAACAGACACCTTGAGGGAGAATAAAGAGTTATATCTTATTAATCGCATGAAAAGCTAATCGGCTAATCCAGTCTTATACGTTGGTGGAAATGTAAATATGGGTTGTTAAGCCAAACACATTTCAAGTGTTTATCTAAGCAAATAAACACTTTCTTTTAAAACACTCACAATTTTAGAGAAGTTATTTTTTCTTAATAATAAGCAGATATGAAAATAAAGTTTAATAGGCTTTTCCACTTCCCACACACCATCTAATAATAGCATAACACTAACATGTCAAATGGGTAAATAGTGTCCAAATTGTAAAAAGTGGGAAAAATTATAGCTTATCATAGCTATAAGGAATTAGGCTCATATTGTCACATTTAAAGATTGTGAAATTATTTAGCTCATTGGGCCTTGGGCCAAGCCCATTCGTAGAGTTGGAGTAAACATTTTGCATGAGTTTCAAACTTTCGAGTTTGTCTTCAACTCGTTGAGCCTTGTTTGAGTACTTTTGAAAACGTAATAGCGATCAAGTAGGTATTTCATCATCTCCATTATATATATATATATATATATATATATATATATATATATATATATATATATATATATATATATATATATATATATAGAATCCGGTTCCATTGAGAATGTTTTTAGATTGAGAAGGTTGAGAAGCAATCTTGGCCATAGAATTCAATTAGTTTTAATGCAATATACAATTTATTAATTTGAATCAAAAGGGTAAAATAGTAATAGAATCATTAAGGAATTAAATGAGGAATTAAGACTCCATCTATTACCATTTTCAAAAATTCTACTCGATGCATTTTTGTTCATATCTCCATTTTTAAGTATCCATGTTTTTCGTGAATCATTTATTTCTTTAATTTATTACGTACCAAAAAAAATAAAACTTATTTGAAGATTCAAAATAATTTTTTTAGATATCCTTATACCATAGCTAAAAACAATATTTTAAAAAATGTATGATTCAGATTTTTAAATGTAACATGCACTAAGCATGTGTTTTCGATTTTGAATCATAGACATTGTAGCTTTTATAAAAAGTGAATCTTTAGAAAACTAGTAACCTTATTTTGAATCATTTGTCAGTCCGTGAATCATACATCTTTATTCGAGTTTATGAATCAAAACCGAAATTGTGAATCAACAAAGAAATTGTTAGCATTTTGTTTCGGATTTGGATTCTTGAACCAAAAGTGGGTTTTTGATTTGTTTTATTATTTTAAAAAGCTCATTCACTATAAAGATAACTGATAGACTATAATAATTAATATAAAAAGGTTACTTAATATACCATGTAAATTAATAATAAAAAAGTTGGAGCAAAGTTAACTGTATAAAATATTTCCTTGACATGCAACTGAACGTATGAACCCAAAGAAAGAAACCAATAAGAAAATGAATCAGTTAATAATAAAGTGATAATTTATATTTGGAGGAGGAGAAGGAAAACGCATGCATTAAAGTAGATCATTACTTTCTTTTATGGGCTCGTCATTTCTATTGTAGAAGAAAAAAAAAATGTTTCCGTCATAAATGTACATGATTAAAGGTAATTAATGAAAGTTGTATAATACCGATCATACCCTTTATTGATTTGATTAGATGAGTGGACATGATTTGTTCTCAATCTTCTCAATCTAAAAGTCTTCTCAATCGATCCGGATTCTATATATATATATATATATATATATATATATATATATATATATCTTGACAAGGTACTGAAAGCAAGAAGAATAATATAATCAAATGGTCAATTTATTTGTAGCATGTAGAGCTAGTAAGGTACGTATTTTTGTCGTATGTGAAACTCATGCATTTTGCTACTATTTTTTTTACAATGCATTTTAACTTCATGAACTAACTAAATGAACCCTGAATTTAGTAAAAAGCATCTCAATGGAGACTTGCTTTAATATGTTCATCCAATAACATGAATACAATGCATTTTGCTACTATTTTTTTTTACAATAAAAGTTGCAGATCAAGAAACCGTAGATCTAATAATGGCATAACACTAACATATCATATGGGTAAATTTTGTCCAAATTGTAAAAAGTGGTAAAAATTAGATCGTCCCTGGTTGAATCACGAAGTTGGATAGCTTATCATAGCTATAAAGAATTAGGTTCATCATATATTGTCGCATTTAAAGATTGTGAAATTATTTAGCTCATTGGGCCTTGGGCCTAGCCTATTCGTAGAGTTGGAGTAAACATGTTGCATGAGTTTCAAACACACTGCCTTTCGAGTTTGTCTTTAGCTCGTTGAGCTTTTACAAATAACTATAAACTAGAAAGGCGACGACCCGCCGCGTTGCGGGCGGGCGTGTTTTTTAGCAGAGGTTATGCCGTAAAAATATATATGAGTATTTTGGCTGTTCTAAAATAGACGGCCTGAATTCAAATACTGATACGTAATACAGTTTTTGGCATATATACTTAAATCAAGATAAGCAGTTTAGATGTATATATTAGTGCGTTATATTTAACCACTAATATGAATGTATGTACCTTCTTGTGCTTACTACGTCCGTGGTTAGCTACCACCTGAAACTCGTAACTAAACTAACGAAAATGAGATGACACCTGATTCTGGTTCTCTCCCTCCAGCACCAGATCGTGGACATCTCGTCCGAATTCCTTTCAGCCATACCTTTTGGGTCTTCCACTACTGCATTTGTGTTTTCTGCAGAACATTGGTTGTAGAGTAAATTAGTGATGGTACATAACGATTTTAAGTATCAAGACAATCACATGTGAGTTAGACCTCAAAAATCAAAGCTAAAAATTGCACAGAATGTAAAAATGCATACCTGATTTCATATTGTTCTCGTCTAATCCAACAATAACTTCATCCAATTGGCTGCTGACACTCTGGCAAGAGGAAGTTTTAACAGCTTTCCTTCTGTTGCTCGAGTTAGCTGTTGTTTTGAGCATCTCGTTCTTTGATTCCTCAACCCCATCAGCAACTTTCTTGGTTCCTCTGCAAGTAGTTCTAGTGGCAGTGGAAGTCAAATTCTCGGAAAAAGAAAGTTCATAATATGGTGGAATACCCGGCATTTTATTGAAATGAAGCTTTTTACTATTACTAAAAACCATATTACGTATAGACACATGTATCATTAGGTGAATGAATAGTTACATTCATATGCAAAAAAGAGCGCAAAACTGTATCCGTTACCAGAGTTGTGCATCAGATAAAGTGGTCATGTCATAAGGCTTCCTTCCTTTTATAGATCGTTTCTTCAGCACAAAATAAGAATCCGTAGGCGCATAATCTGTTATCAAACGGTTGTTAGAAACAGCGGCCAGACTTCCTTTTGCCATTGTGAATTGTATGCATACAGTTGGCATAACCATTATCCAAATTCGGTGATGCGTAACACCAACTCCTTAACAATTCCTCGCCAACCTGTAAACATGACACAAATTTCAAATATTAATATATTATATCTACGTTATGATTGTATCATTACAAAAATGTCAATAAAAAGCCTAACACTGAATGAAACAAAGTTGTGTGAACCATATCATACTCATATAAACAGGTTATGTATCTTTAGCTAAACAACACATTCTTTATTAGCGAAGCCCATGATAAAAGTAACGTTATTTAAGTACAAAACTGCAACCTAACAGAGTTCTGACTCGCTTGCAAACTACTAATCATATTATAACTTGGCGCAAGCACCAAAAATCGTTTGCCCCCATCATTTTATCAGTTTTTAGAATCTGACTGCAGAACAAAATTAGTACTATAAAAATTGAATCCTATAATGTTGCTATAAGCAAACACCACATTTTATTGTTGAAATACTATAAAATTATAGGACATTAACTACACCATGATAAGATATCCTAAATCATAAGATTCGTAACCACATAGCTATAGATATCATCTAGAACCATTAAATTAGACATATCTTAGTACTATTAGTCTGGAAAGTATAAACTGTGAGTGATAAAAACCTGGCATCTCTGATCCTGATTTGATACAGAAACTAACTCAGCAGATATAAACCGACATAAATAGACTCTGGTACAAAGAATATTGAAAAAAGCGCATTCACGTTGCATCATTGTCTGACTCCGCACCATCATAAGCTTCCAAACAGGCCCAAATAACATGTTGCAGACGCTACATGGCTGCTGAAATAGGCTATACAAACAGCCCTTAGCGACATGTTTAAGGTGATATAAATGGTTGGCGAATAACATGTTATTCGGAGCTGCTGAAATAGGTCATCCAAATAGCCCACAATAACTTTTGTTTATTAACGCCATAAATTTTTATTAAAACTAAATTGTATGTGGTTGCATAACGCCTTTTGTTTTGGAATTTAAATAACTTTATAGCGGGCCCTTGTTGATAGCTTTATATTTAAAATCTTTGTTGTAGAGACGATCACAATAATGAAGCAACTATAGTATGTCAAGCATATGATCGTGATTTATTACCTTTTTTTTTTCTCTATAGGCTTCGCATCTCTTGCCGTGAAAAAAGCATACTGCAAATGCAAAAAATAAATAAATAAATAAAATCCAGTACAAAAACCATAGGAGCAAATACGCCCACAGTCCATAGTAAGCCGAAACTAACGGGATGTTTGGACGAAGCTTATTATTATAAGAGTATGAAACTATATAAGCCACTAAACATCAGATTAAGTGAAGACCTTCAAAATGCTTAGTAGCTTTTACAACCTACAACAAAACAATTGTAACTTATAGACCAATTGAGTAGTTGCATAATCATGTAATTACAACCTACAACAAAACAATTGTAACTTTTGAATATATTTAGAAGTGTTACCCTATATGTATTTAAGAGTATTTGATCTTTTACCAATTTGCTATACCTGTTGTAAACTGCTCGAACCAACTGCATTTTTCATTAGAGATTTATAATCTGCATTTCTTGACCAGTCGTCTATTTCATTCATGTTCCGTACAGCAAGAAGACGGAGAAGTTCTCTCGTTTCTGAATTTCTGAAGAGAAAAAGAGGATATGGATGCAAACACAAATCGAGGATGCATTATACTGTCACTATATGGAGCGAGACCGTCAGTTTGCATAGAAGCATAAAATTTGGGCCAAGTATGTGACTAAATGATCAGCAGGTCCACCTGCAATTACGATGTAATAAAGGTCCATGTCAGCAAGTCAACAGACACATGAATAAGCCGTAAGTTCAAGTAAGCAATCTCGTAAGCCAAAAGGCAACCTAACCCTGAGCCTAAATTAGACTCATACCCAAATGATAAAAACAAAAAGGCAGTTTACTAACACTGAAGCGTTGGAGTTTGTGTGCCTAATGGTCCATCATCTGTTGCTGAATTCCAGGTCTGTGAACTATCCGTGGCTGCAAGGATCAAGAGATATGATTACTTAGGTCAAAATTCGAGAACCTTGTAAAAGAAAAAAGTAGTATTCACCTTGCTCTTTTGAACTCTTATGTGGACCTTAAGCCCCGCGTCGTCATTGCCGCGGCAAGATACGGGCATCAAGAAACTATTCCAGCTTTAACCGGCGCACTCTGCTCCAGTATTTTTAACTTGCCAAAATCAATGGGAATAAAAAATCAAGCAAAACTTATTGTTCAACTCGACCGTCTAAGGTTTTCCTTTTTTAAGTCATTAACCAAACAGGCAAACACTAATATTTCAAGTTCCTGTTTTAAATGCAACCTTGAAAAAGATGTTAAAATCAACATTTGCCTTCATATGTAACCAAAAGTCCAGTTTGTTTGATATGTTAACAGAACACAAACGAAAAAATAAGCAATCTAAACGCTGATAATTTAAAAATTATAACCAAAATACCAGATAACTAATTATCTGAATGACTAAAACCGTGATAGCTACTTTGCTAACTCCTATGGCAGATGACTAAAACCAAAATAGCTACTTCGCTAACTCCTATGACTACCCTGACCACTGATGTAAGCTGGTGATTACCTAAACGATACTATAAATGCAACGTAAGCAAGTATTCAGTAACATTTAGGAAATGAATAATGACTATTCTTTCTAGATATGTTTTCAGATCAGGTAAGGGGGTATTTGGGATTGCAACGTATCTTTAAGGCCTATCAGTCAAATTAATCATACTAAAATATATAATAATAAACAGTATCTGGCCGTAACTTGCTAGCCTAACATCCGGACCACAAATAGCAGGTCAAATACCTCACATGATTAGTAGTTGTTCATATATTTCAACAGCTGTACTATGTGCCTGCATCGAATGTAAAATGGGAGCGTAAGGTAGAAATTTGGCACTATTACTTGAGCAACTTTCACGTGATAGTCTGAATAATTTACCTTTTTTACCTGAGCCTCGGATGTTTTATTCGCTCCATTTACAGCCTGAAACATCAAATTTACACCAGTCAAAGTTGTATAGAGAAGTTGCGATGAAGTAATCTGTGAATAATACCTTTTAAAGGATTGATATAGGTTGCTTATTCACCCATTTGAAACCTGCAATACCAAATTCAAATAAGCTAAACTACTATAAATGAGTCATAATAATATAATTTACGGAAGCCATAAAGTTGGGAAGTTGTAGACGTATCAGCATTTGATTACGTCTAAATATAAGTGGTAATAGCTAAAAAGCGCGTCTGTAAGAACAGAACATAATTAGCTTAAAACTTTTTTTCGAGTGTTCTCACATTTTTTTACAAAAGAAGCATATGCAAACATTGTTCCTCATACTATCCAAGTTTTTAGCATCCTTATTTTCGTAAACCTATATTATACTTGGTTTTTCCCAAATCCATTTGACCCATTATGTGAGGTTTGCAAAGTAAGGTAGAAATATTGTATAAAACTCACCTGTGATGCCATAATTACAGCAATCTCGTTAAGCACCTGCACAAATAGACCAACTTTTATTACTATATATATGCAAACATATTAAGAAAATGAACACGGGAGTAAAATTGATAGAATATGTTACCTGGTTTGTCATCTCTTCCATACAACAGCATAGTATCAAGATCATTTTCCACAACCTGTACTTTAGTTATAATGGTTAGACTACAACCAATTGGCCGTCTAATAATCGGTTAAGCACATCAGTTAAGAGTTAACATGAAACAAACACCCACTTACAACCCAGATCATGTTAACTAAGGGTCTCTTTATATTGGCTTATTATAGAACCCATTAGGTTATTCATTTCAGCCTATGTTTGTGGCTTATTTTCTGGCTTATGAGCATATTTTCTATGCTTAAGCATAATAATCCCAAAAAACATACCTTAGTATCACCATCAACGGAATTAAATCGAAAGCTGAACATGGTAGGCACCAAATCTTCTCAAGCAATTCATCAAACACATGGTAGGCACCAAATCTACCAAAGATATTAATAACATAAATCAATCCTAAAATCATAACTAAACCCTTAGATTGATATTTTTTTTCCCCAAATCATCACAAACCCACAAACCATATCAATAATCAACACAAAAAAAATCAAAAAACTCCAAAAATAATCAGAGTACATAGCTTCTTGATTTTCGTACCTGTCTTCCAGTACCCCAATCATCACCTGAATCAAGACAATCATGACCCGTATCCTACCACCACAGCCTGACCACCGGATGGAACGCTGGGATTGAAGATATTGCTACAGCATATGAATGTTCTGGATTTGTGTAGTAGTATAATATTTATCATATAGCGGTATGGATCATACCGGGAATGGATCAGCTGGGCTAGGGCTAGGGCTAGGAAAAAAGGCCAAGGATTTGGGCCACAATTTTTGGCGGGAAAAATGGACGAAAAAACGGCGTCGTATCGCACCATAAATTACCATAAATTAATATATATATAATGTTGTATGAGATGTTTTATATAAGTATGTATTTTTTACTTTATTGCTGGTCATGTAGACCTTTTCATAACTAGAATAGATGGTATGTTGATTTTGCTGAAAACTTAGTTGAGAAAAGTGACTTTTTTCACTAACTCTGGACGCTGATTTAATCCTTATGTATATGGTATATATGTAAGTAATACTTTGTTGGTTCGCGTTTTGAAAAGAGCTTATGAATAAGCTAAAATGCGTCCAAAATCATGTTGATGTGAATGAGAGACATTTGAAGTAAAAGATGAAATGGAAAGTGAATTGTATCCCACATTGGTGGTGTTAGAGTTTGACAATCAAAGTACACATATTGCGGAAGCTAGGATCAAGTAATAACACGTATAAAGATTAACTAAAACATAAATAATAAACATACCCGATGCACTTCAAATTAACCTTGATTCTTGTACAATTAGATCAATGATAAACCCCTTACCGTTTTGTTTATCGATCTCTTGATAATTACTAAAGTAAGTAATTACCTCGTTCTTGTACACACAAACTACCAACGAATAAAGGTTTGATGCAAGTAAACAAAACACTTAATATTTTTGCTTATGAAAAATCGATCCAACCCTATGGGTGGGGAGAACCGATCGGCCACAAGAAAACAAGGAGAAGAGAAAAGGTTTTAGGGTTGTGTGTGTGCACAAAAGATGTGAAACCCTAATCCTTGGCCTTGTATATATACTAGGTGAAACTTGGTGACCAAGAAAGCATGGGTCGACCCATTGGAGTGGGCTTCGACCGGCCATAGCACCCAAGGGGTGTTTCTAGATCTTTCTTGACTCCCAAGTTACACTCTAGTCCATATCTTTCGTCCCTAATGATAGTTAGTTCATACGGTTAATTACTAACGACCATTTTAGTCCATTAAGTGTTATAAATATATATATTCAATACATTTAATATATACATATTTATTTTACATTATTCTTGTTTGTAAAGTGTGCAATCCCGAGGTCTCGGGTTCGATACTAGACATTTACTTATTAATATTTATACGTAACTTTTAACAGCTCCCACTTGTATATCTATTAATAGTAAAATGACATTGGTTAGCGTCTTGCAACACTCCAATGCCCCTAGTTCGACCTGAGCTAGGTTTCCTGGAAAACCTTTAATGATTCATCATTATTATTATCCTTTCGCCACTAATACTACATTAATAAAGATGTGAGGTTCTTTATTAAATTCTGTTTCTCGTCTCTTTATGATTGAACAAAATTACCAAACATCTGAACGTATTCCAGATAGACTTTGGGCGTGGCCACGCAAACATTTTGTCAACCCTACGAGGGGCCCAGCAGTATTAAACTTCTGAACAAATCAGAAGGAACGAATTCTCTCTTGACTACAAGAATAACCCATGAACTTTGCAACATTCTGAAAACAACCCTTATGACTCCCAATTACGGTAAGCAGTAGATTGCTCCACAAAATGCACTACATCCATGACACTTATCTGGTATCTCAAGTCTGAGGATAACTGTTAAATATGATTCTCACATTAAATTTAAATCATATTGTTGGGATAAGTCCAATACTCAATTCATTGAATATCATGTGAAATTGGTATGACTACGCATCAATATACTTTCAAGTATATCCTTAACCAATACTCAAAATTGTCTTAGTTTAATGATATTCCCATATCATTAATCGACAACGGACATTTAGAATAATAAATTATTCACGGATCTTAAACATGCAAATATAGGATATATTATTAAGACTTGAATAAATAAACATAACCAATACTTTATTTCATTAATAATTAATAATTGTACATTACATCCTTTATCCAAATACTAATCACAAATGGGCATGAAACTATCAGCTAATTTAAGTCCTATTCCTTCAGCATGCTTATAAAGCTTTGTGCCAGGTAAAGGCTTTGTAAATTGATCAGCTAAGTTTTCATCTGTGTGAACTTTGAGCATTTCGATTTCACCTATTTCAACTTGTTCTCTGACATAGTGGTGCTTAATCGGGAAATGTCTGGTGCCTCTCATGATTCCAGGTTCATTGGCAAATGTAATTGCGGCTGAGTTGTCACAATACATTTTTATAGGTCGCTGAATCGAAGGCATAACCCCAAGCCCTGAAACAAACTTCCTAATCCAAACAGCTTCCATTGCAGCTTCTGAAGCAGCTATATACTCACTTTCTATAGCAGACATCGCTAGTACACTCTGCTTTTTGCTCCTCCAATCAACAGCTCCTCCATTAATGACAAAGACATAACCCGTCTGAGACTTCGTATCATCTTTATCACCTTTCCAAGAAGCATCGCAGTAACCTGTTACATCAAGCTCTGCAGATGGAGTACCCCCATAAACCAAGAACATCTCTTTAGTAGCCCTAAGGTACTTAAGAATATTCTTAACAGCAGTCCAGTGTTTTTCACCTGGATTCTGCTGATATCGACTGGTTAAATTCTGAGCAAATGCCACATCAGGCCTTGTGCTTTTCACCGCATACATAATAGATCCCACAGCCGAAGCATAAGGGACTCTCTTCATGCGTTGCACCTCTTCAGGTGTTGAAGCACAAACTTTGTTGCTCAAGCCATATTGCTCTTGCATCGGCAAATATCCTTTCTTGGAATTTTGCATACTGAATCTCTTCAATATTTTATCAATGTAAGCACTTTGGCTTAATCCAATTAATCGCTGAGATCTATCTCTATATATCTTGATTCCCAGAATAAATGCAGCTTCCCCTAAATCTTTCATAGAAAAACAACTTCCAAGATATGCCTTAACCTTTTGCAAACTTGGAATGTCATTCCCCATGATCAATATGTCATCGACATATAATATAAGGAAAATTACATTACTCCCACTAGCTTTGTGATATACACATGGCTCATCAAGATTTTGAGTGAATCCATACTTCTTAATTTCACTATCAAATCTTTTATTCCATTGTCGTGATGCTTGCTTTAATCCATAAATGGATCTTTTAAGCTTGCATACACGATCTGGGAATACTGGATTCACAAACCCCTCAGGCTGCGCCATATAGATGTCTTCATCTAGGCGACCATTTAAGAAGGCGGTTTTGACATCCATTTGCCAAATCTCATAGTCATAGTAAGCGGCTATGGCTATAAGAATCCTAATTGCCCTTATGTCAGCTACAGGAGAAAAGGTCTCCTCATAGTCAACACCAAAAGTTTGAGTATAGCCTTTAGCTACCAAACGGGCCTTATAGGTGTGTACAATGCCATCCATATCAGTCTTTTTCTTGTAGAGCCATTTACTCCCAACTAGCTTGGCACCCGGAGGTAGGTCTACTTCTTCCCAGACTTCATTGTCTTTCATGGATTGCATTTCCCCATTCATAGCTCCCTGCCATTTTTCCTTTTCAGGACTATTCATAGCAGCTTTATAACTTGCAGGTTCATCAAGATCCCCTGTCAAGTTGTCATCACACTCTACGTTTAGACATAGACGTGTAGGAGCCTTCACAGATCTTGAAGATCTGCGAACGGGAACCACTTCAACTTCTGGTGGAGGACCTAAACTTTCAGGTTCTTCAGGAAGTTGGCTAGTGTTTTCAGAAGGTGTAACATCTTCATGATCATCTTCCAGATCATATACTCTCCCACTGAATTCTTGAGATATGAGCTCCTTTTCTAAGAAGTTTCCATACCTTGCAACAAAAACTTTGTTTTCAGCTGGGTAATAAAAGTAGTAACCCAAAGTTTCCTTAGGGTATCCTACGAAGATGCACTTTACAGATCTTCGTTGGAGTTTGTCTGCTGAGTCACGTTTAACATACGCCTCTCAACCCCAGACCTTTAGATAAGACAAGTTTGGAGCTTTTCCAGTCCATACTTCATATGGAGTCTTATCAACCTTCTTTGTTGGAACCATATTTAAAATGCGAACCGCAGATTCCAAGGCATAATCCCAAAACGAGTAAGGAAGAGTAGTTAGATTAAACATAGTTCGTATCATGTCTTGCAATGTACGATTCCTTCTTTCAGATACACCATTTTGTTGTGGAGTATATGGAGAAGTAAGGTGCTGGACAATTCCCTCCTTTGCTAAGTAATCTATAAACTCTTGACTCAGGTATTCACCACCTCTATCGGATCGAAGAGCTTTAATCTTCTTTCCTAGTTGCAACTCTACTTCTACTTTAAACACTTTGAATGTCTCAAACACCTCATGTTTATGTTTAAGTAAATAAACATAACCATAACGGCTGTAGTCATCCGTAAATGTTAAGAAGTAGCTAGCACCTCTCCTTGACACATGTCTAAGTGGTCCACAAACATCTGTGTGAATAAGACCAAGTAGATCATTCGCCCTTTCAATCCTATTTTTAAAGGGTTTCTTAGTCATCTTCCCAGCAATGCAAGATTCGCATTTATCAAATGATTCATCATTGATTGTTTCTAAAAGCCCATCATGTTGCAGCTTTTTCATGCGATCTTTGCCAATGTGAGCAAGTCGACAATGCCAAAGATAAGATGAATCCAGACCTTTCTTGATTCTCTTATTGTTGATGCTATACATTGAATTATTTTTAACAAAAGCATTATCATTATCATTCATATCAATTTCAAAGACACCATTCACAGCAATAGCATTAAAATAAAAAACACCATTTAAAGAAACCGAAATTCCATTACTAGAAATAGTATGCTCAAAACCAAGGTTCAACAAACATGAAAATGAAATTACACCTCTAACAATTGACGGTGCATAATGACAATTATTTAAAGATAGTACTAAGCCCGAAGGCAACACTAAATCATAAACTCCTATAGCTTCAACTCCTGCATGCGCTCCGTTACCAACGTGCAAGAATTGTTGTCCATAGGCCAGCTTTCTCTCAACTCTAAACCCCTGCAAGGTATTGCAAATATGAATGCCACATCCCGTATCATATACCCATGAATTCAATTTAGGAGTAAGAGTGAATAATTCAATCATAAAGAACGCACCTGATGAGCTGGGGTTACCAGCTTCATTCCCCTGCTTCTTGAGTCGCAAGTCATGAATATAGAGAGGGCAATTGCGCTTCCAATGGCCCTTTTCATGACAATGGTGACATGCCTGATCCTTCTTGTTTGGCGGATTCACCTTTTTCTGCTTAGGCTGATGTTGCTTCATCTTGGGTTCTGGTTGATAGGCCATGACCTGCTTGCCTTTGTTAACCTTCCCTTTACCTTTGTTCACATGCGATTTCCTCTGGATTCTCCCACCATGAATTGCCAACACTTGCGGGGTAGGAGTCTTGACCTTGGCTGGTAGACTTTTCTCATACTCAACAAGCAATGCGAGTAATTCAGATACTGTCTTCCCCGAGCAGTGCATGTTGAAATTCTGCACAAAACCAGCAAAGTCCTTGTTAAGGGACCTGTTGATCAAGTGCACTTGCACATTGTCAGGGTAACCAAATCCAATTCTGTGAAGCTGATCAAAAGATTCCTTCATCTCAGTCACATAATCTTCAACTGGTTTACCATCACCATGCTTGCAGTTATGTAGCTTGTCCAATTCATCATACAATTCAACTGCAGGTGGTTTCTCATAAGATTGCCTAAGAACATCAAGCATATCTTTTGGGAAAAAGTACTCAAACTTCTTTTGTAACTGAGCACTCATGCGGAGCATTAAACAAGTAACCTCATTGAACTTAGCATGTTCCACCCTCCATGCCGCCTTAACTGTTTCTGGTTCAGAAGCAGCAGGCTCAGCTGGGCATTCATCGGTCAAATAGTCCATCTTACCGGTCGACCTCAAGACAATTCTAAGTGAGCGGTACCAATCGTTGAAATTCTTTCCAGTCAGTTTCTCTCTCTCAAGATGACTCTTGAAAGCAGAAATCACAGATGGGGTATCGGGTTGAGCCATATCTACAGATAAAAGTTCAAACATTAGTATTTTCAATAATAAATATCTTCAAGAAAATAAAATACCCAAAGTTATATTCATATAACCACCAAAATTTTCTTGAAAACCTAGGATCTAACTTTACATAGTTCCACCACATCAGTTGATCTGCTAGTGGTGAAAGTACAAAAGATAGTAATCTGTCGAACAATAATTGGCAAACAAGATTTCCAATTCCTAGATCATTATGGGAATTACATCAAATTGATTCATCAATTTGCCTTGTAAGCATGTTTCATCCCATCTCATGCCTTAAGTTCTAGGTCTCACGCACAACTTAATTAAGTCGTCTACCTTAGAAACTGTAAAATTACAATTATGGTCTCACGCGTTAAAAGAATTTTACCTTGTTATAGTAATTTAGCCTAGGTCTCACGTTTACTAAATTAAAATTCCAAGTGTTCCTTATAGATAGATGGCATGTAACTTAAATTTTTAAGGGTATTTAATTTTGATGTGTAAATCAAAATATGTATAAAGATGCATGCACTCATCTTTATAGCATAATTTTTCAAAACCTTTTTATTACCAATTCGTGAAATTAATACACAAAGTTTTACTTGAGGTTTAACAAACCCTAAGATGACTTTCTACAAGTATGATTTTAAAAGTAATTCGTTTAAGACATATTCAAGATTGTGATAACCAAGGCAGACTCTAAGGCTCTTTTCTAAGCCTTCAAATCACGGTTATGAATATCGTCTTAAAGGACTTAATTTTAAAAGCATATTTGTACAAAACATCAATCAAGCAAAAGTTTATGGATTCAATCTCAAAATCTTATAATAAAGTATGAATTTTGCTAGTCTCGCCTGGGAGCTGATTACCGTGCGAATCGGACCACTATCGGCACTTAAGACCTTGCAAGCTTCTTACTTTATCACTTTAGTTTCACCGTTATTAGTCTATATTATTTTCTTTTATGAAAATCACCCTTTTTATTGCTTACATCAAGTCAAACAATTAAGAAAACAATAAAAACAAGTAATTTAAAGAAAAATAAACAACTAATAATAAAACATGAAACAATTAGCCACATGCAAACCTTATTAAAAAGATCCTAATAAAATCAATTCTAGGTATAATAACACATGTAATCAATTAAGGCCTTCTCCTCTTAGTGGAGGAGAGTCACATACATTGACGTATCAATTGCGTAGGCCAAATTCAATATACACACCACATAGCATACAAATTGATTTTAATATGTATTAATCAATTGGAGTCTTCCCCAATTTAAGATCTATTTAAAAACATGTGACAATTAATAAACAAACAAGATCCATGACTAACATGCATGTTTCGTCATGGATTAACCTAACAATTAGCACATAGGTCACAAGTACGTTCACAAAAACCGGTTTAGACCTAGGGTTTCTATATGATTACAAATTAATCAAGAAAACCACAAACCCTAATTAGGGTTTTTTTAGTGGAAATCGACCCCCCCTAAAATTAGGGTTAGGGTTATAAATTTTATAAAAAAAAATTTAAAGAAAAAACCCTAGAAAAAAACATGTATCTAAAACAATTAAAGATCCGATTTTTATTATGTTTTAGTAATCAATTACATGTTATCCATGGCTCGTGATGCCACTGTTAGAGTTTGACAATCAAAGTACACATATTGCGGAAGCTAGGATCAAGTAATAACACGTATAAAGATTAACTAAAACATAAATAATAAACATACCCGATGCACTTCAAATTAACCTTGATTCTTGTACAATTAGATCAATGATAAACCCCTTACCGTTTTGTTTATCGATCTCTTGATAATTACTAAAGTAAGTAATTACCTCGTTCTTGTACACACAAACTACCAACGAATAAAGGTTTGATGCAAGTAAACAAAACACTTAATATTTTTGCTTATGAAAAATCGATCCAACCCTATGGGTGGGGAGAACCGATCGGCCACAAGAAAACAAGGAGAAGAGAAAAGGTTTTAGGGTTGTGTGTGTGCACAAAAGATGTGAAACCCTAATCCTTGGCCTTGTATATATACTAGGTGAAACTTGGTGACCAAGAAAGTATGGGTCGACCCATTGGAGTGGGCTTCGACCGGCCATAGCACCCAAGGGGTGTTTCTAGATCTTTCTTGACTCCCAAGTTACACTCTAGTCCATATCTTTCG
This sequence comes from Artemisia argyi, assembly GCA_030686995.1. Taxonomy (NCBI): domain Eukaryota; kingdom Viridiplantae; phylum Streptophyta; class Magnoliopsida; order Asterales; family Asteraceae; genus Artemisia; species Artemisia argyi. The sequence continues at coordinate 181,724,328 of CM060705.1, forward strand.
TCCCTAATGATAGTTAGTCCATACGGTTAATTACTAACGACCATTTTAGTCCATTAAGTGTTATAAATATATATATTCAATACATTTAATATATACATATTTATTTTACATTATTCTTGTTTGTAAAGTGTGCAATCCCGAGGTCTCGGGTTCGATACTAGACATTTACTTATTAATATTTATACGTAACTTTTAACAGGTGGGAGAGCCATTTTTTGAGAGCTTTATTACTAAGACCCTCAAGGTTAAAGTAAATTATTTTTACTTATTCAAAAACGCTCATCAATGAAGATGTTGTGAATATCGGTTCCTGACTTTTCCAAAACATCTTCATTGGAGTGTTGTTGAAAAACTAAATATAATTTTTTAGAAAAAAAAATGGTTATAAATCTCTCGAAAAATCATACTCCATAGCAAATTTTGTCTTGGTTTGGTCTAGCTTTTTGTTTTTAGTTGTTGTTTTATCGGACCAGATCCCAATCCACTTAGATTACAATCTTGAAGTGAACCCTAACAATTGTAGTGAGAAATGTGTTCTATGTTTTTATCCAACAGCATTTCTTAACCTGACAACATAAAAGAAGAAACAACTATTTCAAATTTGAGAATACAAAATGATTTCTTTACGTTTTATGAACATGATAAAACACATAGCCAAAAATATGTCATTACGTCAGCGATGTGAATAACAAGATTTAACTTCAATGGAGACTAGCTAATTAAATGAACCCTGAATTTAGTAACAAGCATCTCAATGGAGACTCGCTTTAATATGTTCATTCAATAACATGAATACAATGCATCTTTGCTACTACTGTATTTTTTTACAATAAAAGTCGCAGATCAAACCATCCGATGGCATCAATGGACTAAAAACAAGACACCAAACTGTTTCTCTAATAACGCGGATCAAGAAACGTTTGTGTAGTTTTATCCCATGATTTTTTTTATAACAATGATGTGTTTCATGTGAAGATGAAAGATGTCTAGGTGCCAAGTGATACGTTGCCAGTGGAGCTTGAGAGAATAAAGAATGCACAAACGACGGAAGGTGAAAAGACATACACTTAACTCAAGTTTTTTATTTTTATTTTTTTTATTATTATTTTTTTAAAATGTACATTTCATAGTTCTAATGGTTATGGTTTCATTCAAGGTACGTAACTTAACATAATTAATTGTTTCTACTAAGGAGCCAAGCAGGTGCACTTCAAACTCCTAAATAAACATCATTGCTCTAGTTTTGATTTTGATAAGCAATACACACGGATTCAACTAAAAATAAATTATATATCTAGCTGCATAAATAATTAATAAGATCTTAACTACTTAAATGTAACCAAGTAAAAATAAAATAATTGCTGTTAATGAAGAGAATTCAGATAGTTGGGGTTGGAAGACTATTCTTAGACTCAGGAATGAAGTCAGAGAGTTTATGATAAAGAAAATTGGTGATGGTACTAGTACAAATGTAGTATATGATCATTGGAGTTCTATTGGAGTATTACATAATTTTATCACCAATAGGGATCTTTATAATGCCAGGTTGAATGCTAATACAGTGGTCAGTGATTTGATTGTTGGCGTGGTGTTAAATTGGTCAGCAGAGTGGATTACTAAATATCCTATTTTGAGTCAAATTCAAAGTATTGTTATTACTGATAATATGAAGGACCAAATGATATGGAGATGTGGTAATGGAAAGGAAGCTAAGTTTAGTGTGAAACAGACTAATGTTGATTTGCAAGGGGCAGTGGAGCAAAATTGTATGGTTTTCGTAGAATACACCCAAGCATTCATTTATTTTGTGGCTGGCAATTCTGAACAAATTGACAACTCAAGAAAAAATTAGGAAGTGTGGATCCTATGATTTGATGGTTTGTGTGGAAAACTAGAAGGGGGTTGAATAGTTTACCGGTTTTAAACTTGATTTTCTTCTAATACTTTTACGTGTAATTACCAATTAAGACGTATCAAACAATAAATAATATGCAAGAATAAAAGTAAGAAATGATCAAACCATAACACGATTGTTTATCGTGGTTCGGCTACAAAGACTATTTTTCCTTGCCCTACTCCACGCCCCGAGTATCCAACTCGAGAGTTTTCTTGCACTAGTCAACAAGCTCCTTTATCCGGCGGAGAAAACCTTACACGTCGCTTACACACTATTTCCGACACTAAGCTAGATGTTGAGTTCTTTCACAAGGGTACAACCACTCCCGATAGTTCTTTGCAAGGGTACAACAACTCCCGATACTCTACGTATTTTGAGGACTAAAATACTAACCGATCACTACAAATGGATACAATACAATGAAGTATAAACTTTACTAGTTCACACTAATGCTATGCTAGACAAGTCTTGCAACGTTGTGTTGAAGCTTGTATGCTCATGATCTTCTTGCTACAAAGAAAGACTCACATATATGAAAGTTTACTGAGTTAGAAATGAAGTATATGCAGTGAAATATGATAGAGAGTGATAACCAAAACTCAAGAAGTGAGTTGCTATTTATAGGCCTTCAAACAGACCAACCCACGGAAACGGCGGAACCCATCCTTTGGTTCCGTCCGTTATGCCCGAGGGTTCCGCCAGCATGTCTGACAGAATCCTGCATAAAATATTTCACAATCTAACACAATATTCTCAAGATCTCCCAAAGTCAACTTTGAGATCTTGAGTGTGAATCAATACATAATAAAACATGTCTCTTACACACTTACACACATGTTTCCTTGAAGGGACATGCGTGATACACGGAATGATGTAACTTAACATTTTATTTCCAATTTTAGATATTCCTAAAAAGGAAAGTATACTTGTAAAAATAGTTTATGTATAGAGTCAAAACATGTTTGTTTGAAATGTTTAGCAAGTGAATGTTTTATTAAAAAGAGTTTGCTTGCTTATATCCTAATATGACAAACTAATTAGTAAACTTGCAAAATATACATAATAGACATTTTCAATACATGTACTTAAACTAAGGTATACTTACTTAGAAATTACTTTGTGAAAACATGTAAATGTAGTTTGAGTGAAGTTAAGTAAAAGACTTTTAAACTATATTTATGATTTGCCAAAAATAAACTTTATCTTTTGTAGTTAACAAAACTAAGAAAGATCGTAAAATATAAATAACGATATTTGTATTAACAATCTCCCCCTTTTTGTTGACGACAAAACATAGATTTTATTTTTACGCAAATGGATAATTATAGATTTTGAGCCTTTTGAAAACTTACATTTGATATGATTATTTCAACTTTTGAGTATGCCATTTTAGATGATGTATTAAAAGTTGATTTGGTAAAATATATCATATCTCCCCCTAGAGTAGCGAAGCGGAAATGTGTTAAGCCAAATGCTCCCCCTTTGACAATACTCCCCATAAATGGAGTGCCAAGAGAGGATACATGGATTTTGGTCCTACAAGAAAAGGTTAGTTTGTTGTAGAGATAAGGATGATAATACCAAGTATAAGAGAGTAAGTATTCATCACATGACAACTACTAGTTAGTAACAAACAACTAAAAGAAAATGACCAACACACTATATATAAGTAGAACCATTAAATTTCAAGTAAAATTTAAAACTTTGACTATAAATAGTCAAACCTAAAGACTTGAAAAAAAAAGTCTACTATTGAAGAAAAAACAAACAAGGTGAAATGAAAACTACACCTACAAATAAAAAGGGTCCTAAGTGAGATTCTACCATCATTTGATCCTAAGAATGCTCTATGCTTGAGGCAAGTGAGAGATGGCGTTAAGACGCTCCAAGATGTGGTTAAGGATAAACCGCATTTTATCTTGAAGTTGATGAACCAAGATGTTGCATCTCTCACTTATATGAGAGGTTCTTTCGCACATGGTGCAATCATGGCGAGAAGGTGGTGGTTGTGGAACTTGGTTTGGAGGTGGTGGATCATTGATGGTGGTTGAAACATTTGTTGTTGCGGGAGCAAAGATGGATGGTTGAGAGGTGTGTTAGTTTCCTATAATAGATGAGTACATTGCGGTTTGGAAATCCATGGCTTGGCTGAGATGAGAATCAATCATATGCTTGAAAGCATAGAGGCTTTCCAAGTGAGTGTTGAGTTCTTCATGAGAGTTTGGAGATTTGGTCCACAAGGAAGCTTCAATTTCCTCATAAGTAGGAAATATGGATTCAAACCGGTTGGAAAAGTCATGAGGTGGTTATTGTTGTTGATCATGATGATGAAAGCTTGGTTCTCCATAAAGAGGACCGTGGATGTCATTGTACATTGGATGAAACAACAATGGTTGTTGATGAGGATGATCTTGATCTTGTGGAAAGATGGAAGGTCTAGCATGCTTGTAAGCCAAACGTTCTATTAGCGATGGTTGATGAGGTTTTTCCTCCAATGGGTTACTTGGTTGAGACCTAGGTTGTTGTTGAGTTTCCATTTCTTCCATAGTATCAAAAAGTGACAATGGTGGTGGATTTGATGATCTTGGAGGAAGGTCATCCAAAGTTTCCATAAATGGATGTGGTGATATTGGTGGTGTTTTGAAGAGTTCCATAGGTTTCATTTTTGGTGATTGAGGTGATGGAGTTTTTGAGGCTTGACTTGGTACCGAAGGTGGTGTTGGATCACTTGGAGTTATGGTTGGTGGAGGATTGGTGATTTTGTTGACAATGCAAGGGTTTGGAGATGGTGTTGGAGTAGCAAGGTTTAGGAAGTTGTTATCATTGATGGGTGATGAAATATTTAGGGATGAATCACTTGATGATGATGAGCTAACTTGGATGGTTTTGTTGAAACAACAAGGTTTGACACTTATTCTAGCGGTTCTCCTAATTGGTCTTGATGATTCGGATGAGGTGGTGGATTTTGTCATTGCAAGACTTTGGTAGGATTAGAAGTATGAGATTAAGAGAAGTGAATGGGGTGGTGTGAATTGGATGTGTGCATTGTTGATCAATTTATAGGCAGAGCAAGATATGGAAATTGGTGTTTGGATTTGATGTTGATCCATACAATGTTGGAGGTTTCTAATCATATGGAAGAGTTCCAAGAAGTTGTCAAATCATTGGAAGTCAATCCAATGGAGTTGGATGGAGTGAAAGACTAAGTGGGGAAGTAAATGCTATGTGATCATGGTGGATACATGTTGTCAGGTTGTTCCACGGATTGGGAGGAACCAAAGGAATGGTTCCTTGCTTGTATCAGAAAGGTTCCTTGGGTTAGTTATGAAAAATTTGAAATTTTGGTGGGAATGATGATGGTATTGGTTAATGTGTGATTAGATAGCTCTAGAATTACTGATAAATACTCACTAGCATGTAGGAAGCAAGTTTGGATCCCAAGGATTGCTAGAAAGATTCAGAAAATTCAAGAAGCAAAATTTGCTGATGAGTGGCGGAACCCAGCGACAACACGGACGAAACCCAATTTTGGGTTCCGCCGTATCTGTCAGCAGAAAACTTGGAGGAACCAAGTTGGATAACGGACGGAACCAAAAAGTGGGTTCTGCCGTATCCGTGGAGCCTCAGAATCGAGACAGAGTGCATTTTACGAGCACGTGAGTTTTCCGAATTTCAAAATTTTTCCTAAAACTTAAGCAATCAATTTTTTGTAGATCAAAGAAACAAAAATTGCAGGTAGAAACACGCTTACCTATATAGTTTGAGAGAGCGATTATAGCACTCAAAATTTTGGCCGAAAAGTGAAAATAACATAATACCAAATTCTTATCCCCTGCAAATTTGGTTAGTTCACACATAATCCATAAACATAATATCATCTTGAGACATCATAAAATCATAACATAACATTGTTTTGATGACCAAATTGTTTAAATGCATTATTGTGCCAAACACCCTCTTATCTCGCTCATTTCTTGTTCACCTTCTTGTAGATCTTTCCAAGGTATCTCCCAAAACATTTCCACACGCCTTTGGTCTGTTTGTACTCCTCCGACTCATTCTCAATGGCTGGAAGTTGTGAGAGGTACTCAAGAGGAGGGAGCCTAGAGTTTGGTAGATTGTCGTCTTCACTCATGGAGGATGATGATGATGAGGTTGGAGGGTGAGGACGTTTACCTTTGGCTTTGTAGACTCGCTCATCACTCAATGGCACAAAGGTGTGAGGGATGAGAGAATAATCTAGGCGACGACCTCTAGGAGTTGGAGGGATGGGTTCACAAAACCTAAAGAGACGGGTGAGAAGCATCCCATATGGAAGAGCGGTGGTAGCTTGAACTGAGATGTTTGGCATCCTTTTGGCAATGTAGTAGGCTAAGTTGAAGGTTTTTCGGGTGGAAACACTATAGAGCATGTAGGAGAGACAAGTGTTGATATGGTCTCTATTTCCTAAAGTGCTAATGACATTGGCCCTAATGATCTCCTCCCATTTCAAGAATTGAGGTCTCAACTCATTGAGCTCCATTCCAAAGGGGTCTTTGGCTACTTCCTCTCCTCCTCGGGTTCTCCTAGTGTGAGAAGTCCTAACAAAAAGATGGTCAGGAATTTCCTCTTTGCTCACTAAAGGGGTATCATAAGGATGAATGCGGTCATGGGTTGAGTCAAGAGTTGAAAGTGGCCATTTGTCGGTGTAAAGGCATGTGCCCCAATTAGGAACACGAAGGACTTGAGCAAATTGAGCTAAAGTGATTTCAAATTTTGGTTGATAGAAAAGTTTAGTGACATAAGACCTTCATCATCCGTGCTAAGGGTCACGGAAGCATAGAATTCTAGGATGAAACGAGGACAAATTGGCTCATCTATGCCTAAGAGACAATCAAAGTCAATAAAAGGGAGTTGTTCCCTAATGTTGGTTCCGGTAAGGAAAGTAGGATCAATGGTTCTACCCTCATGAACATAACGCCTCTCAAGGTTCTTAAAGATTTCTACTTGGGCCGTGGTTAGCCCTTTGGTCTTGTGGTGTTTGGGTAGGTATTTGGTGGTGTCTTTGTGGTCATAGAAGGTTACGGGAGGCATGATGAACCTAGAAACATAATTATCAAAATTTTAGCTTATGTAAGTAGTGGTTTTAAGTATCAAAAATTCTAGTGTGTGCCTATATGAAAACAATATGGAGTTATGATTATCTCGACTCATTTTAATGTTAAAATGGTTTTACTTATGCAATTTTTGTGTAAATTTTGAGATAATCCAAATGCTCCTAGTTCAATGTAGCTACGGTTGAATGTACCCGAAAATACATATTAGTTATGTATTCCCTTTAGCATTCAAGAGACATAATGCAAGTGATGTTTTAAACATAACGTTTTTATTTTATATTATCAATGAAAAGCTATTTTTCCTAAATGTGAGAAGATTTTTCAAAATTTTGACATGGGGTGTTTGGTATAATGTGATAATGTCTTACAAGATGCAATTCCTAATTAATGAAAAACATAAATTGTTTTGTTTATAACAAATTTTCTTCATGAATTCCTAAGTTGATGCATTACCCCAAGTTTTTAGTTTTTGTGCATAAATAGAGTTTCCTAGACACAGATCAGGAGAGTAATTGTGTTTAGAATACTTACAATGATGATAGGAATGAAGAGTGGCTAAGCAAGAACCCTAATTTTCGTGTGAAAATGGATATAGAAGTAAATAGTAACTGTTTTTGGTGAGTGGTATAGGGTATGGGGCTTGTATGGTTTAATATATAAAAAGAGAACCTGTGCAGATGGTTGACGGACTGGGAGGAACCAAAAAGAGGGATTCGCCCTTTGATTTTATTGGTTCCGCCATTCCTGCAGATTAAGGACATGAAATTTTTGTTTTTGATTTCTACGATTTTATTTAATGTTTGAACTATGAAGTAGATTCCATAAGTCCTAGTCCTAGTCTAAGAAGATTAAATGGTTCACGTTTAAGAGGTTTTGTAAGAATGTCGGCAATGTTGTCTTCAGAGGATACTTTCTCGATGGAGTTGTTTCCTTTTTGAACATTGTCACGAAGGAAATGATGACGAATTTCTATATGTTTAGTACGAGCATGTTGGACAGGATTTTTACTAAGGTCGATGGCTCCTTTGTTGTCGCAAAGGATAGATATGTCTTTAGTCATAATTCCGTAGTCCACGAGAGCTTGCTTCATCCAAAGAGCTTGTTGACATGCTTTTCTGGCCGACACGTATTCGGCTTCCGTTGTTGAGATTGCGAGTGCCGTTTGCTTCTTTGAGAACCATGAGGTGAGACAATGTTCAACAAAAGTACAAATACCACTTGTACTTTTTCTATCAACATAGTCACCGGCATGATCCGAGTCTGCATACACTATGGTTTCTACACCCGTTCCTTTAGGATACCATAATCCTAGATGTGTAGTGCCTTTGATATACCTAAAAATTCTTTTTACAGCTTCAAGATGAATTGTTTTGGGATCTTCTTGAAAACAAGCACATAGACAAACGCTAAACATAATGTCGGGTCTACTAGCCGTGAGATAAAGTAGACTACCAATCATACCCCTATATTTAGTGTTATCTACGGATTCACTTTCCTCATTCTTTGTAAGTTTGGTTTCCGAGGACATAGGCGTTTTGATAGGTTTTGAATCTTCTAAACCAAATTTCTTAAGCATGTCTTTTATGTATTTAGATTGATTAAAGAATATCCCATCTTCTAATTGTCTAATTTGAAGTCCTAAGAAAAAGTTGAGTTCTCCCATCATACTCATCTCAAACTCGTCATGCATGATTTTAGAGAAATCATTGCAAAGCTCTTGACAAGTTGATCCGAATATTATGTCATCAACATAAATTTGAACTATGATAATGTGTGATTCATTCTTCTTAGTGAAGAGAGTGTTGTCAACTAGGCCCATGGTATACTTATGGTCAACTAGGAAGGTTTTAAGTCGATCATACCATGGTATTGGAGCTTGCTTAAGTCCGTATAAGGTCTTTTTAAGTTTGTAAACATGATTATGTTTTTCAAAGTCGGTAAAGCCCGGAGGTTGAGCAACATAAACTTCTTCATTAATAAAACCATTTAAGAATGCACTTTTGACGTCCATTTGAAAAAGTTTAAAGTCATGTGCGCATGCATATGCAAGTAAGATTCTAATTGACTCGAGCCTAGCAACCGGAGCAAAAGTTTCATCGTAGTCAATGCCTTCTTGTTGATTATAACCTTGTGCTACTAGCCTAGCTTTGTTTCTAGATACAACTCCATTTTCATCCATTTTTTTTCGAAAGACCCATTTTGTTCCAATTATAGTTTGATTCTTTGGTTGAGGAACTAGTGTCCAAACATCATTTCTAATAAATTGGTTCAATTCTTCTTATATAGCTATTATCCAAGATTCATCACTTATAGCTTCTTTTATATTTTTGGGTTCAATGGTTGATATAAAATAAAAATAGTTACTTTCATTTTGAGCTTTTGATCTTAAGGATCTTTCATTAAGTTTACCTATGATACTATCTAATGGATGACTTTTAGATTCTTTGACATTGATTATTTCTCTATTTAATAGTTCATCTTCCTTGTCGTTTTCTAAATCAATTTGATTAACAACTTGACTATCAACTAAGTCATCATCTACCAAAGGTGATGTCTTAGAGGGAGGTGGACTTTCGTCGAATGTTACATTCAACGATTCCTCGACTCTTAAAGTTTCCTTATTTAGAACAATATAAGCTTTGCTATTTTGTGAATATCCAAGGAACACACCTTCATAAGACTTTGGGTCAAATTTAGTGAGATAATCCTTTGTGTTAGTATAAAGCATTTACTCCCAAATACTTTAAGGTATCATAATGTTGGATTTTTACCTCTATACATTTCATATGGAGTTTTATCTAAAAATGGTCTAATTAGGACTCGGTTTAAGATATAAGTTGATGTGTCGACGACATTACACCAAAACTTTTGTGGAATATTTTGTTCATTAAGCATTGTTCTACTCATCTCTTGAAGTGTCCGGTTTTTACGTTCTACTACACCATTAGATTGAGGAGTGCGAGGAGCCGAGAAATTATGTGTTATACCATTTTTGTCACAAAATTCACCGAATTGTATTTCGTTATCAAATTCTCGACCATGATCCGTTCTAATAGACACAATGCAATTTCCTAATTGATTTTGAATTTTCTTTCCAAGAATTTCAAATTGTTCGAAAGCCTCATTTTTACTTTTCAAAAATCTTGTCCATGTATAACTTGAAAAATCATCTACTATGACCAAAGTATAGAAGTTGCCTCCATAACTTTGAATAGCGGATGGACCGAACAAATCCATATGCAAAAGTTCTAAACATCTAGTTGTGGATACCATATTTTTAGCCTTATGGCTACTATGAACTTGTTTACCAATTTTGCAAGCATCACAAAAGTCTTGGTCGTATTTCAACTTGGGTAGGTTTCTAACTAATTCTTTAGAAGATAGGGATTGAATAAGTCTCATATTAGCGTGACCTAAGCGTTTATGCCAAAGAGTCGAGGACTCATCTAATGAGGTAAGGCAAAGTTTATCTCTAGATGTTTTATCAATCTTCATGACGTATACGTTGTTTTTAAGAACTCCTTTAGCTATAGTTATACCATCTTTAAGTATTTTACTTTCGTTTTCACTAAAGAGTACTTTATACTTTTTACGGCAAAGTTGACTAATGCTAAGAAGATTAAATCCTAATTTATCAACATGAGCTACATCATCAATAGATAGAGAGTCATGAGAGATAGTACCTTTTCCGATGATTTTACTTTTAAGCTTGCTACCAAAAGTAACGTTACCTCCGTCATAGACTTGATAGGTAGAGAAAAGACTTTTGTCCCCCGTCATGTGTATTGAACAACCGCTATCTTTGATCCATTCATCCGGTTCCAAACGCACTTTCAAGCACACCTATTTTATAACAAGCATTCAAACATTTGGTCCCCAATATCTCATTTGAGCTTTGAGCCATAAGAGCTATTTCGTCATTTGTTGGCTCTTCATCATCATTCTCACTATCACTCCAAGCACCACTCACAAAAGCACTTTGAGTTTTGCTTTTGGGTGGTTTTGGACATTCTCCTATTAGGTGACTTGTATCTCCGCATCTAAAACACTTTCTTTCATTCTTTACTTTCTTAATATCCCGATCTTTATGTAGAGACTTCTTTTCATCTTTAGGTTGCCTAACAAACTTTCCTCGTCTTCTAAAGAACTTCTTGAAATCTCTAACCGCCATGACATACTCTTCATCATCACTATCCGAACTTGATTCCTCATCGTCACTTGATTATATTCTAGCTTTTAAGGCAATAGATTTTACTTTTTCCTTCTTGCCTCTAACTATCTCCGAATCTTTTTCCATCACCATTTCGTGAACTTTGAGGTTTCCAATAAGCTCGTCAAGTGCCATGCTTGAAAGATCTTTAGATTCTTCAATAGCCGTTACTTTTGCTCTCCACTTAGGATGGAGTGCCCTAAGGAATTTCTTGACAAAATTCTTGCTACAAAAAGATTCATCAAGTGCTTTAAGTGAAGTAATAATAGTGTTAAATCTAGTAAATGCACAATCAATAGTTTCATCTTCGGGAATAGAAAATTGTTCATATTGTTGGACAAGAAGATCAATTTTGTTATCCTTAACTGGTGAATTTCCTTGATGAGTAGTGATTAAAGATTGCCAAATTTCTTTAGCGGTTTTGCACATAAAAACTCTTTCATACTCTTTCTTAGGTACAACATTATAAAGCATCATTTTTGCTTCATTATTTTTGGCAATAAGTTTCTTTTGATCATCACTATGTTTAGTAAGTGAACTATCCTCATCCCGACCACTTCCGGTAGCCTTATGATCACCTTCAATAATAATATACCATAGATCTATGTCCTTTGATTTTACATAAGTTTCAAAACGGTTTTTCCAATAAATAAAACCATTTGGTTCAAATAGTGGTGGTCTTTGCTTAGATTGCCCTTCTTTGAAATTTTCAAAATCCATAGATCGTTTCAAGTTTTAAGATACAATATATTTTAAAATCTTGAGTAACGTAGCTCTTGATGCAAATTGTGAAAAACTAGAAGGGGGGTTGAATAGTGTTAGAATTGTATTTTTATTTATAAAAAGTGTCGGTCATTAACGTATAGTAATAGGTTGCTTTAGAATATAATTATGATGAAGTTTATGTGTAGTACTCATGTTTTGTAAAAGTCTAAGGGCTATTAGTGTAATAATGTAAAAGATTAGAGAAGCCCTAGACTATGAGTATAAATACTCTTGTAAACCTCATTTGTGAGGTTGGTTCTCTTAGTGATTCATTTAGTGTTAACAAAGTTATTATTCCACACACTAGAGTTCCCACTCTCTCTCTCTCTCTACTTACTTTCTCTTTCTAGGTTTAGGCTTGAATCATATGTGAAATAGGTTGTTCTACGGTCCTAACAAGTGGTATCAGAGCTAACCAGGGGCGAATAGTGGTGTTTTTGGGTGAAAATTTTCGGATCTGGTATTGTTCATCGCCATATTATCGAGTTAGGATTTTTTTGTGATTCTATCGAGTTAGGATATAGGACATATCGAGTTTGGGACTAGAACTTATCGAGTTTGGGTTTAATTTTCCGAGTTTGGAAAATTTTTGTCGAGTTTGATATAAAAAGTTTTCGAGTTTGAACAACATTTTATCGAGTTTGGTGTTTTACCGAGTTTGGGTCATGATCTAGCGAATTAGAAACTTGCGAGTTTGGAATTTTCCTATTTTTTGCCGAGATAGGCATGGCTCATCCTTATCGTTCATCGAGTAAGGTTTTTATTTGGATAACACTTAACGAAACTCTGCCCAAATTTTGTAAACTTACCGAGTTTGAAAGTTTATAAGCCATACCGAGTTTGAAACTATTGAAAACTTACCGAGTTTTAATGAAACTGATACATACCGAGTTTGAGAACTTACCGAGGTTACCGAGTTTGGATTTTTCAGAGCTATCGAGTTTGGGATGTGGTTACCGAGTTAGGTACTTTTCCAAGGTTACCGAGTTAGGGGCATTACCGAGTTAGGAGCTTTATCGAGTTAGGAGTTATCGAGTTAGGGGTTATCGAGTTAGCCACAAAAAAAAAAAAAAAAAAAAAAAAAAAAAAAAAAAAAATCCAACATGCTCATACATCTTTGGACTTTGATATTTATATGCACGTAGTTCCCTTTCTTTCACTTTGATCTTTAGTCTTTATACTGATGTATTTCGATCAACCGCGACCTCCCGAACGTGTTTCTTGGTCATAACAAGTGGTATCAGAGCTAACCGGGGGCGAATAGTGGTGTTTTTGGGTGAAAAATCGTGTTTTTGGGTGAAAATTTTCGGATCTGGTATTGTTCATCGCCATATTATCGAGTTAGGATTTTTTTGTGATTCTATCGAGTTAGGATATAGGACATACCGAGTTTGGGACTAGAACTTATCGAGTTTGGGTTTAATTTTCTGAGTTTGGAAAATTTTTGTCGAGTTTGATATAAAAAGTTTTGAGTTTGATATAATTTTTTTTTATCGAGTTTGGTATTTATAGGCTGATATCGAGTTTGGAAAATATTATGAACAGTAACTGAATCTCAAAAGAGCTAGACTCAGGATGTACCAATGAATTGATGAGCAAAATCAAAACACAAATTTTCAAGAAGAACCAACAAATAATTCAAACGATGTTGCGTTAGAAGAAGGAGAAGAAGTATTTGAAAACCCGTTTGCAACAGACTCTGCTGAATCTTCTTCAAGGTTACAAGAACCGTCTAACACACATACGTTAAACCCAAGGTACCCTTCTACGTTTCAATGGACAAAAGACCATCCAATAGAACAAGTTATTGGTGAACCTTCAAAGCCAGTTCAGACGAGGAGACAACTTGCCACCGATCTCGAATTGTGCATTTACATTTGCTCAATAAGCCTCAAAGAACCAAAGAACATTCGGGAAGCAATGGCAGAAAACCCTTGGATTGAAGCGATGCAGGAGGAACTTCTTCAATACCTGTTACATGATAGTTGGGAACTTGTTGAACGACCACTTGATAAACGAGTTCTTGATCTCAAGTGGTTGTGGAAGAACAAACTGGATGAGGAAATGACTGTAATTCGTAACAAAGCTCGTCTCGTGGCTAAAGGATATCCACAAGAAGAAGGGATAGATTTCGAAGAATCATTCGCGCCTGTAGCTAGACTTGAAGCAGTCCGGATTTTCTTAGCCTATGCAGCTCACAAAAACATCACAGTCTATCAGATGGACATTAAGACAGCTTTTTTGAATGGAACTCTGAAAGAAGAAGTGTATGTGAGTCAGCCAGAGGGATTCATCGACAAAGATCATCCAGACTACGTCTACAAGCTTAAGAAAGCCATCTATGGTTTGAAACAAGCTCCAAGAGCGTGGTATGACGAACTATCATCTTTCTTGCTCAAAAACAATTTCACAAAAGGAACGGTTGATGACACCTTGTTTATCAAAAAATTCAAAGATGACATTTTGATCGTTCAAATTTACGTGGACGACATAATTTTTGGATCAACCAATCCTAACCATTCAAAACATTTTGAAAATCTCATGAAAAGCAAATTTGAAATGTCCATGATGCGGGAACTAAAATTCTTTCTTGGTTTACAAATACATCAATCCCCTCGTGGTATTTTTGTCAATCAAGCTAAATATACAATAGAGATTTTGAAAAAACATGGAATGGAAAATTGTGATTCTGTTGGTACTCCAATGGTCACTTCACCAAAAATTTATGCTGATTTGTTTGGGAAGCCCGTCGATCCGAAGAAATATCGGAGCATGACCGGTTCTCTCATGTACTTAACTGCTAGTCGACCTGATATTCAATTTGCTATTTGTTTGTTAGCACGGTTTCAGGAAAAGCCTACCGAACTTCACCTCAAAGAGGTTAAAAGGATCTTTCGGTACCTACGATGAACCATTAACATGGGACTTTGGTATCCGAAGGATTCGGGGTTTAATCTAACAGCCTTTTCAGATGCCGACCATGCAGGAGATCAAGTTACAGCAAAAAGTACATCAGGTGGAGCATAATTTTTGGGTGAAAAGCTAGTAAGCTGGTCGTCAAAGAAACAGGATTGTATTGCGCTATCAACCGCCGAAGCCGAGTATGTGTCTCTATCTGCGTGTTGTGCCCAAGTTCTTTGGATGCGGACACAGGTCACAGATTATGGCTTTACTTTTGACAGAATACCTATGTATTGTGACTCAAAAAGTGCCATAGCCATCTCGTGCAATCCCGTACATCACTCTAAGACGAAGCATATCAAGGTCCGCTACCATTTCATCAAAGAACACGTGGAAGAGGGTACTGTTGAATTATTTTTCGTTAAGATTGATTACCAACTCGCCGATCTATTTACTAAAGCCCTTCCAAAAGAAAGGTTTGATTATTTAGTTCGACGAATTGGCATGCGAAGCCTAACTCCTGAGGAGCTAGATCGTCTTCTCAAATCTTCTTGAAAAATATTTTTCACAATCGCTTCGCTGTAAATATTTTTTGAAAAAAACAAAATACAAAATTGGAAAAACCAACAAAAACAAAATACAAAAATATAAAATTCCAAAAAATACAAAAACAATATAAAATCAAAAAATCCAAAAAAATTCTTCTCACGACATGTCTCTCGTATAAATCAATATTCTGTACGTTTCTAGAAATGTCATTCAAAAATGATACGGACATGTACAGATGCTTGAACGGGAGTTCTTTAAAATGTTTTTCTAAAACATGTCGTTTCTCAAAAGTTTCTTCACAATGGCTTTCTTATACTTCAGTACGAAACCCGGACCCGAATGATGACTTCTGATTATTTCAAATCAAGGACTCGTATTTTCAATGACGAACTCTTTTTCAAAAAGTTCGAGTCTAAACAAACGAAAAAGACTTCAAACAAAAAACTCGTTTTCAAACAGAATTCTTGAGCACTTCTTCAATATTGTTCAAAAGATTTCTCAAAATCTCTCAAAATGAGTGCTCAAGATAACTCCCTCAAAACCCTTAATTGATTTTAAAATGTGCTATCATTAAGGGGGAGTACAAAAACAAAATGTTCCGAATTCATGCAAAATGAAATCTGTCTTTCTCTCCAAAAGCTTTTTCTTAATCAGTTGATATAAAAAATATCACGATATGCTATTTTTGAGGGGGAGAAGACATGATTAAAATGTGATCAAAGATGTTTAAAGCTTGTGACTGAATCTCAAAAGAGCTAGACTCAGGATGTGCCAATGAATTGATGAAGCTTAAAATGTCAGTAATCGAAAAGACTTGTCCTGGACGGGTAATAATTTCAAGCTAGTCTAACTAGTGATGTATGCGTGTCTCGAATAGGACTTGTCTGAGTAGAATGTACCGTATCGAGAGACTTTCTTTAGACTTGACCAGGACGGGTAATAACTTCAAGCTAGTCTAACTAGTGATGTAAGCGTGTCTCGAATCGGTCATGTTCACTGAAAGTGGATCAATTCAAAAAGTGCAAACTCCTCACGCATGTGCAAATTTCTTAAAAAATTCATGAGCACATGTGAAGGGGGAGTCCTTCAAAAGAAACAAAAACTCTCAAAGTGTCAACAAAAATGTGTTTATATTCATAAACACTTTGAGAGATTTTCAATCAAAGGTTTCATGGCAATTATAAGATTCATGGAGTTATAAGGTGACTAAGGTTAGGGAAAACCGTCCTATGATCCGCCAGAGCCGGAGGGATCTACCCAAGGACAATTCCAATAGATTAGAATTAGAAGTCCTTAGGTATGATTGGAAAAAAGGAGAAAATGAGAAAGGAGAAAGAAGGGGTTGAATAATTAAAAAGAAAAGTTATGAAAAAGGGTGAAAAGAAATAGCCCTCCATATGTTCAACCTTAGGGCAGACACCGGGTTCAATTCATATGCTACTGGTTGTTACTAAGGTGACACCGGTATTGAAGATAAAGACGTCATGGACCCAAGGACGCACTGCACTAAACCTTCTAGCCACTCAAGTTCTCTTAAAAGAGCTTGTTTCATTCTCACGGGGAACCGGCATAATCTATCGACCTGTCTCTTAGAGATGGCTGATATTGAAGCAGGAGACCTCTCCCTAATCTCCGCATAGGAAACCAAATGTGCACTTATCGAGTCTAGAGCCCCGAGATTCATCAAAAGATCTCATAGGAACACATGATATTTCTACACTGGTTGTTCATCATTAAGGACGCCAGATGTAAACTTAAGAGTCTTACGCAGATCTTAGCAATCTGCCGATAACGTTTATGAGAGGAATTACTTATGTATATTCTCAATGATTGAACGGAAATTCCTGCCAAGGTCAACATCAAGCAGCCCTGACAGCAGGTCACTTCGGTAATTCTTTATGGGTTACGCTTAGTGTTCGCGGTGGTTTCAAACGGTCTACAGTCGTGGAGTGATCCCCAGCGACTCACCCAGTCATTGAGCTACTTAGTAGGTCTCGTAAGCTCTTTCGAGAGTATCTGATATGGGAACGGCCATGGTAAGGGTTAGAAGGAGTCTTCACACTATGC
This sequence comes from Artemisia argyi, assembly GCA_030686995.1. NCBI lineage: Eukaryota > Viridiplantae > Streptophyta > Magnoliopsida > Asterales > Asteraceae > Artemisia > Artemisia argyi. The sequence continues at coordinate 181,741,813 of CM060705.1, forward strand.
TGTTGACGATCTCTAATTCCTTATCTGTAAGTACCGGTTGTTTATTGCTAACTGTTTACCTGCAGCTTTACATCATCTCCATGGCGAAAGATTCCACATGCTCATACATGCATCACAAAGATCAAAGGATAGCAACAGTCAAAGAAAGATTCTACGCCAAAAAGAAGAATCTACAAAGTAAAGTGACAAAGATCTAAGTGAAAGAACGGAAACAACAAATGCATGTATCACAAAGACTTAAGACGTATGAGCATGTTGGAATGGCAGACAACCACCACAAACACAGAAGTGACGAAAGGCAGATGACATCATCGGATCACTTCAACAACAATGAAGCATGATGAACTGGAACTATGTTTCATCTAGTGATTCTTAAAGACGTCAAGAGCTATGAATGATAAAGTTTAAAGACAAAGATGATGACGTCGCGCAACCTCAATGACCAACACTTAGGGGGAGATTGTTAGAATCGTATTTTTATTTATAAAAAGTGTCGGTCATTAACGTATAGTAATAGGTTGCTTTAGAATATCATTATGATGAAGTTTATGTGTAGTACTCATGTTTTGTAAAAGTCTAAGGGCTATTAGTGTAATAATGTAAAAGATTAGAGAAGCCCTAGACTATGAGTATAGATACTCTTGTAAACCTCATTTGTGAGGTTGGTTCTCTTAGTGATTCATTCAGTGTTAACAAAGTTATTATTCCACACACTAGAGTTCCCACTCTCTCTCTCTCTACTTACTTTCTCTCTCTAGGTTTAGGCTTGAATCATATGTGAAATAGGTTGTTCTACGGTCTTACAAATAGTTTACCGATTTTAAACATGATTTTCTTCTAATACTTTTACGTGTAATTACCAATTAAGATGTATCAAACAATAAATAATATGCAAGAATAAAAGTAAGAAACGATCAAACCATAACACGATTGTTTATCGTGGTTCGGCTTCAAGGACTTTTTTTCTTGCCCTACTCCACGCCCCGAGTATCCAACTCGATAGTTTTCTTGCACTAGTCAACAAGCTCCTTTATCCGACGGAGAAAACCTTACACGTCGCTTACACACTATTTCCGACACTAAGCTAGATGTCGAGTTCTTTCACAAGGGTACAACCACTCTCAATAGTTCTTTTACAAGGGTACAACAACTCCCGATACTCTACGTATTTTGAGGACTAAAATACTAACCGATCACTACAAATGGATACAATACAATGAAGTATAAACTTTACTAGTTTACACTAATGCTATGATAGACAAGTCTTGCAACGTTGTGTTGAAGCTTGTATGCTCGTGATCTTCTTGCTACAAAGAAAGTCTCACATATATGAAAGTTTACTGAGTTAGAAATGAAGTATATGCAGTGAAATATGAACCAAAACTCAAGAAGTGAGTTGCTATTTATAGGCCTTCAGACAGACCAACCCACGAAAACGGCGAAACCCATCCTTTGGTTCCGTCCGTTATGCCCGAGGGTTCCGCCAACATGTCTGATGAGGCGAAAAGTGTACCGCTTTTAAGGGGTCATTTAAGCCCGAATTCAAGATTATTTGATCAAATATTGCCCTAAATCGTTCCTTTTGTCATTTTAGGTACTTTTGGAGAGAAATCTGGAAAAGGAAGCATTTTGGACGTTTTTGGAGCATTTAAGTGAAGAAAACGACAAAGTCTCAAATTTCCTTGCTAGAACAGTACCTGACGGCGTCAAGATTCACCACATGACGGCGTCAAGAGTTACAGAAGAGGTTGATATGGAGCTTATAACGTGACGGGCCAGAACCTTTTTAGTGCATTGGCCTGACGGCCCAGAGTTAATTCCTACATGACAGCGTCACAAATGGATCTAGACAATACGATTTCTATCTTGGCGGCGAGTTGAAGGTGTCACAATTTAAAACGTGGCGCCGTCAGCCTGTAGAATCTATATATAGTTTTGCAATTTTTCATTGTAAAAGTGTGGAACATTAGGGTAACTTTGGAGGAACGAATTTCATAAACCCTAGGTCGAACTTTACAGCCTTTTCAAGGGTTTTAACCCCTTAAATCTTCCATGTTTCAATAAAGATAAGTATTCATTCAAATCATTCAATATGTCTATGTATTGTGTGATTATATCTTGCGCATGTCTTTCTTTTAATATGCTAGGCTAGGTTTTTATTGTGTTTGCTTAGATGTAGTGAAACCTAGATGTTAATTATTGGTTGATTGTTTGTTTATAATTGTTTTGGATGATTGTATTCTATGTTAGGCTTAAGAAAACTGGCAGACTTCCATTGGTAACTTGCTTGAACGTCTTAAGAAACATGATCGGAGGTGTACTACGATTTTTGGTTGTATTTAATGCATAAGCGAATTCTAGTGATCCCATGTTAGGAGCTTCTTAGCCGGCTCGACATAGGAGTGAAGTTGGAGCTTATAGAGTTAGGGAATATTATACACGGCCCTACGGCTAGTATAAAGGAATATGACCCGTCATCCATGCAATTGTAACAAGCTAATCAACCGGTAAAAGATATCTAGGGAGTAATGAAATCTAAGTAAACACAGCTTTCTCCATTATTGTTTCCACCACAATTTAGTTTAAGTTTTATATTATTTTATTTTGATTGCATCTTTAGTTAATTTGGGTTAGCTGACTAGCAACTAATTCCGCCCACTCCTTCAAAACCCGAGATTTTACTTGCTTTTTATAAAATATAAAAATACAAAAAGAATCATCCCTCACCTCTAGACCTAGTTTAGTAGGCTTTTTAATCCTAGCGACACTATTCCTGAGTTGAACGATCAATCCCCCGGTACTTGTCACTATACTATACTACAACGATCAGGTACACTGCCTGGCGGGGATTGCAAGCTTCTCGAGATCCCTTGAGAGGTAAAACCTTTTGTGAGGGCGCAATCCCGCACATCAAGTTTTTGGCGCCGCAGCCCGGGGAATAATTATTGTCTAGGTTAGGATTTCTTGTTATTAGGTCGACTTGCTAGAATCCTTTCTATTAAGATTTTATTTTTATTTTTAGGTTTTCTTTAGTCTATCTTATTTCTTTGTTTCCTTCGTTCGTTAACTATTTCGATGGATAACAATAGCATTGATCGTTTGATTCCTGTTATTCGTGTCTTTCGTCGTAGGATTTTTCAAATACCCGCCCCAATCCCTTTAGAGGAAAATGAGAACCCGCAAAACCTCTCACCTGACCATCACTTTGGCAATAATTCTGAAATGGAGGAGTCTGACCATGATGATGACCGTAGGATTAGCCCTTTTTACTGTACGGACTCCGATGAGGACCTAGATGATGGTGATGTTATTAATGATGATAGGATGGATGTTGATATGAGCCCTTTTAAGCATGTTGATCTTAGAACTAGAATTGAAAAGGATAGCTTCTTTAACATGCAATTCCCTTGTAAGATTGGATTTAGGAGCTTTGATGCATACCTTAACTCATCTTTGCCTATAAACATAATCTCACGTGCAATTATAATAAAATCAGGGTAAATGAGTTAGTCTATCAGGGGAATAATATTTTCGCTAGGAACAAACAATTACACGTGTTTGTAGGGAGTTTCATGTATATGGTTGAGTTTATTGTTATGGAAAATTTAGGAGAATTCATTGATGAAAAGTTAACCCAAATCATATTTGGAGAACCCTTCAAACGGTTAACGAATCTTGATGAAGAACTTGGGGATGGGTTGATCTCCTTTTCGGACGGGGATGAAGATTTTGTTTACCAAATGCCATGTTCACATCCTAGGATTAAGGACCACTCAATTGAGGCATGCAATAGAATTCCCCTGATTAATTTGTTGAGTGAGAATGATAAAAGGAAAGGACTTAAGTATCCCCATGAAAAGAATAAACGATATTATCATGGATGTTTAGAGTTAAGTGATGATTATAAGAAAGATGAAGCAATGATTAGATGGCTCACACTTGGTTATGTGAGCGTTAGTGACACTAGATAGACCATGACCTTGAGTCTAGCTACAAGACTCGTAAATATAGAAAAGTGCTTCTTGGGAGGCAACCCATGTTTTGTGTGTCTTTATTTGTTTGATTTTGATTTGTTTGATGTTATTTGCTTCTGTATGCATGCTTTATTTTTATTGTTGGTAGATCATGTTTCAAACTAAATTATGAAAATGCTTTATTTTGTTGTTTAACTTCGTCTTAACTTCATATAAAGGTATTTTGCAAAAGCTAAGCGTAAGGGGAAACCCCAAATTTGTTTCTAAGAACGAAAATGATCTTGATTCGCCACAATATTAAATGAAGATTTATATTAATAATTGTTAGAGTCAAATGCTTGTATAGAGTCATAATGATGTTTTGCAGGATTTTTCAGGAAGTAGGACATAAGTTTTTCCAGAAATTTTCCGGAAACTTAACATAAAAATTTCTGCAGGTCACTTCTGACGGCGTCAGGATTTAATACCTGACGGCGTCACGTGTAAAATTCTGGAAATTTTGCGAGTTTTGTTTTTCTAACAGAGTCTTAAAAGTTTTTGTTGATTCTTTAGTTCTGTAAACTCCAGTAAATCTGCAAACATTCATTCCACAAGCATTATATCTTAATTTGCTTTCTAGGATTTGTTAGTATATATAGATTGCCGCCGATTTTACGCGAGGTTGCGTTGATTGTTTTCTCAGGTTTAACAGGTTATATACAACAAGAAGATGATTTATATTTCTGGAAGGGAAGCTTTGAACGTTCATTTTCTTGGAGGAAGATCTAACCTTGTTAACGCACTATCCACACCGAACGAATCAGGGAAGTACTTGTTTTCATTCTTTTACCTATTCTACTTTTACATCCTTTAATTGAACATTGGGGACAATGTTCATCCTATGTGTAAGGGGAGGGTAAATGATGATACCTTATAGGATACTATTGCACTTGAGTTTGTTTGTTTGATGGTAGGTGTGTAATAAAACTAAGAGAAATACTTGTTAGTGTAATTTTAGTGCCAAATTTAAATTTTTTTACAACATTTAGGAGTGAAACTTTAGCCTTAACAAGCGTCTCATGTATAGGAGTTGTATGACTAGCACAAAAAAACCGTACCACTCAAAAATTTTATCAAAAAAGGTAGTGACCATCCGAGTATTAGATTAATTGGCTAACGCGCCAGCGCTAGTGTATGACTTGGTGACCATCCGTTATGCAAATAACGCGCCAGCGATCCAAGAAGTGCATTAGTTAGCATCCGTTAGTTGAGGCGTTAAAGACTTGTACCGGCCTTCTACTAAGTGAGGATTCGCCCCTAGACTTGTTAGGAGAAGCCTTAGAGCTTATGAGTGTACCGGTAGTATTTAGATTCTAGAACTTGCGTTAGTGATGCATCCCGAGACCGCTAGTGAGACTACATTCGTGTAGTAGGATTTACTACATGATAAGAGGCATTAGGATCACCCTTGTGTTTAAACCCGTATCATAATTACTTGACCATTTAAGTCATATTACTTGACTAGTAAAGTCAATTAATTTTTCCTACACCTTAGCATTGTACTCATTTTTAGTACACGAAACCCCTAGTACACCCCTCCGAGCCTATCTTTTCGTTTCTAACTTTAAACATTTTACTTAAAGGAAGAATTTGTTACAACCCACCCAAATGTGCAACCAAATCGCCTTAGCCTTCCATGTATGCACTCATCTTTAGTGCATTATTGTTATTTGTTAAACCCTTAGTTAATTATCTAATTGATTACATAGTTGCTAAGTCGAGTCATATTTTGTACATATTGTTTTGGGAAGATTGGGTAAAGTACTAGTGATATGGAGTAATGGGAAATACATCATATATTACCCCCATATGTGCGTTAATCTTAAAAAGTACTCCAAGTGTTTTGATTATCTTGATTCGAGTCATTAGATTAGTTTATTGTAAAGTATGTAAACATTCAAGTGTAAGGGGAATGTACATTCCCTATGATGTATTATTTTTGATGGTAAGGTAAAAGTGTATGCAAAAAAAAAAAAAAAATATGTAGTTTTTTTAGTTTGCGGTTCAAGAAAAAGTAGGATCGGATTAGAGTAGATCTTAAGATCCTATGATCAAGATCGGGATCCTATAAGATCTTAAGCTTGTTAAAATCCTATGTAGGATCCGGATCGTTTTTGCTTTGTAGAATCGTAAGATCGTAAGATCATGATCGGGATCTTAACAACTATGGGTAATATATAAGCCAGTAAAGCATTCAACTTATTAAAAATATACATCTCAATATTATTTACTTTGTTAAGTGTTAATAGTTAACAATGTTGCTCGGGTTGCGTGGCTTAATGACCCGCTAAATGCTATCTAGATGTAACTTCTTACTCCAGCTTCTTGCTAGCTCTTTTTAATAATATTTCGCTGTTAAAAAAATGTATTAATAGTTACGTAATATATAAAGACAACCATTTTAGTTTTCGATTAGGCTTTTTCTATTATGTGCCACCATGGCATGGGTTAACACTCATTTATTACCTCAAGATTCCTCACCAACGAATTTTTTCATAATAATTGCCAGTGATTTTTTTTTCTCTTCCAGTTGTACCCTTCCCATTTTATCTAATGTACAATTTAAGAATGTCATAAAAGTGATAGATCATCTCCATAGAATACGTGCTTCTATTCAATGATTTGAATCTCTCTCATTTAAGTACGTAATATCTCTATTCCCTCCTTTTTTTTTCTTTGTTTTTTTGTAATTTCCCACCACTTAATTCAATTGTTTACTTCTTCCTTCCTCCTACATTCTAACTCGTCTATATATTGTGAATATCTCAATGATTTTTGTTAAAGAAAGCATAAGGTAAATAAATTTTTAACATATTAGTTATCTAGTTTTTTTAGATCGGTTTATGACCCCTGTTGTAATCTATTTTCTTTCTTTTTTCTCTTTTGCAGATGAATGAAGGTTTTCATTTTGATTTAAATGAGGTACCTATGGATGAAAACTTGTTGATGGTTCAAGAGGCAGATGCTATTGACGAAGCGGGCCACAACGAGAAAGAATACGTTGTTGAACCTTTTGTTGGTCAATATTTTTTAAGTGAAGAAGAGGCTTTAGCTTTCTATCAAAAGTATGCAAGAATGAATGGTTTTTCCGTTCGAAAAGGAAGGTTCGAGAACAAGAAAGGAGAAAACAAAGGAGAGAGGAAAAGACGTGATCTCTTTTGTCATTGTGAAGGAAAGCCTGATGTCAAGTTGGTAGACTACTCAAAAAAACAAAGAAATCGAGATTCTGCAAGATGTGAATGCAAGGCTATGATGCGTATAAAATTACGAAAAGTTAATGACATTTTTCTCGAGGAGTGGCAAATTACTCGATTCGTTTCGACACACAATCATGACTTGTTGTCAACAGATGAGGTTCGTTTTCTTCCATCTTATCGTAAACTTACAATAGAAGATGAGAAACGTATATTATTGTTAAAAGAAGGTGGCTTGTCCGTTAGACAAATTATGCGTGTGATGGAGCTTGAAAGAAATGTGAAGCATGGTGAACTGAATTTTATTGTTAAAGATGTCCATAATTTTTTTACAAAAAATCATAAAGCGAACTCACAAAATGATGCAAGGGATCTTTTAGAGCATTGCAAGAATGCTAAGAATGAAAACAATAACTTTCAATATGAATTTACAATTGATGCGGAAAATAGGCTAGAACATATATTTTGGTCTAATGCTCATTGTTTTGATTGGTACCAAAAATACGGAGATGTTGTGGTGTTCGATACTACATACAAAGTGAATTCATATGACAGGCCTTTTGGCATCTTTGTCGGTATTGACAATCATGGAAGAACCATCTTACTTGGTTGTGCACTTTTGCGTAATGAGACAACAAATACATTCCGATGGCTTTTCAAGGTAATCATACATGCTTTTGTTAGTTAATAAATTCAATGATTTCACCACTTGGTCTCTAATTATGTTGTGTATATTCTATAGATGTTTACTTTGCTAATGAAAAAGTCACCGAAGACTATATTGACCGACCAAGATCCATGGATGACACAAGCGATTGCAAAGGAGATGCCTTTTACAAAACACGCATTTTGTATATGGCATATCACTACAAAATTTAGTGGATGGTTTACTTCAGTTTTAAGAAATGAGTATTCAAATTGGTGCTCTGAATTCTACAACTTATACAAGTTAGACACAATTGAAGAATTTGAGCACCAATGGCCAAGAGTTATTGAAAAGTACAACTTAGATGGTAATAAGCATGTTGTGGGATTGTACAAGATCAAAGACTTTTGGGTACCCGCATATCTTCGTGACTTCTTTTTTGGTGGTATGACGACTACGGGAAGATCAGAGAGTATCAATGCATTTATAAAACGATTTATATCTTCTCGTACATGCTTAAGCCAATTTATTAAGCAAGTAAGTAACTTTATTTAATCAAAAATATTCTTTAGCCTATTTCCTTCAACAGTTTCATAATTGTTAACTTATTTTCATAATATATATACTTATAGGTTGATCTTGCAATAGAAGATGTTGAGCAAAAACAAATGCATGATACTATGTTGGTGAAATATAGGGGCTCATGTTTGAGGTCACTCTCACCATTAGAAGAACAAGGTTATCGATTTTTTACCCCATTTGCATTCAAAAAATTTCAAGAAGAGTTCGGTAAAGCAATTCAATATTCGGTTAAACAAGTAAATGACATGACTTTTAATGTTAAGCACCATGCATCAAGCCGGTCGCACAAAGTGTTTTGGGATGGAAAGGTGGCTAAATGTAGTTGCAAAGCTTTTGAATTTGTTGGGATATTATGTCGGCATATTTTAAGTGTTTTTATCCATAAAGATTGCTTTGAAATTCCTTCTACATATTGGTCTCCACGATGGTGTCGACAAGAATTTCAACTTGATGAAATCTCTATTGGCCATCAAGATAAAAATATTGAGGATTCAACTTGTTTGAATAACGTTGCTCCACCCTCGATTGATTTGGTTGAGCGTCCACCTAGTTCAAACCCAAAAGGGCGACCCAAGAAATATCGGGAGAAAAATGGGAAAGAAGTGGTGACAACGAAACAAGTAAGGCGTTGTAGATTATGTAAGCGGGTTGGTCACAATATTAGTACATGCCCGGACAAAGAGAACTTGGGTGGTCACGTTATTGCTCGAAAACTAGCTATGAAGAGAAAGACGTCTACTATCGAAAGTGAAGATTTGAATCCTATTTTTTGTTTGAAATACTAGAACTATATTTTCATTGTTGATGTTCCTTCTTTCGTATTGACGTTGAACCAATAAAATGTGTTATGTTTATTATTTAGATTATCTTTTAACCAATTAGCACATTGTGAAAAATCAAACAGATGATGTCCACGATGCTATACATAATTTGTTTGTTTTGATAAAGAAGGTAAGGGTAATACTGGAAAAGAAAAGAAGTCAAATATAATTAATATTGTAATAATGCATTACAAAAGAATCTTAGTGATAATAAATGAGTATTAACCCATGCCATGGTGGCACATAATAGAAAAAGCCTTTCGATTATGATCTATATAAAAGAAAAGTTTGTTGAGAAAAAATATATATAAGGAAATACCTATAATGACTGGTTATGAAAGGACCAGTAATTTTTTCCCCCTTAAGTCTCTCTAATGGGTAGAACTCATGATCGATTGGAAACTTTAAAATTCTTACAAAGATGGTACATTAGTAACTAATGGGCCAAGACCACATTGAAGAAATACTTTTGCATATCTTTTAATTAAGGGTTTTGTTAAATACAACTATATGGGTTGTTTGTAAGCATTCCAAATTTATGAAAATGATAATTAATGAACTCATATATTTCATAAATATATACTTTTAATCATTATAAAAGAGGTAAGTGATATTAACTATAGAATGTTTAGTGTTATTTAAGTATTTTAATTATGTATTTATAGAATGCTTATACAAAACCCTATGGGTTGTGTTTAACAAAACCCTTTATTTGTCTTTAAAAGAAAAAAATTGTTGTAGGCGTCGATCATGAGACCTTCTACTCAAACGGTAGGGCGTTTACCATTGCGCTAGAACTAGCAACATGCTCTTTTATAGCTCTTGCATACATAACATTTACCCTAGTAGCGTAACTGTAAATAAACAGTAACAATTACTTGGTAATTGTTATTATTTAAATATAAAATCAAGGACGGACCCACTTGAGAGCCGGGTGTGGCTTGTGATTTTGAGTCACGAAGGTTTTTTTTTTTTTTTTTTTTTTTTTTTTTTTTTTTGCAAAAAATGTTGTTTTTAGTATGCGCAACCCCCGATAATTTATATCGTTACTTTATTTCTTTATCAGTGAAACTTGAGTTTAGCTCAAAAAGTCTTTATGGTGCATGTTTTATTACATAGGATGAAATAAAATTAAAACATGTGTGCAAGACTGTTCCAAAAACTTTATGCAACACCTGTGTAAAAATTCTAGTTAGGGGACTTCATCATTTATACAGACTAGGTATAGCTTATGAGAATGAAAAGAAATGAATAAAGTTGTCAAAATATTAATGTTCGTTAGTTGATGTAATACTTAAAAAAGGGAGGTGATATGTAAAGTAGTTAAGAGTTATCTAAAAGTTATCAAGAAAGAAAAAGAAAGACTTTCAATGGGATAAGATTTGTTTGTACATACGACTTTCGAAATTCGTTAGAATTCACGACATGGTTGACTGTACTGAGGTATTTGTATGATGTCTCATGAATAATATGATTATTTGGATATTTATAAAATAATTAAATTTTAGGTTTTTTGTAACTGCAGATGAATAGTTAGGGGACTTCATCATTTACATAGACTAGGTATAGCTTATGGGAATCTTAACCTACATAATATCTTGCTTACTAAAGATTATGTCCAAGAATTTTTGGGATGAGCAACAGCCGAAGTCTCGACGACGAATCTCAAGGCAATTATCTATCTCAGGCAATTCTATTATTTTTTTGCTTACATGCATCTTGCAATAATTAAGCAGTTTGTAATAATAAGAAAAGCATGTAAGAATTTTTTATAAAAGTTTTTTTTTATTTTATTAAGGATTACTAATTACTTACAAATCAATCAAATCCACACATTATTTACTAATGTGCTAATATTTTTTTTAACAATATTTTTGGCTAATCTTAAAGCAGCTTATAACTACCTACTTAATTATCTCCAACACCTCTAATTTTGGCTAATTTGTGAAACATATGTACATATTTTCATCATTTCCTTTTAATTTATAATAGCATGGGACTTGCATTGTTTAGGAGCAGTGTTGCGATTTTGCTTTACTATTGGTAATACAACTTCAATGACTCAGATCCTAATTATTATTATTATCTCCACTTGAACGATTTTGGAGCCGAAGAACCGAAAGAATTCGTCGAAGTTTATGATGTGATACAGATGTTGCTAAACAACAACAACGAGTTAAGATAATTATATATACACAAAAATTCATTGTTTTAATTTAGATATATAATTTTTTAGTGAAGAAAACATCTAATCGATAATTTAATTCTATGCAGACCAGGCCTCCTAAGAGAAGTTTACTATCATCCTTGGCTTTGGGATTGTACAAAACGCCTCCAATTTCTGAGAGACGTTAGTGATACTTTACAAGCCACAATAAATGACCCGAATTTTAAATTTCTCACTTGGAAACCATTAAGACAAAGGTTATCCCCAAGGACCACAGAGGAAGACGGAGATGGAAAGCTGTTTCAAGGAGAAACTTGTTAAACATATGGTGGGTAACATGTATGGGAGTACAAAATATGATGGCCGTAGTGTTTACCATCTATTACGCTTTATTAGAAACTATATATATGCACCACGTGGGCTCAATAGAGCGAGGACGCCGAGCTTCTGTATCTTGGTGTGAATGATGATGTTTTGGAGCCAACGTTGCGTGCAATATTTCCATCACTCCTAATAGAGGTTTACAACGTAATAAAACCGCTGGTAGGCCGTCTACTACCATCATCTAGGGTACTAGGATATTACTTGATGCAGGATGACATTTAGTCTGCTCACCGTATTTCTGTAAATACTTCTTTCATTAGTAGCTTTTTGCCTCGTTTAAGGGTCATGTTTGTATCTCGGCGAGTTTTTCGGGGTCATAGACGTTGGAGTCATATTTCTGGGTTTTTGTGGAGGTTGTGTTTTGTTGTTTAGGTTCGTGTTTCGGGTCATGGTGGAGGTCGTGATAAGTGTACTAGTGCAGCATGTGGTTTGTGGTTCATGCTTTGATCGTGGTGGTATCCAAAACGTGGTTTTGTGGTTAAAGTTTATGCATGTGATTAGGTGCAATGGAGGTTGTGATTTAGGCAGTAGTGCGGTGTTGAAGTACGAGCAACTTTATGATGAATTGTTCATGAAGGAGTATCCTTATATTGAGAAAATTAGCAAGTCTTTCCATCAAACTTATGATTGAAACTAGCATGGTACCCGCGCGTTGCGGCGGCTGGTACTTTGAAATTAAATTTTTCGGTGAATCATATATTTTAGTTTATTATGTTCTTTTTGACACTAAATTTACATATCTAAAAAATTTCATGTGACGTATGTCAATACTTTAACTAAGGAATTTATTTGGTCGTCTTTTTAAAGCGATTCGTATAACATGAGTTCGTTTGGCCCGTACCCGTTCGGACTTGAATATTTGTATAATGTGTTTTATTATTTGCATTAGTGACATTTAACACATAATTGTGTTTAAGTTGGTTGTACAATATGCTTGATAATTTGCATTTCTTATGTAAGGGTGTTTTAATAAGTGCATTAATTGTATTTATTGACTAGTTAATTTTGTTGTAAGTGTGCAAAAGTAAATTGTATATTTTGCTTTAGTATTTGTATAATTGTATTCATTTAAAAATATGGACCACATTAATTGTTCATTTAAAACTAAAATAAAGAATTTTTGTGTTTTAAAGTGTTGTACCCTATGCTTTAAAAGTTGTACGTCTTAATTTTTAGAGAGAGACAGAGAGAGAGAGAGTGTGCTTTGTGTATTATATGTAGTATAGATAATGAAGATTTATCCGGATCCTCCTTCTCCACAACCACATACCGAAACTGCCGAACCTTCAGCTAATGTGAATGCTGATGATGCTCCGGCTGCTTGATTGATGATTTCCCCATCCCGACCTTATTGTGAAGCTTTTTTACTTCTTCTTAGTCGTTTGTAGTAGATTTTTCGCGAGAAGTTAAATCATTGGTCGCACGTAAGACCACCCTTAGGAATGTAGTGTAGTGCCGCGAGGCGTAAAATCATCGGTCAAAAGTAGGACCATCTTTAGGAATGTAGTCTAGTGCCTCGAGGCGTAAAATCATTTTGTAATGATGTAAGGTCGTTCCGGCTGTTTTATTTTTAATAAACTATTTTGGTTATGTTATTTTAATATTATAAGTTATGGTGCTTTGTATGAGTTGTGCATTTTCGACCTCTTTCCCTTGAGCATTGATTATATTTTTCCTTGGAAAGGATCAATTTCCAGGGAAGCCATTTACCTCTTATGCTCAAAAGGAGTTATGCGGCCATTTTGCCTTAAGTTTATATGTGGCAACCTCATTTGGGGTATGAACCATTTATGGGGCGCCTTGCGCCCTTCGGCTGTTTCGCCTTGAATTACATGATCATGAGCAGTAGCTACACCAAGTAACTTTATTTGCTAACAACCATGATAATATAATCAATAAATACAAAATTAGGATCTGCAAAGACAATTAAAGAACACATGTTTGACATGGTTTACTCCATCATACTGTCTAGAAAGAAAAAAAAAAAGGAATTCTGATAAATTTCAACACTGCTACAATCATGAGCTCCCAGGATTTGAAGTCTGCTCCTCTGTTGAACATTTAGTGCCATAGCAGAGAAGCAAGCCAAATGTGTGGGAGTGGATGCGAGAGATCAAAGGTGGGCGCAGCAGGCGGTGGGGATTTGACGGAGTAGAGTTGAGAGGGGCATTGGAGGAGGTTAGTTAGGGAAAAGAAGCGGTTGAATTGCTTGAATGGAAGGAGTGCTCCCATAGCTGAGATAATCAGTCATAGGCTCAAGTATTAAGTCCCAAACAAACAATTTGATAAAGCTGAGTGAAAAAGTCATCCATCTCAATAAGCTTTTAAATAAGAGAACCTATGACCTGTCCAAATCAAGTCCGCTAATTAAAAAAAGGAACAGGCCCTAAGACACGTAGCATATTTATTGAAACATCAAAGATTGCATCAAAAGGTCGAAACATTGCACTCAGCCAGGTAAGACATGTCAACAGCTGTAGATGGACAATATTGCTACCAACTGAATACATATAACCCAAATCTACTGTATAAGTTGTTACAAAACATTCACTTGAGCTACATTTGATACAGAATTACTTCAATACTAAAAATGGTGACCCCTTCTGACTGTGGGCCCGATGAGAACTCCTTGTTAGACTCACTTAGTCCTTTGTATTATATTTTGTGTGCATCAATGAACCCTGTAGACTACTCATATCTAACATGATTTCTAAAGAGTTATATTCCTTACAGTAGGCATATACAAGTCAAGCAAGTCGACTACCAATAGTCCTTGCATGAAAAAACACCGTCTTTAAAATGATGAAAATGAGTCAGATCTCTGATAATGAACTGATGGTCTATAACCTTACCCACCAACTTTATAAACACGTGACAATCTCCACATACCCGTAAGTTCTTGATCACAAGAATGTATTGCCCGATATCAGTGGTCAAAAGTGCAAATGCAATAGCCAATCTCTCACTATGAACCAGACCACCACCACTACTACTACTAACATTTACCAAATCATCAAGTCTCTCGGGCAATGCATAAATCTCTTTTGTTTGTGGATGATTATGATCACCGGCTACAAAAAAGATGAGTCTTGCCTTTATGATCAACATAGCTATACCCTGGATCCTTTTTTAGCCTCTTTTCTCTCATCATCACTCGTATGCGCAGAATACCATCTGTATTGCTGACTTCAGTGTATAAGTTTTACAATTACACATAATAGCCAATATTCGTGGGTTCAAGCTCAATAACACGGTCAAAGGAAAATTCAGCTAAGTCAACGTTCTTGTGAATCTTCGAGCTCCAGCTGATGATACTCAGGTTAATTTTAGCTTCTAATCTAATTCAAAAAAGAGATTTATCAGAAGTTGTATTCAGTTTCCTATTGTCCTAGTATGCTAAGTTACTTTTCTCACTGTAGGAACTTTTTGGCGATGATCAGTCCCTGAAGATGAGGAATCGGGTGAGCAAACTACTAGTTCTCAGGAAGAGGAAATAGGACCTTCTTTGCTAACTATACAATTGAAGTTCGATTCTATCCCTAATGATATGTAAGTTTCCGTTCAACTTTCTTTTTCTGTTGGTTTGGCAGTAGCTCAAATCATTATAAAGAGGAAGCTCTCATGTTTATGTAGAACTGTTAGTATTTATAAAAAGTGAAACGGATGCTGATAATGGCCCAAATTGGTTCGGGTTGAAATGTTAATTTCTAGTACAGCTTAAAATGGGTAGTTTTACTGCAGGTTGAAATGGGTCGGGACGGGTTGACTGTAAATATTAGTCTAGTTTTTCTTGGATTATTTTTATATATTGAATAAATGTTAACTATAGTTTGGGCAATGTTTAACCTGTTGGACCCTATTAACTAATTATATTATTTGAACCATTTGAGATAAAAATATAACCTAAAATGGCCCATTTACAAGAAAATCATTTTAAATTTATAATCTGAGCATGTGACTTATTGCCAATTTTGCAGTTCCGATAAAGAAGAAAATGACAAAGAGAATGCCAATCCCCATGGTCAAAGACAAGTGAAAGATTCTTCATTTCCAAGAGGAGATCCTGTGAAAGCGTTTGTTGATGAAGAGGCTGAGGAAGAAGAGGACAATGACAATGACTGAATGCTGTTTGGAGACGAATAAGAAAACGAAGATGATGATGACCTTGAAGAGCTTCATAAAAAATGGTTATAAAGAAAAACCATTAGATAAAGAAACCCGAGACGAACTTCATCAAAAATGGCTTCAAGAAAACGATGCAGCTGGAACTGATGATCTTTTAAGAAGATTAAATGTTGCTTCCAAACTTAGAGAAGCATCTTTGCTAGATGAGGAGGACGGTGAAGAAGATGTAGAAATGATTGACGATGATGAAGAACGAGAAGAACGGCCACGTGCTGCTCGATTAGATTCAAAGAAAGCAAAAGAATTGATTGCTAGCATGTTCGCTGATAAAGATGAAGATTTCTTATCATCCGATGATGAGGAAACCGAGAAGATATTAGTCAAAGAACGTGTCCTTAACAAAGCTATGAGTGATTTTTTTTCTTTTTCTTTTGGGATACCTTTTCCAGTTATGATCATTTTCCTGTCCGAGGCTTAGTGTTTGGTTAATATTTTTAAAAAGAAAAACTCTTACACTGATTATATACATTATCACCTAGTACCTCACACCAACATGTTTTGGTTTTGTTTTTGGCAACAATGTTTGTCTTAACTTATAAAAGCGTGCAAACTTTTGCAGTAAAATTTTTGGTTTATGATAACCTGTGCACTTTTTACCAGGTCAAAATAATGACATCACAAAAAACATGTTGGTAACCTTAACCATGCTTTTTTTTTTGACATGGCGCCCATGTTACCTGAAAAGGTTGATGAGTACCTGAACTCTAAATTTCGAATATTTAAAGAAATTGAAGAGTGAAAACAAAACAAAAATCCAAAAGCTACCTATTTTCTACGACTGTTGGAAATTAGCTATTGCACACCTGTATGGAATTGGGGTCACACAAACACACCTATAAAGTGCAGACAAAACATTAACACGAACAACCACACTACATAGTCTCCAATATTGATGTCTAGTAGGGTTTATAGCTATATAGTGATACATGAACCCGAACTATATGAGGTGTGCATGGACATTAGATGACATTTTGACTCTACAAGTCAACAATAAGCCACTATATTGTATATTGTATATTCAGGTGAGAATTTTACTAAAATTTCGACTGAACAGGAAAATAAGGGTAAGTTAGTGTCACCCGGTGATGATGAGGATTCAAGAGAAGTATTCGGTCTTATAAAGAAGCTAAATACTGTGCCTGAGGCCCGGAAGAAGGCAAAGACAACATGTAAGTGGTGATTGGCGAACATATAGTTTTTAAATATGTATAAATACTAGATACTAGTAGACAACTTTAAATACTCTTATCCCGGTCTAATTTGATACTTCTTTTGCAGCTTTCTTTGATACAATGCTTACAGGAGCGAATAGCAACAACTCTTTTAAGGTAAACTGGTTTGACTTGTGATTGCGGAAATAAAATGACTTAAATAATTTTCCTTTGTGTCTCATGTAGTATTTATAAAGAACTAGACATGGTCTCCTTTTGTCATAGCATGCTCCAGAATGAGAATCAAACTATTGTAAGCCAAGTTATAAGGGTTGAAAGATGGGTGGTAGGGCGTGTTGGTTGATGGTGCTAATGCTTAAAAGCTATGTTCAGTTTGATGTTTGAAATGAATTAATATTTGGCGTGGGTTGGGTTGTACCAAAAATAAGTTTTTGCCCCTTTCCATTTTACCTGCTTGACCCATTTCACTTATTTCTCTTTATAGCTATGTTTTTTGTTTGACTCGCTTTAGATAGAACAGCGCCCAAATTGACAATTCATAAGAAATAAGTCAAAATTTCAGCATCTACAAATTCATATATCTGAATCAATATGATGTTATAGAACTTGATTAATTGTTTTGAGAGTAGTTATTTTGATGAAATGACTATTTGACTTTAGAATTTGTTATAGGACTTCTAAACTTTCAAACATGTGAATTATAGTAGCTCACTTTGTGATCTCAATGTTGCAGTCATCTTTTCTGAGTCGAGCATCAAGCCACTCCGTTCCAACTTCTTCTAAGCAAAAAGGATCAAGCGGGGTGCGATCTTTTATATTTGGGCGAGATGACAGCAATAGCCGAAGTTCAATCTCAGTTTCAGAGGACACATCAGATACTATTGTAAGTGTTTCAAGTATAATTAAGAACATTATAGCTCTTATTATTTGATTAACAAGTTTTTCTCTAGAAAACACATCTTATTTGAAGGTATCGTATCTCAGTATGCATTTTTCCCTTAGAGATGATACATACATGGTGTAACACCCCCATTTTTCACTGATCGGAGCGGATTAAGTGTTTGGGTTATTACCTCATGGACCGTAGATACAGTAATGGGGAATGACTCAAAAAGAGACATTTTATAAAGAATGAATTATCATTCATTAAAATTATCAGAGTTTTATAAGTTGAGGCCCCGTGAATCTGAGTGTGAGATGTCATGTTTGAATAATAACCAAATAGAAAGTCTTTCAAGTCTCGTGCCCTTCCATACCATAACTTACACAAAGCTCCGATACCTAGGATACATGCTTAAAAGTCAACACTAGGAGTTGAGTGAGAGTCATAGGTTTAGGGGTTAGTGAATACAAGGTCACTATCAGGGGTTGGTTACTTGGTCTGTTGCACTAAGCTCATGAACCACACATTAACAATCCGGGTCATGGGGGCTGCAGACCCAACCATGAGGGGATGGGAAGGATAACTTGCCAAAGTTAATCCTTCAGTGAGGGTTCAAATATAATACTTATTGGTACTCTCCAGTGAGAGATAGTACCAACGGGAGTTGTCAAACTCCAATAGATCTATCTATTATATTCGCGTTCGCTTGGGTAAAATATCCCAAACAATTAGATTCATGAATTTTAGTTATGTAGGGGTGGCATATAGTTTACTCGTGCAACAACCAAAGAAAAAGACTTGTATTCGATTTTAAGCATTTAACATGTATCCCCCTCACAGGGTTTGTAAAACATTTAAAAGAGTGAGGCTATGAAAACTCACCTGGGCTTAGGGAAATCTAATTGATGTGAAAAGTGACTCGGAAACTAGACTGCCTACTCACATATCCTGGTGGTTTTGTTGGTGTGGATATATGTCAAGCTTTAGTTATCTTGTTTAAGTTTCTTATGTAATCATTCTTAGGTTTATTAATGTTTTAGATATAACATAACACCATTCGGGCCATCACCATTCAGAAGTATATGACTCCTCACATGAAGCTCCCTACTATTGTATTATGTTATCAACACAATACCGTTCGGGCCATCACAATTCAGAAGTTAATACTCCTCACGTGAAGCTCCCTACTATTGAGCTATGTTGTTATTAAGTTTAGTTATAACATAACACCATTCGGGCCATCATAATCCAGAAGTACATGCAATAATCGTTTGAGGAGCCAGGGCACTTTAATTCGTAAACCCAGCAAACTCGTCAAAACGAAATATCCACATGGTACTCCTCACATGAAGCTTCCTAGTATACTGTTATGTTTCTAACTTTAATTAAGTTTTGTATTTATATAATATTTTCACTTTATACCCTTATAGTTTATATATTTACAAAATCTACCCTAGACTTATATACTTATATTAATAACTATCTAAACTTAGCAATATTAGTCCTTATACTTATATATTTTATGAAAATGACAGAAATGACCCTTGGACTTATTAGTTTTCAAATTTTACTATTTATACCCTTAACTTTATAACTTTTGCAAAACTAGTCCTTATTAGTTTAGAATTATTTTACTTTTTATCCTAAGGTTATATAACTTTGCAAAAAGGGTCCTTATACGTATAAATTCTAAGAAAAACTTTGCAAAAAGGGTCCTTATACGTATAAATTCTAAGAAATGTCAAAAATAGTCCCTAGACTTAATATTTTCAGAAAGTTACCGTATATACCCCTATGCATGGAAAACTTTGCAAAACTAGTCCTAATCCCATGCAAACTATATTTTTATATATAAAAAAGTTTTCCAAGCTTATGTTTAACTAATATTAGCTTATTTAAGTTACTTAAACTAGCTTATAGCTTATTATAAGGTATTATAGTATATATTTAGTATTTAGTGCATAATTAGGGTTTTAAAAAGAAAACTAGCATATTTAAGTGATCAAGGCTTAAGCAAGGGTTCTAATGGGATCTAAGGCATCCTATAACTATCCTAGAACTAAAATAAAGCTAATAGAAGCAAGGTATAAGGCTTACGTGACCAGGAGTAGGGGAACTAGGGTTCCTAGGGTTTTCCAGGGCAAATATGGAACTCGACATGGTCTTAGGACTATCCCACTCGACTTATAAGGTTCCTAAGGCTCTATACTACTACCAAATACAGAATTTTTGAAGTGGAAAGAAAGAAGGGAAGGTGTGGTTTTGAAAGTGAGGGTGTACGAGGGGTATTTATACCCTCGTTGGACTTGGTGGCCAAGAAATGGAAGGAGGAGGTGTTGAGGGGGGGAGGATGACTACACATAGCTACTACATGACTAACCTAAGCTATGGTGGTGACAAGACTAGGCTAGAAGGCGGTTTAGGGTTTGTGTGGTGGTTATGGAACCGCGGGGTGAAGGTGGTGACAAGGTGGTGATGCACCACCTTGCTTGTGTGCTTAGAGGTGCTAGGGTGTGTAATTAGGGTGACTAAGGTGCTAGGGGGCTAGGTTGAGGTGCTTATGTTTAGGTTTTAACTAATTTAGGTTTAGTTTTATCCTAATTTGGCTTAGTGGGAGATTAGGGTCTAGCTTAGGGTTTAGTGCCTAATGACTAATCCTAAGTCCTAAGAGGCTTATACTAAGTGATGGTAGCTTATGGTGAAGTTTTGGGATAGTTTAGACCTAATTCCGGGAAGTTATGACCTAGTTATGGTTTTGTGCTTAACGGACTTGTACATAAGCTCTAAGGGGTTTTACTAGGGTCAAAGGGTGCTAAGATATCCTATTTTTCCTAAGGTAATTCATACATAAGCCTTGAACACTTACAAATTGGTTTAGATAAGCATTTAGGGTTTTGTGAACACATAGGCCTGATTAGGGCTTAATTAGGGTTAGATTAGGGTTTTGTGATGAGTTTAGTGTGTTAGATTGGTAGATTACTTATTGTGGTGTTGTTGTGATCTTATGCTTGACATACTAGAGGTTTATAAGATGTGTGGGTAGAGATGTTTGGCTTGTGTGGATACGTGAGCAAATCTAGAGAGTCATGCAGGTAATGAATACATATAAAAAGCAAAAATTTACTTGTGAAATACCTGACCTAGGTATTTGTAGTGGAAATGATAGTGATGAATTTTATGGGTTGTTATACATGGCTACACTATAAACATAAAAGATTTGCTAGTACTCTTGTAAATAAAGGGCCAAATGTTCTTGAAAAGTTTGGATTTTGCCGTTGAATATGTGATACCTACACTACATAAACATTCAATATTTGCTTATTAAAAGTGCCAAATGTGTTAGAGTGGACCTTATAAAAAAGAATACAAATGCGTAGATTGAAAAAAGAAACATATTAGTGCTGAAATTAGTAGCCGGAACATGCAAGAAAATGGATCACTTGAACAAATCATACATACTAGTGGTAGCAAAATTGAGAGGTTGGGTGGGCTCCGTAAAAGGTAAAATGGGATCTACTCAAAATGGGTGGTTGGGTTGATCCACAAACTAAAAAAAAACCTTTTACTTGTTGGATGGTATAAATTGATAATGTGTTACGTAGTATATATATCAGTTCAAAGTCTATCTTTTAAAACTATAGTACTCTAATTTTAACAATAAAAGAATTTATCCATTCAAATACATAACTACTTGTCGCCAGCATAATTGGTTTCCATGTTAGATTCAGTTTATTGTCTATTTTGGCTCATTTGTGAAAATATTAACCCTAATTGACCCATATACATGAAAATTGGTTGAAAATGCAAACTCTATTACGTGTATACTCACTGAACATGTGACACAAATGCTTGGTGACTAGTGAGCTTTGTAAACAACTTATCTTCGATTCCATTTACTATCCAGTAGTTTTGTGATGTCTAGTGGTCTACAATGTTGGAGTCTAATCAGCACTTATTGATGGATTTTGCCCCCTTTTTTTGTACTATGCAGACCTCAAGAGAAGTCCAAACAAAAAAGGTTGCAACCAGGTACAACAGCTCACAGTCACAAGCGAGATCACTTACACAAACTACAAAGCTTGTTACTGAAAGTAGTAGCACTACCTCACTCTTTGAGATTCTCAAGCAATCTTCTATGCAATCCAATGTTCGTAAGAAGGATCATGAGGTTGAACTTAGGCTATGTTTGGCAAAAGTAGCTGTGAGCAGTAGCAGTGAGCTGTGAGCAGTAGCCACGGCTCACCGCTTCATAAAGAAGCATTAGAAAAATGAGCTTTCCTAAAAAATAGCAAAGCTCACATCTCTCATGCCAAACGAACACTAAAAATCAAAAAGCTCATTGCTCACCGCTCATTGCCCTAAAAAGCTTCAAAAAGCTTTGCGCCAAACATAGCCTTAGTCAATCTATTTTTGCTGCCTTTAAGATCCCCAAGTAGCCTGTAAAGATTTGAGGGAGAGTATAGCATAATCACATTCTAATTTCTTGTAGATATTTCACCATTTAGTCACTTGTGGCTAGTTGGCTAAAGTTATGAAGTTGCGATTCACAGGCATATAAGATCCTGATGATTCTTTTCTTTTAAAACTTTAGAGTTACTGTATTAAAATGTGTTCTAATATTGTTTTTCCATAATTTGAATTTTTAGTTTATTGAGAATTTTTGCTCATTTCAGATAATAGTTTATGAGTCTTCTTTGCTCTAGATGGAAATACGTTGGTAACATGTCAAAACAAGAAGTCAAGAACTCATATGAGTTAAATTGACTCATTTTCTAGTGCAAATAGAAATGGCATGGTAACTCTAGCTACACTACTTTTTCTTTTGGGTTTTCGCTGCTGTAATTACCTCCACAACAATGCGAGTTTTATCGAGGAAAGGATTCTGATAGGCATTTACGAAGGAAAGAAGTGTTTGGGGAGTCGACACGTTACCAAGTATATG
The DNA here is from genome assembly GCA_030686995.1 of Artemisia argyi. Classification (NCBI taxonomy): domain Eukaryota; kingdom Viridiplantae; phylum Streptophyta; class Magnoliopsida; order Asterales; family Asteraceae; genus Artemisia; species Artemisia argyi. The sequence goes on from CM060705.1 coordinate 181,764,802, forward strand.
TTGTCATTTGGGCTATAAGAATAAAGTGCGATGACATGCGTTATTTGTAGCGGGTCTATTCAAAGGGTTTTCTATTTTTTTTGGAACGGTAATTTTTATAATATTGCAATGTATAGAAGCTGCACATGCATACAAAATAATTGGAGACATACAAATATTGAATTTGTATTGAAACACAATAAATACTTTTTAAAATGGAGCAAAAAGACGACCTAAACATGAAAAATGCTAAACTAAAATTTAATATCCGAATGCCCTTCATTTCGCACCAAAAGAATTCTTCTAGAAATTTGAAAAGGCCCATGCCTTTAAGCTTACCGAAACTCTATGTTAGACATGATGTTTCAAATTACATAACACTAAAATTGCAGTCGGAGCTGAGAATGCTAATAGGGTTGAAGTGGCAGAGATGTGAATGCTTAGATGGACTTGTGGTAAAACCTTACGTAACATGATCCCGAACGGTGTCTTCAGAGCAGAACTCGAAGTAGAGAACATTATCTCAAAGATGAGGGAAGGCAGGTTGAGGTGGTTCGGTCATGTCAGGAGGATGCTTTAATCAGCGCCAGTTAGAAGAGTTGAAGCCTTAGTAGTCGATGGCGTGAGAAGAAGAGGTAGACCCAAACTCAGATGGGAGGATAGACTGAAGCTCGACATAAAGGAGATTCTCTTGACCGAGGACATGATCTCAGATAGGAAAGCGTGGAGAGATAGAATTAGAATCGGCGGGTAGTCTGACTAGGTGGTTTTGTGGGTTTAGGTGGTTTACGTGCTTAGTGGGTTAGGTGCTTTGCCTTAGTTTTAGGCCTCGGGCGTTGCTTTCCTTGTTCGGTGTTTCCCCCTTAGGGTTGCCTGCTTTTCTTGCCCACTGTGTTTTAGGTCTTTTGTGCCCCTTCTTTGCTTTGCCGCAGCCTTAGGCCCCACGCGTTGCTTTGCTTTGTTTCGTGTGCTGCCTTAGGTTGGTTTGCTTTGCTTTGTTTTGCGTATTTTTCCTGCTTGTTGTTTTTGTTTTTTGCCTACGTGTTTTGCCTTCTTCTGCCTGCTTGCTCGCTTCTTTTCTCTCTCACTCGCACACCCACACTTGCCGGAGGTCTCATTGGAAGGAGTCTCCATACTCCCGGTTTTATCCTGGGTAGGGGTAGGATCTGTCTACATTTCTACCTCGCCCATACCCTGCCCCGGCGGGATTGGGTTTGTTGTTGTTGTTGTAAAATTGCAGTCGAAAGATAATTTAAATTACTTGAAAAAAACTATTGCACTCAAAAGTTGTTTATTCTGATAGCGAATCTGGCATGTCCCGCGTAAAGTCCGACCAAGCTTTCTTTTATTTTTCACGAAATTTTTTTTCACACATCTTTAACATACCACATTTCTCATATGTATTCAATGAGACTTGAACTCACAATCCCTTGGTTCTTTGGCAACTCATATACCATCACGCTAGAAACCTTGTCCGACCAAGCTTTAATTAAAAAAATTACATTAGTAATTTAAATGAATAAATAAAAACTTTAATAATAAAAATAAAAAATGTATCATATTTGGCCCAATTTAAGCAATATAGAACAAAGTATTAACACATTAACCCTAACCCTATTTTTATCAAACTTCAAGCATACGCCACTCTTTTTCACTTCTCTTTTTCTTATAACCAAAAACACAAACACAGTTTCATTGATTGCCTGTTACTCTTCATATTTACTATCCTACCTACTCATCTTTATCTCTCCCTCTATTTAACTCTATCTACATCTAAACCTTATTTTTTACTAGAGATCACCAACATAAATGCTACCCTAAGTATAACAAGTCTCTGATATGGTTGTGGTGGTGGTGATGACCTTCTTAAAGAGGTGGTGGTCCAAATTTCAAGTTTTAAGCTTTGGTGAAAATCAGACCTCACAAACTCACAACCATTCATTATTTTGGCTTTTATTATTCAACACAATTCAGAAAAGTCTTTCGCTCCTAGTTGAAATAGGTGGTCTCGAAAATTAGGTAAAATCTCATTCTCTTCAAAAGAGTAAAGAGATACAAGGATGATGAAGTTTGTTAAGTTCACTCGATCTTACAACAAACAACAAGTTGAGAAAGTGTTTCCCGACTAGAGAAAGCTCGTTAAAAGGTATAACATCTTTTATGAGTCCCTATTGAAGATATGTGCACAAGAGGTAAAAACAGGTAATAAGAAGAAGAAGGGAGGTGGAGGAAAATGAAAGTAAGTGTTCCATTTAATGTTTTATGATATTTTTGTTTTGTGTTTTTAGTCATAAGGGGTATCACATACTAGCTACTTATTGAACATTTTAATTTAACCCTCTTAATCGTTTAATAGTTATTGCTAATTTGATTTTTTTTAGCATAAACAAAACACAATCAGTGACAATCCCCTAATTTTAATCCTCTTAATCAGATTAACCTAATCATGTTTGTGATAAGAGCACTGGGTATCATTGAGACGATTAACACGTTATTGGTATGTCACCTCAGCGACACATCATCCACTCCCAATAACACACCAATCACTCAAACACCCCTCCCTCATAACACACAACTAACACGTTATTAGGTCCACCTTTTTTCATTTCATTTTATTATTTAATAAAAACAACACAAAAAGGGTCCAAACTAAATTTAACCAAATTTTGGATCTGTTGGAATTAGTAGCCCAAAAAGCTTCTACCACCATATTTGTTAAGGGTACTGGCAATGGTTGTGGGGTGGCCAGCGGTTTGCCCCAAACCGCCGGGGAACACCGCCGCCACCCCAGCGGTGAGGCTCAATGGGGAAGATCACCTACGCGGTTTTGGAGAAAACTATCCGTTAATTTGAACGTTGGGTGGAGCGTTGGAGTGTATAAAAAAAAAAAAAATTGAACGTTGGCAACGGTTACAAAAAAAAAAAAAAAAATTCCTATATATTCTACACATTACAAATACACTACACATATTCAAATATCCCACACACAATACACATTACTACTAAATATTTCACACAATGTTGTCATCATCTTCGTCATCCGATGATTTGTATTTTCACCCCCAACGTTTCGGTCAAAATGTTTCCACGGGGTAGTACTCTATCAACTTTTTTAGCCGTGTACGATTCGATTGAGGACACGGCAACCTCTACCGAAACACGGGAGTCTGTCACCCGTTTTCGTGAAAAAGCTTTACAAAATCTAAAGAATGACTATTTCGTTGAACGACCAAAGTTTGCCCACAATATTTTTCGAGATAGGTTTCGTATGAATAAAATAGGAAATCACTAGTCATCGAGGTATGGTAAGTCTTGAGCCGCTACGTGCTCCGTAAGATCATATCAAAGACGGTTATGGATATCTTCGTCGAGTAACTCCTGTAGTACATTATGGTCATAAACTGGCATGACCGGCGGATCCATTATATGAACCGGTGATATTGCCATCTCATCGGCTTTTAAAATCATATTGCACAGTATAATACACGTATAAACGATTTTTCGAATCTTTTCGACGGTCATAGCCCGTAGAGGACGACAATTTCTTTTCCTTCGGGTCAGTGGGATACGGATATGCTTTAACAAGTGTTGAATACTTAGGATAGATTCCATCGGTAAGATAATATCCACATTTGTAAAGCCTTCCACCCAATAAAAATGAACTGTTTGGTGCAGTTCTATTTCGCTCCATAACATACAATGGAGACTGATTCAAAACATTGATATCGTTGTTTGAACCGGGAGGACCAAAAAACGAATGCCAAATCCACAAATCATTTGAAGCAGTCGCTTCAAGCATAATAGTCGGGTATTGGTGATCACCTCTCTTATATTGGCCTCTCAAATGTTTAGGAAAATTTCGCCAAACAAAATGTGTACAATCAATGCTACTAAGCATTCCAGGAATATGATGTTTTTATTCATGTGCCTGGAACAAGCGTGCAACGTCATGCGTTGTCGGTCTATGTAAGAACTCTCGACCATATAACATTATAATTGCATCGCAAAATTTATCAAGGCATTCACCTAAAAAAAAATGACAACTTTTAATAAAAAAATAAATAACGAAATATTTTTTTTTAAATAAAAACAAAAACAATTTAAAAAAAATAATAACGAAAATATTAAAATAAAATAATAACCTGACGTTCTTCGTGCCGTGTTTAAATAGTCATCAAATCTATCCGGAGGTTCACCCATTGCGAGTTGCCGAATGGCCGATGTGCATTTTTGTAACGGCCTGAAACTATTCTGTCCCATCGCTTCTTGACCCGCTTGAAACCATTCGAATTGGGCTTCAATATCATCAACAATTTTTAAAAACAAGGTTTTATGCATACGAAAACGATCACGAAAAATACTTTCGTTAAACTTTGGTTCTTCAACGAAATAGTCATTCAATAGAGTTTCTAAAGCTCTTTCACGAAAACATTTGACATACCCACGGGTATCGGTAGAGCTTGCCGTGTCTTCAAGAGCTTCGTACGCGGCTAAAAAGGTTTCGAAGGTACTACCGGATAACCATTCTTCGGATGGTCGGGGGGAATAATTATCTCGTCCGAGGAAGAAGAAGATGATGACATGGTTAATAAAATTTGAATTGTTTGTGTGATTTGATGTGTGAATTATGTGTGAATAAATTAAGATGTGACAGTGAATATTTAAAGGGATTTTTTTATTTTTTTTCATTTATTTTTTATTTTTTTGAAAAATGCCTCAAACGGCTAGTTTAATAAATGTGCAACGGTCATATTTTTTTTGGTCAAATGCCATTCTGATTCGGTATATGTTACCAATTAGCTTACCGAAATACACATACCGCGTGACTGGTTTTCTTGGTTGCCGATCGGCATGGGTTGTCGAATGGCTAAACCGAAAAGGTTGCCACCCCCTAAGTATAACAAGTTTTTGATATGGTTGTGGTGTTGGTGATGACCCTCTTAAAGAGGTGGTTGTCCAAATTTCAAGTTTTAAGCTTAAGTGAAGATGAGAACACACATGCTCAAAACCATTCATTATTTCGGCTTTTGTTATTCAACACAAGCAAGAAAAGTCTTTCGCTCGTAGTTGAAATAGGTGGTCTCGGAAATTAGGTAAAATCTTAGTTCTCTTTATAATGTACCAATTTTATGTTATTTTCTTGCATATGAAGGCTTTTTTTTTTTTTTTTTTTTTTTTTTTTTTTTTTTTTCCGATTAACATTTTAAAATGTGTCATCACAAAACCGAGTCTTGTACCTGTGTGCCCAAGAAACGCATTATTCAAGAAGTTAAAGAACGTGAAAAAACCTTTAAAAACCTCAAAAACTAAACAAATTATTTGTATCAGAAAAAAGAAGAAAAGGGGACTCCCCCGTTCGGTTGGCCCGGCAGGTCAACACGAACGTATACCATGTCGGATTTGCCAAGTGTCTGGGGATAAACACTCGCGGGGTACCCTTGTTATGCTATTCCGGTTAGGCATATTATTGGTCGTAGCCTTAGTTGTATGAGCTTAGTGTTAGCATATGGTTAGTGTGTGTCTGCTCATTTATTTGATATGGTCCATATGTGTTTATTTACTATAAACCTTTGAACTCACTGGCGTTAGCTAACTTTTAACATGTTTTCTCAGGTGTTTGAGCATGTATTTGATGAATGCAGGGCATGACATCGGTCATAACTACCAAAAGTGTTTTTACACATGAATTAAAACCCTGATTGGGACAGTCATGTTAAATGGGCCTTGTTTTATTTAAACTGAACTTGATGTATGAAATTTTAAACTTGAATATGTAAACTATTTTAAAAAGGATTTCAAATCCGTTCTCTATATCTGTGTGTTGTGATTACCAATTTAGTAGCACCCAAACATGTATGCTTCCGCAAATCCAGATTTTTGGGGGTGTTACAAATTGGTATCAGAGCTTCAGTTATAGAGAACTAGGTACATATAAACTGATGAGTGTGTAAATACTCATCATTTTTACCTTTTCTGAGCTGCCAAAACATCTAAAAACACTCAATATTACATCAAAATAGTGAAAATATCCCAGGAAAGTGTTTTACATATTTCAAATGCAAAAATGTCAAAAACAGATGAAAAACGCATAAAGTTTGCATAATTGGCAGTTTCAGTCCCTCATCTATCAAGAATTGACAAAACTAGTCCCTATGCCTTTATTTTCAATAAAAAGTCATCAAAGGCCCTTTTGAAATCATTAAAAGTCATATTAAGTCCTTTGATGGCAAGTTTGCAAAAATTACACTTTTTGTCCTTCAAGTTTCAAAATTGGCAAATATGGCCCCTGAGCAAAATATTTTGAAGTCAAAAAGTCTTTCATGGTCCTTGGAAAGTTAAAATGTTCACAAATGGTCCCTTGGTGTGAAAATTGGGAAAGTTACAAGATTGGTCCCTGAAGTTTGGTGAATTGACAGAAATGATCCCTGCAAGCTCAAAATTGGAAAAAGTCAAAACAGGTCCTCATACCATTCACCACTTGGCATAATTTACCCTTTGAAATATCTTGGAAAGTTGCCAAAACCCCTCCCTCAAAAATCAGTATTTTACATAATTGGTCCTTGTGGTTCCTAGGCTATTAAACAAACGGACCCTTTATATTTCATAACTTAAAATACCCAATCCACACAACCAGCCCACCCATTATCTTCTCCTTAGGCCTATACATCCACAAGCCCAAACAAACACCCCCGTTTGATATTTAAAAAATAGTCAAACGGTCAAAACCACTCCAAACCGTCTCCTTCCCCCAAAACCACCCTCTTCCCTTCTCCAATACCACCTGCAAAACCACCCAACTTGCTCTGCTACCACCACCCACCTTATCCCTTCCACATCCCAAGGTCATTAAATGCCACCCCCTATAGCTGCTCAACAGGTCCCAATTGCACCAAAAAATCCTTTCCCGCCAAAAATTGGAAAGAAAGCAAAAGTAATCTAAAAGACAAGCAAGTTGCTGGGATTTGACCCTGTGGATCCCACTAACACCCTGGGATGCTATAAAGAGAAAGAGGAGCAGAAGTGAGAAGGCAATTAGTGTAGTTTTAGTTTTTAGGTAATCGTAGGTAGTAATTTTCCCTTTTCAATTGTAATGTTAGCCAATCAAATGTTGTACTCAGTTTAATTAATGTAATTCAAGCTTTATTTAACCTTTAATCTCAGTTTTCTTTCTTAAATTCATGATTAGCAAAATTCATGTGAAATTGACAAATTCATGTGAGCATTGTTAATTATTGTTATTTCAGTTTGTTTAAGCTCAATTCAGTCCCCATATAAGTTTTTTTAAAGTTTTCAAAGAGTTGGAAATAGTTTAAGTTAAGAAATAAAAAAAAAAGTCTCAAAAATAAAAGAAAAATAGTCAAAAATAAAAATCAGAAAAGGAAGAAGAAGAAAGAATCAAGGGTGCTTCTGGAATGTTTTGGTTTAGTACCTCATGGGAGGCAATAGGGATGTGAGTTGATTCCTGGTTCATCATTGATCTCAGCCTGTGGAATTGTGAGATCTTTCTTAAATTCTTGCATAACCTGTCTCAAGTAGTTTTAGCTGTTGTTCTTTACTTTTCCTGATTCACTTATGCTTGTTTAATGATAATAGAAGCTTATTCAGTGGTAATTTAGTTTGAATCATTGCTTTGCTGTGTAAAACCCATGACAACCTAGATAAAGGGGTGTTTGGTTCAGGGTATATCTCTGGGTTGAGAATGTTTTTGTGTGACAAATTTGGTTTATACAGTGTCTACTAGGTTTGGTCTAGCTAGTTAAGTCATAATATTGGTAGTTCTCCTAGTGAAAGTCAAAGTTAGTCTTAAACCTTCATAACTGCATAACTGTTGGGGTTTAGAAGGGGTAATCTCACCATTTCAATTCATAAGTAGCTAGGGTAACTTAATTTAGCTTCATTTTCATTTACTACTTCAATTACAGTCATAAGATTAGATCCTAAACTCAGAAAAGTCAACAATCCAAGTTTTTTACAAAAGTCAAATTGCATGTTTCAGTTTTTTCTCAAATCTTGGAAGATTTATTTAGAATTTTGTGTAGAGATTCAAGCATTGAGCTTTTGAGGTTTAGTACCCTTCCACCTCATCTTCAAGTTCCACCATTCCTTAGATTTTTACCATTTTTACTGTGGGCCCCACAACCCTCCAAAGAGGGCTGCAGGGCTTGCTGTTGCTCTGTGCAGCAGTTACACCACCACTTTGGTGGTGGTTTGTGGCCACCACAGTGGGCCCCACACCCTAAATTTAGGTTCTCCCAACCCCCCTCCTACCAGGGTTTCAAGTTTGACCCTTGGTTTGACCTAGGGATAAGTGGACCCCACCTGGAATAAGTCCTCAAGTTTGTCCCCAATCTGTGTTTAAGTTCAATTTGCAAAAGTGCTTATTTCTATCTTTTCAGCTTATCAGTGGTTGTTGCTCATTGTTTCTAGCTTATTTTAGTGTAAGTAACTTATTTGTATCTGTTTTCATCATTGTGGGACCCACACAAGCTCAATTGAGCTTATTTTCATTTTCAGTCAACAAAAGTCAACTGTGTGGACTTTTTAGCTTAATCTCAGCTTATTTTCAAGTTGTAAAATAGTTGTTTTCATAAAAAGTAGTTGTTTTTAGGTATAAATCAAGTTTCCAAAAGAAAAGTCCAAAAAAAAAGTTAATTTAATTTTAAGTGATAGTTTCTATTTAATGTAATTTAAATTTTATTTTGCATTTTTAGATTTTTATGAAGTACTTGTCAATTTTATATTTTTATTAAATACCTTATATAGTAAAGTAATTTTAGTAAATTTTTCAGATTTTTATTTTGTCATTTAGTATTTATTAGATTTAATCTTTGTTTTATTAATAATTAATTAATAATTAAGTTTTAAATAGCATAATTAGGTTTTATTAAGCAATACCTAGTTTTTATATTTTTCCTAGCTTTTAAATGTTATAAAATAGTTTTATAAATTTTTCCATAATTTTCTAAGTTAATTTAGTATTAATAGTAATTTAAAATAGTTTAATTAGATTAATTAAGTTAAATAGTTTTTAATTAATATAAAACTCATAAAAAGACAAAAATATTTATTTTTAATTTTTATACTTTCTTCAAGTTCAAATTAAGGTTTAGAAATTATTTTTACAAGTTTTTAAGTTAATTTGTAACATTTGTCATTTTTAGTTAATTTAAATTAGGTTTTAATTTAGATTTTAAATAGTTTTATTAATTAAATAATATTTAAATAATATTTTAATCATTTTCATTTTCAAATTTCTTTTTAATTTTAAGTTTCAAAAAGTTCAAAAGCACCCCCTGTAGTTTGTAATTGTCCAAACCTTATTTTCCCAGTCTGTTACGTGACCTTAATTGTAAATTTGTGCATATATCTGTATATCTGATTTTTGTGAATATTATATCTATGTACAAATACCAAAATAACAGTAGCAAAATCAATTCCATATCATCTGGGCTACTGTCCTCAGTGCCACTCACTCCTAAACGATTTCAAATAACACCATTTCAATCTCGCTGGGACATAACGACCCGGGGACACACTATACTATCCACAGAGAATTGGAACGAGGCTGTCTTTGACTTGTTGACTTTGGTCAATAATATCTGACTGCCTTCACACCAATCAAAATTTGGCGCCGCTGCCGGGGAGGTTGTTGCGTGTTTTAAAAAATCGTTTTAAGTTTAGTGGTTTTCAAAACCCTCCCTGTACAAATTTCACACAAATTTGTAAAAAGTTTTTTGAAAAAATATAATCATATCAAAAAAAAAAAGTTCATTAACACTTTGCCTGAAGTGTTAACAACACCAAAAAAAAATCAAAAACAACAAAACAAACTGTGAAGTTAAATTACTTCGTTTTCTTTAAGATTACAACCTGAAACAGTTGGTTTAAGGTAAGTTCTGACATTAAATTGCGAACTGAAGAGGAAACCTATTTACTTCTTCCCGCTAGCCTGCGAGTAATCTTAAAAGAACGATTTTAGTTAACGAATCAGTTCCAAAAATATTTCCAAAAGTTTTCTGCACACACACCCATAAGCTTAAAGACAAATTTTTCAAAATAATAAATACATAAAATCTTACCACCGCAAACCAAGGCTGAACACCTACCAACTGGGGGTGTGGACATAATAAGTTCCCAAACTTAAAGATTAAAACTTGCCTTTATATCCCTGTGAGTGGAGTACCTTTTTCAAAGAAGCCATTCACTTGTGATTATTGGTTTAAGTTCACTGTGGTTTTGCCTCGATTTTGTTTTAAAAAGTTGTTTTTGGTGCATGTGCACTAAACATGTTTCTCAAAAATACCAAAAATATCTATCTTAATCCTCCTACCTTTTTGATTCTACATTTCTTACCCTCCAAAACCTTTTGATTCTTTCTAAGTCTCATCCACACTTTCTGATTTGCCAGTGGTGTGGTAATCCTTATAATGGTGGCAATTGCCCCAGTTGTGGTATGATAGAGTCAGGAAGCGGGTCTGTCTATAACCTGAATCCCTATTCCTACCATGATACGACTGATTCATTCCATCAGTTACCACACCATGAGACTCAACAGTTTTACTGTTGTGAGTACTGCGGTGGTTCACATTACGGTTCTGATTGTCAATCAGGAAACACACTTGTCTATGAGCAGTTTCCTGATAACAATTATAACTCAAGCACATACAACCCACAGCCACATCAGTTTCACTGTTGTGATTACTGTGGAGGTCCACACTTCAGCTCTGATTGTCAAACGATGAATCCATTTCCTTGTAACAATTATGACTCTTCGTATCAAGACCAACCTCCACAGTATCAAACTATCCAAGCAACTCCTCAAATCCAGCAAGACTTTTTAGAGGTTTTTGAGAAATTTAAAGAACTTAAGGAGGAGTTAGCTAATATTTCACTCCGCCATACTCCAAGTTCTTCTTGTGCATATTGTGGGGGTCCTCACGATGATTTTCAATGTCAACCTTTCGGTTTTGACACATCCACATCCCCACAATTTCCACTCATTCCAAATTCTCGTGGGAAAACTATGGCAGAATTACTTGCTGAAGAACGAGAATCTGGAAAAAGCATGGAAGAATTATTGGCTGAGCAACGAGCAGCTAAAATACGTGCTAATATTCGCAATACTGCTCTATTTGATGACTATGATGACAGTGATGATGAAGATAACATTGTTATTATTCAAAAAGATTCATCAAGTTCATCAGTTGATATCCCAGCAGTTGAGATTCCATCTCAAACAACTGCTATCACACCCGAAGTTCACACTCACTCTCTAATCATGGGGGATGAGCATCTTAGCACTGTTCCTAATAAGGAATCGGACGAATTCATAAAGTCTAGTGCTGAGAACCTTGTCCCAATCCCAGGAGAGTCACAAGGAACTTTTGATTATGAGTGTGATCTACCTTCTCACCCTGAAAATCCAAAAGATCATTTTGAGACTTTCTCCGATTTTAATGATGATTTTACATCTGATGGAGAAGTTGAGTATGAGGAGGCACCATTGCCTCATTCGGATGTTGACCCTCTTATTGAGGAGTTCACAAACGAACTTACTCACATCAATCCACTTCCTTTGGGAAATGATGATGGTCTCCTTGATTTTGAAGCCGATATGGGAGAAACTGAAAATCTTTTAAACTCTAATCCCAACATCGAGCTTAGTACTTCACATGCTAATGAAAATTCTTTATCTTCTGGAGACATCAGTCATGTGGAAGGATTGCCTTCTGAGCTAGTTAGCTTAGAAGAAGAAAATGATGAGATTGACACTGAAATCAAAGATGAAGCACTTCGTGCAACATTAGTGAAAGTCAATCTCCTCATTTCTAAAATCGAGGCTTTCAAAATGAAACCTATTTCATCTCCTATCCCCATAAAGGATAGTGACATTTTCTCCGATGATCCTATTCTGGAGTTTGAAGCCTTTACTTTTGATCCTATGGGAGAGAAGATTAGTGGCAGTACCACTTCTCATAATTCTCTCCCCGATTATGAATCATTTACCTTTGATGAGTTCTCCTGTGAACTCACGCACATCAATCCAGAATATGATTCATTCACATTTGATGAGTTCTCCTGTGAACTCACTCATATCATGACACCTCCGGAGTATGATGACCCGGGGGGAGATGCACTCAATCATGAGAATTTGCAAATTCCCACCCACCCTCCCGGGATGTTTTCGAGCTTAACCTTTGAAATCCAAAATCAGGCTAATGAGCCTGCCTTCGAGGAAGAAGATCTTATCATGATTTTCATCATGGTTTTCTTCCTTTTCTTCACCTACAGGGTGACTTCTCCTGTTCTTCATTCCTTCGGGAATGAAGATACTATCTTTGATCCCGGCATTTTCATTTACCACTATTGTAAGCCGGGGTACTTATCTCATCGGTGTGGAACTTTCATGTGCTTCAAATGTTTATCCAAACATCTTGAATGAAAGTCCGATGGAGATTGTCTTTTCCACATCATGCTTCCCCAAGGACTAATGAATTCGGGGTCGAGTCAAGCTAGCGACTCGGTAAACAAAAACAGTAGCATGCTTATAGGGTTTTCACCCTAAGTGTGGGGAAGTCCCCCATGCTATGATTATAAAAGTGAAAAACAAAGTTATGTTTCCACGTTTAGCTTGTAATATTGCCCTTTTACGTTCCAAGAGTCGGCATAATAGCCGGGACTTTGAATATTGAGGACAATATTCATCCTAAGTGTGGGGGGGGGGGGGGGGTATTCGCTATTCTAGCGAATTTTATCACATTTTACTATCTTATACCCCTGTTTTTGACCAAAATTTTCAAAATTTTTCACTAAAGTTCAAAATTTTTTGTGGTAATCAGTCCGCCAAAGTCTAAATGACAAATGGATTGGCTAGTCCAGGAGCAAACGGCTCTTGGTAAAGACATCTTAAACCCGTTGATGGCTTGCAATTTGCCAAAAATTGTATGGTTCCTCAACTCCCCATATCTCATAAAGCAAATGAGTTGGCTAGCCCGCAAGATTATGGCTTGTGGTAAAGGCTGTGAAAAATCCATAATTGGTAATCAGCTCACCAAGATGTTGACTTAGTCCATCAAGATGCTGGCTAGTCCAGAAGCAAACGGCTTTTGGTAAAGACAAATCAAATCCGTTGACAGCTGGTGGTTTGCTCAAAATCACACGGATATCAGGTGCGCCACAGTTCTTACACCTGGCTACTCCAGAAGTGATGACTTTTGGTAAAGAGATTCTCAAATCCATCAAGTTTTTCTCAAAAGATTGCTAGGGACTAGCAATGTTTTAGTCGGGGGGATTGATGAGTGTGTAAATACTCATCATTTTTACCTTTTCTGAGCTGCCAAAACATCTAAAAACACTCAATATTACATCAAAATAGTGAAAATATCCCAGGAAAGTGTTTTACATGTTTCAAATGCAAAAATATCAAAAACAGATGAAAAACGCATAAAGTTTGCATAATTGGCAGTTTCAGTCCCTCATCTATCAAGAATTGACAAAACTAGTCCCTATGCCTTTATTTTCAATAAAAAGTCATCAAAGGCCCTTTTGAAATCATAAAAAGTCATATTAAGTCCTTTGATGGCAAGTTTGCAAAAATTACACTTTTGGTCCTTCAAGTTTCAAAATTGGCAAATATGGCCCCTGAGCAAAATATTTTGAAGTCAAAAAGTCTTTCATGGTCCTTGGAAAGTTAAAATGTTCACAAATGGCCCTTGGTGTGAAAATTGGGAAAGTTACAAGATTGGTCCCTGAAGTTTGGTGAATTGACAAAAATGATCCCTGCAAGCTCAAAATTGGAAAAAGTCAAAACAGGTCCTCTTACCATTCACCACTTGGCATAATTTACCCTTTGATATATCTTGGAAATTTGCCAAAACCCCTCCCTCAAAAATCAGTATTTTACATAATTGGTCCTTGTGGTTCCTAGGCTATTAAACAAACGGACCCTTTATATTTCATAACTTAAAATACCCAATCCACACAACCAGCCCACCCATTATCTTCTCCTTAGGCCCATACATCCACAAACCCAAACAAACACCCCCGTTTGTTATTTAAAAAATAGTCAAATGGTCAAAACCACTCCAAACCGTCTCCTTCCCCCAAAACCACCCTCTCCCCTTCTCCAATACCATCTGCAAAACCACCCAACTTGCTCTGCTACCACCACCCACCTTATCCCTTCCACATCCCAAGGTCATTAAATGCCACCCCCTATGGCTGCTCAACAGGTCCCAATTGCACCAAAAAATCCTTTCCCGCCAAAAATTGAAAAGAAAGCAAAAGTAATCCAAAAGACAAGCAAGTTGCTGGGATTTGACCCTGTGGGTCCCACTAACACCCTGGGATGCTATAAAGAGAAAGAGGAGCAGAAGTGAGAAGGCAATTAGTGTAGTTTTAGTTTTTAGGTAATCGTAGGTAGTAATTTTCCCTTTTCAATTGTAATGTTAGCCAATCAAATGTTGTACTCAGTTTAATTAATGTAATTCAAGCTTTATTTAACCTTTAATCTCAGTTTTCTTTCTTAAATTCATGATTAGCAAAATTCATGTGAAATTGACAAATTCATGTGAGCATTGTTAATTATTGTTATTTCAGTTTGTTTAAGCTCAATTCAGTCCCCATATAAGCTTTTTAAAGTTTTCAAAGAGTTGGAAATAGTTTAAGTTAAGAAATCAAAAAAAAAAAGTCTCAAAAATAAAAGAAAAATAGTCAAAAATAAAAATCAGAAAAGGAAGAAGAAGAAAGAATCAAGGGTGCTTCTGGAATGTTTTGGTTTAGTACCTCATGGGAGGCAATAGGGATGTGAGTTGATTCCTGGTTCATCATTGATCTCAGCCTGTGGAATTGTGAGATCTTTCTTAAATTCTTGCATAACCTGTCTCAAGTAGTTTTAGCTGTTGTTCTTTACTTTTCCTGATTCACTTATGCTTGTTTAATGATAATAGAAGCTTATTCAGTGGTAATTTAGTTTGAATCATTGCTTTGCTGTGTAAAACCCATGACAGCCTAGATAAAGGGGTGTTTGGTTCAGGGTATATCTCTGGGTTGAGAATGTTTTTGTGTGACAAATTTGGTTTATACAGTGTCTACTAGGTTTGGTCTAGCTAGTTAAGTCATAATATTGGTAGTTCTCCTAGTGAAAGTCAAAGTTAGTCTTAAACCTTCATAACTGCATAACTGTTGGGGTTTAGAAGGGGTAATCTCACCATTTCAAGTCATAAGTAGCTAGGGTAGCTTAATTTAGCTTCATTTTCATTTACTACTTCAATTACAGTCATAAGATTAGATCCTAAACTCAGAAAAGTCAACAATCCAAGTTTTTTACAAAAGTCAAATTGCATGTTTCAGTTTTTTCTCAAATCTTGGAAGATTTATTTAGAATTTTGTGTAGAGATTCAAGCATTGAGCTTTTGAGGTTTAGTACCCTTCCACCTCATCTTCAAGTTCCACCATTCCTTAGATTTTTACCATTTTTACTGTGGGCCCCACAACCCTCCAAAGAGGGCTGCAGGGCTTGCTGTTGCTCTGTGCAGCAGTTACACCACCACTTTGGTGGTGGTTTGTGGCCACCACAGTGGGCCCCCACCCTAAATTTAGGTTCTCCCAACCCCCCTCCTACCAGGGTTTCAAGTTTGACCCTTGGTTTGACCTAGGGATAAGTGGACCCCACCTGGAATAAGTCCTCAAGTTTGTCCCCAATCTGTGTTTAAGTTCAATTTGCAAAAGTGCTTATTTCCATCTTTTCAGCTTATCAGTGGTTGTTGCTCATTGTTTCTAGCTTATTTTAGTGTAAGTAACTTATTTGTATCTGTTTTCATCATTGTGGGACCCACACAAGCTCAATTGAGCTTATTTTCATTTTCAGTCAACAAAAGTCAACTGTGTGGACTTTTTAGCTTAATCTCAGCTTATTTTCAAGTTGTAAAATAGTTGTTTTCACAAAAAGTAGTTGTTTTTAGGTATAAATCAAGTTTCCAAAAGAAAAATCCAAAAAAAAAGTTAATTTAATTTTAAGTGATAGTTTCTATTTAATGTAATTTAAATTTTATTTTGTATTTTTAGATTTTTATTAAGTACTTGTCAATTTTATATTTTTATTAAATACCTTATATAGTAAAGTAATTTTAGTAAATTTTTCAGATTTTTATTTTGTCATTTAGTATTTATTAGATTTAATCTTTGTTTTATTAATAATTAATTAATAATTAAGTTTTAAATAGCATAATTAGTTTTTATTAAGAAATACCTAGTTTTTATATTTTTCCTAGCTTTTAAATGTTATAAAATAGTTTTATAAATTTTTCCATAATTTTCTAAGTTAATTTAGTATTAATAGTAATTTAAAATAGTTTAATTAGATTAATTAAGTTAAATAGTTTTAATTAATATAAAACTCATAAAAAGACAAAAATATTTATTTTTAATTTTTATACTTTCTTCAAGTTCAAATTAAGGTTTAGAAATTATTTTTACAAGTTTTTAAGTTAATTTGTAACATTTGTCATTTTTAGTTAATTTAAATTAGGTTTTAATTTAGATTTTAAACAGTTTTATTAATTAAATAATATTTAAATAATATTTTAATCATTTTCATAATTTCATTTTCATTTTCAAATTTCTTTTTAATTTTAAGTTTCAAAAAGTTCAAAAGCACCCCCTGTAGTTTGTAATTGTCCAAACCTTATTTTCCCAGTCTGTTACGTGACCTTAATTGTAAATTTGTGCATATATCTGTATATCTGATTTTTGTGAATATTATATCTGTGTACAAATACCAAAATAACAGTAGCAAAATCAATTCCATATCATCTGGGTTACTGTCCTCAGTGCCACTCACTCCTAAACGATTTCAAATAACACCATTTCAATCTCGCTGAGACATAACGACCCGGGGACACACTATACTATCCACGGAGAATTGGAACGAGGCTGTCTTTGACTTGTTGACCTTGGTCAATAATATCTGACTGCCTTCACACCAATCATAAACCCTAAACTATAACCGCTTTTATGAAAAACGTTTGCCTTAAGACCGCCAGATGCCTGCCTGCCTCGTTTGCCATAATTTGACCGCTATTTGTTTTATATAATTAAGTGTTATGCTATGTTGTTTGAGTATTTTACTTAACATATATGATATAAGTATTTCCTATATACTTACACATGACATACCCTATTTGTCACAGACCATGTCTCTCCATTTCGATGCTCATGATGAGGTACTCGCTACGGGACACACTTCCTCGCTTCGACGACCAGTTCCATTTCAGGATGACCCGTTGATGGCTATGCCACAGCTCACCGATCTTCCCCAGCTCAGCTCTACACCCTCACCCAACATACTTAGACAACCTCATCCACAGAGCAAGAGGGATTCGAGGTTTGAGAAGGGAAACACAAGCTCGTTATAAGGAACATGGATTATAGAGGCACAAGGGTAAAGTTTTTATAGCATAAAATGTCATTTTATACTTAATCTTACTTACTAGAAGTCTATGGTGTGGTTTTTGGCAACTTTCCCTTCAAAGGAAGGTCTCAAAAGTCAAAAAGTGAAAAGCGCTTTTACAAACCGCAGAAATCACCCAAGGCTAAAATTACAAAGGCGCCCTTAATATTTTATTTGCATGTTGTCTTTTGATATTTTTCTTCAAGTTCCATTTTCATGTACTAACCTTCACTGTGATTCTTCTAATGTGTTAATCAATAAACAAGTTTATTATTAGCTTTATTGAAATAGGTGTTCTTGAAAAAAAATAATAGGTAAAATTTTATTCTTTTATATTTTATCAGTTTATGTATATAATTTTAAGCCTTATGTTATTTCTTGCGAATTAACTTCAAAATTTTATGTGCTTAGCGGGTGCTTGGGACTGTTAATCTCAAAATCTATGTATATATATATATATATATATATATATATATATATATATATATATATATATATATATATATATATATATATATATTAAAAGATTGAGTCCCATGTATTTAATATTAAGTATTAATGTGGCCCAACACAAAGAAGGGTTAAATATATTTTATTTAACAACAAATCACAAGTGCTCTAGTGGTTGAAACATATTTTGTGAGTCAAAAGACCCAGGTCCGATTCTCGTGGTAAGCATCGTTAAAAATATTTTTGGCTTCATCCAAATTGAGCTAAATTTTTATACGAGATAAGATTAACAAAATTGGGTCACAAAAATTGTTACAAACCTTTTTGGCTTCATCTAAGCATTATTTAGTAATGTCTCTGTGGAAAACTAGAAGGGGGGTTGAATAGTTTTACCGGTTTTTCGTTTAATTATCTTTTGAAACTTTCCGTTTAATCAAAGATATGAACACAAAAACAATATATAACATGCAAGTATAAAGAAAGAAAAGATCAAACCATAACATGAGTATTTATCGTGGTTCGGCTACAAGGACTCTATTTCCTTGCCCTACGTCCACGCCCCGAGTATCCAACTCGAGAGTATCTTTCACTAGTCAACAAGCTCCTTTCACCCGCGGAGAAAACCTTACACGTCGCTTACAAGATTACCGACACTAAGCTAGATGTCGAGTTCTTTTTCAAGGGTACAACCACTCCCGTTAGTTCTTTTACTAGGGTACAACAACTCCCGTCACACTATGTATTTTAAGGCCTAAAATACTAACTGATCACAACTGAAAATACACAATCAAATGAAGTGTAAACTACACAAGTTTACACGATGCTAAGCTAACAAGTCTTGCAACGTTGTGTTGAATACTTGTAACTTTATATGTACTTGTGAACTTTTTTGCTACAAAAGAAACTTCACACAAAATGAAATGTTAAAGGGTTAGATGAATGATATGAATGTGTGTGTGTAAAGTGTAATGAGAAGTGATAAGAGAAAAATTCAAACATATGGCTTGATATTTATTGCAAGACCTTCTGCAGGTCTGACGGATACGGCGGAACCCTCGGATGGGTTCCGCCAGGCTTGCAGTTGGTTTTGCAATAAATTTATCCAAACCAACCAAAGTCACATCAACTAAATTCTAGTCAAACACATTGAATCAAAGATGGAAAGCTTCCAAAAGTGTGTAAGAGGTTATGGTAAATCAAACACACAAGCTTACCATAAATGTATGATGTGATGTTAATATTTTTCTATTTTAAAAAATATAAAAAGTGTTATGTTTAATGTGAAATGTAAAATGTAGCAAATGTCTAATTATGCAAGTCTTTAAACTAAAATTATGTTTTACTTAGAAACTAAAGTTTACATTTTGTCGTTAACAAAACTTAGCAAAGATCGTAAAATATAAATAACGTTTTTAGGCGATATTTGTATTAACAATCTCCCCCTTTTTGTTGATGACAAAACATAAACTTTGTTTTTAAGTAACTCACAAATTTTAGTGTTAAGACTTAAAAAAAATGTTATATTAAACTTGTTTTACTTAAGTGATGAAAATCATTTTAAGTTTATAAGTTAATATATGTTTCTTCCCCTTTTTGTCGAAACAAAAAGAAGAGTAGCGAAGTGGAATTATGCACTTGCTCCCCCTTGGTCGATACTCCCCCTAAAAGGAGTGCCAAGATAGGAAACATGGATTTTGAACCTACAAAAAAATAGTTAGTTGGTGATAATGACACATAATCAAGGTTGTAGTTACCACACTATATGACAATGTAAGCAACCACAACCACAACTCATATATGATCAACCAACAATGCAAAATAAAAAAGTAGTAAAAGATGTCATTTCAAGTAAAATTTGACTTTGCAAAAGTCAAAGACAAGAAATGAAAACTATCCTCCTACTTCTAAAAATAAAAATAAAAGATAAAAAATAACCAAGAAATAAAAGGAAAATCAAATCCTATTTCTATAAGTCGAAGTCATTTGACACATTTCCTAAATGGGGCAAAAGGCCTCCAAATGTGGTCTAGGATTTGTTTGGGTGGGAAAGAGCATCCAAACGCTCTATGATGTGTTGGATTGCAAAACGGGTTTCATTTTAGAATTGGTGAAGCAACAACTTGATGCTTTCACCCATTTTTGACATTTGCTCACATTGTGAGCAAACATGATGATGAGTGGGTGGAAATGTGTCATTTGATGATGTTGGTGGTGGTGGGTTGGTGTTGGGTTCTTGGTTGGAGGATGGGTTTGGTATGGAGTCAAGCAAGGTGGTTTGAAATTCCATTTCTTGATGGAGGTGATTTTTAATCATGCTTTGAATTTCCTCATGAGAAGGAAAGAAGGACTCAAAGGTTTGGGATTGAGAATGTGGTGGAGTTGGGTGATCATGGTTTTCAAAGTTAGGTTCTCCATAAAGAGGACCATGGATGTCATGGTAGATAGGGTGAAACAACATTGGTTTTGGGTGGTGATACTCTTGTTGTGGTGATTGGTTGTGGATAAAAGACTCATTTTGGTCAAGCAATGGCCTTTGGTTTTGATTTGTCAAAGGTGGTGATTTGGTTGATCTTGGTGGAAGGTCGTTGAGATCTTGTACAAAAGGATGTGGTGATGTTGGAGGAGACCCAAATAACTCCATTGGTTCAAGTTTGGGTAATGTTGATGGTGATGGAGTTTTAGATGTTTGGATTGGTGCACTTGGTGGAGTTGGGTCAATGGGTGATTTAGTTGGTGGTGGAGTAGTGAGCTAATTAGGTCCTTTGGGTGATGGAGATGGAGTTGCAAGGTTTAGAAAATGTTCATTTTTGATGGGTGAGGAGAATTCATCCGAGGATGAGGAACTCAAGTTAATTGTGTGGTTGGACCAAAGTGGTTTGACACTTATACGTGCGGTTCTTCGAACGGGTCGAGATGGTTGAGAGGTTATTATTGACTTTGTGTGGTTGGACCAAAGTGGTTTGACACTTCGAACGGGTTTGGATTTGATGTTTAGCCATACAAAAATGGAGGATGCTAATGATTTTGAAGATTAATTGAGGGTTGTCAAATCATTGGAAGTTAATCCAATGAAAATGGTGAAGGAAGAAGACAAAGATTTACACTAAATGCTTAGTAGTTTTGGCAAACTTGTTGAAGGTATATGTTTCACGGATTGCAAGGAACCTTTGGAAAGGTTCCTTCCTTTATAGGTGAAGGTTCCTTGAGGTTGTTATGGCTAAGTTTGAAATTTGGCGGGAAATAGGTTTCTATGAGTTCTAGAGGATGAGAAAGACCCTAATGTGCTTAGCAAATAGTAGGGAATGAGTTTCTATCTAAAAAGGATGGTTTGTTGTTGAGTGGAAGTTGAAATGTCGGAAAAAAAATTTGCAGGTGCTCTGGCGGAACCCTGAGTCTATACAGGTGGAACCCATTTGAGGGTTCCGTCTGATCCGTTGGGCCATTTCTGGAATTCCAGAAAAACACACGGCGAAACCCATTCTAGGGTGCCGCCAGTTCCGCCAGGCCTGAAAAAGTAGGCAGTCCACCATTTTGACCCGCGAGACGATTTTCAAATTTTTCGAAAACTCCTAAAAACAAAAATATAATTCATATCTGGTTAGGAAATGCAAAAAGTGGACATGTAAACACGCATACCATTGGACTTTGACCGGGGGCTAGCGAATTTCACTATACTTAGTGAAATTTTCATACACTTGAAAATTTGACAACATGCTAAATGTTGTCGTCCTGCATCATAGTTAGTTCATACATGTTCCAAATTGTACCAAATATTCTACCAACACACAAATTCATAACAAACATTGTTTAAACGACCAAATTGTTCAAATAGCACCTTGTGCCAAACACTCCTACACACCCGCTCTCATTGATGATCGATCTTCTTCTTGAGCTTTCCAAGGAATCTTCCAAGATTCTTGAACATCCCCTTCGTTTACTTGAACTCCGCCAACTCATTTGGAATATCCGGAAGTTGGGAAAGGTATTCTAGAGGTGGGAGCTTAGAGTTGGGCAAAGTCTCATCTTCACTCATTGAGGATGATGATGAGGAGGTAGGAGGATGAGGACTTTTTCCTTGGGCTTTGTAGACTCTCTTATCACTTAGTGGAACAAAGGTATGTGGAATGAGAGAGTAGTTTAGGCGAAGACCGTTAAGAGTTGGTGGAATGGGAGAGATGAACCTAAAGAGACGGGTCAAGAGCATTCCATACGGCATAGCCGTTGTGCCTTGCACGGGAATGTCGGCCATTCTCTTGGGCATGTAGTAGGCAAGGTTGAAGGGTTTCCTAACGGACAAGGAGTAGAGCATGTAGCAAAGGCAAAGATTGATATGATCCCGGTTTCCTATGGTGCTAATGACATTGGCTCTAAGTAGTTCTTCCCATTTCTTGAATTGGGGCTTGAGTTCATTGAGCTCCATACCATATGGGTCCTTATCGACCTCATTTCCCGTACGGGTTCTCCTAGTGTTGGTGGTCCTAATGAAGAGGTGGTCACGAAGTTCATCTTTGGACACAAGAAGGGTATCATAGGGATGGATTCGGTCAATGAGTGTGTCAATAATTGAGAGGGAATGCTTGTCGGAGTAGATGCAAGTACCACGGTTTGGGACACCTAGGATTTGAGCAAACTCATCGAGAGTGAAGGAGTATTGATGACCACTAGCCATGAAGTTAATAGACATGCGACCATACTCATCCATTGAGAGAGTGACGGATGCATAGAATTCTAAAATAAACCTAGGAAAAATAGACTCATTTATCTCTAAGAGACACTCAAAGTTGATGGTGGCAAGTTCCGTGTGGAGGTTTGTACCTTCTAGGAAGGATGGATCAATGGTTCTACCTTCATGGACATAGCGTTTTTCTAAGGCTTTGAAAATATTGATTTGAGCTTCCGTAAGACCTTTGGTTTTGTGGTGTTTGGGTAGGTACTTAATGGTGTCCTTGTGGTCGTAATGGGTTAGAGGAGGCATGATGATTCCTAGAAAAACAAAATTTCACATTTAAGTCTAAGTAAACGACTGATGAGTTCCTAAAAACTCATCATTTTTGTTCCATTTTAAATACGAAAACAGTTAAAAAAACACACAGAAATACTACATAATACTATAAATATCTTTGAATTGTGTTATTAAACGTTTCAGGTGCAAAAGGACTGAAAACAAAGGAAAACGTGCAAAGTTTGCACACTTGGCAAAATCAGTCCCTGAACTTTCAAGAAATGTCAGAAATGGTCCCTGGGAAAATCATTTTGAAGAAAAGTCAATAACAGTCCCCCAGGAATCATTAAATTATAAATTTTACCCTTAAAATTCAAAATTGCACAAATGGCAAAACAGGTCCCCCAAGTTTCATAAATGACAGTTTTAATCCCTAGAAGTTTATTTTGAAATGAAAAGTCAACTTTAGTCCTTGGGAAGTCAAAAATGTTCACTTATGACCCCTGGATAAAAGTTTACACAAAATGACAACTTTTACCCCTCAAGTTACAAAATTGGCAAAATAGGTCCCTGGGTATTATAAAATGGAAATTTAATACAAAATACCCTTGTACTATGCATGAATGACAAAATTGGAACAATTTGATAACTTGTGGAAAATTACAATTTCACCCCTAAACTTTGGTGAAATTACATTAATGGTCCTTTTAGGTTTTTAAATTTAAAATTTACATTTATTATCCTTGTACTAATGTTATATGGCAGGAATGGCCCTTATGATACTTTGGAAACATGGCATAATCAGCCCCTAAAGTTTCATTAAATTACAACTTAAGTCCTTGGGTTAAAATGAACAAACCAACCGGATCCATTTATACTCCCTTAAATCCAATTCCTTAAATCCAAATAATAAAAACTCTAGCCCAAACATTACCCTTGGCCCAACACTTACCCAGCCCACTCCCACCTTTTTAAATAAAAACCAGGTGTTTGACCCGCGTTGACCCGTCCCCTTCCTCAACCATCTGCATCACCTGCTACTTCCCACCATCACTTCCACCTCCACCTTACACCTTTCCACCTCAATCATCTCCCTGTCACCTTCTAAACCAAACCCACCCTTGGGTTTTGTCCTAGGAGAGGGCACGTACAATATCCACCATCTCCACCACACCTTTAACCTGCAACCTGACAATACCTCACTCCCACCATCCCAAATTGTTTCTACACTCCACCCTCCACCTCCACAAGCAACCAAGAAGCATTAATTGTCCTGAATATGCCCCTAGCCATGTGTTGCAGTTTTGGCGCCAAAATTGTTTCAAAGGCTAGGATCACTTCTGTTGCATCAATGGTCAAGATTAGACGTGGGATTCAACCAGGGACATGTGGAGATCTCAATTGGCTATAAATAAGAGAAGGAGGCAAGAGAATGAACCACCTTGGCTACGGCCATTGTCACTTAATGTAGCTTTACTGCTTTCTTTCTATTCATGTAATTTTAATGCTTTCAAATGATTTGTATTACACTGACAATGTAATCAAAACATTATTTACAGTTTAATGCAAGTTATCTTTACAATTCAAGTTTTTACCTATTGTCATTTAAATTCCAAGTTTTTAGATTCTTGTTAAATGATTAAAGTGTTAAGTGTTTCCAAATAGACACTACATAAGCTAAACCAAGCTTATGCAAGCCAATTGAAATACTTAACATCAGCTTTGATCATTATAAATTAAAAATAAAAAAAAATCAAGAAAATCAATGGAAAAATCAAAAATTCCAGGTTAATAAGGAAGAAAGCTTGGAGCAGGGAAATTATGGATTGCCCTTGGTTTAATAGCTTCTTGGGAAGCTTTAGGTTATGTTTTGATCTATTGGATCCATGTTCTGAGCTTAATCCACTTGGTAAGCCCTTTTTACCAATTTTTGCATTTTACTTTTCTAGTTTATTATATGCTTTGATTGTAATGTTTTTATGCTTATTTGTTATTATTTAAAGATTTTAAAGTTTAAAATTGTCTGTGTATGTTTTAAATTTCAAAGTTGCTTAATATTCATTTCAACTGTGGAAATCACATTTAAGTGATTCTTATGTATTGTTGTTATAAATATTGTTTATCTGTTTAATTATGCTTATTATGTGTTAATATGAAGTTTGGATTATGTTTCATGGTCTTAATCAGTGTTATGTTTTAAAAATCCAAAAATCATTAAAATTAAGGTGTGTTTGGTATTACTGAGTCAAGAGTGTTAAGATGAGTCTAGGGTGTTAATTTTGATTGCTATTTGATACTCTGAGCTCCTTGAGGTCAGACAAACCATAAAGTCTATTGGGTATTCATGTAAAAGTCAAAATCAACATCTTGGGTGTCTTATTTGCTCACTGTTTGTATTTACAAGTCCAAATGCATCAATTCTGTATAAAAGTTGTTTACTTAGCTTTATTTCATGTTCTTATTGTTTAATATAACATGTTCAATCAGTAAATCTAGTTTAAAATTCATATTAGTCAACTTTTCATGTTCTTGTAAAAAAAAGTCAAATTTTGGTTTTGCAGGTTTTTGAATAAAAAGTTAATTTTCTTGTGCCTTTATTAATTAGTTTCATGCTTAATGCTTGTAGGGTTTCTTAGTATTGTTGCTAAACTTGTTAAATATATTTTTTATTAATTTTTATTACTCATGTTTAATAGCTTATTTATGTGCTTAATTTTAGTTGTTTTTGCCCTGTCTCACAGTCACAAGCCCAATTTCACAAGCTTGTAGCATGTTGAATATTGAGCTTGTGGCTGTGTAAGTTGTTAATATTAGAAGCCCTACTTGCCATATTGGTATTTGAATGCTTATTTGCTTATTACATGCTTATTTGCTCAACAAATTAGTCCAATCAAATTATCAATTTTTAACCAAGTACACTGAGTAATCAGTGTACTTAGACTAATTTCATAAGCTCATATTAAGTTATTTTTGGATAAGAGCTTGAGTACTTTGGCTTTTTAGGAAGCTTTAGTGTCCATCTCTCAAGTTAAAAGCTTATATCTCATTTTCAAGCTTATTTAATAGGGCTGCATCTAGCTTTTTAATTGTCCAAAAATTGCACTTTATACTGAGCACTCATGTTTTGAGCCTCACTTTCAAGCCCTCCCCTGGTCTTATTAGTGGGCCCCAATTCATGAGATTTGGCTTTTTGGACACCCTCCCAGGTAAGCTTATGGGATCAAAAGCTCTTTTTGATCCCTGAGCTTATTTGTGGGTCCCACTAAGGGCTGCAAGGTCCTTCTTTTGGCCTGCAAAAGGGTGTTTGGAAACCAGGCTACTTGGATTTGCTTATTAGCTTATTTCAAGCTTATTGGTGAATCCTAGTGTCCAAGCTTGTTCATATTTGTTTATAATACTTGTACAAATACATTTTAACTTTTAGTTTAAAGTATGGAGCTTATACCAAGCTCATTTGAGCTTTCACTCAATCCAAGTTAAGCCCAAAAGGCTTAACTGTCTAAACCATAAGCTTGTGCTTATAAGCACTTTCCAGTGCTTATTCTTGTATATATACACCTATAATACTTGTACATATATACTTTCCACTTTTATTTCCACTTTATAGCTTTTTCAAGCTTACTCTAAGCTTTAGCTTGACTGTTAAGCCATAGGATTAACTGTCTCAGCTTATAAGCCCACGAATGGCTTATTTTTAGGTTTTAAAGTTTTATTATTGCTAAACCTGTACATTATCAATATATATATAGTTTCATAAACAGAAAAGCCAAAACCAAACTTTAAAGCTAGTGATAGCTTCTATTTAAGAAGCTTTATGCTTAAAAACCATCTGATAAGGAAATAAGCTCTCACACAGCTTATTTCCAATTTTTGAAAAAGTTGGCTTCTTTAAAGTTTCTTATTTTAGTTTGTTTTACAGTTTTGCAAAAAGAAAAATAAAAAATAAAATAAAATGGAAAAAAATATGGGTGTGGGATTCGAACCTTGGACCTCTCGCTAGTATAACATGCATAATACTCCCACACCCCTTCCATCTGCTCTGGGGCACCAGTTCCGTATGCTTTTGTATAAACAATATACTTAATAAGGAAATGGCATAATAAGCTTAAATAAGCCGTTTGGCTTATAGCAGCTTATTCCAATAAGCTGGTGACCTCCAAATATTTTTCCCACTTTCCTCATCAGTAAATAGACTTTTTGTAATTTTTTCACATTTTTCACTGTTCATACGTAATTATTAGAATTAATATTAGTATTAATAAATAAATAATAGTAAATTAATTATAATAAATAGAATATATGTATAATAAATATAATTTTTGTTTCAGAAATTCTTTTATATTATTTTAAACTTTTCAAAATTTTTATTTCATTTATTTAGGTTTATTTTAGATATTCTTTATATTTAGTTAATTATTAAATAGTAAATAATTAATAATAAATACAATAATTGTGTAATAAATATATTTTTAGTTTTAAAATTCATTTTATAATATTTTTAACTTTTCTAAGTTTTAATTTTATTTTTCTAAGCATTTTTTATATTTTTCTTATTTTTAGGTAATTATTAAATAGTAAATAATAGGTTTTAATTAATAATAATTAATATAAGTGTATAATAAATATTTTTAATTTTCTAATAATTTTCTTATTCTTTTAGGATTCCAAAAATATAATTTTTACATTTGTGGGAGTTATATTTGACGGTATTCACTTTTTATTTTGTTACGGTTACATAAGTGTTATGTAATCGTAAGCGTTTTAGGTTTCTAGGTTTTCTTATAAATATAATAATAATACTGTAAATATAGTTAGTTATTTTATTTTCTTTTAATTTGCATTTAAGCCGTTAAGGCATGCAAATTCCCTCTTTGGGAAAGTTTTGTTTTATTCGTTACGTTTACGTTTATTTAAACTTAAACGTACGTTTGTAAATATCATTTATTTTAGAGTTTCTGATTGTACGTTTCTTAAATGAAGTAGCTGTGACAGAGCTACATTCCAGTGTTAGTCATTCAGATTCCCATTTTTCTATATACATATTATTTCAACACATTACAAGTCATGGTAGTATCACGTTCACACCTCGTTGGGACATAACGACCCGGGGATGTACTTTTCCGTACTCACGTACTTTTTCTGTACTTAACTCCCACGGATTAACTTTGCTAGTTCCTCCCGGGCTCCATTTAGATATTACGGTTGACCATTCACAAGTGGTTGGCTTGTGTGATAAATAAGTGACGGTTCGGGAGGAATCAAATTTTGGCGCCGTTGCCGGGGAGGTGTGCTGCCTACTATGACTTGTATTTTGTATTTTGTTGAAATATCTATCCTTGTATGAATATTATATATACTTTATCATTCAACTCTGAGGCTGTCAGGGCATATTTATTACAGTTAATAATTCACAAGTGATTAACTAGCGTGGTAAACCTGACACAAGCCTGGGAGGTAGTGATTACATATACTATATCATATTTCATAAACAATATAAAATACAAAAACATTTTTCCTTTACACACAACTTGCGCAGTTTGATTAGTCCCTCAGTTACAACATTTGGTTGTTGGCTGTTTACAGTTACTGAGCTCTGTCAGACCCAGATTCCCTTTCAAGGGGCGGTTGTTAGGATTTTCCTTTTCTTTGTATATATATATATATAAACTTAAAAATACAAAAATATTTTTCGTTTCTGTTTATATTATATCAAAAACCCAAAAAGATTCTCCCTACCTTATTATGCATAACTCTGTGAGTGGACCCCACTCCAATTTCTCATCCACTCCATTTCCCCAACAACCAATTAATTCGGGGTCGAGTCAAGCTAGCGACTCGGTAATCAAAAATTAGTGTGGGGGTGTGCCCCACATGTTGTATATATTTTGCAAATGAAATGAAAAATTGTAAATACAGAAAAATAAAATAATTGTTGTGTTACCCTACTTAGCTTTAAATATTATCTTTTTACGTTCAAGGATTCGGCATAATAGCCGAGACTTTGAATATTGAGGACAATATTCATTTCTAAGTGTTGGGGGGAAATTCTGGCGAATTTGATCAATTATATACCTTTGTATGCCCTTTTTCCCCAAAATAGGCCAAATTTTAAAATTTTTCACTTAGTGGAAGTGCTGAGCACTAAACACAACAAATGGTAATCAATCCATCATGTCTAAACCACATAAGGATTGGCTAATCCAGGAGCAAACGGCTCTTGGTAAAGATATCTCAAATCCGTTTATGGCTTGCAATTTGCCAAAAATTGTATGGTTCCTCAACTCCCCATATCCCATAAAGCAAATGAGTTGGCTAGCCCGCAAGATTATGGCTTGTGGTAAAGGCAGTGAAAAACCATAATTGGTAATCAGCTCACCAAGATGTTGACTTTGTCCATCAAGAGTTGGCTAGTCCAGAAGCAAACGGCTTTTAGTAAAGACTAATCAAATCCGTTGACAGCTGGTGGTTTGCTCAAAATCACACGGTTATCAGGTGTACCACAGTTCTCACACCTGGCTACTCCAGAAGTAATGGCTGTCTGGTAAAGAGATATCAAAATCCATTAAATTTTCAAAACAGGTTGTTATTAGATTATAGATTGCTAGGGACTAGCAATGTTTTAGTGTGGGGTATTGATGAGTTCCTAAAAACTCATCATTTCTGTTCCATTTTAAATACGAAAATAGTTAAAAAAACACACAGAAATACTACACAATACTATAAATATCTTTGAATTGTGTTTTTATACGTTTCAGGTGCAAAAGGACTGAAAACAAAGGAAAATGTGCAAAGTTTGCACACTTGGCAAAATCAGTCCCTGAACTTTCAAGAAATGTCAGAAATGGTCCCTGGGAAAATCATTTTGAAGAAAAGTCAATAACAGTCCCCCAGGAATCATTAAATTATAAATTTTACCCTTAAAATTCAAAATTGCACAAATGGCAAAACAGGTCCCCCAAGTTTCATAAATGACAGTTTTAGTCCCTAGAAGTTTATTTTGAAATGAAAAGTCAACTTTAGTCCTTGGGAAGTCAAAAATGTTCACTTATGACCCCTGGATAAAAGTTTACACAAAATAACAACTTTTACCCCTCAAGTTACAAAATTGGCAAAATAGGTCCCTGGGTATTATAAAATGGAAATTTAATACAAAATACCCTTGTACTATGCATGAATGACAAAATTGGAACAATTTGATAACTTATGGAAAATTACAATTTCACCCCTAAACTTTGGTGAAATTACATAAATGGTCCTTTTAGGTTTTTAAATTTAAAATTTACATTTATTATCCTTGTACTAATGTTATATGGCAGGAATGGCCCTTATGATACTTTGGAAACATGGCATAATCAGCCCCTAAAGTTTCATTAAATTACAACTTAAGTCCTTGGGTTAAAATGAACAAACCAACCGGATCCATTTATACTCCCTTAAATCCAATTCCTTAAATCCAAATAATAAAAACCCTAGCCCAAACATTACCCTTGGCCCAACACTTACCCAGCCCACTCCCACCTTTTTAAATAAAAACCAGGTGTTTGACCCGCATTGACCCGTCCCCTTCCTCAACCATCTGCATCACCTGCTACTTCCCACCATCACTTCCACCTCCACCTTACACCTTTCCACCTCAATCATCTCCCTGTCACCTTCTAAACCAAACCCACCCTTGGGTTTTGTCCTAGGAGAGGGCACGTACAATATCCACCATCTCCACCACACCTTTAACCTGCAACCTGACAATACCTCACTCCCACCATCCCAAATTGTTTCTACACTCCACCCTCCACCTCCACAAGCAACCAAGAAGCATTAATTGTCCTGAATATGCCCCTAGCCATGTGTTGCAGTTTTGGCGCCAAAATTGTTTCAAAGGCTAGGATCACTTCTGTTGCATCAATGGTCAAGATTAGACGTGGGATTCAACCAGGGACATGTGGAGATCTCAATTGGCTATAAATAAGAGAAGGAGGTAAGAGAATGAACCACCTTGGCTACGGCCATTGTCACTTAATGTAGCTTTACTGCTTTCTTTCTATTCATGTAATTTTAATGCTTTCAAATGATTTGTATTACACTGACAATGTAATCAAAACATTATTTACAGTTTAATGCAAGTTATCTTTACAATTCAAGTTTTTACCTATTGTCATTTAAATTCCAAGTTTTTAGATTCTTGTTAAATGATTAAAGTGTTAAGTGTTTCCAAATAGACACTACATAAGCTAAACCAAGCTTATGCAAGCCAATTGAAATACTTAACATCAGCTTTGATCATTATAAATTAAAAATAAAAAAAAAATCAAGAAAATCAATGGAAAAATCAAAAATTCCAGGTTAATAAGGAAGAAAGCTTGGAGCAGGGAAATTATGGATTGCCCTTGGTTTAATAGCTTCTTGGGAAGCTTTAGGTTATGTTTTGATCTTTTGGATCCATGTTCTGAGCTTAATCCACTTGGTAAGCCCTTTTTACCAATTTTTGCATTTTACTTTTCTAGTTTATTATATGCTTTGATTGTAATGTTTTTATGCTTATTTGTTATTATTTAATGAATTTAAAGTTTAAAATTGTCTGTGTATGTTTTAAATTTCAAAGTTGCTTAATATTCATTTCAACTGTGGAAATCACATTTAAGTGATTCTTATGTATTGTTGTTATAAATATTGTTTATCTGTTTAATTATGCTTATTATGTGTTAATATGAAGTTTGGATTATGTTTCATGGTCTTAATCAGTGTTATGTTTTAAAAATCCAAAAATCATTAAAATTAAGGTGTGTTTGGTATTACTGAGTCAAGAGTGTTAAGATGAGTCTAGGGTGTTAATTTTGATTGCTATTTGATACTCTGAGCTCCTTGAGGTCAGACAAACCATAAAGTCTATTGGGTATTCATGTAAAAGTCAAAATCAACATCTTGGGTGTCTTATTTGCTCACTGTTTGTATTTACAAGTCCAAATGCATCAATTCTGTATAAAAGTTGTTTACTTAGCTTTATTTCATGTTCTTATTGTTTAATATAACATGTTCAATCAGTAAATCTAGTTTAAAATTCATATTAGTCAACTTTTCATGTTCTTGTAAAAAAAAGTCAAATTTTGGTTTTGCAGGTTTTTGAATAAAAAGTTAATTTTCTTGTGCCTTTATTAATTAGTTTCATGCTTAATGCTTGTAGGGTTTCTTAGTATTGTTGCTAAACTTGTTAAATATATTTTTTATTAATTTTTATTACTCATGTTTAATAGCTTATTTATGTGCTTAATTTTAGTTGTTTTTGCCCTGTCTCACAGTCACAAGCCCAATTTCACAAGCTTGTAGCATGTTGAATATTGAGCTTGTGGCTGTGTAAGTTGTTAATATTAGAAGCCCTACTTGCCATATTGGTATTTGAATGCTTATTTGCTTATTACATGCTTATTTGCTCAACAAATTAGTCCAATCAAATTATCAATTTTTAACCAAGTACACTGAGTAATCAGTGTACTTAGACTAATTTCATAAGCTCATATTAAGTTATTTTTGGATAAGAGCTTGAGTACTTTGGCTTTTTAGGAAGCTTTAGTGTCCATCTCTCAAGTTAAAAGCTTATATCTCATTTTCAAGCTTATTTAATAGGGCTGCATCTAGCTTTTTAATTGTCCAAAAATTGCACTTTATACTGAGCACTCATGTTTTGAGCCTCACTTTCAAGCCCTCCCCTGGTCTTATTAGTGGGCCCCAATTCATGAGATTTGGCTTTTTGGACACCCTCCCAGGTAAGCTTATGGGATCAAAAGCTCTTTTTGATCCCTGAGCTTATTTGTGGGTCCCACTAAGGGCTGCAAGGTCCTTCTTTTGGCCTGCAAAAGGGTGTTTGGAAACCAGGCTACTTGGATTTGCTTATTAGCTTATTTCAAGCTTATTGGTGAATCCTAGTGTCCAAGCTTGTTCATATTTGTTTATAATACTTGTACAAATACATTTTAACTTTTAGTTTAAAGTATGGAGCTTATACCAAGCTCATTTGAGCTTTCACTCAATCCAAGTTAAGCCCAAAAGGCTTAACTGTCTAAACCATAAGCTTGTGCTTATAAGCACTTTCCAGTGCTTATTCTTGTATATATACACCTATAATACTTGTACATATATACTTTCCACTTTTATTTCCACTTTATAGCTTTTTCAAGCTTACTCTAAGCTTTAGCTTGACTGTTAAGCCATAGGATTAACTGTCTCAGCTTATAAGCCCACGAATGGCTTATTTTTAGGTTTTAAAGTTTTATTATTGCTAAACCTGTACATTATCAATATATATATAGTTTCATAAACAGAAAAGCCAAAACCAAACTTTAAAGCTAGTGATAGCTTCTATTTAAGAAGCTTTATGCTTAAAAACCATCTGATAAGGAAATAAGCTCTCACACAGCTTATTTCCAATTTTTGAAAAAGTTGGCTTCTTTAAAGTTTCTTATTTTAGTTTGTTTTACAGTTTTGCAAAAAGAAAAATAAAAAATAAAATAAAATGGAAAAAAATATGGGTGTGGGATTCGAACCTTGGACCTCTCGCTAGTATAACATGCATAATACTCCCACACCCCTTCCATCTGCTCTGGGGCACCAGTTCCGTATGCTTTTGTATAAACAATATACTTAATAAGGAAATGGCATAATAAGCTTAAATAAGCCGTTTGGCTTATAGCAGCTTATTCCAATAAGCTGGTGACCTCCAAATATTTTTCCCACTTTCCTCATCAGTAAATAGACTTTTTGTAATTTTTTCACATTTTTCACTGTTCATACGTAATTATTAGAATTAATATTAGTATTAATAAATAAATAATAGTAAATTAATTATAATAAATAGAATATATGTATAATAAATATAATTTTTGTTTCAGAAATTCTTTTATATTATTTTAAACTTTTCAAAATTTTTATTTCATTTATTTAGGTTTATTTTAGATATTCTTTATATTTAGTTAATTATTAAATAGTAAATAATTAATAATAAATACAATAATTGTGTAATAAATATATTTTTAGTTTTAAAATTCATTTTATAATATTTTTAACTTTTCTAAGTTTTAATTTTATTTTTCTAAGCATTTTTTATATTTTTCTTATTTTTAGGTAATTATTAAATAGTAAATAATAGGTTTTAATTAATAATAATTAATATAAGTGTATAATAAATATTTTTAATTTTCTAATAATTTTCTTATTCTTTTAGGATTCCAAAAATATAATTTTTACATTTGTGGGAGTTATATTTGACGGTATTCACTTTTTATTTTGTTACGGTTACATAAGTGTTATGTAATCGTAAGCGTTTTAGGTTTCTAGGTTTTCTTATAAATATAATAATAATACTGTAAATATAGTTAGTTATTTTATTTTCTTTTAATTTGCATTTAAGCCGTTAAGGCATGCAAATTCCCTCTTTGGGAAAGTTTTGTTTTATTCGTTACGTTTACGTTTATTTAAACTTAAACGTACGTTTGTAAATATCATTTATTTTAGGGTTTCTGATTGTACGTTTCTTAAATGAAGTAGCTGTGACAGAGCTATTACTATTCACATTCCAGTGTTAGTCATTCAGATTCCCATTTTTCTATATACATATTATTTCAACACATTACAAGTCATGGTAGTATCACGTTCACACCTCGTTGGGACATAACGACCCGGGGATGTACTTTTCCGTACTCACGTACTTTTTCTGTACTTAACTCCCACGGATTAACTTTGCTAGTTCCTCCCGGGCTCCATTTAGATATTACGGTTGACCATTCACAAGTGGTTGGCTTGTGTGATAAATAAGTGACGGTTCGGGAGGAATCAACGACTATTGTAATGTGGATGTTCTAGTGTGTGCCTATATGAAAACAATGTGGAGGTGCGGTTATCTTGACTCATTTTGAAGCTCAAAAATGTTTTAGAATGCAAGGTTTGTTATACAACAAAAGATAACCCAAGCGCTCCTAGTTCAATGTAGCTTCATTTGAAGGTACCCGAAAATACATATTGGTTATGTATTCCCTTTAGCATTCAAGAGACATTATGCAAGTGATGTTGCTGAACATAACGTTTTTATTTTGTATTCACAATGTGAGACGAAAAAATATTTGTCCTATTTGTGAGAAATTTTTGCAAGAATTTGACATGGGGTATTTTAGTAAACATGTTAATAGCTTATAATAATGCAATTCCTAACTATGGGAAACATGATTAGTTTTGTTAAACACCTAATTTCATGCATGAGTTTCTCAAGTTAATGCATAACCCCAAGTTTTTGTTGTTGTGCAAAAATAGAATTCCTAGACTCAGATCAGGAGTGTAATTATGTTTAAAATACTTACAATGATGATTTATGAGAAATGTGAATGAAGGAAGGATAAAAAATTCGTAGTTGTGGATGAGTAGTGAAGTGAATAGTAACAGTTTGGAAGTGGTGGTATGAGATAATGGGTGTTTGGTTTAATATAAACTAAGAAAAAAAATTCTGCAGGTCGGCGGATACGGCGGAACCAAAGAGAGGGTTCCGCCCGTTATGGCTGAGGGTTCCGCCGACCCTGTTGAGAAAAAGGCATATTGATTTGTTTTGATTTTTGTGATTTTTGTCAAATGTCTAGAACTACAATGTAGGTTCCATGAGTCCTAAGCCTAGCCTAAGGAGGTTAAAAGGTTCTCGTTTAAGAGGTTTTGTTAGAATGTCGGCTATGTTGTCTTCGGAAGAAACTTTCTCAATTGAAATATTTCCTTTTATAACGTTATCACGAAGAAAATGATGACGGATTTCAATATGTTTGGTACGAGTATGTTGAACTGGATTTTTGCTAAGATCAATGGCTCCTTTGTTGTCACAAAGAATGGTGATGTCGTTAAGTTGAATTCCGTAGTCGACAAGAGCTTGCTTCATCCATAGAGCTTGTTGACATGCCTTTCCGGCCGAAACGTATTCGGCTTCCGTTGTTGAGATAGCGAGAGCCGTTTGCTTCTTAGAGAACCATGAGGTGAGACAATGTCCAACAAAAGTACAAATACCACTTGTGCTTTTTCTGTCAACATAGTCACCGGCATGATCCGAGTCGGCATACACTATGGTGTCTATTCCCGTTCCTTTGGGATACCATAAACCTAAATGTGTAGTACCCTTAATGTATCCAAAAATCCTTTTAACGGCTTCGAGATGAGTTGTCTTAGGATTTTCTTGAAAATGAGCACATAGACAAACACCAAACATAATGTCGGGTCTACTAGCCGTTAGGTAAAGTAGACTTCCAATCATACCTCTATATTTAGTGCTATCTACGGATTCACTTTCCTCATCCTTGTTGATTTTAGTTTCCGTGGACATGGGAGTTTTGATTGGTTTCGAATCTTCTAAACCAAATTTCTTAAGCATATCCTTAATATATTTAGATTGATTAAAGAAGATACCATCTTCTAGTTGTTTAATTTGGAGAGAAAAAGTTGAGTTCTCCCATCATACTCGTTTCAAACTCGTCATGCATGATTTTTGAGAAATCAATGCATAGCTCTTAACAAGTTGATCTGAATATAATGTCGTCAACATAGATTTAGACTATGATAATATGTGAATCTTTCTTCTTAGTGAAGAGAGTATTATCAACTAAGCCTATGGTATACTTATGGTCAACTAGGAAGGTTTTAAGTCGATCATACCATGCTTTTGGAGCTTGCTTAAGTCCGTAAAGAGCCTTTTTAAGTTTGTAAACATGATTAGGTTTTTCAAAATCGATGAAGCCCGGTGGTTGAGCAACATACACTTCTTCATTTATGACCCCGTTTAAGAATGCACTTTTGACGTTCATTTGAAAAAGTTTAAAGTTGTATGCACATGCATATGCAAGTAAGATTCTAATTGACTCGATCCTAGCAACCGGAGCAAAAGTTTCATCGTAGTCAATGCCTTCTTGTTGATTATATCCTTGTGCTACAAGCCTAGATTTGTTTCTAGACATAATTCCATTTTCATCCAATTTATTGCGAAAGACCCATTTTGTTCCAATTATTTTTTGACTCTTTGGTTGAGGAACTAATGTCCACACATCATTCCTAACAAATTGGTTTAAGTCTTCTTGCATGGCTATTACCCAAGACTCATCATTTATGGCTTCGTTAATGTTTTTTGGTTCAATGGTTGACACGAAACAAAAGTCGTTACTTTCATTTTGGGCTTTAGATCTTAGTGTTCTCTCATTTATTTTTTCTATGACATTATCTAATGGATGACTTTTGGATTGTTTGACATTAACAATTTCTTTGCTTAATGGTTCATCTTCCTTGTCGTTTTTTAAGATTACTTGGTTTTCAATAGCTTGGCTTTCAACTAGGTCGTCATCTACCAAAGGTGATGTCTTAGAGGGAGGTGGACTCTCGTCGAATGTTACGTTCAACGATTCCTCGAATCTTAAGGTTTCTTTGTTTAAAACAATGTAAGCTTTACTATTTTGTGAATATCCAAGAAATACACCTTCATAAGACTTTGGGTCAAATATAGTGAGATAGTCCTTGGTGTTAAGAATAAAGCATTTACTCCCAAACACTCTAAAGTATCCTAATGTAGGCTTTTTACCTTTATATAGTTCATAAGGAGTTTTATTCAAAAATGGTCTAATTAGGACTCGATTTAAAATGTACGTTGATGTGCCAACGGTGTTACACCAAAACTTTTGTTGAATTTTTTTGTTCATTAAGCATTGTTCTACTCATCTTGTGACAACTGGCAAATTAGGGAGCCATTTTGAAAACCCGCATTACGTTAAAGTTCGTTTATAAATTTATATTTGAAATTTTATTCGTAACGAACTTGTAAAACCTATATTGTGGTTGATTATATTTAATATTGTTATGGAATCAATTTGGATTATTGATGTGATGAGAATTTATTTCGAGATTTTTATTGGCACTACGTTGACTCCGGCACTAGGAAAACCTAACAGAAATTTTATGTCTCGAGTTTACAAATTCGACAATATATTTATTTATGGAACGTCTCATGAAATATTAAATGATTTGAAACAAGTTTCGGGTTTTTGGTCCGTGTATTCTACACCTAACCATCCTACCCTAAATATTAATAATACAATCATTATTATTATTATTAAAATCAATACATTTTTCTTTTGAGTATTACTACAAAAATCGTCCTTGTGTTTTGCTTCCCACACCACACACAAAAACAAACACAACTTTTAATATCTCTCTCTCTAAAACCTCATCCCCTTCATCACCATCAACCCTAGCCGCCGCCACCCTTTCTGGCCATTACAGCCGCACCACCGCCCCCACAACAAAACCACCACCATCATCTTGACCCTTATCTTCTCCTCTTTCATTTGACATATAACACGCGCCCTAAAACTCATCTTAACATCACGGAATCTTTATAAATCCGGTTCGAGTATTATTGTTGTCACTAGATCCGTGAGTCTTGAGGTTCAAGAAGGTGAATAGCGATGGTTTGGCATCTTGGGTGCCTCGAAGTTGTTATATATCCGTGGAATCATGGATTAACTTAATGGGTTTTGATGAAATATGGATTAAAAATGATGGGAAATTAATGGGTTTTGATATATATATATATATATATATTCGTTTGGTATCCGGGTTGTGGTTTGTCCTAGTTGGGTCGAGGCGTATCCGAGAGTGATACTCTCGGTTTGTGCCATTTGCCGATTTATTTGATCCTTGATGATTCTTGGTGTTCAATTGAGGGTGTTTGGATTGTTATTTTGATGTTTGATCGATTCTTGTTTGGTCATTGATGACCTTTGTTGTCGCTTGGAATTTTGGCCGACAACCCAAGTGGGTCGTGTGGTTGGTTTGGCTCATTTAGAGCTAAGCCGAGTGATGCGTGGGAATCGCAACAGGCTTTACCTCTCGAGGGATCTCGAGAAGCTTACAACCCCCACCAGGCAGTGTACCTGATCGTTGTAGTATAGTATAGTGACAAGTACCGGGGGATTGATCGTTCAGCTTAGGAATAGTGTCGCTAGGATTAGAAAGCCTAAATACTAGTTCTAAAGGTGAGGGATGATTATTTTTATATTTTTATATTTTTTAGAAAGCAAATAAAATCTCGGGTTTTGAAAGAGTGGGCGGAATTAGTTGCTATTCAACTAACCCAAAACTAAGATGCAATCAAAATAAAATACTAAAAATGAAAATAAACTAATTTTACTAAGGTTGTGAGCAGTAATTGGAGAAAATGTGTTTACTTAGATTTCACTACTCCCTAGATATCTTTTACATGTTAATTACTTGTTATAATTGCATGGATGACGGATTGTATTCCTTAATACCATTCATGGGGTGGCATACATAACTCCCCAATTCTATGAGCTCTTATCTCCTCCTACACCATGCCCAGCACAACTATAGGGATTGTAAACAGTGGCTCATGCATTAAATACAACCAATAAAGACCTAGTACGCCTCGGTTCATGTTTCTTAAGACGTTCAAGCATGTTACCATTTGGAGATCTGCCAGTTTTCTTAAGCCTAACATATAAATCATTCATCCAAAACAAGAATAAACAAGTAATCAACACATAATCAATATCTAGGTTTCATTAGATCTAGGCAAACACAAAAGAGATCTAGCCTAGCATAATGGAATTGAGACAAGAACAAGATATAGACAACCAACACATAGACATATTGATTGAATTAGAAGAACACTTATCTCAATTACAATGCAAGGTATCAAGGGTTTGGAACCCTTGAAAAACCTGTAAAAGTAGCACCAAAATCGTACTTAGGGTTTTTCCAAAACTTCTCCCTTTAAATGTGAAAAATTAGAAAACTATATATAGAGAAACAGGTCTGACGGCGTCAAGAGTAATCTTGTGACGCCGTCACCTCGCCGCCAAAACATTCCTCGGACTGCCTAGATCTACTTCTGACGCCGTCAAGACTAATATACTTCCAGGCCGTCATGACTCTTTTACTCTTGACGCCCTTCTCACGCGACGCCGTCAAAACTCTACTGGACCGTCATGGGAATTCATGAAATTTGCTCTTGACGCCGTCAAGGATTTGCTCTTGATGCCGTCACCCACTGTTCCCAGCTTGGAAAATTAAGACTTTGGCGTTTTCTTCACTTTTATGCTCCAAAAACGTCCGAATTGCTTCCTTTTCCAGATTTCTCTCCCAAAGTACCTAAAATCACAAAAGGAACGATTTAGGGCAATATTTGATCAAATAAATTCGAATTCGGGCTTAAATGACCCCCTAAAGACGGATCATTTTTTGCCTCATCACCGAGACCATAAAGGTCTCGGGTGGGACCCACACGAGTTGTGGTGAAGCTTTGACTCGGGCTTGACTTGGTAGGTCGACCCGTGAATTGGTATTTTGATATGTGTCGCATATATATTTGATGGTTTATGTTTTTGGCGAATATTAGTGTGATTACTAATATTATGTGGAAGTAAATGGCGAGTTATATGGACTCGTGGTATATATTGGAGTTGTGTTGACGAAAGTGGTAAATGTGGGGACCGATTGTGAGACGGTCACTTAGATTGACGGAGATAGGTTAGTCGGGTGCCGTAGTCGGACCCTATTGTTGTAGCACGTGTATTGGGATTGTTTTGGACGGAGTTGGATTACTTATTTATGACTTGATTATGTTATTTTTGGACTTGGACAATGAGCCGAGAGTGATGACTCGGACATGTGACCATTTTGTATGACTCGATAATTATTTATAATTAAACGCAAATAATAAAAACTCGTAATAATATTATTGGTAATATAAACGTTTATATAAATATATAGCCATGAATAACGTATATATAAATATATAAATGCGTATATTAATAATAACAAGATCACGAGTAATATTATAACAATAACGGGACTATAAATATTATGCTACAAGAGTAGTGTAATATTATTGGGAGCGTTATTATGATTAAATATTATAAATAACGAGGAATTCTTGACGTTGAATAAATATTAAATAAAATAATATCTTTTAAATAACGAGGAAAACTATCGAGTTATACGGGGTCGTGGTCACTTGAGTCCAAGTGGTTTATTATTTGTGACTTTTGTGTTGTCACGGATATATGACGATTAATATAAACATTTTCTATAACTAAGTAACTTATTTAATCGACGGGTTAAATCGAGTTATCTGGCAATATAAATGAGTATATCAATGGGCATCGTATCCCACGACGCCCATAGGTTGTGGTACATGTATTATGATAATAAATTACTATGTATCTCGTGGAATTTGGCCAATTGACGATATATATAGGGAATTTATTGGACTACGATATATACCATATAGTATTCTTTGTGCTATGTGATTTAGGTTAGGTATAATCTTGGAACGGTATATTACGTAAATAAATATGGGGGATTACCAAATCGACGGATTTGATAAACTTCGATGATTCATTTAAATA
The DNA here is from genome assembly GCA_030686995.1 of Artemisia argyi. NCBI lineage: Eukaryota > Viridiplantae > Streptophyta > Magnoliopsida > Asterales > Asteraceae > Artemisia > Artemisia argyi. The sequence continues at coordinate 181,806,050 of CM060705.1, forward strand.
ATATATTGGGCTAATATTAGACCTATAGATGGTTTATTATTCCTTTTTGTTGTGGCTTCTTGGTTTGAGTTGTGTCGACCCACCACCCATATGGATACCAAACGCCAAACTCCAAACTAATAGGAGAAATGGATTTTCGGAAAATAAAAAGGAATACGTTCGGGTTTGGGAATATTCGATTTTGAGGAAATGATTTCTGAACGAGTTGATATTGTTAGGTCGTGCCGAGTCCGTAGTTGCCGTCTTTCGAGTTACTATACGTCTTACTTCTACCGATTTCTTATTGCTGATTTCTGGACTTGAGGTGAGTCATAGCCCCACTTTTACTCTTGAACTATGTTTTCAATACTTGGGGCGAGAAACGTGCAAATTATTTTATGTGGACTATTATCGCTTTTATATTCTTTCTAAAACTTGCTATGCGTATGGACTAGGATGTATTGTCAACTTCAGTCACATATTTTCATGTGTACTATTCAAGGTTGGCTTATTTTGATATTGGTGAATTGTCAACTTTAGTCACATAGTTTCGTGTGTACTATTCAAGGTTGGCTTATTTAGATACTATAGTGTGCACCTATAGGTTATTAATACTTTGGAGGTTATCTGAGTATTTATGATATTGCGGGGGTTACCCGAATATCTATGTTGGAGCGGAGGGTATCCGCAAGTTTGTTACGGAGGGTATCCGTGTATTATGTTGGAGTAGAGGGTATCCGCAGGTTTTTTAGTGAATCCCTAGTCTAGCTAGCAAGCGTTTTGTGTATATGTCCACTATATTGATTATGAATTTAAACCTATGATCTCACCATCGAAAGCTGACTTTTAGCACGTTTTCTCAGGTAATTAAGTGACGATTTGGATGCTTGGATTGGAAGGCTCGGCTATGGCACCTGGTTTATAGATCTATTTTTCTAAAACTCTGATATTAAATTTTGGACCTACGTTTATTTCTTTTAGGCCTGACTCTGAATGAATGTTGGGATAAATGTAAATTTTAAAACCCCGTTTTGGTTGTGTTTTTCTTATGTTTACTTTATCTCGTTCTATTATGTCTTGTGTTGGATACCAATCCCCGTAGCACCCCGAAAGCTTGTTGAGTCTTCCGCTGTACCAAATTTTGGGGGTGTTACAGATTGGTATCAGAGCCAAGGTTATAGAGAACTAGGTAAATAAACACCTAAACTATAACCGATTTTTATAGAAAACGATCCTTGACCATTGCCCGCCAGCCCGCCAATCCGAAGCATCTTCGATTATTTTGAGGTATTATGAGATAATGATTGAAATGAGATTTTTGAGATGACTTGAGAATATGGGATATATTGATTTAGTGATAAGATGGCGTTTCGAGGAATTATATGGTTTAATTGTTTTATAAATGTTTTAGTAATGCGGTATTTGAAATTATTTATTAAGATTATATGATTGAATTTATATGAGGATTTTTGATACGATATTTTGAGTTCGCGATTTAGTTGTTTTGAAACACTTACACCTACCCTAGGCCGTTGTCACAGACTATGGCCTCCCGTACGTTCGACGTTGTTGAGGATATTCTTACTGCACCGGTACGCCCAACATAGATCACCATGGCTCCTGATGATCCTTACAGGATTGCCATGCATTCAGCTACTTCATCACCGACAGCTTCTACTTCTGTACCACCTGCTGCATCTACTTCTCAGGGACCCCCATCTTCTCTAGGGCTCCCTGGTACTACGAGACAGCTCACTCTTCATCAGGCTTTGGCTTGTGTAGCTCCACGTTTTGCCCACCGAGCTACGGCACGTATGTCGGTACGCCCTACTTCACCACCTTTACATGTGGATGCTCACACTCTCCTGTCAGATGCCCCACCTGCATCAATGCGTCGTTGTCCTAGATCACCTACTCCATCACCACATGGTTCACCTGTTAGGAGACGACGATTGATGACGTACTCTTCCGATGAGGAGGAGGAGGAGTACGAGGGTGAGGATGAGGCTGATGACCCACAGGAGGCTGAGCAGGGTGATGATGACCCTGAGGAAGAGGATGACCCTCAGGAGGAGGATATGCCTGATGATGATGGTTTGTTAGTGCCGCCAGCTCAGGCTGAGGAGCCTGATTCACCTATACATCCGATAGAGCCTGTTTCACCTGATCATCCATTTTTGTTTGAGTTGCCACCTGGTAGTCCCGTTGAGTCGGATGCACCTTCTGAGGTTTCTGCTGAGCATGCAGCATTAGGTGAGACTAGTATGATGTGGGCTCAGATTACTGATCTTGGTGAGAGAGTTACACGTATGTCTGAGCGGATTGATAGGGTGACCGTTGAGTTCATTGGAGAGTTGAGGATTGACATGGTTACGGCTGAGAGGAGAGTTACTGAGATGAGGAGAGGTTTGATGGAGATTCACGAGCATATTGAGGGTTTACAGCGAGATTTTATCACAGCTCGAGAGGCCGACCGCAAGTTATGGCAGAGGAATGCCGAGCTAGAGAAGGAGGTGGCTGACCTCAAGAGAGACAACGACACCCATGGTGTGGAGTTAGGATCACTATGGAGAGAGCTTGAGAGCTTGAGGCAGGAGTTGAGAGGCCTCCGCCAGCAGCGTGGCTAGATGTTTGAGTTATATTGTCTTGTTGCTTTCTACACCGAGGAGTGTTCAGTTAGAAAAGCTAGTTATCATATTTTGATGTATTTTCCGTTGATTATTCGTCTCGTTTGGAACGATTATTATCTTCTGTGTTTCTTGGTAGTTGGAACGATGTTGGATCTTTATTGTATGGTTGATGGTTATTATTATATGGTATTATGTGGTTTTTGGATGTTATGGAAATTGAGTCCTTATTCGCTTTATTGATGTCTTGTGGTGTATCGTTGATATTCTTTCCATGACTTGGCTTCGTTGATTTAATTCTTGTTGAGCATATGATAAGTTCTATCGGAGACTCATGAACCTTGTATGATGTTTCAATCAATGGCCCCACGACGAAACCCTGTTAGAGCTACCAGAACTGGTCTTGCAGTGACTACCCCTGGTCGCCGAGGATGCCGTCCTACTCGAAATGTTGAAACCCCTACTCCTGACAACCTGGACACTACTAACCGCAACAACAGGAATCAAAATGTTGATGTTCAGGGAGACAATGATCATGTTCCACTTAACGCACCTACTGTGGATCAAGCAATGATCAATCAACTTGTGGAGCAACGAGTTGCTGAACTACTAGCTGAGTCAAATCATTCCAACAATTCTGCTGGAACATTTCCACCTGTTCGTGCTAATGGATGTAACTACAAGGAGTTTAAAATTTGTGGACCTATTGAGTTTGGTGGAATTGAAGGAGTGGTCTACTTGGTCAGGTGGATAGAGAAGACTGAGTTAGTGTTTAATGTCAGTAGTTGTGCGGAGAATGCGAAGGTAAAGTTTGCTTCTTTTACTTTCAAGGATGAAGCTTTAACTTGGTGCAACAATTACTGTAATTCAGTTGGGAGTGATGTGGTTTATGCTATGACTTGGGAGCAATTTAAGTCTTTGCTGATTCAGACTTATTGCCCAAGAAATGAGGTTAAGAAGCTGGAGATTGAGTTTTGGAATCACAAAGAGAAGGGTACTGATATGGCGACTTACAATCGTCGTTACCAGGAGTTGGCCTTGCTTTGCCCAGATATGGTTAAAACTGAAACTCAAAAGATTGAGCGGTATACCGATGGGTTGCCTGTGGCTACAAGGAATGATGTGATTGCTGCTAGACCTGCAAATATCCATGAAGCAATCACAATTGCTCAACAACTAATGGATTCGTTGGAATTGGAAGGAGCTGATAAGGATAAGAATGGAAAGAGAAAGAGAGACCATCACTCTAAGGGTAATGATCACCGAAACAAGCGACAAGCTAAGGCTTATGCTATTGGGAATGGAGATAAAAGGAACCAAGACGGTGATGCACCCAAGTATGGTCGTTGCCACCAGAATCATTCTGGATGGTGTAGTGTAAGATGCCAGAACTGCTCAAAGAAGGGACACACATCTAAGGATTGTAGGGCTCGACCTCTTGCTATGGTTCAAGCTACTCCTGAAACTATGAGTAAGGCAAATGTTACTTGTTATGGATGTGGAAAGAAGGGACATTATAGGAATGAGTGTAGGGAATCGTGGAACCAAGGAAATCAAGGATCGAGTGGTAATGGGTACAATCATGGAAACCGTGGAGCTGGAGGAAACCGTGGACGACAAGATAATGGGGACCAACGTGTGGAAGCTGGAGCTTCTCATGGAAGAGTGTATGCACTTGGGAACGAGAGAGGAGAAGATCCGAATGTCGTTACTGGTACGTTCCTTCTCCATAATCGTTATGCTTCCATACTATTTGATACTGGTGCCGATAGAAGTTTTGTGTCCACTACGTTTGCACCCTTACTAGAGAAACCCCCGATGGCCTTAGGAATTGGGTATGATATAGAGTTAGCTAATGGGAACATAGAAAGGATTAAGACTATCATTCGCGGTTGCACGTTAAATTTCTTGAATCACCCTTTCAACATAGATCTTCTACCCGTCACGTTAGGAAGTTTCGATGTCATCATTGGTATGGATTGGTTGTCAAAGTATCGTGCTCATATACTTTGCGATGAGAAGATCGTGCGTGTGCCTTACGGAAAGGAGATTCTAAATATACAAGGAGATCGAAAAGGTTCGAGGAGCCCATCCCGATTAGCGGTCATTTCTTGCACTAAGTTACCGAAGCTAATGGAAAAAGGATGTTGCCTTTTCTTAGCTCAAATCTCTGAGAAAGGAGGGAAGGAGAAGAAGGAAAGGTGCATTGGAGATGTGCCTATAGTTTGTGATTTTCCTGACGTATTTCCCGATGATTTGCCGGGAATCCCGCCTACTAGACAAGTAGAGTTTCAGATTGAGTTGATACCTGGTGCTGCACCTGTGGCACGAGCACCTTATCGTCTTGTACCCACCGAACTGGAAGAGTTGTCGAAACAATTAGCGGAGTTAGCTGAAAAAGGATTTATAAGACCAAGTTCTTCACCTTGGGGAGCCCCGGTCTTATTTGTGAAGAAGAAGGATGGATCGTTTCGTATGTGTATTGATTATCAAGAGTTGAACAAGTTAACGGTGAAGAATAGATACCCGTTACCGAGGATCGACGATTTGTTCGATCAGCTTCAAGGATCGAGTGTGTATTCGAAGATCGATCTGAGATCGGGATATCATCAGCTTCGAGTTCGCGAGGAAGATATTCCGAAATCGGATTTCAGAACCCGTTACGGGCATTACGAGTTTCAGGTGATGCCGTTTGGGTTGACTAACGCACCGGCGGTATTCATGGATCTCATGAATCGGGTGTGTAAGCCTTACTTAGATAAGTTCGTGATTGTGTTCATCGATGACATTCTAATTTATTCGAAGAATGAAAAGGAGCATGAGGAGCATTTAAGGCTTATTTTAGAATTGCTCAGGAGGGAGAAACTGTATGCCAAGTTCTCCAAATGTGAATTTTGGATTCCGACGGTAAAATTTTTTGGGTCATGTGATTGATAGACAAGGAGTTCATGTAGATCCTGCTAAGATTGAAGCGATTAAAGATTGGGCTGTACCAACGACCCCAACAGAAGTTCGTCAATTTTTGGGATTAGCCGGTTATTACCGAAGATTCATTGAGGGATTTTCGAAGATAGCAAAACCGTTGACCAAATTAACCCAAAAGAGCATTAAATACGAATGGGGAGATAAGGAAGAGGAAGCATTTCAATTACTTAAGGAGATGTTGTGTAGTGCTCCTATCTTAGCGTTACCCGAAGGTAATGAGGACTTCATCGTCTATTGTGACGCTTCGCATAAAGGTTTGGGAGCTGTGTTAATGCAACGAGAGAAGGTAATAGCTTATGCTTCCCGACAGCTCAAGAAGCATGAGAAGAACTAAACCACTCATGATTTGGAGTTAGGTGCTGTGGTTTTTGCCTTAAGGATATGGAGACATTACTTGTACGGAACCAAGTGTGTTGTGTTTACTGATCACAAAAGTCTACAGCACATCTTGAATCAAAAAGAGCTCAACATGAGACAACGACGTTGGATCGAGTTGCTAAGCGATTATGATTGCGAAATTCGCTACCATCCTGGTAAAGCAAACGTTGTTGCTGATGCTCTTAGTCGAAAGGAGAGGATACCACCGTTACGAGTTAGGTCATTGGGAATGACTATCGTATCGCCGTTACCGTCTCAAATATTTGAAGCTCAAACAGAAGCGTTGAAAGCAGAAAACCGACCTACTGAGAGCATATTTGGAATGGCTGAAAATGAGAAAGGATTCGTTAAGCGTTCTGATGGAGTATTATGTTTTGGAGATCGGATTTGGGTACCATTATATGGAGGAATTCGAGAATTGATTATGCATGAGTCGCATAAGTCAAGGTACTCTATTCATCCTGGGTCTGACAAGATGTACCAGGATTTGAAAAAGTTATATTGGTGGCCAAACATGAAGGCAGATATAGCGTTGTATGTTAGTAAGTGCTTGACATGTTCTAAGGTTAAAGCCGAACATCAAAGACCGTCAGGATTATTGACACAACCAGAACTCCCAGTTTGGAAATGGGAGCGGATTATGATGGACTTCATTACCAAATTACCAAGGACAGCTAGCGGTTGTGACGCTATCTGGGTAATTGTGGATCAGTTGACTAAGTCTGCTCATTTCCTGGCGATTAGTGAAGATGATAGCGTGGATAAACTTGCGAAGTTGTATGTGAAGGAAATTATTTTTCGTCATGGAGTCCTGATATCGATTATTTCTGATCGCGATAGCCGCTTCACGTCAGCTTTGTGGCGATCACTCCAAACCGCTTTGGGGATGAGACTTGATATGAGTACTGCATATCATCCCCAAACCGATGGTCAAAGTGAGAGGACTCTTCAGACTTTGGAGGATATGCTTCGTGCAGAGTTCTCCTATAATAATAGCTACCACACAAGTCTTAAAGCTGCACCATTTGAAGCTTTATATGGTCGTAAATGCCGTTCGCCTATTGGTTGGGCTGAAGTTGGAGATAGTCAACTCACAGGCCCCGAACTTATATTGGAAACTACTGAGAAAGTGACTCAAATTCATGATCGATTACAAGCAGCTAGAGATAGGCAGAAAAGTTACGCCGATTTGAGACGTAAACCCCTAGAGTTCCAGGTTGGAGACAAAGTGATGCTGAAAGTCTCGCCTTGGAAAGGTGTGATACGTTTCGGGAAACGTGGGAAACTCAACCCCCGCTACATTGGACCATTTCTTATTTTGGAAAGAATTGGGCCCGTGGCTTATAGGTTGGAATTACCACAAGAATTAAGTAAAGTTCACGATGTGTTTCATGTTAGTAATTTGAAGAAGTGTCTTTCTGTTGAGACGCCAGTTATACCGATGAAAGATATTCGTGTTGATGAGAAACTGAACTTTGTGGAAGAGCCAATTGAGATATTGGACTGAGAGATTAAACGACTCAAGCGAAGTCGCATTCCACTCGTCAAGGTTCGTTGGAATTCTCGACATGGACCGGAATTTACGTGGGAACGTGAGGACGAGTTCCGAAAGAGATATCTGAAGCATTTCACTTCGTAGATGGATTGTTCCGAGAGAAACCTGGGACGGGTTTCTTCTGAGGCTGGGAGGATGTGACAACTGGCAAATTAGGGAGCCATTTTAAAAACCCGCATTACGTTAAAGTTCGTTTATAAATTTATATTTAAAATTTTATTCGTAACGAACTTGTAAAACCTATATTGTGGTTGATTATATTTAATATTTTTATGGAATCAATTTGGATTATCGATGTGATGAGAATTTATTTCGAGATTTTTATTAGCACTACGTTGACTCCGGCACTAGGATAACCTAACAGAAATTTTATGTCTCGAGTTTACGAATTCGACAATATATTTATTTATGGAACGTCTCGTAAAATATTAAATGATTTGAAACAAGTTTCGGGTTTTTGGTCCGTGTATTCTACACCTAACCATCCTACCCTAAATATTAATAATACAATCATTATTATTATTATTATTATTATTAAAATTAATACATTTTTCTTTTGAGTATTACTACAAAAATCGTCCTTGTGTTTTGCTTCCCACACCACACACAAATACAAACACAACTTTTAATATCTCTCTCTCTAAAACCTCATCCTCTTCATCACCATGAACCCTAGCCGCCACCACCCTTTCCGGCCATTACAGCCGCATCACCGCCCCCACAACAAAACCACCACCATCATCTTGACCCTTATCTTCTCCTCTTTCATTTGACATATAACTCTCACCCTAAAACCCATCTTAACATCACGAAATCTTTATAAATCCGGTTCGAGTATTATTGTTTTCACTAGATCTGTGAGTCTTGAGGTTCAAGAAGGTGAGTAGCGATGGTTTGGCATCTTGGGTGCCTCGAAGTAGTTATAAATCCGTGGAATCATGGATTAACTTAATGGGTTTTGATGAAATATGGATTAAAAATGATGGGAAATTAATGGGTTTTGATATATATATTCGTTTGGTATCCGGGTTGTGGTTTGTCCTAGTTGGGTCGAGGCGTATCCGAGAGTGATACTCTCGGTTTGTGCCATTTGCCGATTTATTTGATCCTTGATGATTCTTGGTGTTCGATTGAGGGTGTTTGGATTTTTATTTTGATGTTTGATCGATTCTTTTTTGGTCATTGATGACCTTTGTTGTTGCTTGGAATTTTGGCCGACAACCCAAGTGGGTCGTGTGGTTGGTTTGGCTCATTTAGAGCTAAGCCGAGACCATAAAGGTCTCGGGTGGGACCCACACGAGTTGTGGTGAAGCTTTGACTCGGGCTTGAATTGGTAGGTCGACCCGTGAATTTGTATTTTGATATGTGTCGCATATATATTTGATGGTTTATGTTTTTGGCGAATATTAGTGTGATTACTAATATTATGTGGAAGTTAATGGCGAGTTATATGGACTCGTGGTATATATTGGAGTTGCGTTGACGAAAGTGGTAAATGTGACCGATTGTTAGACGGTCACTTAGATTGACGGAGATAAGTTAGTCGGGTGCCGTAGTTGGACCCAATTGTTGTAGCACGAGTATTGGGATTGTTTTGGACGGAGTTGGATTACTTATTTATGACTTGATTATGTTATTTTTGGACTTGGACAATGAGTCGAGAGTGATGACTCGGACATGTGACCATTTCGTATGACTCGATAATTATTTATAATTAAACACAAATAACAAAAACTCGTAATAATATTATTGGTAATATAAACGTTTATATAAATATATAGATGTGAATAACGTATATATAAATATATAAATGCTGATACGTGGGAATCGCACCAGGCTTTACCTCTCAAGGGATCTTGAGAAGCTTACAACCCCCACCAGGCAGTGTACCTGATCGTTGTAGTATAATATAGTGACAAGTACCGGGGGATTGATCGTTCAGCTAGGAATAGTGTCGCTAGGATTAGAAAACCTAAATACTAGTTCTAAAGGTGAGGGATGATTATTTTTGTATTTTTATATTTTTTAGAAAGCAAGTAAAAATCTCGGGTTTGAAGGATTTGGGCGGAATTAGTTGCTAGTCAACTAACCCAATACTAAAGATGCAATCAAAATAAAATACTAAAAATGAAAATAAACTAAATTAACTAAGGTTGTGAGCAATAAGTGGAGAAAATGTGTTTACTTAGATTTCACTACTCCCTAGACATCTTTTACACGTTAATTACTTGTTATACTTGCGTGGACGACGGATTGTATTCCTTAATACCATTCATGGGGTGGCACACTTAACTCCCCTATCCTATGAGCTCTTATCTCCTCCTATGCCATGCCCAGCACAACCATAGGGATTATAAACAGTGGCTCATGCATTAAATACAACCAATAAAACCTAGTGCACATCAGTTCATGTTTCCTAAGACGTTCAAGCATGTTACCATTTGGAGATCTGCCAATTTTCTTAAGCCTAACATCGAATTCATTCATCCAATACAGCTATAAACAAGTAATCAACATATAATTAACATCTAGGTTTCATTAGATCCAAGCAAACACAAGATAGATCTGGCCTAGCATGATGGAATTAAGACAAGAACAAGAGATAGACAACCAACACATAGACATATTGATTGAATTAAAAGAATACTTATCTCAATTACACATGAAAGGTATAAAGGGCTTAGAACCCATGAAAAACCTGTAAAATTCGTACCAAGTTCGTACTTAGGGTTTCTCCAAAACTTCTCCCTTTTTAATGTGAAAATTAGAAAACTATATATAGGAAATGGGGTCTGACGGCGTCAAGACAAATCTTGTGACGCCGTCATCTCGCCGCCAAAATACTTCTCGGACTGCCTTGATCTACTTATGACGCCGTCATGTGTTATGCATTTCCAGGCCGTCTTAAATTTTACTCTTGACGCCCTACTTCGTGACGCCGTCAAATCTGTACTGGATCGTCATGGAATTTACTCTTGACGCCATCAGAAATTTCTTCTTGACACCGTCACCTACTGTTCCCAGCAAGGAAAATTAAGACTTTGGCGTTTTCTTCACTTTTATGCTCCAAAAACGTCCGAATTGCTTCCTTTTCCAGATTTCTCTCCCAAAGTACCTAAAATCACAAAAGGAACGATTTAGGGCAATATTTGATCAAATAAATTCAATTCCGGGCTTAAATGACCCCCTAAAAGTGGTTCATTTTTCGCCTCATCATATACCCTTACACTTAAGATTTGCTTGTCCTCAAGCAAATGCGCTTTTATTCTAGTCAAAATACAAGTTAGGGGTCATTTAACACTAATATAAAAGTAATTACAACAAATAATCGTTCCACTAAAGACCAGTAGACAAGCACAGAGGTCATACACAAGCACCTCACAAATAGTGTTTAGATACTCACATCTCTCGGGTGTAATAAAGTACAAATTACAATATGGAAACGGAAGATATCTCTCACAACCTGTCATAGCAAAATAGATTACCATAAGCTTGGGAAAGGATCAAACCTCCAGCACATGGTGTAAGCACCTAGGATAAACTATCAAAGAGGTCTTTTAAAGGGTTGTAACGTTATGTATAGGGATATGAAATACACGGTTTTGTTGGATAAAGGAAGTTTTACTGGTGGCGAGTTAACAATCTTGGTTAATTACATGTACAATGTGGCGTTGCTAAGCCAAGACTAGACTCGACTTAAGCTAATAAATGAAAAATAACAAAAACATAAAATGAACATAGAATAAAAAGGGATGGTAGTCCGTATGTTTTTTTCTCTTTTTCTTTTTCTATTTTTTTTTTCTTCATTTTGATTATTTCGATTTTTTTTTTTTTTTTTTTTTTTTTTTTTTGCATACACTCTTACCCTACCATCCGAAATAATACATCATAGGGAATGAACATTCCCCTTACACTTGAATCTTTACATACTTGACAATAAACTAATCTAATGACTCGAATTAAGAAAATCAAAACACTTGGAGTACTTTTAAGATTAACGCACAAATGGGGGTAATAAAATGATGTTCTTCCCCATTACTCCATAAAATAAGTATTTTACCCATGAGTCCCAATCGTCCCAAAACAATATGTACAAGGATATGACTCGACTTAGCAACCATGTAATCAATTAGATAGTTAACTTAGGGTTTAAACAAATAACAATAATGCACTAAAAATGAGCGCATACACGGAAGGCTAAGGCGATTTGGTTGTACATTTAAGTGGGGTGTAACAAATTCTTCCTTTAAGTAAAATGCTTAAAGTTAGAAACGAAAAGATAGGCTCGGAGGGGTGTACTAGGGGTTTCGTATACTAAAAATGAGTACAACGCTAAGGGTGTGGGAAAAATTAGTTGACTTAACTAGCCAAGTAATATGACTTAAATGGTCAAGTAATTATGATACGGGTTTAACACAAGGGTGATCCTAATGCCTCTTATCATGTAGTAAATCCTACCACACGAATGTAGTCTCACTAGCGGTCTCGGGATGCATCACTAACGCAAGTTCTAGAATCTAAATGCTACCGGTACACTCATAAGCACTAATAGTAAATGCTTTTCCTATCAAATCTAAAGGTGAACCTCACATATTTGGGTGGAAAATTTTTCTGAATATACGGTTATGTGCTAGTCATACAATCTCCTATCCATGAGACGCTTGCTATGGCTAAAGTTTCACTCCTAAATGTTGTAAAAAATTTTGAATTTGGCACTAAAATTACACTAACATGTATTTCTCTTAGTTTTATTACACATCTACCATTAAACAAAACAAACTCAAGCGAAAGTGCATATGCAAGGTATCATCTTTTTACCCTCCCCTTACACTTAAGATGAACATTGTCCCCAATGTTCAAGTAAAGAATGTAAAAGTTAAAAAGTAAAAAGAATGAAATCAAATACTCCCTTGATTCGCTCGGTATGGATAATAAGGTGGCCAGGTTAAATCTTCCTCCAAGAAAATGAACAATCAAAGCTTCCCTTCCAGAATATAAATCATCTTCTTGTCATACATAACCTGTAAATCTAAGAAAACAAACAAGAACAACCTCGCGTAAAATCGGCGGCATCCTATATAAGTTACTAAATCCTAGAAAACAAGATAAGATATAATGCTTGTGGAATGAAGTTTGCAGATTTCCTGGAGATTATAAAACATAATAATTCACAAAAACCATAAGACTCCGTTAGAAAAAGAAAACTGGTAAAATTTGCAGATTTTTACACGTGACGCCGTCAAGAATTTATTCGTGACGCAGTCAGAAGTGACCTGCAGAAATTCTTATGTTAAGTTTCCGGAAAATTTCTGGAAAAACTTGGTCCTACTTCCTGGAAAATCCTGCAAAACTTCATTATGACTCAATACAAGCATTTGACTCTAACAAATACGAATATACATGTTCACTTAATATTGTGGAGAATCATGATCGATTTGTTTCTTAAAAACATATTTGGGGTTTCCCCTTACACTTATCTTTTGCAAAAATACTTTTAGGTGGAGTTAAGGCTAGGCCAAAACAACAAAGTAAAGTATTTCCACTATTTAATTGCGAAACATGATCTACCAACAATAAAAACAAAGCATGCATACGGAAGCAAATAACAAACAAACAAAATAAAAGGCGTCACAAGATTTGTCTTGACGCCGTCAGACCCTATTTCCTATATATAGTTTTCTAATTTTCACATTAAAAAAGAGAGAAGTTTTAGAGAAACCCTAAGTACGAACTTGGTACGAATTTTACAGGTTTTTCAAGGGTTCTAAGCCCTTGATACCTTTCATGTGTAATTGAGATAAGTATTCTTTTAATTCAATCAATATGTCTATGTGTTGGTTGTCTATATCTTGTTCTTGTCTTAATTTCATCATGCTAGGCTAGATCTATCTTGTGTTTGCTTGTATCTAATGAAACCTAGATGTTAATTATGTGTTGATTACTAGTTTGTAGTTGTATTGGATGAATGAATTCGATGTTAGGCTTAAGAAAACTGGCAGATCTCCAAATGGTAACATGCTTGAACGTCTTAGGAAACATGAACTGATGTGGACTAGGTTTTATTGGTGGTATTTAATGCATGAGCCACTGTTTACAATCCCTATGGTTGTGATGGGCATGGTATAGGAGGAGATAAGAGCTCATAGGATTGGGGAGTTAAGTGCGCCACCCCATGAATGGTATTAAGGAATACAATCCGTCATCCACGCAACTATAACAAGTAATTAACGTGTAAAAGATGTCTAGGGAGTAGTGAAATCTAAGTAAACACACTTTCTCCACTTATTGCTCACAACCTTAGTATAATTTAGTTTATTTTCATTTTTAGTATTTTATTTTGATTGCATCTTTAGTATTGGGTTAATTGACTAGCAACTAATTCCGCCCAAATCCTTCAAACCCGAGATTTTTACTTGCTTTCTAAAAAAAATATAAAAATACAAAAAGAACCATCCCTCACCTTTAGAACTAGTATTTAGGTTTTCTAATCCTAGCGACACTATTCCTAGCTGAACAATCAATCCCCCGGTACTTGTCACTATACTATACTACAACGATCAGGTACACTGCCTGGTGGGGGTTGTAAGCTTCTCAAGATCCCTTGAGAGGTAAAGCCTGGTGCGATTCCCACGTATCAGGTTTTTTGGCGCCGCAGCCTGGGGAATAGTTATTGTCTAGGTTAGAATCTCTTTTTATTAGGTCTACTTGCTAGATTCCTTTCTAGTAAGATTTTATTTTTATTTTTATTTTTAGGTTTTCTTTAGTCTATCTTATTTCTTTGTATTTTTGTTCGTAACTCTTCACCACCCGACATCATTGACGATGGGAACATCCTTGAACCCGTCATCCCACCACAACAAAACCCACCACTAGAACCTCTTAGGCCCCGAACCTTAGGAGAGTATTCCCGACCTAGCCACCAAGGGTACCGAAACACCATTGAGCTCACCGGAGCCAATGTGACCCCCTTGCGATCCGACACCATCCGGTTGGTGCAAAGCGGATGTGCATTCCATGGACTTCGTTCTGAAGATCCAAACCAACATCTTAAGGACTTCCTCAAAATCGTAGATTCCATAAACCTAGGTGTTGAAACTAGAGAGACAACCCGATTACGCCTATTCCAATTCTCTCTACGGGATCAAGCTAGTCAATGGCTTGAGCGTTTACCCGCGGGATCCATCACCACATGGGATGATCTCACCACTCGTTTTCTTGCTCAATTTTTCCCACCGGGGAGAACTACTAAGCTTAGAAATGACATCTTGATGTTCCAACAAAGTCAAAATGAATCTCTTTATGAAGCATGGACTCGTTTCACGGACTTACTCCAAAAAGTCCCTCATCATGGCATAGATCTTTGGCTCCAAGTCCAAATTTTTTATGACCATATCGATATCTCCACGAGGCGAGCCATTGACCAATCGGCCGGTGGTAAGCTACGTGATCTAAGTGCGGAACAATCATGGGAACTCATAGAAGATCTTGCTCTCTATGACAACGAAAGTTGGAATGATCCCCGTGATTTGAATAAAACGGTCAAGGCAATATCTTTGCCTTCGAACAATTCTAGCACTCCCGACCGTAGGATCATGGAGCTTGAAGTTTTCGAGTCAAGTCTCTCATGAAATCTTACGAAGCTCAAAAATCCTCAAGCCAAGTAAGCAAAATCGCTTCTACATGCAAATTATGTAATGGCCCTCGCGAGACTCATAACTGCATGGAGCTTCCAAAACGTGCTTATAATGAATTCACATCGTCACACGTGGGTCAAGGTCCTCGAACTTCTGGTGAGGCCTATGAGGCATGGAAGGATAAACCTAATTTCAGAAGGTACCAAACGCGGAATGGTGTATTATTTTGGATGGCGCCGCAGCCTGAGGAATAGTTATTGTCTAGGTTAGAATCTCTTTTTTGATGCGTAGGGATTGCACCAGGCTTTACCTCTCGAGGGATCTTGAGAAGCTTACAACCCCCACCAGGCAGTGTACCTGATCGTTGTAGTATAGTATAGTGACATGTACCGGGGGATTGATCGTTCAGCTAGGAATAGTGTCGTTAGGATTGAAATTAATCTAACTAGGTCTAAAGGTGAAGGATGATTCTTTTTGTATATAGGAACGTCAATTCTGTACTGGGTCGTCATGGAAATTACTCTTGACGCCGTCAGAACTTCCTTCTTGACGCTGTCACCTACTGTTCCCAGCAAGGAAAATTAAGACTTTGGCGTTTTCTTCACTTTTATGCTCCAAAAACGTCCGAATTGCTTCCTTTTCCAGATTTCACTCCCAAAGTACCTAAAATCACAAAAGGAACGATTTAGGGCAATATTTGATCAAATAAATTCAATTCCGGGCTTAAATGACCCCCTAAAAGTGGTTCATTTTTCGCCTCATCATATACCCTTACACATGAGATTTGCTTGTCCTCAAGCAAATGCGCTTTTATTCTACTCAAAATACAAGTTAGGGGTCATTTAACACTAATATAAAAGTAATTACAACAAATAATCGTTCCACTAAAGACCAATAGACAAGCACGGAGGTCATACACAAGCACCTCACAAATAGTGTTTAGATACTCACATCTCTCGGGTGTAATAAAGTACAAATTACAATATGGAAACGGAAGATATCTCTCACTACCTGTCATAGCAAAATAGATTACCATAGGCTTGGGAAAGGATCAAACCTCCACCACATGGCGTAAGCACCTAGGATAAACTATCAAAGAGGTCTTTTAAAGGGTTGTAACATTAGGTGTAGGGATATGAAATACACGATTTTGTTGGATAAAGGAGTTTTACCGGTGGCGAGCTAACAATCTTGGTTAATTACATGTACAATATGGCATTGCTAAGCCAAGACTAGACTCGACTTAAGCTAATAAATGAAAAATAACAAAAACATAAAATGAACATAGAATAAAAAGGGATGGTAGTCCGTATGTTTTTTTTCTCTTTTCTTTTTCTATTTTTTTTCTTTTTTTTCTTGATTTTTTGATTTTTTTATTTTTTTTGATTTTTTATTTTTGATTTTGTATTTTTTTTATTTTTTTTTCATACACTCTTACCCTACCATCCAAAATAATACATCACAGGGAATGAACATTCCCCTTACACTTGAATCTTTACATACTTGACAATAAACTAATCTAATGACTCGAATTAAGAAAATCAAAACACTTGGAGTACTTTTAAGATTAACGCACAAATGGGGGTAATAAAATGATGTTCTTCCCCATTACTCCATAAAATAAGTATTTTACCCATGAGTCCCAATCGTCCCAAAACAATATGTACAAGGATATGACTCGACTTAGCAACCATGTAATCAATTAGATAGTTAACTTAGGGTTTAAACAAATAACAATAATGCACTAAAAATGAGCGCATACACGGAAGGCTAAGGCGATTTGGTTGTACATTTAAGTGGGGTGTAACAAATTCTTCCTTTAAGTAAAATGCTTAAAGTTAGAAACGAAAAGATAGGCTCGGAGGGGTGTACTAGGGGTTTCGTATACTAAAAATGAGTACAACGCTAAGGGTGTGGGAAAAATTAGTTGACTTAACTAGCCAAGTAATATGACTTAAATGGTCAAGTAATTATGATACGGGTTTAACACAAGGGTGATCCTAATGCCTCTTATCATGTAGTAAATCCTACCACACGAATGTAGTCTCACTAGCGGTCTCGGGATGCATCACTAACGCAAGTTCTAGAATCTAAATGCTACCGGTACACTCATAAGCACTAATAGTAAATGCTTTTCCTATCAAATCTAAAGGTGAACCTCACATATTTGGGTGGAAAATTTTTCTGAATATACGGTTATGTGCTAGTCATACAATCTCCTATCCATGAGACGCTTGCTATGGCTAAAGTTTCACTCCTAAATGTTGTAAAAAAATTTAACTTTTTGCGCTAAAATTACACTAACAAGTATTTCTCATAGTTTTATTACACATCTACCATTAAACAAAACAAACTCAAGCGAAAGTGCATATGTAAGGTATCATCTTTTTACCCTCCCCTTACACTTAAGATGAACATTGTCCCCAATGTTCAAGTAAAGAATGTAAAAGTTAAAAAGTAAAAAGCATGAAATCAAATACTCCCCTGATTCGCTCGGTATGGATAATAAGGTGGCCAGGTTAAATCTTCCTCCAAGAGAATGAACAATCAAAGCTTCCCTTCCATAATATAAATCATCTTCTTGTCATACGTAACCTGTAAATCTGAGAAAACAAACAAAAACAACCTCGCGTAAAATCGGCGGCATCCTATATAAGTTACTAAATCCTAGAAAACAAGATAAGATATAATGCTTGTGGAATAAAGTTTGCAGATTTCCTGGAGATTATAAAACTTAATAATTCACAAAAACCATAAGACTCCGTTAGAAAAACAAAACCGGTAAAATTTCCAGATTTTTACACGTGACGCCGTCAAGAGTTAACTCATGACGCCGTCAGAAGTGACCTGCAGAAATTCTTATGTTAAGTTTCCGGAAAATTTCTGGAAAAACTTGGTCCTACTTCCTGGAAAATCCTGCAAAACTTCATTATGACTCAATACAAGCATTTGACTCTAACAAATACGAATATACATGTTCATTTAATATTGTGGAGAATCATGATCGGTTTGTTTCTTAAAAACATATTTGGGGTTTCCCCTTACACTTATCTTTTGCAAAAATACTTTTAGGTGGAGTTAAGACTAAGCCAAAACAACAAAGTAAAGTATTTCCACTATTTAGTTTAGAAACATGATCTACCAACAATAAAAACAAAGCATGTATACGGAAGCAAATAACAAACAAACAAAATAAAATAAAATCACACAAAACATGGGTTGCCTCCCAAGAAGCGCTTTTCTTTATTTACGAGTCTTGTAGCTAGACTCAAGGTCATGGGTTACTACGTGACCTCGTCCCTTGAAATGATATACCCCATGTAGTTGCGATCATTACTGTTATGGTGGTAGTGCCTCAACCTATCGATACTCGCAATCACCATTCCACCAACTTCGCTTCTCAAGTTAGCTATCCCATCTTGGCTCACGCCTTCAATTGTGAAAGGCCCATACCAACAAGGACTCGGTTTATCTGGTGGTATCTTTGTTTCTAGGTGTCTCAAGAGTACCAAGTTCCCTTCCTCAAATGGTACATGATTTTCTGCGGTTTGAGTATGTTCGAATTCTATCTGAACCTTATTGCTTTTGCTTCTTTCATATTTAGCCTCTTTATAGCATTTAATTCTTGCCTCCCATGCAAGAATTTTATTCTGAACACGAATGGGTGTCGTGTCAATGTTGTTTTTGATCTTTCTCCAACTCAAATTCTCATGTCCACTTCGCGGAGTCATGGGGAAGCTAATCTTTCTTTTTCCAGATTTAAGCTCAATCTTCCTACCTTTATACTTAATGACAGCCCTAGCGGTGGCGAGGAATGGTGCCCCAAGGATGATTGGCATGCATCCATCTCCTTTATCATCGATGATCATAAAATCAACGGGGTACATGAATCCTGCAACATTAACTAATACATCTTCTGTGATTCCTAGGGGGTATACGTACGAGTGTCTAGCGAGGGATAACCTAACACGAGTAGGGGCTGGCATTTTTGACGTTAGTTGGATGTAAATAGTTAGGGGCATAAGATTTACTTCTGATCCTTGGTCGGCGAAAGCACTAAGATATTTCAAGTCCCCGATGCTGGTTGGTATCTCAAAGTTCCCACATGCTATCTGCTTAGTAGCCACTTTTTGCACCAATAGCCTCTCGAATACTGATCCCCCAGGTAACGTATCATACTCATCTTTTACCTTTTCCTCTTTCACAGAACCCTGTTTGGAAGGTTGGTTACGCCCATCACCCTTAATCCAATTTGTTATGGTGTTTTCGTTTATATCATGTTTCAGGTAGTGACTCAAAGGTTGGGATTTTGGTGGTTTCTCTAAGGTCTGTTTAGTAGGGGCTTCTACCTTCTCGTTATCTTTGTGGATAATTGTGATGGAATTAACAAATTGGGTAGTGGGAGTGGCGCTTTCTTTCCTTAGTAGCATTCTTTCGGGGGTTCTCTGGTTGGCATACTCCTCTAATAGACTCATCATCTCATTCATTTTCTCTTGCATTTCCTATTTTTGCTTATAAACTGCTTCCTCGAATCTAGCAAGCCGATCCGAGTGAGTTGCCATATATTCTCTCATCCTAGCTTCAAACTCCGAGCTAAGCTCTTCGGGAGGGGAACAAGGTGGGGCATAGTTCTGAAAAGTCTCGACATTTTCTCTAGAAGGTGACTCAGATAATGGTGCCGAAGTTGATTTTGAGACAGAATTGACAGTAGCCCGTCTAGGACTTAAAAGTCTCCTTTGCCTTTCCTCAAAATAGTCAACTTTTGCCTCGAGTTTGCATAGGAGTTCATCGGGGATTTCGGTGGTTCCTCCAGATGTTGAGACTGCATTGATGGCCGCTTTTATTGTATGATTAAACTCCCACATCTCATGATTATCAGAGGCGAGCTCCTCGATAATCGCCCAGGACTCCTCGGCGTTCTTATCACACAGTTTACCTCCCGCAGCCCTATCGATTGTGCGCTTAGCGTGATAGTCAACATGGTCGTAGAAAATCTGGACTAATAACCAAAGGTTTATACCATGATGAGGGACCTTATGGAGGAGATCCTTAAAACGGGCCCATGCTTCGTAGAAAGTTTCTCCTTGATGTTGTTCAAACATCAAAATGTCATTTCTAAGCATTGCAGTCTTCCCCGGTGGGAAGAATTGAGTAAGGAAGCGATTGGTGAGATTATCCCATGTGGTGATGGATCCCGCGGGTAAACGCTCAAGCCATTGACTAGCTTGATCTCGTAGAGAGAATTGGAATAGGCGTGATCGGGTTGTCTCTCTAGTTTCAACATCTAGGTCTATGGAATCTACGATTTTGAGGAAGTCCTTAAGATGTTGGTTTGGATCTTCGGAACGAAGTCCATGGAATGCACATCCGCTTTGCACCAACCGGATGGTGTCGGATCGCAAGGGGGTCACATTGGCTCCGGTGAGCTCAATGGTGTTTCGGTAGCCTTGATGGCTAGGTCGGGAATACTCTCCTAAGGTTCGGGGCCTAACAGGTTCTAGTGGTGGGTTTTGTTGTGGTGGGATGACGGGTTCAAGGATGTTCCCATCGTCCATGATGTCGGGTGGTGAAGAGTTACGAACAAAAACACAAAGAAATAAGATAGACTAAAGAAAACCTAAAAATAAAAATAAAATCTTACTAAAAAGGAATTTAGCAAGTAGACCTAATAAAAAGAGATTCTAACCTAGACAATAGCTATTCCCCAGGCTGCGGCGCCAAAAACTTGATACGTGGGAATAGCACCAGGCTTTACCTCTCAAGGGATTTTGAGAAGCTTACAACCCCCACCAGGCAGTGTACCTGATCGTTGTAGTATAGTATAGTGACAAGTACCGGGGGATTGATTGTTCATCTAGGAATAGTGTCGCTAGGATTAGAAAACCTAAATACTAGTTCTAAAGGTGAGGGATGATTCTTTTTGTATTTTTATATTTTTTAGAAAGCAAGTAAAAATCTCGGGTTTGAAGGATTTGGGCGGAATTAGTTGCTAGTCAACTAACCCAATACTAAAGATGCAATCAAAATAAAATACTAGAAATGAAAATAAACTAAATTAAACTAAAGTTGTGAGCAATAAGTGGAGAAAATGTGTTTACTTAGATTTCACTACTCCCTAGATATCTTTTACACGTTAATTACTTGTTATAGTTGCGTGGATGACGGATTGTATTCCTTAATACCATCCATGGGGTGGCGCACTTAACTCCCCAATCCTATGAGCTCTTATCTCCTCCTATACCATGCCCAGCACAACCATAGGGATTGTAAACAGTGGCTCATGCATTAAATACAACCAATAAAACCTAGTAGGTGACCCGGGTTCGATCCCCGGCAACGGCGCCAAAAACTTGATACGTGGGAATCGCACCAGGCTTTACCTCTGAAGGGATCTTGAGAAGCTTACAACCCCCACCAGGCAGTGTACATGATCGTTGTAGTATAGTATAGTGACAAGTATCGGGGGATTGATCGTTCAGCTAAGAATAGTGTCGCTAGGATTAGAAAACCTAAATACTAGTTCTAAAGGTGAGGGATGATTATTTTTGTATTTTTATATTTTTTAGAAAGCAAGTAAAAATCTCGGGTTTGAAGGATTTGGGCGGAATTAGTTGCTAGTCAACTAACTCAATACTAAAGATGCAATCAAAATTAAATACTAAAAATGAAAATAAACTAAATTAACTAAGGTTGTAAGCAATAAGTGGAGAAAATGTGTTTACTTAGATTTCACTACTCCCTAGACATCTTTTACACGTTAATTACTTGTTATACTTGCGTGGATGACGGATTGTATTCCTTAATACCATTCATGGGGTGGCGCACTTAACTCCCCAATCCTATGAGCTCTTATCTCCTCCTATGCCATGCGCAGCACAACCATAGGGATTATAAACAGTGGCTCATGCATTAAATACAACCAATAAAACCTAGTGCACATCAGTTCATGTTTCCTAAGACGTTCAAGCATGTTACCATTTGGAGATCTGCCAGTTTTCTTAAGCCTAACATCAAATTCATTCATCTAATACAGCTATAAACAAGTGATCAACACATAATTAACATCTAGCTTTCATTAGATCCAAGCAAACACAAGATAGATCTAGCCTAGCATGATGGAATTAAGACAAGAATAAGAGATAGACAACCAACACATAGACATATTGATTGAATTAAAAGAATACTTATCTCAATTACACATGAAAGGTATCAAGGGCTTAGAAACCTTGAAAAACCTGTAAAATTCGTACCAAGTTCATACTTAGGGTTTCTCCAAAACTTCTCCCTTTTTAATGTGAAAATTAGAAAACTATATATAGGAAATAGGGTCTGACGGCGTCAAGACAAATCTTGTGACGTCGTCATCTCGCCGCCAAAATACTTCTCGGACTGCCTTGATCTACTTTTGACGCCGTCATGTGTTATGCATTTCCAGGCCGTCATGAATTTTACTCTTGACACCCTACTTCGTGACGCCGTCAAATCTGTACTGGATCGTTATGGAATTTACTCTTGACGCCATCAGAAATTTCTTCTTGACACCGTCACCTACTGTTCCCAGCAAGAAAAATTAAGACTTTGGCGTTTTCTTCACTTTTATGCTCCAAAAACGTCCGAATTGCTTCCTTTTCCAGATTTCTCTCCCAAAGTACCTAAAATCACAAAAGGAACATTTTAGGGTAATATTTGATCAAATAAATTCAATTCCGGGCTTAAATGACCCGCTAAAAGTGGTTCATTTTTCGCCTCATCAAATGCGTATATTAATAATAACAAGATCACGAGTAATATTATAACAATAACGGGACTATAAATATTATGCTACAAGAGTAGTGTAATATTATTGGGAGCGTTATTATGATTAAATATTATAAATAACGAGGAATTCTTGACGTTGAATAAATATTAAATAAAATAATATCTTTTAAATAACGAGGAAAACTATCGAGTTATACGGGGTCGTGGTCACTTGAGTCCAAGTGGTTTATTATTTGTGACTTTTGTGTTGTCATGGATATATGACGATTAATATAAACATTTTCTATAACTAAGTAACTTATTTAATCGACGGGTTAAATCGAGTTATCTGGCTATATAAAATGAGTATATTAATGGGCATCGTATCCCACGACGCCCATAGGTTGTGGTACATGTATTAGGATAATAAATTACTATGTATCTCGTGGAATTTGGCCAATTTGACGATATATATAGGGAATTTATTCGACTACAATATATACCATATAGTATTCTTTGTGTTATGTGCTTTAGGTTGGGTATAATCTTGGAACGGTATATTACGTAAATAAATATGGTGGATTACCAAATCGACGGATTTGATAAACTTCGATGATTTATTTAAATAATATATTGGGCTAATATTAGACCTATAGATGGTTTATTATTCCTTTTTGTTGTGGCTTCTTGGTTTGAGTTGTTTCGACCCACCACCCGTATGGATACCAAACGCCAAACTCCAAACTAATACGAGAAATGAATTTTCGGAAAATAAAATAGAATACGTTCGGGTTTGGGAATATTCGATTTTGAGGAAATGATTTCTGAACGAGTTGATATTGTTAGGTCGTGCCGAGTCCGTAGTTGCCGTCTTTCGAGTTACTATACGTCTTACTTCTACCGATTTCTTATTGCTGATTTCTGGACTTGAGGTGAGTCATAGCCCCACTTTTACTCTTGAACTATGTTTTCAATACTTGGGGTGAGAAACGTGCAAATTATTTTATGTGGACTATTATTGCTTTTATATTCTTTCTAAAACTTGCTATGCGTATGGACTTGGATGTATTGTCAACTTTAGTCACATATTTTTGTGTGTACTATTCAAGGTTGGCTTATTTTGATATTGGTGAATTGTCAACTTTAGTCACATAGTTTCGTGTGTACTATTCAAGGTTGGCTTATTTAGATACTATAGTGTGCACCTATAGGTTATTAATACTTCGGAGGTTATCCGAGTATTTATGATATTGCGGGGGTTACCCGAATATCTATGTTGGAGCGGAGGGTATCCGCAGGTTTGTTACGGAGGGTATCCGTGTATTATGTTGGAGCGGAGGGTATCCGCAAGTTTTTTAGTGAATCCCTAGTCTAGCTAGCAAGCGTTTTGCGTATATGTCCACTATATTGATTATGAATTTAAACCTATGATCTCACCAGCGAACGCTGACTTTTAGCACGTTTTCTCAGGTAATTAAGTGACGATTTGGATGCTTGGATTGGAAGGCTCGGCTATGGCACCTGGTTTATGGATCTATTTTTCTAAAACTCTGATATTAAATTTTGGACCTACGTTTATTTCTTTTGGGCTTGACTCTGAATGAATGTTGGGATAAATGTAAACTTTAAAACCCCGTTTTGGTTGTGTTTTCTTATGTTTACTTTATCTCGTTCTATTATGTCTTGTGTTGGATACCAATTCCCGTAGCACCCCGAAAGCTTGTTGAGTCTTCCGCTGTACCAAATTTTGGGGGTGTTACACATCTCTTGCAAAGTCCGGTTTTTACGTTCTACTACACCATTAGATTGAGGAGTACGTGGAGCCGAAAAGTTATGAGTAATACCATTTTTATCACAAAAGTTTCCAAATTGAAATTCATTATCAAATTCACGACCGTGATCCGTTCTAATAGACACAATACTAGACCCTACTTGATTTTGAATTTTTTTACTTAGAATCTCAAATTTATCAAAAGCTTCATTTTTACTTTTCAAAAATTTTGTCCAAGTATATGTAATCATCTACTATGACCAAAGTATAGAAGTTACCTCCATAACTTTGTATAGCGGATGGACCGAACAAATCCATATGCAAAAGTTCTAGATACCTAGATGTAGAAACCAAGTTTTTAGCCTTATGGCTACTATGGACTTGTTTACCGATTTTGCAAGTGTCACAAAAGTGTTGGTCATATTTCAACTTAGGTAGGTTTCGAACTAGGTCTTTGGAGGAGAGGTTTTGTATAAGTCTCATGTTAGCGTGTCCTAAACGTCTATGCCATAAAGTTGAAGATTCATCTAATGAGGTAAGACAAAGTTTGTCTCTAGATGTTTGATCCATTTTCATGACATACACGTTGTTCTTAAGAACACCTTTGGCTATGGCTATACCATCTTTAAGTATTTTACTTACATTTTCACTAAAAAGAACGTTATACTTATTACGGCAAAGTTGACTAATGCTAAGGAGATTAAAACCTAAGTTATCAACATGAGCTACATCATCAATAAAAAGGGAGTCATGAGAGATTGTACCTTTTCCGATGATTTTGCTCTTAGCTTTACTACCAAACGTAACGTTACCTCCATCACATTTGTGATAAGTTGAGAAGAGGCTTTTGTTACCCGTTATGTGCCTTGAACAACCGCTATCTTGAATCCATTCATCCAGTTCCAAACATACTTTGAGGCACACCTATTTTCTGAAAAACACTCAAACATTTGGTCCCTAATTTCTCATGGGTCCATTTTGGTTAAACATACCACTAACTTGATCCAAGTACGAAAGTAGAACATAAGGGTTCTATGACATGTAATTTGGAGTTTGGTAATGTCCAGGAGTGTTTTGATTCCAAATATGTTGGTAGTTTGGTCGTGTGTTGTAGTTACTCTTTGGAAAGGGGCATTTGGGAATAGGAGTCTTAAGTCTTGGTTGAGTAGTTCTAGTTCTAAATTCGTTTTTACTAAGTCCTACTCCAGCTTTAAAATCAGGCTTTGTTTCATTTTTATATGTGACTTTAACAAATTTTGAACGATCCGACATGGAAGTTGTTACTGCTGCTGCAGACCCGGCGGAACCTTTGGGTTCAACGGGCGGAACCCTATTTTGGGTTCCGTCCGTTCCGCGGGCTGCTGTAGCAGTTTTGCTAGTTTCTTGTGCTTTCTTTTCTTGTTTTGTTTGACTCTTCAAAGTTTCTAATTTCATAAAACCTAGTCCTGTTTTATCAAATGGTGACTTTTGAAGTTTCATAATTTCATCCTCACAAGAAATGCTTTTATCGAACTTCTTAAACTTTGTGGTTTTTTTTATTAGATCATCTTGAGTAATTTTAAGTTTCTCAACTCCAAGTTTAAGCTCTTCACATGATTTGCACAATGTGTCAATACCTTTACTCTTTTCTAATCTCTTAGCTTTTTCTTTTAACTCATAAACCTTATTTTCTAAAAACTCCTTTTTTGTTTTCAAAAACTTATTTTTGTTTATGATTTTTAAGCTTAATTCGCAAAGTTTGTTATATTCTTTTTGTAAGGTATCATCATCAATGAAAGAATAAGATGAGTCGGAGAGTACCTCATTTGAGTCGTGAGCCATGAGAGCAATATCATCATTCTTTGGCTCATCGTCATCTCCTTCATAGTCACTCCAAGCACCACCCACAAAAGCTTGTTGAGACTTGTTTTTGGGTGGTTTTGGACATTCTCCTACGAGATGACTTGTGTCTCCACACCTATAGCATTTCCTTTCAACCTTTCCTTTCCTATCATCACGATCTTTACGAAAGGTTTTCTTGTCATCTTTAGGTTGCCATACAAACTTCCCTCGTCTACGAAAGAACTTCTTGAAGTCTCTAACGGCCATGGCATATTCTTCATCATCACTATCCGAAGTAGATTCTTCATCATCACTTGATTGGACTCTAGCTTTCAAGGCAATGGACTTAACCTTTTCTTTCTTGCCTTTAACTATTTCCGAATCTTTTTCCATTACCATTTCATGAACTTTGAGGTTTCCAATTAGCTCGTCAAGTGACATGCTTGAAAGATCCTTGGATTCTTCAATTGCTGTCACTTTTGCTCTGCACTTCGGATTGAGTGCTCTAAGGAATTTCCTGACAAAATTCTTGCTACAAAAGATTCATCAAGTGCTTTAAGTGAAGTAATAATAGTGTTAAACCTAGCAAATGCACTATCAATAATCTCATCTTCGGGAATAACAAATTGTTCATATTGTTGAACAAGAAGATCAATTTTGTTATCCTTAACTTGTGAGTTTCTTTGATGAGTGACTATTAACGATTGCCAAATATCTTTGGCGGTTTTACACATAAAGACTCTTTCATATTCTTTCTTAGGCAAAGCATTGTAAAACATCATTTTAGCTTCATTATTTTTAGTAATCAATTTCTTTTAATCATCATCTTTACTATTTGTAGCTATATTATCACCATCAATGATTATATACCATAAATCTATATCTTTAGATTTCACGTAAGTTTCAAAACGGTTTTTCCAATATATAAAACCATTTGCTTCAAAAAGAAGTGGTCTTTGCATAGATTGCCCTTCTTTGTAATTTTCAAAATCCATGGATCGTTTCAAGTTTTAAAACACAATATATTTTAAAATCTTGAGTAACGTAGCTCTTGATGCCAATTGTGGAAAACTAGAAGGGGGGTTGAATAGTTTTACCGGTTTTTCGTTTAATTATCTTTTGAAACTTTCCGTTTAATTAAAGATAGACAATATATAACATGCAAGTATAAAGAAAGAAACGATCAAACCATAACACGAGTATTTATCATGGTTCGGCTACAAGGACTCTATTTCCTTGCCCTACGTCCACGCCTCGAGTATCCAACTCGAGAGTTTCTTTCACTAGTCAACAAGCTCCTTTCACCGGAGGAGAAAACCTTACACGTCGCTTACAAGATTACCGACACTAAGCTAGATGTCGAGTTCTTTTTCAAGGGTACAACCACTCCTGTTAGTTCTTTTACTAGGGTACAACAACTCCCGTCACACTATGTATTTTAAGGCCTAAAATACTAACCGATCACAACTGAAAATACACAATCAAATGAAGTGTAAACTACACAAAGTCTACACAATGCTAAGCTAACAAGTCTTGCAACGTTGTGTTGAATACTTGTAACTTTATATGTACTTGTGAACTTCTTTGCCACAAAAGAAACTTCACACAAAATAAAATGTTAAAGGATTAGATGAATGATATGAATGTGTGTGTGTAAAGTGTAATGAGAAGTGATAAGAGATAAATTCAAACATATGGCTTGGTATTTATAGCAAGACCTTCTGCAGGTCTGACGGATACGGCGGAACCCTCAGATGGGTTCCGCTCGTGTACCCCTAGGGTTCCGCCAGGCTTGCAGTTGGTTTTGCCATAAATTTATCCAAACCAACCAAAGTCACATCAACTAAATTCTAGTCAAACACATTGAATCAGAGATGGAAAGCTTCCAAAAGTGTGTAAGAGGTTATGGTAAGTCAAACACACAAGCTTACCATAAATGTACGATGTGATGTTAATATTTTTCTATTTTAATAAATATAAAAAGTGTTATGTTTAATGTGAAATGTAAAATGTAGCAAATGTCTAATTATGCAAGTCTTTAAACTAAAATTATGTTTTACTTAAAAACTAAAGTTTACATTTTGTCGTTAACAAAACTTAGCAAAAATCGTAAAATATAAATAACGTTTTTAGACGATATTTGTATTAACAATCTCTGAAAAAAACACTACAAAGAAGATTTCGATACTACATACACGCTACGTCAATATAACAATACCCCCATTTTACCCATTATGTCACAAATAACACGTCAACAAAGTAGTTTTTAACTCATGCGAGATACATGAACACAAAAGTCGTCTTTTTTTCTTTTTTTTTTTTCTTTCTTTTTTCTTTTTTTATTTTTTTATTTATTATTTTTTTTATGTCAGAGCAAAAATTTTAACTACATATTTTGCATTATTATATATACACCAAAAAATTATATAGAGTGTTGCTTCATCGGTAAGCTACTACATTTGGTAATGCATAACTATGATGAGCAACCGGACAAAGATTACTAGTGAACTATGTAAGATTATGCTTGCATCACTTGCATGAAGAATGTATTTTTGATGGTCAAATAATAGCGTTGGTACGCTACACATAATGTAGAATCAATGTCACCGATAAAGGTAAAATAACGCTCTTTTGTAGAGGTGAATATTAGTACATCCGATTTGAACAGATAAATTAAAAGAGTTTGCTAAAATAATAAAATACGGTATAATAAAAATACCACGTTGAATAAAGAATATAAATAAAAAAGTACATAATTTTGGCTCGAAGCATTTGTAAATTATAATAACATATAAAAAAGTTGATTTTTAGAGATAAGCGAAAGTTCAATAGTTTATCGAAAAACAAAACCAGTGCATTGTACAAGTCAAAATGCGTCGTATATATATAAGGGTGAGATAAGCAGCTTTTATATCATTTATGCACTTTGGGAGTTGCTTACTGGAACTGCTTTAGTGTGTAATGTCGTGTTTAAATTGTTAATTTCCTTTACTGTGTTATGCCTAAAAGTATATGGTTAAAATAGCAATAGTGACTATGAAAATGCACGTTATGAGCTGTTTGGGATTGCTTAGACGGATACAACAAAAGCAGTTTCAAAAAGGGTTTGTGATTGCCAATCAAAACTACCCAAATGCTTATTTGATTATTTGGGACTAATGTAAAGCGTCTAAAGCTGCTTATTACAAACCATCAATATTTTAAACATGTTTTTAGTTGGATGATTATTCGAAAAAATAATGTGGTTCTTATTATTTTACCAAAGTCTTAAATCCTTCAAATAATCAAAGTTGTCAAACATTCAAAAGCTGTTTTTTATTACATTGCGTTTTATGTATATGTATGCAGGTAATATCACATGCATGGCTTGGGCACCTGTACTTATTCATGTCGGTTAGCATTCGTCCACCTTTACTTGATATCACAAAAGACTATTTGACGATCTAAACATGTTTTGTATATTCTTACAGGAGACAAACGGGTCTTTGTTTTTAGCTACAGTGAGTGTTGATAAGATAGTTAAGTTGTAGGTAGCTCCATCTCATAGGTAGACCACCAAAGTATTTAGAAAGAAGCATGGTCTAGAGGCGAGGTCAAAAGCACCTTACCAGCATTTCTAAAAGATAATATTTTGACATACTATGAAACCAAGGGGTCATTGATTCTGGGCATGTTTGGTTAGGAGAAATGAACCAAAAGAAATGGAAATGTAAAGATTTCTCTTGTTTGATTGTGTAGAAAAAAAAAAAAAATAAATAAAAAAAAAAAAAAAAAAAAAAAAAAAAAAAAAAAAAAGCGGAGAATTCGTTTGCCTTAAGATATCCATTTAGGTACAACTCAAACTCTTCTATTCACTACAAGAAAAGGGCCTTTTAGGGACACCATTTTTAATGACACACAAAAAAAGTGTAAGTAAAAATACATGTTTACTTACACTTAAAAAAAAAAAGTGTAACCAAAAGTTTAACTTTTACCCACACTTTACATAAAATGTAAGCAAAAATTTAGTTATGCCTACACTTTTAGAAAAGTGTAAGCAAAAGTCCAATTTATACACACACTTTTTAAAAAGTGTAAGTAATAGTCTTACTTTTACCCACACTTTTTAAAAAATGTGAGCAAAAGTCTAATTTGATGTTTATGTGTTTGATTGATGACGTTTTTAATCAGAGTGATTAGATGAGGTTAATTTGTGGGTACTGGTGAGCTGATTGAGTATGTTTGAGTTTACGTGTACTAAACGAAACAAAGACACAAGACCTACCATTGCGTTACAACCTGACTCACTTGAAATATTGAGAAACTAAATGACTAACTCACATTAACTTAATATATAAACCAATGTCTCATAAATAGAACCATTGATATTGATCCACTGATGAAACTATGAAAGCAATATTCCAATCTCATTGACTGCCAAAATGTATGTCACGTGATAGCTAGTTTAACCCGGAGTTGGGATTGAACCCATGACCGGCTTTATGTTTAAGCTCGAGCTCTTTTTAGTGAGCCCTTAAGTGTCTATGGGTATGTATCAGAATCTATTTTTAATTACGTGTTATTTTTATTTTTGTATCTATCACCAGTTGGCTAAGGGCCTTCCAGAATGTGGAATATATGCACTTGCCTGTATTTTGCCCCAGTACATGTACATATCTGTGCAACACCAATGTTCCCAAGTCACCTCATAATCTCATATCATTCACAGCGGAAATACGTTGGAGCTGCATAATCGGTTTCAGTTAGAAACATCATACTTTTTTGTTACCAGATAATTACATCACCATCTCACTACCGTGTGTGTGGGTGTGTAGACCTGTAGTAGTAGGCAACAATCTTGTCAGATTTCATTTTTTGATCTTAGTTTTGTCATCTATCTATGCCGATATCATGTTTAGTGTTCTCAAAATTGTAGTCTGATGAATCTCACTAAAAGTTGTAATCTTTTGCATTTTGTCATTAGTATCTTTTTTTGCATTTTGTCGATATTCATAAGTTAATCATTAGAGGAAGTAGTTACTGTAACTATTTTTCTATTTGAATTACTAACCGGTGAAGTTTGTCTGTGGCAAATCTTTATGCAGAATTGGAGAACAAGTTATTGACTCGATTTGATAACACATCACAGAGTAGAGAATTGTCTAATATGGCAGAGTGTGCAAAAATCCTTTCACAGGTACTCGTCTGCACTTTATTTGTGGAAATTGCATGAACTTTTACTTGATTAGAATGTTCCATTCAAAATTCATAGGATTCATCATAAAGTTCACCAATTGAATTATTAAGGGAATTTAGGTTATAATATCAACAGATTGCCTTTTGGCTAACCATATGATGTGTGCAGTTTAACAGAGGTACGAGTGCCATGCAACATTATGTGGGTTTATGACTGATGTTTGATGTAGAGGTCATGAATGAAGACTCTAAGTCGGTTCTTGGAGAACGGAATTCCACACCTAATCCCGTCGATGTCAATGTTGCGCTATCTGAATGGTACAAACAGATTACAGGTAAGATAGTTCTAACTGTTTTGCTTGTTTGAGTTTGCTGTATAAACTTTATACAACCTGCTAATCTTGCAGCCAATGCCAAAGCAGTGTTTGCTTGCCGCCTTGACCAAGGTTTTTGCTTGGTCGAAAAGTTGGCGCTGCTGCAGCTTCCGCTGTAATTCTTTTCGATCCATGCCTTGAGCTTATTATTATTTTTTATTTATTGTTTTTATATTTTTGTATACATATATATTTTCGGAAAACATCCATGCCTTAATATCATGTAATAAGATACAGCTCCAGTATATCTTCCGAACCATTCACCATGTAGGCAGAAGCTGCAGCCACTGCAGGTGAAATCCATTTTAGATCTTTTATGGTTGCTTTACAAGCGTGTGGAAGCAGTGTAGCTATAATTCAACAAGTATGCCGAGTTGCATCGAGTTGTACTTTCTTTTTTAATTAATATGAGAATTCTGCATGTCAAGGGCTCCACGAGTGGATTGGTTGATTTATATTTTCTTTTCTTTCAGGTACTGGACTAGCCGGAATAAGGCAAAGGGATCTGTTACAGTGGTATGTGGATCTGATACATGTGAACAGAATAGTTATGCATCGAGTTGTTCATCAGGTTTAGGATTAGGAAATGTCATCAGGTTTGGTAATGGGTCAAAATGGGTAAAATTGAGTTATTTATGTTATTAGTACCCATAATTGGTCTGATTGTTTATCTGTAGTCTCGTCTAAGATGTTGTAGGATATACAATAATACACGATGTACTCGAATTTGCTCGGTCTATATCGATATATGGTTGAAATACTAAAAATGTTTCAATCTTAGTTTTGTTGTCAATTATCAGCTTTTCATGTAATTTATATAGTAAATGTATGTATATATAGCCTATAGTGACACATGTATGTGTTAGAAATAGCTTCCGCTTATCCTGACACTAATAAGTGTCAGAAAACTGTGTCACTATATACTTTTACCGCCTGGACTTTTAATGACACTTTTTATAAGTGAAGGTGAATAATAATATTAATTAGTGACACTTATTTTGACTTTTTCTGACACTTTTTGTGTGTCACTAAATGACATTTTTCTTGTAGTGATTCCTCCACTTTTTGAGTGGAAAACCCAATTCCTTATATTGGAGGCCATAAAACAAATACTGAGTCTCAAGTGACACAAAAATCAACAAACACCTTCACACATAGCTGCTTCATTCTCTAGTGATTTGCCTTCTTTAACCAGTGCACCCTCCATTAACCTTCGTGATGGTCTACCCAAACCGAATACCTTCTTTCATTTGTTGCTCGTCGATGTGCTCCGTTCCATTGTTGTAACTTGGTAATTTTGCATTTATATTCAAAATTGACATTTTATGTACCAATTAGTTGTATACTTTGAATGGGTATAAGGTTGAAAGTGAAATTAATTGTTGAATATATGCATGAACACGGGTTTTCTTATTTTTAAATATGGGCTTTGGAATTGTTTGACTTCACTGATTTACATGTTAAACATCATGTTTTTGTTTATAACCATATTATGTTTGGTCAAATTCATTGATTTATGGTGAGTTGATTTACATGTTAAACATCATGTTTTTATTTTTATTTTTATTTTTCTTGTTGTTACCGAACACGATATCTCATGTAGTTTCTCTACAGGTTTCTATTCTTTGGAATTTTTTATTCTCTACATTATTTCATTTATCCATATTTCTCTCTACCAAACATACCGGTTTTGCAGAGATTTTAGGAAAAGAACGTGGCTCTAATACCATGTAAAGTGTAATGTGATTTAAATTAAATGATTTGTTACAATATAAATACAACACTAAACAACGCAAGGGCTTGACCCAATATACATAATATATTATGATCTACTAACAAAAAGTTGTTGAACTACTTCTTGGCAGTAACAACTTACCGGTAGCTAATAGACATTAAAGGTGGCGTTAATCCGGCACAATCATTGAGCCTTAAAATTATTTTTCCTTATCAGTCATTAAAACATGCTGGGTTACTACCTTGAGTTGTTTAGTGATCTAAAAGGTGCTCACATACATTGTCACTAATAATGACAACTTTTAATTTGGATTAAGACTGACCACCTAAATTTCGTAACTAAACAGCATTTGCTAACCAGTTTAATGTTATTAGTATTTATGTGGTTAATAATGAGATGCACAACTCATAATGGGAGTACTGCATGTTGCACAAACTTAGAATGTCCAGTAAATTTCATGATAAAGTATGAACTATATAACCAAAGTAAAATACAACATTGACATCGTGAATGATTACATATATATGATCTGTTAGAATCTTATTACTTTGACACAAACGTTGAAAACAAATGCACAACATCCGCAGACAAACTTGAACTACTAGTACTTGCCAACAATGAATTTTGCTAGTACTTGATGTTCGAATCGGAATTGATCACCCAACCCAAAATGAGTCATCAACAACCAAACAATGGTAATGAGCTCACCACCATTGCTCACTTGTGCTGCGTGAGTCTTTGCTTGTGAATTAATTGCCCCATAGCACAACAACTCCACCCACACCTTGCTTAAAATCAAATATTTATCGAAACCTTCATCTTCTTCAATCTTCATCAACTCTTTGGCCAAAATGCAACCATCAAATAGCAACGATTTGCTTTGGTTACCTTTTACTGTCATTGGTGCCAAATCAGTCGAGACATCAAGAATATACATACAAGCTGCATCTATCTGCCTCCAATCCAATTCTTTATTACTGTCATTTGCTATCAACCATTTTCTTGGTTCTCCACCGTTTACAGCCTCAAAAAACCTTGTGGCCTCAGCACAAGTATCTCTGAATCGTATTTGTCCAATACCTGCTGCGATTGCAGAAATCATGTTTGGTTGCATGACAAGAAGGTATAACATGTAATCGGATAAATTTTTTGCAATCTTAGACCATTCATAATCGACTTTGGGTTTCTTAACCTGATCATAGTTGTAGCATAGCTCTGTGGCGATATGCCACAGAATGAGACTTTGATCATAGTCAACATCGACAACATACCTAAGTAAGCCACTCCATTGGCCTTCGGCACGAAGTACCCAATCACCTCGTGCTGAACTTATCGCCTTTGAAGCTTCCATGTCATCTGCGAATTCTGATTTTGATTTTAGCTCGTTAAAAATGAACTCTTTGAGTTTGTCAGTGCACTCTACGGAATTCACATAAGCTATGCTATCAATATAGCCAGTTAGACTCAGGGTCTCACAAACGTATTTCCATGTCTCTCGAAGTGGGTACAAGCAGTAATAGATCAGATTTTTTTTTATTCTTTTTTTTGAAAGGCAGTAATAGATCAGATTGTAACCTGAAATGGATTCAGACCACCTATTGAGATTGTATGTTGAAATGATTCCAGACCACCTTTTGTGGCCTTTTTTTTGTGGAGTATCTTTTGTGTCTCCTAACGTGCCCGTCCAGATCAGTCTGACCCATGCAGTGATGATTTTTGTCTTCAGAGACACGCTTGGATCCTCATCAGGTGAGCAAAGTAATGTGATGGTCCAGTTGGAAAACAAGAGCATGATTAGAGCGTACATATCCAAAACCAATGCACCAAAGAGCAAACCATATGTAATCGTAACATCAGTGTCGCTAAAAATTTTTTTGTCTGTGAATATGAAGAATATGATTGTGGAACAAACCGTCGCTAGATAGAAGAACCTGCTGATGGCTCCAAATAAACCAAACACCACGGGAAGCTTAGTAAAGAGAACTTCATAGAGGAAATTTAACTCAACCTCAACTACTTTGAAAGCATCTTTCGCGGTTCGGTTTAGGAAAAAATCCTGACTCTTTTTTCGTTCCTTGCGATTGAAAATCTGATCAACAACAAGCCCTTTGAATTTGTTAAAGAAATGATAACCATAATGCACCACTTCGAACTCTGTCAATTTCCCTTTTTTAGCCTTGTTGGCTGATCGATCTGGCTCCGGAATCATCAATAATCTAGTGGGCAGATTTGAGTACACTAGAGCAATATATTTATCCATAATTCTTACATAGTCTGGTCCTGGATCAGCTTCTCTAAGCGTTGAATCTCTGAATCTATCGGCACTGGCAAGATAAAGCGAACGTGTTTTCTCACTATATTTCATGATACCTGTCACAAACATCAACATTGTGGGAATCCAAAGGCGATTATGTGGCAACGACTGAACAAATACATAAACCGAAACTACACATTGGAAAACAAGACCAAGAAGATGTCGGATCCACAACTCATTGTCTTCCAATGCAAAAGCTGTAATGGTGTCGGGACCACCAAGGTGCACCAAAAGAAACGGTGTCCAAAAGGCGAGAAGGTTCTCATTTTCCACAGGAATCCTATCGCCTTTTTTGACAGAGACGTCATTGGTGTTACCCATGCTGGTTGAGATGAGCCCAACAGCAAAGATAGCTGTCTGGTCTG
Source organism: Artemisia argyi (assembly GCA_030686995.1). NCBI lineage: Eukaryota > Viridiplantae > Streptophyta > Magnoliopsida > Asterales > Asteraceae > Artemisia > Artemisia argyi. Next base: position 181,842,500 of record CM060705.1, read on the forward strand.
CTAGCAAGTATGCTGACCACAATAGCGCGCTTATACATAAATTGTTTGTTCGTTTTCTCAATGGAGCAGCGAAAATGAGAAACGACTGTACCAAAAGACTCAAGACAATGAAGCATCGGAGATCCCATGTATCCCATAACTGTTTCCATTTTTGAGGGATCGGAATTTCTGCCATCTTTCTCCCCATTTTGTGTTTGGTGTAGGTTCAAAATTATCTGTAAAAGATTTAAAATTGCTATTCTAATCAGTTGTTGACCATCATGCATTCAAACCAGATACTGCAAATAATCTAGATTGTTGCATTTATAAAACCTACGTTCCATGTATTGCCAGGTGCATTGTTGTATCCAGCTTTTACAATTGTAAGTTATTCTATAGTATACAAGTATATGGATCACTCTTTCCATACATGGCTCTACGACTGTTTACTGGCGAGGTTTGATTTTTTTGTCATCCATATTTGAGAATCAAACTGAATTTGAAATCAAACATGTAAAACCGGCTCAAATTCGTAGATTCATATTTAGTTATTTCAAATAATCAAGTTCAATCGGTTTTGAATTTTAGTTTTCTCGAGTTAAATTTGAATATTAAAAAGTTAAGAACTTCTATTTAGAACTGTCTCTAGTTGACATACATGTCTTTCTTTTATGTTCAACTATCACAAACACACTAAGTTTTACTATGGCGAGGAGTTAAGGACTGCCGGTTAGACTTATGTTTCTAATTTTGTATCGATAATGATTTGCTTGCAACAAACACTTGCTAAGTTGTGAAAATATTTGATCATTTTCAATTTCACATAAAGAACTTTTAATACAAGATGATATGCCGATCAAGACCCCGAAAACAAAAGTTGGGTCCTCTTTAATGCACAAGTACTGTAAACGGTAAGCTTTTGACGAGCTCACTTCTAACCAATTTACAGCTAAAATTGTATGGAAAAAAATCCGAACTAACCGACGGTTGAAAATTTGAAATGAGCGATTATAAACGCCAAATGACATTGGTTCTACAACAAATGATATAATATCACATTGGTACTAAAATGAAAAACGATATAATACTAAGGGCGCGTTTAGATGGTGAAAAAATTTATTAGTTTTTTTTATCTTTAGTTGCTATGGGAAAAGGAAGGGGGTTTAAACTTTACAAAAAATAAAAAGTGGCATTCAAATGATATTGTGCTTTCTATTTCAAACAATGAAAGTGGGGGTTTTAGGTTACAAGTCAAACAAATAAAACTAACAAAAATGTGTTACATAGTTTCCCTTGTTAAATTAATTAGGAGGTGCCAATTTTTCTAGTTTGCAAAATATTGAAATTTGATTTGAACGTAATTTGTTTTACTTGTCAAGTACAAAATATTTTGTGAAAATGAGGGGAGTTTTCACTAAAAGCACCCCTAATCTATAAACACACATACTTTCTTTATTCAACCATGATGAATAACTTATTTCTACACATTTTTGGGCAAATCCAGAGCTCAAAAGTGGATAGAACTATAAACATGTATGGAGAAGCGTGTCATGACAGATAAAAACGAAACAAATTGGATATTTGTTTTTGAAAACTACAAATCGGTTTACTTTATTTCAATTTTTCGGTTTTTGATATTGAATCAGTTCGGTTTCGGGCTCCTTTTACTTAGCAACAAGCAAGTTTTCATCTTATATAAATTTTACGATTCCAAGCTTTCAAGCAACAATAGTTATACAAAGATCAATAGTAGCATAATTTCCTACAATCTAAAGCTACAAAACAAGTAACAAACAACCAAACAAGAATATATTATATAAAATGTTTGTCATGGCAGTTTCCTCTAGAAAGATATTCAACGCCATTTTATAAAACAATGATACATATTAGAAAACTATACGAGTAACCATGCATAGCAATGAGATTTTATAGCGACAAATTGTTTATTAATAAAAAAAAAAGTTTATAGGTTATAAACGAAAAATAATAAATTTTGAAGATTTGGGGATTAAACATAATGTTTTGAAACCCGGTTCGACCCAGGTGGTTCAACCGATCGAACCGTTTCGGTCGAAAAACGGGGCGATTTTAACTGGGTCGACTTGCCGGGTTGGGTCAAAAACGGGTCAAATTAAACCGGATCAACCTGCCGGGTTTGAAGCGTCATAGGTCAAGCCGGTTTTCGATTTGTATTAATAGTTTCCTTTTTAAATATATGTTTTCAACATTTCATTTTTTAGTTTCAACTTTTCATTTTCAGTTTTTCCTTCGAGTACCCTGTGACGATTAACTGGAGAAATAGATCTCGATGAGGCCTGATTCACCAGTTTGTATCAGTTTCAACGGGTCCTCACTGGTTCGTTTTCGGATGGCCTTTATTGGTTAGCCGAACCGGTGGCAACACCGATTTCCGGTTGAACCCGTTGTTCCCGTCCAGTTTTCAAAACTATATGTACCATCAACTTGTTAGGTTGTATGAAGCTTTGTGTGTTTATTAATTTGTATAATGTGTATAATAATGAGTCCTCTCTGGTTTGTTTTCGGATGGCTTTTATTGGTTAGCCGAACCGGTGGTGACACCGGTTCCCGGTTGAATCCGTTGGTCCCATCCGGTTTTCAAAACTGTATGTACCATCAACTTGTTAGGTTGTATGAGGCTTTGTGTGTTTTATTAATTTGTATAATATGTATAATAACATGTACTTTTCATTTTAGAGTGTGTTTGTGTGTATTTTTTTGTTGCAGCGGAGAAGCGTTATTTTTGGTGAAGTATTTATATGGGTGAGTTATCCACACCCTCCCATAGAGAGGGTATCCAATCATTGGATGCATCACCGGCTTGTACGGTGTACATTACGGGTTGTACGATTTGACCAAACCCTCCCTGATGTGATAATATAAGGAGTCTTTGTATAACATAGCCCATTTAAATTCCTGATGGTGGACTTCAAGAATAGTCAGTTTTCAAGAACTTGAAGTTAGAAAGAGGATATACAATAAATAAGGAAGGTTTATATTCATTTTGGATAGGTATGGAGATTAAAGTGACAAGTATCGAGAAATGTACTTCGAGCAGTGGATATTTGTTACATAGATATTTTCAACCATAGTAGTTTATATGATCAGTTACTAATTAGTATTCCATTCACAAAACATTTCAAACTGTTTACATTCATTGTTCTTTGTTACTTTATTCTAACACTTAATTTCCTTATGCATAAATTCTTTAAAAACCCGTGATTCCACGGGTTTATAAGCTATATGTGATTCCACGGGTCAATAAACAAGAGCCAAGGAAAATCGCTTTCAAAAGTCGGTTTGTATTTGCCACGTCCTGTTTTCACTCATGCACAGCTATATGTGGCTCTTTCACGTGTCAAAAGCAAAGAAATGTTTGAATGTTATTGTTTCAAATGTGAATGGTAACCTATAAAAAACTGCTAAAAAAAGGTTTGAATGTTTGCGGATGGTAATCATAGTTCTGCAAGGTCTATGATTAAACGGTCAATAGGTATGTACCGTATACATATTACATGTTTTGTGGCATTTTTTTTATTTACACTTATTGTAAATCCCAAACTTCTTTTACTTACATATTTTTTAAACTTATTAGATGTTCACGTAATGGACCTTTGTTGAGGTGTTAGAATGGTCACAACATATAATTGCTTCTGTAGACAAACATATTAGAGATCATGAGGCAATGAACATTTATTACACAAATATTTACGAGCATTGTATTTTATACTATAAATCAATTATAATTTATTATTCCATTATAAGAAAATTTCATAGCATTTACGTTCATTGTTCTTTTTTACTTTATTCACGTACTTACATTTTTTTAATCAAAAACCCTCTAAAATCCCGTGGATTCCAAGGGTCTATAAGCTAGTTTGGTATATATGTTTTTAATTGGTTATACAATATAAATAAATCATTGTATATTTAAGTAATTTGGTGTTTTAATAAGAGTATTAATTACACTATACATTTCTCTTACCTATGACCATTTTTAACTTTCAACATTCCACTTTTACCATACGCTCTTTATATGTAGTATAGATGAATCAAATTTGTGATTTAATTTAATATCTTGATATAATATAATCTCAAATCTCTTCTATAGATAACATTGTATGCTCAAATCTTTGAGATTTAATTTCAAATATCTTATATAGATAAAACGAGTTTAGTAACCCGCGCGTTGCGGCGGGTTTTTTAAATAGTAGTTTGGTGTTATGCGTTGGTTGTAAAAAAAAGGAGAGAAATAGTTTATATATTTTTTTAAGTAGTTATTGGGTGTCGGTTAAGTTTTGTTTGTGGTTGCAAATATTTAACGGCTTTGGGTTATGGTAATTGCGTTAAAAGCATTTTTTGAAAAAATGTTAAAGATAACAGTCGTTAGTTAACAGCCGTTAAATAACTAACGACCGTTAATACTAAAAAAAATATATATATATATATATATATATATATATATATATATATATATATATATATATATATATATATATATATATACTGTAGCAAGCACAGTGCTTGCTACAGTAACCTCTTGGGGTTTAGTATATATATAATTATATGTAATGGTAGGCTGGAGCAATTTTTTCAGTTTGGTTTTTTCGTATAAAACCAAAAATAGCCCCAAACATTTTGCATTTCATAAAACTGAAAATTATCCTCCATCAGTTTGTCCACTGAAGCAGTTTTTTCTGTTCGACTATTTTGATTTTTTTAGTTTTGGTTCGTTTTATCAGTTTTTGTACTCACTCATATCTTATAATTATTGTCATATTTAGGCTTATATTAGTAAACTACAAATATAATTTTCATAATCAAATTGTATATTTTATCTATACTACTTATAATACATATTAGACCCTCTCTCCTATTAAATTTTTAAGATTTTCTAATATAGATTTTAAGTAAATACACATATTAAAGCTTTATGTACAATTAATTTATGCACAACCATGTATATTAAATACCTACAATTAATACTCTTCTTAAATCACTCTTTTACTAAAAAATGCAACTATTTTACCACATAGTACAATCTAATCAAACTATTAATTATCTATTGTTAAAATCCAATAACTCAAGCACTTAAAACACCAGCAAAAAAACATATCCTATGCAACTTAAAGGACCAACATGTACAACTTAAAGGAACAACATGATTAAAGTTACTCAAATATAAAATTCTCACAATTTATAAAGTTATTGTAACTAAAAACATAAAATTAAAAGACATTAATCGACACAAATTTTGTTACATGGTACCCGTAGCCGCATCGCGCGAGTACCCTGCTAGTTTTATTTTATTCAATTTTTTCTTGATCTTGAATTAGTTTTAGTTTGAGCTTATCACCATGATGTTCCATTCTATCATAACACTATTGATTACTAGAGATATAAACAAGATTTGATTTTGAGATTAAAAAAAAAAAAAAAAAAAGAAAAAAAAAAGGTTTAACCAAAAATATTGTTTATCATAGATTTATTTACATATTTTCCCTAATACCCTAGTGTTTTAATTACATATAAAGATTATACATAAAAAAACTCTTAATTTTCAGTTAAGAAAGGTAAACTTACATTACCCCTTATACCTTATTTTTTCAATTCAAGAAAATGATACATATTGTTTTATAACATATTTATTTTCAGAATTAATAAACATGCTAATTATATTAACAAAATCAAAAACTTCTATTATGCAATAAATTAATATTTTTACACTACAATACATTAAAATTTTGAGTAATGATAAAAAAAAAAAAAAAAAAAAAAAAAAAAAAAAACTCTTAAAATAAAAAAGTCTCCCACCCTATGGCGATTTTGGCGACCACTAAACCATAAATCGTTCTTTTCTCATTCAATCATGATCGATCTTTAATCTCTCCCACTACAAGTCTGAATTAACATTGGATTATATCTTGTGTATTATCTCGTTTTAATTCCTATCTTGTTCTAAGTCTGATTAACGATTGATTGGTTATTTGTTTTAGGGTTTTTTTACTTCATTGGTAAGCGTTTTGAAAAGTCGGTTTGATTTTACTTTATATTCAATCATTACAGCAATCTTCAAACTAATTTGGGACATATCTAATCATGGGTTAATTATTACTCTCTTATGGCATAAAAACCCTAGTTGTAAACTAGGGTTTTAATCTTTTTACCTTGCGAACTCGTGAGTTTTCTTGGTTCTGATTAGTACGATCTATTGTGTAAGGTGTTTGATTTATTATAATGTCGAAATTGGGAGAAGGGATTAATTGCAAACCGAGTACTGTGGTTAAGGATAACGTGGGTTTTGATTTGGGTGATCTTAATATACACATGCAACGTTTAAAGGAGCAATATGCTGGGAACGCCGGTCTATCTCAGCCTATTGCCTCTCATTTGAAGAATTTGGATGGTATTTCTGTTGGATCTGTTAATGTACCTACTAAACCTAGACATGAGCCTAGGTTTGATGCTAAAAACGACTCTAATGTTGTCCATCAACCCCATGATGTTGCGTTACAAGCCAGTAAAGAACAAGTAAATATGGATAACACTACTACTTTTGGGAGTGAGGCTTCGCTTGATATGTCTACTGCGATTACTTGTTGATATAAATAATGCATAAAAACGTTATTAATATTTCTCGATATCCCTACGTTTTGACGATCACAAAATGTAAAATCATTAAACGTAAAAATATTACGTAAACAAGTATTTAGTTACAAATATCATTACATCCAACTAAATCACTTAAGGTATGAATAAACAAATGTCTAATACATTTTTTGATCAAAGGGATTTTTATTTAGACACTACGAATTTTATAAAATGTTATAAACATTTTATATATTTTAGAAAAACACTTTTGGTAATTAAAGGAAAATGTTTAATTCATAATAAATATATGAATTCAAATTTTTAACCAAAATCTGTTAGTTTTCACCAAATAAACTTTCACTAGAAAAAGACAAAGAAACTGGCCGTTACAGGAGGGCGGCTCCCTTAATTATAGGGCGGCCCCCTTAATAGTTAAGGGGGCCGGCACGCTCCTGTGGCCAGATTCTTTTGCCTATAAATACTGGTTCATTTCTACAATTTTCCCCACCTTTTGTACGAAAATTTTTAATCCTTGATGAGGCGAAAAGTGTACCCTTTTAGGGGGTCATTTAAGCCCAAATTCGAGATTATTTGATCAATTATTGCCCTAAATCGTTTCTTTTGTCATTTTAGGTACTTTTGAGGAGAAATCTGGAAAAGGAAGCGTTTTGAATGTTTTTGGAGCGAAAAAATGAAGAATACGACAAAGTCTCCAAAATCATGCTCAAGATTGTACCTCACGGCGTCACCCTTTGACAAAGAGATGGATAATTCAAGTTACACATGACGGCCCAGAACAATTTCAAGGCATTGAAGTCTGACGGCGTCACCAAGGCCGTCAGGGTCAGAATACATGTGACGGCTCAGAGCTTATTTACACATGACGGCGTCAAAAGTGGATCTAGGCAATACGAATTTTATCTTGGCGGTGAGTTGACGGCGTCACAAGCTATAACGTGACCCCGTCAGGATGTAAAATCTATAAATACTTTTCTAATTTTCATTCATTGGGGGTGGAACTTTAGTGCAACTTTGAAGGGAGAAAACCCTAGACGAATTTACAGATATTTTAAGGGTGTCAACCATTGGTTTCTTCCATGCTTAATTGAAGATAAGTCTTTTATCAAATCATTCAATATGTCTATGTGTTGTTTGATTATATCTTACACTTGTCTTCTCTTTAACATGCTAGGCTAGGTTTTTCTTGTGTTTGCTTAGATGTAATGAAACCTAGATGTTGATTATTGGTTGATGGTTTGTTTATAATTGTTGTGGATGATTGATTTCGATGTTAGGCTTAAGAAAACTGGCAGACTTCCATTTGGTAACTTGCTTGAACGTCTTAAGAAACATGATCTGAGGTGTACTACGATTTATTGGTTGTATTTAATGCGTATGTAACTACTAGTGATACTATGTTAGGAGCTATTAGTCGGCTCGACATAGAATGAAGTAGAAGCTTATAGAGTTAGGGAATATCATACACGGCCCTACGACTAGTATTAAGGAATATAACCCGTCATCCTTGCAATTGTAACAAGCTAATCAACCGATAAAAGATACCTAGGGAGTAGTGAAATCTAAGTAAACACATTTTCTCTTATTATTGTTTCCACCACACATTTATTTAGTTTCATTTTATTTTGTTTTATTTGCATTTGTAGCATTTGGGTTAGTTGACTAGCAACTAATTACGCCAACTCTTTCAAACCCGAGATTTTTACCTGCTTTCCTATAAAATATAAAAATACAAAAAGAATCATCCCTCACCTTTAGACCTAGTTTAGTAGAGTTTTAATCCTAGCGAACACTATTCCTAGAGTTGAACGATCAATCCCCCGGTACTTGTCACTATACTATACTACAACGATCAGGTAAACTGCCTGGCGGGGATTGCAAACTTCTCAAGATCCTTTGAGAGGTAAAACCTGTTGCGAGGGCGCAATCCCGTGTATCAATCCCAATCCTTTCCAACCATCCTTCTAAATCCTTTGATCATAAGATTATAAGTCTTTGTTTTCAAGTGATTCAATCCTTCATCACTCAAAGTGCAAGAGAGGAATACTCTTTCAACATCTAGTTAAGAAGTATTGTAGATTTGTGAATATAGTGTTGTAGTTGTGTAAATTATTTGTAAAGATGTAGAGTGTTTATAATAGTGTATTTAGTGTGTTAGTAGTGAATAGAAGTAGTGAAGAAGAAGTAGTGTTGTGAAGAGGATGTTCTGAAGTTGTGAGAGGTCGTATAGTAGTTGTGGTGTGTACAAGTTGTAAAGAAGTCATGAGAAGTCGTGAAGAGTAGTGAGATTGGTTCTAGCTACAATTATAACTCGACATTTATCTTAGTGACGATGACGATTCTAGTTCAGAAAGTGAAGACGAAGAATATGCAAAGGTCGTTAAAAAATTCAAGAATATTCTTAAAAAGCGACAAAGAGCACAAGATAAAAGAAAAACAACTCGAAGAAGAAGATTTAGTGACGAAGATGAAACGATGAAGCACAAATGTTTCGTAGCTCAAGCATCTAAAGAAGTATGTCTAGGAGTAGATTTGGAGCCCAATGAATGGATAAAGGTTAGTGGATGCTCAAGATACATGACGGGGAATCGCAAGCTATTTTCTACATACAAGGCGTATAACGGAGGTAACGTTGTTTTTGGTAGTGATCGTCGTGGAAAAATCATAGGCAAAGGTACGATCTCTCAAGACTCTCTAACTATTGAAAATGTTGAACATGTAGATAATCTAACATATAAATTGCTTAGTATAGGTCAAATATGTGATAATAAGTGTAGGGTTACCTTTACTGATAAAGATAGTGAAATAATTAAGGATGAGAAAGTCATAGGTAGAGGAATTAGGAAATGAGGTATATATGTTATGAAACTAGGAGACAAACCGGAAGATAGGATATACTTAGCCACTCTAGATGAAAATTCCACCTTGTGGCATAGGAGATTAGGTCACGTTAACATGCAACAAATACCATCTTTAGTCTCTACGGAACTAGTTAGAAACTTTCCTAGTCTAAGATATGATCAACATTTTTGTGACGCTTGTAAAATTGGAAAACAAACACATGCTAGTCACAAAGCTAAAATATGGTATCCACTACTAGATGCTGAGAATTACTTCACATGGATCTTTTTGGTCCATCCGCAGTGCGGAGCTACGGTGGCAACCGTTACACCTTAGTTATAGTAGATGATTATTCATGATACACATAGACTAGGTTCTTAAGTGATAAAACAGGAGCCTTTGAAAATTTTGAGAAATTTAGTAAAATGATTCAAAATAAATTAGGATGCTCTATAGTATCAATTAGGACGGACCATGGTTGGGAATTTGACAACGAAGTACAATTCAGAAAATATTGACTTAAATTGAGTATCTCACAATTTTTCCGCTCCTCGTACACCTCAATCAAATGGAGTAGTAGAAAGGAAAAATAGGTCTCTACAAGAAATGAGTAGAACAATGCTAAATGAGCAATCTATCCTACAAAATTTTTGGTGTCACGCCATAGATACATCAACGTATATACTTAATAGGGTTTCCATTAGATGAATATTAGGAAAAACTCCTTATGAGATATTAAGAGGTAGAAAACCAAATATAGGCTACTTTAGAGTATTCGGAAGTAAATGCTTTATCCTTAATACAAAAGATTACCTTACTAAGTTCGACCCTAAGTCATACGAAGGAATTTTTCTAGGATATTCACAAAATAGTAAAGCATATATAATATTAAATAAACATACTACGAAAGTAGAAGAATCCTTAAATGTAACATTTGATGAAACTCCTCTACCACCTAAAACATTACCTTTAGAAGATGATGATGTGATTGAGGAAGAAGCTATTGAGGTTATTAAAAATAAGCCCTTAGGAAATAATAATGAAGTAGAAACATTAGAAGAAAATGAGATTGTAAATATTAAGGAATCAAAATCACATCCATTAGGTAACATCATAGGTAGTTTAAATCAAAGAACCCTTAGATCACAAGCTCAAGACGAAAGTAACTTCTTTTGCTTTGTGTCAACAATAGAACCTGGGAATGTAAATGAAGCCTTAAAGGATGAAAGTTGGATTATGGCTATGCAAGAAGAATTAAATCAATTTAAAACAAATGATGTTTGGGAACTAGTCCCAAATCCTAGGGATGTGACCATAATAGGAACCAAATGGGTATTTAGGAATAAATTAGATGAGAATGGAATAGTAACTAGGAATAAAGCTAGATTAGTCGCCCAAGGTTATAATCAACAAGAAGGAATTGATTATGATGAAACCTATGCTCCGGTAGCTAGACTAGAATCTATTAGAATACTCCTAGCTTATGCTTGAGCCCTAGACTTTAAGTTATACAAAATGGATGTGAAGAGTCAATTCCTCAATGGTTTTATCAATGAGGAGGTTTATGTGGCACAACCTCCAGGATTCATTGACTTCGCAAAACCTGATTATGTTTATAAACTCAAGAAAGCTTTATATGGACTCAAATAAGCCCCCAAGGCTTAGTATGATCGATTAAAAGCATTTCTTATTAAACATGATAATTCCATGGGAATGGTAGATAACACTTTCTTCACTAAAAAGAAAATCCCGAATCTCATCATTGTTCAAATATATGTCGATGATATTATATTTGGATCGACTTGTCAAGAAATATGTGATGATTTTGCCAAAATCATGCATGATGAGTTTGAGATGAGTATGATAGGAGAACTAAAATTCTTCTTAGGATTACAAATAAAACAATTAGAAGATGGAATATTTTTTAATCAATCTAAGTATATTAAGAAAATGCTTAAGAAATACGGATTAGAAGACTCTAAGCCACTTAAGACACCCATGTCTACGGAAGTGGAACTCACAAAAGATGAAGAAGGTGAGTCCGTAGATAATACTAAGTATAGAGGAATGATAGGTAGTCTACTATACTTAACGGCAAGTAGACCCGATATCATGTTTAGTGTTTGCCTTTGTTCCCGCTTTCAAGAGGATCCCAAAACCTCTCACCTAGAAGCGGTTAAAAGTATCTTCCGATAAGGCGAAAAGTGTACCGCTTTTAAGGGGTCATTTAAGCCCGAATTCGTGATTATTTGATCAATTATTGCCCTAAATCGTTCCTTTTGTCATTTTAGGTACTTTTGAGAGGAAATTCAGAAAAGGAAGCATTTTGGACTTTTTTGAAGCGTAAAAGTGAAAAAAAGGGCAAAGTCTCAAAATCCTTGCTGGGAATAGTACCTAACGGCGTCATGACTTAATACATGACGGCGTCAAGCTTGGCAAAAGAGGTGGAAGTGGAGAATACACGTGACGCCCCAGAACCTTTCCTTTGCAATTGACCTGACGACGTCACCAAGGCCGTCAGGGTCAGAATAAACGTGACGACCCAGAGCTCATTTTCTTCTTGACGGCGTCAAATGTGGAAGGCAATACAATTTCTATCTTGGTGGCGAGTTGACGGCGTCACAATCTACAACGTGACGCCGTCAGACTTTATTCTCTATATATATTTTTCCAATTTTTCATTGTAAAAGAGTGGAACATTGTGTGGGATATTAGGGCATAAACCCTAGATGAATTTTACAGCTTTTTCAAGGGTTTCAACCCCTTGATTCTTCCATGTTCAATTGAAAATAAGTACTTATCCAAATCATTCAATATGTCTATGTGTTGTGTGATTATATCTTACGCTTGTCTTCTCTTTAACATGCTAGGCTAAGTTTTTATTGTGTTCGCTTAGATGTAGTGAAACCTAGATGTTGATTATTGGTTGATGGTTTGTTTATAATTGTTTTGGATGATTGTATTCGATGTTAGGCTTAACAAAACTGGCAGACTTCCAATTGGTAACTTGCTTGAACGTCTTAAGAAACATGATCGGAGGTGTACTATGATTTTTGGTTGTATTTAATGCATAAGCAAATTCTAGTGATCCCATGTTAGGAGCTTTTAGCCGGCTCGACATAGGAGTGAAGTAGGAGCTTATAGAGTTAGGGAATATTGTACACGGCCCTACGACTGGTATTAAGGAATATAACCCGTCATCCATGCAATTGTAACAAGCTAATCAACCGGTAAAAGATATCTAGGGAGTAATGAAATCTAAGTAAACATATTTTCTCTCATTATTGTTTCCACCAGAATTTGTTTAAGTTTTATTTTATTTTATTTTGATTGCATCTTTAGTTATTTGGGTTAGTTGACTAGCAACTAATTCCGCCCACTCCTTCAAAACTTGAGATTTTTACTTGCTTTCATAAAATATAAAAATACAAAAACAAATCATCCCTCACCTCTAGACCTAGTTTAGTAGACTCTCTAATTCTAGCGAACACTATTCCTGAGTTGAACAATCAATCCCCTGGTACTTGTCTCTATACTATACTACAACGATCAGGTACACTGCCTGGTGGGGGTTGCAAGCTTCTCAAGATCCCTTGAGAGGTAAAACCTGTTGCGACGGCGTAATCCCTTACATCAAGTTTTTGGTGCCGTTGCCGGGGATTGTCTATCTTTTCATTTATTTCTCAACTTTCGCAAAAGAGTGCGGTGCATATCAAGTTTTTGGCGTCGCAGCCTGGGGAATAGTTATTGTCTATGTTAGAATTTCTTTTTATTAGGTCTACTTACTAGATTCATTTCTAGTAAGATTTTTATTTTTATTTTTTAGTTTTCTTTAGTCTATCTCATTTCTTTGTTCCTTTGTTCGTAACCATTACCATCCGACATCATGGAAGGTGGTAATCTCTTTGACCCTATCAACCCACCACAACAAAACCACCCACAAAACCCATCACAACCAAACCAACCTCCTAGACCCCGAACTTTAGGAGAGTATTCCCGTCCTAGCCACCAAGGCTATCGGAACACCATTAAGCTCACTCAAGGAGCCAATGTGTCTCCCTTGCGATCCGACACCATCCGGTTAGTGCAAAGCGGATGTGCATTCCATGGACTTCATTCCAAAGATCCTAATCAACATCTCAAGGATTTCCTTAAAATCGTAGATTCCATAGACCTTGATGTTGCAACTAGAGAGACGACCCGATTACGTCTATTCCAATTCTCTCTACGTGACCAAGCTAGTCAATGGCTTGAGCATTTACCCGCGGGATCCATAACCTCTTGGGATGATCTCACTTCTCGTTTCCTTGCTCAATTTTTCCCACCGGGGAGAACTACCAAGCTTAGAAATGACATCTTGATGTTCCAACAACGTCAAGGTGAAACTCTCTATGAAGCATGGACTCGTTTCAAGGACTTACTCCAAAAAGTCCCACATCATGGCATAGATCTTTGGCTCCAAGTCCAAATCTTCTATGACCATATCGATCTCTCCACAAGGCGAACCATTGACCAATCGGCCGGTGGCAAGCTATGTGAACTAAGTACGGAAGAATCATGGGAACTCATAGAAGATCTTGCACTCTATGACAACGAAAGTTGGAACGATCCTCGTGATTTGAACAAAACGGTCAAGGCAATATCTTTGCCTTCGAACAATTCTAGCACTCCCGACCGTAGGACCATGGAACTTGAAGACCAAGTCAAGTTTCTCGTGAAATCCTACGAAGCTCATAAGCCTTCAAGCCAAGTGAACAAAATCACTTCTTCATGCGAATTATGTAGTGGTCCCCATGACACTCGTGATTGCGTGGAACTCCCCGGACAAGCTTTTGTGGATTACGCATCCTCGCGTACCAACGAAGCGGGAGATAAGTGGTACACTTTCAAACCCGAGCCAAACCCCTACGGTGATTCATACAACCCTTCTTGGAAAAATCTCCCGAACCTTAGGTGGAAGCAAAACCAAAACATGCCCCAAAACAATTCTTCCAATCCACCTAATCATTACCAACCAAACGGTCCACCCTCTAACCGTACTTTCAACAACAATCCTTCCAATAACTATGGTAGTACCAATAATCTTGAAGGATTGATGTCAAAGTTTATGGCATCTCAAGAAGCTCGTTTAGCAAAATTTAAAGCCGATTTCAAACAAAAACAAAATGAGATGACCAATAAGATCGATACGTTGTTGAAAGTTCTCAATGACCGAGAAATAGGAGCACTTCCCAGTGATACGGTCAAGAATCCAAAAATAAACGTTAATGCTATATCATTGGTTTCGTCTCCTACCTCTTGTCCACAATACTATTCGGTCAAAGCAATGAGCTCGTGTTTCAAGCAAACCTAAATTCTTCAAAATGACCAATTGAATAAAACACCCAACATCAAATCGGTCAATAGCATAGTTGAAACACCTCCTACACAAGACCTTGGCGATGAATTTAAGGAACTTCACCTTGAGCGCCCCGTCATTGATGTCTTGGCTCGTGCTCCCTATTACAATGCCCTCTTAGAAAAGTATGAAGAAAAACTTAAGTTGGGTAAGAATGGGACCGCCTTCGTTCAAAGCAAATTGCCTAAAAAATTAGATGATCCCTGCATATTCGTTTTACCTTGCAAGATCGGAAATTCTGAGGCTTTTGACACATTAGCCGATCTAGGGTCAAGCCTTAATTTTCTTCCTTTGTCCCTTTACACTACTCTTAAGCCAGGAAAATTAGATGACACGGAGGTAATTATAGGTCTTGCAGATGGAAGTGTGGCATATCCAGTAAGGGTAGTGAAGGACATACTAGTACATATAGGGAGATTGACAATGTTAGCCGATTTCCACGTCCTTGATATGGTTAGTGACACTACATGCTCTTTGTTAATAGGAAGAGGATTTTTAGCTACCGCAAGTGCGATGATTGATTGTAAGGAATCTAGAATAGCGGTAGGAGAAGGGGAAACTTGGTCGGTCTATGATGTTAAGAAGCATGCTTATGATACTCATGAGGAGCCAACACCTCATTGGGTAGATTTGAATAGAAGACCATCTAGATACGGACCTTGGGTTAATAGAGAATTCATATGACCTCAACGCCCATTTTATCTAGAAGAGGAGTTTATAAACAAAACGCATTCGGTAGAAAAACTCATAGCTAGGGATGAAGAACTAAACCCATTTGAGGATCCCTTAGTCTTTAGGAAAATGATTGAATTCCTAGGAGTAATGCCTATCAACTTAGGAATGAACAAGTGAAAAAGGGAAGGTGATAAGTGTAAGTGGAATTGGGACAAACCACCTAAGGAAGGTGACGGATCATGGCACATGAAGATGATTCTATATGATCCGGAAGGAGAGAAATTTGAGAAGTCATACCCAACTAAGAGAACCAATAGGAAATTAAAGCCTAAGTTTGATCCCAAAGATGTCCTCGATGAGGAACTCACTCACATAGGATAGCCCGTGACCTTGAGTCTAGCTACAAGTCTCGTTAATAAAGAAAAGCGCTTCTTGGGAGGCAACCCAAGTTTTACTTGATTTTATTTGTTTCCGTATGCGTGTTTTATTTTTATTGTTGGTAAATCATGTTTCAAGGTAAATTGTGAAAATGCTTTATTTTATTTTTAACTTCGTCTTAATTACATATAAAGGTATTTTGCAAAAGTTAAGTGTAAGGGGAGACCCAAAATTTGTTTATAAGAACGAAAATGAGCATGTATATTAGTATTTGTTAGAGTCAAATGCTTGTATCGAGTCATAATGATGTTTTGCAGGATTTTCCAGGAAATAAGGCATAAGTTTTTCCAGAAATTTTCTGGAAACTTAACAAAAGATTTTTCCAGGAACATTCTGACAACGTCAGGAATTAAAACCTGATGGCGTCAGGTACTAAAATTCTGAAAAATTTTGTGAGTTTTGTTTAAACCGGAGTCTTAAAGTTTTTGTTGATTCTTTAGTTTTATAAACTCCAGGAAATCTACAAACAGTCATTCCACAAGCACTATATCTTAATTTGTTTTCTAGGAATTATTTTTAGTATATATAGATTGCCGCCGATTTTACGCGAGGTTTGCCTTGATTGTTTTCTCAAGTTTAACAGGTTATGTATGACAAGAAGATGATTTATATTTCTGGAAGGAAGCTCTCAAAGTTCATTTTCTTGGAGGAAGATCTAACCTTGTTGACACACTATCCACACCGAACGAATCAGGGAAGTATTTGTTTTCATTCTTTTACCTGCTTTACTTTTACATCCTTTAATTGAACGTTAGGGATAACGTTCATCCTAAGTGTAAGGGAAGGGTAAATGATGATACTTTATATGATACAATTGCACTTGAGTTTGTTTGTTCGATAGTAGGTGTGTAATAAAACTAAGAGAAATACTTGCTAGGGCAATTTTAGCGCCAAATTTAAATTTTTTTACAATATTTAGGAGTGAAACTTTAGCCTTAACAAGTGTCTCATGGATAGGATTTATATGACTAGCACAAAAACCGTACCACTCAAAACAAAAATTATTATGAATAAGGTGGTGACCATCCGAGTACTAGATTAATTGACTAATGTGCCAGCGATCTAGTATATAACTTGGTGACCATCGGTTATGCAAATAACGCGCCAGCGATCCAAGTAGTGCACTAGTGACCATCCGTTAGTTGAAGCGTCAAAGACTCGTGCCAACGATCTACTAAGTTCATACATGTGAGGTTCGCCCTTAGACTTGTTGGGAAAAGCCTTAGTGCTTATGAGTGTACCGGTAGCATTTAGATTCTAGAACTTGCGTTAGTGATGCATCCCGAGACCGCTAGTGAGACTACATTCGTGTAGTTAGGATTTACTACATGATGAGAGGAATTAGGATCACCCTTGTGTTTAAACCCGTATCATAATTACTTGACCATTTAAGTCATATTACTTGACTAGTAAAGTCAATTAATTTTCCCACACCTTAGCTTTGTACTCATTTTTAGTACACAAAACCCCTAGTACACCCCTCCGAGCCTATCTTTTCATTTCTAACTTTAAGCATTTTACTTAAAGGTAGAATTTGTTTACAATCCACCCAAATGTGCAACCAAATCGCCTTAGCCTTCCTTGTATGCACTCATCTTTAGTGCATTATTGTTATTTGTTAAACCCTTAGTTAATTGTCTAACTGATTACATGGTTATTAAGTCGAGTCATATCTTGTACATATTGTTTTGGGACGATTGGGACGATTGGGTAAAGTACTAGTAATATGGAGTAATGGGGAAGACGTCAATTATTACCCCCATATGTGCGTTAATATCAAAAAAATACTCCAAGTGTTTTGATTATCTTGATTCGAGTCATTAGAATAGTTTATTATAAAGTATGTAAAAATTCAAGTGTAAGGGGAATGTAAACTCCCCCATGATGTATTATTTTGGATGGTAGGGTAAAAGTGTATGCAAAAAAAAAAAAAAAAAAAAAAAAAAAAAAAAAAAAAAAAAAAAAACATACGGACTACCCTCTCGTTTCATTTTTATGTTGGTTTCATAGTTTGTAGTTTTGATTAGCTTAAGTCGAGTCGAGTCTTGGCTTAGCAACGCCATATTGTACATGTAATTAACCAGGATGATTAACTCGCCACCAGTAAATATTGCCTTTATCCAACAAAACCGTGGTTTCCATATCCCTACACCTCACGTTATAACCTTTAAAAAACCTCTTAGATAGTTTATCCTAGGTGCTTACATCAAATGGTGGAGGTTTGATCCTTTCCCAAGCCTATGGTAATCTATTTGCTATGACAGGTAGTGAAAGATGTTTTCCGTTTCCATATTGTGATATATACTTTATTACACCCGAGAGATGTGAGTATCTAAACACTATTTGTGAGGTGCTAGTATATGACCTCCGTGCTTGTTTTTGGTTTTTAGTGGAACGATTATTTGTTGTAATTACTTTTATATTAGTGTTAAATGACACCTAACTTGTATTTTGATTAGAATAAAAGCGCATTTGCTTGAGGACAAGCAAATCTCAAGTGTAAGGGTATTTGATAAGGCGAAAAGTGCACCGCTTTTAAGGGGTCATTTTAGCCCGAATTCATGATTATTTGATCAATTATTGCCTTAAATCGTTCCTTTTGTCATTTTAGGTACTTTTGAGAGGAAATTCAGAAAAGGAAGCATTTTGGACATTTTTTAAGCATAAAAGTGAAGAAAACGGCAAAGTCTCAAAATCCTTGCTGGGAACAGTACCTGACGACGTCATGACTTAATACATGACGGCGTCAAGCTTGGAAAAAGAGGTGGAAGTGGAGAATACACGTGACGCCCCAGAACCTTTCCTTTGCAATTGACTTGACGGCGTCACCAAGGCCGTCAAGGTCAAAATAAACGTGACGGCCCAGAGCTCATTTTCTTCTTGACGGCGTCAAATGTGGATCTAGGCAATACGATTTCTATCTTGGCGGCGAGTTGACGTCGTCACAATCTACAACGTGACGCCGTCAGACTGTATTCTCTATATATATTTCCAATTTTTCATTGTAAAAGAGTGGAACATTGTGTGGGATATTAGGGCATAAACCCTAGATGAATTTTACAGCTTTTTCAAGGGTTTCAACCCCTTGATTCTTTCATGTTCAATTGAAGATAAGTACTTATCCAAATCATTCAATATGTCTATGTGTTGTGTGATTATTTCTTACGCTTGTCTTCTCTTTAACATGTTAGGCTAGGTTTTTATTCTGTTTGCTTAGATGTAGTGAAACCTAGATGTTGATTATTGGTTGATGGTTTGTTTATAATTGTTTTGGGTGATTGTATTCGATGTTAGGCTTAAGAAAATTGGCAGACTTCCAATTAGTAACTTGCTTGAACATCTTAAGAAACATGATCGGAGGTGTACTACGATTTTTGATTGTATTTAATGCATAAGCGAAATCTAGTGATCCCATGTTAGGAGCTTTTAGCCGGCTTGACATAGGAGTGAAGTAGGAGCTTATAGAGTTAGGGAATATTGTACACGGCCCTACGACTAGTATTAAGGAATATAACCCGTCATCCATGCACTTGTAACAAGCTAATCAACCGGTAAAAGATATCTAAGGAGTAATGAAATCTAAGTAAACACATTTTCTCTCATTATTGTTTCCCTTAGTTTAAGTTTTATTTTATTTTATTTTGATTGCATCTTTAGTTATTTGGGTTAGTTGACTAGCAACTAATTCCGCCCACTCCTTCAAAACCCGAGATTTTTACTTGCTTTCATAAAATATAAAAATACAAAAAGAATCATCCCTCACCTCTAGACCTAGTTTAGTAAACTCTCTAATCCTAGCGAACACTATTCCTGAGTTGAACGATCAATCCCCCAGTACTTGTGACTATACTATTCTACAACGATCAGGTACACTTCCTGGTGGGGGTTGCAAGCTTCTCAAGATCCCTTGAGAGGTAAAACCTGTTGCGAGGGCGCAATCCCTTACATCATATCCTAAGGGATCCGGCATAGAAACCATTGTATATTCGGATTCGGATCATGTGGGAGACTACATGGATCGAAAGAGCACTAGTGGTATTTGCACATTCATGGGATGTTGCCTAACATCTTGGTTTTCCAAGAAGCAAACCACTCTTGCTATTTCGAACACCGAAGCCGAATATGTAAGCGCTGGAAAGGCATGTCAACAAGCCCTTTGGATGAAACAAGCTCTCGTAGACTATGGCCTTAGGTTAGAAAATATTCCTCTAATGTGCAACAATAATGGTGCTATAGACTTAAGTAAGAATCCCGTTCTACACTCTAGGACTAAACATATAGAAATACGTCACCACTTCCTTAGGGATAATGTACAAAAATATAACATATCTATAGAAAAGATTGCATAAGAAGATAATATTGCGGATATATTCACTAAACCCCTTAAGTGTGAACTATTTAACCACTTGCATTTAGGATTAGGAATGATGGAGCAAATTGACTAAATTCTATTGCATTTTCATTTATCACTTATTGCATAAAATTTGTTCTTTTCTCTCTTCATATCTGAGTCTAGGATTCTATTTCGCACAAAATCGAAGATTGGGAAACTACATCGCATAAACATTTCTATAAAACCCAATATATTTTATTTAAACTATTCTCACTTCTAGGAAACACATGAAAACCATTTTTCTTGCATTGTTGAATAATGCTAAAAACACTCTTTAAAATCATGCATGAAATCTCATATGAATTATCAAAGTATATAATCTAATATATACCTTTGACATTCATGGGTTGAGCAAAGCTAAATCTAGGAGAATATGGATTGCTTCTTAGGATATCTTCATCTTTGCATTATGAGTCAAAGCAATCATATCTTCACATTTGTTGCATATGGGCACACACTAGAACAAAGTCATGAAATACATTGTCACATTTGTTCCATCACTAGTTTCTCACTCACTAGTTACCTTTACCCTTACACTAAGATAGTTGTTTTAGGAAGAATAACTTGCTTATTTGCTCTATTACTTTGTTCGTCTTTCATGCATGCTAAGTTGTGATTATATTATATGCTTATTTGCCTACATATATACTTTTCATGCATATTTCATTAAGATAATACATGCATAGTTGCCTAAAGAGTTGGACTTGCCCAAAACCAAACCTCAAAACAAACATCTTTCTGAAAAATTTCTGTCAAAAACCCTTTTCTGGCAATCTGGGAATAGGCCCTGGGCGGCCCCTTTAAAATTAAAGGGGCTGGCCTATGTTTAAGAGGACCGGCCACCTGAAGGTCGAGGTTTACTATTTGCTTTATGCTTTTTAGCTCATTTTACCCTATTTTGATTCTCCACTTCCCTAAATTCACAAACACATTTTGTCTAGCAAATACACCACATATTATCCTTCCATAAACATATAATCATCACACTATAAATACCCTTCTTCATCACAAACCCTTACTCAACCCATCATGACTTCTCCCAACAAACCAAAATCAAAAGCCTCAAGGCTAGCAAGGATGACCGAAAATCCTGTTTGGCGAAAGAAAACAAGCCCTCGAAACAAATCCATCACAACCACTGAAGTTGGAAATCAACCAACGACTACAACCACTTACTTTCCCAACTACACTCCAAACCAACAAGGACATTCCTTTGAACCACTTTACAAACCATACAATATTGGCCAAACATCCAACTTCATCCTAAGCCACACATCTCAACCACCATCCAACTACAATGATCCATATCAAATTTGTCAATCATCAAACTACACCTCCAATAACTTCACGTCCAACTACACAACCCCACTTCATCCACATCAATCAAATGATTCACTCCACATTGCAATGGAAAAGAAAATATTCCATGAAGATATCAACCAAATCCATGATCTTCGTGATCTTAATGCTATGCATCTTCCATGAAGATATCAACCAAAGGGATTTTTATTTAGACACTACGAATTTTATAAAATGTTATAAACATTTTATATATTTTAGAAAAACACTTTTGGTAATTAAAGGAAAATGTTTAATTCATAATAAATATATGAATTCAAAAATTTAACCAAAATCAGTTAGATTTTCACCAAATAAACTTTCACCAGAAAAAGACGAAGAAACTGACCATTACAGGAGGGCGGCCCCCTTAATAATTAAAGGGGCCGGCACGCTCCTGTGGCCAGATTCTTTTGTCTATAAATACTGGTTCATTTCTGCAATTTTTCCTCACCTTTTGCACGAAAATTTTCAGTCCCAATCCTTTCCAAACATCCTTCTAAATCCTTTGATCATAAGATTATAAGTCTTTGTTTTCAAGTGATTCAATCCTTCATCACTCAAAGTGCAAGAGAAGAATGCTCTTTCAACATCTAGTTAAGAAGTATTACAGATTTGTGAATATAGTCTTATAGTTGTGTAAATTATTTGTAAAGGTGTAGAGTGTTTATAATAGGTAGATTTAGGTGTGTTAGTAGTGAATAGAAGTAGTGAAGAAGAAGTAGTGTTGTGAAGAGGAAGTTGTGAGAGGTCGTGTAGTAGTTGTGGTGTGTACAAGTTGTGAAGAAGTCGTGAGAAGTTGTGAAGAGTAGTGAGATTGGTTATAGCTACAATTAGAACTCGACATTTAGCTTAGTGTCGTTAATTGGTGTAAGCAAAAGTTGTGTAAGGTTTTCTCCGCCATAAGGGAGCTTGTTGACATAGTGAAGAAGACTCTCGAGTTAGGTGCTCGGGGAGTGGAGTAGGGCAAAGAGGAGCTTCGTAGCCGAACCACTATAAATCCTTTGTCTCGCAGTGCAATCTTTCCATCTCTATCTCTTTACTCACTTGTTTATATTGTTATTATTTACTTTCGTAGATATAAGTGTTCACAAGTGTGCAAGTATTGATCTCACATAAAGCTAGAATCGAAGATTATGAAAACAAAGCTTTTATAAATTAAAAACGATGTAAAACTATTCAACCCCCTTCTAGTTTTCCACATTAGTGGTTCTACAAGTAATATTACTTCTTTGGGGAGTAACCCTAGTCAAGTATCTGTATCGACCCCCTCTAGTAATGCTACTCCTTTTGGAAGTAAGGCTACTCCTAACATGTCTACTAAGGTTAATGGAGCTATTAGTAACCCTACTTCTCTTGGAAGTAAACCTACCTATGCACCTACTAATGTTGCTGCTCTTAACGTTACTATTGATAACGTGGGTAATGTTATGGATGGTAGTCAACCTAGTGGTATTGAGCAGGTGGTGTTGAATGCCTGTAAGGAGTTTGAGGAAACAATGCACAATGTTGAATTAAAGAATCTGGAGAATGTGGCAGGTTCTAATTCATCTTTCCATGTTGATTCTTTTAAAAACACTCTAAGTGTTTCGAAACAGCATACTACTACGAGTGTACCTAGTGTGAAGCCGGTTTCATATGCGGGTGCTACGTCTAATGATCCTAAGAAATACTAGTCTAACTCTCATAGACTGGAGTCTAGCAATAAATCAGATAAAGTGGATCTTTCCGTTCCTATGAAATTGGTAGAAGAGTTAAACTCAAGATTTGATAATACTTTATATGGTTATTTTCTTGGTAAATGTATTGCTTTTCCAGTTGTTGATTATTATGTATGTAATGTGTGGGCTTAGGATGGCATCCAAAAGGGCATGATGAATGCTAAGGGATTCTTTTTCTTTAAGTTTAGCATAAAGAAAGGTGTTGGAGATGTCATTAAAAATGGTCCATGAATGATTAGAAATATTCCTATTATCCTTAAACCTTGGACTTTGAACACTAACTTACTTAAAGAGGATTTGACTAATATTCCGGTATGGGTTAAATTCCATGATGTTCCTTAGCTAGTTCTCTGATAATGGTCTCAGTCTTCTAGCTACATTGATTGGTACGTAGAAAATGTTAGATTCTTACACTAGTCAAATTTGCTTAGAATCATGGGGCCGAAGTAGTTTTGTTAGGTGCTTGATTGAAGTGAAGGCAAATGAGGTGCTTAGTGAGAGTCTCACTGTTGAGATCCCATTACTTGATGGGTCGGATTCTACTATTGAAAAGGTTCGGGTTGAATATGAGTGGAAACCGCCTCGGTGTGATATGTGTAAGCTTTTTGGCCATACTCTAGATAATTGTCCTAAGTTTGTTCCCCCTCCAACTCTGTCTACGTGTAAGGATAGTGATGGTTTCAACAGGTCAATAATAAACAAAAGGGTAAGAGTGGAAGCCAAAGTGCTCCAGGTAAAGGAGGATTTACTAAACCGATTGTGGGCCCTAAGTTTTGTTATCAACCTAAAGCGCCTCCTCCTGAGCCCAAGAAGGTGGATGTTACAAAGAATAAGGCCACTGAAGTGGCTAGTACAAGTGGGACGAAGATTGCTACATTGAATCCTTTTTATGCCCTTAATATGATCGATAGTGATAAATGTGGCATTCCTAGATGTCGTGGCTAAGGATGGGGATGAGTTAGATTCTAGCAGTACAATGGAACCTAAGGAGGTTGGTCCTACTCCTATTGTTGAGAAAATTGGAAAGCTTGAAAAGCTAATTATTGATGGGAAAGCTACCCATATGGATGATGATGGTTATCCTCTTAAAAATGTTGATTATCCGGGTAATAAAAAGGAAGCTAAGGTGGATGGGTCTCAAAAGGCTGGTAATGTATCACAAAAACCGCTAGTGAGTTTTGTGAAAGAGAAGTGCAAGTTGCGGCTAGTAAGCCTAGTTCTTTTTTTTCTCCGTCTACTTCTTCTACTAAGAGGGTTAACCCATTCTCTAAGGTGGGAGAGATAGTTGATTACGATAATGATGAGGAGGAGGTTAACACTTTTGATGAGTCAATGAATAATCCTATGGCTATATTCCCCTCATCGACAAGTGGTGGTTTCGAGCTTGAAGATGATTAAGATGCTATGCGGATCAGATCTACAATCTTCCGGGTCAATTGGATGCTTTCTATGACATGTATGATATTAAGCTCCAATATCTTGTTAGGAAGTAATTTTTGTTTTCGTAGGAGTCTAATGTTATCTTATGAGTAGTGGTTTATTTTCTTATTTAGATAATAGGAAATGTCTTATTATGTAAGCTTTTCCACCTGTGTAACGGAATGAGATATGGGATTGCACCCATATCTGTTGTACTTAAACGTTTTTTGGAATAATATATTTACCGAGTCTTTGACCTTTTACGCAAAACTTTTGAGTAATGATATTTAGGCCTACAATCAATGCTTAGGTACATGTCTAATGCATAAATTATTAGTATAATTGTATTATACATTTTATCACTCCAAATTTTCACCAATTACTTTTTCAAATCTACCAATCAAATCATTAGGCATACAAGTAGCCTTCCTAATTAGCCATAAGAATCATTTTTCTGAACTTTTTAAAAAGGTATCAAATACAATTACAAAATACAATAAATATAATTTCCCACAACATAATACTATTTAAATAGGATTTAAAAAGTCATTCTACACATAATACAATTACAAATTTAGGAATAAGTATTCTTTATATATATATACCACCATGAGTTCTTTTTATCAACACTATCGATAAAGTTATTGTCAAGAAAGACGTATAACTGAAGAACATTTACTAGCAAGAAAATTTAATTATACAAGTACCTGTTGATACGCGCTACTACCCGGCTAACTATTTCGATAATCTATTTATAATCTATAACCTATCTATAATCTATGTCTACAATCTATATTTGTATCTATAATCTATAACTACTGTAATGCATTTGAGATGTTTCTCAATATAAATATTGATTTCTTAAGCTTACACATCTTGTTATTTTTAGTCACTTTTATTATTAAATTTTAAATTACAATAATTGTACAATGAATTTTAGTATTGAAATGTTGTTACAAAAAGAAAATATAACTACTAGAATGAATTCAAAGTTTTTATAGTTAGAAATTATAACATTGGTAAGGATTCAGTGAGAAAAAAACTTAAAATAAGAAAAACGAGAAATAACTATAACCATACATTTGAGCGATGCATCGACTTGAATTAGACGCATCTCCATTTATTTAGATGCATCGCAAAAGTATTATGAAATTTCATGCTAATGTCAAACTCTATCACGAAAAAATCTTGTTTTGAGAATGAAATAGAGTTTGCCATTAGCATGAAATTTCTAAAAACGAAAGTATTGAGGATAGAAGTACCTGAAGAAGTGTCTCTTGAACAGCAGCAAAATGATTTTTTATTCTTTGAGTATGAACATAGACAAAATGTTGGAGACACCAAAGAAAGAAAACTTTGAAGCATACAAGAGCTAAGTGCTTCTATATCTATATATAGAAAGAAAGAGTAGGGAGTGGGGTAGCGGAACAAACCTACAAAAGTCATTCAACATTTTTAAATAAGTTTATCGAAGATTACGGTATTAAAATAGTAATAGTGAACTAATTATATATCTTATCAAGTTATCAACTCTTATATATAAACGTAAAGATTGACATATGATATAATACAACAAAGAATTTTACCCTAAAACTTTACAATGTTAAAGCTTAATCTTTTGAAGTTTTTCTCTATACATAAAGTGTCTACAAAACTTAAAATAAGGACACAACAAACATGTAACTTTCTGTAATGATTATTAAAACTAAATTAAGTTTTATAAGATTTGAAACTAACTCAAAATTCGATACCATATCAGTATCTATCTTTTTGAAGACAATACAAAAATGCTACAAACATAGCAAGAAACCAGAAAGAAAATATTCCTTTGAAACTACGAGTCTTTAGGAAGTTACCACTTTTGTCTTAGGTAAGCCTTCATGAGGAAAATTAACGACGAATAATCATGTACCAAATCGGGCTAAAATCACAAGCTGGTTCTGCTATTAGTTGTACAAAGGTGATCCGCCATTTCTAGGTTGTAGATTAGGTTGAAACTTTTTAGAATTTCAAATACTAATGTAACATGTTAGTGTGTACAATTATTTATATTGGCCATCTTCATGGCTCGATGGGTAATTGCTTTGATACCATTGTTAATACTTAATATGTACCCTAAACTGTATAACTTAAATCATGATGATAGTTATTAATTGGTATCCCACAATCAAAGTCATATAATGTAAATTAGCTTCACATTTCTCTACGTGTAGGATGAGTCAACATATTCCCATTCTTCATTCTTTTGTTGATACAATAGTAGCTTCATGTATATATATAGATTTTGTTTTAAGAATCGATTTAATCTAAAGAGAGAATACTTAATGTTAAATTTAGAGAAAGAACTATAAAAAGATTAAATTACAACATATATGTGAAACTCGAAATTAGGTGAAAATCTCTAATACATCCAAAAGATTATGTACGCCAAAACTTTGATAGTTAATTTAGCGTGAACTATCTTTTAAAGTTTTAGACTTAATTGAAAATTCTATTAGTTAATCAAATTAGAACGTTATTAAATAGTTAAAGCTCATTTAATATCTTTTTGAAGTGTTAGAGACTTGTACATTTTATTAGTTAATCAAAATATCTTTATTATATATAAAAGAATTACATCATTTCGGAGTTTTTTTAACAAAACAATCTTAGTGGAAAAAAAATTGGGCGAATAGGAAAACTCGATTTTGACACATAGGCGAAATCGAGTAATATGATTGGCCAATAAAAAAGTTAAAATTGAATTGATTTTTGTCAAACTTTAATAAATTTGGTGGAGAATTTAATTGACTAAAAAAACACATAAAAATATAGGTGTCAAATTTAAGAAAATAAAAACTTAAAAAAAGATGAGGTAATTAATAAAACATTAGTGGTTTAATTTTAAATATATTATATGGAGTTAAGTATAAAATTATAAATCTCAATGTTTTTTTGATAACTTTAGATAATCTTACACTTTATAATATGAACTTTGTTACAATTACATGAGTATTAGTATTGGTTTGAGAATTCCATCTATTAAACTTATAAAATTTTATAAATGTACGAATTAGTTTTAATATACGTTGAATACTTTTAAAATAAATATTAGTTTTAAACTTTCATATATTAAAATATCTTTTTACTATATATTTTAAATATAAATAAGAACTCATGTTATCCTATTTAAAAGTTTAATCTATACGTACATGAGTTTGAATATTAAATACAGTTAAATTATTATTAACGGTAATAAAAATATCAAATAGTAAGTACGAGTTACTGTGATATAAAAATAAATATACGCGATTGTACTTAAGTTTAATCTACGTACATGGGTTTGAATATTAAATACAGTTAAATTATTATTAACGGTAATAAAAATATCAAATGGTAAGTACGAGTTACTGTGATATAAAAATAAATATATAACGACTCATGTAATTATTATTTAAAGTTTGTATACGGATATCTGAAAAAATATTTTAAGAAAACTTTACGGAGTATATTTTAACTTAATCAACGCTCATCATGTGCTACTAAATTAGCACATTTTGTATAACATGATATCAATAGTTAAAGTTAAACAATAACATCAACCTCAACATTAACATCTATTTCAGCTAAACAAAGTTAAATCTTTCATCCAATAAAATTTTTACAAAATATTAATTGATATTAATATATAATGAAAAACTCATGCATACTTATTAGTTGTACTTATATCACAATTTTTACGGTTAAATACTTATATGTCCATATAGTAAGCAAAAATTTTAAAATAAGCTTGATTTATGTGTAAACTCATGTGATCAAAGAACTTTTGACCTAATAACATTATAAGGAGACACGTTCAAGAATCCAATACAATGTCGATGCCACGGTTATTTTTACAATTTCTACTAACTATTTTTCTTATTTTCGCACATGTTGATGCTCTAATTTTTTAAAATATACATAAGATTTTCTGTTTTTAAACGATAATATTATATAATTAATTTTTTTTTGGAAAAACCCCATGCATGCACGGGTATTATAACTAGTAACAATATTACATATTTAGGTTCAATTAAGTTCTACGCTTTTTTTTTTCTTTTCTTTTTTTCTTATCTTTTCTTTTTTCCTTTCTAGGAAAATCTCTAGGAGTACGTTTTTGTTTGTCATATTATGCAATTAAACAATTCAATTGCTAAAGTGATGGCTTAGTTTTATCACGCGACAAGACTGAATCTTATTGGTTCTCATATTCTAATCTTTTCTCACACCTGCCTCCTTAAACATAATTTCCTTCATTGTGTAAAAGATTTAGGGGTTGTTTCTTTTTTTATGTTAGCTAAGGGAAGTGTAAGGTCTATTTATTTAATATTATTTGTTTTGTAAGTGGGGTCCATTTTAGCTCTTGTTTCCTCTATCCCCATATAAGTAATATAAGAGCTCTAGGTGCAGATGACGAATGCATGCTCGCCGTCCAAGTTGGCATAGACAACGGCGAGCCGTTGCTCGCCGCCACACCAAACGTTGCTCGCCGTTGCTCGCCGATGGTCACCTCCCCATGGCCACGGCGAAGATGAAATCTGACAAAGTAGCAGACTTTATTAATTTCTAAACGTTGTATAACGTTTAAAATAAAAACGTTCCTTTTTTTTTTTTTTTTTTTTTTTTTTTTTTTTTAACCCCCTAAACCCCTTACATACTATCCCTATATATATTACATATTTCACACATTTCATTCCAAAAAACCCAAAACATTTCATTCCAAAAAACCTAACACATTTCATTCCAAAGCAAAAACAATGAGTGAATCATCTTATTCCGAAGTTAGTGACTTTGAAGAGCTACATGAGCTAGAGCTGATTATCCAAGAGTTCGAAAACGAGCAAGAATTGCAAAATCAAGCAGTCGGTCCTTCACACCGCCGTATATACATTCGGCGTGAACGTGATGTTGCTGAAGCACGTCTACGGGCCGACTATTTTGGTGATCAACCAAAATATCTAGAAGACAATTTTCGACGTCGTTACCGTATGAGCCGTAAACTATTCTTAGAAATAGTCGAAGGTATTAAAACATATATTGACACTCATGATCCTCATCCTGCTCATTTTGATTTCTTTAGACAACGACCCAATGCTGCGGGTGTAATGAGTTTTAGTGTGATTATGAAATGCACATGTGCCCTACGCCAATTGGCGTACGGGATATCACCTGATTCATTAGATGAGTATTTACAAATAGGTGAACACTGTGCACGTGATTGTCTAGATTTTTTTACTATGTGCATAATCCATTTGTTTGGGAAGGAGTTTTTAAGAAAACCAACTGAGGACGACGTTCGTAACTTATACCACGCACATAGCATGGTTCATAAGATTCCGGGAATGTTGGGAAGCATCGATTGTATGCACTGGGAATGGAAGAATTGCCCAAAAGAATGGCAAGGGCAATTTTCACAGAGGTGATAAAAAATATCCAACTATAATGCTTGAAGCTGTTGCGTCTTATGATTTGTGAATTTGGCATGCGTTTTTTGGTGTGGCAGGTGCGAAATAACGATCTGACCGTTTTATATAATTCTCCTTTATTCGACGACCTGATTGACGATATTGGCCCTCAAGTTCCGTTTGAAGTACGCGGACGTACATTTAAAAATGGTTATTATCTAGCAGATGGAATTTACCCACAGTGGGCATCGTTTGTCAAGTCCTTTACTGTTGCAAACAACCCAAAACACGCCGCATGGAAAGCGAAACAAGAAAGTGCGCGAAAAGATATCGAAAGAGCTTTTGGTGTCCTACAAGGACGTTGGCATATTATTGCCCAACCGGCGCGTGCATATACTGTGGGCAAGTTACGGAGAATCATGTACTCGTGCATCATAATGCATAACATGATTTTGAAAGATCAACATTTTCATATATCCGACGCTGCCGAAATATATATTCCGCCGACACCAAATATCCAACAGTCATGGGTCGAACGTTGCGCAATGCAAAGAAGAAAAACCAAAGAACTACATGATAAACACACACACTCAAGGCTTCAACTATGTCTCATCGAGCATGTTTGGCAACAACAACAATGGAAAGATTTTCAACGAAATAGTAATAATTAGGTTCGGTTTTTAGTGTCGTATGTGTTGTATTTTTTTTCCCGTATCGTATTTTTTTCCCGTATTGTAACTTTTTAATTTGATGAAATAAATTTAGTATGTTTTTTTATTTTTTAGTATTTGAGAAATTAATTTAATTTATTTAGTGAAATGAATAAAAAAATAAGTGTGTAAGAGGTGGGGCCCTAATGAGGAAGTTGAAGTTTGTTGTTTGGTGAGGGGGGGGGGGGGGTTGTTGTGGTTAGTTGAAATTGAGGTGTTTAATGATGTGGCATGGGTGGGGCCCGAATGAAGAGGCTAAGCCTCAACTTTGCACCTAGAGCTCTAAGGAGACTCTCCCCATCTAGACCCTCTAACAGCCATGGGTCCCACATGGGCCCCAAGCATACTTTAGCTAACAAAAAAAATAAACCACCCTTAGATTGATATATAACAAAATCATATTGAGGTTATAATATATTCTTTGAGTTCACCATAAGTCAATAGAGTAAAGATCATTTGAGGACCAAACTTTTTTTACATACCAAGGGACTAATCTCCATCCTCCATCTTCCCTCCATCTTTATTTGATCTAATGGATGAGATTAATCCCAACAATTTAAAAAACCCACTTTCATCCTTTATTTTCAAATATTAATACCTTTCAAACCGTTAATCGTTAAGCGAAAAAAAATATACCGTTACGACGAGCATTTAATTATCTTTATATAGATAGGCTAATTGATATATTTTCGACAATTTTTTTTTTCGTTTTTTTCACGTTTTTTTTTCGTGACCGAAAAAATCATATATATATTACATATAATATCATATATGATATGTAATGTCATATATGATATTATATGTAAAATCATATATGATATTGCATATCATATATGATATGCAATATCATATATGATTTTACATATACGAAGTAATATCATATATGATATTATATGTAATATCATATATGATATGCAATATCATATATGATTTTTTTTCCGGCCACGAAAAAAAAAGGTGAAAAAAATGATTTTTTTTTTCTTTTGAAAGTATATCAAAGTGCCCGTCTATAGAAAGATAATTAAATGCCCGTCGCGATGGTGTAATTATTTTCGCTTAACGATTAACGGTTTAAGAGATATTTAAATTATAAAAAATGGGTGAAATAATAAAATGCTTTTAATCTCAACAATTGATTTCCTTTTTAGATGGATGGTGGGGATGAGTCCCTTGGTATGTGAGTAATGTTTGGTTTGTAGAATAACTCGACTCTAAGTCAATATGAATATGTGAATAAGAAAAAAGTATAAAGTTAAAATCCTAAAAAGGAAATAGTATATATTCCATATGATTAGAGAAATTACAAAAACGTAATTTAAGTGAATGAATGCAATATTGTGAGATGTTGTACTACTAATATTCTCATGTGGGTATTGGTTGGTAATTGTCTAAATCACTGTTTGGTGCGCATATAAGTCTAACGTGAACTTCGGAATGGTATTTTTGTCTTAGTTTTGTTTTTGTTTTTGCATCTTATCCTCGTTTAATTAGCTAATTGTTAATTGAGGTGGGCTGTCATGTATTGTATCTTTTATTTTTTGATGTTCCTTATATAATGATGCATTTCTAAAAAAATATGGCTAAATGAGAACTGAGTAATTGGAGAAAAGCAACTTTTCTTTTTCTAAAAGAATTTTTTCGTTAAACAAGAGAAATGAACTTTGAGTTGAAAGCATATGTTTGGCAAAAATAAATGTTGTTGCTGCTGATATTTGTGTTGTTGGTGGTGCTGGAAAACATAAAAATTATAGTCTTTTTTTTTTTTTTTTTTTTTATTATTTTTTTTTTAATGATGTTTGGCAAATTAATTGTACTTTTAAATTAAAAGTGTAAAATAACATAATTTATAAAAATAATATGCATAATCTTTTTAAAGTTGATTTTGGGAACTTATTTTTTAAGAGCTTATTTTACTAAAATAATCTACAATCTTTGGGTATGTTTGGCGAAAGTAACTGTTGCTGAAACTGGTGCTGGTGCTGGAGATGGTGCTGGTGCTAGAGATTATAAAAAGAGATTATTTTTATAAGCTACATGAAGTAACCTTTGGTTTTAAGAGATTATGAAAGATTATTTTTTTTAGAATCTCTTATAAGTTACGTCTGCCAAACAAATATTATTTTTTAAGTAGTTTATTTTTTGAAAAAATAATCACAATCTCCCAACAATCTTGTGTGGCAAACATAGCCGTCATCCAGACAAAGATTATTTTTTGACCAAAGCTTATATTTTTCAACAAAATAATCGTAAGCCTCTATCATCTTCCACAATCTCCCGCACCAAACAAGAAATATTTTCTAAACAATTTTTACGAAACTGAAACTTTATATTTCCTAACTTCTCAAACAAAATTACAAAATACATGCTTGATGTATATGTTGTTTCCTTTGTAAGTCAAAACTCAATCTTCCCCTTCTTGAAAAAAATAAATAAATAAATAAACGAACGGCTAAATATTTCTAAAGTTATTAATATTTTTTGTGAAAAAAAATCCTTGTAAATTCCTATAAAATAAAAGATTACGGGATAATTTCATATTTACCCAATCTAAACATGAAAATGTCATATATATCCAAAATACAAGTTTTAAATGCATGATTTACAATGCAATTAAAGCATGTTTTGAGTAAATATGACATTATTATGTTTAAGTTGGGTAAATTTGGAATTGCCCCTATTAAACTCACAAAGTATTCCTACAAGCAAACACATTTAGGGTTATTGATTACACCAACGTGTAAGGTAAACAATAAGATCATTAGGTGCATTTGGTGTTATAAAGAAAATATAAGTCCACCCCATCAGCTTTTACATGTTATAGATGCATATGAGTCTTAGTTTTCATTTTTATTTTCTGTTTTCTTTAAAACACGCGTTAAACTTTTCTTTTCTTTTCTTTTATAATTTTTGTTTATGATGTAGCGGGTTGTAGTGAACTTGAATTACCAAAAAAAAAAACACAGGATGAATATATTGTTCATTAGCCAATCATTGTTTTTGTTATTCATTTTGTTAAAAGTGATTATAAGTGAATGTTAAATTATATAAAATGAGTAAAAAAAAGGAAAATACTAGATCCACATAATGTTTACAAAATTTCAGCCACTCGCTGACGTGGCAGAGTGTTGATTGGTTGGTTTTTTGTGGGCCACAGAAAATCAACCAATCAACACTCTGCCACGTCATCGAGTGGGTGAAATTTTATAAACTTTATGTGGGTGTAATTTTATAAACTTTATGTGGGTGTAGCACACCTCTAAAAAAAATTTGATTGTGTTGATTGTTTGTATGGTAAAAATGAGTATTTATTTTATTTTTAGTTTTAAAAGTAAGATATGACGATTTGGGAATATAGCCGTTACACAAAGAAAAGGGGAATAGGAAACAAAATTACGGAAATGCTGGTTGTGAAGATAATGAATGCACCTACAACGTGCATGTAACGCGCTAAGCGATGTAGTTGACGTCATTATAGGCATACAAAACTCCCTATAACGTGCGTATAATCAGTGCACCAAAGGCTCCAAGTATATTTTACTGATATCATTTAAAAATGTGTAATGATACGATTTTCAAGTAACCTCATCTCAGAATACGTATTAACAATGTGAAAAAATTACCCTAACTTCGTGTTACATGAAAATAAAAAGAAAAATGCATTGGAAAGCAAAGTATCTTTAACCACTAGAAAAGCAAATAAAGAAAAGAGAAAGAAGACGCCTTTTGCTACTTTTGTTGATTTGTTCTACTACTCAAAGAATCATCAAGCAGGTTAATGACTTATGTGGACGATACTAGGTACTTTTCTTAAAAGTGTTTCAATGTCAATTAAATTCTTTTCTCAACTAAACAATTCAAGAAATCAAGATCACTAAAGTGACATTTCTACATATATAATTACAAGTGATCCAAAATAACTTTTTTAATAAAACTTTCATATATAGATGTAGTCTTTTTAACTAGCTTGTATCGTATGGAACCGACATCGTTTTGGCGGACCCTTTTTTATCAGGCAAAAAAAGATTACAATTCCCGAAACTGAGGACATATACAATACTGTTGTTTGTTATGATGGTGTTGACATTTCTGGTGTTCTTCCGTTCAAGAACCATCTGTTTATAACAAACACAAAAATCCTCGGTTTCTGGAACCAATTTAAATTGTATACAACAAATCAATACCTAAAAAAAGAAGATATGTTCCTTCAACTTCATTCTCAGTCCCTTCAATCTATTCATCAATTCGCCCTTCTATGACTACATTTCCTACACTAAGAGACATGCAAGAGACCCATTAGTGTAGCAACTCCAAACCTCACACTAACAGACCTTAAGATGCTCTCAGGTAGGCATCATCATAGGCAGAATCACAATTAATGGCCACGTTTCCTTAACTCTCTATACACATTCCAAAAACAAAAATTGTAGCTCCTTACCTCACAACTATGGTCCATAGAACTTATAGATATCAAGGTCTCACCATCACGTGGACTCCTCTAAACCCCAATCCAAACACTCCGTATCACTTAAAAAAACTGTACCTTCAGCATACAGTCATGAAATAGAGTTCCAATAAGCAAAAGCAATTGGCTATTATTACCAAATATGTGCTCATTTTCAATATAACTACAAGCGAGAGATATCAAAATCAGCTTCACTAAGTTTCCTTTTACTGAAACTGAACTCCCTATACTCAATTACTGACATCCTCCTAACCTCATAATCAAAGTATAAAGAGTCCATCTTAAGTAAATTTATCGAGATATAATCCTTAAGTTCACTATATGGAATTTGTTTTTTCTTGACATTTTCGAAAAATTTACAGAACTTGGATATACCTTCCTCAATTTTACTTTCTTTATTCTTCCAAATATAATAAGCCCTCTCATTAGCTAACTAAGGGGCCGTTTGGTTGGGGCCAGGGCGAAGCTTGGAAATTTCGAGTGGGGGTCGAGATCTAAATTTTTTTTTCCTAACACTATGGGGGTCGAAACCGAATTAAATTGGGGGGGTGAAACCGAAAATACCGAAATTTTTCTACACGAAAACTATATACCCTTACATCGCAAAAAAAATTTCGGGGGTCGGCCGCCCCCCGGCCCCTTAGAAGCTGCGCCCCTGGTTGGGGGGTGTCGGATTTGGATTCGTGTATGACACACAATAAATGATGTTTGGTTAATTAAGTAATCCTTTCAAACCCGTAGGACCCATCACTTTTTCATTCCACACTAATAAGGTTGGTTTTATACAAAACCCGCAGGACCTACTATAAATCTCTCACAACATTTTCTTTTTTTTATTAAAATATTATATTTAAATGTCATTTAATTATTATATCAAATAAAATATATTTCTCTCTTAATTTTCTCTCTCATACTTTTTCCCCAAATCTTTCAAACCTTTCCCAAATTCAAATTCAAATCCAATTCCAATCCCACTTGCGAACCAAACGCACCCTAAGTGTAGTCCCATATATCATGACTCACCCTAGGTGGCTCAATGAGAAAACCATTCCCACGGCTATTTTTAAAGCTTTGACATCATTTTCTTCCTTTCACCATTCTTTTAAAAGTCACCATCCGCTAATCCTCTACCTGACTAACAACTTTAGATTCTTTCATATAAATGCTCATAATCCTTAGCTTGATAGTGTCTATAATTATATTACTTTGTTCCACCTGTTAAGGGATAAGTATAAGCCCAAGCCCGGTTTGTGGGTTTAGGGTATTAGTGTTGGAATTAATGTCCAAGTTCATAACTAATTGGTGAGACTATCGTCAAAAGTAGAGTCCTTTTTGGGTCGCCCTCGGTGAACTATAAAAGAGAAAATGATTCAAAGAATAAGTTACAGCATAACCACGTTAAGTGTTACGTGGTAACAAGGTCATGGGATGTTTTTTTTTTTTTTTTTTTTTTTTTTTTTTTTTTTTTTTTTTTTTGGCGGGTTTGTCCCACATCGCCCCAAAGGGTAAACCAACACCTCTTCCTTTCCTTATATATAGAAGGAGCATGCCAAAGTTATTACTACTTATTTTTTGCAACTATCTAATTCTTACTCCTTATAAGAGTCTTTCGTATTGACGGGACCCTAGGAGTTCGAAGAATAGTTTCTCTTTGGTTCGTGGGTGTGAGCTATTAGAGGTACTCTTGTTTGGGTCCTCGCCTCCAAGTTCGACCAAGGTGGTCCGTGTGAGAAATTCGATTTTCTCAAAGGTTAGTAATTTTTTTATTACTTATTTAATTATTTATTTCTTTTAAGTTGCTTTTAGTCAATTAGGTTTAGATCCTTTAGGGTTTAGTTCCCTTCTTGCCCTAGATTATTATTATTTCCGCTGCGTATTAATCTAGTTGGGAATAGAAAACCCATCAGTGGCATCAGAGCTTTAGCCTAATTCTATTAGCACTTGAAAAGTAAATTGTTAACATGTGATAAGTGTAAATAATAATTGTATATTATATTATTGTCTTATGATCATTGAATGTTAATATGAATTTACATTTTGAACCTTATATTTTAAAATGTTTAAAATAGAACCTTAAAGTTTAAAATGTTTCATTTTTAACCTTATATTTTAAAATGTTTAAAATAGAATCCTAAAGTTTAAAATGTTTCATTTTGAACCTTATATTTTAAAATGTTTAAAATAGAACAAAAGTTTAAAATGTTTAAAAGAAACCTTATATATATTATAATTGTTATATTATTTGAAACTACTAAAACAAAATTCCCGTTTTAGATATATAGAAAATGTGAATAGTATGCTAACCCATGAAAACCGCACATCTATCATATGGGCTATTAATGGAGCGTGTGTGGTTTACCGGCACATTAATAAGAGAACATAAGTGAAAGATGATGTGAGTCTCGCGATTCTCGGGCTGACTCGAGCTGGGTACCACGCGGGTTTTGCATGGTTAAATTCACTGTCTTATTCATGATCCTCGGCATCCCAGTCATGAATTGTAGATAAGCATATACGAGATTAACATGCCATTGATCAGAATCAATGAATCTCAAATGAACTAGGAATTTCATAGAGAATGAAATTGACAAAGACATTGTCTACCTAAAATAATTTCGTTATGTGATTACGGCAACCCTCTTCATAAAACGAATCTAAAATATGGATCCTAGCCTTAATATAAAATTGGGTAATTGATTAAGGAATATTCATTCTAAACTAAAATTGTTTTATCTTATAGATGTCTACTGAAAATGGTGTCAATCCTCCCGTTCCTAATCCCTCACATAACCCAAACTTCTCATTACTCTCAATTCTTGGGAGGGAAAGACTCACCGGTCCTAACTATATGGACTGGATGCGAAACCTTAGGTTCACCCTAAGGTACGAGAACAAAGAGTATGTTCTCAATGAGCAAATTCCCAAAATTGTTGATGATTCAACCCAAGAAGAGATTGAAGCTCACCGAAAGCACTATGATGATGCAAACAAAGTATCATGCATCCTGGCATCGTCCATGAGCCCTGAACTGCAAAAGACTTTTGAGGACACTTAGGCTTATGAGATGAAGCAACAGCTCAAAGAAATGTTTCAGGCAAAGGCAAGCAAAGAACGCCTTGATGTTGTTAAATCCCTCATGGCTTGCAAACCAAAACCTGGAGCCTCTATTTGTGCTTTTGTCTTAGAGATGAAAGGGTACTTTGACAGATTGGAATCTCTGAATATGGTATTCGATACTGAGCTTTCTATCATCATAATCCTATCTGGTCTGCCAGCTGATTACAATCAGTTTGTGCTCTCGTATCAAGTGAACGGGAAAGAGACCTCAATAATGGAACTCCATAGCTTGTTGCAAACCGCTGAGCAAGGGATCAAGAAGATTGATATGCCCTCTACCTCAGCGGCTCCTGTGTTGACTGTTGGTCATAATGCAAAGAAAAGAAAGACTTCTCATTCCAACTGGAAAGGAAATGCCACAAAAGGAAAGTCCGATCATGGGTCTAAGAGAAAGGCTGAATCTGATATTGCACCGACAAATGATCCAAAGGAAGCAGTGTGCTTCTACTGCAACACAATGGGACATTGGAAGCGTAGCTGCCCAAAATATCTGAAGGACCTCAAAGACGGAAAGGTCGAAAAGGGTAGTCACTCAGGTATGTTTATGATCGAACTCCACAATACTACAACTTCTGATTCGTGGGTCTTGGATACAGGGTGTGGTACTCACATTTGCACTGTATTGCAGGGTCTAAAGGAAAGTAAGAAGTTGAAGCATGGAGAGCTCAACTTAGTCATGGGGAACAGGAAAATCACACCTGTGACGTAGATTGGAAAGTACGAGCTCATGCTAAAGTCTGGAGTTAGGATAAATTTAAATAATTGTTGTTATTCGTCAGAAATGACAAGAAACATTATTTCATTTCATGTTTTGTTTAAGGATGGTTATCAATTTTCATTTGACAATGAGAATGGAGATATTTTGGTTTATTCAAATGGTTGTTTTATATTTAAAGCTTCTCCTTGCAAAGGCATATATGAAACTGTTGAATGTATTAGTGATAATGACAATGTGATTTTAAATGTTGGTTCGTCTAATGAGCTTGATAAATCAAAATTGTGGCATTCTTGTCTTGGGCACATAAACAAGAAACGCATCGCCCAACTCCAAAAGGATGGAGTGTTGGAATCATTCGACTTCAAATCGGATGATGTATGCGAGTCTTGCTTATTGGGAAAGATGACTAAATCACCATTCACAGGAACATGTGAAAGAGGTAAAGGATTATTGGACTTAGTACACACGGATGTGTGTGGACCATTCCGATCAACCACAAAAGATGGAAACCGCTACTACGTTACATTTACTGATGATTTCAGTAGATATGGATATGTTTATCTGATTAAACATAAGTCAGATACTTTTGAAGTATTCAAAAGGTTTCAAAACGAAGTAGAGAACCAACTGGGCAGAAAGATAAAGGTACTCCGATCCGATAGGGGAGGAGAATACCTTAGTATCGAA
Source organism: Artemisia argyi (assembly GCA_030686995.1). Classification (NCBI taxonomy): domain Eukaryota; kingdom Viridiplantae; phylum Streptophyta; class Magnoliopsida; order Asterales; family Asteraceae; genus Artemisia; species Artemisia argyi. The sequence goes on from CM060705.1 coordinate 181,882,446, forward strand.
TTTTTCGATCATCTTAAAAACTGTGGTATAATTTCACAGTTAACTCCTCCTAGAACACCACAACTAAATGGAGTTGCGGAGAGGAGAAATAGAACCTTGTTAGACATGGTTCGATCTATGATGTGTCGAGCAACACTTCCAATAAGCTTCTGGGTTACTCATTAGAAACAGCCGCCCATATCTTAAACCTTGTACCCACTAAGAAGGTTTCGAAGACACCTTTTGAGATGTGGAAGGGAAAACGTCCTTCCCTTGGGCACATCAAAATCTGGGGTTGTGAGGTTTTCATTAGACGAGAAGCTCAGGACAAACTAGAAGCCAGATCTGAAAAGTGTCTTTTCGTCGGTTATCCTAAAGAGTCATTTGGATATTTGTTTTACAGACCCAAGGATAATGTGGTGTTTGTAGCTCGAAGAGGAACGTTCCTCGAGAGAGAAATGATATCCAAAGAGGACAGTGGGAGTAAAATAGACCTTGAAGAAATTCAAGATTCTGCCGATGAAGAACCTATAGTAAACACTGACACTCAACAAGAGGTGGTGACACCTGTTGACCCTGATGATATATCCTTACCCATTCGCACAACAAGTAGTAGAGTAAGCAAGCCTTCTCAGGATCCTCAATTCTATTATGGTTTCCATATTGAAGAGGACAAGATTAGTGATAGTACACTAAGTGAGTTGGATGAGCCTGCTAACTACAAGGAAGCGATGGCAAGCCCTGAGGCTGCTAAGTGGAAGGAAGCTATGAAAAGCGAGATTAAATCTATGTATGACAACCAAGTTTGGAACTTGATTGACACTACACACGGTCTTAAGATTGTGGGATATAAGTGGATCTTCAAGAAGAAGACAGACATGGATGGGAATGTACACACTTATAAAGCTAGGTTGGTAGCGAAGGGTTATACTCAAACCCATGGGATTGATTATGAGGAAACCTTCTCACTAGTAGCTAAAATAAAGTCAATTAGGATAATGCTTGCCATAGCTGCATTTCATGATTATGAAATATGGCAGATGGATGTCAAGACCGCTTTCCTTAACGGAAAACTAACAGAGGATGTGTTTATGGCACAACCAGAAGGTTTTGAAAATGCAAAGTATCCTAAAAGAGTGTGCAAGCTTCAAAAGGCCATTTATGGACTTAAACAGGCATCTCGTAGCTGGAATCTCTGCTTCCATGAGAAAGTCACACAGTTTGGATTTTCTAGAAGCGAAGATGAGTCCTGTATATATATCAAAGTCAGTGGGAGTATTGTAGTCTTCCTGGTATTATATGTGGATGATATACTACTCATAGGAAACGATATCCCAACATTACAAAGTGTAAAAGAATGGTTGGGGAAATGTTTCTCTATGAAAGATTTGGGAGATGCAGCATATATTCTCGGTATAAAGATTTACAGAGATAGGTCAAAGCGTCTTATAGGACTTAGCCAGGACACGTACTTAGATAAAATTTTGAAAAGATTCAAAATGGAGAATTCTAAGAAAGGGAATCTACCCTTACATCATGGCATAAAGATTAGTAAGGATCTATGTCCGAAAACTAATGAAGAACTGGACAGAATGAGTCGAGTCCCATATGCCTCGGCTGTAGGATCGATCATGTATGCCATGACGTGTACAAGGCCTGATGTCTCCTTTGCTTTGAGCATGGTGAGTCGACATCAGCAGAATCCTGGTGAAGGTCATTGGACAGCTGTAAAGAACATTCTTAAGTATTTAAGAAATACTAAAGACAGGTTCTTAGTTTATGGTGGAGAAGAAGAAATCAGAGTGACTGGTTATAGTGATCCAAGTTTCCAAACAGATAAAGATGATAGTCGTTCACAGTCTGGTTGGGTATTTTTGCTAAATGGGGGAACAGTGACGTGGAAAAGTTCAAAGCAAAATACAGTGGCAGACTCCACATGCGAGTCTGAGTATATTGCAGCTTGTGAGGCTTCAAAGGAAGCTATTTGGATGAAGAATTTCATTGGGGATCTTGGAGTTGTTCCAACTGTACAAGACCCTATTGAGATATTCTGTGATAATGAGAGTGCGGTCGCCTTGACTAAAGAACCCAAGGATCACGGAAAGTCAAAACACATTGAAAGGAAATACCATTTTGTTCGAAGAAAGGTAGAAGAAGGACACGTGATTGTGAAAGACATACGATCAGAGGATAATCTAGCTGATCCATTCATAAAGGCATTGGCTAAGTCCAAACACGATGAACATGTATGGAGCATTGGATTGAAAGATAAAATAAATTTTTAGTTGTTAGTTTGAGTTTGAAACATTATAAACAATGATTGAAATCGTAATAGATTTGGTGATTAAATAATGGAGATTTGTTTATGTGCAAGTGTGCTACCATTTACTATTGTTTATCATTGTGTTTCATTTTTGCATGTTTAGAATCCACTTCCTGAGTACTTAGTTTACTCAAACCTCCTCAGTCGTTCAAACTACTGGAAGTAAGTTTTGATTTAAGACTGTCATGGAGTGTTAGTAGATTGTCTATAAAGATTAGACATAGCATAGAGAATGCTGCAACACTCATGAGTACTTAATGGGAATTAAGTATAGGACAAACCCTTACTTAGAGAGATTACTTCATGGATTGAGATCACGAGTAATTCTAAGATGATAATATCCTCTATTCTTAAAATGGAGATACATCGAGTATCTAGTTTTCAAGTCTGTTATACTTTAGTTTATTCAAACGCTATGCGTAAATGCCAGTTATAAAGGGTATGCTAGGTATGACATGATAAGTTGACTAGTTCTATGTATTCAAAGTTTATTTGTTCCTTTCGCCTAAAAGGGAAAGCGATATCAATGGGCCCCTCGATGATTAAACATTGACTTAAATGTGCTAGGCCTAGCCGGGACTAAATTGATGTGTTCAATTCAGTAGTCTCATATAGTCAAATAATCGGAAATCGAGAAACATAATGTTGAACCTGGAGATTGATTAAAATCCATGTCTCAGGTTCATATGATATCAGTAGAACAAAGGAATAGTTGATCGCTTATCTAAGGGCTGACTCTAAGATATGATTCAGAGTTCGGCAGTTGCATTGGACGGCACTCTCTGCTTAGTTGATCGGAATAGGCTTAGACCAATTATAGTTGATGAATTGTCCAAGTGGGAGACTGTTGGAATTAATGTCCAAGTTCATAACTAATTGGTGAGACTATCGTCAAAAGTAGAGTCCTTTTTGGGTCGCCCTCGGTGAACTATAAAAGAGAAAATGATTCAAAGAATAAGTTACGGCATAACCACGTTAAGTGTTACATGGTAACAAGGTCATGGGATGGTTTTTTTTTTGGGGTTTGTCCCACATCGCCCCAGAGGGTAAACCAACACCTCTTCCTTTCCTTATATATAGAAGGAGCATGCCAAAGTTATTACTACTTATTTTTTGCAACTATCTAATTCTTACTCCTTATAAGAGTCTTTCGTATTGACGGGACCCTAGGAGTTCGAAGAATAGTTTCTCTTTGGTTCGTGGGTGTGAGCTATTAGAGGTACTCTCGTTTGGGTACTCGCCTCCAAGTTCGACCAAGGTGGTCCGTGTGAGAAATTCGATTTTCTCAAAGGTTAGTAATTTTCTTATTACTTATTTAATTATTTATTTCTTTTAAGTTGCTTTTAGTTAATTAGGTTTAGATCCTTTAGGGTTTAGTTCCCTTCTTGCCCTAGATTATTATTATTTCCGCTGCGTATTAATCTAGCTGGGAATAGAAAACCCATCAATTAGGGTTTCACTATTATAAATAGTGGATGATTAATAAGATTATACCTACGGGTGTTTCATTATATAACATGTTAAGGGATTAGTATAAGCCCAAGCCCGGTTTGTGAGTTTAGGGTATTAGGGTTTCACTATTATAAATAGTGGATGATTAATAAGATTATACCTACGGGTGTTTCATTGTCTAACATGGTATCAGAGCGGGTCTGATCCTCAGACCTAGGTGGCTACGTTGAGCTTCCTTCTCTAGGCCACCCGTCAAACCCTAAAAAGAAAGAAAAAAAATATGGCCGCTACAATTTTTTGTTCTTTTTCTGCCTACCCTTTTGTGCGTTGCTTGCTGCTATATTATTTGCTTTCTTCATCATCAATTATTGCTATCAAGTGCTGCTTGCTTTCTCAATTGCCGAGCCAACAAAAAGAAAAGAACGTATTATATTACTTTCGCTCCTAGGCGATTGTGCCAAACCCTAATAAATAAATAAAAGAAAAGAAGCAGAGAAGTAAGCAAGGTTTCGATTACGAGGAAGTGGCAATCTTTTTGTTTCATGGTATTAAAGAAGATAATGTTTAGGATTAAAAAAAATATATAGTTGTTTTATTGTTTGTTTGTTAGTCGATTGTTCGTACGGCTTTGTTACCGGTTGACTAAAGTCGACCGTTGGTACGGTTTTGTTACGATTCGACTGAAGTTATGCTTTTATTACGTTAGTTTTTGTTTTTCTTTTCTTTTCTAGTTTACTACTTCAGTCCGAGCTTTCGCGATTTCGCTGCTCGGACTGCGGGGGAGTGTTAAGGGATAAGTATAAGCCCAAGCCCGGTTTGTGGGTTTAGGGTATTAGGGTTTCACTATTATAAATAGTGGATGATCAATAAGATTATACCTACGGGTGTTTCATTGTCTAACACCACCACCTTTATGCTTTCATTCTTAAATTGTCTAGCATTTCTTTTTTGCCACATAAAGTACACCAAATGTAGAATAAAGTGAGATAAACACAAATTGAACCTGTTGATTCACAAGAATACCATGAACAATTCTTCTAATTATCGTTGATTCAACGAATACCGAAAATCAGGGTGATTTTCTACTCAAATTGAGAAATGAGAGAAAAATAAAATTTCATTTATCCAAGAACTGACCGACCAAGATCACAATACAACTATTAAATAGACTTTAGAAATTTGAAATGGGCCTAAAAGACAAAAGAGCCGAGCCTGATGAGTGTGTAAATACTCATCATTTTATATCAATTTAAACTGTGAAAACGACTAAAAACACTCAGATATGTCATAAAATACTGCAAATATCCTTGGATTGTGTTTTTACATGTTTCAGGTACAAAAAGAATGAAAACAGACGAGAAACGAACAAAGTTTGCAGAATTGGCAGAATCAGTCCCTGAACTTTCAGAAATTGTCAGAATTGATCCCTGGAAGATTTATTTTGAAGAAAAGTCAACAACAGTCCCCCAGGAATGACATTTCTGACCCTTGGAATGCAAGTTTGCAAAATTGGCAACAATGGCCCCTCAACTTTGCAAATTGGCAAATTTGGTCCCTGAAGTTTTAAATTTTGGGAAACGTACAACAAAGGTCCCAGGGAAATCAAAGCTTGTCATATATGGTCCTTGGGATAATTTAGAATTGGCAACATGGGTCCTTCAAAATTTCAGCATGTGCGAATTTGGTCCTTGGGCTTATATGAACTACAATCCAAACAAACCCTTTTATTAACCAACCCTTTCTTAAACCCAACAAACACTCCCACCTTATATCTCCTTGATCCAGCCCAACTCTCTCCCCAAGCCCAGCTACAAACCTACTCCTTTTTATTAATAAAACGGGAGTCAAACCCATTGACCCTCCCCTTCACTCCATCACGTGAACCTGCAACAACATCATCATCTCCATTGCCACACTACTCCTCTGCCCGCACTCACCCTGGACACTCAAACTCCTATCTTATCCCTCCGATTGCTCCAAAACAATAACTAAACAACAAATCCCACTTCCCAACACTAGCTAAAAGCCAAACTGCCTCTCCCACTTTTTCCCACCAAAAACCATAAATGGCCAAGATGAGCTTAGACTGATCCAATGGTTCACTTTTATGATGGGAAATGCTCTGTAGGACCCACTGAGTCCAAAACCTCATCTTTAAAAGGAAGAAAGAAGCCAGAAAGACACTAAGTAGCTGTAGTTTAGTTTTAGCATGTCGTTTTTATTGTAATTTTTTTTCCTACTTGTAAAATTAGTCTAAAGGTCTGTAATCAATATTTTCAAAGTAATATCAACTTAATTCCAGCTTAATTTCAAATTTTCAGTTCTAATTCAGTTTTTGCAATTTTCCATTGAAATCCCATATTACCTTAAATCTTGTTATAAATGGTGTTTTATTGTTTCCTAAGCTCAGAATAAGCTAATTATAAGTTTCTAAAGGTTCAGTCAGTATTCACACAAGCTTAACTTAAAAATCTAAAAAATTCCAAAAAAATATGAAAAATAGAAAAAAAAAAAAAATCAAGAAGAAGCAAAGAAGAAGATGGATACCTTGGTTTAGAGCTTCATGGGAAGTAATAGGGTGGTTTAGAAAGTGATTCATAGTGTCACACAGTTACTTTTATTTTGTAAGTCCCATCCTTCGTTGTTACCTCACTTCCTTGTATGTTATTTTGGTATTGCTTATTCCAGCTTATTAAATGCATATGTCAGCTTGTCTGTGCTTATTGTTGATTAGTTTAGCTGTTTATGCTTGTTTGTTACTATAAATAGTTTTGCTTAGATTATTTTCTTGTTAACAGTCACCATAGCCTATTGTGATTCGCTTATTCAGTCTGCTTATTATTTAGTCATTTGAGCTCTTGTTATCATATTATAGCTTAAACAAAACTTGTCCTGTCAAAACTCTTGCTCAAAGTTGGGTCTGCTTTGAAAAATCATGAAAACAGTTTAATAAGGGGGTGTTTGGATCAGTGGATTTCCCCTTGTGCAGTGAGTTTTTGTGAATGTTACTTGTTGGTATATGCTTCATTAGGTCCCATTACAGTAGTTTAGTCTTAAAAACCTATGGTTCTTTGTGAAAAAGTCAACATCACTCTTATTCCTCAATTGTGAGTTAACTATTAAATAGTTGAGTTCCTAGATCTTTCAAATCAATGCATTAGGTGTTAAGATAGTTTAAGTCTATTTTATTATAGCTTAATACAACAATATCAGTAATCTAGAAGCAATCCAACTTCACAAAAGTCAACCTAGGTTCAATCTATCAAAAGTCAAATTTATAGTCTCTTAGTGTTTTCCAAATATTGGGTGATTTTTCATGTATTCATTATTGGTCCTGTTGATCTGAGATTGTGGGAAATTGTAGTTTATTTGAGTTTGATAGCTAATCTTTATTGTCCTTATTTTTTCTTATTTTTAGAAATTTTCTAGATAGCTTATTTGAGTTCATAAGTTGGTCTGTTTACCTGAAATGTGCCCTGCACCAGCTTCATAAGATTATTTTCATTGGCTTGCATATTGTTCAATATTGTTCTCTAGCCCTAGCTTTTTGGTGGTTTAGATACCTCACTATACCAACTTGTGATGCATATGCTTATTGTCTAATTTTATGCTTATTTGCTCACCTCATTTGGACCTTCAAATCATAACCACTGAACCACTTACACCGAGTCATCAGTGTAAGTCAGTCAACTTCATAAGCTCATTGAGAGCTTATTTTTGGGCCCCATCCCCTGAGTCCAGTCTTATTGGAAAGCTCCACAGCCCACCTTTTCAGATCAATCCTTAGATTGGACTTCCAAACCCTTCTGTGGGCCCCACAGAGGGCAGCAGTTTGTCCTATTTGGCCCTTTGGCCTGTGTGGTATTGTGGATTGCTTATTTGTGACTTATGGCTTATTCAGTGAGCCTATTCAGTGGTTTTAGCTTATTCCACATTCATCTCAGTTGCTTATTGCTTATTTAGCCCTTTGTAGCTTATTAGTAGCTTATTGCATAAAAATTCCTACTGTTTTAACTTATTAGACCTTCTGTCCAACTTTTGGATTTGCACACTGCTTATTTTTAAGGCACAAAAAGTTTGTCTTAGTAAAAGTTGCTTACTTTTAGTGTTAAAATAGTTTTGTAAAAGAAAATCCAAGAAAATCCAAAAATAAAATTAGTGATAGCTTCTATTTAAGCCATTTGACTTATTTTTCAGCTTTTCCCAAAAGCAAATTCCAATTTTATATTTTTCTTAAGTTCCTTATATATTAAATTAGTTGTATAAAAATTTTCATAATTTTCAGAATAGATTTAGTAGTTTTCATAATTAATTTTAATTTAATTAGTTTTAATTAAAAAATCAAAAATAAAAATCCTTAGTGCTTAATTTTAATCTCTAGTATCTTTTTACATTTTTCCTAGCCTTTATAATTAATAAAGTATTTTTAGGAAAATTTTCAGAATTTTTACTGTTCATTTGGTAATTTTTAGAATTAATTTTGTTTAAATAGATTTTAATTCATACTTAAGTAAATAATTATTAAATTAGCTTAAATATAATTTTTATAAACTTCTTATAATTTTTTAGGATTTCTGTAATGGTTAAATTTTGTAAAATTTTTCATAATTTTATAAGCCACACAGTTTTAGCCTAGGATTATCAAAGATAGATAAATTGACAGTCAAAGTGATATTCAAAGCATAATCAAATTCCAAAACATAAGTAACTAAGATTAAGCTAGAAAAACATTAAGAAACATCAAATAAACATGAAAACATGAAAATCAAAGTAAATAAGACACATAAACAGTAAAATGCAAAAATTATGAAAATGGCTTACAAGGTGTATCAAGCTGAGAACCACAAGAACCAAGGATTACTCACTACTTAAGGCTTCCCATGAAGCACTAAACCCAAGGCATTCCAAGATTTACCTTGCTCCATGCTTACATCATCTTGAACACTGATTTTTATTTATTTTTCTATTTTCTTGATTTTTTTTTATCTATTTTTGAATTTTAAAAGATCATAACTGTTTTAAGGTTTCTAAAAGCTTTAAAGCTTTGTCAGGAGCTTATGTGTGCTATTAGAATCCAGGAAACAACCATGATTAACAGGAATTTAAATGACATGAAAATTTAAATGACAAGTGAGTAAAAACATGAAATTTAAAGATAGAGTCCAATAAAACTGTAAATAGGGTTTTGTTATTCATTGTCAATGTTTAACAATCCCTTGAAAGCAATAAATGACATTAATTTAAAGAAAGCATTAAAGTTAATTATTCTACGTGACAATGGCTAATCCAAAGTAACTCTTCTCTCTTCCTTCTTTTGATCTTTATAGATTTTGGACTCCCCACTTGATTCTGAGCAAAACCCACTTTAAATCTTGGCCTTTGATTGAGCATAAGTGATCCTAGCCGTTTAACTTGCTTTTGGCGCCAAAAAGTCTTGCTAGATATTTAAGGTTGCTTGTGAGGGTTTTACGGCCAATTAAGGGTTCTTGGATAGTTGTGGATGTGGAGGGATAAGGTTGGAAGAGTGGGTGGCCAAGTGGTGGTGAAACCAGGCTAGGTGGAAGAGTGGGTGGCCAAGTGGAGGAAGAAGAGGGAAATGGGTCGGTTTGACCGAGGGTTGGCCCCGGTTTTAATATTTAAGGTGTGAGTGGGCTTGTGTAACTTGGGCCAAGGCAGGGTGTGGGCTTTTGGATTTAAGGATTTGGATTTTGGGTTTATTAATAATTAAGGGTCCGGATGGTTTGTAGAGTAATAAAGCCCAAGGACCAATCTTGTACAAAGCTGAAAGTTGAGGGACTGAACATGTAAACTTTCCAAACTTTCTTCCAAGGAACAAACCTGCCATATAATAATAACACAAGGACCAAAGTTGTATTTTTCATATTTTAAAACTTATAAGGACCTTTTATGTCATTTTTGGATTCTTAGGGGGTAAAAGTGTAATTTCCCAAAAGTTATCAAAAAGGTTCCAAATTGTACGTTATGAATAGTACAAGGGTATTATTTGTAAAATTTTCATTTTTGAACACCCAGGGACTAAATTTGCCATTTTTGTAACTTGAGGGGTAAAAGTTACCATTTTGTGAAAACTTTTATCCAGGGATTACTAGTCAACATTTTCGGTTTCCCAAAGACTAAAGTTGACTTTTTATTCATTTTAAACCTTCAGGGACTAGTTTTGCCAATTTATGAAACTCCTGGGACTGAAAATGTCAATTGTGTGAACTTTGCATGCTTTTCACTTGTTTTCAATCTTTTTGTACCTGAATCACATAAAAACATATTTCAATGATATTTGTAGCATTTATATGGTCATTCGTGTGTTTTTTGTCGTTTTTGTGGGTTTAACAATATAAAATATATGTGTATTTAGACATATATCAGTCACAAATCAAGACCATATTTTTTGCCGGATTTCGGAAAGTGTGAAACTTTAATGTGCTGCAACGTTCATATTTAACTGGAATGGATAGTGTACCGTTTGTAAAAAAGGCAAACAATCGCTTGCAAATTTAGTCCATCAAGCTACAGTGTCACTAGCTTAGTAAGGCGGGAACCGTGAAATGACGATACTACCCTCATGGACGTGGCATTTAACGGGAAAACTAACGGAAAAGGCCTTTCGGTGGCGATTTTGCGAAAATATGGAACGTTGGTGTCTTTTTTGCGCTACTTTTTGTCTCGTTCCCATTTTTGCAATTTCGTGAAACGTGAAAGACCATTTTTGCAATTTACCTTAAAAGAAAAAAGTTAATTGATTATAAAGATGTTACACCGTTTGAAATTTTATATCCCTGTATGATAGGCATATTATTATAAGTGTTTATGACGCTAAATAGAACATTTAAAAAAAAATCTCGTTTAAGTATGTAGATTATATATCTCATAAATGTTACAAACTTCCACTAAATGTTACTTACGATATGTATATTTTGATAATGTGTTATACTCCAAATATCTTGCACGTGTCACATTATTTTATATGACATGTCACCAAAATACGCGCACGGAAAATACTTTTTAAAGTTTGTAACGAGACACTTTTTAGTTATGAGCCAAACAAAACTTTGAAAAGTAGAATGCAATTTAGTTACCTTAACACTTTATAAAAGTTATCACTAAGCAGTAGGGGTGTCATTCGGATCGACCCGACCCGATAAGCCTCTATCGGGTCGGGTCTATCGAGTTTTTGAAAAATAAAAATTAAACCGCAACCCGACCTGATAAGAAATCGGGTTATCGGGTTTGGTTCTATCAGATTATCGGGTTTATCGGGGGGCTTATCGGGTTAAACATGTAATCAATCACAAAGTAATAAAGAGATAGATCAGTGTGTACATAATAACATGTTGGGTCAAAAAGGCCAAGTCAAACTAACAAAAATGCTAACTTGAGATTTGCATGTGGCACAAAAAAGATAGATCAGTATCTTGTGTTCAAGTTTTCATGCCAAAAAATATAACATCAGTATCACAAAAAATAGATCACCAGTATCATAAAAAATTGACGGTATGTATTTCACCATTTTAGTCACCATTTCAGCAAGTCGCCAACTCACCATTATAACATGCTAACTGAGGTTGCACCTCTACATGGAACATCAAACAGAGTTTGGTTAATTTTTTGATAATGCCTAAGGCCTGAGTTCTCAACAAAGCTAAATGGCAACTCATCTACAACAATCATGTGAGCTAAAGCTCTCTTACTCTTTTTTCTGGTCAAACTTCCATGCCATCATTTTATTTACATTACCACCTTCAAAAGTAATCTCAGTTTCAGACTCACTTTGTTTAGCTAGGTAAGGTCTGCACCTATCAAGATGGTCCTTGAGATTTGAAATACCATGCTTTTTCGTGTGACAAAGGTACAAACTTCCACAATGTAAACATTTAGCTTTCACATCTTCAGGCAACCTCCCTTCTAATAGATCCTGTTGCTTAAAATGTAGCCATACCTGCAATCTTTTTTACAAATTTTTGGTTGTTTTCCCGGTTTTTTTCCTTTGTTCTTCTTACCACTCTTATCCTCCACTGGTGGCTCATTAGAAATTTCAATCAAACTTGAAGACATCTAGCAAACTAAGAAAGTAACAAGTAGCAATAGTCAAAAAATAATTACAACATTAATTTTTTTTTTGTAGTATATCTAATGTAACATTGGGAATACTAATAATGCAATAATTGGTGGATTCCAAATTATGTAACATAACATAACGTCACTTAGATGCTAATCTTAACATACAACTAAAGATGAAACAATTACCTTTCTTTTCTTGAACGAAAATTTTGGCACTGCTGGAACATGGAATAAGAAACAATGATCTAAACCATTTCTGGAGAGAGTTTGTGTTTGGAAATTGTGAAAATGAACCGTTTGTGATCACTGATGACTACATTAGGGCAAGTACAAATGGTATTATCTCTTAAGTGGGCTTATTTTTGTGACTAATTCAGTATGATATATAAATGGGCTTTTGTTAAGTAATTAAAGATGCAACCTTAATATAATAATGGTTCTTATCGGGTTAGTGGTTAACCCGATAACAAACTTGCTAAAACCCTAACCCGACCCGATAAGATTATCGGGTCTATCGGGTTGACCCGATAACCCCGATAAAGTATATTGGACCCGAATCAACCCGACCCTATAAGGTCTTATCGGGTTCGGGTCGGGTTGGGTTGACCCATATGACACCTCTACTCAACAGTAACATATAGTGGCCGAATAGAGTATTTGATTACTACGTAATGACTTTAACACTTTATAAAAGTTTAACACTTAACAGTAACATATGTTGGCTGAATAAAGTAGTTATATCTTATTAATCGCATGAAAAGCTAATCCAGTCTTATACGTTTGTGGAAATGTAAATATAGGTTGTTAAGCCAAACACATTTCAAGTGTTTATCTAAGCAAATAAACACTTTCTTTCAAAACACTCACAATTTTAGAGAAATTATTTTTTCTTAATAATAAGCAGATATGTAAATAAAGTTTAATAGGCATTTCCACTTCCTATACACCATCTAATAATGTCATAACACTAACATATCACATAATGGGTAAATTCTGTCAAAATTGTAAAAAGTGGTAAAAATTATAGCTTATCATACTATGAGGAATTATGCTCATATTGTCACATTTAAAAGATTGTGAAATTATTTAGCTCATTGGGCCTTGGGCCAAGCCCATTCGTAGAGTTGGAGTAAACATGTTGCATGAGTTTCAATTTTCAAACATGTGCCTTTCGAGTTTGTCTTTAACTCGTTGTGCTTTACTGCTTTATGCTCCGTTTGAGTCATTTTGAAAACGTAATAGCGATCAAGTAGGTATTTCATCATCTCCATTTTATATATATATCTTGACAAGCAGGGGCACAGCTTCTAAGGGGCGGGAGGGGGCGGCCGACCCCCCGAAATTTTTTTTGCGATGTAGGGGTATATAGTTTTCATGTAGAAAAATTTCGGTATTTTCGGTTTCGCCCCCCCAATTTAATTCGGTTTCGACCCCCCATAGTGTTAGGAAAAAAAAAATTTAGATCACGACCCCCCACTCGAAATTTCCAAGCTTCGCCCCAGTTGACAAGGTACTGAAAGCAAGGAGAATAACATAAGCAAATGGTCAATTTATTTGTAGCATGTAGAGCTAGTAAAGTATGTATTTTTGTCGTATGTGAAACTCATGCCTATTCTTTCCCTAAAGCGTCTATAACTTATAAGTGTTGTATGAGATGTTTTATATAAGTATGCATTGTTTCCCTTATTGCTGGGTCATGTAGACTTTTTCGTAACTAACAATAGATAGTATGTTAACTTTGTTGAACACTCAGTTAAGAAAAGTGACTTTTTTCACTAATTTTGCACACTGATACGAGCTAACACGCATCCAAAATGATGTTGATGTGAATGAGAAATTGTTTCTCAAAGCGAGACATTTGAAGCAAAAGATGAAATGGAAGTGAATCGTATCCCACATTGGTGGGAGAGCCATTTTTTGAGAGCTTTATTATTAAGACCCTCGAGGTTAGAGTAACTTATTTTTACTCTTTCAAAAACGCTCATCAATGAAGATGTTGTGGATATTGTTCCCTAACTTTTCCAAAATGTCTTTCATTGGGGCGTTGTTGAAAAACTAAATATAATTTTTTAGAAAAAAACCTGCATGGTTATAAATCTCTCGAAATATCATACTCCATAGCAAATTTTGTCTTGGTTTGGTCTAGCTTTTTGTTTTTAGTTGTTGTTTTATCGGACTAGATCCCAATCCACTTCGATTACAATCTTGAAGTGAACCCTAACAATGGTAGTGAGAAATGTATTCTATGTTTTTATCCAACAACATTTCTTAACCTGACAACATAAAAGAAGAAACAACCCTTTCAAATTTGAGATTACAAAATGATTTTTTTACGTCTTATGAACACGCTAAAACACATAGCAAAAAAATGTCATAACTAACTAAATGAACCCTGAATTTAGTAAAAAGCATCTCAATGGAGACTTGCTTTAATATGTTCATCCAATAACATGAATACAATGCATTTTGCTACTATTTTTTTTACAATAAAAGTTGCAGATCAAGAAACCGTAGATCAAACAATCCGATGGCATCAATGGACTAAAAACAAGACACCAAACTGTTTCTCTAATAAAGTGGATCAAGAAACGTTTGTGTACTTTTATCCCACGATCTTTTATTTAACAATGATGTGTTTGATCATGTGAAGATGAAAGATGTCTAGGTGCCAAGTGATACGTTGCCAGTGGTGCTTGAGAGAATAATGAATGCACAAATGTTCTCTCAGCCCAATTTCTTAGCCTATCTATTTCTGTGTGCATTATAGGCATTTTGCTTCATCATCTGTAGCATAAGCTACAGTAGCAAAGCTACAGTGCACACATTCACAGTGAACAGTGAAATATACAGTAACTAACGGTCGTTAAGTATTTAACGACCGTTAAGTACTAACGGCCGTTATTATTATTATTTTTTTTTATTATTTTTTTTTTTACAATTGGTCATTCGTCTTAGAGGTTCGTTGCAAATTTAGTCCTTATAATTAACGGTCATTAACGACCGTTAGCTTTTTCTTTTTTTTTAAATTCCGCCTGCAATTGGTCCTCAATCTTAGAGGTTCGTTGCAAATTTTGTCCTTATAACTAACAGTCGTTAACTGCAATTAACTACTTCTTTGGCAAAACATCCCGCGGCAACGCGCGGGTGATCCACCTCGTTATATACATTGACAAGGTTGTAAAAATAGATATAATAATATCATCAAGTGGTGTTATCATCAAGTACGTAAACAATGCGTACAACCTTTGCCAACATCACAAGTCATCCAAAGGAGTGAGTAGCCACAAGATTACTATTAGCTAGGTTATCCTTAATCATAGTTCTGATGGTGATGTTTAGCGAAAACGTCAATTTATATATACTGTAAGGTTTTATTCAAGGTGTGTAACTAAACATAATTAATTGTTTCTGCTACAGCCAAGCAGGTGCACTTACAAACTATAAAATAAACAGCATTGCTCTAGTTTTGATTTCAATAAGCAATACACACGCATCCAAGTGAAAATAATATGATCTTAACTACTCAAATGTAACCAAATAAAAATTAAATAATTGCTATTATAAGTCAAATATGAACAAACCAAAGCCGGAAATATATAGTTAAACTAGACTAATAAAGTGACATGTAATCACTATTAAACTTATCGTCATAACCAGTAACCCCATCAACTTCCATAGATAACATATCTCCTTCCTCCACCGCATGTATCTTCATGTTTACAACCTGGAATACATATCAATTAGTAAGGCTCTACTGCATGTATCTAAAAGTGCTACCCTTTCTTTGCAACTAGAACCCAATAACTTACAATATCCCACATTGTATAAATAAAGGGAGCAGATCATGACCAACATTGATTCGAGAACTGTATTCCCAATATAAGGCTTAGATATAGGCTGCTGACATTGATTCTATATTGATTTGGAAGTTATCAGATGAAGTTGTGGGCTTTCATGATATAGTCGCTTTTGGTGTATTGGGTCAGTCTATGACTTCCCCTCAGATAAGTAATTCGAGTTTTTTTCAGAGTTTACAAGTAGGTCTAATAAAGTCTAACAGGAAAATAATTAAAATATTGGTTATGTCCCATAATAACGTATATGGCCATTATTGTTGATTCAAAAGTTATTAACTAGTCCGACCTAAATAGCACCAAATTTTGGTTTCTTGCAGTGACACAAAATAATACTTGATGAAACCAGGAATTTAATCATATAAATGATGTTGCCAAGAGAAAAGATATAAGATTAATTCAAAAATCAAACCTGCAACAGAGATGAGTTGAATTGAATCAGACACCAGCTAACGATGCAACGTATGGAAATCGGCTCCAAAGAATGTCAGATGGTATGAAATTACACAGTGTAGAAACAGTCTTTGACACGAAGTTGTAACGTACAATGTTGTAATGTGATACTATCACCATAAACGAATCATCTTCTCTTTCTCCCAAAACAATACACAGAAAACAACTTTGCCTCCACCCCGAGGGAACAATGTTAATGATATCATCAAGAATGTACTTCACCGACCATTCAGAAGACTCTTCCCTCATTTCGAAAACATGGTAACGACAACTAGATTCCTTCATTAAAAGAAGCAGACTACCACGAGACTCAAACAACCTGGTGTGTCTAGTATCCACCTTGTCTAAAGCCGGAGTTTGTATGTTTGTTACCATTGGATGGTCAACAATATCAAACTTGTAATGCAGCTTAGAGTTTATCCAATGAATGGCATTATTCCAATATAGTCCCTTGCAAAAACCCTGAAACCAACGGGTGGGATATCGTGGACCACATATTCTCCACTCGCCTGTTTCTGAAGAGTAAATTAGTATCTGTTGATAAATTGATCTAGCCTCATTCGTTATGCTAAGACTCACGAGTTTGTAGTAAGGTGATTTAGTTGGATTAAAAGCTAGTATGATTTCAATGTCATTCAAATTTGGTGGAGGTGGAATAATCTTAAACAGATTAGTAAATGGATTGTATACATACAAAAAAGGTTTATACGAAAGATAAATTCTGTATAAAACTAAACCATTACACGACTGCAAAATATTCAAACAACTACCTATCTGCAGGTTGATACCGATACTAGCTTTGGGTCCTAGTGTCACAAAATCATAATACGGAGAATTTTCTCTGCGGATAAATAAACCGCAAGGAGGTTCGATTTTAGGCTTCAGAAGACGGCGAGTTAAATATTGGGAAGTTATGAGAGATAACCAATGTTTGGATACGGATTTAAAAAGTTTAAGTGAGAGTAGAGGTAATCGGAGGAAGATTTCAATCCAAATTTCATCAGGTATAACATAATTCTTCGGTGAAGGAGTCATCTTTGTTGCTATCAAAACCCTAATAAGTTATTTTAATGGAGGTTAAGTGAGGGTTTACAAAAAAAATACGAGTAGTACAAAATAAAAAACAATTTATAATGATCGTTGGGCCTTGGGCCAAGCCACCAAGCCTATTCGTACACTAATAAAGCTTTCTCTTATTATCATGTGCTAAGTTAATTATTCTTAGGTGAAACTCATGGCTGTCTTTTACTCATTGATGGTCATGTATATTTTCTCATATGTAATAATACGAGAATGGCGACGGGCCGCCGCGTTGCGGGCGGGCCTGTTTTTTTCCCCGTTGTATTACAGACAGATCCGCAAGTGCAAGTGCAAATGCAAACACAAAGATGATCCGCAAATGCAAACACAAAGACGATGATCAGTTTTAACCAAAAAGCTAACCAAAATGGTTCCAAAAGTACATTAGACACATACACAAAAGATTATATGTAATCAATTTGACATCAAGACTACAGTTTACAACTTTTTGTAGCTAAAAGAAGTAGGTGGAAAAGAATTAGATAATCTGTTTGATAAAAATTCATGCAAAATGACACTTCAAGATACTGTTATTAACAATGGAGCAAGACGAATTTTGGGTTACTAACGATGGAGCAACATGAATACAGGCTTGACATGCCCAATCAGCATCTTCTGAATTCTGGCTTTCTTCAATCCTTCACAGCACGCGTAGCTGATTTGTACTTAATCCATGTGCGTGGCTAGATTCTGCAGAATTTTCAAACAATGCAGATTCAACCGATGTCACACGCATTCACTTCATCCTTTGATTCGTCATCAGCTTTCTTTCCCTGAAACTTTGCAAGAGATAGGTGTTATTGTTGGGTGATATTCCTGACATATTATATATAAAATGCTTAAATAAATTTAGTACAAAACACATTCACATCAGCAACCTCAAATACCATTTCCTAATAGCATATATGAATTGTTTGAAATTTTGTCGTTATGTGGCAACTTCTTAGGACAGTTTCCATTCTATGAAGATGCACATACCACAATTTTCATAGATAATAGGTTTATAGCTTAGCACTCTAGCATATGTATATTGGCGATATAAGATGCAGAAAACAGAAATTCGTTACACACTAAAAACCATACATTCTGTAATTTACACGATAATCCTTGTGGTAAGCACACAATTACAAAATAATTATAAGTAAGAGATGATTTAATTACTTCAGAAGCACACCGAGTGTGGATTTGATTACTGGTTCAGCTTAAACAGATAAGTTCCATGTATGTTAAGGTATAAATGACGTGAAAAAACTGCTACAATACTACTTTAACAAAACACAAATGGGTAGGTAAATAAAGTGATATTGAATGGGCTATAATGTATTCATCAACAAACAGATAAGCGGTCCCAGTTCTAGTTGAAGGTGCTATAATGTCTAAGCATTTGGATTACCTGAAAGTGCAACCATATATATCTAGAATACGTCTTCACTGTCTCTTCGTAGCAAAAAAGAGTGCGACAATGACGGCAAACCTGGTAACAGCTTCCCAGTTACATAGACTTTAATGTTGGGCCTGTACAATTACCAAGAAATCAACTACGATCAAGTATGGAAAAAAGAAAAAACTAAATGGAAATCAGTAGATATCGTTGCAGCAAAGCATCTAGGAAAAAAATGTTGAATAACCTTGGGTCATTAAACGTACACGTCTATGGTTTCTCTCTGAACTGAGAAATCTGCTACTTGAAGCACCTTTCTGCAAAGAATATCTGGTTTCAGTTCAAAAGAAATGTCATCTGCAAATATGACTAATACACACTGTATGTAGAAGAGAAAGAATTCAGAAAACCTATACATTTTCTTACGAAGTTGAAGTTGTTTCGGCTTGCGCTTTCTATCAGATATGTTACGATCAGGTTCATTCGGGAGGTACTAGAACCATGACACTTGCCATAAGGTGCCTTTAAAAAACAATCCACCATTAAAACTAATTTTAACAACTCTCTACATAGATAATACGTTTATAGCCTAGCACTCTAGATTGGTCGTTAAAGGGAACATCTTCATAACCATCAATACTAACAACTTGCGCGTTTTTAGCATTTTTTTTCTATTTGAACCAAAAATAAATTATAAGCAAATAAGAATTAATGAGTCCACTATAACTCATGAGTAACTCCCTACAATTAGTAAAAACTTGAACAGACTCCGTGACTTGTTAATAGTCTTTATAGGGTAAATAGGATTTCGTTTTAAAGTTTATGGATCTAGAAATTAGTTAATAAGCTGATTTCAAGCTCATCATACAAAAAAATAGGGTGTTTGCCATTGCTCTTATAACAATGCTTGTAACACCCCCAAAATTTGGTACAGCGGAAGACTCAACAAGCTTTCGGGGTGTTACGGGGATTGGTATCCAACACAAGACGTAAAAGAACGAGATAAAGTAAACATAAGAAAACACAACCAAAATGGGGTTTTAAAGTTTACATTTATCCCAACATTCATTCAGAGTCAGGCCCAAAAGAAATAAACGTAGGTCCAAAATTAAATATCAGAGTTTTAGAAAATAGATCCATAAACCAGGTGCCATAGCCGAGCCTTCCAATCCATGCATCCAAATCATCACTTAATTACCTGAGAAAACGTGCTAAAAGTCAGCTTTCGCTGGTGAGATCATAGGTTTAAATTCATAATTCAACATAGTGGACATATACGCAAAACGCTTGCTAGCTATACTAGGGATTCTCTACAGCCTGCGGATACCCTCCGCTCCATCATAAATACACGGGTACCCCCCGTAATATCATAACTACTCGGATAACCTCCGAAGTATTAATAACCTATAGGTGCACACTATAGTCAAATCCAATCAAATCAATATGTATGCGTAAGGATACGACTTACCCAACATGCGTAAGGATACGACATGTACAACTTACCTAGATCTAGTCTAGGCCTCGTTGTGTAGCTTACCTAACTCTAGGTTAGGCCTCGCTCTTCCTAGTTACATAAGCATAGCAAGTTTCGAAAAGAATATAAAAGCATAAAAGTCCACATAAAATAATTTGCACGTTTCTCACCCCAAGTATTGAAAACATAGTTCAAGAGTAAAAAGTGGGGCTATGACTCACCTCAAGTCCAGAAATCAGCAAGAAGAAATCGGTAGAAGTAAGATGTATAGTAACTGAAAAGACGGCAACTACGGACTCGGCACGACCTGACAATATCAACTCGTTCAGAAATCATTTCCTCAAAATCAAATATTTCCAAAACCGAACGTATTCCATTTTACTTCCGAAAATCCATTTCTCGTATAAATCTCGTATTCGTTTGGAGTTTGACGTTTGGTATCCATACGGGTGGTGGGTCGACACAACTCAAACTAAGAAGTCACAACAAAAAGGATAATAAAACAATATATAGGTCTAATATTAGTCCAATATATTATTTAAATAAATCATCGAAGTTTATCAAATCCGTCGATTTGGTAATCCCCCATATTTATTTACTTAATATACCATTCTAAGATTATACCCGAATCCTAGGTCACACATTGCACATAAAGTACTATATGGTATATATCAAAGTTTAATAAATTCTCTAATTATGCCGTTAAGCTTACCAAATTCGTCAATTTGGCAACCTCACGAGATACTTAGTA
This sequence comes from Artemisia argyi, assembly GCA_030686995.1. Classification (NCBI taxonomy): domain Eukaryota; kingdom Viridiplantae; phylum Streptophyta; class Magnoliopsida; order Asterales; family Asteraceae; genus Artemisia; species Artemisia argyi. Next base: position 181,903,269 of record CM060705.1, read on the forward strand.
ATTCATTAATCTTGTACACATACCACAACCTATGGGCGTCGTAGGATATGGTGCCCATTAATATACTCAATTTAAATAACTAAATAGCTTTTATTTAACCTGTCGATTAAATAAGTTACGTAGTTATCGAAAGTGAGTGTATTAATTGTCATATATCCGTGACAACACAAACGTCACAAATAATAAACCACTTGGACTCAAGTGACCACGACCCCGTATAACTCGATAGTTTTCCTCGTTAATTTAAAAGAAATTATTTTATTTAATTATTTATTCAACGTCAAGATTTCATCGTTATTTATAGTGTTTAATTATAATAACGCTCCCAATATTATTACACTACTTTCATAGCATAATATTTATAGTCACGTTATTGTTATAATATTACTCGTGATCTTTTTATTTTTAATATACGCATTTATATATTTATATATACGTTATTCACGTCTATATACTTATATAAACGTTTATATTACCAATAATATTATTACGAGTTTTATTATTAGCGTTTGATTATAAATATTTATCGAGTCATACGAAATGGTCACATGTCCGAGTCATCACTCTCGGCTCATTGTCCAAGTCCAAAATAAAATAACCAAGTCACAATCAATTAATCACTCCGTCCAACAATACCTAAATCACGTGCTACAACAATAAGGTCCGACTACGGCACCCAACTAACCTATCTCCGTCATTCTAATTGACCGTCTCACAATCGGTCCCCATATCATCCACTTTATCGTCAACACTTCACAATATATTATATATCAAGCCCATGCCGAGACCACAAGAGCCTCGGCTCTTCTACTACTACTTGGTCCAAGATACAATAGAACAATAACAACAACAATTTATAACAATTAACACAACAGGAAACAAAACAGTGACAACAAGAAGAATATCAAGAAACCAACGCGAACCGAGGGACTCACTTGGGTCTTGACTTAGCTCCTACGAGCCACAAGCAAACCAAACGGACCTCGTGGGTCACGTCTTCCCAACCACAACAATAATATACACAACTCAAAATCAATCTATTTTATATGCATACTCCCTCGTTACCAACTCAATCCGAGTCTAAGAATCAATATACTACAAGGACTCAAACAAAACAAATATATCAAGTAACCACAAGGAAGATGAAAACGAGCCAAGCCGTGGGCATAGGCTCACGGTTCAAACTCGACATACCCAAGAAACATCCAACCCGGATACCAAACTCGTATAAGATCATGTTTTATTCAAAATCCACATGTTTATTTCGTTATTCATCAAAACCCAACCAGAAAAATATAACTCGCGACCTCCTGGCCACGTTTTTAGTAAAAAATCCGAGTCACAACCCTCTTGTGACTCGCCTTACCTTCGATTTGACAAGAAAAGAACACGAAATCTTCAAATAAACCAATAAATTAGTGCGTGCACCGGTGGATCTAAAAGATCTAGTGATAGGGATTATTTTTGAGGCGGGTTTGGGTGGTGGTAAACGATGGTGTCGCGGTGGTGGCCGGCCAAATAGGTGGCGGCTAGGGTTCAAGAAGAGAGAATAGAGATGAGGGAGAGAGGGATAATAAGAGTGGTGTGTTTGTTTGTGTTAGCCAGGGAGCCACAAGGACGATTTTGTAGTCCACTCTTTTATAATTTTATTTCTTTTCTTTCTTTTTGAATAACAATAATAATGGTATTAATTTTAAAAATTAATAAGAGTATTATTAACATTTTAAGGTTAAGGTGGCTAAGTGTAAAATACACGGACCAAAACCCGTAACTCGTTTCAAATTATTTAATATCTCACGAGATGTTCCATAAATAAATATATATAGTCGAGTCCGTAAACTCAGGACATAAAATTTTTGTTAGGTTATCCTAGTGCCGGAGTCAACGTAGTGCCAAATGAGAATTCCAAAAATTAAATCACCACATATATTTCCATATCGAATCTTTAAAATAAATCTCAAATCCCATAACGATTTTAAAGTATAATCAACCATAATATAGGTCTTTACAAGTTCGTTACGAATAAAACTTCAAATATAAATTTATAAACGAACTTTTATGTAATGCGGGTTTTCAAAATGGATCCCTAATTTGCCAGTTGTCACAATGCTTATCCGAAACATCTTACCTCGTGGTGGGTGTGCTTGGTGCATCGATGTTGTTGTGCGGCTATTGCTGGCATGATCGGCACTGGTTTCACTATAGTGCCTGGATCGTGTGTCACACTGGACTTGCACATGACACCGCATGGTATTGGAAGAAGGCGGTATCTCCTCACGTATGATTCCAGCCCGAAAATCTAGCACAACCAATATGGGCATTTAGATCTTCATGTGTCCCACATTTAAAAGGTTCAAAAGAAATAGCATAATATAACTTACTTCTAAACTTCTTTATCACCCCTCATCTTTGTCATTTGGCAAGTTAATCCGTTATTGGGTTCAAGACCAGGTTGAGAAAGCTCCAAACCATGTTTCTTAACTAAATTAATGTACCTGTAATATAATTCATAAGAGGTTAGGTTTGCCGATATACCCATTCATAAATTTGAACTCAATGAAAGAAATAAACGGCAATACATTATTTTAGAGCAACCACATAATGTTTACCAATTTATTAAAATATAGCTTCCAAACATAACTCAAATGAACTCAGATAGCATACTTTGCTGATACCTGAAACCCGATTGAACAACTATAAAAGGGAAATATTATTTGGTTGACCCGTGTATTATGAACCCGCATGACATTACCTGCAATCCCTTGATACCCTTGATATGGATTAGACCTGTAAAACATTTTGGCGCGAAGCTGCTGTTTTCACCGTCGTTGAAGCATCTGTCGCTGTGAGGCATGTGTGCAAATCAGGGTTACCTAAAGCAAAGGTAACATAAAATGTTTAATAAGAAGGCAAGCAAGAATATATCAAAGTTTTAAAGCATAAATATGTTAATATTAGTAATGCACCACATGTAGAGACGTTCATAGTTATGAATAACAAAAGTAGCTTATAATGAAAGATAAAGTAATAAAGAATGAGAAGTGATACTTTTAACACAGGCGACAGCGTCAATGAAGATAGAGACGTTCACTGAACACACCTATTAAAAACACCTGCTGAAGCCGCCACACCTACCCAGTCACACCGCCCCCTGAACCAACAGACCGACCAAGTCACTGAACTCCCAGCTCAACGGTTTGCCCCTACTACTGAGTCATCACATACAACCGTAAATAAAATAAAAAGTATGATTAAAACAAAACCTACAATTTTTAGCCCATATGGCTGTGTCTGAGATTGGTTAGCAAAGTTGCTTATTTGTTTTTTTCTTTTTTGAAATGGTTTGGCATAAGCAAGTTTAAGCAGCTTATTTAAAACATAATAGTATATAAGCAAGTATACTAAGAAACCTCAAACAGTTTCTTTAGATTTGCTTATTCAAACGTTATAAACAAATAAGCTCTAATATATGAGTTTATGAGCTTTTCAATTTTAGATAAGCTCATAGGGCCAAAAAAAGGCTAACTGAAACGTAAGTTAAAGCATGATACATACCAGTTTCGATTTTCAGTGTTTCGAATAGCAAATTCATGTAGCAGCGTTGGAGAAGATCGCCATTGCTGTTGCTGGTTTAGTATTGTTGTTGTCAGCAATATGTGAATCTGGTTTTGAACCACGACCCAATAGCCTGCCTCATTCGCTCCACCGTGGAGTGAACCGTAATGCCTCCATCAAGAGTGTGTATACATCAAGGGCACTGCAATGCACAAATTTCTTATAAATGGTCGTTTCACTTTAATGTGTAAGTGCTATGATATAAAATGAACAGCCAACTATCAATATACCTACTGAGCTCGCTTGTAATTAGCGTCATAATAACCGGCTGAAAGGCCATATCTCCCCATGAAATACTTCCTTTTTACCTGTAAAATATATAAATATTACTTTTCTTTTGTTAAATAACGCAACTGTGGTCCAGTCATGACCAAGCTTATTAGAGTCGGTCCCGAAACTAAATATGTCGTATTTAAAAGCCTATAAGCTTGTTTATACTTCTGTGAGCAAACTGACAATTTTTATCGCAGTCACCATTTTAATTCTATTATAAAAACTTAAAAAGAAGAGTAAATAAGGTTTTTCTATGGGAATTTACCTGTACCGTGTGAAGTTCATCAGACTTGACAATAGTCAAAACATCTTTCCAGAAGTAGACATCCATGTCATATTTCATATCCGATTGCATCTCCTCAAGCCATAAACAAACCTGTCGAAACACATGAGATGGTAATACAAAAGCTGTATGACATATCCTGTGATGCAAAACATAACATATATAACAACTAATATGGACCACAGCCCCACACTATGAAATTACCAAAGATAAATAAACCGATGTACCTAATAAAGAATCAAGTTCCTATCTTTTTAACTATCAAACCATTTTTAGCAAGAATTCTCATATACAAACCTAAATCACAGTGACCCAGATGTTAAAAACAACTACCCATCAATAAATTTCATATCTCCATTTCGTCCGTCTTCCTTCTTGTCGATGAAAATGAAGGGGCATGCAGTCCGTCTTCCTTACAATCTCCATTTCGTTAGCAATTTGATTTTAATTGACTCATCTCTGTCCCCGGGTATAAGTTTGACTATGACGTTCGCTCCCCTTTTACTACACAAAATAAAACTCATCATATAAATAAGCTGAGGTAAACACCCACAATACTTAGATAATCACTTACGCAATCCCCATCCCAAACACCCCTAATTTCATAAAAAGCCTTAAATTAATATGAACCCCCATTTCACAGAAAGCACAAAATTAAAGGAAAACCCTAACTTTTCATTTTCATCTTCATCTTCACCAAAAACCCTAAATTTGAAATCCAAGAGAATTAAATATAATTAAACCTAAAACCGGCTACAACAGTTGCATAGCAACCTGTAACAACAATTTAAGAGGCAAAAATAAACATAAGTATAATTAAAAGGTTACATACCTTTGCGAAATTCCATCCTTCGATCATCAACTCGATGTTTGTCCATGTAATCAATATCGATCATGGAATAACATACAAAAAATCCCAGGATTTGATTTAGGGTTCTTGCTGCATCTATGATTTGAGTAGGTGTACGTGTGTGTGGAAAGTTCTGGGTGTGGAAACTTACGGATTAGTAAAGGTAGGTTTATAATAAACCTTAGCCGGACTGGGCTGGGATGGAACGGGCCACAAAGCTGGGCCTAATTTTGGCGGGAAAATGGAGGGCAAAACGGTGGCGTTTTGACTCTCCTTTATATATATAGATAATATATAGATGGTGTATATGTTGATTTTGCTGAAAACTGAGTTGAGAAAAGTGATTTTTCAGTAACTTTTGACACTAATTTATCTTTATGTATAAATAACTAGTTATAATACCTGCGCACGCGCGAGTTTTTTTAAAAAAAATTTTGAATGATAAATTTTTATTTATTAAAAAGAAAATAATTTAATTTTTGTTTTGTATATTAACAAAACGAATTTATAAATTTATAAATTAAAAAATGATAATTCAATTATTACCTAATAAGGAAACATTCTTTTTTTTTAAATACGAAAGTCTCCACTTAAGGTTTTGTTTTATTATATAAAAAAGATAAGCAGATAAGTAAATGAAATTTAATAGGCATTTCCACTTCCCATAGATCACGGACAGAAAAAAATGAAAAATTTGATTGATACAACAACATACAACAACAACAACATACCCAATCCAACTCTACGATAGAACAAAATAACATATAAAAAACTCAAAAATATAAATCAGGGTACACATATATCCTTAACATACTCAAGGTGCTCCCATCTAATAATGGCATAACACTAACATATCATATGGGTAAATTTTGTCCAACTTGTAAAAAGTGGTAAAAAATAGATCGTCCCTGGTTGAATCACGAAGTTGGATAGCTTATCATAGCTATAAGGAATTAGGCTCATCATATATTGTCGCATATAAAGATTGTGAAATTATTTAGCTCATTGGGCCTTGGGCCAAGCCTATTCGTAGAGTTGGAGTAAACATGTTGCATGAGTTTCAAACACACTGCCTTTCGAGTTTGTCTTTAGCTCGTTGAGCTTTTACAAATAACTATAAATGTTGTATGAGATGTTTTATATAAGTATCTATTTTTTACTTTATTGCTGGTCATGTAGACCTTTTCATAACTAGAATAGATGGTATGTTGATTTTGCTGAAAACTTAGTTGAGAAAAGTAACTTTTTTCACTAACTCTGGACGCTGATTTAATCCTTATGTATATGGTATATATGTAAGTAATACTTTGTTGGTTCGCGTTTTGAAAGGAGCTTATGAACAAGCTAAAATGCGTCCAAAATCATGTTGATGTGAATGAGAGACATTTGAAGTAAAAGATGAAATAGAAAGTGAATTGTATCCCACATTGGTGGGAGAGCCATTTTTTGAGAGCTTTATTACTAAGACCCTCAAGGTTAAAGTAAATTATTTTTACTTATTCAAAAACGCTCATCAATGAAGATGTTGTGAATATCGGTTCCTAACTTTTCCAAAACATCTTCATTGGAGTGTTGTTGAAAAACTAAATATAATTTTTTAGAAAAAAAAATGGTTATAAATCTCTCGAAAAATCATACTCCATAGCAAATTTTGTCTTGGTTTGGTCTAGCTTTTTGTTTTTAGTTGTTGTTTTATCGGACCAGATCCCAATCCACTTCGATTACAAACTTTGAAGTGAACCCTAACAATTGTAGTGAGAAATGTGTTCTATGTTTTAATCCAACAGTATTTCTTAACCTGACAACATAAAAGAAGAAATAACTATTTCAAATTTGAGAATACAAAATGATTTCTTTACGTTTTATGAACACGATAAAACACATAGCCAAAAATATGTCATTACGTCAGCGATGTGAATAACAAGATTTAACTTCAATGGAGACTAGCTAATTAAATGAACCCTGAATTTAGTAACAAGCATCTCAATGGAGACTCGCTTTAATATGTTCATTCAATAACATGAATACAATGCATCTTGCTACTACTGTATTTTTTTTACAATAGAAGTCGCAGATCAAACCATCCGATGGCATCAATGGACTAAAAACAAGACACCAAACTGTTTCTCTAATAACGCGGATCAAGAAACGTTTGTGTACTTTTATTCCATGATCTTTTATTACAATGATTTGTTTCATGTGAAGATGAAAGATGTCTAGGTGCCAAGTGATACGTTGCCAGTGAAGCTTGAGAGAATAAAGAATGCACAAACGACGGAAGGTGAAAAGACATACACCTAATTAACCCAAGTGTTTTTTTATGTACATTTCATAGTTCTAATGGTTATGGTTTCATTCAAGGTGCGCAACTAAACATAATTAATTGTTTCTACTAAGCTGCCAAGCAGGTGCATGCACTTCAACTCCTAAATAAACAGCATTGCTGTAGTTTCGATTTCGATAAGCAATACACACGGATTCAACTGAAAATAAATTATATATCTAGCTGCATAAATAATACAGTATGATCTTAACTACTTAAATGTAACCAAGAAAAAATAAAAATAATTGCTATTATAAGTCAAATATATATGGACCAACCAAAGCCAGAAATATATAGTTAAAAGTCGACTAATCAAAATGACTTGTAATCACTATTACGGTAGAAATCCCTTGATTACAAGTTTACAACTTCTCACAAATAAACTTATCGTCATAACCAGTAACCTCCATAGATAACATATTTCCTTCCTCTACTGCATGTATCTTCATGTTTACAACCTGGAATACATATCAATCAGTAAGCCTCTTATCTTTATCTAACAATGATAAAACAGCCCGTTTTTTTATGCATGTGCTGTAAAAGGGCTACCCATTCTTTGCAACTGGAACCAAATAATTTACAATATCCACATTGTATAAATCTAGGAAGCGGATCATGACCAACATCGATCCAAGAACTGTACGTACTCCCAATATGAGGCTTAGATGAAGGCTGCTGACATTGATTCTAAATTGATCTTGGAAGTTATCAGAGAAAGTTTTTTTCAAACAGCAAAATTTTATTAAAACACAAAACGGCTAGCAAGAAGCTAGACAAACAAACAAAAAGAAGAAATAACCCAAAACAAACCACCATAGAAAAGTAACAACACCCAAGAGATGAAACCAAACAGTACGTCATGAAAGAGAGGACCTACACCAAGAAGTTATCCGATAAAGTTGTGGGCTTTCTTACATTAGAAATGACAACAGTCGTTTTTGGTGTAATATTGGGTCGGTCAATGACTTCACCTCAGAGTTTACAAGTAGGCCTAATAAAGTCAAGGAAAATAAGGAATTTGAGTAAATTTTGTTTATGTCCCAGTAATAACGTATATGACCATTATTTTATGTTGATTCAAAAGTTATTGACTAGTCCGACCTAAATAGCACCAAATCTAGGTTTCATGCAATCATACAAAATAATACTTGATGAAACTAAGCAAGTAGAGTTTATACCAACACCGTAACTGATTAAACCAGGAATTAAATTATTTAAATGATGTTGCCACGAGAAAAGATATAAGATTAAAAAATTGAACCTCCAACAAAGATGAGCGGAATCAGACTCCAGCTAACGATGCAATGAATGGAAAGCGGCTCCAGGAAAGGCAAGATGGTATGAAATTACACAGTGGAGAAACAGTCTTTGACACAAAGTTGTATCGTACAATGTTTTTATGTGATTCTATCACCATAAATGAATCATCTTCTCTTTCTCCCAAGACAATACAAAGAAAACAGCTTTGTATCCTCCCCGAGGGAACAATGTTAATGAGATCATCAAGAATGTACTTTAGCGACCATTCTGAAGACTCTTCCCTCATCTCGAAAACGTGGTAACGACAACTAGATTCCTTCATTAAAAGAAGCAGGCTACCACGAGACTCAAACAACCTGGTGTGTTTGTAATTCACATCGTCTAAAGCCGGACTTTGCATGTGTGTTTCAATTGTATGGTCAACAATATTCATCTTGGAAAGGAGCTTATCATCAGAGTTTATCCAATGAATGGCATTATTCCTATATAGTCCCTTGCGAAAACCCTTAAACCTACGAGTGGGATATATTGTACGACTGATTCTCCACTCGCCTGTTTCTGAAGAGTAAATTTGTATCTGTTGAGAAAAGCTAAAACTCACGAGTTTGTAGTAAGGTGATTTAGTTGGATCAAAAGCTAGTATGATATCATTGTCATGGGATTTTGGTGGAGGTGGAATGTTCTTAACTAGATTAGTAAATGGATTGTATACATGGAAAGAAGGTGTACGAGAAACATAACTTCTGCATAAAAGTAAACCATTACACGACTGCAAAATATTCAAACGACTACCTATCTGCAGGATGATACTGATACTAGCTTTGGTACCCAGCGTCACAAAATCATAACACCGAGATTTTTGTCTGCGGATAAATAAACCACAAGGAGGATCGATTCTAGGCTTCAGAAGACGGCGAGTGAAATATCGGGAAGTTATGAGAGATAACCAATGTTTGGATACGGATTTAAAAAGTTTAAGTGAGAGTAGAGGTAATCGGAGGAAGATTTCAATCCAAATATCATCAGGTATAACATAATTCTTCGGTAAAGGAATCATCTTCGTTGCTATCAAAACCCTAGTGTTATTTTAATGGAAGTCAAATGAGGGTTTACAAAGAAAAAAACAATTACAATGATCGTTTTCTCTAATTAGAATGATTGTTGGGCCTTGGGCCAAGCCACCAAGCCTATTCGTATACTAATAGTCAATTTGTCTTATGTGAAACTTATGTATACTTTTTCATAACTTATGATAGATGGTACGTTGATTTTGATGGAAACTTAATTTTGGATATTAATTTATCTTTGTATATAAGTTATATACGTTAGTAATACTTTGTGGGTTTACCTGAGCTTCGCGCACGAGCTAAGATGTCAGATGTGTTAAAATGACGTCGATGTAAATGAGACATTGTCTCTTAAAGCAAGACATTTGAAGCAAAAATTAAAATGGAAATGAAATGTATCCCACATCGTTGGGAGAGCAATATTTTGAGGGCTTTATTACTAGAAGCCTCGAGGTTATGGCAAATTTGCTTTAGTCTTCCAAAACTGTTTTTTTTTTTTTTCATGAGATTATGGATATTGGTTCATTAGCATTTCCATAATCATCATGGAAAGTAGCCTTGTTGAAAAGTTAAAAAAAAAAAACAAAAACAAACAAACAACTACATGGTTATTTTTTTTTATATAATAAAACAAAACCTCTAGAGTAGACTTTCATATTTCGAAGAAAAATAATGTTTCATTATTAAGTAATATTTTAATTATTAGTATTTTTTAATTTATAAATTTATAAATTCGTTTTGTCGATGTACTACACAAGTAGAAGATAAATACATAAAATATAGAAGAAACAATTATCTTGCCGTGAACCCTAATTATCTTGCCGTGAACCCTAACAATCTTATTTCTTGGTTTGGTCTACTTTTTTGTTTTTAGTTGCTGTTTTTATAAGGTAGATCCTTTTTTACTTCGATTACCATCTTGCTGTGAACCCTAACAATCGTAGTGAAAAACTAATTCTATATGTTTGTGTCCAACAACATTTTTTTAACGTAATAACATAAAAGAAGAAACAACTATCTCAAATTTGAGAATACAAAATGATTTATTTACGTCTTATGAACACGATAAAACACATAGCTAAACATATGTCAATACGTTGGCAATGTGAATCTAACAACTAAATGTGCAACTTCATGAACTAACTAAATGAACCCTACATTAAGTAACAAATATCTCAATAGAGATTTGCTTTGTTCACCCAAGAACAAGAATGCAATGTATGTTGCTTCTTCTTTTTTACAAGAAACAATAGACCAAACCATCTGATGGCATTAATAGACCAAAAACAACACTGTTTCTCTAATTACACGGATCAGAAAACGATTGGGCACCTTCATTCCATGATCTTTATAATAATGATGTGTTTCATACGAAGATGAAAGATATTTAGGTACCACATGACGTGTTGCCAGCGGTGTTGGATGTTGGGTGTTGGAGAGGATAATGAATGCAACAAACGACGGAAAGTGAAAGACAAATACCCAAGTGTTTTCAGTGTACATTCCCATGGCGTATGTCTAAGAAAAACGAGTTTGACTATCTGCAGGTACGGAACTTGGACGCTGTTGTTGAGGGGGCCAACTTGAAAAATATTTATTTTTAAAGGGCCGATATACACCACGCTAAATTGTTGTATTAAAAATGACTAAAACTATATATAAAAAATTATAAAATGTACATAAGGTTAAAATTTTTAGGGGGTCCACAGCCTCCCTCAGTCTTTCTAAGTTCCGTCCATGACTATCAGCCAGTTTCTTATTTTATCTGGTTTTGTTGCATATAATGCTCTTTCATAGCTCCATGCATTAAACAATTACGGAGTACATATGATCATGGTAAGTTTGGAAATAAATTTATCTTATAAAAAAGGTAGTAAAAAAGTCAAAATTTTTAAAAGTTGACTTTTTACAGACATCATTCTTCAACTGCTTAACGCTTATCAGACTGGCGACAATAATACAATCGACCGACTCGGTCGACCAAAAGGACTCGGTCGTCCTTGTTGTAAGCAGTCGGTCACGACCGACATAAACCCAAAACACAAATGCAATCGGTCCTGACCTCGACCAATTTTGAAACTACCAAACTTTGTATTTTGATCCGTTGAACATGAATTAATTGTGCTTTTGACCGTTTGAACTACAAACCAACAATAGTAAAAAAAATTGACCGTTTGGATTTGCAACTTCGGCTAAAAAAAAATATTTCTTATAAATACCCAACATAACAACACTTCAAATTGAAGGAAAAATGGCAAGCCATTACGTCAAAGGCATGGGGTAAGAAGCAGGAGCTTGCAGACGGATACTACAAATTTAAGAAAAAAGAACTGGAGCAAAGGGATAAGGAGTTGGCGCTGCAGCAAAAGAAAGCAGAGTAAGAAAATAAAAGATTGGCAATGAAAGCTGAAAGGCTTGAATTTGAGTGACAAAAAAAATATCAAAAAGACATCATCTTCTATTTCAAACCAATCGACCCATCTTTGCCCGCATTTCAACGACAAAAAATGCAAGAACTGAAAGACGCGATAAAAGAACAATACAACCTTGAAGATTAGTTTTTATGTTGTTATGTTTTAATAAATGTTATAATGTTTTTATTTTAGTTGAATTAATATGTAACGTTTAAATTTATGAATTTTTTTTTTTTTTTTTTTTTTTTTTTTTTTTTTTTTTGTGTGCAAAGGTGAAATATATTAATCTTCAAACATATAGTACATCTTAAGTATATAGCAAGATTTGGACAAATCCGAAATCTAATACTAGAAACAGAAACAATACAACTCTAACATTCTCTTATATCAGACAACACTATCAAATATATTTGACACTACTAAATTCTGTCAACCATTCTTCTGAAACAGAGCATTAGTTACCACTGCACTCATCATGAAATTCTACATCAATTCACCTTTTATTGCACCATAACCATCTAGTATACATTTTCATCTTACCATCTTGCCTTGATCACTCAACCAACATCCACAGTAACCAAATCAAGATGGTTAATGGCTTCACTAGGCACCCATAACCCCTCCACTGAAGGGCTCTACCAGATTATACTACATTTCCATCTCAAAAATGGCTTCATATAACTGGGAACACACTCCTCCAGTGAGGACCAACCATTCCTCCTGTGGGAGTGTAAAGTAAGGACCATGAAGTGTCATCTTTCACCACTCTCAATTCCATACTACTTACACCCCTCTCCAAGACCATTTACCCTTCATAATGGGAACCTTACTTTATGGTACATCCTTACTGATTAGACCTCCTATTTAGCCTATACATGTACATCCAATTTCCTCCCAAGGCCAAATTAGACATAACATGTATGGTTACCATAGGTACAGTCATACCAGATAGGACTCCAAGGTACTAGGTATCACACCATTATAATGGCTTGTATAACGTAACAGAAAGCAATAAAGAACATTTTTGCTTCTGTTATTCAAGAATCCAAACACCCCATTAAGTGTATCTGATGTATTTCTAGGAAAGCAAAAGTATTGCTGACCTTCATTAAGTAAAGTGTATGGATTCTGTACCTTACAAAATAGTGTTGTAAATCTTGATATTCTCATCATTCATCCTTCATTCCATTCTGTATACTTCACAACCATACCACTATTCTAAGTTTGAAACTGCACATCCCATCCTTGTTCTACCTGTATCACTGCATTTGATCTTTTAGCTTTTATAGACATCAGTCTCATCCTTATATCATCAATAATGCAATACACCCCATTAAGTTTCGATTTTGAAAAGCAATACACACAATGCAAAAACCCCAAAATAAATTACATATGCATAAATAATATGATCTTACTACTGAAATGTAACCAAACAAAAATAGCATAATTGCTATTATAAGTCAAATATGAACAAACCAAAGCCATAAATATATAGTTAAAAGTCGACTAATCAAAATGACTTGTAGTCACTATTATGGTAGAGTTCCCGTGATTACAACTTCTCATAGATAAACTTATTGTCATCACCAGTAACCCCGTCACTAATTATACCAACAACTTCCATAGATGACATAACTCCTTCCTTTACGGCATGTATCTTCATGTTTACAACCTGGAATACAAATCAATCAGTAAGCCTCTATCAAACAACGATAAAACAGCCAGATTTTTATGTGCTGAAAAAGTGCTAGCTACCCTTTCTTTGGATTTTTTTTTTTTTTTTTTTTTTTTTGAACGGCAAATGAATATAAAAATAGAGAACCTCTAGCAAGATGCTAGGAAGAAGGAATATACAAAGTTATGGATAGAGCGATACAAGGGTTACAATACCACTCTATCCAATTTAAGGAAGATTTTTTTTTTCCTACTAGAAAACCAATTAAAAGATAAGGACTTGATATCGTTGATGATTAGAACGTTTTTGAGACGCTTGATGGAAAAGGTTGCCTTGTTTCTGAACCGCCACAATACCCACAAGGTGGTTTGGACTACTCAGTTGAAGATCTTAACGGTACTGGCAGGCAAGTGAGCCCGATATGCAAGGCTGGTTACGTCATTAATGTTTGTGATGTTTATTTTTTGGGATCCCCCACCATTCCAGGACATGATTCCTAGTGGATTTGGATAAATCACATTCGGTGAAAAGGTGATTTTCGGTCTCAATTGCAGCATCATATATAGGCAAACGAATACTATATAAATCGTTTAAAGTGTTATCGAGATTGACCTGAGTAGGCAGCCTCAAATTAGCGATTCTCCATGTGAGGATATTGAGTTCCAACGAATAGGAGTAAGGGAAGTCTTTGTTGACAGACGGGTAATGCGTGACCGCATACCTTTGACAGTGAATGTTCTTGAGTAGTCAATGTGTCCTGATTGTGTGAGAGGCGCAAATGGGCAACTAACAATATCCACATTGTATAAATCTAGGGAGCAGATCATGACAAACATCGATTCATGGACTGTACTCCCAATATAAAGGCTTAGATATAGGCTTCTGACATTGATTCTAAATTGATATGGAAGTTATCAGATGAACTTGTGAGCTTTCTTATATTAGAAATGACAGCAGACGTTTTTGGTGTAATGGGTCAGTCTATGACTTCCCCTCAGATAAGTAATCTCAGGTTTTTTCAAAGTTCACGAGCAGGCCGTCTAAAAGGAAAATAACGAATTAGAGTGAATATTGGTTATGTCCCACTACTAACGTATAGTATATGACCATTATTTTATGTTGATTCAAAAGTTATTAACTAGTCCGACCTAAATAGCACCAAATTTGGGTTTCATGCAATCATACAAAGTACAACTTGATGAAACCAATTAAGAAAGTATAGTTTATACCAACACTGTAACTGATTAAACCATGAATTTAAGCATATAAATGATGTTGCCAAGAGAAAGGATATAAGATTAAAAATCAAACCTGCAACAGAGATGAGCGGAATCAGAAATCAGCTAACGATGCAAAAAATGGAAAGCGGCTCCAACGAAGGTATGATGGTATGAAGTTACACAGTGTAGAAACAGTCTTAGACACGAAGTTGTATCGTACAATGTTGTAATGCGATTCAATCACCATAAACGAATCATCTTCTCTTTCTCCCAAAACAACACAAAGAAACGAACTTTGTATCCGCCAAGATTTTTGTATCCGCCCCCAGGGAACAATGTTAATGATATCATCAAGAATGTACTTCACCGACCATTCAGACGACTCTTCCCTCATCTCGAAAACATGGCAACGACAACTAAAGTCCTTCATTAAAAGAAGGAGACTACCACGAGACTCAAACAAGTTGGTGTGTCTATAATCCACTTTGTCTAAAGCCGGAGTTTGCATGTTTGTTACCGTTGAATGGTCTACAATATCAAACTTGGAATGCAACTTATCATCATAGTTTATCCAATGAATGGCATTATTCCAATATAGTCCCTTGCGAAAACCCTTAAACCAACCAGGGGGATATAGTGTACGACGGATTCTCCACTCGCCTGTTTCTGAAGAGTAAATTTGTATCTGTTGACAAAAGGTAAGATTCACGAGTTTGTAGTAAGGTGATTTTGTTGGATCAAAAGCTAGTATGATATCATTGTTATTGGATTTTGGTCGAGGTGGAATGTCCTTAAGTAGATTAGTAAATGGATTGTATACATAGAAAGGAGAGGTATCCGAAACAGAACTTCTGTATAAAAGTAAACCATTACACGACTGCATAATATTCAAATGACTACCTACCTGCAGGGTGATACTGGTACTAACTTTGGGACCCAGCGTCACAAAATCATAATACTGAGAATCTTTTCTGCGGATAAAGAAACCGCAAGGAGGATCAATTCTACGCTTCAGAAGACGGCGAGTGAAATGCCGGGAAGTAATGAGAGATAACCAATGTTTGGATACAGATTTAAAAAGATTAAGTGAGAGTAGAGGTAATCGGAGGAAGATTTCAATCCAAATATCATCAGGTATAACATAATTCCTCGGTAAAGGAATCATCTTCGTTGCTATCAAAACCCTAGTGTTATTTTAATGGAGGTCAAGTGAGGGTAAAAAAAAAAAAAAAGGCCTATAAATTTGAATGATCGTTTTTTTTTTTTTTTTTTTTTTTTTTTTTTTTTCTAATTAGAATGATCGTTGGGCCTTGGGCCAAGCCACCAAGCCTATTCGTACACTAATAGTAACTTGAGTGATCGTTTTCTCTTATTATTAGTCAATTAGTCTTATGTCAGACTCATGACTATTTTCTTCCTAGGTGTTGTATGAGATGTTTTATACAAGTCTGCATCCTTTACTCATTGATGGTCATGTATACTTTTTCATAACTAATGATAGATGGAATGTTGATTTTGTGGGAAATTTAGTTGAGCAAAGTGACTTTTCACTAACTTTGAAGATTAATTTATCTTTGGGCATATGTTATATATGTTACTATGTTAGTAACACTTTTTGTGGGTTTACGCGAGCTTCACACACAAGTTAAGACGTGTTAAAAATGAAATAGAAGATAACCGTATCCCACATAGGTAGGAGAGAAATTTTTTGAGGGATTTATTATTAGATGATTATAAAACCCGTAGGTATATATTTATTATTGATCTTTATGTATAATAGTGAAACTCTAGATACCCTAAACCGATAATTAAGACATTCTTTGTTGTTGTTGTTGTTAGAAGATGGCTATCTCTTGCTGTCGGATTTATGTTTTTGTTTTTGTTTTATTGTTGAAAAAAAAGAAGAAGAAGAAGTTATAGTTGTTTTAGTGTTTGTTTGTTAGTCGATTGTTCGTACGGCTTTGTTAACAGTCGATTAAAGTTGACCCTTGGTACTAGTCTTTAAAGTCGACCGTTGGTACTGTTTTGTTTCCAGTCGACTTAGCCTACCGTTTGTATGGTTATCTTATGAGACGACTAGTTGGGATTCGAACTCGGGACCTTCGGGTTGTATAACAAGCGGCTTACAACTATGCCAAGTGACAAGTCCTTGTCAATATATTCAAACAATATATATTTATGCCATCGTCACCACTATGCTTACCACTATGCCACTGTCACCCACCTCCACCATGTTTATTTAAAATGTGTAGCTAGAAATCTTTCTCATTCTTCTCATTTTAGTTTTTCTTCTCTCCGGATCCTTTCCCTACGTAGATTCTATATGTCTCATAAATGTTACAAACTTCCACTCAATATTCAAATATATACTTTTTGATAACATGTCATACTCAAAAATCTTATACGTGTCAATTATTTTTATGTGTCGTATCACCAAAATACGCATGCCGGAACACTTTTTAAAGTTCATGAGACACCCTTTACTTATGACTTATGAGTCAAACAAAACTTTGAAAAAAGTTGATTGCTTTTTTTTACGCGATGCGTGACGCCCAGGCACCTCAGCCAAAAGGCTTCGGGCGCAACTTGCGTTCATAAAAGTTAACACTTAACACTTTATAAAAGTTGATTGCTATTAAGTTACCTAAATGCTTTATAAAAGTTAACACTTAACAGTAACATATGTTGGCTGAATAGAATAGTTGATTACTACTTAATGACTTTTAACACTTTATAAAAGTTTAACACTTAACAGCAACATATGTTGGCTGAATAGAATAGTTGATTACTACTTAATGACTTTTAACACTTTATAAAAGTTTAACACTTAACAGTAACATATGGGTTGTTAAGCAATGAAGATGTTGTGGATATCGGTTTCCTAACTTTTCCACAACATCTTCTTTGGAGTGTTGTTGAAAAACAAAATATAATTTTTATAAATCTCTCGAAAAATCACACTCCGTAGTAAATTTTTGTCTTGGTTTGGTTTAGCTTTTTGTTTTTAGTTGTTTTATCAGACTAGATCCCAATCCACTTCGATTACAATCTTGAAGTGAACCCTAACAATTGTAGTGAGAAATGTGTTCTATGTTTTTATCCAAAAGCATTTCTTAACCTGACAACATAAAAGAAGAAACAACTATTTCAAATTTGAGAATACAAAATGATTTCTTTACGTCTTATGAGCACGACAAAACACATAGCAAAAAATGTCATTACGGCAATGTGAATAACAAGATTTAACTTCATGAACTAACTAAAGGGCAAATAATAAAAAAATGTAATATACTTGTCACAATTTCATCGAATGGGTAGTGAACTATTTTTTTTTTTATTTTGAGGGTAATTTTCTTTCAAAATCATCATCTTTAGGGTATTTTGTAAAAATTTTGGACAATTTTGCCCCTCATAGCTAATACAAAATTTTTATTCCCGAAGGGCAAAATTGTCTAAAATTTTTGCAAAATACCCTAAAGATGATGAATTTAAAAGAAAATCACCTTCAAAATGAAAAAAAAATAGTTCACTACCCATTCGATGAATTTATGGCAAGTATATTACCTTTTAATATCATTTGCCCCTAACTAAATGAACCCTGAATTTAGTAAAAAGCATCTCAATGGAGACTTGCTTTAATATGTTCATCCAATAACATGAATACAATGCATTTTGCTACTATTTTTTTTACAATAAAAGTTGCAGATCAAGAAACCGTAGATCAAACCATCCGATGGCATCAATGGACTAAAAACAAGACACCAAACTGTTTCTATAATAACGCGGATCAAGAAACGTTTGTGTACATTTATCCCATGATCTTTTATATAACAATGATGTGTTTGATCATGTGAAGATGAAAGATGTCTAGGTGCCAAGTGATACGTTAGAGAATAATGAATGCAGAAACGACGGAAGGTGGAAAGACATACACCTAACCCAAATGTTCTCTCGGCCCAGCCTATCTATTTCTGTGTGCATTATCGGCATTTTGCTTCATCATCACCATATTATATACACTGACAAGGTTGTAAAAATAGATACTGTATAATAATATCATCAAGTGGTGTTATCATCAAGTACGTAAACAACGCGTACAACCTTTGCCAACATCACAAGTCATCCAAAGGAGTGAGTAGCCACAAGATTACTATTAGCTAGGTTATCCTTAATCATAGTTCTGATGGTGTGTAACTAAACATAATTAATTGTTTCTGCTACAGCCAAGCAGGTGCACTTACAAACTATAAAATAAACAGCATTGCTCTAGCTAGTTTTGATTTCAATAAGCAATACACACGCATCCAAGTGAAAATAATATGATCTTAACTATTCAAATATAACCAAATAAAAAATAAAATAATTGCTATTATAAGTCAAATATGAACAAACCAAAGCCGGAAATATATAGTTAAACTAGACTAATAAAGTGACATGTAATCACTATTAAACTTATCGTCATAACCAGTAACCCCATCAACTTCCATAGATAACATATCTCCTTTCTCCACCGCATGTATCTTCATGTTTACAACCTGGAATACATATCAATTAGTAAGGCTCTACTGCATGTATCTAAAAGTGCTACCCTTTCTTTGCAACTGGAACCCAATAACTTACAATATCCCACATTGTATAAATAAAGGGAGCAGATCATGACCAACATTGATTCGAGAACTGTACTCCCAGTATAGGGCTTAGATATATGCTGCTGATCACATTGATTCTAAATTGATTTGGAAGTTATCAGATGAAGTAGTGGGCTTTCATGATACAGTCGCTTTTGGTGTATTGGGTCGGTCTATGACTTCCCCTCAGATAAGTAATTCGAGGTTTTTACAGAGTTTACAAGTAGGTCTAATAAAGTCTAAGAGGAAAATAGCACCAAATTTTGGTTTCTTGCAATCATACTAAATAATACTTGATGAAGCCATGAATTTAATCATATAAATGATAGTGTCAAGAGAAAAGATACAAGATTCAAAAATCAAACCTGCAACAGAGATCATGAGTTGAATTGAATCAGACACCAGCTAACGATGCAACGTATGGAAAGCGGCTCCAAAGAATGTCAGATGGTATGAAATTACACAGTGTAGAAACAGTCTTTGACATGAAGTTGTATCGTACAATGTTGTAATGTGATTCTATCACCATAAACGAATCATCTTCTCTTTCTCCCAAAACAATACAAAGAAAACAGCTTTGTATCCTCCCCGAGGGAACAATGTTAATGAGATCATCAAGAATGTACTTTACCGACCATTCTGAAGACTCTTCCCTCATCTCGAAAACGTGGTAACGACAACTAGATTCCTTCATTAAAAGAAGCAGGCTACCACGAGACTCAAACAACTTGGTGTGTCTATAATCCACATTGTCTAAAGCCGGAGTTTGCATGTGTGTTACCATTGTATGGTCAACAATATTCAACTTGGAATGGAGCTTAACATCAGAGTTTATCCAATGAATGGCATTATTCCAATATAGTCCCTTCCAAAAACCCTGAAACCTATAGGAGGGATATCGTGGACCACATATTCTCCACTCGCCTGTTTCTGAAGAGTAAATTTGTATCTGTTTAATTGATCCAATATCATTCGTTATGCTAAGACTCACGAGTTTGTAGTAAGGTGATTTAGTTGGATCAAAAGCTAGTATGATTTCAGTGTCATAGGATTTTGCAGGTGGAGGTGGAATGTTCTTAAATAGATTAGTAAATGGATTGTATACATGGAAAGAAACATAACTTCTGCATAAAAGTAAACCATTACAGGACTGCAATATATTCAAACAACTACCGGTGATACTGATACTAGCTTTGGGACCCAGCGTCACGAAATCATAATACCAAGAATTTTCTCTGCGGATAAATAAACCACAAGGAGGATCGATTCTACGCTTCAGAAGATGGCTAGTGAAATATCGGGAAGTTATGAGAGATAACCAATGTTTGGATACGGATTTAAAAAGTTTAAGTGAGAGTAGAGGTAATCGGAGGAAGATTTCCATCCAAATATCATGAGGTATAACATAATCCTTCGGTAAAGGAATCATCTTCATTGCTACCAAACCCTAGTGTTATTTTAATGGAGGTCGACTGAGGGTTTACAAACAAACAAAAAGACAATTATATATAATGATCGTTTCTTCTAATTAGAATGATCGTTGGGCCTTGGGCCAAGCCACCAAGCCTATTCGTACACTAATAGCTAGTCTCTTATTATTAGTCAATTTTTCTTACGTGAAACTTATGGCTATTTTCTTCCTAAGTGTTGTATGAGATAACCAATGTCTTTAATTTTTACTCATTGATGGTCATGTATACCTTTTCATAATGTTAGATTGTATGTTGATTTTGTTAGAAACTTAGTTGAGAATAGTGACTTTTCACTAACTTCTGACATTTATTTATCTTTAGGAATATATTATATATGTTAGTAATACTTTGTTGGTTTACGTGAGCTTCGCGTGCCAGCTAAGAAGTGTTTAAAATGCCATCAATGTGAATGAGATATTTTCTCTTAAAGCAAGGCATCGGTCTTAAGAGCAAAGGGAGTCGTAACGTGGAGCTCACGTTATTGTCTACGTGGACAAGTTTTAATGCCGTTATGGCGTTTCTATCATTTCCCGTGTTCGAAAGTTGGTATCGCGTTTCCATTTACGTTATTACATTAACGTGCGTTGTGGTATTTTGGCCATGTTTACAAACCAACCCCCCATGTTTTACAACAGATAGTTTACAAACCAACCCCCCTCATGTTGTGCGAGTGTGTTTGTATGTGTGTTGGGTTTGAATTTTTGGGTTTGCGTTGGGCTTGAATTTTGGGTTTGCGTTTTTTTGTGTGTGTGCAGAGGAGATAAGAAGATGAGGATTTTTTATTTTATTTTATTTATTTTTTTCCCACATTTGATATGGTTGTCATTGGATGGGCCGGAAAGGGAGCATGGCCCATGTTATTTGTACATTTGATATGGTTGTCATTTGGGTTTGCATTTTGTAATTTTTATTTATTTAGTTATTTATTTTTTTTTTAATAAAAAGATGTTATTTGTATATTAATTTGTTAAATGAAATATTAGTTTAGGGTTTATTTAATGAATGAAAATAGTTGAAGGGTTAATTTGTAATTTGTATTTGTTAAAAAATGTGGGTCCCAAAAAAATGGTGTCATTAGGTGTTATGAGTTTCAGGTGTTTTTGGTGTTATGCTATTTATTGTTAAAATGATGTGGCGCTGACGTGACGGTAGTGCTTGTATTATAACATGTTAACACTCCCTATGCTCTAAGCAAAAATTGAAATAGAAATGAACCGTATCCCACATAGGTCGGAGAGCAATTTTTTGAAGGCTTTATTACTAAAGGGGTGATTGGTGGAGGGATTAAGTGGATGTGGAATGGGTAAGATATTTAAAAGGGCCCATATAATTCAATATATGGTACTTGGTTAGGGAATGCAAATGTATTGATTACCCCGTAGTTGGTAATTAACCATTATAAAGTAAATTGGGGGTAAGGTATTAATTACCCACCTCACTCATTCCTTTGCATTCACTTTCCATTTGTATTGGGTAATTAACCATTATAGAGTAAATCGGGGGTAATATATTGATTTCCCACCTCACTCATTCCTTTGCATTCACTTTCCATTTCCCCACTTTGAACTAAGCAGACCCTAAGTTTTTTGAAGGCTTTATTACTAAGACCCTCGAGGTCATTGTAGTTTGCTTTAGTCTTTCAAAATTGGTTATTTTTATTTGGATATTTGATCACTAGCTTTTCCAGAATATCCATGTGAAATGGTATTGTTGAAAAATGAAAATAATTTTTTTTAAAGACCTACATATAAACCTCTCGAAAGAATCATAGCAAATTTATCTCTTGGTTTGGTCTAGCTTTTTGTTTTTGTTGTTTTTATCATATTAGATCCCGTTTCCCTTCAATTACCATCTTGACGTGATCCCTAGCAACGACAGTTAGAAATGTATTTTATGTTTGTGTCCAACCACACTTTTAACCTCAAAACATAAAAGACGAAACGACAATTTTAAATTTGAGAATACAGAATGATTTCTTTACAGTCAGAGGCGGAGGTGATGGGGTAGCTAGCAGGTGCCAGACCCCCCTTAACCATCCAAATAATATTAACTAACATATATCTCAAAGCTCAACTTTGAAATGAACAAGGAGAAGGAACCCGCCGCGTTGCGGCGGGGGCATTTATACATGTTTGATATACTTGTTTCTATGTTTCTCACAGCTGTGAGCATGACCAAAGAGACAAAGGTGGATAGATATATTGGTAGGAACGTGTTTACAAAATATTGCAAGTGTTTGGCTTGCCGGCTTTGGACTTGCAATTTTACAGACGGGTACACTAATGCAACATCCTATGTTTGCGCACCTGCATATCTATCCTAGATACCTGGTGTTTACAAAATGTTGCAAGCATTTAGCCTACCGGCTTTATACTTGCAAAACTTTCATATAATGAGTACATATCCCCAGAGGGTTTGAAGTTTCTATACAGTTCATACATAATTTGAATGTCTTTAAACTTAATGCTAAGTGAGCTTCAATGAGCAAGGAAGCAACAAACGAAAGCATTCACCCTTGATCAATTTTCTTCATTTTCTTAATTTGAAGAACACACCTGTTTCTGCACCGTACGCTGTCTCTTAGAGGCCAGCTTTATTGGGCACTATAACCGCAAAACCATGCACTTTACCTGTAAGATCAAATACACATGGACCGCAGAACATGTATGCAGCCATTGAACAACCTTGCAAGCCCACCCATGATGGGGTAAATGTTGCAGCCGCATTGACGTTGCCATTATAACTCAAAAAAGGATGTTAAAACTGACCCGTGTAACCCGCAAAAAGCCGGCACCAATTAGTAAATCCGAGAGCTATATTCTTGAACCTGCAAGAAATATAGTGAATGATTAGAGCGAACCACCGAAGTATGGATCAGAGTAGATAAGATTTTAAACACAGCCAATTATAATACATCTCCACTTCATTTCATATTTGCATTCTAAAGAGAATAACGTATTTGCACATAAACTCTTAATCATTTCCGGTACGATTTATGGATGAAAGGTTTAATCTCAACTTAACACAATCAAATAAGAAAAGAGTTGATACACAATTAATTAAAATCCTAAACATAAATAACCTTAATTACTATGAATCCTACAAACTCATACCTGAAGAAGTCAGTGAAGTCATACGGAAGCCGGTCGTAGTTATCTAGAACTTTTTAGAAACCCAACGTGTGGATAACTCGTATATTATCGGCAAAAAAGCAAGATGTGGGCCGTCCTGTTGGGCTCCATTGGCCTGAAGAAATTGGATTGGTGAAAAACAATATTTTATTGAAGTCCCTCGCGCGATGTTATATTAAACCAGTATACTATGTGTTTGCAATTTTTATGTCAAGATGCATGACTATGGCATATAATTGTTCATTACTTTTATTATGTGGCGAAGATAATAGTTTCAAATCTGCTCATTCTTATGTTATATTCAAATCCGTATATTTTTCTCTAATACCTTAAAAGAAGTCATAGAACAATACAAGTTGGAAAATACTAGCCTGTAAATGTTTAGATGACTTGTTTGAGACCAACCATAATGCACCGCTTTTTGAAGCTTCTTTCAAAAGTAGCCGTGTATATCAACTTAGGAGCTCTTGGGGTCTATTTGACCTCAATTTTGTCTTCGTCAGTCCACACGTGCTGGTTGAAGAAAAGCTGAGGACTATCGTTTCCCCCATATGCCATCTTCTTTAGTTTACCTAGTGTGTACATGAATCAAGGGTAAATAGGCAATTTTAGTCTACAATTTTTTTTGAGTGCAAATGGTGAATATTATATTAACTCTCAAAGAATATACATCATGAGAATAGAGACAAAGATTTAGACATCACACAAATCTTGTACAAAGTTACAAGAGATACTACAGCAATACATCCAGGTACTCTCATTTTTATCAGATATCATAAGCAACATCTATATATCTAATAATACATGACTGCTAAGACATCACATTCTGCCTATTCCAACTGATCCAAATAAAGAACTGATATTCATAGCTCATAAAAAAACTGGTATACAAACTGCTAAGACATAAGAACTAATATTCAGAGCTCATAAAAAAAATGATATACATGACTGCTAAGACATAAGAACTGATATTCATAGCTCATAAGAACTGATATCCAAATAAGGAACTGGTATACATGACTGCTAAGACATGATATTCTGCCTATTCCAACATCTATATATCTGATATTCTGTCTACACTTTTATTGCAGTGTTACAAATAAAGAACTGATATTCATAGCTCATGTTTCACCCGTAAATGATCATTAATTTATATAAGCAGGGTCACTTTCTCAATACCTTATGAACTCAATATCGCAACTGTAAGTGACGTTAAAAAGTTTCAAGTTATGATTCAAAACACAACTCTTAAAATGGTCCGTTTGACCACAAAAACCCAAACACAATCTAGTAGTATGCACATATTCGTGGTCAATTAAATACTTGAAGAAATAAAGGGCTTGAAATTTCGAAGATGTTATTACCGTTGGAATAACTCAGACGAACCAACATCATCCTCGCAACACCGTACCAACTGATTATGAAGCACCAACAGAGCTTGTGGTCAACACCATAGCACATCAAAATTAAAAACCCATATAAAAACAAAGTCGTGGAAAAAAAATAAGTATAATTAAAATTAAAAAATTCTTCCAAAATTATACACAAACCCACAAAATTAAACGACTTACCTTCAATTATGGCACCCTCATAGCCACACATCACAAATCAAAATATTAACACATGACCACTTCTTGTATCAAGTTCTTTGGGTATATAAACCCTTGACTCAGGTTCCTGCAAGAATGTATATAAACAAAAAGAAACAATTTATCATTTTGGTATTTTACCTATAAATAATAGAAACCCTACAAATTAATTAATAAATGAAGTAACTAACCACTTCTGAGGTCCCATCCGGCCGCCACCACCACCAACTACCGGCCATCACCCCCAATAAAATCGTTTGTGTCATTTGTGTTACGTGACACCCATCACAAAACAATTATGTATGGTTAGTGTTTCAAGGCGCCATGAGAGACAGAGAGAAGAAACAGATCTGAAATGTGTGAGAGGGAAAAGATAGATTTAGATCTGATATTCATAAGAGTCAAGACCGAGATTATCTGTTTGTGATTTGATGAATCAACGATGTTTGAGAGAGAAGAAAGACACGTATCACAGAATGAGGGAAAGAGAGCCACATATGAAAATGTGAGAAAATAGTATTATATAGGATCTGGGAAACTGAAAGGAAACAATTTTATAACAGAAAGTGGGAAACTATTATTTAATGAAAACTGGGAATTCCCGTCCTCCACAAATGATATATAGTACAATTATATAGTCAGCTCCTCCTATTCTTTGGTCAACAAATAATAAAGAAAGCCACTGGTAAGGATAGACAGAAATGAACCCATAAGAAATTGAATGCTTTTTTATAATACTTTCAAGTTTTGTTTCTTTTTACAGCTTTAGGAGTAGATTTTTTTTTCTTCTTTTTTCTTTGATAGTAGATTAATAATTGTTTTTTTTTTGTCATTTTTTTATCTTTGTTATTCTGGTTTATAAGGCTGATGCTAATAGTTCGGTTGCTACCCCAACCAACCGAACTCTTGACCGGTCGCCCCCACTAACTCAACCGAAACGTGGCACTTTAAAAGCATGTGCAACAGGTTATTTATTTATTTATTTTATTTTATTTTTTAAATGTGGTGATTTTAAAATTTAAACATTGGATACACAAAGCAATAAAATTAACGTGTGCATTTTTTTGTTCGACTATGTGAAAGACTATATAAAATGTGGTGAAAGGTGGTTTCAGTGTTAATGTGGTGACTTTGAAATGGAGAAAAACATCATGTACTACACTACAATTTAATTATGAATGAAATTTTAATTTTTTTAAAAAAGTTACGGTCATCATTGTGGTCACCACTTGCAAGTTATGGTTGGGTGTACTCTTTGAAAGAGAGAAAGTTGATGTGGCGCTGATGTGGCAGAGAGTGACCACAGTATTTGTGGTTGCCATTAGCGGCCTAAAGACCTTGTTAGAATTTGAATACTCATGTTAAATTGTATATCTTAATGACTAAATGTATCAAAGTGGGAGCATGTAAACAATTAACACTCAATCTTTTTGTTTGCGAAATCCTTAACTTTATCAGTAACAAGGCATATAGTATTTAAAATATGTAAACTTCTAAATATAAGTTGTTCGATATATAATGAGTAAATTTGGAGAGTGATTACAGAAAACTAAAAATTCTTGGGGAGTGATTTAAGTAAAGAGTAAAGAGTTGTTTGCTAGTGTACGTGTAAAATTCATGTGTTAGTTTTGTTATTTATGGGACGTGTTGTTCTAAATTTTACGAATTATAATGCTTTGTATTAGGCTTCGAATTCTACTTTGTTATTTTACGCTAGGTTCGGCCCCCTTCAACGTCAAATCCTGGCTCCGCCCCTGTTTACAGTCTTATGAAAGTGATAAAATACATAGCCAAAAATATGTCATTACGTTGGCAATGTGAATAACAACAAATGTATAACTTCATGAACCCTAAATTAATAACAAGCATCTCAACGGAGTACAGTTTAAAGTGAAAGCCTTGAAATTTTGTTAACAAGTATAGTTCGAGTGAACGTATTGATAAGTTTGACTTTTCGACACAAAGATAGTTCTTATACAGTTTACTTCATACAATGCTCTTCCATAGCTCCATGCATCAAACAACTAAAAATTATGGCAAGTTTAGAAATCTCTGGGATACAAAGTGTAGTAAATAAATCTAAATTTTGAATGTTGACTTTTTACATAGACATCATCATTCTTCTACTGCATATCATATAATGATCTTTAATTGAACCATAAATTTCCAATATTGGCAAGTCTATAATCAACATGTTTCATGAGTTTCAAACATGTGCCTCTCGAGTTTGTATTTAACTCATTGAGCTTTCTGCTCTCTCTGGCTCATTTTGGAGATGTCATAGCGATCAAGTACGTAGGTTCTTCATCATCTCCGTATATCTTGACAAGGTTGTGTAAGCAGACTGAATAATATAAGGGATAATTACCAAAATAGATCATTGACTTTTTGACTAGTCACTTTTTAGACTTTCAAATTTCACTTTCCAAAATTAGATCGGGCAACTTAAAAAATTGAGCAACTCAATATAAACGCGACAAGTGTCCAAAAAGATTCTAGAATATTTCAAAAATATTCTAGATTCTGTACTATAGATTCCAAAAAGATTCTAGATTTTGTATTATATTAATAAAAAATTCGACACGTGTCGCACATATATGAAGGTTGCTCAGTCGCCAAGTTGCCCTGATCCGCCGGAGGAAAGTGATTTAAAAACATCTATTTAAGGAATGTGCTTTGGGCAACTGATCTATTTTGGTAATTATCCCATAATATAATCAAATGGCCAATTTATTTGTAGCACGTAGAGCTAGCAAGGTAGTTTTGTCTTTTGTGGAACTCATGGCCGGCTATTCTCTTCCTAGGTGTTGCATGCGATGTTTTATATAGGAGTATTTTTTACTCATCGATTGTCATGTATGCTCTTTGAAAACTAATAATAGATGGTACGATGATTTTGTTGGAAACTTGAGAAAAGTAACTTTAACTAACTTTGGACACTGATTTATCTTTATGTATATGTTACATGTGCCATACTTTATGGGTTTACGTGAGCTTCGCAACAAGCTCGGATGTGTTCAAAATGGTGTTTATGTGAATGAGATATTGTCTGTTAAAGCGAGACATCCGAAGCAAAAAAATGAACCTTACGTTAACACATTAGGTAACAATCATCTCGATGGAGATTTGCTTTGTTCACCAAATAACAAGAATACAATGCATTTTGCTATTTCTCTTTACCAGAAACCGTCACTACTACAAAAAAGGCCAAAGAGCCCGGTTGAAAATGGTCATAGTGCCCGGTTTTGCCTAGGGGCTCAAAAGAGGGGGGGAGGGGGGGGGGGGGGGGGGGGGGGACTCTATTAGGGAATCAAATAAAGCCCGGTTTTGAAAACGGGCTCTATTACCGCTTATAGAGCCCTGTTTTCAATCAACAAACATGGTTCTATGTGAATTAAAAAATTAAAAAAAAATACAAAAGATCTTTACGCTGCAACTCTAGCCATTAAATCAAATTTATCTTGCATAATGAAACATTATTCAAACCAAGATGATTCATTGAGAATACAACTTACTTTGTGTTAATACTAATAATACATTGAGATTAATCTTGTGACTACTCTTACAATGAAATGAAAGTGAAAAATACAACATTGATGTTACTATGAATTGCTGTTGCTGTGAAAAATACACCATTGATGTTAACATGAATTGATGTTGCTGTGAAAAATACACCATTGTGGTACTCTTAATACGCCTTTGAATAACCTGACCCCCAAAACAGATGGGGTATGATGAAGTTGACGTCCCAAAACCGTCTTTAGAGTTGAGAATCACGCCAGATGACGAATACATAATATGTCTTGACTTTGCCCGTCCTGGTAAATGCTCCGAACCACAATAGTACCTGCAAGACACCACATCACCACCAACAGAAACTAAATCAAGCATTTCAAATAGCCAATCAACCATTTATTTCAGGTAATTCTATGCTTTAAACCCATGACAGTCATGAGTAGTCACATAAAAAAAAAGTAGTATAATTCAAATGGGTTATGTAGTTTTGTACCAACACATTATAATAGGTAGAAAGTGAGAAACCATACTTCTGTTTTTGTGTAGCAAAAAGCTAATCGACAAGCTCCTTCTCCAACTCATCGTGCGATAGCTCACTAGGTTTCTTACTCGACGCACTTGGTGTACGGCAAGTCCTTTCCCACAACTTACTTTAAAGTGACGCAACAAGTGAAATTGGTCACCAAAAAAAGATAGGATAATAAACCATAAGTTGATGCAAAGTGAGAAAATTGGTGTCAACCTAAATATACACAAAAAAATGCTTAATCTAAATCTATGTTTGCCTGGTATAATTTATTTTTGTGATTAGCAACTATATTGAATACATTAAAACTGATACTACCTTTGCACCTTTAGATACCCAATAACCCAATAATTTGCAGACCCATCAAAGATTGAGGAAAGGTCTTCAAGCATAAGTACATAACTGCATGTACCATGAACGAGCAAAGAAGAATGGCCACCCTCATCCAGATACTAGGCAACTCATTTAGTTGTGCTAGTGTTTTTTAAAGTCACTCGATTTAGGTATGCTTACAATACACTCAATAGATTAAAATTTGGGTCATCTTGCTCTTTAGCTTTCGTTCTAGCCGACTCATTGTATATAGAGGCTGCATATATTACTAGTATGGATTATAACAAGAGAAATATCTAACAATTTTGTTACTTAAGGGAAAGTAATAATAGATAATGGATGATCAGACAATTGCCTTACAATGAAATTTATCCAAGCATTAGATAACCAACAATTGAACTAATTAACACACTTTTTAGGCAAACATACATAAGTACTTGGGTATACCTGGATAGAGAGTAGCGTTTAGGTCAACGTGGTCTTGAGCTTTCGTTCTTACCGACCCATCAAATATAGAGGAAATATTTCGAAGCATAAGTTTATATCCTGCACATATACCATGAATGAGCAAAGAAAAATAGTCAGTCTCGTTATACTAGGCAACTCTTTAGTCATGCCGGTGCTAAGTTGAAACAAAAAATAACTCTGTAGCCGTATTGGGGCTGCATATAGGGTACCTTGCATATAAGTTGGCTGCACTTTGTACTTTGACAATGGTAAGTGGTAACTCTCAGAATTACTAGCCATTCATTTTCCTTTGCGGACTACCACAACTGTAACTCAACTGTTTTCTTTTATGATTCGATGTCTTGTTCATAACAATTGTGTTTGGACTAGAACATCATTTTCATGAAAACTGCAGTTTTGCTATTATCAAATATGACCCTTTAATGTAACATAAAAACATTAGTTGAGGACACCCTCATCATGTTCATTATACCCCAACTAATTATAGTGGCTTTCTAATATCACCTTATAAAAAGAAAACGAAACCCATTTCTCATTGTTCAACTTATTGATAAATATTAGTATCACAAACTATTACTCGTAATAACATATGGTAGTAAGCTCCTACAAAGCCCAGATATGAAACATAACTAGATTAACTTGTAACTAAAAAGTAAAATTAAACCCTATGTTCCAGATTCCTAATTGTAAACTACCTAAAATTTCAATTTAAAATTGTAACTATAAATAAATAAAGAATGCAAACCTAGAGAAAAAAAAAAAGCAAATTTAACACAATAGAAATGATTCTATAGGCAATCGAGTTTAAAACCACCATTAATGGTGGTACCGTAGGAATTAAAAATTCGGACAAACAACCCCTTAATTTAAACCATCAATACCTCGAATTTATGATTAAAAGAATGTTAGAGCAAGAGTGTATACCTGATTGTTTTGAAAATTTTGAAACACAAGCAGGGAATAACTAAAAAGTGATTTGGGTGTATGTGTATGTGGGTTAGGTGAAAAGAAGAAAAGAAAGCAAAGTGAAAAGTTTAGGAGGAAGATATCCCGCTCAATGGTCAAATGAAAAATCAAACTAATAGAGCCCTGTTGCTTCCTTTAAAACATGACTCTATGTTGTGCTTGTAATAGAGCCCTCTTTTTTAATTTTCTAACCGGGTTCTATGCTCTTGAATTTGGCGGAAACCTTTATAGAGCCCGGTTTTTCTTTAAACATGGCTCTATTAGGGGGGCTCTATTCCAAATTTTGTAGTAGTGCGTGCAGATCAAGAAACTGTAGATCAAACTGATGGCATCAATATTGGAGTAAAAACAAGACACTGAACTGTTTTCCTGATTACGTGGATCAAGAAACGATTGTGTACCTTCATCCCATGATCTTATAATAATCATTGATGTGTTTCTTGTGAAGATGAAAGATGTCTAGGTGCCAAGTGATACGTTGCCAGTGGAGCTTGAGAGAATAAAGAACACACAAATGACGGAAGGTGAAAAGACATACACCTAACCCAAATGGTTTTTATGTACATTTCAATGGCGTATGTGAAAGAAAAACGAGCTCGTCTCTCGGCCAGTTTCTTAGCCTATCTATTTCTGTGTGCATTATATGCATTTTGGTTTCATCATCTCCATATTATACACATTGACAAGGTTGTGAAAACAGATACAATAATATCAAGTGGCCTGTAGCACAGAGTTATCATGAAGTAAGCAAAAAAACCTTTGCCAACATCACAAGTCATCCAAAGGAGTGAGTAGCCACAAGATTGCTATTAAGTTAACCTTAATCATAGTTCTAACGGTTATGGTTAGCAAAAACATCAATTTAAATATACTATATGGTTTCATTCAAGGTGCGTAAGTAAACATAATTAGTTGTTTCTACTAAGCAGCCAAGCAAGTGCACTTACAAACTCCTAAATAAACAGCATTGCTCTAGTTTCGATTTTGAAAAGCAATACACACACATCCAAGTAAAAATAAATTACATATGCATATATAATATGATCTTACTACTCAAATGTAACCAAACAAAAATAGCATAATTGCTATTATAAGTCAAATATGAACAAACCAAAGCCATAAATATATAGTTAAAAGTCGACTAATCAAAATGACTTGTAGTCACTATTATGGTAGAGTTCCCGTGATTACAACTTCTCATAGATAAACTTATTGTCATAACCAGTAACCCCGTGACTAATTATACCAACAACTTCCATAGATGACATAACTCCTTCCTCTACGGCATGTATCTTCATGTTTACAACCTGGAATACATATCAATCAGTAAGCCTCTATCAAACAACAATAAAACAGCCAGATTTTTATGTGCCGAAAAAGTGCTAGCTACCCTTGCTTAGGATTTTTTTTTTTTTTTTTTTTTTTTTTTTTTTTTTTTGAACGGCAAATGAATATAAAAAAAAGAGAACATCTAGCAAGATGCTAGGAAGAAGGAATATACAAAGTTATGGATAGAGTGATACAAGGGTTACAATACCACTCTGTCCAATTTAAGGAAGATTTTTTTTTCCTACTAGAAAACCAATTAAAAGATAAGGACTTCATATCGTTGATGATTAGATCGTTTTTGAGACGCTTGATGGAAAAGGTTGCCTTGTTTCTGAACCGCCACAATACCCACAAGGTGGTTTGGACTACTTAGTTGAAGATCTTAACGGTAGTGGCAGGCAAGTGAGCCCGATATGCAAGGCTGGTTACGTCATTAATTTTGTGATGTTTATTTTTTGGGGATCCCCCACCATTCCAGGACATGATTCCTAGTGGATTTGGATAAATCACATTCGGTGAAAAGGTGATTTTCGGACTCAATTGCAGCATCATATATAGGCAAACGAATACTATATAAATCGTTTAAAGTGTTATCGAGATTGACCTGAGTAGGCAGCCTCAAATTAGCGATTTTCCATGTGAGGATATTGAGTTCCAACGAATAGGAGTAAGGGAAGTCTTTGTTGACAGACGGGTAATGTGTGACCGCATACCTTTGACAGTGAATGTTCTTGAGTAGTCAATGTGCCCTGATTGTGTGAGAGGCGCAAATGGGCAACTAACAATATCCACATTGTATAAATCTAGGGAGCAGATCATGACAAACATCGATTCACGGACTGTACTCCCAATATAAAGGCTTAGATATAGGCTTCTGACATTGATTCTAAATTGATATGGAAGTTATCAGATGAAGTTGTCGGCTTTCTTATATTAGAAATGACAACAGACGTTTTTGGTGTAATAGGTCAGTGTACGACTTCCCCTCAGATAAGTAATCTCAGGATTTTTCAAAGTTCACGAGCAGGCCGTCTAAAAGGAAAATAACGAATTAGAGTGAATATTGGTTATGTCCCACTACTAACGTATATGACCATTATTTTATGTTGATTCAAAAGTTATTAACTAGTCCGACCTAAATAGCACCAAATTTGGGTTTCATGCAATCATACAAAGTACAACTTGATGAAACTAATTACGAAAGTATAGTTTATACCAACACTGTAACTGATTAAACCATGTATTTAAGCATACAAATGATGTTGCCACGAGAAAGGATATAAGATTAAAAATCAAACCTGCAACAGAGATGAGCGGAATCAGACACCAGCTAACGATGCAATAAATGGAAAGCGGCTCCAACGAAGATAAGATGGTATGAAGTTACACAGTGTAGAAACAGTCTTTGACACGAAGTTGTATCGTACAATGTTGTAATGAGATTCAATCACCATAAACGAATCATCTTCTCTTTCTCCCAAAACAATACAAAGAAACGAACTTTGTATCCGCCAAGATTTTTGTATCCGCCCCCAGGGAACAATGTTAATGATATCATCAAGAATGTACTTCACCGACCATTCAGACGACTCTTCCCTCATCTCGAAAACATGGCAACGACAACTAAAGTCCTTCATTAAAAGAAGGAGACTACCACGAGACTCAAACAAGTTGGTGTGTCTATAATCCACTTTGTCTAAAGCCGGAGTTTGCATGTTTGTTACCGTTGAATGGTCTACAATATCAAACTTGGAATGCAACTTATCATCATAGTTTATCCAATGAATGGCATTATTCCAATATAGTCCCTTGCGAAAACCCTTAAACCAACCAGGGGGATATAGTGTACGACGGATTCTCCACTCGCCTGTTTCTGAAGAGTAAATTTGTATCTGTTGACAAAAGGTAAGATTCACGAGTTTGTAGTAAGGTGATTTTGTTGGATCAAAAGCTAGTATGATATCATTGTTATGGGATTTTGGTCGAGGTGGAATGTCCTTAAGTAGACTAGTAAATGGATTGTATACATAGAAAGGAGAGGTATCCGAAACAGAACTTCTGTATAAAAGTAATCCATTACACGACTGCATAATATTCAAATGACTACCTAACTGCAGGGTGATACTGGTACTAACTTTGGGACCCAGCGTCACAAAATCATAATACTGAGAATCTTTTCTGCGGATAAATAAACCGCAAGGAGGATCAATTCTACGCTTCAGAAGGCGGCGAGTGAAATGCAGGGAAGTTATGAGAGATAACCAGTGTTTGGATACGGATTTAAAAAGTTTAAGTGAGAGTAGAGGTAATCGGAGGAAGATTTCCATCCAAATATCATCAGGTATAACATAATCCTTCGGTAAAGGAGTCATCTTCGTTGCTACCAAAACCCTAGTGTTATATTGAATGGAGGTCAAGTGAGGGTTTACAAACGAAAAAAAAAAAAAAAAAACAACTATATTTATCGTTTTTTCTAATTAGAATGATCGTTGGGCCTTGGGCCAAGCCACCAAGCCTATTCGTACACTAATAGTAATTTGAATGATCGTTTTCTCTTATTATTAGTCAATTAGTCTTATGTCAGACTCATGACTATTTTCTTCCTAGATGTTGTATGAGATGTTATATACAAGTCTGCATCCTTTACTCATTGATGGTCATGTATACTTTTTCATAACTAATGATAGATGGAATGTTGATTTTGTGGGAAATTTAGTTGAGCAAAGTGAATTTTCACTAACTTTGAAGATTAATTTATCTTTGGGCATATGTTATATGAGTTAGGATCAAATAGGAAGAATAATTAAAATAGGAAGGATAAGAAGTTTAGATGCACCTACAAAAATGGATGCATCTTTATTCAAATTTTCCCTCCCATATAAAAATGTGTGGCTAGAATTACTTCTTACCCTTCTCATTTTAATTATTCTTCTTATTGGATCCCTACCCTATGTTATATATGTTAGTAACACTTTGTGGGTTTACGCGAGCTTCACACACGAGCTAAGATGTGTTAAAAATGAAATAGAAGATAACCGTATCCCACATAGGTAGGAGAGAAATTTTTTGAGGGATTTATTATTAGATGATTATAAACCCCGTAGGTATATATTTATTATTGATCATTATTTATAATAGTGAAACTCTAGATACCCTAAACCGATAATTAAGACATTCTTTGTTGTTGTTGTTAGAAGATGGCTATCTCTTGCTGTCAGATTTATGTTTATGTTTTTGTTTTATTGTTGAAAAAAAGAAGAAGAAGAAGTTATAGTTGTTTTAGTGTTTGTTTGTTAGTCGATTGTTCGTACGGCTTTGTTAACAGTCGACTAAAGTTGACCCTTGGTACTAGTCTCTAAAGTCGACTGTTGGTACGGTTTTATTTCCAGCCGACTTAGCCGACCGTTTGTATGGTTTTCTTATGAGACGACTAGTTGGGATTCGAACTCGGGACCTTCGGGTTGTATAACAAGCGGCTTACCACTATGCCAAGTGGCAAGTCCTTGTTAATATATTCAAACAATATATATTTATGCCACCGTCACCACTATGCTTACCACTATTCCACTGTCACCCACCACCACCACCATGTTTATTTAAAATGTGTAGCTAGAAATCTTTCTCATTCTTCTCATTTTAGTTTTTCTTCTCTCCGGATCCTTTCCCTACGCAGATTCTATATGTCTCATAAATGTTACAAACTTCCACTCAATATTCAAATATATACTTTTTGATAACATGTCATACTCAAAAATCTTATACGTGTCAATTATTTTTATGTGTCGTATCACCAAAATACGCATGCCGGAACACTTTTTAAAGTTCGTGAGACACCCTTTACTTATGACTTATGAGTCAAACAAAACTTTGAAAAAAGTTGATTGCTTTTTTTTACGCGATGCATGCGTGACGCCCAAGGGCACCTCAGCCAAAAGGCTTCGGGCGCAACTTGCGTTCATAAAAGTTAACACTTAACACTTTATAAAAGTTGATTGCTATTAAGTTACCTAAATGCTTTATAAAAGTTAACACTTAACAGTAACATATGTTGGCTGAATAGAATAGTTGATTACTACTTAATGACTTTTAACACTTTATAAAAGTTTAACACTTAACAGCAACATATGTTGGCTGAATACGTAGTATATTTTATTAATCGCATGAAAAACTAATCCATTCTTACACGTTTGTGGAAAAGTAAATATGGGTTGTTAAGCAATGAAGATGTTGTGGATATCGGTATCCTAACTTTTCCACAACATCTTCTTTGGAGTGTTGTTGAAAAACAAAATATAATTTTTATAAATAAATCTCTCGAAAAATCACACTCCGTAGTAAATTTTTGTCTAGGTTTGGTCTAGCTTTTTGTTTTTACTTGTTGTTTTATCGGACTAGATCCCAATCCACTTCGATTACAATCTTGAAGTGAACCATAACAATGGCAGTGAGAAATGTATTCTATGTTTTTATCCAACAGCATTTCTTAACCTAACAACATAAAAGAAGAAATAATT
The DNA here is from genome assembly GCA_030686995.1 of Artemisia argyi. Taxonomy (NCBI): domain Eukaryota; kingdom Viridiplantae; phylum Streptophyta; class Magnoliopsida; order Asterales; family Asteraceae; genus Artemisia; species Artemisia argyi. The sequence goes on from CM060705.1 coordinate 181,940,721, forward strand.
ATTTCAAATTTGAGAATACAAAATGATTTCTTTACGTTTTATGAACACGATAAAACACAGCCAAAAATATGTCATTACGTCAGCGATGTGAATAACAAGATTTAAATTCATTAACTAAGTGAATGAACCCTGAATTTAGTAACAAGCATCTCAATGGAGACTTGCTTTCATCGGTTCATCCAATAACATGAATACAATGCATTTTGCTATTTTTTTACAATATATATAAGTTGCAGATCAAAAAACCGTAGAATAAAACCATCCGATGTCATCAATGGACTAAAAACAAGCTAAGACACCAAACTGTTTCTCTAATAACACGGATCAAGAAACGTTTGTGTACCTTCATCCCATGATCCTATAATAATGATGTGTTTCTTGTGAAGATGAAAGATGTCTAGATGCCAAGTGATACGTTGCCGGTGGAGCTTGAGAGAATAAAGAATACACAAACGACGGAAGGTGAAAAGACACACACCTAACCCAAATGGTTTTTATGTACATTTCAATCGCGTATGTGAAAGAAAAACGAGGTCGTCTCTTGCCCCAGTTTCTTAGCCTATCTTTTTCTGTGTGCATTATCTGCATTTTGCTTCATCATCTCCATATTATATACATTGACAAGGTTGTGAAAACAGATATAATACGGAGTAATATCAATATATCATCAAGCGGTCTGTATTCTGTAGCACGTAGAGTTATCATGAAGTACGTAAACAACACAACCTTTGCCACATTACTCAAATATAACTGAACAAAAATGAAATAATTGCTATTATAAGTCAAATATGAACAAACCAAAGCCAGAAATATATAGTTAGAAGTCGACTAATCAAAATGACTTGTAATGACTACTACCGTAGAACTCCCTTGATTACAACCTCTCACAAATAAATTTATCGTCATAACCAGTAACCCGGTCACTAATTATTCCAGACAACTTCCATAGATAACATATATCCTTCCTCTACTGTGTTGTCCCAAATGTTTCTGGATCGATTTATTGAATTGCAAAGTAATATGAATAAGTAAATCTAAAATTTCATTAAACATTGTAAAGTTACATGTAATTACATATATATAAGGTTCCAACCATTGTGTTGAACCATTGTGTCTTTTCATAGAATGGTTGTGACCATTCGATCTAGCCTAACCATTGTGTCCATTCGGTTTGGTGTTTCTTCCAACCGAAATAACTATAAGTTAGTTATTAACTTTCTACTTAACATAAATGGTCCTTCTAACTTTTAACTAACTAATAATAATACTAAGCATAAGTATGAAGATTATTTCGGGTCACATTCTCCTCCTTAATCTTCATCGTTGCTTCTTGTTAAATCTTGAACTCCGAGCATCTGTCGCATTGTCATGAACTTCAATCTTGGTAGAGCCTTTGTTAGTATATCTGCTCTTTGTAGTTCTCCTTTGACATGTTCTATGTTGATGTGTCCATTCTCTACGCATTCTCGAATGAAATGATATCGAATGTCGATGTGTTTACTTCTTCCATGAAATACTGGGTTCTTCACTAATGCTATTGCTGAAACGTTATCGATCTTTAACGTTATCTTCTGTTCTTCATTTCCAGTTAATTCACTGAGTAATCTTTTCAACCATAGTGCTTGACATGCTGCTGCTGTAGCCGCCATAAATTCTGATTCACATGATGATAGTGCCACTGTCGGTTGTTTCTGAGTGCTCCATGTAATGGGTGACTCTCCAAAGTAAAATACTACGCCTGTAGTTCCTTTTCCTTGATCAGTGTTGATTCCATAGCTACTATCACTATATCCTGTAATCTTGCAGCCGCCTTCTTTCTTGTAAATTATGCCGTGCTCTCTTGTTCCTTTGATGTATCGGATTACTTGCTTTACTGCTTTCAGGTGATGGTCTTTTGGTTCTTGCATCCATCTGCTGAGTAGTCCGACTGAATAACTAAGATCTGGTCTTGTATGTAGTAAGTACCTGAGACTTCCAATTAAGCTTCTGTAATAAGTTGCGTCAACTGATTCTCCATCTTCCGCCTTGACCAACTTAGTACCGGGATCCATTGGTATCTTTGTATCATTACTATCTTCCATGTTTGTTTCCTTCAAGATCTTGTTAATATAACCTGTTTGCTTGATTGTAATTTCTCCTCCTGTCTGTGTAACTTCTATCCCAAGGTAATAAGCTAACAATCCTAAGTCGCTCATTTCAAACTTCTCTTCCATCTGGGATTTAAATAATTTTACTTCTTTCTTTGGAGTGCCCGTAATTATTAAATCATCTACATAAACTCCAACGATAATTGTTGACTTCTTGGTTCTCCTTGTATATACTGCTTGTTCGAGGTTACACTTCTTGAAATCTAATGACTTTAAGGTTTGATCAAGCTTCACATTCCAAGCTCTCGGTGCTTGTCTTAATCCATATAAAGCTTTAATAAGCTTGTACACTTTTCCTGATTCTCCTGATTGTACGAATCCTTCTGGTTGTGTAACGTAGACTTCTTCTTTTAAATCTCCATGTAGAAATGCTGATTTTACGTCTAAGTGATGAACTTGCCAACCATGATATGCTGCTAAGGCCAATATCAAACGAACTGTTTCTATCCTAGCAACTGGGGCAAATACTTCATCGAAGTCTATTCCTTGTTCTTGTACGTATCCTTTTGCTACTAACCGTGCTTTGTATTTGATAATATTTCCATGTGCATCTCTTTTGGTTTTAAATACCCATTTGAGTCCAATTGCCTTTTGATTTTCTGGCAATGTAGTAAGAATCCATGTGTTGTTCTTGTTTATTGAATCCAATTCAATCTTCATGGCCTCAATCCATTTATGATCTTTTGATGCTTCCTTGTAGTTACGAGGTTCTTCTTCTATGAAGAGTAAACTAGGTGCTTCAACGACACTAGCTTTTTCGTAGATTGCTTTCAAATCTTTTAATCCTCTAACTGGTGTATGATCAATTCTTCCAGAGCTTCCTAACGAGCTTCTAAGTGAACTAATAGTAGTTTCTATTTCACTTTGTGAGTTAGGTTCGTAACTAAATGTTGGTGGTGTGAATGGTGAGTTTGGTTGAGAGGGGGAGTTTGGTTCTGATGATGAATCTGGTTCTGATGTTGGATCTGGTAAAGGATCCGGTATTGGAATATCATCATTACCTATGTTGACGGGTATTTGGTTTGCATTGTCAACTTCCTCTACTACAAAACTAGTCCAAAAGGTGTCTTGTGTACTTGTATCCTCTCCATTCTTGTCCCAATTCCACGGTTTAGTTTCCATAAATTTAACGTCTCTACTAACATATTTCTTCTTGGCTATTGGATCATATAACCTACATGCTTTTGATCCTTCCTCTACTCCTAAATAGATCATTGGTATGCTTCTATCATCCAGCTTCTTTAAGTGAGGTGTTGTTATCTTAGCATAAGCTGTGCATCCAAATATCCTTAGGTTTTCTAGGTTTGGTTTCCTACTGTAGAGTGCCTCATATGGAGTTTTATCTACTAGGGCTCTTGTAGGTACCCTATTTAGTAAGTAAATAGCGTGTTTCACTGCTTCCGCCCAAAAAGTTAAAGGTAACTTCATGGCTTTCATCATACTTCTAGTGGTTGATAACACTGACTTATTTCTTCTCTCCACTACTCCATTCTGTTGTGGTGAGTATGGTGCTGTCAATTGTCTAGCTATCCCATTATCCTTACAGTATTGTGTGAATTCATTTGATGTAAATTCGCCACCTCTGTCTGTTCTGAACATCCTTATTTTCAATCTCAATTCCATTTCTACCTTATGCTTAAATTCCTTGAATGTACTAAAGGCTTGGTCTTTTGAAGTAAGAAAGTAAGCCCACATAAAACGTGTACAATCGTCTACTAACAAGAATATAAGTTTCTTGCCTGAGTGTGTTGCTGGACTTATAGGACCGCAAAGGTCTCCATATATTAAATCCAACGGGTTCTCTGATCTGAATTTAGCTTGGTTTGGAAATGGTGTTCTACTATGCTTTCCCAATAAACATGCATCGCAAATCTGTCCTACATGATTTATTCTAGGTAATCCATCTACTAGACCCTTTCTAGTCATCTTGTTGATATCGTCAAAGTTTAGATGACCTAATCTAGCATGCCATAACCATGCTTGGTTATCTATATTTGCTAATAGACATATAGGTGAGTCTATTCGTAGTTTAATACTGTAAAGTCTGTTCTTAGATCTTTCTACTTTCATCAACAACCTTCTGCTCTTGTCATACAAAGTCAATTTATTCCCATCCATTATAACTCTACAACCTATTTCTGTAAGTTGTCCTAGACTTAGTATGTTGCTCTTAAGGTTCGGTATATAATATACATCCGTTACTACCTTTTGTTCTTGGTTTATACAACCTAATAATATAGAGCCTTTTCCCTTTATTTCTACATATGACCCATCTCCAAAACGTACTCGTCCTGTTATCTTTTCATCTATATCCTTAAAATGAGTTTTGGTTCCTGTCATATGGTTACTCGCACCGTTATCTAAATACCATACGCTTTCATCCTTTGAAGCATATTTTTCTGGTTGAATTTGGCCTTCATTCAACAGTACTTCTTCATATTTGGTTTCATGTACGGTCATTAATAGTGATGGTTCTTCATCTTCTAAGATAAGGTTTGAATGTTCCTGAGCTGTTGTGTTTGATCTACATCTGTTCATGAAATGTCCAAGCTTATTGCACTTGTAACATCTAACGGTACTCAAATCCTTCATATTTGTATTCTTATTTGGGTTTCCCTTATAGTTTGAGTTTCCTTCATGTGAGTTATTTCTATGTCTGTTTTTCCGCCAGTTTTTCTTTGAATAATTTTGTTTACCTCCGCGTTTAACAAATTTCTTTCCTCTATCTGAGTGTTCACCCTGTGTGAATAGTAAATTATCCTGGCTTTCAACTTGATTTCCCTTACGGAGTTTTATTCTTTCCTCAAATGCCTTGAGTTTTCCAGTGATCTCATCTAGGGTAATATCATCTAGATCACTAGTCTGTTCTATGGATGCTACTATCTGAATGAATCTATCTGGTGTGGAGTCTAATAGTTTTCTAACTACGAGTGATTCATCCAATGTTTTGCCTAGTTCTTTTGCCTTAGTAACATAACCGTTTAACTTATCTGAAAATGCATCCACGGTTTCATCATCCTTCATCTGAAGGGCATTAAATCCTATCATTAAAGATTGCAACTTTGCTTGTTGCACTTTCTCTTCTCCTACGTGTCTCCTTTTTAGTGAATCCCATAATTCTTTTGCCTTTTTACAACTTGCTACTTGTAAAATTACATCTTCTGATAACGCTTGATATAGAAGGGCAATAGTTGACTTATCCTTCTTTTCATCTATTTCTACGCCTGCCTTAGGTTCTATTGTATCCCATAAACCATGTGCTTCTAATATAACTTTAATTTGTATAGCCCATACCGTATAATTTGTATTTTTTAACTTAGGGCATTGGTATTGTGCAATAGGTGTTAAAGGTTTTAATGTAGTTGTTGCGTTTGCGTCATCGCCCATATTGAAAGTGTTAATGATCTTCACTTTCTAATCCAATGAGAATTCCTAACCTTTTGTGGTATACTTAATACTACGGGAACAATAATAGTTTTCGGAAATCCTAGTAATAATACGAGTATCTATAATATGAAAATGTAACGAAATTCAAAAGTTTGAATTTTGTTTTGACCTCGTTGTGATAATTCACGGATTTGAATTTCCTTGTGTGTTCCCTTGTTTTTATTTGCTTCGTTGTCTTTGGTTCAACTCGACTTTGATCTCCAACAAAAATAATTCGGACTGAATTTTGCTTTCTTTCTTGGCTTCTGCTTCGGACCAAAAAAAAACCAATTTCTATATTTCTCTTTGTGTCGAATTGATGATGTCGAACCAAAAGTTTCCAGAAGTTCGATTAGATCAACGAAAAAACAAACACCACTTTACACGTTCTATATTACCACGCCTTGGTAATTCTTGAAACAAATCAATATCTTTGCTTGTTCCTTTTTCTTCTTTGCAGCGAAAACAAAAAAATGGTTTTTTTTTGTTGCTACGTACGTTGTTGTTGTTGTGTTAAATTCGACACAACAAAGTCTCCACACACTTATCTCTAAGATCTTCAATTCCTACGTATACGTTTTTCTTTCACAACAACGATTTTTTGCTTTGTGTTAATCTCCAACTAGTTGTCTCTTTTCCTACACAAAGTCTCCTCTTTTCTTCCTCGACACCAATACGCTTGATGTTGGCGTTTGCAATTCCTTACGTAAACTAGATCGTGCACTATCTTTTCTACGCGTTTCTTATTCAATTTTCTTATGTTTTCTTTGGAAGAATAGAAAGAAAACAGATTTGTCTCTCGCTCAAGAAGAAAAAACGGATTGTCCTTCTCCTTTTCCTGCGTTTTTGCTTGGCTTCGATTTCTGAATATATGTGATAATGATTTGCAGAATTTCTGTTTATGTTTCGGTGTATTGAATCCTTGCTCTTGATGCCAATTGTTGTCCCAAATGTTTCTGGATCGATTTATTGAATTGCAAAGTAATATGAATAAGTAAATCTAAAATTTCATTAAACATTGTAAAGTTACATGTAATTACATATATATAAGGTTCCAACCATTGTGTTGAACCATTGTGTCTTTTCATAGAATGGTTGTGACCATTCGATCTAGCCTAACCATTGTGTCCATTCGGTTTGGTGTTTCTTCCAACCGAAATAACTATAAGTTAGTTATTAACTTTCTACTTAACATAAATGGTCCTTCTAACTTTTAACTAACTAATAATAATACTAAGCATAAGTATGAAGATTATTTCGGGTCACATACTGCATGTATCTTCATGTTTACAACCTGCAATACGTATCAATCAGTAAGGCTCTATTAAATAATGATAAAACAGACAGATTTTTATGTGCTACCCTTTCTTTGAAACTGGAACCGAAGAACTTACAATACATTGCATAAATCTAGGGAGCAGATCATGACCAACATCGATTCATGAACTGTACTCCCAATATAAAGGCTTAGATACAGGCTGCTGACATTGATTCTAAATTGATCTTGAAGTTATCAGATGAAGTTGTGGGCTTTCTTATATTAGAAACAACTGTCATTTTTGGTGTAGTATTGGGTCGGTCTATGAATTTCCCTCAGATAAGTAATTACAGGTTTTTTCAAAGTTTACAAGTAGGCCGAATAAAGTCTAAAAGGAAAACAACGAATTTGAGTAATAACTCATATGACCATTATTTTATGTTGATTCAAAAGTTATAAACCACTCTGACATAAATAGCACCAAATTTCATACAAAATACTACTTGATGAAACTAAGCAAACAGAGTTTCTACCAACACTGTAACTGATTAAACCAGGAATTTAAGCATATAAATGATGTTGCCAAGAGAAAAGATATAAGATTAATAAATCAAACCTGCAACAGAGATGAGCAGAATCAGACACCAGCTAACGATGCAATGAATGGAAAATGGCTCCAAGGAAGGCAAGACGGTACGAAATTACACAGTGGAGAAACAGTCTTTGACACGAAGTTGTATCGCACAATTTTGTTATGTGATGCAATCACCATAAACGAATCGTCTTCTCTTTCTCCCAAAACAATACAAAGAAAAGAACTTTGTATCCAACCCCAGGAAACAATGTTAATGAGATCATCAAGAATGTACTTCACCGACCATTCAGAAGACTCTTCCCTCATCTCGAAAACATGGCAACGACAACTAAATTCCTTCATTAAAAGAAGCAGGCTACCGCGAGACTCAAACAACTTTGTGTGTCTATAATCCACATTGTCTAAAGCCGGAGTTTGTATGTTTTTTACCATTGGTTGGTCAACAATATCAAACTTGGAATGCAGGTTACCAACATAGTTTATCCAATGAATGGCATTATTCCAATATAGTCCCTTCCCAAAACCCTGAAACCTATAGGCGGGATATAGTGGACCGCAGATTCTCCACTCGCCTGTTTCTGAAGAGTAAATTTGTATAAATGCTTCAGCATGACTTATGTAGCAATATCTAAGACTCACGAGTTTGTAGTAAGGTGATTTAGTTGGATTAAAAGCTAGACGTATGATTTCATTGTCATTGAATTTTAAGGGAGGTGTAATATTCTTAAATAGATTAGTAAATGGATTGTATACATAGAAAGAACACGGATTTGAAACATAACTTCTGTATAAAAGTAAACCATTACACGAATGCATAATATCAAACTACTACCTATCTTCAGGGTGATACTGATACTAGCTTTGGGACCCAGCGTCACAAAATCATAATAATAAGAATAGACTCTACGGATAAATAAACCGCAAGGAGGATCGATTCTAGGCTTCAGAAGACGGCGAGTAAAATATTGGGAAGTTATGAGAGATAACCAGTGTTTTGATACGGATTTAAAAAGTTTAAGTGAGAGTAGAGGTAATCGGAGGAAGATTTCAATCCAAATATCATCAGGTATAACATAATCCTTCGGTAAAGGGATCATCTTCATCGCTACGAAAACCCTAGTGTTATTTTAATGGAAGTCAAGTGAGGGTTTACAAAGAAAAAAATAATTACAATGATCGTTTTCTCCAACTAGAATGCTTGTTGGGCCTTGGGCCAAGCCACCAAGCCTATTCGTATTTCGTATACTAATAGTCAATTTGTCTTATGTGAAACTTATGCATACTTTTTCATAACTAATGATAGATGGTACGTTGATTTTGATGGAAACTTAGTTGAGCAATGTCACTTATCACTAATTTTGTATATTAATTTATCTTTGTGTAAATGTTATATATGTTAGTAATACTTTGTGGGTTTACATGAGCTTCGCGCACGAGCTATGTGTTAAAATGACGTCGATGTGAATGAGACATTGTCTCTTAAAGCAAGACATTTGAAGCAAAAATTAAAATGGAAATGAAACGTATCCCACATCGTTGGGAGAGCAATATTTTGAGGGCTTTATTACTAGAAGCCTCGAGGTCATGGCAAATTGCTTTAGGGTGCGTTTGGTATGAGATAATGGGAATGGGGAATGATTAATGGAATGATAGGTGATGTTTGGTACATTTAGTACATGTTTGGTTGATGCTTTTGAGGCGGTATCAACAAAAGAAAAAACAAAACCTTTGAGGCGGTATCAATGCTTTTGAGGCGGTATCAACAAAAGAAAAAACAAAACCTTCGTTTGGTTTATAAAATTTATGGAATGAAAGTGACTACGTATACTTTTTCATTCTTAGCTTACTTGGTGGTATTCACTGAAACTCGTGGGCCCAATGCATGCTTCCCTCTCACAATCTTATTTTTTTTTTATTATAATATAATATTTAAATATAATATAAAATTAATAAATTATATATAATAATATATTTTATCTCTCCTACTTTTTCCTCAAACCTTTCCCAAATCCAATTCCAATTCCAATCCCACTTGCGAACAAACGCACCCTTATATGGGAATATAATCTTGGAATGATATGCAAAAATGTTCTATACTTCATAGTTATCAAATTGATAGGATATCATACTTTCATTCCCGGGCCCACATTTCTCCTCACACTATTAAAGCATGCCCATGCGTAACACAGGTTATAAGTTAACGCAGCGCCACGTCAGCGCCACATCAGCTTTACCACTTTAACTTTAACTCACAAAAAAACACCCACAACAATAACTCAACCTTAACTCACTTTAACTCAACTTTTCATATATTTTCAAATTCAACCTTAAACTAAAACTAATACTTCATTTATTAAAAAAATAACATTCATTTTTAAAATATATTACAATACGCACTAAAAAAAAATACCTTACGAAAAAAAAAAAAAAAAAAAAAAAAAAAAAAAACATTACGCATTAAAAAACAAAACATTACGAAAAAAAAAAAAAAAAAAAAAAAAAAAAAAAAAAAAAAACTGCTTTTATAACCACAGGGACTAAATTGTAAACACCAAAATACCACAGGGACCAAAATGCAAATTCACTTTATGTTATATCTTCTTCTTCACAGAAACACGCACACACTGCACACACACGAACAGTAAAACACACACAAGAACACACACACTGCAATTTATGTATCATCTTCAATCAGGGGGGGGGGGGGGGGGGGCGAAATGATTTTTTTTTTTTTTTTTACTTTCGATGCCTTAACGTAGCGTTAGTAAGCTAACGCAAGGCGTTAACGCCGGTTTAATGCGAGATCGTGCATCAACTAACGCACCTTAACGTGCGTTAAAGGGGCCTTAACCCACCCTTCCACGTTACGCATGCGCATGCTCTTAACAAATAGGATATCATACTTTCATTCTCGGGCCCACATTTCTCCTCACACTATTAACAATATTATCAAATATGATAAACAAACCAAACACCGATATTGGATTTGATTATTTAACTCAAATCTATTCTCATTCCATCTTATGATTATGGCCTATGGATATTGGTTCACTAGCATTTCCATAGTCATCATGGGAAGTGCATTGTTGAAAAATTAATAGAATTTTTTTTAAATCTCTAGAATTTTATTTCTTGGTTTGATCTACTTTTTCGTTTTTAGTTGCTGTTTTTATAAGGTAGATCCTTTTTTACTTCGATTACCATCTTGCCGTGAACCCTAACAATCGTAGTGAAAAATTTATTCTATATGTTTGTGTCCAACAACATTTTTTAACTTAATAACATAAAAGAAGAAACAACTATTTCAAATTTGAGAATACAAAATGATTTATTTACGTCTTATGAACATGATAAAACACATAGCTAAACATATGTCATTACGTTGGCAAATTCAATCTAACAACAAATGTGTAACTTCATGAACTAACTAAATGAACCCTACATTAAGTAATAAATATCTCAATGGAGATTTGCTTTGTTCACCCAAGAACAAGAATACAGTGCATTTTTGCTGCTTCTTTTATACAAGAAACCATAGATCAAACCATCCGATGGCATCAATAGACCAAGATCCTATAATAATGATGTGTTTCATACGATGATACGAAGATGAAAGATATTTAGGTACCACTTGACGTGTTACCAGCGGTGTTGGTTGTTGGAGAGGATAAATTCAAAGCCGTCTCATGGATTTTGGTGGCCCCGTGCCATTACCACAAAGAGGCCATTAAACACACATACAAAATACACATGTATCATTAGTGCGTGAACTAATTAAACTCAAGCTTCATGTTGTGTATATACATATAATAAAGTCTACGGAATTTTGTGGCCCTCGTTAAGCGGTGATCCCGTGCAATGGCACCTCTTGCACTCTCTTAAAGCCTGCCTCGAGGATAATGAATGTAACAAACGACAGAAAGTGGAAAGACAGACACCTAAGTGCTTTCTGTGTACATTTCCATGGCGTATGTGAAAGAAAAATGAGTTCGGCTATCAGCCGGTTTCTTAGTCTATTTGGTTTTGTTGCATATAATGCTCTTCCAAAGCTCCATGCATTAAACAATTATATGATCATTGTTTGGAAATAAGTTTATCTTATACAAAGGGTAGTAAAAAGGTCAAAATTTGAAAAGTTGACTTTTTACATATGCATCATTCTTCTATTGCTTATCATACTACTCTCAGCTCCTTAGAGCATGCTCACACGTAACGTGGAGCCCCACGTTAAAGCACGTTAACGTGCGTTAAGCCACGTTAACCTTTGCACCCTCGAGCGTTAACGTCCCACGTTAGCTGCGTAACGCAGCGTTAAGGGACGAAGTTTGTATTAAAAAAAAAAAAAAAAAAAAAAAAAAAAAAAAAAAAAAAAAAATCATTATACCCCCTCCCCACTTTAGTTTCAACGGCTATTTTTTAAAAAAGTTACAAAACACCCCCCCTAACGTAAACTTACACAAAAAAAGGGCTAGTTAGCCTAAAAAAAAAAAAGAAAAAAAAAAAATCCAAAACCTTTTTTCAACCAATATAAATACCCATTTACCCTACTCCTTTTTTCAACCAAAAAAAAAACAAAAGTCCGAGACAACGACAAGCACCGGGGGAGCGAGTACTGGTGGCTCTGTTTCGTCGGCCCAATTCGGGGAAGCTTTGCGCGAGGAATATCGGGCTAAACGTGAAGATGCGGCCTTGGCTTACAAAGCAACCGCTGAAAACCAATACGCAACAATACGCTTGAGGGACTTTGAGTTTTTGTTGCTCGACACAACCGGCAAAGATCCTTATTACGTGACGCTAGTGAATATGGAAAAGGATCGTATCATTGAAAAATACGGGTTGCCAAAGCGTACGGAATAAATAAATGTGTTGTCGTTTCATTTTATTTTTTTATGTCTTTTTTTTTTTTTTTTTTTTTTTTTTCGTAATGTAATATATTCAAGAATTAATGTTATGGTTTTTAAAAAAATGAAGTATTGGTTTTAGTTTAGGGTTGAAATTGAAAATATTTAAAAAAATTGAGTTAAAGTGAGTTAAGGTTGAGTTATGAATGGGGGTGTTTTTTTGTAAGTTAAAGTTAAAGTAGTAAAGCTGACGTGGCGCTGAGTTATAACTTAACTCAGGTTACGTATGGGCATGCTCTTAGTATTAGACGACTAGAAGGGTACCCGCGCAATGCGGCGGCGGGTACCCGGTGACTAAGTTTGTGTCGAGCAAATGTTTTTCCTTTTAAACTTTCCTTATTTAATATTGTCTCAAATACTTTAAAATGTAGTAAATATATGTTTTTTAAAAGTAGAACATTTAAATTATTAATAGTGTAATATGTGTTTAGAAGCTCAGATGAAAATGTGTTACTTTGTGGGTTAGTTTGTAGGCAAATATGCATTAAAAGGTAGTTATAGTATAGACGCTTCTTCTTTCTTTTTTTTCTTTAAAAAAAAAAAAAAAAATCATATTGCAGTTTTTTTATTTTTTTTTATTTAATTTTATTAATTGGATTGTTATACCAGATTCATTAAATGAGCTATTGCAAGTTAATGAGGTTTATACTTAAATATTAGTGGCTCCTATAATTAAAGAGATTGAAATTCATAATGTTACTTAACTCCTATTCATATGTAGTTAAGATTAGTTTGAAATCCTTCCAATTAAAGAAATATTTTTGGTCTTATTTTTTTAAGACTTCCTTTTTAAGAATGGCCTAAATGTATTATAATGTAGTTAAGATTAGATTATGGCCCAAACCCTGTGTGGGTTTGAGTCCATTAGGTCTAGGGTTTATGTTAGCTTATTATCAAACGTATGTTATATTATAAATAGACATGTCCTTATGTAATTGGAAAGTCATTCAATCAATATTAATTTCTCTTTAATATTTTACACATAGAAGATATATCTAATATGTTTTCTTGTCTAACCATTTAATTCTAAAAAAAATACGAAAAGTTTGGAAATGTATCTCATAGAATGGGTAGTAATATGTCAACTTTCCGAATAGTTTACTTTTTTACATAGCCATATATCTATAGTCTCAAGTTGTTTAAAATCCAATCACTCCAATTTATATTATCTCTACAACTCTTGTTTGGCATCAATAAAAAGTGACAACCATTGAATAGAAGAATGCATATATGCTCGCATGTAGATAACATTTTACACATTATCTACGTCTATTTAAAAAAACTCTAAAGTACATCTTAAAAATGCAATAAAAACAATAAAATTCTTATACTAGGTGAGGTTTGCTCCAGTGGTAGTATTCCTTCTCTACAAACGTTCATTTGACCCGTCACAGATGGTCATTTGGGGATTGATCAGGCTTCGAACCAAACTCTTGGCTAATTAGGTCGCTGGGACAAGAGCTCATTTTCTGGGGCCGAATCCTTGTGAAAGGGTCCGGTTGACATTAAAAAAATGCATGAGATCAAGTTATTGTTATCGATTGAATATCAGAATACGCAATCTCATAATTAATGTGGTAGAACATAGCAGATGATAGGGGTGGCAATTTCTGACCCGACACGAAACCCGACCTGAAACCGACACGAAAATTAAGAGGTTTGGGTTGAGTTAAATAGATTGTGGGTCAGGTTTGGGTTGACATATCTAACCCGTTTATTAAACAGGTCAGGTTCGGGTTGGGAATAAAATAAACGGGTCGACCCGTTAACCCGTTTAAGTTTTTTTTCTTAATTCAAAATTATTTATATTTAATTATACGGGTTAAATGGGTTAAACGGGTCGACCCACTAACCCATTTAACTCATGTAATATGCTAACTTTTATATATAAAACGGATTAAATGGGTCAACTCGAAACCCGTTTAACATATTCAATCCATGTAACCTATTTAACTTGTCAACCTAAGTATATATACGGGTTAAATGGGTCAGGTTCGGGTTACGTGTAAACAGGTTAGGGTTGACATAGCTGACCCGTAGCAGATGAGTCACTCCTTTGAATGGGAGCAATTAAATTTCATGCCATTATTTTGTTGAACATTTTTCCATGAAATAATTCTTGTGTACTCAAACACGCAAGTACGCAAACACAGTCCACCAAAAACTCATTCCCGCCCAAAAAATTTTACCCAAAAATTAAATCTCAAACATTTTATTTCCCCACAACCAACCCAATTTACTTCTATTTAATTCAACACCAACCCCTACTTCCTCATACACAAACTCACAACTTTTATCTCTTGCGCACACAAAGTCTTGAATCTCATCTCTTAATTAACTTCAAAAAAATTGCATACTGTATGTTACTTGTTAGCTATCACGGATCTAGCTTTTCAGGCCATCTTCGTTCAATCTTTAAAATGTGCGTGGTAGTATGGTTTTAATGTCGTTCTGTTCAAAGATGAGGATTTTTGAAATGGTTGTATGCGATGTGTTCTTGAGTTTTAGAGGTGATTGTGACAATATAATAGCCGTCCGTTTCTTTTTGGAATATCATCTGATGGGAAATGGGGCTATGTTGTGCTACCATGCCTTTTATTGTGGTCATAATTCTTCATTAATGCTACTCTAACGGCTTTCAGAATTAAAAGGGTCGATTCTATATACATCGCAGCAGACCAGATTGGTCTTTGCGATATTCCCGTATCTCTGCGTGGTTTCCAAGTCGTTCAAGCTTCATCCACTTCCAAGTGACTCCCCTCTAACTCAACTCATTATTAGCAACAAGAATTTGAGTGATTTATGTACTATTAACCGGAAAATCAGCTTGGGCGAGAGTGATGAAGAAACCAAAGGGAAGCATGGGACCCTTTTTTATAAGGGAACTTATGATGGAATCAAGGCTGTTGTGAAGAAGGTGAAAAGGAGTGATGATCCAGAAGCGATCAAATATAAGAAAATAGTTCGGTTAAGCGGCTACCATGAAAATGTAGTTGCGTCTTGAACCAATCTATGGCTTCGCAGCTCTGCACACAAATTGACCATTAATATTACATGCGTTCTTGAGTTTTAGAGGTGACTGTGGTGAGGGATTTTAAATAGGAAATCTCTTGAGGAAATATTAATGAGAAAAGGATGGCAAATGCGTCGAAACGAGTATGCTTATTGTGAAAAAAGTGTGTACCAAAAACCGTACTGTCAAGAATCAAAGAGTCGAAGAATCATGCCAAAGGAACAATCTCCTTTTTATTTTTCTTTCAAATATATAGTTGTAATGGCAAGTGTTGTTAAACAAAGCTAAATGCTTACTTTGTACTGTATCTTATGATCTAGTAATATTAGTTTTTATTGATTACATTTTATATAATTTGTCGCAATCTAATGTTTGTGCTGTTTGATTATCTTTAAATCAATTTTTGGCATGTTATATAGGGCTGCCGGTTTTGCAACGGGGTAGGTCCTGAATTTCGGTATATGTTATTGCCGTCCTTAGTTCATGATAAAGGTTATAGCAGTTTGGGATGTTCACCAATGCAATCACAGATCTAGATGTTAGTATTGTGTTTTATCTGAAACATGAAAGCTGATTTATTGCGAATACAAGAAGCAAATAACCAGCTCCATTACTATCTCAAGTAAATCTGTATACTATATCATATGATTTCATAGCTTACACCCATATGTTGCGCCATAAACATCATAATTTGACTTCTAAAGTCAAGCATACAATCAAATTACTTTTGAAATTTCAGAGCAACAGGTCTTAGGTTAAACTTTTGAAATTGTATAACAAATGATATAGAAAAACAAATTATCAAACAAAAAAAAAAATCGCCAGAAAACTTAGCTACTGATATAGAAATTTACACATTTAATCAACTGTTACTATAACAATAATCAACAAATACAATTTATGTGACATTACATTGGCAATGTGAATCTAAAAACAAATTTGTAACTTCAAGAACTAAGTGAACCCTACATAAATTTTTTAAAACTAACAAGCATCTCAATGGAGATTTACATTGTTCATCCAATAATAAGAACACAATTGTATTTTGTTATTTTTCTTTACAAGAACAACCACCCACCCTTACCAAGAAGCCTTGCAGATCAAACCATCCCATGGCATCAATGGACTAAAAACAAGACACCAAACTTTTTCTTAAATTACATGGATGTTTAGGTGCCCGGTGACGCTATGCCAGTGGTGCTCGAGAGAATAATGAATGCACAAACTACAGAAAGTGAAAAAACAGACACCCAAGTGTTTTCTGTGTACATTTCCATGGCGTCTGTGAATGAAAAACGAGTTCGGCTCTCGGCCCAGTTTCTTAGCCTATATGCTTCCGCTACATATAATGCTCTTCCTTAAAGCATCAAAAAAACCTTAAGTAACCTTCTTGAAAGTGAAAAGCTAAACAAATTTATCTAAAAGACAGTGTTTAAAAAGTCAACTTAATAAAAAAGTTGACTTTCACAAAACTATTATTCTTTTACTACATGTAATGTTCTTCTAAGCACTTAAAACATAAAAGTATGATGTTTTCTTGACTACCTTTAATAGCTTGAAATTATGGAAATTTTTGAAATTAATCTACTAATAGAATGTGTAATAAAAATTCAACATTTAGAAATGTTTGACTTTTCACATAAGCATTAACCAAAATGTTAAAGAAGGTTGTGTTATTTACCTTGTCTTCGAACCAACGTCCTCGTCTTACCCACGCACTGATCAAAGCATGTAAAATTCTTGGAGGTGTTAGGTAATTAATTGCTTTACCACTTCCTTTTACAACTCTCATCCGTGGGACCAATGTTCTTGCAACTGTCTCAGGTAACTCACAGATTATACTAAACATCTGCTTGTTCTGTATAGTCGAACCACTGCACAGAACAATTGTTTTAGTACAAGTTTCCATCCAAACGATCAAATAATCATAGGCTGCATCTTTTTACAAGATTTATTTACCTTAAAAGCAACTCTGTGAGAACCATCCCTGGAGAGGCCGTATGAACTCTAACTTTGGACTTTCTTCATTCTTTTAATAATGACAATTGAAGTTGTCTAAGACAGCATTTAGTTGACCCGTAACTGTAATAGCAGAAAAAGATCAAAGATAGCAACTTTATCAGATAAAAAGCTACAAGAGCCTAGAAAAGGATCATTTGTAGTTATAGAACTTAAACAGCTGTCAAAGGTGTGCTTGATCCACCAGAAACAGCACCGTCCTTGTTGAAAATATGACCCGCTTTATTCTGGTTACTCATGACATGCATCGCTTCACTAGTGCAAAGTATCGACCCAACCAAGTTTGTAGACACAATCTGCACAAATATAAATCGTTTTATGTAAAACAAAAGTGCCCAAAATTCACAGATACAGTTCTGTATATCCTTACTCTAAAGTAAAAACTTCTGGAAAACTAATCGCATAGGCAAGCAGTCAAACACATACCTATTGTATATCTTCATCGGTAAACTCCAACAGTGGTCTGAAACCTTTGTTAGTCCCGGCATTGTTTGTCTGTAAAACAATAGAGTTAGGAATCAAGAAAGTAATGTAGGTAAGTATTTTCATTCAAGGTGGGTAACTAAACATAATTAATTGTTTCTACGAAGCAGCCAAGGCAGGGGCCCTTACAACTCCTAAATAAACAGCATTGCTCAAACAAATTACATATATAGATGCATAAATAATATGATCTTAATAACTCAAACGTAACCGATCAAAAATGAAATAATTGCTATTATAAATCAAATATGAACAAACCAAAGCAAGAAATATATATTTAAAAGTCGACTAATCAAAATGACTTGTAATCACTATTACGGAAGAATTCCTTTGATTACAACTTTTCACAAATAAACTTATCGTCATAACCAGTAACCCCGTCACTAATTATACAAAACAACTTCCATAGATGACATATCTCCTTCCTCTACTGCATGTATCTTCATGTTTACAACCTGGAATACATATCAATCAGTTAGTCTCTATTAAACAATAATAAAACAGCCAGATTTTATGTTCTAATGAAAAAGTGTGCTACCCTTTCTTCGTAGTTGGAACCAAAGAACTTACAATATCCACATTGATTCAAGAACTGCATTCCCAATATAAGGCTTAGATATAGGCTGCTGACATTGATTATAAATTGATTTGGAAGTTATCAGATGAAGTTGTGGGCTTTCTTGCATTAGAAATGACAACAGTCGTTATTGGTGTAATATTGGGTCGGTCTATGACTTCGCCTCAGATAAGTACTACCAGGTTTTTTCAGAGTTTACAAGTAGGCCTGATAAAGTCTAAAAGGAAAATAGCAAATTTGAGTAAACATTTAGTTATGTCCACTAATAACGTATATGACCATTATTTTATGTTGATTCAAAAGTTATTAACTAGTCCGACGGTCTGACCTAAATCGCACCAAATTTAGGTTTCATGCAATCATACAAAATACTAGTAATACTTAATGAAACTAAGCAAGTAGAGTTTATACCAACACCGTAAGTCCATAACTGATTAAACCAGGATTTTAAGCATATAAATGATGTTGCCAAGAGAAAAGATATAAGATTCAAAAAATCAAACCTGCAACAAAGATGAACGAAATCAGACACCAGCTAACGATGCAATGAATGGAAAGTGGCTCCAAGGAAGCCAAGATGGTATGAAATTACACAGTGTAGAAACAGTCTTTGACACGAAGTTGTATCGTACAATGTTGTAATGTGATTCTATCACCATAAATGAATCATCTTCTCTTTCTCCCAAAACAATATAAAGAAAACAACTATCTAGCCGCGCGGCCCGCGCCCAAGGAACAATATTAGTGAGATCATCAAGAATGTACTTCACTAACCATTTAGAAGACTCTTTCCTCATCTCGAAAACATGGCAACGACAACTAGATTCCTTCATTAAAAGAAGCAGGCTACCACGAGACTCAAACAACCTGGTGTGTCTATAATCCACATTGTCTAAAGCCGGAGTTCGTATGTTTGTTACCATTGGATGGTCAACAATAATATCAAACTTGAAATGCAGCTTATCATCATAGTTTATCCAATGAATGGCATTATTCAAATATATTCCCTTGCAAAAACCCTGAAACCTATGGGTGGGATATATACCGCAGATTCTCCACTCACCTGTTTCTGAAGAGTAAATTTGTATCTTTTGATAAATTGATCTAGTATCATTCGTTATGCTAAGACTCACGAGTTTGTAGTAAGGTGATTTAGTTGGATCAAAAGCTAGTATGATTTCAGTGTCATGGGATTTTGCAGGTGGAGGTGGAATGTTCTTAAATATATTAGTAAATGGATTGTATACATGGAAAGAAGACATAGAAAAAACAGAACTTCCATAAAAGTAAACCATTACATGACTACAATACATTCCAACAACTACCTATCTGTTGGGTGATACTGATAGTAGCTTTGGGACCCAGCGTCACAAAATCATAACACTGAGAATATTCTCTACGGATAAATAAACCGCAAGGAGGATCGATTCTAGGCTTCAGAAGACGGCGAGTTAAATATTGGGAAGTTATGAGAGTAACCAATGTTTGGATACGGATTTAAAAAGTTTAAGTGAGAGTAGAGGTAATCGGAGGAAGATTTCCATCCAAATATCATCAGGTATAACATAATCCTTCGGTAAAGGAGTCATCTTCATTGCTACCAAACCCCTAGTGTTATATTGAATGGAGGTCAAGTGAGGGTTTACAAACGAAAAAAAAAACAATTATATTTATCGTTTTTTCTAATTAGAATGATCGTTGGGCCTTAGGCCAAGCCACCAAGCCTATTCTCGTTTTCTCTTAACCTAGGCGAATACCCGTGCATAGCAACGGAGGTTCTTAGCGGCAGACAATTAACGATATGCGATATTATAGTAAGTGTTTCGTATAGCGTGAAAAGATCAAAATATAATTGCAAACGGGATTCTCCAGCGGCAAACAACTATAGTTGCGATATTGTGATTAAGTGTTTCGTGTAACCTTTATAGATAAAACGTGAAAATGTCAAAACTAACAAACGATAAATAAAGGATCACGACGTGCTAACCTAAACATCAACATCAACAATTTTGTTTATTCAACTTTTTCTCAACTTAACTATGAACAGGGACGGAACCAGTGGACTCCCGGGAACCCCATAGTTTGTTTTTTTTTTTTTTTTTTTTTTTTTTTTTTTTTTTTTTTTTTGATGTAGTGTTATTTGCAAAAAAAAAAAAACATCGATTTTTTCTAAATGCATCCGGTTTATCGATTTTAAATCTATTATATTACGGTTCAAAAAATTTTGTGCACCCGGTCGTATGTGGTCATGGTTTCGTCCCTGATTATGAATTACTACAAAAGTAACAAAAAGGTTACGATATTTATATAATAGAGATTATGATAATCATCTTAAAACTATAAAATTTACTTATTATTTTAACTCGTGTAATAGTTTCAAGTTGTTACTTCCTAGTTTTCAATTGTTATTTTCTATTTAATTAGTAGTAGTTTATTTGTTACAACAGGGACGGACCCACTTGGGAGCCGGGTGTGGCACACCTGATTTTTTTGTCACGAAGTGTAATTTTTTTCTAAAATATGTTATTTCTTGATATGTGCAACCCCATTTTTGCTAATAAATTCAATATAGTGCAACTTTAATACCAATAATTAAAAATAAAAATTTGTGCAACGCCCTTTTTTTTTATAAGTTGTTTATCTCTTAGTTCTAAGGATAGGCAAATCAAACCGTGCTTTTATGTTTATAAGTAGTTTTCATTTTTAATGTGCTACTCAAAGCCATCATCGTAGGCCTAAGGATCAATGTACCTTGGAAGTAGATTTTGACGTTATGTATATGTTTATATAGAGTTGGTGATTATGTATATATAAGGTAATAAATATATTATTGTTAAGTTTTAACAATGGAACAATGTAATATAATTGCATTAGTACCTAAAATATTTACTTGCATGAAATAGGTGGTATGCATGCGTACGTAATGTACGTGGTATGTTGTTTTTTCACGAATCTTGTTTCTCATAATTGGTGATGGGTAATTCATAGGCCCTTTTCTGAGTTACCTTTTGCACGTATTTGCACCCAAGATATCCTCTTATCAGTTGGTAGTATATGTTACAAAATTACCCAAAATATCAAACATAACCATATATTAAAGATTTAGATGTACACAAAATAGTAAAATGACTAAAGTTAGACAAATGAATAAAATACGTTGCATGTGATCCTGATGTCATGGCCAAAGTTCCAGGG
This sequence comes from Artemisia argyi, assembly GCA_030686995.1. Taxonomy (NCBI): domain Eukaryota; kingdom Viridiplantae; phylum Streptophyta; class Magnoliopsida; order Asterales; family Asteraceae; genus Artemisia; species Artemisia argyi. The sequence goes on from CM060705.1 coordinate 181,962,335, forward strand.
ATAATGAATTACTGTTTGGATGATTGGGCTAGCAAGGAAACTAATGTCATAGACAAATTATATGTATATACGTAATGAGGAGGAAACCATGTCATCAAGAATTAATCGTTTATTGAGAAGAAACAAGATGTTTTATTCTTTTATCACTGTCACTTTCATCAATCAAACTATAAAATCTTTTCCGACCAACTACCAAAACTCGATTCTCAACAATTGGCATTGGAGGGGGATGAAGCTGTTTCCAAACAAACAAACAAAAGCATTGCACAAGTAATTAAGTGTTATGCCATGAAGTAAAGCAATGAAAAAAGGATACATTAAATAAGAGATTACAATGTACTAACCTCAAGATCATCATCAACAATTTTTTGATATTTAATCTCTATCTACTTCTACTTAACTATACCACAAGTTGAAAATGAAAGTAAGAATTATGATGTTTATATAGCCAAAAATAGGATAATGATTTGAAAAGTATTAAATATAAATATTCTTGTATTGTTTTCAAAAATCGTATCTTTGCTGCACACTGCTAATCGTGTATAGTGCATACGTATGATATGCATTAGCTGTATGTTTCCCATATAAATGTGTTACCTATATTAAGATTTTATGTTTGAATACAAAGAATTAGTCAACTCTTCAACTTTTATATATGTATACATATCACGAGTGAATTTGTAGTGAAGAAAAGTTTGTATAGAAAGAATTGTTTCCTATAATAGTTGGAGAATTGTTTGTGCAGTAAAGATTAATGTTTACAGCCATGTTTCCATGTTTACTAAAAAGAACCATTTAGTGTTCCATGTTTACTACAAAGGACCAATATTGAATGTACATTCTCTCACATTTGACCCGCTTATGTTATTTTGCATCTCTATTAATATGGTTAGCATATTGACTTTCCAAACATATTGACTCTCCATTTGGTTGTATATTTCAATATTTTTCCTTATGGGTTGCCTTATTTTGCATGGCTGTATCTATTAATATGTTTCCTGAGATATCACATTTGCGTGGCTGTATCGAAACTCATGGTGCATGGCTGTATCCAAACGCATATTACATTTCAACCTTTCACAAACCTTTATTAAGTTTACATTTCGAGGGTAGAATAGGCGAAACATATTTTCAACATTTTTTTTTTTTTACTTTTTCATTTTGACCATTTTTACTTTATAAGTAGTATAGATATAGATATATTATCATGTGCTAATAGTCAATTTGTCTTGTGTAAAACTCATGGCTATTTTCTTCAATTCCTAGCTAGTTGTTGTATGAGAGGTTTTATATAAGTCTTCATTTTTTACTCATCAATGGTCATGTATACTTTTTCATAACTAATAATAGATGGTATGTTGATTTTGCTGGAAACTGAGTTGAGGAAAGTGATTTTTCAGTAACTTTGGACACTAATTTATCTTTATGTATATGTCACATATGTAAGTAATAATTTGTGGGTTTATGTGAGCTTCGCACACAAGCTACGATGTGTCCAAAATGGTGTTAATGTGAATGAGAAATGTCTCTCAAATCAGGACATCTGAAGTAAATACTGAAATGGAAGTAAACGGTATCCCACATTGGTGGGAGAGCAATTTTTTTAGAGCTTTATCACTAAGAGTGGAAGGTGCCATTCATTGTGGAAGCTCGCCACTCCAACGTTTCATGGTTGGTTGCCTCGCCACAGCTCTTCACGACACCCTCCCCCTTCGTTGTAGGATCGCCAGTTTCAAGCTCCTCGTCTGCACGACGAGGGTGGAGTCTGACAAATGTGCATGTACTTTTTTTTTTTTTTGAGTGTAAAATAAAATAAAGTTGTAAGTGGTGGCCACAAATGAGTAAATTGAGGTTAGTTGTGAGTGCGGAGGGGGTTAGTTGTGAAAAAGTGTTAGGGTGATGTGACACCCGTGAGCCCCAAATGAGGAGGTGAAGCTTGTCATGGCACCCTTGGCTCTAAGAATGGTGGCAGTCATGCTTCCGAAATCACCCATACATCCCAAATCCACCAATAATATTATTCCACCTCATTTCACCTCATTCATACTTTTTTCATACCTCTCAACCCCTTTTTAGTGGCAACCATGCCTTTTTTATACCTCACAATTTTTTTTTTCCATAAATTAAATTAAACAATTTAATTAAAACATAAATATTTCATTAACAACTAAAAGAAAATTACATAATACTTAAAAAAAATTAAAAAAAAAAACATAATTAAAAGAAAATTACATTATTCTTAAAAAAAAGAAAATAACTAATCATCGAGATATGTTAAGTTTTGAGCCTCTACGTGGTCCGTTAAAAAAAGGAAATAACTCTCGACCATATAATTGAATAATCGCTTGGCAAAAATGATCAAGGCATTCTCCTATAAAAAAATTAATAACAAGAACTTTAAAAAATATATATAATGATAACTTTATAAAAAATTAATAACAAGAACTTTAAAATAAATATATATATAACGATAACTTTATAAAAAACTAATAACAAGAACTTTAAAAAAAATATATAAACTGACGTTCGGCGCGCCATGTTTAAATAGTCATCAAATCTATCTGGAGGTTCATCCGTTGCGAGTTGCCTAATGGCCGATGTACATTTTTGTAACGCCGTGAAACTTTTTTTTCCCCTCGCATCTAGGCCCTCTTGAAACCATTCAAAATTCGCTTCAACATCAGCAACAACTCTTAAAAACAAGCTTTTATTCATACGAAACCGTTCATGAAAACGGTCGTCGTTAAACTTTGGACGTTGAACGAAATAATCATTCATAAGGGTTCGTAAAGCTTCTTCACAAAACGGGTTACATACTCCCGAGTTTCGGTAGAGCTTGTCGTGTCGTCAATTGAATTAATCGTACGCGGCTAATAAGGTTTCTAGGGTGCTACCGGATGGCAATAGTTCGGACGATTCGGCGGGACTCAATATCGAGTCGGACGAAGAAGAAGATAATAAAACCATTGTAAAAATATGTGAATTGTATTGTTTGTGTTAAAAATGTATGTGTTTTAGTTTAATATATATAGGGATTTTTTTTTTTTTTTTTGCTCCTCCAACGTTCCAAAATTAATTTCAAACGGTCATATTTTGCTTCGAAATCACCAAACCGCTGAGGCAATGTTTGCCGTTGGAGCAATGCCGCTGGGCATGCCGGCGAAGTGGCGGCGGTGTTCACCGCCAGCATAGGCATGCCGTTGGTGATGCCGCCTTCCACTGCCACCCTCCTAAGACCCTCAAGGGAATGGCAGATTGCTTTAGTCTTTCATAAAATGTTTATCTTCCAGAGGTTGTGAATATCAGTTTACTAGCTTTTTCATCACCATCTGTTAAATATGCATTGTTGGAAAACTATGAAGAAATTTTTTAGTACCTACATGGTTGTAAACCTCTTGAAAGGATGCTCTCTAACCAATTTAAGACGAACAGTTATAAACCTCAAGAGATTGCTTTCACACCAATTTGGGTTTTGTTCTTGTAGTTTCTATTTAGTTCTAGTCTTGTATTATACTCTTTTGCTTCTAGCGTCTTGCTAGTAACGTTTATTCTTATATATCATTTCTTCCGTTAAAAAAAAAATAATAAAGCCAATTTGGATTTTGGAATCTTTTCCATGTCCAAAATACAGATAAGCCTCGTTGGAAAACTAAATATATACTCGTATATTTTTTTCTTTTCAAGACCAACATGGAAACACAAATATATTCCTTTAAGCCTTTTTCCATAATATATTTATCCCTTGGTTTGATCTTAGCTTTTTGTTGTTTTATTAGAATAGATGTTTCACGCCTTTCTAAAAAAGAAAAAAAGAAAAGAAAAAAAAGAATAGATGTTTCACTTTGATTACCATCTTGATGTGCTAATAGTCAATTTATCTTATTTGAAACTCATGGCTATTTCCTTCCTAGGTGTTGTATGAGATGTTTCATTTCGATTGCCATCTTGATGTGCTAATAGACCCACTGGCATGTTTAAATCAACAATATGTATTGTAAATCAAAACTAATGTTTTGAACATTGTCTTAAGAAGTAGAAGTTAACGTTGCAGCAAGCAAGCAAAGCCTGGAGGTTTTACATGTGATCACTCGAGCACGGAAATCTCATATGGCCTTATAAATAATTTCTTGAAATGGTTAAAGGTGAGGTTGGTGTTGATACTTGGTGTTCTCAAGCTTTGCCTACAAACCTGGTATGTCTCTAAGTAAAACTATCATGGTGATTTTAGCATTTGAGCTATGCTAATTTGTCATGATTACCAACATGATTAAATAGACACTATAAGAAAAGAGGCTTATGAGGACATCCATAAAGGTCCTAATACCATACTTAATAGGACTTTTGATTTTATAGGACCAATATAAATGTGTCCCATATGTGAGGGTTGTATTAAGTGTTTGGGACCCTATTGAGCGACCTAAAAAGTGTTATTCTTATAAAACCAATTTTACGGTTTTGTAATGTATTGTTTTGAAACGCAGAGTGAGTCCTAATAAACTATAATATAGAACTCTCTGTGGTGTCACAAAAAGTGTGTGCTTTGAGTGGTTTGATTTTACATTTAAGAACTTAAATTAGTGTCCTAAAAGTTTATTTGATAGGACGAAAGTTAACAAATTTGATGGGACAAAATATAAGGTCCTCACAGGAGGCAATTATATAAACTATTCTTGTCGTCCCATAAAATGAGATACTTAGTGCCATAACACTTGGTACATATGATATCTTTGAAATGTATTATCGATTAACGTCGTATACAAATATATTAAACAATGATCAATAAAATAAACAGAGATTGTATATCATTATCATTCAAAATAGACATTTAGTACAAAAACGTTTCAATCTAAAAAACTACTGTACATATATAAAAATAAAATATTCTAACATTTGTACATAGATCCAATGATGACAATAAGCTAAACCAAGATTTATAAGCTATCATTGTTCACCAAACTTCACGTCTTTGAAGATATTCTTGCACCTATGGTAAAAAGAATATATAGAAGTGTAAGTATGATATATTTATGCTAAAACAAGTCAATAGCTAGCATGGCAAGTAATCAAATTTTAGTTACTCTTATTTGTGTAACTAGGCATGATCAATTGTATTCGAAAAACCTACCCATTTCATAGTTACATTAGCCTTTTGATTTTGTTATCAAAGAGAGTAAAAATTACGCACCAAGTCCTTCAAAATGATTCGGATCAAACATAAAGAGGGAACCAATTGTCTTTGCTCGAGCAAGTGTAACTTTGCCTTTTTATAACTCCAACTGCAGCCTTAAATTTCCTTGTATAAAAGATAAAGCCAAACATCATGAATTATGTGTTATTCTATTTAATATAATATTCATAAGGCAAACACCAATTAGTCCTTGTGAAACATACCTTAGCATTTACGAGTATCAAATTGGAGCCAAGTTGGAAACTGAAAACCAAAGATATATATATATTAGCAGCGAACATACGAACATATCGAAATATATAAAATGTGAAGAATTTTCAATGGTAAAATAGCATTAAATATGAAAAATATAAAATACCGACAGAGAAACAAAATTAACATTTGCATATCCAAAACTAGAAAATAGCCACCATAAAACCAACTCATTGTCAATGATTTTATAAACATCTTTACTCACTTCTTCGTGGGATTTAAATTGTGGTATACGCCGAGGATTCATGAAAAGTAGTTTGTACCGGTGGTTGTACAGGTATTGCGATGCATGGGTAAGAAATAGCCATTTGTGAGACAAGGATAAGGAGACGTGTCGGTTACGATGAAAATGGTGAGATTGAGAAATTATCGGATTCGGTTTCAAGAAGAAGTCAAATATTGGGTGGGAGGGAATTATATATATATATATATATATATATATATATATATATATATATATATATATATATATATATATATATATATATATATTTTAATAAAGAAATGTAGTGCTCTTAAATGAGATTTTATTTGAGGCATAAAGTTATTAGTCGCTCGTCTTAAAATTTAAGTCCATTTTAACTTTATGCATTCAACGTTTACTTTAAATATTTTTGTTTGTGTTATATAATACTTGATACAAAATATATAAATAGATTACGTTTTAAATGTATTTTTATTAGTATCATTTTCAATAAGTATTATATAATACAAAAAAAAAATTATGGACACAGTTGAATGCAAAAAGTCAAAATGGACTTAAATTTTGAGACAGAAATAGTATGCAGTAGAGGCATCGATTTTAGAATTTTCTTCTTATTTTGCTTAGTTCATTTTATTTATTTTTTAATTAGATTTTTTTATGTAAGTTTCACTTTCATACAAATATAAGGCTTATTATCATTATAATTTAACTTTTGATTATTCATAAACATTATGTTTAAAGTTTTATCAAAAATTGTTTATACGTCCTACATTAAGGTGAATAGCCAAAAACCCGTATTGTTGGTGGGTTACAGTTGACTGAACACATGGATTGTGCGATCAATGATCTTGCATCAAAATTCGCGAATATGTCCACTGTGCTTGAAGACATCCGATCAGCGATCAGGGTTGATGGTGGAAGGCATTCAAATCTTGAGAGTAACAATCATGGTAATCGTAAATTTTGTTCTAGCAATAAGGGATTCTTTGATAATAATGAGCGTAACCAATCTCCCAAACATGTTTGGAGATAAGATGATTTTGGGTTTTCATAGGAGGAAGGAGATGATGGCCATACAGTTTTTGCTGGAAAACCTAAAGGATGGTTTAATGGTCATATGGTTTGAATAAAAGGATTGACGGTCGACATGGTTATAGAGAGCGACAAAGGTACCATGTTAAGGCTGAGATTCATAATTTTCTTTAGAATCTTGATCTTGATGGTGTGTTGGATTGTTTGTATGAGGTTGATAAGCTTTTTGACATCATGAATGTCCCTTAATAAGAACAAGTCAAGATTGTGGCATACAAATTACGTGGAGGAGATGGACCTTAGTGGCAATACAAGCAAGTGAACAGTAAGAGACAAGGCAAGTATACAATCAATACATGGCTAAATGTGAAGATGATGATAAGAGGTAGGTTTTTACCCCCGAACATTGAACAAATTCTATACCAACAATATCATAGTTGTGTTTAATGGAAAAGATCTATGGTGGTGTATATGAATGAGTTCTTGAGGTTATAGGCTAGTTGTACTTTGAAGGAATCCGAAGAACAAACTGTTGCCATGTATATTAGTGGGTTGAATCAAGCAATTCAAAAGGCGTTAAGTTTGTTGTCAATTTCAACTTTTGATCAAATAAAAACTTTAGCTATGATGGTAGAAAAGGTCAATGTCCAAACGAGCTTTGAATTTTGAAGAAACATTGAAGATTGAACTCTATATTTTATTCATTTACATTATTTTGTTATTATTGTTAAAACTTTTATCAAAGAAAACATATTATTATCAAAACATTCGAGCATCCACAATGATCCAAGTTTTCAATGACCTGAAGCATTTAATACTTTTAATGCATACTATATATTAACTAAAACTTTTGAGAAAAACTTGATGTATGTCAAGTCTTTGTATAAAGTTTTTCAAAAAGCTATTGATGCAATGCAAGAAAACACTTATAAGGCTTCGTTTCTTGTTTGTTTCAAGATACAGAGCCTTATATATATGTGGGTCCACGTCTGTTAATAGGTCTAGATGAGGAGGTGCAAAATTTTTAAAGTCTTTGTGATAAGAGATTGTGACATATTTGTGTGGACCCGCCCCTTCCACGAAACAAATTAATATATTATTTGGGCCCACTCTTATTACCGCTAAAAGAATTAAAAAAAAAACGCCCTCTAAAAGACATTTTAGAATAAGAAATAGCTTTTGCAATTTGATCCATTACGGTTGCTCTAATTTCGTAGTTACTATGTTTTTACACCGCTGCAACGTAGAAATATTATCTCGTTGTTGGACATCTCCTGCCAAATGATATATTTTATAATCTCATTATTTATATTTATTATTTCTAGTAAATCTTTTACATAATAAAACAAAACCCCTATTGGGAATTTTTCATTTCAAAAAAATCAATCCATACCTTATTTAGTAATAATTGTATTTAAAAAAAATTATTTTCTTATTAGATAACATTTTATATTTATCCATAATACAAGTAGAAGATAAATACAAAAAATATAGATAAGATACAATTAACACAAGTAGAAGATAAATACAAAAAATATATATAAGATACAATTAATAATAGGATTAAAATTTTTATATAATTATCTTTAATAATAAAAACTATAATTAAACATCATAAATCAAACAAAACAAAGATTAAATTATTTGTTTTTTAATAAATAAAACTATATGATTCAAAAAATTTAAAAAAACTCACGCGTGCGCGGACATTATAACTAGTACTATATATGACATTCTATCAGCATCAAATAAATTTATATGAAAATATATGTGGTAAAAAAGAAATATAATTTGACTCATCCTCGATGCGTTAATTGGCGTATTCAATACTAATCAGCTTGTTCAAACATAACTCATTATGATCTAAATGTAACAAACAACTAAAATCTTGCTTCATAGGACTCATATATATTCAAGCGTCCTATTATCTTTAATCATAATAGAACCAAAAAAATAAGCGTCATATGAGATATATGTGATAGGACCCATATTTTAAGTGTCATATTAAGTTTTATTGTAATGAGACCATAAAGAATAAGCGTTCTATAAAACATACTCTAATATAACATTTTTATCAAGTGTCATATTATGTCTATCCTAATAAGACCTTACTAAAATTGTGTTTTATAAATTAGATTATTAGGACTCGCAAATAAAGTGTCGTATAAAAAACAACTATAATAAGACTCTTATGAGAGTTGGTCCCATAAAATGTTTTTTAGGACGCCTTTATAAAAAGAGTCCTAAAGAAAGGTCATAAAAGACCTCTTTTTTTGTAGTGAGACCCACTGGCATGTTTAAGCAGTTCTCTTTCGATTGGATATCAAATAGATTTAAGGAAGCAAAATTCAATAGGATAAAGTGGCTGTGTAAGCCTTGTAACGGACTATCTATTCCTATGTAATTTTCTAGTTCTTTGCTACTGTTATATTTCATTTGTCGTTAAAAAAAAAAGTCCAAAAACAATGCGAATGCAACGCGTGATGGGATTTAAAAAAGACAAAGAAAAAGATAAAAGTATATTATAAAAAAATAAAAAATTGGCAGGAATGTTAAACAAAAATCCTCACTATGTATGGTGAGGAGGAGAGGATGAATCTTAGGCAACTTCCAAATTAAACAAGAATCCTTACTCGTTAAAGCACTCGGTATGGTAAGCCATAGGGTGCGTTATGCACTCGGTATGGTAAGCCATAAAGCTCGGCGTCAAATTCACCAGCAAAGTTGTAAGGCTTTATTACTTTCTTTTTTTTTGTGTTTTATTTTAAAAACTGTAGACCGGGTGTTTTATAACTTGAGTGATGGAGGGAGGATATTTTTGGGTTAAATTGTATATTCTAAGTTATAGGAAAAAGAATTGAGGGGACACACTTTTCGCTATAACACTGTCAGATAACAATGAGAGTACCTGGTGCTCTTAACATTTTGAATCTTTCACTGCATATATATCCTTCCAAAAATACATAATTGCATATATATCAAAAGCATGCATAAAAACTATTGTATTATGTGCATAAAAAACTTGTACAAATAATATATATGCAATTATTCAATTTGAGATTGATATATATGCAATTTTGCATATTTAATAAAATATGTTCAGGTCGAGAAAAATGTCAGTTTTTTCTAAAGCAAGAAATTTCATTAAAAATCACCGAAAGCCAAAGGGCTACAAAAAAAAAGGCTCGAGGATGAGAGAGAACAACCAAAAAAAGAATAATTTGCACACTTTTATAATTGATTAAACACTTTTTTGATAAATTAAATACTTGTACATTATTAATATTTAGTTTCAACTACTTGTACATTTGAACGTGCAAATAATATTTTAGAGTGTGCAAATAATATTTTTAAGTGTGCAAATCGCTCACCAACCAAAAATGCATAAACAACATATAAATAATAACAAATACGGAGTATTAGATATCTATGTCACATTGATTTAAAAACCAATCAGTACTCCAATTTATATTTTCTCTACAAACTGTTGTTTGTCATCAATAAGAGTGACAACTATTGAATTGAACGAAATATATCTTCATGCTTTATGTTATCGACTTCTTCTAAGCTCGCATGCACATAACAAATATTAGATATCTACTCTCTCACATCGGTTTAAATACATCAAAAAATCGAAATGGATGTGAATTTAATTTGATACTCCACATTTTTTATCTCATTCTACAATGAAAACAAAGATCTTAGCTTTCAGCTCCCTTTAGTTTCACTAACAAGCCCAACCAAACGTTGTCTTGTGAGAACCAAACACTAGTCCCACCAAATCCGTTTAAAATCGAACCAGCTATCAAACTATCTAGTTAAAGCTCAACCAATCTTGGAAAGTGTTCCTTGATTACAATCAACACACAGCTAGCATAAAAGTACAATAAATACTTTTGACTACAATCAAACTTCACGCAACACCTACCAAAAGGTACCACACACAAAACATAAATACATGAACTCTTTTTTTACTAGCAAACATTGTCTTGTGATGTTGTTGAAAATTTTTCCATGAAATAGTTCTTGTGTACTCAAACACGCAACCACTGTCCACAAAAAACTCATTCCCGCCCAAAATTTTTTACCCAAAAATTAAATCTCAAACATTTTATTTCCCCACAACCAACCCAATTTACTTCTATTTAATTCAACACCAACCCCTACTTCCTCATACACAAACTCACAACTTTTATCTCTTGCACACACAAAGTCTTGAATCTCATCTCTTAATTAACTTCAAAAAAATTGCATACTGTATGTTACTTGTTAGCTATCACGGATCTAGCTTTTCATGCCATCTTCGTTCAATCTTTAAAAATGTGCGTGGTAGTATGGTTTTAATGTCGTTAGGTTCAAAGATGAGGATTTTTGAAATGGATGTATGCGATGTGTTCTTGAGTTTTAGAGGTGATTGTGACAATATAATAGCCGTCTGTTTCTTTTTGGAATATTATCTGATGGGAAATGGGGCTATATTGTGCTACGATGTCTTTTATTGTGGTCATAATTTCTTAAACCATCATTCTCAGAAACCACTCATATAACAACGTTTGAGAGGGTTGCGTCTTCCTCTATGATTAAGACCCCACCTGGTTCATGAAATTCCGTGAACGGTTTCGTATTCATCCACAGGTAACAAACTCCTCTCTATCCTTGTGGCTTTAATTATCGCTGATGTGGCTTTCTTTTGTGGGTATGTGGCTTTTTTTTTGCCATGTCACTACTCATGCATTGTCTTGTGTATGGAATGGAAATTGGAGAACTGAATTTGGTGATAAAAAATAGTCCTCACAGTGCGTCTTTCCTTTTTACAGTTTTGTGATGGACCAATCTATGGCTTCGCAGCTCTGCACACAAGTTGACCACTAATATTACATGTGTTCTTGAGTTTTAGAGGTGATTGTGGTGAGGGATTTTAAATAGGAAATCCCTTGAGGAAATATTAATAAGAAAGGATGGAAAATGCGTCGAAACGAGTATGCTTATTGTGAAAAAATAGTGTACCAAAAGCCGTACTGTCAAGAATCAAAGAGTCTAAGAATCATGCCAAAGGAACAATCTCCTTTTTATTTTTCTTTCAAATATGTAGTTGTAATGGCAAGTGTTGTTAAACAAAGCTAAATGCTTACTTTGTATTGTATCTTATGCTCTAGTAGTTTTTATTGATTACATTTTATATGTCGCAATCTAATGTTGGTGCTGTTTGATTGTCTTTAAATCAAATTTTGGCATGCTATATAGGGCTGCCGGTTTTGCAACCGGGTAGGCCCTGAATTTTGGTATATGTTATTGCCGTCCTTAGTTCGTGATAAAGCTTATAGCAGATCTAGATGTTAGCATTGTGTTTATCCGAAACATGAAAGCTGATTTATTGCGAATACAAGTAGCAAATAACCAGCTCCATTACTACTATCTCGAGTAAATATGTATACTATATCATAAATTTGACTTCTAAAGTCAAGCATACAATCAAATTACTCTTGAAATTTCAGAGCAACAGGTCTTAGGTTAAACTTTTGAAATTGTATAACAAATGATATAGAAAAACAAATTATCAAACAAAACAAAAACTCTGCTAGAAAACTTAGCTACTGATATAGAAATTTGCACATTTAATCAAATGTTACTATAACAATAATCAACAAATACAATTTATGTGACACTACATTGGCAATGTGAATCTAAAAACAAATTTGTAACTTCATGAACTAACTAAATAAACCCTACATAAAATTTTTAAAACTAACAAGTATCTCCATGGAGATTTACATTGTTCATCCAATAACAAGAATACAATTGTATTTTGTTATTTTTCTTTACAAGAACAACCACCCATCCTTACCAAGAAGCCTTGCAGATCAAACCATCCGATGGCATCAATGGACTAAAAACATGACACCGGACCATTTCTTTAATTGCACGGATGTTTAGGTGCCCGGTGACGCTATGCCAGTGGTGCTTGAGAGAATAATGAATGCACAAACTACGGAAAGTGAAAAAACAGACACCCAAGTGTTTTCTGTGTACATTTCCATGGCGTCTGTGAATGAAAAACGAGTTCGGCTCTCAGCCCAGTTTCTTAGCCTATCTGCTTCTGCTGCATATAATGCTCTTCCCTGAAGCATCAAGAAAACCTTAAGTAACCTTCTTGAAATTGGAAAGCTAAACAAATTTATCTAAAAGACAGTGTTAAAAAAGTCAACTTAATAAAAAAGTTGACTTTCGCAAAACTATTATTCTTTTACTACATGTAATGTTCTTCTAAGCACTTAAAACATAAAAGTATGATGTTTTCTTGACTACCTTCAATAGCTTGAAATTATGGAAATTTTTTAAATTAATCTACTTACAGAATGTGTAATAAAAAAGTCTTAACACTTAGAAATGTTTGACGTCTCACATAAGCATTAACCAAAATGTTTAAGAAGATTGTGTAATTTACCTTGTCATCAAACCAACGTCCTCGTCTTACCCACGCACTGACCAAAGCAAGTAAAATTCTTGGAGGAGTTAAGTAATTAATCGCTTTACCACTTCCTTTTACAACTCTCATCCGTGGGACCAATGTTCTTGCAACTGTCTCAGGTAACTCACAGATTATATTAAACATCTGCTTGTTCTGTATAGTCGAACCACTGCACAGAACAATCGTTTTAGTACAAGTTTCCATCCAAATGATCGAATAGTCATAGACTGCATCTTTTACAAGATTTATTTACCTTAAAAGCAACTCTGTGAGAACCATCCCTGGAGAGGCCGTATGAACTCCAACTTTGGATTTTCTGCTTTCTTTCAATAGTGACGATTGAAGTTGTCTAAGACCACATTTTGTTGACCCGTAACTGTATCAGCATAAAGACCAAAGAAATCAACTTTATCAGAAAATAAGTTAAAAAGTCTAGAAAAGATGATTGTTCATATAAAGAACTTACACAGCTGTCAAAGGTGTGCTTGATCCACCAGAACCAGCACCGTCCATGTTAAAAATGTGACCTGCTTTATCCTGGTTACTCATGACGTGCATCGCTTCACGAGTGCAAAGTATCGACCCAACCAAGTTTGTAGACACAATCTACACAAATATAAATCGTTTTATGTAAAAAAAAAAAAAAAAAAAAAAAGTGCCCAAAATTCACAGATACAGTTTTGTATATCTTTACTCTAAAGTAAAGACTTCAGGAAAACTAATCGCATAGGTAAGCAGTCAAGCACATACCTGTTGTATATCTTCATCGGTAAACTCCAACAGCGGCCTGAAACCTTTGTTAGTCCCAGCATTGTTTATCTGTAAAACAATAGAGTTAGGAATCAAGAAAGTAATGTAGGTAAGTAGGTTCAGATATCAATTGCGTGAAGCTTATATGCAGATAAGTCAAATTTGCTCACCCAAATGTCTATAGAACCAAGTTCATTGACAGCAAAATTGGCCAAGTTTTTAACATCATTAGGATCACAAACATCACATGAAGTCCCGACCACTTTTGCATGAGCCAGGTTTTTCTTAGATGAGCTTGCTGCGGTTGCTATACCTTCTTGTAAGTTCTCTTCAAGTTCTTTAATTGTCACGTTAACAGATTCTTCACTGAGAATAAAGATATAGGAAACACAGGTTTTTATTAGTTAATGTACGCAATATACAGATTGGATAACAGATTTCATGACTTTAAAAATCACCTTCTAGAAGCAATAACCACACGATCTCCTGAAAGTAGGAACTCACGAGCAAGAGCTTTCCCTAGCCCTCTAGTACTGTAATAAAGCATTTACGAACAATCATTATTAAATTAGCATTTCAATCTTTCGGCATATGTGTGTGCGTATAAATTTCATCTCTTTTAACTCTATAACCATTTTGGCCGATGTGTTTCAGCATAATACAGCTAAAGCACTAAAGTTTCATCATTTTAGAGCGTAATGAGAAATGGGTACCTTCCGGTTATGACAACATTTCTAGGACCGGCTCGACTAACTTCATCCAAAACCATATTGGAACCAATCATGGTTCCAATGATAATGCCTCCGACCCAGCTATACCAAATCAAATCATTCATCTGACCATCTCCACCTTCATTGTAACATTTTGGGTGTCAATATTTTTAAATAAATAGACAAATAATCAAATATTGTATATACGTATAAATCTTAACAGCACATCTTTTTTTATCATTATCTAACCTGATATACTGAAACCAATTAACAAAATCACCCCGGTGCTCATCATCGTCACAATATATCTCCCAAAATGAAGAGCGATCTACACATTATCGAAAGAAACATTTTTATAAGGGCGTCATATAACAAATTTCACACATCTATGAAATTAGAATTCGATAACATCTATGAACAGTAGAAACAGAATGTAACACAATCTATGCGAGTATTGCATTTTGAAGTAGCAAATAATAGTGCTTCGGTATAGTAATGGGGTGTTTGGGATTGCTTATAACTCAAACTGTGTATGCTTTAGAACTTTACAAGATGCTAAGATAAGCAATTTAAACTCTTAATACTCAAACCAAGATACCCATTTTAGAGTTAGCTACAATAAAACTGATTTTGATCATCTCATTACTTAGAGATCATTTTCACATGTAAATCTTGATAATTAAGCAGTCACAACTTAAAAAACATATCATTAGTCTTTTTCACATCTAAATCCTGCAAATCAAATTACAATTTTACATAGCAAAAACATACACAATTATCACAAGTTCACAACTTTATATCAGTTTGCTAAAAATGATTATCTCAAACACACCCTCAATAAGAAATCCAATAAAGATCCAAACTTTATAAAATATAAATAAATTAATTAATTAATTAAAAAAAAAAAAAAAAAAAAAAAAAAAAAAAAAAAAAAAAACTTACCTTAGATAAATTTTCTTCCAACTTCTCCATCGAACCATCTTTCGGCGAAAAGATCAAATTTTTTACAGCACCCCACAAATTCTTTCCACTTCTTTTACTCAAATCCACACTCATTTTTTTACTCTCCTTATCTTTTTTACCTTTACCTTTACCTTCCTCAGTCCTAAAAGACTTACAAGGCTGCACAAACACCCTCTTGCTAGAAAACTTTGGCAGTGGGTCCCACAAGACTGTTCTCCGGCAGAAACCTTGGGTGGTTGTACGGTGGAAGTCTGCCGGAATCATGTTAAACTTTGCCAACGTGGCCATTTTTAGTAAGTTGGACTTTAACTGAAGTTGTTTGTACTTTGAAAAAAAATATCTTAAAAAGGCAAAAAGTGCATGGACTAATCACTAATGTGTTTGTGTTCCAATATTTGTGGGTTGTGTTAAGTTTTTTATTTTATAGTACTAAAGTTTTGGATGCATGAAAATATCTAAAGGTTGCTAAAGATAGAAAGATGGAATTACAAGGGATAAGTGTGATGTCCACACGTTACAAAAACCTCATCTTTTAAGCATGTGTGTGGATATTGGTTTTTTGTGGCTTGTGGTTTGTGAAGTTACTATAATGCCCTTATTGTTGGTCTAGTTGTTGTAGGTTTCTTAAAGATCTTTATGAAAAAAAAACAAGAAAGACAAAGAAATGGATAAGTTCTATAATCTATGTTACTTAAAAATGACGAGTTTTTGAGTCAGATGAACGAAGTCTCATTGAGGTATCTTGTGACCGTTGTTTATCGTATTTCAGACTACCTTTAATGTGTATCTAGCGAGGTTTAAGACCTAAATTTCTTGTTAGTAAATTAAGGATAGTTGTTTTAGAAGAAAAAGAAAAGAAAAAGACCTTTGAGATATTTTTGATTTTGTAATAGAGATGGTTTTTGGGTTTCATGTCTATTTGTTTTTATTCGTATGCTATATGATAGACATGTTTTGGCTATGTTACGTATACGCGATATTTTTCTTGTAACGTGTTTCATTTTCAAGCATTCGAGAAAATAGGTTAGCTATATATGTCCGTTTGTGGAATTTTCGCATGTTTTGTACGTTGTAGAGTTTTGACCATTGAGTTGCATAGTTATGTAGGTTATTGAATAACAAAGACATCATGGGAAACACGACTAATGTGTTGATGACACGATATGTGACTTGTTGCGTTAAACATACTTTCGAATGATTTCTAGCTTCCTGTTACCTTAATGAACAAAAATAATCAAGCACTAATTTTTCTGAACAAAGTAAATCATTTGATTTGTCCTGGAAGAGTGTTGTTTTATTAAGAATTATTATCTTGTATGTATTATTCGTAACAAAAATTGTTAATATTATAGATGATCATACTCAACATAGCTATGTGATATAATACGTAGTAGTTAGTACTGGAACATTATTATTTGTGAATTGTGTTGCTTCTTTTTCTTTAGGTACGTTGGGTCGGTTGGGATGAGTTACGTAAGATTTAAAATACACTATGGGCTTCCTAATAGTGGGCTAAATACTAGCTGTTTCATTGTATCATACTCAGTTTGATTTCTGTATTGTTAGGCTTAGCCCATTACCCATATAAGCCCAGTTTAAAAATCATATTTCACGAACACTATAAAAGTATAAATAGTTTGAAGGCTGGCTTAAGTTGTACGATTATTTTGCGATACAAACATAAGAGGCTTATGGAAAGCGACGATGTAAGGGTTAAAAGTCGACTAAAATTCATGCACGTACCGTTTACTCATAATTTGACATTCTATGTTGCCTTTTTTAGCAAACACGACTAGTTCATATTTATCATCACGAGTTATGAATTGTCATTCACCTTCTTTTATGTTATTTATTGCTTGATCCTTAAATTTTTGATTCAAAATTAAAGTACCCTTAGAAGGAATTTGAACACAGATATAATGGTTCTTTACTTTCACGCACACAGATATATACAAAGGTATAGTTTACTATGGAAAGAAGAAATCATCAATGTTTAGCTGATATTATTTTGGATACTGTCAAAATGAGGATTGCTGGTCTTAAAGTGCTTAATTCCTCAAATGTTCAAAGTGTGGCTAAAGATTGGAATGTGGAATTCAAAAGAATACAACCTATAGGCAAAACTGTGAACAGAACTCAAGCATAACTAGCAATAAAAGAGTGTTTGGGATAAGAATTTTGTGCTGAATTGGTAAGAGAGATTTCTTAATCTTGTTTTCTACTGTTCCATTGGATCTATTCTGGTCATTACATTGGATTAACACCTAGTACCTTGGAGTCTTAACTGGTGTGATTCTAGTTATTGTTAGAAACAATAAGAGGTCTAATTCATTATAGATGTACCATAAAGTAGGGTTATCCAATGTGAAGGGTAAATGGCCTAGGAGGGGAGTGCAAGAAGGATGGAATTGAGAGTTGTGAAAGATGAAGCTTTATGGTCCATCATTTGCATTCCCACAAGAGGTAATGGGGCCCTCCCTCAAGGAGTGTGTTTCTAGATGTATGAAGCCATTTTAGAGACAGAAATGTAGAACATCTAGAAGAGCCCTTGACTTGGAGGGGTTATGGTGCCTAGTGATGCCCATCTCTTGTCCTGTTTTTACTATTGTGGTGGAAGGATGAATGGTTCAAATGGGAAAGAGATGGGAAATGTAGCTAGATGATAGGTGCATAAATGATTTAATCATTGGTGAATTTTGAAGACAAAGAATGTTTTTGATTGATCATGTGAAGATGAATATGCGGTTTGAATTCAGAACTGAATTAGATGCATGTTATGTTAGATATTAGTTTTGTCAGATATAGTGGTTAGTATTGTCTGATATATGTAGTATTGAATTTGTTTCACTGATTTTGTGTTTGGGATTTGTCCAAAACAGAAGCTTTTGTATTCCTTGTACTGTAATCGTTAGAAGTAATATATAAATTCACCATTTGCACCAAAAAAATATATACACGATATAACGATTAAAACAAAAACTGGTATCCTATATGGATTAAGCATAAGAATTAATTCTTATGCATAGATCAGATGATATAGACTATGCATTAGAACCCCTGGAATTAAGAGATTACGTTGTTTATGGATAGCGATAACGTAGTATTTACATCTTCGCACACTATAGTGACCCAATGAATCGCGTGACTACTTCTAATGTAGGTTTTTGTAGACGTGTAACCAAGATTTTCCTTTTGGACACGACTTCATAACGAAAGAGTTAGGCACGATTCTTATATCTCTGGGTTTAAATTGCATCTTCATGTATGCTTAAAACTGTGAGGCTTGTAATAGAGTTAGAAACCATTTAGAAACAGTGAAAAGAAACCAGCGGAGCATTGGTTGATCCTTTTCTAGTTTTATGCTCGATAAAATCTTTGGTTTGAGGCTTAGTTTTCACTACCTAGATACAAATGAGTTGTTATCACTTTAGAAAACTTACAAAGCGGGATTAAGGCTATTTTCGAGATGAAATAGTATGTGTTTTCTGTAACAATGCGTGAGTTTCATGCATAAACCATGTTCGATATGTACAATATATAACAAATAGACTATTCTAGAATTTGGCCTTGAGCCCAATAACTAATCCACCACAACTCTCGACTAACACTTCTCCGTAATTTGAGCGGGAGGGCTCCGCACGCTCGAACTGGGGGCTACTGGTACTTCTGTTTTGCAACCAAATAATACTGTGACATCGACACCTTTACCTGTTGCGTATAATATTAATCCTGCCCCACTTCATGGTTTATCTCAGCCCACATTTACTTACCCAACATCTTTCCCAAGCCTACCAGGCTTCTCGTTAATACCTGCCCACCAAACAGCTTTTATTTTGGGTCAGCAACTAATGGGTCAACATATTTCCCAAGCCCAACAAGTTGTTCAGTTGGGCCTATCGAGTCAGCAAGCATCGGGTCAACCAACTGTTTTGGGTCAGTCGATTTTAAACCAACCGGGTACGGGTCGTACTGCTCTGGGTCTCACCTTTTTGGTCAATCGGGTCAAGAGACCATTTTACCTCAGTCATTTTTGAACCATGACTCTTTAGAAACCCGCTACTCGTGCATGGAATATAGGCACACGTGTGAACTCTCACTTTATTGATTTTGTACATAGTCTTAGTAATGTTTTTAATATTGCATTTACCCATCTGTCTCAGTTGGTGACGATTATTCCATACACGTTACCAACTCGGGTCATGGCATTTTGCCTATACCTCATCGACCCCTTTATCTAACAAACGTTCTTATTAATCCTAATATTCTCAAGAATTTAATTTTTTTTTACAGTTTGTTCGTGATAATCATTGTACTGTTGAATTTAATGCATTTGTTTTTTCTATTAAATATTTCATGACCTGTCGGGTGCTTCACCGCTGTGATAGAACTGAGAATCTCTATCAGTCATGAAGCCTTCCACTATTCCTCATGTTTTTCTTACCAGTCTGTATACGTGGCACCGACGCCTTAGACATCTAGGAAGTGAAGTGTTACGCCGTGTTCTTTCTATCACAGTGGAAGGCTTCATGACCGATAGAGATTCCCAGTGCTATTACAGTGGTGAAGCGTCCGACATGTCATGAAATATTTAATAGAAAACCAAATGCATTAAATTCAACAATACAATGATTATCACGAACAAACTGTCAAAAAAAATTAAATTCTTGACAATATTTGGAGTGATAATAATGTTTGTTAAATAAGGGGTCGATGAGGTGTAGGAAAAATGTTATGACCCGAGTTGGTAACGAGTATGGAATAATCGTCACCAACCGAGACAGAAAGGTAAATGCACATATTAAAAACATTACTAAGACTATGTACAGAATCATTAAGGTATGCACTAGTAGCGGGTTCCTGAAGAATCATGGTATTAAATGCTTGAGGTAAAATGGTCTCTTTGACCCGATTGACCCGAAAGCTACGAACCCGGAGCAGTACGACCCATACCCGAATGGTTTAAATCGGCTGACCCAATAGGCCTAACTAAACAGCTTGTTGGGCTTGGGAAATATGTTGACCTATTAGTGGCTGACCCAAAATAGTAGTTGTTTAGTGGGCTGGTATTAACGAGAAGCCTAGTGGGCTTGGGAAAGATGTTGGGTAAGTAAATGTGGGCTGAAACAAACCATGAAGTAGGGATGGGTTAATATTATACGCAACAGGTAAAGGTGTCGAGGTCACAATATTATTTGGTTGCAAAACAGAAGTACGAGTAGCCCCTATTTTAGCCAAAAGTTCCTCTTGGGATTTAGAGGGCAAGCATTTGGTCGTGGCAAAGAGTTAAGACATTTAAAGAACTACGAGTAAGGCTTTTTGGGTTATGTGGTGTAGCATGCATTTGCCTAGTGTGCATTAACTTACAACTATTACCAAATCGGCATGAGCCCTTAGCAAAACTGAAACACAGTTTCAATGACTTAACTTGAGGAATAGTAGAGCGGCGGATTTAGCCAAAACTATCATTGGAGAAGAGGACGAGGAATCAACAGGTAAGGCTTGTGACTTGGACTTCAAACGCATCTCCTCGGTGGTTAGCATGGACCGAGCCGTTTTAAGATCCGAGAAGGGTTCCTGATGTGTAACAATAGTGCATACATTATCGTATTTTTCCTATAAACCTTCAAGAGCAAAAGTGACCACGTCATCTTTAGTAACGGGAGAGCCGAGACTTGTCAAAATAGTGGCAATGGACTCGATTTTGCGGAAGTGAGCATCAATGCTTAAGTTTCCTAGTTTCAATGATCATAACTCCACCTTCAATGCAATAGTTCGAGACCATTTGTTGTCGTTGAACATTTCGGCTATGAGATCCCATGCTTCCTTGGCGGTTTTCGGATCCTCCACAACCAAGCGTGCTTGTAAAGTGTCCGATAAGGTCATAAGGATCCACAAGAGAACATTGGTGTTCCCCTTTAGTTTCTCCCGAGTGGGAGGGATAACATTGCTTGCACTTGCTTCTTCAGTCGAGCCTATAATATACTTGAGCACCTCATAACCTTTACAAAGGTTCTTGAAAAAATAAACCCAAGAAGGGTAATTCTAATTGTCAATGTCGAGTTTAACCGGAACACAAGTAAGCAGATGGTGATAAGTAACAGCGGAGAGTTTATCCGAGAGAAGAGTATCAGGGGTTTGTGGAGATCCGGTCATGATTGGTTAGGGTTTATATGATGGAATAGTAGGCTTGTCGATGGTTTGGGTAGGGTTTATATGATGGAAGAGTAAGCTTGTTGATGGGACATAAGGCGTGGAAAGATGAGGGTTTTAAAAGAAATCAATGGAACAGTAAGATTGTACAGGATCGTGAACTAAAGCACGACCAACAGTGAACCGTGAGGATTCGTGAACCTAAGCACAAATCACCAATATAAATACCGACTTGTTAACCAAAGAACAAGTCACCAAGAAAATAAACCAAGCATGATTTTAGGGTTTCTGGAATGAAGTTTTAGATCGTCAGATTTTGTTTTTAGGGTTAGGGATCGATGGTGGCTAATACCATGTAACAATGTGTGAGTTTCATGCATAAACCATGTTCGGTATGTACAATATATAACAAATGACTATTCTAGACTTTGGGCTTGAGCCCAATATCTAACCTAAGAGCATGCCCATACGTAACTCACGTTAAAACTTAACGCAGCGCCACGTCAACTTTTACACTTTAACTCAACACTTTAACTTAACACCCACATCAATAACTTAGCCTTAACTCAACAACAATTTACAAAAACACTCCTTCATTTAGGGGTTAAAGTGAAACTTTTTTTTTTTTTTTTTACAAACAAGCACCTTAACTCAGCGTTAACCGGGTAACGCCCCGCGTTAACGCCCAGCTAACGCAAGCCAAAACAACAATAACGCGAAGATAACGTGAGTTAAAATGCCTTAACGTGGGGATCCACGTTAGGCATGCGCTTGCTCTAACACAACTATCGACTAACATTTTCATGATCATTTTGGCATGTTCCAGTTGAACTAATTTACTTAAACATCATATGTTTGTTAGCTATCATTCTTTTAGATTGTTGTTTGATCATCTTATATAGATATTTGTTGTACTATATATATCGACTTACATAATAGTAATTTGTGTGTTTTATGTAAGGCTGTCAAGATCGCGATCTCACGCAGGATCGTTTTTATCTTTGCAAGATCGAGATCGTAAGATCGGATCGCGATCCTACGATCCTACCAATTTGTCATATTTTGTAAACCAATGATATACGAGTCAAATTGTTTTACATTTTTACTCAACGTCAAAGATAAGTTCATATAATATCATCTTGAAAATGACAAAGTTTAAATTTCAAACACCAAAGTAATAGTAAAACACAAAAAAATCAAGTTTCAATCGTTACATTAACGATTTAGTGCAATAATATTACATAACATAGGTCCTAAATGTCTCAAAACATACGAGCCATCAACATGATTTCAAAAAAACAAACGTTTCATAAGTGGCATTACAAAACATACCCTTTGATTAGTTTAATTACAGTGAAGTAAACTAAATTAAACTATTGAACACTTTTTATACTATAATCTATTTGAAAAAGTAGAAAACTCTGTATAAACTATAATCTATTTAGAAAATGAAACAATAGTGGTTTACTCATTAGACATTAGTAAAACACACGTTTGTTTTTTTTGTCTAAGCAAGTGGGATGGACTTAAAAGATTAAAAAAAAAAAAAAAAAAAAAAAGTGAACTCGGATCGCGTGTCGATCTTACGATCTTACGTGCTATCCTACGATCCTACTTACGATCCTACCTCAGATGCGATCCTACCACGATCCTACACGATTTTGACTGGTGTGCACGTAAGATCGTACGATCTTACGTGTAAACTCGCGAGTTTGACAGCCATGGTTTTATGCAATATATACCAAAATCATCTATGGACTATTAATTTGCTATCATATATACCGTTTAAAGACTATATATATTTCTGCATTTCAGTCCAAAATACTACGAGTATAACAAAGCTGAGTATAATTTTGTTTCACGGTCTTCTTGAAATGCAATAATGCATCACACGTATTCACGTGAGGTAATTGGACAAAAACTAAACACAGAATCGCAAACGAATTGTCAGTCTTTTTAATTTATATTTCCCTAAAGTTATTTACATCTCATCAACATTACATACCTTCAATGTTAGGAAAAACTTAGTAATCGAGCCGAATGTTTAAGGATTACTAAAGTAATAATAGAACACAACCTTTTCATCTAATTAGATGAGCAAACTAACTTTTGATACTCTATTTGATAGAGCTTAGGTGCACTTGCATGAGATTAGCGTATAATTGTTACGCCTTTTATAATTTCTTCATTTAGGGTCCATAATCACTCTAGATGAATGGTTTAAAAAATGAAAGTGATTTATGGAACTTTCATGTCTTTGTAAATAAAGCTGGATTTTTGGATGTTTTGGTCATATGATGTGAACTTGTTGACAAGGATGACACTATCAAATATCTCCCTTGTACAGATGAGGAACAAATTTGCATAATGGTAACTCCAAAAATTTCAAATTGCACTAAATGCACAAAATTAATGATCATATCATATGATACTATCTTATAATGAATGAACCACTTTCTCTTTTATTTTTGACTAAAACATTGAATACTTAAAAAATTTAAGCATTACAACAAATAAAACACAAGTTATAAACCAATTAAGCACGATCTACTAACACATTCATCAATTAACTTTTCAATTAAAATTATTTTTAAAATACTTATTCAATTAATATAATTTTTAAAACACCCATCAATGAAAAAATAATGCTATTATACATATTGTACAAACTAATAAAACACACAAAAATTCATATTATTTATGTGCAAACAAGTTGATATCACACCATCATTAATTTGGAAAACTGGCAGACTGGCCAGTTCAACCGAACTAGAGTAGCCACCGGTCCAACCAACTACTAAAAAGTGTTCAAAATCGAACCGCAGAGGAATAGTGAAACCAGGTAAAACTGGTGAACCAAGCCGAATTGGTTTCATTTCCTTCATGTTTTTTCTTCGATCAGAATACTTTCGGTTATCATTTACTGAAGTTTGGTCAATTTAAATTAAACATGGAAATATAAATAGATGCAAAGTATAATATTAAAAAGAACATAGAGTTAGCGTAGATTAGTAAGTTTACAATTGTTGCTCTCTTTGTATATACTAGAGATAAAGATGCAACTGCATATTCATTTAGAAATTAAAAAATATTGCTCGAAATAAACATTATTGCCCCCAAGAAAATAAAATAATAAATAAAAAAAATACAGTCATAATCCATAAATCGATTGCTAGAAATTTTAAACATATGATACTCGCCGCTGCAATGTACGGATAGCTCGCTAGTTATACATTACTTGTGAAGTGTGGGCATAACTACCAAAACCTTTTAGAAATAAACACTAAAGAAGTTGCTCCTTAATCAAGTCCTTGAATACTACTCTTAAAAGCCATTTATTACATTAATAAATTTTTAAAGGTTTTTATTAGTCAGCATTAATAATTTACTGTAGTTGTAGTAATAGGACACATAAAGATCTTTAAAAGTTTTTTTATTTTTATTTTCATTTTTTTTATTTTATTTATTTATTTATTTATTCATATGTGATTTATATATGGCCTTGTTAGTCGTAGGACTATGTTGCCATAATATCTCTACATGCCACTAGTAAGATAAAGCTAGTCGATACAAATATCAATAAAACACACACATCTGTAAATTTAGATAATTTCCATCATCATTTTGTAACTAACATTTCCATAGGTTATTGATTTCCTACCTATCTTTACATAAACTTTACATGTACAACTTGTAAGTGAGGTGGAATATACATTCTTGACAAGTCTATTTTTGCACAAATACTAAATGCACAAGGTGACGTGTAAAATACGAAACACAACATTTTTGGTATCATGCATTTATTACAAGATCATGCAAAACATGTTATAAACCATACAAACAAAACCTTCTTTCACAACCATATTCAATTCCATTAATCACCATGGATAACACCTCAAGAAACACACATATAAACAAATATGCTCTTGCATGTGCTCTTTTAGCTTCGACTAATTCCATTCTTCTTGGTTATGGTAAGTATCTAGTGCACCATAATTTAAACACTTAGAATTGTTTGGATTAGCTTTTTCTTTTTTTCGGGTTTATATGCTTATTTGAAGCTTTAAATGCTTATAAACTCATATTTTTCGGCTCATGAGCTTATGGTCAGGGCGGACCTAAGGAGATTAAGTTTTCGGGGGGTTACATATAGACCTCATGGATTTTTGCTCAAGTATAAATTCTTGTCAAAAATCTTGATTTCTCATAGATGAACTTGACCTCAAAAAGTATTGTGCTACATGTCTTGTTTAGTTACTTAATTATATATGTCAAACATGCCCATAAGCATTGAATATAATTTGCTAATCCAAACACATCTTGTAATTCATATAAAAATGATGTGTTTATAATTATGCAATGTTTGATAAAATATACCATATGTGTGACAGATATTGGTGTAATGAGTGGTGCAGTGCTATCTATAAAAGATAACTTAAACATTTCATCAACCCAAGTTGAAATACTTGTGGGTTCATTAAATGTTTGCTCTTTGATTGGTTCTTTTGCTTCCGGCAAGACTTCCGACATGATAGGTCGAAGATACACCATTGTTTTAGCAGCTGCAACTTTTTTCATAGGTGCTTTGTTAATGGGTTTGGCTAAAAATTTCGGTTACTTAATGGCGGGAAGAGTAGTGGCTGGAATTGGGGTTGGGTACTCGTTAATGATAGCTCCGGTGTACACCGCGGAATTATCTCCGGCAATGACACGTGGGCTGTTGACATCACTTCCTGAAGTATTCATAACATTGGGGATATTGTTGGGGTATGTTATGAACTATGCTTTGTCGGGTTTACCCGAGCATATAAATTGGAGGTTAATGCTCGGGTTTGCGGCTATTCCAGCTGTTGGAATCGCCGTTGGGGTTATGTTTATGCCTGAGTCGCCAAGGTGGCTTGTTATGAAGGGTAGAGTAGATGAGGCCCAAAAGGTTTTAAGAAACACTTCGGAAAACGAAAATGAGGCCCATTTAAGGTTAGAGGAAATTACAAAAGCGGCCCTTGACCAGACCATGTGTGGTCCAAATGGCGACACGTGGAAAGGTCAAGGTGTTTGGAAAGAGTTGTTAAAACCGTCACCTGTGATCCGTCGTGTTCTCATTGCTGCTATTGGGATTAACTTCTTTATGCAAGCTTCGGGTAATGACGCGGTGGTTTACTACACGCCCGCCGTTTTTAAGTCCGCGGGAATCCGTCGACGGAAGCATCTAGTTGGGGTAACGATAATTATGGGCCTAGCAAAGACTTCTTTCGTTTTGGTTTCGGCTTTGTTTTTGGATAAATTTGGTAGGAGGCCTTTATTGTTATTGGGCTCAATAGGTATGGCCATTTCTTTAGCTGTATTAGGCCTCGGGTCAATGTTTTTGGAGCACTCTAGTGACAAGCCCACATGGGCTATTGTGGTGTGTGTGGTAGCCGTTTGTGCTGACGTGTCATTTTTCTCGATTGGTCTCGGGCCTATTACATGGGTGTACACTTCAGAAATATTTCCAATGAGGTTACGTGCTCAAGGGACGAGTCTAGCAGTGTCTGTAAACAGATTAGTTAGTGGGGTTATAGCAATGACGTTTCTAACGATATCAAACAAAATAACGTTTGGAGGGATGTTTTTAGTGTTATCAGGGGTCATGACTGTTGCAACAATTTTCTTTTATGTATTTTTACCCGAGACGAAAGGTAAGAGTTTGGAAGAAATGGGGGCATTATTTGAGAAAAAGGATACTGAAAGTAGTAAGGTAATTGAGATGAGTGAAAGATAATTTTAAGTGTAGTCAGTGATACATAATTATAATGGTACCTTATTTGCTTATGTTTGAATTTGTACATTGGTCTGTTTGCATAACTAAGTATTAAGGCTTTTTTAGCATGTTTCTAGTATGTGTTCTGTTGACATGAATGACTTTAGCTAGTATCTATTGAAAGTTGACAAGAAGAATTAGGAAAACAGATGCAGCTTCATCGCGAAAATAACCTAAGCCCGTTATCTAAGTCTTCCTAGGGTGATTGTCAGCAGTTCTACCTAAGGTCTCTATGCAGTCGAACCTAAGCCTTAAATCTAGATTCTGTCGAGCATTAAGTAAAAAAGGATTCACCAACAACGTAACTCTCTATTAATCTATTTTCTCTGTTTGTAAGTTGTTTCTCTTTATTACATATTCGACACACTTTTGATTGGACATAAAGGATGTGAACTTACATATAAGAAATCCCCTTCCATTTGATTTCTCATTTTCTGGTGAAGAATCTTCACTGACTCTTCGATGACGAAGTCATATAGAGTATAAGAATTGCTCATGTGTCTAAGTGTCTACCAAGCCTTTGCTAGATGTAATTGCGCACTTTATTGGTTCCTTATAGTCTGCAAATACTAGTCTACCACTTTACTATAATCGACATAATCTCTTCAAGTGCTTATAATCCATAGTCTTTATCATCTGATTTTTGTATGTGTATTAATGGTTATGCTTCATCCACAATTTTTTTTGGGTAAAATTTAACATCTGCTTTCACCTTACTAACTTAAGTACTGCATTTGAGTGTTTAATTAGTGCTAAATGTCGTATTTTGTCCAAAAGAGTTAAGAGTGCAACCCTCATGGGGTTTTGATATACAAAGTTACAAACAAATTGGGAAAATCAGAATTTGAGTACATACCATTCTCCTAGTTTTTGTTCTAGTGTGACCAACAAACATCTATTGCTGAATCGAGTTTTCTTTTTGTACCTTTGTGTCTTTATCGTTAGCTACCCCCCCACCCCCAAATAAATAAAATTTCCCAAGGATTCGACCGAACTTAGTTTTAATTATATATACTGTTATAACATAAATCACAGCTAAGTAAAAAGAAATATCTGATTAGAGCAAAGAAGCAGCTTATCATGTATTCATGGACAATCTTAGTAGGAGTCCTTTATAGCCTATTGGGCTCTATCAGCATGGCCATTTTCTACATTGGGCTTTGGCTCATTTGCTCTGCATGTTGTAAAACTTGTAATGGGTTGCATGCTCAAGATTCAAGTCCAGCAGTGGCAGTAAACTCGGGTCTCGGGTTGTGTCACAATTATTATTTTTCACCATTTCAAAAACGGTAATGTTTGGATTGTTTGCATTTGATCATGTTCTCAAGGTTGCAAGGTTTTTATTTTATCCTTTGTTTTCATAGACTGAAGGTCAGAGACTCAGAGGTGCGAAGGAAAAGGATACAAACGTAGTAAAGTAGTAATAAAGCCGTTAAAAAAGAAAGTAACGTAGTAATATAAGGTAATCGAGATTAGCAAAAAATCGTAGAGATTAGTTTGTGGGCTCAAATACGAGACGTACTAGATGTTGTTGTGCTAAGATTGAATGAAGTCATAGTATGCTCGCATTATTTTGGATAGCTTTCAGCAGCAATAAATGTACTATCTTTAAAATTTTATTCATTTAGTCAAAATTTTGAAATTACCTTGGAGATCAACAGTAAAAAAATGTACTATCTTTAAAGACAAACACAATTACTAAAGGATTTGAATAATGAAACATAGAAAATTTTCTTTTAAGAAATGACGGTCTTAAAGGATGTGATCGTGGAAATTGATGGAGCGCTCTCTACGTACCTAAGAACCTTAACAAACGTTGCGTTTTCTACTGTTTTGTCTGTAAAGTAAGTTAATTTTTCTTATCTTTTAAGCATCTCCAATTCAATGTTGAAAAGATCAAATGCATTGATGAAGACATGGTCTGAGAATGGATTAGTTGAAGAAAACTCAGATATATCGACACTCTGAAATTTTATTATGTGTGAGTAATAGCTTAAGAATGAGTTTGTAACAATCATAGCAAATATGGAGTAATTATTCAAGTGGTCCAGGTGTTTGAGTATGTTCAACTCGTAGTAATAACTAATAAGTACTGAGGTCCAGTGGTCTTTTGGAACATGTTCAAGTCGGCAACAATAAGTAACTATTCAAAATAAATAAATGAGTAAATTGCACAAATCGTCCTTTAAGTTTAGGTCAAATTGCAGATTTCATCTTAAATAGTTTGAAAGTGCAGAAATCGTCCCTTTTTGAAACCTTTTTGCAAATTTTGGTCCCTTAGGGACGATCTATGCACTTTCAAAAAGTTTTCAAAAGGGACGATCTATGCAAAATTTTGAAACTTTAGGGACTAAAATTTGCAAAAAGGTTTAAAAAAAAGGAGCGATCTTTACACTTTCAAACTATTTAGAACGAAACCTGCAATTTAACCAAACCTTAGGGACGATTTATGCAATTTACTCTAATTAAATGCATTTTTTTTTTCCAACTTTGAACTCTGAAATTTGTTAGACTACCCGTAGCAGCATCCATCTTCACGCGTGAAGGGTGTTTTGACACGTCATCGTTATAAAAGGGGTACATGCACGGTGCACACATTAAGAGGAGGGGGGGGGGGGGGGGGGAATGGAGGTGGTTTGGTGGTCCGGATGACCGAACAAAAAGTTCGGTGTTGTGAGTGTGAGTGCTATTTGTTCGGTGTTGTGTGTGAGTGCTATTTGTGGGGTATGTTTGTGTTATGATTGATTCGATAGTCGTTATTATGGGTGTATGGTGAAGTTGTGAAAAACTGATTGGCGGTGGTGAGTGTAGTGACTACCACGGACAGTCTTAAAGACGCTTGATAAGTTATTTTTGTGTTAAAATTTTGATGACAATGAAAAGCATAAGTTTTGATAAACAAAAAATTAATCTACTAATCACGGATTAAAATGCCGTGAGGACTCTATAAAGAAGTTGGACTCATTAACTATATCGGCTATCTAGCAAGAAACAAATAGTTCGGTACACGTACACTCTTCTATTCTTTTTTTATCATACTTTCCATCATCCTCAGTGAATTAATTCACACCTCACATTTTGAAAATTTTCAAAACGTCTTATCAATCTTGTACGTTGTACATACTTTGATTTCAAGAACAAAAACAAAAAGGGAATAGTTAATAAGTCAATGAAAAAGTGATGGCTAAAAGGGTTTTTGTTTTGATCCCATTGTATTGTTGTGCACACATAGCATAATCCTAGAAAACACACACCCTCATGTGTTTGAAATAACATAAAATTTACCAAAAGTCACTACACAAGTTAAAGTTTAAAAAATATTCAGAGCCATTTTGGTGATATACAAAAAAGCATTACAACTTTACAAGGATCATGAGATGATGCATAGTGGGGTTAAATTAATGAATGTCAAATGGTTGTGTGATAATAGTGTTGTTACTATGTGTTTGGCTGTGACCTTACACTTGAAAGCTGAACCCGTTTTTAACTCCAACTGTCTTGTAGTTTTATGGTAGGGTTTTGGAATTATAAGCTTTGTATTTATGCATTTCATGTGTTTCTTTCTTTTTGGAACCTTCTTTGTCTTCAATGATGCCCACTTTCTTTACCAAAGAGGCCTTGAGAGATTGCACAATGTGGTTATGTGGCGAAGATATCATTTTTGTGGGGACTCGGATCATGATACTTTTATAAATTAAAACCTCTATTGAAGTCACCATGATGGATAAATGTACATTATCATAAATATAAGAGTAAACTCTAAAATACATTCTTATGGTTTGATCATTTTCACGCCATTTATTCTTGTCAGATAAGTTGATACATATGCATTCATCCGTCAATAAACGTTAGACATGATACATTCATAAAGACGAACGATGCAAATTTTTTTCTGTTATCTACTAACGAGGTTCTAATAAGAAGGGTGTTTTCGTCTATTTGCTTGTACAAGAATGTATTTTGCAGTTTACTCTTTTATTATTATTTGTATTTACTTTTTTTTACTTTTTAATTTTTGTTTTTTCAATATCATTTTTTTTCTATATTTTTATATTATTTTATTATTAATTTCTTATTACTATTATTATTATTATTATTATTATTATTATTATTATTATTATTATTATTATTATTATTTCCTCTCATGATATTTATTATCTCAAACTAAGGCTATGTTTGGCAAAAGTAGCTGTGAGCAGTAGCATTAAGCAGTAGCAGTGAGCAGTAGCTGTGAGCAGTAGCAAAAAAAGCTCACAGCTTCATAAAGAAGCATTGGGAAAATGAGCTTTCCTAAAAAATAGCAAAGCCCACAGCTCTCATGCCAAACAAACATCAAAAATAAAAAAAACTCATTCTCACCGCTCATTACCCCAAAAAGCTCCAAAAAAGCTCCGCGCCAGACATAGCCTAACTATTCCATCTTTTGAATCTACACACACCACTACAGCTCTACTACACACTCGTGCACACATACACACACTCGTAACCTCAAACCATCTTGAGATAATATTTTTGGGTTGGTATGTATGCGCGGGCGTGGCCAGATTATGTGTGTTTAATGTGTTTGTAAGTATTTGTTTGCGCACGAACGCGTGTGAGATTAATAAAATAAAAATACTTAGTTTAAGAAAATAAATGTTAGGGAAGAAATAATAATAATAATAATAATAATAATAATAATAATAATAATAATAATAATAATAAATAAAAATATAAAAATAAAAATAATTTAAAATAATGATAATAAATTAAAAAAACTTAAAATTTAAAAATTAAAAAAAAAAAACTAAATTTTAAAAAAGTAATAATAATAATAATAATAATAAAAACAGCAGCAATAATAATAATAATAATAATAATAATAACAAAACAATAGACTCCAAAATAGATCCATAAACAAATTAACAAATAAACGAAAACACCCCTCTTGTTAGTACCTCGATATTAGATAACGGAAAAATATTTTTATCGTTCGTCCTCAGAGATGCATAATGTTTAACGTTTATTGACGGAATGATGTATATATACCAACTTTTTTGGCATAAATGTATTGTGTGAAAATAAGCAAACTAAAATGATGTATTTAGAGTTTACTCCGAATATAAATTATAAGCATAAATATTCAGATCCTTCATGCAGACATGCACTAGAAAAAGATAGAGTTAATTGCATAAATCGTCCCTAAACTTTGTCAAGATTGCATGTTTCGTCCCAACTATTTTAAAAATGCAGAAATCGTCCTTGTGGGAAACCTTGGAGTAAATTTTCGTCTCTAATTGGGATGAAACATGCAATTTGCAGGCACTTTCGAAACATGCAATTTTAGTACCAATCAGGGACGAAAATTTGCTCAAAGGTTTCTCACAGGGATGATTTATGCACTTTCAAAGTGATTGGGACGAAACATGCAATTTGGTTAAAGTTCAGGGATGATTTATGCAATTTACTCAAAAAGATATATGATAGTGTTAAATGTTTTTTTAACTAACAAGCGTGAAAGAGATGTAAATATTTTTACACTAAAACATGGTAAGATCAAATATATGACAACCGTTTTTATTGCGCATGAACAAATTTGGACACACAAATTTAGTGTATATGTTGTTATGCCTGCAACCACTCTAGAACGTTTGCCGCCACACAAGGACGCAACTTATAATTAGCTAGTGGGGATACACCTAAACAATATTTTGATGTAAATATGTAACTACTCTGAAATTGTATAACCACACAACTTTGAAATATCTTTGAATATGACATAAGAAAATGCAAAAGAGGGGGAGAAGATTTGAAATTTTACATGGAGTAGATAATCCTCATGGCAAACATGCAAATTAAAAATTCTAACATTCGAAGTTTCTATGAAATAAATATGAATAACGAATTTGTAGATGTGTCACAACTCTATTTTAAAATAGAAAAAAGAAAACAAGTGCAAAATTTCAAACAATAATACAAAATCATATTATAAAGATAGAGATGAA
Source organism: Artemisia argyi (assembly GCA_030686995.1). Lineage (NCBI taxonomy): Eukaryota > Viridiplantae > Streptophyta > Magnoliopsida > Asterales > Asteraceae > Artemisia > Artemisia argyi. Next base: position 181,995,838 of record CM060705.1, read on the forward strand.
AATGACAAGGCTTTCTTTTCAAATCTAATCACAAGTTTTTTTACCCTTCATTTTATTACATGTAAACATATGGAAACTATAACACGTATTGTTGTTCAACTGCTTTAAAAGTATAACATATATTTAATGTTTGTCTATGTTTTTAAGTGAACATAAATTGACAATACGATGAAGGTATGGGCTATACTTCAATTCTTTCTTTAGGTAGAATGTGGAATAATTCTTGTAAATTTAAATTGTTTTGCCCTACTCTACAAATTGGTGAAATATCACTTTCTAAATAAATGGATAAAAATTTTCAAATTAGATTCTTTTTTACTATTTATAGTAATTCAAAACTGTATTCTTGTACCCATATGGACTATTATTCTCACCCTTTTTCATGATAACTCAATGTTAATAGTTATATTTGTACTATTTTTTCAAAAAACTATTTATGAATGTTTCCCTGCACACATTATATTACTGCATTTGCTTTATATTTATCTTTTTTTATACGAATAATCTATGCTAAATACAGCACTAACGACCCACAATTTTGGCTTCGAGCATTGTAATTTTCAATGTTCACGTTTTTAAGGAGAATATTGGTCATGTTTAAACTTTTCTCCATGTTTTATTAAATATAAAATATATTCTAAATATTTCCTTTGAAGTCAAAATTCAAAATATTTTTTGCTTTAACGTAAACAAATATCTTACTGGAAATAAATAGATTTCATTTGCTTTAAAGTATTTTTACGTGTCACATTATATATTTTTTTAACATGAGTCGCAATGTGCTCAACAACATAAAAATAACAGAAAAGCAACAACTTTTATGTTTGCTTAATAAACTTTGGACCGACTTACAGCATTGGGTGTAATCACCCGAGTCAAAATCTAAAAAAGATGACACGTCATATCATTTCAGAATTTTCTTCTTTCATTTTCCTTAGAATGCTTGGTGTGGGCGGTTGTTTCTCCGCCATAGGTATCAAAAACGGAAGAACAACACTCCATACTGCACCGCTCTTCCTGTTGTTCGTCTATTATTCAACAGTTAGCCATCGCAACCAATAGTGCCTTTTTTTTAGTGAGTGCGTATATTCTGTGGACCGGCTACACAGTGTTATTGGTTTTTTTTTGTTGGGAGAGTGTTTTAGTTGTTGGTGTTATTGGGAGACTGATGAGATGACGTTGAGGTGCAAATGAATAACGTGTTATTCGAACCTCCCACACCTAGCTCTCTTATCACTGATCACAAACCTAAAACCCCATCACTAGTCACTCAAGCTAAAATCGCACTTATGAGACCCATCGTTTTATTTTTATTTTAATTTTTTTCAAACAAACTAATTTTCATTCATTAAAATAAAAATATAAATTACAATACAAAAATAAAAATAAAAAATAAAAACGCGCAAAAAAATATAAGTAACATAGACGATTACATATAACGTCTATTTTTTAGCCGGATTTCTTCTTTTTGCATGTTGATGGTGAATGCATCCTCCTCGGCTAACTACACGGTGCTAGTGCGGAGAAACCTAATTTCTTGCAACCTCATTATTGTCACGTCCTTCACTTTAGTAATCATGTACATCTCTTGAGCGACCTCCCGTTTGAGTTTTAATTCATTTTGTACAATCTCCCCAAAATCTTGCGGATTACTCCCCGTGGTGCACGCCATGGTCTCTGAATTACCTTTTTTTGTTGCACGTGTTTTTTTGAGAGGGGGGAGGGGGCGTGGTCTCTGATCATCTCCTGATAGTTCAGTAAATCCAGTGTCATCATCCGGATCAATAGGTTTGGTCGCATCCCACTTGGGGTAATTTCTCAAGGTTGCCCATGCCCGTTCTTAAGTAAACACCTTTTCTTTTGTCTCATTGCAAAATGAAGTCCCACAACGGCTCAAAAGATCAATTTCATTTTTCTCACTTCTGCTCAAACATTTTTATCAAAAGACAATGTGAATTTTTTTTTTGGCAATTATCGTTCAAAGTTGCCCACTTCCCAGTCAACATATTATTGGTACGCTTGTGTAGAGAAGTTTATTGAACTCATTAAGAACCCATAACCAAAGTGATAGCTCATCTTGGTCATTTCTGACTTGGTTATCCTCGCAAAAAGACAACACACTCGGTTAATAAGGCTTCCTCTTGGGGTGTCTAACGAGTGTTTATCTTTGAGGATCTGTTGGTTGTTGTTGTTGTGATGATGGTGGTTGTTATTTTTTTGACGGGGTCTTTTGCCTGTTCTTTGCGTCTTCTCGGTTTCTTGGGTTTCTTGTGGTGCTCGTTCTGGTTGTGATTGTGGTGGTGGTGGTGGTGGTTGTTGTGTTTGTTATGGTGGAAAGAATTGTGGGGGATGTTGTTAACGATGTTGAAATTGTTTTGAAGTAGTAGTTGTTGTTGAAAATAAGATTGCTTGGCTGTGTACATTGGCATATTATATTGGCTAACAAACTGAACAAATGCAAATTGGGGTTGTGAAGATATTGAGTTTGCGAATGAAGGTGTAGCGGGATTTGACGAAGTTAATGAGTTCGGATGTTGTGACATCTCAAGAAGGTTATTGATAAAAGCATCATTTGGATGACTCATATTTGTGATATGAAAGAAATAAAAGTAGGAATGGAAGTGAAAGATTGGTCAGTGTGTAAAATGGTTGTGTAAAATGGGTTCATATAATGTGTGTAAAAATAAAGTGTGTAATTTATTATTATTATTATTTCTTTTATTAAAAAAATAACGAAAGAGAGAAAGTAACCGTCGGGGGTTCCAACGGTCAAAGCCACTTTACTCACTCGCACCATGGCGCTGGGGACTGGTCTAGTGGTGTTGACTTAGCGTCGTCCCACATCGAAATACCGCTAGTCATCGGTGGCTACACCCGATGCTTTTAAGTAATTAGAGAGTTACTAAAAAACAACTCAAAATGAGAAGTATACAAAATGGCGAGCCTTGTATTATGCTTGCATGGTTTTATTTTTTGCAGTTATCTGTAAAGCAAGAGTCGCTAGTTCTTCAAAAGGTTTAAATCAATGGGGAAACTTTGTCCTTGTGTATTTTTTTAGATGTCGGCTGACATTTCTCTAAGGATCTAGCCTAAACAACGAGCGACTGTTTCAGTGGCATTTTAGCCAGAAATTGAGATTGGATCAAACACCTATTTTTCCAAATCCCTCATTGACATATCAATTAAAAATTTACGATAGCGGAGTGATACCATTGGAAATCAAAGCTCCAATGGTAACAAGAGTGTTTTGTTACACATGATAGTATTGGACCATAATGTTATAGAAGCAAAATTAGTGTAGTTAAGTGTTTATATATATTATGTATGTATTTAGGTTAGAAGTCTGTAAACCGAAGACTGTATTGGGCTGGGTTTTTATTAATGGTATAAGCCGTTTTAGTAGGGTTGTAACGTTTAGTTTAGTTATTGTTAGTTGGAGTCGGTTATTAGAATAGGCACCGTTTCATGAAACAACATACTGTTTCATGGTGTCTTTTCGGTATGTATATATATGGTCAAGTATCTGTAAAATAGTATGAACAATAATTGTAAATACCAATCAGATAGCAAGTATATTTTATATATTACATGTGACTTGTTCATCATAGCAAGATTTATTCCAACAATTGGTATTAGAGCAAGATCGATTCGGAAATCAACCGCAAGAACACAAGTAAGAAAGAAAAAGGTAGAAAGAATACATGTTCATTCGATTGAAGAATAATCGAAGTCTGATCAGGAGAAGACAAACCATTGATTGTGGTTACCCAAATCAAGAAGGCATCAATATAATCGAAGAAGAACCGCAACATTGATTAAAGAAGTAAGAAAGGAGGAACGTTTTTCTTCTGATCACATGAGCAATTGATTGAAGGGGGAAGAAAGAACACAACAAGTAGTCAATTTGGTATTATCTGGATTTTTTTCTGCTTTTTAATCAAATTAGATTTAGGTTTTTTAAGAAAGGGAAAGTAAAGGAAGGAAGAAGTATGGGATTTGAAAAAATTTTAAGTATTTATTTTTCTTCTCACTTTATTTATTAGATTAGAAAAATTAGAAAGTTATAATCCCAGACTAATTGAAAATAGTAAGAAAAAGCAAGTTTTGTATTTTCATTAAAAAAAACTTTTTCACCTTAGATTAAATTACAAATTAGTGAGTAAGAAATCCGAGGGGTTTAGAAAGTAAGAAATTAAGATTAAGTCTTATATTTTTTTAGATTATTAAAATTACAACATAGTAAGTAAGAAGGAAAAATACCTAGTATTTAAACGAATCCTTACCATGGCAAAGTAAGCAATTACGAAAAATACTATTGTTTTAAGGAAAGTAAGAATAAAGTTTTGATATTTTTCTATTTGGAGAGACAAAATCAGTTATTTCAAATTAGAAAAATACAAAACTAGTAAGAAGTAAGAAACCGAACCCTTGTAGTTCATATAGTAAGAAGTAAGAAAGAAACCTATTGTTTTTCAAAACTCTATAGTTTCAAAGTAAGTAAGAGAAACCATAGTGTTTCACCCCCGTAAGAGAAACCATAGTGTTTCACCCCGTAAGAGAAACCCCAGTGTTTTCAAGCAAGTAAGAAAGTACACAAGTAAAAAAGTAACAAAGCATGAAGATAGGAGATACATCTACACCAACTCGTGAGCAAAACGTAGCACTTCAATGTCCGAAACTAACCGAAACAAACTACACAACGTGGGCAATTATGATGGAAACAATCTTAAAGGTATCTGGTCTTTGGGAAACGCTTGAAGATACATAAAAAGCAGATGAAAGAAAGTTGCATACAACAGAAGCAATGATCCTCACAACATTGCCGGAAGATATTCTAATGCAAGTTGCACAATACTCGAAAGCAAAGGAAGTATGGGAATCAATTAAAGTACGATATATAGGAGAGGACATAGTTCAGAAAGCACGGCTATAAACTTTAAGGAGCGAATTGGAGACTTTGAAAATGAAAAACAATGAAACCGTAAGTGACTTTGCCGGAAAATTGGGAAGCATAAGAGGCAAATTTAAAAGTCTTGGTTCAACTCTTAAAGATAAAACACTCGTCAGAAAATTACTAAACTCCGTTCCAAAGAAGTTTCTACCGATCATGGCATCTATCGAGCAATATTCCGAGATTGATAAAATGAAATTTGAAGAAGCAATAGGAAGAATAATAACTTTTGAAGAACGCCTCAAAAGTCAAGACAAACATGAAGAAAATTATCAAAACAAACTTTTGATGGCAAGTTCAAGCAATCAAGGAGAAGGAAGAAACTTTAACAAAGTAGGAAAAGGACGAGAAAGAGATACAAGGCAAGGAGAACAAAGCAAGAATAAAATGAGGTGTTATGAATGTAGTGAGCATGGACATTTCGCAAAGGAATGCACCAAATGAAAGACGAAAGACAAGGAGAAACAAGCACATCTCATTTATGAAACTGACGATGAACCCACATTGTTGTGAAGTCAAGTCAAGAAGACATGATTGCCATCTATAATATTAGGGGAGTGATTATTGGACCTTAATGTTATAGAAGCAAAGTTAGGGTAGTTAAGTGTTTATATATATTATGTATTTAGTTTAGAAGTTTGTAACCCCAAGACAATATTGGGCTGGGTTTTTATTAACGGTATAAACCGGCTTTGTAGGGTTGTAACGTTTAGTTTAGTTATTGTCAGTTGGAGTCGGTTATTCGAATAGGCACCATTTCATGAAACAACATACGGTTTCATGGTGTCTTTTCGGTATGTATATATATGGTCAAGTGTCTGTAAAATAGTATGAATAATAATTGTAAATATCAATCAAATTGCAAGTATATTTTATATATTACCTGTGACTTGTTCATCATAGCAAGATTTATTCCAATACATAGTACGTATTAACCACCCCAGGTTAACATCATGCAATTAGCTTTTTGGCTTCTTACTAGAACTCTAATAATTTTAGATTAAGCGATTAGCACTCAAATATAAATGATAATCGTCATAACTTGGTTGTAAGAGCATGTGGTAAGGTACCCGTGAGTTAAAAGTTAACTCACTGCCACCTCAGCGCCACGTCAGCTTTTCACTTTTAACCTTAATTCTTGACTTTCCACCCCGGTAACATAACTCACCTTAACTCACCTCCACCCCAAATATTTTCAATTTCAACCATAATTTTTAACAAACACTTCATTTATTTAAAATATAACATAAATTCTTAAACATATTATAATACGAAATTAAAACATAAATATTACATTACGAAACATATAAAAAATTTTAAAACATAAATATTACATTACGAAACATATAAAAAATTTTAAAACATAAATATTACAAACATTTAATCACCGTTGTCGGAATCTTCTTCTTCATTCTCATATTAAAAACGCCTTACCCAAACATGCTCCATAAGATCTTGTCGGAGTTGATTATGCATATCAACGTCGTGTAGTTCTCTATGTATGCGATGCTGTGAATCACATCTGTCGATCCACCTATCTCGGCAAAACCGTGGTGTCGGATCCACCCACATTTCCGGATACTCACGTAGTGCAAACTTTTTATCTTTTAAGATTATGTTATGCAAAATTATGCAAGTATACATTATTCTTCGTAACTTGACAACTTCCAGTGCACGTGCCGGCTGTCGTAGTATACCCCAACGTCCTTGAAGCACCCCAAAAGCACGTTCGACATCCTTTCGTGCACTTTCTTACTTCCTTTTAAAATAAGCATGTTTCTCGGTAGTGGTTGCCGAGTAAGACTTGACGAAAGTTGACCACCGTGGGTAAATTCCGTCAGCTAAGTAATAACCCCGTTCATAACGATGTCCATTTATCATATATGGTGCTGTTGGGGCTTCGTTAGCAAGAATGTCGTCGAATAACGGAGAGTTATCTAAAACATTGATATCGTTATTCGCCCCCGCCATTCCAAAAAATGCATGCCAAATCTATAAATCTTGCGAAGCAACAACTTCAAGCATTAAGGTTGGGTATTTTTTAAAACCGCCACCATATTTCCCTTGTCACGCAACCGGACAATTTTTCCACTCCCAATGCATGCAATCAATACTACCAAGCATGCCCGGAAAACCATGTTTACGCTCATGTTTCTCATAAATAGCCTGAACGTTGGACCATGTCGGTTTCCTTAGAAACTCCGGCATAAACAAGTCAATAACGCACTTGTTAAAATTATCAAGACTGTCACGTCCAGTACGGTCACCCATTTGCAAATACTCATCAAACGCATCAGGTGCGTTGACGTATGCCAATTGGCGTATGGCAGCTGTACCTCATGAGTGTATTAATACTTTGTCGACCTTGTACAATCGGGTCCTTTGTTCATGAATTTGAAATGATCCGGAAGTGGATCGGAATAGTAAGATTGAATACCTTCTACTATTTCTATAAATAGTTTCCGGCTCATACGAAACCTTCTTCGAAATTGCCGGTTCGTATACTTACACCCTTGATAAAAGTAGTCGCGACGCAAACGTTCCTCGGCAACCTCGAACTCACGATGGACACGTGAACGCGCGATGCGGTGTCGAGCTAATTCTGCGGTTGCTGCTTCTTGTTGTACCAAATATTGATGACATTCGAACGCGGATATCATAAACTCCGTGTCGAGTTCATCATCAATATCGGAGAAACTCCTTTGTTCTTCATTATTTTGATTCGGATACATTGAGAAAATGAAAATGTTGGTTGATTTTTTTTTTTTTTTTTTTTTTTTTGTTTTTTTTTTTTTTTTAGTAAGGAAGTATATAGGTTTAATTTGAGTTGTGTAAGTGTGAAAATAAAATGTGTATGAGGTGGGTATTTATAGTGGTAAGAAAATAGGTTTGAAAAAGTTTAGTTGATTTTTTTTTTTTTTTTTTTTTTTTTAATTTTTTTTATAGCCGTTTACAAACGGTTAGAAATATAGGGGGCAAAATGATTTTTTTTTTATCCCTTTCAAAATCTAGCCGTTACTTTTTTTTTTTTTTTTTTTTTTTTTTTTTTCAAAAATCACATTTTAACGCACGTTAAGTGCTTGCCAGTGCACGTTAACGCACCTCTTGCCTTTGGGGGTCGGTAAGGTAACGCACCACGTTAAGGGTGGTGCGTTAAGACTTAACGCAGGGTAGAGGTTACCTTACCACATGGTCTAAACGTTGGATACATCTTTTGCATTTAAGTTCATTTTCATTTTAAGGTTGAATTTTTTTCCCTTAAAAATTACTCGTAATAAAATTTCAAAATTTAACTACTTTTTATTGACTTTTACATTCCCAATTTAATTTCATAAAATATTCTTGTGTATATATACTTTCCATTACAAATTAGTACAATACATAACAAACACTCCATCATCTTTCACCTTCACACTTCTCTCTCTAGAAAACAAAATGGAAACAACCAACTTCAAACTCAAAATTTCAAGACTTTTCCAATCATCATTCAACTCTTGCCGGACTAAACACATCTCCGACGTCATCTCCGGTGATCAACCATTTTTCTTCCCGGAAAACCACCATCACCACCGTCAACTCATCGAGCTCTTTTCACCTAAAGTATCATCTTGTAGTAAACTTAAACCCCATTTACAGGCAACAAATATATCCACCGAAAAAACCCTTAAACAAGACAATGTTTTTTACGAAAAGAAGCCGAAAAATGGCAAGAAAAAGAAAGCCCATGTCAAGAAACATGTTAAGTTTCATTCTTTTTCATCAGTGACTGATAACTATTACTATGATTGTTGTAGTAGTGATGAAGATGATGATCTTGATGATGAAACTACTTTGTTTTCTTCGCGATCTTTTTCGTCAGACTCGTCTGTTTCTTTTCGTAGAAACAGACGAGTTCAGACGAAAAAGGCGAAAAAGAGTCGTAGAGGAGGGTGCAAAGATCTAAAAGCGACCGATGTGATACCTATTAAAGTAAAAGGGAAGCTCGTGAAAGATAGTGTTGCAATTGTGAAGAAATCTAGTGACCCACATGAAGATTTTAGGGTTTCAATGTTGGAGATGATTGTTGAGAGACAAATCTTTGGAACACAAGATCTTGAGAATTTACTAAAGTGTTTTTTGTCTTTGAATTCAGAAGAACATCATAAGATTATCTTTGAGGTTTTTACTGAGATTTGGGAGACATTGTTTTCGGATTATCTTTAGTTAGTTAACAAACTTAAACGAATCCAGCTCGAGTTGATATATCTCGAGCTGGACTCGTTTAGAGTAATTTCTTTTTTTATGACTTGTTTTATTTTGGTTAATTATTGTTATCCTAAATTAAAGAAGAATAGTTTAGCATGTGATTATTCTGTTGTTTTAATCTTGGGTGCAGCTTTGTTGTGTTTTTATTATGTCAGTTGTTGTGGTTAAGTAAAATAGTTTTGATCATGTAAAAATGGAAAACTTTGGTAAATTTAAATTGGCCTTAAAAAGGTCACATCAAAGGTAATGCAAATAAAAAAAGTGGTACTTTGTATTGTTTGTAGCTTATTTCTTTTTCCGTTTTGTAATGATTTTGGAGTTGTTAGAATTTGACTTATGTACTATTAGCTAGTTTAAATTCAAAATCCAGTCAAATGACGTATCATAACTAAATTTAAATTCAAAATCTTACGGAGTAGATATTAATCATCACTTAGACATCATAAAAATACGTAATTATTATTTTTTAATTTAACTGCATTGTTTAGAAAAGTTAACCTGTCACTCAAACTTTTTATTTTTATTTTTATTTATTTTATTTATTTATTTATTTATTTTTTCTTTTCTAAATATATCCTTATAAACTTAAACATCTGGTATAATTTTTTAAGTTAAATTCATGAGATTAATTAATTTTATAGATATTTTTATTAAATATAAAGTTAGTATAAAATTTAAACCCAACACGTATATTGTTTTTTGAAAACTAACTCTATAAACTATTTCGAGTTGCTCAGAAAAAACTATTTCCAGACAGAATAATTCAAACATTTGAATGCTACATCAATATTTTTACACTATACATTTCTAATTACAGATTTTAGATACCATTTTTACGTTTTGATTTAAAAAAAAAAATGGGGAGGGGGGTGATTTGTTATTTCTTACCTTTCTAACAGGTAAAGTTAAGATACGCTAAGCGAATAACTACTTTTTCCATTCCAAAATAATTGTCATCAAACAGAAAGTAAATTGTTAACAAAATGTAACTATCATTGTTTATTTTTAAAAAATGACATTAGTTTAACTGATTAAATTATTTATTATTTAAATTTGTTAATAATAGTGTCAAATAATGATAATATGATTAATTTGATCAAAATTTATTTTCATATTTAGTAGTTAACAATCAAACTAAGAAAACCTAAAACAAACAAATTATACAATTAATTGAGAAAGTGACACAACGCAGAATTGTTTATTTTGTGAAATTTAAAACATAACTTATAAATCACTCAATAATTTATCAAAAAACATTGAAATGACATTTGAACAAAAATGTTTTCCCATAATTTTATGACACTTAACAAGGTTTCCGTGAAAGAAGACTTTGGGAATTACTATGTGCAAAAGAATAGCCAAAAGAAAATAAAAAGTTGTTTTCGATAAAGCAAAAAGTTGCTTTTATTTAAGTTTCTTTAAAAATATGGTTGACAATTGGATAAGCAAAATGTACTTTTTCTATTGTAGTTCCCACGCCATACACATATACACACATAAAGTAGCTACAAAATTATACAAATTGTGCATACAATTTCCTTTTAATAGTGATTTACGTTGAATTTGGGTATAAAAACAAAATTTTTGGGCAGAAATTTAATCAAGCTCAGTGAAATTGGCCTCACCCTTATGGACAAAATTAACCACGTTAAACTAATTTAGAAAAACGATTTTTACTATATAAAATTAATGTAAAGCCATATGTATTAGGTAACCAACGGATCATATAAATCTAGTTTCTTATAAAATACACAGACTTATTTGTTTGCATTATATGCATGACAAACGACTCGAGTGAACGAAACACATGCACATAACATCGAGAAAACCCAAATTGTACTTGAAACTATAAATTTCATCACAAAATGACAATATTTTTGCTAAATTTTCTTTGAACTTAAATATTTAAAGTGTCAATTAAATAGTTAGTATTAAGTTTCTTATACATTATCTGTTTTGGAGTATTTATTTACAGAATATAACTGTGTGTGATTATACGTGTCATGTGTGTAATATATGCAATAGGGTATGTTGAGGGGTCTATTTTAATTACTTTGACCAAACCTGTAATAAGGTTATGCTATTAAAAATAACATGATGGTACAATGATATAAATAGGGGTCTATGAAGATGACATTATATATGTCAATTTATTTAGCTACTAGCTAGATCTCAAAATGAACCTGTTAACCTAATATTGCTCAGAAAATAGAATGTAAGGAAACTCAATGAAAATTGTCACATGGGATGTTTAACATAGCTCAAATATTTTTAAAGTTTTATATTATAAGAGAATGAGGGTGGTGGCCATGGGAGTGGGGTGGGCAGCGGTTTGCCCCAAACCGTCGGGAACACCGCCGCCACCTCAGCGATTTGGTCCAGCGGTGAGGTCCATCGGTGATATTCATTTCCACGGTTTGAAACAAAGTGACCGTTGGAGTGGACCGTCGGGCACTAGAAACAAAAAATAAAATAAAAAAGTAATAATAATAATAATAATAATAATAATAATAATAATAATAATAAGATTGTGAGGTATGAAAAAGTATGGTTGCCACTAAAAAAGGGTTGGGAGGTATGAAAAAAGTGTGAGTGAGATGGAATGATATTATTGGTTGGTTGGGAGGCATGGGGGATTTTAGGAGTGACAACTGCCACCACCCTGAGGTTCCATAACCAAATTCATGGTTGATGACGTATAGTCTATATTCGGGTCACGAACCCGATTAATAAACATTACTAATGCCCAAGCCTGCCACGAAGTGAGCTATCATAACAATGAATTGGGCTACCATGCTAACGGTTTGGGCTCACGAAAGCCCAAACCCAAATACATTAATTATGGTCTAGATAAGGATCTCTTATTTATGGGATAAAGATCCATAGACCGGATAAACATTATACGCCGAAGAGTGAGGAGCACGAAATCTACAAGGATTTCGTGCCTATATAAAGAATATTATAATTCTCATTAAAGGTACGACTTACAACTCTAACTCTTCTATACAACATTAAAACCGATTACTTACTCTCACGCCGGAGGATAATCGTGGGAGACAATCCCACGATAAGCCTAACGGTGTTTGTTTGCTTTCTTAGTGCGCAGGTCTCAAGCATTAAGCTCTGATTGGTACGAGAACAGGAACCCAAATAAGGAACGCCCAATTTTTGTATCAACAATGATTAAACTTTAACATTTTGTGGTTAATGGGACGTTAACCATATCTCCCCCTCCAAAGTGAAAGCCAAGTTAAAGATTTTGGTTAATCCTTTAATGAGGCGTTAAGGTTGATTGCAAGTAAAAAAAAAAAAAAAAAAAAAAAAAAAAAAAAAAGCACTTTACTCTTCTCAAACGGGTTTGAATTTGAAAATAGTTTAAAGTTAAAGTTTGGTCATGATAAGTGGTGTTTTTTTTAGTTAAAAGTGAAAAGGTTAAAACTGATGTGGCGTTAACATGCCATTGGGTGAAACTTTAACCTTTGGTTGTGATACCCTTAGCTCTAATAAATGACATTTTAAATATTTAAATTTTACTCTAGGTTCTAAAACTAGGATATGAGATTGATTTGATAAAAGTAAATGCATTCAGTATGGACAGGGGTAGGGTAAAAAAGTTGTGTTTCCCTAAATGGAATGACAGTGAAAGTGAAATATCATAACATAAATTGTTGTAGTATTCTTTGTTTCCATGGACAAAGGGTTGTGAAAATGATTTGACCACATCATTTGTACATCATTATTTTCATTATTGTTGTTTACTGTGTATTACGGATGTTCATGTTTGACTGTAGTAATACCAAGATGTAATTTGTAAAAGTTATTTTGATCATCAAAAAGAGTTGACAAAAATATAGGGTGCATTAGTTGTAGATTTTTTTTTTTTTTTTTTTTTTCATTTCAATTTCTGTAGAAGAAGGGAAGCGTTTTTATTCCTAGAAACGAGTTATAAATTTAGAGAACGACTTTGGATAATATTTTTTAGAAAATTGAAAAGTGCAAGGAGATGTAAAAGAATGTAAGAAAAAAATATAGGAAAGAGTATAGAGCTCTTTCTTAAATTATAGTTAAATTTTGAAAAATGAGATTTTTATTATTTAAAAAAAAATTCTTAAAAATGTGCGAATAAACGGGTTTTCAGTTTTTACAGTTTACAAAGAGAAATTTTCTAGAAAAATGTGCGAATAAACACACCCATATGTATTATGTTTGTTTTATACTATTCAATATCTGAAGTACAATGTATTGTAGTTAGCAATCTTTTATTAAACGATTATTAAGTTACAAATAGTCAAATACACTACTCGAAATTTTTGAACTTAACTTTTAGCACAAACGTTTTTATGAAACTAAACGCCGGAGAGCTGTTGTGAAAACTACTGAATATTGCATGAGATGCTGTTCTTGAAAATGGTCGGAGGTCTTGTATCTTTACTTTCGGGTTTATTCTGGTGAGTTTTAGGATCCGTCTATATTCTACCTTCTTATACACCGTATGGCAGGATCTGATTTGTTGTTGTTTTTGTTTTATTTTCATAAATATAATAATAAGTTTTAAATGGTACAGTAATAAGTGAAAGGAAAATCTTCAAAAGGTTATTTTTTCTAAAAAGTTAAAAGAAGATAAGAGAATTCTGCAAAATGACAGTCTACTTGTTGCCATCTATCTGAAACTGTATGTTAGGGGAAGAATCCATAAATGGTCCTTATTGGGTGGGTTGGATTCTGGGTATCCGGGTCATGAAAATGACCCATTTCTTCACTTCATTAATTTCTTTCTTTTGCTCTTTTGGTTTACATAGGACAAGAACCTTAAATCTGTTTTTACACATTCAAATTCTTAAGGTTGTACGTATTTGCTTATGTCAGGTTCATCAATGGGTATGGCATGTTAATTGGTTGTTTTTGGATTTTGTGTATCAAGATTTTATTCTTTATTTCCATATAACTCATTGATGCCATTTTGTTATTAAGGACAGATTCAAATGTCGCGATCTATATTAATATTTCGCATCTAATCTAAATATGTGATTGTTATGATTTTGTGGAGAGCCACCTAGAAATGACATATTGTGTTAGTTCCTAAAATATGTTTGTTCGATTTATGAACTATATTAAGAGAAAATGGCAAGACGGGTATATTCTCGAGCATGTATCCATGCTTGCCGGAAGTCATATACATTTAAAAAAAAAAATAAATAAATAAAAAAGGCTATCCTCCAATCCGACAACTTTCTGTGTTCTCTTCTCAAGGGGAAGTTTATGTCGGGTTTCAGATTAATCTGGTTTCGAAGAGATAATAAAGTCACCTAATGTTATTGTGTTGCCTAGTGGTAAGAGCATGTGGTAAAAACTTAACGCACTGCCACGTCAGCTTTTCCTTTTTAACCTTAACTCTTGACTTTCCATCCCGGTAACATAACTCACTTATAACTCACCTTAACTCACCTCCACCCCAAATATTTTCAATTTCAACCTCAATTTTTAACAAATACTTTATTTAAATAAAACATAAACATTTATAAAACACAAATTACATAAAACATCTTAATTAAGAAGCGGGATATTTTTGAATTCAAAATTCAAACAGAATGAGAGATAAATTTTAAATTCAAAAATTAAATACAAGGCGGGATCTTTTGAACACAAACGTAAATTTTTTATTAATAAAAACATAAAACGTTACATAAACAAAAATTAAAACATTACGATACTAAATTAAAAACTAAAACTTTAATTATAATCTGGGTAATCCCAGGTCTGCGAGTTGTCGGAGCGAAAACCGTCGTCATACGGATCAAAGCTCGCAAACCTCTCTTCTTCGATCTGAGCTTCCAACCTGCTCAGCTCACGCTCGTCCTCAGAGTTCCAGCCATCATCAGCAGGTTTCACAGGTTCCTCAAAACTTAGCTGAAAGTTATCAAGATGAGGTTGCTGTTGTTGTGACTCAACAACTCTTGGTGCAGATGAACTTGATGCACCTTGCACAAATTGTTGTTGTTGTGGTGCATCAGCAGCTTGCACATTCTCTTCAAAACTCTAACGTATCTTGTTTGATTTTTCGTTCTCTATCTTCTGCACACAACCCCACAATGTTTCAACAATATCAGTGTCTTTGCGAAACTCATTGTACAAAAACTGGTCGATCACATATTTTCTGTCGACAGAGATATCTTTGCACGCTGTGTATCGTGTTCTCATGCGTTCTTCTTTGCGTAACTTCGCCAGCTCAAACTTCTTAATAACTTCGATAATTGCATCTTGGCGTTCCTTGTCATCAATTTCGACTTGTTTTTGGACATAGTTTTGAACTTGTTCCACATTGTGGGGAAGTTTACAAGCCATTTTTTGTGTTTGATTTGTTGTTTGAATTATGCTGGAAAGTGTGTGTTTGAAAAGTATGTTTCAAAGTGGTATTTATAGCATGTAATTTTTTTTACTCAACGGCTATAAAACGTTTATTTATTTATTTATTTATTATTATTTTTTTAAGTCACAACGGCTATAAAATGTTTAAGTCGTGATTTGATTTTTAAATCGTAGGGGTTGAATTTGTAATTTTTTCATTTTGGTATTCAAAAAATGAACTAACATTACAAGGGCCAAAACTGTAATTTTTTTTTCAAACATGCTGCTTAACGCACGTTAAGCACTTAACGTGCCGAGTTAACGTGCGTTTGCCTTTCTGTCGCGGTAAGGTAACTCGGTCCAAAGTCAAGGTGCGTTAAATGTTAACGTGGGTGAGGTAGTCACCTTACTGAGTGGTCTAAGGTCTTTTATTTCCTCACAAGAGGTTAAGGGTTCAAACTTCGGTATGTGCTAATATTAGGGGGTGGTCAGGGAATGATTGGAAACGATCTCATGATTAACCTAGTTAGGCCGCGCACAACTAAGTAGAATAAAGCTCGTCCCTCCCCAAGTTATTTGAACTGGAAAAACCTCGTTTACTCGTTTTAGTGTCATCGTGTTGCCCAATTAAGCCCACCAAACAACAACTTATGAACGGTATAGCCCAACAACTAAAAAAATGTTTCTGCTATTAGCTTAAGTAGGTCCAACAATAAAGGAAACACAACACAACTTTAGAAGGCTTGTACTAAAAAAATTATTGAATATCTTGATCTGGCCATTAGGATGATATTAATTTTGCAACCAAATAGTACCAGTTTTAGGATTGGTAGATTCAGGTTCACGCAAAGAATGACCCGAAACTTGGTTAAACACGACGAACAAAAATAAATTGATTCATATTTCGGTTAGATTAGGTTAGGTTAATCGGGTTCGACAAGAAAGGATACCTCTACCTTTTGACTAGTTACAAAAAATTTAGTTACAAAAAATTTATGAATGTAATAAGCATTGTGGTTCATTTGTTGGGCTCTTTAATATCCGTGCCTCCGTGGTCTACTTCCTTTGATATTGAACTGGATCTTATAACCTTGTTTAAGCCCAATGTACACAATATTGGGCCTGAGTTCTATTTAAATACAAGTTTTAGCCCAAGATAACTTTTCACTGTTTCTTTTTCCTAACATTATCAAGGTGCTTGTGGCATTTTTAAAATTTTGGCTGTTTAAATAAAGATTGTATCATGGCTAAGTCTTACACTTTTACGCAATCATAAAACACATAATATCCTCAGGTTAACGAGTTGCTTATACATTATTTCTTTCGCCAACATATTTCAATGGAAACCGATGGCAAATGACATGCAACATAAAGCGGAAGTCGTAATATCAACCAGTGAGGTTTCTTCGGTTAGCCATCTCTAAGCATTGCTAGCAAACATCATACCTAAAAAAAATAATTCAACCTAACACCCATCCAATTAACACATTTCCTTTGTCAGTTAAGTTTGATGGAAATCAGTATACAAAATAATGAGCTCTTGTTACATCTATAATAATTATTTCTAGCCAGATGAAGTGTACATAATGTCTAGTTGTCTACATATAGGTCAAAGTGGTCCACTTCATCTAGTTTGATTAATATAAATGTGAGGACTCATCTACAGCATTTAACCTTTTTTCCTTTTTTCCTACGCGTACAGAAAACTGAACTCTTTACATTTCATATTAAAAAACTTGTAGCACAATTATTGTATAACAAATGAAATGATGTGTACAAAAAGTTAAAGACAAAACTAGCTTCCAAAAGTTATTGGTACAATTGTTTCTTTGTAGATGAAATAGGATACATTCATACAATCATACACATGGTTTTTTTGAAATATAATCTAAAGTTGATATTCCTAACTTTGCACGAGTTAGGCATATGCAGTGACAGAATCATGGTGGGTCTTTGGGGTGCCGAATTTTTGTAAAAATACATTGATTTTTCTTAAATGCAACTGGTCCAAAAAATTATGTCCCTCGTTTTGTATAATATTTTGTAAATGCATTTGGTGAAATTGTATTATGGTTCTGTTACTAAGCATATGTATATGACTTGTTACACGTTTTTTTTAATTGTTATTACTGATTTGTTGTTATTTCCACAATTATTTTGTCTGCCGGAGTATTATTTTACTAATGTAATAATCTCTCCCTTTGTTACAAGTAGTAACATTGTCGTTGTTATTGTCATGTTGTTATAGTATTATTAATTATTAATATTATTTTGCTCGGTTATATGAATGGAAGAAGCAATGTTACATTGTGTTTAAAACAAGTAGTAACATTGTTAATCTTAATATCACAATCAGACCAAGACTTTGTAGCCGCCTACTTTAACGCGTGTTCTTCCTACCTCTTTATCGTTTTATGATGCTTCAATTCTTACGTATTATTTTTTGTGTATATTAAAAAGACACCGGCTTTCAATTGTCATATTCTTAGATCCTGTAAAACATTAGGTATTATATTTCTGTATAGCATATATCTCTAAACATATAGTATATTGTATCACCATGTCAAAGATAGTTAACCATGCATACATAGCACATGCATTTCACCTTTGTAAATAGTAGATGAATACAATCACACAAATACTTCCGACCATAACCACCTTTTCATTGTATTATAAAAGCTTGTACGTAGCTAGCAGAGCGCGCCACATACAGCTTACAATCACAAAAATACTTCCTGACTTTATAACGAGTATTACATAACCCAAACAGTTCCCCTAATTAATCGGTTGTCACGTCGTGACGACAACTTTGAACCTTTAGAAGCTTAAATTGCATCTGTGAGTAAAACATGTTCCAAACTCCTTAATTTTTCCTCCAATGAACGCGTCCCCTCCCTTTACTTGGACCATACCAAACGCGCTAGCTCCTCTAAAAATTGAAAGTTTTGGTCGCCTATAGGCGACCGAAAGAATTGAGTGTGATGTGATTATTTTTTTTAAATTTATTTTTGTGAGGTATGTTTTTAGTTATAACTGTGGTTGACTTATGACTAGCATATTTGGTCATGTATTTGATCTAAATGAGTTAGCGCTGAGCTGGTGGAGCTGTTTGATCAAGTTTGTGGTCTTGCTACTACTAGTCTAAAAAACTTGCTACTACTACTCTAAGATTGGCCAGGCTGATCGGTCTTTTGACCGGACCGGACCAACCAAGACCGAGACCGAAATTGCCCAAAAGCAAAGACAGAGATCGAGACCAATGTGTTCGGTACGATTTAGCTCTGTCGGTCTCGGTCTGGTCCAGTCCTTCAGTCGGTCTAATCCAAGAAATCAAAATGGTTGGTTTTTAAAGCGGACCGGACCGAGACCAAAATAAGAAATAACTCGAGACTGAGACCGGACCGCTAGTCCTTTGGTCCGGTCGGTCTGATCTTGGTCGTGCTCATCCCTACTCTAAGACGTGACCGTGACCTCATAGGCTCCTGCATGGCATGAATATTTATAAAGAAAATTAAAAGAGACGGTATAAAGGGGACACATTTCAAACGTAACCTTGATAAAGTTAACTTTAACAAAACAACCGCTCCCATATTTCATTCAAAAAGAAGAGACACGTCAACTCTATCATCAAAAGTTAAAGCTATTCCCTTTTTTTTGAAAGTTTTTTATGAACAGAAGATAATTTTTTCTACATAAAATCACATAATAACAAGATTTGTAGCCTTTTTTTAAGTCTGCCTCCTTTAAATATTCTTTTTGTTGTAATATTAGTAACCGACTTTTGATCATAAAACATGCTTAAAATGTTGTCTACAATTAGTTACGTTTCGATCAACATTTTGAAATAATAAAAATAGTTGTATAAGTTATAACTAAATCTATCAACTTATTACTCGTCAATAAGTCAATTTGTGACTTCTATGAATTTATTTACGCACATTTTGCAATTTATTAGACAGTAGACATCGAATATTTATTGGTTTTAGGTAAAATGTTAACATCTACATTCTTTTCCAACATACCAAGAAAATAAATCTTAAAATACTACGTTCTATTGGTATCCAATAATTGTGATTATTTATTAAACAATATGTAAATGGAGCCTATGCAAAACAAAACTTACCAACACACCTACTTAAACACCAAACCATCTTCAAACTCAAGTTCTCATTGTACTAAAAAAACACACAACCCTACTTCCACTCCTTGCTAAAATGCCTCTAAGAGTCACATATTCCAACACCAAAAGGTTCTTTAAAAGAACCATGCAAATCTTCAAGTCTTATTTTCCAAGAGGCTACCAAAGACTACCCAAAACACCACCTTGCAACCCTTTTTCATGCACCGGAAACCGACATCGTGCTAGACCACACATGACACACTTTAACCACATCTATAGAGGACGAGAAAACAACCCTAACGTACACCATACAAAGGTAGCAACAACTATCAAAGAAACCACTAAACACTTGAAGGTCAAGGAACCAAACATGATCATGAATTCTCAAGAAAAAACGAAGATGGATTATGGAAAAGATGAAGAGGAATCATCATCTAAGTGTTTGGTTACAAGAAAGTTAAAGGAGTTAAAGATGATGGATAGAAATAATGTTGATTTTGTTCTTGATATCGAAGAGGTTCTTCATTACTATTCTCGGTTAACTTGTCCCGTTTATCGCGAAATTATGGAGAAGTTCTTTGTGGAGATGTATTCCGGGACGTTTAATTTTTCAGGTTTTGATAATTCAGTGTTGAGAAAATGATTAATTTAAAGTAAAATGTAATGTAATTATATTCATGAAGCATAAAGCATAATGTTTTTTGGGATTATGTTGATTTCAGAATAATTATTTGTTTATGTTTTACTTTTTTGGGATTTGATATGACTTTTTTGTCCAAGTGATATCGATTTGTTTGACCCATTCTAGAAAGCAAAAAAAAACCAGTCCTTAAAAAAAATGATAATTTATACTTTGCTTTGTCCAAAAATAAATGTCTTGTATTTCTATTTTGAGATGTTGTAAAATAAATGTTTATTTTGTATTTCAAGCAAAAATTTGATGAGTATAGATTATATTTAATTGGTAAATAGTATATTTAGTGAGATTTTAAAACTTTGCGCAATTTGAAAGTATTAAATATAGATTGCCACACATTATCACATAATTTACTTTATGGTACTTTTGCAAGGACACATTAGTGGCTGAAATAATGTTCACTTCATAATATTTTTTAGTAAAGAATGTAAAAAAAATAAGAAGTAAATATTTTCAACTTAATTTTAAGAAAAAATATTTTATTTCAAAATTAACCACACTACACTTCTTTTTTTCGTAATTTTTTTTCTTATTTTCTTCTATAAGTGATATAAAAAAACACAACATTTTTTGTTTCATTTCACTTTCTTTATTTTTCTTCCTTAAGTGATACTCGAGAATCCAATGTTAGAGTCTTGGGATGTTGCGTAGAATTTTAACTCGTAGTGTTATTTGTAAAAAGAAAAAAAAAATAATAAATAAAAAAGAAAAGAAAAGAAAAATTCCGATTATTTTAAGTTACATCATGTTATAAAAAATTGTCTCTATAGATAAATGAAAAATAGTCATTTTTAGTTAATGTCTTTTGATTATGGTTCGAAAAATCTATGCATCCGGTCCTTTAATTTATGCTATATGCTTTCGCTACTGGTCGTTGTTGTTCTATAATAGCGAAAATTACTGCAGAGGCTTCTGTAGTAATCGCTTGCCTTTTTCAAGGCTGTTTTTTTTTATTCCCTAGAAGGCCTCCTAATTCGCTGCAAAGTGTACCAGAAATACAATATGTACAAGTGTCAGCTTCTCGTTATTTAAAAAAAAGCGTATCTCATATATGATTTGCAGCGAAATACAATTAAAAATGGCAAACCACATCTCTCACCTCTGTTTCTCCCACTTTAATAATAAAAAAAAATTGTACTTCCCATAAAAGGTGCAGCGAATTACCAAAGTGGGCCTACCATATCATCGATTTTAATAAAAAAAAAATGTATTTCTGTCAAAAGTTGCAGCAAAATACATCAAGTGGGCCTACATATCATCGATTTAAAAAAAAATGTATCTTTGAGAAAAGATGCAACGAAATACATCAAAACACACAATAGACAAACCCTAAAAGATTCACTATCACAATCTCTCATATTCTATGCAGCGAAATATCATTGGGAAAGACCAAAATCAAGCAGAATCCATTCGAATGACAATACCTTCTCCGGTGATTATGTATACCATCAGTTTTTTTTTTATTTTATTTTTTTTTTTTTATTTTTTTTTTTTTTAAAAGAAGATAAGATTTCGAATGTGTGTTTTTTGTTTGTTTACTCTCTAAAAAAATCACAAAGGTGCTTTGAGGTTGTGTTGTGTTGGAGGTGGGTGTGTTATTTTGTTGTAGGTTTAGTGTGGTTGTGGTGGTGGTGTGTGGTGGAGGCTGTGTATTTTGGTGGTGGTGTGGTGGTGTTGGTGTTGGTGTGGTGGTGTCGTGGTGTTGGAGGTGTTGTTGCTTGGTGGAGCTGTGGTGGTGTTGGTGGTGGTGGAGGCTGTGTTTGTGGTGGTGTCGTGGTGTTGGTGGAGGAGTGGTGGTGTCGTGGTGTTGGTGGTGTTGTTGTTTGTTGGAGCTGTGGTTGTGTTGTTGTGGTGGTGGTGATGGTGTCATGGTTGCGGTGGTGGTGGTGTAGTGGTGTTGGTGGTGGTGCTGTCGTGCTGTTTTTGGTGGGATTGTTGTGGTTGTGAGGCGTTGTGAACATGGCGCAAAATAATGATATTCCGGTAAATACAACCTTTGTTCTTTTATAATTTTTTGGTTTAGATCCTTATTTGTGTAGTTAATACGCATATGTTTATTATATGTTATTTTAGGATTTTGCAGTTGATCTTGCCTGTAGAAGTAAGCTAAAGTTGATTCACGACATTAAGGAAAATTTTAGAAATACCAATAAGGATGCCATGTTTAGGCGAACGTGTTTTGGATGGTTGTTTGATTTAGCAAAAATGCAAGAGACATGTATCCTTGTACATTATTTTAGTTTATGTCAAGAGGAACTTGCCCAGGGAGACACGAATGTCGTTCCCTTGACGTATCATGTAAGAGGGTACGAGTTAAAATTTGGTAGGCATGAGTTTTGCCTCGTAACGGGGTTACGATTTGGGATTGAATTTAAAGACTTTTTAGAAGGTCGTCCTACTCCATTTAGGCGACGTGTGTTTTCATCCGTATATGATGGTTGTAGCATAACTGTCGGAATGGTGTAGCATAAGCTTTATAGCGAGGACTTTGATAAACTTAGCGATAATTATGTCGTTCGCTTTAGTTTGGTAGGACTGTTGGTGCTAGTGTTGTTAGGGCTTGAGTTTAATTACGAAGTCGATAATTGGATATGGAGCTTAGTAGACAATTTGGATGCGTGGAACATGTATCCTTGGGGTAATGTTGTATGGCGAACATTGTACAATCAGTTAGCTGGCGCGGTTGGTACTCGTCTTGAAGCTTTTTATGTGAAACCGCGGCCACCGCCGGATGCTAATGGTAAAGCAAAAAACCCTAAGTATACGTTGATGGGGTTTCAATGGGCCTTTAATGTGCGCCTATTAATAGTTTTTGTTATTTATGTTTATGTATAATGTTAAAGAAATTAATCAATTAACTATGTTTTTAGACTTGGATATTGGATCTTTGAGTGTAACTGTTAAATCACCTAGAATATTTGGTATAACTGTTAAATTAATCAATTAACTATGTTTTTAACTATGTTTTCAGACATTGTTCCCGATGGATCTTTGAGTGTAACTGTTAAATCACCTAGAATATTTGGTGAACAACTCTTGATAACAGCTACAACTAGTTCAACCTTCCCTTTTTTAATAAACTTTTCAATATCGCCTAGACAGGCATCTACCTGGATCCCAAAAGCATCACAAAATGCAAGGGCACTTAGCCATGGGCCACGGGTAAAATGATCATCTTTGGATGCATCCTCCACGATTTGTCTGACATATTCTTGTGTTGGCATCAAAGATGAAGGGCCACCTTCCGTAATGTCTCTAAATTTTCGGAGCCTCGCCGCCTGAAGAATACCGGCTGGACCGGGTATTATTCGTGTTTCACCAATAGTAGGTGTGGTTTCTTCTTGTTGAGCAATGTACAAATGTGGTATAGAATTAGGGGATTCACAAGCACACAAACCAAATAAGCCAACATCATCGTCGTTGTTAATCTCAACCATAGTATCTGGTGGACTAAGCTTACAGGACAAACTGATTTGTTTATTAGGATCCAACCCGAATTTGTTAACCAACATTTCAACCAATAATGAGTATGTCATGTCGTTTTACATAATGACACCACTCTCAATGTCATTGAAATGTAACTTACATTTGAATCTCTTGATAGAATCAGCCATTACTATTTTTGTTGAAATTATGTTTGTTGCTATTATTTTTATTGTGGTAAGTGTTTATTTGACGATGGATGTTGTGGATGTTATATATACATATATATACATCAATGTCATGAACACAGTATACGGACATGGATGTGACAACTCAATGACAATGTGTATCTCACATGTTTTGTTACACGAAATGTGACAACTTTAAGCACAGTATACGGACATGGATGTGACAACTCAATGACAATGTGTATCTCACATGTTTTGTTACACGAAATGTGACAACTTTAAGCACAGTATACGGACATGGATGTGACAACTCAATGACAATGTGTATCTCACATGTTTTGTTACACGAAATGTGACAACTTTAAGCACAGTATACGGACATGGATGTGACAATTCAATGACAATGTGTATCTCACATGTTTTTTTACACGAAATATGACAACTTTAAGCACAGTATACGGACATGGATGTGACAATTCAATGACAATGTGTATCTCACAAGTTTGATTACACGAAATATGACAACTTTCAGAGTTTCTTATTATGCTTTCAATCCATAAGTATAGACTTAGTTTATTATTTCATATACAACTTGACTATTATCAAAGCCTTTCAGTATTTTAAATTTGTCATTCACTCCAAAAAAGTCTGATATGTCTTGTTCGGTACCACATAACCTTAATGAAATCACGGCTTTAGTTGATCAACTAATTGCGGAGGATAGAGCTCGTCAACAAGCATTGTATCAATTAGCCATGCAATTTGAAAAGGCATTTGAAGCTAAAGATGTTTTGAGACAAGCATACCAGAAATGCCAAGACCTCCCTCCTGTAAACCGTGCTCAAATAGAGACTTTTTTGTCCGTGGAGTCAATCAAAGATTATGAGATGTATAATTCTATGTTTAGAAAAGCCGGGAAAATAGAAAAATAAATCGAGGGGAAGTATATTTGGCTAAATGAGAAATACACTTAGCATGATTATGTTTATTATCCGTATGTTTTAGTTTTATTCTAGTTTTATTTTTCGTTAACATACGTGTTTTTTTTGGAAGATATTTATAATGAAGCGGAATGAAATGAGGGAAGAAATGCTCTTCGTCCTTCATTTATAAATATCTTCCAAAAAAAAAACATGTATGTTAACCATTTTCCGAGTTTTAATTTTAAAGTTTCTATTATGGCTATATATTGTGTATTTTCCTTAGTCTCGTGTTATAATAAATGAAATTACTTTGTAACATCTACAATCAAGAAATCACATACTATATTCGCACAAAGTTATGCAGTCCAATTAAAATTCGTAACATAAAATACAAATAACATGTAGATATTACATGAAAGTAGTAAACGATAACATTAAAGATTAAATCCGACAAGTAGCTCTTTATGGTCAAAATTTGAAAGAACCAGTGATTCTTTGTTGGCTCCAATGAAGAATGAACCTAAATCTCCTTCAACACCCACATTTTGAAATGATTCAGCATTAGGCACGAATACTCGGAGTGATCGACGAAGTTGTAGGCTGATATTTGCTTCAACTATTGGTTCCTCGTCCTTAATAAAACCCAACAATTTTAGTACATGTTCAACTGAGAATGGAATGTTGAATAACATTTGAAATGAGGTTACAAAACCACCAACAACTTCTAACACCCATGCACAAAGAAATCGGATGTCCTCTAGGTAGTAACTAGACGAAACTACGAGAGAATTTCCCAGCTGGGAAATTTTAAATGGGAAGTGAGGAGGCGAAAAATGAACCACTTTTAGGGGGTCATTTAAGCCCGGAATTGAATTTATTTGATCAAATATTGCCCTAAATCGTTCCTTTTGTGATTTTAGGTACTTTGGGAGTGAAATCTGGAAAAGGAAGCAATTCGGAGGTTTTTGGAGCATAAAAGTGAAGAAAATGCCAAAGACTTAATTTTTCAAGCTGGGAACAGTGTGTGACGGCGTCAAGAGTAACAAGTTGACGGCGTCAAGAGTAAAAATCATGACGGCCCAGTAAAGAAATGAAGACGTCACAAGGAAGAGCGTCAAGAGTTAAATACGTGACGGCCTGGAAAAGTGTAATACATGACGGCGTCAGATGTAGATCATGGCAGTCTAAGGATTCTTTTGGCGGCGAGATGACGGCGTCACAAGATTGTTCTTGACGCCGTCAGCCTCAATTATCTATATATAGTTTTCTAATTTTCATTCATTAAGGAGGAACAAGTTTGGAGAAACCCTAAGGCCGAACCATATACGAATTTTACAGCTTTTTCAAGGGTTTTCAGCCCTTGAATGCTTACATGTGCTATTGAGATAAGTGTTCTTTTAATTCAATCAATATGTCTATGTGTTGGTTGTCTATATCTTGTGCTTGTCTTGATTCCACCATGTTAGGCTAGATTTATCTTGTGTTTGCTTAGATCTAATGAAACCTAGATGTTGATTATGTGTTGATTACTTGTTTATGGTTGTATTGGATGAATGATTTCAATGTTAGGCTTAAGAAAACTGGCAGATCTCCAAATGGTAACATGCTTGAACGTCTTAGGAAACATGAACCGATGTGTACTAGGTTTTATTGGTTGTATTTAATGCATGAGTAAATTCTAATGATCCCATGTTAGGAGCTTCTTAGCCAGCTCGACATAGGAGTGAAGCAGGCACTCATAGGATTGGGGAGTTAAGTACGCCACCCCATGAATGGTATTAAGGAATACAATCCGTCATCCACGCAACTATAACAAGTAATTAACGTGTAAAAGATATCTAGGGAGTAGTGAAATCTAAGTAAACACATTTCTCCACTTATTGCTCACAACCTTAGTTTAATATAGTTTATTTTCATTTCTAGTATTTTATTTTGATTGCATCTTAGTATTGGGTTAATTGACTAGCAACTAATTCTGCCCATATCCTTCAAAACCTGAGATTTTTACTTGCTTTCTAAAAAAGATAAAAATACAAAAATAATCATCCATCATCTCTAGAACTAGTATTTAGGTTTTCTAATCCTAGCGACACTATTCCTAGCTGAACGATCAATCCCCCGGTACTTGTCACTATACTATACTACAACGATCAGGTACACTGCCTGGTGGGGGTTGTAAGCTTCTCAAGATCCCTTGAGAGGTAAAGCCTGGTGTAAACCCCACGCATCAAGTTTTTGGCGCCGCAGGCTGGGGAATAGTTATTGTCTAGGTTAGAATCTCTTTTTATTAGGTCTACTTACTAGATTCCTTTCTAGTAAGATTTTATTTTTATTTTTAGGTTTTCTTTAGTCTATCTTATTTCTTTGTTTCCTTTGTTCGTAGACTGTTTCGATGGATAACAATAACATTGATCGTTTGATTCCTGTTATTCGTGTTTTTCGTAGTAGGATTTTCCAAATGCTCGCCCCACTCCCTTTAGTCGAGAATGAGAACCCACCTAACCTCTCGCCCAACCACCACTTTGGCAATAATTCTGAGTTAGAGGAGTCTGATCATGATGATGACCGTAGGGCTAGTCCTTTCTACTATTCAGACTCCGACGAGGATCTTGATGATGGTGATGTGATTAATGAGGATAGGATGGAAGAGGAAGTGAACCCTCTTAGGTATGTCGATCCTAGAACAAGGATTGAGAGTGATAGTTCATTAAACATGCAATTTCCTTGTAAGATCGGATTTAGGAGCTTTAACGCCTATCTTAACTCATCTCTCCCAATGAACATAATCTCGCGTAATGAATATAATAAAATCATGGTAGATGAGTTAGAATACAAAGGAGAAAATATTATTGCTAGGGAAATACCATTGCATGTGTTTATAGGAAGTTTGGTTTATCTTGTTGAGTTCATGGTTATGGAAAGTCTAGGAGAATTTATTGATGATAAGTTAACCCAAGTTGTGTTTGGAAAACCCTTCAAAAGGTTGACCAACCTTGATGAAAAACTTATAGAAGGGTTAATTACATTCTCGAATGGGGAAGAAGATTTTGTCTACCAAATGCCCCGTGCACACCCTAGGTTCAAGGATTTTTCCGTGGAGAAGTGTAGTAGATATCCGCCCATAGAAATGCTGAGTGAGAATGATAAGAGAAAAGGGCTTAAATATACTCATGAAAAGAATAAAAGATACTATCGCGGATGTTTAGAGTTAGGAGATGATTATAAGAAAGACGAGGCGACTATTAGATGGCTCACGCTTGGTTATGTGAGCATAAGTGACACACGGTAACCCATGACCTTGAGTCTAGCTACAAGACTCGTAAATAAAGAAAAGCGCTTCTTGGGAGGCAACT
Source organism: Artemisia argyi (assembly GCA_030686995.1). Classification (NCBI taxonomy): domain Eukaryota; kingdom Viridiplantae; phylum Streptophyta; class Magnoliopsida; order Asterales; family Asteraceae; genus Artemisia; species Artemisia argyi. The sequence continues at coordinate 182,024,083 of CM060705.1, forward strand.
CATGCTTTGTGTGATTTTATTTTGTTTGTTTGTTATTTGCTTCCGTATGCACGCTTTATTTTTATTGTTGGTAGATCATGTTTCTAAACTAAAAAGTGGAAATACTTTACTTTGTTGTTTTGGCCTAGTCTTAACTCCACCTAAAGGTATTTGTGCAAAAGATAAGTGTAAGGGGAAACCCCAAATATGTTTTTAAGAAACGAACCGATCATGATTCTCCACAATATTAAGTGAACATGTATATTCGTATTTGTTAGAGTCAAATGCTTGTATCGAGTCATAATGAAGTTTTATAGGATTTTCCAGGAAGTAGGACCAAGTTTTTCCAGAAATTTTTCCGGAAACTTAACACAAAAATTTCTGCAGGTTACTTCTAACGGCGTCACATGTAAAAATCTGGAAATTTTACCAGTTTTGTTTTTCTAACAGAGTCTTAAAGTTTTTGTTGAATTATTAAGTTTCATAATCTCCAGGAAATCTGCAAACTTCATTCCACAAGCATTATATCTTACTTTGTTTTCTAGGATTTAGTAACTTATGTAGATTGCCGCTGATTTTATGCGATGTTGTCTTGTTTGTTTTCTCAGGTTTAACAGGTTATGTATGACAAGAAGATGATTTATATTCTAGAAGGGAAGCTTTGATTGTTCATTTTCTTGGAGGAAGATTTAACCTGGCCAACTTATTATCCATACCGAGCGAATCAGGGGAGTATTTGATTTCATTCTTTTTACTTATTTCACTTTTACATTCTTTACTTGAACATTGGGGACAATGTTCATCTTAAGTGTAAGGGGAGGGTAAAATGATGATACCTTACAGATACACTTTCGCTTGAGTTTGTTTGTTTGATAGTAGATGTGTAATAAAACTATGAGAAATACTTGTTAGTGCAATTTTAGCGCCAAATTTAAATTTTTTTACAACATTTAGGAGTGAAACTTTAGCCATAGCAAGCGTCTCATGGATAGGAGATTGTATGACTAGCACATAACCGTACTTTCAGAAAAATTTTCCACCCAAATATGTGATGTTCGCCTTTAGATTTGATAGGAAAAGCATTTACTATTAGTGCTTATGAGTATACCGGTAGCATTTAGATTCTAGAACTTGCGTTAGTGATACATCCCGAGACCGCTAGTGAGACTACATTCGTGTGGTAGGATCTACTACATGATAAGAGGCATTAGGATCACCCTTGTGTTAAACCCGTGTTATAATTACTTGACCATTTAAGTCATATTACTTGGCTAGTTAAGTCAACTAATTTTTCCCACACCCTTGGCGTTGTACTCATTTTTAGTACACGAAACCCCTAGTACACCCCTCCGAGCCTATATTTTCGTTTCTAACTTTAAGCATCTTACTTAAAGGAAGAATTTGTTACACCCCACTTAAATGTACACCCAAATTGCCTTAGCCTTCCGTGTATGCGCTCATTTTTAGTGCATTATTGTTATTTGATAAACCCTAAGTTAACTATCTAATTGATTACATGGTTGCTAAGTCGAGTCATATACTTGTACATATTGTTTTGGGACGATTGGGACTCATGGGTAAAGTACTTATTTTATGGAGTAATGGGGAAGAACATCATTTATTACCCCCATATGTACGTTAATCTTAAAAGTACTCCAAGTGTTTTGATTATCTTAATTCGAGTCATTAGATTAGTTTATTGTAAAGTATGTAAAAATTCAAGTGTTTTGATTACCCTATGATGTATTATTTTGGATGGTAGGGTAAGAGTGTATGCAAAAAAAAAAAAAAAAATCGCAGAATCAAAAAAAAAAAAAAAAAAAAGAAAAAGAAAAAGAAAAAAAAATAGAAAAAGAAAAGAGAAAAAACATACGGACTACCATCCCGTTTCATTCTATGTTCATTTTATGTTTTTGTTATTTTTCATTTATTAGCTTAAGTCGAGTCTAGTCTTGGCTTAGCAACGCCATATTGTAAATGTAATTAACCAAGATTGTTAACTCGCTACCAGTAAAGACTGTCTATATCCAACAAAACCGTGTATTTCATATCCCTACACCTAACGTTACAACCCTTTAAAATACCTCTTTGATAGTTTATCCTAGGTGCTTACGCCACGTGGTGGAGGTTTGATCCTTTCCCAAGCCTACGGTAATCTATTTTGCTATGACAGGTAGTGAGAGATATCTTCCGTTTCCATATTGTAATTTATAGTTTATTACACCCGAGAGATGTGAGTATCTAAACACTATTTGTGAGGTGCTAGTGTATGACCTCCGTGCTTGTCTTTGGTCTTTAGTGGAACGATTATTTGTTGTAATTACTTTTATATTAGTGTTAAATGACCCCTAACTTGTATTTTCGTTGGAATAAAAGTGCATTTGCTTGAGGACAAGCAAATCTCAAGTGTAAGGGTATATGATAAGGCGAAAAATGAACCACTTTTAGGGGGTCATTTAAGCCCAGAATTGAATTTATTTGATCAAATATTGCCCTAAATCATTCCTTTTGTGATTTTAGGTACTTTGGGAGTGAAATATGGAAAAGAAAGCAATTCGGAGGTTTTTGGAGCATAAAAGTGATGAAAACGCCAAAGACTTAATTTTCCAAGCTGGGAATAGTGTGTGACGGCGTCAAGAGTAACAAGTTGACGGCGTCAAGAGTAAAAATCATGACGGCCCAGTACAGAAATGAAGGCGTCACAAGGAAGAGCGTCAAGAGTTAAATACGTGACGGCCTGGAAAAGTGTAATACATGACGGCGTCAGATGTAGATCAAGGCAGTCCGAGGATTCTTTTGGCGGCGAGATGACGGCGTCACAAGATTGTTCTTGACGCCGTCAGCCTCAATTATCTATATATAGTTTTCTAATTTTCATTCATTAAGGAGGAACAAGTTTGGAGAAACCCTAAGGCCGAACCATATACGAATTTTACAGCTTTTTCAAGGGTTTTCAGCCCTTGAATGCTTACATGTGCTATTGAGATAAGTGTTCTTTTAATTCAATCAATATGTCTATGTGTTGGTTGTCTATATCTTGTGCTTGTCTTGATTCCACCATGTTAGGCTAGATTTATCTTGTGTTTGCTTAGATCTAATGAAACCTAGATGTTGATTATGTGTTGATTACTTGTTTATGGTTGTATTGGATGAATGATTTTAATGTTAGGCTTAAAAAAACTGGCAGATCTCCAAATGGTAACATGCTTGAATGTCTTAGGAAACATGAACCAATGTGTACTAGGTTTTATTGGTTGTATTTAATGTATGAGTAAATTCTAATGATCCCATGTTAGGAGCTTCTTAGCCGGCTCGACATAGGAGTGAAGTAGGCACTCATAGGATTGGGGAGTTAAGTACGCCACCCCATGAATGGTATTAAGGAATACAATCCGTCATCCACGCAACTATAACAAGTAATTAACGTGTAAAAGATATATATGGAGTAGTGAAATCTAAGTAAACACATTTCTCCACTTATTGCTCACAACCTTAGTTTAATATAGTTTATTTTAATTTCTAGCATTTTATTTTGATTGCATCTTAGTATTGGGTTAGTTGACTAGCAACTAATTCCGCCCATATCCTTCAAAACCCGAGATTTTTACTTGCTTTCTAAAAAATATAAAAATACAAAAATAATCATCCTTTATCTCTAGAACTAGTATTTAGGTTTTCTAATCCTAGCGACACTATTCCTAGCTGAACGATCAATCCCCCGGTACTTGTCACTATACTATACTACAACAATCAGGTACACTGCCTGGTGGGGGTTGTAAGCTTCTCAAGATCCCTTGAGAGGTAAAGCCTGGTGTAAACCCCACGCATCAGGAAGGGAATGAAAACCCTTAACTCTTCAGGAAGGTTGAGAACTAGGAATCGGTGAGTAATCAAATCAAACGAAACAAGCATGTATATTTTGTACACCATGCCATCATTGTTGACGAATCTTTCATAAGCAGGCCAGTAAATTTTACCCCCCACACATGCTCGCCCTGACCTTTTTAGGCGGATTGTTTGACGGGGCAAATGGTAATTTTCTAGAACGTTCCAACGACCGGAGCTTAATGTGAACACAGAAACGTACCATGGTCCTTCACCATAGTAAGGGTAATTGATCTTCAAAATAGTAGGGTCTAAAGTGTCTGGTCGGACACCAAAACCAAAAATCAATTTTGGTGAATCTGGAGGTTGATCCATGTAACTAGGAACTAAAACACCAACAGATCGTTTTATGGATGGGTTCCACAAAACAACCATAACATTATCCAAATACGAAAAACACCAGACACCTTTCGAAGTAGCAATTGGCTTAACAATGTTGAGCATCAAATCTGTAATTAAGGGTGTTAACCCAAAATTTTCATCGACGTAAAACATAAAGCCTATATTATCTAGCTTGTATGTTAAAATAAAGCTATTCGTAGAAACTTCATGAGAACCGTAACGACAGATGAAGTCGTTACAGTCATTTGCCGCTTTCCAACTTTTTGAGACACTACGAAACTGCATTAAAGACTTAACAGGAAGTCGATTCATGATATTGACTTGAATATCAAAGGGTATGTAGTCTGACATTGTTACACCTTATAAATGATTAAATTGGAGATGCTTAAGAGTATTTGTTTGTGTAGTTGAATGTGTAGTGTTATGGTATGAAAAATCAACTTAAATAGACTGTTTGTATGAGCGAGGAAGTACGTTAATCGGTTGAAAGTATACACGAAATATGACATCTTTTTTAATCACATAAAAATGTACACGAGCTATTATACATAGTATGACATTTACCAAACAGTGATGTGACAACACTTATTTTTTCACATAATAAATTACAAGAAATGTGACAACTATGAAACATTTTTTTTATTGTTCAATTGATAGTAAATTATTTTCTAGTATGAAGATCGAAAGTAGAAGACAAACTTTTATTTATTAAATATAAACGCGATACATAAAATAAACACGCGAAGATTAAAACATGTAAAATTAATCCAAATAGTAGCACAACACCAAGTTGTGCTAATGCTATAACTAATTATAGAAACGAGGTTTCCATATCGATTTTTGACGTTCATCTGCTTTAGCTTCCTCATTCTCAAAGTGTTCTTGTTCCACCCATTCAACCATTTGATCAAAAGTGTAATCTGTTTGTGATATAATCTTTTTTTCATCTTCGTTGTCACTTGTGTATGGTGTTATAATGTAACACCCCCATTTTTAAGTTTGTCGCAGCGGAAAAGTAATTTGGGTGTTACGGTGAGGATCGAAGTTTTAACCACATAAAACGGTTTAAAAGAAACGTTTTGAAAGTTATTTGTCATTCAAATAATAATTTTGATAAAAGATGAACCATTTGATTTAAAATCTTATGAAAAGATATAAAGGCTTGTAAAAATGACAAATTTGATTTTTACACCATTTTAATTTATCAGAGTAATAAATGCCCACTCCGTGTCTTGTCCTGCTCCGTTAAATTACCTGAGATACACATGCTTAAAAGTGTCAACACAAAGGTTGGTGAGTTCATAGAGTTTTAGGAAAAACCCTTTATTTTGTTAGATTTAAGGAATATTTGGTATTGATAAAATACAAACAGTAATGAAACAAGTATCGAATATATTCACAAATAAATCATATAAATATTCAATCACATTCAATAAAGAATCAATAATCTTAACATGAGCTGGAAACTCATGATACTAAATCAATCAGATATACAATTCACGTATGGTCAAACCTATACAGCTGTATCTAAATATATGTTGAATACATATATATTTCCTTTATAGATATTGCACCAAGCCTCATGACACGCAAGACGTTAACAGAAGGGGTGTTCTATCGAATCAATGACAGATTTTGCCCTCGTGTAATAGGTGATTTGCCAATTCCTATTTTTACTCAAATATAGTGTATCACGACTAATGCGGCTAACCAATTGCAATTGGCATTCCGTCAAGCATTAGTGGGATCGGGGGTCAATCCGAAACAGGTTTCGAATCTGTTCACTATATTCGCGCTCACTTTACAGTGATTAATGGCTCATGATAGAGGGACTATATGGCGATAAGCTAACTTAGGCAATATCAAGGACCTATGGGCTCATTTAGCATAACATCATGAAATTAAGTATCGTATCACAGAGATCAATTTGAAAACAGTATCGTTTGAGTATCAGAAATTCAATTTGGAAATATCATCGCTTGAGTATCAGAAATTCATTTTGGAAATATCATCGCTTGAGTATCAGAAATTCAGTTTGAAAATATCATCGTTTGAGTATCAGAAATTCAGTTTGAAAATATCATCGTTTGAGTATCAGAAATCCAGTTTAAAAATATTATCTTTTGAGTATCAGAAATTCAGTTTGAAAATATTATCATTTGATTATCAGAAATTTAGTTTGAATATTTCGCCAGTAACACATTTATATCACATACCACAATAATCGAATTGGAAACATTTTCATATGAGTATCAATATTTCAGTCAAATAATTCATCAGTAAATATATATTTCACATACCACAATAATCACATTGGAAACATTAACATATTTTAAATCACAATTTATATTATTTTAATATCAATTAGGAAATTGATTTGAATCATGTATTTTATTTTATTTCATATACTTATCAAGTTATCAAAGTATATGTAAACATGTATCTCCCCCAATGAGTTAAAACAATTATTTGAAATGGGGCTATGACTCACCTGGATTGATTTGGAAATGATGAAAAGTAAGATAGGATGAGATTTATGGGAATGATTATGGAAACGTCTTTGATAAGGAACCTGATAAATAAATTTATCAGAGAATATAACCAAATACTATTTGGTAAATATGAAACGAATAACGATTGTTAAATAATCGTTATGATGAATGAATGATATGCAAATGATATGCTTATGTTTAAAATAATATGACAAGTTATGTTATTATTTTTAAAGCTTTTCCATTTTTAATTATGATGATGATAATACGTAACAAATAATTTAGTTAATATAACGTTATATATACTATTAACGAAAATTTAATAAATACATATATATAAAATGAAACGTAATGCATATGACGTGAGGGTTGCCGAAAAATAGAAAATAAAAGGAGAATGTCAAATAGATTATGTGTAGTCCTTGTAAAAGTAAAGTAAAGTAAAGTAACTCCCAATACCGTCTTCCACGGGTTATGGGTCCCAATACCGTCTTCCACGGTGTATGGGGGAGGTTGATATGTAGACAGCCTTACCCCTACCTAAGGTAGAGAGGCTGCTTCCGGTTCTACCTAAGGTAGAAAAGGACCTCCAGCCTTTTTGTAGAGAGGCTGCTTCCGGTTCTACCTATGTGTAGTCCTTGTCCTTTTTCAAATTTTACACTTTTTATACTAACGGCGTTAGCGTCACACCGTTAGTCCTTTATATATATATTTTACAATTATAGTCCACTACATGTCCAATATTACAATCTAAGCTTGTAACAATACTATATTATCAATTTTTATCCTTTCTTTCTGTTTCTACATTTTTAATCCTTAGTTTTCACAGTTTTCACATTTAGTCCCTATATGTGTCATCGCGTTACATTTTTAGTCCAATTTTTGCAAAATTGATTATAAAAAATTTATAAAAATTTCCGTAGCTTCTTATATGAATTTCAAGCTTATTTCAACTGCTTATTTTAATAAAAGCTTATTTATTTAGCTTATGGGCCTCAATTCGAATCAAAATAAAGCCCATTTAAAATTTTAGAGGCGAGGGCATGAAAATTCTTTTGGGCTTGAACTTGGGCTTACTTTGTGATTCTAAAAATGTATTTTATGGGCCCAGTGGGCTGTTAAAACATAAAGTCTTGTTGGGCCTTGGTTAAGCCCACTCGACAAACATAAAAGTTTTATATAAATTTTTAGTTTGAAAAACTGGTTTATGTCGATTTGCTTTGGCTCGTTTATAGTGTCTAAACGTGATTATTTTTATAAGTTATATAAATGAAACTAATAGTTTTCTAGGTGGTCTATTAGGTTGAGCAAAAATATTGGATGCTTGTTACGTGAAATTGAAAGTTATACGTAGGTTTTGTGGCATGTTTGAATCGATTTCATTATTTGAAAAGTTGGAATTATTTACTAAGTGTTTAGATTTTTATACGTGTGACATGGTTTGAAATAGGCTCGTTAAATGCATGTAACATGAAAATAAACGTGAAGTGTACGTGCTACGTGACTCCTAGGCCTACCAAGATAGAGGCTAGTCACGTTTCGTGTTCTAAAAATAAATATGTACGTGTATTATATATATGAAATGATATACGATGGAACAAATATAAATATGATGCATGGAATGAAAATAATGAATGGTATGAAACGATAAAGAGTTGAGACGACTTACTACACCACTAGGGTGGTAGAGAGTCGAGATGGAAAGATTGAAACGTTAGAATGGTTCTCGTTCGAAAGATAGCTTGGAAAAATGGATCGTATAATCAAACCGATTACAACTTCTTGCTTCCAAATGATCTTGCAAAGTTTTCTTGGTCGTTCTTAGGTATTTTAGAATGAATAGAGAGCAAAGTAAGCGTTTGTGATGAATGGGAATGAAAGGAACGAGTAGGGAGTAAATATAGTGAAGGTTTTGTTTACGTAACATTCAAATTATTTGCAAGGGACATGAAACACTATGCACTGTCAGTACATAGCTTTCTAGGATGAATATCTTACATATAATATGAGTTTGGGAGGGTTAGATAAGTGAGAATTATCCTTGTGAGTCAATAGCATGTCGACATCCATTTCTTAACACAAACGATTTGCTCATTCGTTTTTCAAGGAGTCTTAGTCGATCATACTTATTATTTACACATGAAAACATGTTACAAATAATATTAGAAACTCATAGTAACAAACGGGAATTAAAACGGATAAGTAATGAATTTTGTATGAATCGTTTGGGTCGATTCATAGCTAAACGGAATGCCTCTTAAAAACGTATCAAACCTCAACGTGTGAACGTGAGATTCGACACACTAATAGTTGGCTAGGAGCTTAACAAGGATGTGCAAAAATATACATAGGTCGTGTGTACGAATTAAAAATGAACGGGACGTTTTGTGGCTTACTTAGTCGATTTGTATTATTATTAGTAATGAATTTTGGGTTTTGATGTGGGCCGGTTGGGCTTAGGGGGTTTAAGGCCCGATTTGGTTTTTAGTTAATTTTAGTAATTAAGTTTTTATTAATTAGGTTTAGTGTAATTAATGTTTTGTTAATTTTGTTGATAACTTGTTTTGTCGTTTGACGAATTTGACAATATCGTAATCGTGCCCATTTTAATATACAAAGAAAATTTTAAATTTTCCCGTAAAAATGGTAATTACAATAATGACAAAGATTATTTATATAATTAACCGAAGTTAATTATATGAATTTTCGCGCGGTTTTACAGTACCCACATGTCATTCTGAATTTCGTCCCGAAATTCAAATTTAATGTGATTACTTGAGTGGAGAATTTTTGAACAGAGGTTGTCGAGAGATTTTTATTCCTAAAACTACGGAAACGGGATTTAGTTAGATTTACTTGTACCCAACAAGATAAGGTAACTGACGTATTTAAGGGTTGTGAACATTTGAAATTAGTGGTCATGAATAGTGAAATAACGGCTAGTAAATAGTGCCCCAACGGTCGGGAATAGTGCCCAAAGGTCACATTTAGCCTATATATACCACTACCAATTTCTACTCCTTCCATTAATCACTTTCCTCTCCTTTTCCATCATCTCATAACCATCTTAGCAATTGTGTACGTCGTCCTTGCCGCTATCTACTTGGCGTACGTTCCGGATGAAGACTTTGGATTCTTGGTTGCGATCTTGATGTTTGTCGTACCCCTGACTATCCTTGCTATTACCGTCGACAAGATCTGGGGGTAAAATCTTAAGCTAGGGTTGTTTTGGATTAATTTCTTGTTATGTTTTTATGTATTTGTAACGAATAAGGAATAAACTCGTTTTGTTTTTAAGAATTTGTCTCATTATTGTTTTTAATATTTGGTTTTTATTTATTTTTCAGCATAGTTAAGGTGATTCATCCTGTGGTGGCTCTTGCTATTGTTTTGTTGGTGGGAGTCTTATTTGTCATTGCGGATCAACCTATTGAAGATTCCTTTGTTTGTATTGTAATAATTATAACGATAGCACTTCCGATGCTAATTATTTGTTTATGTATTAACTTTTATGGATTTTAATAAATATTTTCGTTATTGATGTCTTTTATTAGTGGTTGTGAATTATTGGTGTTTTCTTGATTATACTTTTGTTGATTCCCTATCATAATGGTGATGACATATGATAGGTATTTATTATAGGTTGTTCAATGTATTATGAACAGTTTATTTTAACTTTTTATCTTGCTTTTGAATGAAGATTGTTATTAAATTATTTGATAATATCATTATTCCTTTCATAACATAATTCTTTCTAAATTATACATAGTTGATCAGGTTATGTATAATTGAGGACCAAATGATGTGATGTTTGGTTCAATCATATATTTATATAAATTGTTTTTGATGGTGTTCAACGTGCTATTTTTATGATATAACACGTAATTTCTTTTTGAAATAAAGTGAAAAATTTTAGGATTCATATTATAATTCAAAGATTTATGGAGTAATTATTGTATATTGTTATTTGGTAGATGAGACAGAAATTGAAATTAACTTGGATTATTATTATTATGGAAATATTACAAGAGAGATTTTTCGATATAGTAGAAAGATTATTGTTTAAGTTACATCCATCGTAACTTGAAGTGAAATACAGGAAAGAAATACAACTTAGGAAATTTTAAACTAGATTTTATTTATCTTCAACAGGAATTTATTCATCTGTTCCAATCTAGTTGCCATTCCCTTGATACTATCAAGGTCTTTAAAGATTCTTCATTTTCTTGTAAAGGTCTTGGCTTTCCAATTAACATTGTAGTTTGGACATCGTTTCACATGATGACCATGTCCACCACATCCGTGACATACAATGGTTGTTGGTTGTACTTTCATGTCCTTAGTTCTGCAGCTAATTGTCTGATGACCTAATTTCTGACATTTCGTGCATCTAACCCTACATTTCCCGGTGTGATGCAGGTTGCATTTTTGACACCAGGGTAGAGTTCCAAGGTAACCACTTCCAGAAACAGGTGCGACAAGACAATTTCTATTAGCTATCTGATTGATTCCCAGCTGATGTTGATACTTCATACGGTTTTCTAGATGTTTGCAATAACGATCTTGAGCATTGAAGATGTTACAGTAGACGGGATTGACGGTTCCTGTGTCGGGTAGTTTCCTCTTCTGATTATTTCCATTTGGTAACATTCCATGCTTAATTCCTTGATGATGGTTGATGGTAGGGTTGATCATTCCTTCTTGAATCTTTAAGTGAGGTGGTCTATACTTCATGAGATTTGCAGGGTTTTGATTACCAAGTATACCCGTCTCTCTTCTCGAATAAACTACGGTAGTCCCTTCCAGTACCACTGACACTATGTCATTTACCAATTTCTGGATAGCTCCAGGAGTCATGGTAATTTCTGATGATGATTGATATGCATTGTCTATATTGTCCATTTTCTGTAAACATAAATGAAACTCAACATTAGAATCCATATAATATCAGAAAAATTTAAGTAATGAAGTTAATTATTTCATTTATAATAGACTGAATTGACTCCCTACTGTAATCTAATTTCAAGATATGTCTTTGTTGTATCATTTTATTAATGATCAACTCTTGATATGGGATTACTAAGGAACAAACCGACTTGTCTATTTCAAATGAAGTTTAATTATCCTTTCTTCATTCTTTAATTCCACTTTCAAAAATTGGTATTTAGACGATTCTTAAAGTTTTAGGTTAATTATGAAAATTTTTAAGAAATCTTAATTATTTGTAAGAAATCTTACGGTAGATTTGAATAATATTACAGATGTAAACAAAGTATTAATAACTTGACCGATTATTTTTGCAAGATAAATGATACAAGATCTTTTATTAATACTCCATTGATCTGTATAGAATCATTTGGTTATTATAGAAATAACAAATGATGAGATTTTTGCATGAAATATGGGGATTCATTACATGCATGATTTATACGGAAGAAAAGATTGATTCATAACATATATATATAACAGAAAGGATGTTATTATACAATATGTTTTGATTACACATTCTGAAGTTTTAGAATTATTGAACATTACAAGAAATATTAACCAAGTCTATTTGGTTTATTAGGAACAACAAGGAAACTTGCAAATTAAGATTAGTTACGTCTCTGATGTAAATATCTAATTTCTTTCTCAAGTTCAAGTTGTGCAGCTTCCATGTTTGAGAAACGTTCTTGACACATGTTCATTTGGTTTGCCAACATACTCTCTAATGCGGCAATCTTTTGACCCTGGTTTCTGGCTGCATCTCTGGCCATCCATAGGGTTCTCTCAATATCTCCAATTCTTACATGTGTTTGACCGTGTTCTCTTCTTGCACAACGAACCCTGGAGTCCAAACTTCCAAGTTCCTGGTTGGTGTTATCCTTTATTTCATTAATCTTTATTCCTAACTCACATATTGTTCGCCTTTCAGCATCTGCCCTCTTGAAAAAAGCGTCAAGGTTACGGTCGTACCATTCAAATTGAGTGGGTCGTAACCCTTTTAGCTGTTCAGTGTGAGCATCCAATATGCCGGCATGTCGATAAATAAGATTCCATATTGATTCAGGAGTGCTTATACCGTAGTCGGGAGAGTTAGGTGAAGATAAATTATTTGGAGAATTTGGTATTGTAGAATCTGAAGTATAAGGTAACGGAGAAATTGGTTCAACATTCGTCCATGATATCTCTTGGCTCGAACCTTGTCCAACTTCGAATGTTGCCTGGCTACCAATCAAATTTTCATATGATTCGGTAGCTCTCCGGATTCTTTAACGTAAAGGTGAACGAATAGGTGACGACGGAGGTGATCTCGGATTTAGCTCTATATTAGGTTGGGATTTTATTATTTGTACGTAAGGATCTTCATTATTTGGAGAATTCTTATTGATTGACGAGATATTAGTATTATGGAGAGTAGAATTGATATTCACGGGCGTTCCTGAAGACATGCTACAGTAGTAACCCAAGAATAATATTTTATGAGTATTTTGTATGTTAAAGATATAACAGTACAGATGAAATAACAATTGTATATGAGTAACTATTAAGCATGTAAGATAATCTCAACAAATAAAGTATGGAGCACGGCAGTCTGCAGACACGGAGGGCATAAAATATTATGGTGTAAAATCATTATTTTGAAAATGCAGTTATAGTTTTAATGTTTGAAAACATTTAATTCTCTATAACTGTAGCTCTGATACCAATCTGTAACACCCCCATTTTTAAGTTTGTCGCAGCGGAAAAGTAATTTGGGTGTTACGGTGAAGATCGAAGTTTTAACCACATAAAACGGTTTAAAAGAAACGTTTTGAAAGTTATTTGTCATTCAAATAATAATTTTGATAAAAGATGAACCATTTGATTTAAAATCTTATGAAAAGATATAAAGGCTTGTAAAAATGACAAATTTGATTTTTACACCATTTTAATTTATCAGAGTAATAAATGCCCACTCCGTGTCTTGTCCTGCTCCGTTAAATTACCTGAGATACACATGCTTAAAAGTGTCAACACAAAGGTTGGTGAGTTCATAGAGTTTTAGGAAAAACCCTTTATTTTGTTAGATTTAAGGAATATTTGGTATTGATAAAATACAAACAGTAATGAAACAAGTATCGAATATATTCACAAATAAATCATATAAATATTCAATCACATTCAATAAAGAATCAATAATCTTAACATGAGCTGGAAACTCATGATACTAAATCAATCAGATATACAATTCACGTATGGTCAAACCTATACAGCTGTATCTAAATATATGTTGAATACATATATATTTCCTTTATAGATATTGCACCAAGCCTCATGACACGCAAGACGTTAACAGAAGGGGTGTTCTATCGAATCAATGACAGATTTTGCCCTCGTGTAATAGGTGATTTGCCAATTCCTATTTTTACTCAAATATAGTGTATCACGACTAATGCGGCTAACCAATTGCAATTGGCATTCCGTCAAGCATTAGTGGGATCGGGGGTCAATCCGAAACAGGTTTCGAATCTGTTCACTATATTCGCGCTCACTTTACAGTGATTAATGGCTCATGATAGAGAGACTATATGGCGATAAGCTAACTTAGGCAATATCAAGGACCTATGGGCTCATTTAGCATAACATCATGAAATTAAGTATCGTATCACAGAGATCAATTTAAAAACAGTATCGTTTGAGTATCAGAAATTCAATTTGGAAATATCATCGCTTGAGTATCAGAAATTCATTTTGGAAATATCATCGCTTGAGTATCAGAAATTCAGTTTGAAAATATCATCGTTTGAGTATCAGAAATTCAGTTTGAAAATATCATCGTTTGAGTATCAGAAATCCAGTTTAAAAATATTATCTTTTGAGTATCAGAAATTCAGTTTGAAAATATTATCATTTGATTATCAGAAATTTAGTTTGAATATTTCGCCAGTAACACATTTATATCACATACCACAATAATCGAATTGGAAACATTTTCATATGAGTATCAATATTTCAGTCAAATAATTCATCAGTATATATATATTTCACATACCACAATAATCACATTGGAAACATTAACATATTTTAAATCACAATTTATATTATTTTAATATCAATTAGGAAATTGATTTGAATCATGTATTTTATTTTATTTCATATACTTATCAAGTTATCAAAGTATATGTAAGCATGTATCTCCCCCAATGAGTTAAAACAATTATTTGAAATGGGGCTATGACTCACCTGGATTGATTTGGAAATGATGAAAAGTAAGATAGGATGAGATTTATGGGAATGATTATGGAAACGTCTTTGATAAGGAACCTGATAAATAAATTTATCAGAGAATATAACCAAATACTATTTGGTAAATATGAAACGAATAACGATTGTTAAATAATCGTTATGATGAATGAATGATATGCAAATGATATGCTTATGTTTAAAATAATATGACAAGTTATGTTATTATTTTTAAAGCTTTTCCATTTTTAATTATGATGATGATAATACGTAACAAATAATTTAGTTAATATAACGTTATATATACTATTAACGAAAATTTAATAAATACATATATATAAAATGAAACGTAATGCATATGACGTGAGGGTTGCCGAAAAATAGAAAATAAAAGGAGAATGTCAAATAGATTATGTGTAGTCCTTGTAAAAGTAAAGTAAAGTAAAGTAACTCCCAATACCGTCTTCCACGGGTTATGGGTCCCAATACCGTCTTCCACGGTGTATGGGGGAGGTTGATATGTAGACAGCCTTACCCCTACCTAAGGTAGAGAGGCTGCTTCCGGTTCTACCTAAGGTAGAAAAGGACCTCCAGCCTTTTTGTAGAGAGGCTGCTTCCGGTTCTACCTATGTGTAGTCCTTGTCCTTTTTCAAATTTTACACTTTTTATACTAACGGCGTTAGCGTCACACCGTTAGTCCTTTATATATATATTTTACAATTATAGTCCACTACATGTCCAATATTACAATCTAAGCTTGTAACAATACTATATTATCAATTTTTATCCTTTCTTTCTGTTTCTACATTTTTAATCCTTAGTTTTCACAGTTTTCACATTTAGTCCCTATATGTGTCATCGCGTTACATTTTTAGTCCAATTTTTGCAAAATTGATTATAAAAAATTTATAAAAATTTCCGTAGCTTCTTATATGAATTTCAAGCTTATTTCAACTGCTTATTTTAATAAAAGCTTATTTATTTAGCTTATGGGCCTCAATTCGAATCAAAATAAAGCCCATTTAAAATTTTAGAGGCGAGGGCATGAAAATTCTTTTGGGCTTGAACTTGGGCTTACTTTGTGATTCTAAAAATGTATTTTATGGGCCCAGTGGGCTGTTAAAACATAAAGTCTTGTTGGGCCTTGGTTAAGCCCACTCGACAAACATAAAAGTTTTATATAAATTTTTAGTTTGAAAAACTGGTTTATGTCGATTTGCTTTGGCTCGTTTATAGTGTCTAAACGTGATTATTTTTATAAGTTATATAAATGAAACTAATAGTTTTCTAGGTGGTCTATTAGGTCGAGCAAAAATATTGGGTGCTTGTTACGTGAAATTGAAAGTTATACGTAGGTTTTGTGGCATGTTTGAATCGATTTCATTATTTGAAAAGTTGGAATTATTTACTAAGTGTTTAGATTTTTATACGTGTGACATGGTTTGAAATAGGCTCGTTAAATGCATGTAACATGAAAATAAACGTGAAGTGTACGTGCTACGTGACTCCTAGGCCTACCAAGATAGAGGCTAGTCACGTTTCGTGTTCTAAAAATAAATATGTACGTGTATTATATATATGAAATGATATACGATGGTGGCGAGTTGCTTGTTTGTTCTTAGCGAGTTGGTCATTAAATTCCAGCAATTTGGTTTCTTTAAGTTATAGCGAGTTGCACTTGCTTGTTATTGGTTAAGAATGTTTAGAAGAAGAGGTCCAAGAGCAGATAATTAACTTCATAAACAACAACAAATCCATTAATTACTCCTATATTCCAATCCTCATCACTACAACTATGAACAGAAACATAACAATCCAACAATCATACGATCTCAGTTTTCTTCTCTTTTCGTGTGGTACTCAAAGTTACATCAAGACCAGAGGTCATTCATACACGAAACAGAATACATCATCGATTTTTTTTGAAGCATAAGCTACTTTATGATTTCCGAACCATTCAAAAAGGAATAAAACCATATCATTTCATTATTTCATTTGTTCGTTAAAGAAAAGAAATCATACTAGAAAGAAAAAGTAAAAGAAGTGATCTCAGGTTCATACTTAAGACTCACAAGTATTTTTTAACCACATCATCGATCCACTTCAGATGTATATACATCTTATTAATATCCGAAACTGAAAAGAATGGACAATAACAACTTTGTTTCATCCACACCTTCATTCGATTAGTACAAAAAATATGTTTTGCAAATTTTTCTTTCAAACAAAAGATAAATCGTTTCACATCTATTACAACCTACCTTGGTACAACTCGAACCTCCACAGTCACATAGTATATCAATCTGTTTGTCGCTATGAGGGATACATGTGTTCTTCAACAGTGAAAGAAACCGACAAAGATAATTTTTTTTTGTCGTTAAAATTAAACAAAAGGGGTAAGAGTATATTTTTGTTCGGATTAAACAAAAGACAAGGGACGAATTAATTCGTTTGGTTGTGATTATATCTGAGCTGATTACAAGTAGAAGGGTGTGACGAATTTCTTTTCCGTGATTTGGTTTGGGAGTATAATGGTGGCTGCGTATTTTTTTTAGGGTTAGGATAAGTGTGTGGTTAATTGTGTGTTTTATACCGAATATTTAGGGTAAGTGTGATTAGTTTGGACCAGGCTTATGCTATCTGGACTTGGGCTGCGTGAAAGTTAGTTTGGGCTTCCACTAAGTTTCTTTTCATTGAGCTGATAAGATTAACCAAAAAGGGCCGACTTCATTTTCTTTGCTACGTGGGCGTCTGATTAAGTTGGACTCACGGGGCTTTTGATTATACAAGGGATGAAGATTTTTTTCCCCTCAAATTATCACACATATTTCCTTTGGGGTTAACTTTGATTTTATGTGAGTACTTTGTCCTATAATTCTGGTTAATTCGGTACCACGGTGATTAATTGAGTCTTCAAGAATCCGAGATTGATTATTAATTTGGGTAGTGATATTCTCGAGTTTATTGGATATAATTTCGGGGTTTATTCGGATTTCGATCATACAACCATCACGTTCATCAAACTATCATCTCATCATTTACCGATCCAACGGTTTCTCATTGTTTCACGGTTTTTTCTTGATTTTGTAAAATCCCGCGAAAGAACCTATTTCTCGGTTTAAGTCATAGAATTGTAAAATCCCGTGCTAGTTTACATCATGTCTACCACTTCAGACTCTGTCATTTCTGAGAGAGAACTTCATCAGCCGCAAAAATTGCCCGATAATGCAAAGGAAAGGTGCATTGAATGTTTTCGACTTCTTCACTCACATCTCAAGGTTCTCTTTGAACGACCTGGATACTTAACAGGATACGAACGCGCATTCGCTTACGAACGTGCATTCACATCACTCTTTGGTCAAGATGTTCAGGCTTTCACAGTCAAAATGACTCTGTATTTAGACCAACTTGAACAACAACTTGACAAAGGAAAATTTTCTGAAGAAAGATCCATGGCTGCCTTTTGTATGATCAACAACCAACTCCAAGTGTTCATTGATTCACAAATTACTGAGATCCAAATGACTAATAAGTATTTTACTAATTACACGGGAGTTGAGGTTGACATGTTCAGAGATACACTACTCCAACTCATGGGTAATGTCAAGAAATACATTGAGAAGAGAGCACAAGACAAACCTAAGTGTGATATCAAGATGAATGAAAGTCGGGTGCAATCATGTGATGGTATTGTTGATTCGGGTAAAGCATCAAATGTTGGGTCAGTTATCACTGAATGCAAAGGATCAAAGACTGCTAAGCTTGACACTACCAGCAGTTCAGTGACTCTTGTTACACATGATATGGATGCAGATTTTAGACCGGTAAAAGAACAGGAGTCATGTGCTGAGGTACCCTTGACTGATCAACATAATGTGCTTTCTAATGTACGGCAGCATACTGATCATATTAAGCCCAGTTATGACACAAATTTGTTGGAAAAGACTGATAGCAATACCATCTCTAATTCAACAAATATGAGTCATAAAGGGGGAGAAAGTGATCAGGATGCTGAACGTGATGATGTGTCAAGTTCTTTGTTTATGGCTGAGTCTTTTAAATCAAATGATGTGGTTGATAAAGAAGTTTTTAATGAACTTTCAAACAAATTTGCACAACTTGAAAAACATTGTGTTAATCCTTTGTTTATTGCTGAGTCTTTTAGATCAACTGATGTGGTTGATAAAGAAGTTTTTAATGAACTTTCAAACAAATTTGCACAACTTGAAAAACATTGTATTTCACTTGAAATTGCAATGGAACAAAAGGAAGAAAGTTTTCAAACTAATCAACCGTGTAAAAATCCGGAACTTCCTGATTTCCGTGAATTCTTTATGATAAATGAATTGAAAGCTCAGCTGGAAGCCAAAAACTTGACAATCAACAACCTGAAAAAACGTATTTCTGAGATGTGTGATGTGTGTAATGAAGTTGAGGATAATCATGTCACACTACAAGAATAAGGAGAACAGGCGACGAGCGCAATGCCGACGACTCAATGTCGTCGGCACCATACGTTAAACGACAAAAAACTGGCTTGACCCAGGCAAGGCTGCGTTGAATTTTTAATCTAGAATTATACCGACGTCATGTCGTCGGTATAATAACAACATGTTTGACTTTTGATAAACCTGGTAAAAAAAAGGCGGGAATTTGACCGCCAAAACACGTGCCGACGTCATGTCGTCGGTGATATATAAATACACAAATAATTGTGGTTAGCGTGGGATTAACCAATGATTAATAATTAATGGCCCCTTAGTTTAAAAACGCCGACGACATGACGTCGGCAAAAATTTGAGTCAAAATTTTGGTTTTTTCCTTTAGTGAGTTATAGCGAATAATTGGGCGGGGTTTTTTCCCGCCTTAACGACGCCGACGACGTGTCGACGGGAATATCTCTCCCAAAATTCAGGCTATATATAACCCAACAAATATATTCCCGTCTCATTTTTTACCTATATACATTCTCACAAAATCATTTCCGTCTCATTTTACACATCTACATATACATTTTCACAAAATTATTTCCGTCTCATTTTACACATCTCACAAATAATTCAATCGTCAATTCTTACAATACACACATGACTTGGCGTGGTTGCACAGTTGAAGAGGAGTACTCAAAAATCTTGTCACACGAGCTCCTCTTTAATGAAGTTATGTTAACTTTTGGTCATTCAGTTTATGAGGAATATGGTGATTTTAAGGATGCTGAACTGTGGATGAGAGACAAGATTATCGAATGGTGTAGGAAAAAGCCGTACTATAAAGAGTACATGGACGAGCTAGATGCTGCTGAAGCTCAAGCTGCTGCTGAAGCTCAAGTTGTTGCTGTTGGAGGTGACGACGAAGCTGAAAGTACGTTGGAAACAAAACTTGATAATCTGGGAAATAGGATCACAAATCTTGAAGCTACGTTTGCACATATCAAGGAAATGAGAGCAAGGAAGGGAAAAGATGGTACGAGTTCGAGTAAAGCGGGAAGTAGCCGCAAAAAAAAATAAACGGGTTGTTTCGTTTGATCTGTTGTTTTAGTTGTCGAGTTGTTTAGTTTGAGTTGTTTCGTTTGGTTGTCGAGTTGTTTAGTTTGAGTTGTTTCGTTTGTTTGTCGAGTTGTTTAGTTTGAGTTGTTTTGTTTGGTTGTCGAGTTGTTTAGTTTGAGTTGTTTCCTTTGGTTGTTGAGTTGTTTAGTTTGGTTGTCGAGTTGTTTAGTTTGAGTCTGTATGAAAATGCATGTGGTTAAGAACTCTTGCTTGTTTTAAATAAACAATTTGCCTTTGTGTTTGATAATTATTGCTCCTTCAGTTCTAATTATTGCTCCACAACAACAACATTTTATTAAACAACAACAACAACAACATTTTATTAAACATCAAAAACATCAACAACAACAGCAAACAACAGCAACAACAACGATAACAGTACTACATATGAAATTTATCCATGTCACCTACAAGGTCACGGAGTATTGCATCCGACTGACATGCGTGGTCGTGGTTGGGATACGTTGCCATGTCAAGTTTTGCCTCAAGCACCCTTAATTTTGTCTCCAACACCTGTTTTTGTGCCTCCAGCAAGTTTATTCTAAGATTTTTTTCATGACAGTTTGAGCACCTTTTTGGAGCAGATCCAGAACCGCTTGATGTTGAAGCTCCCAGAGAACCGATCATCATTTTGGCGAGTCGTTCCTCCTTCCATAAAAAAAAATTACATCCATGGTCGTCCGTCCCAGGCTGTTAAAGAGTAAAACCTATTATTTTTAACTACTAACCAAATTATTTAAAGAAAAAATATGTAATTGTTCACCTGCGAGAAAGGACACGCATAGTATAGTTTACCACGGGAGTAAGATTTACACGATTCTCGCAAAACCACGTCTCCTCGTTCACAAGGACAAGGAAAAGCTTCAAATTCTGCCATCTTCTTCACCATGATAACAGTGTATGTTTGTGGTTGTGAGGTTGAGTGGTTGAATCGTGACCGATGTGGCCCGATCTACAAGTTGAGGTGATAAAAGGTGGTAGCCAAAAAAAGATTCCGGCGGCCGGAAAATGCTAGTGTCACCAGAAAACAGAAACTGCCAGAGAGAGATAGAGAGAGAGAGATATAGTGAGATGAGTATGTGTGTGTGTGTGTTTATATTGTGAGGATAAGGTGTTAGGTAGAGAGATAGATATAGTGAGATGAGACATATCATGTATAACCATTGCATCTCGACTCGTTCGTTTAACATCTCATGTATAACCATTGCATCTCGACTCGTTCGTTTAACATCTCATGTATAACCATTGCATCTCGACTCGTTTGTTTAACATCTCATGTATAACCATTGCATCTCGACTCGTTCGTTTAACATCTCATGTATAACCATAGCATCTCGACTCGTTCGTTTTACATATCATGTATAACCATTGCATCTCGACTCGTTCGTTTAACATCTCATGTATAACCATTGCATCTCGACTCGTTCGTTTAACATCTCATGTATAACCATTGCATCTTGACTTGTTCGTTTAACATCTCATGTATAACCATTGCATCTCGACTCGTTCGTTTAACATCTCATGTATAACCATAGCATCTCGACTCGTTCGTTTAACATCTCATGTATAACCATTGCATCTCGACTCGTTCGTTTAACATCTCATGTATAACCATTGCATCTCGACTCGTTCGTTTAACATCTCATGTATAATCATAGCATCTCGACTCGTTCGTTTTACATATCATGTATAACCATTGCATCTCGACTCGTTCGTTTAACATCTCATGTATAACCATTGCATCTTGACTCATTCGTTTAACATCTCATGTATAACCATTGCATCTCGACTTGTTCGTTTAACATCTCATGTATAACCATTGCATCTCGACTCGTTCATTTAACATATCATGTATAACCATTGCATCTCGACTCGTTCGTTTTACATATCATGTATAACCATTGCATCTCGACTCGTTCGTTTTACATATCATGTATAACCATTGCATCTCGACTCGTTCGTTATTTTATTTTATATTTTAATAAATGATTTTTTTAATTATAATATAAGTAATTAATTTTAAATATATATATATTTTTAATTTTATAAAAGTATTTATAATAAATAATTTTTTTCAATTATATAAATTTAGTTTATTAATTTTATAAAACTTATTTTTTAATATTTTATAAAAGTATTTATAATAAATAATTTTTTTCAATTATATAAATTTAATTTATTAATTTTATAAAACTTATTTTTAAGTAAGTGGATCTGGCGGCGAGAGTGGATCTGGCAGCGGGAGTGGCTCTCGCAGCGGGAGTTCTGATGATGATCAGGATGACGACGAGGGGCTGTATGACGACGATGGGCTGTAGAGGTATTATTTTGTGTTGTTTTGTCTTTGGAACTATGTCCGGACGACCCCAATCTTATTATCTTTGAACACTTAGGATATTGCAGCATTTGTAGATATAGTAGCTACGTTTAGCGATTATAACACCCGTTTTGTAAACTTTATGATGTATTTTGAGGGTGTTATAAAGTTTATGGCCGTTTTGTAAAGTTTATTAATTGTTTAGTGGTTATATATAACCGTTTTAGCCGTTATAAACTTTATAGTCGTTTTAGCCATTGTTTTGTGTTGCAATGTGTTGTTATGAGAGCAGGACATGAAACTGGAATTGGTAGATTTTTGCTGCACAATTTTGCGGCAAAAATCTGGGCAGGGCAGCTGCGCAGGCTGCTGTGCAGCTGCAGTATAACTTCTTGCCGACTACATGTCGTCGGCAATATAATACACATATTAACTATTTTCAAACGGTGCCGACTACAGGGCGTCGGCATAATAACGCAAATGGTGACTAATTTCAAACGGTACCGACTATATGACGTCGGCAATATAACACACATATTAACTATTTTCAAACCGTGCCGACTACACGTCGTCGGCATAATAACGCACGTGGTGACTAATTTCAAACGGTACCGACTATATGTCGTCGGCACCATTTACAAAAAAATTTGACTTTCGTTGACTAAATTAAGTTAATCTAATTAATGCGTTAAATAATTATTACATTACCGACGACCTGACGTCGGTAACAAAATGTAGGACACCCCCATTCGTTTGACCAAAAATCATGTGGGTCCCGCACTGTCGTCGGCGTTATTCGTCGGTAGGGACGTTGCCGACGCGGCTCTGTCGACTAGTTGTTGCCGACGACATGACGTCGAGAAGGTATGTTGCCGACGTCATGACGTCGGCACGGTTAAAAAAAAGTCGACGCCGGAGGTTGTCATTGTACTAGTGTCAGTAAGACTTTTGCAACAAGAAATTTTGAATTGGAACAATATGTGGCTGAGTTACTTAAGGAAAATGAGTCTTTGAAAATTCATTGTAAAGACTTGTGTGATTCAATCAAAGAAACGAAAACTAAGACTATAGAACAGATAACCGCTTTGATTGCCAAAAATGATGAATTCAAAGCTCAAATTCTGGAAAAGGGGTTCACAATTACAGCATTAAAGAACGAGCTAAGAAAAGCAACAGGGAATAGTGTGAACACTAAGTTTGCAAAACCATCAATCTTGGGGAAACCAATTTTACAATCCTATAGAAACCAATCAGTTGTTAGACAACCGAGTGCCTTTAGATCTGAACGACCAAAATTTTCAAAAACTCGGTTTGCCTCCCAAGTTGATGCGGAAAAAGTTTTGACAAAACTAGTCACTACACATTATTGGCCTAAGATTATTGCCTCTTGTTCTGCTATGCATCAACAAGTAGTTACTCCTACACCCAGCTCCTCTAGGATTAGTTCTAAAACAGTGTCGAAACCTAGCATTAAGGTTCAAAACACTTATGATATAAATGACTTGCACAAGAACTATGATCTAGAAAAGGCTAGGAAAAGAGCACTACTTCATAAGGATGGAATCTTAGGTTCACAACCTTGTATGACCCCTCCTAGGATATTGAGGAACAATGCTAAGGTTCAACCTGTTAAGTCTAGGATTTACAGTATGTCATCCACAATGCATAAGAAGCAAAACATACCTATAACTTCTCCTAGGTGGATTCAAACTGCTAAATCTTTGGAGACTAGGAATATCGATAAGCCTTCCACTATGCATAAGAAGCTTAACAATCCTAGACCTTGCCATAAGTGGATTCCAACTGGTAGAATTTTTAAGGACGCTGGACTTAAGTGGATACCTACCGGAAAGATACTTACCAATGGCAATACCTTGGTTGACCGTGAAACCCCCAAGGGTTTGGATATTTTTGTCACTAACCCATATATATGCAATCAAGTTTGTAATGTTAGTGCAGGTAGTCCTTACTCAGTTGCAGGTACATCAATCATTCACCACACGAGAAGACTCAAAGTCTGGAGGCCTAAAGCAAGCATATCTCCTACTTCAGGAGGTATAGAAGGTCAATGTTGATGTATGTTCACTATGACGTCTGCTCAAATCAGTTCAGGCCTCGTTCTTCAACGACTATGACGTTTGAACACAACGGTTCAAGCCTCGTTCTTCAACGACTATGACGTCTGCTCACATCAGTTCAGGCCTCGCTCTTCAACATTATGGCGTCTGCTGACAACACTTCAGGCCCCGTTCATCAAAGAAAAGAAAAGTGTACGCTTGAGTGCGCTTTATCTTTTGAAGAAGTGAAATGTTCTTGCTTCTGACCATTCTCATCAACAAACCTCATATTCGTTCCATGCTTGTTCAGTCATCAAGTGGATTACCTTCATCAGATTGTATTTTTTATTATTCACTCGATCAAAAATGGCATCTTCAAATGCAATTTTTGAGGGGGAGAAGTGTGAACAGTGGATCAACCTCTTATGCAATTTCTGAGGGGGAGAAGTGTGAATAAACTACATGTATTTCTATTCACTTGTTCAATCAAAAATCGCATCCTCATATGCAATATTTGAGGGGGAGAAGTGTGAATAAAATACATGTTGATTGATGCTTGAAATGACTCTCCTCTCCTCCAACACCTAATGTTCCACTAACTAAGGATGACTAATTGTGACTACGGAGTTAATTGGGTATCACGTATTTGAGATTGAAGTTGACTTTCACAAAGGCGTGTTCTTAGTTTATCTTGAAGTCGGGGTTGGTTGGATGAATGACTTTCAACGATACCTTGCTCGTGCTTGAGATTTAAGTTGAAGACTTGGTTTATCTAGTTACCAGCAGTCGAGGCGAATGGTTGAAGACCTGGTTAACTATCACTTAAAGGAGTTACGTTGTAGCACTCAGTGTCACACGCCTATGTCGTTGTGGATAATCGCAAGAGTGGTAATGTCTCATGCTTTGGTTGGGTAGTGAGTACTTAGAGATTTGCCTAGAGCATAAATTCTCTACACCGTTCTTCTAACATTAGTGCAAGCTTAAGACACAAGACTGGGGAACTCTACTTCAGTTTCAAGTATGGTATATCGGGTTTTCTCCATACGTAGTCATTTACTATTAGCCAGTGGAAGTGAAAAGAGGTTTAATTAGGGGTTGCTCTGCAGAGAATTGTTGAAGAGAATTGTTATCGACATCTACTCATGGGGTATTGATTTGTATGTTGCTTCTAGTTGATATGTTTATGTACACATAGTTATGATGATTCCGAGTGATCGTCATCATCATGGAGGGAGAAATGTGTACATCGGGGCTTCTATCGAAGAACTGGAAGCATTCTAAGTGAGTTGAAAATGTCGAAATGACGTTCCCCAAACAAACCCGTGAAGAAGTTATAGACTATCAGTCTATGATCCATTTCCCGCTGTGCATGACAAGATAAGAGACTGAAGACAATTTGGGCAGAATTGAGTAATACTTCTTCAACAAGCATCAAGGTTATTTCAAACGGGTCGTCAGTTTGGGAGGGAGCAAGTTAATTAATGGGCTTACTAATTGGGAAGGAGTAATAACCCAATTAGTGAGTGTTTCTATAGCAGTTGATTCTCACCAGATCCATTTAAGCCAAAGGTTGTTCTTCTCACAAGATTTCAAGTACGTATGCATAAAATGTGTTGCTAATTCTGAGGTATCAAAACCAGCAAGGGGGAAGGAGACATACATCTGAATGCATAATGAGTACACGTGATGAACTTAATACTTCGTCCTAATTGAAGTTATGCCGGGAAGACAAATGTCATAACCGCAGAGATAATCAGTGTCTTAACTCGTGGCGTTTGGTGTATCATTCCAACTAAGTGGAGGAAGTGGTCTCTCGATTCTTGTGGTATGAACTACTTTAGCTTTCAGTGAGAAGAAATATGAGAAGAACAATTAGAGCGTGAGATAATATTGCTTATCGACATCTTCATATGAGCTGATATGATTTATGGTAAAGTGCTTCTGGTTAATGCTTCATGTACACAATGGTATGATGATTCCGATGAGATCGCAACCATCAGGGGAGAGATTTGTGTACATCAAGGATGCGCAACAGGTTCACGTGATCGGGCTTAATCATATATTCCGGAGGAGATATCCGCAAAGATGATCAGTGCTTCAACCTGTTACTTTGGTGTC
Organism: Artemisia argyi; assembly: GCA_030686995.1. NCBI lineage: Eukaryota > Viridiplantae > Streptophyta > Magnoliopsida > Asterales > Asteraceae > Artemisia > Artemisia argyi. Next base: position 182,051,027 of record CM060705.1, read on the forward strand.
ATCGTTTCTTCTTGTGATTGGATACATGCGTACAATATGGATTAAGTTGGTATGTGTAACATAACTGGAAAGCATTTGGTGAAATGAAGATATTGATATCTTATTCCCCTGAATTGACAACTGCTCAAAACCGCAAAGTAATGTGTACATCGGGGACGTACAACAGGGTCATGTGATCGGGCTTCATCATACATTCCGGGATTGATTACCGCAGAGATGATCCGTGGTTCACCTTGTTACTTCGGTGTTATCGTTTTCTTCTGGGTTCTCGAGCTTCATTCAATGAGACTTTTTGCATCACTTCAACTGTCTGGGGAAGTGGTCTCATGAAGATGATTGTCGGTTTGGGGGGAAGCTACCAAAGCATCACACTGAGAAGGCACAAGTTCAGACGATTATTATTCATGAGCCTCAAATGCTTTGGTGGTGAATGTTTAAGAGATGTTGACTACACGTTTCTACAACAAGCCGAACGAAATCCTCATTTCGGTATTCATGTCAACATCTTCTTAAACTTAATAGTATCCTTTGTATATATATTATACGAAATTGTATATAGATATATAAAACCAACAAAAACCCATAAAAAATTAGAAAAATTGAAAATACCAAAAAAATAGTTTTTTTAAGGCATGTCTTCTGGCATTGATAACATTTACGGTCCTAGAAATGTCATTCAATAATGACACGGGTCTTTAAATGAAGTTCGAACAGAAGTTCAAAAAGTTTTTCAAAACATGCCTAATTGGCTTACAGTCATTTCTGACTGTAACCCGGATTTAAACTTATGGCTTACAGTCATTTCAGGCTGTAACCCGGACTTCAAATTATGGTTTGCTATTACTTCAGATAGCAACCCGGTCTTAATATTGGGGAAAGTTCGTCACCAAAAAGACGACTGTTCCTAACAAAGGCATTAATTACTTTATATTCGTGCCTTTCCGATCTGATGTACGCTTAAGTGCATCATTTCTGGTAAAAGAAGAGAAGTCTTCTTTACATCTCAAATACTTTTCCTTCAAAGATTCTTCGGGAAAGTATTTGCTCCAAACTTGGTGGTACCATGGTTTTTGAAGATCAAACAAACCTGAAGAGTTGTTTAAAATTTACCACTCAATCGATGCTATATAAATTAATACTTTATGCAAAATGTTTAGTTATAAAATGTATCATCGATTGAGGGGGATAATGATTTCAAAAACTATACATCATCAAAACAATGATCTTTGTGCATAACTTCAAGTGGATTAAGTGCAATTGTTATGTGTTAGTATATGAATTTTTCATGAGTTTATCGCTAAACTCAAAATCATTTATAAACTCATCATCTCTAACACATAACATACTCCCTCAAGGTTTGAGGGGGAGCTTAAATGTCGTCTCAAAATCAGTCATTCTTAAAAATGTCACATCCTTCTCCAAAACTTTATACTTATTTAAATCACTTGGGATCACAAATCTCAAATTGATTTGAAATTTTTGATCAGGGGAGAAGATGTGATTTAAATATAAAAAAATTGATTCAAAAGTGATGTTTTTGAACATGAAAACAAAAATCTGCTCTTTCCTATGTGCCAAACTCTTTCGCATATCAATGCACATATTGAGGGGGAGCAAAATGATTGGTGTAAAAGGATCCTTGCATCTCATATGAGTGCATCTCAGTCTTGACTCATGAATTGACGAAACACAAATGTCCTGAATCGAAAGGACTAGTCCTGGACGGGTAATAACTTCAAGCTGGTTTAACCAGTGATGTAAGCGTGTCTCGAAGAGGACTAGTTCAAGTAGAATGTACCGTTTCGAGAAACCTTGGGTGAATTTGATCGAGCCGGGTAATAACTTCAAGCTAGTTTAACTAGTGATGTAAGCATGTCTCGAATGCCCGGTCATGTTCACTCAAGGTAGATCAATTCAAAAGTGCAACTCTTCCCGACATGTGCAAATTTTCAAATCAATACTTATGAGCACATGTTAAGGGGGAGCATTTGAAAATGACAAAACTCTCAATGTGTTAACAAAATGTGTTTCTCAATCATAAACACGTTGAGAGAATTTTCAATGATTTGGTAAATGGCAACTTAGGATAGTCATGGAGTTATAAGGTGGCTAAAGCTAGGAAAACCGTCCTATGATCCGCCAGAGCCGGAGGGATCTACCCATGGACAATACCAAATAGATAGTATTAAGAAGTCCGTAGGTATGATTATGAAAAAAAAAGGGAGAAATGTGAGAATGGGGAAAGAAGGGGTTGAAGAATTAAAAAGAAATGAAATGAGAAAGGGTGAAAAGAAATAGCCCTCCAATTATTCAACCTTAGGGCAGAAACCGGGTTCAATTCATAATCTACTGATTGTTGCTAAGGCGAAATCGGTATTGAAGACAAGACGTCATGGACCCAGTGACGCAATGCACTAAACCTTCTAGCCACTCAAGTTCTCTTAAAAGAACTTGTTTCATTCTCACGGGGAACAGGTGTAATCTATCGACATATCTCTTAGAGATAGTTGATATTGAAGCAGGAGACCTCTCCCTAATCTCCGCATAGGAAAACCAAATGCACTTATTGAGTCTAGAGCCTCGAGATGCATAAAAAGATCTCATAGGAACACGTGCTACTTCTACCCTGGTTGTTCAACATTAAGGACACCAGTGGTAAACTTATGAGTCCTACGCAGATCTTAGCAATCTGCCAGAACATTTATGAGGGATATTGCTATTGTAACTCCCAGTGATTGAATTGAAATTCCTGCCAGGGTCAACATCAAGCAGCCCTGAAATTAGGTCACTTCGGTAATTCCTTATGGATTACGCTTAGTGGTCGCGGCGGTTACCAATGGTCTACAATCGTGGAGTGAACTCCAGCGACTCACCCAGTCGTTGATTTACTTAGGTAGATCGTGTAAATCCTCTTGGGGGTTTGCTGATTGGGAACGGTATTGGTAAGAATTAGAAGGAGTCTTCACACTATGCTGTTGACGATCTCTAATTCCAAACCTATAAGCACCGGATGATTTGTTGCTAACTGTCTACTTGCAGGAATTTCTAACGGTTGCGGGTGATTGCTGAAAGGATGCTGATCAATCAACACATGCTCACACTTCAACTTCACAACTCAAAAGATATCATGATCATTGAATGGGCTTCAACCGTGCTTCCTCAACTCTGATGAAGAAGATCATGATCCTGAAAAGTGTGAGCATGCCTACACAAAGAGGTTCATATCATATAGAGACATCACTACTCCTAGATGACTTTCAGACATTCTTTTGGATGATGCAACTGATGTTATTTCCAAAGATCATCCATCACATTGAAGGTGTCATCTAGAGTCTTCCACTTAAAGCACAAAGATCTCAACAATGAAGAATCAAAAGGCTACGAGCTACAAAGATGTCATCAAAAATCTGAATACTATGACTCAACATTTATTTTCCGGGGTGACCTCCCTTAGGGGGAGATTGTTAGGAATACGATTATTCACTTGAAGACTCGGTCACCCCGAGTATAGTTTAGCATATTGTAGCTCGTAGTAACTATCATATTAGTTAGTATGTAGAGTAGTATTAGTTAGTATTTGTGGAGTCGGGTCGGGTCTCTTACCCACTGTCAGCCCGCTCTACAGCCCGTTTCAAGGGGGGTTTCCATTGTAACTATATATACCCTTTCCCACCCATGGGAAAGGGTTGGAGCTTCCATTTCACTTAATCTAATATTCCATATTTTCTCTCACTTTCTCTCTCTAGGAATTCCTCCCAACTTCTCTCTCTCTCTCTCTCTCTCTCTCTCTCTCTCTCTCTCTCTCTCTCTAGTTTTCTTCCATAATTCTTCTATCTAAAACACAAGACCATGTATGTTATGATTATTGATATTCTACAAAGAATTTAAAAAAACAATTCAAAAGGTTTTTATGTAATTGAAGTGCAACAATAAGGTTTATATACCCGGAAAGTGATGCGACAAGTTAAGGAAAATTTCTGGATCACATAAAATTCTACACGAAATATGACGATTAATAAAGTAAAGTGGCAAGTGATGTGACAGCTGATGCGACAAGTGAAGGAAAATTTCTGGATCACATAAAATTCTACACGAAATATAACAACTAATAAAGTAAAGTGGCCAGTGATGTGACAGCTGATGCGACAAGTGAAGGAAAATTTCTGGATCACATAAAATTCTACACGAAATATGACAATTTAAACAGTAAAGTGGCCAGTGATGTGACTGCTGATTTAACAAGTGAAGGAAAATTTCTTGATCACATAAAATTCTACACGAAATATGACAATTTAAACAGTAAAGTGGCCAGTGATGTGACAAGTCAAGGAAAATTTCTTGATCACATAAAATACTACACGAAATATGACATTTTAAACTAGCCAGTGATGTGACCAATGATGTAACTAGTAAATGAAAAGTTTAGTATCACATATAATTGTACACGAAATATGACAATCGAAACAGTGACTTTATAAAAACACACACACTCTTACTAAGCCAACTATATATAACACATTAACAACTTAATGTGCATACACACTTTCACACACAAAAGAAAAATAAATTTGAAATGAGTTGTAAAAAAATAAAATGCAAGTTACATTATCATGATATAGATCATGGTGTCATAATTTATGATGATGTAACGTATTCCGGGTTAGTTAATATGGTGATGAGCAAGTGATGAGGCGAAAAATGAACCACTTTTAGGGGGTTATTTAAGCCCGGAATTGAATTTATTTGATCAAATATTACCCTAAATCGTTCCTTTTGTGATTTTAGGTACTTTGGGAGTGAAATCTGGAAAAGGAAGCAATTCGGACGTTTTTGGAGCATTAAAGTGAAGAAAACGGCAAAGTCTTAATTTTTCATGCTGAGAACAGTACCTGGCGGCGTCAAGAGGAAGATCCTGACGGCGTCAAGAGTAAAAACCATGACGACCCAGTGCAAACCTGACGGCGTCACAACAAGGGCGTCAAGAGTTAAATTGGTGACGGCCTGCATAAGGAGAATACATGACGGCGTCAGACCCAGATCTAGGCAGTCCGAGGAACTATTTGGCGGCGAGATGACGGCGTTAGACATTTGTTCTTGACGCCGTCACCTATCAAACTCTATATATAGTTTTCTATTTTTCATTCATTAAAAAAGGAGGAACTTGTGTAGAGAAACTAGAGCCGAACTTTGTAAACCTAGGTCATATTTTATAGTGTTTTCAAGGGTTTTCACCCCTTGAATCCTTTCATGTTCTATTGAGATAAGTTTTCTCTTAATTTAATCAATATGTCTATGTGTTGGTTGATTATATCTTGTGCTTGTCTTGATTCCAACATGCTAGGCTAGATCTATCTTGTGTTTGCTTAGATCTAATGAAACCTAGATGTTAATTATGTGTTGATTACTTGTTTATGGTTGTAATGGATGAATGATTTCAATGTTAGGCTTAAGAAAACTGGCAGATCTCCATTGTGTAACATGCTTGAACGTCTTAGGAAACATGAACTGATGTGTACTAGGTTTTATTGGTTGTATTTAATGCACGAGTAAATTCTAGTGATCCCATGTTAGGAGCTTCTTAGCCGGCTCGACATAGGAGTGAAGTAGGCGCTCATAGGATTGGGGAAGTAAGTACGCCACCCCATGAATGGTATTAAGGAATACAATCCGTCATCCACGCAACTATATCAAGTAATTAACGTGTAAAAGATATCTAGGGAGTAGTGAAATCTAAGTAAATACAATTCTCCCACATATTGCTCACAACTTTAGTATAATTTAGCTTAATTTCATTTCTAGTATTTTATTTTGATTGCATCTTTAGTATTGGGTTAGTTGACTAGCAACTAATTCCGCCCAACTCCTTAAAACCCGAGAATTTTACTTGCTTTCTAAAAAATATAAAAATACAAAAAGAATCACCCCTCATCTCTAGACCTAGTCTTTAGGTTTTCTAATCCTAGCGACACTATTCCTAGCTGAATGATCAATCCCCCGGTACTTGTCATTATACTATACTACACCGATCAGGTACACTGCCTGGTGGGGGTTGTAAGCTTCTCGAGATCCCTTGAGAGGTAAAGCCTGGTGCAATCCCCACGCATCAAGTTTTTGGCGCCGCAGCCTGGGGAATAGTTATTGTCTAGGTTTGAATTTCTTTTTATTAGGTCTACTTGCTTGATTTCTTTCTAATAAGACTTTATTTTTATTTTTTAGGTTTTCTTTAGTCTATCTTTTCTTTGTGTCTTTGTTTGTAAAAACCTTTCCATTGACTATTCCGTTAGCCATTACGGAGAACGTGAATCCACCATACTACCAACCACGTAATTCACCCACTCCAAATGACATCTTGATGTTTAAACAACATGAGGATGAACCTATCTATGATGCATGGGCTCGTTTTAAATATTTACTCCGAAAAGTCCCTCATCATAATTTCGATCTGTGGTCTCAAATTGAAATATTTTACCATCGTGTCGACCACTCTACCAAAATGGACATTGACCATGCCGCAGATGGGGACCTTTGGGGATTAAGTGCTGATGAAGCATGGGAAACCATAGAGAATTGTGCCAAACTTGCCAAAAAAATGGACAACCCAACAAACGTTGTTACGGATCAATTGATAGCAAGTTTAAGGGAACAGGCAAGAAGATTATTTGGGGATAAGCGTATAGATGAGATAACTGGGTGCACGAAGTGGTTTGATCTCACCACAATACAGGATGAACACATAGGTGACCTTGATGTGATGGAGGATGTAGCCGAACATGATCACATTGATAAAAAAGACCTAGGTTTTATGATCGATGATGATGAATCTCAAGAAACGGATGATGAATCTTTTGGGCAATTTGTATATAGCAGTCAGAATATTGAGGATGATCCTTATGATTCGGACATAGAAGTTGAGATGCCTAGAGAAGCACGTGAGATACTTAGGAGAATGCTTAGGATAGATCCTACCAAAACACATGATGAGGATATAGGTGATCTTGACACATGGAATGATGAGGTAAATAACATAAGCCCACAAAATACTCAACCATCATTTGAGGCACACACACCGCCCGTGACTTACCCAAAAGAAGTAGATGAAACTTTAGGAATTCCGATGGAGGTAGAACCCTTGGACCAGACACCACTTGAGGATATAGGTTTGAACACTTGTAGTGATAACCTTACTCCTAGTTCTAGGGAATTTTTTAGTGTTGATGAATCGGAACCTCAATCTTTACACACCTTTCCATCCTTAGATATATTTCTAGGAGACAAAAGAGGAACCGACCCACCCATCAACCAATATTATCCGGGTAGTTTTAGGATGGAGGAAGCCATTCACTCACCCCCTTCACCTCACGTGGCATATTTCCACCCTAAGGGTGTGTATCGCTACTTCCACCCACACTTACTTCAAAGTGTAGGGAAAACCTGCCCTATTTCCGTTAAATAAGGGTAGAGTCAGGCTCGTGACTCGAACAAAAACAAGCGCTTATTGGGAGGCAACCCAATCTTTATTTATTTGTTTGTTTGTTTATTTGATTTTATTTGTTTCCATATGCATGCTTTATTTTTATTGTTTGTGGCTCATGTTTCAAAGTAAATTGTGAAAATGCTTTATTTTGTTTTTAACTTCGTCTTAATTGCATATAAAGGTATTTTGCAAAAGATAAGTGTAAGGGAGATCCAAATTTGTTTATAAAAACGAAATTGAGCATGAACCACAACAATATTAAATGAACATGTGTATTAGTATTCGTTAGAGTCAAATGCTTGTATCGAGTCATAATGATGTTTTGCAGGATTTTCCAGGAAGTAGGACATAAGTTTTTCCAGAAATTTTCCGGAAACTTAACATAAAGATTTCTTCAGGTCACTTCTGACGGCGTCAGGAATTAATTCCTGATGGCGTCATGTGTAAAATTCTGGAAATTATGCTAGTTTTGTTTATACCGAAGTCTTAAAGTTTTTGGTTGATTCTTTAGTTTTATAAACTCCAGGAAATCTGCAAACATTCATTCCACAAGCATTATATCTTTAATTGTTTTGTTTTTATTCCTAAGTCTGGAATTACATCTAGTTGTGAGTTTTCTTTGTTCGGATTGATGCTTTGGGTTTTTGTGATTGTTTTCTCAGGTTTAACAGGTTATGTTTGACAAGAAGAAGATTTATATTCTGGAAGGGAAGCTTTGATTGTTCATTTTCTTGGAGGAAGATCTAACCTTATTACCTTAATATCCATACCGAGCGAATCAGGGGAGTATTTGATTTCATTCTTTTTACTTATTTCACTTTTACATTCTTTACTTGAACATTGGGGACAATGTTCATCCTAAGTGTAAGAGGAGGGTAAAATGATGATACCTTACAGATACACTTTCGCTTGAGTTTGTTTGTTTAATAGTAGATGTGTAATAAAACTATGAGAAATACTTGTTAGTGCAATTTTAGCGCCAAATTTAAATTTTTTTACAACATTTAGGAGTGAAACTTTAGTCATAGCAAGCGTCTCATGGATAGGAGATTGTATGACTAGCACAAAACCGTACTATTCAGAAAAATTTTCCACCCAAATATGTGAGGTTCGCCTTTAGATTTGATAGGAAAAACATTCACTATTAGTGCTTATGAGTGTACCGGTAGCATTTAGATTCTAGAACTTGTGTTAGTGATGCATCCTGAGACCTCTAGTAAGACTACATTCGTGTAGTAGGATTTACTACATGATAAGAGGCATTAGGATCACCCTTGTGTTAAACCCATATCATAATTACTTGACCATTTAAGTCATATTACTTGGCTAGTTAAGTCAACTAATTCTTCCCACACCTTAGCGTTGTACTAATTTTTAGTACACGAAACCCCTAGTACACCCCTTCGAGCCTATCTTTTCGTTTCTAACTTTAAGCATCTTACTTAAAGGAAGAATTTGTTACACCCCACTTAAATGTACACCCAAATTGCCTTAGCCTTCCGTGTATGCACTCATCTTTAGTGCATTATTGTTATATGTTAAACCCTAAGTTAATTATCTAATTGATTACATGGTTGCTAAGTCGAGTCATATCCTTGTACATATTGTTTTGGGACGATTGGGACTCATGGGGAAAGTACTTATTTTATGGAGTAATGGGGAAGAACATCATATTATTACCCCGTATGTACGTTAATCTTAAAAGTACTCTAAGTGTTTTGATTTTCTTAATTCGAGTCATTAGATTAGTTATTTGTAAAGTATGTAAAAATTCAAGTGTAAGGGGAATTTTCATTCCCTATGATGTATTATTTTGGATGATAGGATAAGAGTGTATACAAAAAAAAAAAAAAAAAAAAAAAAAAAAAAAAAAAAAAAAAAAAAAAATTGAAAAAATTTAAAAAAAAAATAGAAAAAGAAAAGAGAAAAAACATACGGACTACCATCCCTTTTCATTCTATGTTCATTTTATGTTTTTGTTATTTTTGATTTATTAGCTTAAGTCGAGTCTAGTCTTGGCTTAGCAATACCATATTGTACATGTAATTAACCAAGATTGTTAACTCGCCCCCAGTAAAGACTGCCTATATCCAACAAAACCGTGTATTCCATATCCCTACACCTAACGTTACAACCCTTTGAAAGACCTCTTTGATAGTTTATCCTAGGTGCTTACGCCATGTGGTGAAGGTTTGATCCTTTCCCAAGCCTATGGTAATCTATTTTGCTATGACAGGTAGTGAGAGATGTTTTCCATTTCCATATTGTGATATTACTTTATTACACCCGAGAGATGTGAGTATCTAAACACTATTTATGAGGTGCTAGTGTATGACCTCCGTGCTTGTCTTTGGTCTTTAGTGGAACGATTATTTGTTGTAATTACTTTTATATTAGTGTTAAATAACCCCTAACTTGTATTTTGATTAGAATAAAAGCGCATTTGCTTGAGGACAAGCAAATCTCAAGTGTAAGGGTATATGATGAGGCGAAAAATGAACCACTTTTAGGGGGTCATTTAAGCCCGTAATTGAATTTATTTGATAAAATATTACCCTAAATCGTTCCTTTTGTGATTTTAGGTACTTTGGGAGTGAAATCGGAAAAAGGAAGCAATTCGAACGTTTTTGGTGCATTAAAGTGAAGAAAACGGCAAAGTCTTAATTTTTCATGCTGAGAACAGTACCTGATGCGTCAAGAGGAAGATCCTGACGGAGACAAGAGTAAAAACCATGACGACCACTGCAAACCTGACGGCGTCACAACAAGGGCGTCAAGAATTAAATTGGTGACGGCCTGCATAAGGAGAATACATGACGGCGTCAGACCCAGATCTAGGCAGTCCGATGAACTATTTGGTGGCGAGATGATGGCGTCAGACATTTGTTCTTAACGCCGTCACCTATCAAACTCTATATATAGTTTTCTATTTTTCATTCATTAAAAAAGGAGGAACTTGTGTGGAGAAACTAGGGCCGAACTTTGTAAACCTAGGTCATATTTTACAGTGTTTTCAAGGGTTTTCACCCCTTGAATCCTTTCATGTTCTATTGAGATAAGTCTTCTCTTAATTCAATCAATATGTATATGTGTTGGTTGATTATATCTTGTGCTTGTCTTGATTCCAACATGCTAGGCTAGAACTATCTTGTGTTTGCTTAGATCTAATGAAACCTAGATGTTAAATATGTGTTGATTACTTGTTTATGGTTGTAATGGATGAATGATTTCAATGTTAGGCTTAAGAAAACTGGCAGATCTCCATTGTGTAACATGCTTGAATGTCTTAGGAAACATGAACCGATGTGTACTAGGTTTTATTGGTTGTATTTAATGCATGAGTAAATTCTAGTGATCCCATGTTAGGAGCTTCTTAGCCGGCTCGACATAGGAGTGAAGTAGGCGCTCATAGGATTGGGGAAGTAAGTACGCCACCCCATGAATGGTATTAAGGAATACAATCCGTCATCCACGCAACTATAACAAGTAATTAACATGTAAAAGTTTTTGAGGGAAGTAGGGCTCTTATTGGATATCTAGGGAGTAGTGAAATCTAAGTAAACACAATTCTCCCACATATTGCTCACAACTTTAGTATAATTTAGTTTAATTTCATTTCTAGTATTTTATTTTGATTGCATCTTTAGTATTGATGTGACAACTGGCAAATTAGGGAGTTATTTTGAAAACCCGCATTACATTAAAGTTCGTTTATAAATTATATTTGGAATTTTATTCGTAACGAACTTGAAAAACCAATATTTGGGTTGATTATATCTAAAACTTTTATGGAATCAAATTTGGATTATCGATATGATGAGAATTTATTTTGAGATTTTATTGGCACTACGTTGACTCCGGCACTAGAATAACCTAACTAAAGTTTTATGTCTTGAGACTACGGATTCGACTATATATAATTATTTATGGAACGTTTCGTGAGATATTAAATAATTTGAAACGAGTTTCGGGTTTTGGTCCGTGTAAATTGCACCTAGCCACCTTAACCCTAAATATAATAATACTTCATCCTTATTATTAATATTATTAGTATTATTAGTTAGAAAGAGGAAAAAAAAAAATAGCTACAAAAATCGTCCTTGTGATGCCTGGTCTAACACAAAACCCAAACACAAACACCCATCACCTCCATTCTCATTTCTCTCTCTTATTCATATCACCAAACCCTAGCCGCCGCCCCCACTGATGCCTCACCGCCGCACCACCACCGTCACCACCATCACCAAAACACTCCCTGTAATCTCCTCTATCTTGTATTGTACCACACGCGCCTCAAAAGTGACACCACCACCTCTCATTGGTTCACCGCCGCGCGTACACCACACCACCACCATCATTTCTTTGAAGATTGATATAGATCCGTGAGTTGGAAGGTGAGAAAAACGCGTTTTACGCGAGGGGTTTGACTAAATCGAGTCAAACCCGTCTTGAATATTGGTTTGGGGCAAGATTTAAAGAATAAAAATATAACGAGACAGATTTTTGCTAATGATATAGTTTGGTATCCGGGTTGGGTCGATTTGGGTTCGGATTTGTGGAAGGATTTGATTGTTTAATGATTCATGGTGGGTTTGATTCTCGGATTGAGCTTAACCGAGACCCTTAAGGTCTCGGGGTCGTGTTTTGTGGCTCGTATAATCAGGCCGAGACCCAAAAAGGGTCTCTCGTTTCATGTTGTTGTTGTTGTTGTTGTGACACCGACGACCCAAAGGGGGGGGGGGGTCCGTTTGGTTGTTGTAGCTCGTTAGAGCCATGCTAAGACCACCCGGGTCTTGGGGTTGTCTCTCGGTTTTGTTGTAGCCGACTAGAGGGTGACCCGAGACCAAGTGGTTTGGTCATCACCTCAACATGGATACTTGTTGTTCTTACTGCTATTCTTGTTGTTATTAAATTGTTGCTATTGCTATTTGTTATGGTCCTTGCGTAGTGGACCAAAGGTAATGGTAAGGTCGAAACCTCATGGTCTCGGCAATTAAATAAATTTTGGTATTTTGGAGTTGTGTTAACGAAAAATGATATGGGGACCGATTGTGAGACGGTCAAACTAGAATGACGGAGATAGGTTAGTCGGGTGCCGTAGTCGGACCCTATTGTTGTAGCACGTGTTTTGGGAAATTGTTGGACGGAGATGGATTACTTGGTTGTGTTGTTTATTATTGCTATTTTGGACTTGGACAATGAGCCGAGAGTGATGACTCGGACATGTGACCATTTCGTATTACTCGATAAATATTTATAATCAAACGCAAATAATAAAACTCGTAATAATATTATTGGTAATATAACCGTTTATATAAATATATAGACGTGAATAACGTATATATAAATATATAAATGCGTATATTAATAATAAAACGGTCACGAATATTATAGCAATAACGTAACGATAAATATTATACTATGAAAGTGGTATAATAAATGTCGGGAGCGTTATTATAATTAAACGACTATAAATAACGATGAAATCTTGACGTTAAATAAATATTAAATAAAATAAAATAATTTCTTTTAAATAAATAAAGGAAACTATCGAGTTATACGGGGTCGTGGTCACTTGAGTCCAAGTGGATTATTATTTGTGACGTTCGTGTTGTCACGGATATATGATGATTAATACATTCACTTTCGATAACTACGTAACTTATTTGATCGACGGGTTAAATAAGAGCTATTTAGTTATTTAAATTGAGTATATTAATGGGCATCGTATCCTACGACGCCCATAGGTTGTGGTATGTGTACGAGAATAATAAGTTACTAAGTATCTCGTGAGATTGCCAAATTGACGAATTTGGTAAGCTTAACGGCATCCTTAGAGAATTTATTAAACTTTGATATATACCATATAGTACTTTATGTGCAATGTGTGACCTAGGATTCGGGTGTAATCTTAGAATGGTATATTAAGTAAATAAATATGGGGGATTACCAAATCGACGGATTTGATAAACTTCGATGATTTATTTAAATAATATATTGGACTAATATTGGACCTATAGATTGTTTTATTATACTTTTGTTATGACTTCTTGGTTTGAGTTGTGTCGACCCACCACCCGTATGGATACCAAACGCCAAACTCCAAACTAATCCGAGATAATACGAGAAATGGATTTTCGGAAGTATAATGGAATATGTTCGGGTTTGGGAATATTTGATTTTGATGAAATGATTTCTGAACGAGTTGATAATGTTAGGTCGTGCCGAGTCCGTAGTTGCCGTCTTTTGAGTTACTATACATCTTACCTCTACCGATTTCTTATTGCTGATTTCTGGACTTGAGGTGAGTCATAGCCCTACTTTTTCTTGAACTATGTTTTCAATACTTGGGGTGAGAAATGTGCAAATTATTTTATGTGGACTATTATCGCTTTTATATGCTTTCTAAACTTGCTATGCGTATGGACTAGGATGTATTGTCAGCTTTAGTCACATAGTTTTGTGTGTACTATTCAAGGTTGGCTTATTTGGTTATTGATGGATTGTCAGCTTTAGTCACATATATGTTGTGTGTACTATTCAAGGTTGGCTTATTTGGTTATTGGTGGATTGTCAGCTTTAGTCACATAGTTCTGTGTGTACTATTCAAGGTTGGCTTATTTGGTTATTGATGGATTGTCAGCTTTAGTCACATATATGTTGTGTGTACTATTCAAGGTTGGCTTATTTGGTTATTGGTGGATTGTCAGCTTTAGTCACATATTTGTTGTGTGTACTATTCAAGGTTGGCTTATTTGGACTGTCAGCTTTAGTCACATAGTTTCGTGTGTACTATTCAAGGTTGACTTATTTAGATACTATAGTGTGCACCTATAGGTTATTAATACTTCGGAGGTTATCTGAGTATTTATTGGTATTGCGGGGGTTACCCGAATATCTATGTTAGAACGGAGGGTATCCGTGTGTTAGATTGGAGCGGAGGGTATCCGCAGGCTTTTAGCCAATCCTTAGTCTAGCTAGCAAGCGTTTTGCGTATATGTCCACTATATTGTTAGATGAATTTAAACCTATGATCTCACCAGCGAAAGCTGACTTTTAGCACGTTTTCTCAGGAAATTAAGTGATGCTCTATGGATGCTTGGATTGGAGGCTTGGCAATGGCACCGGTTATGGATCTACTTTTCTAAAACTCTGATAAACTATTGTGGACCTACGTTTATTTCTTTTGGGCCTGACTCTGAATGAATGTTGGGATAAATGTAAACTTTAAAAACCCGTTTTGACTGTGTTTTTCTTATGTTTACTTTATCTCGTTCTTTCATGACTTTGAATGGATACCAATCCCCGTAGCACCCCAAAAGCTTGTTGAGTCTTCCGCTGTATCAAATTTTGGGGGTGTTACAGATTGGTATCAGAGCCAAGGTTATAGAGAACTAGGTAAATAAACACCTAAACTATAACCGATTTTTATAGAAAACGATCCTCGACCATTGCCCGCCAGCCCGCCAAGCCGAAACATCATTATTATTATTGAGGTATATTGAGATGATTATTAGATATGGGATTCTTGAGATGATTTGAGGATTTGAGGTTTATTGATTTAGTGATATGATGGCGTTTTGAGGAATTATATGCGTCTTGAGGAATTATATGCGTTTTGAGGAATTATATGGCTTAATTGTGTTATGAATGATTTTAGTAATGCGGTATTTTAAATCTTTCTTGATTATATATGATTGGGAATTATATGATGATTTTTGGTATGGTATTTTGAGTTCGCGGTTTAGTTGTTTTTTTTTAAACACTTACACCTACCCTACGCCGTTGTCACAAACCATGACCTCCTATTCGTACGATGTTATTGAGGATGTTTATGCTGGTACGCGTCGCCCATCGTAGATCATTATGGCCCTGATGACCCATACGTGATGGTCATGCGTTCAGCCACTACTACTTTATCGTCCCATTGTCGCCCTAAGTCGCCGACTTTATCGCCTCGTGGTTCACCTGCTCGGAGATGACGAGTGATGGAGTACCCCTTCGACGAGGAGTACGAGGGTGAGCGGGAGAAGGATGATCCTCAAGAGAAGGAGATGCCTGATGATGATGGTTTGTTAGCACCGCCAGCTCAGGCTTAGGAGCCTGACTCCCCGATACATCCGTTAGAACCGGTTTCACCTGATCATCCGTTTTTGCTTGATTCACCACCTGGTAGTCCCGTGGCGTCGGATGCACCTTCTGAGGTTTCTGCTGAGCATGCAGAGTTAGGTGAGACTGGTAGGATGTGGGCTCAGATTACTGCACAGGGCGAGAGGATCTCGCGGATGTCTGACCGACTTGAGATGGTCATTGCTGAGTTTATTGTTGAGTTTGTTGCGGAGTTGAGGAATCTGCGCCAGCATCGTGGCTAGATCGATTTGGAATCAGGTTGTTGTGTTGCTACATAAGCCAAGGAGTATTTGGTTAGGAGAGCTAGTTATTATATCTCTTATGTCATGATATTCGGATTGTACGTTCGTCTCGTATGGAACGATTAGTATCTATTATGCCTGTTGGTAGTATGGAACGATGTATTGATCGCTACTTATGGACGATGGCGAGCTCGTATGTTATTTTACGAATTTTGGCGTACATGGAGAATTGTGTCTTATTTGCGTGGTTGATATTGTGTTAGTATTATATTAATGGCTGTACGACGAAACCCCGTTAGAGCTAACCGAACTGGTACGGCAGCGACTACCCCTGGTCGCCGAGGACGCCGTCCTACTCGAAATATTGAAACCCCTACTCTTGACAACCTGGACACCACTAATCGCAACAACAGGAATCAAAATGTTGATGTTCAGGGAGACAATGATCATGTGCTCCCGAATGCACCTGCTGTGGATCAAGCAATGATCAATCAACTGGTGGAGCAACGAGTTGCTGAGCTACTAGTTGAGTCAAATCATTCCAACAATTCTGCTGGAACACTTCCACTTGTTCGTGCTAAGGGATGTAACTACAAGGAGTTTCGAATTTGTGGACCCATTGAGTTTGGAGGAACTGAAGGAGTGGTCTACTTGGTCAGGTGGATAGAGAAAACTGAGTCGGTGTTCAATGTCAGCAATTGTGCAGAGAATATTGAGGTAAAGTTTGCTTCTTTTACTTTCAAGGATGAAGCTTTAACTTGGTGGAACAATTACCGTAATTCGGTTGGAAGTGATGTGGTTTATGCTACGACTTGGGAGCAATTTAAGTCTTTGCCGATTCAGACTTATTGCCCAAGAAATGAGGTTAAGAAGCTGGAGATTGAGTTTTGGAATCACAAAGTGAAGGGTACTGATATGGCAACTTACAATCGTCGTTACCAGGAGTTGGCCTTGCTTTGCCCAGATATGGTTAGAACCGAGACTCAAAAGATCGAGCGGTATACCGATGGGTTGCCTGTGGCTACAAGGAATGATTTGATTGCTGCTAGACCTGCAAATATCCATGAGGCCATCGCAATCGCTCAACAATTAATGGATTCGTTGGATTTTGGAAGGAGCTGATAAGGATAAGAATGGAAAGAGAAAGAGAGACCATCACTCTAAGGGTAAAGATCACCGAAACAAGCGACAAGCTGTTGCTAAGGCTTATGCCATTGGGAATGGAGATAAAAGGAACCAAAATGGTGATGCACCCAAGTGTGGTCGTTGCCACCAGAATCATTCTAGATGGTGTAGTGTAATATGTCAAAACTGCTCATGGAAAGGACACACAGCTAGGGATTGTAGAGCCCGACCTCTTGCTATGGTTCAGGCTGCTCCTGAAATGAGAAACAAGGCAGATGTTACTTGTTATGGGTGTGGAAAGAAGGGACACTATCGGAATGAGTGTAGAGAATCGTGGAATCGTGGAAACCAAGGCTCGGGTGGTAATGGGTACAATCATGGAAACCGTGGAGCTGGAGGAAACCGTGGACGACAAGATAATGGGGACCAACGTGTGGAAGCTGGAGCTGCTCAGGGAAGAGTGTATGCACTAGTGAACGAGAGAGGAGAAGATCCGAACGTCGTTACTGGTACGTTCCTTCTCAATAATCGTTATGCTTCCATACTATTTGATACTGGTGCCGATAGGAGTTTTGTGTCCACTACGTTTGCACCCTTACTAGAGAAACCCCCGATGGCCTTAGGAATTGGATATGATATTGAGTTAGCTAACGGGAACATAGAAAGGATTAATACCATCATTCGCGGTTGTACGTTAAATTTCTTGAACCACCCTTTCAACATAGATCTTCTACCCGTCACGTTAGGAAGTTTTGATGTCATCATTGGTATGGATTGGTTGTCGAAGTATCGTGCTCACATACTTTGCGACGAGAAGATCGTGCGTGTACCATACGGAAAGGAAGTCCTAAATATATTAGGAGACCGAAAGGATTCTAGGAGCCCATCCCGATTAGCAGTGATTTCATGCACTAAGTTGCCAAAGCTAATGGAGAAGGGATGTTACCTTTTCTTAGCTCAAATTTCTGAGAAGGGAGAGACGAAGAAGAAGGAAAGGTGCATTGGAGATGTGCCTATAGTTCGTGATTTTCCTGATGTGTTTCCCGATGATTTGCCGGGAATCCCGCCGACTAGACAAGTGGAGTTTCAGATTGAGTTAATACCTGGTGCTGCACCTGTTGCACGAGCGCCTTATCGTCTTGCACCTACCGAGCTAGAAGAGTTGTCAAAACAATTGGCGGAGTTAGCCGAAAAAGGATTCATAAGACCAAGTTCTTCACCTTGGGGAGCCCCAGTCTTATTTGTGAAGAAGAAGGATGGATCGTTTCGTATGTGTATTGATTATAGAGAGTTGAATAAGCTAACGATGAAGAATAGATACCCGTTACCTAGGATCGACGACTTATTCGATCAACTCCAAGGATCGAGTGTGTATTCGAAAATCGATTTGAGATCGGGATATCATCAACTTCGAGTTCGCGAGGAAGATATTCCGAAAACGGCTTTCAGAACCCGTTACGGGCATTACGAATTTCAGGTGATGCCGTTTGGGTTGACTAACGCACCAGCAATATTCATGGATCTCATGAATCGTGTGTGTAAGCCTTACTTAGACAAGTTTGTGATTGTATTCATTGATGACATTCTGATTTATTCAAAGAGTGAGAAGGAGCATGAGGAGCATCTAAGACTCATTTTAGAATTGCTCAGGAAGGAGAAACTTTATGCCAAGTTTTCGAAATGCGAGTTTTGGATTCCGACGGTACAATTTTTGGGTCATGTGATTGATAGACAAGGAGTCCATGTGGATCCTGCTAAGATTGAGGC
This sequence comes from Artemisia argyi, assembly GCA_030686995.1. Lineage (NCBI taxonomy): Eukaryota > Viridiplantae > Streptophyta > Magnoliopsida > Asterales > Asteraceae > Artemisia > Artemisia argyi. The sequence continues at coordinate 182,069,765 of CM060705.1, forward strand.
GATAAAAGATTGGGCTGCACCTACAACCCCGACCGAAGTTCGTCAATTTTTGGGTTTAGCTGGTTATTACCGAAGATTCGTTGAGGGATTTTCGAAGATAGCTAAACCATTGACCAAATTGACTCAAAAAAGCGTTACGTATGAATGGGGAGATAAAGAAGAGGAAGCGTTTCAATTGCTTAAGAAGATGTTGTGTAGTGCTCCTATCTTAGCGTTACCGGAAGGTAATGAGGATTTCTTCGTCTATTGTGACGCCTCACATAAAGGATTGGGAGCCGTATTAATGCAACGAGAGAAGGTGATAGCTTATGCTTCCCGACAGCTCAAGAAGCATGAGAAAAACTACACTACCCATGATTTGGAACTAGGTGCTGTAGTTTTCGCTTTAAGAATATGGAGACATTACTTGTACGGAACCAAGTGTGTTGTATTTACTGACCACAAAAGTCTACAACACATCTTGAATCAAAAAGAGCTCAATATGAGACAGCGACGTTGGATTGAGTTGCTAAGCGATTATGATTGTGAAATTCGCTACCACCCTGGTAAATCAAACGTTGTCGCTGATGCTCTTAGTCGAAAGGAAAGAGTACCACCGTTACGAGTTAGGTCATTGGGAATGACTATCGTATCGCCATTACCGTCTCAAATACTTGAAGCTCAAACGGAAGCATTGAAAACAGAAAATAGATCTGCCGAGAATATATTTGGGATGGCTGAGAATGAGAAAGGATTTGTTAAGCGATCTGATGGATTGTTATGTGTTAGAGATCGGATTTGGGTACCTTTGTATGGAGGAATTCGGGAGTTGATTATGCATGAGTCGCATAAGTCAAGGTGCTCTATTCATCCTGGGTCCGACAAGATGTACCAGGATCTTAAGAAGTTCTATTGGTGGCCAAATATGAAGGCAGATATAGCATCGTACGTTAGTAAATGCTTGACATGTGCTAAGGTTAAAGCTGAACACCAGAGGCCGTCAGGATTGCTAACGCAACCAGAACTTCCAGTTTGAAAATGGGAGCGGATTACTATGGACTTCATTACCAAATTACCGAGGACAGCTAGTGGTTGTGACGCTATCTGGGTAATTGTGGATCGTCTGACAAAGTCTGCTCATTTCCTAGCAATAAGTGAAGATGATAGTGTGGATAAACTTGCGAGGTTGTACGTGAAGGAAATTATTTCTCGTCATGGAGTCCCGATATCTATTATTTCGGATCGCGATAGTCGTTTTACGTCAGCTTTGTGGCGATCACTTCAAACGGCTTTGGGGACAAGGCTTGATATGAGTACTGCATATCATCCCCAAACCGATGGTCAAAGTGAGAGGACCATTCAGACGTTAGAGGATATGCTTCATGCATGCATCATAGACTTTGGTAAAGGCTGGGAGAAATATCTACCCCTTGCGGAATTCTTCTATAATAATAGCTACCACACAAGTCTTAAAGCTGCACCATTTGAAGCTTTATATGGTTGTAAATGTCGTTCACCTATTGGTTGGGCTGAAGTTGGAGATAGCCAACTCACAGGCCCTGAGCTTATTTTGGAAACTACTGAGAAAGTAACGCAAATTCGAGATCGATTGCAAGCAACTAGAGATAGGCAGAAAAGTTACGCTGATCAGAGACGTAAACCCCTAGAATTCCAGGTTGGAGACAAAGTGATGCTGTAAGTCTCGCCTTGGAAGGGTGTGATACGTTTTGGGAAACGTGGAAAACTCAACCCACGCTACATTGAACCATTTCCTATTTTGGAAAGAATTGGGCCCGTGGCTTATAGGTTGGAATTACCACAGGAACTGAGTAAAGTTCACGATGTGTTTCATGTTAGTAATTTGAAGGAGTGCCTTTTTGATGAGACGTCGATTATACCGATGAAAGATATTCGTGATGATGAGAAATTGAACTTTGTGGAAGAGCCGATCGAGATATTGGATCGTGAGATTAAGCGACTCAAGCGAAGTCGCATTCCACTCATAAGGGTTCGTTGGAAGTCCCGACATGGACCGGAATTTATGTGGGAACGTGAGGACGAGTTCCGAAAGAGATATCCGAAGCTTTTCACTTCGTAGATGAATTTTCCGAGTGAAACCCGGGACGGGTTTCTTCTGAGACTGGGAGGATGTGACAACTGGCAAATTAGGGAGTTATTTTGAAAACCCGCATTACATTAAAGTTCGTTTATAAATTATATTTGGAATTTTATTCGTAACGAACTTGAAAAACCAATATTTGGGTTGATTATATCTAAAACTTTTATGGAATCAAATTTGGATTATCGATATGATGAGAATTTATTTCGAGATTTTATTGGCACTACGTTGACTCCGGCACTAGAATAACCTAACTAAAGTTTTATGTCTTGAGTCTACGGATTCGACTATATATAATTATTTATGGAACGTTTCGTGAGATATTAAATAATTTGAAACGAGTTTCGGGTTTTGGTCCGTGTAAATTGCACCTAGCCACCTTAACCCTAAATAAAATAATACTTCATCCCTATTAATAATATTATTAGTATTATTAGTTAGAAAGAGAAAAAAAAAAAAAAAATGGCTACAAAAATTGTCCTTGTGATGCCTGGTCTAACACAAAACCCAAACACAAACACCCATCACCTCCATTCTCATTTCTCTCTCTTATTCATATCACCAAACCCTAGCCGCCGCCCCCACTGATGCCTCACTGCCGCACCACCACCGTCACCACCATCACCAAAACACTCCCTGTAATCTCCTCTATCTTTTATTGTACCACACGCGCCTCAAAAGTGACACCACCACCTCTCGTTGGTTCACCGCCGCGCGTACACCACACCACCACCATCATTTCTTTGAAGATTGATATAGATTCGTGAGTTGGAAGGTGAGAAAAACGCGTTTTACGCGAGGGGTTTGACTAAATCGAGTCAAACCCGTCTTGAATATTGGTTTGGGGCAAGATTTAAAGAATAAAAATATAACGAGACAGATTTTTGCTAATGATATAGTTTGGTATCCGGGTTGGGTCGATTTGGGTTCGGATTTGTGGAAGGATTTGATTGTTTAATGATTCATGGTGGGTTTGATTCTCGGATTGAGCTTAACCGAGACCCTTGAGGTCTCGGGGTCGTGTTTTGTGGCTCGTATAATCAGGCCGAGACCCAAAAAGGGTCTCTCGTTTCATGTTGTTGTTGTTGTTGTGACACCGACGACCCAAAGGGGGGGGGGGGGTCCGTTTGGTTGTTGTAGCTCGTTAGAGCCATGCTAAGACCACCCGGGTCTTGGGGTTGTCTCTCGGTTTTGTTGTAGCCGATTAGAGGGTGACCCGAGACCAAGTGGTTTGGTCATCACCTCAACATGGATACTTGTTGTTCTTACTGCTATTCTTGTTGTTATTAAATTGTTGCTATTGCTATTTGTTATGGTCCTTGCGTAGTGGACCAAAGGTAATGGTAAGGTCGAAACCTCATGGTCTCGGCAATTAAATAAATTTTGGTATTTTGGAGTTGTGTTGACGAAAAATGATATGGGGACCGATTGTGAGACGGTCAAACTAGAATGACGGAGATAGGTTAGTCGGGTGCCGTAGTCGGACCCTATTGTTGTAGCACGTGTTTTGGGAAATTGTTGGACGGAGATGGATTACTTGGTTGTGTTGTTTATTATTGCTATTTTGGACTTGGACAATGAGCCGAGAGTGATGACTCGGACATGTGACCATTTCGTATTACTCGATAAATATTTATAATCAAACGCAAATAATAAAACTCGTAATAATATTATTGGTAATATAACCGTTTATATAAATATATAGACGTGAATAACATATATATAAATATATAAATGCGTATATTAATAATAAAACGATCACGAGTAATATTATAGCAATAACGTAACGATAAATATTATACTATGAAAGTGGTATAATAAATGTCGGGAGCGTTATTATAATTAAACGACTATAAATAACGATGAAATCTTGACGTTAAATAAATATTAAATAAAATAAAATAATTTCTTTTAAATAAATAAAGGAAACTATCGAGTTATACGGGGTCGTGGTCACTTGAGTCCAAGTGGATTATTATTTGTGACGTTCGTGTTGTCACGGATATATGACGATTAATACATTCACTTTCGATAACTACGTAACTTATTTGATCGACGGGTTAAATAAGAGCTATTTAGTTATTTAAATTGAGTATATTAATGGGCATCGTATCCTACGACGCCCATAGGTTGTGGTATGTGTACGAGAATAATAAGTTACTAAGTATCTCGTGAGATTGCCAAATTGACGAATTTGGTAAGCTTAACGGCATACTTAGAGAATTTATTAAACTTTGATATATACCATATAGTACTTTTATGTGCAATGTGTGACCTAGGATTCGGGTGTAATCTTAGAATGGTATATTAAGTAAATAAATATGGGGGATTACCAAATCAACGGATTTGATAAACTTCGATGATTTATTTAAATAATATATTGGACCTATAGATTGTTTTATTATACTTTTGTTATGACTTCTTGGTTTGAGTTGTGTCGACCCACCACCCGTATGGATACCAAACGCCAAACTCCAAACTAATCCGAGATAATACGAGAAATGGATTTTCGGAAGTATAATGGAATACGTTCGGGTTTGGGAATATTTGATTTTGAGGAAATGATTTCTGAACGAGTTGATAATGTTAGGTCGTGCCGAGTCCGTAGTTGCCGTCTTTTGAGTTACTATACATCTTACCTCTACCGATTTCTTATTGCTGATTTCTGGACTTGAGGTGAGTCATAGCCCCACTTTTTCTTGAACTATGTTTTCAATACTTGGGGTGAGAAACGTGCAAATTATTTTATGTGGACTATTATCGCTTTTATATGCTTTCTAAACTTGCTATGCGTATGGACTAGGATGTATTGTCAGCTTTAGTCACATAGTTTTGTGTGTACTATTCAAGGTTGGCTTATTTGGTTATTGATGGATTGTCAGCTTTAGTCACATATATGTTGTGTGTACTATTCAAGGTTGGCTTATTTGGTTATTGGTGGATTGTCAGCTTTAGTCACATAGTTTTGTATGTACTATTCAAGGTTGGCTTATTTGGTTATTGATGGATTGTCAGCTTTAGTCACATATATGTTGTGTGTACTATTCAAGGTTGGCTTATTTGGTTATTGGTGGATTGTCAGCTTTAGTCACATATTTGTTGTGTGTACTATTCAAGGTTGGCTTATTTGGACTGTCAGCTTTAGTCACATAGTTTCGTGTGTACTATTCAAGGTTGACTTATTTAGATACTATAGTGGGCACCTATAGGTTATTAATACTTCGGAGGTTATCCGAGTATTTATTGGTATTGCGGGGGTTACCCGAATATCTATGTTAGAACGGAGGGTATCCGTGTGTTAGATTGGAGCGGAGGGTATCCGCAGGCTTTTAGCCAATCCTTAGTCTAGCTAGCAAGCGTTTTGCGTATATGTCCACTATATTGTTAGATGAATTTAAACCTATGATCTCACCAGCGAAAGCTGACTTTTAGCACGTTTTCTCAGGAAATTAAGTGATGCTCTATGGATGCTTGGATTGGAGGCTTGGCAATGGCACCGGTTATGGATCTACTTTTCTAAAACTCTGATAAACTATTGTGGACCTACGTTTATTTCTTTTGGGCCTGACTCTGAATGAATGTTGGGATAAATGTAAACTTTAAAAACCCGTTTTGACTGTGTTTTTCTTATGTTTACTTTATCTCGTTCTTTCATGACTTTGAATGGATACCAATCCCCGTAGCACCCCGAAAGCTTGTTGAGTCTTCCGCTGTATCAAATTTTGGGGGTGTTACAATTGGGTTAGTGGACTAGCAACTAATTCCGCCCAACTCCTTAAACCCGAGAATTATACTTGCTTTCTAAAAAATATAAAAATACAAAAAGAACCACCCCTCATCTCTAGACCTAGTCTATAGGTTTTCCAATCCTAGCGACACTATTCCTAGCTGAACGATCAATCCCCTGGTACTTGTCATTATACTATACTACATCGATCAGGTACACTGCCTGGTGGGGGTTGTAAGCTTTTCGAGATCCCTTGAGAGGTAAAGCCTGGTGCAATCCACACGCATCAGCAAGTTTAATTTGAACCAGAATGACCGGGTCAATTTAAAGGTTAAACTTCCTTCAATTGACTCTTTACTCGATATTACTGATGACAACGAGGTAATTTTTTTGGTTGAATGTGCTTTACAGTCTCCTAGTGAAATTGTAGAATTGTTTGTTTCACAAACAAAAAATTTTGAAGCAACAAAATCTTTTAGTACAACCCAGCAAGTGCCAGACTTTTATAAATTTTTTTCGTCAAGAGTAGATGAACACATTGGCTCACCTAGTGATGTTCCATTTATGTATGCCGAAAAAGATGATTTTCTAAACAATGACTCTGGTTATAAACATGAGGCCAATTTCACAAAAACGGACTCATCATTTGCTTTCAATTCGAATAACGAACAAGAAGATGATTTTCTAAACAACTACTATGGTTATAATCATGAGGCCAATTTCACAAAACCAGGGTCATCATGTGCTTTCAGTTCTTATAACAAACAAGAAGATGATTTTCTAAGTATTGACTCTGGTTATAAAAATGAGGCCAATTTCACAAAACCAGGGTCATCTTGTGTTTTGAGTTCGGATAACGAACAAGAAGATGAGCCAAGTAATACTTACTTGGATTTAAATAATCAACCGCAACCCATTCACCATAATTGGTCAAATTGTTTTAAATATATCCCTCAAGTTCCTGAAACACCACTTTACAAGTCAAAACCAATTTCTACAGAGGTTTATGATAAAGAAAATAGAATAAAAGTCAACGAGCTTTTTTTAGATAGGGCTACGTTAGACATGGAAGCAAGGGAGAGTGAGGCGTACCTCAAAGGGAAACAGGATCGGAAGAACAGACGAGCAGAATGGCGATGGGCTCAGGGACTTCCACCTGTGCCATCAAATGAGGACGATTCAAGTGCATCCTATTCGAGTCACGAGGGCTATGTGTCGGATGATTCGTTTTTTTGATTCTTAGTTTTATGTTTAATTATCGTAGGTTTATGTTTAATTATCGTATTTTATGGTTCATGTTTGCAGTAGTTTGTTGTAGTTTCTTTAATGTATGTTACATTTTAAGAATTATTATAAGTGTTTTTTCCCGAGTTAAGGTTAATGTATGTTACATTGTGATTGCTCTTACAAGCTAAAAACCCTAAAAAAGAAATTATAACCTAAACCATAAAATCTTACAAACAACACACTAAAAAAAATATATAACCTAAACCCTAACAAAAATTAAACATATTTCATATAAATTTATAGCAGAATTATGAATAACTTTTTTTCTTTTAAATGAAATTCGCTGCAAACAACATGTGAAATACCTATTTTTTTGTTTTTAGTTAGTGTGAGTGACACATGGCAGGTCAAATATGTATTTCGCTGTACCTTTTAGGTGAAATATATATATTTTTTTTTATTTAAATCGATGGCATGTGTCCTCAATTGATGTATTTCGCTGTAACCTTAACCAGAAATACAAATATATATATATATATATATATATATATATATATATATATATATATATATATATATATATATATGAAAGTGGTCCAAATGGAAGAGAGAGGTGGAGTGGGCCCGTTCCTATTGTATTTCGCTGCAAATCATATGTGAGATACGTTTTTTTTTTTTTTTTTTTTTTTTTTTTTTTTTTTTTTTTTTTTTTAAATGACGAGAAGTTGACACGTGTACATATTGTATTTCTGGTACACTTTGCAGCGATTTAGGAGGCCTTCTAGGGAATAAGAAAAAAACCAGCTTTGAAAAAGGCAAGCGATTACTGCAGACGCCTCTGCAGTAATTTTCGCTCTATAATAATCTCGCAAAACAGTGTCCTTAAACTAGGGGTGGCAATTGAGTCGTGTTCGTGTTGACCTATTCGGGTTCGCGAGTTGGCGGGTTAGCATAACCTCTACCCAAACACGACCCATTTATTAATCGTGTCAAGAAACTCAACCCTAACTCACACCTGCATAACACGTGTAACCCATTTTTGACCCATTTAACCTATTTAAATAAATATGTCAAGTAGTAAATAAGGTTGGTGGTTTATTGATTTAACTATTTCAAATGCCAAAATGATATAAGGATTTAAAATATGATAAAAATAACAGACAAATAACTATACGACAAATTTTCTCAGTTATAAGCGTCAATTTTTATGATATATGAGGTATGATCGTAATTCAATTATATTAAGTACATAACAGAATACATTTAATCCACATCCAACATAAAAAAGCATGTTATGTATTTTGTTTTTAGAGTCTTATATACTTAAATGGGTTCACGGGTTGACCTGTTTAATATTTACTCAACCCAAACACGACCCATTTATTAAACGGGTTAGACGGGTTAACCTGTTTTTGACCCAAACCTGTTTATCCTCAACCCAAACCTGTTTAACTTCGTGTCGAGTTCGTGTCGTGTTGAAAATTGTCACCCCTAACTTAAACCCTAAATTAACATTGATAAATGAAAATCTTCAAAGTTTGGATGCAATTAATTATCTACCGTAGAAGTGATGAACATGTGGTAGTTGAGATAACATAAATACTTTCTAAGTTTCTTTAAGCTTTCTATTTACATGCAACATATGAAAGACATTAGACATGCAATAACTAACATCAAAGTTTCTACTAATCATTTACAACATTCAAGCTACAATACTTCAGTTCTAGTAAACTAATAGGCCAACGTAGCTATTAATTCCAAATCAACATAATAATGAAAAATTTAATACTTTTTAATTTTGTATGCAAAAATACATATTGCTACTTACAATTATATGGAACATGGCCCACCGTTGATTTGGGACCAAATTTGTGGGAATCAGAAGAATCCTATGTGAATACATTAGTTTTGTGTTGTATAACGAGGGACACATTTTCAAATTGACGACAAATTGTCTTAGTGTATTCATTATTCAAATAGATATAAGCATAGATAAAATATATGTGTGTGCTAACTAATAATAGTCCCAACATCTTTAAGAAAGGCAGATTTAGCTTTTTAATCGAATCCTAATATATATTAAACATTGATATTCTTAATGATCATAAGTTCTTTGTATATAACCGATATATGGTTTAATAAGTAATGGAATATGATACAAAACGTAACAAATTGGTTATTGAGTTTCTGTTGTTAGGAGAAAAGTTGTTGTGATTATTGTTATTTTTGATCTTTTATTGGTAGAGATGATTTGCGTGATTATTCCGATGATTTACACAAGTACGCAACAGTTGATAGAACTAAAAACGAACGATAGTTGTAAAAAAATGTAAGAATGAACCGCAGAACCAGAGATTTACCTAAATCCGATATAAATTGCTGAACATTCAAAACTATATGGTATATATGTGGTATGTTTTTGGTGAAGTTGGTGTATGTATATACAAATACCCTTTAACAACGATGTTATCGCTTGTAAGTTGTCAAGGTCCTTTATACGAGTCGAACTTAATTACTTGATTCTAATATGAATTGTGAATTAGTGACCATAATATGATTGATACAATGCTTAATGGTTGCTTAATTAGTTCTTGATTGGCATATGTTATAATCAATTGAGTAAAGTCCAATAGCATGTTCACAGGATCATATGATCTCATATTCATATGCAATGTTAAAAAAACCCGGGTTTAATCAACTCGGTCGAGCTCTTAATTCCCAGTTCAACCGCTTTAACCGACGGTTCAACCCGTTTTATGTCCAAAATTGGCTTCTAACCAAACCCGGTTCTCGATTCAGCCAGTTGGGTCAACCTAGGCCATAAAATATTGTTATAATGGGCTTAATTTCCAATTAAGCTGAAGATAGCATAATGGGCCGACATTTCATAGAAGGAGTACGTACAAAACTATAAATAGATGAAGAGGAAGGCATGTAACTTATTTTCTGTTTGGTTAATCGACCAACAACTTTTGGATATTTGACTTTGTATAATTGACATTCACTACAACAAATTTGCCATTTGCACACATTTTTTTCTTCACACTTTAAAACCGTGAACTTTTCTTTCGGCATGTTCACACTTATGAGTGTGCAAAAATTATTCACACTTATAAGTAGATATGTCTTGCATAAACTGGGCTGGATTGGAGGGCCTCAAAAAGTGGGACATAACTGTTATAAAGTCTGAAGAACTGGAACAGGAAGATGCTAACAATATGTACAGGAGTATCAATATCTGGGAAGAAATGGAAGACCTAAAAGATGCTAACTTTTTTTGTGGATCTTGCTCGTGATAACTCGGTGGTTTGTAGTCCTGCAATTGCCTCAGAGTTTGGGCGTAACATACACATTCGTAGCAGAATTGGGAAAATAATATACTCTTACAATTTGAATGATGGAACAATCTTGCTGAATTCTATGTTGCCTTCTCCGGTGCTACCAACAAGGTATGTCTAGTGGGAATGCATGTATTTCTTTTATATTGATTTGTTTTTATTCATTGTAGCATTAAAAGAGAACGGATATGTTAACCTTAAAAATCTTGTTTTGTGTAGGTTAGAAGGTGATTATGCTAAATCTAAACAAGGAGTGGAGGACAAGGACTGTGAAATAGTGGTAAGATTAGTTACGTACTGATGATGATGTTGAACTTAATGAATTACAGCTACTCGATCTTCCACTTGGTGTTTTAAAGATGATCATGAAGTTTTGTATTGGCTTGGAATACTTGAACTTTCGCGCGACATGCAAATGTTGTCATCTAGCAGCGCCTGTTTCACAATGGGGGGATGAAGCAACATTAAAGAGAGTGTAGAATTATTCTTTAGACAAAATTACACGGATGGTCCCTGGGGTTTACATGGATTGCAAGTTTAGTACCTAAGTCAAAATAGGTACATCAGACATCCCTAATTTTGAAACCTGTCACCCTTTTAGTACCTAATTTGGATGGGCCGTTAGTTTATCTGTTAAGTTATTTGCACCGTTAGTCCTTCGTCAATATTTTTTGCACCGTTAGTCCTCATTTTCTAAAAAAGTCCACATTTTTTGCAGCGTTAGCCCCTCCATTAATATTTTGCACCGTTATCAATCTTTTTACGTTTTCGTCCATTTTCTTACGTTCTCGTCCGTTTTTTTAACGTTTTCGTCCATTTTTTACGTTTTTGTCAATTTTTTTACGTTTTCGTCCATTTTCTTACGTTCTCGTCCGTTTTTTAACGTTTTCGTTCATTTTTTTAGTAGACAACCATTGTTTTGCATTTTCTGGTTAAAATCTCGTGGTTCTTGATGTAAAACATCATTCCGGACAACTTTCGTGTTTTACACTTTTGATGATTCAGACCAGAAAGGGATCAAAATCGTGATTTAAAATTGACACAGAAACATTTTTCTCAAATTTCAAATTTTATTTTAGTGTACTTACCTAATCACAAAAAAATGAGCGAAAACGTAAAAGAAGGCGAAAACAGATAAAAATATAAGAAAACAGATAAAAACGTAAAAAAAACAGACGATGTAATACACCGTAAAATCCCAAGTCATTTATTAATGCTAATTGTCAACGTTACTCTAAACTAAGCCAATTTTGCGGGCTAATTTAAAATTTTTACACGAGACACTGTTTGTTTGGACACCCGATTGTTTTGTTCACTGAATAGTTGACACCCGAATGTTTTGCACACCGTTAGCTTAACACGCAATTACTCGTTGTCACCCGATATCACCCGAATACCACTCTTGGATGTCACCCAATGAGGATTAACACCGGTAACTCCACTTGCGACCCGACACCCAATTTGAACACCGAAGTTTTTGCTAATATATATATATATATATATATATATATATATATATATATATATATATATATATATTAACCTCCACGAATTATTATTATTATATACATATAAGTATATAAATACAAATAATGACACCGTTTATATACTTACGGTTTTCACAAACCGACGCCGACACCGAGGTATATATTTCACACATTTTACGAACACCGACACCCCGATGTTTTTGGGCCGGATCTCACCCTAAGCCCACACCTTTTTCTTCTTTTCTTTTCCTTTAGTTTCGTTTTGGGCCGAGTTGCTAAGCCCACCAGGCTTGTTTTGGTTTTGCTTTCTTTTCTTTCTTCTCGTAGCATGGCATTCGAACAAGCAAACACCACCAAAGGAATACTACACATTTTGATTTTGAAATCCTTGTCTCCTCTTCACAAGACATCAACCTACACCCCCCCCCCTCTCCATTGATTTGTCACTCACTACAAGGAACCACTTTGAGCCGAAAAAACCTTTGGTCACACACATTACTCACGCTAAACATTTTACCCAAGGGATCGGATGTTTCATTAACCAAAACATGTTCCCTAAACTAATCCTTAAAGTACAACACATGCCTAATTGTGCTTAGAAGTCTAGCCTTGACATGAAGGTGTAGCCCCAAAACCTTTACCCTTCGACTTGACAACACAAGGGATGTGAGACAACATTGTCGAGCAAGGACAAGACCATGCGATTGATGTGGTGTTCCTTGGAGACAATCGAACCACCCCCACCTCCTATAAATACCACATTTAATGCACACCATTCACACACACTTGAAATCTCTCAACCCATGCGCACACTCTTTGGTTACTAGCACAAACACAAACATTCGAGCAAGGTTTTGGTTGAAGGAGCAAGGGTTGGGATTAAGAGCTAGTTAGAAATGAGACTTTGGAGCAAGAGCGCCTCACGAGGAGTGTACTACCTTGGTTATTCTCGTTGTCACGTTCCCACGACCTCATCACCACCAAATACTTGGTGTTGTAAGTTACCATCTTCTTGCTCTTTTACTTGATTCGTATCATGCATATCACACGCATACACGTGACACACATCCTTTATTTTTTCACAACGCCTTAGTATTTTTTTTATGTTAATAAACCACCTCGACACCCTCAGTTTTGGCCTCACCATTTTGTTTTTACACGTACAACTCACCTATGTTTTTCGACCATCTAATTATACGACTCACCCACAACCAAGTCGACTCAACATGCATAACTTATACGACCTCTCGACATGAAAACGAGACCAAAACCAAAGGCTAGTCGAACGAAAATTTAAAAACAAACCACACCCACTTTTGGGCCTTGCCGGGCTAACGAGCCCAAAAGGATTTCCTTTGTGAAAATTTCGACTAGAAAGTTTAAGAATTTTCGAATGACATTTGATTTACAAAAGATGATTTTCATAAATGTTAAGAGATAAAAATGATGACTTTTATAGGGATAAAAGTTAAGTTTTTCAAAAACTAGAGTTTGAACTCCTTTTGCAAAAAGTCCCACGTTAGGGACACCTTCGGACTATTTTTGAAGCTGCCAAATTGTATTTAATGGAGGGTGCAAACCGTAATTTTCTAAAGTAAAGGGAAAGAAATGTAAAAAGTATAAAAAGGACCATGTTGTGATTTTATTAACCAAATGGTAAAAGATATAATTTTTGTAAAAGTTAAGGGTTGATTTGTGACAAGACCTATTCTTGTAATTTATTTATTTCATATACTTTTATAATATATACATATTTATCTAACTTTAATATATATATAACTTTACTAAAAATATTTAATCATAAATATTTTTAACAATATTATTTTCATAACAAGTTAATATATATATAACACCGATTCGTAACAAAACTAACAAATAACTACGTAAAGTTATTTGGAATATATTTTAAGACACCCGAAACGGATATCACCTTACACGTGATATATTACACGTCATTTATGACACGAATCTAAAACACCGGTTACAATATATTTTTAGGTCGCAAGTCGGAGGAATTTCATTGCTAGTCATAGCAATACACCATCACTTTTGAGCACCGTTGTGATTCACACGCACCTTTCAGGTGAGTTCATGGTCCCACATTTTTAATTGTTTTTAAACCCCGTGGGGAGATACATGCTATAAATCGAACACAAGTATTTTTCTGTGTGCTGTTATCACCTGATATTGCCTAAGTTGACACCTGTGCTACAAGTCCCTCATATCACGAACCTTAATCACTTACGAGTGAGCGCGAATATAGTTGATAGATCTATTGGATGGCAGCCCACCTCTGTCAAGGTGATCACTTGGCAGGAGGTGTACTATATTCGAGGTATTATGGAAATTTGGCACATTTCCTGTCACCGAGGGCCCCTTGTCATTTACATCCGCTGTGGTGTAGATGATTTTTATTATCTTTATGATATGTCAAATCAAAGTTAAGGCTTGCGTTTCGTGAGGCTTAGGAGCAATATTACACCCGATTTAGTCAAGACCTGTCTATCTTGGCTTGTTTATTTCAAATGCTTGACTTGTGTTCACACTATTACAATTTAAACTACTATGGACTCACTCAACCTTTGTGTTGACTTTTTAAGCATGTTTATCTCAGGAAACTAGCAAGCATGGCGGCACGGAGCTGGCAAAAGGGCACAGGACCTCCCTTTTATGTCAATAATTATATCATTCTTTACAAACTCATCATCACTTTTGTGAAACAATTAACATTTTGGAAAAATGTTTGTAACTCTGAATATTTGAGTTTTCATGGAATGATATTGATAATCTTTTGAATTGTTTTCTATGAGTATGACTGTGTACTAAACTGTAATGACCCCGATTAGACTTCCGCTGCTTAATCAAATTTCGGGGTGTTACAGATTGGCATCAGAGCCATGGTTATAGAGAACCAAATGATTTTTTTCCAAAACATTGGACTATAACCTCACCGAATTTTAAACAAACTATTTATCACCAAAGTGCCCTCCGTGCCAGCGCTTGCCAACGCTATGTTTTAAGGTTTGATTTTTAGCACCCATTGCATTTAGGTCACTATGACACCATGATCACTGTGCATGTAGCATTATGTAGACTAAATGACTTATATCACTGCTATTTTTGGGATATTACAGTACCATGTCGCGCCCGGTTATTATTTTGTCCGACAGTGATGACGTCGTACCAGCATCATCCACTCACCCTACTATTGACTTATCTGATTATGACACCCATGACACCCATGACACCCATGATTCTGACCATGACACCCAACCTGTATCACCTGCTATACCATCTCCTGTTCCATCTGGAGACCCCTCTGCTGATACTGAGCCCTTCGAGGAGGGTGAGGTTGCTTCTACACCCGTTGATTCCTTTGCTATTCAGCCTCTCTTTCGTCCTGTTTGTGGACCTATGACACAGGGACAGTACCTTTATGACCAGTACCTGACATCTCAGCAGTTCCTTGCGGCTGATGATCGTCCTTCACCACCTGCTAGTCACCACACCGGTTCAGATGCTGATGACGAGTCTTCTGACTCCGATACTTCTGACACTGCTGCTTCTATTCCACCATCATCCCCGCCTGCACCGATTCGTCGGCGCAAGCGAGTGAGGATTCTTGAGCCCTATGAGCCTGAGCCTTTTGGCGAGTTGTTCCGATACCATGAGGGAGACTATACCCGCAAATGCACGGCTCGAAAACGAGTCTGTATTTTGCCTGCTTCTACTGTTACACCACCTGTATCTGCACCTGTACCTACACCTGTATCATCACCCATATCTGTATTACCACCTGTTTCTATGCCAGATTTGACACCTGTGGCATCACCAGCACCCCCACCATCACCTGTATCACCCCCACCTGAGCCACATCCTTACATGTTGCCTACTTACATCGCACCTCCTACCTCTGAGGTTTTGCCACCCATGCCACCACCTACAGTTTTCTACTCTCAGACTACCACTGTACCGATCCCATCACCTGCTACATCACCTGTACCATCACCTGCTCCCACCGAGATACCCACCTCACCTGGTATTCATAGATTGGTTGATGCTCGTCGATGGTCATTTTTGTTAGACTACATACGTAGATGGAGATTAGCTGAGGGATCGCCTAGGGCTGCTGAGCTTGGAGATGGCTTTTCAGTGGTGTTACCGGTCACAGGAGAGCCGATACACCACACTATCCCTCTTTTGGCTGCTAGATTGATTAGACATGAGAGTCGACTTGATGAGCTGTTGAGTGTTATCGAGGATATATCTTTGGAGAGGATTGAGTGTATGCAGGAGGAGGTCACGAACCTCGTGGTCCATAGGACAGCCTTAGAGATGGTATTTGAGATGATGGGGACAAATATCGAGGAGGCACAGGCTACCATCACTGAGTTTGGTCACCGACTGGATGTTCAGAGGCACGAGATTGATGGTTTGAGAGCGATTGCAGCCATTACACAGGAGATGATGGAGCATCAGGCACAGGAGTTAGCTGCATCCAGTTCTACCATCCATGCACTTTCGACTACTATTGAGGAGATTCAGGCCCGTGAGAGATCCAGAGATATGGAGATGTTGGGGATGATCCGGATGATCAGAGAGCTAGAGAGGAGATCAGGAGGCGCACCTGGACCTTCATAGATCTATGACATGTCATTACTTACAGAGACATCTTAACTTGCCGCCTGTGGCATTAATAATTGTTGTAACTTATTGTTTTGTAACAATGAATTCCAAAAATTATTAAAACTTTATGTTGGTTACGATTGTAACGTATTGATATTGATTTATGATGTTCTAGTTGTCTGATCTTTCTTTTTATTATGCTCCCATATTGAGATTCATTATAATTTCCATGTGTGTTGTTACATGTCGTGATGTTTATTTATGAATGATATGGTTTATGTTGATGTATGTATTTATGGTGTGGTTGTGATATGTGCTTTGTGATGATCTCGACTATTATGAGTTGGATACACTATTTCTCTTGTTATTGATGTTGGGATTTGTACTTATGCACTTACGATTTTATAGAGTTATGGCCCCAAGGAAAACCGCTACTGCTACCTCGTCACCCGCTATAACCCAAGCTGCTATAAGAAAGTTGGTTGCCGACAGCGTTGCTACAGCTTTAGAAGAACAGGCTGCTGCAATGGCACGAACTAGTAGCAATAACCGAGCCACTGCTGAGAGCGAGTCTGCTGCGACTCGGAAGTGCACCTACAAGGACTTCATTGCTTGTAAACCATCTCACTTCAAAGGAACTGAAGGAGTAACAAAGCTTGCTCGATGGTTTGAGCGAACTGAGACTGTGTTTATAAGGAGCGGTTGTGCCGCGGAAAACCGAGTCTCGTTTGCTACTGGAACATTGTTGGAAGACGCGTTGTCTTGGTGGAATGCAACTGCTCAGAAGATAGGTGTGGAGGAGGCCTATCAGATTACCTGGGCTGATTTCAAGGAGAAGATGTTGAAGAAGTTCTGCCCTAGAGGCGAGATCAAAAAGTTAGAAGATGAGTTTCACACTTTGGTTGTGAAAGGAAATGATCTCAGGGCTTACGACAGGAGATTTCAGGAACTTGCTACACTTTGCCCTTCTAAGGTTCCCGATTTGGAAAAGTTGTTGGAAAGGTACATTGAAGGATTACCCAGGAGCATTGAGGGAAACGTCACCTCGTCTAAGCCTCAATCTTTGGATGAAGCAATGTCCATTGCCCAAAGACTGCTAGACCGGGAGATTAAGCGTAACTCTGCTCAGGGAAACAACGATCTCAAAAGGAAGTTTGATGATCGAAGGACAAACAACAACAACAACAACAACAACCACAACAACAACAACAACAGCAACAACAACAACCGAAACCCCAACCGTAACTATCACCATGACAGAAACACCCACCACAACCAACAGAATCGACGACAGGAAGCTGTTAGAGCTTATGTCGCTGCACCAGTTAAGGATGCTAGGTATGCTGGACCTCTTCCATTCTGTGACAAGTGTAAGATGCATCACAATGGACCCTGCTATGCTAAGTGCGGGAAGTGTTCAAGGGTTGGACATAAGACACAAGATTGCAAGGCGACATGAGCCAACTTGCAACCCGTGGCTGTAGTATGCCATGCTTGTGGAGAGAAAGGACACTACAGGAGACAGTGCCCTAACAAGGATAACAATGCACGTGGGAGAGCATACGTGCTTGGAGATGGAAATGTCCAACAAGATCCGAACGTGGTCACTGGTACGTTCTTTCTAAACAACCACCTCGTTAAGGTTTTATTTGATTCCGGAGCCGATCAAAGTTTCGTATCAATTTCACTTGCACCCCTGCTTAATATTACACCCACCCGACTAGACACCACGTATGAGATTGAACTAGCTGATGGAAAGCTAGTGAGTACTAACACTATACTCCGAGGTTGCACCCTAAGACTATTAGACACCCCATTTGTTATTGACCTTATGCCTATTAGACTCGGTAGTTTCGACGTCGTTGTAGGAATGGATTGGTTATCCGAGAACCGCGCTAAGATCATTTGTGACGAAAAGGTCGTTCACATCCCACTAAATAACGGAACCCTGGTTGTTCGCGGTGAGCAAAGTAAGACACGTTTGAGCGTCATTTCTTGCGTCAAGGTTGTGAAGTACATCGAACGAGGATGTCAAGTCTTTTTGGCTCAAGTCACCGAGAAGAAGTCGGAAGAGAAGCGACTCGAGGATGTGCCAGTAGTCAGGAACTTTCCAGAAGTTTTCCCTGAGGACTTGCCTGGCCTTCCGCCGACTCGTCAAGTGGAATTTCAAATTGACTTGATGCCAGGAGCCGCACCCGTAGCACGAGCACCCTATAGACTAGCACCGTCGGAAATGAAGGAGTTATCTGGACAATTGGAGGAATTGTCGGATAAAGGATTTATTCGCCCTAGTTCATCACCGTGGGGAGCCCCGGTGTTGTTTGTGAAGAAGAAGGATGGAACCTTCAGGATGTGTATCGATTATCGTGAGTTGAACAAACTGACGGTTAAGAATCGATATCCGTTGCCGAGGATTGACGATTTATTTGATCAACTGCAAGGATCGAGTGTCTACTCGAAGATTGATTTGAGATCGGGTTATCATCAACTGAGAGTTAGGGAAGAAGACATCCCTAAGACGGCTTTCAGGACAAGGTACGGTCACTACGAATTCCAAGTAACGCCATTCGGTCTAACAAATGCACCCGCTGTATTTATGGACTTAATGAACCGAGTGTGCAAACCCTATTTGGATAAGTTTGTGATTGTATTCATCGATGATATCCTTATTTACTCACGTAGTAAGGAAGAGCACGCAGAACACTTGAAGGCTATACTAACACTGCTCAGAGAGGAGAAATTATACGCCAAATTTTCCAAGTGTGATTTTTGGATTGAGAAGGTACAATTTCTCGGGCATGTTATTGACAGTAAGGGCATTCATGTTGATCCCGCCAAGATCGAAGCTGTTAAAAATTGGGCGTCACCTACGAGTCCTACCGAGATACGCCAATTTTTAGGTCTTGCCGGATACTATCGAAGATTTATTGAAGGTTTTTCAAGGATTGCTAAACCTTTGACTGAGTTAACACAGAAGAAGAAGCAGTTTGAATGGGGAGATGAGCAAGAATCGGCATTTCAGTTTTTGAAGCAGAAGCTTTGTGAAGCACCGATATTAGCACTACCCGAAGGAAGTGAGGACTTTGTGGTATATTGTGACGCATCAATCCAAGGTTTGGGTGCCGTATTGATGCAAAAACTTAAAGTAATTGCTTATGCTTCTAGACAACTTAAACCCCACGAGGAGAACTACACTACTCATGATCTAGAATTAGGAGCGGTAGTATTCGCTCTGAAGATCTGGAGACACTACCTATATGGAACTAAGTGTATGGTTTTCACCGATCACAAGAGTCTTCAGCACATTTTCGATCAAAAGGAGTTGAACATGAGGCAACGTCGATGGCTAGAGTTGTTAAGCGACTATGATTGTGAGATCCGTTATCACCCGGGGAAGGCAAACGTTGTAGCAGATGCCTTGAGTCAAAAGGAACGACTTAGACCCCTCAGAGTTAGATCATTGGGTATGACAATTAGGTCACCACTTCCGTCCCAAATTCTTGAAGTTCAAGCTGAGGCACTTAAGGAAGAGAATAGACCGCACGAGAAGATTTACGGTATGCCCGAAAGCACGAATGGATTTGTCAAGAAACCAGATGGAAGGCTGTGTTTCAAGGACAGAGGTTGGATTCCATTGTATGGAGGAATACGAGATCTCATTATGCACGAGTCTCATAAGTCTAAATATTCCATTCATCCTGGTTCGGACAAGATGTATCAAGATCTAAAGAAGTTGTATTGGTGGCCAAACATGAAAGCTGACATTGCAGAGTATGTCGGTAAGTGTTTGACCTGCTCGAGAGTAAAGGCTGAACATCAAAAACCATCCGGTCTTTTGGTTCAACCCGAGCTACCAATGTGGAAATGGGAAAAGATTACAATGGATTTTATTACGAAATTACCCAAGACATCGAGTGGGTTGGACACAATTTGGGTTATTGTTAATCGTCTCACGAAGTCAGCGCACTTTTTACCGATCAAAGAGACTGATGATATGGATGTTCTTGCACGTTTGTACCTTAAGGAGATAGTTTCTCGGCATGGAGTACCGATTTCTATTATCTCTGACCGAGACAGCCGTTTCACGTCTAACTTTTGGCGATCTTTACAGAAAGCCCTGGGAACTAAGTTAGATATGAGTACAGCTTACCATCCACAGACTGATGGTCAAAGTGAAAGGACTATACAAACCCTGGAAGACATGCTTAGGGCATGTGTGATTGATTTTGGAAAAGGCTGGGATAAACACCTACCGTTAGCAGAGTTTTCATATAACAACAGTTATCACGCTAGCATTAAGGCTGCACTGTTTGAAGCACTTTATGGAAGAAAGTGTAGATCACCAGTTTGTTGGGCTGAGATTGGAGATGTACAACTCTCAGGTCCCGAGTTGATTCTTGAAACCACTGAGAAAATAGTAAAGATTAGGCAGCGATTACAAGCCGCCAGGGATCGGCAAAAGAGTTATGCCGATGTGCGAAGGAAACCAATAGAGTTTCAAGTTGGAGACAAGGTCATGCTTAAGGTATCACCTTGGAAAGGAATTATTAGGTTTGGAAAACGTGGGAAGTTAAACCCAAGATACGTTGGACCCTTCGAAATCATTGAAAGGATCGGTCCTGTGGCATACAAATTGGAACTACCTGAGGAACTCAGTAGAGTACACAACACCTTCCACGTGTCAAATTTGAAAAAGTGTTTATCGGATGAAACACTTGTAATACCACTGAAAGAGATCAGAATCGATGATAAGTTGAATTTTATTGAGGAACCCGTTGAGATTATGGATAGGGAGGTCAAACGACTTAAGCGTAGTCGCATTCCCATTGTTAAGGTCAGATGGAACTCTAAGAGAGGACCCGAGTAAACATGGGAGCGCGAGGATCAAATGCGTGCCAAATACCTACAACTATTTGATGAGACAACCCCGAGCACCGATTCAACTTTGGATTCCGGGACGAATCCAATCTAACGGGTGGGTACTGTAATACACCGTAAAATCCCAAGTCATTTATTAATGCTAATTGTCAACGTTACTCTAAACTAAGCCAATTTTGCGGGCTAATTTAAAATTTTTACACGAGACACTGTTTGTTTGGACACCCGATTGTTTTGTTCACTGAATAGTTGACACCCGAATGTTTTGCACACCGTTAGCTTAACACGCAATTACTCGTTGTCACCCGATATCACCCGAATACCACTCTTGGATGTCACCCAATGAGGATTAACACCGGTAACTCCACTTGCGACCCAACACCCAATTTGAACACCGAAGTTTTTGCTAATATATATATATATATACATTTATATTATATATATATATATATATATATATATATATATATATATATATATATATATATATATATATATATATATATATATATATATTAACTTTCACGAATTATTATTATTATATACATATAAGTATATAAATACAAATAATGACACCGTTTATATACTTACGGTTTTCACAAACCGACGCCGACACCGAGGTATATATTTCACACATTTTACGAACACCGACACCCCGATGTTTTTGGGCCGGATCTCACCCTAAGCCCACACCTTTTTCTTCTTTTCTTTTCCTTTAGTTTCGTTTTGGGCCGAGTTGCTAAGCCCACCAGGCTTGTTTTGGTTTTGCTTTCTTTTCTTTCTTCTCGTAGCATGGCATTCGAACAAGCAAACACCACCAAAGGAATACTACACATTTTGATTTTGAAATCCTTGTCTCCTCTTCACAAGACATCAACCTACACCCCCCCCCCCCTCTCCATTGATTTGTCACTCACTACAAGGAACCACTTTGAGCCGAAAAAACCTTTGGTCACACACATTACTCACGCTAAACATTTTACCCAAGGGATCGGATGTTTCATTAACCAAAACATGTTCCCTAAACTAATCCTTAAAGTACAACACATGCCTAATTGTGCTTAGAAGTCTAGCCTTGACATGAAGGTGTAGCCCCAAAACCTTTACCCTTCGACTTGACAACACAAGGGATGTGAGACAACATTGTCGAGCAAGGACAAGACCATGCGATTGATGTTGTGTTCCTTGGAGACAATCGAACCACCCTCACCTCCTATAAATACCACATTTAATGCACACCATTCACACACACTTGAAATCTCTCAACCCATGCGCACACTCTTTGGTTACTAGCACAAACACAAACATTCGAGCAAGGTTTTGGTTGAAGGAGCAAGGGTTGGGATTAAGAGCTAGTTAGAAAGGAGACTTTGGAGCAAGAGCGCCTCACGAGGAGTGTACTACCTTGGTTATTCTCGTTGTCACGTTCCCACGACCTCATCACCACCAAATACTTGGTGTTGTAAGTTACCATCTTCTTGCTCTTTTACTTGATTCGTATCATGCATATCACACGCATACACGTGACACACATCCTTTATTTTTTTCACAACGCCTTAGTATTTTTTTTGTGTTAATAAACCACCTCGACACCCTCAGTTTTGGCCTCACCATTTTGTTTTTACACGTACAACTCACCTATGTTTTTCGACCATCTAATTATACGACTCACCCACAACCAAGTCGACTCAACATGCATAACTTATACGACCTCTCGACACGAAAACGAGACCAAAACCAAAGGCTAGTCGAACGAAAATTTAAAAACAAACCACACCCACTTTTGGGCCTTGTCGGGCTAACGAGCCCAAAAGGATTTCCTTTGTGAAAATTTCGACTAGAAAGTTTAAGAATTTTCGAATGACATTTGATTTACAAAAGATGATTTTCATAAATGTTAAGAGATAAAAATGATGACTTTTATTAGGATAAAAGTTAAGTTTTTCAAAAACCAGAGTTTGGACTCCTTTTGCAAAAAGTCCCACGTTAGGGACTAAAAGTGACAAATATGAAAACCTTCGGACTATTTTTGAAGCTGCCAAATTGTATTTAATGGAGGGTGCAAACCATAATTTTCTAAAGTAAAGGGAAAGAAATGTAAAAAGTATAAAAAGGACCATGTTGTGATTTTATTAACCAAAGGGTAAAAGATATAATTTTTGTAAAAGTTAAGGGTTGATTTGTGAGAAGACCTATTCTTGTAATTTATTTATTTCATATACTTTTATAATATATACATATTTATCTAACTTTAATATATATATAACTTTACTAAAAATATTTAATCATAAATATTTTTAACAATATTATTTTCATAACAAGTTAATATATATATAACACCGATTCGTAACAAAACTAACAAATAACTACGTAAAGTTATTTGGAATATATTTTAAGACACCCGAAACGGATATCACCTTACACGTGATATATTACACGCCATTTATGACACGAATCTAAAACACCGGTTACAATATATTTTTAGGTCGCAAGTCGGAGGAATTTCATTGCTAGTCATAGCAATACACCATCACTTTTGAGCACCGTTGTGATTCACACGCACCTTTCAGGTGAGTTCATGGTCCCACATTTTTAATTGTTTTTAAACCCCGTGGGGAGGTACATGCTATAAATCGAACACAAGTATTTTTCTGTATGCTGTTATCACCTGATATTGCCTAAGTTGACACCTGTGCTACAAGTCCCTCATATCACGAACCTTAATCACTTGCGAGTGAGCGCGAATATAGTTGATAGATCTATTGGATGGCAGCCCACCTCTGTCAAGGTGATCACTTGGCAGGAGGTGTGCTATATTCGAGGTATTATGGAAATTTGGCACATTTCCTGTCACCGAGGGCCCCTTGTTATTTACATCCGCTGTGGTGTAGATGATTTTTATTATCTTTATGATATGTCAAATCAAAGTTAAGGCTTGCGTTTCGTGAGGCTTAGGAGCAATATTACACCCGATTTAGTCAAGACCTGTCTATCTTGGCTTGTTTATTTCAAATGCTTGACTTGTGTTCACACTATTACAATTTAAACTACTATGGACTCACTCAACCTTTGTGTTGACTTTTTAAGCATGTTTATCTCAGGAAACTAGCAAGCATGACGGCACGGAGCTGGCAAAAGGGCACAGGACCTCCCTTTTATGTCAATAATTATATCATTCTTTACAAACTCATCATCACTTTTGTGAAACAATTAACATTTTGGAAAAATGTTTGTAACTTTGAATATTTGAGTTTTCATGGAATGATATTGATAATCTTTTGAATTGTTTTCTATGAGTATGACTGTGTACTAAACTGTAATGACCCCGATTAGACTTCCGCTGCTTAATCAAATTTCGGGGTGTTACAGACGAAAACGTAATAAATGGACGAAAACGTAAAAAGATTGACAAAAACGTAAAGAAATGAACGAAAACGTTAAAAAAATGGACGAGAACGCAAGAAAATGGACGAAAACGTAAAAAGATTGACAAAAACGTAAAAAAATGGACGAAAACGTTAAAAAAATGGACGAGAACGTTAAAAATGGACAAAAACGTAAAATGATTAATAACGGTGCAAAATATTAATGGAGGGACTAACGGTGCAAAAATGAGGACTTTTTTAGAAAATGAGGACTAACGGTGCAACAAATATTAACGAAGGACTAACGGTGTAAATAACTTAACGGATAAACTAACGGCCCATCCAAATTAGGGACTAAAAGGGTGACAGGTTTCAAAATTAGGGATGTCTGGAGTACTTATTTTAACTTGGGGACTAAACTTGCAATCCGTGTAAACAACAAAAACCATCCGTGTAATTTTGTCTATTCTTTACTTTTGCCGTGGCTAATGGTGGCAGACAAAAATCAAGACACTGTCACTTTTGAAGATCCTTTGTCCGGTTACAAGTACTTTATGAAAAGTCTACCTGATCAGGTCGTTGATGGCTGAAGATGTTATTCTGGGTATGGTTGGTTATTGTTTTACAGTGAGTACGGATTGGAGTTCTGTAACCCATTCACAAATGCTATCTTTGATCTTCCCGAGGTGTCGGGTTTTCATTTCTCTAGGATATGCTTCTCAGCACCACTTACTCCCGGTGATTGCATGGTTTTTGGATTTGGCGTAAAAGGTATTTACATCCACTTCGTAGGTGGGGAAATGCTCGTAATATACTTGTCATGTGTAAACTAACTTTAGTCTAGTATCGGTACTCGTTCAATGACGTTTTCGTTATACGCGGGGTAACCTCACGGTTATGAGTTAAACATGTAAGCAAGTATTCAAAATGAAATAATTCATGTTATTAGGTAAGTATTAACCTAAAAAAGTACGGGTTGTCACAGATGGTTGATTCAAGTATAAATGATTAAATGGTGACTCTAAAATGGTTTGCTATTAGTTCTTGATTGGCACTCATGGAACTAGGGATGGCAAAAAAAAACCCGAACCCGACGGGGAAACTCGAAACCCGAACTAATTGGGGCGGGGCGGGGCGGGGCATGCTAATCGGGTTACGGGGCGGGTTTGGGGATTAAACGGAGATTTAACCGGGTTTGGAGTGGGGAGCGGAGAATTCTCGCCCCGCCCGATTAATATATACACATATACAAATATATTTATACCTATATAGTTTTTTGTTAGCATTTATGCAATAAAAAAATAGTACTCTAATATTGTTAGTTTTTTTATATATGTAAGAATGCAAAATTGTGATTATATAAAACCGTTTAGTATCATATTTTTAAGTTTTAATTTTTGACGGTATAATTTATCATTACTTATGTATAATACTATTGTTGAAAACTTAATAAGGCTTGTTTGTAATTGATTATTAATAGGTTCGTTATTGTTAATGGTCTAAAAATAACTATAAATGTGAAATGGTGCGGTTTTGTTCGAGAATTACATCCAAGAGGACATTTCGATAAGATCCCCGATTAATACGGGGAGGGTTTGGGGGACTATCACGCCCCAACGGGGCGCCCCGATTTGATTCCCGATGGGGATCGGGGCGGATTTGTGTAGAACTTTAGTAATCGGGTTTGGAGATGGGGATGGCCACCCCACCCCAAACCCGCCCTGTTGCCATCTCTACATGGGACTAATCAGTAATGTAAAACCCTATAGGCTGATTGGCATGTAACATGCTCACAAGATTATATGGACTCTAGCTAAATAGTAATGAGCTAGGAAAAGTTACAAACAATCGGTTCAAGATGATCAAGGGGAGGGTTGTTCAAAATAGCTCAACAAAGGCTAGTAGGATGCTTGATCATGTATCTAGTTAAATCTTAACCTAAAGTGAAGAAACAATATAACTGTACCATTGGGTTTTTTTTGAACGACAATATTGTATTGAGCTAGCAAGGAGCTAGGAAAAGTTACAAACAATCGGTTCAAGATGATCAAGGGGACCATTGATCCATACAATCCAATCGATCCTATGAAGGACCTAAGCATGAGAGAAGATTTTAACATCATCTCCATGAGTGTCCTTGCGAGGTGGTTTCTGGTCAAAACAAACCGAAACAATAGGTTAGTTGAATTTTTAAAACGAGAAAAACTACATATTGAAATCACAGAACTAACACAGTACCACTAAAATCTCTCATAGGATGATTAATTTCGGTTCTAACATGATTAATTCAAATGAACCTTATTCGAAATTGAACATAAACCGTAAAAGCATACCGATAAAAACTACTAAAAAAGATCGATAAGTCAGTTCCCACCTATTTTTTTAAAGTTGAACCTCTCTTTTGCAAACGTACATATGTGCACATGCATTGTCCAAATGTTTCTTCTAGTCATTCTAACATCGTTAATTCGAATAGCCAAAACGACAATAGTATCAAGCATGCTAGTATAGTGTGTGTAGTAGAAGGAAAAAGTTACATTCACATGTTTGTCGATGAGAATATTCTTATGTAGTCTGAACAAGACATGAGAAGGATTCCACTATAGCTATTGGTGGTGGACTGAAGAAGATCAAATCGATAGAATCATACATATGTCCTTTGCCTTTCACCAACTATGATAGAACCACTTTAACTTTTACCCATCTTGTTACTTCCCACTATATTTTTGTTTCAAGTTAAGATACTCACAAAACAAATCAGATCGTCCGTCAGAGTGACTCACTATTTACTTCTATGAATTTCCACAATGCCAGGTAAAGTGTTTATGAGAATATACA
Organism: Artemisia argyi; assembly: GCA_030686995.1. NCBI lineage: Eukaryota > Viridiplantae > Streptophyta > Magnoliopsida > Asterales > Asteraceae > Artemisia > Artemisia argyi. Next base: position 182,097,349 of record CM060705.1, read on the forward strand.
TATGTAGTGACTCTTCCTTTTCAGGACAACCATAATATCTTATCTCTGCCTTTGGTGATTTTACTTTTGACACAAGCGTTGAGCATGAGCTTTCCACATTTTGTGGAGCACATGGAAATGTGATTTTTGCAAAGTGGTTTGTCACTACTCACTTTCACATCAAATGTTTCTATAGAAACTTACAATCGAAAACTAAAGTAAAAGACAGGTTGTACGTCGTCTGAAACATTATAGTTTTGGTATAGAAATCATGGAATGTAGACTTTTTAATCAAGTAAAATAAAATATAGGTGGCACGATTAAGATGTCAAGGGTATCACTTTCAGCTATATTACAATACAAATTGGAGACGCGCATGTATTACTCGCAATAACATATGATTATGGACCACAAAACAGGTAATAGCCGGCCATCGAGGGAAGAAAAAAAGGGACCAAAAGTCCACGGCTACACCACGTGCATCTACAAAGGCGCGACCCATCACAAGGGTCTTGACATCTGACCCACGTACCCTTAGCCAGTTCGCTGGTGCACCCAATATAATTAATTAATTAATTATACTAATTAATTACGTAATACCTTTGGCAACTTTGACTGAGAAAATGCGTGGGCCTCACTAGTCGTCGCCAAATGTCAAAAAGAGTCGTCGGCAAAAGCCCCAAAATGTCCTAGGCAAAAGCACCGAATGTTGTAGTGTCGATCGCCAATGGACCATCTGTATTTTCCTTTGTCCTAGCTTATAGTTATAAAAACATATATTTCAAACATTTTTAGATACATGATGAGCTAAGAAAGTGATACAAATGCGGTCACTGCACGTCGCTTCTTATTATGTCTGAAAACTGTGTCTTAGATTATGATATCATTAAATGGGCATGGTGATTAATGACTTCCCTTGTGAACATCACGTGCCTATGGACCATTTCATTGTGCTTGTAAAAAAGACACAAGTAATTGAGACATAGACTGCCATAACCTTGTCGATACAAATACAGCGTATTCTACAGAAACTGAGGCGTCTTTTGATTGGAAAGTGTATAAGTTGGAGGGCAGATAAGCATCTCAAGAAAGCAATTTAACCTAATTTTTTTTGGTCTAACAACAAACTCATTTTGATTTCTTTTTAAAAGAAGAAAACCAGGAAAGCTTTTGAATTGAACCAAAAGTCCAAAACAGTAACCCATGGCTCAATTCTGTGACTGAAACTAGTTCTATAAAAAATATCTCAGATTCTTAGTAGATGACTTAAACTTAGCTTGATATGAACAGTTTAATTTAAATATGATACTTTTAGTTGAACATCTTAATCAAAAGTCAAATTATAGAGGACCAGATTAAATTTAGTATGTATGAACATCAAGTAGAATAATGGATCTAGTTGCTAAGTAACTTCAAACTCCCTGTTTACATCCAATTAAATCATGAGATAATACGCTTCACCTCCTTCATTTTTCGATTCGTTGTTAGAAAGATTCGATTTACCATCTATCTCCAACTTGTAGACTTTAATCATAGCGTTGTACTCACATTTTTGGCTTGCATGCTAATTGAGATCATTCATCCATAGTAGTATATAGTAGTTTTTGTCTTAATTGCAGTAGGCCCTAATTCAATCATTGATATAATCACATCTTATTCAACTGATAGAGAGTTGTGATAGAGAGTTGTGGTGCACAATGGTTAGACCTCTACCCAACCCACCCTCCCCTTTGGTGTGGTCCTCTTCTTATCAATCTACTATATACTATAGCACCCCTATTTTTATAAGGATCTATGAAACATCAACTTTCATTAAATCTCATCACCTAAATTGCAATTAAGAGTTTATATATAAGAGACTGAATCTTATTTTGATAGAAAAATTACTCTAAGTCTGATTCTTAATATGCCACTCAGACATATAAGACACTTTAGTTATGTAAAAAATCTAAACTCGCAATACCTTATTTCCTCTCAAGGCGTATTGTCCTTATCTTTAGAAGATATCTAGCTAGAATAAATATTTTGGTTTTATACGTTGTTTTCCTAAACCAAACGAGTTGCATCCCATCTATGACAACAAAGGACTAAACGACTTTAATAATTGGTGCAGCAAGAAAAGAGGGCTTTGCAACAGGGTATACCTTTCATACAAGAAAATGACAATTTGATCGACATTAATTGATAGGGAATTATCGACACTGTTTGGTGTCACAAGTGACCAAGTGAGTTGCTGCTCATAAAGAAACACTTCAAGTACATTGCTACAATGTTGGGAGTTTTGAGACCTCTTTTGTTTCATATAATTCTTTCTGCCTGAAACTTATTCATCAAATATTAAAAAAAATTCCTAACACATGTATATATCTAATCTTTTGCCCTAATTATTGGCAAGTTAGGTCAACAACCACCACTTTCTGTAATACTTATATTTCCTATCTAATGACAACATGTAAGTTCACCCCTTTACGACCAAAATGTTACAAATCTTGGAGTCTAATTAGTACACTATAATCACGTTTTCGTTGGGACGCATGAGATGTAAGAAGATGGTCCCAAGTAAAAGGATATATACTCACATTATCTCTTTGTATTATTATGTGATACTGATAACTCAAGCAAAGAAGAGAAGTCATTTGAACTATAATTTAGGTACCACAAGTCATAGGTCCGATAGATACATGACAAGCAAGCATGATTAAGATTCGAAAGATCCAACTGCTTATACGAGTAGTACCATGCTTGCAATTTTAATGATTTCTCACCCCGTCAATTCATCTAGCTCATTATTTGTTAACTTTCGCTTTCTATTTCATAAATGACGATCTTTAATAAGTATGGACAATTCCCCTTATGTATATATATTCACAACAATCACAATTAACAATTAATGTAATTAAACTTATAACTGTACAAACAAACCCTAATTGACAATACTACCTACCGAGTCTAATTAAGCACACCCTACATAAAACGATATCTTTTGAGTCTATATGCACTAAAGTTATGGTGATGGATGTTGTAAAGGTTTCAAATGCTTCATGTCCATGTTCCATTGACGTTCAATATCTTCTGCAATCCTAGTAGCATCCATGGATGTACCCAGTAAGCCACGTCTTGTGAAACCAATGGCGTATAATCCACACTCGCCTTTCCAACCTTCCGGGAATGATTTGATGGGGAACCCATCGTCTTTGGAGAATAAGTTTGTATCCTAAAGCAATATCATGACTAAATTAAAACTCTTACCAATGCTTTCATGCATAATTAGTTAATCAATCTTATGATGTATCTATCAAATACACGTAAGTACTTACAGCATACCTTTAGCCAAGTACTCACGTTACTTCTGTAGCCCGTAGCTAAAATAATAGCGTCAAATTTCTCAGTTCTCCCGTCTACAAACTCCACATTATCGGATGCTAGTCTCTTTATTTCTGGATAAACCTACATCAAGATTCGGTCTTTTCATTGGTAATGCTATTTTTGTCACTAAATATATCTTAGCGACAAACACTTGTTGTCGTAATATTTTTTTAACGACTGATAAGAAAAAAAAACTGAAAAAATAAATGGATAAGAACCTTGATGTCCCCATTTCTAATCTTTGCGAGTGTGCCTACATCTAACACAGGTGTTTTCCCGGATATTTTCTTTAGCTCAAGGGGGCCGAGCTTTGGTCTACTGAGACCGAGTCTATTTGTGTCTCCAATTATGAGATGGGATGCCAAAAGCAAGAGTTGGTCGACTACTCGAACAGGGAGCCATTTGAGCAACCACATGGACAGTCCAAAAGTTGATCTACCAAGCATCTCTTGTGGCAATACATGCAACTAAAAAGTTGATCACCCAAACTTATTAATTACTTCAATTCCACAATATAGTTAGGCTCGTCAAATAGAGTATCAAAGTATTTTACTATTTGATTAATTTTATCACTAGTTGAATGTATATTTAAAAAAAATAATAATAAATAAATAAAAAAAAAATAAAAAAAAAAATTCAGGTTAATCTTCACCATACTATGATAAAAGAAAAAACAAATCTAGTTATTTTGTAGTTCCCTCGCGCGTTACAAATGATATAGACATCATTTTATTTGATTGAGAAAAGAACTATTTCTGTCACTTTCTTCATGCAAACATGGGGGTGTTTGATATTCCGTTTACAGACCGATTATGTAATTAATTTTTCTATATATAAATCGGTGATAGTTCTTTGGATTAAGGCCATACTTGTTAGAACTGTTTTTGTAATTGAAATTATTAGAACTGTTTTAGGGTCAACAAATAAAATTTGAATTTAACTTAGCTAAATTTATAACTGATTGTGATCAATTTGATTATTTCAATCCACAAAGATTAGTATACGTACCGAATCTCTAACCACAAGTGATGGGCAAGCATTGAAGTTGCATAAATCCAAGCAAACCTCCATGCCTGAATTACCACACCCAACAACCAAAACTTTCTTGTTTTCAAAACAATCGCCACTTTTGTACAAACTTGTGTGAATAATTGGCCCGCTGAACTCATTCATTCCTTCAATCTTTGGTACAACTTCCTCAGCATTCTCTCCACTAGCCACTATCACCCACCGGCAAACATACTCAGACACATTTGTTTTCACTCTCCACAACCCACACTCTTCATCGTATCCAGCACTCACCACCATCGTGTTGAAAATTGGCTTCAAATCAAAGTGTTTTGCATAGGATTCGAGGTAAGATAAGAATTGTTGCTTAGTGGGGTAATTTGGGAAATCTTTAGGGAAAGGCATAAGCGGGAGTTGACAAAATTGCTTAGGAAGATGAAGGCATAGGCGATCATATGTCTTGAATTGCCATAAAGAGGCTATGCAATTAGATTTTTCAAGAATCAAGGAAGAAACTCCTTGGTTCTTAAGACAAGCCGCTGCTGCGAGCCCTGAAGGGCCCGCTCCAACAATGATAGGCCCTGGCACCCAATCACAATCAGCTATGTAGGTTTCTTGAACAGTTTTAGTTGCTATATGGTGCTTAAAATAATGATCATGCAATCTCTTTGTATGTTCTTCCATTGGCTTGCTTAACAATAAACTTTCACACATAATATATTCTTTGAGTCAAAACTCATGCAAAAGAGCAAGTTTATTGGTGAAATTGACTGGATTTGTCAGAGAATCTTGTTTTCTTGGACTATTATAAAGATGAAGGTCATAAAAGACCAAGTTATAGTAAAATGGTGTGAGATACTTTGATGCGGGTGAACTTGTGTTTGCATATATACAAAGTTATATATGGTGTGTAAATGGAGAGTTGAGGAATTAAAGCGTACAACACGTGCTATATATTTATAAAATGAAATATTGATTCTTTATATATTTTCGATGAAGAAATACAAGAAATTTTTGGGAACAGAATGATTCCACAAAGTATTAGATATTTTCACAATTTATTCCATTTAAGGTTTGTGAGATAGTATTATTGGTAAGGATCACTCGTATAAGTTTGATAATAAGTATCATTAATAATTTAGTAATGTGGTATGACTTAATAAATGATGATCTAATTAAATAGCTGCCTGTATTTATTTACTAGGCCTTTTGAAGTAAGTGATCCAAAGAGTCCGATCTTAATTTATAACCTTTGGACCACCTATAGATTTGTTTTTCTCTTGTTAAAATACTCCAAAAAAACAACCAACTCTGATGAAAATCGAGTTTTCAGCCTAAAGGAGTGAAGTGCTTTCTAATTAAGTGGTTTTGAACTGAAGCAAATGTAATAGATTATTGATGTGTGAATTTGAGTTTCAAAAGTTTTCTTTAGGTAAATACATAAGGTAACATGCATGTTTCTGGCCCGCAAAAAATAAAATAAAAAATAAAGATAGATACAAAGTCGAAAATGATTTAGTCGACGTCCTAGCTGGCTAGTCTATTAGATCGATTTATTGATAAAGTTTGTACGAGGGAGATGCATGTGAAGTCCAAACTATATACGAAGTCTAAAATTGACATTTTGATGAGACAAAACAATTAACGATAAAATGAAAGAGGTCCAAATATTACGTCTTTATAGTTTATACATGGTTTAAAACTACATTTGATGAGACAATATCATATGAAATAAGTCAAATAACAAATTTAATTGCAAATACCCATCAGCCATCAGAACTGAATGATAAGTGAAAGTGATGTAAAAGCCTAACATATGAGAAACATCAATCTTTCATTATGTAAATGAAAGGAACCACACATATATATTCTAATGACAGTTTCTTAACAACTAACATCCTTTGATTTAAAGTCACACGTCTTTTATATTTTCAACACTTAATTAAAAGATTATTTTGATGCTATGTCATGCTGTGAGTATTTGATTTGTGGTTTTTTGGATCAGTTTTATGGTGGTTAATATTGATGAACATGACACATTTTAGATCAACAAGATTTTATCACCACTAGCATGATACATACATGTCTTGTTAATTCATCATCATGAAATTTTGTTCAACCACTTGCTTACTTGTTATATCATATCAATTTCAGAAAGTTCCCACATCTTTCGTTAGATTTCGAAGCTTTAAGAGATGTCATAATCACTGGATACAAAATTTTAATTTACTAATTCTTTTATTACAATATCATTGTGTGGTGACTAGCGAGTTTATAATTAGGGTTAAATATGTATTTATGTACTACATGCAATATACAAAACAGGTAAATGTATAAGTATCTCTTTACAAGTTATCGGGAATAGAAGTCAAGCTTTTTTAGCTCAGATGTATGTGGTTTAACGAGTATCCCGTGACTTCTTTTGAACTTTTTTGCGCCAATCACCAAATGTACACCCCACAAGTTTTTAACCGTAGTCTTTTAATTTATGAAACCTTTTTTTTTTTTTTTTTTTTTTTTAAATTTATGAAACTTTATAAACATCTTGCCACTAATTTATATAGAAGACGGGCCGGTTATAGCTTTTGTAATCCCTACTATAATGGGAAGCCTTTATTTCCCATAGGAAAAGCAAAATAAAAGAATGTAACATCTTTAAACATCATCATATAAGCTTTATTAGGCATTTAGATTAATTTTCTCTTAATTGTCCACCATGCTAGTTGATCAACATGTAATTGTTAGAGTTTTTTAATGTTTAGTAGCATCCATTCATATTAGCCTTTTCAAACAAAACTTTTATGCTCTATAGCCTTTCCAATTTGATTATTTGCACAGCTTTTACTAAATTTATGAGTTTGCTGATATATGAATGTATAATGGTATTTAACTAATTACTATTCATAAAAATGGTTTGTTGGGCACCGGCACCGAAAAGGTGTTAGATGTTTAACAATATACGGATCTTGTATTCAAAAAAATTATGCGTAAAATAAATTTGTTGCATATTTACATTTACCATTCAAACAGAATTAATTGTAGTTCTTGGACCAAAGTCAAATTTTTATTTTATATTATATTATTATACTAAAAAAAATTAAATCGGCGCAGAAACCCCAACTCTGTACTATTTTTTATATTATTACCACTAGAATTTCATTTATCTTATTTGATATTGTTTTAACTTTTCTTCTCTCAAATCCTACTCTGTCATGAGTGATGAAACTACTAATAAAATGAACGGGAATTGATAACGTTAAATTAGAGCTCCATTAGACCATTACAATGGAAGAAGGTTGAATAATAATGGAGACAAAATCATATTGTTCCTTCATTATTAAATTGGAAATTTAAAATAAATCTTTCTCTTATGGGGATGTCCACAATGTTTAGTCTGAAAATAAGTTTTAAACTGTTTTCGTGAGCAGACCCCCTTATTTTGGGAAACCTCGCCAAAACGTTTATTATTTGTTTCGGTTATGGCCATAAAATGTCTAGAATTACATTTTTATAATTTAATGAATATGCTACTATTAATTGTTTATAAAATTGTAAAGGGTTTATATAGGTTTATAAAATCAAATGGGTTTATAAATTGATAATTTGTCAAAGTTACTATTAATTAATCTATTTTTCATACGGATATGATGTAGTTTTCATAGCTGCTTAACATTAGTACAACATAATGTTTGTTCAAACTAGCCACTTACTATCACTATCATATTATGGCATGCGAATTTTGATGAACAAAAACTCATATTTCAAATCTTAATTTCTCACATTTTTTTTGCATATAAACATGTGAAACAAAAGATAATCCAATTGGTTTTATCATACAACAGTTGTAGTCAATACTTTTTCAATGGTGTTAATGTTAGTATTGACATAATAAAAGTTACTACCTCCGTCTCATTTAAAGTGTCCACTTTCATAATGCACAAAGTTTTAGGAGATTCCACTAACTAAACTCTCCACCAATCAAATATTACTTTTATCCACTAAACTCTCATTTTATTGGTTGGAAGGTACAAGTGGACACTTTAAATGGGACATGCAAAGATTCCATTGTGGACACTTTAAATGGGACGGAGGGAGTACTTAGCACCCATCAATTTCTCTTTGGCTATTCATGAGCAAATTAAAGGAGTCGCCACTCATCAAAATGAATCAAAATGAATCTAGAAGGCAAATATATCTTCATTCAGCAACCCTTTTCTCTATTTTTTTTTTACAATTTTATTCTTCTTTAATCTACCTGAGATTTATGGCTGGACCCCAAATTTGTTATGAAATAGATTCTTTAACTTGTTTAAATATAGAGGATGGATGTGCACAAAAGCACTCATGAAAAAAGAACCAAAGATTCATAAAAGGTGTTATACTTCCATCTAACTTTGTAACACAATGATTAAATCAGTTAAAATCTATATTATGTAAACTCATATGTGGAGCCTTTGTTTTCCACTTATAGACAGTCTTAAAGAGGACATTATTAGAATTGTCACCCAATAAAGCATTACTATTGTTAATCATTGATTGCGATGATAAAAAAAAAATTATGATGTTATGATGTTACAAAAAATTATGAAAACATATTATACATGCATGTGGGTTTGTTGATAAACTGTACAATGTGATATATAAGATAGATTTATGGTGCATATACAGTGATATAGTCGCTCAAATTGAATAAAAAATAATAGAAAACTATGTTTTTGCAATAGTTCAACCAAGTTATTTTGGGAGTTGTATTTTCTTAAAATTTGTACAATGTTTTTTCAATTTACTTCTTCTGCGCCTACATCCTGATCCTGATCCGATAATATGTAATGGCCTACATCTGTCCAAAGTTAATATTATATCGTGGAGAGTATAGTAGCTTCCAACAGAATACCGGTAATTAAGATGGCGTTAATAGGGACGACTGTGTTTTTGCTTCCAAGAGACCCTCAAAGGACTTAATTCTAAACGACGTTAAGCTTCATTCTTTTAATTGGATATCAGATTGATATTGGAAGGAATTTTGTAATTGGGTTGAGATGTTCACAAACCCTCTAAACACCCTTCCCCCTCCTATGTAATTTTGTTTCTCTAGCATCTTGCTAGTTTGATATATCAATTGTCATTAAAAAAAACACATATACCAGATTGCACACGACATCAGTCACAACCATATTAATGTTGACTTGCTTTCATATATGCATCAATTAAGCACCATAACTCATTTTCTATTAACGTCTAAACACTCCTCAACATACACGGTGTGTGGTAATATACAAGGACCATAAAAGGTTAAAAAACAAATTATTTGTGACTTAGGTGGTGTTTGTTTATTAAAAGACACTGAATCTTAATCGGATTCGCACATTTGAATTTTAATATGAGATGTAAATGTCTGTATCTGAATGAAATAATATTATTTTTTTGTTTTTGTTTTTAAAGAACGTCTGAATGATATAAATATAAAGCACATAAACGTTTATAAAAACTATATATATAGAACAATTTAGTCATATAATATATAATAGAAAATGAAATTGAAGAACAAAGTAAAAAAAACTAAAGTAACAATGTAAAAAAAAGGGAAAAAGAAAAAAGAAAGAAAAAAAAAGGTTAGAATTCATTAAGAGGTAGTAAGACATCTCCACCCCATCTTGTTGGGTGAGAGGTTTGATCCTTTGACCACCTCTAAACGAGGGAAAAAACAAATGTTCTTAATAACCAAAATGTCTAACCATGTCTGAATGAGTCAGGTTAAAAAAAAAAAAAAAAAAAAAAAAAAAAAAAAAAAATCCTTAACTTGATAGCTTTTTGCTAGCATAATTGATTAAAAGGTTGGATAAGGAATCCATGTAACTCCCGTTCTCACACATTGTAACTTTGTTTATTCTTTCTAGCTTTTTGCTAGCTTGTTGTATTATAATCGCCGTCCAAGAAAATATATGAAAAATCAAATTTAAATACAAAAAACTATAACTCTGTACTATCCTTAAAAAGAAATGTGAACTACATGTTAATTTTCGAAAATCACACACAAGAATTGACATGTTATTTTTGTCCGTTGTCTAACAAAATACTATACTAAAGAAAAAATAGTTTGATGTTTCTATTATCGTGTTTCTTTCGGTTTTGGGCTTAGCACGACCCACACCCTTCGAGCTCGATCTTAGCCCGGCTCAGATAGTGTGGGCGAACTTAAGATTTGCTATCTACTATTAAGATTGCTTGAACTGGGCTTAGGATCAAGTTTTTCGAGCTTTTTTAAAATACTATACTAAAGAAAAAATAGTTCGATGTTTCTATTATCGTGTTTCTTTCGGTTTTGGGCTTAGCACGACCCACACCCTAATCTTAGGATCAAGTTTTTCGAGATTTTTCAAACAGGGCCTAAGACATTTTCTAGGTCCAAAGAAACACCCGACCCCTCCAAGCCTTGTCTGAAATGAGAATTGTTGTCTAATACATTTAGGATTGTTCAAACTAATCTTAGGATAAGAATCTTTTGAGGTTTTGAATGACCAAATTACACACCATGTGTCTCACAAAAAGTGTTCACAAACAAACTTGTTTGGATGACCAAATAATGTATAGTTTAGTTAGCAAAATGTCAAGTTCATCCTTACTCGATAGTAAAGAATTTTTTAAGACAAACAAAAATAGTAATGTTGATATTTTTTGTAGGACAAAACAGGTATATCAAAGTCCCAATTTTACATGCTTATTTTTCATATTCAAGATATATATGCTTGTAAGTTAGAAAAACTGGGTTTGTTTTATAGCCCCGTACATAACCGGTGTTTCTTTAGGATGGGTACCATAAAGACAACATATCTTGTTAGGGTTAGGGCTTGTTTACTTTTCAGAAAAAAAATGTGGGCCCAAACCCTTAGTGTCTCTTAATTAGAAGACTCACCAAAGCTAAAGTCTCCCAATTAAGAGGCTAATTAAGTGATTTGCTTCAAACCACTTAATTTAGTAAACACACCCACCCACCCAAACAAGTGACAAATTGGTGGATATTGTAGAAGGGAATCGACAGTATCTAGCACGGACGTTGCACAGAGTCTCAATTTGTTTTTTCGATGTTGGATATCTTGTGACACGACCCAATTACACCAAAGCCGATATGCAATTGTTGAGAAGTCTGAATACACACCCCAGGAATCCTAATACCGAGGTTGTTAGTGTTCATTCCATCCGTGGTATGTACGACTATTTCTTTATTACTTCTTTACTACTCTTTTTTTTTTCATTAATAATTAATTTATATATTGCTGTGAAGCGGAAAAGAACCAAACTTGTGTTTGCAGCATTAGTAGCAGCTGAATCATAATCATCAGAAGAAGATGAATCATCAGTTGGTAATAATACTTCAATTTGTGGCCACTCCTTTTAAAACATACGCTAGGCCCCGTTGATAATAGAGAAAATGACCAAAAGAGTCAATTTTTCAATCAATAGTCGACGTTATGGTCTAAAAAACATATTCTCAAAATGAACCAATTTGATATGGACCATGGGAAAATGTTTTTTCTCGGACCATAATATGGACCATGGATTGAAAATGTGACTCTTTTTGTCATTTTCTCTTGATAATAATGTAACACAACATTTTGGGACATTTTATGAGTTTTAATATTCAGTTTTACCAACTATTCTCTCCAATTGCTACAATGTTTTGGATTTACTTTGGCAAATCGCGCATTGTGAAACACAACGACCATGCTAATTCATCACGTTGGTTTGATCATGTTCAGAATAAGTAATAACCTCATCTTTGGTATATGGACTGTTATTGTGATAGTGTTTGAGTTCAAGGACTAACAGGTAATATTTTCTTATTACTTTGTTAATATTTGGATGTAGTTTATGTTTATTTATATGTGCAAGGACTCATTGTGTAGCCAAGCTAATATCAATGACTATAAGGGACTAAAGAGTAAAGATCTAAGAAGGCAACTATATAAGCTCACTTATAGATTAGGGTTTCACAATCATTATCTCTATATGTATGCATTTTTTCTCTCACAAAGTTGAGATACAGCTTTAGTTGTTATTTTTCTTCTTTCTCTTGTATTTGTTTGAACTTAAAACTAGTTATCACATTTGAAGTGATATTCTGATGTTGTGAATAAAGGAACACGGGGAGGTTGGCTGTATGAATACATAATCTGTTTCTTGTTGATCTTTGTATAAATTTCCACATGGTATCAGAAATAGGTTAGTTATGATACAAAGACCGTTTTTTAGAAGTTTTAAAAATTAGGGCTTCAAAACTTTTTTGGGGATTTTTGAAATTGAGTTCAGATTTGAGTAGATCGCAGTGTTAATCATATTCTGTGTGATTGAATTTCTCAATTTGAGATTTAATTGGTGGGTAATCGAAGATTTGAATGTTTAGGGTTTCTGAATTTTTTTTTTTTTTTTTTTTTTTTTTTTTAATTCTTGGTATTTGGTGTTGATTAAGGTGTGTTAAGCAGTTCATTCTTGGTTAGATCTGGTTGATCTAAGTCATTTTTTGGAGTTGTCTTCAAAATTAGGGTTTTCTGTATCAAACCCTAATTCATGGGTTCTTTGGTTAATTGATTAGTATGCTATCAATTGAGTGTGTTGGTTATCTGTTTGATTACTAAACTCAATAACTGATTCTAATCGTTTTTTCTTGTTTTTCAGGTTCTTGTGACTATTTCGCTGTACCGATTGGTTTCTTGATCAACTTGATCAAGTGTTGCTTGGAGTGCGTGCACTGTAACCCTCCGTATCACTCACTCTCTCTCTCTTTAGGATTTTTTTTTCTAGTGTTTTAGTTGTTTGGTGGAGTGTAGGTTAAGGGAATTGATTGTGTTGGAGTTGTATTGGTTTATCGATGGTTACTTGTGATTATAGGCGATATAAGGTGTATTTGTTTGTTTTCTGTTTTGTTGTTTAGTTTGATTCATCATCATGGTTGGGAAAAATGATTATGAAGCGGGGGATCAGGTGAGAATCACCTAGATCAGTTTGACCCTATGTTCTTGCATAGTAGTAATACTAGTGGAATTCCTTTAATAATTTTAAACTAGTTATAAGTCCAATGTACGCACAGGATTTACACATGAATCATTTTTTATTTTATTTTATTTTAAATTTTAGTTTAGTATATGGATATATATAAGAATTTACCTGTGAAAATTGTGATATGAGTACAACTAATACTTGTACAGGAGTTTTTTTTTATTATGTATTATTATCTATTACAGTAATATTTTGTAAAAAAAGTTGTTTGTTGAAAGATTTAACTTTATTTAACTAACATAGATGTTGAGGTTAAGCTTGATATTGTTGTTTAACTTTAACTATTTATATCATATTATACAAAATGTGTAAGTTAGTAGCACATAATTAGCATTGATGAAGTTAAAATATGCTTCGTAAAGTTTTTAATTTTTTTTCTTCTGGATATCAATATATAAACTTTAAATAAGAATTTCATGAATCGTTGTAATTAGTACAATTTGCGTATATTTATTTTACAGTAATCCGTGCTTACATTTGATATTTATATTCCTGTTAATAATAGTTTAACGGTATTTAATATTCAAGCCCGTGTACGCATAAATTAAACTTTTAAAATAAAATAACACGAGTCTATATTTAACGTATATAGCAAATAAATATTTAATAGATGAAAGTCTAAAACTATTATTAGTTTTAAAAAATATTTAACGTGTATTTACAAAATTTTGTAATTTTAATAGATAAAACTACGAAAATCTAAAACTAATGGTAATACTCATATCATTTTAAACAAAGTTCATATTATAAATTATAGGGGTATAAAGTGTATGGGTTATTATTATTTTTTTTTCTAAAGTTATTAAAAAATATAAAAACTTGCAATGTTACACTTAACTCTATATATTTTATATAAAATTCAACCACTAAAGTTTTATTAATTACTTCATCTTTTTTAAAGTTTTTGTTTTCATAAATTTGACACTAATATTTTTATGTGTTTTTTTCCCAACAAAATTTCTCCACCAAACTTATTAAAGTTTGACAAAAATCAATTTAATTTTGACTTTTTGTTAACCAATCATGGCGTTTGATTTTGCTTACGTGACAAAATCGAGCTCTCCCATTATTCTAATTTTTTTTTCAATGAAAAGGGTTTTACAAAGTTACTCCGAAATTATGTAATTCTTTTAATTATATAAAAGATTGGAAGGTTATGAAAATTACAAAGTTTGGCCAGCTGCTATTAAACTTGAAATTCATACTAAAAATAAACTTGGATTTATCAATGGTAAAATTACTAGGCCTGTTGAGGCTGGTTTTATGCAAGAACAATGAGACAGGTGTAACTATATGGTTTTATCTTGGATTCTTGGATGTGTTTCTCAAAATGTGTTTGTGGGACAAGTGTTTTCTAAAAATGTTAAATCTGTTTGGGATTAATTAGAATAAACTTATAATAAAAAAGATGGTTCCATAATATTCAGTATGCATTATAAAATTCACTCAATCACTCAATTTGGCATTCCATTATCTGAATATTATCTTAAGTTCAATGCATTATGGAGGCAATATGACTCCTTTGTGGATTTGCCTGACTGCACTTGTGCAGGTTCAGAAAAACACAAGAAATATAATCAGCTTATTAAGTTGATGCAGTTTCTTATGGGCTTGGATGAGGTTTAATTTATGCTCCCATTAGGAGCATTATCCTTACCACTGACCCTATTCCTGATGTCAAGAGTGCTTTTGCTACTCTGTCTAAGGATGAATCCACAGAAATACTCCATCTAATTCTAGTTCTAAAAATGGGAACTCTGCATTCGCATCTAAACCTAATCAAAAACCTAATGAGTGGTCCATGAACAAGAATACTAATAATAATCAATCTAGAAGACTTAATAGACCTAACTTGGTTTGCATTCATTGCAATATGAATGGTCATACTGCTGATAGGTGTTTTGAATTAGTTGGATATCCTGTTGGTTTTAAAAAGAAAACTAATTCTTATCAGAATACTGTTAGCAATAATGCTGTTTCAGGTCATAAAGATCAGTCTACTATTTCATCTAAGTCATTCACAGATGATTAGTATAACAGAATGTTGTCTTTGATCAGTGAAAAGTCTGTATCTGGTTGTGTACCTGCAAATGTTGCAGGTATGAATTGTGTTGTTAGCTTTTGTTCCTTTAAATTTTTTAATCACAATGCCAACATAAGTACATATAGTTTATATATTGGTTAGATTGTTGATTCTGGTGCTAGTCAACATATGACCTACACTGTTTTGAACATGTTTAATGTTGTGGATGTTTTCAAACTTAACATGAGTGTTGGTCATCCTAATGGGATTGTCACTCATATTGGGAGTTTAAAATTAACAGATAAAATCATAATTCACAATGTCTTTGTAGTTACTTGCTACCAAGTCAGTCTATTATATGTGCACAAACTAAGTAAAGATAACAAATACAAAGTTATTTTTTATGAGGATACTTGTATTATTCAGGATTCTGTTCTAAAGACCCAAGTGGGGATTGGTAATCATAAATATGGGTTGTATTTTCTTAATACAGGTAAAAAGATAACTAACTAATAATATTCAAATATGTTGTTTACCAAATGTATATAGCACAACAGACTTGGTCATTCTGCTGACCAAGTTCTTGGCATCTTAAAACACAATTAATTATAAGCCTGATCCTGATACTGAACCTTGTGAGGTTTTCCATAAGGCAAAGCAAACCAAAGAACCATTTCCTTTAAGTGATCATCAAACCAAAGACATTGGTGAGTTGATTCATATGTATGAGGTCCTTATAAGGTTCAAATCAAAGAGGGATATAAATATTTCTTGAATGTTGTTGATGACTTCTCTAGAGCTGTTTGGGTTTTCTTGTTGAGGGGGACATATGAGGTTTTTCAAAACATTGTTACTTTCTATAATTTGATTAAAAATCAGTTTGGAAAAATAGTTAAAGTGTTTAGATCTGATAATGGAACTGAGTTTATTAATCAAAGTATGGTCAATTTTTGTAAATAAAATGGTATTTTACAACAGACTTCTTGTGCATATACCCCTCAACAGAATGGAATAGCTGAAAGGAAACACATACATTTATTAAATGTTTCCAAAGCCCTCATGTTTCAGAGGGAATTACATTGAACATGTGGACTGAGTGTGTTCTAATTGCTATATACCTTATTAACAGGTTGCCCAGCTTTGTTTTATCTGGAAAGTCACCATATGAAATAATATATAACATTGAACCAAACATCTCTTATTTAAAAGTTTTTCGATGCTTATGCTTTGCTACCGTTTTAAATACTCTGATAAATTTTCTTCTAGGCCTGAAAAGTCTATGTTTATTAGTAATTCTTTTGAGAAAAAAAAGGGTATAAATTGTTTAGCCTTGAAAGTAAGAAGGTGTTTTTCTCAAGAGATGTGAGATTTTATGAAACTGTGTTTCCTTTTAAAAACAGTTCTGAAAGTAGATATTTTGAGTTTCATTTTCAAAACACAGACAGTTTAAACTTTTTTAATCATTACCTAGATGATGAAAATTTGTCAAATGAACCCAATGATGAAAAAAGAGATGATGAGCCTAAAGCAAGTGAAGGCATAGACCACTCATCAGAAGGGGGTTCTGAGATAACTGGAAACACTGAAAAGGATGAGGGGGTGCATCCTAGTATTTCTGTAGAAGCCACCTGTGATGAGGAGGAAAATGTTACACTTGAGTAAAATGAAAATTTGTCAGAAGGTGATGGCATTTACTATCAAGAGTTTAATGATCTTTTCAATGTTCCAGTTGTGACACCGGATAAATAGAACAATCTTAAAATTTATGTGAGAAAGTCTTCTAGAAAGACGTAGATGCCTGTTAAGTTAGGTGACTATGTAGTTAATAGCAAAGCTAAGTATAGTATTGATAAACAGGTCACTTTCAAAATAGGTGGTAAATACAATATAGATAGTATAGATATAGATAAACCAGTGTTCTAAAAGGCGCGCCAAGGCGCCGCCAAGGCGTCATCAAGGCGCGAGGCGTGGCCTCGACGCCACGAAATGGACCAAGGCGTGAGGTCTAGGCATCGTGTGAAAAGGCGTGGAATAAGGCGCGAAAAGGCGTGCAAAGGCGCGCCTTTTGGTAAGGCGTGACGCCATTTTTAGAAGCATTTAGGGGATTTATGGATTTGGGCTTAAATTTCAAGTATTTGGGTTATTTCTTTCTTGGGCCTCGTAATTTCAAAACTTAATTCCTACTTGAGCCTCGTATTTGGGCCTGGCTATTTGGGATTTGGGCTTTAGTATTTGAAATTGCTCTTATAAAATGATATACAATTATAAATACATAAATTTATAAATATTTTGTTGCCGCCTTAAGCACGCCTTAAGAAACGCCAAGGCTTCGCCAAGGCGCGTAAGGCTTGAGGCGTGGTTGTGCCGCCACGCCACGCCTCACGCCTTTTAGAACATTGAGATAAACACATGGACTAAATGAGTAGAAGCGATATGTTAAAAATAATGAAAAAGAAAAAGAAAAAGAAGGAGGAATTAAATAATTTGCTCAAGTTAATTAATGAGAAACTAACTCTAACTAGTTTATGGAATATTTATATTTCTAGTCTCTAATTTACAACTTATCTAATACGGTTCTTATACTTTGTAATACGGTTCTTATACTTTGTGAGACGATTAAGAATTAACTACAAATAGGAAATTTGGAATTTGGTGGTGGGTTATAATACATTTTATCAAACATAATAAAAGTCTCAAAAAATAATAATTTTTATATATAAACAAAAGCCAGGAGGCTTTTAGCATTTTACTATTCATTGATTAATGGCTTTTTTCTTATCTTCCTTCATGCATCAACATTAAATTCAAAAAACAGCCAATTGAAAAATCACAAGCACCAACAACTCACATTCAAATTACAAACACTATCAAATCAATTCAACTTACTTTCAGTTCACACGGGGAAAATAAATATGGACAACGGCAACATACATTATTAAAAACATATTTTGACGTCGTTTGGATTTGAATGATGCGAAGGTTATTAATCCCGAGTGGGATAGAATAGTTTCTACTGAAACATTTGTTAATGTTTATAAATCGATCAAGGATTTCGCAACAATTTGAATTATTTACACATGTCATTGATCAATATTATCATGATCAATTTGGAGTTATCTGGTGCGTACACAATACCGGCGACGCTATAAAGAATTTGACAGTCGATCTTCGCGAAATTTTGAGAACCCATATCCTTTAAGGCGACACCATTAGCATTCTTTCTTCATACGTGGTTCTTTTACTTTTTGTGTTTTATCTTCTGTACAAAAAAAAATAACCACAATGTGCGTCTATCATTGATGGTTAGTAGTTAGGTTACAAGTATTCTGGTTCCAGAAGGTTTACATTTTAATAACAGATTTCATGTTGTTATGGTTCTGAACGCTACTAATGCTGGGATGTATACGTGGAAGTCGATTCAAATGCCGCTAGATAGTCTCTTCTTTGGTTGCAAACCGGGTCACTAATCTTCACCCGACTGAAATTAGAGACGATCATCGTTCAATGATTCTTGCTCATTAGGACTTCATATACTTCTGCACCTTTCAAGACAAAAACCACAACGACTTCCTCTTTCCACCTATCGCTCCACAGATTTCATATGATGACAACGATGATGAAGACAAATTTTATATCCCAAAAACCCTCAATTTGACATAGATGAACCATAACTTTATAATGCAATATTATTCTAAATTAGTCATTCATACCCTGTGATTGTCATGATTAATGATTAACACCGTGTTTTCAAGTTTGGCTTTGAGAAGAAAAGGAAATAAAATGACAGGAACCCAAAAATTATCATGTTCTTGAGTTTTTTAAAGATGAAAATGGAGGGTAAAGGAGATGAAAGTTTTGGGGTTTTTGTTGTAAATACTTTCATCCCATATTTGGGGTTAAAGCTGAGTCAATAAGCACAACCACTAAGTAAATGTCAAAAGTATCATTGATTTTAGTTTGGTTCGTTATTTGTTTTTAAAGATATAATAGTAATTTTACAAAACCAACAATATTAAAAAATAACAACATACCTTTACTTTCTTTCTTCTTTTTACACTCAAGAATACACAACTTTTTTTCCACTTTCTTTCATTACTACCTTTTCTTGACTTTTTTTTTTTCCTTTCTTTACTTTGCATTCTAAATTTTTTTGAGAACATAGTGTAAGTCCTTGCTATAAAATTATCAATCTCCAAATCAACAATTCTCAGCTTGCTATGATCTTTTCTCTCACTAGTTTACCCAACACACACATGCAAACTCCTAGAATATCTTAGAAACTAATGGATGTTTAATGGCTTTAATCTATAAAAATCTGGAAATTAATGGTTTAGATACATTGCAACAATAGTCCCTCAAGCCTAATTTCTCTTTCAAAGACCACTAAAAACTTTGTATAACCAAGTTTCACAAATTTGACTTTCAACTTAATATTTGTTGACTAGCCAATCATATGAAACTATGTCTATAATAAAAAGCATATAAAACACATGATAACAGTTAAAAAAAAAATCTTATTACAGATGTTTAAACAAATGGATTTGCTATACAATGCCCCACTGGACAATGGTTAAAATAAATATAAACGAAACTTGGACTTTATTAAACTAAAAATCACATATATTTAAAGTAATTGTATGTTTATTTATTGTGCATTAAATATATGACTATTTTAAATCAGTAAAGAATAAGTTATTTAATGTCACTTAACCATTACCCCTTAAACATTGCAAATCCCTTAAACAAAACATAGGTCGTGGGATAAAGAATGTAAAATAACGAAAGTCCAAGGAAAGTTTTTAAAATTTTTGGGTATAAAATATAAATATAAATAATACAGGAAGGAAGGACGTAGGGGGAATTGAAACCCTAAAAGAAAGAAGAAAAAAAATGGAAGATGAAGAATGGGAGAGATATTGGAAGTCGCTGAACGTGAAATGCCATCCGTTCATAAACTGCGAATATTATGTCCCTTTTCGCATCAAATACACTCACTTACCACCACGACGACCAACTCAACCTGCAACTGGTATTTTATTCAATTACTCATCTATCACTTTATTATTATTGTTTAATTTTATAGTTATAATGATGATTGTTTTTTTGTTTTTCATAATAATAATAGAGAGACCACGACGAAGAAGGATCCATGGACAACTACCAGCAGCAGCCGGTAACTACTACTCCCAAAATTATTATTATTGCTTTTTAATGTGTTGTTTTATTTGTAGTATTTGTTTCTAGGCTTAGGGGGTGTTTGGCTAAGCTTATATGAGCTTATTATTACTGTATTATTATTAGCTTAAATATATAAGCCTAAACAAGCCAGCTTAGGGGTGTTTATTTACCATCAAATGGGGGCTCTCTGCCTATGATTACATATTGTATAGTGAAAAGTGACTGATGAAACATCAAATGGGTCAAATTATCTCTAAACAGATCAGATGGGTCATTTTATTCAAATGGGTCATTGAATTCAGATGTGTCATGTTGCATACATTGGTATGCTCATAATTGTGTTATAGGAAGGATAATATCAAATGGGTCAGAATGGATACAAATGTAACAAATATATTCTTTGATAGATCTTCGTCATGTTTCAAAGAACATGCCTCTTTTAAGACATGAAGCTGCAGTCTGATATCTGGTCCATGCTCAACAACTTGTCTGTAATCTTTAGATAAATCTACGTTCTTTACGTCCAAAATTATGTGTTCTTTAGTTAAAGCTGTAGTTCGAGATCTGGTTTATCATGTTCAATAACTTGGCATTCCCTTTTCAACCGGTAAACCTGAAATTATGTTACAGAAGCAGAATCATCATCTTGTAACAACTTCTTTTCTCTTTTGTTTTTGGGGGGTGTTTGTTTCAGCTTAATCAAACACTTTGAGCAATTGAGCTTATTCAATCCCGGATCTATCGATTTATTACTAGACTATCTTAGGAAAAATCAAGGTTTTTAACACTAGCTACGTCTCCATCCCTGACTGTGCCTATTATTGGCGACGTAAATTTGTAATCACCTACACCATGCTTAGCCATGTTTCCGTTGCTTGCTACCCTTTATACTTTTATTAATTATTATGTCAAAATCAGCAGGTACCAATGCTCAAGATGTAGCTCAAATTTCAAATGGAGTGGCCGTTCTCAATCTTGGTAACAACAATTAATCCACTCCTGTTGGGTTAATTAAACTACTACACCTTATTCTCGCTGGAAGAATGTTTCTAAACTTTGTACCCGACTTATCTTTCTTTTACTAGTATATTTGCTATGGCTATGAATGGATCAAGTATGGTGGTTATCATAACCTCTGTCTTATTTTTATTTTACCATCAAATGGGCTCTCTGCCTATGATTATATATTTTGCAACTTGTCCCGCATTAGTCGGGGAAAGAGTGGTATTTTTATGTCAGTATCTGTCAACCTTTAATTCTATGGAAAGTGATGTTATCGACACCACTTTATTATTGATTGTTATTATGCTAAACATCATATATGCATGTCTTGATCTCGTGTGGAGTTCGTGTGACAAGTGATGCTCTGGTGAAACCTCGTTTGTTTTGCTATATGTCCATTTTCTAGAATCTGTCCGATCAAAATAAAGTGATGGCACACTGAAATCGTCAATAAAAATGCCTAGTTTTGAATTTATAAACAAGAACTACTAGACTATCTAATAAATAACAACCTCAAAATAAGATCAGCGGAATTTTGTAGGTTTCTAAATAATAATGATAATAAGGTACACTCATTTGCTATGCGCCTAGTTGCGCTAGTGACCATGGGTTTATTGTTATTAAATCATTGACGAATTATAAGTAAGCTATTGATCATATCGTTCGTTCAAGTAATAATTAACTCTTATAGTGCCATGCTTTCTGGAAACCTATAGTGTTAAGCGAACTAGTGTACATACTACTACGCGGGTATCAATGGTCAATTGCCTTGTTGTGATTATACCAGTGGTACTAACTATTTTCCAGAATGATCAATGCTTCCCTGGTGAAACATAAGCCTAAAGAACACTTTTTTTTTTTTTCTTTTTTTTTTTGAACGGCAACATATATTATAACCTAGGAAGATGCTAGAGAGAAATTACAAAGAAAGTAAGTCAGGGTTTTTCAACAAACTATCCCAAGAAAACGAGCTATTACATCTACTAACACACCAATCAAAAGCACGGGAGACAATATCATCGAAGAGCACCGAACGCTTCGGAGGAACCTCAGCAAAGATTGACCGATTCCTAAACGTCCAAATATGCCACCAAGCTACATAGAACACACCTTCCAAGAAAAGCTTAAGCTTAGACGGCAAACGAATGGTGGAGAACCAAACATCCCCATCGGAAAAGGACGAAATATCATTCAAATCAAGATCCCACCACTGGCAAATCTTACGAAAAACGATCTTAGCCAACTCACATTGAAACAATATATGGATGGAATCCTCTGGAAACGATCTACAAATCGGACAAAGAGAAGATTCGAAAACAACCCCTCGTTTAGCAAGATTATATCTAGCCGGAAGACGATCAAGACGAGCACACCATGTGAAAATATTGATCTTGATCGGGATATACTTCACCCACCTCGTAGCTAAGACCGAAGACGGAAGAAAAATATCATCTAAAGAAGATCGGATATCTTTAACTTGAAACACTCCATCACCATTTATATCACAGCACCATCTGTCCTTGGCAGAAGAAAGGATTATCGAACTTAGAATCGAAGATAATTCCGCCCACTGCTGTCGCTCGACACCATCCCGAATCGGTCGACGAAATGAATCATCAATCGAAATAGCACCCAGCTTAACAGAAATAAAAACCACTTTATCTTTCTCGAGAGCAAAGATGCGAGGAAACCTCACACTAAGAGGACAATCCAAAACCCAAGTATCCAACCAGAACCGAGTGTTGTAGCCATTCCCAACACATTTCTTACAGCGGGACACAAAGTTGAAACCTTTCGAGGACAACACTTGGACTTCACGAAGAATAGAACACCAATTCGAAGCATAATTTGTCGGATGAAGATCAATCGAAGTCCCATACAAAGCACTAATGACACGAGACCAGATGGACCCATCTTGTGAGATAAACCGCCACACCCACTTGAGAAGTAAGGCTCTATTCAGCGCATGAAAACTGGACACACCGAGACCACCCTTTTTCTTGGACGCCAAAACTCTTTCCCACGCAACCTAAGTAATTTTCCTCTCCAACGAATCAGCTCCATGAAAAAGTCACTACGGATCGGATCTATATCATGTAAAACACCTTTAGGGACTTTGTAAATCGACATATTATATAGGGACTTTGTAAATCGACATATTATAAAGAGGGGAAGAACCGAGAACCGATTTAAGAAGGGTCAATCTACCACCCACGGAAAAGGTTTTGACCTTCCATTTGGATAACCGAGAGTGAAGCTTCTGTATCATATTTACCCAGGCAGAATTACGAGACATCTGTTCACCAACCGAAACTCCAAGGTACCTAAATGGGGTTTGCATAACAACTCACCCTACTAACGAAGCACCCTGATGAACAATATTCCGAGGAACACCAACACCCAACACTTGGCTCTTAATCAAATTAATTTTCAGACCCGATGCTAGATAGAAACATTTGAGAATTCTAACTAAGTTTACCAAATTAGCATCAGACCATTCCCCAATAAAAATGGCATCATCGGCATAAAAGAGATGCGAGATGGACATCGAACCTTGAATATCAATCCCTTTAAAGAATCCATCACTAACAGCTCTAGAAAAAGAGATGTGAAGTGACTCCATAATAAGAATGAATAAAAAAGGCGCCAAAGGATCTCCTTGACTTCTAATCTTTAAGTCTTGAGCTCCTTCAGTCCTTGTACTTCCAGATATTGCATCTTCAGTCCATTAACTTGTATAAAACCTGTAAATGATAAAATAACAAAGGAAACCAAAAATGAAATATTACAGAATAAGCCCTTAGCTTATCCTTTCAACATAAAACAATTTCATAAATAAAATTAGTATTAGTAATGATGTTATGTTTTTGAGTATATCACGTTTTTATGGTGGTCATTGCTAATATTTTTGCATCCTCATATATACTTTATGATTTTAACACTATGAGGACTTATACAAGCCTATGAATGTCACCACGTGGTTTTAAGCACAATTAACTTTCCATCAATATTAATACTCCGTATCTATAAAATATAATTAACCAGAATAATTTACAAGCCCCTTAAAGCAGCCTATGCAATTAATGTGATAATGTGTCTTGCATCCTATTGGCTGGAGATTAATTGCGTACAAGTCTTCTAATGCACAGCACTTTTTAGTCAAAATTGAAAGCACATCATTTTTGGTAACTCAAAAAACACGCTCCACCAAAATCAATTAATTCACATCATTAGTACAAAACGCTCCACCAAACTTCTTCTATACGATTGTTGTTCATCAATCAAATAGACATTTTTGAATCTACAATTAATGGCAACACATTCAAAAAATCATATCAACTCAATATCATAAACCCTAAATCAGGTTCACTTTTCAATATTCAGTTTCAGTTCTCCCATTGTGTGTTCACCAAACCGACAAAGCAAAACACCAAATTCATAATTGGTGATGATCCTGATTCTAGGCAAAACTATTTTTGGTTTTGATTGTAAGTTTTTTTTATCAATTTTCTAATAATTTATTTTTTTATATATGTTTTTGATTGATTATATTATTTAGGACTAATGTCTATAAATCTATAGATCAATAATTATTAATTTTGTTGTTTTTTTAGATTGTCGAATCAAAGGTACATGTCGAATCATATAAAAAAAATCATCTTGCTGATGTAATGACCCTATGTGTATCAAAAACCCTATGTTTCAATTTGATATTCAATCATTTCTTTGACTGTGAATTTAAACATTGTTTATTTGAGTTTTTGTTTTGTTTCAGGCACCATGGTTGAGAGAAACTAGTGTTCATGTCCTATATGTATCAAAAACCAGGTAATGATTTTCAGTGATTTAGAATGTATAGATTTAGAGGTGTTAAGTTTGAGTGGTCGAGTGATGTGGTTTGATACTACCCTACTACATACAATTGCTTTTTATTTTAGATATCTTATATTGGTGATTATGTAGGGATGCGAAATAAACAACGGTGAAGTCTGGAAGTAGCTTTAGTGCAGTGAAAGTTACAAATTTACTTTAGTCATTTTTTGATTTATATCATGAATCAACATCTACTATTCTTCTATATTTTTAAGTTTGTACGTGTATTTAATTAACTTTTTTTTTGCAGATTAGATTACTATTTTGTACTCTACATGAATATAGGATTAATCTCCACTATAAGGTACGTATATGCCATTAAGTTTTGATGCATACCAATCCTTTGATGAAATGTATAAACGAAAAGACAGTTATATTTGTTACAAATGTATTTACTTTTTTCTTCTTTGGAGTTATTAAATGTATAACTATGGCTAAACATGATCATTATTTTGTTTGTGTTAACTTTGTGTGAAATATATATTAAGATTTAAGATCATCACTTTACATCATACTAAATGACAAAGAAGAAGATTGAGTACTATGTGATATGAACTTAATTGCTTTCTGTTTGGGTGTGCTAAGTGGAAATTGCAAATGGCACTCAAGTTGGATTTCTTTATGATCAGTGTATACACGTACAATCCTCTCCAATATGATTTCAAATAACAAATCCTCTCCAGAATATTGAAACAGTCGCTATCTTTAGAATTTTTGTTGCTGCCATGCTTTGAAATTGGTAATGATCTTGATGCTACGATTTCTTTTTAATGTCTTTGATTCGGTTATCACAAAACACACGCTAATATCACAAAACCAAAAACCATGTGTGGCAGTGGGTTCTTCAATTTGGGTTTCGTTATTGTGGCACGAGATTGATCAACAACGATTTTCAAATTTTTTTTTTTGGATTTTCTGCTGGAAGATTAATTGTTTAACACTTAGGATGTGGTTGATGGAAGTAATGTATGTAAGTTTTGCAACCCTAATTAAATTCTCAAAGTTATTTATTTATTTATTTATTTATTTTTGCAATTTTTGCTCCTTCTTTTCTTTTTCCACCATAAATCAGGTTTCTTTTGTTAGTTTTTTAATTTTGATTTTTAATGATTAGTTTTGGGTCAAACTTTTCATATTTATATATAAGTTTGCTATTATTTTGAGAAAGTAAGATTTTTTTGAGAATGGAGTGTTTGGGTTTGTTATTAGTATCCGTAGTTGAGAGTGGGGTGTTTGGGATTGGTTATTTGTATATGTTTTTCGGGTGTTCTGAGGGTATTTAAAATTGATTATTCAAACTGCGTATCTGATACATGTCTATTTGCAGTGGGAAGGTAGAAGAGGGGACCATGACGGCTGGCAAGATGCAGTGGTTATTTTTAGATTTGAATGTTGAGACTGAAGGACCAAAGCTCATCATGTTAGTAACTTTGATTGTTTTATTTTAGTTTTTATGTTAACTTTGTTTATGACAATACGATATGTTTGGTTTTGTATTGCGGGAATAATGTATCATTATGTATAGCAGTCAACACAAATCTAAAGCATCTGCAACATGTCTCTCTAATTTAAAATACAAGATTTGAAGGTGTGTATTCTGTTAATGGTTGACAATTTTTGATTTACCAAATAGCTTATTATTAGATTAGTTTGTGTTTAGGATTGCATAAAAAAACTGCTTATTATTAGATTAGGTGTTGTTTAGAATTGAAAAGGAATAGGGCCTGTATAAGATTACACAAAAAAAAAATTGCTTATTATCGAGCCTCATGGGTTCTGAATTGTAAGTTCCGCATTATTAAAGTAGGGGCTATTGTTTGTTAAACTGTTGAACAAGTGATTGTGGCTTAGACTATTAGTGTTTACCGTTTCTTTTTTTAACTATTCTCTACTAATTTGTGAGGTTTAGCTTGGACTGCAATGACTTTAGTGGTAGCCTGCTGCCATGGCGTCACCAACATGAAATTGGAAGTGGAAAGTCACCATCACCGGTTTTTCAGTTTAGTTTTGTATGCATAGTGTATTTTCACATTGCTACTATTTTTTTTTTTTTTTTGTGGAATTTGAGTTGTTTATGAAGTGACGATTTGATATAAAATGGCCATTGATTAATTTGTGCTAAATGTGTAGTAACAGTGTTATGTAAATTACAATGGAGGTACTTTGTGTCAATGGTGTTGCGAGGATGATGTAGAGATTCTTGAACCAGTGATTACCATTGAGAAAGAAGCCTAGGATCTGTTGAGCCTCTTTATATTGCTTCGATGTAAGTCTTATGATATCTATATAAATTATCAAATGGAATATTATGTGGTATAATACACAAATAACCCTTAATTTTATCTTTAGTATGATCATGTTCTAAAAGATACAAACATCAAGTTAATTTTGTATGCATGTGACATTAAAGTTGCTTTATTCTGTTTGATGATTTCTCAAGTAAACGAATTAGCAATCACTACTTAAAATGACTGGACATTGTTTTGTAAAGATTGGAATGGTACCAAGGAAAATGGTATATCTGCGGAACTTGATATAACAGTCTCCTCTGATGTTAGTATATTGGGGACATCCGAAGAGATGTCGATAATCAGAGAATGGTAATAGTGCCAACAATCAAAACTTACCTACAGGTATATTTCTTAGAAAGGTTATTTGCATAAAATTCAAATCTTCTTTTTAGCCAATCTACTATTTTTTGTACATGTGTCAATTAAAAAGACGACTATCTGTCCCGCTTAAGTCATCATGTAGCCACAAACCCTTAAACCGGCTTTCAAATTTGATACTTTTTATATAGAGAATGACCTTAATGGGACACAAAGACATATTCTAATAATATGTGTATTCAATTCTATAGCAGGACAACAAAAGAATGGAATAAGGAAGTGATTTGGAGGCCAACCCATGTATAGGTGACTAATGGTATGCCCAAAAAGATAAATATTTGCATTTATGTTGTGTGATTTTATGTGTGGGACTTGCATTTGCAGCATAGTACTATCAACACTCATGTTTCATTGTTCTTCTCGATGGTCTTGGAATCAGGGGTTGCACTTCTGGAGTATCAGGGTGAACTCCATCATCCTTATAATCCTAAAGGTAACGTTGCGAATCTGTTATGCATTGCATACATTTTGTGTGGACTTTTAGTGATGAATTACTTCGTGTCGGAGTAACACAAGTATAGAACTTTTAGTGATGAGTTACTTTTGTACCCTTTTCGAGATCTTCATTGAACTAATTGTTATTGTTGTTGGTTTTGGGGGCGAAGGATTCGTTTGTGCTTGTAGGATTTAAAATTAAAAAAAATGTGGTTGGGACCACCGAATGGTGACAGATATGCACATTTCCTTGAAGAAGAATGGACTGATGATACCGCCCTTATGGTACCTGGTGGTGAAGCTCAGGATGGTATGCTTAATAGTGATGAGACTCATGCCAAAAGAAATGACATTGGGCAGGTACTTTGTTTGTTTATCTACATTTGCATGTTCTGAATTCAATATAAAAGAAGTTAAGGCTTTATAGATTTGTTGTATTGTGGGCCTGTGGGTTTCTTATGAAGCCTCTGAATAACACCAGACCAGCCACTACATTTCGGCCTGATTGGCTTTGTGGTAACATATCTGTTATATTATCATGCAGTTAACAACTGTGGACTGAAATTAATGTAGTGCATTTTGATTTAGTATTGTGGTCATATTTTTTAAAAAAACGTTTACACGACTAGATTCATTCTCTAACTTGCACATTTGCCACCGGTGCCCCGTTGTTACCACAACTGGCATATTTGTAACAAATTCCACAGGACGTGGCTATTGCTTATGGTTTCAATAAAAATCCACAGCGGACAGTTGCATCTGTAAAGCCCTTGCCTTTAAATCAGTTTATTGACCTTCTCACATTGGAGGTGAGCGTGATAAAGTTCTTTTATCTTCATTAATAGATGTATCATAATACATTTACATTATTTTTAAAATGATACAATTCTCAACTTTATAGGTAGTGCGAAGCAGTCTAATGGCTGGGATACTGAAAACTGTTGCACATAACAAAGATCATCCAAAACCTATCAAGGTAATGTTCTATAATATATGTATGGTGGTCTAAAACTGTTAAGAAAGAAAGGGTTTTGCAACTCTTAAAGCGGTGTTTGGGCTGATTCCAAACGATACTTATAAAGGGGAGATTGAGTCGTTTTAAGGGGTGTTTGGATTTGCTTTAAAACTGTCGTTTATTGGTTGTTTAACTCATCCACAAGGCTACAAAATTGCAGTTTTATAGGGATTTTTGGGCATGCCTTTTAAGGGGCGTATGGGGATGCTAAAAACTTATGTTTCAAAGGGATATTTGGGTCTTTTCAGTGGTGTTTGTGACTGTTGCAGAACTGCAGTTTCAAACGCAGATCTAGGGGCGTTTTATGGGGCCATAGAGGAATTATATTATGTCATGGATATCTTGAGTTGACATTAAAACTCAGTAAGAAATTTCATGTGATCATTATGATGTTGTATAATATCTTAGAATTCACGAACTTAAGAGTTAGGTTTTGATACGACCAAACATATTAGAAGTTGTTGGTTCGTTTAATAAGGCCCATGATACACTTAACTGAAGTCATTATGTGATTTTGTAGGAGCACATGATTCAGTAAATGGGATTTCCTGCTCAACTCGGCAACTTGAGGAGCCAAACTTGAGCAAGAGAACTAAGGTCAAATGTCAGGTCAATGTCCTCAGTTTATATATGTTCTTACCATTTTTTGTTCATATCCTACGAGGAGTTAATCTGAGGCTTTTTTTTTGTAGATGCCGATATTGGAATTGGTATTTATAAGTAATGTTTTAGCTAAAAGAGGAAGAAAGAAGATGCAAGTTCTTATATAAAGATGTTAAAACTAGAACAATCAGGTATGCCACTCAGTACTGAAACAAGTTACATTTTAACTCTACTATGTAAAATAAAAAAGTTAAGTTTCTATATATGATGAGAAATCTATTTTTTAAGCAAGTGCAAATTTTAGACCGACATCATTTACTAATCAAGCTTGGTACTGTTAGTGGAGCAGTAAGTTCTCTTAACATTCATTTTCATAACAATCTTCTTTATCTTGTGAGAGGATATCCACGCGATAGTTGCATATGAATTTCTTAAGCTCCATATTGTCATATACAGACTATGTTATTTTTATACAAGTTTCCTAAAATACCAATTACCACCCCGCATTTTATTGTTGTATATAACATGGAATTAACAGAAGCTATTAATCACATTAGTATGTGTGTGTTATATTCCCTTAAATTTTAATTAAAGTGTATCTTTTGTATTCTAACAAGTTGAATTAGCCTTTGGGATACCTTGCAGACATCGTCGGGTAAGCTATATTTGTTGTTTGAACAATTTTATATCATGTCACTTGAACAACATTCAGCTGCCATTCATTTCAATTTTCAATATGCAATCACAATTATTCTTCTGATGCAGGCAGTTCGAGTGTTGGAAGTCGGTCAATAGATGAACTCTCTACAATCTTATCACAAGTTGACACACGGCTCAGACGTGTAGAACTCTTACAATGCCTTTTGGGACGACTGCAAGATCTATTGATTCTTAAGGAACGGTATAGTATGGTTGTGTATGCTTGCAAGAAGTGTAAGGTTTATATGATACAATATAAACATTTTGCGAAATATATTTTTAGTGTTTCTTCTATCTGACGGTATCATGTATTTTTATTTCTTTTCTAAAAATAAGATTGATGCCTTTGCTGTTTGGAATGCTTGGGGGCTTGCTGTCTTGAAACTGCTTGAGACTAATATAATAAAAAAGGATTATAGCAATGCCTTTTTCTTTATGCTCATTGCATCATACTCGGTGTCTTGGGTTTCAATCTCATTATCTATGATAGGCTACTTTTGTGTTTTTAGAGTAAGCATGACTAATACTAACAACTAATAGTTTCATGGCAAAGATTGGATTTGCTTCAAAGAAGTTTGAAAGTGGACAACCCCGCATGTTAACATTTTGTTTGTACTCGCTTTTAGTATTAATGCATCATCAAGTGAGGAATTTGGACTATGCCTTTCATGCTCATTCACATTTCAACAGTCATATGGAAAAGATGTGAGACACTGAAGCACATTGGTTTGCAATAGGACTCTTTTGTTATGATGAAATTTAAACACAAGTTAAGCGAGTGTAGCTAAGTACTGTCAGTTTAGCAAAGTTTACTGTGAATTGGCAGCTGAACAAGGTAATCGTTTGAAGCATTTTTTTATTTATTTAATAAAGTGTGTAAGAAATCAATATTATCTCCATATGAACGTATAACAATTGAATCACGTTAAAGTCTTAATAACAACGTTCACTGTGAAATCTTTTGCTTTTTTTTTGGGATACTTTTAGTACATGTTTACAACAACGTCACATCATATACATCTTTACTCTCAAGGTTAAGTTTTTTACACTAAACAAAAAGGTAGCCTTTTAATATAAGCTCAATTTATGATGGTTTAGTTGTTTACTACGTAGGTTTGGTTGCTATGATAGACGCAATGAGTTATATATGTTCTGGTAAATTTTCTTGATAATAGTCGTTGAACAAACAAGTATTATATTTCAGGGGTGAATGAGTATTTATCACTTATTATTTGATTAAGCGGGCTTTGTTGAAGCAAGAAGTTGGTAATTAGATTATAATACAATGTACGTTTGTCTCTTCTTCCTGAGGTAATGGAACCAACTAAATCAACATGCGAGCAGGACAAGATTGATGTTACCATAAACTAAGCTGGAAATGTGATTCTTGAACAAAAGCCTAATATCATTTTTGATGAAAGTAAGCCCCCCTTTAGTTCCCGAGAAGCACACGATGGAGGCTGAACAACCCACACCCTCTTCCAAAAGGGTTGCCACTAAAGAAGCAAATTCTGATGATAGGAAGTCTGTGTTTAGATAATAATAATAAAAAAAAAAAATCCATCGTTGATTGCTGCTCATTCAAGATTCGAGGAGTTGACTTCTAAGAACAATTCACTGAATTGGGTCAGTGTGGATTCCCCATTCAAACAACTTTATACTACATGCATAATTGAGATTATGTAATGTCATATATGTATAATTTAACTTTATCAAACCATATAACTGATTAAAAAACTATGTAAGTTTCTATAATTTGGTGCTAACAATGATGATGTATAAACTATATCAATAACATGTTTAATACTATTTTTTAAACTTACATATATTTTTATCGACAACTTTCTTTTAATTTTTTTTATTCTTTTTAAAATTTTTAGGCATTCACGTGATGAACATTGACTACACAAGTGTTTGATGTTGAGTGCACACCTTTGCTCTTCAATACTATCACTCAGTTGGAGAAGTCGATACTTTCACATTATTTTAATAGTTACAAACCGAATTGTTTATCGAATTATTGACCTATTACTTATTTTTATTCCCAGTTTACGTTCCTTCATGTTTTTTATTTTATTCGCACACGTAACTTTTTGATAAATAATTGCTTTAAAAATCTCCATGATTCTACGGGTCAGTCACATGATTCAACCCCTATGCTATAAACACCTGTAATTAGCCTCATATGGGCTGTCTTGATGCGTCGCATTGAGATTGTGACTTTGTTCCAAACAGGTTGACTTTGGCTATTGATGTTTATGCATATCATGTTTGTACAACTTTAGCTATGGTTGTCATTTGTGACGAAGATGGGAATATATTGAAAAGTAGTACAAACATTGTTTAAAAAAGAAGTATTTTAAGGCATTCGATCAAACCTGAAAAGGTATGTACATCTATATAAATAATACATTTCGTACTATTTTTAAAATTTACATATAATCTTATCGCTAACTTCATTTTTCGCTTACTTTTAGGTTATCAACAAATGCTCATTGCCTTATCAAGGCTGTCAAGATTTGCTTTTCATCTACATTATCAAGATTGGAGCAAGCATGCATTGCTGTTTATTACATTCTTAGTTACAAGCATTGTACTCATGCTATCATTGACTTATTAGTTGATATTTCTTTCGAATAAATGATTCGTCCTGTTTAGTTTGTGGTTTTTCCTTACTTTGTTTACACATACTAATTTTGTTTTTGCACGATCTCATCTAAAAAGCCGTGTGTTACCAAATTAGGTTGGTAACGGGTTACTCGGGTCCCTATGATCAAAAGCACAAGTTTCAGTGTAAAACAAAGGCGTCTCCATATTTAACGTGGAGGCTAAGGGCGCATCAATGCTTTTATGATTTTGGTACGTTGGTGGTTATTGTTGGGTAATATCTCAAAAACTACTACAAATGTCGAATATAAAGAAGTATTTCAAGGTTTATGATCAAGGTTCAAGAGTTATGTCCAATATACATATGACATCTTTTATACCATATTTTGGAGACGACAATGCATGAACGTCATTTGCTATTCAAGACTTTTAAATTTGGAGATGACAACGCATGGACGTTTATTATTTTAATTGTTACAAACTCAATTGATCATCGAATAATTCACATATGATCTCATTGTTTCTTTCTTATATTAATGGAATATGTTTACGTTCGTTGTTTTCTTATTATCTCATTTTCATATTTCTTTAAAATCCCCGTGAATCCAAGGTCAATCGCTTTCAAAAGTCGAATTGTATCTTCCACGTCCTGTATTCACACATGGACAGCTATATGTGACTCTTTCACGTGTCAAAAGCAAAAAAGGTTTGAAGGTTGTTGTTTCAGATGCGGATGGTAACCTATCAAATAGTACTATAAATGTTGTATATAAAGAAGTTCTTCAAAGTCTATGATCAAACGATAAATAGGTATATACATTATACATATTAAATGTTTTATCTTATTTTTCTTATTTACAGTTATTATAAATCCAAAAATTCTATTACTTACATTTTTTGTATGCTTATTAGGTGTTGACGGAAAGGAGCTTTTCTTCAAGTTTTAGAATGGTTACTACATTCATTTTGCTTCTCAAGACAAACATATTGTAGATCAAGAGGCAATCAACGTTTATTACACATATATTTATAACCATTGTGTATTTTATGCTTTGAGTCACTTATAACTTTATTGTTCCGTTAAAAGAAAATTTCACATCATTTACGTTTTTTATTCTTTCTTACTTTATTCACGCATTTACGTTTTCTTAGTAAAAAACCCTCTAAAATCCCGTGGATGCCACGGGTCTATAAGCTAGTTATGTATATATTACAAATATATTATTTTTTTTAGCAATTTTGAACATGACATATAAAGTAAGTGTGTAAACTTAAACTTTACTTTTAAGTTTACTAAATGTAAAGTCCTAAATTGTTTTATATACAATAGATAGAGATAGGACACTTTTGTTTGGAGTTAAAATGGGGGAAATTTGCTACTCCTTCCGTCTCAAAATATAAGTTTAAGTTTGACTTTTTTAATTAAACTTTGTTTTTAAATATTTTCGTTTGTATTATATAATACTTGATGCAATATATATAAATGGATTGTGTGTTATATGTATTTTTATTTGGTATAATTTTCATCAAGTGACATATAATACAAACAAAAATATTTAAGGTCAAAGTTTAATACAAAAAGTTAAACTGGACATATATTTTGGGACGGAGGTAGTATTACATTTTTATAAATTATTACTCTTCTTCTCAAAACTTATTTGTCTACATTTTCTTTTATAAAATTGATAGCATATAGGAGTTTTAGCGCCACTCAACGTTTGTTTAGTAAATCTGTTTCTTTTTATGGTATTGATTCCCAACTCAACTTGAGCAGTCCATTAAAAAATTTGCGTCAAAGTTCATGTTCTCAGATTCAGTCACAACAATCATGTTGAATCGGGTTTGTTACCTAGTTAGACATGAAAGTTAAAGGACTACATGTGTTTAGAACGTCATTACATTGTGAAAGTTAAAGGATTACATTGTGATTGAATCTCAAAAACCAAGAGTGTTGGCCGATTGTTGACTTCCTTGTACAAATCGTTATTTTCCAATTGGATCTTTGTGATTCATGCAATCTATTTTTTTATGCTATAATTAAGTGACTCAAAAGAATCTAAGATAAGAAGTGATTATGATAACCAAACCACAAGAATAACACGCACCATCTCATATAGAACACATAGACCATTTGATGGTCAAAGACAAGAAGAGGTTATGATAACTTTACAAGTAAATCCGTACACAGAGTAAAAAGTCCCGGTACAAAGTGATGACAACCAAGGTTTTTGCATCACAAGTTAATTACACTAATATTGAAGGTTGCATTTTAAAACAAAAATGAATATAAATTTGCAACGAATCAACAATCAAACAAACTGCTTTCAAAGTTTAGGTGTAAAACCTCATTAGGCATGAGTGGTGCTGCATAAAATATGCACAAATAAAAAAAGTAAAAACTCAAAATAAAGATAGATTTTAGGTTCATGCCACCAACACCACAAGTTTCGTTGCGCAGCTTAGATGTTGGTTATATACACTTATCCAATGGAATTGAACAAGAAAAAGCAAGACTCGCAAATAAAGGATGTTATAAGATGTGCGTCAAGTAAACTTGTTTATATATGTGCAACACTTTCGTTTATACAATTAGTTAGTGGCAATAAAAATCATAATGTCTTGAAAAGTAAGGAGTCTGCCAAATGACACCAACAGTCCTAGAATCTAACCAAAAAACTAGACACCTTAAAATAAATAAATAAATAAATAAATAAAGCTCTATTGCAATCAAAATCACAGATGCCAAAGGTTATATAAGAAAGAGCCAAAACTTTTTATTACACTTTTGCCCATTTGAATGTTTACGTCTGATTGGCAAACGCTTTCATCACCACTGGACTAAAGGTGAACTTGTTCCAGAGCAGAGTTGTGGCTTAAGTTGGGAGCCTATGGTGATGTGGTGTGCATTGTGTGAACATGTGGTTCCCCAAATGTCAGTTCAGAGATGTGGGAAGTCAAAACCCATTGCATACCGAGTAAACGGTCAAGGACAACGTGATGATTAAACTTTGCATTATTAAATAAAAAAAATGTTTCAAATAAGCATTTTACATAACCTGACAAAGTGGTTATTTAGTTGTTACCAGCAGCAGCATCATAAGTTGGTGATGAAACTGCAGGTTCTGGATTATCGACACTAGACTGATCAAGATCATCCTTGCGGGGGGCATTTGAGAGTGGATACTCCATCTGGCGTTTCAGCCACAGCTTGAGGTTTATTGCCTATTACGTAATTGATTACAGCGGTAACATAAGGTTCACATCAATCATAATAAAATATATGGCTGTTATATCTTATGAAATGTCTTGGGTCCCATCACATACGAAAATTGACTCATCAAACACGCCCAAATGCGCAACAAAGATCATAGCTTGCAACACTAAAATCGAAGGTTGTATTTATAATTAAAAATGAATATAATTTGCAATGAATCAACAATCAAACTACTTTGATAAAACCTCAAATATATAGGCATGAGTGGTGTACAAAAGGTTTAGTAATGACAAATTCATATAAATTGAAGAATTACTATTTTCTGACATAAGTTCATTTAGACAACCAAACATATACCGGAAGCGGTAGCAGCAGCAGTAGTAGTAGGAGAGGTTGGAGATGGAGCTACTGCATCGGGGTTTGAATTGTCAGCACTCGGCTGACCAAGATCATTCTTGCGGAGGCGCTTGAGAACTGGAGCTTCGTCATCTTCACAACGGATACCTATTCCAGAAAAAAAGAAAAAAAAAATAATAATCAAATAAAGCTTTATATATATGTATTTATTTGTGCCATTAGAATTGAGATCCTCTAAAGTTCAAGTTCAACATGACCTATCAATTCAGGTTGAGATAAACAAACAAATGGGCTAAAGTTCCATTATCAATTAAGGAGGGACTAAACAAGTGTGGGTCATGGGAGGACATCCATGGATAATTGCGTGTTTGTTAAAATAAAATAAAAAACCTAGATTATTTCTAAATGCATCTAAAACTGTGTGTTCTAGTCTTGTTTAATTTATTATTATTATTATTTTAATTAAAACTTCCGTCACTGATTATATCATATATATACCAAAGTGTGACAAGTGATTCATGGCAGCATATTAAAAGGGCAAAACAAAAGAATAAATGGTTACTTAATTACCTTTAAATGACCAGCGAATTTTTGTTTGATTCCGTAGATTGACTGGTACAGGTTCAGGATAAAGTCGTGCCCTAGGATATCTAATAGATTGAGGAACAAATCCGGGAGACCCAATCTGGTTTGGGTGAGGCAGAAGAGCATACCTAAAATGTTTTAGATAATACTTATACGCTTTTTCATCATCATAACCCATTCCTTCTTTCGATTTCTTTGAAATCGATTTCTTTCTGTCGATTCCTTAGGTTTTTTGTTTTGCTATATGCGTGTTTGTTTATATAACAACAAGACCGCCTCAAAAACTAATGTTTATTGTCGGTCTTCTTAGCCTTTTTTCTTATTCTCTCACAAACAACCTCCTTTTTTAGTTAATTACATAATGGTCATTGTGGTTTACTTCTGGTTTTATGGATCTAGTCCATCCGTTGTTAATTTGGTTGTTAAATCAAGGGCATAATTGTCTTTACAATTTTTCCTTTGTTAAAGGAAAACTCGTCAATTTACATACTAAATTAGTACTCATCCCCAATCAAAACCTAAAATTATCTATAAAAAACTTTTGATTTACCTTATGTAACACTTGTTAACTAACTCACGTCTACAAACCTCCACAAACATTAAAACTCACAAACATATCTTCAAACTTAAACCACATATACTTGAAAAATAAAAATTACATTAGCAAAAAGAAAGAAAGAAAAAGATACAAGCAAACATCATGATCCTCATCACAAGTCAACATCCTCCTCACGTGATTCACACACACCTTCAAGAAACACACCCATAACCATCCAAAGTTATATGTGCTTGTCACACAAAGTTACTAGCATGAAATGCAGATTTTCTTTTTCTTTTTTTAACAAAAAACGAGAAGAACCGGATAGGTGCCGATTTTCCGGTAACCGATTCTGATGCCCAAATCTCGTCCGGTATGGTACCGGCACCCCCTTTTCAGACCCCCTTTTTATGCTTAGAAAAACAGTACCACCAATTCAGTACAGTTTTGGTAGTACCGTGCTCATCACTACAATGTAGGGGTGTAATCAATTCGAACCGAGCTCGAGCTTAACAGGGCTTGAGCTTGGCTTGAAATTTATAAGTTAAGCTTTAGTTTGGCTTGATAGCTTGACGAGCTTTAATCATCCAGGCTTGAGCTTGGCTTGAAAAATTCGAGTAAAGCTTGGGCTTAACTTGAAAAGCTTGAAGATATATAAAAACATTGTATCTAATAGCCAAACTCATTCAGAAATATATCTATAAAGTAAAACAAACTTAAACCATAATAGCCAAACTCACTAGTGTTTTACACAAATAATAACTCTATAACAGTCGACAGCCCAAGAAGTGTGAAGAGTACATAAGGTAAGGTACAAAAGGTTTGGATTAATTAGGTTTAAATGACCTTCTACAATACATGTTCAATTATTTACAAATTAAGGCAGTATAATTATGTTAATACTCAAATTATCCCTAGTTATTTATATAAATTTATAATGAAAATATATTTATATTAAAGCTTGAAAAAGCTTGATAGGAGCTCGAGCTGAGCTATCAAAAGCTTGAGCTTGGCTTGTTATATGTTTCGAGCTATTTTTTGGGATTGAGCTTGGGCTTGAACTTGATAAAAGCTTGACTCGATCGAGTCAAGCTCGAGCTCGAGCTCGAGCTCGAGTTGCTTGATAAAAGCTTGACTTAATTGCAGCCCTACTACAATGTACTCCATCCGTCTCAAAATTATTTTCCTCATACAACCTCATACATGGTAAGCTCGAGTTGCTTGATAAAAGCTTGACTTGATTGCAGCCCTACTACAATGTACTCCATCCGTCTCAAAATTATTTTCCTCATACAACCTCATACATGGTAAATTAAGAATCGAATGTGATAATCTATAAAATGGATCGAGTATGATCAGCATCTTTATATGCTTATAGTATCGTTATCAACATAGAAACCAACTTTATTGAACTCGGCTCATATCTGAACACAAACATGGTCATGATTTCATATATGTATCTAGATCACATTTGGCACGCTAAACATTACCACCTCCACAGATTTGGTCAGGCGGTGTTCCAACCAAGTAGTTGACCTTAATTTTGCCAGCTGCTCGTTTCCAAACTCCTAGTAATTCAAGGATAATATTAATACCCAAGTATGACTAGAACTCGTTTTATATATATATATATATATATATATATATATATATATATATATATATATATATATATATATATATATATATATATATATATATATATATATACACTAGACGAATACCCGTGCATAGCAACGAGATTTTATAGTGACAGATCGTTTAGTGATAAAAGAAAGTTTATGAGTTATAAATGAAAAATAATAAAAGTTAGGGGTGGAAAATCTTGTCCAATTTGTAATTTTTGGGCAATTTTTGACACTTTTTTAAAAGTTTGAGGCGTTTTTTACCCCCTTGCATTTATTTGATGGGCTCTTATAGGCAAAAGATAAAAACAGATATTATTATATGGGCATTCGAATCACACAATTCAACTTTTAAGCAATTACTCTCATTTTTTTTCGGGTAACTATAAAACATTCCAACTATTTTAATTTTAATTTATCTCATTTATTAACTATTTTATGCATAATTATTTAATACTCTAATTAATTGATAGATATATTTAATTAGTTGCATTTTTATTCATTTGTCCCAACAGATTTTCTCAAATTTGCAGTCAGTTTTTTTGTTTTTTTTTTTTAAGAAAAAATAATAAAATATAGTTAAGACTTAGATGCTTGATCTTTTTTTACAAGATGAATTAAAGGGGTTTTTAGGACTGTTCCGAATGTTTTTAATAGTTGAATTATAATTTGCTCGTTTTAGCCCATGCCCGTTTGTCCCGATTTATAATTTGTCCGTTTAGCCCGTGCACGTTTTAACCCGTGCCATTTTAGCCCGTTCCCGTGCCCGCCCGTTTTGCCACCTCTAATAAAAGTTTGAAGATTTGGGAATTAAACATAATGTTTTGAAACCCGGTTAAACCGTTCCGGTCGAAAAACGGATCGATTTAAACCGAGTCATGCTTTTAATAACTGAACCCGTCGTGTATTAGTCCTTGTATTCAAAACTATATGTTTTTCCCAGTTGAACCCGTTGGTCCGGTCCAGTTTTCAAAACTATATGCAACATCAACTTGTTAGCTTGTATGAATTTTTGTGTGCTTTATTAATTTGTATAATGTGTATAATAACATATACTTTTCATTTTAGGGTGTTTTAAAAATAACATTAATTAGTGTGTTTAATTATTTTATATTTTATATTATGTTGTAGCTTGTTTAAATTGTATATTATGAAAATTTTATTATACTTTTTAGTAAGGGATGTTTTAATTGATTGTTTTTAATTTGATAGAGATGCTTTTAATTGGTTGTACCATATGAATAAATTCTTGTAATTTTAAGTTATGGGGTGTTTTAATAAGAGTATTAATTACACAATTCATTTTCTCTCACCCTTGACTTTCAAGATTTCACTTTTCAAAGTTTGACCATTTTCTCTTTATATGTAGTATATATATATATATATATATATATATATATATATATATATACTAGACGAGTACCCGTGCATAGCAACGAGATATTATAGCGACAAATAGTTTATTGATAAAAAAAAGTTTATAGGTTATAAATGAAAAATAATAAAAGTTTAAAGATTTGGGAATTAAACTTAATGTTTTGAAATCCGGTTCGACCCGGGTGGTTCAACCGGTTGAACCGTTCCGGTCAAAAAATTGGTCGATTTAAACCGGGTCAACTTGCTAGGTTGGGTCGAAAACGAGTCAAATTAAACCGGTTCAACCCTTCGGGTTTGAAGCGTCCCGGGTCAACCCGGTTTGTGATCTGTATTAATTATTTTAATTTGTTATATTTAATTTGGTAGATATGTTTTGAAACCCGGTTCGACCCGGGTGGTTCAATCGGTTGAACCGTTCCGGTCGAAAAATTGGTTGATTTAAACCGGGTCAATTTACTAGGTTGGGTCGAAAACGGGTCAAATTAAACCAATCCAGCCCGTCGGGTTTGAAGCGTCCCGGGTCAACCCTGTTTGTGATTTGTATTAATTGTTTTAATTGGTTGTATTTAATTTGCTAGATATGTTTTGAAACCCGGTTCGACCCGGGTGGTTCAACCGGTTAAACCGTTCCGGTCAAATATTTGGTCGATTTAAACCGGGTCAACTTGCTAGGTTGGGTCGAAAACGGGTCAAATTAAACCGGTTCAACCCGTTGGGTTTGAAGTATCCCGGGTCAACCCGGTTTGTGATTTGTATTAATTGTTTTAATTGGTTGTACAATGTGTATAAATCATTGTACTTTTAAGTAATGGGGTGTTTTAATAAGAGTATTAATTACATTTCATAATTTCCTTATATACATTTTTCAACCTTTCACATTTCACTTTTGTTGACTTTTGCACTTTCACCTTTGACCATTTTTGCTTTATAGGTAGTATATATATATATATATATATATATATATATATATATATATATATATATATATATAGAGTTAGGATCTAATAGGAAGAATAATTAAAATAAGAATGATAAGAAGTAACCACAACCACACATTTTAGATGCACATACAAAAGTGGATGCATCTTCCTTCAAAATTTCCCTCCTAATTTGAAATGTGTGGCTAGAATTACTTCTTACCCTTCTTATTTTAATTATTTTTCTTACTTGATCCTTTCCATATATATATATA
This sequence comes from Artemisia argyi, assembly GCA_030686995.1. Taxonomy (NCBI): domain Eukaryota; kingdom Viridiplantae; phylum Streptophyta; class Magnoliopsida; order Asterales; family Asteraceae; genus Artemisia; species Artemisia argyi. The sequence goes on from CM060705.1 coordinate 182,139,748, forward strand.
TATATATATATATATATATATATATATATATATATATATATATATATATATATATATATATATATATATATATATAGTGTAACTTTCTTACGAGAACCACTTTTATCTGCAAGAACTGCGAGAACCACTTTTTAACCATTGGATTAATTGATCAGTGGATATGATTGATTGTGCCATTAATGAAATTACTTGAAAGATTAGGCCATTCTTTGTAAAACTGAAAGGGTATTATAGTAATTGTATTTCTGACCCATTAATTTAGGAATTACTAATGATATTTAGGTTTTAAAAAAAACACGTTCATCCTCCCCTTCCATCAAAAACTGCCGCCTCCCCCATATCACAGTTTTATTCTCCCTCACCTAAACCCTAGCCATCTATTTGCCTTATTCTTGATACTATCACGATCTACCAATAATTTCCATCATTCACATGTTCGATGGCCCAATAATCATCATCTTTCATGGCCGATTAGATCTGGTTCCTAATAATTTCGATCACGTTCGTGGCCGATTAGAAGTTCTATTTTGATAAGGTAATGAAATCGTTATTATTTTGTATTTAATTTAAGACCGATTTGTCTTTGATTCGTAGTTGTCATATAGATTGAATTTCTAATCGGACTTTAAAACAACAAAACAAATACTCTTTGATTCGTGTTATTGTCATACAAAATAATACAATAATTATAAAGTCGTTTACATGGCAAAACAACATTGGTCAATTAGATATTTGGGGGTTCTGTTGTAGGTTTCAAGCTTATCATCATGGTTTAACCTTTTTGGTTGTAAAATATTAGAATATTGAAGATATTTCTTAATACATGTATATGATAGTTTATTCACCAAAATCTAACATTTTTTTTTGGATTTAATGACGTATAATCATATATGCAAAGATTCATGTTTACAAGCTGTTTTTGTTTTTATTTATTCATATGTGTTTTGTAGATAAAATAATGTCACTTTTTTGTGATTTGTTTAAGATTCCTGTTGCAACTATATTGGTCATATGCAACTATAACGGTTCAGGTTCTTTGTATATTCTCCGTCTTGGTTAATTTGCTCAAGAATAAAAATAATTTCAACTTAGCATACTTCTGCATAGGTTGACGTTTGGAAAGATTTGTTGGGATTACTATAGGTTAAAAAAACGTATATGTTTTGTGTTTGGATTATAAAACATATATGTTTTGGAAAATGTTTACGTATAAAACATATATGTTTTGTGTTTGGATTATAAGAGGTAGGATCAAATAGGAAGAATAATTAAAATAGGAAGGATAAGAAGTAACCACAACCACACATTCTAGACAACCACACATTCTATATGCACCTACAAAAATGGATGCATCTTCATTCAAATTTTCCCTTCCATATAAAAATGTGTGGCTAGAATTACTTCTTACCCTTCTATTTTAATTATTCTTCTTATTTGATCCCTACCCTGGATTATAAAACATATATGTTTTGGAAAATGTTTACGTATAAAACATATATGTTTTGTGTTTTGGATTATAAAACATATATGTTTTTTGTTTATGATTAAAAAACATGTTTACATCATTAGTTTAATATACACAAGATTGTGCATATGCGTTATGCTAGTTGTTGTGATTAATTTTCGTTTCTTATTTGTTTGTGGTTTAATTGTTTTTGTGCATGCTTGTTTCAGATTGATTGGTGAAGATGATGGTATCATTTTAGACCGGGAAGTGGATGAACATGAAAATAATTTGAGACTTTTGGAGATATATGATTATTGCATGTGTTTTTGTACTTTTAATCAAGTGAAATGTAACATTAAAGTATATCAATCTTGTTTTTCTTTTTATAATGGTTTAGGTTCTTTAATTTGTGTTTATAAAAATATTGGTAGGTTGATAAAAAAACATGAATGCATCTCGACTATTTGAAAAAAAACATGTATGTACCTTGACTATTGAAAACATTTATGCACCTTGATTATTTGGAGGAAAAAAACATGTATGCACCTTTGCTTATTTGAAAAAAAAAAAAAACAAAAAAACAAAAAAAACATGTATGCACCTTGAGATTTGAAAAAAAATAATGATTAGGTATAAAAAAACATGTATGCACCATGACTACTTGAAAACATGTTGGCATAAAAAAAAAAAAAAAAAAAAAAAAAAAAAAAAAAAAAAATCCGAATTTTAATAGTTAAAAAAAAGGGAATTATAAAAAAAAATATAAAAATGTCTTTTACTATTATACCCTTTTGAATTAAATAATAATAACAAAATGGTATGGAGCATCAAATGATGTACATTGTGTATTATTAGTTGTAAAAGGGTGGTTCTCGCAGTTCTTGTAGATAAGGTGGTTCTCGTAAGAAAGGGACCCTATATATATATATATATATATATATATATATATATATATATATATATATATATATATATATATATATATATATATATATATGATGTGTGGTTTTGCAACCTTGCAAAAGGTTTTACATCTCAAGGGATCTTGAGAGATTTTAAAATCCACCACGCAATGTACCTAACCGATGTAGTATATTGTGTGGTAGGTACCTTGGATTAATCATTCTCTAGAGGAATAGTGTCGTTAGGATTGAAAACTATGTCAACTAGGTCTAAAGGTGAGGGATGATTCTTTTTGTATTTTTATGTTTTATGAAAGCAATTAAAATCTCGGGTATTGGAAGAGTGGGCGAAATTAGTTGCTAGTCAACTAACCCAGAATTACTACTTAAACAAATAAAATAAAATGACAATAAAAGTAAATTCGGTGAACTTATGATGAGAAAAACGTGTTTACTTAGATTTCACTACTCCCTAGTTATCTCCTATTGATTTGTTACAATTTTTTGGATGAAGGGTTGTTGCATTCTTTAATACCATTCGTGAGGGCGTGTACGTCCTTCCCCAACCCTATAAGCTTCTATCTCTTATTATGACGACACGTTTAGTATCCTATCATAGTCTCATTAATAGTCACTTATGCATTAAACACAACCAATAAAACCGTAGTACACATCCGATTACGTTTCTTAAGACGTTCATGCTTGTTACCGTATAGGAGGTTAGCCAGTTTTCTTAAGCCTAACGCGAGTCAATCACCCAAGACGATCAATAACAAATCAACAATCAATAATTAATAACTAGGTTTCATTAGATCTAAGCAAACATTAAAAAACCTAAGCTTGCATGTTAAAAGGAAGAAAAACATACAAGATAATCAAACAACACATAGACATATTGAATGATTAAAGGATAATTTATCTTCAATTGAACATGGAAGAAAATAGGGTTTGAAACCCTTGCAAAAGCTGTAAAATTCGGCTATTAGTTCTCTAACGCTGGTAAAAATAAATAAATAAATAAATAAAAATAAAAAAATCACCCTTTTGCTATAATACAGCAGCATATAACTTCCATATACCCAATACAAGATATAGCCTTAAACAAAACATAGTTAGGAACTTAGGATGTGGGTGGGTCGGGGGATAAAGAATGTAAAATAACGAAAGTGAAAGGAAAGTTTTTATATTATATTTTAGGGTATAAATATAAATATAATTATATAAATAATACAGGAAGGAAGGACGTACGGGGGAATTGAAACCCTAAAAGAACGAAGAAGGAAAAAAAATGGAGGATGAAGAATGGGAGAGATATTGGAAGTCGCTGAACGTGAAATGCCATCCGTTCATAAACTGTGAATATTATGTCCCTTTTCGCATCAAATACGCTCACTTACCACCACGACGACCAACTCGACCTGCAACTGGTATTTTTTTCAATTACTCATCTATCACTTTATTATTATTGTTTAATTTTATAGTTATAATGATGATTGTTTGTTTGTTTTTAATAATAATAATAGAGAGACCACGACGAAGAAGGATCCATGGACAACTACCAGCAGCAGCCGGTAACTACTGCTATTGCTTTTTAATGTGTTGTTTTATTTGTATATGTTTCTAGGGTTAGAGGGTGTTTGGCTAAGCTTATACTATGAGTCAGTGGGCTTATTATTATTATTATTATTATTATTATTATTATTATTATTATTATTATTATTATTATTATTAGCTTAAATAAATAAGCCTAAACAAGCCAGCTTAGGGGTGTTTATTTATATGATGATAGAGAACATAAAAACAACTTTTATAACATTCATATTTTTCAACCCCCCATGTAAGCTTCATTTACCAATCTAAGCTAAATTACCCACCCGCGTTTACTAGACTATCATCTCCAGCCTTTATGCTTTTCGATCAACCTAACCTACTTTTATAATTACTACGTTTAATTAGCAGGTACCAATGCTCAAATTTCAAATGGAGGCCAGTCGAGTGTTGCAACTACTTCCGGTATTATTTATTCTCCCTCTTACAATGTTTCTAATTTTGCAAAACTTTTTACCAGACTTTTCTTTCTTTTAGTATACTTGCAATGGCTATGAAAATGGATGGATCGAGTATTTGTTTTTTTACCATCAAATGGGGGCTCTCTGCCTATGATTTACATATTTGCTATGCAATTTGTCCCGCTTAAGTCAGAACACTATCTGTCAACCCTTATTACCATGTATTCATTTTTATTATTATTATTATTATGGTAAAGAACTTTTATAGTGAAAAGTGACTGATGAAACATCAAATGGGTCAAATTATCTCTAAACAGATCAGATGGGTAATTTTATTCAAAATGGATCAGTCGGTGTCACTTCATTCAAACGCGCCAGATGGGTCTTTGTAGTATTCAGATTTGTGTAAATACATTGGTAGATTTTAGCCATCTTTCAAAGAACAGGCCCTTTTAAAACATGAAGGCGCAGTTCCAAATTCGGTCCATGTTCAACAACTTGTTTGTAATCTTAGGTAGATCTATGCCCTTTAAGTCCAAAAGTATGTGTTCTTTAGTTAAAGCGGTAGATAATATGTAGGTAGGTTTTAACAGTTAACATCAAAGCTTTTGACCTCTGACATCTTCGAGCTGACTTTAGTCCAATGGTAAGGTCATCTTTTTCATATCAGAAGTAAACATGAAAATGGGCAAAAGTGTAATAAAAAGTATAGGCTCTTACTTTTATTATCTTTGGCATATGTGATATATAAGTCTATTGGTTTAATGTAACTTCATCCTTGGGTAGAAAAGTATTCTGCCTTCAAGTTTTGTAACCCGTGAACTGAATACCGGAGTATTACAATTTATTACTAGACTATCTAAGGAAGTCATTTACCTACATAGTTTTATATTTGGCTGCTCTTCCTATTCAGTTATAATAATCATGGTCATTGCTTATACTTTATCTGAGAAGGAAGGAAGCAATTGCAGCTATTGCTGCCTACTATTATCTGTCCCTTGCTAATGTCATCTAGAAATCGGGGTCATTAGCCAAGTCCGAAATGTCAATTTCACCCTGTTTTAAAGCACCACTCTATTAGTTTGTGTCAATCTAACTCTCTTTTAATTAGCAGGTACCAATGCTCAAGGTGTAGCTCAAATTTCAAATGGAGTGGCCGTTCTCAATCTTGGAAACAACTATTAATCCACTCCTGTTGGGTTGATTAAACTACAACTTATTCTCACTCAAATTTCAAATGTAGTCGACTTTTCTTTCGTTTACTAGTATATTTGCTATGGCTATGAATGGATCAAGTGATGTTATCCACAGCACTTTATTATTGATTGTTATTATGCTAAACATCATATATGCATGTCTCGATCTCGTGTGGAGTTCGTGTGACAAGTGATGCTCTGGTGAAACCTCGTATGTTTTGCTATATGTCCGTCCATTTTCTAGAATCTGTCCAATCAAAAATAATTTCTAGCTTGGCTCCCTATTTTGTTCTCCAGATATTGAATTTCTCAACTTTCTCAATGATTGGGTATAACTTCCTGAGATGTTAACCGCAAACACTTACTGACGATTCTCAGATTGCTTCAATCTGTTTTGGTGATTTTTTTCCCCTTTGATTCCAATGGGTCGAATTCTATAAAACAGATCGTATGGGTCAGTTTATTCAAAAGGGTCAGACGGGTCACTGCATTCTAACGGGTCAGATGGGTCTTTGTATTCAGATGTGTCAGGTTGCATGCATTGATTGGTGCAATTCCAACACATTGGCATGCTCATAATTGTATTTTTAAAACATGAAGCTGCACTTCAAGATTTGTTCCATGTGCAACAACTTGCTAGTAATCTTAGATAAATCTAAGTTATTTTAAGTCCGAAAGTATGTGTTCGTTAGTTAAAGTTGTAGTTCGAGATCTGGTTTATGTTCAACAACACGGCATTCTCTTTTGTTTTTCTTGTCCAAAAACTTCACACAAAACGGTAAACCTGAAATAATGTTACATACAATCAATATAAATCACGAATTTGTATCTAATCAACTAAAGAAACATTTTTATGTAAAAACAATAGTAAAAAAACACTTGAATCAATGCTTCAAATTGCGTTTTTCATGATTTCTCAATTTTTTTCAATTTCTCACAGGAACTAAAGTCTGTTTTAATAACGTAGAGATTAGCTATCTACAAATACTTGCAAAAACAAGTTTATTTAGAAAATTTTAGATATTAATAAAAAAAATGTGAGTCGAACTAACAAAACTATCTAGTGTTTCGACACACGCAGAAAGTTAAAAAAAATTTAACCAACTGATCGAGCATTGTCACGATGATATCACTCTCTAGCGTAAATGTGCAGTTGACCAGGTCAAATGGCTGAAGGAGGGCCTATCCGAGAAAACCGATTGATCCCAACTCTCGATCGTTGAATTGAAATGTCACTGCGACAACTAATTCAACATCGCTTGTGCCTGGTTTTTTTTAGAAAAGCCATTCAGCACGACGGCAACATGCATGGTCCATGGGTGTACATTCATGTTAGAGTTTTTCCGCCGATTTAGACCTTTTGAGGAAACACGTTACACGTTAAGAGCCAAAACCTGCCACTTGCTCTAGCTACTTGTTCTTTCTTAATACTCCGTATATCGTATAGTAGTTTTGTATATGTACTTACAAATATATAAAAGCCACTTGTAAACTAATCCTACTTTTTAGACCTTCATTTCCACCACTTCCCATAATCTCACGTGTCATTCCATCATAATCATCCACTTCTTGCCTTCATTTACTATAAAAACAGCACAAGATCCCTAATTATCAAAACATCCTTGTATAATAACAACCTTAAACACATCATACATGTACTAAAACATACTAAAAGATGATGAGAGTTTTCTTGATAGTATTTGCATGGTTTCTAGTAGGGTTTTGTTCCTTAGTGCAAAGAGGAGATTGTATGATTTCCAAGAGTTTGTTGAGAGAGATTGATAGTGTTACTAAGGTTGGTTCGTATATTTGGTGTCGTCACAAATGGTTTTGAAATGAATCCGCTGTTGCAATCATCAAGCTTTGTAGCGAGTGAAAAGCGTCCACATATTGATATTTCAGGATAGGTGGTACGTTTTCATTAATTAAATACATAAGAGATGTTAGATTATGGACATTATTTTAGTAGTCGTATATTAGGATCGAACTCGAGATCACGGGATTGCACACAATACGTATGAAGAGAAAAAGAAATAATTATTTATAAATGTTATAAGTAATTATTAATAAACACAAAACTAGTAATAGTAATTAGTATTTAATGATAAATGACTAATGACCTATTAACGAAGATTAGGAAAGTAATACTAAAGAATATTTGAAAACAATGGAAGGTTCCAGAATCCCTTTGGGGACACCTAAACCAATCGGCCAAGGAGGGTTTTTCACCTCCTTTGTGCCTTGAGCTCCAAGTATTGAATAGTATATAAACAAAATCAAGGTGTATTGTTTTCTCATAACTTGTACACACACATCTTGGTGTTTTCTCTCCTTCTCTTTGTCCCATTGTCGATCCATCAAACAATCCCATAAGGGATTTGATTTTATTGATCAAACTAAGTTTTGTGTTTAATTTACTTGCATAAACTTTTTCTTGAATTAGTACGTGTGTACAAGAACGTGATTCAAACACATTATTGTTTGATTCTTGGATTGAATTACAAAAGAGGTAAGGGGTAATTCTTATAATCCACATAAACCCTAATTAGGGTTCTTGATTTGAAGATTGCAATTGATTCTTGTTCGGGCTAGAATCACAAAGGTATGTTTACTATTTATATTTGATTAATTAATTACATGTTATATGATCTTGTTATAATTGCTTTCGCTATGCTCACTTGATGTGTTTGGTTTATTTTATATGATTGTCATGATATAATAATTCCAACAGTGGCATCTAGAGCCGTTATAATGTGTAATTAATTATCGAAACGCATAAAAATTGGATCTTGATCCGTTTAGTTACATGTTTTTAGGGTTTTTTTTTTTTTAGATTCCTAACCCTAATTTTTTTTATGGGTCGATTTAGACCTTAAAGGGTTTTAGGGTTTCGGTTTTTGATTTTAATATGATTAGAAACTCTAGGATGTCTTGTAATTTGTTATGCGTTTTAGTAAACGATCTTGGTGTAATATGTTAATTGTTAAGCTTAATCCATGAAAAAGTGCATATTTGCATGGATTTTATATTGTGTGAAAATTTAAATGGTTTAAATGGGATATATAAATTAATGGTTAAGTTATATCGAAACATGTAAATTTATTAATAGATGTCGAATTGGGAAAGACTCCAATATTAAGTAATCAATTATGTGCTATGTGGTATTTGTTTAGTTTTGGCTTACGCAATTGATTTATCGATGTATGTGGCTCTTTTTCCTAGAAGAAGAAAGCCTTAATTGAATAAATACGTTATACACCTAGACTTGATTATTAATAAGACTATTGAATAAGATTTGCATGTGGCTACATGTTTTATACATATTTAATTGTTATGATTATGTATATATGTTTGTTTAGTTGTTTATTTTTTTTATTTTGTATTACTTGTTTTTGTTTATTATTATGTTAGATATGTTTATAAACGAAAAACGGTAATTTTTGAATAGAAAAATAATATGGACTAAATAAATGACGAAATTGTTTTGGTTTTAAGAGCTTAAATTTCAAAGGATTGGTTGATTGATGTTTTTGTACATAGTGTGCGAAAGGCGGACCGAAGGTTGCCATCCAATGTACTTGTAGAGAGGGGTTTTTAAAGCTCATGCACCTACCGGTTCTCTACAACTGCTTGGTTGCCGACGCTAGACTTACCTATATCACTATATTACGTACATTGTCATCTTAAGGGTGAATTCACCACAATTCCACAATGATTATCCGAAACACTAATCTTTAGGGCTTATGCAAAAGTACGATATAGTGGACGATAATTGTTGGTAATTCTTTAATTGGTGAACCCGATACCTCAATCAAAACTTTGTTATTTTACTTTTAGCAAATTGGTAATAAAAATGTTTTGAAAAACCAATGTTATGAAGTTGTATGCATGCTTCTTCATACATTATTTTGATTACACGTCAAAATTTAATACCCTTATAAAATTAAGTCGAATGTCATCTAATTAAAAACACTTGAAGTTGTAATTTACGTCATGTGAGAACTTGGCGAGATTGCAATGGAGAGGTAAATTTCATAAATTCATTGCTAGCAGATCAACTGATGTGATGGATTTATGAGTTTGCAGTTTTTAAGTTAGACGACTTAAATTGAGTAGGAAGTGAGATCTTGGACTCAAGGCATTAAGATGGGGATCAAACATGCTTACATTACAAAAGTTTTGTGATTGTAAATCCCATAAATCTAGGAATTGCAATATGATATTGGCAATTATTCTTCGACAATTACCTTATTGAATACTATCATTACTAGCAGATCAACTGATGTAATGGTACTATGTCAATTAGGATCCTAGCTTTAAGAAAATACTATGGTTTATATGAATATTTACCAATGGGTATTTTATTTTCTTAAAGATCTAATTATCGAAAATACTGAAATTGAATTTTGTAATTCGTTTTAATGTATTAATGCAACGTTCAAACCGTAAACGCACTTTGGGCTTTGGTAAATTGATCTCGTTCTGTTTTCAAACAAATGTTTGATTAAGAATAATTTACTTAAAAGACAAATGAAGTCTCCTTTCTATGAAAGAAGAGTGAGACACAATCGTATTCCTTTTCATGAATGAGAAAGGATAATAGGAATATTAGATATGTCTAAATTCTAATATAACTCATAGCAAATTTTTTAATAGTTAAGAAAATTGCGAATATTTTTCATAGGGATTTTATCATCCTCATTTGGTGATTAAATTCTTAGTAACAAATATGATATTTGGTTAACAGAAAATTATGTATGACATTTTATGAGTTATTATAATTAGAAGCTAGACTAATTACTGCAAAATGTTTAAAGACAAACTAGTTGTTTTGACTATTTTAAAGGTGCTACATACATTGTAGGATGGTAGACCTGTTAAGGAAGAAATTGCATGCCCAATTTTCAAGTTAATAGCATTTGATGGATAGTCCATCATTTACGTAGTAGAATACACTCTTTAGTGCATAAATAATTGTTACGCATGGACATTTAAAGGTGTAAGAAAGTTAAAGACACAATATTTGTTTTCACTAGATATGAAACATTTACAATGTTGTCAAATTCAGTGGGAGTATTGTGTACTTATCACTGAATAAGGAATTATTGTAATGATCTTTAATTCAGTGGGAGTAACAAGCTTTGACATCTTGGTAGCTAAAGATAATTACTTTCCAAGTGTAGACATTCATACTTTTAAGGATAGTCTTGTACGTTTCCTTACTAGACATTGTTGTTTTACACATACTTGTTATGCTAAAATCTATAACACAATCATATTGAACACATAAACAAATACATGGCATGTTGTTTGTCAACTATATGAGGTTGTTCCATGCACAAGTGGGAGAAATGTTATCTTTAATGTGTGCAAGAAACAACTTATAAAGATATGATTTAATGGATTCTCTTGACTACAAGGTAAGAGAATAATGTTCTAATATTAATTCTAGAAACACTTGGTGTTACAATTTATGTTATGTAAGAGCTTAGCTAGATTGCAACAACAAGGTAAATTTCATATTTCATTACTAGCAGATCAACTGATGTAATTGAACTATGAGAATTTGCAGTTTCTAAATTAGAATAATGTTCTAATATGAATTATACTAAGCTAATTCAAGAAACACTTGGTGTTACAATTTATGTTATGTGAGAGCTTAACTAGATTGCAAGAACAAGGTGAATTTCATATTTTCATTACTAGCAGATCAACTGATGTAATTGAACTATGAGAATTTGCAGTTTCTAAATTAGATACTTATTAGAACATGTGTCAATATGATATCAAGACTAATTTAATTTATAGATTTATGAATTCATGGAATGACATAAATTAATTAAGTAATCTAATGCTACTTCAATCTGAATATTTATGTGTTATTGGAATGACATAAATAAATGAAGAAATAATGTTATTTACATTAATGTGAAGTAATAAATTAACTTGAAATTACTATTGAAACCAAAAGATGGTGTTCATAATTACTTTAGTTAAACATGTTTATGTTTCATTGTAAAGATATAAACATAAAGTCTTTTAATTGTTACAAGACTTATAATAAAGTAAGACATTATCTTGTTGTGTTTTTTAATTATGACATATACATGAAGTTATTAAATTGTTAAATGACTTATAACGTATAGTGGGATTATAACAGTTTATGTTTTCTTGTAAAGACATGGACATGAAGTAACTTTGTAAAAAGTACTTGTGTTATAAAGCATGTAATTGGCTTGAAAATTATTACACCATTAAAATGCATTAGTTGGTAAATAAACAAGTCAAAACGAATATGGTTATCTTAAATATTGTTAGATTGTCTTACAATATTAATACTAATGAAATACCAAATGTTTATGGTATGTTCAGTTAGAAAAATCAAACTTTTGTTATATTGTTTGATTAAAGATAACTATGACTTCTTTTCTTCCAAAAGTTATCAAGGTTAGAATGTTGAGTATGACTTGGACATATTTAATAAAACTCCAACATAGAAGATTAATAAGACATTATCATATGATGGAATGTGAGGAAACATTAAGTCTTAAATTGAAGTTTTAAATTTGTTTAACTGCTTATGAAGAGGTTATTAACAAAGTTAAGTTAGGAACTATCAATAAGTATTTGTAATATCCCAAAAGAGAACATTGTATTGTTTTTTTATTTGCTAAGTATTTAAAGATAGTCTTTAAATTGCTAAAAGCAAGTGAGAGTTTTGATCTTTAAAAGATAAAATTACAAGATACATAATCTTCTAAAATACACTAGTAAATATCATGATGAAGTTTGACATTTGAATGTTAAATCTCAACATGATAATAAAGTTTGACATTTAAATGTTAAATGTTAAATCTCAAAATGATGGAATTATCATTCATAGAATAATAATATATCTTAGATATTTGATTAATATGCTGAGGACTATGATTTACAGGATTATTGTAAACCTGATAATCATTACGATACATTACCAAATATGAAATTGAGTAAAGTATATATGATATGAATGATTAAGATGCTGTCCATAAAGATAATCAATTTTAGAAATGTCGTTTATCTTAATAGTAAGACTAGAAAATCAAGATGAGTTTCTTCAAAGATAAGGTAACCCTTGTGGTTTAAATCTTTATATAGAAATCATATGGACAATATTGTGCATGTATTTAATGCATGTTTTATGACAAGATTATTAATCACAATTAAGCGATTAACTGTGATTGAATATTCTTTTCTAAATACATTAAATATATATAAAGATTATGATTGTCATATTTATAAAATTGACAATAGAATATCAAAACTCTTTCTTGAGTGATTACTTGAGCGAGGACGATAAGTAATCAAAAGGAGTTTATGAATTCAAATAAATCTTTGAAAGTGTACAAGGTGCAATAATCCATGAATGGATAAATGCATGCATCTAGAAGATTACTCTTATGTTTAATTATTAAATTCATATTTTGATTTATAATTGAAATAAGATAATTTCTAAGTATTCCTAAAAGCTAGTGGGAGTATTATGTTTAATTTCTTAAATCATATGTGTTGTAGAACATATAAAAGGTAAAATTCCATATAAGTTAAAAATTAAGTCTTAGTTTGGAATGAAACTTTACTTGAAAGATTTAGAAAATAAGACATACAACCTTGGAATCAATGTTTATTGTTGAAACATGTGCGGTAAATAAATCTAATATAACATGATATATTATTTAGAAAGTCTAAATAGATATGTATGACATGAATAAAATCTAAGTATGACTCAAAGATTTTTTATGTATATCATGTTTTGTTGTATCATGCTTGATTACAAGATGATTTGGCAATATTAATATCTAATTAAAGGTTATTAGATAACTTGTGTAATATTCTAAAAAGAATATGTTTGATTATAGAAGTACATCCTAAATCTGGAACAGCTTCCAAATTCTATAGATGAACAATTTTTCAATTGTTGTGAAGATTGTCACAGCCAACAAACTTGAAAGTTTGAAGGGCATCAAACATTACAAAATAGATATTAATGTTTACGGAAAGTTTTAATAGCATATTGTTGTTGCATACAATGATACTAATGGAATTGAGGTGACACTCAATGCTAGTTATGGTAAGGATTTCATCTTTGACTAATACTAGTTGTGCTTTATAAGAGCATAGTTGCATTATACATTAAATGAATAAGAATACTTTGAACTTTAAAATGTTTAGAAGTTTAATTATCATAAATTGGTGGTTAAGGATGTCACACATTTTATGTAATATTATTTGGCATAATCAAATTGTTGAGTATGCACATATAATAACTTCAATAGTTGAATTCTTGAAATAAGTATTTTTAAAATTCCGATAGATCAAAGTTGGATGATTTATGTTTTGTCAACAAGTATGAATGTCATTACTTGAGATATAATTCATCAACAAGAGTTATCATGCATTGATCTATTTAGTATTTGGATAAGGGATGTTAAACAATTATTATAATAAATTTTAATACATGGTATGTTTAATTTATAATAAATTGTATCCTATATTTGTATGTTTAATCCATGAATAAATGTTATTCTAAATTGTCCGTTGTCAGTTAATAATATGGGAATATTATTAAATCAAGACAAATCTGAAGGTTGGTATAATATACTTAAAGTATATTGATGCGTAGTCATGCCATTTCAGATGATATACAATGATACTGAATATAGGACTTATCCCAAGTACATGATGTTACTTTATGGATTTTGTCATTAAGTAAATCATGAGAAGTTATCATCGGACTTGAGATGCAAGATAAGTGTCATGAATGTAGTACATTTTTGTGGAACAACTTAGCGCTATACGTAACTGGTAGTCATAAGGGTTGTTTTCGGAAGTGTTACAAAGTTTGTAGGTTTTGCTTGTAGTCAAGATAGAATTTGTTTCCTTCAAATTTATTTTTGGAGTTTAATACTGTTGGGCCCCTCGCAGGGTTGTCAAGATGTTTGCATGGCCATGCCCAAGATCTTCCCTGAATATGTTCAGATGATTTGGTAATCTTGATCAATCAATAACAACGAGAAACAGAATGGTTAATTAAGGAATGACTTTAATCCATATCCTTATTAACATGGTATTAGAAACAAAAGGATAATAATAATGAGAAATCATTAAAAGGTTTTTCCAGGAGCCTTACTCGATATCGTACTAGAGGCATCGGCGTGTTGCAAGACGCTAACCGATGTGATTACACTATTAAAATATGTCCAAGTGGGAGCTGTTAGATTATGGACATTATTTTAGTAGTCGTATGTTAGGATCGAACTCGAGATCACGGGATTGCACACAATACGTATGAAGAGAAAAAGAAATAATTATTTATAAATGTTATAAGTAATTATTAATAAACACAAAACTAGTAATAGTAATTAGTATTTAATGATAAATGACTAATGACCTATTAACGAAGATTAGGAAAGTAATACTAATGAATATTTGAAAACAATGGAAGGTTCCGGAATCCCTTTGGGGACACCTAAACCAATCGGCCAAGGAGGGTTTTTCACCTCCTTTGAGCCTTGAGCTCCAAGTATTGAATAGTATATAAACAAACTCAAGGTGTATTGTTTTCTCATAACTTGTACACACACATCTTGGTGTTTTCTCTCCTTCTCTTTGTCCCATTGTCGATCCATCAAACAATCCCGTAAGGGATTTGATTTTATTGATCAAACTAAGTTTTGTGTTTAATTTACTTGCATAAACTTTTTCTTGAATTAGTACGTGTGTACAAGAACGTGATTCAAACACATTATTGTTTGATTCTTGGATTGAATTACAAAAGAGGTAAGGGGTAATTCTTATAAACCACATAAACCCTAATTAGGGTTCTTGATTGAAGATTACAATTGATTCTTGTTCGGGCTAGAATCACAAAGGTATGTTTACTATTTATATTTGATTAATTAATTATATGTTATATGATCTTGTTATAATTGCTTCCGCTATGCTCACTTGATGTGTTTGGTTTATTTTATATGATTGTCATGATATAATAATTCCAACAAGAGAACCAAATAAGGTATTGTAAGAAAATCATTTTGTCGGTGAATACGAACTAGATACATGAATCGACAATTGAAACATACATATGTTATTTTGTAAGACATGCATATGTTGGTCCACATACGTTATTTTCTTAGTTTTGCATGCTCTTCACATATGATTATCCTTTTAAGCTAACCGATATTTTTAACAGGGAGAAGGTTTCGGATTGGAACTATAGAAAATCAAAGGGTCATAATCGTCATGACCGGATTAAGCATGGTATGTGATGGTATATAACAAAGGTCATGGCACACATTAATAAGTGCTTTTCTTGCGTCGTTTGTTAGCAACATGTAGTGCAGATTTGGTGTCTTAATCCTTTGCTTGTTGTGTAACTAAATGCAGGTATCACCACACAATTGCTGTTAAGCTTGTTCAACGTGAAAGGAGTTCTACACTTCGGTATTGCAGGAAATGCAAATAATGAACTTGAAATTGAAGATGTGATAATCACCAAGTTTTGGGCTCATACTGGCTTGTGGTTATGGCAGGCATGATCAAAGGCTAGTTCTTTCTCTAGAAATGCAATCAAAGGCTAGTTATGCAGATTAAAAAGTTTCATGTCATACAAGATTAGGATTTTCCAAAATATTGAATAAGTAACAAAATATCGATTCTCACAATAATAACTTTGCCACTATAGAGAAATGGAGAAGGGCGTGACGAAGAGTTACCTTTGGAATCCAATGGAGACTTCACAAGAAACATCGGATACCTAAAGTTCTCGGACTACAATAACGACACAACCACACAACACAAAGATAACTTTAAAGACAACCTTTTAAACCGTGTTTCGTATCAACCAGAAGAAGTGTTCCCAATCAACACAACCCCTGAAACTAGACAGCATGCATTTTGGGTACCCGTTTACAAGCACTACTACGCGCTTGCTAAGAAATTCGAGGTAACACTATTTCTATTCATAAATTCTATTATGAGGGTCGAAATCATGTTTGTGTGTCGACCAGTTTTGTTCTAAGAAAGTATTTGTATTAACCATATTTGAAGTTTGAGATTCTGAGATTTATGAACAAGTAATATTGCAATGTAACAGTAAAAGATATGTATGAAACAAAGTATATTTTGTAAAGTAAAATTCTGGAATTGTTATTATTTCAAACGTATGGATACCCTATATATACAAGATGGAAAGACATGTCCATTAGAAGTAATAAACATGATGGTTCGAATGAAACCATCATATCCCTTCATGTGTAATTGTCATAACCATATAAACGAACTAATGTGATGGTTCGAATGATATCTGTTGGAGTGAACCATTACAGACCTTCGAAAATAACTATACTACTACTAATAATTACATAAATAATGTTCTAAATATAAGTACGAAATCATATGATATTAAAAACTTCCAACAAATTCTTCCTTACTTCGGAAACAAGATGACTGAAATTATATTTTGTGATTGTGTAGGGAATGAAGTTGGAGCAATGTATAAATGCGACAACTTGTTTACCAAGGACACCTATAGTTGCAAGAGTTAAGAGAGGTGCAAGTACAAATATATTTGTTGATACTGGAGCTTATAGAACATTTCTACGCACAAAATTTAATGTGGCACCAATTGATATGGAGAGTGCTGCGGTTGTACTAATTTCTTATCAGCAAAAAGTTCCATTTATTGCTATTCGAGCTCTTCCTGATTTAGCTGTGTTTACAGCTCTTGAATCTCCAACTTCCAGGATATTATGATCAAAAACAGACAACATGTATAATCATCAAATAAAGACTATGAAAAAGGAACGAGAGAAGATTGGGTTGAACCCTTAATGAATCTGATATATAACTGAAAGGGTTACCAACATTTGTTTACATTACATACATATATATACTAAACGAACAGGTATGTTATGAAGAGTTGTGATGGTTCATTAGAACCAATGGTTGTGTCTCTTCATGAACAACTGCCAATAACTACTTATCTAACTAACTTATAACCAACTAACTTAACTAACTAATTTTATACTAACTGCCATGTTTCTTCTTGCTGTGTGTGTCGACTTGCAGCCCAAACACAGAAACTTTGGCTCTATTCTTCATACTAACATTAACAAAGATTAATGGATTATAATTTTCCAACAAGCTGGAGGAGGGTCTGAAGTTTCTAATGAAGCTTCTAACTTTTCCCCTATTGCAGTATAAACTAAATATAAGGGTCTTGGTGTAAATTAGAATAGTTTAGTATGTATTATGTAAAGTTTAGACTTCTATAAACTGGTGTTGGGCTGGGTCATAATGGGTATAAACGGTTGTATAGTTTAGTTAGGGATATAACGTTTAGATATAGGTATGTTGTTTACTTTTGGTGAAACGTTGCATCAGTTTAGAAGGCAACGATTCATCTAGTATAAATAGGTAGGATTATGTAATCAACAATCAATCGATCAATACAATATTCAGTTTATATATTATCATGCTTGGTGTCTTTTTCTGTTACAAGTTTCTGTTCCAAACACCATTGTTCATCCAGAACGAATTCAGCAAGTTACATAATAGAAAGAAACCTGTGAAGTACGAAGCAAGGGTCTAACAATTGGCATCAGAGCAAGATCGATTCCGGGAATCAACCGCAAGAACGCAAGAAAAAAGAAAGAAGAATACCTGTTCGTTGAAAACCATCGATTGTGGTTACTCAAATCGAGAAGGCATCGATTGAAGAATCAACTGCAACATCGATTGGAGAAGTAAGAACGGAGGAACAATTGTTCTTCTGATCATACCAGCAATCGATTGAAGGGGAAGAACCCTAATCGAAGGTCTAAAGTCAGAAAGAAGAAGCGAAAAGGGGAATAAGCAAAAAAAACACACCTCGTAAGTTTTTATTAAAACTTTTTCACACCCTTTTTATATATATGTTTTATCTTTTTAATTATTTGTAATTTATATATAAGTGTGGGGTGGTGTATTTTTTTTAAAAATAAAATAAAGTAAGAAAAATAAGTTTTGTACATTTTATCTATAAAAAAAACTATTCGTTTTAGATTAAAAATACAAAACTAGTAAGAAGTAACAAACCGAACCCTTGTGGTTCATATAGTAAGAAGTAAGGGAAGATTGTTTTGAAAAAAATTAAACGCGTAAGTAAGCACGCTTGTAAGAACGAAGGCGTAAGTAAGCACGCTTGTTTAAAGAACGCGTAAGTAAGCACGCGAGTAACAAAGATACGTAAGTAAGCACGTTTACAAGAAAGAAAGCGTAAGTAAGCACGCTTGAACGAAAAAGATACGTAAGTAAGCACGTACCAGAAAGAAAGAAAGATAGGAAGAAAGAAGGCAAGAAAGGCGAACACGCGTCAAAGCAAGATAGAAGAAAGAAAGGAAGAAAGCATGATGAACGAAAAAGAAGGAAGCAGTATAGCACTTAAATGCATACAGTTGACGGATTCCAATTACACAACATGGGCAGTATTGATGGAAACAATATTAAAAGCGTATGGGCTTTGGGAGACGATCAACCCGAAAGAAGGAAGTAGTGCAACAGATGAAAAGAAGATGCATACAACGAAAGCCATGATATTCCAGACATTACCACAGGATATATTGATGCAAGTTGCACAATATGAAACTGCAAAGGAAGTATGGGATTCAGTGAAAGTACGATACCTTGGTGCAGACCTAGTCCAGAAAGCACGGCTACAAACGCTAAGAAGTGAGTTAGAAACTTTGAAGATGAAAGAAAACGAAAGAGTGCAAGATTTCTCAGGAAAGTTGGGCAGTATAAAAGCCAAATTTGCAAGCCTTGGCATTACCCTTGAGGATAAGTTAATTGTGAGAAAGTTACTCAACTCGGTCCCGAAGAAGTTTTTACCGATTGTAGCCACCATTGAACAATACTCAGAAATAGATACCATGCCATTTGAAGAAGCCGTTGGAAGAATAACAGCATTTGAAGAACGAATTAAAGATGCTGAACCAGAAGAGAACGATTTAAGCAAACTACTAATAGCAAGTTCAAACAAAATTGGAAACTGGCATAATGGAAGAAGACGTGGTGATCAAGGACATGGAAAAGGACGTGGAAAAAGCACTGTGCATGAAGATCAAGACAAGAAGAAGTATCGATGCTTTGAATGTGGTGAAATTGGTCACATTGCAAAAGAATGCACCAAATGGAAAGACAAAGAGCAGGAAGCACTTCTCATCTCAGAGGATGAAGAACCAGCACTCCTGTAAAGACAAATCAAGGATGAAGACCTTTAACTATATTTAGTTTAAGGGGGAGTATTGGAGTATAAACTAAATATAAGGGTCTTGGTGTAAATTAGAATAGTTTAGTATGTATTATGTAAAGTTTAGACTTCTGTAAACCAGTGTTGGGCTGGGTCATAATGGGTATAAACGGTTGTATAGTTTAGTTAGGGATATAACGTTTAGATATAGGTATGTCGTTTACTTTTGGTGAAACGTTGCATCAGTTTAGAAGGCAACGATTCATCTAGTATAAATAGGTAGGATTATGTAATCAACAATCAATCGATCAATACAATATTCAGTTTATATATTATCATGCTTGGTGTCTTTTTCTGTTACATGTTTATGTTCCAAACACTATTGTTCATCCAGAACGAATTCAGCAAGTTACATAATAGAAAGAAACCTGTGAAGTACGAAGCAAGGGTCTAACAATTGGCATCAGAGCAAGATCGATTTCGGGAATCAACCGCAAGAACGCAAGAAAAAAGAAAGAAGAATACCTGTTCGTTGAAAACCATCGATTGTGGTTACTCAAATCGAGAAGGCATCGATTGAAGAATCAACTGCAACATCGATTGGAGAAGTAAGAACGGAGGAACAATTGTTCTTCTGATCATACCAGCAATCGATTGAAGGGGAAGAACCCTAATCGAAGGTCTAAACTCAGAAAGAAGAAGCGAAAAGGGGAATAAGCAAAAAAACACACCTCGTAAGTTTTTATTAAAACTTTTTCACACCCTTTTTATATATATGTTTTATCTTTTTAATTATTTGTAATTTATATATAAGTGTGGGGTGGTGTATTTTTTTCAAAAATAAAATAAAGTAAGAAAAATAAGTTTTGTACATTTTATCTATAAAAAAAACTATTCGTTTTAGATTAAAAATACAAAACTAGTAAGAAGTAACAAACTGAACCCTTGTGGTTCATATAGTAAGAAGTAAGGGAAGATTGTTTTGAAAAAAATTAAACGCGTAAGTAAGCACGCTTGTAAGAACGAAGGCGTAAGTAAGCACGCTTGTTTAAAGAACGCGTAAGTAAGCACGCGAGTAACAAAGATACGTAAGTAAGCACGTTTACAAGAAAGAAAGCGTAAGTAAGCACGCTTGAACGAAAAAGATACGTAAGTAAGCACGTACCAGAAAGAAAGAAAGATAGGAAGAAAGAAGGCAAGAAAGGCGAAAGCGCGTCAAAGCAAGATAGAAGAAAGAAAGGAAGAAAGCATGATGAACGAAAAAGAAGGAAGCAGTATAGCACTTAAATGCATACAGTTGACGGATTCCAATTACACAACATGGGCCGTATTGATGGAAACAATATTAAAAGCGTATGGGCTCTGGGAGACGATCAACCCAAAAGAAGGAAGTAGTGCAACAGATGAAAAGAAGATGCATACAACGAAAGCCATGATATTCCAGACATTACCACAGGATATATTGATGCAAGTTGCACAATATGAAACTGCAAAGGAAGTATGGGATTCAGTGAAAGTACGATACCTTGGTGCAGACCTAGTCCAGAAAGCACGGCTACAAACGCTAAGAAGTGAGTTAGAAACTTTGAAGATGAAAGAAAACGAAAGAGTGCAAGATTTCTCAGGAAAGTTGGGCAGTATAAAAGCCAAATTTGCAAGCCTTGGCACTACCCTTGAGGATAAGTTAATTGTGAGAAAGTAACTCAACTCGGTCCCGAAGAAGTTTTTACCGATTGTAGCCACCATTGAACAATACTCAGAAATAGATACCATGCCATTTGAAGAAGCCGTTGGAAGAATAACAGCATTTGAAGAACGAATTAAAGATGCTGAACCAGAAGAGAACGATCTAAGCAAACTACTAATAGCAAGTTCAAACAAAATTGGAAACTGGCATAATGGAAGAAGACGTGGTGATCAAGGACATGGAAAAGGACGTGGAAAAAGCACGGTGCATGAAGATCAAGACAAGAAGAAGTATCGATGCTTTGAATGTGGTGAAATTGGTCACATTGCAAAAGAA
This sequence comes from Artemisia argyi, assembly GCA_030686995.1. NCBI lineage: Eukaryota > Viridiplantae > Streptophyta > Magnoliopsida > Asterales > Asteraceae > Artemisia > Artemisia argyi. The sequence continues at coordinate 182,161,594 of CM060705.1, forward strand.
TGCACGAAATGGAAAGACAAAGAGCAGGAAGCACTTCTCATCTCAGAGGATGAAGAACCAGCACTCCTGTAAAGACAAATCAAGGATGAAGACCTTTAACTATATTTAGTTTAAGGGGGAGTATTGGAGTATAAACTAAATATAAGGGTCTTGGTGTAAATTAGAATAGTTTAGTATATATTATGTAAAGTTTAGACTTCTGTAAACCGGTGTTGGGCTGGGTCATAATGGGTATAAACGGTTGTATAGTTTAGTTAGGGATATAACGTTTAGATATAGGTATGTCGTTTACTTTTGGTGAAACGTTGCATCAGTTTAGAAGGCAACGATTCATCTAGTATAAATAGGTAGGATTATGTAATCAACAATCAATCGATCAGTACAATATTCAATTTATATATTATCATGCTTGGTGTCTTTTTCTGTTACAAGTTTCTGTTCCAAACACCATTGTTCATCCAGAACGAATTCAGCAAGTTACATAATAGAAAGAAACCTGTGAAGTACGAAGCAAGGGTCTAACATCCCCTTTAGCAGCTCAAAATGCAGTTGCCGCATTGGAAATTTGTGACATTATTGCCCTCAAAATGTATTTTTTGGAATTTTCTAAAAGCTGGTTGAATTTTCAATTTGTATATAAGTGTATTTGTAAATGTTAATTATTTCTTGATTTGTAATGTATATTTATAAATTATTGTTTCTTGTAAGTTGTAAAAAAGTGAATGTTTAATATTCAATCAGTTATTGTTCAGTATTTGGTTTAAAAACGAAAAGGTCGAAAATCAAAAACGAAAATTCTAAGTAGACACCGGTTGCTCGATAGGTTCCTCATCAGAAAAATCTTGAGCATCGCTTATATATCAGAAAACAAATTTTTAATCGAAATGAAAAGTTCACTTTCATTAGGTTTAGGTTAAGACAATACCAAGTTACCATTTACCAAAGCCTTCTGAATAATCATATTCATTAACTTACTCATTTTGTTTGTTATTCCAATTGGACATATTCAAACAAGATTGCTTAATCTTTACATATCCAAAACCAAACAATCCAAACTTTTTCTCAAAGTTTGAATCCTTTTTGCTATGAAATCGACAGTGTCGGATAAAGAATCTAATCCAAAGTGTCTCCAAGAAACATTTCTTGCTGGACTTTAATAAACAGATCATGATACCGTAATGATCTACTAGCTAATCGTTAATCACATGTGCTCCATTAAAGAAAAAGAATGGGGTTATAGACAGACCATGCAATCATTAATATGTATTTTAAGAGGCTGACTAGATCGAGCAGTATGCTGCTCATATAGCTAGTGAGTTATCTCTGATACTACTAACCTCCCAATAACCAAACAATAATAGGTAGGATCATAGGAATATATATAATTGGATCCTTAATTGGATATAACATAACATGTTCGTATGTAACAGCAATAAACCATAGTTATTGGATCTAAAACTAGTTTACATAATTTAAACGAGTACATGAGCGAATATATAGCAAAAAGAAGAAAAAAAATCATGGTAAGAAAACATTGATTCTTATTAAGTAGTAATAAGTATGCATAAATCATAGTTCGGATACAAGTACTTAAAAAGATAAACAAAATAAACGAAGATGTTACATGGGTGAGGAATTAATCACATAACACAAAACGTATAGTAGGACAATGACGTGGGGTGCAAGACACTTTTGGTGGAACCTCATTTAGACCCTCCAAATTTCATGCATGGTATAAGGTTATAGGTTATAGTGGAAAAATGAGGGTGTGTGCTCGCGGTGAGAAAAATTGGTCCGCGTTGAATCTCATAGTTTATATATTAATTATCTTTTGGCAAGATGATAATAAGTTTTGATATTTTTAAGCATTTTGTCGTAGCTTATGTTCCGATCCGTCATCAACGTATGATCAATATTAATTAACGATCAAGCTATGTCCATAATAAAAGACATGATGATAACGAGTATAGAAACACATTAAGCCCGTAAAGATAGCTAGGTATAAATTGTTTGAAACATTTTTTATCCTTCAATATTTGAAATTACACGTTACATTTTTCAATAAAATATATACCCTTAAACAAAACATAGTTAAGGATGTGGGTGGGTCGGGGGATGAAGAATGTAAAATAACGAAAGTGTAAGGAAAGTTTTATTGTATTTTTGGGTATAAATATAATAAGACAGGAAGGAAGTTTGTAAAAACCCTAAAAAAGAAGAAAAGAATGAATGATGAAGAATGGGAGACATATTGGAAGTCGCTGAACATGAAATTTCACCGTCCGTTCAAAAACCGTGAATTTTATGTCCCTTTTCAGGTCAAATACGCTCACTTACCACGACAACCAACTCGCCCTGAAACTGGTATTTTACTCATCTCTATCACTTTATTATTATTATTGTTTTATAGTAGTAATAATAATAATAATGATAATTGTTTGTTTGTTTGTTTTTAATAATAATAATAGAGATGCCGCGACGAAGAATAATAATCCATGGACCACTACCAGCAGCAGCCGGTAACTACTACTCCCAAAATTATTATTATTGCTTTTTAATGTGTTGTTTTATTTGTATTTGTTTCTATGCTTAGGAGGGGGTGCATGTTTGGCTAAGCTTATATGAGCTTATTATTATTATAATTAGCTTTAATATATAAGCCTAAACAAGCCAGCTTAGGGGTGTTTATTTACCATCAAATGGGGGCTCTCTGCCTATGATTACATATTTATAGTGAAAAGTGACTGATGAAACATCAAATAGGTCAAATTATCTCTAAACAGATCAGATGTGTCATTGAATTCAGATGTGACATGTTGCATACATTGGTATGCTCGTAATTGTGTTATAGGAAGGATAATATCAAATGGGTCAGAATGGATTCAAATGTAACAAATATATTTTTTTGATAGATCTTAGTCACGTTTCAAAGAACACGCCTCTTTTAAGACATGAAGCTGCAGTCTGATATCTGGTCCATGCTCAACAACTTGTCTGTAATCTTTAGATAAAACTACGTTCTTTATTTCCAAAATTATGTGTTCTTTAGTTAAAGCTGTAGTTCGAGATCTGGTTTATCATGTTCAACAACTTGGCATTCCCTTTTCAACCGGTAAACCTGAAATTATGTTACAGAAGCAGAATCATCATCCTGTAACAACTTCTTTTCTCTTTTGTTTTTGGGGGGTGTTTGTTTCGATCAGCTTAATCAAACACTTTGAGCAATTGAGCTTATTCAATCCCGGATCTATCGATTTATTACTAGACTATCTTAGGAAAAATCAAGGTTTTTAACACTACGTCTCCATCCCGCCTATTATTGGCGACGTAAATTTGTAATCACCTACACCATGCTTAGCCATGTTTCCGTTGCTTGCTACTCTTAATACTTCTAATAATTATTATGTCAAAATCAGCAGGTACCAATGCTCAAGATGTAGCTCAAATTTCAAATGGAGTGGCCGTTCTCAATCTTGGTAACAACAATTAATCCACTCCTGTTGGGTTAATTAAACTACGACAACTTATTCTCGCTGGAAGAACGTTTCTAAACTTTGTACCCGACTTATCTTTCTTTTACTAGTATATTTGCTATGGCTATGAATGGATCAAGTGTGGTGGTTATCATAACCTCTGTCTTATTTTTATTTTACCATCAAATGGGCTCTCTGCCTATGATTACATATTTTGCAACTTGTCCCGCATTAGTCGGGAAACAGTGGTATTTTTATGTCAGTATCTGTCAACCTTTAATTCTATGGAAAGTGATGTTATCCACACCACTTTATTATTGATTGTTATTATGCTAAACATCATATATGTAGTAGAATATGCATGGTACACATTTGATCAACATAGAAAAGAACATACATTTAGGTATGTTTTTGCTTAAACGATAGTGGAACTAGAACTTAAGGTTCCTAACCATGTAGACGTTAAGAGTTTTGCATTATTAATTGTAGAGGCTTGCATCCAACAACCTTATAGACGGGATAGCGATGAGTGGTTTTCTTTTCTTTAGTGTAATACCAAATCTTTCCGAAAGGTCATGCTCTTCACCATTTGGCAAACTCCAGTCAAACGAGTGCAAGAGTGAAGCCAATATAAACATTTGCATTTTTTCAGCCAGTGGAATGCCCGCACATGCTCTTCTCCCTGATCCAAATGGGAAGAAATTCAAATTGTTGCCAGTGTAATCCCATTTGTTTCTCTCCTCATAAGTCAAGAACCTATCAGGCTTGAAATCCAAGGGATTGTCCCAGTAACGAGGATCCCGATGGATTGACCACACATTTAGAAAGACCGTGCAACCCTTTGGGATTGTATACCCACCTACCGTGCAATCCTGGCTTGGCGATCGTGGTAAAAGGAAAGGGAGTACAGGGTGCAGCCGAAATGTTTCCTTAATCGTGGCATCTAGGTATCTCAATTTTGGGATATGAGATTCTTCCACTATGTTATTTACTCCTACTATTTCTTCCAATTCTTCTTGAATCCTTTTCATTACAGTCTGATTCTTCATAACTTCCGCCATTGTCCATTCAATGAGTGTTGCTATTGTCTCTGTTCCAGCAATCATAATATCCTGATGCAACAAAATTTCAGTTTAGCCGTCAAACAAAACTCGACAAAATGAAGAATGTCATAAGAATAACGTACCGTGAGAAGTGCCTTTATCTGGATGAGGTCAAGTGATGTTCGATCTTTTTGGTCCTTGAGATCTAATAACATCTGTAAAAAATCTTTCTTTGCATTATTCCCAACTCCATCTTGTGACTTTTTGGAGTTAGATTTGCTTCTATCTTCAATGATTCTTGTAAAAACTTTATCCAACTTGTTTCGTTGCCTCAACATTTTTCGCTTGATACCTTGTAGATCGAACCACTTAAGACTAGGGAAAAAATCAGACAAGTTTGGCTGTCCAAAAATCTCAGCGACCTTTGCTGACACCATCTGTAACTCAGCTCCAAAATCGCTATCATGTGTTCCTTTAACATATGTGTTTTCCCAAATCATGCTTGTTATGACGTTTGCCTCTGTCATGAAAGAAATCTCACTAATGTTGATTTTTGTACCAATTTTACTAAAAATATTATTGATGGTTTTTCTAACTTCATCTCTTCTAAAACAACGGCATGCTTCAAGATTCTTGTTGCTTAGGACCTCATGGACAAATATCTTACGAAGGTTACGCCAATTGGAGTTGTTGTTGGATATTACTAAATCTCGTCCTTCGTAACTTATAGCTGAGGCTGCAATTGTTTGGTCGCGGTTAGAAAAGACCTCGTCTTGGTCACGAACCACCATCTTCGCTAATTCAGGAGTGTTTATGACGATATGAAGCTTGCTTCCCAGATAGATCTTGAAGATGGGGCCATAGGTGTGAGCCAGGTTGGTGAACTGTTTGTGCAACTCAGGATTAAGAAACGGAAGGTACCCAACAATTGGCAAGGAACGAGGACCTGGCGGCAATGTTTGTGAGGAGCTTGAAAGTGACAAAGTGTACAATAGTATAGCAATGATCGCCACTGAAACGGTAACTATTGCCATTGTAAACTCGTCGTTGTTGCTCACTTGCCACCACCATGACCCGAGATTGTTTAGTAGTACCATTTTTGCAAATGATGGAATACTTTTTTTAGAACGGCAAAAACTCAATTTAAGAACAACGATTACGAACTCAGCTAGGTGCTAGAAAGAATACAGGGATTATAACTTATAAGCCAAAACGACTGGGTTTATCAACCAAAATAGATCATTTTAATGACAGGTTTTGTAACATGTGAGTAAAATAATGCACGTTAAAAAGTACGGAGAAAAATAATGCAAATTAAAAGAACTCACATGCAATACTTTCTGTGCCATAATCACTTAACCAGCAGTACTACTAAAAAGTACGGAGTAAAATAATGCAAATAATGCACGTTGACATGTACTAATTGTAAGTGGGTCACGTACCATAACTTGGTAAAGCTAAAAAAAAAGTTTTCACAATTAAGCATCACCTCAATTTTAACATTTCAACATTAATACTCAAAAATCACCCATTTTTGTAACACCACATTAACATCATCTTTTTTGAGACCCACATTTCTTTAAAATATAAAAATTATAAATTAGCCCTTTAACTAATATTTTATTTATTAAATCACCTCATAAATAATATTTCATTCATTAAATAAAATAGAAATTATAAATACTTAAAAAAAATAAGAAAATTTAAAAAATATGCGGAAATTTAAAAAACAAACATACAAATTACAAATAGTTATTCATTTTGTTTTTAACGTTGTCGCAAAATATGCTCAATAATGTTTTGTCAAAGACTAAGATTGATGCATATTTTAGTCCTGTATTTCTTTTCCCTTTTTACGTTAGACTTCACATCTTTCGATCCACCTACGTTGTATATTTGGTCCCGGATGAATAAACAATTCGTTGTACTCACTTATTGCATATTCTTGATCTTTTAAAATCATGTTATGCAATATGATGTAAGAATACATGATTCTACTTATCCTGGTAACATGGTATTGACGTGCCGGTTGTTGTATTATTTCTCATCGTCCTTGGAGAACACCAAAAACATGTTCGACATCATTTCGTGTACTTTTTGGTCGTCTTTTAAAATAACCACGTTTTGCATCATTTGCGACTGTGAATGATTTGACGAAAGTTGCCCACTGTGGGTAAATTCTATCGACTAAGTAATATCCCTTTTCAAACCCAACTCCATTAACCTCATATGGAGCTATAGGGGCGACGTCGTCACGAATGTCGTCGAATAACGGAGAATTATTAAACATTAATATCGTTATCCCCCCCCCCCCCTCCCCCAAATGCATGCAAAATCCATAAAGCATGCGAAGCAACAGCTTCAAGCATTATACTTGAGTATTTTTTATCACCCCTACCATATTGCCCATGCCATGACACCAAACAATTTTTCCATTCCCAATGCAAACAATCAATGCTACCAAGCATTCCCGGAAAACCATGAACATACCCATGTCTTGCATAAAGATTTTGAATGTCATTATAATTTGGTTTCCGGCATGAACAAATCAATAACGCACTTATTAAAATTATCTAGACAATCACGTGCGGTATGCTCACCCATTTGCAAATATTCATCAAATGCATTGGGTGTGGTGTCGTATGCCAATTAGTGTATAACGGATGTGCATTTTATAATAACACTCATGCTCATTCGAACCGTAGCATCACGTCCGACACTAAATAATTTAAAATGCCTTGGAAGAGAATCAGCAGTATAAGATTTAATATCTTCGACTATCTCTAGAAATAGTTTCCAGCTCATAGGATATCTTCTTCGAAAATTATATAACGGATACTTACAATGTTCGTTAAAATAGTCAGCCATCAAACGTAGTTCGACAACCTGATGTTTACGATAGATCAGGTTACGGGTCAATCGAGGTTGAGCTTCTTCTTGTTGTAACCATTGGTGATACTCGTACGCGGACATCATAAAGTAAACGTCAGTTTCGTTATCGACATCGAAAAAGTTGTTATGTTCTTCATCACTTTGATTCGGATCCATTGTGAAAGAATGATTTTTTTTAGAGAGGATTTGAGTTTTGGTGTGTGAAAAATGGTTGATTGTAGTAGGGTTTTTTTCTTTTTTTTTTAATAAAATAAAACTAGTCGTTTGATTAAGGGCGTTAGTTTTATCTTTTTTTCTTTTTTTAAAGTAGCCGTTTATGGGATTTTTGTAAAATTTCTGAGTTATCACCCAAGTTGTTGTGGCAATTTAGGACGAAACGGCGTTGAATTTTGGACGAAGACGGTATGATAACGTGCCTCAACGCGAAGCCACATCGGCTTAATGCAAAGGCCGACGTTACCATATCGTAGCCTCTAAGGCTAACGCTAACCATAACCGTAAATATTGTGGTCACACCATGTCATATCAATGCCACTTTTAGGGGTGGAAATGAGCCGAGCCGCTCGTGAAAAGCTCGGCATCGGATCGGTAAAAAGCTCGAACGAGCCGAGCCTAAACAAGCTCAAGCCCTAGCTCGAGCCTAAGTTTGTGCCATTTAATAATCGAGCTCGAGCTTGAGCTTTATACAAAAAACTCGAGTAGGCTCACGAGCCTAAACGAACTTTAGAAATATATATATATATATATATATATATATATATATATATACGAGCTTAAAAGTCGTATACGAGCTCGAGCCTTATGTGATTAACGAGCCGAGCTCTATTTTAACTTTGTTTCTTTAAAACATCATGCAAATTAGTCGAGCCCAAGCTCGAGCTCGAGCTTGTGAAAATTTTCACGAGCCGAGCTCGAGCTCAAAATATTAGGCTCGAAACGAGCTCAAGCTCGAGCTTTATATATATAAACGAGCCACTTTAGCTTTCTCTCTGCAATATTACACTCTAATAACAATTTGCTAATAAGACGTCCTCAATCACAACAAAAAACATACCTAACAAAAAAAATTAAAAAAAAAATACACACATAAAACAATTGAAAGTTTCTGTTGGCAGGCCAACCATAACATTGGAAAGGTTGGGGTCACACTCGGTTGGCAAAGGTTGTGCTAGGGGAGGCGACCGATTCAAATGCTTGGTTGGTTATGGAGTCAACCGACCCATTAGCATTGGCCTAAAGAGGGTATACGTATTTTTAAAAGTTAAAATGATTTAAAATTGAATAATATTAGTGTACTATTATACTCTTAATTAAAAATGATAGCAACATTTATTATTAAATTATTAATTTAAATATTGTTTAATCCTTAAATTGTTATTATGTTTTTTTCTAACCCGTAGACATTTTTTCGTAATGACTAAAAATTGAACCGTAAATTTTGCATCAAGGTTTAAACCTAGAATACGATTTCATTGTGTCTGCACTACAAGATCGGGTGTGCAGATTCATTTTAATTGTGATTGTCTTATGTTTGCATTGGCTGGCATTGAATCTTGGTGGTTCAGGTCTTTGAGAATTATTTGTTTTAGTCTTGCCGGCCTGGGTTGTCAATTTTTTATGAGCCAATGTATATTCACTTGTGTTTGTTGGGTAGCATGTGTATATCTGGTGTCAAGTTTCAAGTTCTTGTGTAGGTTATTTTTGGATAGCGTGTGTGTTGTTTTTTGGAATGTATTTGTACTTTGGGTCCTATCCTCCTTTAATTATCTTGATTATTTGACGTGGGATGTCTTCTTGTTGTACTTTGTTCTTTGCGGTGTTTTTATATAATTGATGCCTTTCCAAAAAAAAAAGAATATAATTTCACAAGTATAATTATTTACCGCTATACATAATCGTTTTGTGCAAGTATTCGTCTAGTTGATATAATGTAGGGGGATTGGTTATCCATAATGATTATAATACCCTCTTAAAATTGGTTTTTTCATTTTTATCTTTTTTTTATCTTTAGTATTTTGTTGATATCATAAAACTGGGAAATATAAAATATAAAGTTTGATAAGTAAAAAGTAGTAAAAAAAAATACGGAGCAGAAAACCATTTAAAACTGTCTTGTCCTATTAATAAAGTATGTAAAACTGTTTATATATATATATATATATATATATATATATATATATATATATATATATATATATATATATAACATAAAATATAAAGTTTAACAGGTTAAAAGTAGTAAAAGAAAAAGATATTGAACGAAATCATAAAAAAGACTGGTTATTTACTACACCCCTAAAATGATACCAATACCCCATCCCTTTTTATTTTTTATATTTTATTATTTTTTATTTTATATAATTTTTTTTATTATAAAGTTGCCAAACATAAATTATGAAACAAAAAATTTAAAGTTTGAAAAGTCAAAAAGTAGTAAAATACAAAAAATACATAGCATACACCATAAAATATTGTCTCTTTTTGTTAATAGAGTAGACAAAATTACTAGAAAAAAATACGGCATATAAAATATAAGGCAAATGACACAAAAAGTTACTAAACTTAGTGTTCATTTTCAATCAAAATATTTTTCTTTCTTTCTTGCATAAAAAGGTATCCAACAAATTTTTTTTGGCGAATTTAGGTTTTTTACTAACGTTCGTTAACTCAATTCGTTAATAAATTACATGTTTGGTCCTCGAATTCGTATAATCATTTCATACAAGATCCATAAAAAATTTTGAAATTTTTCTTTACATGTTTGGTCCTCGAATTCGTATAATCATTTCATACAAAATCAAAAAAATTTTGAAAAAAAAATTTGTAAATTCTTTTCGAAAATTTTTGAAAATTTTCAAAAAAGAATTGAAAATTCTTTCGAAAATTTTTGAAAATTCTTTGGAAAAATTTTGAAAATTCTTTTTGAAAATTGAATTTTTTTTTACAATGTTTGAATGAAAATTCTTTTCCAAAATTTTGAGAATTTGAGAATTTTGAAAAATTCTAAAAATTTTGAACATTCTTTTTGAATTTTTTTTAACAAAGTTTGATTTTTTTTTTTTTTTTTTTTTTTTTTTGAAAATTTTTAACAAAGTTTGAAAAAAAATTTAATTCTTTTCGAAAATTTTGTTATTTTTCAAAATTTTCGAAAAGAATTTTCAAAACTCTTCTAAATTTTAAAAATTTTCGAAAAGAATTTTCAATTTTTTTCAAAATTTTCGAAAAGAATTTTCAAAATTTTCAAAATTTTCAAAAAGAATTTTCGAAATTTTTTTTCAAAATTCTCGAAATGAATTTTCAAAATTTTTTAGAAGTTGAATGAAATGATTATACGAATTCGAGGACCAAACATGTAAAAGAAAATTTTGAAATTTTTTTTGGATGTTGCATGAAATGATTATACGAATTCGAGGACCAAACATGTAATTTACTAACGAAGTGTGTTAACGAACGTTAGTAAAAAACCCAAATCTGTCAAAAAAATTTGTTGGGTACCTATTTATGCAAGAAAAAAAATAAAAGTACCTTGATTAGAAATGGACCCTAAGCTTGGTACCTTTTTGTGCCATTTGCCTTAAAATATAAAGTTTGAGAAGGCAATTTAAAAACAACGAACTCAGCTGGGTTTATCAACCAAAATAATGCAAGTTAAAAATAGATCATTTTAACGACAGGTTTTGTAACATGTAACATGTGAGTAAAATAATGCAAGTTAAAAAGTAAAATAATGCAAGTTAAAAGAACTCACATGGTAAAGATACCTTCTCTGACATAATCACTTAACCCTTCAGTAGTTACGAACTTACGTTCACTATATCTGTACTGGCCTAGTTAAATGGAAATTTGGTTGTTTGCACATTTTCTAGCCTAGTTAAATATAAGATGGGGAGACCAAGAAATGTGTGTGTAGAAAGCATCAAGTAATGATATCACATGATAATATAGACTATAATATAAATAAAAAGACTAGCTACTATTGAAATTGTACTAAAACTTATGTAAAATTAAATTGAACAAAATTGTAACAAGGCTAGTCAATGATAGACGATGAGTGCATGTGCATGTCTCGATCTCGTGTGGAGTTCGTGTGACAAGTGATGCTCTGGTGAAACCTCGTTGTTTTGCTATATGTCCATTTTCTAGAATCTGTCCGATCAAAAATAAAGTGATGGCACTAAAATGGTCAATAAAAATGCCTGGTTTTGAATTTTTAAACAGGAACTACTAGACTAACTAATACATAACAACCTCAAAATAAGATCAGCGGAATTTTGTAGGTTTGTAAATAATAATGATAATAAGGTACACTCATTTGCTATGCGCCTAGCTGCACTAGTGACCATATGGGTTTATTGTTATTAAATCATTGACGAATTATAAGTTAGCTGCACTGGTGATCATATTGTTCGTTCAAGTAATAATTAACTCCTATAGTGGCATGCTTTCTCCTATAGTGTTAAGCGAACAAGTGTACATACTACTACGCAAAGGGTATCAATGGTCAATTGCCTTGTTGTGATTATACCAGTGGTACTAACTATTTTCCAGAATGATCAATGCTTCCCTGGTGAGCCTATAACGAACACTTGCGATTACCAATTTTTTTTTTTTTTTTTTTTTTTTTTTTTTTTTTTTTTTTTGGTAAAAGGTCAAAATGACCCGGTAAATGTATTACTCCAAAAAAATTTTAAGTACCAAGGATATAGGTGAAGTCCCATATTTCAGCCCGTTACATAGGCGATAAAACTTACATAACAAGGTGGATAGCTAAATAGCTAAAAAATAACGAAGACTAGTACTAATCACATGCCATAAGCACATAGCGCAGCTATGTAGGGGCGGGAGGGGGCGCCCGACCCCCCGAAATTTTTTTTGCGATGTAGGGGGTATATAGTTTTCGTGTAGAAAAATTTTGGTATATTCGGTTTCGACCCCCATTTTAATTGTGAATTTTTTTTTTATACATTAAGCAATAAAATTTTGATCCATTACATTTTACATAAGTCCATCTACCCAAACTAAAATCCATTAATAAACCAAATCCCAAACTAAAATCCATTACTTATTTACTTAGCCCATTAAAAAAAAAAAAAAAAAAAAAAAAAAAAAAACACCCTCCCCCTTCGAAGTTCGACCCTCATCTCCTCCCACAGTCCCACCTTCCTGCCTCCTGGCTCCTCACTCCTGCAGTCTCGCCGGCCACCACCGACCACCAACCGTTTGTCTCCTTTTTAATGTTTAGTTGTCTTGGACAAATGTTTAGTTTTTTAGTGATTGAAACTTTTTTTTTTATAATAATAGTATTTAATTTTTGACCCGACCCGAATCGAATCACCGACCCGAACATATTACCCGAAAAATAGTGTTAGTAAAAAAAAATTTAGATCCCGACCCCACTCAAAATTTTCTAGCTTCGCCACTGCATAAGCACTTACTACTCAAGAAACAAGCTAACCAGCAGCTACCGTGAAAAATGAACTTTCACCAGTATTCGGATTCAAATTAGCCGATTCTTCATTCAAATTAGCAACATGTTCTCCATCTTCATCTTCATCGTTCACCAATGTAACATACGAATTATATGTAGTAATGTTACCTTCCTTAGAGGTAGGACCAGTAGACTTCAACACAGACGAAGATTTAGATACATTACCCATAGTATTAGCTCCCTTCTTAGGTTCACTTGTGATTACCAGTTGAGGTTTTCCCTCGTGGAACTAAGCCAAGTAATTCTCAAAAATACTACAACTTTAGAAATTATTGTTTCCTCTAACTAAATCAAAATAAAGGACGTATGGGGTTATAGACAGACCATGCAATCATTAATATGTATTTTCAGAGGCTGACTAGCTACATCGAGCAATATGCTGCTCACTATAGCTAGTGAGTTATCTCTGATACTACTAACCTCCCAATAACCAAACAATAATAGGTAGGATCATAGAAATATACATAATTGGATCCTTAATAATATATAACATAACATGTTCGACTATGTAACAGCAATATATCATTGCTATTGGATCTACAAATAGTTTACATAATTTAAACGAGTACATGAGCGAATATAGCCAAAAAAAAAGGGTGAGAAAAACATTGATTCTTATTAAGTATGGATAAATCATAGTTTTGATACAAGTAATTATCTTTTGGCAAGATGATAATAAGTTGATATTTTTAAGCATTTGATGGTAGCTTATCAACCTATGATCAATATTAATTAACGAGCAAGCTATGTCCATAATTAAAGAAGACATGATAACTAGGGATGGCAATGGGCGAGAAAAAACCCAAAACCTACGCGTACCCGTCATAAATGGATGGGTAAACGCGTCAATTTTCACCTACGGGTGGGTCGTGGGTGAGAATCTGTACCTATCAGCGGGGGGCGGGTGGGTGACGGGTGAGACATACCCATCGCGGGTAAAACCCATGACACCCATTTAAAATACTTATACTAACTAAAATACTTATGATGTTATAGGTATACATTTAATAGTTACCACAAAGTCTCAAGAAAACACATTAATCTAAAAGTTTGTTTGAGTTTCAAGACTAAAAAGAGAATATGAAAGATCAAATAATCAAAGTTGTATTTCACAAATTGATTGGTGTTTTATTACGCAGTTTCATAGTTATTTTTCATATTATCATTTTGTAATTTTGTTGCATAACACTAACTCATGGTTTACCCATGGGCAACAAAAATACCCGCGGGCAAGGGCATGGGTAGAAAAATGTACCCATCGGTGGGTGTGGGTGACGGGTGAGAAAAAAACAACGTGAGCGGGTGATGGGTTAGAGGTACCCGTGCCCATTGCCCACGGGTGCCATCCCTATAACGAGTATAGAAACACATTAAGCCCATAAAAATAGCTAGGTATTAAGTGTTTGAAATATTTACAATTTTAATCCTTCAAGATTTTAAATTATCCATAAATCACCCTTTTGCTAGCAGATGTCACGACCCGCCTACTCGATATAATTATTTACAAGGATGTTCAGGATTCCGGATTGTTCCACACTTTTCTTAGAAGAGCTTGGATAATCTTGGAAGCCCTTGGAAGAGGATGGAAAGTGTTAGAAGCTCTAGAACCTCTTAGAAGCTTACTAGAAGCTTATGAAAATCCTAGAAGCTTCCCGTAGAACTTTCTAGAACCATGTACATACTAGTATATATAGATGTAGCCTCATTTGTAGAGATCACCTCTCAAATCACTTGTAATCTCTTGTAAAGTTCTCTCAAAGCAATACAAAGTATTTCCCATTTCATTTGTTCCTTTCTTTAAAGCTTTCTCTAGTTGTCTATATCGTTGAGTATTCGAGAAAGGCTGACTTAGTCGAGACTAAGTGCCACACGGAAGACCCTTGTAGAGACAAGTCCGTGACAAGTGGTACCAGAGCTAGGTTGATTCAAGGAGATGGCGAACGAAGGTAACAAGAATGTGGGTGGTGGAAATGATGTTGTGATTGATGAGAACCGTGGTCGGGAAGAGTCTCGCCAAGGAGACAAGAGGAGTAGAGGTGCGTCTAGAGACACGGTAGCAAGTTTGGCCAAAAGGATGGAGGGTGTCGAGACATCCATGACGGAGTTGAAGAACCAAGTTGAGGGCTTGGTAGGTCTAGACTCCGAGTTCAGGGGCATGAGGGATGACTTTAGGGTGGTCATCAATACTCTTAGCGGCGACTTGAGACGTGAGATCCATGACTTAAGAGATATGTTCATGGGTGAGATCACGAAGTTGCGGAAAGAGGTTGGAGAAGAGATCTCCGCGATTCATCAAACCATTGAAGGCTTGCAAACGGATATGGTATTGTGCAAGCGATCGATGGCTAGTGGAGGAGGTAACACTAGCAACATTGCTTCAAAGTTGGAGGTCCCTAAACCATCACCGTTCATGGGAAAGCGAGAGGCTAGGGCGGTTGATGATTTCTTGTGGGAGATGGAGCAATACATGGAGGGTGTCAACATAGTTGACGATGCATCAAAGATTAAGACGGCGACGCGTTACTTAAAGGACACTGCGGCGTTATGGTGGCGACGTCGATATGGAGATATCGAACGAGGTACGTGTACCATCAATACTTGGGCCGATTTTGTTCAAGACTTGAAGAAGCAATTTTATCCGGAGAATGCTAAGCACGAAGCAAAGAGTCGACTTCGCAAACTTACGCATTCCGGGACGATCCGGGAGTATGTCAAAGAATTCACTACTCTTGTACTCGAGATTCCGGATCTTTCTGAGCAAGACTCTCTCTTCTATTTTCTTGATGGTTTACAAGGATGGGCCAAGACGGAGTTGGAGAGACGAGGAGTCCAAGACCTTGCTACGGCTATTGCGCATGCAGAGGCACTTATTGACTTTGGTGAGCGGAGGTCACTCAAACCCACAAATGAAGATAGTGGCGATGAGCAAGGTAGGGGAGAGAAACAAGTCCGAGATTGGGATGATGGAGCACGAAGATCGCAACGAAAAGAGAAAATACCATATAAGAGTGTAAAGTGTTTCGTGTGCGATGGACCACATAGAGCGCGAGATTGTCCTAAGAAAATGAGTCTCCAAGCTATGATGGCAAATACGGAAGAGAGTCCGTGTGAGGAAAAGGATGCGCACTTGGGATCGTTGCGAATCCTCAATGCCATTAATGCAAGGAAGGAGTTGCCCACAGTTGAGGCAAAAAACAAAGTAAGAGTGATGTCGTCCAAGATAGATGCTAAGAGACAACAAGCACCTATGGTAGAGACCAAGGGTAAACCAAGGACAAAGTCAAAGGCAAAGGCCAATGGACTTCGATTTGTGAGCACAATTGTAAACGGGATATCCACAAGAGCCTTAGTCGATACAGGAGCAACTCATAACTTTATCTCGGTAGATGAAGCTAAGAGACTTGGGCTTAAGACAATGGAGGATAGTGGATGGATCAAAGCTGCAAACGGAGATGTCAAACCAATTAGAGGGGTTGCACGAGGCGTGAAGGCTAAGATCGGGGAATGGGAAGGAGAGTTAGACTTATCGGTCGTTCCTATGGATGATTACAAACTCGTACTCGGGATGGAATTCTTCGATAAGGTACAAGCCATTGTCATCACGTTTACTAACACATTGTGTATTTTAGATAAAGGTCGAGTATGCATGGTGACAATGGAGAGAAGCATGAAGAGTGGAGCCAAGATGATGTCCGCAATGCAACTCGAGACCGGCTTCAAGGCATTGAACCAAAATACGAGCGGTATATCAAGCAACGTAGAGACGTCAAGAGTCACCAAAGACGTCTTTGAGGAGTTTAGGGGCGCACTATCGAGTGTCTTACCCGAGCAACATACACAAGAGAGTTGTTGCAAATGTAGAAGACGCGTAAGGAGGAGACGTCGTGTTATAGAACACGAACAAGGATCAATCATGGAAGAAGCCAAAGGAGAATCAAGTATAATTGTCAAGGCACGCCATGTACGAGATCCAACGGAGTTGGAAGAAAGGCACGACGAGGACGTCGTGAGCTTAGGTGGGGGAGGATGTCACGACCCGCCTACTCGATATAATTATTTACAAGGATGTTCAGGATTCCGGATTGTTCCACACTTTTCTTAGAAGAGCTTGGATAATCTTGGAAGCCCTTGGAAGAGGATGGAAAGTGTTAGAAGCTCTAGAACCTCTTAGAAGCTTACTAGAAGCTTATGAAAATCCTAGAAGCTTCCCGTAGAACTTTCTAGAACCATGTACATACTAGTATATATAGATGTAGCCTCATTTGTAGAGATCACCTCTCAAATCACTTGTAATCTCTTGTAAAGTTCTCTCAAAGCAATACAAAGTATTTCCCATTTCATTTGTTCCTTTCTTTAAAGCTTTCTCTAGTTGTCTATATCGTTGAGTATTCGAGAAAGGCTGACTTAGTCGAGACTAAGTGCCACACGGAAGACCCTTGTAGAGACAAGTCCGTGACAAGCAAATAACTTCCATATACCCAATACAGGATATAGCCTTAAACAAAACATACAGTATAAACTCTATAATATAATACACTTGGGACCACCAAAATTTATTAATTAAAAGAGTTATTAATTAATCGATAAATTAATAATTATTAATTTATATATTAATTAATATTTTATTAATTTATAGTAGAATACTTATTTTACAAACACCTTTCAAGCTTTCACTTAATTATTGTATACAATGCATGTATATCAAATGAACGACCCAATTTGAAAGAAACCTTCAATCTCCCACCTTATTATGCTTCTTGTGTTCAATGTATCACTTTATGGACATTAAAAATATTTTCTATATAAATACAAGATCAAAATAGGTTAACACAAACAAATCATACACACGCAACATGGCTTCCCATCTTAAAGGTGTGAAAAAAACAACACCAGAAGTTCTTACCATGCTAAGGAAAATTAGAGACAAGATTTAAGGGGAAATTGATTTCAACAAAAAACAAAAGACAATTGAGTCATTTTTCAAAAAACATTCATAAATCATTCATGTAATATGCTATATATAAGGAATTATTAATTTATATTTTATATGGGGTCTAAAGAAATTATCAAAAATGTATTATCTTATAATTTTAGCGAATTATTAATTTAGCACCCTATCCCCGAGTCGGGACCGGCAAAAAATATTATCTTAGAGAGTTTATTAAATAATCGAGTATTAATTTATCGAGTTTCTACTGTAGTTAGGATGTGGATGGGTCGGGGATAAAGAATGTAAAATAACGAAAGGGAAAGGAAAGTTTTTATATTATATAGTTATAATACCTGTGCATACACAGGGTTTTTAAAATTCCGTTTTAATTATGTATTATTATTGATTAAGAAATGAACCACTGAACATGTTTCAAATGGTTTTACTTGGTGGACTAAAACTAAAAAATCATATGAATATGTTATAACCTACCTATTATTTTAGGAGAATGCTTTTGGATTAAAAATTATATTTTATTATTAAATCAAAATCACATGATGATGTTAGTGATATATGCTTTTTGTTTTGCAAATCCGTGCTATACATTTACGATGTGTTTTGTAATTGTGGTATTTCTTTTACTTATATTTTCGTTAAAATATATAACATATTTAGATAGCCGTTAAGATTGATTCATTTTCTTAATTATGAATAACCATCATATCATTTTTACTAATGTACCTTTTCGTTTGGAAAGTTGTATTTTCATAAGTCTGTGTTATTTACTTCTCATGTTTGATTATAAAATTACCAAATTAACATAGATGCTTACACTATAGTTTCTTTATTACATAAAGAGAAACGAAAAAGATGTAATGGGTATAACTCAAATTTAATCTTATATGTATAATGTATAAGAATAAATTTTCTCTAAGCCCGAACTATATAAGGAAATTATTATTACTTGTATAAGTAAATTATAAATGCATGAAAAAAATGACAGAGTATATTCGCAAGTCTTTTAGGATTGTCTGAATCATTACCGATCTTTCACTTTAATGCAACTTTCTTCACAATTGGCCTAAATCATCAAGGTAAAAGACACCATATTTTAGACCGTTGGTTGATATCCATAGTGTTATCAATGACAGCAAGCACCTGTTAAGTTTTATTAACTCATTCAAAGACAAATAACACTCCGAAAAGAATTGCTACCATAAAATTCCCCATATAGGCACTAAAACACATATTTGGTACATTGAAAATACATTCATGTATTACCTAAATCAGCAACTCAACTAAATTATACATTCATACATTGAGCAGGTGTAGAAAATCCTTCCACGACAATCATGTGTTGATACTTAATCTTCCTCTAAAAAACGCACACAACAAATTGCATTACACTTTAGTGTGTGCGATAAGATAATAAAACTGCAAAAACCACTAACATGTTGCATAATAGTGAGGATAACAATAAAGTTAGTCATAACATCAAATAAGAAAACTTCATATTAGAACTAAAGGGGTGTTTGGTTATGCTTATTAAATGTGCTTATTGGCTTATTCAATTACCGTAACACAATAAGTGTATGATAAAGCTATAAGCTTTTTTTTTAAAGCTTAGTGAAAAACCCCTGAACTCATAACTAATTCTATTATAGCTTAGTGTGTTTATAGTAAAAACACAAATATTAAGTGTAGAAGTTTTCAATTAAAAAAAAATTACTAAAAGTTGGTGTGTATAACAAAAAAGTTAAACCATAAAAAAGTTACTAAATACTATGAGCTAGATAAAACATAAACCAAAGTTATGTTGAGGTCTCTTTCGGATTCTATTCATAAGCAAAAAGAGGTTTACACATAAATCATAAGTATAGAATAATGGTTGTATCTCACATCCGTGATTACCAACTCAATAACATTATCACAGTATAGTAACGTAATAACCTGATTAAAACTATATATTCTTGCTAAATAATTCTCATGTACATTAATTCGTTGTACATTTTTTTAGATGGTTATTATTATCAAATAAAGATTGTGATGCGTGCATTTTTTTTATATAATTTAAGAAAAACACCTTCTATATTAAATAAAGACTATCTAACCCATGTGTTTGTTTGTTTTTTTTTTTTTTTTTTTTTTTTTTTTTTTTTTTTTTAATAATTAGCTTTGTATAACGTTTTTAACTGACAGACATGTTAAGGTTGAGGTTGATTTTCTTGTTTAACTTTAACTATTGATATCATATTGTACAAAATGTGTGAATTTAATAGCACATAATGAGCGTTGATGAAGTTAAAATATGCTCCGTAAAGTTTCTAAAATATTTTTATGGATATCCATATACAAATTTTAAATAACAATTTCATTAGTAGTAGAATCGCGTATATCTATTTTCATATCACACTATTGTGCTTACCATTTAAAAAATATTCCAATATATGAAAGTTTGAAACTAACATTAGTTTAAAAAATATTTAACGTATATTAAAACTAATTTCCATATTTACTAAATTTTATAATTTTAATGGATGAAAGTCTAAAAACTAATACTAATACTCATGTAATTTAAAAAAAAAAAAAAAAAATTAATATTATAAAGTATAAGGGGTATAAAGTGTAAGGGGTTATTTGCATTTTTTATAAAGTTATTAAAAAACATGAAAACTTGTAATTTTACACTTTACTCTATATAAATTATTTAAAATTCAATCACTAAAGTTTTATTAATTACTTCCCCTTTTTTTTAAGTTTTTGTTTTTATAAATTTGACACTTATATTTTTATGCATTTTTTTTTCTTAACCAAAATTTTCCACCAAATTTATTAAGTTTGACCAAAATCAATTTAATTTTGACTTTTTATTGACCAATCACGTTGCTCGATTTCGCCTACGTGGCAAAATCGAGCTCTCTTATTGGTCCAATTTGATTTTCAATGAGAATGGATTTGTAAAAATACTCCGAAATGATGTAATTCTTTTATTATATAAAAGATTTTCGGGTATAAATAAGTAAGACAGGAAGGAAGGAAGATTGAAACCCTAAAAGAAGAAGAAAAAAAAATGGAAAACGAAGAAGATGAGAGATATTGGAAGTCTCTTAACGTGCGAGTCTTAGGAGCTCTGAATAGAAACAGTCAGCCTTTGGACAAAAAACTTCCTTTGATAGGACCACAACAGCTTGGCCCTCGTACTACAATAACAGGTTTATTATTTTAATCACTTGTTTCATGCATGTCCCTTCCCTTGTTGTCATTATTATTAATTAATCATATTCATATTCATATATATTAGGGAGGCGACCACCGATTATCCACCGAAGGATCCTCCCTGCTCATCCACCCGGTAATACAACCTTTTATGAGAATTTTACTTGCTAAGGGAGTCTTTGTTTCGCCAGCTTATGGCTTATTTGGTTTTTTATAAGGCTTTTTTTTAAGAGGCAATTCTCTAAATACTCAATGTGTATACTTTTTCTAAAAAAAAAAAAAAAAAAAAAAAAAAAAAAAAAGGGAGGGGGTTCTTCCCTATTTATACCGAGCGACTTGCGGCTTTTTTACTTTTGATGATGTTGCCAAGTGTACTTTTAGGGTGACTTTATTAAAAGTAATAATGTAGGCGACTTAAGTTAAGCGACTTTATTAAAAATAATAATTTGCTTTTTGAGCTACCTAAGTTAAATAAAAAAAGAATATGCACGGATTTTTTCATGCCACTTGCCGTCATCTCATCAAAAGTAAAAAAGTCTAGATAGGGAAGAGCCCTTTTTTTCTAGAAAAGGTATACACATCGGGCTAGCTATTTAGAGAATTTGCTCTTTTAAATTGGTTTTGAGCTCATATAACATGCTTTATTACAAATTACCATTAATTATATCTAACCTAATTTCATATTTTTCAACCCAATGTCCTTTGTGGTCGTTTACCAATCTAAGCTATATCAAACACTTGAGCTTATTAAACATTTTAAATCCTGTGTGGTCACTATCTGTCAACCCTTAATTCTATGGAAAGTGATGTTATCCACACCACTTTATTATGAAGTATTGATTATTATTATGGTAAACATCATATATGCATGTCTCTATCTGGTGTGTGGAGTACGTATGACAAGTGATGCTCACTTTTCACTAGTGAAACCTCGTTTGTTTTGCTATATGTCCATTTTTTAGAATCTGCCCGATCAAAATTCATTTCTTGACTCTGATTTTTGTTCTTCAGATATTCAATTTCTCAACTTTCTCTATTCCTGACAATTCTTAGATTGCTTCAATCCGTTGAAAGTGATTTTTTTTTTTTTTTTTTTTTTTTTTTTTTTTTTTTTTTATATAAATAGAGGATTCGTTATGTCCGGTATCTTTTATTACATCCAAAGAACATCTATAGTGAAAGTAATTGATGAAACATCAAATGGGTCAAATTATCTCTAAACAGATCAGATGGGTCATTTTATTCATATGGATCAGGCGGCGTCACTTCATTCAAACGGGTCATTGGCTGAAACGGGTCAGATGGGTCTTTGTATTCAGATATGTAAATACATTGGTATGTTAACAATTGTATTATACGATAATATCAAAAGGGTCAGAACGAATACAAATCTAACAAATAGGATTCCAACATTGTTAACAATAACAAAAACAATACATATTGCATTATGAACTGCAATAATCAATATTTACTTTTGATAGATTTTAGCCATGTTTCAAAGAACAGGCGCTTTTAAACCATGAAGGTGCAGTTCCAAATCCGGTCCATCCGTCCATGTTCAAAAACTTGTTTGTAATCTTAGGTAGATCTATGCCCTTTAAGACCAAAAGTATGTGTTCTTTAGTTAAAGCGGTAGATAATATGTACGTAGGTTTTAACAGTTAACATCAAGGTTTTGACCTCTGACATCATTGAGCTGACTTTAGTCCAATGGTGATGAAAGTGGATAAGGTCATCTTTTTCTTATCAGAAGTAAACATGAAATGGGCAAAAGTGTAATATAAAGTATAGGCTCTTACTTTTATTATCTTTGGCATATGTGATATATAACTCTGTTGGTTTAGAGTAGCTTCATCCTTGCGTAAAAAAGTATTCTGCCCTCAAGTTTGTAACCCTTGAAGTGAATACCAGAGTAATAATTATGGTCATTTCTTATACTTTATCTGAGAAGGAAGGAAGCAATTGCAGCTATTGCTGCCTACTATTATCTGTCCCTTGCTAATGTCACCTAGAAATTGGGGTTATTAGCCAAGTCTGAAATGTCAATTTCACCGAGTTTTAAAGCACCACTCTATTAGTTTGTGTCAATCTAACTCTCTTTTAATTAGCAGGTACCAATGCTCAAGATGTAGCTCAAATTCCAAATGGAGTGGCCGTTCTCAATCTTGGTAACAACAATTAATCCACTCCTGTTGGGTTAATTAAACTACTACAACTTATTCTCGCTGGAAGAATGTTTCTAAACTTTGTACCCGACTTATCTTTCTTTTACTAGTATATTTGCTATGGCTATGATTGGATTGAGTATATTTTTATTTTACCATCAAATGGGCTCTCTGTCTATGATTACATATTTTGCAACTTGTCCCGCATTAGTCGGGAAAGAGTGGTATTTTTATGTCAGTATCTGTCAACTTTTAATTCTATGGAAAGTGATGTTATCTACACCATTTTATTATTGATTGTTATTATGCTAAACATCATAATATGCATGTCTCGATCCCATGTGGAGTACGTGTGACAAGTGATGCTCTGGTGAAACCTCGTTTGTTTTGCTATATGTCGGTCCATTTTCTAGAATCTATTGGATACTAATTTATAATCCATGAAAGTCAAACACGAAAGTCAAAAGAGTCGTTTATGTATATGTATAAAGTGTAGGGTCCTAGAATGACAAAGACAAAGTTAGAAACCGTTTATTCGGTTATAGTAGTTAGAAACGTTATGTTGTTTAGTGAAACGTTGTGTTGTTTAGTTGTGTCGGTTCATGGGTTATATATATCCATAAAACCCAACTCTATAAAAACTAATGATTGATTATAAATAAAACCTTAGTATACTTTATATTCGATTGTTCATAGAAGATTAGACCAACAATTGGTATCAGAGCCAAAAGGTTCAGGGAACCATAGACAGAAAAGAGAGACAACGATTCAGGGAATCGTTTTAGAGAAGAAAACCAACGATTCAGGGAATCGTTCCAAAAAAAGAATAAAAAGAAAAAACCGATTGATTCAGGGAATCAATCAAGAGAAAGAGAAAGAGAAGAGAAGAGTTTTTTGATTCAGAGTAATCAAATAAAGAAAGAAACACGATTTGATCAAAGTAAAGATCGAATCAGAGAAAGAGAGAAAGACATACCGATTGTGCATAGCAGAAACCACCGCCGGAGAAGAAGAGAAACCATACCACAGTAACCATCATTATCGAAGAAGAAAGTGAACACCGATTAAACCACCACCACCATTTGATTAGAAAACCAGAAGAAGAATAAAAGGGGGCGACCAAGGTTTGCCCTAATTGTAGGAGAAAGAAGAAGGTAGCAGAAGCAGCGTTTATTTGGGGATAGAAAGAAAGCAGTAGCAGAAGTGGGTTTTTTGTTTGGTGATAGAAAAGGAACGGAGAATATTATTTGGGTATTAAGAGAACGTTTTTAAAGCCCACAAGAATTCTAGAGGCCCAAGGATTAACAGGTTCTATATTTCAATACTTGTTTTTCTTATTAGTAGAATAGATTTTTCTTATTACAATTCGTATTAGAAAACGTTTAGAAGTGTTAAGAATTATTGTGGATTAGACAGAAAGTTAAGTTCGACTATTGTTATAAGTTATATCGATTTTTAGTAGAAACTAAAGGTGAAGATCATTAGGCAAGAGAATATGTCGGGATATAAAAATGAAAACAGAGTTATTTTCACCACATCGTTACCATCATATCAATGCCCCGTTTTAAACAATACGAATTATACATTATGGGCATTAAGAATGAAAAAGATATTATTGGCAAATGGAGTTTGGGATTTAGTAGAAGGAGTAAGTACATCAAAAGATATTGATATAAAAAAGGATAGTTCGGCGTCAGCATACCGATTTCAAGGGTTACCAGAGGATTTGCAAATGCAAGTTGCGGGTTGTGAAACAACAAAAGAAATTTGGGATTCACTTAAGGCTAGATTTATTGGGACAGAAGATGTACAACAAGCGCACTCGCAACAACTCAAATCAGAATTTGAGAGACTTGTGATGAAAGAAGATGAATCAATAGATACATTCGCTGGAAAGTTGATGAGTATTATTACAAAGGCGGGTACATGTGGATTGACGTTTGATGAACAAACAAAAGTACGAAAATTACTTAATGCAGTGCCAGATAAGTTTGTACCAGTAGTAGCAACAATAGAAATGGTTGTAGATTTTAAGACTGTAAAATTAGAGGAGATTATTGGAAAACTTAAGACTTATGAAGAAAGGCTTAAGTTTAGAAAAGGGAGTGAGGAAGATAATAGTGAGAAATTGTTGTTAACACGTCAAGGGAATAATAGAAATTATGAACGCAACTATGGAAATGATAGACGAGGAGGTGGTAATCCAACACGAGGAAGAGGCCAAGGAAGATTCACAAGAGATAGTTAGAATGGAGATAGTTATGATAGAAACAAGAGAAACCATGGAGATCAAAACTACCATAGGAGAGACTTTAGAGAAATAGAGTGCTATAATTGTCATGAGTTTGGACACTTTGTTGCAAATTGTCCAAAACCAAACCGTAGAGAAGAAAAAGCAAACCTTGTGTTCGAAGATGACGAACCAGCACTATTGATGGTTACTAGTAAAGATGAAAAAGAGATAAAGGAAGAATCGAAAAGTAAAGGAATTGTCATTGAGAAGGATGAAATTCAAAAGGAAAAGTTAGAAGATATGCGGTCAGAGATAGAAATTGATTTGAGGAGTAAATTAGAGTTTTGGAAGTTTGAAATGCTTCAAGAGTTAGAGATTGAAAAACAAGAGTTTGAGACGAAAATAAGAAATAGAGAAATGGCATTTGAGAAACAAATGCAGATAGAGTTAGAGAACCTCAAGAAATTGAGAGATTGTACAAGCAAAGAGATGAAAGAGTTAAGATCAGAAAGAGAACAGTTTGAGAAAGAAGACCATGGAGTTACTTTAGATAAGAAATTCCTAGAAGAAGAAAGAGTTGACAAGGGCGAATGCAAGAAGCATCAAGAGACGCCATCAAGAGTTCCAAAGGAAAGCCAGATTGAGAAAGACATTAAATCATGCATCAAGAAAGTTGAACCAGAAGATCGTGATACAAGAAACAGATTATTGGAGATGCAAGATTATGAAATGATACAAGAAAGGAAAGATGGTGACAAAGGAGACAAAGATGATCAAGATGAGATTGAAGACAAGGAAGAAAGAAGTCAAACCAAGAAGAAAGTTCAAGACATAGTTCGTGTTGAAGATCAAGACAAAGAAAGTGGAAACAAACCAAAGTTCAAAGATAAAGATAATGGAGCTTGAAGATATCGAAGACATGGATTAATAAATTAGGGAGGACTATTGGATACTAATTTATAATCCATGAAAGTCAAACACGAAAGTCAAAAGAGTCGTTTATGTATATGTATAAAGTGTAGGGTCCTAGAATGACAAAGACAAAGTTAGAAACCGTTTATTCGGTTATAGTAGTTAGAAACGTTATGTTGTTTAGTGAAACGTTGTGTTGTTTAGTTGTGTCGGTTCATGGGTTATATATATCCATAAAACCCAACTCTGTAAAAACTAATGATTGATTATAAATAAAACCTTAGTATACTTTATATTCGATTGTTCATAGAAGATTAGACCAACAGAATCTGTCCAATCAAAAATAATTTCTAGCTTGA
The DNA here is from genome assembly GCA_030686995.1 of Artemisia argyi. Classification (NCBI taxonomy): domain Eukaryota; kingdom Viridiplantae; phylum Streptophyta; class Magnoliopsida; order Asterales; family Asteraceae; genus Artemisia; species Artemisia argyi. The sequence continues at coordinate 182,188,305 of CM060705.1, forward strand.
CTCCCTATTTTGTTCTCCAGATATTGAATTTCTCAACTTTCTCTATGATTGGGTACAACTTCCTGAGATATTAACCGCAAACACTTACTGACAATTCTCAGATTGCTTCAATCCGTTTTGGTGATTTATTTATTATTACTATTATTTTTTTAATTTATTTTTTTCAAATGGATCGAATTCTCTTTAAACAGATCAGATGTGTCAAATTATCTAATACAGATCATATGGGTCAGTTTATTCAAAAGGGTCAGACGGGTCACTGCATTCAAACGAGTCATATTGAAAAACACATTGATAGGTGCAACACATTGTAAAACACATCTGAATGTAAATACACTGTTATGCTCATAATTGTATCATACTAGGATAATATCAAATGGGTCAGAATGAATACAAATCTAACAAATTGGATTACAATATTGTTAACATTAAACAAAAACAATACATATTTTGCATGATGTACTGCAATAGTCAATATATACTTTGATAGATTTTAGTCATGTTTCAAAGAAGAGGCTCTTTTAAAACATGAAGCTGCACTTCAAGAGTTGTTCCATGTGCAACAACTTGCTAGTAATCTTAGATAAATCTAAGTTATTTAAGTCCAAAAGTATGTGTTCTTTAGTTAAAGTTGTAGTTCGAGATCTAGTTTGTGTTCAACAACATGGCATTCTCTTTTGTTTTTCTAGTCCAAAAACTTAACACAAAAGGGTAAACCTTAAATATTACATACAATCAATAACCTTGCATGTAACCCTTCTTTTTCAAGCTCATATGCCACCTTATTGTGTAGAATTGTTATAGGCTCTTGGCAAAATATTTTACCTTCTATCCTATACAAAATCAAGACTACTTTTTGTGATGACAATTATCATCATTTTTACGTTAGCGTCACATCACTATTCATCACACCACTAAAACCATCACCTTTTACTTTTTGTGGTCACTACCATTAAAAATACTCAATTTATACGAACATACCTCACAAAATACCCTACACAGTGTTAAATGTTACGTATAAACATTAATATGTAAATGTCTAGTATCGAACCCGAGACCTCGGGATTGCACACTTTACAAACAAGAATAATGTAAAATAAATATATATATATATATATGTTAAATGTATCGTATATGTATATTTATAAACACTTAATGGACTAAATGGTCGTTAGTTATTAACAGTATGGACTAACTATCGTTAGTAACGAGAGATAAGGACTAAAGTGTAACAAGGAGTCAAGAAGGATCTAGAACACCCCTTGGGGGTGCCTAGGTCGGTCGATCATAGGGGAGGGGAAGCCCAACCCATGTCCAACTTGTCCTCCAAGTTTACTCTAGTATATATACAAGGTCAAGGGTTAGGGTTTCACATCTTTTGTGCACACACACAAAACCCTAAAACTATTTCTCTTTGTTTTCTTTCTTGGTCGATCGTCCAACCCCCTTCCTAGGGATCTTGGGTCGATTTTGGTTCATCCAAAATTAAGTGATTTGTTTACTTGCATCAAACCTTTATTCGTTGGTAGTTTGTGTGTACAAGAACGAGGTAATTACTTACTTTAGTAATTATCAAGAGATCGATAAACAAATCGGTAAGGGTTTATCATTGATCTATTTGTACAAGAATCAAGGTTAATTTGAAGTGCATCGGGTACGTTTACTATTTATGTTTTAGTTAATATTTATGTGTTATACTTGATCCTAGCTTCCGCAATACGTGCTATTTAATTGTTAAACTCTAACAGTGGCATCACGAGCCATGTATAACATGTAATTGATTACTAAAACGTAATAAAAATCGGATCATTAATTGTTTTAGATACATGTTTTTGATCTAGGGTTTTTCCTATTTTTTTATTAAATTCGAAACCCTAACCCTAATTTTAGGGGGGGGTCGATTTTTCCATGAAACCCTAATTAGGGTTTTGTGGTTTTCTTGGATTATTTGTAATCACTAGAAACCCTAGGTCTTTAACCGGTTAATTGAACGTATCTTGTGACCTATGTGCTAATTGTTAGGTTGTAATCCGTGACTTACATGCATGTTAGTCATGGATCTTGTTTTTTTTATCACATGTTTAAGATAGATCTTAAATTGGGGAAGACTCCAATACATACTAAAATCGATTATATATGCTATGTGGTGTGTTTATTAGCTTTGGCCTACGCAATTGATTCGTCAATGTATGTGACTCTCCTCCATCAAGAGGAGAAGGCCTTAGTTGATAACATGCATTATTATACCTAGAATTGATTTTATTAGGATCTTTACTAATACGGATTGCATGTGGCTAATTGTTTCACTTATTTATTATTGGTTGTTTTGATTTTCTTTGATACTTGTTTTATTGTTTTAGTTTGACTTGTTGTAAGCAATAAAAGGGTTGTTTTCATACAGAAAATAATACGGACTAATAATGGTGAAACCCTAAGTGGTAAAGTAAGAATCTTGCACGGTCTTAAGTGCCGATAGTGGTCCGATTCGCACAGTAATCAGCTCCCAGAAGAGACTAGCAAAATCCATACTTTATTACATAATTTTGAGATTGAATCCATAAACTTTTGCTTGATTGATGTTTTGTACAAATATGTTTTTTAAATTAAGTCCTTTAAGATGATATTCATAACCGTGATTTGAAGGCTTAGAAAAGAGCCTTAGAGTCTGCCTTGGTTATCACAATCTTGAATATGTCTTAAACGAATTACTTTTAAAATCATAATTGTAGAAAGTCATCTTAGGGTTTTGGAATAAACCTAAAGTAAAACTTTGTGTATTAATTTCCCGAATTGGATATGAAAAGTTTTTATGAAAACTTATGCTATAAAGATGAGTGCATGCATCTTTGTACATATTTTGATTGACATATCAAAAATAATACCCTTAATAATTTAAGTTACATGCCATCTATCTATAAGGAACACTTGGAATTTTAATTTAGTAAACGTGAGACCTAGGCTAAATTACTATAACAAGGTAAAATTCTTTTAACGCGTGAGACCATAATTGCAATTTTACAGTTTCTAAGGTAGACGACTTAATTAAGTTGTGCGTGAGACCTAGAACTTAAGGCATGAGATGGGATGAAACATGCTTACAAGGCAAATTGATGAATCAATTTGATGTAAATCCCATAATGATCTAGGAATTGGAAATATTGTTTGCCAATTATTGTTCGACAGATTACCAACTTTTATACTTGCACCACTAGCAGATCAACTGATGTGGTGGAATCTATGTAAAGTTGGATCCTAGATTTTCAAGAAAAATTAGTTGGTTATATGAATATAGCCTTGGGTATTTTATTTTTCTTGAAGATATTGATTATCGAAAATACTAATATTTGAACTTTATCTGTAGATATGGCTCAACCCGATAACCAAACTGTGATTTCTGCTTTCAAGAGTCATCTTGAGAGAGACAAACTGACTGGAAAGAATTTCAATGACTGGCACGGTTCGCTCAGAATTGTCTTGAGGGCGTCCGGAAAGCTAGACTTCTTGACCGAAGAATGCCCAGCTGAACCTGCTGCTACTGCAACACCAGAAGCAAAGGCAGCTTGGAAGGTGACTAATGCTAAGTATAATGAGGTTGCTTGTTTAATGCTCACTAGCATGAGTGCTCAGTTACAAAAGAAGTATGAGTACTCTTCTCCTAAAGCTATGCTTGAGATGCTCAGGCAGTCTTATGAGAAGCCACCTGCAGTTGAATTGTATGATGAACTAGACAAGCTACACAACTGCAAGCATGGTGATGGTAAACCAGTAGCTGATTATGTGGATGAGATGAAAGATTCGTTTGATCAACTTCACAGAATTGGTTTTGGTTACCCCGACAATGTGCAAGTGCACTTGATCAACAGGTCCCTCAACAGGGATTTTGCTGGTTTTGTGCAGAATTACAACATGCATTGCTCGGGGAAGACAGTCTCAGAATTACTCGCATTGCTTGTTGATTATGAGAAAAGTCTACCAGCCAAGGTCAAGGCTCCTACCCCACAAGTGTTGGCAATTCATGGGGGGAGAATCCAAAAGAAATCGCATGTGAACAAAGGCAAAGGTAAAGGTGATAAAGGCAAGCAGGTCATGGCCTATCAACCACAACCCAAGATGAAACAGCATCAGCCTAAGCAGAACAAGACAAATCCTCCAAACAAGAAGGATCAGGCTTGTCACCACTGTCATGAAAAGGGCCATTGGAAGCGCAATTGTCCTCTCTACATTCATGACTTGCGACAGAAGAAGCAGGGTTATGAAGCTGGTAACCCCAGTACTTCAAGTGCGTTCTTTATGATTGAATTATTCACTCTTACTCCTAAATTGAATTCATGGGTATATGATACGGGATGTGGCATTCATATTTGCAATACTTTGCAGGGGTTTAGAGTTGAGAGAAAGCTGGCCTATGGACAACAATTCTTGCACGTTGGTAACGAAGCGCATGCAGGAGTTGAAGCTATAGGAGTTTTTAATTTAGTGTTGCCTTCGGGCTTAGTACTATCTTTAAATAATTGTCATTATGCACCGTCAATTGTTAGAGGTGTTATTTCATTTTCATGTTTGTTAAACCTTGGTTTTCATCATACTATTTCTAGCAATGAAATTTCAGTTTCTTTAAATGATGTTTTTTATTTTAATGCTATTGCTGTGAATGGTGTATTTGAAATTGATATGAATGATAATGATAATGCTTTTGTTACAAATAATTCAATGTATAGCATCAACAATAAGAGAATCAAGAAAGGTCTGGATTCGTCTTATCTTTGGCATTGTCGACTTGCTCACATTGGCAAAGATCGCATGAAAAAGCTGCAACATGATGGGCTTTTAGAAAAGATCAATGATGAATCATATGATAAATGCGAATCTTGCATTGCTGGGAAGATGACTAAGAAACCCTTTAAGAATAGGATTGAAAGGGCTAATGATCTACTTGGTCTTATTCACACAGATGTGTGTGGACCACTTAGACATGTGTCAAGGAGAGGTGCTAGCTACTTCTTAACATTTACGGATGATTACAGCCGTTATGGTTATGTTTATTTACTTAAACATAAACATGAGGTATTTGAAACATTCAAAGTGTTTAAAGCAGAAGTAGAGTTGCAACTTGGAAAGAAGATTAAAGCTCTTCGATCCGATAGAGGTGGTGAATACCTGAGTCAAGAGTTCATAGATTAGTTAGCAAAGGAGGGAATTGTCCCGCACCTTACTTCTCCATATACTCCACAACAAAATGGTGTATCTGAAAGAAGGAATCGTACATTGCAAGACATGATACGATCTATGTATAATCTAACAACTCTTCCTTTCTCGTTTTGGGATTATGCCTTAGAATCTGCGGTTCGCATTCTAAATATGGTTCCAACAAAGAAGGTTGATAAGACACCATATGAGTTATGGACTGGAAAAGCTCCTAACTTGTCTTATCTTAAGGTCTGGGGTTGTGAGGCGTATGTTAAATGTGACTCAGCAGACAAACTCCAACAAAGATCTGTGAAGTGCATCTTCGTAGGATGCCCTAAGGAAACTATGGGATACTACTTTTATTACCCACCTGAAAACAAAGTATTTTTTGCAAGGTATGGAGACTTCCTTGAAAAGGAGCTCATATCTCAAGAATTCAGTGGGAGAGTATATGATCTGGAAGACGGTCAAGAAGATGTAGCACCTTCTGAAAACACTAACCAACTTCCGGTAGAACCTGAAAGTTTAGGTCCTCCACCTGAAGTTGAAGTGATTCCCATTCGTAGGTCAACAAGACCAGTAAAAGCTCCTACTCGTCTATGTCTTAATGTAGAGAGTGATGAGAATTTACTGGGTGATCTTGATGAGCCTACAAGTTATAAAGCAGCCATGAATGGTCCTGAAAAGGCCAAATGGAAAGTTGCTATGGATGGGGAAATGCAATCCATGGAAGACAATGTAGTCTGGAAAGAAGTAGACCTACCTCCGGGTGCCAAATTAGTTGGGAGTAAATGGTTCTACAAGAAAAAGACTGACATGGATGGCGTTGTACACACCTATAAGGCCCGTTTGGTAGCTAAAGGCTATACTCAAACTTTTGGTGTTGACTATGAGGAGACCTTTTCTCCTGTAGCTGACATAAGGGCAATTAGGATTCTTATAGCCATAGCCGCTTACTATGACTATGAGATTTGGCAAATGGATGTTAAACCCGCCTTCTTAAATAGTCGCCTAGATGAGGACATCTATATGGCGCAGCCTGAGGGGTATGTAAATCCAGAATTCCCAAATCGTGTATGCAAGCTTAAAAGATCCATTTATGGATTGAAGCAAGCATCACGACAATGGAATAAGAGATTTGATAGTGAAATTAAAAAGTATGGATTCACTCAAAATCTTGATGAGCCATGTGTATATCACAAAGTTAGTGGGAGTAATGTAGTTTTCCTTATATTATATGTTGATGACATATTGTTCATGGGAAACGACATTCCAAGTTTGCAAAAGGTTAAGGCATATCTTGGAAAGTGTTTTTCTATGAAAGATTTAGGGGAAGCTGCATTTATTCTAGGAATCAAGATATATAGAGATAGATCTCAGCGATTAATTGGATTAAGCCAAAGTGCTTACATTGATAAAATATTGAAGAGATTCAATATGCAAAATTCCAAGAAAGGATATTTGCCAATGCAAGAACAACATGGCTTGAGCAACAAGGTTTGTGCTTCAACACCTGCAGAGGTGCAACGCATGAAGAGAGTCCCTTATGCTTCGGCTGTGGGATCTATTATGTATGCGGTGAAAAGTACAAGGCCTGATGTGGCGTTTGCTCAGAATTTAACCAGTCGATATCAGCAGAATCCAGGTGAAGCTCACTGGACTGCTGTTAAGAATATTCTTAAGTACCTTAGGGCTACTAAAGATATGTTCTTGGTTTATGGGGGTAATCCATCAGCAGAACTTGATGTTACAGGTTACTGCGATGCTTCTTGGAAAGGTGATAAGGATGATACGAAGTCTCAAACTGGTTATGTCTTTGTCATTAATGGAGGAGCTGTGGATTGGAGGAGCAGAAAGCAGAGCGTACTAGCGATGTCTGCTACAGAAAGTGAGTATATAGCTGCTTCAGAAGCTGCAATGGAAGCTGTTTGGATTAGCATCACTATGTTCGAGAACAAGTCGAAATAGGCGAAATCGAAATGCTCAAAGTTCACACAGATGATAACTTGGTAGATCAATTAACAAAGCCTTTACCTGGCACCAAGCTTTACAAGCATGCTGAAGGTGTAGGACTTAGATTAGCTGAAAGTTTCATGCCCATTTGTGATTAGTGTTTGGATAAAGGATGTAATGTACAATTATTATTTTAATGAAATAAAATATGTTTTATGTTTATTTATTCATTGTTTTAATAATATATCCTATATTTGCATGTTTAAGATCCATGAATAAGTTATTATTCTAAATTGTCCATTTTCGATTAATGATATGGGAATATCATTAAACTAAGACAAAGTTGAGTATTGGTTTAGGATATACTTGAAAGTATATTGATGCGTAGTCATACCAATTTCACATGATATTTGATGAATTGAATATTGGACTTATCCCAATAATATGATTTAATATTTAATGTGAGAATCATATTTAAAGTTATCCTCAGACTTGAGATACCAGATAAGTGTCATGGATGTAGTGCATTTTTGTGAAGCAATCTACCGCTCACCGTAACAGGGAGTTATAAGGGTTGTTTTCAAAAGTGTTGCAAAGTTCATGGGTTATTCTTGTAGTCAAGAAAGAATTTATTCCTTCTGATTTGTTTAGAAGTTTAATACTGCTGGGCCCCTCGTAGGGTTGACAAAATGTTTGCATGGCCATGCCCAAAGTCTATCTGGAATACGTTCAGATGTTTTGGTAATTTTGTTCAATTATAAAGAAACGAGAAACAGAAATTTAATAAAGAACCTCACATCTTTATTAATGTGGTATTAGTAATGAAAGGATAATTATAATGATGAATCATTAAAGGTTTTTCCAGGAAACCTAGCTCGGATTGAACTAGGGGCATTGGAGTGTTGCAAGACGCTAACCAATGTCATTTTACTATTAATGGATATACGAGTGGGAGCTGTTAAATGTTACGTATAAACATTAATATGTAAATGTCTAGTATTGAACCCGAGACCTCGGGATTGCACACTTTACAAACAAGAATAATGTAAAATAAATATATATATGTTAAATGTATCGTATATGTATATTTATAAACACTTAATGGACTAAATGGTCGTTAGTTATTAACCGTATGGACTAACTATCGTTAGTAACGAAAGATAAGGACTAAAGTGTAACAAGGAGTCAAGAAGGATCTATAACACCCCTTGGGGGTGCCTAGGCCGGTCGATCATAGGGGAGGGGAAGCCCAACCCATGTCCAACTTGTCCTCCAAGTTTACTCTAGTATATATACAAGGTCAAGGGTTAGGGTTTCACATCTTTTGTGCACACACACAAAACCCTAAAACTCTTTCTATTTGTTTTCTTTCTTGGCCGATCGTCCAACCCCCCTCCTAGGGATCTTGGGTCGATTTTGGTTCATCCAAAATTAAGTGATTTGTTTACTTGCATCAAACCTTTATTCGTTGGTAGTTTGTGTGTACAAGAACGAGGTAATTACTTACTTTAGTAATTATCAAGAGATCGATAAACAAAACGGTAAGGGGTTTATCATTGATCTATTTGTACAAGAATCAAGGTTAATTTGAAGTGCATCGGGTACGTTTACTATTTATGTTTTAGTTAATATTTATGTGTTATACTTGATCCTAGCTTTCGCAATACGTGCTATTTAATTGTTAAACTCTAACACACAGTACACACTCACTACCTAAAAAAATAAAAATAAAGATGATGTTGACCACCACTATGTGCAGTTTTGGATAGTGTTGAGGACCTCTTGTATAGAGGGTGGCACGTGATGGAAGTGTGAGAGGTGACAATTCACTCTCCGCAAAAATCAGCCCAAGGAAGCGTTTGTTTGGGAGGTTTTGAAGTTGGTCTAATGCCTATAACTAATAAATGTTTGACTAAATTTTGCCGTTCGTCCCTAAACTTGTCGTAATTTGCGCGTTTCATCCTTAAACTTTTTTTTTTGGCATTTTCGTCCCTGAACTTTTCAAAAATCGCGCGGTTGGTCCCTAAACTTTTTTTTGACTGACGGACGTTATTTCTGGCCGTTAAGTGCCTTGTGAAGTTACTTAAATGCCCTTCTCATATAACAAACACACAATTGAAAAAAAAAACACACACACATGTGCTGGCAATGTGAAATCCGTAGGGTTCTTCAACATCCCATCTCCTTCAATCTCACACCATAATAACACAAAACCATTATCCGTACCTTTAATTGGTGGTTGATCTAGTGTTTATGCTATTAGAAGTGGTTATTAGGACTTGTTAGTTGGAATAATATTTCAGTTCATATGTCAGAATAATATTTTTAGATGGTAAAACCATTACTTTACCTGGTGCTATAGCGTTCACATACTTTTCACATCAAATCCCAATTGAGATTACCGACTATGCGAATACCATTGAGATGATGTATTTGACAAAAATCAAAATTAAAAAACATGATCGATGTGATCAACTAATTAGCTGTTATGAAAGTGAACTTGCATCAGCTTTGCGTTCAAAAATCAAACTTTTTGATTAGGTGGGTTTTCAGCGTTCAAAAATCAAACTTCTATGTCTGGATTTGCTTCTGGATTAGGTGGTGGGTTTTCAGGGTTTCGTATTCCAACACGAATTCAAGGTGAAGATGAGGAACATGATGGCATATCAGATAAGCCGTCTTCTGCTTCCTCGGATTCTCGTCATTGATTCACATTCATCCTCTCACAAAACAGGTCAAATATGAAACTCCTTAATTACATGTTTTTTTAGGATTGCTTATTCAAAATGCTTAAACTAGTGCTTATTAAAAATGCTAAAACTTGTACTGCTATCGATATTGAGTTTATGCTACTTCCTACGAGTTAGTACTGTTAGTTGATGGTTAGTACTGGTACAAGATCATTTGTACTGGTAGAGATTTTGCAGTTATTAATATCTTATTAACATGTTCCTAAGATAGTTACACTTGTATTTAATCACTTAAAACCGTCCAGGCTATAAGTTTCCTCTTAGTCTCTTCACAAGTAGATATGCTGAGATAAATACCCGTTTTTTGCTTCATCAATTGCTGGACGCTTTTTAAATGATGAAGTAAGCAGATATTATATATTAAGACAAAGTAGAGCAGAATATTTTCACATATTAAAATGGAATTTTCTTACGTTATGTATGTACAGAGCTAGAGATCCTAGTGGAGAAAAGAATTACAGGGTTTCCGTTGGTTGACGCTGATTGAAATTTGGTATGTTTTTTCCATTGTTATCATTTTGTAGCTTGAGTTCATGCAATGAGGTTGTTAGTGTAATACTATCCTTGATGATATTAAGTTATTGCGTTATTAAGAATTTACCGGTATTGTTTTAAATGTCACCAGGTTGGCGTCGTTTCTGATTATGACTTGTTAACGCTTGATTCCATTTCAGGTACTAATTTGTATTCTTGAATTCCTTTGAATAAGATTTATAGAGCTTCAAACATTCTGTCACATCTGTTCATTAATTAATATCTTAGGATATCATTATATTTGAACCTTTTCAGTGTTTCGGTATGTACATATAAATATTAGTTAGTATACTTAAGCTGGTTTTATATTCGTTTTAGTAACACTGTTATATAAGAATTTGAATGTAATAGCAACTATGAGATTTTCTTTCTGAAATAAGAAATGTGATTTTTTGTTGAATGTATTTAGTAGCAATTGACGTTGCTGTGATAAGACCCCCACGGAATAACGAGATCCTACTGTACTTCCTAAGGGCAAGACTCAAGCGAAGTAAGTCTTGTGGTTTCATTCAGTATGTAGCAAATTTATTACTAGTGACTAGTGATAAGATCGACGGGTTGGTTTGGTTTGGGTAACGGGTCAAAATGAGTTCGAAATGAAACGGGTCAGTTTCTAGTTTTTGCCATAGCAGGCTGGGTCGGATGTATCTGATAACACTTATTTTTCTGTTTGGAACTTTTGTTTATATTTAAGGAATGTGTTAACCAATTTTTAATACAGTGTCACAATTTAAAAAGAGTAATTTAACTCTTTTAATAAATTGATTTAGGACATTTTCTGCTTAAAAACCGTTTGAATGAGTTTCGACTCATTTCCTGTTTGACCTGGCAAAACAAAACCTGAATCAGCCCATTCAAAAGTTACGGGTCGAATTACTCCTTCTAGTGTTTAGTCCTGACTTCTTTCTTAACATTTACTTTCAGGAGTTTAGGTGATGTCCGGATGAATCTTGAAGTTGTCAAGCACTGTGCCACCATTCTTTTCTTGGTAATTTCTGTTAAAAGCATAGTTTATTAGTTTTTCTATTTATAAAAAAGGCCCAATTTTTTTACTGATTCAGGTAATTTTTTAGTTGTTTTTGTTAGTATGTTGGTGTTGATTTATGAATAAACGTCATTTTTTCTGTGATCCAGTTGTGCATAAGTATGTTAAGGAATCTGAAGAACTACGTCGCGCAATGGAACCCGTAGAGCTTATTAAAAGAGTAAGTGTTTGATTTGATCTTGTTACGACTATTGTGGTTTCGAGTTGCGGATAATTGTTTTGGGTAATTTAGGAGTAGCTCTAACAAAACTGATTTTGATTAAAGGGTGACTGGGATTGCTTATTTACTTGTTTTTAAGCTCATAAGCATTTGAGTGTTTGGATCATCGGAAATGATTCTGCTTACTTGTTTTGGGCCAGAATTAGCAGTTTTAGGTTGGGACATGCTTATTCAAGATGCAACTGAAATTACTCTTCTAACATAATATCTCACCGGATACTGTTGGATTAGATTGAGATTTTAAAAAGATGTATTTTTTGGCATTCCTGTAGGTTTTTACTAGTACAAAATAAGCAATCCAATATTTCCTGAAGTGCTCTTTTTCAAGCAGCTTATAAATGCTTATTAAGCAAAAGCCTAAGCTGATGAAATAAGCAATCCCAAACACCCTTTTACAATTTAAGGTTATTTTTAAGTAAATCCATAAATAGTTAGACTTTGACCGATAATCTGATTATCACAATTTTTAACTGTATAAGCACCTCGAAACACTATCCTTTGCGGCCCGTTTTGTTACAACTGATCATATGATTTTGATTATTGTATAAAATATTTTCATACAAAATTGAAGTGTGTGTTTAGGCATTTGAGTTTTTGTATAATGGAATGTAGGTTAGAGAAATTGAGAGAGAAGGTCGTGAGGAAGTAGAAAGTGGGCAAGGGAAAGATGCAAAACAGACTGCTGCACTTGATTTGATATCGAGGCTTAATAACCATCGATCGTACTCCGACTCTGACAATCAGAAAGGTATTTCTTTTCTTGAATGCACAGTAAGGTCAGCAGAACAAGATAGTTGGGTAACGGGTTGAAATGGGTTTGTGAGAAAACGGGTTTTTAAGTGTGATTCCAACTGGGTCGGGTCAGGTCAGGTTGAGCCGTTAACATATTTTTGAGTTTCTAAGAAGTTATTGTACTCGATATCAATTACAAAAGTATATATTATAGCAGTAATTTAAGTTTGCCAAAGAACATTTTAGAATATTAAAAGAATTTTGATACAATTTAGTCATTTTTTGACCCGTTTGATCTCCTTCCAAAGTTAAGTCTTTCTCATATTTGACCATTAATTAAGTACTTACACCCTGAATTGACCCATTTATATATCAGTAACTTGAATCGCTAATGTGATCTAGAATGCGATACATAATTCAATGCTTAATAGTATGTTGGGTCTATTTTTGAGAACTCTGCAAACTTTGACTTATAAAGTCATATGAACTACCTTTCATGTCTGAATTTGATGATTGATTTCGTAAATTGTTGAACCATAATTTTTCTTATGTTGTATTTGTTGCAACTTTTAATCGGTAATTAGATTCTTCTTTAAGATTCCAAATGTCGTTTTCTGACCTTAAAGTTCAAAGTTTTATGTCCTCACCGTATGTCTTGTTGCCTCTTGTAGCTCTAGAGGAATGGCGTAAACGAAAGATGGAATGAGCAAGACAACGTGGCCTTGGTAAAAATGGAAACACCACCTCTCAAGAATGAACATGTGTTCCAACCCTACTTGTAAACGCATGGAACAAATAGGTTTCTACTTTCTAGTAGAGTTTGTGCACAACCGACTTTAGTTGTTAGATATACAAACGTGAAGTGTTTTCATATGTAAATTTATGTATCTTTTTGTAACAAGATCTGAATATACCTCCTAAAGCTTTGCAGTCTCTCTTGTTACAAGTCACAACCAGCCTGATTTTGATTATTGCATATCAGTCACTTTGAAAACGCAGTTAAAGACTACCGATATTTAGTGACATCGTGTTTGTCGAAATGTTTGAAGTTGTTATAAAATGGTTTCTTAAATGCACAGAAAAGTCGGCACAAGTTGCTTGGTTAATGGGGTGAAGTTGGTTTGGGTCAAAACAGGGTTTTAAGTGTGATTTAGAATGGGTCAGGCGGGTTGGGTTGAGTTGAGCCGTGAACTCATATCTTTGAGTTCTCATGTCAAAAGAACAAAGGGAGAAGTGAGCCCGTCATATTGGTTAGCAATGCCAATTTGAAGACAATCCAAGTCTGGAATGATAATCACTTGCTATTTGCACATATCAGAAACATGATTAAGAAACGGTCTGCAAGCTATGGTTCAGATAAGTGTTGATACCATTTATGTACACATTATAAAGTAAAATATGAATATGTACGAGTACAGACCAAAAGGAAGTCGAGTTGGGTCAGCGACCCGAGTTACAAAAGACTACCACAAAAGTAATGGCATCAATACTTCCCGTGTAATGGCCAATCCTAACCTATTAATTTAATTACCCTTGTGCATTATGCATTTCAAGGCTTCAGAAGCCGTAACATCATATTTTGAGTAGTTTGTTACAGCAAGTACACTTGATATATAACCTTATTGGTCTAGAACAAAACTTGATTCTTGAACGGCAACCTAAGCACTGAACTTTGAAGATGTATCTCAGTTCCTCATGTACCACTTCCCATTTTAACACTCGTGCAGCATGCATCTCAAGAACCAACTGGCAGAAAATAAACTTCTGACTTCTAAAACTGTTATAAGATTATGAGATGTGGTGCATTTAGGAAACTGAGCTGCAAAATAGTTGCCAGTACGTCATCATTATAACCATCTGCAAAACATAAGATTAGAATGCAGATTATCATTCGGCTGCGAAAATGAATGGGAAACTTTATTATACTGTACGAAATGAATAGCTACAATGTTACAAAGGTTTCTAATGAAATGGTACAACCACTAAATGGCTAAATGCTATCATAACACAAAGAATGCTAAACTTACGATGACAAAACTCAAATTTTGTTTGAGGTATAGACTTGGATATGCATTGGTTCGCAAAATGAAGTTGTAACATTATTATTATGGATGCAGAATTCTGATAGTATTTGATGCCACAAGATCATCTCAAGTTGCCATGTAATGGCCATGATATTTAACTAACTGATGTCCAAAATACAAGTGTTTTCTATACAAAATCAGGATTACAGATCTACTTTAGAGCACATACTATACAGAACATAGCAATAAACACAATGACAACCAAATACAGGCCAGAATCACCTCGCAAACAAAATATAAAGGAAAGCCAATTTTTGGGGAAATATCAAGCAAAATGCGCATTTGCATTTCTTGTTTTTGATCAGTATATTGTTAATGTTGTAAAAAATTCTAAGAGGTGTTTTCGGGTCCTTGAATAGACTTATATGTTGCATGATCTCAGGCTAAGATTTCCGTTTATATATTTGGATTGAACTGGCAGCCTTTTCTTCTTATTATAAGGAGGAGGTCTTTGTAGAAGCAGTCTCTCTACCCATGGGTAGAGGTACAACCACGATACCTCCCTGTACCCCGCATACCAATAGGATTGGGTACTGTTGTTGTTGAACAAGAAATTTATACTAACAAGTGTAGACTGTCGAGTAACAAAACTGCACTATGTCTAAGTAAAATAACTACATAATTCATAGAACTCGACAAATAATCCAATCAATACTATCTCTGCTAAGATATACGCCACGGGTATTGATACTTATCAGTATTCACAGTAGCATTTAACGATTTAGAAAATATATTTCACAAACCATAATATACATGGGAAATAGTCGATACCTATGTACGTTGTTGTGCTTCGTTGGACATGCAAAACAAAGAAAAGTGAACTTGAAACTGATTAGTTACAAATGGACAGTGGTTCTGTCCATTCACCAGCTGCACCATAATCAAGACTTAGCTCCCTTAACGGAGGAATATCTTCCATAGCAAACAACATAAGGCGAGGAAATGCAACATTGCCATGATCAAATAACACTAATTGCACGAAAACATTTGGACATGGACTATGGCTCATGTAACAAGCAACATTTCTCATTCTAGAAACATCCATTGCAAATTCCACTGGCGGTATAGAGAAATATGAGGGGGGAACATAATCCGGATAAACTCGGGATAAATCAACTTGGGACAAGTCGCCCCATTCAGCCCATCTCTCACCAAACCGATACGGATAGACTAGAGTATCTTCCCCGTTCATGGTGAAAACTTGTACTTGATCTTTGGTAAGAACAACTCCAGTATATTCACAAAGAAAAGAGCCCGCTTGTATCAAGTCCAACGACCTTACTCCCCAACCAGTTTCCAACGACCTAAACACTTCAAATCTATTCTTCACGCCCTTTTGAGTAACACGGTTACAACATTCTAAGGATTTCAAATCTATTCTTCACTAGATCAACCACCAATTAAAGGTACGGATAATGGTTTTGGGTTATTATGGTGTGAGATTGAAGGAGATGGGATATCGAAGAACCCTAAGGATTTCACATTGCCAGCACATGTGCGTGTGTTTTTTTTTCAATTGTGTGTTTGTTATATGAGAAGGGCATTTAAGTAACTTCACAAGGCACTTAACGGCCAGAAATAACGTCCGTCAGTCAAAAAAAAGTTTAGGGACCAACCGCGCGATTTTTGAAGAGTTTAGGGACGAAAATGCCAAAAAAAAAGTTTAAGGACGAAACGCGCAAATTACGACAAGTTTAGGGACGAACGGCAAAATTTAGTCTAAATGTTTTGTTTGAGGGTTTTAACTACAACATTAAAAAAAATGAATTAGAAACGAACTTACCAACTTTTACACTTATTAAAAACATGATCGGAAATGTTTTCATATTCGTGTTGAAACTTGTTGTTTTGTGTTAATGTTAGAAATATAGACATATTACCTACTAAACATGTAAATTTTGCTTATTTGGCATTTTTTAGTCATGGCGTTTGTATAGTAATTGTATATATAGTCCTTAAGCCGAAATTCAAATCAAACTAAAACCTACTACTATTTCAACCACCAACAACCGCCACAACCACCCACCACTGTCCGCCTCCACCACCGGCCGCTACCTACCGTCCCCACTCGCCGACCACCAACACCCTTCACCCGCCACCCCCACCTGCAGCCACCACCACCACCAACATCCACCTGTTGCCACCACCCACCCACCCACCAAGCACCACCACCACCATAAGTCGGGTGTGGTAGCGGTGGTGGGTGGTAGCAGTTGGTGGTTGGTGTGGTGGCAGCAGGTGGTGGATGGTGGACGGGGGTGGCGACACATGTGGTGGTGGGCGGTGGTGGCAACAAATGGTGGTAGTGGGCGGTGGCGCTTGGTGGATGGCGGTTGTGCTGGTTGGCGACGGTTGGTGGTTGTGAGTAGGTGGTGGAAATTATAGTGGGTTTTAGTTTGATTTTGATAAGGACTATCCGTAAAATTACTATACAAACAAAAGGACCAACAATGTAATTTATTTTAATGACATGTAAATTATTTATATGATGTGGAGACATGGAAACTCAACCGGTAATCCAACTAAGGTGGTGTTTCTTTTTTTCCTTTGGGCATGTTTGGTTGGGGGAAATGAGATCAAAGAATTGGAAATGAATTCCTTTGTTTGGTAGTCTAACAATCACAATCAGTTTTATTGCAACTATTCCTAAACTAGTTATGCAAATCCATATATCAATGAAATCAGGTTTCACTATTACGAAAACTCAAGAAACCAACTATCGTCCTAGGGGTGTGTTTGAAAATGCTTATTTCAAACTATTAACCAGAAAAGAAATATGATACGTGTCAAAGCCAAAGCTAAGAATTTTGACCCATGATAAATTTAATGCCATTTGTTTACAATTGACAATATATACTTGAGGAATAGAGAAAATTTGAGAAATTGAATATCTGAAGAACAAAAAGTAGGGATGGCAACGGGTCGGGTTTGGGTCGGGTTTTAGTGAACCCGTACCCGTACCCGTTTATAATATTCATACCCAAACCCGCCTCAAAACCCGTCGGGTACCCGATTAATATTATCCATCGGTTTTTCGGGTTTTCCCGCGGGTTTCGGTTATCCCCAATTGAATAATATATAGATAAAATGACGGTATTAAAATTAAGTGACATTAATATCCACCGAAAACAAAGGAAAACACCCTAATATAATCATTTTTTTTAAAGTTAAAGAAAATGAATATAGTATCAAACGATTTAATGCTTTTGAATAATTCATGTACAAAATAAAATATGTTATGTAATAGAGATGGTATATAAAAAATATAATGGAAGATATTATATACAATACATATATATTCTAGTTAATTATAATATCAATAAAGCGGGTATAGATTCGGGTAAACGGATACGGGTACGGGTACGGGTAATTGGGCGGGTATTACCCGAACCCGTACCCGTACCCGGCTAAAAAATTATATCAATACCCAAACCCGCATCCAAACCCGCCAACCCGCCCCCGAACCCGACCCAACCGGTTCGGGTTTCGGTTTTTCCCGTCGGTTTCGAGTGCTTTTGCCATCCCTAACAAAAAGGAATGAATTTTGACTGGGAAGAATCTATAGAAAATGGACATATAGAACAAAAGAGGTTTCACTTGCTTTAATTAGTTTAATTGTTTTAATTAATGAAAACACTTGTTTTAGTTACGTTTGATAAATGTTTATGCACCTGGGTTATTTGATCACTCGGCGAGTTTTATGAAAACATTGCTCATTCGTTTGTATGAAATGCAAGTCGAGGTATTGACTCGAAAAAGTATTTTAAACATTCTCAACGGTTTGTTAAATGTTTTGATCATAGCGCAACATATTCGAACATGTGTTGAAGCATGTCGAGAGGTGTTGATGAATGTATGCTTTGATGATTTGTGTAACCGAGTAACTATCACATTTTACGTTATGTATCATGTTTGTCATCATTAAAACATAAATATCGTAAAACTTGCACTAACAAAAAGAGTAACAAAAACACAGGGGGATAAAGAATGTAAAATAACGAAAGTGAAAGGAAAGTTTTTAAAATTTTTGGGTATAAATATAATACGTAAGACAGGAAGGAAGGAAGATTGTAGTAAAAACCCTAAAAAAGAAGAAAAGAATGAATGATGAAGAATGGGAGATATATTGGAAGTCGCTGAACATGAAATTTCACCGTCCGTTCAAAAACCGTGAATTTTATGTCCCTTTTCAGGTCAAATACGCTCACTTACCACGACGACCAACTCGCCCTGAAACTGGTATTTTACTCATCTCTATCACTTTATTATTATTATTATTATTATTATTATTATTATTATTATTATTATTATTATTATTATTATTATTGTTTTATAGTAGTTATAATAATGATAATTGTTTGTTTGTTTGTTTTTAATAATAATAATAGAGATGCCGCGACGAAGAATAATAATCCATGGACCACAACCAGCAGCAGCCGGTAACTACTACTACTCCCAAAATTATTACTATTATGAGTGTTTTATTTGTATTTGTTTCTAGGCTTAGGAAGGGGTGTTTGGCTAAGCTTATACTATGAGTCAGTGGGCTTATTATTATTATTATTATTAGCTTAAATAAATAAGCCTAAACAAGCCAGCTTAGGGGTGTTTATTTATATGATGATAGACAACATAAAGTGTCCTTGGCTCATGGCTACCAGATGCTATTATTAGCATCAAGGAATCCTATAAAACCCCACGTATAATTTTTTTTCAAATTGGTTTTTTTGCCCTCATATAACATGCTTTAATTACATTTTACCATTAACTATAACATTCATAGTTTTCAACCCAATGTAATATGTCTAAGCTAAATCGAACACCCACCCACCCACCCTCCCGCGTTTACTAGACTATCATCTCCAGCCTTTATGCTTTTCGATCAACCTTACCTACTTTTATAATTACTACGTTTAATTAGCAGGTACCAATGCTCAAATTTCAAATGGAGGCCAGTCTAGTGTTGCAACAACTTCTGGTATTATTTATTCTCCCTCTTACAATGTTTTTAATTTTGCAAAACTTTTCTTTCTTTTAGTATACTTGCAATGGCTATGAAAATTTGTTTTTTTTACCATCAAATGGGGGCTCTCTGCCTATGATTACATATTTGCTACCCGCTTAAGTCAGAACACTATCTGTCAACCCCTATTACCATGTATTCATTTTTATTATTATTATTATGGTAAAGAACATTTATAGTGAAAAGTGACTGATGAAACATCAAATGGGTCAAATTATCTCTAAACAGATCAGACGGGTCATTTTATTCTAAATGGATCAGTCGGCGTCACTTCATTCAAACGCGTCTGATGGGTCTTTGTAGTATTCAGATTAGTTAAAGCGGTAGATAATATGTAGGTAGGTTTTAACAGTTAACATCAAAGGTTTTGACCTCTGACATCTTTGAGCTGACTTTAGTCCAGTGGTGATGAAAGCCGGTAAGGTCATCTTTTTCATATCAAAAGTAAACATGAAAATAGGCTAAAGCGTAATAAAAAGTTAGGCTCTTACTTTTATTATCTTTGGCATATGTGATGTATAACTCTGTTGGTTTAATGTAACTTCATCCTTGGGTAGAAAAGTATTCTGCCTTCAAGTTTGTAACCCGTGAACTGAATACCAGAGTAATATAATTTATCACTAGACTATCTAAGGAAGTCGTTTACCTCCGTACTTTTATATTTGGCTGCAATTACTAGACTATCTAAGGAAGGAAGCAATTACAGCTATTGCTGCCTACTATTATCTGTCCCTTTTGCTATTGTCATCTAGAAATTGGGGTTATTAGCCAAGTTGGAAATGTCAATTTCACCCTGTTATAAAGCACCACTCTATTAGTTTGTGTCAATCTAACTCTCTTTTAATTAGCAGGTACCAATGCTCAAGGTGTAGCTCAAATTTCAAATGGAGTGTCCGTTCTTAATCTTGGCCAGTCAAGTGTTGCAAATCCAAGCCCCGCACAAGCAGCAGCAAGTACTTCTTCTGGCAACAACTATTAATTAAACTACTACTACTACTACTTATTCTCTTGCTGGAAGAATGTTTCTAAACTTTGTACCCGACTTTTCTTTCTTTTACTAGCATATTTGCTATGGCTCTTATTTTTATTTTACCATCAAATGGGCTCTCTGCTTATGATTACATATTTTGCAATTTGTCCCGCATTAGTCGGGAAAGTGTTGTATTTTTATGTCAGTATCTGTCAACCCTTAATTCTATGGAAAGTGATGTTATCCTCCACCACCTTCCCACCCACCAAGCACCACCACCACCCGGGTGTGGTGGCGGTGGTGGGTGGTGGCAGTGGGGGGGGGGGTGGTGGAAATAATAGTGGGTTTTAGTTTGATTTTGAATTTCGACTTAAGGACTATACTTAAAATTACTAGGCCAAAATGTATTTTACTACCCTAAATTTGACTAACCGGGTCTCTTACTTCCCCAAAGTATAAAAGGTACATCATAGTACCCCATAGTTGTTAATCTGGTCCATATAGTACCCCAACCCTAATTAACTAAATCACATGATTTTCACATGGGTTATTGTCGTTAGTTTTTAACGGAAGTTTGAGGCGTTAAGTATCTCACGTGACCCTTTCCACTTTACTTACATGTACAATTTTTTTCCTTCAAAACCCTCGTCAAAACATTAGCTCCAAAAAATCCCTCGTCAAAACAAGAGTATAGCATGTCAATAACAAGGAAAACTGATGTCGCCTTCAAGAGACAATTCATTGGAATATAACTTATACAGTAGATTGTATGTTCAATAACTCAAAATATAAAATCTAAACAAAAAGTATAACATAAGTTTAAAGGGAAAACATGTCGTATAATCCATACTATTCAGTGATTTAAATAATAATAATAATAATAATAATAATAATAATAAAAAAACATTGTACAAACAGACAAAAGCATAAGATGAAAATTTTAAAATTACGGAAGGAACATACATTTCTCCATAACGTTGACATTAATGTTTATGAAGTGTGATATGGGTAAATGAATTCAAAGAGAAAATGAAAAGACGATATAAAAGAAATAAGAGAAAAAAGAAGTCATGTGAGCCTAGTTAACGCTCCAAAAACTTTCATTAAAAACTAACGACAATAACCATGTGAAAATCTTGTGATTTAGTTAATTAAGGTTGTGTATTATATGGACCAGATTATCAACTATAAGGTACTATGATGTACCTTTTATACTTTGAGGTAGTAGGAGATCCGGTTAGCCAAATTTATAGTAGTAAAATACATTTTGGCCAAATTACTATACGAACAAAAGAACCAACAATGTAATTTATCTTAATGACGTGTAAATTATTTAAATGACATGGACACTCATGCAGTCATCTTTCTAACATTTACACAAGAGTAGTGTTACACCCACAAATAATCTCTTACAAAGAACTCCCACAAAATGAGTTGAAGGTATTTGATTGGTGTATTTGTGTCTAATTTCTCTCTCTTCTTTCTTATTTAGCCAATCAAATACCTACAACTCATTTTGTGGGAGTTCTTTGCGAAAAATTGTTTGTGGGTGTAGCAATACTCTTTACACAATACAACATGTTCTAATACCAACATGAGAACATTACCGACCATGTGTTTCTAGTAAGTGTAAAAGTTGTAAAGTTTGTTTCTAATTTTAGAAACTTTTATCTAAAAAAATTTCTCTAAACCCCAATCTCATTTGATCTGGTGGGTTAATATTTTATCATGTCTTTCACAATTCACACACTTATGTGTTCTCTTTTCTTCTCCCACACACAAATACACGCACAATTCATTTTTTCACAATCTAGTTTCTAATATTAAATTTATATATAATTTTCTAAAACAATAATTTATCCATTTTATAATATATATTTCCTCTTTATATCAAATACAAATAACAAATGAGGTTTTAAACCCAACCAGCCAAACTGTTATAATCGCGTCTAGCAAACTTAGAAATCCAAAAACAAAGTCAATAATTGGTTACATTATAGCTGTTAAGATCTCTATTTAGCTCTTAAGATCTTCCGATCTTACAATCTCATTAAAAAAAACGAGTCGATCATTTGTAGGATCTTAAAAAGCATAGGATCTTATGTATGATCTCGATCTTACCATATAATCGTAAGATCTTGATTCGATTCGATCCTACTTCCCTTAATTTAACTAACTAATAAACTATAAATGAATGAATTTTGTTAAATTAAAATAATATAGCAAGCGTTGATTACTGTAAATGTTTAATAAGAGCAAGATATATAGATTTTTTGATTAAAAGATTCAGCGTCTTTAATTACCAATGAGATATTTTTATATTTTAAAGCATTTGCGTCGCATTCTTATATTACTATAACTTTCAGAACTCTTTTTTTCTCTAATTTGTTATACAATCATCTTTGAATACGAATTACTAGAAAAATAAAAATTTTAGACATTTAAGTGGGATCTTTCGATCTCGATCTGATCTTACGATTCCGATCTTGCAAAGAAAAAAATGATCCATAGTAGGATCTCAACCTTAACAGACAGCATTTTAATTACACGATCGTTAAATAGAAATAACAAATATAACAAAAGAGTAAATTACATGGATGGTCCTTGTGGTTTGTCAAAAGTAACAACCTTCGTCCCTCGAAGTTTGAAGTTGCATTGGTAGTCCCTATGTTGGTAAACAAATAACACCACCGGTCCTTTAGTTTAACTGGAGTTAAGTAGTTCCGTTATAATTTACACGTTAGCCCCTTTGGTTAAATATCGTTGCATCGTTCATCCTTAATAATAACGGATGTTTATAATTTAAAGTTTCTATATGTTTTTATCCGTTTTTACACGTTTTCATTCATTTTTATACGTTTTTTAACGTTTTTATCCGTTTTTATATGTGTTTGACCGTTTTTATACGATTACGTCTATTTTTCTTATGTTTATATACATTTTATCCGTTTTCGTCCGTTTTTATCTGTTTTCGTCTATTTTTATATGTTTTCATCCGTTTTTATATGTTTTCATCCGTTTTCATATTTTTTTATACGATTACGTCTATTTTTCTTATTTTTATATACATTATGTTGACGTTTTAAGCATCATTTTCAGGTGAGCTTTATAAGGATAAGATAGAAGGATGTGATTAGACGAGACCCTAGTTGCATTGGAAGTGGTTTATCATTTTTGGTTTGGATCTTATGTATTATTTTGGATTTGGTTTTGGTTATTTAATTTTGGAATATTGTTACAACACTTTGTATTTGTAATTTTCTCTATTTTGTGCATGTAGTTGTTCTCTATATAGACACCATGTGTTGTGATGATATCCATGAAGTTACACCCTCGCGTTTCCGCCTTGGCGAGGTGTGACATGTCATTAAATGTAACATATGTAACAAGGTGGGCCATTACCCAAAGGATTGCAAGAACAAAAGACCAGTTTCTGGAGGAAATCCACCACCAGCAACAACCATTTGTCATACTTGCTGGGAAAAGGGTCATTATATGAATAAATGCCCAAAGAAAAATACTGATGGTGCCCAGGGTAGAGCATACATGTTGAGGAATAGGAATGATCCACAAGATCACAGCGTAGTCACGGGTAAGTTTCTTTTAAATCATCATTTAGTTAAAATATTATTTGATTCTGGAGAAGATAGAAGTTTTGTATCTATACCCTTAGCCTCTAGACTTAGGATTAAATCCATAGCTTTAGATAATTATTATAAGATAGAAATGGCTGACTGAAACTTAGTTAGTACTAACACGGTCATAAAGGGTTGTACCCTAACATTACTTAACCACCACTTTGAGATCGATCTCATACCCATTAGGCTCGGTAGTTTTGACGTTGTTGTGGGAATGGATTGGTTGTCCAAGAATCAAGCAAAGATTCTTTGTGACGAGAAAATCATCCATGTACCTATCAACGGTGAGACTTTAACTATCCGAGGAGATCAAAGTAGAACTAGACTTAACTTCTTTTCATGTATCAAAGCAAAACGATGCATGTCACGAGGTTGTCAAGTTTTTGTGGTTCAAGTAACAGAGACTAAGCCAGACGAAAAACGACTAGAGGAGATCCCTGTAGTCAGGGAATACCCAGAAGTTTTTCCTAAGGATTTACCTGGCTTACCTCCGATTCGTCAAATTGAATTTCAAATCGACTTAATTCCTGGAGCAACACCTATAGCCCAAGCACCCTATAGGTTAGCCCCTTCAGAGATGAAGGAACTCTCTGAACAACTCCAGGAATTAACCAATCGAGGTTTTATACATCCAAGTACATCACCCTGGGGAGCTCCTGTCCGATTCGTAAAGAAGAAAGACGGATCTATGAGGATGTGTATCGATTATCGTGGATTAAACAAACTTACTATCAAAAATCGATACCCATTACCCCCGGTTGATAACCTATTTGATCAACTACAAGGTTCGAGTGTATACTCAAAAATCGACTTATGATCAGGCTATCATCAACTGAGAGTGAGGGAAGAAGATATCCCTAAGACCGCTTTCAGAACAAGATATGGGCACTATGAATTTCAAGTTATGCCATTTGGTTTGACTAACGCACCAGTGGTTTTCATGGACCTCATGAATCAGGTGTGTAAACCATACTTGGATAAATTTTTTATAGTATTCATAGATGATATCCTTATCTATTCAAGTAATGAGGAAGAGCACGCTAAACACTTGAGAATAATCCTAGAACTGCTTAAGACGGAGAAACTTTATGCAAAGTTCTCTAAGTGTGAATTCTGGATTAGTGTTGTGCAATTTCTCGGACACATGATAGATAAACAAGGACTTCGTGTCGATCCAACAAAAATCAAAGCCGTTAAGGATTGGTCGCAACCTAAGAATCCTACTGAGATACGACAATTATTAGGACTTGCGGGCTACTATCGAAGGTTTATTGAGGGATTTTCAAAAATAGCTAAACCTTTGACAGAGCTAACCCAGAAAAACAGGAAGTTTGACTGGGGAAAAGATCAAGAGATAGCTTTCCAACTTTTGAATAGAAAGTTGTGTGAAGCTCCGATCTTAGCATTACCAGAAGGAAACGATAATTTTGTCGTTTACTGTGATGCTTCTCGAAGTGGTCTTGGAGCTGTGTTAGTGCAAAAGGATAAAGTAATCGCTTATGCATCACAACAACTCACGACACATAAGGAAAACTACACTACACATGATCTAGAATTAGGAGCAGTAGTGTTCGCTCTAAGAATATGGAGACATTATCTATATGGCACTAAGTGTACGGTTTTCACTGATCACAAAAGCCTACAGCATATTCTTCATCAAAAAGAGTTGAACATGAGACAACGTCGATGGGAAGAACTGCTTGCTGATTACGATTTTGAGATTCGTTATCATCCTGGCAAAGCTAACATAGTAGCAGATGCTTTGAGCCAAAAGGAACGAATCAAACCACTTAGAGTTAGGTCGTTAGTAATGATTCTTCATTCGAATCTACCTTCTCAATACTCAAAGCCCAGAATGAAGCCCTCGAAATGAAGGATCGTAAACTTGAGAATTTACGAGGGATGGATAAGGCTTTTGAGATAAGTTCAGACAAAACTCGTTGTATTAAGGGTCAAAAATGGTTACCTTATCATGGTAACTTAAGGAACGTAATAATGCACGAGTCCCATAAATCTAAGTACTCCATTCACCCAGGATCTGACAAGATGTATCAGGATTTGAAGAAACACTATTGGTGGCCCGACATGAAGGCATCCATTGCCAGATATGTGGGCAGGTGTTTAACATGTTCTAGAGTAAAGGCTGAATGCCAAAATTCGTCTGGTTTGTTGGAACAGCCTGAGATTTCCATTTGGAAGTGGGAAAGAATTATGATGGATTTTATCACTAAACTACCTAGAACATTCAACGGGCATGATGCTATTTGGGTAATAGTTGATCGCCTTACAAAATCAGCACACTTCATTCCTATACGAGAAATAGATGATATGGAAACCCTTGCTAGGTTGTACCTCAAGGAAACAGTTTCCCGACATGGAGTGCCAATATCTATTATATCGGATCTTGATTCTCGTTTCACGTCAAGATTTTGGCAATCTATGCAAAAGGCCTTAGGTACTCAGATAGACATGAGTACGGCATATCATCCGCAAACCGATGGTCAAAGTGAAAGAACTATCCAAACACTCGAGGATATGCTTCGAGCGTGTGTGATAGATTTTGGAAAAGGATGGGAGAAACACTTGCCATTAGTAGAATTCTCGTATAACAATAGTTATCACGCTAGCATAAAAGCAGCACCGTATGAGACACTTTATGGGAGAAAGTGTAGATCTCCGGTCTGCTGGGCTGAAGTTGGAGAAGTACAACTCACGGGTCCGGAGATAATCCATGAGACAAATGAGAAAATAGTTCAAATCCGACAATGCTTACAAGCTGCAAGGGATCGGCAAAAGAGTTATGCCGATATAAGACATAAGCCTTTAGAATTTCAAGTCGGAGATAGGGTTATGTTGAAAGTTTCACCTAAGAAAGGTGTCTTTCGTTTCGGAAAGCAAGGAAAGCTTAGTCCGAGATACATTGGACCTTTTAAGGTTTTAGAACGAATTGGTCCAGTGGCATACCGACTTGAATTACCGGATGAACTAAGTAATATACACGATACGTTTCACGTATCAAATCTTAAGAAGTGTTTATCGGACGAGTCACTCGTTGTTCCTATTAATGAGCTTCAATTGGAAGATAAGCTCAATTTCACTGAAGAACCAGTGGAAATTATGGACCGAGAGGTCAAAAATCTAAAACATCACCGGATTCCTATCGTTAAGGTACGCTGGGACTCCCAAAGAGGACCAGAGTATACTTGGGAACGAGAGGATCAAATCCGTGCTAAATATCCCCATCTATTCACACTATCACATACTAACCATAGTTAAATCTCGGGACGAGATTTTCTTTCAGGATGGGAGACTGTCACAAACCACTAACTTCCCCTTAGGTTAGAAATGCCTTATTAACTTAGCTTAGGGCCCTCACTAGCACCCTAGGATTAGAAATGCCTTACTAACTTAACTTAGGCCCTTATTAGAGCACACTAGGATTAGAAATTCCTATAGGATTTTCCCGGGTTAAAATTTTGTTTTAATATATCATTATAACCTAACTAACCCTCAGACAAGCTCACGTATCTACCTATGCCAACCACTACTAAGTTTACTTGATGTAAACATCCCAGTATGTCAAGTAAAGGTAATAAACATATTTTCACTAAGACAAGCTCACGTATCTACATATTTTCACCTATGTGTTTTTGGTTAGTTTTAAAACCCTAACTGCCTATCTGAACTTACATGCAAAGTACTTAGGACTTAGATATAAGTTAAAATAGATACCTTAGGATATATTAGAACCCTTAGGATATAGTACAAACCCTAGAAACTTAGGTACAAGTCATATAAACATAAAACCTTAATTAGGTCATAACTTCCCGAAACTAGGTCAAAACTAGGTTAAATCTTTACCATAAGCTACCATCACTTAGTATAAGCTACTACTAGTTACTAAACATCATTAGAACCTTAAATAAAACACTAAAACATAGATAAAACCCTAAACACTTATAAAACAAAACTAGATCAAAATTTGACCTAAACACCTAAACCATGTTACTTAAACACCTTAATATGAACAAGCAACCAACCTAGCACCTTAATATAACTAATCTAGCACCCTAGCACCTCTAAGCACCCAAGCAAGTAGGTGATGCACCTCCTTGTCACCTCTTTTGCTCAAACCACCTTCCACGGCTTTCCACCACCACAACCGGCCTAGAGCTCAGCCCCTAGCTACCATAGCTCATCCTTGTCACCTCCTAGACCGTCCACCAGCCCCCATAGCTCTGCTTACTCCCCCTCCTCCCTCGTGACACCTACACCCCATTTTTACCCAAACCGCCTATACACGACCTATAAATACCCCCTCTTCTCCTCATTTCTTATTCACACCTCTCCTTTCCCTCTCTACCTCACATTTCTGTAGTATTAAGTTGTTAGAAGCAGTAGGAAATGAGCAAGGAAGCTTTGGTCGTGTTATGTTGCGGTTTGAAGTCGAGCGAGCCATAAGAAACCCTAGAAACCTTAGTACAGCCCTCCCCCGACCTAGGTAACCCTTAATTTATGTCTAAATAGTTTTAGAATAGATTTAGATGCTTAGTATATGACTTAGATAGCTATTAGATTGTCATGCATGCATGTTTGCCCTCGTAACCCTAATTATAGATCGAATTGCATGCTTATATGTTTTATAGCTTACTTACTTGATATAAATTGCATTATGTGACTTATTTGAACTTATATGAGTTAGTTATAAGCTTAGAAACTAGATTGCCATGCTAAATTATGAATTACATGCATTTAGGACTAGTTTGCAAAATATTACATGCATAGGGGTATATATTGTAAATTCCTGAAACTATAAAGTCTAGGGACTGTTTTTGACATTTCCTAGAAGATATTAGTGTAAGGACTAGATTTGCAATATATTAAACCTTAAAATAAACTATTAAAACAAATATAAAACTAAAAGGACTAAAACTGCAAATAGTATAAATATAGGGGTAAATAGAGTAAATAATAGAAATTAGTATAATCTAGAAACTATGTGTGTCATTTCCTTAAAATATGTTAGTTTAGGGACTAAATATGCATTAGATAGAAAGTTATATGCCTATTTGTTATAAGTTTATAAGTTTAGGGTAGAAAACGTAAATATATATATAAAGGGTAAAAATGGACTATTTTCATAAAATATAAAAACCTATTTAAGTTAGAAGCATAACACAATACTAGGGAGCTTCATGCGAGGAGTACTATGTGGATATTTCGTTTTGACGAGTTTGTTGGGTTTACGAATTAAAATGCCCTGACTCCTCGAACGATTATTGCATATACTTCTGAGATATGATGGCCTGAACGGTGTTATGTTATAACTAAAACTTAATAACAACATAACTTAATAATAGGGAGCTTTGTGTGAGGAGTATTAACTTCTGAATTATGATGGCCCGAACGGTATTATGCTGATCACATAATACAATAGTAGGGAGCTTCATGTGAGGAGTCATATACTTCTGAATTACAATGGCCCGAATGGTGTTATGTTATATACAAAAACCTACTAGTAATTAGTTAAGAAAACCTAGACTAAGACTTGACATACGCACACCCGCACTACCCCAGGATACGTGAGTGAGTTGTCTAAACCCCTACTATAATTAGCTAGAGACTCAGGTGAGTTTTCATAGCCTCACACCCTTTTAAATGCTTTCTAAATGTTTTACAAACCCTGTGAGGGGGATACATGCTTTAAAACCAAATACAAGTCTTTGCTCTGGTTATTGCACGAGTAAACTAACAACCATCATTACATAACCAAAATTCATGAATCTAATCTTTTGGGATGTTTTACCCAAGCGAACGCGAATATAGTTGATAGATCTATTGGAGTTTGACAACTCCCGTTGGTATTAACACCCCACTAGGTGGTACCAATAAGTACTATATTTGAACTCACTGAAGGTTTAACTTTGGCATGTTATCCTTTCCATCCCCTCATGGTTTGGTCTGCAGACCCCATGACCCGGATTGTTAACGTGTGGTTCATGAGCTTAGTGCAATATACCTTCTTTCTAACACTAACACTTTTCCACACATAGAGTTTAAGCTGAACTCTGTGGAACTTGTATTTATACTTTAACTTTTTAAACCTATGACTCTCACTCAACATACGTGTTGACTTTTAAGCATGTTATCTTAGGTAATTAGGCACTATAGGAACCCTGGCACGGAGAACCACTGGACATGAGGACGTCCAGAATAGTTATCATTCATCAATTTTGTGTCGTAAAACGTATCTTAGGGACCTCTCTTTTGGTAAAAGTACATCTTTTACTGTAAAAACTCTGATGAATAAATGAATGATAACAATCTTTTTCAAAAACGTCTCTTTTTGAGTCGTTTTCTATTATCTTGTCTTTGTTTTCATGAGTAATACCCCAAACACTTTATCCGCTGCGATCAATGAAAAATGGGGGTGTTACATGTTACGTGCACTGGGTGAAGCAGTTTTATCTCCAAAAATAGTTTCAGAAATAGCTTCGTCATCACTATTCTCCACCAATTTGTCTCCTCCGTTTTGCAAATCTACTGTCTTATTATTAACTTCAACAAGTGACTCATCATCTTTTGGTTCCTCTGCGTCAGATGAAACATCATCATCATTGTCTTCCTCAAAGTCAGGAAACCATGCATCCAATTCCTTGATCCGAATCCAAAACACCTTTCCTTGAACTATAAGTTTACGGTTATCATTAATAATCATGTTCATCCTAGTTTTTAAACACAACTTTTTACAAGAAAAGGATTTATGACCAGAAGCATCCCATTCCACCAGTTCTCCCCAACAAGACGTAATTTTCTTAAAAGAATTAGGTGTCCAAGCCTTAATATGGAGACCTTCAACCGATTCCCAAACAATGCGTTCATCATTGACAAAAGAGTTATCCTCCTGTTTGATTGTGGAAAACCATGATCTAACACCAATATGATTCAGGAACTTATCATAGGTGGACTACGACTCGATAACAAAGAGGACAAACAACCCCCCAAGATAATCAAGTTTAACATTCTGAAATCCCTCTTTGGCAATCAAAACTGGGAGATTAGGATTGTTGAAACATTCTTTACCTTACCCATAAAAGACAAGTTAAAATCATGCGCCTTCATACACGATTCATCAAGGACAATAGCTGGCTCAGAATCATTAACTGAAACATGCCCCTCCTTGAGAACAGAGGCAAACGAATTTGAAGGAGCCGCTGACTTAGCTATATGAGGTTTAGAATTAGGTTCTTGGGGCCATTCAAAATAGGTTTAGCGGGCCTTTCAAACCGAACACGGTTCGTAAAAAGATGAAAACGCCCAATCCAGACGGTATTCAGATTCTCCACCAAACAGTCAAGATTGATAACCTTAATAAACCGAACAAAAGCAAACATTTTCCTAGCTTTGGATCTTTTGAAAGGAATAAAAATATCAACAACCGTACCATAACCGCTACATACCTTCCAAAGATCCCTGGACGTGGTGGAGTCGGGGAAGTTCGTCACATAAACAGATGAGGAGATCTTCTGTGTTTGAGATTCATTTGAATGGTGAAAGCTTCGATTGTGGTTGTTCATCATGAATGATTACGGATTAGGGATTAGGGAGATGATTAGCAAAGGATTAATTTGGATTGAAGGGAGATCAAAAGGTGAATAAGGGGTGAGATGGAGGTTGATTACGGATTAGGGATCTGGGGAATGGGTGATCGCCATGATATATTGTATGCTATGCACGGTAATAATGTAGACTTTTTTTATGACATGAAAAGTTGAGATGAAATTGACATGGAGTACGAGTGACTTTATTGTATAGCCTAACGAACACTTGTAATTACCAGTTGAGGTTTCCCCTCGTGGAACTAATCCAAGTAATTATCAAAATTACTACAACTTTAGAAATTAGTGTTCCTCTAACTAAATCAAAATAAAGGATATATGGGGTTATAGACAGACCATGCAACCATTAATATGTATTTTCAAGGCTGACTAGCTATCGAGCAGTATGCTGCTCACTATAGCTAGTGAGTTATCTCTAATACTACTAACTGATGCGTGGGAATCGCAACAGGCTTTACCTCTCGAGGGATCTCGAGAAGCTTACAACCCCCACCAGGCAGTGTACCTGATCGTTGTAGTATAGTATAGTGACAAGTACCGGGGGATTGATCATTCAGCTTAGGAATAGTGTCGCTAGGATTAGAAAGCCTAATTACTAGTTCTAAAGGTGGGGGATGATTATTTTTGTGTTTTTATATTTTATAGAAAGCAATTAAAATCTCAGGTTTTGAAAGAGTGGGCGGAATTAGTTGCTATTCAACTAACCCAAAACTAAGATGCAATCAAAATAAAATACTAAAAATGAAAATAAACTAATTAAACTAAAGTTGTGAGCAGTAATTGGAGAAAATGTGTTTACTTAGATTTCACTACTCCCTAGATATCTTTTACACGTTAATTACTTGTTATAATTACATGGATGACGGATCGTATTCCTTAATACCATTCATGGGGTGGCATACATAACTCCCCAATTCTATGAGCTCTTATCTCCTCCTACACCATGCCCAGCACAACTATAGGGATTGTAAACAGTGGCTCATGCATTAAATACAACCAATAAAGACCCAGTACGCCTCGGTTCATGTTTCTTAAGACGTTCAAGCATGTTACCATTTGGAGATCTGCCAGTTTTCTTAAGCCTAACATATAAATCATTCATCCAAGACAAGAATAAACAAGTAATCAACACATAATCAATATCTAGGTTTCATTAGATCTAAGCAAACACAAAGGAGATCTAGCCTAGCATAATGGAATTGAGACAAGAACAAGATATAGACAACCAACACATAGACATATTGATTGAATTAGAAGAACACTTATCTCAATTACAATGCAAGGTGTCAAGGGTTTGGAACCCTTGAAAAACCTGTAAAAGTTGCACCAAAATCGTCTTTAGGGTTTCTCCAAAAACTTCTCTCTTTCAATGTGAAAAACTAGAAAACTATATATAGGAAAATAGGGATGACGGCGTCAAGACAAACATTGTGACGCCGTCACCTCGCCGCCAAATACTTCCTCGGACGGCCTTGATCTACTTCTGACGCCGTCAAGGCCTAGGCCGTCACACAATTTACTCTTGACGCCCTGTGTGTGACGCCGTCATCAACTACGGATTTTTATTCTTGGGGTTTGACGCCGTCAGGATGGTACTCTTGACGCCTTCATGAACTACAGATTTTTATTCTTGGGGTTTGACGCCGTCACCTACTGTTCCCAGCATGGAAAATTGAGACTTTGCCGTTTTCTTCACTTTTATGCTCCAAAAACGTCCAAAATGGCTTCTTTTCCAGGATTCACTCTCCAAGTACCTAAAATCACAAAAGGAACGATTTAGGGCAATATTTGATCAAATAAATTCGGATTCGGGCTTAAATGACCCCCTAAAAACGGATCATTTTTCGCCTCATCATATACCCTTACACTTGAGATTTGCTTGTCCTCAAGCAAATGCGCTTTTATTCTACTCAAAAGACAAGTTAGGGGTCATTTAACACTAATATAAAAGTAATTACAACAAATAATCATTCCACTAAAGACCAAAGACAAGCACGGAGGTCATACACAAGCACCTCACAAATAGTGTTTAGATACTCACATCTCTCGGGTGTAATAAAGTGTAGATTACAATATGGAATCGGAAGATATCTCTCACTACCTGTCATAGCAAAATAGATTACCATAGGCTTGGGAAAGGATCAAACCTCCACCACATGGCGTAAGCACCTAGGATAAACTATCAAAGAGGTCTTTTAAAGGGTTGTAACGTTAGGTATAAGGATATGAATTACACGGTTTTGTTGGATAAAGGAAGTTTTTACTGGTGGCGAGTTAACAATCTTGGTTAATTACATGTACAATATGGCGTTGCTAAGCCAAGACTAGACTCGACTTAAGCTAATAAATGAAAAATAACAAAAACATAAAATGAACATAGAATGAAACGGGATGGTAGTACGTATGTTTTTTTTTTTCTTTTTTTTTTCTATTTTTTTTTTCTTGTTTTTTTTTCGATTTTTTTTTTTTTTGCATACACTCTTACCCTACCATCCGAAATAATACATCATAGGGGATGAGAATTCCCCTTACACTTGAATTTTTACATACTTTACATTAAACTAATCTAATGACTCGAATTAAGAAAATCAAAACACTTGGAGCACTTTTAAGATTAACGCACATATGGGGGTAATAATATTATGTTCTTCCCCATTACTCCATAAATTAAGTACTTACCCATGAGTCCCAATCGTCCCAAAACAATATGTACAAGGATATGACTCGACTTAGCAACCATGTAATCAATTAGAAAGTTAACTTAGGGTTTAACAAATAACAATAATGCACTAAAAATGAGCGCATACACGGAAGGCTAAGGCGATTTGGTTGTACATTTAAGTGGGGTGTAACAAATTCTTCCTTTAAGTAAAATGCTTAAAGTTAGAAACGAAAAGATAGGCTCGGAGGGGTGTACTAGGGGTTTCGTGTACTAAAAATGAGTACAACGCTAAGGGTGTGGGAAAAATTAGTTGACTTAACTAGCCAAGTAATATGACTTAAATGGTCAAGTAATTATGATACGGGTTAATCACAAGGGTAATCCTAATGCCTCTTATCATGTAGTAAATCCTACCACACGAATGTAGTCTCACTAGCGGTCTCGGAATGCATCACTAACGCAAGTTCTAGAATCTAAATGCTACCGATACACTCATAAGCACTAATAGTGAATGCTTTTCCTATCAAATCTAAAGGCGAACCTCACATATTTGGGTGGAAAATTTTTCTGAATATACGGTTATGTGCTAGTCATACAATCTCCTATCCATGAGACGCTTGCTATGGCTAAAGTTTCACTCCTAAATGTTGTAAAAAAATTTAAATTTGGCGCTAAAATTGCACTAACAAGTATTTCTCATAGTTTTATTACACATCTATGATGCGTGGGAATCGCACCTTGCTTTACCTCTCGAGGGATCTCGAGAAGCTTACAACCCCCACCAGGCAGTGTACCTGATCGTTGTAGTATAGTATAGTGACAAGTACCGGGGGATTGATCGTTCAGCTTAGGAATAGTGTCGCTAGGATTAGAAAGCCTAATTTACTAGTTCTAAAGGTGAGGGATGATTATTTTTGTATTTTTATGTTTTTTAGAAAGCAAGTAAAATCTCGGGTTTTGAAGGAGTGGGCGGAATTAGTTGCTATTCAACTAACCCAAAACTAAGATGCAATCAAAATAAAATAATAAAAATGAAAATAAACTAATTTATACTAAGGTTGTGAGCAGTAATTGGAGAAATTATGTTTACTTAGACTTCACTACTCCCTAGATATCTTTTACATGTTAATTACTTATTATACTTGTATGAATGACGGATTGTATTCCTTAATACCATTCGTGGGGTGGCATACATAACTCCCCAACTCTATGAGCTCTTATCTCCTCCTACACCATGACCCAGCACAACTATAGGGATTGTAAACAGTGGCTCATGCATTAAATACAAACAATAAAGACCTAGTACGCCTCGGTTCATGTTTCTTAAGACGTTCAAGCATGTTACCATTTGGAGATCTGCCAGTTTTCTTAAGCCTAACATATAAATCATTCATTCAAAACAAGAATAGACAAGTAATCAACACATAATCAATATCTAGGTTTCATTAGATCTAAGCAAACACAAAAGAGATCTAGCCTAGCATAGTAGAATTGAGACAAGAACAAGAGATAAACAACCAACACATAGACATATTGATTGAATTGAAAGTATACTTATCTCAATTACAATGCAAGGTCTCAAGGGTTTGGAACCCTTGAAAAACCTGTAAAAGAGTCACCAAAATCGTCTTTAGGGTTTCACCAAAACTTCTCTCTCCTTTAATAAAAAAAACTAGAAAACTATATATAGGAAAAGTAGGCTGACGGCGTCAAGAGTAACTTGTGACGCCGTCACCTCGCCGCCAAATACTTCCTCGGACGGCCTTGATCCACTTATGACGGCCTATGTGACGCCGTCACCACCCACGGTATTTTATTCTTGCCACTTTGACGCCGTCATGAAGCCTTCTGACGCCGTCACCACCTACGGTGTTTAATTCTTCATGTCTGACGCCGTCAAGATGGTGGTCTTGACGCCATCACCTTGTATCTTCAGCATGGAAATTTGGTATTTTGCCGTTTTCTTCACTTTTATGCTCAAAAAACGTCCAAAATGGCTTCTTTTCCAGAATTCACTCTCCAAACACCTAAAATCACAAAAGGAACGATTTAGGGCAATATTTGATCAAATAAAGTCGGATTCGGGCTTAAATGACCCCCTAAAAACGGATCATTTTTTGCCTCATCATATACCCTTACACTTGAGATTTGCTTGTCCTCAAGCAAATGAGCTTTTATTCTACTCAAAAGACAAGTTAGGGGTCATTTAACACTAATATAAAAGTAATTACAACAAATAATCGTTCCACTAAAGACCAATAGACAAGCACGGAGGTCATACACAAGCACCTCACAAATAGTGTTTAGATACTCACATCTCTCGGGTGTAATAAAGTAATATAACATTATGGAAATGGAAGATATCTCTCACTACCTGTCATAGCAAAATAGATTACCATAGGCTTGGGAAAGGATCAAACCTCCACCACATGGCGTAAGCACCTAGGATAAACTATCAAAGAGGTCTTTTAAAGGGTTATAACGTTAGGTGTAGGGATATGAATTACACGGTTTTGTTGGATAAAGGAAGTTTTACTGGTGGCGAGTTAACAATCTTGGTTAATTACATGTACAAGATGGCGTTGCTAAGCCAAAACTAGACTCGACTTAAGCTAATAAATGAAAAATAACAAAAACATAAAATAAACATAGAATGAAACGGGATGGTAGTCCGTATGTTTTTTCTCTTTTTCTTTTTCTATTTTTTTCTTCTTTTTTTTTTCTTTTTCTTTATTATTTTTTCGATTTTTTTTTTTTTTTTTTTTTTTTTTTTTTTTTTTTTTTTTTTTTTTTGCATACACTCTTACCCTACCATCCAAAATAATACATCATAGGGGATGAGAATTCCCCTTACACTTGAATCTTTACATATTTTACAATAAACTAAACTAATGACTCGAATTAAGAAAATCAAAACACTTGGAGCACTTTTAAGATTAACGTACGTATGGGGGTAATAAATGATGTTCTTCCCCATTACTCCATAAAATAAGTACTTACCCATGAGTCTCAATCGTCCCAAAACAATATGTACAAGGATATGACTCGACTTAGCAACCATGTAATCAATTAGAAAGTTAACTTAGGGTTTAACAAATAACAATAATGCACTAAAGATTAGCGCATACACGGAAGGCTAAGGCGATTTGGGTGTATATTTAAGTGGGGTGTAACAAATTCTTCCTTTAAGTAAAATGCTTAAAGTTAGAAACGAAAAGATAGGCTTGGAGGGGTGTACTAGGGGTTTCGTGTACTAAAAATGAGTACAACGCTAAGGGTGTGGGAAAAATTAGTTGACTTAACTAGCCAAGTAATATGACTTAAATGGTCAAGTAATTATGATACGGGTTTAACACAAGGGTGATCCTAATACCTCTTATCATGTAGTAAATCCTACCACACGAATGTAGTCTCACTAGCGGTCTCGGGATGCATCACTAACGCAAGTTCTAGAATCTAAATGCTACTGGTACACTCATAAGCACTAATAATGAATGCTTTTCCTATCAAAACTAAAGGCGAACCTCACATTTTTGGGTGGAAAATTTTTCTGAATATACGGTTATGTGCTAGTCATACAACCTCCTATCCATGAGACGCTTGCTATGGCTAAAGTTTCACTCCTAAATGTTGTAAAAAATTTTAAATTTGGCGCTAAAATTGCACTAACAAGTATTTCTCGTAGTTTTATTACTCATCTACTATCAAACAAAACAAACTCAAGCGAAAGTGCATATGTAAGGTATCATCTTTTTACCCTCCCCTTACACTTAAGATGAACATTGTCCCCAATGTTCAAGTAAAGAATGTAAAAGTTAAAAAGTAAAGAGAATGAAATCAAATACTCCCCTGATTCGCTCAGTATGGATTTTAGTTGGCCAGGTTAAATCTTCCTCCAAGAAAATGAACAATCAAAGCTT
The DNA here is from genome assembly GCA_030686995.1 of Artemisia argyi. NCBI lineage: Eukaryota > Viridiplantae > Streptophyta > Magnoliopsida > Asterales > Asteraceae > Artemisia > Artemisia argyi. The sequence goes on from CM060705.1 coordinate 182,226,642, forward strand.
CCCTTCCAGAATATAAATCATCTTCTTGTCACAAATAACCTGTAAAACCTGACAAAAGTAGACAAGGCAACCTCGCGTAAAATCGGCGGCATCCTATATAAGTTACTAAATCCTAGAAAACAAAATAAGATATAATGCTTGTGGAATGAAGTTTGCAGATTTCCTGGAGATTATAAAACTTAATAATTCACAAAAACCATAAGACTCCGTTAGAAAAACAAAACCGGTAAAATTTCCAGATTTTTGACTCCTGACGCCGTCAAGAGCAATACTCTGACGCCGTCAGAATGGACCTGCAGAAATTCTTATGTTAAGTTTCCGGAAAATTTCTGGAAAAACTTTGTCCTACTTCCTGGAAAATCCTGCAAAACTTCATTATGACTTAATACAAGCATTTGACTCTAACAAATACGAATATACATGTTCATTTATTATCGTGGAGAATCATGATCGGTTTGTTTCTTAAAAACATATTTGGGGTTTCCCCTTACACTTATCTTTTGCAAAAATACCTTTAGGTTGGAGTTAAGACTAGGCCAAACAACATAACAAAGTATTTCCACATTTTTAATTGAGAAACATGATCAACCAATAATAAAAATAAAACATGCATACGGAAGCAAATAACAATCAAACAAATAAAATCACACAAAACATGGGTTGCCTCCCAAGAAGCGCTTGTTTTTGTTCGAGTCACGAGCCTGACTCTACCCTTATTTAACGGGAATAAGAGAAGTTTTCCCTACACTTAAGATTAAGTGCGGGTGATAGTAGCGATACACACCTTCTCGGTGAAAGTATGCCGCGTGAGGAAAGAGTGGTGGATGAATTATATGCTCAAAGGGTTGTGCTCCTATCATCATAACCTTACCTAATTCAATCGGGTTAATAGGTGAATTAAGATTTTCTCCTAGAAATGGATCATTTTCTATCAACTTCAAGAGACTACTAGTTGGGGATCCATCTTGACCTAATAAACCCAGTTTAAACCCATAATGTTTCTTGTGATCAATCATAAATGGGTGATGTAAGCATGTAAGGCCATTTTCCACTCCTATATTGGCTTCCTCTCTACAAGGCTTAGATTCCATTACCTCTATCCTAAGACTACCCGGACTACATGGGTTGATGGGTGGGTCGGCTCCTCTTTTGTCTCCTAGATGTATATCTAAGGATGGAAAGTTGTGTGAAGATTGAGGTTCCGGTTCATCAACACTAGGTAATTCCCTAGAACTAAGAGTAAGGTTATCACTACAAGTATTCAAACCTACATCCTCTAGTGGTGTTTGGTACAGGGGTTCTACCTCTATTGGGGCTCCTAAAGTCTCATCTACTTCTTCCGGGTAAGTCACGTGCGGTGTGTGTTCCTCAAGTGATGGTTGAGTATTTTGTGGGCTTATGTTGTTCACCTCATCATTCCATGTGTCAGGATCTAGCCCTAACATTCTCCCAAGTATCTCACGTACTTCTCTAGGCATCTCAACTTCTATGTCCGAATCATAAGGATCATCTTCAATATTCTGACTACTATATACAAATTGCCCAAGAGATTCATCATCTGTTTCTTGAGATTCATCATCATCGATCATAAAACCTAGGTCTTTATGATCAATGTGATCATGTTTGGCTACATCCTCCATCACATCAAGGTCACCTATGTGTTCATCCTGTATTATGGTAGGGCCTAACCATGACATGCAGCTAGGTGGCTCATACGAAACTATCCTAGGTGAAGGCTCATATGGTGCATAGGTGTCTCTAAATGAGGTATTTTGAACTCTTTGGTGTGTTGGCCGCTCAACCTTTTCTACCAATCTTAGAAGTCTAAGTGTAAAGTCCATTTGAATCAAATTACAAATAAAATTACACAGAAAAGATAGACTACGAGAAAGCTACAAAATAAAAATCTTACTAGAAAGGAATCTAGCAAGTAGACCTAATAAAAAGAGATTCTAACCTAGACAATAACTATTCCCCAGGCTGCGGCGCCAAAAACTTGATGCGTGGGAATCGCACCTTGCTTTACCTCTCGAGGGATCTCGAGAAGCTTACAACCCCCACCAGGCAGTGTACCTGATCGTTGTAGTATAGTATAGTGACAAGTACCGGGGGATTGATCGTTCAGCTTAGGAATAGTGTCGCTAGGATTAGAAAGCCTAATTTACTAGTTCTAAAGGTGAGGGATGATTATTTTTGTATTTTTATGTTTTTTAGAAAGCAAGTAAAATCTCGGGTTTTGAAGGAGTGGGCGGAATTAGTTGCTATTCAACTAACCCAAAACTAAGATGCAATCAAAATAAAATAATAAAAATGAAAATAAACTAATTTATACTAAGGTTGTGAGCAGTAATTGGAGAAATTGTGTTTACTTAGACTTCACTACTCCCTAGATATCTTTTACATGTTAATTACTTGTTATACTTGTATGAATGACGGATTGTATTCCTTAATACCATTCGTGGGGTGGCATACATAACTCCCCAACTCTATGAGCTCTTATCTCCTCCTACACCATGACCCAGCACAACTATAGGGATTGTAAACAGTGGCTCATGCATTAAATACAACCAATAAAGACCTAGTACGCCTCGGTTCATGTTTCTTAAGACGTTCAAGCATGTTACCATTTGGAGATCTGCCAGTTTTCTTAAGCCTAACATATAAATCATTCATTCAAAACAAGAATAGACAAGTAATCAACACATAATCAATATCTAGGTTTCATTAGATCTAAGCAAACACAAAAGAGATCTAGCCTAGCATAGTAGAATTGAGACAAGAACAAGAGATAAACAACCAACACATAGACATATTGATTGAATTGAAAGTATACTTATCTCAATTACAATGCAAGGTCTCAAGGGTTTGGAACCCTTGAAAAACTTGTAAAAGAGTCACCAAAATCGTCTTTAGGGTTTCACCAAAACTTCTCTCTCCTTTAATGAAAAAAACTAGAAAACTATATATAGGAAAAGTAGGCTGACGGCGTCAAGAGTAACTTGTGACGCCGTCACCTCGCCGCCAAATACTTCCTCGGACGGCCTTGATCCACTTATGACGGCCTATGTGATGCCGTCACCACCCACGGTATTTTATTCTTGCCACTTTGACGCCGTCATGAAGCCTTCTGACGCCGTCACCACCTACGGTGTTTAATTCTTCATGTCTGACGCCGTCAAGATGGTGGTCTTGACGCCGTCACCTTGTATCTTCAACATGGAAATTTGGTATTTTGCCATTTTCTTCACTTTTATGCTCCAAAAACGTCCAAAATGGCTTCTTTTCCAGAATTCACTCTCCAAACACCTAAAATCACAAAAGGAACGATTTAGGGCAATATTTGATCAAATAAAGTCGGATTCGGGCTTAAATGACCCCCTAAAAACGGATCATTTTTCGCCTCATCAATCTACTATTAAACAAAACAAACTCAAGCGAAAGTGCATACGTAAGGTATCATCTTTTTACCCTCCCCTTACACTTAAGATGAACATTGTCCCCAATGTTCAAGTAAAGAATGTAAAAGTGAAAAAGTAAAGAGAACGAAATCAAATACTCCCCTGATTCGCTCGGTATGGATTATAGGTTGGCCAGGTTAGATCTTCCTCCAAGAAAATGAACGATCAAAGCTTCCCTTCCAGAATATAAATCATCTCCTTGTCGAACATAACCTGTAAATCCTGACAAAATAGACAAGACAACCTCGCGTAAAATCGGCGGCATCCTATATAAGTTACTAAATCCTAGAAAACAAAGTAAGATATAATGCTTGTGGAATGAAGTTTGTAGATTTCCTGGAGATTATAAAACTTAATAATTCACAAAAACCATAAGACTCCGTTAGAAAAACAAAACCGGTAAAATTTCCAGATTTTAACTCCCGACGCCGTCAAGAGTAAACCCCTGACGCCGTCAGAATGGACCTACAGAAATTCTTATGTTAAGTTTCCGGAAAATTTCTGGAAAAACTTGGTCCTACTTCCTGGAAAATCCTGCAAAACTTCATTATGACTCAATACAAGCATTTGACTCTAACAAATACGAATATACATGTTCATTTAATATTGTGGAGAATCATGATCGGTTTGTTTCTTAAAAACATATTTGGGGTTTCCCCTTACACTTATCTTTTGCAAAAATACTTCTAGGTAGAGTTAAGACTAGGCCAAACAACAAAGTAAAGTATTTCCACATTTTAATTGAGAAACATGATCAACCAACAATAAAAACTAAGCATGCATATGGAAGCAAATAACAAACAAACAAATAAAATCACACAAAACATGGGTTGCCTCCCAAGAAGCGCTTTTCTTTATTTACGAGTCTTGTAGCTAGACTCAAGGTTATGGGTTACTACGTGATACGGGTGAGTTCCTCATTGAGGACATCTTTGGGATCGAACTTAGGTTTCAACTTTCTATCGGTTTCCTTAGTATGGTACGACCTTTCAAACTTTTCTCCATCCGGATCATACATGGTCATTCTAATATGCCATGACCCGTCACCTTCTTTAGGTGGCTTGTCCCACCTCCATTTACACTTATCTCCCTCTCTTTTCCATTTATTCCTTTTTATGTTGATGGGCATTACGCTTAATAACTCAATCATCTTCCTAAAGACTAACGGGTCCTCAAAGGGGTCTAGCTCTTCATCTCTAGCTATGAGTTGTTCTACCGAATGTGTCTTTTCAACAAAATCTTTTTCTAGATAAAATGGGCATTGAGGTCCTATAAAGTTCCTTTCTATCCAAGGCCCATATCTAGATGGTCTCCTATTCATCTCTACCCAATGCGGTGTTGGTTCATCATCACAATCATAACTATGCTTCTTAACATCATACACCGACCAAGTATCGCCTTCACCTACCGCTATCTTGGATTCCTTGCAATCTATCATGGCACTAGCGGTTGCTAAAAATCCTCTTCCTACCAATAATGGGCATGTAGTGTCACTAACCATGTCTAGGACGTGAAAATCCGCTAATATAGTTAACCTTCCTACGTGAACAACTACATCCTTAATCATTCCAACCGGGTGGGCAATGCTCCCATCCGCTAGTCCTATCAATACCTCTGTTTCCTCTAACTTCCCTAGCTTAAGAGCGGTGAATAAGGATAAGGGAATCAAGTTGAGGCTTGACCCTAAATCGGCTAGTGTGTCGAAAGCTTCGGATCTTCCTATATTACAAGGCAAAACAAATATACCCGGATCATCAAGCTTTTTAGGCAACTTGTTTTGAACGAAGGCGGTCCCATTTTTACCTAGCTTATACTTCTCATATTTTTCTAGGAGGGCACTATAGTAAGGAGCACGCGCTAAGACATCAATGACGGGGCGTTCAAGGTGAAGTTCTTTGAATTCATCGTCAAGGTCTTGCGTAAGAGGTGTTTCAACTATACTTTTGACCGGTTCTATATTGGGTGTCTTGTTTGATTGGTCCTTTGGTAGAACTTGGTTTTGTTTGAAACACGTGCTCGTTGATTTGACCGAGTAGTATTGTGGACATGAAGTGGGTGACGAAACTGAAGATATGGAATTAACGTTTAGTTTCGGATTCTTGATTTTGTCGCTTGGGAGTGCTCCCATTTCTCGGTCATTGAGAACTTTCAACAATGCATCAATTCTAGTGGTCATCTCGCTTTGCTTTTGTTTGAAATCGGCTTCAAACTTAGATATGCGAGCTTCTTGAGATGCCATGAACTTTGACATCAATCCTTCAAGATTGTCGGTACTACCATAGTTGTTAGAAGGATTGTTGTTGAAAGTACGGTTGGATGGTGGACCGTTCGGTTGGTAACGATTAGGCGGATTGGAAGAATTGGTTTGATTTTGTCTCCACCTAAGGTTTGGGTGATTTTTCCATGAGGGGTTGTATGAATCACCGTAAGTGTTTGGCTCGGGCTTGAAAGTGTACCACTTATCTCCCGCTTCGTCGGTACGCGTGGATGCGTAGTCCGCAAAAGCTGTTCCGGGGAGTTCCACACAATCACGAGTGTCATGGGGACCACTACATAATTCGCATGAAGAATTGATTTTGTTCACTTGGCTTGAAGGCTTAGGAGCATCGTAAGATTTCATGAGAAACTTGACTTGGTCCTCAAGTTCCATGATCCTACGGTCGGGAGTGCTAGAATTGTTCGAAGGCAAAGATATTGCCTTGACCGTTTTGTTCAAGTCACGGGGATCATTCCAACTTTCGTTGTCATAGAGAGCAAGATCTTCTATGAGTTCCCATGATTGTTCCGCACTAAGATCACGTAGCTTACCACCGGCCGATTGGTCAATGGCTCGCCTCGTGGAGATGTCGATATGGTCATAAAAGATTTGGACTTGGAGCCAAAGATCTATGCCATGATGAGGGACTTTTTGGAGTAAGTCCTTGAAACGAGTCCATGCTTCATAAAGAGATTCATTTTGACGTTGTTGGAACATCAAGATGTCATTCCTAAGCTTAGTAGTTCTCCCCGGTGGGAAAAATTGAGCAAGGAAACGAGTGGTGAGATCATCCCATGTGGTGAAGGATCCCGCGGGTAAACGCTCAAGCCATTGACTAGCTTGATCCCGTAGAGAGAATTGGAATAGGCGTAAACGGGTAGTCTCTCTAGTTTCAACACCTAAGTCTATGGAGTCTACGATTTTGAGAAAGTCCTTAAGATGTTGGTTTGGATCTTCGGAACGAAGTCCATGGAATGCACATCCGCTTTGCACCAACCGGATGGTGTCGGATCGCAAGGGGGTCACATTGGCTCCGGTGAGCTCAATGGTGTTTCGGTAGCCTTGGTGGCTAGGTCGGGAGTACTCTCCTAAGGTTCGGGGCCTAAGGGGTTCTAGTGGTGGGTTTTGTTGTGGTGGGATGACGGGTTCAAAGATGTTACCACCTTCCATGATGTCGGATGGTAAAGAGTTACGAACAAAAGCACGAAGAAATAAGATAGACTAAAGAAGACCTAAAAATAAAAATAAAATCTTACTAGAAAGGAATCTAGCAAGTAGACCTAATAAAAAGAAAATCTAACCTAGACAATAACTATTCCCCGGCAGCGGCGCCAAAAACTTGATGCGTGGGAATCGCAACAGGCTTTACCTCTCGAGGGATCTCGAGAAGCTTACAACCCCCACCAGGCAGTGTACCTGATCGTTGTAGTATAGTATAGTGACAAGTACCGGGGGATTGATCGTTCAGCTCGCTAGGATTAGAAAGCCTAATTACTAGTTCTAAAGGTGAGGGATGATTATTTTTGTGTTTTTAGATTTTATGGAAAGCAATTAAAATCTCGGGTTTTGAAAGAGTGGGCGGAATTAGTTGCTATTCAACTAACCCAAAACTAAGATGCAATCAAAATAAAATACTAAAAATGAAAATAAACTAATTAAACTAAAGTTGTGAGCAGTAATTGGAGAAAATGTGTTTACTTAGATTTCACTACTCCCTAGATATCTTTTACACGTTAATTACTTGTTATAATTGCATGGATGACGGATCGTATTCCTTAATACCATTCATAGGGTGGCATACATAACTCCCCAATTCTATGAGCTCTTATCTCCTCCTACACCATGCCCAGCACAACTATAGGGATTGTAAACAGTGGCTCATGCATTAAATACAACCAATAAACACCTAGTACGCCTCGGTTCATGTTTCTTAAGACGTTCAAGCATGTTACCATTTGGAGATCTGCCAGTTTTCTTAAGCCTAACATATAAATCATTCATCCAAGACAAGAATAAACAAGTAATCAACACATAATCAATATCTAGGTTTCATTAGATCTAAGCAAACACAAAGGAGATCTAGCCTAGCATAATGGAATTGAGAAAAGAACAAGATATAGACAACCAACACATAGACATATTGATTGAATTAGAAGAACACTTATCTCAATTACAATGCAAGGTATCAAGGGTTTGGAACCCTTGAAAAACCTGTAAAAGTTGCACCAAAATCGTCTTTAGGGTTTCTCCAAAAACTTCTCTCTTTCAATGTGAAAAACTAGAAAACTATATATAGGAAAATAGGGATGACGGCGTCAAGACAAACATTGTGACGCCGTCACCTCGCCGCCAAATACTTCCTCGGACGGCCTTGATCTACTTCTGACGCCGTCAAGGCCTAGGCCGTCACACAATTTACTCTTGACGCCCTGTGTGTGACGCCGTCATCAACTACGGATTTTTATTCTTGGGGTTTGACGCCGTCAGGATGGTACTCTTGACGCCTTCATGAACTACGGATTTTTATTCTTGGGGTTTGACGCCGTCAAGCAATTACTCTTGACGCCGTCACCTACTGTTCCCAGCATGGAAAATTGAGACTTTGCCGTTTTCTTCACTTTTATGCTCCAAAAACGTCCAAAATGGCTTCTTTTCCAGGATTCACTCTCCAAGTACCTAAAATCACAAAAGGAACGATTTAGGGCAATATTTGATCAAATAAATTCGGATTCGGGCTTAAATGACCCCCTAAAAATGGATCATTTTTCGCCTCATCACTAACCTCCCAATAACCAAACAATAATAGGTAGGATATATCATTGGAATATATATATATATATATATATATATATATATATATATAAATATATATATATATATATATATATATATATATATATATATATATATATATATATATATATATAATTGGATCCTTAATAAGATATACCATAACATGCTCGACTATGTAACAGCAATAAACCATCGCTATGCCAAAAAAAAAGGTGAGAAAAACATTGATTCTTATTAAGAATGATTTAAATCCTTATCAACTATGAAAGAGTTTTAATATATATTTTTTTATGTATATCTTTTATATAATAAAATAAAACACATAGTGGGGATTTTTGCATTTCAAAATTTTTCAATCTTCCCTTATTTAGTAAGTTTAAATTATTAATATTTTTTATTTAAAGATTTTGAATTAAATAAGCTTAAAATTTTCCTAATTTAACAAAAAAAAATTATAAATTCGTTTTAGGTGAAAACTGAGTGAAAAATTATATGTATCAAAAATATGAAAAAATAAAACTTTAAAAAGGTGGGGTAAATCGACAATATCTTGAAGGGTTTAAACAAAAAATTTGAAAAACAAATCCACAACCAAACCAAACCAAACACAGCCAGCCAAATTTTCTTAAAAAAACACGTCCCATCCTTTTCATCACATCGAAAAATAAAAGTCAACCAACAAACCCCTAATTTTACCAAAACAAAATCGGACTCATCAAGTATCACGTTTTTGAAAACTCTACCGATCATGGATTATTCAAGCTTATTCGTGGCTTCACAAAGGAGGTACAATATATTACAGTAATTTTTTTTCAATTGGTGTTTGAGATTATATTTTTACGTTTGCATATATAAAGGTTGTGATTCTAATGGAATTTGCAAGTGTTCTTTTCAAACATTAACTCTTTATAGCTTAACTAATCATTCGTTTACATTCTAAAAGGGTTTGTGCTTTTTCAGTTTGGGAAAAAAAAATAAGGGTTTAGGATTTAGGAGGTATAAGAGATGCTAAATGCGAGGGGAGAACGATAACCAAGGTCAGAGCGTTTTGCTATTTCAACCGACAAGCTCTTAATGGATACGATTATGTTGTTGTAGGTTTGACCTCAAAACAATTTTACATGTGTTAATTAATCAATTTACTTTGTGGGTTCCATTGACGTAGATCAACATCTTTGCTTTATAGGGGATGGCGTGGAAGGATCGTTACTTATGTCTCTAGCCGTGGCCATCCACACCGGTTCCTGAACCGGAATCGGAAAAAAATCCGAATCCGAATCCGGTCAACACCGGTTCCCGCAAGAACCAGTCCGATTCCAAGAAAATCCGGTGGTTCCTATCCGATTCCAAGTTTCTGCTGCTAGATCCGGTTCCTATCCGGATAATTTCAATCCGGTTCGAGATCCGGTTCTTGGGAACCGGTTCCAACGTCTCTTTTATGTTTTCTAGTCTTTCTTTCACAGTAGGTGTCACAGGGCCTGTTTTGACCGTTGGGGGTTGTTTCTAGCCGTTTACAAACGGCTACAACCATTAAACATCACCAAATTAACCTCCTAAACATTCCTATAAATACCATCCATGATTTTTGTTGAATCACAACAATCAAATTCAAGAAAAACACTCAAAAATTGCCCACAAACTTGCAAAAATGTCTAGAAGAAACCAAGCTTCTCAATCTCAACCAACATCATCAAACAATACCGCTTCTCAACCTCAAGGTTCTACAAACCAACCATTTGAAGTTGGGATTGAAAAAACAACCCGAAACCAAGAAATTTGGTGTCATTTCGACTTTGTTAGGTTTTCGGATAATTCAAAAAAGGCTCGTTGTAAAGCTTGTAACACTTTTATCAATTCCGATGGGAACTCTACGTTGAAGAAGCACACGAATAATCATTGTAAAGCAACAAAAGGCGCTTCGGGATCGGGACAAAGTGTTATGGGACAAGATGGGAGTATTTTTGTATATGACGAGAGGGCGCTTCGTCAAGATTTAGCTCACTTTGTGATTCAAGAGGGTTTTCCGTTCAACCACTTCGACAACCCTCGGTTAACGAGGTTGATTCAAAAAAGGCTTCAACCACGCTACACTCATGTAAGTCGTCAAACTCTTAAACGTGATTGTATTAAATCTTGGGTAAAGGTTAAAAAGGAATTAATAATTGGTTTTGATGCTTTAAAAACTAGTGTAAACTTAACAACCGATGTTTGGTCGGTGGGTCATGGTTTGCCGGGTTCGTACATTTGTGTTACCACACATTGGGTTGACCCCAATACTTGGCAAATGATGAAACGTACTATTGGTTTTGAAATATTTCCAAATCCGCACACGGGTGAAAATTTAAGTTTAATGTTGAGATATGTTATGAAAACGTTTAAAATAGAAGACAAGGTTTTTTCAATATCATTCGATAACGCTTCTAATAATACAAATGCGGTAGGATTACTAAAACTAAAATACCGACCGATTGTTGATGGCATTTTTTATCATAGTCGATGTGTTGCACACATCATTAACTTGGTTGTGCAAAGCGGGCTAGCGACCGAGCAAATGTTTAATTTAAGAGAATCTTTTAGGAAAATGTTACAAGATATTTTTCAAAATGGACCGACAAGATATTTGGAGTATATAAAATTGTGTCATGAATCGAATTCCATTTTTTTATCACCAAATTGGGACGTTCCTACAAGATGGAATTCGACTTACAACATGTTTGTTTGTGCTTTACGCCAAAAACACACGTTACAACATTTTCATGATGACCTTTGTGCTAGACAAAGGCGTGGGGAAAATATGGTACCATTTTCGGTTGAAAATTGGAGTCTTATTCAAAAAAATAACCGAGTTACTCAAAGTTTTTAAAACCGCAACAACTTTGTTATCGGGTGTTTATTATCCCACGAGTCATTCGGTCCTCAACCAAATTTATTTGATGTGTAAAAAATTAGGATCACACGAATATGATGGTCCACTTTTTGCGAATATGGTTATACCGATGAAACAAAAACTTAAAAAATATTTTCAAGAAATTCCACCGGTAATTACTTGTGCCGCCGCATTAAACCCATGTTTTAACCTTAGCGGGGTGGAATATCTTATGGAAAGATTGGTTACGACTTGGATTTGAACCAAATAGACCCTTTTTATGTAACAAATGCACAAGAATCATTTAAAAAAAATTTCAAACATTTATATGATGTTTATTTTGAGAAATATGGTGCAACAAATGTGGGAACGAGTTCGGTGCCAAGTATTCGTCTTCAACCGTGGATCCGGATTTGGACTTATTTTCGAATTTAAGACAAGAAAGCGGTAAACGGGCTAGGAGTGAGAATTTGAATAGCAACGAATATGGGAGATATATGGGAACCGATTGGTTAAACACTATCACGGCCGAAGAGTTCAAGAAATTTGATAGTTTACTTTTGAATTGGTGGAAACAAAGAGAATCTCAATTTCCCGTTCTAGCCGCAATGGCCCGGGATTTACTAAGCGTACAAGCTTCAACCGTTGCTTCGGAATTCGCTTTTTCTATTAGCGGAAGGGTATTGTCGGTAAGAAGAACAAGACTCACACCTTTATCGTTGGAGATGTGTATTTGCTTGAAGGATTATTTAGATGGGAATGAACGTATACAAGACGTTTCAATACTTGAAGAACCGATGGACTACGAAAAACAATTACAAGAGGTCGAGGTGGAAGAAGGTTATGTAATCAATCTTAGCGAAGAAGAAATCGCTTACGATGAAGCTACAAGCGCCGCAAGGTCCGCCGTTCAAGATGAAGATGCAAATGAAGATGAAACCGAATTTGAATAAATAGTCAAAATGTATTAATTTGTGATTCAAGTACTTTATGTGTAACGTTTATTAGTTTTTTTTTATAAAAGTCGAAGTTTATTAAGTTTATTGTGTGGAAAACGCGAACGAAAAAAAAATACCCGGAAACCAAAATTTTGCAACCTACTATTAACATATATGTCGACCGGATCTTGCCCAACCGGATTTTTAACCTCCGGATCCGAGAAGAACCGAACCGGATTGTAACCGGATCCGGTTCTTTGACTTTGACTCTTGAACCGGACCGGATTGGAACCGGTTCTGGTTTTTGCCCGAACCGGGAAATGGCCACGGCTATATGTCTCAAAAGAGCTTCATGAAACGCTTTGGTCAATGTCCATTACTCGGTGGTGCAACGGTTACGGAGACGAAAAATGCTGCTACCCTTTTGAAGGAGACGAAAACGAGTGGGGAGAAGGGGTAAATGTCTTTAACGCTCTTAAAACTACAACAAAGCTTCACATACAAAGACTTATTCTTAAGAGACCTGGTGGCGCCTTCAGGTAACTCACAAATTTATAAACGTTCGTATGTGGTGGTTTTATGGTTATGTTCTCTAATCCGTGTTGAATCCCAAACTACATGCAAGTATATACAACGGTATCTTTTTAACAAATTTTCATAGGAATGTCTTAATTTTGAAGTACTTTAGATATCTCTTATTGTGTATCCAACATAGAGGTAGCAAAATGGGTGACTTACGTAATGGGTCAAAATGGGTAAATGTAAATAAGGGTCGGATATGGTTCTCCTGTAACACTTTTGTAGATAATTAATGAGTCAAATTTAATAAGCGGATAAGCAATAAAAATAAGCCATCCCATACACCTTTATAAACAACTTATGCTTATTGCGTTTTTAAGACATACCTTTACGTGCTTGGAAGAAAAAATGCGCTAAGTCGCTAATGCTATGGCCAAGGTACATTGTTTTCTGATTCAGTCTGGTCTGTCCAAGGTTATTTGGGCAGAGGATACAACCGGGTCTATATATCTAGTTAATAGGTCACCATCATCAGCGATTGGATTCAAGACGCCTATAGATATGTTAGGGTTTTTCGGTTGGCTTGCTAGTAATAAGCAAGGGATGCTTGAACCGGGTAAGGTCAAGTGCATATTCCTGGGATACCGTGAAGGTATGGTGGGTTATCAGCTTTGGAGGTTTGATGACGTTACTTCCAAGGGGAGTGCTTTACAGGAATATGGATTTCAATGAGAGCGGGGAATACAAGAAAACTTTCATTGGTTCTGGTGTATGTGCGGGTTCAGTGCAGGTGTTGTGGGGAGTTAAGTTTGAGGTGGAACCGCTTGGGGATCATACATTTGAGGTGGAACCTCAGGGGAATGTCGGTCAGGTAGCTGGTTCACAGGAAGTACAAACTCAGGATTTGATAGACTATCATTCAACACGTGATAGGGAGCAACACATAGCACGAGAACTAGACAAGTATAGAGAAGACAGTAATAAGGCTGCTTTTGTAGTTGCTGTAGTGGAGAAAATATACACACATGAGTCATTGACTTTCAATGATACAGTTGCTTGTGAGGTGATTTCCAAGTGGAAGACTGGATTGAAAGAAGACATGGATACTCGGTCAGATGTGTATGTGCTCAACAACGATTGCAAGAAAAGCAGTGACGACAGCGATGACTATTACTGCGAGTATACACCAGGTATGTTCATACATCTATTTCTCTATATAGATGGTATGGTTTTTTCTTGCGGCAAGGCTGAGATCTGTGTTACCAAGGGTTTGCTGGATAAAGCAAAAGGAAATATACTTGGCATGGAGATCATCAGGGATCAAGAGTGGTAATACTCTGGGGTCACAGTCCAGGTTTCACAACGGAAAGTTGGTACAGACTTTGTTGGAGGGACACTCCATACTGTCGTTGGAGGGTAGTCTATCAGGGGACTGTGATGTGGAAAAGAATGGTAAGTTGTCATATACATATGCGGTTGGAAGCCGGGAGTATCAGATGGTCTGCACGAGACCTGACATAGCATCTGTAGATGTGGGTATGTTGGATAGGTTCAATCGTGGATTACAAACAAACGTACAGGTTTTGTGGATTTGACTATGCTATGGGGATGTCGATCACTGTCATGGGTAGATCAATCACAAGGTACGGGTTTATGATACAAGGATGTGCAGGAAGCTCGGAAGCTATGATCTTGCACAAGGAGGTTATATGACACTTACGGGGGCTGTAAAGGAGACTATTTGACTAAAGGGACTCTCGATTGAGTCAGGAGCTAAACTAATGTTAGTAGCGGTTGTTGCTACTGGTGTCTTGACAAAGGCATCCCTGGTCCGAGGTTCTAGCACAGGTTGAAGTTGCTACGTATCGGAGAAGACTAACTATCACCACTAAGGTGGAAATTGTTAGATATTAGTGGTGATATTTAGATAGTCTAGGGGGTATTTGTGTAACTTTAGTTTATATCTTAGTCAAATAGGAAAGATTATATGTCGGTTCCCTTGCATTAGCCGACTATATCTACTATATATAGGGTGATATACGATGCAGAGTCCAAGCATTCGTGAGTCTAGGTTATCTCCATTGTTGCAGCCGGTTTCAACTCCTTTAAGAGTTGGTTTTCTTCCCCCCTCATCTTTACAATAAAGAGGTGAGGGGGGAGGGGTTATTATAACGTTCGTCTTTCAAGTTTACAAACGAATACATATAATCGTTTGGGTCGTTATCTTGTGCAAGGTTACTTACTTTTCTGTCAAAACTTATTAGTTGTTGTAACTGTGTGTTTTGTCTTCAAGTTTCGAAGTTCCGCTTTAGATTTCCAGGTTGTTAGTTGATCATTTACTAACAAGTACAAACATGTAGATGCATTAATTAAAGAATTTATTCTTTTCAAGTTGGAAATTTGGTTTAAACAATGTGTATTATTGAATGTTGAATACATATAACCTTTGTTTCAATATTTATGTATCTGATCTATGTTTCGTTCTTGAAACTCCTTTTTTTATATATATAAATTGCTAGGGAGAATCAGTAGGATTTTTGTAGTTCCATTGTTCAAGTGTTCATATCCAAAAATAAACAAAGCCTGAAATCATAAAACCAGCTGACAAAGATTCTCGAATCCTAACACTCACTCTCACCTAATGCAAAACAAACGCAAAAAGTGTCTAAAACACATACTTTCACTTGCTATTCATCTTCTTATGCTCCTTTGGATTGAGCTCATCTCAAGCTTCATTTCATGTAACCATGGCGTCTGCAAGCTTCACAAAGTAAGGGACTATTTTTCCTAGCTTATCTTTAACCTGCTTTGACAATTCATTGTAACACGACTGAATTGTGGTGCACTCTTTCGGCATACTGGTGTCTTGGAAGAATGGGATGATCTCTTCTTGCCAAAAGATACCTTTGTACTCTTTCCTCAAGTTCATGAATGGGTTGTTGGCTTTGCTCGTTGTGCCATATGTATGGTAACCCGTCTTGATCCCGAGTCCCAAATGATCAAATATCACCTACAAGTACACCCAAGAAAGCCATCATAACTGTTAGAATAGGTTTTTTCTCAAAGCAACACACCAGGCAGCCCACATGTCATCATATCAACCAATTGGCTGACCATCACCCATGATGAGTCCAAAGTAAATAGCCGGGCCATTGAGAGTACGGTCAAAAGCAAGGTTCATTCCACACATAGGTAACAAAATTCCCTTTGGAATTGCCATAACTACATCCACATACCTCAAAATTAACCAAAATACCATACATGCACCTACTTACGATTAGATATTGATACATTGTTCTTGCTGTGTCAGTATTAGTTGATACGGTTTTTTGATTATTTGTTTTAACTCATTTAGTATTCTCCTTTTGGCAGCAATATAAAACTCATTTACATGTAAATTAAACCAACTATATTGTTTCCTACTTAACTCAAAGTAATATCAAAACTAAAATTGGTGGAAATTAGCAGAGCAAAAGTGTTTAAATGTTCATGATAGCCATTTTTTGTGGGTTATTGTTATTTTGTTTTTTGTTGGAACTGTAACTTATGGATCTTCTAAAGAAATCAATAATTATAATCTGAGATAACGGTGTTTGCTACTCAATTAGTTGATGTCAATAAGTAAAATTAATAGTTCTTATGGGCTCACGATTCTATCTTTTTGTGATCCTTCTACTATAAGCTATAGAGACTAAAGTGGCGAGCATTTAGTCTTTAGGTTGAACTTAAAACCTGTTTCGATGCCTTTGAGATTTCCATCAAATAGCTTTGTCTATGTTTCTGTCTTGCATCCAAGATGTCCGAAAACTCCCATCCTTGGACGATAGAAGCTATATATACTTATTTACAACTATCTTTTCTTTAAAATTGTCATGGAACTACAATTACTTTGAATATGAACATAAAAATGTTTTTTTTTTTTTTTGTTGTTGATCATATATATTGCCATCAACTTTTCAAGTTTAATGACCAACAATCTATTCTTCAATGCAACAGAGACTGGACTAGGGATTAACATGATTTGACGTCTTTTTCTCATTGCATGGAATCCTTTTGTTCTTCCATAAAGACCCATCTGATATTAATAATGTTAGTATATTCATCTTAAGGGTAATGATTTCTACTATATATCTTTCCATTTGCTATGTTTATTGATGTGTGCATTCATCTATTCTTTCATTTCCACTTCTGCTTAAATGCTCTTACAGAGCACAATTTCTTTTAGTATTGCGTCTTCTTTGTAAGCATTGGATGGCCTCTAATAGGAATGGCTTTGAAAGCTGACAGTTTCATCATATTTTTCAGGTCAACAGAAGTGCAACACCCATACGCAACTCAATATACTCGATCATATTGTCGACCAATGATTCATATGTAATGTTGGGAGTCCGATATTGAATTAAGAGAGTAGAACAAATTTTCTTATAAAAGGAATCAGGCTGGTGAGACTTCTTAAAGATGAAGAACATGATAAAATCTTAGTGGTTCTTCGTATTTTTAGCTATTTTGGTTAGCAATTATTGTCATATTTTAGTTCTACATTCGCATTCTCGCACAAGTGATGAGCTTTTGGCAATGCTCCGCAACTCAAGTTTATATTTTAATGATGTATTTCAAACTACTTTTGTTATGCGTTTGCAACTCGCACCACATCAATTTTGGTTTAGAGTGGGATTATGTGTTTTGAATTTATTTACTATTGGGTATTGAAGTGAACTTGATCGATGACTTTAGTTTTAACAATTGTGTATGAGAGAATATGAAGTCAAAGATGAAAAAATTAAAGATACGGAGGGTTTGGGTAGTGTTAAAAAATTTAGAGGGGTTTGGAAAGCAATAGGGCAAACTGGTCATTTTACTCGGAAAGGGTTGTAATGTGTCGAACATTTGGCTTCTTAATGATGATACTTGCCAATAGTATTGGGGATTATTAGTGCCAAAATTGACAAGAACTATGCAGTTTACTATAAGAAAAAAGTTGATGCTACAATGAAGACTCAAATTATTAAAACAAATTACATATCAATACTAAACAATAAACGAAAGAGGTTCCTCCTGATGACTCATTAAGAAGCTTTTTTTTTTTTTGCTTGATTGGGTTAGGTATTTAATGAATGATGATGAATTAGATAAAAAGAACAAACTTGTGTTTCTGATAAATAGTAGTTAAGGCCTTAAGGGTGTTTGAGATTGCTTATTGAAAGTGTTTAATATGCTTATTGTTTCTTGATGCATTATATAAGACCACATGTCTATATTGAGAATGCTTAGCATTGTTAATTAAAATATCTTTATCTGCTTATTGTTGTTTTTCGGGACTTTTTAGTTTAGTGCATATAAACTCTTTTGAGTGTTTGGATACCTAGATATGTTGCTCCTGATTTTGTTTTTAATAGATAAAAATATATTATTGAAAATTTTAGAAAAAATCTTGTGCGTGCACGAGGATTATTACTAGTATAAATATATATAAGAAAAACTATATATTGATGTGAATTCACTTTTCAGTTTGGTTCGTTTCATTTTTTGCAAATTCAGTTCGATTATAATTTTGGTTCGATTTTTTTCAGTTTGGTTCGGTTTCCGTCTTCGGTTCTTCTGGGTATTACCCGAATCAACTATGTTCAAGATTTATAAAGCACGTAGGATACCAATCACGGCTTCATAAATCAGCATTTAAAATCACGAATCAACTATGTTCAAGATTTATGAAGCTGATTTTGAATGCTAATTCTTAGTCTTGGTAGGTTTGTTTTGGGGATGGACATATTTAGCATACAACTCACTTTTTTTATTTTACTTTTGCAATTTGATCCCTACACATGAAAAAGAAATGCTTGAAGTACTTGTGTATTTTTTATCCTTTTACACATTCGAGTAAAAAAACGAAATTGAGGATACTTTGACCAAATTGGATTCAATTTTGACTTTTGATTAGCCAATTTCACCTATATGGCAAAATCAAGTTTTCCTATTGCTCCATTTTTTTTTTTCTCAATAAGAAAGGTTTTGCAAAAACGAAATGATATAATTCTTTTAGGGAAAAAATTTTACTAATGTAGTATACTTGCCACAAATATCACTTCCGCGTAGTGAAAAAAAAAAATCTTTTTCTGTACACTAAAGTTGATATTTTTGTCATTTTTTAAGTATTATGCCTATTTTATCCTTTCAAATTACAAAAATGGTCCCTGTAAGTTTGCAAAAATTGCATCCACCGTCCCTAGGCTAAATTACATAAATGGTCCCTGTCGTTTGGAGAAAAATGCGTCCACCGTCCATTTTTTTTCTAAATTCCTTTTTGTCTCAATTTTTTTTTTGAAATAATTTAGAAAAAAAAATGTTTTCGTGACATTTTCCAAAAAAATTGGCAAAAAATATTTTCGAAAACAAAATATTTTCGGAAAAAAAATATTTTCGAAAAAAAATTATTTTTGAAAAAAAAAAAATTGAAAAATAAATTATTTTTGAAAAAAAAAATTATTTTCGAATGTAAAAATATTTTCGGATTTTTTTTTTAATGTGGAAAAAAATAAAGACGGTGGACGCAATTTTCTATAAACAACAGGGACCATTTATGCAATTTAGCCAAAGGACATTGGATGCAATTTTAAAATTTTCAAAGGTAAAATGGTCATCACAAAAATTTTTTTATCTTTATTACACAAAGAAAGACAAAAATGTCAACTTTAGTGTACAGAAAAAGATTATTTTTTTTTTGTTCACTACGCGGAAGTGATATTTGTGACAAGTATAGTAAATTAATAAAAAAAATTCCCATTCTTTTATTATATAAATAAATAAAAGATTACCCGAATTCTCCACACTCCTAAATGGTTTAGGAAGCATGGGATGGACTGGGCTGGGCTAGAAGATGGTTTAGTTTATTAGTCCAATAAGAGTCCTGGCTTGGCTTGTTCCCCACTCTTAGAATATCAATTTTTTGTTTGTTTGTTAAATTTCTTACCATATAAACAACCTGTTGCCAAATTTCGGACATTCTTCACTTTCCACTCCACTCCCTCTCATTCCAGTGGTATTATTTTTATTTATTTATTTATTATTATCATTTTTTTAAAATTATTGTGTTGACATGTTTTTTGTCTTTATTATGTTAGTCTTAATTCTTATGAGTAAAATTTATGAAATGCACTTACTCTTAAAAACTCGTGTTTGGTTTCTCATAAAAGCAACGGGGTCATATTTATATACGTTGGGTGCGTTTGGTATGCCGCCATAAATGACAATAGGTATGAGTTTGATAGTAGTGGTGGGTCCCTCACCTATGAAAGATGCATACCTTGGTCCCTTGATGTATATGAAGTATGGATTATATCTATTATTCATTAACATAGTGGTGGGGCCTCTCATATTAAAGAAACACCTTTAATCACCTTTAGATTCAATAAAATACACTAGTTGATAGGTATATGTGTCTATTATGGGGGTGTTTGTTTCGGCTTATATAGCGGCAGTGTTATTGCTTAATATCTGTTTGATACGCGAAAATTTAGTTGCTAAATATGTGTTAATTAGAAATTAGTGCTTAATATGCATGTGTTTGGTAGGTGAAATTTTATTTAGGAAATGAAGATATTGATGTTAATTTTCTCTTTATTTCAGCCACTTGAAATGGAGATGGATATGGAAATTGAAGATACTAGCAATGTAGGATTACTTAACATATTTCCAGAGGAGATTACCGAGGATATTCTTTCAAGGTTACGTTTAACCCAGTTAGGACAAATGCGCAGCATCAGCACTGAGTTAAATCGTATAATTTCTGGCGACTTATTCCGAAACGTGTTTAATGGCAGGGTGGATAGCTTGAGCGATATAGTCTTCTTTGCCCACGGAAGGCATGTGAGTGAAGTAGAACAGTTTGGTGCCCTTTGGGGTATAAGGGATGATGCGGACGATAGGGAAATCACTATTCCCCTTCGTCCCATCATGATGAATGATGTGTATGAAGGGGAGAGAATACTTTTGTTGGCTTCATATGGTATACTATTCTTGTTTAAGGTTTTATCAAAGGATTCAAAATCAATTAGGCTTCTACTAGTCAACATCTTGAGTTCAACCACTACCCAGATACCCAAACCTGACGAGTTGCATTTCTCAGATGATTTTGACGTAAGCATGGTGCCCTACTGCCCCAACTCGCCAGTTTTAGGTTTTCGTATTCTGTATGTTCAGTTTGACCACATGAACCAACCCTTCTTTTCGGTTTTTTCATCAAGAAGTCATGCCTGGGAAGTTGTATCTCTGCGCGCCACTCTTGTTCCTACTCATCAGCCATTGCACACAAACGATGGTCGTGCTATGACATTGTGATTTGAGAGAGCCACAGTACCATTGGAGTGCCCGGGAGTCAGTTTTTGGAGACGAAGAGAGCGTGTACAGTCTGGGTTTCCCTTTCTTCAACTTCACTCACACCATTGCATAATCGGTACCCATCTTGCCTACCTACCTTTTATATTATGCATTATTTTCTGCTTCTTATTATACACACTGTCTTTTATAAAATTGCAAACCTGCTCTGTCTGTGAACTTTAAATCATGCTGAAACATCTGCATCTCACCTTTTTGTTGGTTTGTCAACACATTAGCTATCTTGCTGACCGACCGATACTCACTAAAAGTCATAGATAAAATCAAACATTAGGATATTTAATCTGCACTTTTGATTGAACTCTTTTTCTTGATAATATGAGCAAGTTATGTCACAGTAGCTAGATGTGAAAAGGACACAATTTCGACTTCTGGTTTTCATTCATATTGTATAATATGTCAATACGTGTGCTTCACAGGTACAGAATGAAGTTGTTAAATTACTTTGTAGCGACTATAAAATGTCACTATTATACTAGCAAACTCGGTAAGGCTTTTTATGGGCTTCCCATAGTGCTGCTGTTAGACATATTTAACATAATTCAGTACGTTGTTGAGCTGGCTTTTTATCCAAAACTAGTTAGTTGGAGCAGACTAAGAGTGTAAACCTATGTTTAGTAGAGGTGGCAAAATGGGTGGGTCAAACACTCAAACGGGTTGGGTTTGATAAATGCTTGTTCTGCCACGCTCCATTAGGTTGGACAGCTTGTAATGCCACCCTCTTCAAGGTTGCAACTTTTATGTCATCATGTTTTGACACCTGATAAATACTCGTAGATAATAGACGTCCTGATTGACACGAGATTTGAAACATTTTGGTCCATTATTACAGAAATGAGCATCTTTTCAAAATCTGTCCTGATGCACTAACAAATTTGAGCAACCTTGGTCAGATTGAATTAGTTTGTCAGAGCTCGAACAAATATGAATAGTTTACGGAGTTTGTTACTCTGTTATGTCACATTCCGTAAATCAATCCATCATGGCAATAAGTCATTAACCTCCTGTTACAGCCTAATCTGGTTGTTAATGACTACTTCTCAAAGATGCATTCAATATGCTATGTATGATAAGGGCAGCTAAATTGAGTATGCTTTGATGGATCGATTTACGGAATTTTAGCAATCACAGGCTCATAGCTTAGAAAGTAACAAGAACCTACTATTATCAGCTGAAAAATCAATAACAGCTTGAAGGATAACAAGGACCTACAATTTCATATTTATAAATTGTAACATTAAAGTAAGAATCATAGGCCAAAAGGAAATACGATTTGTGTGAGGAAATGACCTCAATGTAGTTCTTGTTAGAAAAAAGAGGTACTTGTCCACTACATACCCGTTCGGAGAAAAACAGGGAATTTGCTAAGCATCTTTTGATCTAGAATGATATATGCGCGTGATATACGTTAAATACATATAACATGTTACTATCTTTTACTGTAATAGGCAACCACTCGGATTCTTATAGCTATTGTTACGGTTTTGTTCATCATTTAAGTATAATATATTTGTATAACATTTCCTAAATTGCCCTTAAAATGGTAATGAGAAATTTTCCAGTTATCTTAAAGTCTGAAATTTGATATACTTTGACTTATTATGCCATTTTTCTTTCAGGTACCGTTCCTCCTGTAGACCTGCACATCCTAGCGAGAAGCATCAGTTAGAAACTAATATCACAAGGTTATTAACTAGTTAGTACGAGATTAGTATTCAAAACCTACTGTTTCCTTTTTTGAAATGTTGGACGTAATGATATGCCTATATCTAACATATGCTGATATGCTAGCTCAAAAGCATTGTTACTCAGTTTCTGAAATCAACATATTATCAGTTTTGTTCTACATGCCTTTTATAGTCATAGGCGTGATACAAAATCTCTGATACACAACATGTGCATCATATGTGTGAAACAAAATCTCTGATACACTACATGGGCTCCTGCTTGGATAATTGACACATCTAGGAAAGAAACGATTAATCATGTCGTCTTTAACCCGGGGTTGGGGGTTTATAATAAGGTAAACCCGATCCTTTTGCGGTTTGGCCAATATGTAGATAATATGCAGGTAGGTTTTAACAATTAAGATCAAAGTCTTGACCTCTAACATCTTTTAGCTGACTTTAGTCCAATAGCGATGATAGCGGATTACGTGTCCTTTTGCCTATCAGAGAAGTCAACATGAAAATGGGCTATTACTTTTATTATCTTGGGGATGTGTGACATAGAAATCTGTTGGTTTAGAGTAACTTCATCCTTGGGTAGACAAGTATTCTGCTTTCAAGTCATAGGCCTAACTGGGTACCATGATAGATGTTATAGTGAATAGGTCTCTGTCAAGCAAACATCAATTGTCGAGTTTAATTGGCTTAACTGGGCTTGTCCAAGCAATTAAGGTTCTAACTAGAGGCCGTGAGTTCTAGTCATACTTGGGTATTACTATTATCCTTCAATTACTAAGAGTGTGGAAATGAGCAGGTGGCAAAAGGTCAGCTACTTGTCTGGTTTCTGTAGATATTCTGAAAGATATTACAGAAGTTCTAGTGTAATTAGTGTCTTTTTCCATCATTCAAGACTCAACTTGAACATGCATTGCAATAATTTTATGTATATTCGAGTTCTTACATCCATCTTTCGTATGCAAAAAAGAGGAGGTGGTAAAATGGGTGTGTTGGGTAACGGGTTACTGCAAAGTTTTACACTGGTCACAGCGAGATGGGTTAATTCGGAACACATTTTGTCCAAATTTGTGGAGGTGGTAAATGTTTAGTGTGCCATATGTGATTACAATTTTTGTTTGATATTTCAATAATTATGGTATCTTTTATAATAAAGTTAGTTAGGAGCTCTTATGCAAGAAAACACTTGGTGTAACTTCAGCCCTGTAAAACTAACCAAGAGTTGGAGAAATCCGAGGCAATGTGATTGTGAGAAGGTTACTAGGTTTTGTGTTACATAGTACTAAGGTCGACTGAAATGCTTATAAAGAGACAAAGTCTTCTGAACAGTTTTTCGGAATAGATGTTTGGCAATGCTAGATAGAGTCACCTTTGGCATATCGTCTAGAACTTATTCTTGCTGTAACTATGTTCTGAACTTGGCATGTGTGCTAACCGCCAACCCACCTTAACAATGGGTCTAAATGTAACATTTTAGGAGAGCTGAAGATTGAGTTTATTTACCATGACAAAAGCTGTAACAACACTATCGATGACTAGATCAGTCATGTTTCTAATTAGATTAGAAGTGAACCCGGTGGTGAACAATAGATTGAAGATATTGAACACCTCCTCCCTGGATTTACTGTGTGCAAGTTTCTATAGCTGACTGCTGTAAGGGTCACAACTCACAATTGTAAATACATTGAATAAGTGTATCCCAGCCAAATACTTCTATCCTAAAAACTGTCAATACTAGATCGGATCCATGTATCATCTGAGGGTTTATAATGAGTGGCTATCCAGTAGTTGAAGCAGCCTGAACTGCAAAAAGCGTTAAACTGTGATAATCCAAACTGGTTAGTCTAGCAACATATTGTCCGTCAACAAACATTTATCCCAAACTAATTGGGGACAGACTTAATTAAAACTAAATCCTATGTTAGTGGTCGGTCAAACCAGTTGGGTAATGCCGTTAGAAAGGATTGGGTCAAAATGGTATCTTCTGGTATAGGTCGAAATGGCTTGTATTCGCCCAAATAGCTTTTGTCCAAAAAGTTAGTAAATAAGTAGTTTCTGCAGTATGATTACGAAAAGTTATATCATTTCAGTATCTTTAATTTTTTGATATTATGATTTAGGAGGTCTTATGCATAAAAAGGCACTCCGTGACCCATTTGACCCGCTTAACCCGCTTTCATATAATCGTTTTGACTTCATCAGTTTGGTGGAAATTATGAGCTCTAGTGTTTTAGTATCAAAGATGATTGAATAGGTTAAGTAGAGGGAGTACTAATACATATATGTGGTTTGTACCTTGAGAAGAGCTCACTTACATACCTTAGCCGCCATAGCCTTAGCAGATTAAGAAAATCAAAGACTTTCCAAATGTGCAGCTCTCGAGTAAGAGTCGGTATATTGATTGCAATGGGAGGGTTGATGCCATATCCATCGGGAACATCATATGAATGACGTACATGAAAAACACACGTTGCATGGACTCACTAGTGCATGTTTTGAAATCTTTTCATGGTTCTGTAAATGATTTGGTTAAGATACCTTGTGGCCATGTTGTTATGAAAGTCAACAAGTAGATATATTGACTTATCAAAGTTCGCGCCACGAAGAATGCTAAGATGATTTCAGGAAAAAATAAATAAATAAATAAATCCACGGCCAAATCCACATAGGGAGAAAAAAAAGCCAGTAGCCACTTCCTCAAAAGCTAGCTCATTGGGGGATCCATCCTGACTATATTAAACGTAAAGATGACAAAACAGGGTTTTTTCTATATGTTTGACCCATTTGCATTTTATAATTGTTGTTCTGATAGATTTCAGTAATAGAACATGTCCAAATTGATATCAACATAGTAATCATCTTTGCCAATTTCTCTAACCTTAAACCTATTGAAGTCAAACATCGTCATAACTTCATACATATATTCAGATCAAATTTGAAGATATGAATATATTCTGTTTCATCAAATGCGCATATACCTGCTATCCATTGGTTTGGGACTTCTCAGAAACAATGCAAACAATAGCTTGACATGAGCTGAGCCATAAAGATCATTTCCCCTTGCAGTGTTCAAAATATACTATAGAAACATACGCTCAACCAAACCTAAACCCGCTATTTGTATTGGAACCTGTAATGGAATCGGGTTGGCCTTTGAAGTTACAAAAAGACAAGCAACGGTGAGGGAAAGGGTGGGTTATTTTAAACATCGTTATGAAACTTGAAGCAGTACGTACGACTGAAGTTGAAGATACAAATTTAGCATGGTGACATCAAGAGAAGTTGTGTCAGCAATGACTTCTGGTGTTGAAGATAAGAATGACGCTACACAGGTTTGTTTTTGGTCATGTTTCTTATGGTTATCGCATTGTATTGAAGGTATAGTTAACATAACAAGTAAATTTGAGACTATGAAACATAACATAAAGCTAATAACTAAAGAATGCCGCAACCACAATGGTTAGTTCGTGCTAATATAAAGTGAATACTGCATATTGCGCACTTGAATAATGCAATATGTATTGTCGTTTATTAATGTTATCAAATACGGAACCCTATTAGTTAGATTTATATCCATTCTAACCATTCAAATTTGGGCGCCCTCTTGGATAATTGACACATTTAGGACAGAAATGATTGTTCATGTCGTCTTTAACCCAGGTTTTGGGGGTGTATAATAAGGTTAACCTGTTCCTTTAGCGATTTGGCCATTATGTAGATAATATGCAGGTAGGTTTTAACATTTAAGATCGAAGGTTTTGACCTCTGACTTTAGTCCAATGGCGATGAAAACTATAAGGTCTCCTTTTGCCTATCAAAGTCAACATGAAAATGGGATATTACTTTTATTATCTTGAGCATGTGTGACATAGAAATCTGTTGGTTTAGAGTAACTTCATCCTTGGGTAGATAAGTATTCTGCTTTCAAGTCATACACCTAAAAGCGTCATTTGTTGTTTTTGTTATCGTTGGATGGCCGTATAATGGTTTGTTGTTTTGTAATCGCGCTGGTAGAATTGTAGCCAATGTTAGTAAAATGAAATAATGATTACCATCGAGACCCCAACCAATGTAGAGAGATGATATCCCAATAGCATAATGTGCCTAAGTAAAAGTGTTAGCATCGTAAAATATTGTGAGTTTAAGTGTCGTTTGAAACATATGTTGTGTGAATAATTTGTCATTGTAAAAGTTAAACAAATATCTATCCATCCATAGTTTCAAGCATAATTGATGTTCCTACATCTAACACCTTCTACAATCCTTCCCTCGCGATTACAAAACAACAAACTATTATACGGCCAAGGGCGGACCTAGGGGGTTCTTGAGGGTTCACGGGAACTCGATAAATGTTTTCCGCCTAGTGTTAATTTTTGTTAAAACTCCCGATTTCTCCTAAATGAACCTGGTCTCGAAATTTTGTGTCACATGAATACATGTCTTGTTTAGCTAGTCTACTAATATGATAAAAGAAAAACACGTCTTCTTAATTTGTTTACTATTTTTTAAGAAATCGTACCTTTTAGTTCATTTTATTTTCTTTACACTCATAAAAAAAGTTTATGCACCTGGTGACTCATAGTCTTTGGTCCGCCCCTGTATATGGCCTTGTTCCGTCCCCAACGATAACAAAAACAACAAATGAGTGAATGACGCTTTAAACCCAATCAGGTAATTAATTGACTAACATAAACATATAAGTTAGGTAGTCATGCTACGCGACTTGAGCTTCTTGTACGTACGATGAGTAAGGTGTATCAAAGTATTGATAGCAACACACCTTTACTTGTGGGTTTGGTTTAGATGTATCTAATGCAATATCGAGATATGAAAGTAATGATCTTTCCATTATGATTGATTGATCGTTCATGTAGACACTAGGCGTGTCATGATGTCTATATAACACATCCATGTATGTAACTTTACAAACAACCTCATACATGGCAAATAAAGAATGGAATCTCATAATCTATAAAATGGATCCAATGTGATCAGCATATATATATATATATATATATATATATATATATATATATATATATATATATATATATATATATATATATATATATATATATATATATATATATATATATATATATAGTGTATCTTTATTTTCAGAACCCTGTTAAGTGCGGGAACTGCGAGAACTCCAATTTTGTATTAGAAAACATGCATGTTCATATAAAACATGTATGTTTTCTTACATACACCTTAATACACATACCTGCGTAACATACATGTTCATATAAAACCATGTTAAGTGCAACATATCAATGCAAAATAGTTTTATATGAACATGTATGTTACGCAAGTATTTGTATTAAGGTGTATGTAAGAAAACATACATGTTTTATATAAACATATATGTTTTCTAATGCAAAATTGGAGTTCTCACAATTCCCGCACTTAACAGGGTTCTGAAAATAAAGCTCCCCTATATATATATATATATATATATATATATATATATATATATATATATATATATATATATATATATATATATATGCTAAATAGTATCGTTATCAGCATAGAAATCAGCTTTACTGAACTCAGCTCATAAC
This sequence comes from Artemisia argyi, assembly GCA_030686995.1. Classification (NCBI taxonomy): domain Eukaryota; kingdom Viridiplantae; phylum Streptophyta; class Magnoliopsida; order Asterales; family Asteraceae; genus Artemisia; species Artemisia argyi. The sequence continues at coordinate 182,255,113 of CM060705.1, forward strand.
TGAACACAAACATGGTCATGATTTCAAATATGTATCTAGATCACATATGGCACACCAGACATTACCACCTCCACAAATTTGGATAGGAGGTGTTCCGTATTAACCCATCTCGTTGTGACCAGTGTCAAATTTTGCAAGACCCGTTACCCAACCCGCCCATTTTACCACCTCCACTTTTTTGGATACGAAAGATGGATGTCAGAATTTGGAATACAAAAAACTATTAGATGTATGTATAAGATAAGTCTAAATTGATGGAAAAAACACTAGAATTTCTGTAATTTCTTTCATAATATCTCCAACCAAGTAGCAGACCTTTTTGCCACCTGCTAATTTCCAGGCTCCTAGTAAGGCCTCTAGTTAGAACCTTAATTGCTTGGAAAAGCCCAGTTAGGCCTAATAAACTCGGTAACTGATGTTTACTTGACAAATACCTATTGACTATAACATCTATCGTGGTATTCTGTTCACAGACTTGAAAACAGAATACTTTTCTACCCAAGGACGAAGTTACTCTAAACCAACAGAGTTCTATATCACAGATGCCAAAGATAATAAAAGTAAGAACCTATATTTTTGTTGCACTTTTGCCCATTTTCATGTTTACTTCTGATAGGTAAAAAAAGACCTTTGATCTTAACTGTTACAACCTACCCTGCATATTATCCACCGCTTTACCTAAAGAAAACATACTTTTGGACTTAAAGAGCATAGATCAACCTAAGATTACTGACAAGTTGTTGAACATGGACCAGATCTCTAACTGCAGCTTCATCTTTTAAAAGAGCCTGTTCTTTTGAAACATGACTAAAATCTATGATCTATCAAAGTAAATAGTGACTACTGCAGTGCACAACATGCAATATGTATTGTTTTTGTTAATGTTAACAATGTTGATGAAACTTGGAATCCTATTTGTTAGATTTGTATCCATTCTGACCCATCTGAATACAAAGACCCATCTGACCCGTTTGAATGCAGTGATGCGGCATGATCCATTTTGAATAAAATGACCCATCTGATCTGTTTAGATATAATTTGACCCATTTAATGTGTTAAGAGTTTCATCTGTCACTGTCATTATAAACGTTCTTTGGATGCAATAAAAGATACTGGACTTCAAAGGTAATGAATCCTCTTATTTAAACTAAAGAGATCACTTTAACGGATTGAAGCAATCTAAGAATTGTCAGGAAGTGTCTGCTGTTAATATGTATATATATAAAATAAGGAGTCAAGAAATGATTTTTGATCGGACAGATTCTAGAATGTGGACATATAGCAAAACAAACGAGGTTTCACCAGAGCATCACTTGTGACACGCACTCCACACCAGATCAAGACATGCATATATGATGTTTAGCATAATAATAATAATAATAATCAATCGATAATAAAGTGGTGTGGATAACATCACTTTCCATAGGATTAAGGGTAATGACATAGGAATCCCAGAGATTTCGACTTACGTGGCTCATTAACAAAATTAGACAAGGTGTTATGTTAATCATTCATAGCCATAGCAAATATACTACTAGTAAAAGAAAGAAAGAAAGTCGTCGGGTACAAAGTTTTGAAATATTTTTCCGGCGAGTGAGAATAAGTTTTGCAATATTCTTCCAGCGAGCGAGTAGTTAAATTAACCCAACCGAACAGGAGTGGATTAATAGCTGTTGCTACCAGAAGAAGAAGAAGTTGCTGCAGCAGCAGGGTTTGGATTAAGATTGAGAACGGAGACTCCATTAGAAATTTGATCTACGCCTTGAGCATTGGGACCTCCTGCTGATTAAATTACATATTAAGAAGGGTAGCAGCATATGAAACTAATTAAGCTTAGTAGGCGAAAAGTATTATTATAACAAAATTCATGTGGTTTGCTTAAGCTTATTTATGGGCTTTATGTGATTTCGGTGCAGCTAATAATAAGCTTATTTGTTTTTCGGCTTATATATCATAAGCATATATACTTGTGGGCTTACATAAGGCGATATATACCGGTTGATAATGTTTGTTGAGCGGCAGCAGTAGGGATGATCCTTGTTCGGTGGTTAAAAATCCGTTGTCTCCCTAAAATATTAATATGAATATGTATATGAGTAACAACAAAGTGATTAAAAAATAAATAAAAAAGTTTTTTATAACCTATTAACGGACGAGGGGCAAGGTCATGCCGACGTCGTAAGTGAGGGAATTTGACGGAGAAACGAACATAAGTCTCGCTGTTTTTATGCAGACCACCTGCACCTTTCAATTTACTATATCTTGCCCATCCTTCTTCTCCTGTCTCATCCATCTTCAATCAATCCCCTTTTCTTTCTTTCTTTCTTTATACCCAACCAAACCAAACTAACTAATTGCCCCCTCTCACTTTCTACACTTTTGTTTGCGTCCAGCCCGGTCTAACAAAGCATAATGATCAGTTTTGCGTAAAATCAAACCAGACCGAACCGAACCAAAGAATGAATTTGAGTAAAAGGATGGAACAAGGAATGATCGGTTCAGCCCTAATCTACATCCTATAAAGTAGGGTCTACCTTATTCGGTTCGGTTTTTGATTTTAATCGGTTCGGTTCGGTTTCAGTCAAAACACAAATATTCGGTTTGAACTAGCTAAACCGACCTGACATTATTTGGTTTTGTTTCGGTTTTACTATGTTTTACTCGGTTCGGTTCACGTTTTACCCATAACTTTCGGTTTTCGGGTCGGGTCAGGCTTGTCGTTCGGGTTCAGTTTGACCAGTTGCTCAGACCTATTATAAAGCATTTTCCGTGGTAAAATTGCCATTCTTTGTATTTTAACGAGGAATTGGGCGGCTACTCGTTGCGGTGGAGCTGATTTATATTTAAATTATCTTTGGTATATGACGCATTGAGGCGGAGCCAATTTTTAATACCAACTAATCATATACTAATTTGGCGGTAATAATATTAGGGCCCGTTTGGTTTGTAAGTGGGTTTAAAATGGGATTTGGATTTGGGAATAATTTGATAGAAAAGTATGAGAGAGAGTATTAATAATTACTCTGTATTTAATTTAAATGTTTATTTAAAAATATTTAATTGTTTGACATAGTAAACTAGTAGCAAAAAAGACAAAGAAAGTAAAAAAAAAAAAAAAAAAAAAAAAAAAAGGAAATAAATCGTGTTGCTCTTAATCATGTGTTAGTGAGAATCCATCAAAAGTGCTCAATTTAACATGGAACGAGTGGGGGCACCGGGCCGCCGCGTTGCGGCGGGGCGGTGTAGTTGTCTCAAAAATTAGTTACGATTTTAGAATGAAATATTGACGTAAAAAGTTTCCGTTAGTTTAAAATTGTCGTTGTCTTTGTTTGTAAGTAATTTTTTTTTTTTTTTTTTTTTTTTTTTTTATGGTTGTGTTCTTTTCTTTGTCACATGCAATGTATATGAATAAGATATGGAGAAGCTTCTTCTTTAGAAATAGAGAACATAGTACATGAGTTTGGTATACCTTGCAAAAGTATGACCACAAAACCTTTTTAGAAATAGAGAACATAGTACATGAGTTTGGTATACCTTGCAAAAGTATGACCACAAAACCACTGACGACACAAACGGATCATTGACACCTGGTATGTGAATACTGTAAAAAAACAATATTTAACATTACATTGTTTAAGGATACATAGTTTAAGGATACAAATACCACGCAAATAAGAAAATGGGCCTCACATAATCCTGGATCAGTTAATGGGCCACCAAAAAAAAACAAAATAGCCCGCTATGTTGAACGACGTCGTACGTGATGTAAAATTATATATATAGTAATGACTTTTTAAACAAGATTCCATTACTTTTTCATAAAAGAATTAATCAAACAATTTATTTAATCTATTAAAGTATTTCGTGGGTCCAAAAACCTCAAACCAAACTGCCCATTAGTTTTTATATTTTATTTATAGAGTATAGATCTAGTGAGAAGAATTAATGAAATGAGAAGAGTGAGAAAAAATTATAGCTACATATTTCAAATATATAAAGAGAAATAATATGAGATGCATCTATTTTTTATGAGTGCATCTAATATTTGTGTTTGTAGTTTCTTCTCATTCTTCTGATCTTAATTATGTTTCTCATTTGATCCTAAGTCTTTATTTATATTCATAGTTGTGAGTTTTGTTGGACATTATAAAGAAAATAGTTGTTTCTTTAATGATAATTTGCAAATTATAATGTATGTACTGATAGCTTGGCTTAGATATTGGATCCCAATAAATTTTTATTACATCATCAAATGCATTCTCTTAATGAATCTAAAAATTTCCATAAAGCGTTTAAAGTACTCGATATAATATTAAAGCGTTGTGCGGAAAAGCTTTAGATTATATCGAGCACTCCAAAGGCCCCTTTTGTTGTAGTGTTGCATTAAAAAGGTGGATAATGGGGAGCAGAAGAACAATGCAATTTTGTTGTTTGGTGAAAGTGCCAATTACAATTGATTTTTACAAAAACTTATAAATTTAATATATTTTAGTTATTTAAATATAAATAATGTGCAAGGTTTGGAGAATTTTTTTCGTCTTGTTGGTTCTATTCTAAACCTATTCGTATAACATAAGTCTATTTTACCCGTGTCCGTTAAGGACCGAGCCCGTTTGGACCCGTGACCCGAATCTGTCCAACCCGTCCGTTTTGCCACCTCTATTCACTTACAATCACTGTGTTGCCAATTCCAACTTCCCAATACTGTTTCATTTAAATATTGTCAAACCAGTTAAATTGAGATTTAGTATTGCTTAATGTTTGACTTAATATTGGACATTTGGACAAAACTAAGCATAATCTAAACCAATTCCAAGTCCTACACTGATAGTCACTCCATTTAATAAGCTAAACACACCCTTTTAGATTTGAGGGGCATATTGGTTGGAGGTTAGAATAGTTATAGGTTGGGTATCATCAAATGAAAAGAGAACGGGATATTGTATCAGTGGCGAAGCCAGAAAATCTAATCAAAAGGGGCAACGAGCGATAAGAATGACTTAACAACGGGTAAAAAAATTGTAAAAATTCATAATCGGGCATGTCTGGTCGGGTCGGGTCAGTTTTAATTAAACGCAAAATAAAACTTCTTCTACGTAGCTTACATCAACTAAAGAGTGACGCATATAAACTGAAACCTAACTAAGAATGCAAATTTATTAAGTTCACCTTAAATAAGATAAAATTTTCTTGTAATCTATTATCACTTATTAGATACAGACATGTAACTAAATATAAACATATTTCAAGCTATAAGCCGCTAAATATGTATCAAAGTAATTAGACATTTATTAATTTCTTATGTAAATTAGACTTATAAACTTGTACAATATGGATATATTTTATTTTTTTTTAACTGTTAACATAAATCATTTTTGAAAAATGGAACTTTTAAACTTAAAATTTGAAGCTTAGTTTTGAACGAAAACAACATCAAACTCGTAGAAACTGAAAATACTAACACTTCGCAATACCTATTAAAAACAATAAATTAAAACAAAATTAATCAAATACGTATAACATTTAATGATACCCACTTCCCAAACGACACTTAAACTCACAATATTTTACAATGCTAACACTTTTACTTCGGCACATGATGCTATTGGGATATCATCTCTCTACATTGGTTGGGGGCTCGATGGTAATCATTACGTATTTCATTTTACTTACGCAAACAAACACTTGGAAGGAAAATTAAATAATAATAATAATAATAATAATAATAATAACTTCATTTAAAATATAAAGAAAGATAATTTTACTACAGAGAATGCTTTAGACTAAAAATCAGTGACCTTCATCAACTTTCATTTTGCCTGCCACATCACCATTCTCTCTCCAGCGACTTACATATGACTTTTTATCACATCAAGGCAACCGACACTACCAAAAATATATCCCACAAATATTCCTTTTTAATTAATTAACATACACACATTTTTGTTTGTTTGTGAATGTCAAATGGGTCGTCCTCTCGAGCACTTCGCCCCAAACCCAACATGCCGACCTCCAAGGACCGAATGACCACACTAGTTGCAACCCACACGACCTCGAGCAACCATTCGGTCGACCTTCATTGCTGCGTCTATTCTATATTACATTATAATGCATTTGTGACTATTTTATAATTAGAAAGTCTTAAAATTCAGATTTTTTATTTCTTATTATGGAAAAATTTTAAATATTGATTGAAGAAGGAGTTCAAACATTAATTGTATAAAACTAAAAACTGAAAATAGAAAAACTGAAAACTAAAAACCAAAAACTAAAAACTGGAAAACTGAAAACTAGGAAAACAGAAAAACCGAAAACCTGAAAAACCGAAAAAACAAAAAACTAAAAAGTAAAAGCTGAAAAGTAGAAAATCTCTACTTATAAAGCAGGAAGACAATTAAACGTGTAATCGACCGCAAAATAATGTCACATGGTACTTGCCGTCGCATTGTGCGTCGTATAAGATGTATAGATAGATATAGAAAAAGAGTTGAATAAATGTAAAAGTGTAGAAAGTGAGAGGGGGCAATTAGTTAGTTTGGTTTGGTTGGGTATAAAGAAAGAAAGAAAGAAAGAAAAAAACTGAAACCCTAAGAAAGAAAGAGAGAAAGATGGATGAGACAGGAGAAGAAGGATGGGCGAGATATCGTAAATTGAAAGGCGCAGGTGGTCTTATTTCTAAAAAGAGTGAGCCTTATGTTCGCTTCTCCCTCAAATTCCCCCACTTACGACGTCGTCCACTAACAGGTTATAAAAAACTTTTTTTTATTTATTTTTTAATCACTTTGTTGTTACTCATATTGATATTTTAGGGAGACAACGGATTTTTAACCACCGAACAAGGATCATCCCTACTGCTGCCGCTCATCAACCATTATCAACCGGTATATATCGCCTTTTTTTATTTAATTTAATTCATGGCATAATAAAACTGAGAGGTGATTGGGAGGCCTAAATCATGTGCCTAAATTTATGCCTAAACCTATATGGCATCATCCGCAGTTAAGGGACCCACTTTTTCACAAGCCCATCCCACATAAGTTTAGGCATGAAATTAGTCTCCCCATCATTAAACTTATGGGGTGTTTGTTTCGGTTTATATAGCCCGCTTATGGCCTATTTGGTTTTTGGCTTATTTTTCATAAGCTCATTTTTTGTGGCTTATTTTGCAACCTTTTTTTGGCTTATATAAGATTATTATGACATAATAAATATATATAAGCCGGCTATATAAGCCAAAACAAACACCCCCTTATATAAGCCGAAAAGTTTCAAAATAATTCACAAAAAAGTAAGCTTATGAAACATAAGACCAAAACCAAATAAGCCATAAGCCGGCTATATAAGCCGAAACAATCTATAAATTTAGAGAACGCATTTAGATGACATATTTTACAAAATTGAGAAATGTAAGGGGATGTGAAAAGAATGGATGGAAAAATATAGCAAGAGTAAAAGAGCTCTATTCTAAATTCTAGTTAAATTTTGAAAAATAAGATTTTCATTCTTTCAAAAAAATTTCTTAAAAATGTGTGACTAAACGGGTTTCCAGAATTTTTAGTAATTTCCTGTGAGTATTTTTCACCGACTAAACACACCCTTAGCTGTTACTTGCTAATTTTTATTATTGTTTCATGATAATAATTGCCTTTACTTGCTAATTGGAAGGTTTTTTATTATTGTTTTGCTGCTTATGTCTACTATCTGCAATTTAATCAGCAGGAGGTTCCAATGCTCAAGGTGTAGATCAAATTTCTAATGGAGTCTCCGTTCTCAATCTTGGCCAGGGCCACGTCGCAAATCCAAACCCTGCTGCTGCAGCAACTTCTTCTTCTTCTGTTAGCAACAACTATTAATCCGCTCCTGTTGTTGGGTTAATTTAACTGCTACTACTTATTCTCGCTCGCTGGAAGAATATTGCAAAAACTTTGTACCCGACAACTTTTCTTTCTTTCTTTCTTTCTTTTACTAGTTGCTATGGCTATGAAAGGTTAACATAACCTCTTGACTCATTTTGTTAAAGTACCATCAAATGAGCCACATAAGTCGAAATCTCTGGGATTTCTATGTCATTACCCTTAATCCCATGGAAAGTGATGTTATCCACACCACTTTATTATTGATTGTTATTATGCTAAACATCATATATGCATGTCTTGATCTGGTGTGGAGTGCGTGTCACAAGTGATGCTCTGGTGAACCCTCGTTTTTTTGCTATATGTCCACATTCTAGAGTCTGTCCGATCAAAAATCATTTCTTGACTCCTTATTTTATATATACATATTAACATCAAAACACTTCCTGACAATTCTTAGATTGCTTCAATCCGTTAAAAGTGATCTCTTTAGTTTAAATAAGAGGATTCATTAACTTTTAAGTCCAGTATCTTTTATTGCATCCAAAGAACGTTTATAGTGACAGTGACAGATGAAACTCTTAACACATTAAATGGGTCAAATTATATCTAAACAGATCAGATGGGTCATTTTATTCAAAATGGATCAGGCAGCGTCACTGCATTCAAACGGGTCAGATAGGTCTTTGTAATAGCCCATTTTCATGTTGACTTCTGATAGGCAAAAGGAGACCTTATAGTTTTCATCGCCATTGGACTAAAGTCAGAGGTCAAAACCTTCGATCTTAAATGTTAAAACCTACCTGCATATTATCTACATTTTGGCCAAACCGCTAAAGGAACGGGTTAACCTTATTATACACCCCCAAAACCTGGATTAAAGACGACATGATCAATCATTTCTGTCCTAAATGTGTCATTTATCCAAGTGGGAGCCCAAATTTGAATGGTTAGAATGGATATAAATCTAACTAATAGGGTTCCGTATTTAATAACATTAATAAACGACAATACATATTGAATTATTCAAGTGGGCAATATGCAGTATTCACTTTATATTAGCACGAATCTAACCATTGTGGTTGCGGCATTCTTTAGTTATTAGCTTTATGTTATGTTTCATAGTCTCAAATTTACTTGTTATGTTAACTATACCTTCAATACAATGCGATAACCATAAGAAACATGACCAAAAACAAACCTGTGTAACGTCATTCTTAGCTTCAACACCAGAAGTCATTGCTGACGCAACTTCTCTTGACGTCACCATGCTAAATTTGTATCTTCAACTTCAGTCGTACGTACTGCTTCAAGTTTCATAACGATGTTTAAAATAACCCACCCTTTCCCTCACCGTTGCTTGTCTTTTTGTAACTTCAAAGGCCAACCCGATTCCATTACAGGTTCCAATACAAATAGCGGGTTTAGGTTTGGTTGAGCGTATGTTTCTATAGTATATTTTGAACACTGCAAGGGGAAATGGTCTTTATGGCTCAGCTCATGTCAAGCTATTGTTTGCATTGTTTCTGAGAAGTCCCAAACCAACGGATAGCAGGTATATGTGCATTTGATGAAACAGAATATATTCATATCTTCAAATTTGATCTGAATATATGTATGAAGTTATGACGATGTTTGACTTCAATAGGTTTAAGGTTAGAGAAATTGGCAAAGCTGGTTACTATGTTGATATCGATTTGGACATGTTCTATTACTGAAATCTATCAGAACAACAATTATAAAATACAAATGGGTCAAACATATAGAAAAAACCCTGTTTTGTCATCTTTACTTTTAATATAGTCGGGATGGATCCCCCAATGCGCTAGCTTTTGAGGAAGTGGCTACTGGCTCTTTTTTCTCCCTTTGTGGATTTGGCCGTGGACTTTTTTTTTTTTTTTTTTCCTGAAATCATCTTAACATTCTTCGTGACGCGAACTTTGATAAGTCAATATATCTACTTGTTGACTTTCATAACAACATGGCCACAAGGTATCTTAACCAAATCATTTACAGAACCATCAAAAGATTTCAAAACATGCACTACTGAGTCCATGCAACGTGTGTTTTTCATGTACGTCACTCATATGATTTTCCCGATGGATATGGCATCAACCCTCCCATTGCAATCAATATACCGACTCTTACTCGAGAGCTGCACATTTGGAAAGTCTTTGACTTTCTTAATCTGCTAAGGCTATGGTGGCTAAGGTATGTAAGTGAGCTCTTCTCAAGGTACAAACCACATATATGTATTAGTACTCCCTCTACTTAACCTATTCAATCATCTTTGCTACTAAAACACCAGAGCTCATAATTTCCACCAAACTGATGAAGTCAAAACGATTATATGAAAGCGGGTTAAGCGGGTCAAATGGGTCACGGAGTGCATTTTTATGCATAAGACCTCCTAAATCATAATATCAAAAAATTAAAGATACTGAAATGATACAACTTTTCGTAATCATACAGCACAAACTACTTATTTACTATGGAGTATATTATGTACTTTTTGGACAAAAGCTATTTGGGCGAATACAAGCCATTTCGACCTATACCAGAAGATACCATTTTGACCCAATCCTTTCTAACGGCATTACCCAACTGGTTTGACCGACCACTAACATAGGATTTAGTTTTAGTTAAGTCTGTCCCCAATTAGTTTGGGACGGACAATATGTTGCCAGACTAACCAGTTTGGATTATCACAGTTTAACGCTTTTTGCAGTTCAGGCTGCTTCAACTACTGGATAGCCACTCATTATAAACCCTCAGATGATACATGGATCCGATCTAGTATTGACAGTTTTTAGGATAGAAGTATTTGGCTGGGATACACTTATTCAATGTATTTACAATTGTGAGTTGTGACCCTTACAGCAGTCAGCTATAGAAACTTGCACACAGTAAATCCAGGGAGGAGGTGTTCAATATCTTCCATCTGTTGTTCACCACCGGGTTCACTTCTAATCTAATTAGAAACATGACGGATCTAGTCATCTATAGTGTTGTTACAGCTTTTGTCATGGTAAATAAACTCAATCTTCAGCTCTCCTATGGCACACTAAACATTTACCACCTCCACAAATTTGGACAAAATGTGTTCCAAATCAACCCATCTCGCTGTGACCAGTGTAAAACTTCGCAGTAACCCGTTACCCAACCCGTCCATTTTACCACCTCCTCTTTTTTGGATACGAAAGATGGATGTAAGAACTTGAATATACATAAAATTATTGCATGCATGTTTAAGTTGAGTCTTGAATGATGGAAAAAGACACTAATTACACTAGAACTTCTGTAATTTCTTTCAGAATATCTCCAGAAACCAGAGACAAGTAGCTGACCTTTTGCCACCTGCTCATTTCAACACTCTTAGTAATTCAAGGATAATAGTAATACCCAAGTATGACTAGAACTCACGGCCTCTAGTTAGAACCTTAATTGCTTGGACAAGCCCAGTTAGGCCAATTAAACTCGACAATTGATGTTTGCTTGACAGAGACCTATTCACTATAACATCTATCATGGTACCCAGTCAGGCCTATGACTTGAAATCAGAATACTTGTCTTGTCTACCCAAGGATGAAGTTACTCTAAACCAACAGATTTCTATGTCACACATGCCCAAGATAATAAAAGTAATAGCCCATTTTCATGTTGACTTCTCTGATAGGCAAAAGGACACCTTATCCGCTATCATCGCCATTGGACTAAAGTCAGCTAAAAGATGTTAGAGGTCAAGACCTTTGATCTTAATTGTTAAAACCTACCTGCATATTATCTACATATTGGCCAAACCGCTAAAGGATTGGGTTTACCTTATTATAAACCCCCCAACCCCGGGTTAAAGACGACATGATTAATCGTTTCTTTCCTAAATGTGTCAATTATCCAAAGCAGGAGCCCATGTAGTGTATCAGAGATTTTGTTTCACATATATGACGCACATGTTGTGTATCAGAGATTTTGTATAACGCATATGACTATAAAAGGCATGTAGAACAAAACTGATAATATGTTGATTTCAGAAACTGAGTAACAATGCTTTTGAGATAGCATATCAGCATATGTTAGATATAGGCATATCATTACTTTGCGTCCAACGTTTCAAAAAAGGAAATAGTAGGTTTTGAATACTAATCTCGTACTAACTAGTTAATAACCTTGTGATATTAGTTTCTAACTGATGCTTCTCGCTAGGATGTGCAGGTCTACAGGAGGAACGGTACCTGAAAGAAAAATGGCATAATAAGTCAAAGTATATCAAATTTCAGACTTTAAGATAACTGGAAAATTTCTCATTACCATTTTAAGGGCAATTTAGGAAATGATGAACAAAACCGTAACAATATGCTATAAGAATCCGAGTGGTTGCCTATTACAGTAAAAGATAGTAACATTCTAGATCAAAAGATGCTTAGCAAATTCCCTGTTTTTCTCCGAACGGGTATGTAGTGGACAAGTACCTCTTTTTTCTAACAAGAACTACATTGAGGTCATTTCCTCACACAAATCGTATTTCCTTTTGGCCTATGATTCTTACTTTAATGTTACAATTTATAAATATGAAATTGTAGGTCCTTGTTATCCTTCAAGCTGTGATTGCTTTTTCAGCTGATAATAGTAGGTTCTTGTTACTTTCTAAGCTATGAGCCTGTGATTGCTAAAATTCCGTAAATCGATCCATCAAAGCATACTCAATTTAGCTGCCCTTATCATACATAGCATATTGAATGCATCTTTGAGAAGTAGTCATTAGCAACCAGATTAGGATGTAACAGGAGGTTAATGACTTAATGCCATGATGGATTGATTTACGGAATGTGACATAACAGAGTAACAAACTCCGTAAACTATTCATATTTGTTCGAGCTCTGACAAACTAATTCAAATTTGTTAGTGCATCAGGACAGATTTTGAAAAGATGCTCATTTCTGTAATAATGGACCAAAATGTTTCAAATCTCGTGTCAATCAGGACGTCTATTATCTACGAGTATTTATCAGGTGTCAAAACATGATGACATAAAAGTTGCAACCTTGAAGAGGGTGGCATTACAAGCTGTCCAACCTAATGGAGTGTGGCAGAACAAGCATTTATCAAACCCAACCCGTTTGAGTGTTTGACCCACCCATTTTGCCACCTCTACTAAACATAGGTTTACACTCTTAGTCTGCTCCAATTAACTAGTTTTGGATAAAAAGCCAGCTCAACAACGTACTGAATTATGTTAAATATGTCTAATAGCAGCACTATGGGAAGCCCATAAAAAGCCTTACCGAGTTTGCTAGTATAATAGTGACATTTTATAGTCGCTACAAAGTAATTTAACAACTTCATTCTGTACCTGTGAAGCACACTTATTGACATATTATACAATATGAATGAAAACTTGAAGTCGAAATTGTGTCCTTTTCACATCTAGCTACTGTGACATAACTTGCTCATATTATCAAGAAAAAGAGTTCAATCAAAAGTGCAGATTAAATATCCTAATGTTTGGTTTTATCTATGACTTTTAGTGAGTATCGGTCGGTCAGCAAGATAGCTAATGTGTTGACAAACCAACAAAAAGATGAGATGCAGATGTTTCAGCACGATTTAAAGTTCACAGACAGAGCAGGTTTGTAATTTTATAAAAGACATAATATAAAAGGTAGGTAGGGAAGATGGGTACCCATTATGCGATGGTGTGAGTGAAGTTGAAGAAAGGGAGACCCAGACTGTACACGCTCTCATCGTCTCCATAAATTGACTCCCGGGCACTCCAATGGTACTGTGGCTCTCTCAAATCACAACGGTAATGACTAATTGCCCATCCCCTTTCGGTGTAGATGACCATGCCAATATTGACATAGTGAAGGGTCTGTTGAACTTGGATGTCTTGAACGTAAGTAATGTCCTGATAATTCGAGATGAAGCCAGACGGCAGCCTCCCAACAAACTCGTAGGCATTGAGTTCTGGATTAATACGGGCAACCAGCAACATCTGAAGGTAAGAGAGGTCCTCTTGCCCTGGTTCAGTGCTGGCAGACCTAGCCATGAATGCAGCAAAACCACCAGATATGAGTCGAAAGTAAACATTGTCTAATGGTGCGAAGCCGGGCAAAGGAAGTGGGGTTGGATGACCCTCAAAAGCCTTCTTAAAGATCTTAGTGAGCTCGTGATTTTGGTAAACAAGTTCATCGCAGCTTCTGAAAGATAGAATGGTCATCGTATCTTGGTTAAGTAACACTGTCATAGCACGACCATCATTTCTGTGCAGCGGCTGACGAGTAGGAACAAGATTGGCGCGCAGAGATACAACTTCCCAGCGATGAATTCTTGATGAAAAAAACGAAAAGAAGGGTTGATTCATGTTGTTGAACTGAACATGCAGAATACGAAAACCTAAAACTGGCGAGTTGGGGCAGTAGGGCACCATACTTACGTCAAAACCATCCGTGAAATGCAACTCGTCAGGTTTGGGTATCTGGGTTGTGGTTGAACTCAAAATATTAACTAGTAGAAGCCTAATGGATTTTGCGTCCTTCGATAAAACCTTAAACAAGAATAGTACGCCATATGAAGCCAACAGGTGTATTTCCTCCCCTTCAAACACATGATTCATCATGATGGGACGAAGGGGAATAGTGATGTTCCTATCGTCCACATCATCCCTTACACCCCAAAGGGCACCAAACTGTTCGACTTGATTCACATGCTTTCCATGGGCAAAGAAGACAATATCGCTCAAGCTATCGACCCTGCCATTAAACACGTTTCGAAATAAATCGCTAGAAATTATACGATTTAACCCAGTGTTGATGCTTCGCATTTGCCCTAGCTGGGTTAAACGTAACCTTGAAAGAATATCCTCTGTAATCTCCTCTGGAAATATGTCAAGTAATCCTGCATTGCTAGCATCTTCAATTTCCATATCCATCTCCACTTCAAGTGACTGAAATAAAGAGATAATTAACATCAGCATCTTCATTTCCTAAATCAAATTTCACCTACCAAACCAAACACATGCATATTGAGCACTAATTTCTAATTAACACAGATTTAGCAACTAAATTTTCGCCTATCAAACAAATACTGAGCAATAACCCTAGGAGTTCTAATCCACGACCAAAGACACCACCACCCTTTCTGTGAACCAAGCGCGTGCTATATCCTTAATCTCTTTAAAGTGAAACAATGTCGGCACAAAGTCTGATATCCCTTATCAATCATATTTATATTCGAAAAAGTCAAAATATATCACATTGAGAACAAAGAGCATATATACATCAGTTACAAAAATAACGCTACAACAATCATCATAAACGTCAAACATAACGTCACAACAATCAAACACCGCCTGCAACTGTCACACCAAAACAGGAAATATTTTTAGACAGAAGCTAAACAAAACTATCACAGCTAGACCATCTTGGTACCCAAAAACACACCAATTGCAACTAAGTTCCATCTCCATTTACCTCTAAAAACACATTCTGAATTAAACTAATAATTTTAGCTCCATTGACTCACCTTCGGCTCTACCCCTAAGGATGAACAAACACCATTTATCTGACGCTAAATCATTAATCTCTTCTAAGTGGAACATTATCGGAAAAGTCTCATATCATTTATCTAACCAACCAAAACGAGGTGAGGTGTCTAAACGTACAATCTTCAACTTTAACATAATAAACAGCAAAATTAATCTCCAACTTTAACATACTAAGCATATAATGTATTAAGCAAATATAAAGACATGTATTAAGCAAAATTAATAATCTGAATTTCAACATAGGGGGTGTTTGTTTGGGCTAATATATTGGGCATTTTGTGGCTTATTTTGAAACTTTTCGGCGCCTATCATGACATGATAAGCTTATATTTATATAATAAGCCAAAAAGTTTGAAAAAAGGCAACACAAAAAGTGAGGTTATGAAACATAATAAGCCGAAAAACAAATAAGTAATAAGTCCGCTATATAAGCCGAAACAAACACCCCCATAATAAACACATATACATAGCAACTAGTGTATTTTATTCAATCTAAACAGAATAAATGTATATACACATATACATAGCAACTGGTGCATTTCATAAATTTCAACATAGGGGGTGTTTGTTTCGGCTAATATAGTTGGCTTATGTGGCTTTCGGCTTATGTTTCATTAGCTCACTTTTTTGTGGCTTATTTTGAAACATTTCGGCTTATATTAGTTTGTTATGACCTAATAAACTTATATAAGTCGAAAAAAAGCAACACAAAAAGTGAGGTTATGAAACATAATAAGCTGAAAACCAAATAAGTCATACGTCCGCTATATAATAAGCCGAAACAAACACCCCCATAATAAACACATATATACCTATCAACTAGTGTATTTTATTCAATCTAAACATAATTAATAAATGTATATAAATAAATAAAAATAATACCACTGGAATGAGAGGGAGTGGAGTGGAAAGTGAAGAATGTCCGAAATTTGGCAACAGGTTGTTTATATGGTAAGAAATTTAACAAACAAACAAAAAATTGATTTTTTAAGACTCTTATTGGACTAATTGATATTTAGCCCAGCCCGGTCTTATCCATTTCATTTCATTTCATTAGACAGTCCCCGTAGGGGTGTTCATCAGTTCGGTTATCGGGATGTTTGGTTTACTTGGTTCGGTTAGTTCGGTTAATTTCTTTTTTTTAGGTGAACCGAGAACTGAACTGAACTAAAATCAAATTTGATTAAACCGAACCGAATAACCCGAATTACATATTTTTTAATTGTTTATTTATATAATTGTACATTATTTTACCAAAAAAATAAATTTCAGATTGTTATATTTATATATGAGAAAGTGTTAATGTCCAGCTTTTATATAAATTTATATGAGTTAAATATTATATGCATTCGTTTTCGGTTCGGTTCTCTGTACATTGTGCCATAACCATATCCGAGCCGAGAACCAACTATTTACGCCGGTTAGGCTCGGTTTCTCGGTTCAGCTACAAATTCGATTTGTAATTTTTCGGTTCCGTTTGGGTTTTCGCGGTTTTTTTTTTTTTTTTTTTTTTTACTATAAAATATAAACTAACCCTAAACGAATCTTAATGGACCTTATACTCACATACCGTACTTGGGCCAACCATAATTCATTCATTAATGCAGTCAAGTCAATTATTCATTAAACTCAACTTTAAAAGAAAAGTCTCGAGTTTTCGAAAACAGCTCGAATTTGAGCTTTAGCAGCTGAGTACAGCTCGAGCTTTACTCGTCTCGATCACACCCTTGGTGTTACAATCTAATACATACTTTATAAATAAAATTTGCAAATTATCATTAAAGAAACAACTATTTTCTTTATAATGTCCAACAAAACTCCCAACTATGAATATAAAAACAAAGAGGCAGTTTGGTTTGAGGTTTTTGGACTCACGAAATACTTTCATATATTAAATAAATTGTTTGGTTAATTCTTTTACGAAAAAGTAATGAAATCTTGTTTAAAAAGTCAATCCATGTTAAATTGAGCACTTTTGATGGATTCCCACTTACACATGATTAAGAGCCACACGATTTATTATTATTATTATTATTATTATTATTATTATTATTATTATTACTTTCTTTGTCTTTTTGCTACTAGTTTACAATGTCAAACAATTGAATATTTTTAAATATAAACTTTTAAATTAAATAATTATTAATTTTTTATCTCATACTTTTCTATCAAATTAATCCTGAATCTCACTTACAAACCAAACGGGTCCTAATATTATTACCACCAAATTAGTATATGATTAGTTGACATAAAAAATTAGCTCCGCCTCAATGCGCCGTATACCAAAGATAATTTAAATATAAATCAGCTCCGCCGCAACGCGCATCCGCCCAATTCCTCGTTTAAAATACAAAGATGTACGGAAAATGCTTTATAATAGGGTTGAGCAACTGGTCAAACCCAACCCGAACGACAAACATGACCCGACCCGAAAACCGAAAGTTATGGGTAAAACGAACCGAGTAAAACATAGGAAAACCGAAACAAAACGAAATAAGGTCGGGTCGGTTTAGCTAGTTCGAACCGAATATTTGTGTTTTGACCGAAACCGAACCGAATAAGATAGACCCTACTTTATAGGATGTAAAGTCGGGCTAGGGATAATAAACCGCGGACCGGACACCCTTTCACTCAAATTCATTTTTTGGTCGTGTCTGATGTGGTTTAATCTTACACAAAACCGATTATTATGTTTTGTTAGACCGGACCGATGCGAAACAAGAACGTAAAAGTGTAGAAAGTGAGAGGGGGCAATTAGTTAGTTTGGTTTGGTTGGGTATAAATAAATAAAGAAAGAAAGAAAAAAACTTAAACCCTAAGAAAGAAAGAGAGAGATGGATGAGACAGGAGAAGAAGGATGGGCAAGATATCGGAAATTGAAAGGCGCGGGTGGTTTTATTTGTAAAAAGAGTGAGCCTTATGTTCGCTTCTCCGTCAAATTCCCCCACTTACGACGTCGTCCACTAACAGGTTATAAAAAACTTTTTATTTTTTTATTTTTTAATCACTTTGTTGTTATTCATATTAATATTCATATTTTAGGGAGACAACGGATTTTTAACCACCGAAAAAGGATCATCCCTACTGCTGCCGCTCAACAACCATTATCAACCGGTATATATCGCCTTTTTTTTTTTTTTTTTTAATTCATGACATAATAAAACTGAGAGGTGATTGGGAGGCCTAAATCATGTGCCTAAATTTATGCCAAAACCTATATGGCATCATCCGCAGTTAAGGGACCCACTTTTTCACAAGCCCATGCCACATAAGTTTAGGCATGAAATTAGTCTCCCCATCATTTTCCAATAAAACTTATGGGGTGTTTATTTGGTTTTTGGCTAATTTTCATAAGCTCATTTTTTGTGGCTTATTTTGCAACCTTTTTTGGCTTATATAAGATTATTATGACATAATAAATATATATAAGCCGGCTATATAAGCCAAAACAAACTCCCCCGTATAGAAGCCGAAAAGTTTCAAAATAATTCACAAAAAGTAAGCTTATGAAACATAAGACCAAAACCAAATAAGCCATAAGCCGGCTATATAAGCCGAAACAAGCTATAAATTTAGAGAACGCATTTAGATGACATATTTTACAAGATTGAGAAATGTAAGGGGATGTGAAAAGAATGGATGGAAAAATATAGCAAGAGTAAAAGAGCTCTATTCTAAATTCTAGTTAAATTTTGAAAAATAAGATTTTCATTCTTTCAAAAAAATTTCTTAAAAATGTGTGACTAAACGGGTTTCCAGAATTTTTAGTAATTTCCTGTGAGTATTTTTCACCGACTAAACACACCCTTAGCTGTTACTTGCTAATTTTTATTATTGTTTCATGATAATAATTGCCTTTACTTGCTAATTGGAAGGTTTTTTATTATTGTTTTGCTGCTTATGTCTACTATCTGTAATTTAATCAGCAGGAGGTTCCAATGCACAAGGTGTAGTAGATCAAATTTCTAATGGAGTCTCCGTTCTCAATCTTAATCCAAACCCTGCTGCTGCAGCAGCAACTTCTTCTTCTTCTGGTAGCAACAACTATTAATCCACTCGTGTTGTTGGGTTAATTTAACTACTGCTACTGCACACTACTTATTCTCGCTCACTGGAAGAATATTGCAAAACTTATTCTCGCTCGCTGGAAAAATATTGCAAAACTTTGTACCCGACTTTTCTTTCTTTCTTTTACTAGTAGTATATGGCTATGAATGGTTATCATAACACCTTGTCTAATTTTGTTAAAGTACCATCAAATGAGCCACGTAAGTCGAAATCTCTGGGATTTCTATGTCATTACCCTTAATCCCATGGAAAGTGATGTTATCCACACCACTTTATTATTGATTGATTATTATTATTATTATGTTAAACATCATATACGCATGACTCGATCTGGTGTGGAGTATGTGTGTCACTTTTCAATGGTGAAACCTCGTTTGTTTTGCTATATGTCCATTTTATAGAATCGATCAAAAATCATTTCTTGACTCCTTATTTTGTTCTCAACTTTCTCTATATATATTAACCGCAAACACTTCCTGACAATTCTCAGATTGCTTCAATCTGTTTGGGTGGTCTTTTTTTCCCTTTGATTTAAAATATAGGATTCGTTACGTCTCAAGTCCAGTATCTTTTATTACTTCCATACAACATTTATAGTGACAGACAGATGAAATTGTTAACACATCAAATGGCCAAATGGGTCAAATTATGTCTAAACAGATCAGATGGGTCATTTTATTCAAATGGATCAGGTGGCGTCACTTCATTCAAATGGGTCTGATGGGTCTTTGTATTCAGATGTGTCAGGTTGCATACATTGATAGGTGCAATTCAATATATCTGAATGTGAGTACGTTGGTGTGCTCGTAATTGTATTATAGGATAAAATCAAATGGGTAAGAATGGATATAAATCTAACAAATAGGATTCCAGCATTGTTGACATTAACAAAAACAATGCATATTCTATTATGGACTGCATTAGTCAATATTTACTTTTTGATAGATTTTAGTCAAGTTTCAAAGAACAGGCTCTTTTAAACATGAAGGCACAGTTCCAGGTCCGGTCCATGTTCAACTACTTGTTATGCTCTTTAGTTAAAGCGCTAGATAATATGTAGGTAGGCTTTAACAGTTACGATCAAAGGTTTTGACCTCTGACATCTTTGAACTGACTTTAGTCCAATGGCGATGAAAACGGATAAGGTCTTCTTTTTCCTATCAGAAGTAAAACATGAAAATGGGCAAAAGTGTAACAAAAATATAGGCTCTTACTTTTCTTATCTTTGGCGTCTGTGATATAGAACTCTGTTGGTTTATAGTAACGTCATCCTTGGGTAGAAAAGTATTCTGTTTTCAAGTTTGTGAACAGATACCACGATAGATGTTATAGTCAATAGGTCTCTGTCAAGTAAACATCAGTTATCATCTTATCGAGTTTATTAGGCCTAACTGGGCTTGTCCAAGTGACTAACGTTCTAACTAGAGGCCATGAGTTCTAATCATACTTGGGTATTAGTATTATCCTCGAATTACTAGGAATGTGGAAGTGAGCAGGTGGCAAAAGGTTAGCTACATGTCTGGTTTCCGGAGATATTCTGAAAGAAATTACAGAAATTCTTAATTTAGACTTATCTTATACGTGCATCCAATAGTTTTTTGTATTCCAAATTCTTACATTCATCTTTCGTATCCAAAAAAGTGGAGGTGGTAAAATGGTCGGGTTGGGTAACGGGTCACTGCAAATTTTTACACTGGTCAACTAGATGGGTTAATTTGGAACACCTTGTGTCCAAATTTGTGGAGGTGGTGATGTTTAGTGTCCCAAATGTGATCTAGATGCATATTTGAAATCATGACCATGTTTGTGTTCAGTTATGAGCCAAGCTCAATAAAGTTGGTTTCTATGCTGATAACAATACTATTAATTAGCATACATATGTTGATCACATTGGTTCCATTTTATAGATTATTACATTCCATCTTTTATTTGCCGTGTATGAGGTTGTTATGTATGATTAGAATACTTACATAGTTGCGATATATGTTCTAGACGTCACAACACTCCTGGTCTCTAAACAATCAATCAATCATAATGGAAAGATCATTACTTTCATATCTCGATATTGCATTAGACACATCTGACCAAACCCACAAAGAAAGGTGTGTTGATATCAATACTTAGATACACCAGACTTGCCGTAGGTACAAAGGAAGCTCAAGTCGCGTAGCACAACTACCTAAATTATATGTTTATGTTAGTCAATTGGGTTTTAAAGCGTCATTTGTTGTTTTTGTTAACTTTGGGGGATGGAACATGGCCGTATGATAGTTTTTTGTTTTGTAATCGCGCGGGAAGGATTGTAGAAGGTGTTGTAGGAACACTAGTTATGCTTGAAAGTTGAAACTATGGATAGATATTTGTTTTTACTTTTACAAAGACAAATTATTCACACAACATATGTTTCGAACGACACTTAAACTCACAATATTTTAGTTGACGGGTCACTCACAACAATTACGTGTCTTGACAACTTAGCAGTTGAGAACATGTAAGTTAAGATCTCAGTTTCATGTCTTTTGATTTTGACCAAGTGACATGTTGATGCCAGATAAAGATGATGGCTCGCACTTATTTTAATAGATAAATCAACTATAAGTAATACTCCGTATTAGATTAACTTAATTTTTGAGTCACAAAACCACGTGTCCATGTGCAACCTCTAATTGATGTCATACATGACACACAAAGATTGAGATTGGTCCCCAAAAATGAAGTTGAACGAGATATTGATTTGGCACAAATTTTATAATTGAGATTTTCTTAAACTATTGGTATATGTAACTACGTGTCTGTTTAGTGGTTAAGAGTGTTTATGAAGATAATATAAAACAACTATTCTAATACCTAAAGAATATATTTCTCATGTTAAACTTTCCTCCACTTAGAAGTTGGTTTTGGTTAAACTAAAAAATAAATAAATAAAATTGTTTTTTAAAGAGTTAAAGAGGTGAATGATCTTCAATGTGATTTAGTGGTAAAGCAGCCTAAAATTCTTATAACAGACTCGGGCTTGAAATTTCGTAGGACAGACATTTTGTGATGATTATGAAGGAAATTTCGTAGGACAGACATTTTGTGATGATTATGAAATTTTGAATCAGCGGTATGTGAGTGGCTCATCAACCAACAGGTTGTGGGTTCAAATCTCGTTGAAGACATGTGCAATAGATAGTGTAGATTGTAATAAATTTGCTGTTCTCAAAAAAGGAGTTATAAACGACCACGTATAATACTACTTAGAGTATCATGTGTCCTAAAGTTATCCGTTTCGCGTTATAGCAAAAAGTGTTGTCACCTCAGCATTTGTTACTTATAAGTTAAACTAAAAACATCATTCTTCAATCATCCAAGTTATAAGACACCTCCTAGTCTGCACAGAACCCAATTAAAAAAAAAAAAAAAAAAAAAAAAAAAAAAAAAAAAAAAAAAAAAAAT
Organism: Artemisia argyi; assembly: GCA_030686995.1. Classification (NCBI taxonomy): domain Eukaryota; kingdom Viridiplantae; phylum Streptophyta; class Magnoliopsida; order Asterales; family Asteraceae; genus Artemisia; species Artemisia argyi. The sequence continues at coordinate 182,278,015 of CM060705.1, forward strand.
CGGCTGATAATTTCAGCGCAAAACCCTTTAGCGCGAAGAGAAGTGTCATGCTTGAGTTATTCGTTCGCGTCATAGGATGATGCGAGGCAAAAAAATGCTCCCCACCACGTTCTTTTAGAAAGTGTACATCATAGTCATGAAAAGACTAACTTTTGCTTTAAGGTGTTGTTAGAGGTATCCTTACACTCTGTTCCCAAGTTTTTGAAATAAAAGAAGAGAAGAGAAGAGTTAAAAATGGGCAGAAAAGAAGAGGAGATGAATGAAATTAAATTTTTTATATCATGTTCCTGAGTTAGGAGAGAAAAGAAGAGATAACATATAATTTTACAATTATACCCTTAGTTATATATAAAATTTATGTTTTATAGTAGGTCATTTAAGTAATTTTAATTATTTTAAGCTTCCTAATATAACTTCTCTCCAAATCATCCCACTTTTGGGAAGAAAGTTTTGGAGAGAAGTTTAGCCAAAATTACTCTCCTCTTCTATTCTCTTCTCTCTTAAAAAAAATTCAGGAACACGAATTTATTTTGTTTTCTCCCCACTTCTTTTCTCTTCTTTCAAAAATAAAACTCGGGAACGCAGTGTTAGTGGTTAGTGACACTTCTAAGTCACTTTTACTCATTTTGACACTTTATGAATAGAAAAAAAAAATATAGTTTATTTTTTTATCTTTTTTATTTGTTAATATTTTTGACTTATCAAACTTTATTTTATATTATGTATTTTCAGTTTTATAGCTTTATAATAAAAACAAACTTATAAAAATAAATAAATAATAATAAAAATGGTGCCAAACTGCCAATAGCCGATTTGAGGGATGTGTATAACCGACCCTTGTGCTTTGTTAACAAGTCCATGTAAACACCGTGTTTACCACCTAACTTTTGTTTTGTTATCCTCTTTTATTGAATAAAAGTAGGCAAAACTACATATGTATGGTTTTAGGAGACAAACTATATTACATAGATATATTAAATTATTAACCATTTAACTCATCTTACGTGCACAACCATAATGCGCTAACATTTTCTAAGTTGCTAAAAACACTACGTAACTCACTTATATAATATTACAAGAAAAAAAATATCTCCAACACTTTAAAGTTTAAACAAATCCAATTATGTTTAGAAGAGCAAAATATCTTTAAAGAGTGCATATCTTGAAATAAATATTCTATACATGGTCCATACTTTCGATGTTAACAGAAAGGTACAAATCATGAATTAAAAAACTAGTTTAAGGACTACGTGTTTGTCATTAAATTTCTTAATTCAGAACAAAGCAAGTAATAATAATAAAAAATATATTTGGTGATTAAAGTAGTACTAATAATAAAACTATTCTCCCAATATGTAAATGTGGGCCTAAACAATGCTACATGTCTAACGTGTCCCTCTAGAGATGGAAACAATGTAACATGGAGTATTCTGATTCGATATAGTGTCATTGTGTTATTGGTCAGAACACTAATTTAGAAAATGTGTGTGATTCGACAAAAATAGGATCTTCAAAAAAACAAATCTAATCCCGGATTTTCATGTGTACCTCTCTTTTTATTTTAGGTTAAAGATAACTTTTGTTAACTTGGTTAATATAATGAAAAAAAAAAAAAAAAAAAAAAGGTGGTATCTTGAGACATCAAAATATGAGTAGATGGGAATACAACAACAATACTTGATCTCTTCGGATTGAGGTATGAAAGAGATGAGATCAGATGTAGATAGTCACACCCTACCCGAGAGTAAAGGAACTGCTTTCAGAAAGACCTTCGACAAATGATAAGAGTAGATTGAATGAAAAACTAAAATACTAGCATTCATTTCTTGTATTCTTGTGTGTTTATGCAACTCGAATCGTGTCTGGTTATGTGTTGTTGAGCTTGAGCTCAACTCAACAAACATAGAAGCTCGAGACTTGAGTCAAGCATTATATTTTTAAGCTTGAGCTAGATTCGTTTCAATATCGAACTCGAGCTCGATCGAACCTACATAGATAGATTTGTCTCGTTTCGCTTACATATTTTTTTTATTGAACGACAATAAATTTATATTATGCATATAAGAAAGACATACAATAATGAAGAAAAGACTTCGACAATGATAAATACCACGTCTAAGATCTATCTAAAAATCCCCCCTCCTATACTATGTCTATAAAATATAGATGACGAAGTATACAATAAGTGAATGTAGAAATGACAAAATAAATAAATAAATAACTACCATAACTAAATCCTAGTACTTCGCTTGACATCAATTATATGTTCATAAATGAGTTAAAGTGTCGCTTAACTTAAGCTTGATAAAGCTCACAAGTCTCTCGAGCCAAATAATCTTAAACTTGAACTCGACCTCAAATTCTACTTAGGGTCGTTAAAATGGAGTCGTTTAAGGTAATTTTTTAACGATTTTTATTAAGGTCGTTGCGCAATATTAAATATACAATATTGCAAGTCTTCTTTGAATAAAAATCAAACGAGGAAAATATCTTCAATGAAGGATCAAGTTAAGATTTTTTTTATTTTTTTTTTTAATCATTAATTAACTATCAATAAATCATTAATTTTATCTTTTTACTGTATAAAAACTACAGTGATTGTCTTTTTGTTGAACTTCCACTCGCTGTCACGTGGATCCCGTGATGTTTTCACGCGCTGTGACTAAAGAGTCCAATGATTTGCCATACTTTTATCACAATTTCCCTCTTTCTGATTGGTTGATAATTTAAGTGAAAAGTACAGTATTATTTTGTGACAAGACACTAAGTTCAAAAAAAAATATTTGTGACAAGACACTATATTAACGCAAAGAGTAAATTACACCATTAGTCCCTTTGGTTGTCATAAAATCGCACGTTAAATCTCAACTTTGAAATAAATGCACCATTCATCCTGAATATCTTCATTTGATTCTTCGGTAGTCCTTTGATCTAACGGTCGTTAGTCAAGACAAGTTAGACGAGTCACGTACCTTTCACGTGAGGGTAATAAAGTCATTTCATGTCTTTTTATCTTTATTTTTTCTAGTCATTTAATTTATTTAATAACATTTTCTTCCTTTACTAAATAAAACAAATCAATTTATATTTAATAACATTCTCTTGTACCTTATCAAATACAAACGCAGCTACATAGTTCATATTCCTCCCCTCTTTCTTTAGAAATTATATCTGATACACAAATTCTCACTTTGAATCTAAGTTTTTGCTTCTTCTTCCGAAGGCTCAATTACAAGCAAAAACCACCAACTGAAGATTTAAATGATTCCTTATTTTCTTTTGATATAAATCGAAACACTGGCATCAACAATTATCAAACCACTAACCTATATAAAATCATAATCAAAATAAAAATCAATATATCATCTTCATAACACACATACAAATCCCATAATTGTTATCACCGTCATCACCGTATTATGTAAAGACTTAAGATGTTTTGGGAATTATCAGATGTATATAAGAATACATCTGTTATAAACAAATAGGGCCTTATGATAACTTTTAATGTTGATATCTCATTTTGGTTATCAATCTCCGTTACACAAATCCCTATGGGTGTGTGTTTTTTATGTTCTCACCATTCTTCAAGTCTTCAACTGAAAGAAAAAAATATATGGGTGAAAAAATAAAAGAGGTTGAGGATGAGGGTATTTCAGTCATTTCAATTTTCTAAAATGTATGTCTGAAATAGGTAGGGGAGAAAATAAGACAAAAACACAAAATGACCTTATTGACCTCATATGAAAGGCATGTGACTCCGTCTAACTTGCTTTGAATAACGAGCGTTAGGTCAAAGGACTACTGAGAAAGCAAAATGAAGACACCGGAGATGAATGGTGCATTTATTTTGAAATTAGGACTGCACATACGATTTTGAGACAACTTAAGGACGAATGGTATAATTTACTCTAAAGGCAACATAAATTTGGCTTATATATATTCGTTAAAAGTATACATTTGATTAGTATCTTAGAATGTCAAATGAACCACAACGATCGATTGGGTAGGCGAAAAGATTTTTACTATCGTTGTCAAATGAGTGTAGGAGCTTATAGGTTAAAACGTTGTTTTTTCAAATAAATCTGAATTGCAACATCGACTTCTCGAAAATAGAGTTTTAACTGATTTTAAGTCATATAACGATAAATTTAAATGAATGAATTAGTTGGCAAAATGTCGAAACCATAGTCAATAAAGTATTTATTTATTTATTTATTTATTATTATTATTATTATTATTATTATTATTATTATTATTATTATTATTATTATTATTATTATTATTATTATTATTATTATTATTATTAAAAATTGAAATGAAAAAGTAATGATGTACATATAGAAATCATGAATTGTTATTTTTATAGAGTTATGATTGGGAGACCTCAAGTTGTGCTTAAAAATATACTTAAACCTATGTGTCATCATTTTGATGGTTGTAGCTAAGGGACCCATTTATTCATAAATCGGCAGGATCATATAACATATGTTTAGGTTTAAATTTACACACATATGTTTAGTCTCCTTATCTTTTTTTCATTTTTATAACGGGAGAAAAGAGGTCCAAAGGTATGGGGTGTGGCTTTATTTTCTTGAAGCATGCAAACTCGTAAAATTATGTACTATACCTCATTCGAATTGTTTAAGGCATAATGAGATATATTTCTTTGAATTATTTTTACTTTTCATTCCTTTTTCCAAAAAATAAATAAATAAAATTAAAAAGATCTTTTCATACTGTAGCTTGTCTAATAGTACTCTCTAGCCATTAGATTAAAAGATTTAATAGGAACACTTTTTGATCATCAAATAAAAAAATTACATTTGAGTAACTTATGGTGCGTTTGGTTCACAAAATGTTTTTGAATGAATTGTAATTTAAATATATTATACTTCAAAGAATTGGAATGTGTTAAAATTATAATTGATGAAATCTTTTATTATGTTTGGTTGACTCGCAACATAACGTAATCAGAATAATAATAATAATAATAATAATAATAATAATAATAATAATAATAATAATAATAATAAATAATAATAAATTCTAGTATAATAAAAATAAATAATAATAATAATAATAACAATAAAATAATAATAATAGTAATAATAATGATAATAATAATAATAATATAATGAAAATAATTATTATTATTATTAAATAATATTATATACCAATAATAATAATAATAATAATAATAATAATAATAATAATAATAATAATAATAATGCTTTAAATTCTAACATACTGAACTACAACGTAATTCAAAACTTTTCATCCAACTTGCTATGTAATCTGAATTTCTTCACTTGATGCAACTAGAATGATTGAATTACAATTACATTGTAAAACAGACTATGTATTGTAATTGAATTACAATTACATTCATTATGCAAACCAAACAACCTACGTAATGTAATCAAATTACAATTACATCCAATTGCGCCAGATTATAATGAACTAAACGAGGCCTTATAAGTTGAATTAATACATCCTAACTAGTTAAGGGAAAAAAAACTATATTTTTTTATCACTAACAAAAAGAACACCAAATATGATAATTAATTGCGTACTAACCCGTATGTTTTATTTTTAAAGACGAGATTGTCGATTATACATACACAAGTAAAAACATTAAATAAGACAAACTAAATCATGCTCCCAAGCTTGCAAGCTGAAATAGCCCAACCAAACTCGATGATCTATATTAATAGCTCGGCCTCTACTTATACCAAATGATACGAGGTTTGGTAATGACCACCATACTAATCACAGTCACATAGACATTTAGCACATCACCAAACCAACCACTAAACTTTCGTAGTGGTGATTACCAAACCCACCACACAACTCCACTAAAACACATATATACCCTAAAAAATTATACATTAAAGTGTGCAACACATTCGATGATGCAGACCGCCAACCAGTGCCAAAAAACTACCACTACACATGGTGGCGGCTTGGCCGTTTGACTCCCATTATGTCCAGTCTAAGAAAATTTAGTCTCGAATAAATCGCGACTTGTCTATTGGGGGTCGTTTAACTCTCATAATTCGGTTTTAAGAAGCCTTGGGATATATTATATGTCCATCTTTAAATGCCCGGATTCTGTCATTAACTTGTTGGAAGCTATGCGGGCTTCTTTTATCTTGGGGGTGGGGGAGGGGATGGGGAGAAAAAGAAGATAGCGTGAATTTGGGAGAATGTTTTGGCATCTTTTGAAATAGGTGAGATGGGAATTGGAAGTTTAAAAGCGTTTAATCTTGCTCTGCTCCAAAAATAGAAATGGAGATTCGTCAATAATCCTGACTCTTTATGGGCTCGTGTGATTAAAGCTATTCATGGGGTGGAAGCGGGTCTTGATTTAAAAGGGTGTAATTGCAATTGTGTTTGGTCTTCCATTATCTCGTCTTATGCTATGCTTCATGATTGTAATATTCTTTCGATACATTTTTTAAGTCGTAAGGTGGGAAATGGTTCCTCTATTCGTTTTTGGAAGGACAATTGGAATGGTAATGGTCCTCTGATATCAAGGTTTAATCGGTTGTACCATTTAGATGTAAATGTGGATTGTTTGCTCTCAGGTCGTAGAATTAATGAAGCCCGGATTTGGAATTGGAAGAGACAAGTCATGGGTTCACGTAATGAAGCTGCTTTAGCCTTGTTAGTTTCGGAATCAGGGCAAGTTCATTTTTCGGATAGTCTTGATTAGTGGAAATGGAGTTTGGAGGATTCTGGTACTTTTACAGTTCATGGGACCAGAAGTGTTACTCCGAAAGGTAAATGTTTTTATTTGGCGCCTTATTTTGGATAGACTCCCTGCTCGGTTAAACTTATCGTTAAGGGGCCTCAAGATCTCTTCCATTGTTTTCCCGATATGTAGCATTGGCATGGAATCAGTTGACCATGTTTTCTTTGGTTGTGTGAGGTGGCTTCTAACATTTGGCGTTTGGTTCATATGTGGACCGACATTGACATGCCTTCGTTTTCTTCTTGGTTCGATTGGTCCCAATGGTTGTATGATTGGAGAGCTTCAAAAAGGGATAAAGATCGAGTATATGTTATTACGGTGGCCTTGGTTTGGTGTTCATGACGGTATCGTAATAGCGTTACTTTTTCTTCTAATTCTATGAGGAAAATGCTCTTTTTTATTAGATCCGTTTGTTTTCTTTTTCTTGGCTTAAAAGTAGAGGTCGTAATGCATATTGTTGAAACTTTTAGCTTATGAAGCCCGTGTAATTTCTCTTCTAGCTTCTTGCTAAAGAGGTTTTTTATTCAAATCATCGTTCCTAAAAAAATCGCGACTTAGCTTGCCTCCATCGCATCAGTATCAGTACATTTTTTTTTCAAGCGAAAAACTATATATTCCAAACTGAGAAGAACAAATTACAAGGGGAAAAACAACAAACTCACATGGAATATATTCAATCCTAAGATTTTTGGATTGATCATAAGCCATCTGAAACAAAACAAAAAAGACATCGCCTAACTTGCTACAACAACGAAAACTACAACCCAAAAACAACTAACAAAAAGAAGAAAGAAACTAACTAGTAACTACTCAAAAGCTAAAAGAAAGACAAGATTGCTGCCTAAAATTGAACTTGACCAACTCCACGCTTAAACTTACCTTTGAACAAACATAACTTCGCCTACAGGAAACCAAAATATAGAAGCACCAAGATATTAGTACACTCTTGTTTCATGTTACAGATAAATATTTCTTTCAGTACTATCGGTCGCTGTATATGTTATGAACTTATGATCCATAACATTAAATGAAAATTTTGTCTTTTTTTTTTTCTTTTTTTTTTTTTTTCTTCGGATAAGCCATTTTAGTTTAATCATCATTCATTTTTCTAAATAGAAACAAAAATATCAAGCAGGCGCTAGACACGAATTATCAATTATGTCAATTTATTTTATGTGCCTGTGTCACTATGAAATAAATTCTATATTGCATAACACATGTTAACTTATTTTATACAGTATCAAAGGACTTGTTGTCTAGTGGGTGGGGCTTAACTTGTTAAGCGAGCCACAAGTGGGAGTAATACCGTGTGGGTGACCACCCGGGAAGTCCTCACTTGTGGTCCACTTGTAGACCATATTGTTCCGGAGATATATTGCAATGATAGATTTGAACCTTCAAGCCACTCGTTGCGGGGGTTCAAATCTTGAGCATGGCCCGGTTTTCATCCGGCTGTTTCTCCAGCAAGGTAAACTTGTGTGGAGGCAGTACGGTTTCCGGGGGAAACCCGTTACCAACTGAGATCAGCGTGGACCCGGTTAAGACAACATGGTCTGATGAGGTGGTGATGGGGCCTTCGCTGTCCGCGAAGGTAATCGTTTCTAAGTTGAAATTCACCTTTAAAAAAAAACTTATTTTATACAGTAACTACTACTGTACTTTTTACAAGATTTAGGCAATTTATGACCCAGCTTCTATGCAAAAATTGGCTGGACTATTTATATTTAGAAATTGAACGGGAGTAACATAACTGCATAAGAACAAATATAAGTTTTCATAAATTTCTAGAAAACTACAAAAAAATAAACCAAGAAAACAAAAAAAATTACAAATCAACTAACATTAACAAACCATCAATAGCAAACTAAAAACTATTGCTAAAACCACCACCCAATAATGAAAACGGATATGCCGGAGGCGGTCTACCATCCGCCTCTAACGAGTATCCGTAACCGTCGCTAGACACGACATCTGGTAGTGATGACGGTGAAGATTGCCAAAACGGCTCGTTACCATAATATCCTTCGGGCGAAGAAACGCCTCGTCCTCCAAACGTTCCAAACTCATCTTCATCTTTAAGTTTTATCCCCGAAGGCGACGGTGATGTAGCCGTCACCGTCGCTTGAGGTGTTAGCATTCGTTGACGTTTTTTATTACCTAATCTTTTTGTCCGTTGATTTTTTTCATGCATCATACGTGGCAAGATCTCAGGATCTTCGGCTACTTTATACAATAATGCCATCATTTGCTCTGGCCTTCGTTCGGTTGCTTCGAGGCGTTTGTTCATGGCTACTAACTCGTGTTCTAGAAGCTTTTGTTCGTGTTTTAATTTCTCGATTTCTAATGTCATTTCATCATCTTCCTCTTCCTCTTCATTAAATCGTACTGAATTATAATTGTTGCGACTACTATGAGTTTGCTTTTTTCTTCCTATGTTCTTGAGTAAATGTGTTTGTCCTCGTAGAAACCACTCATTTGCGAACTCCCAACGATCGGGGTCTACTTTTCTGAATCCCTATGGTCATAAAAGTTTCAATTAGAACAACAATTTAATTATAAACGAAACAAGTAATTACTTGACGAAACATTAATCATTAGCAATGCAACTGAGGTATTGCGTTTATAAGACATGTTATAACATGTGCTAAAATGTGTTTCAAAAGAGCATGTGCACATGCTTTTTAAACTGTTTTTGTGTTTTAAAAATAATCAGATAATCTCTTTCAAAACGCAATTGCACAAATTGTCAAGATAAAAGCTCGACTCAAACGCAAATAAAAACATAACAATCTTAATAGCTTCAACTATAACTATTCACGCAGTCTCAAATTAATAGTAAAAGATCAATTTTGATTGAGTTTACCATATTACCCTTAATTGAATTAATCTATAAACTTTAAAAACGACATTAATAAATTAATTAAGTGTAAAACTGTCATTTGACTAAAAAATATAAAACAAAATCAATAATAATTACGATTTTCTTAAACTTTTTTAACGGTTACCAATTATTTTAGAACGGAACGACTATATCACGTCACAAATAGAACATAGCAATTTAACAATTTTTTTTATTCGAATACAACTAAATAGACATAACAACTCATCTCTAGTAATGCTTACGTCAGCATTTAATTCGTACAAATTTCATAACCAAAGAAATTGGATTCAAACACAATCAAATCATAAACAACACACTTATTAGTCAACGAGTCATGTTACCCGCGGTTGGGTCGAGTCATTGACTCATATGAACGCGGCTTAACTAAGATAACCCCTAGCCGTTTCTGACGACCCTGAAACTCTTATGAAAAAGTCACCATGACTTAACACTAGATTATTTGACAATTGTTTCAATTACTCTAATACTCCTCCGTCTCAAAATTATTGTCCACGTTCTCTTTTAACATGTTTCAAAATAATTGTCCAATCGCCTTTTGAACAAATCAAAAGCCAACATAGTAGATATGTTATTTGATTGGTTACATAGTGTGGTGGTCCTACTTTTTTTAAAACATTGTGTTTTTTAGACGAACAAAGTACTGTATCAAATAATTGACCTAATTATTTCTGTTATTTGTATTTCAGCTTGTGTAAGACACAATCTGAACAAAAACATCAACAACAACAACTAAAAAAACCGTTTGCATAAGTTGTTGGCGAACAAAGCTGGAGAAATACAAATACTCTAATATCAAATAGGTCAATTACGTAGGTCAATTATTGACGTAATTGACATAATTACTTTTTTTTTATTTGTATTTCAGATTGTGTCTGAACTGACACAATCTGAACAAAAACACCAAACCAAACAACAAACAAAACATCAAACAACAAACACTTACATAAGTATTGAGCTGGCGAACAAAGCTGGAGAAATTATTATGCTTAAAATACGCGGGCAAGAGACGTTGCGAAAACTCGAGCGGTTCGACAACAACAAAGCTGTTATTGGCAATTCCCCAACGAATGAAAGCATCAAGCGATGAATCATTCACCATTTGATAAGTTTTAAGGACGAAAGGAGCGATTATATCGTTGTTTGATGATTCCATATTTTGGTAAAGAGGATTTTTTTTTTTTTTTTTTTTTTTTGAACAAAGGTAATGGAGATTGAATGAGTTTAATGACTGTTATATATATGAAGGTGGAGAGTGTGAAAGAAAGCATGGGGGTCACGGATGTGGGCCCGGGAATAGCGTGGTGGGGACATTTTGGTTTAGATATTTTTGATGGCTGATTTAGCACGCGCCAGAATTGAGAGTGTGTCACTTTTGCTTTTTGTTTCCACCTATTTTTTGTATTAAACTTGGCAATGAAAATTAAGGGACCAAATTCATCCGAAAATCGACTCAAACAGGTAAACCAACAGAAACTAAACCGAACTGATCTTTTTCGGTTTTGGTTTTGGTTTTGGTTTTGGTTTTATATATTTATTTCGCTTTTTGTTGGTTTCGGTTTGGTTCCCGTTCGATTCGATTTTTGTCGGTTTTCAAGTTCGAAACCCGAAAATCAAACCGAACCAAATTATTCGGTTTGGTTTCGATTTTGATATTTATTTCTTGGTTCAGTTCTCGGTTTGAGTTTTTTCATTTTTCGGTTTTCGGGTTAGGACGTTTTTGTCGGTTCGAGTCAGATTTGACCTCATGCTCGCCCCTACCACTTACTACTCCCTACGTCCTAAATTTATAATCCACATTTTCTTTTTGGATATCCCAATTTAATTGTCCACTACTAAAAGTATATATGGAAGTTTGATCAATTTTACCATAGTAGTGATGTTTGAAATTAATATTACAAATTTTGAAGAAAATATTAATTAATTATTTAAGGGTAAAAATGTCTTTTTGCAAAAAGTAAGAGAGAGATCAATAATAATTTTGTTTTCACCTAAATTGTGTGTTGTTTGTTGTGAACAATTATTTTAAGACGAGGAGAGTAGTAAACATGGCACGCGTAATGCGCATGTATCTTTTTCTATAATATACCAATCTCATATGTTATATTTATTTTACATATTGTTCCAAATGCGACTAAATCAACATAACCACTAAAAAGGTTAGGAGACAGAGGGGTCTCGTAAGGATGTGCAATAGATGCTCGCACATGGCCTCCACTTAAAAGAGATCACATTTTTATTAGTTTTTCATATAAATATGTATAATATTAAACATGTATGAGTCATATAATTCAAATTTATATACAATTTCTCTTTAGTTTATAAGTGTGATAGGGCCTCTTTGTTGCTATTGCCTATGGCCACCGAAAACAACGAGACGGCCCTGCTAGGATAAACCATTAAAATGCTAAGACATGTGCGGTGCAATGTCTTGTTTTTGAACCATCTCAAGAAGAGTATTGATTGGGATGCCTAACTCGTATGCCTACTAAACATATGTGTCAGCATCCTATTGGGGACAACAAGGGGACCCATTTTTTACAAACCAATAATTTATTCCAACATCTATTAGGCATACAATTAGTCACATATTTTAGGCTCCCAATAATTTTCCTCCCAAGAAATGTCCAATACGAATTGGTATCAGCGAAGAAAATAGTCTATATTTGGAATAAAAAAAGAGTACAACTACGGTAATACAAGAACTAATCGTCTGTATGAAAATGTTTTTCTGTTAAGACACTAATACATTACAATTTACAACACGTTGTCTCACAAGATCAACTATATCATATATGTTGGTATCTTAGTGAAATGGATAAGCAATACTTCTATCAGCATTATATCACTTATTAGTTTTTATATTGTAAAAACATTTTTAGTTCATTTAAATATAAGTGTTAAAGTTAAACTCCCCAGTCTGCATCTTAAAAAACTCTCCCACCCTCTGGCGATTTTGGAGAATTGTGAATCCCTAACAACCATAATTTTACGATCATCTCTTATTCTTCTCAATCGTTCTCTAATGTTTATTGCTTCCTTGTGTAATCAGTTAGCTTTAAATTGTTTCTGGTTCTATTGATTTGTTTAAGTGATCGTTTATTAGGGTTTGCTTCTATTTGATCTTTGGCTTTTTTAGGGTTTTCTCTATCGCTGGTTTGGTTTCATACTTATCGGATCTGACATAACTATGGATTAGGTTATCATGCTTCCAAGATTATTAAACCCTAGTTTTACCAACTAGGGTTTTACACGTACTTTGCTGATTAAGGTGATTACTTGTTTCTGCTGCGAGCTGCTGTTTTTTATGTTTTATTTGTTCTAATCGTATGGAGAGTATGGGAGAGAAGAAAGATGAACCTGTAAGTTCAGTTGTCAATGAAACCGTGGTTTGTATGGGTACGGGAGAGGTGAACAAGAATTTGTTGTCGAATGTGACTGTGAGGAAGAAGCCTAAAAACCCTAAGGTGAATTCTGCTGTTCTAAGTTCTTGTGAACCAAGTGAGATGGTTGTTTCTCATATGGATGAACCAAGTGTTCTTCAACAGCCTACTTGTGATTCGTTTGCTGGAAAACCTAGTTCTACGCCACCATGCCCTCCTAATGCAACCAATCATGTGATTAGTGAAGCAGATTCTGAGTCATACCCATCTGTACCACAAGGTCTTGGTGGATCGAATGTGTTTGGCTCTTATGTTACTCCACAGGTTTCCCAAGATGGTTTGGAAAGTACTCATGCTAATGTGCCGGCTGGTGATAGTTCTCTTGCTGCCTCGGTTAATACAATGAGTGGTAAAGGGTCGACTAATGCCACTTCTATCAAAGTAATCATGATTTTATTGAATTGGTGTTTGGTGTCTCACTAAAATCAGCCTTGGATATAGATTTATTCCTTAAGGAGATGGAAGCTGGCAAATATCCGATATGGGCTAATTTGGATAGTGAGACTCATTCACATGTGTATGACGCTATGTGTGGTTTGTTTGAGGTTTATGAGATTGCCAGGAAGGCTAATGCTACAACTTCTAATTCTGGTGAGAATGTCAAAGATGCAACACCCAATGTTGTTAATGTGGATGCGAATACAAAGGTTAAATCTAATCCTAATTCTACATTTAGTTCTTTGGCTGCTGATTCAGTTTATGAAGGTGTTAACGTTTCTATTCCACGTAAAGTGGTCGAAAAGGTTAGTGCATGTCTTGAACACACTCTATATGGCTACTTTATTGGTAATAGGATAGCGTTTCCAGTGGTTGAATATTATGTTAGGAATAATTGGGCTAAATATGGTTTGAAAAAGATTATGATGAATGCAAAAGGTTTTTTCTTTTTTAAATTCGATACTCAAGCTGGTTTAGAAGCAGTTTTGGAAGATAGCCCTTGGATGATTCGCAAATCTACGATTATTCTCAAGAAATGGTCAGTTGATACTAGTTTATGTAAGGAAGAGCTGACTCGTATTCCGTTATGAGTTAAGTTACATGATGTGCCTTTTTAAGTTTTTGAAGAGGAGGTATTAGCTTGATTACTTCATTTATTGGCACACCTATTATGCTTGATTCGTACACAAGCTCTATGTGTAAGGATTCTTAGGGTAGAAGTAATTTTGCTCGGTGCTTAATTGAGGTTTGTTCAGAGGCTGACCTCGTAGAGGTTATTACTATTGGTATCCCCTCTCTTTTAGGGGATGGGTTTACTAAAGAAACTATCCAAGTTGAGTATGAATGGAGGCCTCCTAGGTGTACTTTATGTAAGATTTTTGGGCATATCCATGATCATTGTCCTAAAACAGTGATCAGTCCTCCTGTTGTTACTACTTCAACCGCTAATCCTTCTACTATGCCTCCTAATGCTGGTTTCCAAACGGTGAGTCATAAGAAGAAGAAAAGTAAAGCCAAATCTGGAAACGGGAGTTAGGTTGGTACTTCAGTCAAACAGAATTTCAGGTATGAGCTAAAGAAGACTACCAGTGAACCTAAAAAGGGAGCTACTACTAGGAATAATGTGCCTAAACATCGTCATCTATGTTGTAGTCTAAAGGTCCCTCCTATAAGGAATGTAGAATATCTACGTCAAATCCATATGCTGCTTTGGCTACTGATGATGATGGTGTTGAAGATTGTGTTGAAAACGTGTTCGATGAATCAACTAATTTATTTCCTAACTCTACTACAGGTGGAAGTTCATCATTCACGGCAGCTGCTGGTTAGCTTGTTTTGTTTAGATTCTTGTTCTAGGTTCATTTTTGATTCTAGAGTTGTTTAGAGCTTTTGGCATGTCATAAACTCCAGGCTATTTGTTTTTCAAGCTATTTTAGCTTGAGGTTAATGTGGTACTTCAGCCACATTCCATATGTACTTAAACATTTTGGGTTTTTAATTTATTTACCAGGGGTGCAGGATTACTCCCCTTTACCCCAAAAAAATATAAGTGTTAAAGTTCATGATTCATTATCTGTATTTAATTGGTTACGTAATAAAGTTTAGCAAAGAGTTAAATGAACCCTGTTTGAACTAATCGATAAAACGTACACCACACTAGTACACTACACAAATTCGATCAGTTGCCTTGCAAAGCTCTTAGGAAACCATAAAAATCACTTGTATAACTTTTCGATAAAACAGTGAGTTATATAAAATGTCGTGATCAATACCGGGTGTATGCATTTCCTTTAAAAAAAATGTTAACACTTGCGTTATATTACGATTTTATGAATGTCTCTTTCTATGACAATTGAGTTAATGCTCCATATGTTACATCCATATTGTTGTAAAAAGAAGTGGTTTTCAGAGAACCATAAGTTGTTAAAGGCATTATCAAGTAAGGCAGAGTATGAAAGGTTCAAAACTGAACCGGACCGACAAAAATAGAACCGAGCCGACAACCCTTCTGTTCGGTTTTGGTTTAGGTGTTTCACGATTTTCAGTCTCCGGTTGGTTCGGTTCGACCCAAAACCAACGCACATAAACACCATACTCAGTTCGGTTTCGCTTTAGGTTTTTTGCAATTTTTGATTTTCTCGGTTCAGGTCGGGTCGAGTCGATTTTAAACCGATGCTCAGTCTATTATCAAGTAAATTTAGTAAATTTTGTAGTTTGTACCATAGCCGGATGAGAAAAGATATACCTCTACAAGTAAATCAATAGTAAATTAGAGATTTATAATCAAATCTTGAAAAAAGAAACAAAATTTGATGTTATGTGTAAAGATGAATTGACATTCTATATATATAACCTTACAGTGAGTCTAAGTTTAAGAAGCAACCTAAAAGATTTATAATCTTAATGGTAGAAATAATATTTCAATAATTAAGCAAAAAGAATAAATATATATCTTGATGATGGGACCATTATTGGAGACTCAGAAGAGGTGACCAGGGCGTTAGACATCATAAGAATAAGTGGTTCAGGTTTTGGTCTTCAACTTAATATCAAGAAAATAGAGATATTTTGGCCCTCGTGTAATGGTGTAAAGCTTCGTGAGGGTTTATTTCCTTTCGATATTCGAAGGCCGTCATTGGGTGTAAAGCTTCTTGGGGGAGCTGTTAGTCGAGATGCTAATTTTATCAGTGGGTTGGCTATGAGGAGAGTCGTGAATGCTTTTGATTTGATGAGTCTTCTTCCATAGTTACATGACCCGCAGAGTGAGGTCCTTTTGCTTCGATCATATATGGGTATTGCTAAACTCTTTTTTGGTTTAAGGGCTTGTCAAACTGTACACATGGAGGATGCATCTT
This sequence comes from Artemisia argyi, assembly GCA_030686995.1. NCBI lineage: Eukaryota > Viridiplantae > Streptophyta > Magnoliopsida > Asterales > Asteraceae > Artemisia > Artemisia argyi. The sequence continues at coordinate 182,294,407 of CM060705.1, forward strand.
TGTTCTTTGACAATGGTTTGCGTGAGTCGATCGAGAACATAGTGGTTTGTGGAGGACCTTTCTTTGGAGACTTACAGTGGCGACTTTCTTCTTTGCCCATTCGATTGGGTGGTTTGGGTTTGTACTTGGCAAAAGTGGTTTCCTTTTATGCTTTTATGGCATTGAGGGCCCAATCTTACGTGCTACAAGACCACATCTTACGTGACAGTGGCATATGTGGTATGAATGTTGATTATGTTTCTGCTATGGATTGTCTTCGTGATACGATTCCAAGCTTTGATTTTAGTAGTTTCACTAATAAGGACACCGTCCCCTCTAAAGCCCAACAAACACTAGGGAGTGCCCTTTTTAGTGAAATGGTCAAGGATATGGAAGTTCACTTTGACATGACTGTGAGACAGAAAGTTGTTTTTGAGTGTCTACGCGCACCACATGCTCAAGATTTTCTACTAGCTATCCCCATATACGGGCTAGGTCAACATATGTCACCGGTGGAATATCGTACTATCCTTAAGTATCGTTTTATGATTCCATTATTTCCGGTTGATGAAATATGCCCTGTTTGTCGCAAGGCATGTTTGGATTCCTTTGGCGAACATGCGGTTCATTGCAAAGAGCTCTCGTGCTTCAAGTACAGACATGATTTTGTTAGAGACGTCCTTTTTGATGTATGTAGGCATTCCGGGATCTCTGTGAAGAAAGAAGTGCATGTAAACTTTTTGACAGACCCGTCGGATGAAAGATCTACATTAAGACCGGCTGATGTTTTGGTTTTTGGATGGGTTGGAGGGAAACATGCTTGTATCCTCTCGTGGGGTTGAGTAGTTGAGGTTTTACAGCTGGACATGCCGCTTTGAAAGCTGCCTCGTGCAAAGTGACAAAACACGAGAAAGCATGCATTGAAAATCAACATGTGTTTATTCCTTTCGCGTTTGATACATTTGGTTTCCTTGCACCTGAGGCGGTTAAACTACTCAATAGAGTCCAATGAGTTATGAACAGTAATGTTATGACACATAGATCCACGAATGTAGTTTTCAAAAGAGTTAGGGTGCGTTTAGTTGGAGTGAAATTCTCCATTTTTCCAAGAAATTTTTCATAAGAAAATGAAAAAGATGAAAACGCGTTTAGTTGCACTTTTTTTCAACAATTTTTCAAAAAATGAAATTCCCGTTTTCTAAATTTTAAATAGGAAATTGAAAAGCCCATTCTACTATTCTCACTTTTTTCTTTCTTATTTTTTTCTCAACTCCAAAAAAAACACATACACCATTCTACCCCTAATCTCTCGAGTCATCCTCCACCGCCAACCGTCGCCGCCACAACCCACCGTCACCGCCACCGTCACAATTAGGTAATCTTCATATCATTTTTAAAAAAGAAAAATATAACTCCAACTAAACGGGTTTTCAAAATTATCAACTCTTCTCTAGAGAAGAAAAATCATTCTATTCTCAATGAATTTAGAAACTGAAAAGGATGATAATTTCTCTACAACTAAACGACACCTTAGCTTTGCAATCCAAAAAGGGCTAGCGGCGCAGCTTGTTGCTCGTTTGCCTTCAACGACTATGTAAATTCTATTTTAATGAAATAGGAGCAGATTATTTTGTTTAATATAGTCTTATAGTGAGTCTAAGATTAAGAAGCAACCTGAAAGATTTCTAATATTAATGGTAGAAACAAATATTTCAATAATTGAGTAGAAAGAAAAAATTCGTACATCAATAATTTGTCCATCTAATAGTATCACATATATATAAGTTTCTAAGAGACATGAAAGGACACTTTTAAATACACATTGTAGTTACTATAAAAGAGAATGAACATGGATGCATACGGTTTTTATTTTTGCATATATTCTAAGTGGAATTAGTTACTTTCTTGCTCTCCTAGTGACTTATAAAGACTCCTTAGTTACATATATTCATTACAATTTATTGGAAGATTTTGTTTGTTAGAACATTTTATGCACATCCAAAACTTAAGTAAATTTGTAGTCATTACTCATAGAAAAACTAACTTTTAAGGCTCAACATTTTATTACATTTTAATTGCATTTAATCAACTCTAACCTCATATTATTACTCATCCTCAAACTCAACTTTAAAATATAATAGGTAGATGTTCTCATGTTGTAAAAGAAAGGAAAATGAAAAGAATATGAAAGGGAAAAAAAGTAAAAGTAAAAGAATTTTTGGTTTATATGTTCTTTAGATAGAAAAAAGAAATGAGAACTAATCATAACTTATGCACTTGAGTTGAAAGGAAATGAAAATAACTTGTTCATGTTATATGTATACCCTTTAGTTGTTAGTGTCAAATCTATTAAAAATAAACATACTGGTCTTTACACAAATTATATTAATGGTTGCTTTCCATTTCCTTTCAAAAATATGATAGAAGATTTTTTTTTGAAAATAATAATAATAATAATAATAATAATAATAATAATAATAATAATAATAATAATAATAATAATAATAATAATAATAACTACTTTCATTTTCCTCTCAAATTATTTTTCCTCTCTTAAAAAAAATCATTTTTCTTTCCTTTCTCCTCAAATTTTAACATAAGAACACAATGTAAGATATTATGAAGGTGTTTGGATTAGCTACTTAGATTCAAAAAGAATTAAAATAAATTGTTCAAATTAATTGAGAATGAAGAGTTTTTTATCCAGATGTATGCAGCTTATTGTTCTGGACTTTATCATTAGTCACTTAAAAGTTAAAACATGTTTCAAATGAAATTTGAACCCGATACATTCTTTATTAATACATCATATTTAAACAAGATAAAAATCCTTAAACAAGTGTATTTTTGCAAAACTAGTTTAGTTTGGAATAGTGTCATAAGCATTGAACTGAATATAGTTTGTTAAGTTTTTTTAATTTGATTGTTTACTTTTATTGGATGAGTTCATTAGTCCAATCATGCAATAATACATCAAAACTTGTGTATTGAAGTCAAAATAGTTGATCCTTAATGTGATAAAAACTTGAGTATTTTTATATAGTCTACATTTGTTTTAGATCAACCACAATTGTACCATTTGCGTGTATGATAAGTTGCAACTTTTTAAAGATTATTTTGTAAGTGTAGTTATTAATAAACTATTATTGCATATACTATTATAAAGTATTTTTAGAAAAATATAAGACAATGCTTTACGTGTCAAACTTTACACCCTTTTATGAAACAATCTATAAGTACAAGGCTCTCTTTAGGGGAGTGCAAGGATCAACGTTTGACGAGTGTCACAAAATTACATACAATTCTTTTATATATACACATAATATAAGGCTTGATATTAGTTAGTTCACGCATTACTGGTATGTGTATTTAGTGTTTGTGTTTAAAGGCTTTATATGATGATGGCACGAGGCTACCGAAATTCATAAGACGGTACTGTATAAGTAGTTATACGTTTTTGATGCAATAAAATTGCATTTTAAAGTGTGAAATGTGGATTTTCAAAATCTTTCCATTTATTTTATTCTGTTGTGTTTCATGCAACAATGTTAATTTACCATGAAAAATAACTTTTGTCTCGGTATTCACGTATAATTACTGACTTTTCCAACAAAAACAAAAAAAAGCAGGAACGTTTAAAAATAGAAAGTCGAATCTAGTGTTTGATTTGCATGATTAAAATATTTGGAATCAATATAAAAACATGTTTAATTAAGTATATAAGTGAACACGTAGCCATATACTTTGGTGCCACATATTCGATTTTGATTATATTAATACTAACATGTAGTAGCTTTTTTTAGATTGAAAATATCTTTCATGTATTGTTTCATTAGTTTTTTTTTAAAACACTTTATTAACCAACCAAAAACTCACTGGTATTAACCGAATTATACTTAAGAATATCTTAAAGTATCTGACTACTTATCAACTACACATGTTATATGTAAAGGATGGCACATATTTCTTGTAATGATAATGGGAAGCAAATAGGTAAATATCAATAATAGAATATTTAAATAACTCATAATTTTACTAGTTAATATAAAAGATTAAAAATTATTTGAATATGTAAAATGAGGGGAAAAATACTAAATTACTACCAAAATATCAACATATGTTGAACAACTTCCTACTTAAGTCTACACTCCTTTAGGCCAAAAATAAATCATTTTAAAGGGTATATTTTATTTAATCAAATTCTTTTTTAATGAATACTTAACTTAAGTGATCATGGTTCATTTAGATATTTAGTATTAAACTCAAACTTTTTTAATATATAGCGGACCAATCAAAAGAAGCCAACACCACTCTTCAAAGTGCATGGCTATAATCTTTTTCTAATTTTTAATAGGTTGTTTTATTAGGAAAGTAAACCAATTAAATATTTTAAAAGAAGAGAATATGTTTGTTTAAACAAAAGGGCATACCATTATCTGCCCCGAGGGGAAAGGAGAATAATTAAAATACTCCATCCGGTTTAAGATTATTGTCCAAAATTTTTTTTCGGATTGTGTTAAAAAATTATTCATGGCTAAAAATAGAAGTTGAAATTGTTTAAGTTTATTATATTCTTACGCTTGTCAAAATTGTTATTTGTAAAATTAAGTGAAAGCATTAATTATTGCCAAATGGTAGAACTGTCTTTTAATTGCTTTTATGGAAATCAAAGCAGTAATAAATGCATTTTTCTTAAATTGTGTGTTTTTGTCGATGGAGAATAATTTTGAAACTAAATGAGTTAGAATTTGCTAACAACAACTCTATGCGTTTTGGTTATACATTCCATGTATAAGCTTTAATCAACTTTTAAACATTGTATATATGGTATTTGAGGTTAATTATAAATTATTTAGTGTTCATTACGTGCTAATTATATATATAAATATAAAATGGTTAAACAACAGTTGTAAGGTTGTTATCAAATCTCATTAAAATATTTTTTAAAAAGATGACTACTTTAGTTTAGAATGTTAAACTTAATTAAAAATATTGATTATATCATTAAGATGCCATTACCATATGCAAACATATCAGTATTTGTTTAATACACACGATACGAGTTCTTAGTGCTCTAGACTTGTGAATCCAACACCTTTTCCATATTGCTAGAAACATGTTGCATTGTTGTTATTCCTCAATTATACGCGAATCAAATTAAGGCAAGTTACATAAAATACTTGGGTATTTTTCGACGCATAATGTTTTAGAGCAGCTAACGTTTAGCGTTTGAAACATAAAACACTAATAAAAAACACTGAAATATAAACGTTATCACTTTCTGCTACCGCTTCACGATACTACTAGTTTTTGCTAGCTTTAGTTTTGACAAACACATCTTTAATTTGTCCTAAACCTACTTTACTATTTAGTGATGTCATTCCAATACTTAAGATAAGTTGATAACACATCAACATCTTAAACAAAAGTTTATGTTGCATTACTTATGGTGTAGGTAATATCATATTAAATCAATCAAAGTTTCAAGAGTAGATAGAAATTTGAGGTTTAGCTACCAACCATATTTTTTGAATTTGCATCATATGTGACATAGTCAAACCTCTAATATAAAAGATAATGACAAACACATCATTAATACAAAGTTACAAACCCCCGAGGCAGTGGCGGAGACGGGAGAGGGGTAGGGTGGGCACCTGGCTCTTAACGAAAAAAATTGCAGTGTAAATTTTTTAAAATACTTGGTTATATTTGTAATTTGCTCCTCTAGCTAAACGATTTGTATTGTAGTTTCTAAAAATTATTAAAGTTTGCCTTCTCAACTACTTCATCCGTATCAAAATATAAGTTTATTTTGACTTTTCAAAGTCTGTTTATTCTGACTTTGACCTAAATTAATTATTTTCGTGTTATATAATATTTGGTGAAAAGTATAATAATGAAAATATATTTAAAAACAAATCTATTTATATATTTTGCATCAAGTATTATATAACACGAAGAAAAAAAAATAATGTCAAAGTTGGAAGAAAAAACGTTGAAAAATCAAAATGAGCTTATATTTTGGGACGGAAAATATAATTTTCTGCCTCCACCCTTGCCCTAAAGTAAATTAATTTTAAAGTAAATTAGACGTGTTTGACTAAAATTATGGAACATAAGAAACTACTCATCTATATAAGTTGATAAGTATACTTTTGTTTTTATTTTTAAGTATGATACGATACGTTTTTAGGCTCATGTTATTTTCATATCATATTGGTCGGCAAGTTAGGGAACGTTGAATATTTTAGTTTCTATTTTAAAAGGTGAAATGAGGTAAATGAAAGTGACACAAGACCTTAATTTCATGGTAAGAAACATACAAGTCAAATTCATTACATCTTAGAGTAGTACGAAATTTCGGGATAACTATAAGTTGACTCTCGTAATAGTAGATTATGGTAATGGTGCTAGAATGTTTCTACGTACATATTACCGGTGAGAGTAATCATAAGTCATAAACATTAGAAAGCTAAACATTCACGTCGAAAATTAGCCCGTGTGTTACTGTACCGTGTCACTTTCATCTCCGGAAGTAATTGAAAATTAGCCCGGATGGTAAGTTCACAAGTTGGATTTGCAGATACGATCGATACACAATTTAAGATGAAATCATATCTTTGTTCATTCGAGTAAACTATAACTTTAGTCTGCATAGTAGTGTCAGATTTCGCGTTTAGTCCAAAATCCGAAAAATTTACCCGATTGCTCCCCAACATTCCTAAATAATACGCTGTTGGTCCAATTTTCCTTACGACGTTAGTTTTCCCTCGTTATCTCATGTCATGTGCAAATTAATAAAAGGGCCCAAAAAAGAGAGAAGAAGAAAGAGAAAGGATTAAAGTACTCTCGTGTGCCATGCATGTGACTGAAGATAACGATCTGACATTAACGTCGTTACAAAATTAGACCAACAACGTAGTATTTTGGAACGTTAGGGAGCAATCGAGTGAATTTTTTGGATTTTGAACTAACCATGAAATCTGGCACTACCTTGAAGACTAACGGTGTATTTTACTCTGTTCATTATTCAAGATCATGTCTTGATTATTTATGTACAGAAAAAGTGATTGGGTTGCAAGATCGATCTTCCATTAACATTTGTTTTCTTAATCATATGACTATCCTCCCACTTTTCAACTGAATTGTAAATAGAATTACGAGTTTTATTAGGGCAAATTATAATATATATATATATATATATATATATATATATATATATATATATAGGGAGGCGTTATTGTGGTATACACTTTTAAAATAGAAAATAATAGGCACTAATATGAACCGTTGGATTGATCATTGTAGATGTGACTTTGACTTTTATTAAATAATTATTAATAATGGCACTTTTGTAAATTAGTGCAATATTAGTGTCAGTTTTAACACATTATAGTTGTTTTAATCCACATTTAACGTGCCTTCATTTCCCTACCTCCTTTTTCCTTTTTATTAGCTTTACAAATTTTTGCTTGCACTTTATTTTGCTTCCAACTAATAATACGCAAGAAATTTTTACATTTAAATAATTGATTATCTATTTTTCGTAAAACAATACGTGGTTATATTTATGGTGATACATTAATATTTTTGACACATTTTTAGTGAAATTTTTTGAAACACAATAAATTTTTTATTACATTTACGATGACACACTAATATTTTTTATACATTTTTAGTGACACGTAATTTCATGATACATTTTTAATGACCAATATATTTTTTGACACACTTCATTTTGTGATGCATTTCTAGTTACACGTCAAGTTTTTTGATACATATTTAGTGACGCATGTAATCGTTTGATACATTAGTAGTGATACATTAATTTTTTGTTAACACATTTTTATTGACATACTATAATTTTTTTTACACACATATTTTTATGATACATTTCAAATGACAAACTAGGTTTTTCGATACAATTAGTTTATTGATACATTTGATGTCACATTTTAAGTTTTTCTTTTAACACATTTAGTTTCATAATACTTTTCAAATGACACACTAATACCGGGGTAACCGCTACCCAAAAAAATATTGTAATAAGAAAATGACACTTAATGACACGCTGAGTCCTTTTTTTTTTTAACACATATTTTAATATTTTTTTTGTCTAGTCCATCCATTTATGGGTGAACACTTTTCGTGATAGCTTCTTCCATGATTTTTAATTTTTATGTGTGTTATACACAACTGACTATCAATATCTACATACTAAATGGCAGCTGCTCGTTTTTGAGTAACAATATGCAAATTGCTATAAATCTTTAAACTCTTGTCATTGTTTATATATGACAGCAGCATGTCACAATTCACTGTTGTACGTTATTTTGAAACCTAAAAAACAATGATCTAACATTTTAGATCTTTGATCTATTTTTTCTTTATACAAATCAACGAAGAAATTATCAAAACATCAATTACAACCACAGATCAAAGATCTTAATTTTTTCGTTGTAATTAAGTTTTCTTTATACAAATCACAGGAAAAATAAAAGAACATATGAACAGATCTTAAAAAATAAAGAGCGACTAGGCCCAGATCTGAATATCATGTTTAATGGGTACCGATATCGGGACAGATGCGAGGAAAAATAAAAGAACAAATGTTCACCACTTGAACACAAATATATAAATATATATATATATATATATATATATATATATATATATATATATATATATATATATATATATATATATATATATATATATATATATATAGTGTAACTTTCAAACGAGAACCATTTTAACTGCGAGAACTGAGAGAACCACAAAAAACATACATGCACGCTTTGAATAATTGTATTTTTGCACATATGTTTTAAAAACAACATATATGTTTTAAAAAAAACATAGTTATTCTAAAGAATTTGATAAGAAATTGGAAATACAAAAATTTTCTTTGAATGTGTGCATGTATGTTCTTATAAGACGTGCAACGACCATATTGCGGCCGTGTGTAAGGTTTTTGTGAAAAAAGATGATGAGTTCATAATGATATTGAAGAACATAGGTGGATGCTTACGATAATTGATGATTTGCATGTATTTTTATTTTATTTTAAAAGGCGTGCATGTATGTTTTTGATGGTTCTCTCAGTTCTCGTAGATAAAATGGTTCTCGTAAGAACATACATGCACACCTTTAAAGAAAAATGTTGTATTTCCAATTTCTTATCAAATTCTTTAGAACAACTATGTTTTTTTTAAACACATATGTTGTTTTTAGAACATATGTGCAAAAATACAATTATTGAAGGCGTGCATGTATGTTTTTAGTGGTTCTCTCAGTTCTCGCAGATAAAATGGTTTTCGCAAGAAAGTCTCACTATATATATATATATATATATATATATATATATATATATATATATATATATATATATATATATATATATATATATATATATATAGGGTAAAGTTAAAATAAAAAGACAAATATCCGTAAAAAGAATAAAAATAATCTTTTTAAAAAAAGTTCTCGAAAAATTCCAAAAAAATTACACAAGATCAGGTATATTGGTGCATAAAACTTTTGTTAAAGAAGTTTTTCTAATTTTGAATTATTATACGTTTTTTTTAATGCACAAAAAACGAATTTTAATGCGCAAAAAAAATTTTAATGCACAAAAATTTCAACTTGTTTTAGTTAGATGCGCAATGTTATTTTGATGAAAAAAGTCAAAAGAAGTTGGGTGCAAAAACAAATTTTTGATGCACGAAAAAGCGTTTTAATGCACAAATGTATTTTTTTATAATTTTTTTTTTCGGATAAAATATCCACTTTTAGATAAACTTCCTTTATAACTTTTTCATGCACCAACATACCCGATCTTGTGGAATTTTTTTGGAATTTTCCGTGAACTTTTTTTAAAAAAAATTTCTTTTTATTCTTTTTACGGAAATTTGTATTTTTATTTGATCTTTACTCTATATATATATATATATATATATATATATATATATATATATATATATATATATATATATATATATATATATATATATATATATATGTTATACTTGACACTGTTTTATCTTTTAGGTAGCGAACAATTTTTTTTAATTTTGATGGTAATTTCTTTTAAATTCATTATCTTTAGCGTATTTTGCGAAAATTTTGGACATTTTTGCCCCTCTTAGCTAATACAATTTTTTTTCCCCGAAAGGCAAAAATGTCGCATATTACTTTAAAGATGATAAATTTGAAAGAAAGTTACCCTCAAAATGAAAAAATTTGTTCGCTACTCAAAAAATGAAACAGTGAACAATTATAATACTTTTTTTTTTTTTTTTTTTTTTTTTTTTTTTTTTTTTTTTTTTTTAATTTGCCCTTTTATTTATTATGACGAGATGATAGTGTCTTTAATTACTTATCATGTATTCGAATGAACGATGGTCTTGATTCCACTTGTTCCTCTATCGTTTTCTTAATAGGTGTTTGTTATTTCATATGAAATTTTTTGTCTTATGTTTGGCTTTTAACTCTTATTTTATCTATAAAAATAACCGAATACTATATACCGCCAGTCCGCCACTATGCATACTGTATATAAAAAATTAAATGGACGTGTCACAAAATTGTTTAAAACTAAGGGAATGAAATGCAAGAGCGAAAAACAAAAACCAATAAAGATGTGACTAATTGATTCTTAAAGATTAAAAATTGTTATTCTAAAAACGCACTATTTTTATGAATTTAAATAAGTACAGTTGTGCAGAAGAAAAAAATAAAAATAAAGAGCTAATTGTCACATTTTCATTTCTTTGCACACTCTCGTATATATAATTTACAGAAAAAGCATATAATAAATGTACAATTATTTGCAGCACAGGTTAGGGACTCAGTCGAGTATGTCTAATTATACATATCCTTAAAGTCTAAATGCTTGGAAAATGGTTCCTTATTAAAAAGTACATTGACATTGATTAACATCTACATTTTTTTCAACTTACTTCATTTATTATTAAAAAAAAAAAAAAAAAAAAAAAAAAAAGGATTTAGATCAATGATTACTTTCCTTTCTTGGTCTATGTCTTAAATCACACTTTGTGATATAGGATCTTGCATTTTAGAGAAAATATTCACATGTAGATATAAATAAAATAAAATAATATATCTTATTTCACACTCCATCATTTATGATCTTGCATTTTAGAGAAATATTCACATGTAGAAACGGATTTTATTTCACACCTAATTGATTAAAAAGACAAAACTCAAGACAAAAAAAGTGAATCTAACATGTGCAAAAACTTTCCCAGTTCCTGAACACCTTTCATACTCAAAAGGAATTCAAGCAAGCAAGTCAAAAGTGATTATCATAAGTTCATTATCCAAATATGAACATTAGCATAAATAGCATAAATAAATAAATTAATTATTCACTACAATCACATTCCAAAAATTTTAACTTCATGTGACTAAACTGGTAAATTGGTAAGTCCATACCTACAAAATCTTTTCAAGCACTTTTTCTAGAAATGATATCAAAATTTAAGTAAAATTTAAACTATGCAATCATCGACGTGTTTATAATCTCCAAAATGACAATGGTACAATAAAAGCAAATCGGATATCTCGTATTGAATATTGATAACCTCGTCGTTTTGGATGAAAAAGGTTTCACCGTTTCACAAACTTAAAATCAAATCATCTCTTTATTCATTATTCAAGTTCATGTCTTGATTATTTATGTACAGAAAAAGTGATTGGGTTGCAAGATCGATCTTCCATTAACAATTGTTTTCTTAACCATATAACCATATAAGTATCCTCACTTTCAACACTTACTTTATTTATAAAATATAAAGTGAACTTTAAAATACATCCATGTGGTTTACCCATTTTCACATCAAACATCCCTCCATTAATAAACGTTAACCATCATACATCGAACGGTGCAATTTTTTGTTGTTATCTTCTAACTTAGATCTAATGTGATGGAAATATTAGTACCGTTAGCCCTAAGAGATGTATAATGTGTAACATTTGTAATAACTTTTATTTTTATTTATTTATTTATTTATTTTTATATTTTATATTTATATTTATTTATGTTTTTATTTTCTTTATATTTTATATTTTATACTACCCCGTCTCAAATTAATAGTCCATATTTCCTTTCGGGTTGTCCCAAAAAAATTGTACACTTTCTCTTTAAAGTAATAAAAAAATTTTATTGGAGTAATATTCTATATAAATGCCTAAGTGGTTAAAAATTGTAGTGGTCCTACTTTTATTAAACTTTGTGAGTTTTGTCTCATGACAATAATTTTGAGACAGATGAAGTATTTTATATCTTATTATTATTATTATTATTATTATTATTATTATTATTATTATTATTATTATTATTATTATTATTATTATTATATCACTTTATTAGAAACTGATAAGATTTATAACAAAATTAGTGAGAAGCTGAAATACTGTCTGGACCCCCACACATCTAGCTATAACAAAGCTAATCCTACTAAAGACCTTTATTTTTTTCAAACAATAGAAAACCAAAATATAAACACCCCTCACCTTATTTTAGTATTCTTCAACCTTATTTTTAGATCAAGTATCAACCACTTCATTTGAAAGAAGAATAAAGTTAAAAAAAAGTATGAAGACAGTGTGAGGAAACGTTTGAACTTGGGTTTTTTATTGTTTGAAGTAAGGCTAGCAAGATCTTAACAATAGAAAACCAAAATCTAAACACTTCCTGACCTCATCTTTTTTATTTTTCAACCTCATTCTTTTATCAAGTATTGACAACTTCATTTTGTCAAGAGTGTGTTTTTATTTTTCATCGAGTTAGTTTCTGTATTCAAAAAAGAGTGGGAGCACAGATTGTGTCTAGACTCCCCTCCAATTTCATGTAATTTCTATGTTTTTCAATGAAAAGTGACGGTTTATAATAATAATAATAATAATAATAATAATAATAATAATAATAATAATAATAATAATAATAATAATAATAGTTACATTGGAGCACGTGTTGTTGTTCATATCTTTAATAGGATTAATTTTGCGATAACTATAGAAGTGAAGCTCAAATAGTACCTCGGTTCTCACTAATTTCTTGTAAAAATCCTAAGTTTCTAATAAAGTGATGTTATAATAATAATAATAATAATAATAATAATAATAATAATAATAATAATAATAATAATATTATTATTATTATTATTATTATTATTATTATTATTATTATTATTATTATTATTATTTTTATTATTATTATTATTATTATTATTATTATTATTATTATTATTATTATTATTATTATGCGTAAATTCTGAAATGAGGACTTTTTGTGGTACCAAATTCCCACCAATGACTTTTTTAGCTAGTGTTCCCAATTTAGTCAAGTGCTAATGTGCGATCGTGCGATTCCCACTTTTTTAATAATAAAATACAGTGTTTTCCCATATATTCTCCATTTTGTCTTATTATTAAAGGTATTAAAAGACTATAATACCCTCATCTTTATATCAAATAACTAACTACATCTTTTTTCACAACTGTTCTCTCTCTCCAATTTTTTTCCAGCCACCACATATCAACACCACCATCACCACCACAGATCTGCCATCACCACAACAGATCAACACCACCATCACCACCACGGATCTAGCTTCGTGGTTGTTTTGTTTTGCGTGGAACATGCTTCGTGCTTCGTGGTTGTTTTGCGCCTCATCGATTCACACAAGGGTGGAAATCGGTGAGTGTATCACTCTACACTCATGGATCTAGCTTACCTACTTACCAAAACTTAAAAACGAGCAAGTGACGGCGGTGGTGGCGCGTTAGGGGTGTTCTGGTGGGAGCTAGGAGCTAAAACGCTCCAGAAATGATGTAAACACACCGATCTATCGATTCGGTGAACAAAAGACTTCGCCGGAAAATTTTCCGGTAGGCGGCGCCGGAATCTGCTAGTGCTCGCCGGAAATTATTTTGGGTTGATCTTCAAGATTATGCATGTAATAATAATAATAATAATAATAATAATAATAATAATAATAATAATAATAATAATAATAATAATAATAATAATAATATTATTATTATTATTATTATTATTATTTTGGGTCGAAGTTGCCATCTATAAGCAAGATATTACAACTTTGGGATAATTTCCACTGAGCTTAAATGGGAGGCATGATGCAATTTTGACCAAGGCTAAGAAAGCAGCTTAATGCAGTGAAATAAATAGTGAGTTCGGTGAACAAGGTTTTGTGTAAGAGAATCTTCAAGTTTAGGTGCAACATAGATACAATGGACAAGGACACATGATGCCATTTAGAAGTTAAAATATTTTAATCTTTTGTGAAGTTTGTTTTTTAGGAACTGATACTTTGTTTCAGATCTGGAAATAAAAGCGAAGTCGCACATTAGCACATTTAAATCGCACATTTAAATCTGGAAATAAAACGAATTAGCACATTAGCACATTTAATAGGTACAAAGTCGCACATTTATTTAACTTATAGAACTAAGGGTAAATAAGTAATTTTTGTCTGGACACATGGGGGATAAGAGATAGTGAGTGGGACACATGTCAAGAAACTAATGGGATCGCACGATCGCACATTAGCACTTGACTAAATTTGGAACACTAGCTAAAAAAATCATTGGTGGGAATTTGGAACCACAAAAAGTCCTCATTTCAGAATTTACGCTATTATTATTATTATTATTAAGGATGCGGTGACCTTACCGAAGCGAATCCGAAAGTTCTCTGTGACTTAAGACGTTGGGGTGCGTGCTGCTATTCATATATTTAGTAGGATTACTAATTAGCTCTGCTATAGCTAGAGGTGTGGGGTCTACATAGTATCTCGCTGCTCAATAATTTCTTGTAAATCATATGAATTTCTAATAAAGTGATGTTTATAATAATAATAAATAAAAAATAAAAATAAAAAATAAGAACAAAAATAAAAATAAAAACATTAAATATAATAAATAATAAATAAATAAAAATTATAACAAACGTTAGCCATTATACATCTCTAGGGAGTAACGGTGCAAATATTTCCGTTATGTTAGATCCAAGATAGAAGATAAAGGAAAAAAATTTGCATCATTCGTTCTCATAGATGTATGGTGGTTAACATTTATTAACGAAGAGATTTATATGTCTTCACTGTTTGGTGGCGTCAGAAAATTGAAATATAAAATAATCACAAAATATATATATTTTTTCCTTTGAAAAACATATAAATAAAAGAAGATTATACCATGATAATTTCACCAACATTTTTTTTAAATGTTTTGAGCAGACAATGTAGCACACGTAATTTGTTTACATAAAATTCCATTAACGAAATGCATTCTTTAATAAAATTTTAGTTAGAAGCGATTAAAAAAAACCCTCGTTTCTTCGAATTCTCCGCAAAAATTATGAAAAAGAGTGTAGACTTAGGATCAAATGAGAAGAACTCTTAAAATCAGAAGAATGAGAAATAACTATAATCACATATTAGAGATGCATCGACTTGAATTAGATTATCCCTAATCTTTTTGATGCACCATAATATATTTTCTAGCTCAAAATTAGAGGCATATACATATATTAGATGCATGTTAGCAAGTTAGGAAAATCCTATGTATTTTTCGTTCTCTGTGGGTCAAATTTGTTGCAAATACTACTTTGCATAATTTTCACTTCAAAATTACTTTTGAAACTAATTGGGATGTATCTAAATGAATAGAGATGCATCTAATTCAAGTCGTTGCATCTCAAATATTTGGTTATAGTTATTTCTCATCCATCTCATTATAAGTTTTCTTCTCACCGGATCCTTACTCAATGAGTAACCAAATTACAATACTCATTTCTCTCTATTTCTCCACTAATTTCTTCTCAATTCTTCACTTTTTTAATTCCCTCTAAACAAGAGAATTTGATCCAATTTCATTTCTTTTATTTCTTCTCTCTCTACCAAACACACCATTAAGGTCTAAATGCTTAGAAAATGGTTCCTTAGTAAAAAGTTCATTGACAAATATATCTACTTACAAGCAGGATCCTCTAGACGATAACAAATCCTCTCAGACTTAGAGCAGACAGCAAGACTACTATTTAAAACCCTCGCTCTTATGGAAAGACATAGTGAAGGTAACATAGAAATAAGGGATTGGAAGAGCTATGCGGAGAATCAGTTGTCAACTATTGGTACAAAAACATTACTCGTAATTGCCATGGATTAACATCTACACTTTTTCAAATTTCTTTATTTAAAAGAAAAATATTAAGATTCAGATCAATAATTACTTTCCTCTTTTAGATGGGACCCTTTTTAGATTATATCTCAAATCACACTTTATGATTTAAGATCTTGCATTTTAAAGAAAACTAGTTTGGTACCCGCGCGTTGCTGCGTGAATGTTGTGATTAATCTATACTCGAAACGAAACGGTCATATTTTTTTTTTTTTTTTTTTTTTTTTTTTTTTTTGAAGGACTAAATATTCAAAAGATCGATAACCGCGAGTACTATTTTTATAAATAATTTCTGGAAATAGTATAGTTTTTTACATAAAAGCCCCTAAAGTTATCGGAATTTTGCAAAGTGTAACTTATCGCTAATGCAGGGACTGTTTTTTAAATTTAGTAAGGAAGTTTGTACTGTAGATAGCACTATGTCCCTGAAATTATTGGGTCATTGCAAATTTAATCCATAAATGTTAGGTAACGACCGTTACGGACTAACTTTGCAATTGATCTATAAAATCAGGGGCTAAAAGTGTCAAAAAAGCATGTTTACTGTAGAAACAACTGTAGCAGCTACAATGTTTGCTACAATAACCTCTTATCATTTAGTATATGTATATATAATAATTACATTTATGTTTAAATAAAAATAATAGTAATAATAATAATATCTTATTTTATATTTCATCATTTAGACTAGTAGTAATGACAACCCAACCCGTGACTAAACTACTCTGTCATATCAGTGTCACATCAGCTTCTCTCTTCTAGACCAAACACATGACCCTAAGCCCGTACGGCGACCCTAATTACAACAAAAACATTAAAAACATTGCTCACAAAAATTAATTTAAAAACACACACAAACCATATACACATTCGATCGGCTAAGCGACCAAACCAAACAAAAAAAGGGGGACCACATCTCTTGGGTTGTCTCGTGGGGGATGGAACGCGTCTACAAGGTAGACCAACCCTTATATGAGTCGCCACTCTTATGATCTTGCAAGAGGAAATATTCACATGTAGATATATGATTTTAATATTTGTTTATTTGACACCTAATTGATTAAAAAGACAAAACTCAAGACAAAAAAAGTGAATCTAACATGTGCAAAAACTTTCCCCGTTCCTGAACACCTTTCATACTCGAGGAATTCAAGCAAGCAAGTCAACAGTGATTATCATAAGTGCATTAACCAGATATGAACATTAGCATGATTAGGCTAAATTAATTAATTATCACTACAATCACATTCCAAATTTTAACTTCGTGTGACTAAAATGGTAGTAACTTGGTAAGTCTCCATACCTACAAAATCTTTTCAAGCACTTTTTCTAGAAATGGTATCAAAATTTCAGTTTCTTTAATCCTATAATCATTGAGGATTATAGGCACATGTCAATTAACTCCAAACTGATTATCGTATAATTAAGACGACTAAGACATTTTGTATTAAATATTGATAACCTCGTCGTTTTGTATAGAAAAAGTTTCACAAACTTAAAACCAGGAACGCTTTGATTCCTATTAATCGCCCACAGCATACAATCTTAAGCAGTATTTCTAGAAAAGATACTATACAATCGTCGGCGCTTATCATCACATGTTTATAATCTCCAAAATGATAATGGTCAATAAAAACAAATGGTATATCTAGTATTGAATATTGATAACCTCGCCGTTTTGCATAGAAAAGGTTTAACAAACTTAAAATCAAAGACATTTTGATTATCTATAAATCGCCACATGTTACAAAGCTTACATAATTCACACTCATCAAATGTAAAGAAATCGACTCCAAACACTCATCATTTGACACAACACGATAAAAAAAACCAATACCTCTCACCTTGGTTAAGTATGCTGCATCAGTTGCCACCTGAAGCAGATGATAGAACATTGTAGTCTTCCAAATGTTTTTGAAAATTACGCAATTGGGATTGTAGCTTCTGAATCCCGGCTGCTTTTTGGGAGAGAACGATGTTTAGCTTTGTAATATATTCATCTAGTTGATTTCCTGGTTGATCTACTTCCACCAGTAGGTTCATCTCCTGCATATGTAGACCAAGTTTAACAAGGTTCACAATGTGCCACTTGACTGCGAACTAATTTTAGGCTTCTAGCAAAATGGGCAGGTTGGGTAACGGGCAAAACCGTACTAGGTTGAACCATCAAAACATGCCTATTTTTTAGTCAAGCCCAAACACATACACATGTAACAAAGGGGTAATAACGTCAAGTTATTTACCCTTTGATAATCATTTTTGTTTAAGCTAGTAAGAACTTATTAGTTAAGCCCAAACACATACACAATAATCAGGCAGTCAGATTTAAAACACAAATCGAAACACACCTTAAATATAATTACAAAACTTTAGTGCTAAAATAGTAAACTGATTATCTTGGTAATATAGAGAGTTCAGAGGTTGTAAGCAACTGAGAATGAATACATTTTCGCTGATTTTACTTCTATTTAAGTATCTAGATTTTACCCATTTGACCTTGGAGATAAAAAAAAACCCAAGTTGATACAGAACAAACAACTGAATTACATACCTCCCGCACGATATCCATAGTCTCCTCCACTTGTTTCCGGTGAGCACTTACAAGATCTTCCTCTTCCTAGATTAAATAAAACCGATACCAGATAATAAGAAAACTTGAAGTGATAAGTTATTGGTAATAATATGCAAAACAGAACTTGAAATTACCTCTAGAAGCACAGCGAGATCATCGGTTGCCTCAGCAATAGGTGTCATCTGAGTGACTGGCTTTTCCTGTCTGGAAATATCTTTTGCTTCGTAAGTCTCCTCCATAGAATACTCAAAATCATCTTCCATAGTTTCCTCGTCTGTACCTCCATTATCACTTTTGTAATTCTCTACTGGAGGTGCTGAATAAGTTGTTGGTAATGGTCTTGCAACAGGAACACGTTCCATGGTTGACGAGACAGATGACTCTCTGTCTGTTTGTTTAGGCCATCCAAATCTATTAGTTGCATATGGTAATCTCTCATTTCTAACATCATCAGCACGTGTTAATATCGATGCTGCTGAAGTTGACGATGTAATTGGCAACTGGATTGAGTTGCGAAGGTTTAATGTTGAAGATGAAAGATCCTTCCTTGAATTGCTACCTTTGGATAGACTCTTGACCCTATATGTTAAAACCGACCAGTCATAATTAGCATTGGCAATTTTATGTATATATAAATAACAAGGTATCGTTGATGATAACCTGTCAGCGTATCGTAAAGTGTTCAGAGTATGTTCACAAGATCCAGAATTTGGTGAAATGCATGATATCATAACGGTGCGCGAGTTGCCAACGAATGAATCTCTAAGAACTTCAGTCAATTTACTTCCTCTAAATGGAATATGACCCTGATCGTTGTCAAGGGCTCTAATACATTCTTTTAAAGCCAGCAAACTTTTATTAATTTCAGCACCTTCCATTCTGCAATATGAACGATCAAGATTAATCAAAACTTTCATCAGTCATTGTAACAATTTATATAGTAAGCTACCTTGTTTGCTTATCATTATCAGTGGTATCTGCTCCACGTTCACTTCCAGCCAGATCTATGAATGATAGTTTCCCAACCAATCGGGGTGGCTTGGATTCATTTCCATCGACCAATCTCTTAACAGCTAGTTGAAGGATAGCATGTGATCGAGATGATTCTTCATTTGCTCCGGTTGTCCCAGTGCTCCTTGTGGCATTACCTCTCTCAATTAATTCCTTTATCATCTGCACATTTGTGACATTGTACTCCTGCAACCCCACGATGCAAACCTGTTGTTTTCCATCCTCCCTCATGCAAAGCTTACTGTAAAATAAAACTCGATTAGCTGCTACAGAATTTTATTGTTAATGTTTGGGCTTGATATGGTCTCTTATGGGAAAAACTCACTTTCTATCATTAAGGAGATCAAAAACTTTCCCGCCATAAATTTCAAAGAAACTGACATGCAATTGATATCCTTGATTTCGGTAATGATGGTGCATAAGTCTGAAAATGTCTTGGGAAGCTCTGAGGGGAAGAGGTTGCATTGTATAGGTCTTCCCACTACCTGAACAAATTCATTGTTAATAACTTAATGGTAACATCCAGATATCACGTGAATCAATGTGTTAATGTGAATGCTTTGAGGTCATCTAGGACAAAGGGGTACCTGTTTGTCCATAAGCAAAGCAGGTTGCTTTTGTTCGTTGGAAGATAATTGGGATTATGGGTTCGACAGTTTGTGAGTATATCTACACCACAAAGGAAAATAAAAATAAAAATAAATAGTCAATATATCATAAAGAGTGCGAAATGACAAGTGATGACACAATTTCATAGACCCACTTCATCATTTGTAACATCTTCGTTCATCACAGCATCAAAAACAAATCCATGTTTCTCGACATATTCAGTCAGGTCTACCTGCAAAATTAAATCCACTCACTATGCTAATACATACTTTCCAACAAACTGATAACTTATTATGATACACAAAAAAAGACAACGTCATGCTACAATTAACAATTAACAATCAATAAAAGCTTACCTTGACTTTCGATTCATAGACAGTGAGTGAACCAGAATACGGGTCTATGCTGATAATATCTTTCTCCCTTTTTGCAAGTTCTTTCTTATTAAGTGGTCTCTTGCGTACCTGCATTCAAGAGTAAATATTTCAAAAAACAAGAAAGATAAACGACAATGAGCATTAAGAATCCTGAAACGTTATGTTTGACTGAATCAGAGTTGATACAGAGTTGGCAGAGGAACATAACATAAGTTGAAATGTATATATAAGGAATATCAAATGGATTACGAACACATACCACAACTTTAATCTTAGCAACATTACTAGCCTTCTCTTTATCTGCTAATGAGCTCTTAACAGCGTTGTTCTCACCACAAGAAAAGTTAGCAAACTTGCTAGTCAACGAGTAAGCATTGACTTCATCAAGACCTCCACCATAAGAAGGTTGATTTAGCAAATTCAAGTTGTTTTCACTATGAACCTGCACATGCAAAATATTAATGTCAACCACATTGCTAAGATCCCATCTTCAAGATTATAATTGCTATCGAGACTTGGCAGATACTTTATACATAAAAGTCCAATTATAAATAGG
This sequence comes from Artemisia argyi, assembly GCA_030686995.1. NCBI lineage: Eukaryota > Viridiplantae > Streptophyta > Magnoliopsida > Asterales > Asteraceae > Artemisia > Artemisia argyi. Next base: position 182,315,738 of record CM060705.1, read on the forward strand.
GTGTTTGTCTACGATTCTTTATTGGGATTAAGCGTATTTCGTTAGCAGCTTATGGCTTATGCTAAATAAGCTAACAATTTTATACATAAAAGCCCTCCCGAATTAGCCACAATAAAAATGAGCTTATTAAAATGCCCCCTAAATAAGCTCATAAGCCCAAGCTTATAAGCTTATCCAAACACTAGAATGAACCAATTACTGCTAAATATGCAAATAATACCACTAAATAAGCTAAAACAGACACCCTGATAAGTATGAAGATTAGTTCAGTAGTATAACTAATTGCTTATGGCATTCTAATAATCAACTATTGTTAATGTTATTAAACCAACCTTCAAACCAATAAACTACAAACCTATTTATCATTAGTATTGTTATATCAGAACATAAATCTTCACGTTTAAAGTGACAATTGCTGACTCCCGCTAGATATGTGAGACGAGTATGCAGAATCAGTTTAATAACAATTAACAACTAACTAACTGCCTCAGGTAGGAGGTATAAAACAAACGAAGATCAAGCAACCTGTAAATTACACATCCTTTTACCAGAACCATTGTTATACAAATGCATATATCTTCAATATTTTAAACAACAATGGCTAATAAGTAATAACTCTTCCTAGATACACAAGACAAAGTATGCAAAACTAGCTCAGTATCAAAAATAGCTCATTTTATTCGGATAACCAACTAGTAATTAACTACCTCAGTTAAAAGCTCGGTATCGAATGAATGAAGATCAAGCAACCCGGGGCTAAACTCGCTGGGCGACATTTGCTCACCACCTCCATACTTCGTAAAACCTGAAGGAGTCATTCCATCTGTATTCCCACTATTACCCCTCTGTAAATTCCTATTTAACCGTGAACCGTCGCCTTCACCACCCGCGTAAAACCCAAAATCCTACAATCATTTCAACCAAAACGCACAATTAATATCCAACAAAATACTCGCTACGTTCATCAAATCATTAAAAAACAAAAACCCATAATCAAAATACAACAAAACAAAAAACCATAACCAAAATCCGATAATAACCTTATTACATTAAGGTAATAAGTAATGTAATAAGGTTACATTAACCGGCACCAAATAGCCTAGTGGTAAGGTCCTTGTTTCCTCACAAGAGGTCAAGGGTTGAACCTCGCTAGGTGTGTACATTTGGGGGTAGCCGGGGAATGGTTAGAAAAAGTCCCGGGTTTAACCCAGTGAGGCCACGTACATCTAAGTCAAAAAGGCTCATTCTCCCGTGTAACCAGAAAAACCTTATCCGTTTACCTGTTTTAACCTTATTACATTCATCAAATCATTTAAAAAACAGAAACAATCCAACAAAAACCTCATTACATTCATCAATTCTTCAAAAACAAACAAAACCCATAGGGAATGCTTGTTAGATAAGCCGAAAAAATTGCAGTTATGAAATATATGCCGAAAACAGATAAGCTTATAAGCCTGTGAATAAGCTTAAACAAGCTTATTTATTGGCTCATGAGCTTATCCGTATTCAGCTTATATTTCAAAAAGCCCCATTTTCATGGCTGGCTAATCTTGAACCTTACGGGCTTATATAAGTTTACTATAACAAACTTATATAAGCCGACAAGTTTCAAGATAATCCGAAAAAATTGCGCTTATGAAATATAAACCAAAAACAGATAAGCTTATAAGCCCGTAAATAAGCTTAAACCCCCCCCCCCCCCCCCCCCCCCTCCCCCCCTATAATCAAAATCCAACAAAAACCTTTTTAAACTCATCAATTCATCAAGACACCCAAAACCCATAACCAAAATCCAATAAAAACCAAAACCCATAACCAAAATCCAATAAAAACGCAATCTTGATACAAAACAAAGCACCTGAAGTGGAGGTAAATTAGGGTTAGAAGAGTAAAAACTATGCAAACCAGCTGATTGAAGCCACTTGTTATTGAAATTAGATTCAATGTAGTTATCAGATCGGTTCATATCTGAATTAGGGTTTTTGAATTTGGGGGTTTTTGATAGGGACAAAATTGCAGGCCGGCCGGCAAAGGGTATTGATGAAATTTGATGGGGAGTTATAAAAAGTGGATCTTGATGGGGGATTGTTGTTGGTTGTTGCGTGTGTGTGTGTGTGTTTTTAGTGTGTGTTTTTTTGTGGAGTGATGAAGAAGAAGAAGGGGGTTTTTGGTTTTTTGAAAGTTTTTGGAATTTGAAAATGGAAGCGGGGAGAAATGATTGTGGGGTTGGGTGGGGTGAGGGGTAAATGTGTCAATTTGTGTTTTGTCTTTTTCTAAATCTAGAAACTAATGGAAAAATATACTATAGTGAATAGTCATTCTGTCCCAAATTAATAGTTTGCGTTTTTATTTTGGGATGTCTCGGTTTAATTGTCCACGCCAAAAGTATGTTCAGCGAAATGAGTTGGCGTTAGGCTGGGGCTTGATTGTCGAATTAGTTAGAGCTGAATCTTATTAATATAAAATTGCATTACATTAAATTAAGTTAAAATGTTTTTTCGAGCTTTTCTGTAATAATCAACTATATTTTGAAGGTTATTTAAGTAATTTAATTAAATATAAGGCCTCGTAAGCCTGTTTCAACTGACTTGGGCTTATGGAGGCTTGTGGCTTGTAAAAGCTTTCAAAAACCCATGTGATAAAAATATAGATAAGCTCTTTTAAGCCCTCAGCCAAACACAACATAAACATAGATAAGGAAGTTTGATTGAGTTTACCATATTACCACTAGACATAGATAAGCTCTTTCAATTCTCACTATGTACAAACGGTTTTTTAGATGGTCGATGAAAGAGTTGGAAAGAATAAGAATTATGAAGACACTTCAATTGTATCATGTTCATTTAATTCAAAGACTCACACTTCCTAAATAACTTAGACATAGAAAATTACATTCGTGTTTAGGGTTTAGAAGATTACCCGAGCGACGAAACTTTTATCTATTATGTTACTATCGTGACCATTGTCTGCTTATTTTTTACCAAAATATAATGCAAAACTTTTACAAAAGCTTTTTACTATTTTATAAAGCATTTGAATGACTTTTTACCATTGCAAGATATAGCTTTTTAAAAAGCTTTTCACAAAAGCTTGAAGTTCTCTAACCGGTTGACGCATGAATTGATAACAACTTTGTAATTAATGTTTCATTGTGTTACCCTATTTTTGATATATTTCTTTCTTTCAAAATTTATAAAAAATTTAGCATTGGAGCAAGTTTTAATAATAAGTAGATTATACTAAAACATTAATTGAAAATATGATGTGGCAAAAACTAAAAGCTTTTGATAAGTTTAGCAATGTAGATGGTCTAACCACACCACGATTAACTTGTTGGTGTGTTGACAAATGACAATGAAAGAGTATGTATAATTTTGGTAAAGTAATTTGAATTTTAGTAATCCCGTTTGAACATTTGATATAAGCTCATTAACACTTTGTTGACTTTTCTTAAGAGAAATATATTTAGAGGAACAACGAAGGCAAATGGGCTCATCAAACTCAAGTCCTACGTACAATGATATATCCTTCATACCAACGCTTTAATATTTTCTTGAAAGTGTTGATAATATAATAGAGTTGAATATAACTACCCAACTACAATAAATCTAATCAAAAAGCAATGTATGACAATATAAAACCATATGTAAAAGGTTTTGGGAAGTAAAAATACGATTATATAGGCATAGTTGTTGATATCTATAATTAGTTGTAAGGTTTCAAATGGCTATCAAACAATGATTAGCTTAGGATCTCCATGAATGTGATTTACAATAACAACGCTTTGAACTTGTATCAAGAATAATGATCTTTTGAATAGAATAATGTGATACACTCATACTTAGCTTGTTATACATGTCCAAGTCCAAGTATGTATTTAAATTTAAAACGTGTTTAGTTAAACGCTATGTAGGTTATGCAAATTTCTTTTTGAATGGTATGATATGGCTTTGATAATATAAGAATTATGGATTTTTCGCAACCAAAAGTAGGGTCAACAATAATTTGGAATATACAGGATAATGTATGTGCATACGAGCTAAATAATGTTACGCTCCATCACGAGATATAGTCAAGAGTAGGGCTTATCATACTCTGAAAACCAGACTATACTGATCAAAATTGGGCCTGACCGAAAACCAGCTTAGCCCAAAACACCGGACCGAAACCTTTGGTCTGGATCCGGGTCGGTCCGATCTAGTTCGTCTGTCTTGTCCGGTCCAACAAAGCATAACGGCCGGTTTTGAGTAAGACCAAACCCGACCGAGCATCAAGTATGAGGTAAAGGGTGAAGACACAACCGAATGCTCGATTCAGTTCAATCCGCTGTCTATTATGCTCATCCGGGTAATAAGTAAGATTATTACTTTACTTAATTGACAACCACATCATATTTTTTATTTTTGACCAATTTATTAGTATTAATTTGACATTTCGAAAGCTAACTTTAACAGTAACCCGCTAAAACTTGGCTTGTCAAATTGTCATTAACATTTGGCCTTTAACTAAAATGCAACGATAGATTCAATTTAATTGGTTAAAAGATAACAATAGACATTTAAGGACAGAGTGAAGATACATTCGAGTACTATGAAAACATGACAACTAGATGTCGGTAAATTCGTCAATACTCATGTCACATTATATAAAAACACAACACACATTTCATTGATCATCAAAGTAAATGCCGTAGGAAGTGACCGATTATGTTTGTGTTTAAGGACTCGACAGTGGCTAGTGTTATCGATACCGGTTGTGTAGAAAGTTTTGTTTCTTTTTCTGACTGCAATTGAGTACTAGAATCTTGTTGTTGGTTGTGTTTTAGTTAAAAAAGTTTATGAACGCTATGAAGATTCGAACTCATGACCAATCTTCAATAGTTCAGTAGGTATTAAGCTTTAACTTTCACGCCAATCCTTAACCTTGGTAAATTTATATCTTTTATTATCTATAATACTTATAAAAAGTAAATGCTTATTCATGAAATCTTTAATCTTAAAACTTAAATTAATGTAGTTTGCCTAAATTACCCTTAAATATTCCTTAATACACCTTAAGCTTAATCAATTATAAAATTGACAACTTATCAAAAACACATACTATATTAATTTGGAAAAATACACACTTTATATTTAAAACACACGCTTTGTATTAAAGATCAAATCAGAATAACGATTTCGCAAGTATAATAATTTGCTGTTATACATCATCGTTTTGCGCGAACATACGTCTAGTTTATATTTATCTAAGCTTAGAATAAGACATATTAGTTACCATCCGCATATTCTTGGCAAAACTACAACCGTAATATCATGAAATTTAAAAATTAGTACTCCAATTGACTTGAATTAATCTATTAAAAAAAGGATTTGTAGTTAATTTTGACAATATAAATACCATATGTTATTTTTCGACATGAAAGGTTGTTAGCATAAAATGCACCTTCTCGTTAAAGTTGGTTATATGAAGAACATGAGACATTCTTTTCTAAAGGATTGTCTATAAAATTAAACTAAGCGTGTCGCCGTGCATGACGAGATTTTATGATGGCAAATAGTTGTAGTTGAAATATTATGGTTAAGTGTTTCGTGTAGCGTTTAACAATTGTCGTTGGCAAGTTTTCATCATCTTCAAAGATAACAACAACATCAGAAGAAATGACAAAGATTGGGTAATTTTAACAACATTAGTTTTAGAAACAAAAAATATTTTTAAAGCAACTCTTTCGAAACTATTTTAAAAGTATTTTTATGAGAGAATTAAACAAAAGATTTAAATTTAAAATTTTAGAGGATTTTGAGAATTAAAATTACTCATTTTCAGGTATTTAAGGATTAAAGAAAAACATTTTTGCATTATATACGGTAGAGATGTGTCATTATCCTCTATAAAAAATTGCATATCTTACACCCACATTACTATTTGTAACCATTCTAGTTAATTAGAAAAAATGAGATATAAATTAGAAGTTAAGGGTGCGTTTAGTTGGAGAGAAATTCTCCATTTTTCCAAGAAATTTTTCATAAGAAATTGAAAAAACTGAAAACGCGTTTACTCGCACTTTTTTCCAACATTTTTCAAAAAAAATGAAATTATCATTTTCTAAATTTTAACTAAGAAATTGAACATCTTTTTGCAGTTGTCCACGTGCTTTTCCAAAACCACGTTTTGGAGGTGTCAAAACGCAAAAAAGCGATTCTTAGATTTTGATTGTCAAACACTCATATTATTATCTGCGTTATAAAACTGAAATAATCAGATAATCAGTGTCCCAAAGCACTCCCAAACACCCCCTTAATGAGCCTAGTAAAGGATTGTTTGGGTAACTTTATTTTATATTGGTTACTAACGTATTAGCTTATTAGCTGAACATAAACAATGTATACTAGATTCATCTCAGATGGTCAAATGTCTATTATCCATAGTACCGATGAACTATTAGCGGTACATTATTTTGGCACTCAAATTTTCAGTCCAAATTTGGTAAATGCTAAAATCTCACCATTGCTTATGGTCTGCATTTCTTAAATATACATATCATACTTGAGACTAAATTTCAAATTGCTGTCTTATAGAAATAGATAACAGATTTCTTTCGAATAATTATTATTGATAAATTAATTTTTATAAATATTAACCAAAAGTTGAGATGGCCGAGTTGGTCTAAGGCGCCAGATTAAGGTTCTGGTCCGAAAGGGCGTGGGTTCAAATCCCACTCTCAACATTAATCTTTTTTTTTCCTTATCAACTTTGGTTGGCATTAAAATATTTATCTATTGTTTTGAACTTTCTTTAAACTATGATCAAATTGTAAACACATTCGCTTTATTTAACCAACAATATTCTTCACTTTCTATGATTGTTTCTAAGACTTCGTAAGCAGGGGTGTCAATTCTCGACACGACACAAACATATTGTTGGATATTTTAGTGTAATTGGATTAACTTGTTTGACCAATTTCGTCATAATAAGACATCATTTAGGTTTGGAGGTGCGGAGTGCACACCTATTTGAATTTATTATGATCTTAGAGGCGAATCCCTTAAGGGACGAGGGTCCGGGGGCAGCGCCCCTGGGAGCGGCGTTCCAGGGGCGGCGCCCCTGGCTGACCTGAAATTTTTTTTATTTCCATTAAGTTACTATGTTAAAAGTTCCTGAGAAAATCAAATTTTCGGAAATTGAGAGACTAAATTTGACAACTTGAAAAACTACCCAAAAGGCGGTTTTTATAGCCCTAAATCCCGTTTTTTATAGATATACGTTTTCTTGGTCATTTTAGTTTTCTCTGATTCATAAAATTCTCAACACAAAAACCATACAAAACATTCTCAATATCTGGATTGTATCCGATTGAATAATTCGGGAGAACCACCGAATTGATTCGATCTGAAAGTGTTCACACGCCTTTCAGAGATTCAAACATATCCGGTTGTGTTCGTTACTGTTTATCTCCTACACATGATACAAAGTTAAACGTGTTTGAGTTGATTATAAACATGTTTGGGTCAAAACATGTCCACTCGTTAACTAAATAGGCTGTGTTTGGATTGAGTAAGTATTAAACAAGTCAATTCGTGAACCAATTTAAGTCTATAAACCTCTAGAAAAGTATATAACTTTGATTTTGTGTTGGCTTTAGATTAAATGCATTTTGTTACGTACTTAATAATACAATGAATTACGATTATAACTCGTATCAATGAAATTGTTGTGTTTTTTTATGTTACGTATATCATTTTTGGACTTAAACTTGTTGAATCGACAAACCACCAACCTTCTTCACCACTTAACCTATTTACTTAAACATGTTAAATGGGTCACAAATGCGTTACACGTGTTTTGAAATCTATATCCAAATTAATATTGATAAATTATTTTTTGTAACAATTTGCTCAAAAGTTGAGATGGCCAAGTTGGTCTAAGGCGCCAGATTAACACTGTGTTCTCAAGTTGAGTAAAAGAGAGGAAAGAAAGTGAAAGTGATAAAGTTGTGTTCTCAAGTTTTTTTTTAAGAAGTAAAGTGAGTGGAAGTATGTGAAAGTGATGATATTTTAGTTATAAAACTTTCACGACACTTTTAGGGTGAAAGACACTTTACTTCATCTCTTTGATTTTCCTTCCTCTTTCTTTCACTTTCTTCATTTTTTTTCCCTTAAGAACACAGCGTAAGGTTCTGGTCCGAAAGGGCGTGGGTTCAAATCCCACTCTCAACATCAATCTTTTTCTTTTTTTTTTTCTTCGCTTTTCTACTTTGGATTTTTATCACATTTGTCACAACAATTTTGTTATTTATTTGAACTAGTGACTGGAACTAAACTATAAAACCAGTTTGATGTTGTCACAGTTCCATCCATCTCTTTATCATTGGAGAATAAACCAATTCAGAAATAGTCATGACTAATCTCGAAATCCAATTCATAATCAACTATTTCTTTTGATGCCTTTTTTCTTTTTGATTTACACAAGTCTTTTAGTCATTATTCTAGACAACATTTGTTTTTGGAAATAGACTTTAGTGAAGTTTTGATGCGGTAAATAATTAAAATATCTTTTAGCATGTATGAGTTTGAAAAGTTGCAATTGTTTACACGAGTTGTGCGTAGGCACAACTTCAATCTTACTAGTTTTCTTATTAAATAGGCTAGATCCAATTGTCACTTTTACCATGTCAAAGAAACTAAAGTAGCATGAGTTTTTGTTAAAAACACATAAGCTAGATCCCAATAAAACTGATGAAAAACAATCAAAATTGTATAGATGTTTAAAAAGTAAAACTAATGTAAATAAGAACCTAACAAGTAAAATAAACCGTAAATGTTTAAAAGTAAGATTATAAAGTAAATAAAAATGTAAAACTAGTGATAATAACATGCTAATGTTAATTTTATATGGTTAAAAAAAGCAATCAGCAAATTCACGTATTAAGAAATTTTATAAAGTTAATATGTGAATCTAGAATTCTTGCTAGTTATAGCTTCATAATCCTATTCATATATTGCTCTAAAGTTTGTTTATTCATCAATGTGGGATAATTACAAAACCAAAACTCATTCACCTTCAAGCCTTTTCCAAGCTTCGGTTCAATGGCTTAACGAGCACATCTTCACCCTCACAACCTCTCCTCACTTACACACATACAAACAACAATGTCATTATCCATCACCACTCTCTTCACCATCACCATCCTCACACCGCACCGAGCCACAACCGAATGAAAAGGAACACATCACACTCACTCCGCACATGGATTGGCGTCACATGTGACATCACCAACACTACCGCTCTCCCCAACACGATCCCGTCAAACACCATTAAACTCGCCGGTCACATTCCTCTAAATATACTAACAAAAGCAACAATGAATTGTGACGTATGTACCTAGTCATATGAAGAACAAGCCAAATATTCAAATAATGTGATCATCATGAAAACAACATATATAAATGATTTAGAGGAACTTCCCTTGCTATATGTCGAGTTGACCATGTCTTTCAAAAGGCAAAACATACATTCTACGAAATATTCAGTCGGGTTTGAGGTAACTAGAAACACTACTTGTGATGTGGCTCTTCTAATGATTTAATTTCAATATTCAAACTCATATCAAAAGAAGGATCATATCATGCTGGAAAAAGACGAGGAAATCCTATTTTGACTGCTATAAGTAATGTTTTGTTTTGTTTCTTTTTTGACTGCAATTAAGTAATAGAATCTTGTTGCTGTTTGTGTTTTAGTTAAAAAAAATAAAAATAAAAAGGAGATCACAGTAGACGAAGATTCGAACCCAAGACCTACTTTATCGATGGGTGTTAAACTTTAACCTTCATACCAAGCCACTCCTTGCTAAATGTTCATCTTTCATTCTTTATATCATCAAGTTTAGCTAAGACATGTTAGTTACCATTTACCAGGAGCCTCATATTCTTGGCAAAACTGCAACCGCAATATCCATGAACATATCCATTTAACTATTAAAATTAATAATTTGACATGGAATGAATCTATTAAATAACTTATATGAGTTTTGACAATAGAAATACCCATAAAAATGCACCATCTCGTTAAAGTTGGTTATAACTTATATGAAGAACATGAGACATTCATTTCGAAAGATTCGTCTACAAATTAATTGTGCCATTATAATCTATCAAAATTTGCATATTTGACTCCCACATCATTATTTATAACCATTGTATATGTTAATTCGGAAAATCAAGATGTGTTTTCTAAGTTTAATTACCCTAGTAAAGGGGTGTTTGGGTTACTTATATGAAGAACATGGGACTATTTCAACACCAAAACTCATTTCACCTTTAGGCTTTTTTTCAAGCTTATGTTTAATGGCTTAGTGACCACGTCTCCACCCTCACAGCCTCTGCTCACTTACACACATACAAACAACAGTGTCATATTGTCATTATCCATCACCACTCTCTTCATCATCTTGACATTCTACCAAGCGACAACCGAATCATCTGGAACATATAGCACTCATTCTGCACATGGATTGGCGTCACATGTGACGTCACCAACACCGCCACTCTCCCCGAAACCGTCCCGCCAAACACCATCAAACTAATCGGTCACATTCCTCTAAATATATTAAGAAAAGTAACCATGAATCGTGCCGTATGTATTGAAACGCCCAGGTAAATTTTTTTTTTTTTTTTTTTTTTTTTTTATTTGACCAACTTAATATAACACCAACACTTATATTAACATATGAAATTGTGCATAACATATATCATTCGCCTTGACCCGTACATGATCAAAATGGGTCAATATGGGCAAGAATGGCACTATGCCAAACACCCCTTTTAAACTATAAAGAAACTACTTAACTACTTGATCATTACATAACCATGAGTTTATATGTTAATACACAAAAGCATACAACCTAGGGCGTTTCTTGGTAAGAGAGCGTGTAGGGAAAAAGGCTCCATACCCAAGTATTTCACCGGGTCTAGTTCTCGGTCTTCGTACCCTTGATTGCACTACCACTAGCTTCACCTATAATAAACATAACGAAGCAACGTAAGCAATAGCTTAGTGAGATAACATATAAAAGATACTAATCATAACATGGCATAATACTATGGTTGCTTCGTGTTGTTATTATATACTAGTCGCCCACTAAGGACGTTGTAAACCCATATTGGTTCAATATAACTGAAAATGTTCTAGTCGTCCACTTAGGACGTCTAAGTCATATATTCCATGACTTTGAGCCGCTTATACACATTGATCACCCACAAAGGATGTCTAAGTCCCATTTAACGAGATGAGACACTAATAAAGGCTCGGTCATCCACTAAGGATGTCTAGGCTCCATTTCGGAGCATGTTATGACATAATAACATGTGTCGTCCACTTAGGACGCTATACAAGTAGTATTGTGGAAATAGAGTTAAAATCACATAACTAAACTCAAACGGGTCATTCGGGGCTGTTTTGACCCGTCTAGCATAGTTCATGTATAAACATACTACAAGTAACTCATTTAGGCACATAACGTATAATTGTAACACCATGAACTTGTAACTCAAATATAATACATGAACCTTACCATAAATACCACAATTAAAGTGGCACACTAACGGGTTACCAAGGACCCGTTTCTATGCTTAAATATGTTACTCACCTTGTAAACGCTTGAATAGAACACGAGCTCCCTTAAACACGTCCCTGGCTAACTCTTATAACCTAGGAACACATAAATGACATGGAGCTTATTTAGAACATAACTAAGCTTATCATAATAAGCACTAAAAGGATAGATAAGCCATAAGGGGGTGTTTGGTTCATGGCTTATATAACCACACCAACATAATTTCTGAAAATTAACACCACAAAATGGTGTTATAGCACCTTAATAAGGTACCCATCACTTTTTCTTATCATTTATACATGATTACTAGGGTTCTTGGTGATTTCTCAAAATCATAACTTCACATAAACATGTAAAATTCCACAATAACCCCATAAATGGCATAAGGATATGAACTTTAGGCTTTACCCACAACTAGGAAGCCATAACATACAAGTTTAACAACAAGACATGATCTTTACCTCAAATTGGATGGTGGGAACCCTAGCTTATTCGTTTATAAGCTTATGTGAGGTGAAACCTTGCTTAATACTTGTTTAAAATTAATCTTGGATCAAACCCTAGCTTCTTGATGTGATATATGTATATATCGTGAGTTTTGGTGGAGGGAGAATTCTCTGGAATTTGTTTTCCTGGGAATGAAGTGTGATAGCATATTAATATTTTTAAGTTTCACACTTGGCAACTTTAGTCCCTGTACAAGAAAATTGTTACAAAGTTAGTACCTTAAAAGATTAGGATGTTACAACTCTCCCCCACTTATTCGGTTTGGGTCCTCACAAACCATTCCTGATAAAAAGCGGGGTAATATTTGATGAGATCCTCTTCGGGCTCCCATGTGCACTCCGACCCCTTTCTGTGCTTCCATCTTACCTTAAGAAGGAGGACCTCTCTTTTTCTGAGTTTCTTGACCATGGTGTCAAGAATCTCTACTGGCTCTTCAACGTAGCCAAGTTTCTCATCAACTGTTATATCCGCTAGAGGGATATACTGTGCCTCATCTGCAAGACATTTTCGTAACTGAGACACGTGGAAAGTATTGTGAATACTGTTCAACTCTTCTGGTAGCTCAAGTCTGTATGCTACTTTTCCAACTCTATCGATTATTCTGAATGGACCAATGTAACGTGGTCCTAGCTTTCCACGCTTCCTGAATCGGATAACACCTTTCCAGGGAGAAACTTTCAGCATGACACGATCACCAACTTGAAATTCTATAGGTCGTCTCCTCTTGTCTGCATAAGACTTCTGTCGATCCTGGGCCATCTTAAGCCTTTCTCTGATTTGATCAATCTTATCATTCGTTTGTTGAACAACATCTGAACTAGCTAATTCTCTTTGTCCGATTTCACCCCAACATATAGGAGTTCGGCACTTCCTTCCATACAACATCTCATATGGAGGCATCTTAATGCTGGAATGATAACTGTTATTATAAGAGAATTCTGCTAGTGCTAAGTACTTATCCCAGCTACCACCGAAGTCGATAGCGCAGGCTCGAAGCATATCTTCCAGTGTCTGAATGGTCCTTTCACTCTGACCATCTGTCTGTGGATGATAAGCCGTGCTAAAATGGACACGAGTACCTAGATTCTCTTGGAATTTCTGCCAGAATCTAGAGGTAAATCTGATATCTCTATCTGATACTATAGAGACTGGTACTCCATGTCTAGCTACTACTTCACGAAGATACAACTCCGCGAGAGCTTCTGAGGACATTGATTCCTTAATAGGAAGGAAAATCGCACTCTTTGTTAAACGATCTACAATTACCCATATTGCATCATGCTGACGCGGTGTCTTGGGTAATTTCGTGATAAGATCCATAGTGATCCTTTCCCATTTCGAGACAGGAATCTCGAGAGGTTGTAGCTTACCATAAGGTTTCTGATGTTCTGTCTTAACTTGGAGGCAAGTAAGACACTGCTCGACATATTTTACAATATCTCTTTTCATACCTGGCCACCAATAATCTGGTTTAAGATCATAATACATCTTGGTGGCACCTGGGTGAATGGAATATTTCGACTTATGAGCCTCGTCGAGCAACAACTTTTTGAGCTCTTTATTATTCGGTATCCATATTCTACCGAAGCGTGTTCTGAGTCCTCGTGAGTCCACAACTAAGTTGTGCACCTGACCCACGAGTCGTTCTGAGTTTACATCACCGTTCTCCCATGCTTCTAACTGAACTGTTTTGATGTTCTCATAAAAGTCTGGAGTAATCACCATCTGAAGTGATTTTACTAGTAGAGAATCATGCCTCGTCTTTCGACTTAAGGCATCTGCCACAACGTTGGCCTTACCCGGGTGGTAAAGAATTTCACAATCATAATCTTTGACTAGATCCAACCAACGTCGTTGCCTCATATTGAGGTCACGCTGATCAAAGAAGTATTTGAGACTTTTATGGTCGGTAAAGATCTTGATCTTTACTCCATAAAGATAATGCCTCCACAATTTTAAGGCAAAAACTACTGCTGCTAGCTCTAAATCATGAGTGGGGTAATCTTCCTCATGTTTCTTGAGCTGCCTGGAAGCATAAGCTATGACTCGGCCTCTCTGCATGAGAACACAGCCGAGGCCATTGGCTGATGCATCACAATAAACTTCCAGGTCATCATTGCCTTCTGGCAATACTAAGACTGGAGCCTGACTTAACTTCTGTTTAAGAGTCTGAAAAGCGAGTTCCTGATCCTCATCCCACTCGAATTTTACATTCTTGCGGGTGAGCTCAGTGAGCGAAGAAGCAATCTTTGCAAAATCTTGGATAAAACGGCGGTAGTAACCCGCGAGTCCAAGAAAAGATCTAATTTCTGTGGGAGTTTTTGGTCGCTCCCAATTCATGATGGCACTAATTTTAGCTGGGTCTACTTTAATGCCTTCGCCGTTTACAACATGCCCGAGAAATTGAACTTCTCGGAGCCAGAACTCACACTTTGAGAACTTAGCATAAAGCTTTTCTCGTCTTAACATACTGAGGACTTGGCGCAAGTGGGTTTCATGATCACTAGCTGATTTGGAATAAACCAGGATATCGTCAATGAAAACAATAACTGACTGATCTAACATCGGACGACAGACCCGATTCATCAGGTCCATAAATGCTGCTGGGGCATTCGTCAAGCCAAATGGCATAACTGTAAACTCGTAATGCCCATACCTGGTCCGGAAAGCTGTTTTCGGGATATCCTCTTCCCGAACCTTTAACTGGTGATATCCTGATCTAAGATCTATTTTTGAAAAGAAGCTTGCGCCCTGGAGCTGATCAAATAAATCATCAATCCTAGGAAGAGGATAACGATTTTTGATGGTAACTTTATTGAGCTCTCGGTAGTCGATGCACATTCGCATACTACCGTCTTTCTTTTTGACAAAAAGAACTGGTGCCCCCCACGGGGAACTACTAGGGCGAATGAAGCCCTTGTCTAGCAGTTCTTGTAACTGCTTCATGAGTTCCTGCATTTCTGATGGAGCGAGTCTGTAGGGAGTTTTAGCAATAGGGGTACTCCCTTGAATAAGATCAATGCGGAACTCTACTGGTCTATCAGGCGGTAGACCTGGGAGTTCCTCTGGAAAGACATCAGGAAATTCCTGAACAACTGGAATTTTATTAAGGTCTGGAACAGGTTTCTGAATATCGACAATATGAGCTAAATAGGCTTGACAGCCACGTGCCAAGTGTTTCTTGGTTCTAGCATAAGTACAAATAGCAAGGTTAGCCTTTTTATGCTCACCATAGATAACTGTTTCTCCCCCACTTGGGGTTCTGAGTCGGACTAGCTTATGATGACACAAAATGATGGCTTCATTTGTGCCGAGCCAGTCCATACCAATAACTACATCAAGCTCTCCCATAGGGATAGGAATTAGGTCTATCGGATACGTTTCATTATCAATTTCTATTTCACAGTTCTGAAAGACATCAACTACACGTATCACTTTGTTATTAGCTACTTCCACATCTAAAGGTGGCTTAAGCTGACTAATTGGAACAGAAAATCTGCGACTGAACCTTTCGGATACAAAAGATCTATCTGCACCAGAATCAAATAACACACGAGCAGGTAATAGATTCACAAAGAAGGTACCTGTCACAACGTCGTATGTTTCCTTAGCTTCATCCACAGTCATCTGATGAACACGAGCTGGAGGTCTATGTGGTCTTTGGGTAGTAGGAAAGCCAGGGGCTCCTGAAGGTCTAGAAGTAGATGGTGCCCCTCGCCTGTCTGTATTCCTCCTAGGTTCTTGTTGACGTGGAGGAGGAGGTCTGACATTTGGACAAGACTCAGTCGTGTGATTCGGATCATAGCATTTCCTGCAAACCTGAGCTGGTTTTGGACAATCTTTACTGATGTGACCAGGCTCACCGCAACTGTAGCAGGTCCGGCTACCTGCACGGCATTCCCCCGGGTGATACCTTTTACAATTCGCACACAATGGAAAACTCCTACCCCCCGTGCTAGGATAAGCCTCATTTGGCTTAACTTTCTTTCGAGACGAACTAGCCTGCTCCATCTTTCTCTTAGGAGGAATCTCTTCCTCTTTCTTTGTTTCCTGTTCTCGCTCTAAAGCTGCATTCATAAGCTGATCCATGTTTTTCCAATCCCTGGCTGAAATAAACTGACGGATATCTTTTCGAAGCATATCCACATAATGTTTCATAAGCAACCTTTCATCATTAACATATTCAGGCAGAAAATGTGCTCTGTCCAGGAATGTCATGGAGAAATCATTTACTGACTCCGTGGTCTGGTGAGTACCCAAGAAGTCTCGGCGAATCTTATTAAGTTCCGCCTCTGGAGCAAAGTTCTGAAAGAGTAATTCCTTGAACTGCTTCCAAGTCATACTCCTAGCAATTTCTGGTGTTTTTGATGAAAGGGTCCAATTCCACCATGATTTAGCCCGATCGCGAAGGAGATTAATAACAAAATTAACCCAACGATCCTCAGGGACCTTGCTGGTGGCAAACGCCCCTTCAACATCCTGGATCCATCTGTGGCATTTAAAAGGATCCTGTTCTCCCGAGTAAGTCGGGGGCTTACAAGCTGAAAAGTCAGTATAAGTAACTTCCTTAGTTAGACCGACTCGTGCAGCCAGCTTCTGATCAAGTTCTGTTGTGATAGCCTGAGCTATGATCTTACTGAGACGTTCTGTATAATATGGTATAGCTACTTCCTGTGCCTTGGCTACTTCTTGAGATATCATATCTCTGATCTGTCTAGCCATAGCATCAGAAATAGGAGCGTTATCATGCTCATCTGTTTCTGGTGGATCGGGGGTTGGCTCCCGATCATCCTGTTCTGGTATGTCTACATGAGTCGGCCACTCAGAGCTTTCAGGAGGTCTTTCAGCCATATCTACGCTGAAAGTTAAACAGCACGATAAGGGAATAATAAGACTCACTGTAAGATTCATAATTCATTCCTTTAGTGTAACATACCATCAGTAAGTTCCCGTTATGTGATGCGATTATTACCACGTTGGCCAGACGTCGTAATAATTCCATCAAATAACCAAGTTCTTACCGTTACCATATTACACTAATAATGCGGAAACGTATGCTAATACTAATACTGATGCTACATAATAATGCGGAAACGTGTCTAATGCTATAGGTCCCATAGAGCCTAGGTTTAAGTCTAAGTACCCATCTACAGTGGATACCTAAATCCCTTAAACCACAGCTCTGATACCAACTTGAAACGCCCAGGTAAATTTTTTTTTTTTTTTTTTTTTTTTTTTATTTGACCAACTTAATATAACACCAACACTTATATTAACATATGAAATTGTGCATAACATATATCATTCGCCTTGACCCGTACATGATCAAAATGGGTCAATATGGGCAAGAATGGCACTATGCCAAACACCCCTTTTAAACTATAAAGAAACTACTTAACTACTTGATCATTACATAACCATGAGTTTATATGTTAATACACAAAAGCATACAACCTAGGGCGTTTCTTGGTAAGAGAGCGTGTAGGGAAAAAGGCTCCATACCCAAGTATTTCACCGGGTCTAGTTCTCGGTCTTCGTACCCTTGATTGCACTACCACTAGCTTCACCTATAATAAACATAACGAAGCAACGTAAGCAATAGCTTAGTGAGATAACATATAAAAGATACTAATCATAACATGGCATAATACTATGGTTGCTTCGTGTTGTTATTATATACTAGTCGCCCACTAAGGACGTTGTAAACCCATATTGGTTCAATATAACTGAAAATGTTCTAGTCGTCCACTTAGGACGTCTAAGTCATATATTCCATGACTTTGAGCCGCTTATACACATTGATCACCCACAAAGGATGTCTAAGTCCCATTTAACGAGATGAGACACTAATAAAGGCTCGGTCATCCACTAAGGATGTCTAGGCTCCATTTCGGAGCATGTTATGACATAATAACATGTGTCGTCCACTTAGGACGCTATACAAGTAGTATTGTGGAAATAGAGTTAAAATCACATAACTAAACTCAAACGGGTCATTCGGGGCTGTTTTGACCCGTCTAGCATAGTTCATGTATAAACATACTACAAGTAACTCATTTAGGCACATAACGTATAATTGTAACACCATGAACTTGTAACTCAAATATAATACATGAACCTTACCATAAATACCACAATTAAAGTGGCACACTAACGGGTTACCAAGGACCCGTTTCTATGCTTAAATATGTTACTCACCTTGTAAACGCTTGAATAGAACACGAGCTCCCTTAAACACGTCCCTGGCTAACTCTTATAACCTAGGAACACATAAATGACATGGAGCTTATTTAGAACATAACTAAGCTTATCATAATAAGCACTAAAAGGATAGATAAGCCATAAGGGGGTGTTTGGTTCATGGCTTATATAACCACACCAACATAATTTCTGAAAATTAACACCACAAAATGGTGTTATAGCACCTTAATAAGGTACCCATCACTTTTTCTTATCATTTATACATGATTACTAGGGTTCTTGGTGATTTCTCAAAATCATAACTTCACATAAACATGTAAAATTCCACAATAACCCCATAAATGGCATAAGGATATGAACTTTAGGCTTTACCCACAACTAGGAAGCCATAACATACAAGTTTAACAACAAGACATGATCTTTACCTCAAATTGGATGGTGGGAACCCTAGCTTATTCGTTTATAAGCTTATGTGAGGTGAAACCTTGCTTAATACTTGTTTAAAATTAATCTTGGATCAAACCCTAGCTTCTTGATGTGATATATGTATATATCGTGAGTTTTGGTGGAGGGAGAATTCTCTGGAATTTGTTTTCCTGGGAATGAAGTGTGATAGCATATTAATATTTTTAAGTTTCACACTTGGCAACTTTAGTCCCTGTACAAGAAAATTGTTACAAAGTTAGTACCTTAAAAGATTAGGATGTTACATGTATTTGGTCATATGATTAGTTACAACATATATAAATGATTAGTTACATTTCCCTTGCTATAGGTCGAGTCGACCATGTCTTTTAAAAAGGCAAAACATACGTTTTACAAAATATTCAAGTGAGTTTGAGGTAACTAGAAACACTACTTATGAGTCGTATATATGGATTGTGGCTCTTCTAATGAGTTTTTCAATGTCCATCACATTCAAACTCACATCAAAAGAAGGATCATATAATGCTGGAAAAAGTGGGGGAAGCCGTATTTTGATCAAGATAAATGTCGTAGGAAGTACTGAGGGTCGGTTTCGATGCTTGAAACTAAAATGAACGAGTTATTTCTTTACACTCCTATTGTAGGAAGTGAAGGCACATTTGTACAACTATACCAAAAATATATTACAATTTCATGGATTGTTGTGGTTTATGTGTAACTAACTAATGTTGTTTTAATAAATCACTAAAAATTACGAAATGTTT
This sequence comes from Artemisia argyi, assembly GCA_030686995.1. Taxonomy (NCBI): domain Eukaryota; kingdom Viridiplantae; phylum Streptophyta; class Magnoliopsida; order Asterales; family Asteraceae; genus Artemisia; species Artemisia argyi. The sequence continues at coordinate 182,335,247 of CM060705.1, forward strand.
GGTTTCTATTTTTGACTGCAAGTAACTAATAGAATCTTGTTGTTGTTTGTGTTTTAGTTAAAAAAAAGATAAATAAAAAGAAAAAAAAAAAAAAAAAGTAAAGCAGAGTCTAAAGATTCGAACCCAACATAATTAAAAAAAGTTTGACCCATTCGAAGATTCGAACCCATGACCTACTATCAATGGATATTAAACTTTAACCTTCATGCCGAGTCAAACTCTTGTTATATGTTTTATCTTTCATTATTTATATCGATCAAGTTTAGAATAAGACATATGAGTATTAGTTACCACTTACCAGCCGTATGCTAATTTTTCAACATGAAAGGTTGGTTAGCACAAAAATGCACCAGCTCGTTAAAGTTGGTTATGTGAAGAACATGAGACATTTATTTCGAAAGATTCGTCTAAAAATTATTTGTGCCACTATAATCTATACAAAAAAAAAAAAAAAAAAAAAAAAAAAAAAAGCATTTTTGATACCTACTTCATTATTTGTAACCATTCTATATGTTAATTCGGAAAATCGACATATGTTTTAAAAGTTAAGTAACTGAACATCTTAATGACCCTAGTAAAGGGGTGTTTGGGTTACTTTATTTTATATCAGTAACTAACCATTGCATATGGTTTGCGTATTAATCTAAGGTATACATTATATTACACGTAAAGACTATCTTTCAAATTGCTGTCTTAGAAACAGATTACACTTATCTTTGACATATTGAATATTGATAATTATGTTAAGTTTCAACTTTAGCTAAATTATGACACAAACACAAGTAACACACCTTTAGCTAAATTACTACACAGAGTTCATTGTTAAGTATTATTTCTTGTAACAATTAAAACAAAGTTGAGATGCCCGAGTTCGTCTAAGGCGCCGGTTTAAGGTTCTGATTCTAAAGAGCTTGGGTTAAAATCCCACTCTCAATAAACCACTTCACATTTGTCACTTATATTTTGTACTTATTTGAGCTAGTGACCGGAACTAAATTATTAAAACCAGTTTGATGCGGTCACAGTTCCATCCATCTCTTTATAATTGGAAAAATAAAGCACTTCAGAAATATTCATGACTAATCTCGAAATCCAATTCATAATCAAGTATTTCTTTTGTTGCCTTTTACTCTATTTAATTTACCCAAGTCTTTTAATCATTATTTTAGACAACATTTGTTTTTGGAAAGAGAGTTTCGAGAAGTTTTGATGCGATAAAATAAAATATCTTTTAGCAGGTATGAGTTGAATATTACAAGTTTGCTTATTAAAAATAGCTAGATCCAATTGTCACTTTTGCCATATCAAATAAATGAAATTAACATGAGTTTTTGTTAAAATACATAAGCTAGATCTGAATAAAATTAATAGAAAACAGTTAATTGACCGTAGATGTTTAAAAGTAAATGAAAATGTAAGACTATAAAGTAAATAAAAATGTAAACTAGTAATGTCAAGAGGCTCATGTTTATTTTACAATTCACATGGTAAAAAAAGAAAAGAAAAAGAAAAATAAAAAGAAAATCACGAAATGCACATATTAAGATATTTTATAAGTCAATAGATGCATTCCAAGAGTTTCTACATTATAACCTCACAATCCTATTCATATATTGCTCCAAAGTTTGGATATTTATCGATGTGGGTCTATTTCAAAACCAAAACTAATTTCACATTCAGACTTTCTTCAAACTTCTGTTTAATGGCTTAGTGACCACGTCTCCACCCTCAAAGCCTCTGCTCACTTACACGCATACAAACGACAGTGCCATTATCCATCACCACTCTCTTTTATCATTTTGACATTGCATTGTTGGCGTATATGGCCGAATGACCAATGACTAATAAATAGAAAATCTGAACGACCCACATTAAGTCACTCCGGCCCAACGTTAACCTTCGGATCCAAAGTGAAACGAGACACAAAGAGTAAGGAATATTGGTTCAGAACAAATAACTGAACTAGGCAGAGCCCATAAAGGGAAAGGTAGCAGTTGCCGCTTGAAAGTGTCATTGTCCCACATGCGACCTTCAGGTATGGACAAGATAGGTTCACTTATATAAGGCGGTGGATCAGACCGAACTGGACCAAGAACCGAAATTGATAAAAAGGGTAGACCGAGGACCGGACCGATGTCTGATCAGTCCTATTCGGGCCGGTTTATCGGTTCGATCCGGTACGCGGTCTATAATGCTCAGCACTGTATTAACCCACTAAAACTTGCTTGTCCAATTGTCATTAGTCATTACCATTTGTCCTTTAACTAAATGTAACCATAGATTCAATTAAAAAGACACTAGTAGACATTTAAGGACAGAGTGAAGATACATTCGAGTACTATGAAACGTGACAACTAGGTGTCGGTAAATTTCGTCAATACTCCTGACACATTATTTAAAAACACAACACACTAACACACATCTCATTGATCGTATCAATTCCAACAATGCATTATTGAATGCTGAAAATCTAGAGGAGCCATTTGAAAAGAAAATGAAGGATCATATCATGCTGGAAGAAGTGGAGGAAATAGTATTTCGATAAAAGTAAATGTCGTAGGAAGTGACCGCTTCGGCTTGTATTTTTGGACGAGGTAGTGGCTAGTGTTATCGATACCGGTATTAAAACGTTTCCTCGTAAGGGTCAATTCTTGGAACTAAAATGAGTATCAAATTAAATCTTTAAATAAATAGTATGTTGACTTTTATTTACAAAACCTGTTTATCTACGAGCCCATTTGGTCGGATACTTTTGGATTCTTGAAATCCTTTCAAACCTTTAAACAATTGTTTGGTAAAAAATAAATAAATGAATGAGTGTGGGACATAGTTGCAAAATATGATACTAGACAACAAGGTAGTCTTGTGGCAAATCCACACCCACAAGATGTGTCCCACATTAAGGTGGTGTTTGTTTTTCATAAAGAGACAACAGCTTCTTAATCTGAATCGTTCAGACGCTGTCAGATATTTTGGTCGTTCAGACCGTTTGTTTTTTATTTTCTCGTTCAGACGCGTTCAGAGGCAGTAAGATCTTAATGGTCTATACTTGAGAGGGATGTCTGAATGCCTCTTGCTGACCAAAAAAAAAAAAAAAAGTACAAGCCAGCAAATGTGCGGTTCAAACATGAGTTTTTTTTTCCCGTTCAGATGCGGTCAGATTCAGATGTGCGGTTTAGATTTAGATTCAGAGCCTCTTAAAAAATAAGCAACACCACTCTCACACAACACATTCAAATAAATTAATAAAAAATTATAACTATCATTCAATCCTTATAATATTTTATTAACTAACTTTTAAAATATTTTTTTTAATTACATATTATATTTTTTTCTCTTTCAAAATCTAAATCTTAAACCGAATTCAAATTCAAATAGAATCCGAATCTAAACTTCCAAGAAACCAAATGGGCCCTAAGTCTTGTCCCACAATATGCTAGCTTCTGATTGTTCATAAATTTGATTTTCAATTTCAAGTTCGAGACATCAAGCATGCTTGTAATATTCTTGCTTTATTGTAACCGTTCATCTCTATCATATATATATGACTATGCGAAGGCCCAAAATATTTTTCTGTACGCCATTGAATCTAATGGTGAGTCAATTGACCCCTTCACAAGAGCTCTAGGATTAAAACTCACCATGCACATTTGAGGTAGTAATGTTCAAAATGATCAGAGAAAAACTTAGTTAAACCTCCGCCTTTTTTGAATAATATGAAGAGAAAAAACTTCATCTATTAGAATTAAAATCATTTGAGGAACAAACTTTTTTTAAATACGATTAATCTCCACCCTCCATCTTTATTTAATCTAATGGATGAGATTAATCCAACAATTTAAAAAACCTACTTTCATTTTTTTTTAAATATTAATATCTTTCAAACCGTTAATCGTTAAGCGGAAAAAATATACCGTTACGACGAGCATTTAATTATCTTTATATAGATAGCCACTTTGATATATTTTCGACAATTTTTTTTTTTCGTTTTTTTTACTTTTTTTGTGGCCGAAGAAATCACATGTGATATTAATAATATCACATGTGATATTACATATCACATGCGATTTCTTCGGCCACGAAAAAAAATATGAAAAAATGATTTTTTTTGTCGAAAGTATATCAAAGTGCTCGTCTATAGAAAGATAACTAAATACTCGTCGCGATTGTGTAATTATTTTCGCTTAACGATTAACGGTTTAAGAGATATTTAAATTATAAAAAATATGTGAAATATTAAAATGATTTTAATATCAACCATTGATTTTTTTTAAATGAATAGTAAAGATGAGTCTCCTAATATATAAAAAAAAAAAAATTGATATGTAAAATAACTCTACCCAATCTACTAAATCCAATAAATCTTTAACATAAAAATAAAATAAAAAGTAAATAAATAAAACAAGAACCGACTTGGAAACTACTACTGAAGACTTGAATAGTTCCTGATTGGAATAAAGTGGTTAATACGTCCAAAATAAATAAAATAAATAAAACTGATGCGATGGAGCTCAGAACCTGATTGGAGGACAATAGTCAACTACTAGTACCGTTCAAAAAAAAAAATTATTACTTTATTAGTTAGGGACGACTAATTTGTTTTCTCACTATAAATTGACAGGCATTGACTTTTAATAGATATTTGTTTAAGTTTGTTATTTTGTTTGGTCTTATCTTTTCCAGAACCTATAAATTGTAAGAATCAAGTGATGATAAAGAATATGAACTTAAAATAAGCTTATGTACTTACTAGTTATAATACCGTGCACGCACAAGGTTTTTCCTAGAATTTTTAATAATGTATATTTATCTATCAGAAAATAAGTAGCTCATTCTTTTGTTTTTATTTAAGTTACGGTTCTTAATTATGGTTTATAATTATATTTGACGTACCCTTCGAGTATGTTCCTCAAAGAAAATTTCAACTGACAACAGTGCATATCTCGCACCAAAAGGCGGCAGGCTGAATCCAGGAGAAAAGCATAATTTCACAACTACATCACACCAATACCCAGAGAAAATTATGAGATGATAATTAGATGGAATCCGCATTGAATGACATCGAATGTGTGTGCATACAAAGACAAAAGAATTTGAAGCCACAAAGCAGTAACAATTATCATTCGCTTAGATGGAAGAAATGGGTATAGCTGGAAGAAGTGCCATCTCAATTTCTTGCAACAGAGCAGTAACAATTACCATTGGCATATAAAGCCAAAAGAATTTGAAGCCACATAGCAGTAACAGTTACCATTCGCTTAGATGGAATAAGTGGGGATAGCTGGAAGAAGTGCCATCTCAATTTCATGCAAGGTTTTCCCTTTTGTCTCCACAACATTCTTCCTGACAAATAAAACCAACATCAAAACTTATTACCTGTATAAAGTGTTGGGTCACTGAATTCCCAAGCTTCCTTTAAACTTGGATTTGAACATAAAATAGTCTAAGTGTCTAATATCCGTTAATACAAACAAGTCATTGAGTGTACAGTATCTCAGTGAGTCATCTTCAGGATGCTTGGAGCGAGTCTATGAAGAAAGGTTCACCATTCAGTGAGGCGGAACTCAGTGAGTGGAGTCTAAGCCAAAAAGAAGATGATGGGTTCAGTGAGAATGACAATAACTCACTGAACCCCCAGGACTCCTCAACAACTATTTTACTGAAGACTGAATACCTGAAGACTGAAGTATGGGCGGGACAAGGCGGGAAAGTTTGAACGCATCAATAGGTGTCCTTATCAACCTGAAGTCAAACTTTCCCTGAACGGCATCAAGTCAAGGTGGTGTCATCACTGTGCACTAGAAAGGCACATTGTCCTTTACTCAATATAGTCAAGTGTAACAGAGACAAAATACGTAATGTACTTTGGTTCCAATAGCTTAGGTCATTCTTTTGTCCTTTTCAGTAATGTTGAAATATACTTGTGTATAAATAGGTAGCATAAGTGAGGAGTAAAAGTTGACAAGTTTGTGCATTAAATGCGAAGCATTCACAAACCACTTTTACTCCTCCAAAGAACAACACAGTCCCTGAGTTAGCTCAGTGGGACCTTATAGTTGTCACTCAACGTAGCTTGAGTTTAGAGAGGAGTCCACACCATACTTGTCATTTCAATCCCAAGTGTTATTCCGCAAACACTTGGGTATAATTCTTTTTGATTAACTTCTAATAAAGAATTAAACGTTGAAAAATATCGTGTCTCTTTTCTTTACGTTTGTCTTTATTGTTAATCTTTTATATATCTGTGTTATAACCATGGAACTTGGTTAGGTTAACTATTTAGTTAACTATTAACTTAGTAAAAGGGACCAACAAGTGGTATCAGAGCCTCTGATTTGTAAAACTTTTCCAAACTTGTTTTCAAAACTAAAGAGTGCTCAAAAGTTTTTAAAATCAAGATCCCACCATGGCTGACTCAGATGTTCCCCAACTTGTTGATAAAAAGGGTGGAAGTTACACAGCTACTGCCCCTCGACTTGAGGTTGGAAAATTCAATAAGTGGAAAAAGCGAATGCTTTGCTACTTGACTGAGATGGAACCATACTACATTAAACTAATTAATGATGGTCCATATGTCCCAACAACAGTTCAAGGTTTAGTCAAACCTGAAGCTCAGTGGACCCCTAATGAGAGGAGGGTGGTCAATCAAGACCAACGCCTGAAAAGCATCATTATATCATGTCTTCCTGACGATGTACTGGAATCAGTGATCATTTGTCCAACTGCCAAGCAGACCTGGACTGACCTGGTTCACAGCTATGAAGGTCCCTCAGATACCAAGGAGAACAGAATCATGGACCTGAAACTTGAATTCAATACCTTCAGGGCCAAAGATTCTGAAAGTCTCTCAGAGACTTATACTCGGTATAAAACTCTCTTAAATGAACTGACCAATGATGGTGTCACCCTTTCTAAGCATGAGATAAATGTTGGCTTTGTCAACAGTCTCCCTGAGAAGTGGTTAAGCTTCTCTCAGGGTCTCAGAAATGCCAACCATATCCAGAATCTTGAGCTCCCTGAGATTTATGGGAAGTTTGTCTATGAAGACAACCTGATCACCAAGAGATACCCTGGTAAAGCTCAAGAGGCCAAAAAGACCCTGACCTCCTCACCCATATCAACTGCTTTCTATTCTAACAGTGTTGTGCAGGATTTTCAAGATGGTTCAGATGATGAGATTGATGAAAGAACCAGTGAGGAGTACCGAAATGATCTTCAAATTGAATCTCATGAAAGGGCACTCCTTGAAAACTCAAAAAGGTTCCTCAAAAGAAACAAAAAATTTTCAAACTCAAAAGCAAATGACAATACTGAATGTTTTAAATGTGGCAAGAAGGGCCATTTTGCAAAAGATTGTTTCTAAAAAACAACCTTAGAACCATCTTACAAATTTTCTGGAAACAATTTCTCTTCAGGAACTAGCAAGTTTCAACCTAAGTTGCTTCAATCAAATCAGTTTGTTCAAAACAAAATTGAAAAAATTCCTCAAAAGGATTTTGAAGCTAAATATAAAAAACTCAAGGCCAAACTTGCTCTTCTTGAGTCTGCTCCCTCAGTCACTCAGCCTCGTCAGGCTCCTAAACAAGCTCAGGCTAAGAACAAGGGGCTAGTTGCTGAAACCTTTGACTGGGATGAAGTTGAAATATCTTCAGATGATGATGAAGTTCACATAAGTGCCCTGATGGCCCTCTCTGAAGATAACAAGCTTGCAGTGGGAAAGAGTCACGCAAGGAATGGTGAATGGGTCAACATCACAATGAGAAAGGTAAACATTCTACTTTCTATGGATGATGATGCTGACTGGAAGTCTTACTTAGATTATATCAATGTTGATCTTAAGTATGTTGAAGAACAAAAGTTAAACTTGTTTTCAAAATTTAACAAACTAAGTTTTGAGTTAAACCAATGTAGGGATGAACTCCTTACTTTAAAACAAGCTAAACTTGGAAGTGTTACTTTACAAATTCAGAATTCTGAACTAGTTAAACAAAACCAAGCTCTTCAGGAAGAACTTAAGAAAGAAAAGGCAATTGGGGATGACTCAAAAGAACCCCAAACTCTATGAGAAAATGAATCTCACACCCAGCTCCAAAAAGACCTGCCTGGGTGAAGACCAACTCACTGAAGAGTCTGGGGAGAGTAGCCATTCAAAAGCCTTTTTGTCAGCAAATATGATTTCTAGCAAAGAACTAGCTCCTAAGCCCAGTGATTGGATTGAAAGAGTCAATCCTGATAGTAAATTACCAAATTTTAACACTGGAAGAATTCTAGAGCCTGAAAGTCAGGCTATTAAGGAGTTGCTAGGAGTCACTGATGAACTTACTCCAACTGAGTCCATCACTGAGTCTAAGTCTGATGCACATACACCACTCCCTCCACTGAAACAACTTCAGGGAGCGGCACCTAGTTCAGACCTTGCACCACCAGTTTATCAACCTCATTCTCCAAGGGAGAAAACAAATCCAGGAATAACCATCCTGAAAAGACCTACCACTGTATCTTCTGAAGAATAGACACTTTATGTACCCTCTAGAGTTAAATCAGAAAGCCCTGATTTGAAATATGATCAGCTGGCTAAACTTGTCAGGAAGCTGAGTGAAAAGATTGAGTCTACTGATAAACCCTCTGGCTCAAAATCTAAACAACCATCAGCCTCCTCAAGTACCTCCAAACCAAAAACATCATCCAGACCTTCAGTGAGATGTGAACTGTGCAATCAGCCAAACCACCCCACTGATAAATGCTACAGAGTCCTGTTTTGCATGATTTGCAAGCAAGAGGACCATAGAACTTGTGATCACATATCTCACACTGCCTTTCTAAATGCACAAGGTCAGTACAAAGCTCAAGGCTATCAGTATGCCTCAGCTTCCAAACAAAGACTGAAGGCTAAGCCTTTCTTGCCATGTCCTCACTGTGGTTTCAACGATCATCTTCCTGATGATTGTATGATGAAAGACTGCTGCAACATCTGTGGTGATCCCTCCCATGAAACCAAGGGGCATGACAAAATCATACAGTCTAGAAGAAACACCTATCAGTCTACTGAGTCTTCATCTACCACTAAATGCAAAACATGTGGAAGCTCAGTTCACTCCACTTCTGACCATGATTCACTGACTAAGTTTAAGAAGTCCCTGAGGACTAAATCCACTAGAAAGTGGACCAACAAGAAAAACTAACCATGCTCAATATTTGTGCAGAAACACATCAGGGATCCTGCTTGGCACCTCGACAGTGGATGCTCAAGAAGTATGACTGGTGTAAAGAGTTATCTGCACAAATACGTTGAAGAACTAGGACCCAAGGTAGTTTTTGGTGATAACTCATCAGCTCCCACTGAAGGTTATGGTTCTGTCAACTGCAATGGGATAGTTTTTACAAGAATTGCTTATGTCAATGGCCCGAAGTACAATCTAATAAGTGTCTCTCAACTATGTGATGCAAAATACATAGTTCAGTTTGATGATAAGAGAGGAACCATCTTCAATGCCAACAAGGAAGTTGTGTTGATTGCTCCTAGGAGGGATGATGTTTATGTTCTTGACATGTCATCCCTTACTCAAAATGGGACTTGCCTCTTCTCTAAGGCAAGTGAGTCAATCAACTGGGTTTGGCATAGGAGACTCTCTCATCTCAATTTCAAAAACATCGACAACCTGGCCAAACAGAACAAAGTTCTTGGCCTTTGATGAGTGCTCAAACACTCATCATTTTTGGTCAAATTTGAACTGCAAAACATACAAAAACACTCAGAAATGCGTCAAAATACTAAAAATATTCCAAAATTGTGTTTTATATGTTTTAGATGCAAAATGAGCAAAAACAAATGAAAAACATACAAAGTTTGCAAAATTGGCAGTTTCAGTCCCCCAACTTTCAAAAATTAGCAAAAATAGTCCCTGAGCACTTATTTGGAAAGAAAAGTCACCAAAGGTCCTTTTATAATCATAAGTTGTCATATTTTGTCCTTTGGTGAAAAAAAATTGGAAAAGTTTTGGAAATTTGCATTTTGGTCCCTGGAGTTTCAGAAAATGACAGAATTGATCCTTGGTGGGATATTTTTGAAAGAAAAATCAATTTTGGTCCTTGGGAAATCAAAAGTTATCAAAATTGTTCCTTGGTGTGAAGTTTGGAAAAATTACAGTTTTGGTCCCTCAGTTTTGAAGTTCGGCATAAATGGTCCCCGGGTGATTTAAAATGGGAAAATTACATTTTTGGTCCTTTGGTTATTTAAACATGGCAAGTTTAGTCCCTTTGATATCTTTTGAAACTTGCCAACACAGGTCCCTAAACTTTGGAATAATTACAAAAATGGTCTTTGTGTTCACTAAGTTACCAAACCATACGGATCCCTTTTATTTATTTACCCCAACAACAAAACCAAACCCAACCAAATCCTAATCCACTAAACACAGCCCCCCTTAGCCCACCACAAGCCCAATCCTAAACTAATAATACACCCTAGTCAATGAGGGTCAAACCCACACCTAGGGTCAAACAGGACAGTCAACCCTCACCACTCACCCCTAACCTCCCTGTAATCCCACCATTACCACCCCTAATTTCCAGCTCCATGTCCCCCCCTCCTCACCTTCTCCACCATCCTTCATTAATATTACTCACCAACCCAACCAACCTTCATTTAATACTCCACTCACAACTGCCTAATCCTTTTTCCCGCCAAAAAGTTGTTTGAACGGCTGTGATTGATGGAAGCAATCCAATGGTCAGAAAGATAGTGGGAAAGTGAGAGAAGACTCCAGGGCTTATAAAAGAAAAGAAAAAAGAGAAGAAGAAGTAGTAGATAGTAGTAGAGTAATTTTAGAATAGATTAGTTTATAGCTTAAGCTTAATTTTCAATTCCTGTTGTAATTTTTAACTTTCAAGCACTGTATTAATTATCATTGATGTATTAGAAACTCCTTTGAATTATTAATTTCAAGTTCACAGCTTTCAATTTCAAAATTGCATTTTTAACTAGAAAATTCCAAGTCCTTGTTTTAGTGTTAAAAGTTGTTACATTTTGTTTGTTTAAGCTTCTTTAAGTTTATTTGAAAGTTTGTCAAAGTTTCAAAAGCATTTACATTTGCTTTCAGTTAAAATCTCAAAAATAAAAAAAATAGAGAAAAATTTAAAAGTTAGCCAAGGAGAAAGAAGCAAGCTTGGATCTGGGTTGCAAATGATATTTTCATGGTTTAGAAGCCTCAGGGAGGCTGCAGGTTAGATTTGTATACTTGTTCTTGGTTTGTAGCCCACATGAGCTCACTGTAAGCCCCCATTTCAGTTTCATTTTAGCATTGATTTGCATATTTAGCAATTGCTAGTTGTAACTGTTCTTGTTAGTTAATTTATGCTTAATTATGTTTAACTTGTGTTAGTAGAAGCTAAAAAGTGGTTCTTATGGTTTAAAATCTTATATTTCTTCACACAAATCCATTTTCAGTTACATAAGGGTGTGTTTGGATTGGCTGATTTGGCCTAGTCATAGGTTGAATGTGGTGTTATTTTTAGTTCATGAAATCTCACATAGGTGCATTTAAGTTAGTTTAATCATAAAACACCTAGGTTACATTGATAGAAGTCAAGACCACTTAAAATCTCATCCTAATTCTTAACTGTTAGGATTTTTAGTATGTAACTTAATCAAACCTGTTCATAAGTTGTTAAGATAGTCTAATTCAGCCTCAGTTAAGCTTATATCATCATTTTAAGTTATTGGGAAGCAATCAAAACTCAAAAAAGTCATAGTTCCAAGTTTTCAGCAAAAAGTCAAATTGTGCATTTCAGATTTGTTGATATAAATAATACTTAAAAAGGTTATTAATATCTCTCAATAAACCTATGTTTTGATAATCACAAAACTTAAATCAAATTAAGTCAAGATTAAGAAGTAAACAAGTATTTGGTAACAAATATTTACTTCTACATCTAATATCACTTAAGGTATGCATAAACTAAGCATCTTATGCATTACATGATCAAAGGAAATTTTGTCTTAAGACATAACACATTTTAAAATGATATAAACATTTTAAATATATTTGTAAATCATTTTTGGTAATGCTATATTAAACCACAAAAATATGATTTCAAATTTCCAACCAAAAAGGGCAAATTTTATCCAGAAAAACTTTTCAAACGTTCAGGAGGGCGGCCCCCTTAATTTTACTAGGCGGCCCCTTAATGATTAAGGGGACCGGCCTATAATTAAGGGGACCGACACGCTCCCGAACAGTAAAATTTGGCCCTATAAATACTGGATCATTTTACACATTTTTCTCACCTTTTTGCACTATAAACTTTCTGATCCAACCTCCCTCTCTAGATCTAAAATCCTTTGATCATATAATTCATAAGTCTTTGTTTCCAAGTGATCCAAAGCTTCATCCATTCAAGTGCAAGAAGAAGAACACTCCTCTACATCCATCTAATTGTAGTAGTGTTGTGAATAGCTAGATTCATATTGTAGTTATGGTAGATATTTGTAAAAGTGTTGTGTAAATTTGTTGTGTGTAGAAAATAGGTGTGTTGTAAAGTAGTTTAGTAGTTGTGAATTAGTTGTGCATAGAAGAAGGTGTGAAGTTGTGAAGGTGTGAAGAAGGTGTGAAGCCTTGAACAAGTCGTGAAGTTGTGAAGAAGGAGTGAAGCCTTCAAGAAGTCATGAGATTGGTTCTAGCTACGATTAGAACTCGACATTTAGCTTAGTGTCGTTAACTCGTGTAAGCCAAGGTGTGTAAGGTTTCTCCACCATAAGGAGTTTGTTGACATAGTGAAGAAAACTCTCGAGTGTGGTACTCGAGGAGTGGAGTAGGGCAAGGAAGGTGTCCTTGTAGCCGAACCACTATAAATTCGCGTGTTGTGGTTTGATCTTTCTAACTCTATCTTTTGTTCATTACATTTCAATACTTTCATTATTACATTAGAATTGCTTATATTTGTTGTCATTTGAATTCACTTGATATCTAATCGAAAGTTTTTAATAAACTACAAAATATTTTGGTAATAAATTTTTAAAAAGGACGTAAAACTATTCAACCCCCCTTCTAGTTTTCCATAATTGGTATCAAGAGCCACGTCTAGCAAGATCTTTAAAATATATTGTATTTTAAAACTTGTAACGATCTATGAAATCTGAAAAATATTTAGAAGGGCAATCTATGCAAAGACCACCACTATTTGAAAGTGATGGATTTTTATATTGGAAAAATCGATTCGAAACTTATGTGAAGTCAAAAGATCTAGATCTTTGGTATGTTATTACTAATGGTGATTTTTTACCTATTCAAAATAACCTGGAAACTAACAAAGATGAAATCGTACCTTTTGAAAAACAAAATGATGATTTAAAAAGAAAACTTGCTAAAAATAATGAAGCAAAAATGGTTATTTATAATGCGCTACCACGTAAAAAGTACGAAAGGATCTTTATGTGTGAAACCGCAAAAGAAATTTGGAACTCTTTACTAATAACTCACCAGGGTAATAGTCAAGTCAAAGATAATAAGATAGATCTACTTGTTCAACAATATGAGCAATTCACGATTCCGGAAGAGGAATCAATTGATAATGCTTTTGCTAGATTTAACACTATCATCACAAGTTTAAAAGCACTTGATGAGAATTTTTCTAGTAAGAATTTTGTTAGGAAGTTTCTTAGGGCTCTTCACCCAAAATGGCGAGCTAAAGTGACGGCTATTGAAGAATCAAAGAATTTGTCAACATTGCAACTTGATGAAATGGAAGAAAAATAAATTTTATGCAAGTATAAATTTGTATTAATTCAATATGATTTAGTCAACTTGTTCCATCATTCCTAATCTTAAACGCAAGTGGTTGAATAATTCACGCTTAAGGGGTTTTGTGAATATATCTGCAATGTTGTCTTCCGATGCAACCTTTTCTATAGATATATTTCCTTTTTGTACATTATCCATAAGAAAATGGTGGCGTATTTCTATGTGTTTAGTCCTAGAGTGTTGCACCGGATTCTTACTTAAATCTATCGCACCTTTGTTATCGCACATAATGGGGACATTTTCTAACCTAATGCCATAGTCTACGAGAGCTTGTTTCATCCATAGTGCTTGTTGACATGCCTTTCCAGCGCTTACATATTCGGCTTCGGTGGTAGAAATAGCAAGAGCGGTTTGCTTCTTCGAAAACCAAGATGTTAGACAACATCCCATAAACGTGCAAATGCCGCTAGTGCTCTTTGATACGTGGGAATCGCACCAGGCTTTACCTCTCAAGGGATCTTGAGAAGCTTACAACCCCCACCAGGCAGTGTACCTGATCGTTGTAGTATAGTATAGTGACAAGTACCGGGGGATTGATTGTTCAGCTAGGAATAGTGTAGCTAGGATTAGAAAACCTAAATACTAGTTCTAAAGGTGAGGGATGATTGTTTTTGTATTTTTATATTTTTTAGAAAGCAAATAAAAATCTCGGGTTTGAAGGATTTGGGCGGAATTAGTTGCTAGTCAACTAACCCAATACTAAAGATGCAATCAAAATAAAATACTAGAAATGAAAATAAACTAAATTATACTAAGGTTGTGAGCAATAAGTGGAGAAAATGTGTTTACTTAGATTTCACTACTCCCTAGACATCTTTTACACGTTAATTACTTGTTATAGTTACGTGGATGACGGATTGTATTCCTTAATACCATTCATGGGGTGGCGCACTTAACTCCCCAATCCTATGAGCTCTTATCTCCTCCTATGCCATGCCCAGCACAACCATAGGGATTATAAACAGTGGCTCATGCATTAAATACAACCAATAAAACCTAGTGCACATCAGTTCATGTTTCCTAAGACGTTCAAGCATGTTACCATTTGGAGATCTGCCAGTTTTCTTAAGCCTAACATCGAATTCATTCATCCAATACAATTATAAACAAGTAATCAACACATAATTAACATCTAGGTTTCATTAGATCCAAGCAAACACAAGATAGATCTAGCCTAGCATGATGGAATTAAGACAAGAACAAGATATAGACAACCAACACATAGACATATTGATTGAATTAAAAGAATACTTATCTCAATTACACATGAAAGGTATCAAGGGCTTAGAACCCTTGAAAAACCTGTAAAATTAGCACCACCAAGTTCGTACTTAGGGTTTCTCCAAAACTTCTCTCCTTTTTAATGTGAAAATTAGAAAACTATATATAGGAAATAGGGTCTGACGGCGTCAAGACAAACTTTGTGACGCCGTCACCTCGCCGCCAAAATATTTCTCGGACTGCCTTGATCTACTTTTGACGCCGTCATGTGTTATGCATTTCCAGGCCGTCATGATTTTTACTCTTGACGCCCTACTTCGTGACGCCGTCAAATCTGTACTGGGTCGTCATGGAAATTACTCTTGACGCCGTCAGAAATTCCTTCTTGACGCCGTCACCTACTGTTCCCAGCAAGGAAAATTAAGACTTTGGCGTTTTCTTCACTTTTATGCTCCAAAAACGTCCGAATTGCTTCCTTTTCCAGATTTCACTCCCAAAGTACCTAAAATCACAAAAGAAACGATTTAGGGTAATATTTGATCAAATAAATTCTATTCCGGACTTAAATGACCCCTTAAAAGTGGTTCATTTTTCGCCTCATCATATACCCTTACTGTAACACCCGACATTTTATAAGTTATAGAAATAGACTTTTATATTAATATTAGAAATTAGAGGGGACCAAATGTTAGTATTTTATAAATATGAGGACATGAAATGCAAAATAGTTAACTAAAAGGAGTAACGGTGCAAAAGATTTAACAACAGGGGCTAACCTTGCAAAACTGAGAAACTTACTTGATAAGTTTTACATAGATTTCCTTATGATGAATTAACCTCAGGTTATTGCCACAATAAAACACGTATGTATGTGTTGTTGTGAAACGTGGCATTCCAAGGTTTTTAGGAGGGAAAAGAACTAGTTAGTCATATCATTATCAAAGTTCACAGGAGGTTTTCTTCAAGATCAAAAACTAGGTGAATTTGGTATATATGGTGTATTCTTAGAAGAATTCAAACAAGTTTTTGATTGTGATAGAAGTATTCAAGTTCTGATAATTTTATTCCAAGGTAAGAATTCAAGTTAGTCTTATGCTTATGTTAATTTAGAAGAGTTATCTTTAATTAAGACTTATGAAAACCTAGTTTTAAATTATGATCAATTATGATGAAATTGATGTTAGAATTATTATTGTTATGATGTAAATATGTTAGGAATCATGTACCCAAGTTATGGTTAATGATATAGAAATATTCATGATGCTAGTTGTTGTTGATGATTAAGTATGTTAAGAAGGAGTGTTTGGTACGAGCTTATTAAGTGCTTAAATTAACAAATAGCTTATGGAACTGATGAAAAATGATCTTGACATGTTATATAAGTTGTAAAATAAGTTTGGTGAAGAGTAGAATAGCTTATCATGGGTTTTGGGTCGTTTTAGATATGTTTTAAAGTTATGATAGCATGCTGAATCGACTCTTGCGCAGACTTTGTAGAGCTACTGAGAATAAACCGTTCGTCGGATTAAGATGAGGTCTAAACGAAAGTTGTAGCTCTCTGAGTGTACTTTAATTGTTCTTTTTTAAGTTTTGGCTCGTTTGGAAGTTAAATTGGTCTTAAGTTAGAAATACAGCAGCAACCTCAGAAAATCTGCACAAAATGTAATTTTGTATAAGTGTCTTAAATGATGAAATAGCACCTTAGGTGACCATGTTTAAGTTGTTTAGACTCAATACATGTTAGATAAATGTGTTAGCAAGTTCTAATAGCACTAGAATGGTTATCATGTGAGTAGGTGCTCGTGGGAAGCTTACGGAACGCTAAACAAGACTTAGAGGTGAGTAACGGCGTATTAGCTTCATGTTAATAGATTAAACATGATGTTAGAACTTGTGCAAGGTTTCGAAGATAGCTGGAATAAATCATGAATAGTATGCTCACAAGAAGTATCATTAACAAGTTTAGCGTGCCTAAGAAACGCACGATGTAGAACTTCCTTAGTAGCATCCTTTGTGGATGACCCGTGCTTATATTAGTATTTACATCCTTAGTGGATGACTCAAGTATAGAATTAGTGTATCAAATAAATACGAACAAGCATCTTTAGTGGATGACCCCAGTTTAGAAAAGCACGATGACAAATTAGAACCCCAAGAAGAGTACTCGATGGTTAGGGAAGTTAGTAAGTATAGTAGGGCGAATATATATTCGTCTAATCAAGAAGCACGTGCTTAGATATCATGTTATCAATATGAAATCCAGATTCAAGCTTATGTTTATACCATGTATAAGTAGAAATACGACTATAAGTCGTGCCATTTAACCATGTTATAGATTATATGTTTATGTTAGAATATGCAAGTATTAATTCATAATTATTCCGTTTACTCACTAAGTCGCAAGGACTTACCGTTCTCAGCTCATGTCTTATGTAGGTAAATGAAGATAGGCGATGGGGCTTGTAGATAGCAAGTAGGAGTGCTAATTTTGGGAGACTATCGGCTACGCTCGGGTATAGGTTACGAGCTACTCATTCAAGCACTTTGATCTTTCTTGTAATGCCCCATGTGTCTTTTAAAGTCTAAACTTAGTGTTGAAACAGTTTATGATCAGTTTCGAGTCGTTTTAATAGTCTACGAACAAGTAATGTAGTTATGGTAGTATAAAGGGGTGTTTGGCATAAGGCCATTCTTGCCCAAAATGACCCATTTTGGTTATGTACGGGTCTTATCGAATAGAAAGTGTTATGTACAGTTTTTATGGAGTAAATATATGTTTGGTTTATGTTAATTCAGTCTTCAGATGCATACTATGTAGTGTATGCGGCGTATTGACTTTATAGAAAAAAAAATCAAGTCTCGAGTCGGGCGTTACAAGTTGGTATCAGAGCGTTGGTTTGAGGGATTTAAGTATCCGCCGTTAGTAGGATTGGTACTTAGACTTAAACCATAGCTCGGTATTGACCATAGAACATGTAGACTTTATTATATGTTATATAGAATTGATTAGAACCATGTTTAGTTATGATTAGTAACCATGTTTGTGCCATGTTTAGTTAAGTTTAGCATGTATAGAATTGCCATGTTCCGTAGAACGCCATGATAACGTAATATGATGATAGATAGATCGTTTTAGTTATGACCTGGGATGGAATATGATAGCAATAATGACATGTTTATATGATGCAAGTATTACGACGCCTGGCCAACGTGATAATAGTTACGACATATAACTTGGATTTATTGAGATCATAGCACGTCTCAGGAAATTTCTAAAACGGAAATAGGTAGATAGGTAGAGCATTGGCTCATAGAATGCCATGTGTATTAGCAGTTAAAAAGATAGCATGTGATTTTAGAAGTATGAACAGAGGTTATAGATAGAAATTGTTGAAACTTATATGTCATAGTGTTTAATTTTCAGTTGAGTAGAAATGACAAGTATTGAAGATAATCCAGAAATGAACACAGAGAAGCGCCGACCCGTGAATGTAGAAACAGGTGGATCTAATACAGAAAGAGAAAATACTCCAGAAAGGGAACAAGTCAGTGATGAAGTCAAAGCACTATTGAAAGGGTTGGTATCGGGTGAAGTCGCTCGGGCACTAGATACAGCAATGCCATCATTCGTTCAAAAGATTTCTGATGCTGTTAGTCAAGAACTTAGTGGAAAGACAATCGGATCATCCACAGTAGTTGGGACAAGTAAGGACCTAAAAAATCAGTTCAAGTATAAGGATTTTGCGGTGAGTAACCCTCCAGAGTTCCATGGGCAGCAAGATCCGATAATCAGTTACAGGTGGCTTTTAGATATGGAAGCGGCCTTTAGCATTACTGAGTGTCCTCCAGAATATAAAGTTAAGTATGCTTCTCATCTGCTTCGGTACAGGGCCAAGGATTGGTGGGATCTGAATAAGGGTGCTAGTAGTTTAGAGGCAGTGAATAGCATGGGGTGGAATGAATTTAAAGATATGTTCCTTAAGTACTTTTCACCAGAGGCTGAAGTAAGGATGATTAGGCAGGATTTTCTGAGTATGCATCAGACTACTGAGTCTGTAAGTGAGTTCACGGGTAAATTCATTGATCGAGCACGGTTTAATCCTGATTATGTGGGTAATGAGAAACGGATGATGGAACACTACATGGCACTATTAAGGAAAGACATCCGAGAGTTTGTTTCTATGAGGAGTTACCAGAAGTTTCAGGAGTTAACTAATGCTGCATTGGATAGGGAGCAAGAAACCATGAAGGATGTACCAAGTTTTTCAAGAAGAAGAAATGATCAAGAAGACTCCCCTGCAAAAAGAACAAGAACAGAAAGTTCAAGTAGACCAAGGGTAGAAAGAGATAGTGATCAGAAATATGACTATCCGGTTTGCAGAATTTGTAAGAAGAGGCATCTTGGAGAATGTCGGGCAGGCAGGAATGAGTGTTTTCGTTGTGGGCAGATTGGTCATTTTAGTAGGGATTGTGGGAAACCGGCGAGGGTTTGTGAGATATGCCGTGGAACTGGTCATGATAGTAGAGATTGCCCAAGAGCGAAACCCGCGATACAACCCGATAGACAGATCAAGAATGCAGAAAGAAGAGGGTCGAGGGATGCAAGAGCCCAGGGTCGAGCGTATATGATGCCAGCAGAAGAAGTCAAGAATGAAACCGGTGAAGGTTCAGGTACTTTAAGTATATGTTTATAGTTATGCTAGAAAAGATTCAGAATTATTAGAAATAAAATTAGTTCTAGTGTTAGAACAAGCGCAACAAGGAAGATTTATTGAATAGGCAGAAATTAAGCAGGATAGTTTCCAAAGGTGTTCGTGAGGACACGAACAGTTCCAGTATGGGAGAGTTGTAACACCCGACATTTTATAAGTTATAGAAATAGACTTTTATATTAATATTAGAAATTAGAGGAGACCAAATGTTAGTATTTTATAAATATGAGGACATGAAATGCAAAATAGTTAACTAAAAGGAGTAACGGTGCAAAAGATTTAACAACAGGGGCTAACCTTGCAAAACTGAGAAACTTACTTGATAAGTTTTACATAGATTTCCTTATGATGAATTAACCTCAGGTTATTGCCACAATAAAACACGTATGTATGTGTTGTTGTGAAACTTGGCATTCCAAGGTTTTTAGGAGGGAAAAGAACTAGTTAGTCATATCATTATCAAAGTTCACAGGAGGTTTTCTTCAAGATCAAGAACTAGGTGAATTTGGTATATATGGTGTATTCTTAGAAGAATTCAAACAAGTTTTTGATTGTGATAGAAGTATTCAAGTTCTGATAATTTTATTCCAAGGTAAGAATTCAAGTTAGTCTTATGCTTATGTTAATTTAGAAGAGTTATCTTTAATTAAGACTTATGAAAACCTAGTTTTAAATTATGATCAATTATGATGAAATTGATGTTAGAATTATTATTGTTATGATGTAAATATGTTAGGAATCATGTACCCAAGTTATGGTTAATGATATAGAAATATTCATGATGCTAGTTGTTGTTGATGATTAAGTATGTTAAGAAGGAGTGTTTGGTACGAGCTTATTAAGTGCTTAAATTAACAAATAGCTTATGGAACTGATGAAAAATGATCTTGACATGTTATATAAGTTGTAAAATAAGTTTGGTGAAGAGTAGAATAGCTTATCATGGGTTTTGGGTCGTTTTAGATATGTTTTAAAGTTATGACAGCATGCTGAATCGACTCTTGCGCAGACTTTGTAGAGCCGCTGAGAATAAACCGTTCGTCGGATTAAGATGAGGTCTAAACGAAAGTTGTAGCTCTCTGAGTGTACTTTAATTGTTCTTTTTTAAGTTTTGGCTCGTTTGGAAGTTAAATTGGTCTTAAGTTAGAAATACAGCAGCAACCTCAGAAAATCTGCACAAAATGTAATTTTGTATAAGTGTCTTAAATGATGAAATAGCACCTTAGGTGACCATGTTTAAGTTGTTTAGACTCAATACATGTTAGATAAATGTGTTAGCAAGTTCTAATAGCACTAGAATGGTTATCATGTGAGTAGGTGCTCGTGGGAAGCTTACGGAACGCTAAACAAGACTTAGAGGTGAGTAACGGCGTATTAGCTTCATGTTAATAGATTAAACATGATGTTAGAACTTGTGCAAGGTTTCGAAGATAGCTGGAATAAATCATGAATAGTATGCTCACAAGAAGTATCATTAACAAGTTTAGCGTGCCTAAGAAACGCACGATGTAGAACTTCCTTAGTAGCATCCTTTGTGGATGACCCGTGCTTATATTAGTATTTACATCCTTAGTGGATGACTCAAGTATAGAATTAGTGTATCAAATAAATACGAACAAGCATCCTTAGTGGATGACCCCAGTTTAGAAAAGCACGATGACAAATTAGAACCCCAAGAAGAGTACTCGATGGTTAGGGAAGTTAGTAAGTATAGTAGGGCGAATATATATTCGTCTAATCAAGAAGCACGTGCTTAGATATCATGTTATCAATATGAAATCCAGATTCAAGCTTATGTTTATACCATGTATAAGTAGAAATACGACTATAAGTCGTGCCATTTAACCATGTTATAGATTATATGTTTATGTTAGAATATGCAAGTATTAATTCATAATTATTCCGTTTACTCACTAAGTCGCAAGGACTTACCGTTCTCAGCTCATGTCTTATGTAGGTAAATGAAGATAGGCGATGGGGCTTGTAGATAGCAAGTAGGAGTGCTAATTTTGGGAGACTATCGGCTACGCTCGGGTATAGGTTACGAGCTACTCATTCAAGCACTTTGATCTTTCTTGTAATGCCCCATGTGTCTTTTAAAGTCTAAACTTAGTGTTGAAACAGTTTATGATCAGTTTCGAGTCGTTTTAATAGTCTACGAACAAGTAATGTAGTTATGGTAGTATAAAGGGGTGTTTGGCATAAGGCCATTCTTGCCCAAAATGACCCATTTTGGTTATGTACGGGTCTTATCGAATAGAAAGTGTTATGTACAGTTTTTATGGAGTAAATATATGTTTGGTTTATGTTAATTCAGTCTTCAGATGCATACTATGTAGTGTATGCGGCGTATTGACTTTATAGAAAAAAAAAAAAAAAAAAAAAATCAAGTCTCGAGTCGGGCGTTACACTTACACTTGAGATTTGCTTGTCCTCAAGCAAATGCGCTTTTATTCTACTCAAAATACAAGTTAGGGGTCATTTAACACTAATATAAAAGTAATTACAACAAATAATCGTTCCACTAAAGACCAAAGACAAGCACGGAGGTTATATACTAGCCCCTCACAAATAGTGTTTAGATACTCACATCTCTCGGGTGTAATAAAGTATAAATTACAATATGGAAACGGAAGATATCTCTCACTACCTGTCATAGCAAAATAGATTACCATAGGCTTGGGAAAGGATCAAACCTCCACCACATGGCGTAAGCACCTAGGATAAACTATCAAAGAGGTCTTTTAAAGGGTTGTAACGTTAGGTGTAGGGATATGAAATACACGGTTTTGTTGGATAAAGGAAGTTTTTACTGGTGGCGAGCTAACAATCTTGGTTAATTACATGTACAATGTGGCGTTGCTAAGCCAAGACTAGACTCGACTTAAGCTAATAAATGAAAAATAACAAAAACATAAAACGAACATAGAATAAAAAGGGATGGTAGTCCGTATGTTTTTTCTCTTTTTCTTTTTCTATATATTTTTTTTCTTTTTCTTGTTTTTTTCGATTTTTTTATTTTATATATATATATATATATATATATATATATATATATATATATATATATATATATAGGGGGACTTTCTTACGAGAACCATTTTATCTGCGAGAACGGAGAGAACCACAAAAAACATACATGCACGCCATTTAAAATAAAATTAAAATACATGCAAATCATCAATAATCGTAAACATCCACCTATGTTTTTGAATATCATTATGAACTCATACTCTTTTTTCACAAAAACCTTACACACGGCCGCAATATTGTCGTTGCACGTCTTATAAGAACATACATGCACACCTTCAAAGAAAATGTTTGTATTTCGAATTTCTTATCAAATTCTTTAGAACAACTATGTTATTTTTTAAACATATGTGTTGTTTGAAAACATATGTGCAAAAATACAATTATTGAAGGCGTGCATGTATGTTTTTGGTGGTTCTCTCAGTTCTTGCAGATAAAATGGTTCTCGTTTGAAAGTTACACTATATATATATATATATATATATATATATATATATATATATATTTGCATACACTCTTACCCTACCATCCAAAATAATACATCATAGGGGATGAACATTTCCCTTACACTTGAATCTTTACATACTTTACAATAAACTAATCTAATGACTCGAATTAAGAAAATCAAAACACTTGGAGTACTTTTAAGATTAACGTACATATGGGGGTAATAAATGATGTTCTTCTCCATTACTCCATAAAATAAGTACTTTACCCATGAGTCCCAATCGTCCCAAAACAATATGTACAAGGATATGACTCGACTTAGCAACCATGTAATCAATTAGATAGTTAACTTAGGGTTTAACAAATAACAATAATGCACTAAAAATGAGCGCATACACGGAAGGCTAAGGCGATTTGGGTGTACATTTAAGTGGGGTGTAACAAATTCTTCCTTTAAGTAAGATGCTTAAAGTTAGAAACGAAAAGATAGGCTCGGAGGGGTGTACTAGGGGTTTCGTGTACTAAAAATGAGTACAACGCTAAGGGTGTGGGAAAAATTAGTTGACTTAACTAGCCAAGTAATATGACTTAAATGGTCAAGTAATTATGATACGGGTTTAACACAAGGGTGATCTTAATGCCTCTTATCATGTAGTAAATCCTACCACACGAATGTAGTCTCACTAGCGGTCTCGGGATGCATAACTAACGCAAGTTCTAGAATCTAAATGCTACCGGTACAATCATAAGCACTAATAGTAAATGCTTTTCCTATCAAATCTAAAGGCGAACCTCACATATTTGGGTGGAAAATTTTTCTGAATATACGGTTATGTGCTAGTCATACAATCTCCTATCCATGAGACGCTTGCTATGGCTAAAGTTTCACTCCTAAATGTTGTAAAAAATTTTAAATTTGGCGCTAAAATTGCACTAACAAGTATTTCTCATAGTTTTATTACACATCTACTATTAAACAAAACAAACTCAAGCGAAAGTGCATATGTAAGGTATCATCTTTTTACCCTCCCCTTACACTTAAGATGAACATTGTCCCCAATGTTCAAGTAAAGAATGTAAAAGTTAAAAAGTAAAAAGAATGAAATCAAATACTCCCCTGATTCGCTCGGTATGGATAATTAAGTGGCCAGGTTAAATCTTCCTCCAAGAAAATGAACAATCAAAGCTTCCCTTCCAGAATATAAATCATCTTCTTGTCATACATAACCTGTAAATCCTGAGAAAATAGACAAAAACAACCTCGCGTAAAATCGGCGGCATCCTATATAAGTTACTAGATCCTAGAAAACAAGATAAGATATAATGCTTGTGGAATGAAGTTTGCAGATCTCCTGGAGATTATAAAACTTAATAATTTACAAAAATCATAGGACTCCGTTAGAAAAACAAAATCGGTAAAATTTCCAGATTTTTACACGTGACGCCTTCAAGAGTTAACTCGTAACGCCGTCAGAAGTGACATGCAGAAATTCTTATGTTAAGTTTTCGGAAAATTTCTAGAAAAACTTGGTCCTACTTCCTGGAAAATCCTGCAAAACTTCATTATGACTAAATACAAGCATTTGACTCTAACAAATACGAATATACATGTTCATTTAATATTGTGGAGAATCATGATCGGTTTGTTTCTTAAAAACATATTTGGGGTTTCCCCTTACACTTATCTTTTGCAAAAATACTTCTAGGTGGAGTTATGACTAGGCCAAAACAACAAAGTAAAGTATTTCCACTATTTAATTGAGAAAATATGATCTACCAACAATAAAAACAAAGCATGCATTCGGAAGCAAATAACAAACAAACAAAATAAAATCACACAAAACATGGGTTGCCTCCCAAGAAGCGTTTTTCTTTATTTACGAGTCTTGTAGCTAGACTCAAGGTCATGGGTTACTACGTGACCTCATCGTTGGTTCCACTCTCCGATTGTAGATATTCTTTGTAAAAACCAATCACCTTTTTCTCAACCGCCCCCATAATCTTTTGGGCAAATTCTTTATCGACTTTATACCTTGGTCCAAGGGCCAAGCAATCTTTGTAATAAAGACTCCTTTTTTCCCATACATAATCCATGCCCTTTTTCTTATCCTCTTCATTGATGTCCTCAAAAGCACCAACGTTGTCCTTATCAAAACGGGATATAAAGCGAAATTCTTTCATCCTATTAGGCATCCTATAAGTGATACTATCGGCGTTACTTGCAAATCGGATCGTTCCTTCAATCTCATCATATTCCAACTTAGACTCTTCAACAAACGGTTTGCCAAACACAACATTTGATAACCGACAATCAATAATATTAGCAAGATCTTCCACAATCATAAAGTCGGTGACAAAAGTGAAATTACCAACAAAGACATGCAGACCCTTGACTCTCCCGACAAAGTTACAAACTCCACCGGGGTATTTGGGCTCTTTTCTAGGTTCAAGTCTTGTTTTCACTATATCATTATAAACAGTTGAGGACATAATGTTGATTGGAGATTTAAAGTCAATGTAAGCATTGCTAATGTGCCTATACCCAATCATATATGGTATCTTAGCATTCTTAGGATCGCCTCTCTTTATCTTAGGTTCAACTATAGTGAAAGGAGATCGCGGGTTATCGATAAGATTATTATAATATGCAATCTCCTCCTTAGTGGGGTATAGATTAAAATAGTCATTAAGCTTCGGATCTATTTCCCCCTCTTCAAGTCCCTCAATAACATTCACAAAGTCATTAGGCCCTAGGTCCTCATTTGAATACAAGGCGGTCGCTAGGTCACTAAATGCATGTTCGAGCTCAACCTTAATCAAACTATTAAGCTCCCTAAGTTCCCTAATCTCACTCTCAATTTGTTCACGTAACAAAGCCACTTCTCTAGGGGAAAGGGGTGGATTCGCGTTTTCCATAATGGTCAACGGAACAGTCAATGAATTTAATTTAGTAACAAAGGCAAAAAGAAAAAGATAGACTAAAGAAAACCTAAAAATAAAAATAAAATCTTACTAGAAAGGAATCTAGCAAGTAGACCTAATAAAAAAAGATTCTAACCTAGAGAATAACTATTCCCCGGCAGCGGCGCCAAAAACTTTATACGTGGGAATCGCACCAGGCTTTACCTCTCAAGGGATCTTGAGAAGCTTACAACCCCCACCAGGCAGTGTACCTGATCGTTGTAGTATAGTATAGTGACAAGTACCGGGGGATTGATCGTTCAGCTAGGAATAGTGTCGCTAGGATTAGAAAACCTAAATACTAGTTCTAAAGGTGAGGGATGATTGTTTTTGTATTTTTATATTTTTTAGAAAGCAAATAAAAATCTTGGGTTTGAAGAATTTGGGCGGAATTAGTTGCTAGTCAACTAACCCAATACTAAAGATGCAATCAAAATAAAATACTAGAAATGAAAATAAACTAAATTATACTAAGGTTGTGAGCAATAAGTGGATAAAATGTGTTTACTTAGATTTCACTACTCCCTAGACATCTTTTACACGTTAATTACTTGTTATAGTTGCGTGGATGACGGATTGTATTCCTTAATACCATTCATGGGGTGACGCACTTAACTCCCCAATCCTATGAGCTCTTATCTCCTCCTATGCCATGCCCAGCACAACCATAGGGATTATAAACAGTGGCTCATGCATTAAATACAACCAATAAAACCTAGTGCACATCAGTTCATGTTTCCTAAGACGTTCAAGCATGTTACCATTTGGAGATCTGCCAGTTTTCTTAAGCCTAACATCGAATTCATTCATCCAATACAATTATAAACAAGTAATCAACACATAATTAACATCTAGGTTTCATTAGATCCAAGCAAACACAAGATAGATCTAGCCTAGCATGATGGAATTAAGACAAGAACAAGATATAGACAACCAACACATAGACATATTGATTGAATTAAAAGAATACTTATCTCAATTACACATGAATGGTATCAAGGGCTTAGAACCCTTGAAAAACCTATAAAATTCACACCAAGTTCGTACTTAGGGTTTCTCCAAAACTTCTCTCCTTTATAATGTGAAAATTAGAAAACTATATATAGGAAATAGGGTCTGACGGCGTCAAGACAAACTTTGTGACGCCGCCACCTCGCCGCCAAAATATTTCTCGGACTGCCTTGATCTACTTTTGACGCCGTCATGTGTTATGCATTTCCAGGCCGTCATGATTTTTACTCTTGATGCCCTACTTCGTGATGCCGTCAAATCTGTACTGGGTCGTCATGGAAATTACTCTTGACGCCGTCAGAAATTCCTTCTTGACGCCGTCACCTATTGTTCCCAGCAAGGAAAATTAAGACTTTGGCATTTTCTTCACTTTTATGCTCCAAAACCGTCCGAATTGCTTCCTTTTCCAGATTTCACTCCCAAAGTACCTAAAATCACAAAAGGAACGATTTAGGGTAATATTTGATCAAATAAATTCAATTCCGGGCTTAAATGACCCCTTAAAAGTGGTTCATTTTTTGCCTCATCACTCTTTCTATCTACGTAGTCTCCCGCATGATCCGAATCCGCATAGACGATGGTTTCTATGCCGGATCCCTTAGGATACCACAATCCTAAGTGTATAGTGCCTTTAACGTATCGGAAGATACGCTTAACCGCTTCTAGGTGAGAGGTTTTGGGATCCTCTTGAAAACGGGCACAAAGGCAGACACTAAACATGATATCGGGTCTACTTGCCGTCAAGTATAGTAAACTACCTATCATTCCTCTATACTTGGTGTTATCTACGGACTCACCTTCATCGTCCTTTATGAGCTTGACTTCCGTAGACATGGGAGTTTTCATGGGTTTTGAGTCTTCTAGGCCAAATTTCTTAAGCATTTCCTTAATGTACTTAGATTGGTTAAAAAATATTCCATCTTCTAATTGTTTTATCTGTAATCCTAGGAAGAAGT
Source organism: Artemisia argyi (assembly GCA_030686995.1). Taxonomy (NCBI): domain Eukaryota; kingdom Viridiplantae; phylum Streptophyta; class Magnoliopsida; order Asterales; family Asteraceae; genus Artemisia; species Artemisia argyi. The sequence goes on from CM060705.1 coordinate 182,363,384, forward strand.
TAAGTTCACCCATCATACTCATCTCAAACTCATCATGCATGATTTTGGCAAATTCATCACACATGTCTTGACAAGTCGATCCAAATATAATGTCATCGACATATATTTGGACAATGATGAGATTTGGGTCTTTCCTTTTAGTGAAAAGAGTGTTATCTACCATTCTCATGGAATAATCATGTTTAATAAGAAAAGCTTTTAATCGATCATACCAAGCTTTGGGAGCTTGTTTGAGTCCATACAAAGCTTTCTTTAACTTATAAACATAATCAGGTTTTGCGAAGTCAATGAATCCTGGAGGTTGTGCCACATATACCTCCTCATTGATAAAACCGTTAAGGAATGCACTTTTCACGTCCATTTAGAATAACTTAAAATCTAGGGCGCAAGCATAGGCAAGTAATATCCTAATCGATTCTAGTCTAGCTACGGGGGCATAAGTTTTGTCATAATCAATTCCTTCTTGTTGATTATAACCTTGGGCAACTAACCTAGCTTTATTCCTAGTAACTATTCCATTCTCATCTAACTTATTCCTATATACCCATTTGGTTCCTATGATGGTCATATTCTTTGGATTTGGGACTAATTCCCAAACATCATTTGCCTTAAATTGATTTAATTCTTCTTGCATAGCTATAACCCAACTTTCATCTTTTAAAGCCTCGTTAATATTCTTAGGTTCTATTGCTGAGAGGAAACAAAAGAAATTGTTTTTATCTTGGGCTTGTGACCTAAGGGTTCTTTGGTTAAGATGTCCTATTATATTATCTAATGAATGTGATCTAGATTCTTTAATATTAACAGTTTCTTTATTTTCTAAGTGAATGTCTTCATTATCATTTCCTATGGGTTTAGTTTTACTAACCTCAACAGCTTCATCTTCGACTAAATCATCATATTCTAAAGGTAATGTTTTAGGAGGTGGTGGTGTTTCATCAAATGTTACATTTAGTGATTCCTCTACTTTCATGGAGTGTTTGTTAAGTATTATATATGCTTTGCTATTTTTTGAGTATCCTAAAAATATTCCTTCATATGATTTTGGATTAAACTTAGTGAGGTAATCCTTAGTGTTTAGAATATAACATTTACTTCCAAATACCCTAAAGTATCTTAAGTTTGGTTTTCTACCTCTTAATAACTCATAAGGACTTTTCCTAGAATTCTCCTAATTGATACCCTATTTAAAATATAAGTTGATGTATCTACGGCGTGACACCAAAATTTTTGTGGGATGGATTGTTCATTTAACATAGTTCTACTCATTTCTTGTAGTGACCTATTTTTTCTTTCTACTACGCTATTTGATTGAGGAGTACGAGGAGCGGAGAAATTGTGAGATATTCCATTTAACTCACAATATTTTCCGAATTGTACTTCGTTATCAAATTCCCTACCATGGTCTGTCCTAATGGCTACTATTGAGCATCCTAATTTATTTTGAATCATTTTACTAAATATTTCGAATTTTTCAAAGGCTTGGGTTTTGTCACTTAAAAACCTAGTCCCCGTGTATCGTGAGTAGTCATCTACTATTACTAAGGTATATTTGTTTCCTCCATAGCTCCGTACAGCGGATGGACCAAAAAGATCCATATGTAATAATTCTAGGCACCTAGTAGTGGATACTATATTCTTAGCTTTGTGACTAGCATGAGCTTGTTTTCCAATTTTACATGCATCACAAAAATGCTTGTCATATTTTAGATTAGGCAAATTTCTAACTAATTCCTTAGAGGCCAAAGATTGTATTTGTTGCATGTTAGCATGTCCTAATCTCCTATGCCACAATGTAGAGTTTTCATCTAGGGTCGTTAGGCATATCCTATCCTCAGGCTTGTTTCCTAGTTTCATAACATATATGCCACCTTTCCTAATTCCTTTACCTATAATTTTTACATTCTTAACTATTTCGCTATCCTCTTCGGTAAATGTGACTCTACATTTATTATCACATATTTGTCCTACACTAAGCAAGTTATATGTTAAATTATCTACATGCTTTACATTTTCAATAGTAAGTGAGTCTTGAGAAATCGTACCTTTGCCAATGATTTTTCCACGTAAGTCACTACCGAAAATAACGTTACCTCCATTGTATGCCTTGTATGTAGAGAATAGCTTGCAGTTCCCCGTCATGTGCTTTGAACATCCGCTATCTTTGATCCATTCGTCAGGTTCCAAGTCAATTCCTAAACATATTTCGTCGGTTTCTTTTGCCATGAAACACTTTTCGTCTCTTGGCTTTTCAAATTATTCTTTGTCACTATCACTCCATGTTCCACTAACAAAAGCGCCTTGATTTTCATAACCCGGTGGATTTAGACATTCGCCAATGAGATGATTTGGACTTCCACATCTAAAGCACTTTCTTTTCCCGTAGTTGTCACTTCTATTTCTTTGGAATGCTTTTCTTTCGTCTCGTGATAATCTAGTGAATCTTCCTCGTCTCTTGAAGAACTTCTTGAATTCTCTTACGGCCATTGCATATTCTTCGTCTTCACTTTCGTCACTTGAATCATCGTCATCACTAGGTTCCTTTTTGGCTTTTAGAGCAATGGATTTGGTTTGTTCTTTCTTGACTTTGACCGTTTCCGAATCTCTTCTTATGATTTCTTCATGAACCTTCAAGTTACCAATTAGTTCATCTAGTGATAACGTCATCAAGTTCTTTGATTCTTCAATTGTCGTGACCTTAGCTCGCCATTTTGGATGCAATGCCCTAAGAAATTTCCTAACACAATTTTTACTAGAAAATGTCTCATCAAGTGCTTTTAAACTTGTGATAATAGTGTTAAACTTAGCAAAAACATTATCAATTGATTCCTCTTCCGGAATCGTAAATTGTTCATATTGTTGTACAAGAAGATCTATTTTATTATCTTTGACTTGGCTATTACCTTGGTGAGTAATTAGTAAAGAATCCCAAATTTCTTTGGCGGTTTTACACATAAAAATTCTTTCATATTCTTTGCGTGGTAACGCATTATAAATGACCATTTTAGCCTCATTATTTTTTGCTAATTTCTTTTTCAAATCATCATTTTGTTCTTCGAAAGATAAAATTTCATTCATTTTAGTTTCAATATTATATTGAATAGGAGGAAAATCACCAAAGGTAATAATATGCCAAAGATCAAGATCTTTTGACTTCACATACGTTTCGAATCTATTTTTCCAATATAAAAATCCATCACTTTCAAATAGTGGTGGTCTTTGCATAGATTGCCATTCTAAATATTTTTCAGATTCCATAGATCGTTACAAGTTTTAAAATACAATATATTTTAAAAAATCTTGTTAGACGGGGCTCTGATACCAATTGTGGAAAACTAGAAGGGGGGTTGAATAGTTTTACGTCTTTTTAATTCGTTGTAAAAGATAGTTTTAGTGTTTTCTTAGCTTTTAAAAACTTAGATTCAATAATATGTGATCTCAAGTCTTGCACAATATAAACAACTATCAATAAGTAATATATAACAATGATAAGTAATGAAATAAGTAAGAGATGGAAAGATCGAACCGCGAGACAAGAGATTTATAGTGGTTCGGCTACAAGGACACCTTCCTTGCCCTACTCCACTCCCCGAGCACCTAACTCGAGAGTTTTCTTCACTATATCAACAAGCTCCCTTATGGCGGAGAAAACCTTACACACCAATTTACACACCAATTTTCACACCACAACTTCTTCACACCTAAGTCACAACTTCTTCAAATCAATCTTCTTCACAACTAACTATTCCACACCTATCTTCTTCACACCAATATAGTTCCTAATTTTTTCTTCTTCACACCAAGCTACTAACTAATCACACAATCTATATATCTAGCACAACTATCTACAATCAAATATTCACAACAATCTTCACAAAGAATAATGTAAATAATCTTGATGATGTACCAACAACTTGGATGTGGAGATCACAACAAGTTGTAATACTTCTTGTCTTGGGGGATAGAAGTGTTCTTCTCTTGCACTTGAGAGGATGAAGTTTGAATCACTTTGAAACAAAGAATTATACACTTATGATCAAAGGATGAGAGAATAGAAATATGGATCTAGATCAGAAAGTTTAGAAGTGCAAACGGTAAGAAAATTCTGAGGGATGAACCAGTATTTAAAGGGGAGAAAAATACTGTTCTGGAGCGTGGCCGGTTCCCTTAATGATTAAGGGGGCCGCCCCTTCAGAACGTTGGTTTTTCTTGTCTTTTAGTGGGGAATATTTTTCTGGATAAAATTTGCCATTTTTAGTTGGAAATTTGAAATCATATATTTATAATGAATTAAACATATTCTTTTAATTCCAAAAGTAATTTTGTAAAAGATATAAGATGTTTAATGCATTTTATAAAAATTCTAGTGATTAGTGAAATTTCCTTTGATCATGAAATGTAATAAACCATTTGTTTATTCATACCTTAAGTGATATGGAAGCAAAGATAAATATTAAGCACTAAAAACTTGTTTACGTCATAAGTTTTAGATTAATGAGTTTATGCTTTGTAATTATCAAAACATAGAGACATTGCTAATATGCTAACAATGTTTTAAGACATTATTTATGTCAACAAGCTCACCGGAGCCAATGTGACCCCTTGCGATCCGACACCATCCGGTTGGGGCAAAGCGGATGTGCATTCCATGGACTTCGTTCCGAAGATCCAAATCAACATCTTAAGGACTTCCTTGAAATCATAGATTCCATAGACCTAGATGTTGCAACTAGAGAGACAACCCGATTACGTCTATTCCAATTCTCTCTACGTGATCAAGCTAGTCAATGGCTTGAGTGTTTACCCGCGGGATCCATCACCACATGGGATGATCTCACCACTCGTTTCCTTGCTCAATTTTTCCCACCGAGGAGAACTACTAAGCTTAGAAATGACATCTTGATGTTCCAACAACGTCAAAATGAATCTCTTTATGAAGCATGGACTCGTTTCAAGGACTTACTCCAAAAAGTCCCTCATCATGGCATAGATCTTTGGCTCCAAGTCCAAATCTTCTATGACCATATCGATCTCTCCACGAGGCGAGCCATTGACCAATCGGCCGGTAGTAAGCTACGTGATCTAAGTGCGGAACAATCATGGGAACTCATAGAAGATCTTGTTCTCTATGACAACGAAAGTTGGAATGATCCCCGTGATTTGAACAAAACGGTCAAGGCAATATCTTTGCCTTCGAACAACTCTAGCACTCCCGACCGTAGGATCATGGAACTTGAGGACCAAGTCAAGTTTCTCATGAAATCTTACGAAGCTCCTAAGCCTTCAAGCCAAGTGAACAAAATCACTTCTTCATGCGAATTATGTAGTGGTCCCCATGACACTCGTGATTGTGTGGAACTCTCCGGAACAGCTTTTGCGGACTACGCATCCTCGCGTACCGACGAAGCGGGAGATAAGTGGTACACTTTCAAACCCGAGCCAAACCCTTACGGTGATTCATACAACCCCTCTTGGAAAAATCATCCAAACCTTAGGTGGAAACAAAACCAAGCCAATTCTTCCAACCCGCCTAATCGTTACCAACCAAACGGTACACCCTCCAACCGTACTTTCAACAACAATCCTTCTAACAACTATGGTAGTACCAACAATCTTGAAGGATTGATGTCTAAATTCATGGCATCTCAAGAAGCTCACATATCTAAGTTTGAAGCCGATTTCAAACAAAAGCAAAGCGAGATGACCACCAAAATTGATGCATTGTTGAAAGTTCTCAATGACCGAGAAATGGGAGCACTCCCAAGCGACACGGTCAAGAATCCGAAACTAAACGTTAATTCCATATCATCAGTTTCATCACCCACTTCGTGTCCACAATACTACTCGGTTAAATCAACAAGCACGTGTTTCAAACAAAACCAAATTCTTTAAAAGGACCAATCAAATAAAACACCCGATAAAAAACCGGTCAAAAGTATAGTTGAAACACCTCCTACGCAAGACCTTGACGATGAATTCAAGGAACTTCACCTTGAATGCCCCGTCATTGATGTCTTAGCCCGTGCTCCTTACTATAGTGCCCTCCTAGAAAAATATGAGAAGTTTAAACTAGGTAAAAATGGGACCGCCTTCATTCAAAACAAGTTGCCTAAAAAGCTTGATGACCCGGGTATATTTGTTTTGCCTGTAAGATAGGAAGATCCGAAGCTTTCGACACACTAGCCGATTTAGGGTCAAGCCTCAACTTGATTCCCTTATCCCTTTTCACCACTCTCAAGCTAGGAAAGTTAGAGGAGACGGAGGTATTGATAGGTCTAGCGGATGGAAGTATTGCCCACCCGGTTGGAATGATTAAGGATGTAGTTGTTCACGTAGGAAAGTTAACTATCTTAGCGGATTTTCACGTCCTAGACATGGTTAGTGACACTACATGCCCATTGTTAGTAGGAAGAGGATTTTTAGCAACCGCTAGTGCCATGATAGATTGTAAAGAGTCTAAGATAGCGGTAGGTGAAGGCGACACATGGTCGGTATACGATGTTAAGAAACATAGTTATGATTGTGATGATGAACCGACACCACATTGGGTAGAGATTAATAGGAGACCATCTAGATATGGACCTTGGATAGAAAGGAACTTTATAGGACCTCAACGCCCATTCTATCTAGAAAAAGATTTCATCAAAAAGACACTGATGAGGCGAAAAATGAACCACTTTTAGGCGGTCATTTAAGCCCGGAATTGAATTTATTTGATCAAATATTGCTCTAAATCGTTCCTTTTGTGATTTTAGGTACTTTGGGAGTGAAATCTGGAAAAGGAAGCAATTCGGACGTTTTTGGAGCATAAAAGGAAAGAAAACGCCAAAATCTTAATTTTCCTTGCTGGGAACAGTGTGTGACGGCGTCAAGAGTACCATCCTGACGGTTTCAAGAGTAATTTTCATGACGGCCCAGTGCAAACATGAAGGCGTCACAAGTAGAGCGTCAAGAGTTAAACACGTGACGGCCTGGAAGAAGCTAATACATGACGGCGTCAGATATAGATCAAGGCAACCCGAGAATTATTTTGGCGGTGAGATGACGGCGTCACCTATTTGGTCTTGACGCCGTCAGCCTCAATTTCCTATATATAGTTTTCTAATTTTCATTCATAAAAAGGAGAAGTTTTGGAGAAACCCTAAGGCCGAACCTATTACGAATTTTACAGGTTTTTCAAGGGTTTTCAGCCCTTGAATCCTTACATGTGTAATTGAGACAAGTGTTATTTTAATTCAATCAATATGTCTATGTGTTGGTTGTCTATATCTTGTTCTTATCTTGATTCCACCATGCTAGGCTAGATCTATCTTGTGTTTGCTTAGATCTAATGAAACCTAGATGTTGTTTATGTGTTGATTACTTGTTTATGGTTGTATTGGATGAATGATTTCGATGTTAGGCTTAAGAAAACTGGCAGATCTCCAAATGGTAACATGCTTGAACGTCTTAGGAAACATGAACTGATGTGCACTAGGTTTTATTGGTTGTATTTAATGCATGAGTAAATTCTAATGATCCCATGTTAGGAGCTTCTTAGCCGGCTCGACATAGGAGTGAAGTAGGCACTCATAGGATTGGGGAATTAAGTGCGCCACCCCATGAATGGTATTAAGGAATACAATCCGTCATCCACGCAACTATAACAAGTAATTAACGTGTAAAAGATATCTAGGGAGTAGTGAAATCTAAGTAAACACAATTTCTCCACTTATTGCTCACAACCTTAGTTTAATTTAGCTTTATTTTCATTTCTAGTATTTTATTTTGATTGCATCTTTAGTATTGGGTTAGTTGACTAGCAACTAATTCCGCCCAACTCCTTCAAACCCGAGATATTTACTTGCTTTCTAAAAAATATAAAAATACAAAAATATTCATCCCTCATCTTTAGAACTAGTATTTAGGTTTTCTAATCCTAGCGACACTATTCCTAGCTGAACGATCAATCCCCCGGTACTTGTCACTATACTATACTACAACGATCAGGTACACTGCCTGGTGGGGGTTGTAAGCTTCTCGAGATCCCTCGAGAGGTAAAGCCTGGAGCAATTCCCACGCATCAAGTTTTTGGCGCCGCTGCCGGGGAATAGTTATTGTCTAGGTTAGAATTTCTTTTTATTAGGTCTACTTGCTAGATTCCTTTCTAGTAAGATTTTATTTTTATTTTTAGGTTCTCTTTAGTCTATCTTAATTCTTTGTGTTTTTGTTCGTAACTCTTCACCACCCGACACCATGGACGATGGGAACATCTTTGAACCCGTCATCCCACCACAAAAAAACCCACCACTAGAACCCCTTAGGCCCCGAACCTTAGGAGAGTATTCCCGACCTAGCCACCAAGGCTACCGAAACACCATTGAGCTCACCGGAGCCAATGTGACTCCCTTGCGATCCGACACCATCCAGTTGGTGCAAAGCGGGTGTGCATTCCATGGACTTCGTTCCGAAGATCCAAATCAACATCTTAAGGACTTCCTTAAAATTGTAGATTCCATAGACCTAGGTGTTGAAAGTAGAGAGACAACCCGATTACGCCTATTCCAATTCTCTCTACGGGATCAAGCTAGTCAATGGCTTGAGCGTTTACCCGCGGGATCCATCACCACATGGGATGATCTCACCACTCGTTTCCTTGCTCAATTTTTCCCACCGGGGAGAACTACTAAGCTTAGAAATGACATCTTGATGTTCCAACAACGTCAAAATGAATCTCTTTATGAAGCATGGACTCGTTTCAAGGACTTACTCCAAAATGTCCCTCATCATGGCATAGATCTTTGGCTCCAAGTCCAAATCTTTTATGACCATATCGATCTCTCCACGAGGTGAGCCATTGACCAATCGGCCGGTGGTAAGCTACGTGATCTAAGTGCAGAACAATCATGGGAACTCATAGAAGATCTTGCTCTCTATGACAACGAAAGTTGGAATGATCCCCGTGATTTGAACAAAACGGTCAAGGCAATATCTTTGCCTTCGAACAACTCTAGCACTCCCGACCATAGGATCATGGAACTTGAAGGTCGAGTCAAGTCTCTCATGAAATCTTACGAAGCTCAAAAGCCTTCAAGCCAAGTGAACAAAATCACTTCTTCATGCGAATTATGTAGTGGTCCCCATGACACTTGTGATTGTGTGGAACTCCCCGGAACAGCTTTTGCGGATTACGCATCCACGCGTACCGACGAAGCGAGAGATAAGTGGTACACTTTCAAACCTGAGCCAAACCCTTACGGTGATTCATACAAACCCTTACGGTGATTCATACAACCCCTCTTGGAAAAATCACCTAAACCTTAGGTGGAAACAAAATCAACCCAATTCTTCCAATCCGCCTAATCGTTATCAACCAAACGGTCCACCCTCCAACCGTACTTTCAACAACAATCCTTCTAACAACTATGGTAGTACCAACAATCTTGAAGGATTGATGTCTAAGTTCATGGCATCTCAAGAAGCTCGCATAGCTAGGTTTGAAACCGAATTCAACCAACAACAAACGGAGATGACCAACAAGATTGACAACTTGTTGAAAGCCCTCAACAACCAAGCGTTAACCACACCTAGGAAGGACACTAGGGACACCAATAACGGAATCCAAATTAAGGACCCCTCATCATCTCAACATGTCCACTTTGTCAATATTGTCACCATTAAGCCGATAGATAAGGAAATAGAAGAAAGTGACAAGGATGAAGTTGGAGTAGAAACCGAGACTAGGAATGAAAGTAGGGAAGTTGAGGTTAAAAAGGGAGAGGAATTAGAGGAGGTAGAAACTATAGAGAAGTACTTTGATAAGTTTCCCACCAAGGTAGAACGGGAATACCATAAGGATTTATTCGATAGTCCCAAGAGTCCATATATCCTTGGCACACCCCTTATCAAAATGGGAAACCCCTCTAACATCAACATACCATGCAACATCGGGCACATGCATATATGGAAAGCTTTATTCAATCCTAGATCTCCTGTTAACATCATGACTAGGACTTATTACAATTGGGTGATGAAGGAGCAACTTGATTTTAGGATGATGCCCAATAGGAATTTGATAAGTAATTTTGTAGGAAGAGTGAAGGGATTGCATGTGATTATAGGCAATCTCACTTATGAGATTGATTTTATGATAGTAGAAGACACTCGTCCGGTGATAGATGCTTGCCTAAGCCAAATAATATTTGGAAAACCATTTGTTGAGGCCACTAGGATGAGTTATGATCCGACTCTAGGGATAGTTAGATTCAAGGAAGAGAATGATGAGGTTGCCTACCAAATGCCCTACAAGATTGAGCAATACCGCCTCCTCTCTAATTTAGAAAAGGAACACAAGCAAGCGGCTTATTATAGGAATGATGAGGATAGACGTAGAGGAGTAGAGTATGTGAAAAATAGGATGCTTGGTTTCTACAAAGAATGCTTGCAACTAGGTCCGGAATACAAAACTGGTTTAGAAGACGACCTAGAGAGTGAAACCAATGATGAGGTCACGTAGTAACCCATGACATTGAGTCTAGCTACAAGACTCGTAAATAAAGAAAAGCGCTTCTTGGGAGGCAACCCATGCTTTGTGTGATTTTATTTTGTTTGTTTGTTATTTGCTTCCGTATGCATGCTTTATTTTTATTGTTGGTAGATCATGTTTCAAACTAAAAAGTGGAAATACTTTACTTTGTTGTTTTGGCCTAGTCCTAACTCCACCTAAAGGTATTTTTGCAAAAGATAAGTGTAAGGGGAAACCCCAAATATGTTTTTAAGAAACAAACCGATCATGAATCTCCAGAATATTAAGTGAACATGTATATTCGTATTTGTTAGAGTCAAATGCTTGTATTGAGTCATAATGAAGTTTTGCAGGATTTTCCAGGAAGTAGGACCAAGTTTTTCTAGAAATTTTCCGGAAACTTAACATAAGAATTTCTGCAGATCACTTCTGACGGCGTCACGAGTTTACTCTTGACGACGTCATGTGTAAAAATCTGGAAATTTTACCAGTTTTGTTTTTCTAACGGAGTCTTAAAGTTTTTGTTGAATTATTAAGTTTTATAATCTCCAGGAAATCTGCAAACTTCATTCCACAAGCATTATATCTTACTTTGTTTTCTAGGATTTAGTAACTTATATAGATTGCCGCCGATTTTATGCGAGGTTGCTTTGTTTGTTTTCTCAGGATTTACAGGTTATGTATGACAAGAAGATGATTTATATTCTGTAAGGGAAGCTTTGATTGTTCATTTTCTTGGAGGAAGATCTAACCTGGCCACCTTATTATCCATACCGAGCGAATCAGGGGAGTATTTGATTTCATTCTTTTTACTATTGCACTTTTACATTCTTTACTTGAACATTGGGGACAATGTTCATCTTAAGTGTAAGGGGAGGGTAAAATGATGATACCTTACATATACACTTTCGCTTGAGTTTGTTTTGTTTAATAGTAGATGTGTAATAAAACTATGAGAAATACTTGTTAGTGCAATTTTAGCGTCAAATTAATTTTTTTTACAACATTTAGGAGTGAAACTTTAGCCATAGCAAGCGTCTCATGGATAGGAGATTGTATGACTAGCACATAACCGTATATTCAGAAAAATTTTCCACCCAAATATGTGAGGTTCGCCTTTAGATTTGATAGGAAAAGTATTTACTATTAGTGCTTATGAGTGTACCGGTAGCATTTAGATTCTAGAACTTGCGTTAGTGATGCATCCCGAGACCGCTAGTGAGACTACATTCGTGTAGAAGGATTTACTACATGATAAGAGGCATTAGGATCACCCTTGTGTTAAACCCGTATCATAATTACTTGACCATTTAAGTCATATTACTTGGCTAGTTAAGTCAACTAATTTTTCCCACACCTTAGCGTTGTACTCATTTTTAGTACACGAAACCCCTAGTACACCCCTCCGAGCCTATCTTTTCGTTTCTAACTTTAAGCCTCTTACTTAAAGGGAGAATTTGTTACACCCCACTTAAATGTACAACCAAATCGCCTTAGCCTTCCGTGTATGCGCTCATTTTTAGTGCGTTATTGTTATTTGTTAAACCCTAAGTTAACTATCTAATTGGTTACATGGTTGCTAAGTCGAGTCATATCATTGTACATATTGTTTTGGGACGATTGGGACTCATGGGTAAAGTACTTATTTTATGGATTAATGGGGAAGAACATCATATATTACCCCCATATGTACGTTAATCTTAAAAGTGCTCCAAGTGTTTTGATTTTCTTAATTCGAGTCATTAGATTAGTTTATTGTAAAGTATGTAAAAATTCAAGTGTAAGGGAAATTTACATTCCCTATGATGTATTATTTTGGATGGTAGGGTAAGAGTGTATGCAAAAAAAAATAATAAAAAAAATAAATCGAAAAAAAAATCAAAAAAAAAAAAAAAAAAAAAAAAAAAAAAAGAAAAAGAAAAAGAGAAAAAACATACGGACTACCATCCCGTTTTATTCTATGTTTATTTTATGTTTTTGTTGTTTTTCATTTATTAGCTTAAGTCGAGTCTAGTCTTGGCTTAACAACGCCATATTGTACATGTAATTAACCAAGATTGTTAACTCGCCACCAGTAAAGACTGCCTATATCCAACCAAACCGTGTATTTCATATCCCTACACCTAACGTTACAACCCTTTAAAAGACCTCTTTGATAGTTTATCCTAGGTGCTTACGCCATGTGGTGGAGGTTTGATCCTTTCCCAAGCCTATGGTAATCTATTTTGCTATGACAGGTAGTGAGAGATATCTTCCATTTCCATATTGTAATTTATACTTTATTACACCTGAGAGATGTGAGTATCTAAACACTATTTGTGAGGTGCTAGTGTATGACCTCCGTGCTAAATGACCCCTAACTTGTATTTTGATTAGAATAAAAGCGCATTTGCTTGAGAACAAGCAAATCTCAAGTGTAAGGGTATATGATGAGGCGAAAAATGAACCACTTTTAGGGGGTCATTTAAGCCCGGAATTGAATTTATTTGATCAAATATTGCTCTAAATTGTTCCTTTTGTGATTTTAGGTACTTTTGGAGTGAAATCTGGAAAAGGAAGCAATTCGAACGTTTTTGGAGCATAAAAGTGAAGAAAACGCCAAGGTCTTAATTTTCCTTGCTGGGAACAGTGTGTGACGGCGTCAAGAGTAATTTTCATGACGGCCCAGTGCAAACATGAAGGCGTCACAAGTAGAGAGCCAAGAGTTAAACACGTAACGGCCTGGAAGAAGCTAATACATGACGGCGTCAGATGTAGATCAAGGCAGCCCGGGAATTATTTTGGCGGCGAGATGACGGCGTCACCTATTTGGTCTTGACGCCGTCAGCCTCAATTTCCTATATATAGTTTTCTAATTTTCATTCATAAAAAGGAGAAGTTTTGGAGAAACCCTAAGGCCGAACCTATTACGAATTTTACAGGTTTTTCAAGGGTTTTCAGCCCTTGAATCCTTACATGTGTAATTGAGACAAGTGTTCTTTTAATTCAATCAATATGTCTATGTGTTGGTTGTCTATATCTTGTTCTTATCTTGATTCCACCATGCTAGGCTAGATCTATCTTGTGTTTGCTTAGATCTAATGAAACCTAGATGTTGATTATGTGTTGATTACTTGTTTATGGTTGTATTAGATGAATGATTTCGATGTTAGGCTTAAGAAAACTAGCAGATCTCCAAATGGTAACATGCTTGAACGTCTTAGGAAACATGAACTGATGTGCACTAGGTTTTATTGGTTGTATTTAATGCATGAGTAAATTCTAATGATCCCATGTTAGGAGCTTCTTAGCCGGCTTGACATAGGAGTGAAGTAGGCACTCATAGGATTGGGGAATTAAGTGCGCCACCCCATGAATGGTATTAAGGAATACAATCCGTCATCCACGCAACTATAACAAGTAATTAACGTGTAAAAGATATCTAGGGAGTAGTGAAATCTAAGTAAACACAATTTCTCCACTTATTGCTCACAACCTTAGTTTAATTTAGCTTTATTTTCATTTCTAGTATTTTATTTTGATTGCATCTTTAGTATTGGGTTAGTTGACTAGCAACTAATTCCGCCCAACTCCTTCAAACCCGAGATATTTACTTGCTTTCTAAAAACTATAAAAATACAAAAATATTCATCCCTCATCTTTAGAACTAGTATTTAGGTTTTCTAATCCTAGCGACACTATTCCTAGCTGAACGATCAATCCCCCAGTACTTGTCACTATACTATACTACAACGATCAGGTACACTGCCTGGTGGGGGTTGTAAGCTTCTCGAGATCCCTCGAGAGGTAAAGCCTGGTGCAATTCCCATGCATCAGACACATTCGGTGGAACAACTCATAGCTAGAGATGAAGAGCTAGATCCTTTTGAGGACCCCTTAGTCTTTAGGAAGATGATTGAGTTTTTGAGCGTAATGCCTATTAATATAGAGATGAATAAGTGGAAAAGAGAGGGAGACAAGTGTAAATGGAGGTGGGACAAGCCACCTAAAGAAGGTGACGGATCATGGCATATGAAAATGACTTTGTATGATCCGGATGGAGAGAAGTTTGAAAGGTCATACCGTACTAAGAAAACCAATAGGAAGTTAAAGCCTAAGTTTGATCCCAAAGATGTCCTCAATGAGGAACTCACCTATATCACGTAGTAACCCATGACCTTGGGTCTAGCTACAAGACTCGTAAATAAAGAAAAGCGCTTCTTGGGAGGCAACCCATGTTTTGTGTGTTTTTATTTGTTTGTTTGTTTATTTGTTTGTTATTTGCTTCCGTATGCATGCTTTATTTTTATTGTTGGTAGATCATGTTTCTAAACTAAATAGTGGAAATACTTTACTTTGTTGTTTTGGCCTAGTCTTAACTTCACCCAAAGGTATTTTTGCAAAAGATAAGTGTAAGGGGAAACCCCAAATATGTTTTTAAGAAACAAACCGATCATGATTCTCCACAATATTAATTGAACATGTATATTCGTATTTGTTAGAGTCAAATGCTTGTATCGAGTCATAATGAAGTTTTGCAGGATTTTCCAGGAAGCAGGACCAAGTTTTTCCAGAAATTTCCCGGAAACTTAACATAAGAATTTCTGCAGGTCACTTCAGACAGCGTCATGAGCTTGCTCTTGACGGCGTCATGAGCTTGCTCTTGTGGCCAAAAATTTCTTCATGAGATGCCGACATTGAGGTTCTTTTCTAAAAGATCTTATTTAGTTGTTTAACATAAGGTGGTGCAACATAATAACTTCTTAGCACTTAAAACAAACAGATACTCTAAGAAAATCATTAACAGATATGTATTGTACTAAATTAGCATACCCAAAACGCACGCTCAAAATATATGCTTTTGAGAAACAAAATTATAAGAAATTTATAACACCCCTAAATTAAAACTACTAATGAATCATATTTTCGAGTATCAGAAGATAACATCTTGTAAATAAATAAATAAATAAAATAAAAAATAACCAACGACAACAACTTGTATTAACACACAAATACACCAAGGGGAGTACAAACAAACCTCATGTAAGGTACAACCACCGGCGAAGATTGCCATTCCAAAATCGCCAGAAGTAAACATAACATGAAATAGTATCTTGATTAGTCAGGTCTGACTTGGCCTTACGTTTTCATCAAGCTTCAGTTTCCTACAATGCAACATAGATTTTCCATCTTAGTCCTAATTGACCTCTTATGAGTTTTATTTTCTCTGCTGTCTTCCTCGATCTACATTCAATCTTTCACAAACTAATAGACCGATAAATTTTATATAGTAAGCATACGACTACGAGATTGTAAATTACCATTCATTTTCTTTATGAGAAACCATGGAAGTTAAGACTTCTTGCTCTTGTCCCTATGATGGTGGCTAGCAAAATATCAAACAGAATTCTCTTGCACTTTGGTTGGAATTACCTAAAAAAACCCATAGGGAAAAAATTAGCCTGATCAATAGCATGTCGGGATACAATAATTTACTTGGATTAACATATCGAATTTACCTAAGTTATCCAATCACGAGGTTCCAACGCATTACACGCTTGCTTAAATTCATCTTAGTAGTTTTGATCACGAACTGAAGTAGCTTCTTTTGCACACCGAGATCGTTTGCTACTTGGTTCATCTTCATGATGTGTTCCTGATCCCTCCATCATTGAAATCTCAACTTGCTCTTCTTCCCCATTATGACTAACCTTACTTTCGATCCTACATGTGTATTCTTCCTTAAATTGCTCAATATGATCCTCTGATCTTAAAGAACCGGTAACATCTTCCAAGTTGTATTTAGTGTGAACGTCGGAACTCAAAAGATCAACTTATGAGGCTCTTTCTTGATCCAATAACTTGACCTCGGCACTCATAGCTGCAACTTTCTTGTAATGAGCTTCAAAAAATGCCTTCGTTTGAGCCACAAATTAGGGAGACTTTAAAACCCAAAGTTTTACCAATTATAGCCTCTAATGATATAATGAGTTGGACCTATGTTGCTGGAAGAGATGTTTGCAGCATCCTGAAGCATAATTGTTGAACCACATAAGCGCTGTCATTATAGTTCTATTTTAGATAATAAAGATAAATGCAAAATACTTGTAACACAATATGTTGTGGGCTTTCAGGGTTGCTCTTTAACACATTCTCCCCTTTTTTTTGAAGGGAGATGATTTGCACACTCATATGCAAATCATATCTGTTGACATAAATAATGCCTAAAAACATGGTTAACATTCATCGACATCTCTATGTTTTGATAATCACAAAACGTAAATTCATTAAACTAAAACTTATGTCGTAAACAAGTATTTAGAGATAAATATTTCATTTTGCATCCAAATCACTTAAGGTATGAATAAACAAAGTGTTTATTGCATTCTATGATCAAAGAAAATTTTTCTCTAATCACTAGAACTTTTATAAAATGTCATAAACATTTTATATCTTTTACAAAATCATTTTTGGGATTAAAAGAATATGTTTAAATCATTATAAATATATGATTTCAAATTTCCAACCAAAAATGGCAAATATTATCCAGAAAAACATTCCCCACAAAAGGACAAACAAATCCAACGTTCTGGGGGGGGGGGGGGCGGCCCCCTTAATTATACTAGACGGCCCCCTTAATGATTAATGGGACCGGCCACGCTCCAGTAATTTGTTTGCCTATAAATACTGGTTCATTTCACAGATTTTTCTCACCTTTTGCACTCCTAAACTTTCTGTTCTAGATCTCCATTTCTATTCTCTAAATCCTTTGATCATACATACATAAATCTTTGTTTCAAAGTGATCCAAACATCAACCCCTCAAGTGCAAGAGAAGAATACTTCTATCCTCCAAGACAAGAAGTATTACAACTTGTTGTGACCTCCACATCGAAGTTGTTAGAGTATCATTCATTGCATATATTTCTTTGTGTTATTTGTTGTGAATATTTGGTAGAAGATAAATTATCTTAGTATGTAGATAGAGTGATTGTTTAAAAGATCGTTGTGAAGTAGATAGTTGGAAAGTAGATAGTTGTGAAGAAGATTGTTGGGAAGTAGATAGTTGAGAAGAAGATAGTTGTGAAGAAGATAGTTGTGAAGTAGATGGGTGTGAAGATAGATAGGTGTGAAGATAGATAGGTGTGAAGTAGTTGTGTATAAGGTGTGATCAAGTTGTGACAAAGTTGTGGTGTGTATATTGGTGTGTAAGGTTTTCTTCCGCCATAAGGGAGCTTGTTGACATAGTGAAGAAATCTCTCGAGTTAGGTGCTCGGGGAGTGGAGTAGGGTAAGGAAGGTGTCCTTGTAGCCGAACCACTATAAATCTCTTGTCTCGCGGTTCGATCTTTCCATCTCTCATTTATTTCTTTACTTACATTATTATTGTTATATCATACATATATATTGTGCAAGACTTGAGTTCACATAATATCGAATATAAATTTTTGAAAGTTAAGAAAACACACAAACAAAGTTTTTCATAATAAACCAAAAAGACGTAAAACTATTCAACCCCCCTTCTAGTTTTTCACAATATCCCTTTTTGAAACCTTGATCAAACAACAACAAAACATTCCTTTAGAACTTTGATAAGCAAGACATAAACACTTTGATAAGAAACTTTATCAAGCGGAAGAACACCCCCTAGAAACAAATATACGTGGCAATAGAAACATATTCAGACTACTATTAGATGCTACAATCAAGCGCTAGCTACTTACAATTGTAGGTGAATACATCGATCCGCAACTCGACCTCCATGATCACTATGAACATAACAATGGCGTGTCCTCATCTACCAAAGATATATCTGTATATCATCAAGTGTTGTTTTTTGCGGGTTTACACAATCTGGTCCGAATCGCCTGACCCGAACCGAAAAAATACATGTTTTGACGTGTGACTTTGAGACGACATAGCAAGACCAACCAACCTGAAACCAAATAACATAAATCACTAACTTTGCACCACTAATGCTGCCTATAGGCATGGTGAGCTAACTACACTTTGTAACTCTCAAAATTGTTCAATCTACTGTTAGTTACAAAACAATTATAACAATATATTTGATGATAACCGTATATATAACATATTTTTCTAATTTGATTTCTTCTTGCTCCGGTTTCTGAAATTTTTACAAATACTCTTATCATTATTGATCAAGTTAGAGCTTTAATCAAACCCTAATTTTTCCACAAAAATGAAACAAAATTAACATGAAAATTAAAAACCTTTTTGGCTTTTTAGAATAAGAATAAAAGCCTTATATGAATTTTGTACAAAATTAATAAATTAGATATTAAAAATCATACCTTTAGCCAAGGAGTTTATGTTCTTTCATTAATAAAATCGATATAGCTCTCAATAAAATCAATTTATTGAAAGAGTTTCTGTCTTCGAAATCACTGCAACATATTTGCTTCAATTTGTTTTAAAATCTTTCAATTTTTAATTTAGGGTTTACAACGGGAATAGTGGGTTCACAGATGTGGGGCGAGTTTAGGTGGTTTTGTTGTTTTAAATTTTGGTTTTGGACCCCTAAGCTTTTGTAAATTAACTCCGCCTTTATAAAGTTTTATCTCTTTATACTTTTGACACATATACTTTTGTACTCAATTTTTCATAGAAAACGAATTTACCAAATATTATTGTCAAATAAGGAAGTATTTATATTTATTTTAATTAAATATGTTTAAGAAAATTAATAATAAAATTATTACTTAATAAGGGAAGGTTGAGTTTTTTGAAATGTGAAAGTCCCCACTTGAAGTTTTTTTTATTATATATAAAATATTATAATCTAGAATATAGAAAACAGGATTTGAGTTTTGCTTTATTATATATAAAATATTATAATCTAGAATATAGAAAACAGGATTATAGACTGAAAGATAAGAAGAAGAAAAAAAAGGAAAATTAATTACCAAAAGGAATATTTTTTGAAAGAAAGTTTAATAAAAGGGTTTTTCTATCATGTGCATTTAGACACATGTTAAAAAGTGGGTCCCTGAGTTTTTTGTATAGGTTTTTGTCACTTTTCAAATAAAAAACTATTCTTATGTGTCATTTTTACAGGTTTCTGAGTATTTTTTGTGGGTCCCTGGCTCCTTATTATGTGCGTAAGGGCACAAGTTAGATAAATCCTTAATAAAAGGGTTTTGGTAATGAGAGCCCTAAGGGCTGTGTTTAAGAATACAATTTTTATTAAATGATTACAATTAATGATTATGATTGCACCACCAACTTAAAATCTTGACACGTGTAAACTTTTAAAAACAGTACCCGGTTTGATATTGCTCAATTGATTATGTACCCGGTTTGATACAACTTAATTACTTTTTGCTCAATCAAAATTGAAAATATGCTCAACCATGACTTGTGTCAATTAAATGGTGGGTCGCATTTGCAGAATTGACTGCTCGCATTTGCTTAGCTAGTAACTCTTTTTGAAAAAAGCACCTTTATATAATTTAAAAAAATAGTAATAATAATAAGCTCATATAAAATAAACTAAACCAAATAAGCTTATAGGAAAAAAAAAAAAAAAAAAAAGTGAAGCTTCTAAGCAGTTTCTTGTTATTTTCCAATAAGTTTCATCAACTCCTTCTAAACAAACGCGTGGAACTTATTCTGCATTCAAAATTTCAACTTCAGTGCGTATAAATGTGAACCTAGCTTCATTTTCTCTACAGAAATTAAAGTTGTTTGTTGGCGTATGTACCCTCCGGAATGAACTCGGAGGGCTCGAACCTACAGTCAAACTGAACGGACTATTGGAACGAGGCCAACCAATGTCAACATCCGGAAGACCACATCCATCCGGATGGACGCACACTCTAGACAGACTAAAGTCAAAGTGAGCCAAAGTACAAACAAGTACGTACACAAATACTTAGTAAGTGGAGCATAAACTAGTAAACACTAAGAGATTATGTACAAACCAGCCTGACACTCTATAAGAGTGGCCTATAAATAGAGGAGAAATCATCATTTAAGGTTAAGTAATTCTCTCACTCTCTTGTTTTACTTATACTTTCTCTCTCTAAAAATATATACTTACTCTCACGCCGGAGGTTGGTCCTAGGATACATTCCCGGAAAGAGACTGACGGACGTACCTGTTTTGCAGGTATCCGAAGTAGTACACTATAAGCAAGGACCACCCTGAATCCGAAGGACCAATCATAGTCCGAAGGATTCATTCCGCTTGTCTGAAGTAGAAGCAAGATTTTACTTCAACAAATTGGCGCCATCCGTGGGACTCGTCATTTACTCTACCCGAACTAAGAGATGACAGGTCCTACTCCAACAACACCTGAAGGAAGTGTAAGAAACCCAGATAACAACGCCCACAATGGCAGCATAGAACAAATCCAGAATCACATCACCACCCTAAGAGCTCTAATCCAACAATACAATACCACAGGGGAAACACCAATTAAGCCTATTCAGCTCGACTTCGAAGACGAAGAACCTCAAGATTCCAGAGCTCAGAAAGCAGAGGATGAAGCAACGGACGATCTCTCTAAACCTTTCAAAGCAGCATCCAAGAGTCCTTTCACCCGAAGGATCATTAACTTTTCCGGACCAAAAAATGCAAAATATTTGATGCCTTCCCACATAAAGTTGTACGATGGGTCTGCAGATCCGGACGACCATATCACAAGGTTTGAAGGAGCTGCCAATCAAGGTACCTGGCCAATGCCTATATGGTGTATGATGTTTCAACAAACTTTAGACGATGCGGCCAGAGGATGGTTCGACAGCCTCCCGCGAGGTAGTATCGACAATTGGGATACCTTATGTGAACAGTTTGTGCAGAGATTCGCCCTTCGTAGAAAATGTGTCAGAGATCCCATGGAAATCACCAAAATCGTCCGGCAAGCGAACGAAGGTTTATCAGAGTTTAAAGAACGATGGACGGACGAAGCTAGTCGTATTTCAGGCGTTCCAGAAGTAATGCAGATATCCTCTTTTATAGATGGCAACAAGTGTCCGGAGCTAGCAAAAAGGTTCTCCGAGAAAATTCCTCGAACAGTAACAGAAATGATGATAAGGGTCGATGACTTCATCCGTTCTGAGAAGGCATACCAATCAGCAGAAGTGCTAAGAGGAGAAAAGATAGACAACTATAAGAAAGATCATCATTACAGTCCGTACCATAACAGATTTGACCAAAACACTCAACGGCCCCCCTATCGAGGAAGTCGCAGACGGGACAATCAGCGGGACGAGTTCAAGCCTCGTCGAAATGACCACTTTACGCCTTACAGTCCGGCCAGAAACGATCATATCAATAGGATGGAATATCAGACGAATTATAGGACGGACTATCGCCATAACGACAGAAATTGGAGGGATACCAGACCAATAGACTTAAACTCACTCACCAAAGCTCCCAAGGAAATCCTAGCAACTGAACACCAACTCAGACTTCCGGCACCACCCCCATTGAGAGGAAGACCATCAAGAGAGAATATGGACAAGTATTGTGATTATCATGGAGAGAAAGGTCACCTCACCAACGATTGCCACAACTTGAAAGAGCAGCTTAAGAAAGCTATGGAAATGGGCAAATTAGACCACCTGATTAGGGATGTCAGACAAAGAGATAGAGCACCTCCCAGAAATAATAATCAAACCAACCAGGGCCGAATCATCAACATGGTCTGGTATCAGGAGAAGAGGCATAAACGTAAAATCATGTACCAAGAAGAGGAATGGATGAACGCCCCTATAAGCTTCCCCCCATCCTTCCTGGAGATGCTTCCGAAGAACCACTCATAGTTGAAGCAGAAATCGAGGGATATACTGTACGAAGGGTATACATTGATCAGGATGCTTCGGTAGAAGTAATGTACGAGCACTGCTTTTTAAACCTCGATCCCTCCATCCAATCCCGCTTGACAAGAACAAATACACCATTAGTTGGATTCGTAGGAGAAGCCATAAACCCGTTGGGAAAAATTGAACTAGAAGTATGCTTCGGAAGTGAGGGGTTGTATCGTCGAACAACCATGAGTTTTGCAATAGTCAGATCCCCATCCCCCTACAACATTATACTCGGACGTTCTGGAATTAAGAAACTAAGAGCCATCCCCTCAACAATACATTCTATGATGAAGTTCCCAACACCTAGGGGCATCGCCACTTTAGTCACCCAGTCGATCATCATTTCAGAATGTAGGAAGCTGGAAGAAAAATTCTTACTAGAAAGAGAAGCTAAAGCCGAAGCTCCCCCGACACCCACA
Source organism: Artemisia argyi (assembly GCA_030686995.1). Lineage (NCBI taxonomy): Eukaryota > Viridiplantae > Streptophyta > Magnoliopsida > Asterales > Asteraceae > Artemisia > Artemisia argyi. The sequence continues at coordinate 182,386,118 of CM060705.1, forward strand.
ATCGAAGAAGGAACCACGGGAACCGAGGAAATACTAGTTCATCCCGCATATCTGGAACAATTGGTGACGATAGGGAAAAATTTCTCAAAAGAAGGACGAAGACAACTAATAACGCTACTTAAGAACAGCCAGGACGTTTTCACATGGGAACCATCGGACATGACCGGCATCCCTCGATGGGCGGCCGAACACAAGCTTAACGTAAATGTCCAGGACAAACCTGTTGCACAAAAAAAGAGATTCTTTTCGGAGGAAAAGAACCAAGCCATAATCAAGGACGTGGAAGAATGGCTAAAAGCTGGAATAATCAGACCCGTTCGGTATCCGACATGGATCGCTAATCCGGTCTTAGTAAAGAAACCGGACGATAGTTGGAGGATGTGTATCGACTTCAAAAACCTCAACTCATCGTGTCTCAAGGACTACTATCCATTGCCTGAAATAGATTGGATGATTGAATCAGTAATGGGATTCCGTTACAAATGCTTCCTCGACGCTTACAAAGGATACCACCAAGTGCAAATGGCAAAGGAAGACGAAGAGAAAACGGCCTTCTATACCGATCACAGAACATATTGCTACGTTAAGATGCCGTTCGGACTAAAAAATGCCGGAGCAACATATCAGAAGCTGGTAGACTCCACCTTCCGGACGCAAATCGGCCGAAACTTGGAAGCATATGTAGACGACATGGTTATCAAAAGCCAAACGGAAAAAGAACTGTTAGCCGATATAGCAGAGACGTTCGACAATCTCTGAAGGATCAATATGAAACTATATCCTAAGAAATGCTCCTTCGGAGTGGAGGAAGGAAATTTTCTTGGTTATATGGTGACTTCCGAAGGAATTAGGGCAAACCCTAAGAAGACCAGAGCAATTGCTGACATGCAATCACCAAAATCACTGAAGGTAAGCTTGCCGAACTAAACCGCTTCTTGTCAAAATCTGCCGAAAGATCTCTACCTTTCTTTGAAACATTAAAGAACATCACCAAGGATAATAAAAAGAAATACCAATGGACGGAAGCAGCCGAAAGGGCTTTTCAGGAAATGAAGAAGATGATTCTGGAGCTCCCATGCCTAACTACACCAAAACCAAATGAAGACATGTACCTATACCTATCAGCCGCGATGGAAGCGATAAGTGGGGTAATGTTGGTTGAAAGAGAAGGACGACAGATTCCAGTTCATTACGTAAGCCGAACATTGCACGAGGCCGAAAAGAGGTACGCTCCAGTAGAAAAATTGGCTTTAGCCCTCCTACACCTGTCCGGAAGACTGAGGCGATATTTCGAAGCTCACCCCATCAAAGTCATAACGGACCATCCCATCAAACAAGTATTGAACAGATCAGAAGCTTCCGGACAGTTAGCCAAATACACGGTAGATCTGGGAGCCTACAACATTACCTATGTACCAAGAAATGCTATCAAGGGACAAGTACTGGCTGACTTCATCAATGAGGTACCCATCGGTACAACCTATCCAGATCCAAAAAGGAGGGGCAAGGAGATATGCAATATCTCTCAAACTGAAGAATGGATCTTATACACCGACGGAGCGTCTAGCAAAAAAGGTTCCGGAGCAGGGCTAGTACTGATCAGTCCAGAAAAAGAAGAATACACTTATGCTCTCAGACTAAACTTTGAAGCCACCAACAACGGAGCAGAATACGAAGCACTCCTGGCCGAACTGAGAATCGCAAAGAAAATGCATATAGAAGCACTGGACGTGCGAGTGGACTAAAACCTAGTGGCAAGCCAAATCAACGGAGAGTTTACTGCATATACGGAGAGCATGACAAAATACCTCACCAAAGCCAAGGAATATATTGCTTGCTTCAAACACTTCAAGATAAAGAATATCCCGAGAGCCCAAAACCAAAAACAGACGTACTAAGCAAGTTAGCATCCGTAGCATTCGACCACTTAACAAAGGAAATCCTAGTAGAAGTATTGGAGAAGCCATCCACTGAAGAAGAAGTAATTAACGCAATAGTGGAGGAAGAAGAAGAAAATTGGATATCACCCATACTCCGGTGCTTGAAGGAAGGGATATGGCCGGAGGATCAAAACGAAGCCCGAGCCCTTCGTATGAAAATAAGCCATTATACACTGATTGATGATGTGCTATTCAAAAAGTCATACCTAGGACCAATGCTGCGGTGCGTAGGACCTCTCCAAGCCAATTATGTAATCCGAGAGGTGCATGAAGGAGCGTGCGGTATGCATTCCGGACCACGGTCCGTAGTAGCTAAACTTATGAGACAAGGTTATTACTGGCCAACCATTCATCGAGATGCTGGAGAAGTTATCCAAAAATGTGACTCATGTCAAATACATGCTCCGGTTCCTAAATTACCAAAAACAGTGTTGACCTCCGTCATGGCGCCATGGCCTTTCTTCCAATGGGTAATAGACGTGTTGGGACCTTTACCCGAAGCTCCAGGGAAGGTTAAACATGTAATCTTGGCCATCGACTACATCACAAAATGGATGGAAGCAAAACCACTAGCCAAAACAACCGGAAAAGAAGTGAAGAAATTTGTATGGGACAACATCGTCTGTAGGTTCGGACTACCCAAGATAATCGTCACGGATAACGGAAGTAACTTTGTGGGGGACCCATTCAAAAGTTGGTGCGAAAAGTTGAATGTCACCCAAATCAAAACAGCCGTGGCTCACCCTCAAGCCAACGGATTGGTGGAGAGGGCCAATAAAAGCTTAATGAAAGGATTCAAGTCGCGACTCGGAAGAGAAAGAGCCGGATGGGTGGACGAATTACCAAATATACTATGGGCATTCCGTACTACCTTGAAAACTAGCAATGGAGAAACACCTTTTAGTTTGACCAACAGAAGTGAAGCAGTCATCCCTGCGGAAATTGGTATACCTACCTTTCGGACCATGATGGCAAACACCGAAAACAACGATGATGAAATCAGCCTGAACCTGAACTTGTCAGAAGAGCGACGAGAAATGGCGGCAATAAGGGAGGCCAAATACAAGAAGAAGGTGGAGCAATATTACAACCGAAGGGTTAGACCCGAAGCTTTCAAAGTAGGAGATTTCGTGTATCAGAAGAATGAAGCCAGCAGGGTGGAAGATCAGGGAAAGTTAGGACCGAACTGGGAAGGCCCCTACCGGATAACAGAAGCTTACCAACATGGCACATACAAACTCCAAACCATGGACGACATAGGAGTATGTCGGACCTGGCATGCTGTTAATTTAAAAAAGTGTTTTATGTAATCGGAGAACTCCGAAAGACTTATTGTAAGGCTCGTAAGCAATTTTCTTATCCTTAATAAGACATTCCATGTCGTTATGCCTTGAAGAAAGAATTGTTTTTCATATAATGACACGTTGCCTGAACAACAAAACCCCAAGTGGGTAATATCTAAGGCCAAGAACCGAAGGGCACAGGTTGCCTGAACGACAAAACCCAAAACGGGTAATATATAAGGCCAAGAGCCGAAGGGTACAAGTTTTCCTGAACAACAAAACCCTAAGTGGGTAATATCTAAGGCCAAGAGTCGAAGGGCACAGGTTGCCTGAACAACAAAACCCCAAGCGGGTAATATATAAGGCCAAGAGCCGAAGGGCACAAGTTGTCCATACAACAAAACCCCAAGTGGGTAATATGTAAGGCCAAGAGCCGAAGGGCACAAGTTGTCCGTACAACAAAGCCCCAAGTGGGTAATATATAAGGCCAAGGGCCAAAGGGCACAAGTTGTCCATACAGCAAAACCCCAAGTGGGTAATACATACGGCCAAAAGCCGAAAGGCACAAGTTATCCGTACCACACAAACCTCGCGTGGGTAACGTATAAGGCCAAAAATATAACGGGCACAAGCTAATTTACGAGAAACAAATACCCTACGGCAATTGAGTTACATCCTCCGGAATATACACATACATAGCTTGAAAGTAACACAAAAGAAAATAAATACAAAAAGAAAAAAAATATATAAATATAAAAAAGGAAGTGATATATATATTCAAAGATCAAAAGCTATTACATCAATTGTTCTGAAATAACGTTTCTACAAAAGGACGGAACGATAATATATTTGTTCATAATGTCACTAAGGTAATACATCGATTGTTCTGAAAGATCTATTCTACAAAAGGACGGAACGATAATGCATTAGTTGTTCATAATATCACTAAGATGCAACATCCACTGACGAAGGGCCCAATCAAAACCAAGGAACCATGAATAAAAAAGCTTCACAAGGAACCCTGAATACCTAAATCCATAATCAAAATGGAGGTATCCAAGCCCCAACGTACATCAACCCGAAGAAAAGAATCTGAATAAAAGCTTCACAAAAGACCCGCGATACCTATACCCATAGTCAAAATGGAGATATGCGAATCCTTAAAAACAAACCACTTCACACAAAGGCTGACACATTATGATCCGAAGTATCGTGAACCTCCGGATTCTCCAAAGAATGATCAACCCCAGCCACACCAACACCAGACCCAGATGCTTCAGAAGTTGTATCAAGAGTAACGGATTCAGTCGAAGCAGGGTCAGGAAACATCTCGGTAAGCTCTTGAAAGGATCGGAAACAAGTCTTGCTAATCTTCATAATGTACGGATAATTTGGGAGAAGCGCTTGATCATACAAAGTTTGGTATTTCCCATCAGCATCCCAATCCAAACCATCCATATCTTCCAACAACTTAGCAACCTCCTCCAGCTCCCTTCCTATGCTTGCCCCATCCAGTAATCCTGATTGATAGTACAAATTAAAAGGCTCCGCCAAGGCTGTTTTAAACTCGTGACTACTCAAGAAGCGACGAACGAACTCCGGAATAAAATCGTTCACAATACTGTTTCGGTCAATCTCCACATTTCCAGAGGAAATGGCCAACCCTTGTAGCTCTTTACGAAGCTCTTGGGTCGTCATCTCTTCATTGCTCAGCAACAACCTGGTTTTCTTTAAATCAGCCTCCAACGACTTGATTTGCTCAGCCTGATCACTTGAAACTTTTCTCCACTCTTCCTTCTCCTTCTCTAAATCTGAAACCCTTCCGGACAAACTTAGCTCCTTGGCCGAACAGCCAACATGCTCAGACCTCAACCTCTTTAATTCCTCCGGCTCACCAGAGGCACACCCAGCATGCTCGGCCTTGAGTTTCTCAAACTCACCCCTAACGGCCTGAAACCTTTTGAGACCCTCTTTTGCCTTCCGGTCACAATCTTTATGAGCTGCAACTGCTTTACCACGTTCATCCACAGCGCTCTCAAAACGATATAGAAGGTCTGCCTGCGTAGTGGCATTCTTTGCCAACAAAAGCCAAGCACGGTTGGTAGCCTCTTCATCATCATGGGCATCTATGTATTTCTCTTCTCCCGGAGTGGCCAGATGAATCATCATATCCCGGCACACCGAAGAGTGTTCATCCGGTCCCCCTCTTAACTAACCACTCAGGGATAAAAGCTTCATCAGACGAATCACCCTCAATATCAACATCATCATCATCCGTCTCCTTACCCTTTCCAGCAGCAGCAGCACCCCTCGAACTTCCTAATAACAAGAAAAACCAATATATAATAATAATATAATATGAGTAAAGGAAATAAGGATGATGATAACAAACGAGAAAATGACTTACCGGCCTCAACACCTCCTTGCTGACCACCGCTCCTCTCTTCACCAACGGAAGATTGCCTTTGCGGTGGAATTGAACGAATGGGAGAAGGGTTCAGAATGTTCTCAGTAGAATCCAAGTCAATGACCGGATGCTCAGCAGAAGGCCTGCTTCTCTTAGAGACTTGAGAAGAAACATCCCCAGCAGGCCTTTTCACAGGAACTGATGACTTGCCACCAGCACCAACCAGAGGTTTTTTTGTGCTCGACCGGGACGCTTGCTCTTTCTTCCTATCTTTAGCAGCCAAAATCTTATCATCAGGAACCTCGACTCGACGGAGCTCAACAGTTTTCTCCGGAACATCAGCATTCGTGGCCAGCGGCTGAGTCACATGCATCTCTACACTTTGACCCTCCCGAAGTTTTTCTCCCCTCACAACATTAACATTCCTACGAATAAGGGGTTTCTTCAGATAGTCAGCCATAGTAACACCTGCAAAGAGAAGGAACCGGAGGTCAACTAATAAAGAAACAAAAGTCGAAAAAGACCACGACACAAAAGACAAAGGTTATACCCCTTCCCTCCTCATCCCTCAGTGCCGCCCGGTATCCGGGATACTTCCAAGAACTAGACAAACCCAGCATATACAGAAAATCGTACGGAACTTGAAAAGGCTCAACAATACACTCAGCCAACTTCTCAGCATGAACAACATTATACTCGTTCTTAGGAAAAGGATCCGAGACGTCTGAATCATGTCTCCACGGCATAGCAAAAGGGACTGCACGCCTATCTATCAAGAAAAACTGCTCCTTCCATCCCTTCAAACAAAAAGGAAACTCACCGAAGCAAACCTTCCTACCCTTACCCGTCTGTTTCTCAAAAGAAAACCAGGAACCCTGTTTACTTAATTTATAAAAAACCCTAAACAACGGAGTAGTGGGAGGGATATGCATGCTTCGTCAATACACCTCGAAGAGAGTGGCGCGGTGCAGCCCGAGAGGAACCAATTAAGATATATGGACTTTAAAATAATTAATGACTTCTAAAAGAAAGGTAGAAAATGGAACGCTAAGCCCCCCTTCAAAGAAATACTGAACGTACAGACCTATGGCATCGGCCGGTAATTGATCCATCGTCATACCCTTCGGAGGTACCCTCGGATTTAAATCCTTAGGAACTCCGAAGGTGTCCACCAAGGCAACAACATCCGATGGGCGAGCCAAAGAAACCCTCCTCTGTATGTCCTCCTTAACCGGCAACATACTTCCGGAAAGACTATCGTCCATATCCATTGATACGGAAGATTCCGACATTATGAAAAAGAGTAGGAGCTATAGCCAGAAAAAACAAACGCGTAAAAAGCGAAACGTACCTCTTTAAAGTAACAAATCACCGGATGAACCGTTAGTAAAATAAACGTTCAGAAGGTCGTTCGGAATATACGGAGCAAGGAATGTGTCAGAGAGGAAAATTACAGTGGTAAAAAATGAAATGAAAGGAACTATTTATAGGCGGTCAAGACGAATACGAAAAGACACGTCACACGCAGGGCTGACGTGTCACTCCTAAAACCATGCGATTCAAGAAAGTACATACGTGTACGAATTTAAAGGACGCGGTAAAAATGGCGGCATTCCTTAAAACGACACATTAATCACTCTTGGCATTTAGCACACGCGTTTAAATCAATAAAATCAACGCGTATGCTCCGGAAAAACAACAAGCACAACTTTAAAGTATCACGCCATTGGCTCAACCAATACTATGATACTAGGGGGGACATGTTGGCGTATGTACCCTCCGGAATAAACCTGGAGGGCTCGAACCTACAGTCAAACTGAACGGACTATTGGAACGAGGCCAACCAATGTCAACATCCGGAAGACCACATCCATCCGGATGGACGCACACTCCGGACAGACTAAAGTCAAAGTGAACAAAAGTACAAACAAGTACACAAATACTTAGTAAGTGGAGCATAAACTAGTAAACACTAAGAGATTAAGTACAAACCAGCCTGACACTCCATAAGAGTGGCCTATAAATAGAGGAGAAATCTTCATTTAAGGTTAACTAATTCTCTCACTCTCTTGTTTTACTTATACTTTCTCTCTCTAAGAATATATACTTACTCTCACGCCGGAGGTTAGTCCTGGGATACATTCCCGGGGCGAGACTGACGGACGTACCTGTTTTGCACGTATCCAAAGTAGTACACTATAAGCAAGGACCACCCTGAATCCGAAGGAACAATCATAGTCCGAAGGATTCATTCCGCTTGTCTGAAGTAGAAGCAAGTAAGCTTATAGGGAAAAAAAAAAGCTCATATAAAATAAACTAAACCAAATAAGCTTATAGGGAAGAAGAAAAAAAAGAAAAAAAAAAAAAAAAAAAAAAAAAAAAGTGAAGCTTCTAAGCAGTTTCTTGTTATTTTCCAATAAGTTTCATCAACTCCTTCTAAACAAACGCGTGGAACTTATTCTGCATTCAAAATTTCAACTTCAGTGCGTATAAATGTGAACCTAGCTTCATTTTCTCTACAGAAATTAAAGTTGTTCTTGTTCACCAATGGCTGAAGCAGCTTTGATAGGAGCTGGGCTAGGGGAAGCTCTTTCTAATTTAACAGATGCCATAATACATGTTATCAAGAAAACCTCATATTTTGAGTCTAACCTCCTTGAAATACAACAAACCTTAACTAGAATAACACCGCTCTTCCATAACATTTATCAACTAAAAATACCACAACATGAGAAAGATATGTTCATAGCTCAGTTAAAAGGCGCAGAGGCCATTGTTAGAGAATGTGAGCATGTAAAATGGAATTGTTATCAGAGATACAAGCACGCGTGTAAGCTAGACAAACTGAATGCGTCGCTGTTGAGTTTCTGTCAGATTGATGTTCAGTTGGTTATTGTTCGGGGTATCTTGGATTTGCAAGTGACGAAAGATGCGGACAAAAGAATGATGGATTTGCAAGTGACGAAAGATGCGGAGAAAAGAATGATGGATTTGCAAGTGACGAAAGATGCGGAGAAAAGAACGATGGATTTGCAAGTGACGAAAGATGCGGAGAAAAGAACGATGGAAGGAGATAAGAGGGATAGGGTGTCTATCTTATCTTTTGTTGGTCATAGGCTAGCGCATATGGCAATGCCTATGGTACTGCATATGTTGCATATGGCTATAGATACTGAACGTTTAATGAACATTTCATGAATCGTTCGGTAAAAAGTTCGTTTATGTTCGTTTATTTATTAAATGAACGAACATGAACAATATTTTACGATCGTTTAATTAAATGAACGAACATGAAAAAAAGTTACGTCCGTTTATTTATGTTCGTGAACGTCCGATTATGCGTTCGCTAACGTTCGTTTATGTTCATTTATTTATTTATGTTCGTATATCATATATTTTAATTGTATAATTTTAAAATTAGTTGTTTAACAAAACAATACTTATAAAACAATATTAGATTCATAGTTTAATAAAGTTTATGTTTGTTTGTCTATGTTCATTTATGTCCGTTTAGCGTTCGTTTAATGTCTTAATGAACGAACATAAACGAACATGAACAAGTCATTTTCTTAATAAATGAACATGAACAAGAAATTTCGTCCGTTTAAGTGTTCGTGTTCGTTTATTTGTCCGGCTAAAATTAAATGAACGAACATGAATAAGGCTCCGTTCGTGTTCGTCCGGTTCGTTTACAGCCCTACATACGGTGGTTGAACATTTGTACTAATTTTTTAGAAATTATATACAAAACTACAAAAAATAAAGCTTAGTGATCATATATTTGGGGGGGCCACAACCCCCTCTTGCCCCTAATAAGCTCCGTCCATGCGTGCAACTTACCCTATGCTGTTCCCACCTGAAAATCTGTGGAAACTACATGAGGAGGCTGAATAGTTTTACGTCTTTTAAGTTTTGTAAAAAGTTTGCTTCAAATGAATAGTTTGAGTTATAAATCTTTGATTCAAAAATACAAATTTAATTTTGTTCACTATAGTTGTTTAAACATCACTAAATTAAATTGTTGAGTAAAGGACTACAATGTTATTTATTACACACATATATATGTGTGTGTGTCTATATATATATATATATATATATATATATATATATATATATATATATATATATATATAGAATCTGGATCGATTGAGAAGGTTTTCAAAAACCATAGATTTTTAACTTTTATTCATGTTTTTCAAGCATAAAACTCATTTAATGTGATTAAAATTCAAAATGTGTAAAATTTTTTTTGAGTCAATGTTAAAAATCTCTCAATTTTGCGATATATGTAGAATACTGAATCATCTGTACAAATTTAATAAATCATCATCATAACTCGATTTTAACAATGATTTGTGAATCAAATTTGTGATTTATAGATTCGATTCACCATAAAATGATGTTTACTTGTGAATCAAATCAAAAACTTGAATTAGTTTGTTCAAACGAAGATTTCTCAAAATAAAAACCTTCTCAATGGAACCGGATCATATATATATATATATATATATATATATATATATATATATATATATATATATATATATATATATATATATATATATATATATATATATACACTAGATGTCGAAGCCCGCCCGATGGGCGGGCATGACTTATAATTATTCTTTTGATGGTGTTAGTTAACGAAAGTTTATTTTTAAGGACGGGGAGTTTATTTATTTTTTATTTTTTTATTTTATTAGTTTACGTTAAAAAGTTTTTAATTATAGCTGAGATTGACGTACATTTTAATTACGAATATAACATGTATACTTACTGAAATAGTCGGCAATAAGAGTAACAATGCATTTAAACTTAATCTATCTTTAACACACACCGTTTATGCATTCGACTCTAATATCAGGCTCGAACAGCCACATATCCAACTGCTATAAATTATAAATGAATAAATACATTGAACACAAACTAATAACATGTCAAATATACCATAAGTGGATTCATTATCGAAAAACTCTTTGTCCACGACATGACCAGACATTTTGGCAATACTCGCGTTGCCGGAATCCGGTGCAAACGAATTAACCAAGTTTCCGTAACCCATGTTAGGCTAAATGAAATATACGTATAAATTGCAAAAAGTTAGTAGAAGTGAAATGGACGGGTTGGATAAAAGTGGACACATCTCTAACTGGCACAATGGAAACTTATGATGGGAAATTGCAATGACCACATAATATTTAGCCCCAAAATAAATAAATAAAATGTGTACCACTTTGACAATAAAACACAATCCACTTCTACACATTTGACTCTAAATTGTCACTTTACTTAACAGCAATCGTACCTCTAAATTCTAGAGAACCAATAGACTTCTCCTCGAGACTAAGCTACTATTACGAAATGAGCTACAAAATTATCATGCCTTGTGAATTGATAAATATATTTTAAATAATAATGAGTGACTAAAGTGCCATTGAATAACCAAACTAACATGACATTCTCCTATTAGAATACAATAAAACACAATCCACTTCTACACATTTGACTCTAAATTGTCACTTTACTTAATAGCAATCGTACCTCTAAATTCCAGAGAACCAATAGCCTTCTCGTCCCGAATAAGCTACTATTACGAAATGAGCTACAAAATTATCATGCCTTGTGAATTGATAAATATATTTTAAATTATAATGAGTGACTAAAGTGCCATTGAATAACCAAAGTAACATGACATTATCCTATTAGAATTTCAAAATAGTTCTATATTGGGAGTACTATTGGCAATGCATACCAGTTATACAACACCATTGCTATTGAGGGTTAATCGTTCATTGTAACAAAAAGAGTAATTATGGGCTATAGTCAAAACAAAATGGGCTGATCGGTTGCTCTGTATTTGTAGATTATGCTGATAACTAATGTTAAATAAATTGACATCTATATTCCATGTCTTTTTTTGCCCCCTAGAACTTATTCTTCCGAGTTTATTGAACCATCATATGAAGAAATAAAGAAAGAGCTATGTTTCTTTTCCAAAAACCTACAAAAACACAAAGTGGCAAACATAAGATTGGGATAAAAATCATCAAAATGATTAATTAAGCTTCACATCACTAATATCATATACAAAAATAAACAGAACTAAGAGTTGTACTTGACAAAGTCGTGGAAAATTTATCAAATTATGCATGTTAATCTTTGAAGCAATCTGAGAAATACTAAACAACGATGATCAGTGATCAATTTAATAAAAGGGTGAGCATTCCGACCGTTTAGAACGGACCGACCGACAAAACCGACCGAAAACCGGACCGACCGAAGGACCAACGGTCCGGTCTCGGTCTAAGATTTTTCATTAATTCGGTCCTCGGTCCGGTCCGGACCGACCAAAAGACCGAAAAAACATACCAAAATCTTGCCTAATTGGACATGACCGACCGGACCGAGACCGGACCGACCACATTCGGTACGGTCTCGGTCCATTGTTTTTCCCAAAGTCGGTCTTCGGTCCGGTCCGGTCTTGGCCGGTCCGGTCCGGTTTTTGGACCGTGATCACCTCTAATTTAATATTCCTCAAGCATAAGAATAGAATATCTTTTCATGTTGTGCAGCTAGTTGGAGCTGAGCAAGGGGGCTTTACAGCATGTACACTTGGTGAAACTCCAACTGCTGGAGGAAGTTCGTGTTTTCTATGCCGGATGGACAATACCAATCTTCATCAACAAACAGAGAATGATTGATTAGTAATATGCACTTACACAAGATTCTCATCTAATCCCATGCATGGAAAACTGGTCCAGAAGAATTGTTCGAATCTTGGACACTAATATTACAATCATGTGGTCCAAAAAGAGGTTTCTATGCCGGATGGACACTTTCAAGAACAATATCATTATGAAAACATCAATAAAAAAGATATATGAAGTAAGAGTAAGACACTAATGAATTTGCATACCTCAAACATGATATCCTATATCTAGAAAAGTACATATTCGCAACCATCATTCTAGCAAGTAAGCAAACATGCAATAAAGATAAAAACATATATCCTAACCTTGTGACATCAAGCTTCTCATCAGATTATACAGTAGTAGCTTCAAAACCATCAGTTCACTTTACAAATGGGTTAAAACAGAAAAATGGGACAAATGAAAAAAAGGCTAATTAGACAAAAAAAAAAAAAAAAATACTAACGAAGCAAATGCAAATGCAAAAAAAAAAAAAAAAAAAAAAAAAAAAAAAACATAAAAAATAAAAGAAGAGATGTGTGAATACCTTCTTATGGCGATGTTGAGCCATAAAAAAACAATTATTCTCCCATAAAACTCAAATTAACCAAAATAAATAAAACCCTGACATTAGTTTCCATTAAACCTAAATAAAGCCCTATGTTGAAAACAGTACCTTTGATAGGCGAGGCTCATGAGATTGCAGGCGTTCTTGATATCAAGATTTTAACAATTGACATTATTTACCATTTGTTTGATCATTTTAATATATTTCTTAAAATTTGTGCAAGGCATACCTCGGGTATCTCTATTGTAGAAGTCGCTTTTTCATTAACCCCTTGCCTCCAAATCTTACTTGCTCAGACCAGGTAAGAACTCCAGACACTCTCGTCACTACTCCTCTTACTACATTCCACTTTTCTAAATGGGAAACCCTGGAAAGAAAAAGTTTAAGATGATTCTTAGATGTATTTAAGTAAACAATATAGCGACTTGTGATCAGCCCAAAAAGTCATACCTTAAGTTAGGAATCTTTGTTGCTGCATAATTGGTCACCCTAACATAGATACGTTGACACATTCTTTTGTACGCGGGATATCTATTAAACACAATCTCAATAAATACTGCTTCCATAACCTCAAGAAGAGGCTGGGGTGCCTCTGATAGCCACACGGCAAGAAGTGTGTCGGCCATGAGGAGCTTTCTGTGATCAATCTCTAAACTGCACTTGTTGGCTGCATAAGTAGATAGCTTATATAAATTGATCATCATATGGCAAATACCCTTGGTACACTGGACTTTTTGGTCTATCAACTGATGAGTCTAAAGCGAAAAATTATGGCACTTTTAACCTGCCATGGCATTCTCTAACCGCTCTTCAAATAAAGCTTCAAATCGGACTGCATGCTCCGGCTGGAGCTGCTTCCTGAATCTCCTTTCAATAGAGACGCACACCTCTTATTTAGTAACCCACTCAATTAACATTCCCTTGGCACAGTAATAGCGTTTTTCCTACAACGAAAGGGCAAGAAGATACTAATTCAGAAAATGAATAGCATGATGAGGTGTTGCAGCTTGATGAATGAAGTATCTATATAATATGTAGTAAGATATATAAACACTACACCTGAACTGGATATGTCTCATCAGTCATAAGCACATTCTCTCCATAGTGTTCCTCTTGTCTCTCAATGGGAGTAACTTGAATTGATAATTATTGCTAATCAATGGTAGTAAATTGAATTGCGCCAGGGTCGATAATGGATTGTGCACCAGTATAAGAAGAAGAAGAAGTCCAAATTGTGTATAAATTCACTAAGGGCTTATTGGAATTGTATATAAAATTCTTATTGACCGGCCTTTTAAGTCATGTTTGAAGGTGTGGTAACATTTATTAAGGTGTAGTCCTCATGAATCACTACATTGTTGGTAGCTCAACCCAAACCCAGCCGTCCGACTAACATGCCACCTCTGGAACAAAAGTTGCCGATATCAAATGCTTGTTAAATCAATTTATATAAATCCAGATTTCTGCAACTTCCTGCAAAACGAATGAACATAAACGTATAATGTATTATCATCATATATCATACCTCACATAAAGTGTGTGTATCTTTTGAAACCTTTGCATACTTCGTTAGTGTATATTGAAATCCCAGACCTGCGCCATTTATTAAGTCTCAGTATTGCACATCAACAAAATGTAAGAAAAAAAATGAAGTAATAAACCAAGTTCAACTTTTGAAACAATAATTAAGTAAAACTTTGAATAATCATGACATTTTATTGTTAGTGAATAAAAAGTTACATGATAAAGCAATGTATGAACTCTAGTTTGGATCAAAGTTACATGAATAATTACTTGTCGCAGTCCATCTACACCATTGTCAACTGCTAACCTTATGAGTAAGGTACATAAACCCAAACACACAATCAAGAATCAAGTGATGGAAAGTGTGATATGAATTCAGTGTACATATATGAGATATATTTATTTTAAATTAGTGTATGTGTCAAGCTATGATTACAATAACTCTATAATTTCAATAACAATCTATTTGAGTTTTACCCATTATAAAAAACACATTCGGCAGATTTCAACCACTTCAACACATTTTATATCTAATCCTTATTATTTATTTTAGTGGTTTTTACCCAATAAAGCAAAGACACAACCTGGTCCATTATAAGTGAATTTGTGAAAAGCTGCTCAAAACTAAGATTGTATAGGTTTCGAAGGCTTACAGTACCTCAAGTTAACCATCATGTTCACTCAAGGCAAGTCCATTCAATAACATGCTGCAGAGAGAGAGAGAGTATATGGCATGATACTACACATGTAAACTTCATATGAGCTAACCGGTTGAACCGGTTCCGGCAAAAAGAACAGGTTAATAAAACCGAGTTTTTAAAAACGGGTTAACCAGTTAGACCCACCGGGTTTTAAGTGACCTGGGTCAACCCGGTTCTCAAAACCCGGCCGGGTTTTTTTTATTTTTTTTTAATACAAGACTGGGTTGACCCGGTTGAAAAAATAGTTTTTTTTAATAGAAAACCAGGTTGACCCGACGGTCTTTTAGGAAAATATCTTCTTGTCAAGCTAAATGCATTCACCTCGTTTTTTATCATTGCCAACAAAGTAAAGTAACTTTCTTTGCATTATAAAAACAAAAAGTTACATCTTAATGATTCTTGTAATCTGTATGTTTATATTATTTTGAGGAATGAATAATATTTACTTATAGCATCTAATTATAGTATGCGAGGGTCATATCATGAATGATTTTTGCATGAATAAATTCATACTGTAATTTTAACATGGAATAAATGTCATAACGAATTCAAAACTTGCACGTCGCACACCAAGTACGCCAATGTATACCCACACATATACAAATGTATACATACACCAAGTCTTAAACAGTTGCATTGATCGCCACTATAACTTGTACCCTTCCATCAGATCTGGTCAAGCAATAAGAGAATAACAGACAACCAATTCAAATCTCTAAAAGTGAAATTGTATAGTGACAACATATCAACATACCCTCATCTTCAGCCATATCAAGGAAAGCCTGAAGCTCCTAAGCTTTACGATAATACATCATTCTTCTAACTGACACCAACAGCTGAGTATCAATCCAACTAAAAGCATAAGATGTTATGATGCTATTTTTAGATCAAAGTTTACCGGTCCTGGTCAAGGTTTGCCCTCTCTAAGAAGCCCAAAGACGCAGTGGATACTCAAATTCTTTGTTTCTTTCTAGATCATATCTTTTGTGACAACCCATTCTCTCAATAAAGTTGTTAAACTCATCTGTTACCATCATTAGTCAGTAATATATAATACACATATACATACATTGGTGTCATGTAAGCCCCTAATAGAATATGACAAACCTGGGTACATCTTTTCTAAATAGAATTGGTTTGTTATTAACCATTTAAGATATTACAGCCTGGAAAATGAAGAAGACGTACCTGTGGTTTTAATAAACCATCTCTAGCCATTGCCATCAGGATTCGTGGCTTCAACACAGAATATTTCAATAAGTACAAAAACAAATAAGAAAAACTTATTTAAATAATTGAGTTGTAATAAATTATGTGTTTACCTGAGGCAAAAGTGAACCCATCAAAGTTGAGCAGAGAGCAGTTACAACTCCAATAGTTATGATATACCTGTAAAGTATTAGCACTTTGACCAATTAAGCAAATCAGACACAATTAAAATTTGATTAAACGAATAATTAGTTACTTACGTGGCCAATGCGTCTCCCTCCTAAGATAGAAATAGGTTTCAACCAATAATAATACAGGTTGTTAAAGACAGGTTGATGATCACTCAATAAAGCCAAATAAGCAAAATAATAAGAAAATATTAATGCAAAAATATTAATGAGACCAAGTGCTTTAGGAAGCTTGTCCATTAATTTTATCTTGTGAAATTGTACAACCTGATGTGGATCAGCCATACTTATGAATGTATAGCTCATATTGCAATTATTCTGTTACATATGACAAATAAATTTTTATGCGTTAAGAAATATAACATAAGGAAAAAATGTGTAATAATACTTGCCTTGGATTCAAGGGGCTCATAAGGAAATTATAAATGACTTGATTATGCTAATGATTGCAGCTAAAAGCAGTTCCTCAGTTGTACCTACGAAAAATAAAACTCATAATCCAAACAATAAAATAGAATGAAATCACCAATACATAGATCAGTTCAGGAGCATCACAAACACTATCAATGCTATTATGATGTTCAACATTGCCGTTTGTCCACCAGCATTTTTGTTCACAGCGGATCTAGAAAATGACCCTGCAAAATACATGAGTAATTAGTTATGGAGTATATACTAACTTCTTCATTATTTGTTTTGTCGGATGATTCAGGTTGTATTTTATCTAACGGGTCAATCGAGCAAAATAGAAAGGGTTACTTAAATAGGATACGGTTCAATAGTGAGAAACTCGCCATGGAAATAGAACGTGTTTGATGAGGCTGGATTCAGACCCTTTTGAAAATGACCAATATTTTTAGAAAGTATAACTTACTAACAATTGATATATACATGTCAAACTTCAATTGTATGATGTATAATTCACCAAAAGGTAATAACCAATTGTTTTTGCAGCCCTACAGTATAAAAATTATTAGTAAAAACCGTCCCATGCTGACGTGCATGGAAGCAACTGTTTACCTTTTTTTTGTGGGGCAAATGCAGAAGAACAATCTTGCAGGTTATTATGACAAAGGAGGCTTTGTGCGATTTAGTGAATGCTGGTTTAGGGTTGCTGTAATCATGAATAATGGTGAGTTTTAGAGAGATAATTGTGGTGTTAAAAGTAGATGCAAGTAACATATGCATGTAAATTCAGTTACTTTCAATGGAATCAGCAAGTAACATATGCTTAATATTACTATATAAAAAAGGGTTACTCAGATAACAGCTAATCACAACAATATAATACCATGAATGAAAAGCAACATATATTCTGTAGTTACCTTTTATGGAAAACTTTTGAGTCACATCATCACACACCATTGAATCCTTAATATCCAAGAAAAAATAATACATGCAATCAAAGAAAATCACTTAATGCATGCATATACATAACGACAAATTTGCATATTCCTGTAATGTGTGTTGTGTGCTAGGGTTGCAGAATTTGATTTAGGGTTGAAGAAGGGTAGAATGATATGGGATGAGTTCTTGTTATGCCGCAACTGGTGAGGTCAAGTACGTGTGATGTTGTTATACCTACTAATTTCCTAAATTAGTGGCTTTTGTTTGTTTGGCAAGGTTATATAGGTTTTCTTTGCAAACTATAAACAAAAAACAGTGTAGATTTAATGGTAGGCATGGCTGTTAGTGTTATGAAGCTGATAAAAGACTATGCCCTTTCTCTAAATAACACATGCTCGCCTTCATCCATTGCCGTTCCTCTTTCTCATTGCATTGCAAAAAGATACGAAACAATATAAAATTTGACCCACAAACATTTATATAGAAAGGGCAAGAAATAAACATACTGGTATAACTTCATTTTTGTCTTGCTTCACACCCAAAGTCTGTAATACCAAGTTATGCAAAAGCAAATTAATATAAATTTGTAATAAATATATTAGAAACTTTAATATTTTTAATAGGATTTGAAAGAGCATATGGGTTCTGATAAAAATATGTTTGGATATATTATGTATAGTCAAGTACTGATGTCAATCATAAAAACTGATATATGCAATAACTAAACCAGGGTTGGATGTAAGATTACCCATAATTCGAATAACATAAGCATCCCCTAAACCTGGGTCAATCCAGTGTTGTTCCAAGATGAAAATCAAGACACCTCAATAATTATGTATTAATTTAAACGGTATCACATAAGAAACTAAAGTAATAATTAATATGTACATGCAACAACAGATTCTCATATAAATATTGCATTTAAAAAGATAAAGTTCAAAACTTTTAGAGACTCGTTTTAACCCAATCCCTGAGCTTGCATACCTGGCCTTAAAAATCTTGGAAACGTACCAATGCATCTAAAAGAAAGATCAAAAACTTAAAGAAGGGCTCTTATTAACTTAAGAACAGATATTAGGGTTTTTGAAAAAAAATGGAGGAGTCGACTTGTTGAATAGAATGATATCAGGGTTTTAATTTTTTTTAAACGATATAATGAATGAATTGTGCTATATTGTGCATAATTTAGGAGAATTTACAGGTTTTGTACGTTTTTTATATAATAAGATATGGTGGATAATATTCTCTTGAACAATATATTTATAGTTTTGGATGATATATCACAAAAATTAATTTGCTCTAGTGGTAAGCATCATCAATACTCTATTAACAGATCCTAGGTTCGAATCCTGTTACTTAAATTTTTAAATACGAATTAATTAACGAATTTTAAGTAAAAAAGATTAAATAACGAATTTTAATTTAAAAAATGTATAATAAATTATAAGAATCCTGTTACTTAAATTTTTAAATACGAATTAATTAACGAATTTTAAGTAAAAAAGATTAAATAACGAATTTTTAATTAACGAATTTTAAGTAAAAAAGATTAAATAACGAATTTTAATTTAAAAAATGTATAATAAATTATAAAAATTGTTTACAAATTTCAAAATTTTAATAAAAGATTGCTTAGGTGGACTGAATGTGATGACATGGCAGAAAATGAATTACATGGCAATGACTGGACAATGAGGTGGCAATACGCGTGTAACGCCTCCTGTTATATATATATATATATATATATATATATATATATATATATATATATATATATATATATATATATATAGGCTCCGGTTCCATTGAGAAGGTTTTTATTTTGAGAAGATTGAGAAATCTTTGTTTGATCAAATTGATTCATGTTTTTTATATGATTCAAAGGTAAACATCATTTTATGGTGAATCGAATCTATAAATCACAAATTTGATTCACAAATCATTGCTAAAATCGAGTTATGATGATGATTCATTAAATCTGTACAGATGATTCAGTATTCTACATATATCGCAAAATCGAGAGATTTTTAACATTGATTCAATTTTTTTTTTACACATTTTGAATTTTAATCACATTAAATTGAGTTTTAAGCTTGAAAAACATGAATCAAAGTTACAAATCTATCGTTTTTGAAAACCTTCTCAATCTTCTCAAAATAAAAACCTTCTCAATCGATCCAGATTCTATATATATATATATATATATATGCACAACACAAGCTATAATAACTATGTACGAAATGTAAATAAGTAAGTAAGTAAGCAAAGAGTGAGAGATGGAAAGATCAAACCGAGAGACAAAGGATTTATAGTGGTTCGGCTACAAGGACACCTTCCTTGCCCTACTCCACTCCCCGAGCACCGAACTAGAGAGTTTTCTTCACTTAGTCAATATGCTCTCTTATGGCGGAGAAAACCGTACACACCTTAGCTTACACCAATTTAACGACACAAAGCTAAATGTCGAGTTCTAATCGAAACTAGAACTAATCTCACAACTTCAAACACACCACAACTTCTTTACACCCTTTCACTCCATCTACACTTCTTCACAACACTTGTATCTTCACACCTTCACAACTTCTATCTTTCCACTACTTCAAATCTTATGCTACTTCACAACTTCTAGGCCTCTATGTCTTCACAACTTCAATACTTCTATGTCACTACTTGAAGGCTTTTATCTATGTACCGCTACAAGGCTTCTTCTACTTTAAAAGCTTTTATGTCTTCACTACTTCAATGCTTCTAAGTCTTCACACCTTCTATGCTTCTATGTATTCACAACTTTGAGGCTTCAACTTCTTAACTACTTCAAAGCTTCAATACCACTATATGGCTTCTATATCTTCACTACTAACTACTAATTCAATATACTACTACCTTTTATACCTCCTATCACTAATCCTATGAACCACTACTTCTTCACTTCTTGTACCTCTTCACACTTTCAACAAATCTAGATCCTATATCTAAATCTAACTAACCAATGTATACACCTTATACACCAAAGAATAAATGTTTTACAAGATTAAATGAACAAACAAATTAGATAGCAAGATGATACTAAGGGGTTGCTTGGTTGGGGGTTAAGGAGGGGTGGGGAATGGGAAATGTATTCAAAAGGGCCTTGATTCGTGATAAAATCAAGTTATATATAGTATAGTTATTACTCAAGAGATCCGCAAAGAAATACGGATAACCCGAGGTCGTAGTCCGTGTGAAGGATGGATGGAATTTCGAATTCCCGATTCGTGAAACGTGTCGTGAAAGTGGTAAAAAGTGATTTAGATGAAATTACACTAAGGAATAAGTAAATGAAGCACAAATAACCACTTAAGCACGTAGTTCAAATAAGGCAACTAGAAATGTAACGTAAAATCGAAAACCGTACGCTTAAACATGAAATAAACGTTAACGTACGAAATAAAACGCGACTTTTAAGCTACACTACTCCTACGGACTTGAAAATAATTTTGAAAAGTTAAAAATGATAAAATAAAATTTTAAGAAAAAGAAAAATATTTTTTGACTTTTTATTTATTTTTTATGAATTAAAAACTATTTAACTAATTAAAAATTAAACGAAAATGCAAATAAGGTGAGAAAAATGGAAAATAAATTTTGAAAATTTTAAAATAACTAAAAAGTAATTTTAAAACTTAAAACTAATTTTTTTTGGCTTTTTATGTAATTTTTGGGAATTAAAAACCATTAAATCTAATTAAAAATTCAAATTAAATTCAAAATAAATGGGAAAATGCAAAATAAATTTCTAAAAATCTAAAATAGCTGAAAATAATTTTATAAAATATTTTCGGATTTTTCTTTGCTTTTTCTTATTTTTTTTTGAATTTTTGGTAATTAAAAAGTAATAAAAATTGATTAAAAATGAAGATTAATTAAGAAAAATAGCAAATGAAGACAGAAAAATATGAAAAAAAAATCTGAAAATTCTAAAATATTATTATAAATCTAAGAAAAATATGAAAAGTTGAAAATAAGCTGTGGAAATGCAATAAGCTATGAAACTGCTTAATAGAAAATGCTTATTGATAAGTAACTTTGACCCAGAGTTGACCAAGTTCTTGACCAATTGATTTTTGACTCAAATAAGCAAAATGGAATAGTTATAAGACCAAGAGTGCTCAGAAGCTTAGAAATTGACACAAACAGATATGAAATAAGCAATTTAAATAAGCAAAACATAAACAGATTAAGCAAATGGTACCAAACTTTACAGGACCTAGATAATACCTAAACAAGCACTTGTGATCAAGAAAAGCACAGAAAAGCTGAATGGATAAGCAGATAAGCACTCAAACAGATTAATAAGCCAACCAATTATGGGACAGAAAAGAGAGCACAAATAAGCTGTCAGGATAAGCTCTAAATGGAGAACCAAAAGCAGAATCTTAAAGGCAGCTAAGTTGGCAGTGTTTTGCCCCAAAAATCTCACCAATAGCTCTAATGATCAGCTAGATAAATACTTCCAAAGTAGGGCTTGTGAGTGATAAATCTGAGAGCAGGGCAATGCTTAAGGCAATTAGCAGATTTCACGCTTTAATTTTAGGGAATCAAATTAACTCTAAACTGAGCTCACTCACTTGATTATGATAAAGTAACCACCTAGGATCACAAATCCATAATCCAAACTTGATTCACCTAGTAAATTACCCTAGAGATCAGACTGTGTCCAAGCAGGTTTTGACCCAACTCTTGACTTTATGAATTAACAACTATGTTGACTAATCTTAATTTCTGCTGACCTGTATTTATACTAGATGTTAATTCAAGCTTGTTTTAACCCTATTCTAGCTAAATCTTACTAATATGGCCTAATGTAAAAATTATGCAGCAACAACTACTCCTAAATGGACACAGATTATGGCCTAAGCAAATGAATTTGACTTTTACATTTAATACCTACTATTTTTATGCTGTGATTAATCTATATTCATGCCAAGTACCAAAACTTAACTACTCTTTCTTTCTAAAACAAAAGTAATCTCAGCAAATCAGTTTATGCCAAACACCCCTAATAGATGCAACTGTTTTTTATTTCAACAACTACAAGCCTACCTAAACTTTACTACTGATGCAAATATTCTAAATAAGCTATATGATATATGATTACACTAAAATTATTCAGACTTAGGCAATATGATAAGCAGAACAGTAAAAGGCTATAATATTACAAAAAATGCAAAAAGTATCAAATATGAAATCTAAAGAATGACTACTAGTAAACAAGCATCAATCTAACTTAGACAAGCAGAATAAGCTCAACAATGTAAACAATACACAGATCTAAGAATGAAATATTAGAAGGCAAAAGTTTGAAAAACAACGAGAAACTTACAAGGCAAATTACCCCTCAGCATGAAAAGAGGGGGATTCACTGTGCTAAAGACAGGCCAAAAAGCTCAAAATGGCTGTCTATAACTCCAATAAGCTTCAGCTTATACAATAAGCTGATATTGACTTTTTGTTTGACTGTTTTGAAATTAAAGGAAATAGAATCTGAATTGCACAATTCTAATCTCTAAGACCAATATGAGTTATTTAAAACAGGAAATTAGAACTTGAAAGATGATTTAAAATGACTAAATACTAAAAATTGAACTGCAAGATAATTAACTGAAAAATAGAATTTTATTAAAACTGAAATTGAGATTATAATTTTAAAGCAGAATTACAATAAGCTAAACTAATTTACCCTACTCCTAACCTAATCTAGTCCTAAAATCTAACACCTTCAAAATGTGAGTGAGGGTCCCTTTATATAGCCGAGCTCAGAGAGATATCCTCTAATTCCATGCTGGCAATCCATACCACCTTGTGTTTCTTTTGAATCCATCACAGCCCTTGATCAATCTTCCAGATACATCCATTCAATCTTGGCCCTTGGATTTGATTATTCCTACGCACTTTCACACGGATCATTGACATGGCAGTCCTGCCATGTCAGATACCTTCTAGAAACGTACGTACAATTACACTATTACCCTTAATCATGGTTAATTGGTGTTTATTTTTGGGTGAACAGTAATTTAGGGTTCCTAACACCTGGGTAAAAGGATAAAAAGAGGGGGCGGGAATGTTTGGGTGGTTGTTTTTATTATTTTTGACCGGGTATAGAGGGTTGACCGGGTTATATTATGTGGAGTGGTGGTGGATCAGGTAGTGAAAAAAGATTGGGTGATGGGTTGGTGATTGGAATTGGGCTTGGATTGTGATGGATGTGAACTGGGCCAGCTAGGTGGTAAGGGTGTGTTGGGTTAATTATTTTTGGGTTTAGTTATTTATGGACCAGATTTGGTGTGTAGTATTTAGGATTAAGGATTTAATTCACATGGACCAAAGTTGTATAATCTGAAAATTCAAGGACTAAATCTGCAAATCTTCCAAACTTTTATCCAAGGGCCTATGTTGAATATCTTCAATAGTTAGAGGACCTTTGTTGCCATTTTGTTCAAATAATCTTCAAAGGACCACTTTTGTCAATATCTGAAAGTATAGGGACTGAAGTTTCCAATTTCTCCAAACTTTGTCCAGGGACTTTTCTTGTAACTTTAAGAATCTCTGAGGACTTCTTATGTGATTATGAGCTTTCTTTGATCATTTTGCTTCCCCGGCTCCGGCTTTTTTGACCTTTTTTCCAATCTCGTGCTCGTTTTTGTCGGTTTTGGCTTTGTTTTCGTTCATTTTTCACATATCCGAACCTGCATATACACAAATACAAAAACGCACATTCTCTTGGCATATTTGGTTAGTATTTGATGTATTTGGTCTGATTTAAGCCTAAAAAGGATGTGTGAAAAAGCACACATCAAAATCCCCCAGACTAAGGTATTGTCGTGTCCTCACGCAATGTCATCACCTCACGCTTAAGAGATAAATAATTTCAAAACCTCTCTTTACTGACGTTGTAAAGTAGCAATGATGTTCAAAAGAGATGTCAAAATAATTTATTCTCATAAAACGCTCCGTTTTCCGATTTTTATGAATAACAACTACAACTGCTATTTTTGTACTTTTTTTTTCATTTTTATATAGGTGATGGTTTGATTTGACTTTCATTATCAATTCTTATCTGTTGATAATTTTCAGGGTCAACGAGTAGAAACACTTTTCACAGAGAAGAGACCATACGGATAAAAATCGTCATCCTTGATTTTTCACAAGCTCCCAAACTAAGCGTAAAATCGAGATCATTGTTTATCCACAAGTTAGGTGCTAACACTACCCACAAAAGTTAATTGTGTCATTACCTCTTGTTCCCAAGTCCTAAGTTTTGTATCTCAAGATTTTAATTTGTGAGAAATGAATTGCTTCATATTTTCTCGTTTTGATATTTGTTAGTTCGATAAGAGCACAAAATTTGAACGCTAAGTAGTTTCCAAACTTTCCCTCGAAAACCCCTGCATATAGAAATCGGGTCCACATGAAGGTCTCTGATTTAACACGATTTGTGGAGGTCCCCCTTTTTATTTACGACCGAGACATACCATGTTTGATACCCGAAACGGAAGCTTTTTATTAGGGAAACCCCCGGAGTCGAAGCTTGGCATTTTTGCATAATTATAAGCACTTTAATAATACTTGGTCCTTAGTCCTTTATTTCTTTTACAACAATGGTTTTTGAGCCGCCAAGATGTAAGAGCTTTATTATGACCTTGGATTTATATCCGCTGCTTTTTATAGCTTTGGATTTCTCTGCCTTTTTATTTGGCTT
Organism: Artemisia argyi; assembly: GCA_030686995.1. NCBI lineage: Eukaryota > Viridiplantae > Streptophyta > Magnoliopsida > Asterales > Asteraceae > Artemisia > Artemisia argyi. The sequence goes on from CM060705.1 coordinate 182,411,715, forward strand.
TGGACTATTATTATTGATATTCATAATCATATGCCAAACCCCGAGTCCTACGGCCTTTACTAAGATCACAACATCGGCTGCGAACCGACAAGATGCAATAGTCTATTTCACCGTAACACTGGCAGTACCCCTATGTGTACCAAACCCCTATATGCAGAGATTTTGTTGGGAACGAGAAAAAACTAAGTATTGCCCAAACCGTATACCCTTAATTAAACCTAGAGATCTATTATTATTGGTGTGCAAGCTTGTGGGAACAAGGAGGCCACAAGTACCTTTCATGGGCTCTAAAGAGATCCAACTACTCCACGTTTAACACAAAACTTCTAAATAAACTCTATCATTCCTCGATCTCCGCAAATTTAAAATCCCAAGTAATGAGATCCGCGGATGCTTAGCCATAATCTTTTGATTATATTGGTTAAGGGAGACAAGCTAGGGCTCAACACGCCCCGGTCAAGTCAAAACATTTATTTCCACTCTCGCCGGTAGGAAAGTCAAAACAAGGTGTCAAATCTTATTATTATATCATATATTATTTCATTTTATTTATTTATTTATTTTTAAAGAGGTGACAAAAATTTAAAATTTTGGTGGAAAATGGAGTTGCGTAAGTTAACAGCTCAGACGATGGTACAGGTCAAATCGAATTGAAGATTCACCCCCCAGACTAAAGTGAAACATTGTACTCAATGTTTTAAGGGTACGGGTAGTCTACGTAATATCTAAGGCCGTTTATTAAGTATGCCAAGAGATAAACGTTAGTCGATAAGATTATAGATATGGTGAATTTCCGAAAGAGCAACAAAGAATGAGACTCGAGTGGAGAGAACGACAAACCACGAGCACGAGAGTCCTCAATCTTCGGGGAAATTCCTGAACATTCACAAACAACCACGAAAACACGAGTTTCGAAAGGGTCACCCCCCTCACGTCACGTTACTTTAGAAATAAGAAAATAAAGAAAATGAAAATGGATAAGCATGGGGTGCCTCCCATGAAGCGCTTGTTTTTGATTACCGAGTCACATGAACTTGACTCGATCCCCGAATTAATTCATCCTTGGGGAGAGCAGATGAAATGGACAACCGGCACAAACGGAGATGCCAGGGTCAAAGATGGTATCCTCACTCCCGGTGGAGTGGAAAAGTGAAGAAATGATGGGATAAGTAAAAAATGGATAAAACACCCAGATGATAAAAGCAAAGTCGATTTCAGAATCGCGGGTGGGTTGGGTGGGTAAAATATCAAGCACGGGATCATCATGATCATAAGTCTCGTCCACCACACCAAAAATATCTTCATTCGTGTCAGATTCAAAAACTACATCCGGTGGTTTCGCCGGTGGACGAGAAGAAGATAAATCGAAGATAGATGAATCAGCATCGGTAAGTACAACATTATCACGTATTTCTTCAAGAATATTACTTCGAAGGCCATTATCGTCATTCTCAATACCCGGTGGTATCGAGTTCTCCGCAGCAAGAAATTGATCAACATCCTCCAAAAGAGGGTCACGTGTCGGATTATCGGAAATAAGCACAGAATTAATCTCAAAATCAAAACACTCATAATCCGGAAGAGAGAAAGCATGAATAGTGGGATTGCCACTACTCGTCTCTTCAAATCGAAAAATTTCAAGCTCGGGTAAGAAATCACTATCCATATCGGGGATAGGAGAAAAAGTCGGAGGATCATTGAATGCCTCGATCTTAGAAATGAGAAGATTGATATTCAATAATTTTTCACGAAGAGCTTCATCTTGAATTTCCGCATCATCATCTTCATCATTATCATCGATATCTCCACAAGAATCTTCATCACTCGTAGTATACTCATTGTGATAATCGGAATAACTTTTAACTTCATCAAAATCTTCATTGCTCATCGGAGGGAGAGAAATTGACAGTTCTTCATTCAATAATTCTTCAAGGACATGAATATCTTCCTCCGGATCAAAATTAGAGTCGTCAACCATCGTCGGATTAGAATCATTGTTAGCAAGACAAACCTCAATCTCGTCTAAAAAGACATCACTCCTCTTAACCGGTGTGAAAGAAGGATAGGAAGAATCAGAAACAATTTCAGAATCACCGTTAGAAATTTCCCCGGACTCACTTGGGATTGGGACGAGGTTCTCAACACTAGACTTATTGAATTCGTCCGATTCCGTTGCTAGAATAGTGTTTAGATGCTCGTCCCCCATTTTTAGAGAGTCTTCGGGTTCTACGGGAGAAACATCAGAAGTTTTGTGAGGATTAAGAACGAACATAATTTTCTCATCATCGTCGTCGTAATCATAGTAAACAAAATTTTTAAAAGGATTAGACGCTCTCTCTTCAGCAAGTAACTCTGCAATAGACTTCTCACAAGGCTCGGGAGTATGAGTATAACGATTAGCCACCAACTCTTTTAACTTCTCAATCATGGATTTAATTTCAAAAATATCATTAGTAACATCGGAAGTTTGTGGGGGTTGGTTAAAACCATGAGAATCGTAACATGAATTCGGCTCATAATGAAAATTTTCAAACGATCCCCCACAATTTTCAAAATTTGTTGAATTTTGGAACGAATTATCATTGAAATATGGTACTTGCTTATAAAAGTTTTGAGAAGGAAGATTAAAATCATTTTGAGGATAATTATCAAAACTCGTATCACAAGCGTAAGACGTTTCAGCACTCGGGGCATAACACATACAATTCGTGTATCCACATTGATTACAAAAACATTGCCCACACGGTAATCCCTCGTCGGATGGATTTTGACAATTAAAGCAAGTGAACGGAGACGGCGGTGGTGTTGGATACTAATTGGGAACGTTTTGAAAGATTGCGTTTCGAACATACTCGGGAATATTACAAAACAAACAAACTCCATTGTGAATATCATTACCACATTGTTCACACGTACACCAAACACATGAACCTTCAAAGAACGGTTCTCCACATTTAAAACACATCGGATCCATAAGAATTGTCGTTTTAGAGGGTTAAAGAAGAAGAATCAAATGATAAGAGGAGAAGAAGATTATTTTTGGTTTTTTAATTATTGTCAAATCAAATAAAAGGAAAATCAAAATGGAAAAGAAAAATCTTTTTGTATTTTTATTTTTGGAAAACAAAATTCAAAAACTTAAAACTTTTATTCTCTTTTGTTTTTCAAACGTTACGTTAATCGTAACCGTTTCCTTCAAATCTACTCGCGACGGAACGGGAGAGAAGAATGGATCTCTCTTCAGCTTGCAATTTAATGTCAAAGCTTCCGTATTTTCTGCTTATTCGGTCGTAGAATTAAAGTAATCCGATTAGCAACTAATTTCACGCGTTCTTATGTTGTTAAGCTTATTTGGTTTACAACGCCCACCCTTCAACGGGAGAGTCGAGGCTGTAACTTTCTTATTTTTTGGTATTTTTGAAAACACTTTAGGAAAAGTGTTTTTGATTTTTCAATTTTTTTGGTTTTTATAGAAAATATATACAAGGAAGGTTTTCAAAACACAATTTCGAAAAACGAAAACGAAAAATTCACTTCAACCTTCGCCGGCAGCGGCGCCAAAATTGATTTGTGATAAAATCAAGTTATATATAGTATAGTTATTACTCAAGAGATCCGCAAAGAAATACGGATAACCCGAGGTCGTAGTCCGTGTGAAGGATGAATGGAATTTCGAATTCCCGATTCGTGAAACGTGTCGTGAAAGTGGTAAAAAGTGATTTAGATGAGATTACACTAAGGAATAAGTAAATGAAGCACAAATAACCACTTAAGCACGTAGTTCAAATAAGGCAACTAGAAACGTAACGTAAAATCAAAAACCGTACGCTTAAACGTGAAATAAACATTAACGTACGAAATAAAACGCGACTTTTAAGCTACACTACTCCTACGGACTTGAAAATAATTTTGAAAAGTTAAAAATGATAAAAGAAAATTTTAAGAAAAATAAAAATATTTTTTTGACTTTTTATTTATTTTTTATGAATTAAAAACTATTTAACTAATTAAAAATTAAAAGAAAATGCAAATAAGGTGAGAAAAATGGAAAATAAATTTTGAAAATTTTAAAATAACTAAAAAGTAATTTTAAAACTTAAAACTAATTTTTTTGACTTTTTATGTAATTTTTGGGAATTAAAAACTATTAAATCTAATTAAAAATTCAAATTAAATTCAAAATAAATGGGAAAAATGCAAATAAATTTCTAAAAATCTAAAATAGCTGAAAATAATTTTCTAAAATATTTTTGGATTTTTCTTGGCTTTTTCTTATTTTTTTGGAATTTTTGGTAATTAAAAAGTAATAAAAATTGATTAAAAATGAAGATTAATTAAGAAAAATAGCAAATGAAGACAGAAAAATATGAAAAAAAAATATGAAAATTCTAAAATATTATTATAAATCTAAGAAAAATATGAAAAGTTGAAAATAAGCTGTGGAAATGCAATAAGCTATGAAACTGCTTAATAGAAAATGCTTATTGATAAGTAACTGATGCGTGGGGATTGCACCAAACATTACCTCTCGAGGGATCTCGAGAAGCTTACAACCCCCACCAGGCAGTGTACCTGATCGATGTAGTATAGTATAATGACAAGTACCAGGGGATTGATCGTTCAGCTAGGAATAGTGTCGCTAGGATTAGAAAACCTAAAGACTAGGTCTAGAGATGAGGGATGATTCTTTTTGTATTTTTATATTTTTAGGAAAGCAAGTAAAAATCTCGGGTTTGAAGGATTTGGGCGGAATTAGTTGCTAGTCAACTAACCCAATACTAAAGATGCAATCAAAATAAAATACTAGAAATGAAAATAAACTATATTAAACTAAGGCTATGAGCAATATATGGGAGAAATGTGTTTACTTAGATTTCACTACTCCATAGATATCTTTTACACGTTAATTACTTGTTATAGTTGCGTGGATGACGGATTTTATTCCTTTATACCATTCATGGGGTGGCGTACTTACTTCCCCAATCCTATGAGTGCCTACTTCACTCCTATGTCGAGCCGGCTAAGAAGCTCCTTACATGGGATCATTAGAATTTACTCATGCATTAAATACAACCAATAAAACCTAGTACACATCGGTTCATGTTTCCTAAGACGTTCAAGCATGTTACACAATGGAGATCTGCCAGTTTTCTTAAGCATAACATTGAAATCATTCATCCAATACAACCATAAACAAGTAATCAACACATAATTAACATCTAGGTTTCATTAGATCTAAGCAAACACAAGATAGATCTAGCCTAGCATGTTGAAATCAAGACAAGCACAAGATATAGACAACCAACACATAGACATATTGATTGAATTAAAGAGAAGACTTATCTTAATAGCACATGAAAGGATTCAAGGGGTGAAAACCCTTGAATTTACTGTAAAATACGAGCTAGGGTTCACAAAGTTCAACCCTAGGGTTTCTCCACACAAGTTCCTCTTAATGAATGAAAAATAAAAAACTATATATAGATTTTGGAAGGTGACGGCGTCAAGAACAAATGTCTGACGCTGTCATCTCGCCGCCAAATAGTTCCTCGGACTGCCTAGATCTGGATCTGACGCCGTCATGTGTACACCTTATGCAGGCCGTCATGATTTTAACTCTTGAGTCTCTAGTTGTGACGCTGTCAGGTTTCTTCCGGGTCGTCATGGATTTTACTCTTGACGCCGTCAGGAATTTCCTCTTGACGCAGTCATACACTGTTTCCAGCATGGAAAATTAAGTCTTTGGCGTTTTCTTCACTTTTATGCACCAAAAATGTCCGAATTGCTTCCTTTTCCAGATTTCTCACCCAAAGTACCTAAAATCACAAAAGGAACGATTTAGGATAATATTTGATCAAATAAATTCAATTCCGGGCTTAAATGACCCCCTAAAAGTGGTTCATTTTTCGCCTCATCATATACCCTTACACTTGAGATTTGCTTGTTCTCAAGCAAATGCGCTTTTATTCTAATCAAAATACAAGTTAGGGGTCATTTAGCACGGAGCTCATATACTAGCACCTCACAAATAGTGTTTAGATACTCACATCTCTCGGGTGTAATAAAGTATAAATTACAATATGGAAATGGAAGATATCTCTCACTACCTGTCATAGCAAAATAGATTACCATAGGCTTGGGAAAGGATCAAACCTCCACCACATGGCGTAAGCACCTAGGATAAACTATCAAAGAGGTCTTTTAAAGGGTTGTAACGTTAGGTGTAGGGATATGAAATACACGGTTTGGTTGGATATAGGCAGTCTTTACTGGTGGCGAGTTAACAATCTTGGTTAATTACATGTACAATATGGCGTTGCTAAGCCAAGACTAGACTCGACTTAAGCTAATAAATGAAAAATAACAAAAACATAAAATAAACATAGAATGAAACGGGATGGTAGTCCGTATGTTTTTTCTCTTTTTTTTTTTTTTTTTTCTATTTTTTTATTTTTCTTGATTTTTCGATTTTTTTTTATTTTTTTTATTATTTTTTTTTCATACACTCTTACCCTACCATCCAAAATAATACATCATAGGGAATGACAATTCCCCTTACACTTGAATTTTTACATACTTTACAATAAACTAATCTAATGACTCGAATTAAGAAAATCAAAACACTTGGAGTACTTTTAAGATTAACGTACATATGGGGGTAATATATGATGTTCTTCCCCATTACTCCATAAAATAAGTACTTTACCCATGAGTCCCGATCGTCCCAAAACAATATGTACAAGGATATGACTCGACTTAGCAACCATGTAATCAATTAGATAATTAACTTAGGGTTTAACAAATAACAATAATGCACTAAAAATGAGTGCATACACGGAAGGCTAAGGCGATTTGGGTGTACATTTAAGTGGGGTGTAACAAATTCTTCCTTTAAGTAAGATGCTTAAAGTTAGAAACGAAAAGATAGGCTCGGAGGGGTGTACTTGGGGTTTCGTGTACTAAAAATGAGTACAACGCTAAGGTGTGGGAAAAATTAGTTGACTTAACTAGCCAAGTAATATGACATAAATGGTCAAGTAATTACGATACGGGTTTAACACAAGGGTGATCCTAATGCCTCTTATCATGTAGTAAATCCTACTACACGAATGTAGTCTCACTAGCGGTCTCGGGATGCATCACTAACGCAAGTTCTAGAATCTAAATGCTACCGGTACACTTATAAGCACTAATAGTAAATGCTTTTCCTATCAAATCTAAAGGCGAACCTCACATATTTGGGTGGAAAATTTTTCTGAATGATACGGTTATGTGCTAGTCATACAATCTCCTATCCATGAGACGCTTGCTATGGCTAAAGTTTCACTCCTAAATGTTGTAAAAAAATTTAAATTTGGCGCTAAAATTGCACTAACAAGTATTTCTCATAGTTTTATTACACATCTACTATTAAACAAACAAACTCAAGCGAAAGTGTATCTGTAAGGTATCATCATTTTACCCTCCCCTTACACTTAGGATGAACATTGTCCCCAATGTTCAAGTAAAGAATGTAAAAGTGAAATAAGTAAAACAAATGAAATCAAATACTCCCCTGATTCGCTCGGTATGGATAATAAGGTGGCCAGGTTAGATCTTCCTCCAAGAAAATGAACAATCAAAGCTTCCCTTCCAGAATATAAATCATCTTCTTGTCATACATAACCTGTAAATTCTGAGAAAACAGACAAGGCAACCTCGCATAAAATCGGCGGCAATCTACATAAGTTACTAAATCCTAGAAAACAAAATAAGATATAATGCTTGTGGAATGATGTTTGCAGATTTCCTGGAGATTATAAAACTAATAATTCAACAAAAACTTTAAGAATCCGTTAGAAAAACAAAGCTGGTAAAATTTCCAGATTTTTACACGTGACGCCGTCAAGAGTAAACTCGTGACACCGTCAGAAGTGACCTTCAGAAATTCTTATGTTAAGTTTCCAGAAAATTTCTGGAAAAACTTGGTTCTACTTCCTGGAAAATCTTGCAAAACTTCATTATGACTCGATACAAGCATTTGACTCTAACAAATACGAATATACATGTTCATTTACTATTGTGGAGAATCATGATCGGTTTGTTTATTAAAAATATATTTGGGGTTTCCCCTTACACTTATTTTTTGCAAAAATACCTTTGAGTGAAGTTAAGACTAGGCCAAACAACAAAGTAAAGTATTTCCACTATTTAGTTTTGAAACATGATCTACCAACAATAAAAATAAAGCATGCATACAGAAGCAAATAACAAACAAACAAAATAAAAATCACACAAAATCATGGGTTGCCTTCCAAGAAGCGCTTTTCTTTATTTACGAGTCTTGTAGCTAGACTCAAGGTCATGGATTACTACGTGACCTCATCGTTGGTTTCACTCTCTAGGTCGTCTTCTAAACCAGTTTTGTACTCCGGACCTAGTTGCAAGCATTCTTTGTAGAAACCAAGCATCCTATTCTTCACATACTCTACTCCTCTACGTCTATCCTCATCATTCCTATAATAAGCCGCTTGCTTGTGTTCCTTTTCTATATTAGAGAGAAGGCGGTACTGCTCAATTTTGTAGGGCATTTGGTAGGCAATCTCATCATTCTCTTCCTTGAACTTAGCTATCCCTAAAGTCGGATCATAACTCATCCTAGTGGCCTCAACAAATGGTTTTCCGAATACTACTTGGCTTAGGCAATCATCTATCACCGGACGAGTGTCTTCTACTATCAAAAAATCGATCTCATATGTGAAATTACCTATGATCACATGCAATCCCTTCACTCTTCCTACAAAATTACTTATCAAATTCTTATTGGGCATCATCCTATAATCAAGTTGTTTCTTCATCACCCAATTGTAATAAGTCCTAGTCATGATGTTTACAGGAGATCTAGGATCGATGTAAGCTTTCCATATATGCATATGCCCGATGTTGCATGGTATGTTGATGTTAGAGGGGTCTTCCATTTTGATAAGGGGTGTGCCAAGGATATATGGTGTCTCAGGACTATCGAATAAATCCTTATGGTATTCCCGTTCTTCCTTGGTAGGCAACTTATCAAAGTGCTTTTCTTTAGTCTCTACCTCCTCTAATTCCTCTCCCCTATTAACCTCAACTTCCCTACTTTCATCCCTAGTCTCGGTTTCTACTCCAACCTCATCCTTGTCACTTTCTTCTATCTCCTTATATATTGGCTTAATGGTGACAACGTTGACAAAGTGGACATGTTTGGATGATGAGGGGTCCTTAATTTGGATTCCGTTATTGGTGTCCCTAGTGTCCTTCCTAGGTGTAGTTAACGCTTGGTTGTTAAGGGCTTTTAACAAGTTGTCTATCTTGTTGGTCATCTCTGTTTGTTGTTGGTTGAATTAGGTTTCAAACCTAGCTATGCGAGCTTCTTGAGATGCCATGAACTTAGACATCAATCCTTCAAGATTGTTGGTACTACCATAGTTGTTAGAAGGATTGTTGTTGAAAGTACGGTCGGAGGGTGGACCGTTTGGTTGGTAACGATTAGGCGGATTGGAAGAATTGGCTTGATTTTGTTTCCACCTAAGGTTTGGGTGATTTTTCCAAGAGGGGTTGTATGAATCACCGTAAGGGTTTGGCTCGGGTTTGAAAGTGTACCACTTATCTCCCGCTTCGTCGGTACGCGAGGATGCGTAGTCCGCAAAAGCTGTTCCGGGGAGTTCCACACAATCGCGAGTGTCATGGGGACCACTACATAATTCGCATGAAGAAGTGATTTTGTTCACTTGGCTTGAAGGCTTAGGAGCTTCGTAAGATTTCATGAGAAACTTGACTTGGTCCTCAAGTTCCATGATCCTACGGTCGGGAGTGCTAGAGTTGTTCGAAGGCAAAGATATTGCCTTGTCCGTTTTGTTCAAATCACGGGGATCATTCCAACTTTCGTTGTCATAGAGAGCAAGATCTTCTATGAGTTCCCATGATTGTTCCGCACTTAGATCACGTAGCTTACCACCGGCCGATTGGTCAATGGCTCGCCTCATGGAGAGATCGATATGGTCATAAAAGATTTGGATTTGGAGCCAAAGATCTATGCCATGATGAGGGACTTTTTGGAGTAAGTCCTTGAAACGAGTCCATGCTTCATAAAGAGTTTCATTTTGACGTTGTTAGAACATCAAGATGTCATTTCTAAGCTTAGTAGTTCTCCCCGGTGGGAAAAATTGAGCAAGGAAACGAGTGGTGAGATCATCCCATGTGGTGATGGATCCCGCGGGTAACGTTCAAGCCATTGACTAGCTTGATCACGTAGAGAGAATTGGAATAGGCGTAATCGGGTTGTCTCTCTAGTTGCAACATCTAGGTCTATGGAATCTACGATTTTAAGGAAGTCCTTGAGATGTTGATTTGGATCTTCGGAACGAAGTCCATGGAATGCACATCCGCTTTGCACCAACCGGATGGTGTCGGATCGCAAGGGGTCACTAATCATATGCCAAACAAAAAGGCAGAGGAATCCAAAGCTATAAAAAGCAAAGGATATAATCCAAAAGTCATAATAAAGCTCTTACATCTTGGCGGCTTAAAACCGTTGATTGTAATTGAAATAAAGGACTAAGGACCAAATATTATTAAAGTGCTTATAGTTATGCAAAAATGCCAAACTTCGACTCCGGGGGTTTCCCTAATAAAAATCTTCCGTTTCGGGTATCAATCATGGTATGTCTCGGTCGTAAATAAAAAGGGAGCCCCTACAAATCGTGTTAAATCAGAGACCTTAATGTGGACCCGACTTTTGTATGCAGAGATTTTCGAGGGAAAGTTTGGAAACTACTTAGCGTTCAAATTTTTTTGAAATTATGACGGGAAGTTTATCGGTTCCTTCCAAAAATGCGTATTCAAGATGAGGAGGTAAATCCTTGAGCTCGGGCTCCGGAGGATTCTCAGTAGACGGCTTAATTTCTTTAACATCGGCCATTTTTAGGTCCATCGGAGGGAGGGATGCTGGTGCATTTTGAACAACACCCACCGGAGGGTGTTGATTGTTGTGGTTGTTTTGTTCCATTTCCGTGATGTTAGGGAAACGAACTTTGTGTGTGTGACGTATCAAACTCTCGGGGTTCGATAATGGAGAAATAAGACGTTTAGAAGATGACCGGGTGTTCATACACCACAAAAACTCAAATTTTGAAAAATAAAAGGAAAATCAAATTTGAAAAGGAAAATCTTTTTGTATTTTTGTTTTTATAAAGCAAAATTCAAAAACTTAAACTTTTGTTTTTTTTTTTCTTTTTCTAACGTTACGTTAATCGTAAACCGTTTCCTTTAAACCTACTCGCGACGGAACGGGAGAGAAGATTGGATCTCTCTTCAGCTTGCAATTTAATGTCAAAGCTATCCGTATTTTCCGCTTATTCGGTCGTAGAATCAAAGTAATCCGATTAGCAATTAATTTCACGCGTAATTATATTGGGAGACTTTTTTGGTTTACAACGCCCTTTCTTTCGATCGGGTCGAGGCAATAACTTTATTATTTTTTTGGTATTTTTGTGAAAACACTTTAGGAAAAGTGTTTTTGATTTTTCAATATTTATATAATATATACAAAATAGAGGAAGGCTTATCAAAACACAATTTTTCAAAAACGAATATTCAAAAATTCACTTCAAACCTTCCCCGGCAGCGGCGCCAAAATTGATTCGTGAGAAATCAAGTTATAGTATAGATATAGTAAGCTCAAGAGATCCGCAAAGAAATACGGATAACCCGAGGTCGTATTCCGTGTGAAGGGTGAATGGAATTCCGAATTTCCGATTCGGAAAACGTGTCGTGAAAAGTGATACAAAGCGATATATATGAGATTACACTAATGATATAGCAAATAAAGCACAATTAATCACTTAAGCACGTATTTTAAATAAGGCAACTAAAAACGTCACGTAAAACCGAAACCGTACGCTAAAACGTTAAATAAACGTCAACGTACGAAATAAAACGCGAGTTTTAAGCTACACGACTCCTACGAACTTGAAAATAATTTCTAAAAATCAAAAATGATAAAAGAAAATTTTGAGAAAAAGAAAAATATTTTTTTTTGACTTTTTAATAATTTTTTATGAATTAAAAACTATTTTAACTAATTAAAAATTCAAAAGAAATTCAAATTAAATGAGAAAAATACAAAATAAATTTCTAAAATTCTAAAATAAATGAAAATAAATTTTAAAACTATTTTTGGATTTTTCTGGGGTTTTTCAGATTTTTTTTTGTATTTTTTTTAATAATTAAAAAGTAATTAAAAATGATTAAAAAGGAAAATTAAATAGGAAAAATAGCAAAACAACTCAGAAAAATCTGAAAATTTTAGGGAAAATCTAAAATTATGTTCTGAATCCAGGAAAAATATCAAACTTGAAAAATAAGCACTGTAAGTGCTTAATGCTTTGAAAACAGCTTATAAAAGTGCTTATTAATAAGCACTTTAGACCAAATCTTAACCAAACTTTCACCAATTGATTATAGTACTTAAATAAGCATGTGGCAACAATCCAGAAGTGATAAGATCAACAGAAACCCAAGTTATGATGCAATAAGCCACTATTAAGCACTTAAGAAGAGAAATAAGCCAAGGAAGATAAGCAGAGGTGAACCAATACTTGAAACAGAAGCACACTACTATATTAAGCTATTCTCAATAAAAAATTTCCACTTTGGATCAACAATAAGCTGTAGCAGCCCTCAATAGCAAAACAGAATGAGCAAGAATGGTACAAGTAGAGAGGCTCAATAAGCAGTGCAAATAAGCACTTCAATGAAACTTTTTGGAACAAATGAGAACACTACCAACCCAGGAACAAGTTTCAACCTTAATTTTGGATCCTTGATTACTTTTGCTAACTAAAAAAAACACCCAAGAAACAAGGCCTTAGCCTGTGGTGCAGGGCAACTTAGTTCCTGATGAGCAGACTTTAGTGAGCTTTTGTAATAAGCAAATGACTTTCAAATCCCAATTTTCTTTTTCAAATATTAAGATTAGATACCAGGCTTTCCAAAATAACAAGTTTTATCTATTTCCAAGATATATTGAACCCTACACAGTCACCCAAAGTCTTGGACAAAAGCTGAGTGCAAAGTTTTTGTTGACTATTTGATGAAAACAGAAAGTTGACTTTTTTAAGGTTTGATTACTTCTAAATGAACATAAAGGTGTAATTGAGCTATGTTTAGACTACCATAAGCTACTACTAATCATTAAGCAATTATCCTAACAAGTTCTTACCTAAAATCTTACTAAGCTAACTGCTACACTAATTTAAGTAGTGTTTTGACTTTTTAAAGCTAAGACCTACCAATTTTAATGTTATACTACTATTATATGGCCCTAAGTAAACTTTGTGAACTATAATACCCTACTGAAACAGACTTACACTATCCTAACAAGCACAAACCAAACACCCCTTTATGGGCTATACTCAACACAGTTAACACTAAAGAGGACCACAATTGCCTTTTTCTTCAAATTTGCTTTAAGGACCATAAATGCCAAACTCTGAAAATGCAGGGACTAAATCTGCCAATCTTCTAAAGTTTCTTCCAAGGACCAAAGTTGAACTTCCTGAATCTCTGAGGACTTCAAATGATATTCTGAGCAATCTTTGATCATTTTGCTTCCCCAGCTACGGCTTTCGACCTTTTCCAATCTCGTGCTCGTTTTTGTCGGTTTTGGCTTGTTTTCGTTCAGTTTTCACATATTCGTACCTGCACATACACAAATACAAAAACACACGTTCTCTTGGCATTTAAGGTTAGTATTTGGTATTTTTGGTCTGAAATAAGGCCTAAAAAGGATGAGTGATTAAGCACTCATCAGTCACATTGGCTCCGGTGAGCTCAATGGTGTTTCGGTAGCCTTGGTGGCTAGGTCGGGAATACTCTCCTAAGGTTCGGGGCCTAAGAGGTTCTAGTGGTGGGTTTTGTTGTGGTCGGATGACGGGTTCAAAGATGTTCCCATCGTCCATGATGTCGGGTGGTGAAGAGTTACGAACAAAAGCACGAAGAATTAAGATAGACTAAAGAGAACCTATAAATAAAAATAAAATCTTACTAGAAAGGAATCTAGCAAGTAGACCTAATAAAAAGAGATTCTAACCTAGACAATAACTATTCCCCGGGCTGCGGCGCCAAAAGCTTGATGCGTGGGGATTGCACCAGGCTTTACCTCTCGAGGGATCTCGTGAAGCTTACAACCCCCATCAGGCAGTGTACCTGATCGATGTAGTATAGTATAATGACAAGTACCGGGGGATTGATCGTTCAGCTAGGAATAGTGTCGCTAGGATTAGAAAACCTAAAGACTAGGTCTAGAGATGAGGGATGATTCTTTTTGTATTTTTATATTTTTAGGAAAGCAAGTAAAAATCTCGGGTTTGAAGGATTTGGGCGGAATTAGTTGCTAGTCAACTAACCCAATACTAAAGATGCAATCAAAATAAAATACTAGAAATGAAAATAAACTATATTAAACTAAGGTTGCGAGCAATATATGGGAGAAATGTGTTTACTTAGATTTCACTACTCCCTAGATATCTTTTACACGTTAATTACTTGTTGTAGTTGCGTGGATGACGGATTGTATTCCTTAATACCATTCATGGGGTGGCGTACTTACTTCCCCAATTCTATGAGTGCCTACTTCACTCCTATGTCGACCGGCTAAGAAGCTCCTAACATGGGATCATTAGAATTTACTCATGCATTAAATACAACCAATAAAACCTAGTACACATCGGTTCATGTTTCCTAAGACGTTCAAGCATGTTACACAATGGAGATCTGCCAGTTTTCTTATGCCTAACATTGAAATCATTCATCCAATACAACCATAAACAAGTAATCAACACATAATTAACATCTAGGTTTCATTATATCTAAGCAAACACAAGATAGATCTAGCCTAGCATGTTGAAATCAAGACAAGCACAAGATATAGACAACCAACACATAGACATACTGATTGAATTAAAGAGAAGACTTATCTTAATAGCACATGAAAGGATTCAAGGGGTGAAAACCCTTGAATTTACTGTAAAATACGAGCTAGGGTTCACAAAGTTCGGCCCTAGGGTTTCTCCACACAAGTTCCTCTTAATGAATGAAAAATAGAAAACTATATATAGATCTTGGAAGGTGACGACGTCAAGAACAAATGTCTGACGCCGTCATCTCGCCGCCAAATAGTTCGTCGGACTGCCTAGATCTGGATCTGACGCCGTCATGTGTACACCTTATGCAGGCCGTCATAATTTTAACTCTTGACGCTCTAGCTGTGACGCCGTCAGGTTTCTTCTGGGTCGTCATGGATTTTACTCTTGACGCTGTCAGGAATTTCCTCTTGACGCCGTCATACACTGTTTCCAGCATGGAAAATTAAGTCTTTGGCATTTACTTCACTTTTATGCTCCAAAAACGTCCGAATTGCTTCCTTTTCCAGATTTCTCTCCCAAAGTACCTAAAATCACAAAAGGAACGATTTAGGGTAATATTTGATCAAATAAATTCAATTCCTGGCTTAAATGACCCCTTAAAGTGGTTCATTTTTCGCCTCATCAGTAACTTTGACCCAGAGTTGACCAAGTTCTTGACCAATTGATTTTTGACTCAAATAAGCAAAATGGAACAGTTATAAGACCAAGAGTTCTCAGAAGCTTAGAAATTGACACAAACAGATATGAAATAAGCAATTTAAATAAGCAAAACATAAACAGATTAAGCAAATGGTACCAAACTTTACAGGACCTAGATAATACCTAAATAAGAACTAGTAAACAAGAAAAGCACAGAAAAGCTGAATGGATAAGCATATAAGCACTCAAACAGATTAATAAGCCAACCAATTATGGGAACGAAAAGAGCACAAATAAGCTGTCAGGATAAGCTCTAAATAGAGAACCAAAAGCAGAATCTTAGAGGCAGCTAAGTTGGCAGTGTTTTGCCCCAAAAATCTCACCAATAGCTCTAATGATCAGCTAGATAAATACTTCCAAAGTAGGGCTTGTGAGTGATAAATTTGAGAGCAGGGCAATGCTTAAGGCAATTAGCAGATTTCACGCTTTAATTTTAGGGAATCAAATTAACTCTAAACAGAGCTCACTCACTTGATTATGATAAAGTAACCACCTAGGATCACAAATCCATAATCCAAACTTGATTCACCTAGTAAATTACCCTAGAGATCAGACTGTGTCCAAGCAGGTTTTGACCCAACTCTTGACTTTATGAATTAATAACTATGTTGACTAATCTTAAATTCTGCTGACCTGTATTTATACTAGATGTTAATTCAAGCTTGTTTTAACCCTATTCTGGCTAAATCTTACTAATATGGCCTAATGTAAAAATTATACAGCAACAACTACTCCTAAATGGACACAGATTATGGCCTAAGCAAATGAATTTGACTTTTACATTTAATACCTACTATTTTTATGCTGTGATTAATCTATATTCATGCCAAGTACCAAAACTTAACTACTCTTTATTTCTAAAACAAAAGTAATCTCAGCAAATCAGTTTATGCCAAACACCCCTAATAGATGCAACTGTGTTTGATTTCAACAACTACAAGCCAACCTAAACTTTACTACTTATGCAAATATTCTAAATAAGCTATATTGCTATATGATATATGATTACACTAAAATTATTCAGACTTAGGCAATATGATAAGCAGAACAGTAAAAGGCTATAATATTACTAAAAATGCAAAAAGTATCAAAAATGAAATCTAAAGAATGACTACTAGTAAACAAGCATCAATCTAACTTAGACAAGCAGAATAAGCTCAACAATGTAAACAATACACAGATCTAAGAATGAAATATTATAATTGAAAAGTTTGAAAAACAACGAGAAACTTACAAGGCAAATTCCCCCTCAGTATGAAAAGAGGGGGATTCACTGTGCTTGCCTGTCTTTAAGACAGGCCAAAAAGCTCCAAATGGCTGTCTATAACTACAATAAGCTTCAGCTTATACAATAAGCTGATATTGACTTTTTGTTTGACTGTTTTGAAATTAAAGGAAATAGAATCTGAATTGCACAATTCTAATCTCTAAGACCAATAGAGTTACTTAAAACAGGAAATGAGAACTTGAAAGATGATTTAAAATGACTAAATACTAAAAATTGAACTGGAAGATAATTAACTGAAAAATAGAATTTTATTAAAACTAAAATTGAGATTACAATTTTAAAGTAGAATTACAATAAGCTAAACTAATTTACCCTACTCCTAACCTAATCTAGTCCTAAAATCTAACACCTTAAAAATGTGAGTGAGGGTCCCTTTATATAGCCGAGCTCAGAGAGATATCCTCTAATTCCATGCTGGCAATCCATACCACCTTGTGTTTCTTTTGAATCCATCAAAGCCCTTGATCAATCTTCCAGATACATCCATTCAATCTTGGCCCTTGGATTTGATTATTCCTACGCACTTTCACACGGATCACTGACATGGCAGTCCTGCCATGTCAGATACCTTCTAGAAACGTACGTACAATTACACTATTACCCTTATTCACGGTTAATTGGTGTTTATTTTTGGGTGAACAGTAATTTAGGGTTCCTAATACCTGGGTAAAAGGATAAAAAGAGGGGGCGGGAATGTTTGGATGGTTGTTTTTAATATTTTTGACCGGGTATAGAGGGTTGACCGGGTTATATTATGTGGAGTGGTGGTGGATCGGGTAGTGAAAAGAGATTGGGTGATGGGTTGGTGATTGGAATTGGGCTTGGATTGTGATGGATGTGAACTGGGCCAGCTAGGTGGTAAGGGTGTGTTGGGTTAATTATTTATGGGTTTAGTTATTTATGGACCAGATTTGGTGTGTAGTATTTAGGATTTAGGATTTAATTCACATGGACCAAAGTTGTATAATCTGAAAATTCAAGGACTAAATCTGCAAATCTTCCAAACTTTTATCCAAGGGCCTATGTTGAATATCTTCAATAGTTAGGGGACCTTTGTTGCCATTTTCTTCAAATAATCTTCAAAGGACCACTTTTGTCAATATCTGAATGTATAGGGACTGAAGTTGCCAATTTCTCCAAACTTTGTCCAGGGACTTTTCTTGTAACTTTAAGAATCTCTAAGGACTTCTTATGTAATTATGAGCTTTCTTTGATCATTTTGCTTCCCCGGCTCCGGCTTTTTTGACCTTTTTTCCAATCTCGTGCTCGTTTTTGTCGGTTTTGGTTTTGTTTTCGTTCATTTTTCACATATCCGTACCTGCATATACACAAATACAAAAACACACATTCTCTAGGCATATTTGGTTAGTATTTTGTGTATTTGGTCTGATTTAAGCCTAAAAAGGATGTGTGAAAAAGCACACATCAGGCCCACCTTACTCATTAGATGGTGCTTGGTGGGGGGAGTGCAAAGGGATTGATTACCCCATAGTGGGTAATCGACCATTATAGAATAAGTTGGGGGGTAAGGGATTGATTACCCACCTCACTCATTACTTTGCATTCCATTTCCCTTTTCCTTTCCCCACTTTGAACCAAGCGGGCCCTAAGTTGTAATACTTCTAGTCTTGATTGATAGAAGTATTCTTCTCTTTGCACATGAATGTTGAATCTTTAATCACTTGTAAACAAAAGCTTATGATTATATGATCAAAGAATTGATTTAGAGAGGTTTTGGCTGAAAGTTTTTGTGCAAAAAGGCAAGGAAAGTCTGTGGGAATTAACCAGTATTTATAGGCAAAGCTGGGGGTCAGGAGCGTGGCCGGTCCCCTTAATAATTAAGGGGGCCGCCCCTTCTGAACGTTGTCCAGTTTGTCTTTTTGTAGGGAAGGTTTTTCTGGAACATTTTTGCTATTTTTGGTTGAAAATTTGAATTTATATATTTATGGTTAATTAAACATTTTTATTTAATACCAAAAAATGATTTTCTAAAATATATAAAATGTTTATGACATTTTATAAAAAGTCTAGAGATTAAGAAAATTTTCGTTTGATCATATAATGCATTAGACACTTTGTTTATTCATACCTTAAGCGATTAGATGGTAAAAGTGAACATTTACTACTAAATACTTGTTTACGTCATGATCTTTGGTTTGATGAGTTTTCATTTTGTAATTATCAAAACATAGAGATATCGAAAGATATGAATAACGTTTATAGGCATTTATTTATATCAACAATCTCCCCTTTTTTGATGATTACAAAACCTAAACTCATTAAATCCAAAAATTAATTTTTAGACAAGTATTTAGTGAGTTTATATTCACTTCTCCCCCTTTTTGTAGAATCAAAAAGGTTTAAGCCGATAAGTTGAAAGCTCCCCCTTAATGTATGCTCTCCCTCGTTTGAGGGCACCAAGGGTTCGAGCTATGGAATACTTACAAGAAAAATATTGGAAGCACAAGCAAATATATAGCATAATAACAACTAATGATAAGCATGGCAAAGGAATATTAGAAACACATATTAAAACATCCATTAATCCAAAATGATTATGCCAATCACATAATCATTGTTACATAATTCATAATACTAGAATTCTAAACTAAGTAGGACATCCTATTTTGCCATGAAAGAGTGTCATCAAACTTGCTTGTATCCCAAAAGCTTGAAGTGTTTTATTTGAAAAATAAAAAGCATAAGCATATAGTATGCTTAGGCGAGAGTGGTGAGTGGGGATCATGTTGATGGCTTAATAGAGGTATATTTTTGGTTTCATGGATGTTGGTGAGTTTAGTGATGGAGAGCTTGGAGGTAGTGAGTTTGGAGTAGAGTTTGGTGGTTGAGGGTTTTGATGTTGTTCAAGTGACGGTGTTTGTAGAGATCTAGTGAGAAGATACTCAATCCAAGTAAAGTGTTCATTCAATGCAATGGTTTGTTTTTGGAGGAGGATGCAACAAGGGCAATTGTTGACATGCTTCTCAATTTGATTTATGTTGTGTGGTGATGAGGGTGAGCTAGATGAAGGTAGATCCAAATTACGTTGAGCAAGATGTAAGGCTAAAAGAGCACTAAGCTCATGTGCTTCTTTTAGCTCCTCAACGAACTTCAAGTGTTCGGAGGAAGGTGATG
This sequence comes from Artemisia argyi, assembly GCA_030686995.1. Lineage (NCBI taxonomy): Eukaryota > Viridiplantae > Streptophyta > Magnoliopsida > Asterales > Asteraceae > Artemisia > Artemisia argyi. The sequence continues at coordinate 182,431,779 of CM060705.1, forward strand.
GTGGTGGAGCATGATTATTGTCTTGGGTGAAGGTTTGAACATGCAACATAGGAATGACATGTGAAGTTGTAGGATGTGGTGGTGCCACTCTTGGTGGTGGAGACATGTTTGAGCTTGGGTAATCATGAAAACATGATATGGGTGGAAGAGATGCTTCATGAGTGGATGGTGTTTTTTGTTGAATGAGCAACATGTGAAGTATTGGCAATGAGGTTAGGATTGTTGTTTTGGGATTGTGCATGCTCATCATATGAAGGAGCATTAGTGGAAGCAAGAATGGATGATTGGTTGTTAGATGGATCATTTGTGTGAATGTGAGGTTTAGGTGTTGGTTGATTATGAACAACATCACTTGAGTTGTGACAAGAGTCGAGTTTTCTCCTCCAAACAGGTTTGACGGAGATCTTTGCAACTCTTGAAAACTTGGGACTTTGGTTGTTGGGAGATGACATGTTTGGATGTGTGAGCATTTATGATGGAAAGGAGGTATTTATAGTGTAGGAAAAGTGTGGTTTAGGAAGGTAAATTTTGAAGGATAGTTTAGGACAAAATATATTTGTGAATTTTGGGAAGTATAGGGTGAAGTGGGTCAAAAAGTGATAAAGAAAAAAGGAACCCCGACCATCAGATGGCCGGTCCCCTTAAATATTAAGGGGGCCGCCTTATACTTTAAGGGGGCCGCCCATCTTGTGATTTCCAGATTTTCAGAAATGGGTTTTTGGTAGAAAAGTTTTGAAAAGGTTGTGTTTTTAGGTTTGGATTCAAGTAAGTTCAACTCTTTGAGGCAATATAGGATATACTTATCATGTATATAAAGCATGTTATTTAAAGAAATTAAGTAAACAAGTAATTTCTAATTTGCATGCAACCTACATTAAGCAATTAAATCATATAGACTAGGAAACAATAAAACATGCTAACCATATATTTAACTATATGAATATGAAGATTAATGAGCTAGTTCAAACATCTTGAGTGCCTATGAGTAACAAATGGGAAGTTATGATTGCATGGACTTCAAGACTTGTTACAAACAAGAACCATATAGGCAAACCATGATTCTCTTGAAATGACTTGGTTTTATTATGAATGTCATGTTCATAAAAGTATATGACAAATGTGAGATTATCATAGATGGCTTAAGAAAACGTTTTTAGCTTTATTCAACAATGCTTTGAAGTAGATTCAAGTGTGTATTTGAGTAGAATAGATTGGGTTTTACTTCAAGGGATGTTGACAAAAGAGACAAGAAAATTTTCCCAATCTTGATTTTGATTAAAACAAAGTTGTAATTGCTCATAGTCAAATATGTTGTTTGAAGAAAAATGAGATAGTTATTTGAAAGATTATTTTTCAAAATGTGAGGTTTTATGCATGATATTTGATTTTTGATAGCAAGAATCACTAGTTATGGATTTATAAATCATGTTTAAAGATATCATGTTCAAGAGAATCGGTTAAGCCCGTTGTCACATATAACCACCTTGCATGTTAACTAAAGACATGGATAAGTGATGACATAATATTATGGGCTTAATGCAATATAATTGAGAGGGATATAATCAATCATCTATGGTTGCAAAATTAACACATATACTTACTTATCTCTTCATTGTATTTAACAATAACTTATCTTAATCCTAGGTTATATATAACGTATCTATTATTGCTACTAGATTGATCGTTTATCCTAAATGATAAACATTCTACTAGTGGTCATAGATGATTTCCAAATTCAATGATGAATAAGAAAGTGGGCAATAAATCCAAAATCTAGAGGGTCAACTAAACTAATTTCTAGTGTATATATATATATATATATATATATATATATATATATATATATATATATATATATATATATATATATATATATATATATTTGTAATTTTAATAATATATGAACAAGGCAATCTACAAACTTAAGCATATATATTGACTAATTATGGCATAATTAGATATAGTGTGATATTTATAAGTTTTTGAAAAGAAAACTTACCTCATGTCCAGTTTTTCTTTATGAGTAGGCATGTGAGTGTTGGTTAACATATTCAATGTTTACCCAAAGCATGATATCGTAGCAAGGTATTACTCCAACGCTATTAAAGATCAAGGTAGCTTGATCCGAATCATGTATTAGATCACTTCAAGCATCTTTGATGAGTGCCTTTAAAATTTGATTCCTTAATGATAGTGGGTGTAGAATGATGAGATGACAAAAATATCTTCAACGGAGGTATTTCCTTTTTCATGAGTCGTGTTGGTAAAAAACATTTGCGTTTGATTCCTTCATCTTGAGGTAGTTTAGAATACTTCACAAAATCAACACTCCAATAGTGAAGATCTTATCATCAATTCTTTTTGTTAGCATTAAAAATATGTATTATGAAGTGATGGTCATTCTCATATTGTAACTTTGTGTCGTTTGTTAAGATTAGTAATAGTTTAGTCATTGGGCCTTGGACTTGGCAAGCTAATATGTTATATGCTATGTTTCATAAGCCTAGTTATCCAATCATGTAACCAAGTCCAAGCCCAAGCCCATAGAAAGCCCATAGGGCATCTCATGTTAAGAACTATTTAAACACCTCAAAGGCTCATTTGAGGTGTGTGCTTGTGTGTGTATTTGTGTGTGTTTTCTCTTAATAAAGTTCCATATTTCATCTCTTTCTCTCTACACATACACGACATCTACAAGTCACCATCTTTCCATCTTTCCTTCTTATTGTGCTTATATTGTGTGTGATAAAGTTGTGATATCTAAGGTCCTACAAGTGGTATCAATCGCCTAACAATGATTTAGGAGGTTGAGAGTTTGTGTGTGTCGAGTTTTTTTAAGCTTTCTCACGTTTTTTTTCTAGAAAAGTTCTTACTTTTCTTGCTTTTCTTGGTTTTTAACACTTTTTTGATTACAAACTAGTGTTATAAACCTTTTCTAACAAGAAAGTTTCAACCTTTTTGAAAATTTCAAGCTTAAAAAATTCGAATTGGTTTTTGTACTTGTTTTCTAGATCTCGAAAAAGTTTTATAAAAATCATCAAGTTTGGAACTTTCTTCAAGTTTTGGTGTTTTTAAGCCTAGAAGTACAAGAATCTTGGATTACAAACTTCATTTGGGAGTGCTTTTTGCATAATAAAAAAACTGCCATTATTTCGAAATCTTATGTACCTGTTTTCGAAATCCTGATTGTTTTCGAGAACACAAGAATCGGCTCCTTTCATGATCATAGTTGGATACTCGGTACTTTCTCTCTTGTATAAGAAAGAAAATACTTCGACTTTTGGCTAAATTTCGAAATTCTCTTTGTGAGATTGTATTTTCGAAAATGTGTTTTCGAGAAAACACTTTTTCGCAAACTACTAAGTTTCGCAAACTACTAAAAGTTTCGAAATCCCCTCAGTCTCACAAACCAAAGTTTCGCAAACCAAAATTTCGCAATCTTCAGAGTTTCGCAATCTTCAGAAGTTTCGCAATCTTCAAAATTTCGCAATCTTCAGAGTTTCGCAATCTTCAGAAGTTTCGCAATCTTCAAAGTTTCGCAATCCACAAAGTTTCGAGATCACAGAAGTTTCGCAAATCCATAATTTCGAGAACACAGCAAAGTTTCGAGAATTTTGACAAAAGTGAGGTTTTTGACGACCAAAGTTCAAACGGCCATAACTTTTGAACCATAACTCCGTTTTCGACGAATCAGCTGTCAAAACGACCGTGAGACAGAGGAGACCGACACGCTAAATGATTTATCGATTTAGGCGAAGTTTCGAGGCCTAAAAACGCTCCGAGAAGAAGTTATTGAGGTTTTAAGGTTTTAAGTCAAAATTTTCACCATAAAAACTTGCATCAACTCACTCTAAACTCTACTCCTATTTCGTTGGAACGATCCAAGAATCAACTTTATCCATCAACACTTCATCAATGGCATCTCAGCAAGACATTCATGCAGCCGGTGTGGAAAACCGACCTCCTATGCTTGAAAAAGGTGGATATCTCCCATGGACAAGCCGCATGCTTCGTTACATCAAAACTAAAGATCTTGGTAACCTCATGCTCAACTCCATTAAGAATGGTCCATTTCAGCCAAGACAAGTTCAAATTACCGGTGATCCAAACTCAACAAATCCTACTGAACCATACATGCGTTTACAAACAGAAGAAGATTACACAGATGAAGACAAGACGCAGATCAAAGCTGATGATATGGCAATGCATCTAATCCAACTTGGATTACCTCGGGAGATCTTTGCTGCGATCGACAACTGTGAAACTGCTCATGCTATGTGGGAACGTGTTAGAAGGATTTGTCATGGAACAGAGATTGGACAACAAGACGTTGAGAACAAACTTATTACTGAATGGGAAAACTTCACATCCACTAAAGGTGAACAGATTGAGTCATACTACACAAGGTTTTGCACGTTAATGAATGAGTTAATCAGAGACAAGTTGACACCTCGAACAATTGCAACAAACATCAAATTCGTCAATAACCTTCCAGAAGAATGGGGTCGTTATGTTACAATTGTTAATCAGACAAAGGACTTACATCAGGTGAATTATGATCAACTCTATGACTTTCTGAAGCAAAACCAAGCTGAGGCTAATGAAGTTAGGAAAGAAAGATTGGCAAAGAATCATGATCCTCTCGCACTAATTGCTAATACACCAACACCATTACAAGTGAACACTCAACAACCATCATCATCCATTCACAACTACATGCAACCATCATGCATTCAACAACCAACACCGGTCTACCAACAACAATTCTACCCACAACAACAAGAAGTTATTCCACAACAGACATACCCACAATTCCAAGAACCAGAATTCACTGACAATGATGAAGCTGCTGCAGCATTGACTCAAGCGTTTGCTTTTCTGTCAAAGGCATTCCAAGGACGCTATTCTACACCAACAAACAACAACCAAAGGATTTCATCGAATACTCGTAACAGGCAGATCGCTCAGCCGAGTTTCAATATGGGCAACGGAGGCCAAATGGTTGGAGTTTATGGGAATCAGCAAGGATATGCTACTGGAATTAACATGGGGAATCAGAATATGCTGAATGCAGGGAATCAGAATGCAGGAAATCAGTACGGTTAGTATGCAGGGAATCAGATGGGTCAGTTTGTTGGAAATCAGAGGGGTCAGAATGTTGGTAATCAGGCAATGGGTAATCAGAATAGAAATGTTGCAGCTCCCGTAGTTGGGAATTTGGGAAATATGAATCAGGGTAATCCGGTAAAGTGTTTCAACTGCCAGGGTGTAGGTCATATGGCACGGAACTGTCCTACAAAGCCAAACAAGAAAGATCTAGCATACTTGCAGAAAGCAGTAATGTTGGCACAAAAGGCAGAGGCAGGATTTCAGTTGAATGCAGAGGAGAATGACTTTATGGCTCTTATGGATGACATGGAAGATAGAGAAGATATCGATGCGAACTGCATATTCATGGCGAATCTTCAGGAAGCTAAGTATGACACGGATTCTGACACACTTCCTGTTTATGAGACCAATGCACCATCTGAGGTATCTAACTTCAATACATGTCACAATAATGATATATTTGATATGTCTCCTCATGAGGAACAACATTTTGAGAAGCAAGCACCCACTTATGATACATTCCTGGACACGCCAAGTAGTAGCAATACTCCTTCAGCAACTTCAGATGTGAATCATAATGGAGGCTTCGTTTCACAGCATGCTGAGAATGATGAGGAAACACGTGCTTTGTTTGAATCATTATTGAATAATTGTCGTATTGAAATTGAGAATGTGCAAAAGGTCAATCGCGATGTTAAGGCCGCGAATGTTAAATTGACCGCAGAGCTTGAGAGTTACAAATCCACCGTTAAAGCTTTTGAATTTCATAACAAAAGATTGTCTGAATTAGAAACTGGTTATCAAAATTCTGTTTCAGAGAAACAACAATTGCAACTCAAGTTTGATACACTTGATGTTAATTCTTTCAAAAAGATAAAATCTTTAAACGCGGAAATTTCTGATTTACAAAACCAACTTTCTAAACAAAAAACAGCTTATACCAGTCTTGAAAAAGAAATGGATGAGTTGAAAAAGGATTTTGCAAAGAAAGAAGACAAACTTTTGGAAGAAATCGTAGAGTCAGAACACATGATTGCTCATTTAGAAGAGTTAGTGGTTAAGTCGGGGCAGTCGAGTCAAACAATGAAAATGATTTCAAATCAAACTAATCCGATTTACCATACGAAACATAAAATGGATCTCGGTAAAAACACCCCTTGTAATCTCAAGAAAGCTCAGCAAGAACAGAATGTTTTGTACAATGGTAATGTGATTTATACCAAACATGATCCTCCCGTCGTTCAGGATTCTGTGCTAACAATTGAACATGTCGAAGAGAGCATTAATAAAATGAAACAAAAGGATTTGAAACCCATTGATTACAACAAATTGAACAAACTTTCGGGAATCACTTTTGTTCCACAAACAGAACCGTCTGTGTTTTCCATTAAACGACCATTTGCGAAATTCTTGTCTAAAAAGAAAGTTGTTTCCAAATCTCTTTCAAAATTAGAACAAATGTCCTCTAACTACACTTTTAAAACAAGTGTGGCTAGAAACATTCTCGATGACGTTAAAATGAGAATTCAAGAACTTCAAAACATAGTTAAATCTAAAACTTCCATCGATATTAACAACTGGCATTCTAGTTTTCACATCGAACAGAAAAAGGTGTTTCAAAACAAAATTACTATTCCACTGAATAACATCAGCGCGAGTGTAAAAAATTTTGAACAAGTTTTCTTAAAAGAAACGGCCGACTTTGTCAAGGACCACAAATCCCTGGTAACCGAAGCTAATGATGCTCGTGAAAACATGAATGTTTTGGAAAACCTAAATGATTCTCTCTTCGAAGCTGTTATGACCACTGACATTATGTCCATCATTTTACAAACATATTCTGTTCAAGACGATGAACGACTAAGAGCTGAGACCTCCGCAATTGTTTCAAAATATGAAAATGCTCTTATAAAGCTTGGAAAAGAAAATGTGTCATATTTTAAACAACTGGATCGGAAAAAGGAAGAATGCAAGTATGACAAATTGTCATATGAGCGTGACTTAAAGAAAATGAAAGAGCAAAATGATCTTTTGAGGGCTCAGCTTGAAAGTCAAAAAGGAAAGGGTGAGGAAACTAAGTTTGCAAAACCATTGACTTCGGAGAAACCAAATGTTTCAAACACGGTCCAAAAACCTAAAATGTCAATTTCACGGTTTGCTCCTAAAGTCGATGAGAAAAAGGATTTGACAAAACCAGTCACTCCAATACCCTTGCCTAAGAAAAGTGAAAATGTTAAGATTGTTGATAAAGGAAAAGCGGTTGTCGAAACTCCTAAAGTGTTAGCACCTGGCCTTTTTAGGATTAGTCCCACTAGTGCATCTGCCTCCACATCTAAGACAAATGCGTGCAAAAAGGATAATTCTAAAGAGTCTAGGGATGCTAAGAAGGACAACAATTTAAATCCTAATGTGTGTGCCTTACCTTCTACAGGATTAGAAAGCACCTCTAGGAGCAGCAGACTAAAGCCTAAGAGCAATACAAGGAACAATAGAGTCTCGCCTGTCTCTAAGAGTAGTAGCAAGAATAAAGTTGAAGAAGTAGAAGAACACCCTAGGAATTTATCGCTTTTTAATAAGGAACATGATTCATCTGAATGTAATGTCGAAAGTATTGGTTCTAATGCATGTAATGACTCTGTTTGTTTAATATGCAAGAAATGTTTAATTAATGATGTTCATGGTGAATGTGTTTCTAAGAATGTGAATATTTCGCCTGAACAGAAGAATGTTCCAAAAAGATCTAGTACTAGTTCCAGATCTATAGAAAGCTTAGTTGCACGCTTTAAGACTACCACTATTAGTCGAATGCCTAGGAACTATCTTAAGTTTTGTATGTGGATTCCGACGGGTAGAGAGTTCACTCTTAAGGACGGCAAATTAGAAATATCTCAAGCTAAACAAGTAGCAACTGTCTATGAGTGTGATTATGCTTTTACTTCTAACCTCATGGAACCAAATTCAACACGGTTTCCAAATACAAACTCTTCTGTTCTTGGCAGGTTATCGAAATATGTCTTTGGATCGTCGACTCGGGTTGCTCCAAGCACATGACCGGGAATTTAAAGCTGCTGATCAATTTTGTCTGGAAATTCATGGGAACTGTACGCTTTGGAAATGATCATGTAGCAGCTATTCAGGGTTATGGAGATCTTCGGTTTGAGAATTTTTTAATCACTCGAGTTTACTACGTCGAAGGGTTGGGACACAACTTGCTCTCAGTCGGGCAGTTTTGTGATGCAGATTTAGAAGTTGCATTCAGAAGAAACACGGTTTTTATTAGAAATTTGGTTGGTGATGATCTCTTAACTGGTAATCGAAGTACAAATTTGTATGCTATCGACATCAACCAAATGGCTTCTACATCACCTATTTGTCTTATGACAAGGGCAACCGAAACTAAGTCCTGGCTGTGGCATAGACGTTTATCCCATCTCAATTTCGACACCATCAACAAGTTAGCCAAAGACAACATCGTCATCGGACTTCCTAAGTTCAAATACACCAAGGAACACCTATGTCCATCATGCGAACAAGGAAAAAGTAAAAGAGCATCATATAAACCCAAAACCGTACCTAGTTCGGAAGCAAGGTTACATATCTTGCACATGGACTTATGTGGCCAAATGAGAGTTGAAAGCATTAATGGGAAGAAGTATATTCTCGTTATTGTTGATGATTATTCAAGATATACTTGGGTAAAGTTTTTGAGATCAAAAGACGAAGCACCAGGCATCATCATCACCTTCCTGAAGCGTATTCAAGTACTACTTCAAGCTCCAGTAAGGATTATAAGAACAGACAATGGCACAGAATTTACAAACCAGGAGTTAAGAACTTTCCTTGAAGATGTTGGAATCACACACCAAACATCAGTTGTTAGAACTCCACAGCAGAATGGGGTAGTTGAAAGAAGAAACCGAACTCTGGTGGAAGCTGCTCGCACAATGCTAATTTTTTCTAGTGCACCACTATTCTTATGGGCTGATGCTGTAGCCACTGCTTGCTTCACTCAAAACCGATCCCTAGTCCATCCGAGATTCAATAAAACCCCTTATGAGCTAGTGAACAACCGTAAACCTGACATCTCTTACCTTCACGTATTTGGCGCTTTGTGCTATCCGACGAATGACAGAGAAGATCTAGGGAAGTTAAAAGCTAAGGGTGATATTGGAATCTTCATTGGATATTCAGAAAACTCGAGGGCATTTAGGGTGTATAATAGAAGAACGAAAAAGATAATGGAGACGATGAATGTGAAGTTTGACGAGACTTCACAAATGGCTTCTGAGAGACTCGCTCTAGAACCCGCGCTTAATCCAATGGCTTCTAATCAAAACGGATTAGGACCTGCACCAAACATGCAGACTTCTGGACACATCAGTTCAGGACTCGTACCTCAAGGAGCTCAGTCAACAAACACGGATAAACCTTCAGAACAAGAACTGGAAAATTTCTTCGAGTTAATGTTTGATGAATACTATGGTGGAACTTCGACAAATGCATCTAAACAACATTCCGCTGCACCCGCTCACAACCATCAACCACCACCACCACCACAAGATGCATCCACAACAATCGAAGCTGAAGCACCAAGTACCTCAACATCATCTACATCTACTCAAGTAACTCCAGTACTTGAAACTGACATACCAAGAGTTGATGAGCAAAACCGAAACACAAATTTTCAAGAAGAACCAACAAATAATTCAAACGATGTTACGTTAGAAGAAGAAGAAGAAGTATTTGAAAACCCGTTTGCAACAGACTCTGCTGAATCTTCTTCAAGGTTACAAGAACCATCTAACACACATTCGTTAAACACAAGGTACCCTTCTACGTTTCAATGGACAAAAGACCATCCAATAGAACATATTATTGGTGAACCTTCAAAGCCAGTTCAGACAAGGAGACAACTTGCCACCGATCTCGAATTGTGCATCTACGTTTGTTCAATCATCCTCAAAGAACCAAAGAACATTCGGGAAGCAATGGCAGAAAACCCTTGGATTGAAGCGATGCAGGAGGAATTTCTTCAATACCTGTTACATGATAGTTGGGAACTTGTTGAACGACCACTTGATAAACGTGTTCTTGATCTCAAGTGGTTGTGGAAGAACAAACTGGATGAGGAAATGACTGTTATTCGCAACAAAGCTCGTCTCGTGGCTAAAGGTTATCCACAAGAAGAAGGGATAGACTTCGAAGAATCATTCGCGCCTGTAGCTAGACTTGAAGCAGTCTGGATTTTCTTAGCCTATGCAGCTCACAAAAACATCACAGTCTATCAGATGGATATTAAGACTGCCTTCTTAAATGGAACTCTGAAAGAAGAAGTGTATGTGAGTCAGCCAGAGGGATTCATCGACAAAGATCATCCAGACTACGTCTACAAGCTTAAGAAAGCAATCTATGGTTTAAAACAAGCTCCAAGAGCGTGGTATGACGAACTATCATCTTTCTTGCTTAAAAACAATTTCACAAAAGGAACGGTTGATGACACCTTGTTTATCAAAAAATTCAAAGATGACATTTTGATCGTTCAAATTTACGTGGACGACATTATTTTTGGATCAACCAATCCTAACCATTCAAAACATTTTGAAAATCTCATGAAAAGTAAATTTGAAATGTCCATGATGGGGGAACTAAAATTCTTTCTTGGTTTACAAATACATCAATCCCCTCATGGTATTTTTATGAATCAAGCTAAATATACTATAGAGATTTTGAAAAAACATGGAATGGAAAATTGTGATTCTGTTGGTACACCAATGGTCACTTCACCAAAAATAGGTGCTGATTTGTTTGGGAAACCTATCGATCCGAAGAAATATCGGAGCATGATCGGTTCTCTCATGTACCTAACTGCTAGCCGACCCGATATTCAATTTGCTGTTTGTTTGTTAGCACGGTTTCAGGCAAAGCCTACCGAACTTCACCTCAAAGAGGTTAAACGGATCTTTCGGTACCTACGAAGCACCATTAACATGGGACTTTGGTATCCGAAGGATTCGGAGTTTAATCTAACAGCATTTTCAGATGCAGACCATGCTGGTGATCAAGTTACAGCAAAGAGTACATCAGGTGGAGCACAATTTTTGGGTGAAAAGCTTGTAAGCTGGTCGTCAAGGAAACAGGATTGTACTGCGCTATCAACCGCCAAAGCCGAGTATGTGTCTCTATCTGCGTGTTGTGCCCAAGTTCTATGGATGCGGACACAGCTCACAGATTATGGCTTTACTTTTGACAAAATACCTATGTATTGTGACTCAAAAAGTGCCATAGCCATCTCGTGCAATCCCGTACATCACTCTAAGACGAAGCATATCAAAGTTCGCTACCATTTCATCAAAGAACACGTGGAAGAGGGTACTGTTGAATTATTTTTCGTTAAGACTGATTATTAACTCGCCGATCTATTTACTAAAGCCCTTCCTAACGAACGGTTTGACTATTTAGTTCGACGAATTGGCATGCGAAGCCTAACTCCTGAGGAGCTAGAACGTCTTCTCGAATCTTCTTGAATATGTTTTCAAAATCGCTTCGCTCTAAATATTTTTGAAAAACAAAATACAAAATTTGAAAAACCAACAAAAACAAAATACAAAAATATTAAATTTCAAAAAATACAAAAACAATATAAAATCAAAAAAAAAAAAAAAATCCAAAAATATTCTTCTCACGACATGTCTCTCGTATAAATCAATATTCTGTACGTTTCTAGAAATATCATTCAACAATGATACGGACATGTACAGATGATTGAGCGGGAGTTCTTTTTTTTAATGTTTTTCTAAAACATGTCGTTTCTCAAAAGTTTCTTCACTATGGCTTTCGTATACTTCAGTACGAAACCCGGACCCGAACAATGACTTCTGATTTTTTTCAAATCAAGGACTCGTACGTTCAATGACGAACTCTTTTTCAAAAATGTTCGAGTCTAAACAAACGAAAAAGATTTCAAGCGTAAACTCGTTTTCAAACAAAATTCTTGAGCACTTTTTCAAGATTGTTCAAAAGATTTCTCAAAATCTCTCAAAATCAGTGCTCAAGATAACTCCCTCAAAACCCTTAAGTAATTTTAAACATGCTATCATTAAGGGGGAGTACAAAAAGAAAAATGTTCCAAATTCATGCAAAATCTGTCTTTCTCTCCAAAAAGCTTTTTCTTAATCAGTTGATATCAAAAATATCACGCTATGCTATTTTTGAGGGTGAGAAGACATGATTAAAATGTGATCAAAGATGTTTAAAGATTGTGGCAGAATCTCAAAAGAGCTCGACTCAGATATTACCAATGAATTGACGAAGCTTAAATGTCATTAATCGAAAAGACTTGTCCTGGACGGGTAATAATTTCAAGCTAGTCCAACTAGTGATGTAAGCGTGTCTCGAATAGGACTTGTCTGAGTAGAATGTACCGTATCGAGAGACTTTCTATGGACTTGACCAGGACGGGTAATAACTTCAAGCTAGTCTAACTAGTGATGTAAGCGTGTCTCGAATCGGTCATGTTCACTGAAAGTGGATCAATTCAAAAGTGTAAACTCCTCTCGCATGTGCAAATTTCTTAAATATTCATGAGCACATGTAAAGGGGGAGTCCTTCAAAAGTTGCAAAACTCTCAAAGTGGTAACAACAATGTGTTTTATTATCATAAACACTTTGAGAGATTTTCAATAAATGGTTTCATGGCAACAATAGGATAGTCATGAAGATATAAGGTAACTAAGGTTAGGAAAAACCGTCCTATGATCCGCCAGAGCCGGAGGGATCTACCCAAGGACATATCCAATAGATTAGTATTAGAAGTCCTTAGGTATGATTGAAAAAAGGAGAAAATGAGAAAGGAGAAAGAAGGGGTTGAAGAATTAAAAAGAAAAGTTATAAAAAAGGGTGAAAAGAAATAGCCCTCCATATGTTCAACCTTAGGGCAGACACCGGGTACAACTCATATGCTTCTGGTTGTTACTAAGGTGACACCGGTATTGAAGAAAAAGACGTCATGGACCCAGTGACGCACTGCACTAAACCTTCTTAACCACTCAAGTTCTCTTAAAAGAGCTTGTTTCATTCTCACGGGGAACCGGTGTAATCTATCGACCTGTCTCTTAGAGATGGTTGATACTGAAGCAGGAGACCTCTCCCTAATCTCCACATAGGAAACCAAATGTGCACTTATCGAGTCTAGAGCCCCGAGATTCATCAAAAGATCTCATAGGAACACATGATACCTCTACACTGGTGGTCCAACAATAAGGATGACAGATGTAAACTTAAGAGTCCTACGCAGAGCTTAGCAATCTGCCAGAACATTTATGAGAGGATTCACACTTGTGATTCTCAATGATTGAATGGAAATTCCTGCCAGGGTCAACATCAAGCAGCCCTGACAGCAGGTCACTTCGGTAATTCTTTATGGGTTACGCTTAGTGTTCGTGGTGGTTACAAACGGTCTACAGTCGTGGAGTGATCCCCAGTGACTCACCCAGTCATTGAGCTAATAAGTAGGTCTTGTAAGCTCTCTCGAGAGTATCTGACATGGGAACGGCCATGGTAAGGGTTAGAAGGAGTCTTCACACTATGCTGTTGACAATCTCTAATTCTTATCTGTAAGTACCGGATGTTTTATTGCTAACTGTTTATATGCAGGGACACTTCATCTCCATGGCGACAGATTTCACATGCTCATACATACATCTGGAAGTTAAAGAAAGCTCCCTCAAAGATCTATACAACACAAAGTTCAAAGAAAGATTCTACGCCAAAAAGAAGAATCTACAAAGTATAAAGACGAAAGATCAAAGTGATGGAAAGGGAACTACGTGCATATGAATATCAAAGTCCAAAGATGTATGAGCATGTTGGAATGACAAACAACCACCATAGACACAGAAGTGACGAAAGGCAGATAACTCCACATCACTAAAGAACAAAGAACGATGAAAAATCAGTTATCAAAGATCACAAAGTATGAAGGAACAAAGACTAAAGACTATTCTACAACAACACACAAAGTTAAAGACAAAGAACACGGAAGACCCACTCACGTGGAGCATCATTCGAATGACCACCCCTTAGGGGGAGATTGTTAGCATTAAAAATATGTATTATGAAGTGATGGTCATTCTCATATTGTAACTTTGTGTCGTTTGTTAAGATTAGTAATAGTTTAGTCATTGGGCCTTGGACTTGGCAAGCTAATATGTTATATGCTATGTTTCATAAGCCTAGTTATCCAATCATGTAACCAAGTCCAAGCCCAAGCCCATAGAAAGCCCATAGGGCATCTCATGTTAAGAACTATTTAAACACCTCAAAGGCTCATTTGAGGTGTGTGCTTGTGTGTGTATTTGTGTGTGTTTTCTCTTAATAAAGTTCGATATTTCATCTCTTTCTCTCTACACATACACGACATCTACAAGTCACCATCTTTCCATCTTTCCTTCTTATTGTGCTTATATTGTGTGTGATAAAGTTGTGATATCTAAGGTCCTACACTTTTAATGGCCGCAACTACGTCATTTGCTAATCATGTGTAGAATATGATTCAAGGTAATATGAATCACAAGTCTTCATATGTATGTTATGAAAGTGAGCGATCCATTGTAAAATATAAAAACATCTCTTCGTTTGTTTATTACCTAATCATGAAAAACAACTTGGTACCTAGATTCTCATGGGTCCGAGATGGTTAGTTAGTTCACTTAGGTCTTGGCGCATGTAGTCCTCGCCATCAGTACTTGTAGTTTCATTTATTTGAATATCTTCACAAGCCATATTTTCATTATCTTCTTCGTCCGTGTCGCTCTATGATTTATTTACAATCTTTCTTCGGATTTGGCTCATATATTCTTCGTTATTGATACCTTCAATAACCATATTTGAACTAGTAGCACTTGTGTTTATTTAAACAAAATATTTATCTATCAAATTTTCTAGAGTGACTAATTCTTGTGCAACATCAAGTTTATCATCTTTGGTTTAAAATTTCCCTTGGTGAAAATTTAAAAGACATTTCCAAATATCATTTGCCATTTTACAAAAGAATACTCTTTAATATTCAACTCTTGGTAGAGTTTTGTAAATCATTAATTTAGCTTTAGTATTTTTATCAATCTTTGTTTGAAGATGATTATATTGATTTTTAAAATCCATTTTAGTTGGTTGAAGATCACCAATTGAAATGATATCCCAAAGATCAAGATCTATTGATTCCACATAATTTTCAAATTTATTTTTCCATTCAAGAAAATGATCATTTTCAAATAATGGTGGTCGTTGCGTAAATTCCCCTTCTAAATAATTTTTAAATTCCATAGATCGTTACAAGTTTTAAAATACAATATATTTTAAAAATCTTGCTTGACGTGGCTCTTGATACCAAATGTGGAAAACTAGAAGGGGGGGGGGGGGGGGGGGGTTGAATAGTTTTACGTCTTTTTAGTTTTATAAAAAGTTTGCTTCAAAAGACTAGTTTGAGTTTATAAAAACTTTGATTCAAAAATATAGATTTACGTTTGTTCACTATAGTTGTTAAACACCACTAAATTAAATTGTTGAGTAAATGACTACAATATATATATATATATATATATATATATATATATATATATATATATATATATATATATATATATATATATATATATATATATATATATATATATATATATATGTATGTATACTAGATTTCGAAGCCCATCCTATAGGCGGGCATGACTTATAATTATCGTTAACATATTTTACTATAGCGAAAAAAGGTAGGTAAAAAATATTCAAACTATATGGTTATCGTTGAAGAAAAATAGGTTAAGGAAAATAAGTTATACACATATATTTATTCAATGCATTTAGTACAAAATAAATAAATGTTCATCCAATATGAGTAAATAAAAGTTATATCAACTTGTATTGCCAAAAAGTATGAAACATTAAATAAGAAAGTAGAGTGCTAATATAACCTCACTAAAAGAAAGGGCTAATAATCTTGATACATGAGATATTTCAATGTAAAAATGATCCACTAACAAACACATTTCTTGATAATGAATGGTTACAATTATATTTTGTTCTAAACGCCTATATATTATTAAGACTTGTGATATCATACCCATATAGTGCAGCAAATTCATATTGATACTACTAAGTCAGCCAAACCAATCAACTTTATCTCCATATCCAGACTATGCAACCTCCCTGGTTTCGAACAATGCATATTCTTCACCACCTTGTCCAACATAAATGGCTCCAAGATCTTCTTCTATCAATCATATTTTTTCATTGAGATTTATTTACAAACTGTAAAAAATGCACGACACATTCCAAACACCCATCATAAATTGTCGCCTTCATCATCATCACAAGCTTCTTACTGTCTTTGACACTCTTTTCTTCTCTTGCAGCAGCTAAACTTTCTACTTCATCTGCAGATTTATGAGCCGTGAGTCTGCAAAAGGAAAAAACTTATTTGTACAAAATGTCAAGTAGTCATGAATCAAATATTAATGTGTGACATGATGGTATCCATCATCAAGTGTACTAAACTTAACATGTCTCTGCCTATGTCTAACATATGCAATCATGTTCAAAAAGAACAGTAATGCACCAAAATTATAAAAATATAATGTAACACCTTTTGTGATCCATAATAGTAAAATACTACATGGATAATTTTTTCAACTCATTTTAGCTGCAAACTGAAGTGGTAATATGAACAATAAAATAAAACTTATTCCAAATAGTAAGACATAGTGATCGAAGCCAAAAGTAAGTTATAGACAGAATCAGGAAATTGTTGGTGCAAGGCAAACCTGAATCGGGACAAAAAGAGATGGGAGTTATTGTATGCTTAAATGTATAAATGATGTTAGCACACCACAATCAAGATGAACCTGAAGCACTTTAGTGTCGTGTTTTTGATCTGCAACATCTTGTTCATCATATCTACCCACATATTTTGTTACCTTTTGATCTTGCTCTCGCATTTAAACCTTGCGGTATTATATACAATTAATTGGCCAAACACCCTAATACACTAAAATTGTGTATATAGAGGCTGGTTACCTGTTAGGAACTCTTCTGGCTTTTGGTTAGTTACTCAACTTCTTCACATTAACCCTCAGAAGTTAAGAAAATGGATATAAGTTCCCCAACATTTGATTATTATATGTGGCTAAATCTAATTACATTTTCTTCACCATACCTTATGTTGATATAAATAATGCGTAAAAACGTTATTAATATTTATCGATATCCCTATGTTTTGACGATCACAAAATGTAAAATCATTAAACGTAAAATCATCACGTTAATAAGTATTTAGTGACAAAATATCATTATATCCAACTAATTCACTTAAGGTATGAATAAACAAGTGCCTAATACATTTTATGATCAAAGGAAGGTTTATTTACTAATTACAAATTATATAAAATGGTATAAACATTTTATATATTTAAGAAAAACATTTTTGGTAATTAAAGAAAATGTTTATTTCATAATAATTAATTGAATTCAAATTTTTAACCAAATTCAGTTAAATTTTCTCCAAATAAACTTTCCCCAGAAAAAGACAAAGTTTCTGGCCGTTTCAGCTGGGCGGCCCCCTTAATCTTAAGGGGGCCGGCCACAATTAAGGGGACCGGCCACGCTCCTCTGTCAGAAATCTTTGCCTATAAATACTGGCTCAAATTTAGATTTTTTCTCACCTTTTGCACAAAAAACATTCTTTTCTAATTCTGTCAAATCATCTTCCTAAATCCTTCGATCATAAACATATTAGTTCTTGTTTCAAGTGATCCAATCCTTCATCATTCAAAGTGCAAGAGAAGAATACTCCTCCAACATCTTGTTAAGAAGTATTGTAGGCTTGTGTATATTGTTAGGTGTTGTGTGAATTATTTGTAAATTGTAGAAGGTGTGTAATTGATAGATTGATGCGTGGGAATCGCACCTTGCTTTACCTCTCGAGGGATCTGGCGAGGCTTACAACCCCCACCAGGCAGTGTACCTGATCGTTGTAGTATAGTATAGTGACAAGTACCGGGGGATTGATCGTTCAGCTTAGGAATAGTGTCGCTAGGATTAGAAAGCCTAATTAATAGTTCTAGAGATGAAGGATGATTATTTTTTGTCTTTTTGTATTTTATGAAAGCAAGTAAAATCTCGGGTTTTGGAAGAGTGGGCGGAATTAGTTGTTATTCAACTAACCCAAAAACTACTTTATAACTAATTAAACTAATGAAAATGAAATTAAACTAATATTAAACTAAGGTTGTGAGCAGTATTTGGAGAAATTGTGTTTACTTAGACTTCATTACTCCCTAGATATCTTTTACATGTCAATTACTTGTTACACTTGCATGGATGACGGATTGTATTCCTTAATACCATTCATGGGGTGGCATACATAACTCCCCAACTCTATGAGCTCTTATCTCCTCCTACACCATGACCCAGCACAACTATAGGGATTGTAAACAGTGGCTCATGCATTAAATACAACCAATAAAGACCTAGTACGCCTCGGTTCATGTTTCTTAAGACGTTCAAGCATGTTACCATTTGGAGATCTGCCAGTTTTCTTAAGCCTAACATATAATATCATTCATCCAAGAACAAGAATAGACAAGTAATTAACACATAATCAACATCTAGGTTTCATTAGATCTAAGCAAACACAAAGGAAATCTAGCCTAGCATAGTAGAATTAAGATAAGAACAAAAGATAAACAACCAACACATAGACATATTGATTGAATTAAGAGTATACTTATCTCAATTACAATGCAAGGTCTCAAGGGTTTGGAACCCTTGAAAAACCTGTAAAAGAGGCACCAAAATCGTCTTTAGGGTTTCACCAAAACTTCTCTCTTTTTTAATGAAAAAACTAGAAAACTATATATAGGAAAATCGTCCTGACGGCGTCAAGAGTTAATTCTGACGCCGTCAACAAGCCGCCAAAAACCTCCTCGGACGCCCTAGATCCAATTGTGACGGCCTTGGTGACGCCGTCACCACCTACGGTAAATTAATCTTTGGCCACTTTGACGCCGTCATCTCTTCATCTGACGCCGTCACCAGCTACGGTAAAATATTCATCCTTTCTGACGCCGTCAAGAGTAAATCCTTGACGCCGTCACCTTGTAATTCCAGCTTGGATTTTCGGTACTTTGTTGTTTTCTTCACTTTATGCTCCAAAAACGTCCAAAATAGCCTTTTTTCCAGAATTCACTCTCCAAACACCTAAAATCACAAAAGGAACGATTTAGGGCAATATTTGATCAAATAAAGTCGGATTCGGGCTTAAATGACCCCCTAAAAACGGATCATTTTTCGCCTCATCATATACCCTTACACTTGAGATTTGCTTGTCCTCAAGCAAATGAGCTTTTATTCTACTCAAAAGACAAGTTAGGGGTCATTTAACACTAATATAAAAGTAATTACAACAAATAATCGTTCCACTAAAGACCAATAGACAAGCACGGAGGTCATATACAAGCACCTCACAAATAGTGTTTAGATACTCACATCTCTCGGGTGTAATAAAGTAATATAACATTATGGAAATGGAAGATATCTCTCACTACCTGTCATAACAAAATAGATTACCATAGGCTTGGGAAAGGATCAAACCTCCACCACATGGCGTAAGCACCTAGGATAAACTATCAAAGAGGTCTTTTAAAGGGTTGTAACGTTAGGTATAGGGATATGAATTACACGGTTTTGTTGGATAAAGGAAGTTTTACTGGTGGCGAGTTAACAATCTTAGTAAATTACATGTACAAGTGGCGTTGCTAAGCCAAGACTAGACTCGACTTAAGCTAATAAATGAAAAATAATAAAAACATAAAATGAACATAGAATGAAAACGGGATGGTAGTCCGTATGTTTTTTTCTTTCTTTTTCTTTTTCTATTTTTTTTCTTTTTCTTACTTTTTTTTTCGATTTTTTTCGAATTTTTTTTTTATTATTTTTTTTTAATTTTTTTTTTCATACATTCTTACCCTACCATCCAAAATAATACATCATAGGGGTTTGAGCAATCCCCTTACACTTGAATCTTTACATACTTTACATTAAACTATTCTAATGACTCGAATTAAGAAAATCAAAACACTTGGAGCACTTTTAAGATTAACGCACATATGGGGGTAATATATGTTGTTCTTCCCCATTACTCCATAAAATAAGTACTTACCCATGAGTCCCAATCGTCCCAAAACAATATGTACAAGGATATGACTCGACTTAGCAACCATGTAATCAATTAGAAAGTTAACTTAGGGTTTAACAAATAACAATAATGCACTAAAAATGAGCGCATACACGGAAGGCTAAGGCGATTTGGGTGTACATTTAAGTGGGGTGTAACAAATTCTTCCTTTAAGTAAGATGCTTAAAGTTAGAAACGAAAAGATAGGCTCGGAGGGGTGTACTAGGGGTATCGTGTACTAAAAATGAGTACAACGCAAAGGGTGTGGGAAAAATTAGTTGACTTAACTAGCCAAGTAATATGACTTAAATGGTCAAGTAATTATAATACGGGTTTAACACAAGGGTGATCCTAATGCCTCTTATCATGTAGTAAATCCTACCACACGAATGTAGTCTCACTAGCGGTCTCGGGATGCACCACTAACGCAAGTTCTAGAATCTAAATGCTACCGGTACACTCATAAGCACCAATAATAAATGCTTTTCCAATCAAATCTAAAGGCGAACCTCACATCTTTGGGTGGAAAATTTTTCTGAATATACGGTTATGTGCTAGTCATACAACCTCCTATCCATGAGACGCTTGCTATGGCTAAAGTTTCACTCCTAAATGTTGTAAAAAATTTTAAATTTGGCGCTAAAATTACACTAACAAGTATTTCTCATAGTTTTATTACACATCTACTATCAAACAAAACAAACTCAAGCGAAAGTGCATATGTATGGTATCATCTTTTTACCCTCCCCTTACACTTAGGATGAACATTGTCCTCAATGTTCAAGTAAAGAATGTAAAAGTTAAGAAGTAAAGAGAATGAAATCAAATACTCCCCTGATTCGCTCGGTATGGATTATAGGTTGGCCAGGTTAAATCTTCCTCCAAGAAAATGAGCAATCAAAGCTTCCCTTCCAGAATATAAATCATCTTCTTGTCATACATAACCTGTAAATCCTGACAACAATAGACAAGGCAACCTCGCGTAAAATCGGCGGCATCCTATATAAGTTACTAAATCCTAGAAAACAAAGTAAGATATAATGCTTGTGGAATGAAGTTTGCAGATTTCCTGGAGATTATAAAACTTAATAATTCACAAAAACCATAAGACTCCGTTAGAAAAACAAAACCGGTAAAATTTCCAGATTTTTAACTCCTGACGCCGTCAAGAGCAATTGCCTGACGCCGTCAGAATGGATCTGCAGAAATCTTTATGTTAAGTTTCCGGAAAATTTCTGGAAAAACCTCGTCCTACTTCCTGGAAAATCCTGCAAAACTTCATTATGACTCGATACAAGCATTTGACTCTAACAAATACGAATATACATGTTCATTAAATATTGTGGAGAATCATGATCGGTTTGTTTCTTAAAAACATATTTGGGGTTTCCCCTTACACTTATCTTTTGCAAAAATACCTTTAGGTTGAAGTTAAGACTAGGCAAAACAACATAATAAAGTATTTCACATTTTAATTGAGAAACATGATCAACCAAAAATAAAAATAAAACATGCATACGGAAGCAAATAACAATCAAACAATTAAAATCACACAAAACATGGGTTGCCTCCCAAGAAGCGCTTTTCTTTATTTACGAGTCTTGTAGCTAGACTCAAAGTCGTGGGTTACTACGTGATTTCATCATTGGAAATGATGTACCCCATATAATTTCGATCATTACTGTTATGGTGATAGTGCCTCAATCTATCAATACTCGCAATCACCTTCCCACCTAATTTGCTCCTCAAATTAGCCACCCCATCTTGGCTCAATCCTTCGATGGTGAATGGCCCATACCACCAAGGACTCGGTTTATCGGGTGGTATTGTGGTTTCTAAGTGTCTCAAGAGTATTAAGTTCCCTTCCTCAAACGGTGTATGATTGCTTGTGTGTTGGGTGTGTTTGAGTTCTATCGGATCCTTATTGCTTTTTCTCCTTTCATCCTTAGCTTTCTTATAGCTCTTGATTCTTGCCTCCCATGCAAGAATTTTATTCTGAACACGAATGGGTGTTGCACCAATGTTGTTTTTAATCATCCTCCAACTCATATTCTCATGTCCACTTCGCGGAGTCATGTGGAAGCTGATCTTTCTCTTTCCGGACTTAAGCTCAATCTTCCTATCTTCATACTTAATGACGGCCCTAGCGGTGGTGAGGAATGGTGCCCCAAGGATTATTGGCATACATCCATCCCCTTTATCATCAATGATCATAAAATCAACGGGGTACATGAACCCTGCCACATTAATCAATACGTCTTCTGCGATTCCTAGGGGGTATACGTATGAATGTCCAACAAGAGATAGCCTAATACGAGTGGGTGCTGGCATTTTCGAAGTCAGTTGGATGTAAATAGTTAGGGGCATAAGATTTACTTTCGACCCTTGGTCGGCGAAAGCACTAAGATTTTTCAAGTCCCCGATGCTTGTTGGTATTTCAAAGTTCCCGCTTGCTACCTGCTTAGTAGCCACTTTCTGTACCAATAACCTCTCGACCACTGGTCCCCCAATAAGCGTATCATACTCATCTTCTTCTTCTTTCTCTTTCTCTGGAACCTGTTCGGAGGATTGGTTACGCCTATCACCCTTAATCCAATTTGTTATGGTGCTTTTGTTTATGTCATGTTTCAGGTAGTAGCTCAAAGGTTCGGACTCAGGCGATTTTTCTAAGGTCTGTTTAGCAGGAGTTTTTACCTTCTCATTATCTTTGTGGACAATGGTGATGGAGTTGACAAATTGGGTGGTGGGAGTGGTACTTTCTTTCCTTAGAAGTATTCGTTCGGGGGTTTTCTGACTGGCATACTCCTCCAATAGACTCAACATCTCATTCATTTTCTCCTGCATCTCCTCCTTTTGCTTATAAACTGCTTCTTCGAATCTAGCAAGCCGATCAGAGTGGGTCGCCATATATTCTCTCATCCTAGCCTCAAATTCCGAGCTAAGTTCCTTGGGAGGGGAGCAAGGTGGAGTGCACCTCTGAAAAGTCTCGACATGTTCTCTAGAGGGTGATTCAGATAATGGTATCGAGGTTGATCTTGAGACAGAATTGACCGTGGCTTGTTTAGGACTTAAGGGTCTTCTTTGCCTTTCCTCGAAATAGTCAACTTTTGCCTCAATTTTGCATAAGAGTTCTTCGAGGATTTCGGTGGTCCCTCCAGATGCCGAGACTGCATTGATGGCTGCTTCCACCGTATGTTTAAACTCCCAAATCTCATTGTTATCGACAGCGAGCTCCTCTATAATCGCCCATGACTCCTCAGCATCCTTATCACGCAATTTTCCTCCCGCGGCCCTATCGATAATGCGCTTAGTGTGATAATCAACATGGTCGTAGAAAATCTGAACTAATAACCAAGTGTTTATGCCATGATGAGGGATCTTGTGGAGGAGATCCTTAAAACGGGCCCAAGCCTCGTAGAAAGGTTCACCCCGCTGTTGCTCAAACATCAAAATGTCCCTTCTAAGCATTGCAGTCTTTTCCGGCGGAAAGAATTGGGTAAGGAAATGATTGGCGAGATTTTCCCATGTGGTGATGGATCCCGCGGGGAAACGCTCAAGCCATTGACTAGCTTGATCTCGTAGAGAGAATGGGAATAGGCGTAAACGGGTAGTCTCTCTAGTTTCAACACCTAGGTCTATGGAATCTACGATTTTGAGGAAGTCCTTAAGGTGTTGGTTTGGATCTTCGGAACGAAGTCCATGGAATGCACATCCGCTTTGCACCAACCGGATGGTGTCGGATCGCAAGGGAGTCACATTGGCTCCGGTGAGCTCAATGGTGTTTCGGTAGCCTTGGTGGCTAGGTCGGGAATACTCTCCTAAGGTTCGGGGCCTCAGGGGTTCTAATGGTGGGTTTTGTTGTGGTGGGATGACGGGTTCAAAGATGTTACCACCTTCCATGATGTCGGATGGCTAGGTCGGAAATCCTAACCTAGACAATAACTATTCCCCGGGCTGCGGCGCCAAAAACTTGATGCGTGGGAATCGCACCTTGCTTTACCTCTCGAGGGATCTCGCGAGGCTTACAACCCCCACCAGGCAGTGTACCTGATCGTTGTAGTATAGTATAGTGACAAGTACCGGGGGATTGATCGTTCAGCTTAGGAATAGTGTCGCTAGGATTAGAAAGCCTAATTAATAGTTCAAGAGATGAAGGATGATTATTTTTTGTCTTTTTGTATTTTATGAAAGCAAGTAAAATCTCGGGTTTTGGAAGAGTGGGCGGAATTAGTTGTTATTCAACTAACCCAAAAACTACTTTATAACTAATTAAACTAATGAAAATGAAATTAAACTAATATTAAACTAAGGTTGTGAGCAGTATTTGGAGAAATTGTGTTTACTTAGACTTCATTACTCCCTAGATATCTTTTACATGTCAATTACTTGTTACACTTGCATGGATGACGGATTGTATTCCTTAATACCATTCGTGGGGTGGCATACATAACTTCCCAACTCTATGAGCTCTTATCTCCTCCTACACCATGACCCAGCACAACTATAGGGATTGTAAACAGTGGCTCATGCATTAAATACAACCAATAAAGACCTAGTACGCCTCGGTTCATGTTTCTTAAGACGTTCAAGCATGTTACCATTTGGAGATCTGCCAGTTTTCTTAAGCCTAACATATAATATCATTCATCCAAGAACAAGAATAGACAAGTAATTAACACATAATCAACATCTAGGTTTCATTAGATCTAAGCAAACACAAAGGAAATCTAGCCTAGCATAGTAGAATTAAGATAAGAACAAAAGATAAACAACCAACACATAGACATATTGATTGAATTAAGAGTATACTTATCTCAATTACAATGCAAGGTCTCAAGGGTTTGGAACCCTTGAAAAACCTGTAAAAGAGGCACTAAAATCGTCTTTAGGGTTTCACCAAAACTTCTCTCTTTTTTAATGAAAAAACTAGAAAACTATATATAGGAAAATCGTCCTGATGGCGTCAAGAGTTAATTCTGACGCCGTCAACAAGCCGCCAAAAACCTCCTCGGACGCCCTAGATCCAATTGTGACGGCCTTGGTGACGCCGTCACCACCTACGGTAAATTAATCTTTGGCCACTTTGACGCCGTCATCTCTTCATCTGACGCCGTCACCTTGTAATTCCAGCTTGGATTTTTGGTACTTCGTTGTTTTCTTCACTTTATGGTCCAAAAACGTCCAAAATAGCCTCTTTTCCAGAATTCACTCTCCAAACACCTAAAATCACAAAAGGAACGATTTAGGGCAATATTTGATCAAATAAAGTCGGATTCGGGCTTAAATGACCCCCTAAAAATGGATCATTTTTTGCCTCATCATAGATCTAGGTGGGTTAGTAGTTGTGAATAAAAGTAGTAAAGATATAGGTTTGTTGTGAAGAAGAAGTTGTGAAGGTGTGATAAGTAGTGTAGTAGTAGTGTTGTGAAGAAGGTGTGTTGTGGTGTGAGATTGGTTCTAGCTACTATTAGGACCCGACATTTAGCTTAGTGTCGTAAATTGGTGTAAGCAAAAGTTGTGTAAGGTTTTCTCTGCCATAAGGGAGCTTGTTGACGTAGTGAAGAAAACTCTCGAGTTAGGTGCACGGGGAGTGGAGTAGGACGGAGAAGAGCTTCGTAGCCGAACCACTATAAATCCTTTGTCTTATGGTGCGATCTTTCCATCTCTATCTCTTTACTTAGTTACTTATATTGTTGTCATTTTATTTCATAGATATTGGTTTGTATAAGCGTTGTTTATTGATCTCACATAAAACTAGAATCGATTAGTTTTCAAACAAAGTTTTTATAAACTAAAAATTGACATAAAACTATTCAACCCCCCCCCCCCCTTCTAGTTTTCCATAATTGGCATCAGAGCTACGTTAAACAAGATTTTTAAAATAAATTGTATTTTAAAACTTGAAATCGATCTATGGAATCGGAAAAATATTTAGAAGGGAACATGACATTTAAACCACCATTTTTTGAAAATACAAGTTTTCTTGAATGGAAAAATCGATTCGAAAGTTATGTGAAATTAATAGATCATGATCTTTGGCGTGTCATTTCAATTGGTAATTTTCAATCAACAATAACCACTTTTGAAAAACAAGATAATTATTTCAAAATAGTGCTTGATAAAAATGATATTGCTAAAATGATTATATACAAAGCTTTTCCTAATATTGAATATGAAAGAATATTTTTTTGCCAAACGGCAAACGATATGTGGAAAAGTCTCTTAAATTTTCATCAAGAGAAATGTCAAGCCAAAGAAAATTTTATATATAAGATTTTTGAAAATGAAAGTATAGTAGATAAGTATTTAGTTGAAATGAGTACAAGTGCTACTAGTTCAAATTTTGCATGTGTAGGTAACAATGACGAAAACCCCATGAGTCATACCAAGAACAAACAAGAAGGGTGTACAAAGTCAACGATTGAACATAATATGGATGACTATTGTAGTTCCGAAAGTGAAGATGAAGAATATGCAAAGGTCGTTAAAGAATTCAAGAATATTATTAAGAAGCGACTAAAAGCACAAGATAAAAGGAAAACCGCCCGAAGAAGAATTTCAAGTGACGAAGATGAAACAATGAAGCACAAATGTTTTGTGGCTCATGCACCCGATGAAATATGTCTAGGAGTAGATTTGGAGCCCGATGAGTGGATAAAGGATAGTGGATGCTCAAGACACATGATGGGGAATCGCAAGCTATTTTCTACATACAAGGCATACAACGGAGGTAATGTTATTTTTGGTAGTGATCGTCGTGGAAAAATCATAGGCAAATGTACGATTTCTCAAGACTCTCTAACTATTGAAAATGTTGAGCATGTAGATAATCTAACTTATAACTTGCTTAGTATAGGCCAAATATGTGATAATAAGTGTAGGGTTACCTTTACCGAAAATGATAGTGAAATAATTAAGGATAAAATGGTTATAGGTAGAGGAATTAGGAAAGGAGGTATATATGTTATGAAATTAGGAGACAAACCGGAAGATAAGATATGTCTAGCTACTATAAATGAAAACTCCACTTTGTGGCATAGGAGATTAGGTCATGCAAACATGCAGCAAATACAATCTTTAGCCTCTAAGGAACTAGTTAGAAACTTACCTAGCCTAAGATATGATCAACACTTTTGCGACTCTTGTAAAATTGGAAAACAAGCACATGCTAGTCACAAAGCTAAAAATATGTTATCCACTACTAGATGCTTAGAACTACTTCATATGGACCTTTTTGGTCCATCCGCTATGCGGAGCTACGGTGGCAATCGTTACACCTTAGTTATAGTAGATGATTATTCACGATACACGTGGACTAGGTTCTTGAGTGATAAAACCGAAGCCTTTGAAAAATTTGAGATATTTAGTAAAATGATACAAAATAAGTTAGGATGTTCTATAGTCTCAATTAGGACGGACCACGGTAGAGAATTTGATAACGAAGTACAATTCGGAAAATTTTGTGATAAGAATGGAATATCTCACAACTTTTCCGCTCCACGCACTCCGCAATCAATGGGGTAGTAGAAAGGAAAAATAGGTCTTTACAAGAAATGAGTAGAAAGATGTTAAATGAACAATCTATCCCACAAAAATTTTGGTGTCATGCCGTAGATACATCAACATATATACTTAATAGGGTTTCCAATAGACGAATCTTAGGAAAAACTCCATATGAATTATTAAGAGGTAGAAAATTTAATATAAGCTACTTTAGAGTATTTGGAAGTGAATGCTTCATTCTTAATACAAAAGACTATCTCGCTAAGTTCGACCCTAAGGCTTATGAAGGAGTTTTTCTAGGATATTCTCAAAATAGTAAGGCATATATAATTCTTAATAAACATACCATGAAAGTAGAAGAATCCCTAAATGTAACCTTTGATGAAACTCCTCCACTACCTAAAACATTACCCTTAGAAGATGACGATGTTATAGAAGATGAAGCCATTGAGGTTAGTAAAACTAAACCCTTAGGTAATGATCTTGAAGTAGAAACTTTAGAAGAAAATGAAGTTGTAAATATTAGAGAATCAAAGTCACATCCATTAGATAATATAATAGGTCATCTAAATCAAAGAACACTTAGATCACAAGCTCAAGATAAAAATAACTTCTTTTGTTTTGTGTCAACAATAGAACCTAAGAATATAAATGAAGCTTTAAAAGATGAAAGTTAGATTATGGCTATGCAAGAAGAATTAAATCAATTTAAAACAAATGATGTGTAATAAACTCTAATATAGGAACATGGATGGTTATGTGATTTAGGATGATTAGAGATGTAATTTCTAGTGAGATGTTAGAGAGAGAATGAGAAGAGAGAGGTGGGAGCCTTGTGTGTGAAAACTTGTGAAAGGTTAGATTGCAAATGAAGGTCCAACCCTTTCCCATGGGTGGGAAAGGGTATTTATAGTTACAATGTAAACGCCCCTTGAAACGGGCTGTAGAGCGGGCTGATAGTGGGTAAGAGACCCGACCCGACTCCACAAATACTAACTAATACTAAACTACTTACTAACTAATATGATAATTACTACGATCTATGATATGCTAAACTATACTCGGGGTGACCGAGTCTTCAAATGAATAATCGTATTCCTAACAATCTCCCCCTAAGGGAGGTCACCCCGGAAAATAAAAGTTGAGTTATAGCATTTAGATCTCTGACGACATCTTTGTAGCTCGTAGCCTTTTGATTCTTCATTGTTGAGATCTTTGTGCTCTAAGTGGAAGACTCTAGATGACACCTTCAATGTGATGGATGATCTTTGGAAATAACATCAGCTGCATTATCCACAAGAATGTTTGAAAGTCAACTTGGAGTAGTAATGTCTCCATGTGATATGAACCTCTTTGTGTTGGCATGCTCACACTTTTCAGGATCATGATCTTCTTCATCAGAGTTGAGGAAGCACGGTTGAAGCCCATACTATGATCATGATATCTTTAAGTTATGAAGTTGAAGTGTGAGCATGTGTTGATGGATCAACATCTTTTCAGCAATCAATCGCAACCGTTAGAAATTCCTGCAAGTAGACAGTTAGCAACAAATCATCCGGTACTTATAGGTTTGGAGCTAGAGATTGTCAACAGCATAGTGTGAAGACTCCTTCTAATCCTTACCAAGACCGTTCCCAATCGGCAAACCCTGAAAGGATTTGCATGAACTACTTAAGTAGATCAATGATTGGGTGAGTCGCTGGAGATCACTCCACGACTGTAGACCGTTAGTAACCGTCGCAGCCACTAAGCGTAATCCACAAGGAATTACCTAAGTGACCTGCTTTCAGGGCTGCTTGATGTTGACCCTGGTAGGAATTTCCATTCAATCACTGGGAGTTACTAAAGCAACATCCCTCATAAATGTTCTGGCAGATTGCTCAGATCTGCGTAGGACTCATAAGTTTACCACTGATGTCCTTAATGTTGAACAACCAGGGTAGAAGTAGCACGTGATCCTATGAGATCTTTTTATGCATCTCGAGGCTCTAGACTCAATAAGTGCATTTGGTTTTCCTATGCGGAGATTAGGGAGAGGTCTCCTGCTTCAATATCAACCATCTCTAAGAGATGTGTCGATAGATTATACTGGTTCCCCGTGAGAATGAAACAAGTTCTTTTAAGAGAACTTGAGTGGCTAGAAGGTTTAGTGCAGTGCGTCACTGGGTCCATGATGTCTTGTCTTCAATACTAATGTCGCCTTGGCAACAATTAGTAGATTATGAATTGAACCCGGTTTCTGCCGTAAGGTTGAATAATTGGAGGGCTATTTCTTTTCACCCTTTCTCATTTCATTTCTTTTTAATTCTTCAACCCCTTCTTTCTTCATTCTCACATTTCTCCTTTTTTTCATAATCATACCTACGGACTTTCTAATACTATCTATTTGGTATTGTCCATGGGTAGATCCCTCCGACTCTGGCGGATCATAGGACGGTTTTCCTAACCTTAGCCACCTTATAACTCCATGACTGTCCTAAGTTGCCATTTACCAAATCATTGAAAATTCTCTCAACGTGTTTGTGATTGAGAAACACATTTTGTTAACACATTGAGAGTTTTGTCATTATCAAATGTTCCCCTTTAACATATGCTCATATGTATTTATTTGAAAATTTAGACATGTCCGAAAGAGTTGCACTTTTTGAATTGATCTACCTTAAGTGATCATGACCGGGCATTCGAGACACGCTTACATCACTAGATAAACTAGCTTGAAGTTATTACCCGGCCCGATCAGGTTCACCCAAGGTTTCTCGAAACGGTACATTCTACTTAAACTAGTCCTCTTCGAGACACGCTTACATCACTGATTAAACCAGCTTGAAGTTATTACCCGTCCAGGACTAGTCCTTTCGATTCAGGACATTAGTGTTTCGTCAATTCATGAGTCACGACTGAGATGCACTCATATGAGATGCAAGGATCTTTTACACAAATCATTTTGCTCCCCCTCAATATGTGCATTGATATGCGAAAGAGTTTGGCACATAGGAATGAGTAGATTTTTGTTTTCTTGTTCAAAAACATCACTTTTGAATCAGTTTTTCATATTTAAATCACATCTTCTCCCCCGATTAAAAATTTCAAATCAATTTGAGATTTGTGATCCCAAGTGATTTAAATAAGTTTAAAGTTTTGGAGAAGGATGTGACATGTTTAAGAATGACTGATTTTGAGACGACATTTAAGCTATCCCTCAAACCTTGAGGGAGTATGTTATGTGTTAGAGATGATGAGTTTATAAATGATTTGGAGTTTAGTAATAAACTCATGAAAGATTCATATACTAACACATAACAATTGCACTTAATCCACTTGAAGTTATGCACAAAGATCATTGTTTTGATGATGTATAGTTTTTGAAATCATTCTCCCCCTCAATCGATGACACATTGTAAAATTAAACATTTTGCATAAAGTATTAATTTTTATAGCATCGATTGAGTGGTAAATTTTAAACAATTCTTCAGGTTTGTTTGATCTTCAAAAACCATGGTACCACCAAGTTTGGAGCAAATACTTTCCCGAAGAATATTTGAAGGAAAAGTATTTGAGATGCAAAGAAGACTTCTCTTTTTTTTACCAGAAATGATGCACTTAAGCGTACATCAGATCGGAAAGGCATGAATATAAAGTAATTCATGCCTTTGTAAGGAACAGTTGTCTTTTTGGCGACGAACTTTCCCCAATACTAAGACCGGGTTGCTATCTGAAGTAATAGCAAACCATATGTTGAAAGAATAATTTTAGGAACGACATGTTTTAGACAAGACAACTTTATTTGAAACCGAAAAACTCTTGCTCAAGCATATGTATGATTTTGTGTCATTATTGAATGACATTTCTAGAAACGTAGATAATATTGATTATACAAGAGACATGTCGAGAGAAGAATATTTTTGGATTTTTTGTGAATTTTCAGATTTTTATGGATTTTATAAGTTTTATATTTTTCTATTTTTCTTTTTGGTTTAGTACTATGTACAAAGGATATATGAAACAACCCCTTTACTCCTCCTGATCTTCCTGAAGACTTATGAGATCCTCAGGAGTGAGACTCTTCATACCAAGGCGAGGGAGGATAAATTGAAATCGATCCCTAGAGAGTGCTTTGGTAAAGATATCAGCAAGCTGGAACTCAGTCCTTACAAAGTAAAGTTCCACAATTCCTTTCTCAACTTGCTCCCTGATGAAGTGATGTCGAATATCGATGTGCTTAGTTCTTGAGTGCTGGACATTGTTGCAGCAAAGAGCAATTGCACTTTTGTTGTCACAATACATAGGAATCTTGTTGCACACGAAGCCATAGTCCGAAAGTTGAGACCTCATCCATAGAATCTGAGCACAGCACGAGGACATGGCAATGTATTCAACCTCTGTGGAGGATATTGAAGTACTCATTTGTTTCTTAGAAGACCAACTAGCTAGCTTGTTTCCCAAGAACTGAGCACCCCCAGATGTACTTCGACGAGTATCCTGACATCCCGCATGGTCAGCATCCGAATAGGCAGTGAGGGCCATTGAGGTATCCTTAGGGTACCATAGGCCCAAGTGGATTGTTCCTTTGAGATACCGAAAGACCCTCTTGACAGCTTCCAGGTGTTTCTTGGTAGGTTTGGATTGATACCGAGCACACATGCAGACTGCAAAAAGAAGATCCGGTCGGCTAGCTGTAAGATACATTAAGGAACCAATCATGCTTCGATACTTGGTTTGTTCAACAGGGATTCCGATATCATCTTCATCAAGTTTTGATATTTCCATCATAGGAGTATCAACCGCATCGCATGAATCAAATCCAAATTTCTTCAAGATTTCATTAGCATACTTGGATTGATTGATGAAGATCCCATTGGGATTCTGAGATATTTGCAAACCTAGAAAGAAGGACATTTGACCCATCATGGACATCTGGAATTCAGAACTCATCTCCTGGGAGAATCGATCACACTCTTTGGGATCAGAGGAGGCAAATATTATATCATCAACGTATATTTGCACATGAAGAAAGGTTTTGCCCGTCTTTCTGGTAAAGAGTGTCGGATCAACAGCACCTTTGGAGAACTTGTTGGCAAGAAGGAATTTTGATAAAGTGTCATACCACACCCTGGGAGCTTGTTTAAGACCATAAAGGCCCTTCTTCAAGCGATACACATGGTTAGGGCGTTCAGGATCCACAAATCCTTCAGGTTGACTTACATACACTACTTCTTTAAGATCGCCATTTAAAAACGCGGTCTTGACATCCATCTGATACACCACCATATTTTGACTAGCGGCATTTGCTAGAAATATTCTTATGGCTTCAATTCTAGCAACTAGTGCGATGGATTCTTCGAAGTCAATACCTTCTTCTTGATGATATCCTTTTGCCACAAGTCTTGCCTTGTTCTTTAATACATCTCCATGCTCATCAAGCTTCACTTTAAATATCCATTTGAGAGCAATTATCATAGCACACTCAGGAGGTGGCACTAATTCCCACACGTCAAGTCGATCAAACTCATGGATTTCATCCACCATAGCAGTGAACCATGAATGTTTAGACATTGCATCCTTGAAATATTTAGGCTCAACTTTAGAAAGGACAGAATTGAAGAAACACCACAAAGCGTCGGTAGCAAGTTGCTAACGGGTTGACCGGACGTGAGGGGTTTCCAATAATGTTGTCAATTGGGTGGCCGTTTGTCCATTTCCTAAGGTGTTCATGAGGTTGAGAATAGGGAACTGAGGTAGCTGTGTTTGATTCATCTGAGGATGTAGCATCATTTGATGGTTCAGGTGCAAAGATATTAACAAACGGCTCATTATCGGGTGGAGCGAAGGGATTCTCACCAAAAGAGTTATTTACAGCTGCAACTCGTTGTACAGATGAGGATTGACCATTAGATGTGGTGATTGAATGACTGATGGTGGGAGCTTCAGGATCCCATGATAACGAGGTAGATGGACCAGAATTATCAATTGGGACATTAGCCACCACAGCTGGTTGTGGAATGACAGTGACTTCTGGAGCGTCCACATTTTGAGGTTCAAAGTATTCATCAAACATGGGGTCAAATAGATTTTTCCGATCATCACTTGTAGGAGGTACAAAGGGAGTAGTAGGGGTGGAATTCTGTACAAGCCTGGAGCTTATAGGTCCAGGAGATAAGAGGTTAGGTACGGGTCCAGAACTTGATTGTCCAGGAACCAGTTGCTCTGTCAGCTCATAGAAACGTGACGTGGATTGTTTCCATTATGTCTCTGGTACGTTTGTTGTAGATTCGGTATCCCTTTCGTTCTGGAGCATAGCCAACAAAGAAACCAATGTCAGCCTTGGCCTTGAGTTTCCCCAGGTCTTCACTGTCATTTGTTGGATAGCACAATGAACCAAATACACGCAGAAACGAAAGATCCGGTTTTCTGCCATGGACTAGTTCATATGGAGTCTTGCTGTGGAGAGGATGTATCAAGGATCTATTCTGTGTATAACATGTTGTCGCAATTGCCTCAGCCCAAAGAAACATAGGGGCTTTAGAGAAGATGAGCATAGTTCTTGCAGCTTCTACTAATGTGCGGTTGCGTCTTTCAACAACTCCATTTTGTTGAGGAGTTCGTGGAATGCTCTTTTGATGACTAATTCCGACACCTTCATAAAATTGAGTAAGTTGTTTATTCACAAACTCCGTTCCATTATCAGTTCGAATGAATCTAACTGTTTTGTTGAGATGAACTTGCCACATTTTAATGAGTTTGATGATGGTTTCCGGAGTCTCGTCTTTAGATCGTAGAAACTTTACCCACGTGAATCGAGAAAAATCATCAACAATAACCAACACATATTTCTTTCCATTAATACTTTGAATCCTCATTGGTCCACAGAGATCCATGTGGAGGGTGTGTAGGACTTCCATGATGGAGTTGACTGTCTTGGGTTTGTGTGTGTGCTTTTTGCTTTTGCCCAAGTGACATGCAGAACACAAATGGTCTTTTTCATACTTCAGTCGGGGCAAGCCTCGAACAAGATCTTTACGTGTGAGTTCATTGATGGTACCGAAGTTCAGGTGGTTTAAACGACGATGCCACAACCATGATTTGTTCTTGGAAGCTTTAGAAAGCAAGCAGATTGGTGAGGACCGTAACATGTCTTCGATAGAGATGGTATAAAGATTAGTGCCCCGACTCCCCTTGAGTAAATCAACCCCATCTAATTCTCTAACAAAACAGGTGTGTTTTCTGAAGGCAACTTCAAGATCAGATTCACAGAATTGACCAACGGAAAATAGATTGTGCCCAAGTCCTTCCACGTAGTAAACTTTGGATATCACACTTTCTCCAAAGACGTAATCCCCATAACCCATTATAGATCTAAAATGATCATTTCCAAATCTAACTGTACCAATAAACTTTTCCACGAAATTCTTGAGCCGCGAGCGATCTCTAGTCATATGTTTTGAGCAGCCTGAGTCCAAATACCAAAGGACGATTTATACGACCTGAATTTGAAACCAGACAATCGTAGATAACTGAAAAAGCTGGAGCCCCACAAACAGTTGGGGTCCGTTTGGTTAGCACACACAAATATTGGATTATCATATGTCACAGATATCTCACTGGAACTTTACATTTTGATGCACTAGAATTGGGAGTGGTACTAAGTTCTTCTATTGGGAACAGTAGGTCTCCACTTCTTAATAGGCACAACTTTGGAATTAGTGATCCTAGTCATTGGGCACTTTTTTCTTAGAGTGAATTTCCTTCCAGTAGGTCTCCATTGATAACCAACATTAGTGAACACTTTTCCTGTTTTACTCCATACTTGTTTTACCGGTTTAACACACGAGACATTCACAACTGGAGATTTCATAGTGGATTTAAGAAAGGACACAACGCAAGCATCATGATTACCATAAAATAAGCATTTGTTACAAGTCTTACAAATAGCACCAGAATTCGAATTAATTACATCATTGTTAACACAAATGTTTGAATCAACTCGATTCCTTTCGTTAAGCATAACTTTATTGTTCCTAGATGATTCTTCTACTTCCTTCATAGGTGTACTCTTAGCTGGCAAGGTCCTATCATTCTTTAAATTGCACCTAGGTTGTGACTTGCTAGCATTAGATATACCTTTTACTCATGTAGAAGCCATGACGGGAACATTAGTATGATTAGTTGCTACTTGTTTACCGATGATCATGATGGTGGATTGTGACATGGTTTGGGGATGATCTAATGTAACATGTTTGTTGCCACTTTTAGAGTGTGATGCAAATTACCTTTCCGACTTGTTATCATTCTTGGGGCATGATCCTATGGCATATTCTAATAGTTCCTGGGCTCTATTAGTGAGGAAGCAAGCACCAATAACAACATCATCATTAGGTTTAGATATTCTCTCATCTTCAATGGTTTCTCTAAGCATGGCCAAACAGTCCTTAAGATTCTTAAGGTAGTTGTTGTGAACTAACTTATTGTTCCTAAGGGGAAGAGAGACATTGACAGCATCACACACATATTTCTTACAAGCATGTACATTGGAAATTGCATGATCACATGAAACGACGGGCATTTTACCCTTCACCATAGTCTTTAGATTCTCAATTTCATTTAGCAAAGAAGTGACTCTTTCATTGTTTTGGTCACGTGTTATTTTAATAGACTCAAACAATTCTTTGTAACGTTGTTTAGCGTTTGACATTTCAGCACGAAGCCACTCATTTTCATGTTGTAATTCATTGATCATGCCCTGTTTCTGAAAGTTTTGAGAATCAATCGACTTCTGGTAATTGGTATTGGTCACATCGCTTTTGTTCAATTTTAATTGTGCAATTTGGGCCCTCAGCTTCCGAATCGTGTTTGAGTGAGCTTGAATTACATCATCCTTTTTGGCTAATTCAAAACATGTGTCAAATTCAGGAGCATCCGAAGATGTCTTGGCATTTGATACTTTTACGTTTTCTTTCAGATGTTGGTATTTTAGTTGCAAGTTAAAATTATCAACTTCAAGTTTTGAAAAACTCCTGACCATGTTGTCATGGTCGTCGTTTTAAATTTTGTAGTTTAGTTGGTAATTCTCCCCCTCAAGCTCAATCACACGATTCTGAAATACATTTAAAGTAATGGACATTTCATGAAATTGCTTAGCAGATAGGGCAGAGCCAGTAACAGTGTAAAAGACATCTTGTGCAATGCAATTAGCAATCAAGTCCTCATTCATGATGAGGATGTTTTTTCTGTCAATTTCACTGTATTTGAGATCGATTTCCAATTGGTTACCCTCATTTTCTACTTCTATAAAAACCTTTTTCATTTGATTCACATCATTATTGATGGTAGTTTTAAGGCCTTCAAAGTGTTCTTTAAGAAGATCGAAAAATGGCATAACTTCAGTAAGGTAACACTGCTGTAGGACCTTAGATATATCAACTTTATCACAAATATAAGCACTAGAAGAAGGAAAGATGGTGACTTGTAAGGATGTATGTGGCGTTAAGATGAAGAGAGAATAAGATGAAAAGAGAACTTTATTTCATAAACAAAACACACACTTACACACA
This sequence comes from Artemisia argyi, assembly GCA_030686995.1. NCBI lineage: Eukaryota > Viridiplantae > Streptophyta > Magnoliopsida > Asterales > Asteraceae > Artemisia > Artemisia argyi. The sequence goes on from CM060705.1 coordinate 182,469,162, forward strand.
CAAGCACACCTTACAAATGAGAGGTAAGGTGCCTTTTATAGTTCCATACATAGGCTTTTGATGGGCTTGGGCTTGGACTTGGTTTACATGAATTATATAAAGGCTTATGAAATATAACTAATAACATATTAGCTTACCAAGACCAAGGCCCATTGACTATTCTAATAACACAAACTACGACACATTACAACGTTACAATAAATGAGAATGACCATCACTTTTTAATATAATTTTTAATGCTAACCATCTCCCCCTAAGGGGTGGTCATTCGAATGATGCTCCATGTGATTAGGTCTTCTTTGTTCTTTGTTGTTGACCATTGTTTGTCGTAGTAGAATAGTCTTTAGTCTTTGTTCCTTCATGCTTTGTGATCTTTGATGACTGATTTTTCATCGTTCTTTGTTCCTTTGTGATATGGAGTTATCTGCCTTTCATCACTTCTGTGTCTGTGGTGGTTGTTTGCCATTCCAACATGCTCATACATCTTTGGACTTTGATATTCATATGCACGTAGTTCCCTTTCTTTCACTATGATCTTTAGTCTCTATACTTTGTAGATTCTTCTTTTTGGCGTAGAATCTTTCTTAGAACTTTGTGTTGTATAGATCTTTGAAGGAGCTTTCTTTAACTTCCAGATGTATGTATGAGCATGTGGAATCTGTCGCCATGGAGATGAAGTGTCCCTGCATATAAACAGTTAGCAATAAAACATCCGGTACTTACAAATAAGAATTAGAGATCGTCAACAGCATAGTGTGAAGATTCCTTCTAACCCTTATCAAGGCCGTTCCCATGTCAGATACTCTCGAGAGAGCTTACAAGACCTACTTAGTAGCTCAATGACTGGGTGAGTCACTGGGGATCACTCCACGACTGTAGACCGTTTGAAACCACCGCGAACACTAAGCGTAACCCATAAAGAATTACCGAAGTGACCTGCTGTCAGTGCTGCTTGATGTTGACCCTGGCAGGAATTTCCATTCAATCATTGAGAAACACTTGTGTGAATTCTCTCATAAATGTTCAGGCAGATTGCTAAGATCTGCGTAGGACTCTTAAGTTTACATCTGGCGTCCTTAATGATGAAAAACCAGTGTAGAAATATCATGTGTTCCTATGAGATCTTTTGATGAATCTCGGGGCTCTAGACTCGATAAGTGCACATTTGGTTTCCTATGCGGAGATTAGGGAGAGGTCTCCTGCTTCAATATCAACCATCTCTAAGAGACAGATTGATAGATTACACCAGTTCCCCGTGAGAATGAAACAAGCTCTTTTAAGAGAACTTGAGTGGTTAAGAAGGTTAAGTGCAGTGTGTCACTGGGTCCATGACGTCTTTGTCTTCAATACCGGTGTCACCTTAGTAACAACCAGTAGCATATGAATTGAACCCGGTGTCTGCCCTAAGGTTGAACATATGGAGGGCTATTTCTTTTCACCCTTTTTCATAACTTTTCTTTTTAATTCTTCAACCCCTTCTTTCTCCTTTCTCATTTTCTCCTTTTTTCAATCATACCTAAGGACTTCTAATTCTAATCTATTGGAATTGTCCTTGGGTAGATCCCTCCGGCTCTGGCGGATCATAGGACGGTTTTTCCTAACCTTAGTCACCTTATAACTCCATGACTATCCTATAATTGCCATGAAACCATTTATTGAAAATCTCTCAAAGTGTTTATGATAATAAAGGACAGTGTTGACACTTCGAGAGTTTTGCATTTCATTTGAAGGACTCCCCCTTCACATGTGCTCATGTATTTTTTAAGAAATTTGCACATGCGTGAGGAGTTTGCACTTTTTGAATTGATCAACTTTCAGCGAACATGACCGATTCGAGACACGCTTACATCACTAGTTGGACTAGCTTGAAATTATTACCCGTCCTGGTCAAGTCCAAAGAAAGTCTCTTGATACGGTACATTCTACTCAGACAAGTCCTATTCGAGACACGCTTACATCACTAGTTGGACTAGCTTGAAGTTATTACCCGTCCAGGACAAGTCTTTTCGATTACTGACATTTTAAACTTCGTCAATTCATAGGTACAATCTGAGTCTAGCTATTTCGAGATTCAGTCACAATCTTAAATCACTTTTGATCACATTTCAATCATGTCTTCTCCCCCTCAAAAATAGCATATCATGATATTTTTGATATCATCTGATTAGGAAAAAGATTTTTGGAGAGATAGAGAGATTTCATTTTGCATGAATTCGGAACATTTTAGTTTTTGTAGTCCCCCTTAATGATAGCACATTTTAAAATCAATTAAGGTTTTGAGGGAGTTATCTTGAGCACTCATTTTGAGAGATTTTGAGAAATCTTTTGAACAATCTTGAAAAAGTGCTCAAGAATTTTGTTAGAAAACGAGTTTATGCTTGAAATCTTTTTCGTTTGTTTAGACTCGAACTTTTTGAAAAAGGGTTCGTCTTTGAACGTACGAGTCCTTGATTTGAAAATAATCAGAAGTCATCATTTTAGTATGGGTTTCGTACGGAAGTATACGAAAGCCATTGTGAAGAAACTTTTTGAGAAACAACATGTTTTAGAAAATCATTAAAAAGAACTCCCGCTCAAGCATCTGTACATGTCCGTATCATTGTTGAATGACATTTCTAGAGACGTACAGAATATTGATTTATACGAGAGACATGTCGTGAGAAGAATATTTTTGGATTTTTTGATTTTATATTGTTTTTGTATTTTTTGAAAATTTTATATTTTTGTATTTTGTTTTTGTTGATTTTTCAAATTTTGTATTTTGTTTTTTTTCAAAAATATTTACAGCGAAGCGATTTTGAAAGCATTTTTCAAGAAGATTCGAGAAGACATTCTAGCTCCTCAGGAGTTAGGCTTCGCATGCCAATTCGTCGAACTAAATAGTCAAACCGTTCTTTTGGAAGGGCTTTAGTAAATAGATCGGCGAGTTGATAATCAGTCTTAACGAAAAATAATTCAACAGTACCCTCTTCCACGTGTTCTTTGATGAAATGGTAGCGGACTTTGATATGCTTCGTCTTTGAGTGATGTACGGGATTGCACGAGATGGCTATGGCACTTTTTGAGTCACAATACATAGGTATTCTGTCAAAAGTAAAGCCATAATCAGTGAGCTGTGTCCGCATCCAAAGAACTTGGGCACAACAAGCAGATAGAGACACATACTCGGCTTCGGCGGTTGAAAGTGCAGTACAGTCCTGTTTCTTTGACGACCAGCTTACAAGCTTTTCACCCAAAAATTGTGCTCCACCTGATGTACTCTTTGCTGTAACTTGATCACCAGCATGGTCTGCATCTGAAAATGCTGTTAGATTAAACCCCAAATCCTTCGGATACCAAAGTCCCATGTTAATGGTGCTTCGTAGGTACCGAAAGATCCATTTAACCTCTTTGAGGTGAAGTTCGGTAGGCTTTGCCTGAAACCGTGCTAACAAGCAAACAGCAAATTGAATATCGGGTCGGCTAGCAGTTAGGTACATGAGAGAACCGATCATGCTCCGATATTTTTTCGGATCGATGGGTTTCCCAAACAAATCAGCACCTATTTTTGGTGAAGTGACCATTGGTGTACCAACAGAATCACAATTTTCCATTCCATGTTTTTTCAAAATCTCTATTGTATATTTAGCTTGATTGATAAAAATACCACGAGGGGATTGATGTATTTGTAAACCAAGAAAGAATTTTAGTTCCCCCATCATGGACATTTCAAATTTACTTTTCATGAGATTTTCAAAATGTTTTGAATGGTTAGGATTGGTTGATCCAAAAATTATGTCGTCCACGTAAATTTGAACGATCAAAATGTCATCTTTGAATTTTTTGATAAACAAGGTGTCATCAACCGTTCCTTTGGTGAAATTGTTTTTAAGCAAGAAAGATGATAGTTCGTCATACCACGCTCTTGGAGCTTGTTTTAAACCATAAATTGCTTTCTTAAGCTTGTAGACGTAGTCTGGATGATCTTTGTCGATGAATCCCTCTGGCTGACTCATATACACTTCTTCTTTCAGAGTTCCATTCAAGAAATCTATCTTAATATCCATCTGATAGACTGTGATGTTTTTGTGAGCGGCATAGGCTAAGAAAATCCGGACTGCTTCAAGTCTAGCTACAGGCGCGAATGATTCTTCGAAATCTATCCCTTCTTCTTGTGGATATCCTTTAGCCACGAGACGAGCTTTGTTGCGAATAACAGTCATTTCCTCATCTAGTTTGTTCTTCCACAACCACTTGAGATCAAGAACACGTATATCAAGTGTTCTTTCAACAAGTTCCCAACTGTCATGTAAATCGTATTGAAGAATTTCATCTTGCATCGCTTCTATCCAAGGATATTCTGCCATTGCTTCCCGAATGTTCTTTGGTTCTTTGAGGCTGATTGAGCAAATATAGATGCACAATTCGAGATCGGTGGCAAGTTGTCTCCTTGTCTGAACTGGCTTTGAAGGTTCACCAATAATATGTTCTATTGGATGGTCTTTTGTCCATTGAAACGTAGAAGGGTACCTTGGGTTTAACGAATGTGTGTTAGATGGTTCTTGTAACCTTGAAGAAGATTCAGCAGAGTCTGTTGCAAATGGGTTTTCAAATACTTCTTCTTCTTCTAACGCAACATCGTTTGAATTATTTGTTGGTTCTTCTTGAAAAATTGTTTTTCGGTTTTGCTCATCAATGCTTGGTAGACCAGTTTCAATAACTGGAGTTGCTGGAGTAGATGTTGATGATGCTGAGGGAATTGGTGCTTCAGCTTCGATTGTAGTAGATGCATCTTGTGATGGTGGTGGTGGTTGATGGTTTTGAGCGGGTGCAGCGGAATGTTGTTGAGTTGCATTTGTCGAAGTTCCACCATAGTATTCATCAAACATTAACTCAAAGAAATTTTCCAGTTCTTGTTCTGAAGGTTTATCCGTGTTTGTTGACTGAGCTCCTTGAGGCACGAGTCCTGAACTGATGTGTCCAGAAGTCTGATGGTTTGGTGCGGGTCCTAATCCGTTATGATTAGAAGCCATCGGATTAAGCGCGGGTTCTAGAGCGTATCTCTCAGAAGCCATCTGTGAAATTTCGTCAAACTTCACATTCATCGTCTCCATTATCTTTTTCGTTCTTCTATTATACACCCTGAATGCCCTCGAGTTTTCTGAATATCCAATGAAGATTCCAATATCACCCTTAGCTTTTAACTTCCCTAGTTCTTCTCTATCATTTGTCGGATAGCACAAAGCGCCAAACACGTGAAGGTAAGAGATGTCAGGTTTACGGTTGTTCACTAGCTCATATGGGGTTTTATTGAATCTTGGATGTACTAGGGATCGGTTTTGAGTGAAACAAGCAGTAGCAACAGCATCAGCCCATAAGAATAGTGGTGCACTAGAAAAAATCAGCATTGTGCGAGCAGCTTCCACAAGAGTTCGGTTTCTTCTTTCAACTACCCCATTCTGCTGTGGAGTTCTAACAACTGATGTTTGATGTGTAATTCCAACATCTTCGAGGTAAGTTCTTAATTCCTGATTTGTGAATTCTGTGCCATTATCTGTTCTTATAATCCTTACTGGAGCTTGAAGTAGAACTTGGATACGCTTCAGAAAGGTGATGATGGTACCTGGTGCTTCATCTTTTGATCTCAAAAACTTTACCCAAGTATATCGTGAATAATCATCAACAATAACAATAATATACTTCTTCCCATTAATGCTTTAACTCTCATTGGGCCACATAAGTCCATGTGCAACATATGTAACCTTGCTTCCGAACTAGGTACGGTTTTGGGTTTATATGATGCTCTTTTGCTTTTTCCTTGTTCGCATGATGGACATAGGTGTGCCTTGGTGTATTTGAACTTAGGAAGTCCAGTGACGATGTTGTCTTTGGCTAACTTGTTGATGGTGTCGAAATTGAGATGGGATAATCTTCTATGCCACAGCCAGGACTTAGTTTCGGTTGCCCTTGTCATAAGACAAATTAGTGATGTAGAAGCCATTTGGTTGATGTCGATAGCATACAAGTTTGTTCCACGATTACCAGTTAAGAGATCATCACCAACCAAATTTCTAATAAAAACCGTGTTTCTCCTGAATGCAACTTCTAAATCAGCATCACAAAACTGCCCGACTGAAAACAAGTTGTGTCCCAACCCTTCGACGTAGTAAACTCGAGTGATTAAAAAATTCCCAAACTGAAGATCTCCATAACCCTGAATAGCTGCTACATGATCATTTCCAAAGCGTACAGTTCCCATGAATTTCCAGACGAAATTGATCAGCAGCTTTAAATTCCCGGTCATGTGCTTGGAGCAACCCGAGTCGACGATCCAAAGACATATTTCGATAACCTGCCAAGAACAGAAGAGTTTGTATTTGGAAACCGTTTTGAATTTGGTTCCATGTGGTTAGGAGTAAAAGCAGAATCACACTCATAGACAGTTGCTTCTTGTTTAGCTTGAGTTATTTCTAATTTGCCGTTCTTAAGAGTGAACTCTCTACCCGTTGGAATCCACATACAAAACTTAAGGTAGTTCCTAGGCATTCGACTAATAGTGGTAGTCCTAAATCGTGCAACTAATCTTTCTATAGATCTGGATCTAGCACTAGGTCTTTTTGGAACATTCTTCTGTTCAGGCGTAACATTCACATTCTTAGAAACACATTCATCATGAACATCATTAATTAAACATTTCTTGCATATTAAACAAACAGAGTCATTACATGCATTAGAACCAGTACTTTCGACATTACATTAAGATGAATCATGTTTCTTATTACAAACCGATAAATTCCTAGGGTGTTCTTTTACTTCTTCAACTTTATTCTTGCTACTACTCATAGAGACAGGCGAGACTCTATTGTTCCTTGTATTGCTCCTAGGCTTTAGTCTGCTGCTCTTAGAGGTGCTTTCTAATCCTGTAGAAGGTAAGGCACACACATTAGGATTTATATTGTTGTCCTTTTTAGCATCCCTAGATTCTTTAGAATTAGCCTTTATGCACTTGTCATTTGTCTTAGAGGTTGAGGCAGACGCACTAGTGGGACTAATCCTAAAAAGGCCAGGTGCTATCACTTTTGGTGTTTCGACAACCGCTTTTCCTTTATCAACAATCTTTTCATTTTCACTTTTCTTGGGCAAGGGTGTTGGAGTGACTGGTTTTGTCAAATCCTTTTTCTCATCGACTTTTGGAGCGAACCTTGAAATTCACATTTTTGGTTTTTGAACCGTGTTTGAAACATTTGGTTTCTCCGAAGTCAATGGTTTTGCAAACTTAGTGTCCTTACCCTTCCCTTTTTGACTTTCAAGCTGAGCCCTCAAAAGATCATTTTGCTCTTTCATGTTCTTTAAGGCACGCTCATACGACAATTTGTCATACTTGCATTCTTCCTTTTTTCGATCAAGTTGTTTAAAATATGACACATTTTCTTTTTCAAGCTTTATAAGAGCATTTTCATATTTTGAAACAATTACGGAGGTCTCAGCTCTTAGTCTTTCATCGTCTTGAACAGAATATGTTTGTAAAATGATGGACATAATGTCAGTGGTCATAACAGCTTCGAAGAGAGAATCATTTAGGTTTTCCAAAACATTCATGTTTTCAGGAGTATCATTAGCATCGTTTACCAGGGATTTGTGGTCCTTGACAAAGTCGGCCGTTTCTTTTAAGAAAGCTTGTTCAAAATGGATTACCCTCGCACTGATGTTATTCAGTGGGATAGTAATTTCGTTTTCAAAAACTTTTTTCTGCTCAATATGAAAACTGGAATGCCAGTTGTTAATATTGATTGTAGTTTTAGAAGCAACAATATTTTGAAGTTCTTGAATTCTCTTTTTAACGTCATCCAAAATGTCTTTAGCCTCACTTGTATTAAAAGTGTTGTTAGAGGATATTTGTTCCATTTTTGATAGAGATTTGGAAGCAATTACTTTCTTAGAAAACATTTTTGAGAATGGTCGTTTTATGGAAAACATAGATGGTTCTTTTTGTGGAACAAAAGTAACTCCCGAAAGTTTGTTCAATTTGTTGTAATCAATGGGTTTCAAATCCTTTTGTTTCATTTTATTTATGCTCTCTTCGACATGTTCTATCGTTTGCACAGAATCCCGAACGACGGGAGGATCATGTTTGGTGTAAATCACATTACCATTATACAAAACATTCTGTTCTTGCTGAGCTTTCTTGAGATTACTGGGGGTGTTGTTACCAAGAGCCACTTTATGTTTCGTATGGTAAATCGGATTAGTTTGATTTGAAATCATTTTCATTGTTTGACTTGACTGACCCGACTTAACCACTAATTCTTCTAAATGTGCAATCATGTGTTCTGACTCTACGATTTCGGTCAAAAGTTTGTCTTCTTTCTTTGCAAAGTCCTTTTTCAGCTCGTCCCTTTCTTTTTCAAGATTTATATAAGCTGATTTTTGTTTAGAAAGTTGGTTTTGTAAATCAGAAATTTCCGCGTTTAAATATTTTATCTTTTTGAAAGAATTAACATCAAGTGTATCAAACTTGAGTTGCAATTGTTTTTCCCTTGAAACGGAATTTTGATAACCAGTTTCTAATTCAGACAATCTTTTGTTATGAAATTCAAAACCTTTAACGTTTTCCTTGTAACTCTCAAGCTAAGCGGTCAATTTAACATTCGCGGCCTTAACATCGCGATTGACCTTTTTCACATTCTCAATTTCAATACGACAATTATTCAATAATGATTCAAATAAAGCACGTGTTTCCTCATCATTCTCAGCATGCTGTGAAACGAAGCCTCCATTATGATTCACATCTGGAGTTGCTGAAGGAGTATTGCTACTACTTGGCGTGTCCAGGTATGTATCATAAGTGGGTGCTAGCTTCTCAGAATGCTGTTCCTCATGAGGAGACATATCAAATATATCATTATTGTGACATGTGTTGAAGTTTGATACCTCAGATGGTGCATTGGTGTCATAAACAGGAAGTGTGTCAGAATTCGTGTCATACTTAGCTTCCTGAAGATTCGCCATGAATATGCAGTTCGCATCGATATCCTCTCTATCTTCCATGTCATCCATAAGGGCCATAAAATCATTCTCCTCTGCGTTTAACTGGAATCCTGCCTCTGCCTTTTGTGCCAACATCACTGCTTTCTGCAAGTACGCTAGATCTTTCTTGTTCGGCTTAGTAGGACAGTTCCTTGCCATATGACCTACACCCTGACAGTTGAAACACTTAACCGGATTACCCTGATTCACATTTCCCAAATTCCCAACTACTGGAGCTGCAACATTTCTATTCTGATTACCCATTGCCTGATTACCAACATTCTGACCCCTCTGATTTCCAACAAACTGACCCAACTGATTCCCTGCATATTGACCATACAGATTTCCTGCATTCTGATTCCCTGCATTCAGCATATTCTGATTCCCCATATTAATTCCAGTAGTATATCCTTGCTGATTCCCATAAACTCCAACCATTTGGCCTCCGTTGCCCATATTGAAACTCGGCTGAGCAATCTGCTTGTTGCGAGTGTTCGATGAAATCCTTTGGTTGTTGTTTGTGGGTGTAGAATAACGTCCTTGGAATGCCTTTGACAGAAAAGCAAACGCTTGGGTCAATGCTGCAGTAGCTTCATCATTTTCAGTGAATTCTGGTTCTTGGAATTGTTGGTATTGCTGTTGTGGAATAACATGTTGTTGTTGTTGTGGGTAGAACTGTTGTTGGTAGACCGGTGTTGGTTGTTGAACGTATGATGGTTGCATGTAGTTGTGAGTGGAAGATGAGGATGGTTGTTGTGTGTTCACTGGTAGCGGTGTTGGTGTAGTAGCAATTAATGCGAGAGGATCATGATTCTTTGCCAATCTTTCTTTCCTTACTTCATTAGCCTCAGCTTGGTTTTGTTTCAGAAAATCATAGAGTTGATCATAATTCACCTTATGTAAGTCCTTTGTTTGATTCACAATTGTAACATAACGACCCCATTCTTCTGGAAGGTTATTGATGAATTTGATGTTTGTTGCAATTGTTCGAGGTGTCAACTTGTTTCTGATTAACTCATTCATCAAAGTGCAAAACCTTGTGTAGTAGGATTCAATCTGTTCACCTTTAGTGGATGTGAAATTCTCCCATTCAGTAAGAAGTTTGTTCTCAACATCTTGTTGTCCAATCTCTGTTCCATGACATATCCTTCTAACACGTTCCCACATAGCATAAGTAGTTTCACAGCTGTTGACCGCAGCAAAGATCTCCCGTGGTAATCCAAGTTGGATTAAATGCATTGCCATATCATCAGCGGCGATCTGCTTCTTGTCTTCCTTTGTGTAATCTGCTTCTGTTTATTCACGCACGAATGGTTGAGTAGGAGGTGTTGTATTTGGATTGCCTTCAATTCGAACTTGTCTTGGCTTGAATGGACCATTTGTAATGGAGTTGATCATTAATTTACCATCAGGCTTTTTTTGATGTAACGAAGCATGCGGCTTGTCCATGGGAGATATCCACCTTTTTGGAGCATTGGAGGTCGGTTTTCCACACCGGCAGCATGAATGTCTTGCTGAGTTGCCATTGATGAAGTGTAGATTGATAAAGTTGATTCTTGGATCGTTCCAACGAAGTAGGAGTTGTGTTTAGTGTAAGTTGATGCAAGTTTTTATGGTGAAAAATTTGATCTGAAACCTTAAAACCTCAATAACTTCTTCCCGGAGCGTTTTTAGGCCTCGAAACTTCGCCTAAATCGATAAAGAATTTAGCGTGTTGTTCTCCTCTGTCTCACGGTCGTTTTGACAGCTGATTCGTCGAAAACGGAGTTACAGTTCAAAAGTTATGGCCGTTTGAAGTTTGGTTGTCAATAAGTCAAATTCTTATGCATAAACCTATGATCTTATGCGTAAACAATAATCTTACGCGTAAACTCTGAATCTTACGCATAACTTGGATCTTATGCGTAAGGTTAAGGTTATGCGTAAAGTGTAAGGTTAAGCGTAAACACTAAGTTTATGCGTAAACTTGAACTTTACGCGTAAGCTGTAACTTATGCGTAAGAAATGTTTATGCGTAAGGTTAAAAACCAAACAAATCTCTCAAACTTGTCCAAGCTTGAAAGATATTCCATGTCGAAGTATTCCACAAACTTATCCAAGTCAGGGAAGTACTGAGTACAACTTCTGCGTAGGAACTTTCGCGTAGGATCTTTCGCGTAGGAACTAACGCGTAGGATTTCAATCTTATGCGTAGGAATCAATGTTAAGCGTAGAAAACAGACTTAGGCGTAGGATCTTATGCGTAGACTTCCAAAGTTACTCGTAAGAACAGGGTTTTGACCTATGTTACTCGTAAGAAATGGGTTTTGACTTAATCTTACGCGTAGAAAGTACTGTAGACAGCTAAGAAATCGTACTATTCACCCAAGTTACGCGTAAGATGACCAGAAAACATGAAAAATCCGATTTTTTCAACCAAAACCACTTTTTCCACTTGTTTCTATTGATCAAATATTTCCCAAAACACTTAGAATCACTAAAACTTCAATAAAAACAACAACTTTAACACCAAAACTTGTAAAAAATCAAAACTTTTTGAAGAAAAAGTACACAAATGAATGAAAAGTGTAACTTTTTAACAGAAAACTTGATAAAACCACTCCTAAATCATTGTTAGGCGATTGATACCACTTGTAGGACCTTAGATATATCAACTTTATCACAAATATAAGCACTAGAAGAAGGAAAGATGGTGACTTGTAAGGATGTATGTGGCGTTAAGATGAAGAGAGAATAAGATGAAAAGAGAACTTTATTTCATAAACAAAACACACACTTACACACGCAAGCACACCTTACAAATGAGAGGTAAGGTGCCTTTTATAGTTCCATACATAGGCTTTTGATGGGCTTGGGCTTGGACTTGGTTTACATGAATTATATAAAGGCTTATGAAACATAACTAATAACATATTAGCTTACCAAGACCAAGGCCCATTGACTATTCTAATAACACAAACTACGACACATTACAACGTTACAATAAATGATAATGACCATCACTTTTTAATATAATTTTTAATGCTAACAACTACTTAGTTTGCTCAAAACTCCTTTCCCCTTCTGTAATCCCTGTTGGTGTAATTCTAGTTTTGCATGTTTTTTCAAAATCCTTGAACAATTGGCCTAGAACATATAACGCAATTAGGGTATTACACTGTGTGGGTAGGGTATATGGCACAAGATGTTGGGGTGTGTGCAAGGGATAAATGGTTGGGTCTGCAATCCTAAAGATGGTACGTGTATTACCAATGATTCTTTCAGCTTTCATTTTTTCCATGTCAATATTCCAGAACACTTTTTCAGGAAGGATATTCTTTTGAGGGACAAAAATAGCTGAGTGATTGTCATTTGTATAATCATGGTGAAACACAATATTTTTAGCAACACATAGTGGATCCTTAAGACGCTCAGCAAGTTTTTCCCTAGTTCTATCCTCAGCCTCATCAATCTCATCATATGATTTCACATCAGGAGGGGCATGGTTAGGGTCAAGCATAGTGTGTGCATCATATAGCGCAGGTTGAGCACCTATACCAATTCCAAGATATTTAGCTTTAGTCTTAGAGGTATCACGTTCACTAAATTCATCTCTTAGTTTCCTATGTTTTTCCATCATTTGAGCAGATTGAATGGTTTGACCTTGCATGTACAACTTATCTTCCAATTTGTTTTTCAACGTTTTAAGTTTTGAAAAATCATTTAGAAGTTTGGTTTCTTTTTCTTGGTAGTCGAGTTTGATTGAAGTCAACCCCTTTTGAATTTCCTGTCTTTGTTTGACAGTCTGATCCAATTGTGTTTTTAAAGAAACCAACTCCTTTTTCAATGTTTCTTGTTTGGCATTGTTTTCAGTTATGTAAGTACGCAATTGCCATTCCATTTTCTGCTCATGTTCATTAAGTTCAAATTTAGCACGCTACTCATATAAGGCCACCTGATCCTTAAGGATGTTAACTCTAGTGATCAAGGAGTCATCAGGGTTGTATATAGTGTGGTCATGTAACTCAAGTTCTCTAGCGTCAACCTACGGCATGTCACTTGGTACAACTTTCATAACATTGTCATTCACATACCGTGCATATGGGATATTATTGGTATTTCCCATATTTGTGATATCTGTGTTGTTAATGTTCGTGGGTTGTACCAAGTCACATGCCCCCTGTGGATTGATAGAGCAATTCAGATTAGAATTTAGTGGCTTTGGTACCTCAGAGATAGCAGAAGTGATGGAGGAGCCAGACAGCTGTGGAGATGATGCAGCGACAGACAGATTAGCCATGAAGATAGTTTGAGCTATGGGTTCTTCATCAACATCCGAATCAAACGCATCACAGTCTTTAACTTGAAAGATGTTCGGATCATTGAGTGCCATGTCCAGAACAGGTTGATCATCCACATCAGCATCAAACGTATTCTTGTCATCACCAGCTAGAAAGGGCAAAGCTTCTTCATCCAGAGCAGTACCATTCTCTTGCGCCTGCATTAGCAACATCTTGTCCTTGAAGTACTCTGAGTTTTGAGGACGCTTTGGAAGAGTGTAATTCCTAGCAATATGGCCCAGCCCTCCACAGTTATAGCACTTAGGCTGTCTAGCCTGCACTTGAAGCGCATTCCCGACTCTATACTGCCCATTATCTCTACCAGCATTTCTTGGATTGACATTTTGTCTTCCTTGCGCATTCCCGACTCTATACTGCCCATTATCTCTACCCGACTCTATACTGCCTGATTATGTGGGTTAGACGAAGTCCTGAGTTGGTTGTTAGTTGGTGGAAGTACAGCTCTGAACTGTTGGACTAATAAGGAGACTTGGTTGGAGAGGTTATCAATCATCATGTCGGTTTGAGAATATCCAGATTCAGGATGGGTGTTTAAGGCAGTTGGTGAGGGAGTTGATGATTGTCCATTAGTAGAGGTAGACCTGGATGAAGGTAGTAGAGATTGATCATTTGAAGGCTGAGTAAGTTGTTGAACATTGGACACAAAGGCAAGGGACTCATTAGTTGTTGTTGGACTGAGCTTTTCTCGCATTACCCGATCATAAACTGCATGTTTCTCATGTTGTTGGAGATATGCATAAAGTTGTTCATGATTAGTATGCCTGAGACCTTTGTTGAGCTTGACAGCTGTAACAAACCTATCCCATTCAGGTGCCATGTTATTCACGAATTTTGAATTGAGCTGAATGTTAGGCATTGTCATCTTGATGGCTCTCATGTCATTGACAAGCTTGTGAAATCTGACGTAGTAGTCAGTGATGCTTTCACCTGGGTTCATTTTGAAGTGCTCGAATTCATCATATAACTGAGACTCCCTATCTTCTTTGGTTAACTCAGATCCTGCAAGAAGCATCTTCACATTATCCCAAACTGCTTTCGCATCGGTGTTAAAGTTGATGAGTTTGTAGACATCTTTAGGAAGTCCTTGAATGAGAATATTCGAAGCTCTGATGTAGCATCATAGCGTTTCTTTTCTTCATCAGAAAGATCATCGTAGATACGAGGTCTTTCTGGACCAACTGCCGCAGGATTGTCATTAGTAGCTGCGATAGTGTCTCTGGTTGTCCCCATGATGAAAGGTTCATTATCAATGGATTTCAGGATGTTCACACCATTTTCCTTACCCAGGCAGTATAGACGAATCCTTTGTGCCCATGATTCTTAGTCGGTCCTGTCCAGCATAGGAGGACGAGTATCCGATCCTGCTGCCTGAATGTCATCCGATGCAGTGCTTTCCATGCTGTGAAGACTGAGTAGTTACACGTATCAAGCTGTTAAACTCACAACGTCAAGTTATTATTGAAATAACAAGTCGAATTACAATCACTTCTCAGAAAACAAGTCAAATCGTAAGATTAAACTCACAACGTCAAGTTATTATTGAAATAACAAGTCAAGTTGTAGGAATAGTCTCACAACGTCAAGTTATTGAAGGAGTAGATGAAACAACTTAAGCCGCTACAGATTACAAACTTCACAAATGTTAACACGCTAAGATAATCACAACTCGCTAAGGCTTAAACTCGCTACAAGTACCAAGTTGCTGAAAATAACTCAACACGCCACACACCTGCACTAACACGCTAGACAAGAATCAACTCGCTATAACCAAAACCTGACAACTTGCTACTGTCAACACGCTATCAGACAACACGCTAAGTATACAACTCGCCAACGGACAAGTCGCTAATCTGACAAACTGCTGACTGCTCAACTCGCTAAACTCAAATCGCTGAAGCCTCAACTCGCTATATAACAACTCGCTATCAGGCAAAAAGCTAACAGATCAACTTGCAACTAATCAACTTGCTGGATATCAACTCGCTACAAATCAACTCACTAGATGTCAACTCGCTAATACACAACTCGCTAATGAACAACTCGTCAGATCCACAAAACTCCAAAATCTAACAACTCGCTAATAATGAGACAAAAGTGTCCCTTTCGTAGCGATTTGTCAGTATGTCCCAAAATGGTAAAGAGCCAAAACGCTAATGTCAACTCGCTACACAACACAGCCAACTCTCTACCAGAAGATACCAACTCGCTACCAAGAAACAACACTCGAAATGCCACCAATGTCCACCCAAGTGATGAAATGACTAAACCAAGGTTACAACAAGGTGTCTACACAACTAATAAACAAGAAAGTACAAGAAGAATGTCGAGATAAACACCTAACGAGATGAAACTCGTGTGAAAACCACTAGAATAAGTCGAACCACCCAAGAACCACAAACCATACTATAAATTCGAGCATACCATAAATCCTAGGATAGAACCATGGCTCTTGATACCAATTGTAATAAACTCTAATATAGGAACATGGATGGTTATGTGATTTAGGATGATTAGAGATGTAATTTCTAGTGAGATGTTAGAGAGAGAATGAGAAGAGAGAGGTGGGAGCCTTGTGTGTGAAAACTTGTGAAAGGTTAGATTGCAAATGAAGGTCCAACCCTTTCCCATGGGTGGGAAAGGGTATTTATAGTTACAATGTAAACGCCCCTTGAAACGGGCTGTAGAGCGGGCTGACAGTGGGTAAGAGACCCGACCCGACTCCACAAATACTAACTAATACTAAACTACTTACTAACTAATATGATAATTACTACAAGCTATGATATGCTAAACTATACTCGGGGTGACCGAGTCTTCAAATGAATAATCGTATTCCTAACATGATGTTTGGGAACTAGTACCAAATCCTAGGAATACGATCATAATAGGAACCAAATGGGTATTTAGGAATAAATTAGATGAAAATGGAATAGTAACTAGGAATAAAGCTAGGTTAGTCGCCCAAGGTTATAATCAACAAGAGGGAATTGATTATGACGAAACCTATGCCCCTGTAGCTAGATTAGAATCCTTTTAGCTTATGCCTGCGCCCTAGACTTTAAGTTATACCAAATGGATGTGAAGAGTTCATTCCTCAACGGTTTTATCAATGAGGAGGTTTATGTGGCACAACCCCTAGGATTCATTGACTTCGCAAAACCTGATTATGTTTACAAACTAAAGAAAGCTTTATATGGTCTTAAGCAAGCTCCAAAGGCTTGGTGTGATAGACTTAAAGCTTTCCTAGTTGAGCATAATTATTCCATGGGAATGGTAGATAACACTCTCTTCACAAAAAGAAGCAACCCAGATATCATCATTGTTCAAATATATGTCGATGACATTGTATTTGGATCGACTTGTCAGGATATGTGTGATGAATTTGCCAAAATCATGCATGATGAGTTTGAGATAAGTATGATGGGTGAACTAAACTTCTTCCTAGGATTACAAATAAAACAACTAAAAGATGGAATATTTTTTAACCAATCTAAATACATTAAGGAAATGCTTAAGAAATTTGGCCTAGAAGACTCAAAACCCCTTAAGACACCTATGTCTACGGAAGTGAAACTCACAAGAGATGAAGAAGGTGAGTCTGTAGATAATACTAAGTATAGAGGAATGATAGGTAGTTTACTATACTTAACGGCAAGTAGACCCGATATCATGTTTAGTGTTTGCCTTTGTGCCCGCTTTCAAGAGGATCCCAAAATCTCTCACCTAGAAGCGGTTAAGCGTATCTTCCGATACATTAAAGGCACTATACACTTAGGATTATGGTATCCTAAGGGATCCGGCATAGAAACCATTATCTATGCGGATTCGGATCATGCGGGAGACTACGTGGATCGAAAAAGCACTAGTGGTATTTGCACGTTTATAGGATGTTGCCTAACGTCTTGGTTTTCCAAGAAGCAAACCGCTCTTGCTATTTCGACCACCGAAGCTGAATATGTAAGCACTGGAAAGGCATGTCAACAAGCACTATGGATGAAACAAGCTCTCGTAGACTATGGCATTAGGTTAGAAAACATTCCTATAATGTGTGATAATAAAGGAGCCATAGATTTAAGTAAGAATCCCGTTCAACACTCTAGGACTAAACATATAGAAATACGTCATCACTTTCTTAGGGATAACGTACAAAAGGGTAACATAACAATAGAAAAGGTAGCCTCGGAAGATAACATTGCGGATATATTTACTAAGCCCCTTAAGCGTGAATTATTTAACCACTTGCGTTTAGGATTAGGAATGATGGAACAAATAGATTAAAATTTTGTCTCTAAAATTTCATGAGTCTGAATTTTTTTTTCTGTCTGTCAGATGGGCGGACCCCTTAAATCTATATAGGCGCCCCCCTTAAATTTAAGGGGACTGGCCTCACTTTAAGGGGGCCGGCCATCTGAGCATAAAAATGTTTAAATTTCTTTCTTCTCAAATCTGAGTCTAGGATTCTGTTTTGCACAAAAATCAGGAATTGAGATATTTTGTTTTTGCATATATACTCTCAAAAGAAAACCTCAATTCATTTTGAAATCATTCTCACGAATAGGAAAACTCATTGTTGAATAATGGTAAAAACGTTCTTCTAAAATCATGCATAAGAGTTAACATGATGTGTCAAAATATATAATCCAATATATATTCTTGACAATCATGGACTAAGCAAATTGAATCAAGGAGTTCTTGGATTGCTTCTTAGGATACATGTATTTCTTTGCATTAGGAGTCGAAGCAATCGTATCTCCATATTTGTTGCATATAGGCACACACTAGAAAAATGTCAAGTTTCTCTTGATCCTATTTTGTTCCATCATTAGTTTCTCCCTCACTAGATTGCCTTAAACTTTATATGTTGCCTTAGTATACATGACTTGCTTACTTGTTTATTTACATTGTTGTTTTGCATGTAAACTATCATATTTGCTTAGTTGCCTACATATATATACTTTCCATGCGTACTTCATCAAGATAATACTTGTTTAGTTGCCTAAAGAGATGGACTTGCCCAAAACCAAACCTCAAAACAAACATCTTTCTGGAAAAACCTGTGCTAAAAACCATTTCTGGCAATCTGGGAACCAAGCATCAGGCGGCCCCCATAATTATAAGGGGCGGCCCCCTTAATTTTAAGGGGTCCGACCACAATTAAGGGGGCCGGCCACCTGATGCACTTGGTTCCCTGTTTGCTTTCTGCTTTTTAGCCCATTTCACCCTATTTTGATTCCACACTTCCCTAAATTCATAAACATACTTTGTCCATCAAATCTACCACATATTATCCTTCCATAAACACCAAATCATCACACTATAAATACCCTCATTCATCATTAAGCCATCACTCAATCCATCATGTCTTCCCCCAATCATCCAAGAACCAAACCCACAAGAGGTACAAGAATCACTGTCAAACCCGTATGGAGAAGAAAACTTGACACATGTCAAAAACTCTCTTCCATAAATGATGTTGTATCCAACCAACCTATTACCAAACATTCACTTCACCAAAATGAAACTCTCTCTTTACATCCACATGACAACCTTACTATCTCATTCACCACAAATCTTCCAAATGATCCCTTTGAGGAACATTCTCAATCCCAAAACCACATCCATCCCTCTCATCAAGACATGAATACTATGTCTAGTGCCCAAAACTCAATCCCCAACAATAACCCAACTCATCCATCATCACCTTCCTCCGAACATAAAAAGTTTGTTGAGGAGTTCAAAGAAGCCCATGAGCTAAGTGCTCTCCTTGCCCTACATCTTGCTCAACGCAATTTGGTTCAACAGCCTTCCACCACTCCATCCTCACCATCGAACAACATTGTCCCACTTGAGGATAATGCAACAATTGTCCTTGTTGCATTTTTCTCCAAAAACAAACCATTGCTCTCAATGAGCACTTCACTTGGATTGAGTACCTCCTCACAAGGAATTCCCCACCACCATCAAAGACAACAATCCATCTCTTCCGCTCCAAGCTCACCACCATCCACCACTCCAAACTCTCCAAACAAAATTCCCACCAATGTCTACCTCCATTAAATCCATGCTCCATGATTTACATCTCCAAGCAAGTCCTAGAGACCTCAAGATGGCAACTTAGTATTATCTAATGTAGTTTACTAAGAAAAGCATATATGTATGCTTATGTAACAATGATTATGTTTTCCAACATAATCTATTTTTATGAATAATTAATGCTTGTTGAGATTTATTGTTTGTTCCTTTCTTTTTCTCTTGTTATATGTTTAGTTTATTGCATTATATATTGTATGCTCTAAATATTTTTGCAAGCTTCCATATCTCGATTTGTCTATTAACCTTAAAACGAGGGGGAGTAAACATCAAGGGGGAGCTCATCCAATTTTCGGGACAACCTTTTTGATGTTCACAAGAAGGGGGAGAAGTGATATAAACTCACTAAATACTTGCATATATAATAATTTTTGATTTAATGAGTTTAGATTTTGTAATCATCAAAAAGGGGGAGATTGTTGATATAAATAATGCGTAAAAACGTTATTAATATTTATCGATATCCCTATGTTTTGACGATCACAAAATGTAAAATCATTAAACGTAAAATCATTACGTAAATAAGTATTTAGTGACAAAATATCATTATATCCAACTAATTCACTTAAGGTATGAATAAACAAGTGCCTAATACATTTTATGATCAAAGGAAGGTTTATTTACTAATTACAAATTATATAAAATGGTATAAACATTTTATATATTTAAGAAAAACATTTTTGGTAATTAAAGAAAATGTTTAATTCATAATAATTAATTGAATTCAAATTTTTAACCAAATTCAGATAAATTTTCTCCAAATAAACTTCCTCAGAAAAAGACAAAGTTTCTGGCCGTTTCAGCTGGGTGGCCCCCTTAATTTTAAGGGGGCCGGCCACAATTAAGGGGACCGGCCATGCTCCTCTGTCAGAAATCTTTGCCTATAAATACTGGCTCAAATCTGGATTTTTTCCTCATCTTTTGGACAAAAAACTTTCTGTTCTAATTCTCTCAAATCATCTTCCTAAATTCTTTGATCATAAACATATTAGTTCTTGTTTCAAGTGATCCAATCCTTCATCATTCAAAGTGAAAGAGAAGAATACTCCTCCAACATCTTGTTAAGAAGTATTGTAGGCTTGTGTATATTGTTAGGTGTTGTGTGAATTATTTGTAAATTGTAGAAGGTGGGTAATTGATAGATCTAGGTAGGTTAGTAGTTGTGAATAGAAGTAGTGAAGATATAGGTGTGTTGTGAAGAAGAAGTTGTGAAGGTGTGATAAGTAGTGTAGTGGTAGTGTTGTGAAGAAGGTGTGTTGTGGTGTGAGATTGGTTCTAGCTACTATTAGGACCCGACATTTAGCTTAGTGTCGTAAATTGGTGTAAGCAAAAGTTGTGTA
This sequence comes from Artemisia argyi, assembly GCA_030686995.1. NCBI lineage: Eukaryota > Viridiplantae > Streptophyta > Magnoliopsida > Asterales > Asteraceae > Artemisia > Artemisia argyi. Next base: position 182,489,938 of record CM060705.1, read on the forward strand.
AGGTTTTCTCCGCCATAAGGGAGCTTGTTGACGTTGTGAAGAAAACTCTCGAGTTAGGTGCTCGGGGAGTGGAGTAGGACGGAGAAGAGCTTCGTAGCCGAACCACTATAAATCCTTTGTCTTGTGGTGCGATCTTTCCATCTCTATCTCTTTACTTAGTTACTTATATTGTTGTCATTTTATTTCATAGATATTGGTTTGTATAAGCGTTGTTTATTGATCTCACATAAAACTAGAATCGATTAGTTTTCAAACAAAGTTTTTATAAACTAAAAATTGACATAAAACTATTCAACCCCCCCTTCTAGTTTTCCACACATTAATCAATTTATATAGTATTTGATGAATCTAAATCTAACTACATTTTCTGTTACATCAAAAAAATTAGACTTTAGAAATATAAGAGGACATGAAGTTTTACATGTTGAATTTATAGTTGAACGCATTCAAATGATCAATGAATATACCTCCACCGCAAATAAGCTCTTCCATATCACAATATTTGCCTTCGTAATCAAGCAAATAGCATTCTCAAACCTACAAAAACAAACACACTAATTAGCTTGATTACATGTGACTTATCCAACCTATGTTCTCATACATCATTTTGTCATTTTATCAAACCATTGGCAATTAATCAAAGTGTTACTCAAGTTTTTATCTTTTTTCGACCAACGGATATCGTAAATAATCATTAACTTTCTGATACACTTTTTTTTTAATCTAAGCATTAAGTTTTTGATTGGAATAAATAAATAAATCAATAACATGGATCCTTTTTGAAATTCAAAATAAGAGAGAAACTTGCTATGTAACTCAACTGGGTTTGCCAAATCTCAAATCAAATTATACAGCCATAAAGATAACACACCATGATAATCAAACCGTGTCCCTGGTGAGTGCTTATTTACTCACCTTTTCTTGACCAAAAACGGACCTAAAAAGACCAAAAACCGACCAAAAATGCCAAATATATGTTGTTTTTGTGTTTATGAATGTGCAGGTACGGATATCGTGAAAAAGTACAAAAATCATGAGAAAATGGCAAAAACCGAGCACGATATTGGAAAGAGCACGAGATTGGAAAGAGCACGAAATTACGGATCAATGATAATTTATTTGGAGCATCGAGGCATGAGATGAAAAATCGAAATACCAATCGAAGCTCAAAGATTATACAAGTTTAAAGATTCTTTTTGCTTAACAGTCCAAGAAAAAGAAAATGAAAGGCAACTTCTTCTTAATGTGGTACATGAATTCATAAAATGAAGCACCATGCCCATTTGACGTTGATGAAGATAAAGCCCATTTGATAAAATGAAAGAAGAGTAGCAGGCCCAAGTGAGAAGCTAGTCATTTAAATACCACAAGCCCAAAGGAATAAAATGAATTTGTACAATTGCATGGCTGAAGAGAAAAGAAAATTGCCCACGTGATCCTTTGGCATTCAACAAATTAAGGAAATTAAATCACAAAGTGAATGCTAGCACGTGATGAAGAAAATAATAACAAAGATGTTGATATTACATAAAGAAAAGTTATTTTTATGAGGGAAAAGCAAATGGATTGTTATTTTTCTTCTAGCTGCTCAAGACAAAGAACTCATATATCAAGTGGCCATGTGGGGTTCATTTTTGCTTTTACTCTTGCTGCTACATTCGACAAAACAAGACAAAGAGGAAAAATATATATAAGCGCTTGATGCTATCTTTCTTTGGGAACCAGCGAATTAAAATAAGAGTAATTTACATGGATGGTCCCTGTGGTTTGTAAAAAATTTCACCTACCGTACCTCAAACTTAAAAGTTGCATATATGGTCCCTTTTGACTCAAAAGAATAACATGGATGGTCCTTATGTTGGATGGCCGTCCATATCTCTGTTAAACGTCACCCACGTGATAAAAACGTGAGGGTAAAGTCGTCTTTTGCCATTGTAGCTAACCCCATAATAAAATAAGAGTTCTCTTTCCCTATAAAGTTATCATCCCCACATTTCCATCTTTTTTAATTATCTTCTTTGTCTTGATTAACAACAACCATGGTTATATGTGCTTGTGAAAGAAGGGCAGTAATTCGCACATCTTGGACTGACATAAACTCAGGAAGACGATTTTACAGTTGCCCTATAAAGGTAAATGTTCAAATCTTAAATTAGGGTTCCAATTGGTATTGCTTTGAGCCCTAATCAATGGGTTTTTTTTTATTGATTGTTTTTTAGGGATCCAGTTGCCCATTCATTGATTGGTATGATCCCCCCATGTGTGCGCGTGCTGTAAACATCATACCTGGACTTTTAAGGTCAAGAAACGTGCTTGAAGCAAGATTGTTGGAAGCAGAAGCAATTCGTCAAAGAATGAAAAAAATGTTGGTCATAACATGGTTATCCATTCTAGTGTTTGGTTTGTTCAAATTATTCACATAAGTTGCTAAGGTTTAGGTATGATGTAATGGGTATATTGACTTTTGTAGTCAATTTTGTGTTTTGTTAAGTTGCTATGGTGTAGGTATGATGTAATGGGTATATTGACTTTTCTAGTCAATATTGTTTTGTAATGCAACAAAAACTATGTTATGGATTTCAGCATGTAATGGAAAACTATGTTATGGATATATGTTTTTTGTGTTATGCATTCTTAGTTTCTGATGTTGGTTTTAGTTGTGTTTGTGTTGTTGTGGTAAACTAGCCACTGAAAGTGACCCATTTAAAAGTCGAAAGCAATTAAAAAAAGTCAACTTGACCGATTTGTCACAAGGCACAATAGCAATAACTAAATGCCACAATGACCAAAACACAAGTCAAACAAAGATAACAAGTATCCAACATACACTTGTAATTGTCATAACAAGCGAAATTCTAATGACCACTGGCCATACATAATAGATTACTACAAATAATAATTCTAACACAGATAACAAGTATCCAAAACAAGAGTTTTTTTTCTGACTTGCAGCCTTCTTCAAACAGATTTATTTTTCACAATTTTCTTCTTACCCTTTTGACTTGCAGCTTCACTTTTACCTGGAGCAACACTTGCAGACTTCTTTTTTTGACTTGGAGCAGCACTTGCAGGCTTCTTTTTTTGAGTTGGACCTTGAATTTGAGTTGGAGCAGCATTTGCAGTCTTCCTTTTCTTGTTGCTTGTTTGACCACCTTGAATCTTGCAGGTTCTTTTGTTGTGTCCTGTCTGCTTGCACAAAGCACAAGTAACAGTCTTCATGGCTCTTGATAGCTTACCATCCTTAACCATATCAATCTTTTCACTAGCAGATTTCCTTCTTTTCTTGTTTGGTCTGCCTGGTTGTGGATGATATGTTGGAGGCAGTAAAGTTGCTTGGACTTGACTCTTAGGCCACATTGTTGGACCATTAATTGGACCAATGGTGTGTGAGTACATTTTCCTCCATGTCTCAAGTCTGTAACAAGGGTGCACCCACTCTTCTATTAGACCAGGATTCATCTTGTTCTATGCCATGTCCCAATTAACAGCTACTGCATGCTTGCAAGGTATGCCAGTTAATTCCCAATACCTACAAGTGCATGTTCTCTGAGATACAGTAACTACACACTGATCAAACCATGGTCCAGTAACTTGGTACTTATCACCTCCATTCCAATGAGCTACATATTCAGCAGCTTTTTCAGATATACCCTTAAGGATTTTAGTAGCAGTGGGGGTTAGAGGTCCTTCACTCTTATCTATGATGCTGTTCACAGTCTTAATTCTCCTCATTAAATACTCCCTAACATACTCTAGTGCACTAATGATTGGCCTATCCCTCCCTTCTACAAGTTTACCATTGAAGACCTCGCACATATTACTCAATAAGACATCTGATTTAGCCCTTCCTGTTAAATAGACCTCACACATATTACTACTTTGTTTCAATATTTAAGTCAAATAATAGCACATGTTAAGCAATATTAATACCTGTAAAATGACTTCTGCTCCAGTGCTGTGGAGGAATCTTGCAAAGCCACTCATAAGCTTCCTTATTGAATTCTTTCAATTCATCCATAGCACGAGTAAAATGTGGTACTGTGGTGGCAGTAGCACACTTCCATAGAAGATCTTTAAATGCTTTACCACTCCATTTCAGCTTCATATTCTCATGTATATGTTTTAAACAAAACCTGTGCTCAGCTGATGGAAATACTTTGGCAATTGCTGGAATTAATCCCTGTGTCACAAGACATTTCATTAGCATAACAATTTTTGTTGTTCACAATGTAAATGATTAAGACAGTGAATAAGTATAATACCTTCTGCCTATCACTAATGAAAGTGAAATGAGAGTTGGCCACCAGATCCAAATCATCACCCAACTGTTCTAGAAACCATGTCCAAGACTCCAAGTTTTCTGTTTCAACAATACCATATGCCAATGGATATATCCCATTATTTGAATCCACACCTACAACAGTCAACAACTGCCCAGGAAATTGTCCTTTCATAAAGGCACCATCAAATCCTAATAACTCCCTCATCCCAGCCCTAAATCCTTCTTTTGTTGCACCAAGACAAATGTAAATTCTCTGAAATACCCTTGTGTTTTCTTCTGGATTATCTGGTCTTTGAAAGTGAATTTTAACAGTAGTGTTGGGATTATTAGCCTTTAGCTCCAATGCATAATTATACAAATTTGCATATTGTTGGGTGTGGTCTCCTCTTAACTGGTTAACAGCTTTTGCCCTAGCTCTAAATGCTTTCATCCTAGAGATTTCAAGCTTAAACTTCTGCTGACTTTGGGCTTGAACAGCTTTAATAGGTATACCTGGGTTTGTTTCAATTTGACGTAGGATATCTTTTGCTAAGAAATTTGCTGTACAAGCTTTGACTCTTCTGGTTTGCAAACACTTATGGTCAGGATTGTATGTTCTCACAGACCATGTCTCATCCTTGCATTTTGATATTTGTAAAGACCATGGGCATTTATTAGTTGGTTTGTTGGTAGGGTTACCAGCATAAATGCCCTTTGACTTGAATGGAGATAACCTTATCTTGGTTTTTGTCTTCTTATCCTTCTTTGACTTTGACCATCTAACTTGATTTGGGCCAACCTTACAACCAGGCCCAACTGAACAACCTTGCATAGCAGGCCCAACCGATTTACCATGCACATCAGGCCCAACAATTTGACTTGGCCCAGCTGGATCATCACCTCCAAGTGTTGGAATGGTACCAAAACACTCAGCTCTAATTCTTACCTTATCATTCTTTTTCAACTCAATTTCCCTTCTTGTTTCAATTGCATGGAGCTTAATCATCTCCTTAGCCTCTTTTGCAGTTCCAATACTCTGGCCTACATAGAAATATGTTTGGTTACTCCCACCAACTGCATTCTTACCCATTTCTTTCCTTAACTCCTTTAACTTTTTTTTCCTAGCCTTCTCTATATCATCATCTGCATCATCCCCACTATCAAATTCATCATTGTCTAATACTTCCACATCGACAGGTTCTTCAAAAGTAACATGCATCTTTTTTTCACTACCCATAAACTCTTCATTCACATCTACATTAGCATGGAAGTCTACCATGTCTACTTCTACATCAATTATGTCATCCTCAAAGTAATCACTGTCTTCCTCATCATCAGTATCTTCCCCACTTTCACTTTCTTCTCCACTTTTACTTTCTTCCCTACTTTCACTATCTTCCCCACTTTCACTATCTCCCCCAATTTCATCAGTTTGTAATGTCTTTTCAACCTCTGTGGCCTTAGCAACTACCTCAGTATCATCTAAATCAAGGAAAGGGTCAAAGTCTTGGTTGTCCAAAGCAGAGTAAAAATATTTTGTAAACTCAGTTTGACCCATTTCCTTAGCAACACTACTTTTACAAACATTATTAACCCCACTGCTTTGACCTATTTCACTCCTAAACCATTCTAAAGCTAACTGTTTAGCACAAGATTTCCTAGCAACAACTTCCACATCTTCTATTTCAGTAATGGTACACCTCTTAAATGGTGAAGGATTATAAGTGTCTATTGTTGTTTCATCATGTTCAATGTACACATTCAACAGCCTATGACCTAGCAATACATGCCTACAAAGTTCATGCACATCTTGGTCACTACCTAAAGCTCTAATCCCATGGTCTAAATCAAGATCAGGAATCAAATATTGGTAGTACATTATCCTATCCCCTTCATAACCTAACATCAGAATCATCTCATTCAACTCGATCACACTAAACAAATCTACGTCTATGTTATCAACAAAGCTAAACCTACCATTAACATATTTCCTTCCTGGTGACTCTGAAAACATCCCTCCATGATGAATCTTCAGACTAAAGAAGTTAGGGTCTTTGGCTGGATATAACACAATAAAAACACATTATTAATTAGGGTTTCCAAAGAAGAACCTCATTAAACAATCTTAACAAAAGTTTTCATGATCAAAATTAAACAAAAACGTAACTTACCATAAACACGAGCATAATCCACGACTGCGTCATTTTTATTAGTGTCACGTATATTCCACATAGCCAAAACCATTGTGCATAAGATCAATCTTTATTTAATTAGGGTTTGAGATTGAAGATGAACAGTGCTGGCTTGATGGTTTTGGAGAGGGGAGAGGGAAAATTAAATGTGAGAACAGAGTGAGAGTGATTTTTATTGGGAAGGATAAAATATTATGGGGTTAGCTACAATGGCAAAAGACGACTTTACCCTTACATTTTTATCACGTGGGTGACGTTTAACAGAGATATGGACGACCGTCCAACATAAGGACCATCCATGTTATTCTTTTGAGTCAAAAGGGACCATATATGCAACTTTTAAGTTTGAGGGACGGTAGGTGAAATTTTTTACAAACCACAGGGACCATCCATGTAATTTACTCTTAAAATAATTTGGTTGCACGTGATCCTCCAAAATAAATCTAAGATAGAGGCACGTGAGGATGATAGTATTTGTTGTAAAAGCTGGCGCGTGAACCTGTCGTGTCTTAAATTCTCACACGCTATTCTTCTCCAGTAACCAACCGGCTCCTTCCACGTGTACGCGTTTTATATAATTGTGTCCGGATTAAATGAATGGGAGCGGTCACAACTGTAAGAAGGTTCGAGATCCAACGAAGAATTGCTATAAATACCAATCATTTGATATCAGTTGGGACAAGCTTTTCACACATTTTCACACTCACTTAGTAATAGCAGAGTAGCAGTTATTAATAGGAGTAGCAGTTGTAGTTTTTTTAGTTATTATTAGTTTTAGCTTATTTAGATATTGTAAGAGTTTTTTTTAATTAACTCATTTCAAAAGCTTATTGTATCCAAACTTTTTATTGCTTAATGAATATGTTTTTTATGGATTATTAGTAGTTTAATTTACCTCTTCTTCTCATCTCTTTCTTTTATTTTTATTTCATCTAAAAATCTAATTTAGCTTTATAGTTTTTAGTGGCATATTTAGATCTAGCTTATTAAATAAAAACTCTTTTACTACTTTGATTTAAATGCTTTATAAACTTAGATCTACTTTTTATTTTACAAATTACTTTATAAAAACCCAAAAATATTTGATTTTTATTAGTTTTACTTTTATTAAAAGACATATATTAGTTTATTATATTAGATCTAAATAGTTTTAATACTAATTTCTTAAAAAGTTTGCAAATTTATTAGTTTTTGTTATAAAATTAGCTTAATATCTTAGATCTATTAGGTTTTTATCATTAAGTTTAAAATTTTGAGCTTTTACTTAGTTTATATCTCTTAAAATTAGTACTTTCTAAACCAATAAGCTCTTCTATAGCTTATTTTGTCCATATTATTGCATATTTGGTTCTAACCTTTTATAAAGTTTTGATTTTTTTAGTTTCTTATCATCCTTCAACATTAGGCGTGGAGCTTAAGGGTCTTATAAGCTTAAAATTCCTTAAAGTTTACATCTTTAATAACTTTTATTGAGTTATTTAGTTAATAAAGCCTTAAACTTTATTAATTAATTAGTAAAATAAAAGTTAATAAAGAAATAAACTTTAATAAATTACTTAGTTTATGAGATCGGGTGGTTTTATTCGTCTCATTCTCGCGGATCGGGTTCTACTTTCTTTCCTTTTTCAATTTTTAGTTTAAATAATTAGTAGTGAACTATGTTTACGTTTGTTAGAATTATTATTGATGCTAGCTTAATTAATATGAGTATTGAGTAGATTGTTATTATGTTTGTTGAGTAGATTGTTATGTGAATTAAGTGTGGTTTTATAAAAGTTAGACAATATATTGGTTAGTAATGTTAAGTTACTTTGATTGAAATTTTGGTTGTTTAAACGGGCAAAAGCCGTGAGAATAATTGGGTTTTAATCTAGTTATTGATATCTCTTTACGAAATTGTTTTCAAAATAAACCAACGTTGTGAGAAAATAATTGTTTGTAAAAGATATTGATTCATCAATAGAGGACCTAATTGAAATAATAAACCACACTTAAGGATCGTGATAATTTGCTTAACAAGTATATCCTTTTATCATTTATCTCTTATTCGCTTGATTAGCATAGTTTAGTTGGTAATTTTTAACTTAATTTCCCATCATATCACTTTTTCTCACTTTCACGACACGTTTCACAAACCGGGAATTAAAAATTCCATTCACACCTTCGTTGGGACACGACCCGGGGAAATACTTTCCGAAGTATTTCTTCGGAAAAATAAACACTATATTTAAAACGACACATATCAAAATTTTGGCGCCGTTGCCAGGGAGGGTTGAAGTGAATTTTTCGTTTTCGTTTTTCGAAATTGTGTTTTGAAAACCTTCCTTGTATATATTTTCTATAAAAACCAAAAAAATTGAAAAATAAAAAACACTTTTCCTAAAGTGTTTTCAAAAGTACCAAAAAAATAATAAAGTTACAGCCTCGACTCTCCCGTTGAAGGGTGGGCGTTGTAAACCAAATAAGCTTGCCAACATAAGAACACGTGAAATTAGTTGTTAATTGGATTACTTTGATTCTATAACCGAATAAGCGGGGAAATTCTTTTCTACCGTTTCGTCGCGAGTAGTTTTGAAGGAAACGATTACGATTAACGTAACGGGTTAAAAAAAAAAAAAACCAAAAGTATTTTCCTTTCAAAATTTATTTTTCTTTTGCTTTCCATTTTTATATTAATTGTAACACCTAAAATCTGAGAACATGTGAAAAGACCAAAATGCCCTTACCAATTTGAAATTTAATTAAAAGCTTATTAAAAGTACCAAATAAATCCCAAACTTCAAACAATGCACAAGTTATGTATCCCAATAATTTTAACAATTACAAATAACATTTATACAAGTTGTGAAATTACGAAAATGCCCCTATGTGGCCGATTAAAGAAAAAAAAATGCATTTTATTTTTTTATTTTGAATTAAATGATATATATGGTAAATTGAGAAGATAATTATGGAGAGATAATTACCTCAACTAAAGTCACGAATTTTCTGGATCAAATCTCCCCTCCACACGGCATTACTTGTTTAAAAAGTCAATCCATACCTTTTCTCCCAAAAACCCTAATACCGATCCAAAGAAAAACACACAAAGAATTCCCTTAGCCTCCATACGACACACACAATCCTCCTCAGCAATTTTCTGTGATCTATCATCATCCTAAGAAGCCAAGAAAAATCCCATTCGAATTTTTGAAGCCTTACACGATCGTAGCATTTGTTTTCTTTTGTCGAGCCCTAAAAACAAGGTAAATTCGTTATGTTTCATACGACCTCTTATAAATTCGTTTTCTATTTTTCCTGAGTTTCTTACATCATATATGATCTGGTAAAATTGATTCCAAGGGTTGTTGGTCGCGTTTGTGGTCGTGGGAATTTTGGTGCTGTTTTATTCAATCCGAGAGAAGTATTTTCGCCCAGCCTATTCTACTCGTCCCAGATCTGGTCTGGTATTTTTCTCACGTCTCTTACATCATATAAGACCCATATAAAATGCTAAAAACGAACCATGCATGCTCTATGAATTATTTGCGAATTAAACCTTAAAAACGTGATAAAATACTAAATAATCATGTACGAATTTTCTGGGTGCAAGACTAAATTTTTCTGAGCTCTATATAATCCATATAACCTGGTAAAAATGCCCATTCAAATTTACATGGCCTGTAAAAGTCGTGGTGGAATTATTTGTAAAACCGGATTTACGAAAAATAAAGAAAAGAAAGAAAATAAAATAAAAACCCTAGTGTAATTCGATTAGGGTTAGGGTTTGTTTTAATATTCTGGTCCTTAATGATGAGTTTAAGGTTGTTGGAAATGATGGTGTAATGATTGGGATATATGTTAGGGTTTTGGTTTATTTTATAAATTAACGATTGAAAAATAGTAGTTAAGGGTGTGTTTCGTAATTATTAAAACTTGTCGGATATTTTTGTAATGTCATATAAATCAGTAGGAATATGGGAAAAATATAACTTGAGGGTTCTAAGTGTAAATATTATAAGAAAATGAATTAATTGTATTTAATTGGTGCGATTTGTAATTAATTAAAAGAGAGGGACTAAAAATGTAATTTTCAGAAACTTGGAACTGTTTTGAGTATTTAAAAGTATTCAAGGGATTTTGTGCTAATTTGGTAAATTAATGGCTTAGTATGTAATTATTAAGAATTAAAAATTGTAATTGTAAATTAAAGGGTTAAATATGTAACTTTGATAACTTGAAGGACTTAAAGTGTAAATTGTGAATACTTGAAGGTATATTCGTATAACATGATAAAATAAGGGATCATTATGTAAAATGGATAAGCTAAGGGTTTAATGTGTAACTTTGAATACTAAAAGGTTTAAAGTGTAATTTTGGAAAGTAAAGGGTTAAAATGTAAAGTTATGAAACCCTAAGGACCAAATGTGTAAATATGTTAAAAGATACTTTGATTCCATTAATAATGACTCAACTTTCTAATTATGGAAACTTTCTAAAAGTGGAAACTTACTATTTATGGAAACCTGCTAAAAGTGGAAAGTCACTTTAAATGGAAAGTTACTAAAACTGGAAAGCCGACTAAAATGAGAAATCTGAATTGAATAAGTTATTAATAATAAGCCGATCATTAATTCGTGTAGATTCGTTGAAGAAGGAGTGTTTCCATATGCTTACGTATGTTATGATTTCGATGGCGATTGAGGTACAGATATTCTGACCTTTCTCAAAAGGTTTCTCATGATCTCTTTCATATTCTGATCCGTTAGTTCCCGAATTGATGCCATTGCTATGATCCCCTTTACTTGAACCTTCTCTGTTGATCCCACTTGATATGAACTCCGTTATGAACCTATGCTATGAAAACCTTTTAATTATGCCATGGAAATGTTTTGAGAAGAACCGATTTGAAAAGATGTTTATAAATGATGCTAAATTTCTTTTTAAAAGAAAGGTTATTTAACTTTCATGAACCCTATATTTTGAAAGACCATTTTTATGAAAACTGTTTTAAAAGATTATTTAAATTGGACTTTTAATAGAAACTTTTGAAACGGACTTTTGAACTGAACCATGAATTGATTTTTGAATATGAACCTTGACCTGATAAACTCTGATTGGACCTTGAATACTATTTCTGATATGAACCCTTTGTTATGAACTGCTATTATGAACCTTTGATATGATTCTGAGATACACCTTTGCTATATGACCTTTTGTATGATATGAGACCTGACTCTTAGTTTGATACCCGAGCCATTTCTGTGTTTCCCTACCTATGGAGGTACCATAGGCGTGTCTGTGATGCACCACTGGCATGACTAGTGTGTGGCCCTAGTGATTTGGCTACACCGTCCCCTTTCTGTTATATGATATGCGCGCTTTATGATATGATTTGTTATGGCCACTATGATTTCTGCGGGGGCATATGGATGCATCCTAGATCTGTTCTGTTTAGTGGATTTAACTATGATTATGATTATGATATATGTCTGGTGACTGGTACTGTGTGCTATACATGCCTTTCACAAATTTCTGGGAGTTCGCTACTCCACCCATTTAAAGAATGAGGACACCCCTCATATTATCTGATTATCTGAGAGGACTCCCCTCTATATGATTATGAAGAATTATGGTATTGACGGCTTATATGATATGATATGTTTCTGGGCTCGTGGTAGATGACTATCCTTTCTTCTTTCTATTCTATTACTCTTTTATCTATTCCTTATTCTATTTCCCAATGCACTATATTTCAGTTCTGTTTCATTATCATTGCTTTGTATATGTATCTGTTCACTTGGGTTTTTAAGCTCAGCCGCATTTCCTTTTCCTGCGGCAGGTTTTAGTAGGAAGCTGGGTTATGGGAAGAGAGTGTGACTGGACTTAGAAGACTATGCTTTGGACTAGAGACGATTAGTTGAAGTTTCACTTTATTAGACATAGTATTTATTTTCTTTGTAACCTTGTAGTTTCAGATTGTCATTTGTAACCCTGAATTTCGTTGTATGTATGAATCATATGCTTGTGTTTGTTCTGATGTGTCACTGTAATGTAATACTTCTACCCTTATCGGGTTGGGGTGTTACAATTATGGTATCAGAGACAGGTTGCGATTCGTAATACATTTACCCTTGACCTGTGAAGTTTGGACCCCTAAGTTTCCACTGTAGGCGCTCATAAGACAACCTTTGAAACTTTACATTAGGATTCCCCATAGGAACCTAAGTTATTACCAGTGAGGAAGGGGTAGACTAAGACATTTATGTAAGTATCATTTGCTTCCGTATCACTCTGATCGTGCCTTTGCTCTTAGATAAGCCTTATAAGGACCTTTGTTTCAGAAGTTAGAAGTTTTGCAACTTAAGCTTAGTAACCGAGTAAGTTTGGAATACCTCGGAAGGCTACCTGGATACCTTGCACATTTAAGTTTCACCTTCAGATTTTGATCTCCGCCTCCGATTTGTTTGATAAGCTGTTTGACACCTTTTCGACCACATCGTAGGTCATTCAACCACAATGTGTTCTACACATTCTGTAAATTCATTACTTATGCTGGGTATGAATGTATCATCCGATACTACTTAACTCTATATGATCCATTACTACTCCTATGAGAATTTTGGTAATTATGAACCATGAATATGAGAAGTTTTGTTTCCTCTCTTTGAATGATGAACCTTGTTCTGCCAACCGTTTCCTTTGGAAGGGTATGATGTAAATACTATCTCTATATGGATTTGTTAACTAAGCATGATGATGCTGATAACTGAGATTCTGTACCTCTCACAATTGCCGATTATACGATGTTCGTATTACCAATGATACACATCCTACCTGCTACTTATGCTAAGAAGCTAAACGAAATTCCCACACATTGAACTGTTCGTTATCCATCCCAACATTTTTGTTGAACCATGTACTTGACTCTGATATATGAACTATCTGTATGATTTGACGACTGTATTCACTCTATGAAATCCTTTGACTTTGAGATGTCTGATTGTACGGTCTTTTGGACTGAATGGCTATTCGTGAAGATACCATAGACTACCATATCTGAAATGTGACCTTAAAAATCGGCTTCACCCTATTCCATTATGATGACTCTCTACATCTGCTAAAATTTCTGTCACTATGGAAACACCTACCCCAAACTCATGTGATTACCAAGTTGTCCTGAAAACCATTATTATCAACCCTTAGAAAGTTCTGCTATTAGGAAATATTTTGTCATACGAAGATTTTCCGGTATTCTCTGATGAACCTTTTGGTACTCCTTCCTACTTAAGAAGTAGAGTGGACATTGAACTGATATCAGTGAAGAAACCATGGTGCCATAGAAGTTGAGAGATTGAAGGAGCTGATGGAATATGATTTTTAACCTTGGTGATTTTCTTTAGATGCTCTTGTTTGTTTATGAAGAAGAACGAGAGAAGTATGCGATGACGTATCGACTATCGTGAACTTAAACGTACCACTATCACTAATCATTAACTGTTTCCGCGTATCAATAATTAATTTGGTCTTCCTTTGAAACTCCGCGTCTGATTGCATCATTTTAGATTTGAAGGACTGAAGAAGCGACCACAAAAACTTCTAAGAAGGGGGTTAACTAACCGAGAGTAACCTTTGGGAAGTATTTCAGTTCCTGAAGAAGAAAGAAGGCGATGTGAAAATTTCCTGAGATGATTTCTGAAGTTGCCTTTGCACTCGTTATAACATTTATGAACTTGAATGATGCCAATGGTGTTGGCTAGAATAATCATGTTTTTCGCGTGTTTTGGACAAATTGTCATGGTATGACATTGTGTTGTGTTCTAAAACGAAAGAAGAACATAGAGATTATTGGTGAGACGACCCTTTGTTCTGGAAGAGAAATTTGATTGACGTTCAGAAAGCATAATAGACAACACTACCCTGTATAATGTAAAGACAGAGCTTTCACAAGAAGGACCAAGATCGAAGATCGTTATCGGAGTTAGAAACTTGGTGGAAGAGTCGTAGAAGATGGTTACGACAAGCATTACCATGGAAGAAGCATACAAGAAGAAGTGAGGAACTAGGATAGTGCTCAATCATGCATCACGCAACACGTGAAGATTTCAGTTTGGGCACCAAGACGAACCATTCAACACACAATCTGGAGTCGACAACAACATCATGTACCTTAAAACCTGGAGCTATGTTAGAAGACCTGTCGAAGAAACGCAGTCTTGTTTCTCTATTCATTTTAGTTGTACTAAGATGAATTGAGAGCAGAAGCAGACCTGCGGATGGAGGGATGCACAGAGATCGCGTCAGAGGCTGCCGTTACGACGCCACAGTACCAAGAAGAGTTGCTGAAGACTTGAGGAACCAGACTCGAATTTTAAATTCCCTTAATCATGAGGTAAGACGGACAAGAATAAACAGACTACTCCAACTTAGAAGGATTTTTGAAATTGTAATTGAGTGGACGGATTTTGAAGCGGACATTTGTGTTTAGACGTGATGATTGACGCTATTGATAACGTACCTTAATTTTGAATGACATTCTCGGATCTCCGTTACTCTTTGAGTAATTTCGTTCTCTTAGTTATGTTGTTTGATTTTGGTGACCTCTGAGACTGTAGGTGGACTAGGTGGGTTTAGATAAGTTTGTGTTGTCCACGACTTGAGATAAAGTATGACCATCATGAGGGCATATGTATATGATGCAAGTATTATGACGCCTGGCCAACGTGATAATACTTACATCATATAACGTGCACTTATGGTGGGCATGTGATATTTCGAGAAGTGCCTTAGAAGCTTTAGAATTCTGGCATCTGATCAAGATCATCTGAGTTTCGTGAGACTTTAGGTTCATTCTACCAATACGTTTGATCTGCTACCCTTGATATACGATTCGATACGTTTGGACTCTCGACACGTGTTTTGCTGATCTTTGCAACTTCTGATAAGGATCTTAGGTTCCATTATGAAATTTCTGCCGTTGACGATATCTAACGATATGCTTTCTGTCCGTATACGATTCGCATTCGTGAAGTTGTTCATTATGATCTGCTATGAGTAAAATATGTGATTTTGGACCTTGAGGAAATGAGACCTGTTTGCTTATGAGATTACCTTTGGAAGGTTATCTAAAAGCCGAGACTATCTGAGAAGCTGAAGGGTTAAACCTTATATCACCCCATGTTTGCTACAATTCAATGTATTCTCATCTGATTCGCCTAATCAATTCGATGAAAATCCTATGTATTTTTATACCTCTTCCTGGAGAATTCGTTTATCATCCGTTATGTTTGGTACATTATCCTTTTGATTCAAATTCAATATGATATGCCCTTCTGAGAAATATGAAACTGTTTTGACAATAATTACGAGTCATGAGAAACCAGTTGGTCTGAATATCTTTTGGAAGAACCTCCCCGGGCGTGAGAATGTTGTGACGACGTTTGCGGCTTGCTACGACTTCGTCTAACTTTGCGACTTCAAATTTCGAGGACGAAATTTTTCTTTTTAGAGGGGAAGAAGTTGTAACACCTAAAATCTGAGAACATGTGAAAAGACCAAATTGCCCTTACCAATTTGAAATTTAATTAAAAGCTTATTAAAAGTACCAAATAAATCCCAAACCTCAAACAATGCACAAGTTATGTATCCCAATAATTTTAACAATTACAAATAACATTTATACAAGTGGTGAAATTACGAAAATGCCCCTATGTGGCCGATTAAAGAAAAAAAATGCATTTTATTTGTTTTATTTTGAATTAAATGATATATATGGTAAATTGAGAAGATAATTATGGAGAGATAATTACCTCAACTAAAGTCACGAATTTTCTGGATCAAATCTCCCCTCCACACGGCATTACTTGTTTAAAAAGTCAATCCATACCTTTTCTCCCAAAAACCCTAATACCGATCCAAAGAAAAACACACAAAGAATTCCCTTAGCCTCCATACGACACACACAATCCTCCTCAGCAATTTTCTGTGATCTATCATCATCCTAAGAAGCCAAGAAAAATCCCATTCGAATTTTTGAAGCCTTACACGATCGTAGCATTTGTTTTCTTTTGTCGAGCCCTAAAAACAAGGTAAATTCGTTATGTTTCATACGACCTCTTATAAATTCGTTTTCTATTTTTCCTGAGTTTCTTACATCATATATGATCTGGGAAAATTGATTCCAAGGGTTGTTGGTCGCGTTTGTGGTCGTGGGAATTTTGGTGCTGTTTTATTCAATCCGAGAGAAGTATTTTCGCCCAGCCTATTCTACTCGTCCCAGATCTGGTCTGGTATTTTTCTCACGTCTCTTACATCATATAAGACCCATATAAAATGCTAAAACCGAACCATGCATGATCTATGAATTATTTGCGAATTAAACCTTAAAAACGTGATAAAATACTAAATAATCATGTACGAATTTTCTGGGTGCAAGACTAAATTTTTCTGAGCTCTATATAATCCATATAACCTGGTAAAAATGCCCATTCAAATTTACATGGCCTGTAAAAGTCGTGGTGGAATTATTTGTAAAACCGGATTTACGAAAAATAAAGAAAAGAAAGAAAATAAAATAAAAACCCTAGTGTAATTCGATTAGGGTTAGGGTTTGTTTTAATATTCTGGTCCTTAATGATGAGTTTAAGGTTGTTGGAAATGATGGTGTAATGATTGGGATATATGTTAGGGTTTTGGTTTATTTTATAAATTAACGATTGAAAAATAATAGTTAAGGGTGTGTTTCGTAATTATTAAAACTTGTGGGATATTTTTGTAATGTCATATAAATCAGTAGGAATATGGGAAAAATATAACTTGAGGGTTCTAAGTGTAAATATTATAAGAAAATGAATTAATTGTATTTAATTGGTGCGATTTGTAATTAATTAAAAGAGAGGGACTAAAAATGTAATTTTCAGAAACTTGGAACTGTTTTGAGTATTTAAAAGTATTCAAGGGATTTTGTGCTAATTTGGTAAATTAATGGCTTAGTATGTAATTATTAAGAATTAAAAATTGTAATTGTAAATTAAAGGGTTAAATATGTAACTTTGATAACTTGAAGGACTTAAAGTGTAAATTGTGAATACTTGAAGGTATATTCGTATAACATGATAAAATAAGGGATCATTATGTAAAATGGATAAGCTAAGGGTTTAATGTGTAACTTTGAATACTAAAAGGTTTAAAGTGTAATTTTGGAAAGTAAAGGGTTAAAATGTAAAGTTATGAAACCCTAAGGACCAAATGTGTAAATATGTTAAAAGATACTTTGATTCCATTAATAATGACTCAACTTTCTAATTATGGAAACTTTCTAAAAGTGGAAACTTACTATTTATGGAAACCTGCTAAAAGTGGAAAGTCACTTTAAATGGAAAGTTACTAAAACTGGAAAGCCGACTAAAATGAGAAATCTGAATTGAATAAGTTATTAATAATAAGCCGATCATTAATTCGTGTAGATTCGTTGAAGAAGGAGTGTTTCCATATGCTTACGTATGTTATGATTTCGATGGCGATTGAGGTACAGATATTCTGACCTTTCTCAAAAGGTTTCTCATGATCTCTTTCATATTCTGATCCGTTAGTTCCCGAATTGATGCCATTGCTATGATCCCCTTTACTTGAACCTTCTCTGTTGATCCCACTTGATATGAACTCCGTTATGAACCTATGCTATGAAAACCTTTTAATTATGCCATGGAAATGTTTTGAGAAGAACCGATTTGAAAAGATGTTTATAAATGATGCTAAATTTCTTTTTAAAAGAAAGGTTATTTAACTTTCATGAACCCTATATTTTGAAAGACCATTTTTTTGAAAACTGTTTTAAAAGATTATTTAAATTGGACTTTTAATAGAAACTTTTAAAACGGACTTTTGAACTGAACCATGAATTGATTTTTGAATATGAACCTTGACCTGATAAACTCTGATTGGACCTTGAATACTATTTCTGATATGAACCCTTTGTTATGAACTGCTATTATGAACCTTTGATATGATTCTGAGATACACCTTTGCTATATGACCTTTTGTATGATATGAGACCTGACTCTTAGTTTGATACCCGAGCCATTTCTGTTTTCCCTACCTATGGAGGTACCATAGGCGTGTCTGTGATGCACCACTGGCATGACTAGTGTGTGGCCCTAGTGATTTGGCTACACCGTCCCCTTTCTGTTATATGATATGCGCGCTTTATGATATGATTTGTTATGGCCACTATGATTTCTGCGGGGGCGTATGGATGCATCCTAGATCTTTTCTGTTTAGTGGATTTAACTATGATTATGATTATGATATATGTCTGGTGACTGGTACTGTGTGCTATACATGCCTTTCACAAATTTCTGGGAGTTCGCTACTCCACCCATTTAAAGAATGAGGACACCCCTCATATTATCTAATTATCTGAGAGGACTCCCCTCTATATGATTATGAAGAATTATGGTATTGACGGCTTATATGATATGATATGTTTCTGGGCTCGTGGTAGATGACTATCCTTTCTTCTTTCTATTCTATTACTCTTTTATCTATTCCTTATTCTATTTCCCAATGCACTATATTTCAGTTCTGTTTCATTATCATTGCTTTGTATATGTATCTGTTCACTGGGCTTTTTAAGCTCAGCCGCACTTCCTTTTCCTGCGGCAGGTTTTAGTAGGAAGCTGGGTTATGGGAAGAGAGTGTGACTGGACTTAGAAGACTAGGCTTTGGACTAGAGACGATTAGTTGAAGTTTCACTTTATTAGACATAGTATTTATTTTCTTTGTAACCTTGTAGTTTCAGATTGTCATTTGTAACCCTGAATTTCGTTGTATGTATGAATCATATGCTTGTGTTTGTTCTGATGTGTCACTGTAATGTAATACTTCTACCCTTATCGGGTTGGGGTGTTACATTAATTAAAAAAAAAACCAAAAATATTTTTCTTTTCATAATTTGTTTTAAAATTTGTTCTTTTATTTTTATTTCTTTTATAAAAACCCAAAAATAATCTTCGTATCTTCTTAAACGTTTAATTTTAATTTCTTTACCCTCTCTACGTTTAATTCTTCGCTATGATTGATTTTATACCGTCTCATCCCCATGATCCTCGGACCATGGAGGATTTCTATCATCCTACATTAATCGGTAGAGGAGGACCGATTATTCCGTCATCAGTTCCGGGAACCGATTTCACTTTGAAAAGTTATATGGTTCGACTGATCTGGCAGAATTACCAATTTCACAGATTTCGAGATGAGGATGCTAACGAACATATGAACAAGTACTTATCCGTCACTCAATCATTAAACAAAATGGAGTTTCTCTTGATAGTATCCGTTAGAATCTTTTCCCATTCTCTTTATCCCACGATGCTGAAAATTGGTTTTACACTCTTAAAACCCACTCAATTCATTCATGGGAAGAGATGTTCGTCAAGTTTCTCTCAAAATACTTTCCACGTTCTAAAATGGTGCAGCTTAGGAGAGACATTCTAAATTTCCGACAATTGCCCATGGAATCAGTATTCGACGCATGGGAAAGATTCAAATCGTTGTTAAGGAAATGTCCAGACCGTAATATTTTGCTTCTTGATCAGATCCTTACCTTTTATAATGGCATAACTTCGAATGATCGAGACAGAATTATGTTGGCAGCCGGCGAAAATTTCATGCGGAAAACTCCACAAGAAGCTTACCATTTAATCGAGAATATGACACTTCATCATTATCAATGAGATTCCAAAGTTCCAAATGATCATTATTCCGATTATAATTCCGTATTGAATGCACAAATCGAAGTCCTTGGCAAACAAGTCAATTATATCAATCACAATTATCTATCTCAGCCAGGACCAGGTCTTCTTTATACCAAAAACTATACATACTCCGATGACAGTGAGAGTGATGATGACGAGCCGTCAGAAGAAGTTAACTCTAAGATCGATTCAGTTGTTAAGGAATCAGATACCTTGTCAATGGGGGACAAGGAAGTCGAAATCAATCCTCTTGAGGAAAATGATGACCTTGTTCCAATCCCAAGGGTATATGAGAAACCTTTCGATTCGACTATCACCAATCCGTTGTTTGATTTCGATTCTGAATTTACTCTTAAATCAGACAATCCAATCTTCGACAGTGATGAGTCTGATACGGAACCCGAGTTAAAAGATATATATCATAAGAGTGATTCACTTATCGAGGAGTTCATCGATGAACTTTCTCACGTTGATTCCATCCCGCCAGGGGATGATGACGATACTTTTGATTTTGAATCCGATCTTCCGTCTATTGATTCTTCTTCTTGTCATGAGGAGTTCGCCGGTGAACTCGCTCACATCATATCTCCTCCTGAGTATGATTACTTCCATTTTGATCTTGACAAAGATTTTAGTCTGGGGGGAGACATACTTATTGATGACAGCATCCCACTTCTCCCTCCCGAGATTTTTGAAAATAAACAAATGAGCTTTAACGATGAAATTCAAATTAATGATAAATTGAAATGTGTTTTTGAAAATGAAGATTTTATCATGATAATTATCAAAATCTTTCTTCCTTTCATCACATTTAATGTGACTTTTCCTATCCTTCACTCCACCGGGAGTGTGGATACCGTCTTTGACCCCGGCATCTCCGTTCATGCCAAGTGTCCGTTCCATCTGCTCTCCCCAAGGAGGAATTAATTCAGGGATCGAGTCAAGCTCATGTGACTCGGAAATAAAAAACAAGCGCTTCGTGGGAGGCACCCCATGCTTATCCTTTTCATCTTCTTTATTTTCTTATTTTCTAATAAGTGTGACGTGAGGAGGGCTACCTCTTCCATATCTCGTGTTTTGTGGTTGTTGTTGTTTATGTCCAGGAATTTCCCCGAAGATTGAGGACTCTCGTGCTCGTGGTTTGCCGTTCTCTCCACTCGAGTCTCATCCTTCGCTGCTCTTTCGGAAATTCACCATATCCAAAATTTTATCGACTAACGTTTATCTCTTGGCATACCTAATAAACGGCCTTAGATATTACGTAGACTACCTTTACCCTTAAAACATTGAGGACAATGTTTCACTTTAGTCTGGGGGGGGGGGGGGGGTGAATCTTCGATTCGATTTGACCTGTACCAACGTCTGAGCTGTTAATTTACGCAACTCCGTTTTCCACCAAAATTTAAAATTTTTGTCACCTTTTTATTGTAAAAAAATATATATAAAAAAAATGAATGAAAAAAATGAAAAAAAAAATATATGATATGAATAATAAGATTTGACACCTTGTTTTGACTTTCCTACCAGCGAGAGTAGAAATAAATGTTTCGACTTGACCGGGCGTGTTGAGCCCTAGCTCGTCTCCCTTAACCAAAATAATCAAAAGATTATGACTAAGCATCCGCGGATCTCATTATTTGGGATTTTAAATTTGCGGAGATCGAGGAATGATAGGTTTATTTAGAAGTTTCGTGCTAAACGTGGAGTAGTTGGATCTCTTTAGAGCCCACGAAAGGTACTTGTGGCCTCCTTGTTCCCACAAGATTGCACATCAATAATAATAGATCTCTAGGATTAATTAAGGGTATACGGTTTGGGCAATACTTAGTTTTTTCTCGTTCCCAACAAAATCTCTGCATATGGGGGTTTGGTACACATAGGGGCACTGCCAGTGTTACGGTAAAATAGACTATTGCATCTTGCCGGTTCGCAGCCGATGTTGTGATCTTAGTAAAGGCCGTAGGACTCGGGGTTTGGCATATGATTATGAATATCAATAATAATAGTCCAAAGCCAAATAAAAAGGCAGAGGAATCCAAAGCTATAAAAAAGCAGCGAATAGAAATCCAAAGTCATAATAAAGCTCTTACATCTTGGCGGCTCATAAACCGTTGATTGTAAAAGAAATAAAGGACTAAGGACCAAGTATTATTAAAGTGCTTATAGTTATGCAAAAATGCCAAGCTTCGACTCCGGGGGTTTCCCTAATAAAAAGCTTCCGTTTCGGGTATCAAACATGGTATGTCTCGGTCGTAAATAAAAAGGGAGCCCCCACAAATCGTTTTAAATCAGAGACCTTCATGTGGACCCGATTTCTGTATGCAGGGGTTTTCAAGGGAAAGTTTGGAAACTACTTAGCGTTCAAATTTTGTGCTCTTATCGGACTAACAAATATCAAAACGAGAAAATATGAAGCAATTCATTTCTCACAAATTAAAATCTTGAGATACCAAACTTAGCAACTGGGAACAAGAGGTAAATACACAAGTAACTTTTGTGGGTAGTGTTAGCATCTAACTTATGGATAAACAATTATCTCGATTTTACGCTTAGTTTGGGAGCTTGTGAAAAATCAAGGATGACGATTTTTATCCGTATGGTCTCTTCTCTGTGAGAAGTGTTACTACTCATTGACCCTGAAAGTTATCAACATATAAGAATTGATAATGAAAGTCAAGGCAAACCGTCACATATATAAAAATGAAAAAGTACAAAAAGAGTAGTTGTAGTTGTTATTCATTAAAATCGGAAAACGGAGCGTTTTTAAGAATAAATGATTTTGAGATCTGTTTTGAACATCATTGCTATTTTACAACGTCAGTAAAAAGAGGTTTGGAAATTATTTATCTTTTAAGCGTGAGGTGATGACATTGCCTGAGGACACGGTAATACTTTAGCCTGGGGGATTTTGGTGAGTGCTTATTTACTCACCTTTTCTTGACCAAAAACGGACCTAAAAAGACCAAAAGCCGACCAAAAATGCCAAATATATGTTGTTTTTGTGTTTATGAATGTGCAGGTACGGATATCATGAAAAAGGACAAAAATCATGAGAAAATGGCAAAAAACGAGCACGAGATTGGAAAGAGCACGAAATTACGGATCAATGATAATTCATTTGGAGCATCGAGGCATGAGATGAAAAATCGAAATACCAATTGAAGCTCAAAGATTATACAAGTTTAAAGATTCTCTATGCTTAATAGTCCAAGAAAAAGAAAATGAAAGGCAACTTCTTCTTAATGTGGTACATGAATTCATAAAATGAAGCACCAGGCCCAATTGACGTTGATGAAGATAAAGCCCATTAGATAAAATGAAAGAAGAGTAGCAGGCCCAAGTGAGAAGCTAGTCATTTAAATACCACAAGCCCAAAGGAATAAAATGAATTTTTACAATTGCATGGCTGAAGAGAAAAGAAAATTGCCCACGTGATCCTTTGGCATTCAACAAATTAAGGAAATTAAATCACAAAGTGAATGCTAGCACGTGATGAAGAAAATAATAACAAAGATGTTGATATTACATAAAGACCAGTTATTTTTATGAGGGAAAAGCAAATGGATTGTTATTTTTCTTCTAGCTGCTCAAGACAAAGAACTCAGATATCAAGTGGCCATGTGGGGTTCATTTTTGCTTTTACTCTTGCTGCTACATTCGACAAAACAAGACAAAGAGGAAAAATATATATAAGCGCTTGATGCTATCTTTCTTTGGGAACCAGCGAATTAAAATAATTTGGTTGCACGTGATCCTCCAAAATAAATCTAATATAGAGGCACGTGAGGATGATAGTATTTGTTGTAAAAGCTGGCGCGTGAACCTGTCGTGTCTTACATTCTCACACGCTATTCTTCTCCAGTAACCAACCGGCTCCCTCCACGTGTACGCGTTTTATATAATTGTGTCCGGATTCAATGAATGGGAGCGGTCACAACTGTAAGAAGGTTCGAGATCTAACGAAGAATTGCTATAAATACCAATCATTTGATATCAGTTGGGACAAGCTTTTCACACATTTTCACACTCACTTAGTAATAGCAGAGTAGCAGTTATTAATAGGAGTAGCAGTTGTAGTTTTTTTAGTTATTATTAGTTTTAGCTTATTTAGATATTGTAAGAGTTTTTTTTAATTAACTCATTTCAAAAGCTTATTGTATCCAAACTTTTTATTGCTTAATGAATATGTTTTTTATGGATTATTAGTAGTTTAATTTACCTCTTCTTCTCATCTCTTTCTTTTATTTTTATTTCATCTAAAAATCTAATTTAGCTTTATAGTTTTTAGTGGCATATTTAGATCTAGCTTATTAAATAAAAACTCTTTTACTACTTTGATTTAAATGCTTCATAAACTTAGATCTACTTTTTATTTTACAAATTACTTTATAAAAACCCAAAAATATTTGATTTTTATTAGTTTTACTTTTATTAAAAGACATATATTAGTTTATTATATTAGATCTAAATAGTTTTAATACTAATTTCTTAAAAAGTTTGCAAATTTATTAGTTTTTGTTATAAAATTAGCTTAATATCTTAGATCTATTAGGTTTTTATCATTAAGTTTAAAATTTTGAGCTTTTACTTAGTATATATCTCTTAAAATTAGTACTTTCTAAACCAATAAGCTCTTTCATAGCTTATTTGGTCCATATTATTGCATATTTGGTTCTAACCTTTTATAAAGTTTTGATTTTTTTTAGTTTCTTATTATCCTTCAACATTTGGCGTGGAGCTTAAGGGTCTTATAAGCTTAAAATTCCTTAAAGTTTACAACTTTAATAACTTTTATTGAGTTATTTAGTTAATAAAGCCTTAAGCTTTATTAATTAATTAGTAAAATAAAAGTTAATAAGGAAATAAACTTTAATAAATTTCTTAGTTTATGAGATCGGGTGGTTTTATTCGTCTCATTCTCGCAGATCGGGTTCTACTTTCTTTCCTTTTTCAATTTTTAGTTTAAATAATTAGTAGTGAACTATGTTTACGTTTGTTAGAATTATTATTGATGCTAGCTTAATTAATATGAGTATTGAGTAGATTGTTATTATGCTTGTTGAGTAGATTGTTATGTGAATTAAGTGTGGTTTTATAAAAGTTAGACAATATATTGGTTAGTAATGTTAAGTTACTTGGATTGAAATTTTGGTTGTTTAAACGGGCAAAAGCCGTGAGAATAATTGGGTTTTAATCTAGTTATTGATATCTCTTTACGAAATTGTTTTCAAAATAAACCAACGTTGTGAGAAAATAATTGTTTGTAAAAGATATTGATTCATCAATAGAGGACCTAATTGAAATAATAAACCACACTTAAGGATCGTGATAATTTTCTTAACAAGTATATCCTTTTATCATTTATCTCTTATTCGCTTGATTAGCATAGTTTAGTTGGTAATTTTTAACTTAATTTCCCATCATATCACTTTTTCTCACTTTCACGACACGTTTCACAAACCGGGAATTCAAAATTCCATTCATCCTTCACACGGACTACGACCTCGGGTTATCCGTATTTGTTTGCGGATCTCTTGAGTAATACTATACTATATATAACTTGATTTTATCACGAATCAGTCCCTAACCAAAAATACCAATCAATTCCCTCAAAAGATTTAAGTGTGTAAAATTGAGGCGTTTTGCATATGAAATTCAACTAAAATATCTTTACCCAAAAAAATTATCTTTACCATTTACTCAAAAACTTCAACTAAAATAACTTATTTTAAATAAGTATCTACTAATTTACAGCAAAGTAATACATAACATGGACAATTTGTTCATACCTTGATTAACATATTGTTAGATGCATATAATATGAATTTTTGTTGTTGCTTACGTTGTTCTTGACTCCACTTGACCGAATCAGATCGACTTTTATGCTTGTTATTTTTATTTTCTTCGTTTTTAGCAGTGTTGCCAAAAATCATGAACCACATTAGACTACCCAAAAATCACAGCAGTGTTGCGTATGATCTTCAAACATTCGAAACAGGTATTTCATGACCCCTTTTTCCTCTGCGTTTAACGAACCATCAATATCTACCACTCTCGTGAAATATGGTGACCTCATAGCTTCATATAGTGTTACAGCTCTTTTCCTTTCCCACGCTTAAGTTTGCCCACTGCTGTGACCGGTGAACAAACATGAAGAGGTACTGGATTTGAAGTTTCGATTGTCAAATTTGGTACGGTGTAGTTGCTACAGGTGTAACAACTTTCTGACCAAGATCTACAAAATCTTGTGTCAATCCAAGATTAAAAGTTGGCATATCAGTCATGTCAAAATGTTTAGATCTTTCAGTTGCAGCGTCTACTTCATCTACACTTCTTTCAATCTCCTTTTGTGTTTGAACCCCCATAATGTATTCGGGCGCATCAAGGCCAGAAAACGAATATTTTTCCACCAGTTCATTTGCTAAAGTCTGAGTTTCTGGTCCCATATTATATGTTGGTGAACCAACTATATCTGCATTTACCATTCCCCCTTCAGCCATACTAGTATCAGCATATGCGTCTCTTAGACTTTGGACGCCTTCAACTATCATAGCTTCAACACTCACCAAACTTGGTCCCTCGTTATTTTGTACATCTGCTTCTGCTTCTGCAGCTCTGTTTCATCCAAAAATTTTGCATTAACACTTCCTTCGTTTCTACACCGTTGGTAATTCAATGCAGCCATGTATTTCTCAAAGAAACCAACCAGCTTTCTTTCTCCTGGGAACATATATTCAGCTACAGCCAAAGTCTTTTCTACCAAAGTTTAAATAATGTTTGCAAATAATTATACCACATAAGATTAACAACCAAGCTAAACACAAACAGACCACGGGGAAGGAACCATCGTCCAAGGAAAATGCCAAGAAACTCAGGCCACACCCACATGGCCATTTAACCATATTCAAAAAGTATGGGCAACTTTTAGGAAGTAGACAGGTTAGTTTTTAAAAATTGATAAACATAAGAAGTCATCTCCATCTGCATATTAAAATATCAAAGCGCTTATTAATTGCACAAAAACTCATTTAGCTAATATAATGTAAATAAAATATAAAGTTAAGAATAAACCTCCTGCAAGACCATGAATTCATTGGAGCCATCCCTTTTACTCTGACATATTCAAAGCTTCTAATCACATCTACAACATCGAGTTTACAATTACAAAAGGTCTATTTAACAAAAACCAACGAAAGATAAATCAGGATTTTCTTTAATACTAATACGGGCATATAAAGGCAATAATCCTATGTCTCCAAATTGATGTAGCGATAGACCCCTTAATATCACTATCCTGTAATATACACGTGCAAGTAAATGGTCTGTTGCATTGCGATTAAGAAGTGTTGCTATTTTTTTTAAAAGATGTTCAAAAACAATATGTATAAAAACCTAATGAGATGGGGCAATGCTAATTTGATGTGGTAAATTAAATATAACTGAAATACGTAAGGTATCATCTGACCTCGGCTCCCGCATTTTTGCGTCCTAGTGAATTGAATGCTATAAATATCTCCACATCAGATACAGGTTAACCATATCTGAAGCCTCTTTGACAACCTCTATTCCAGTAACTCACATAGCAATTCCGATATCAGCAAGTTTCAAAGCATGAGCACCATTAACACCGTCTACTGGTATTGCTGCGACTTCACCCATCTCCTTGAGCATCCTCACTATCCAATGATAAATATGCCCTAACACTTTGAATATGTAAGGCCTTCTTCCGTTATTGATGGACTCATCAACATCAGTACCAAGCGACGTCATAATAAACATTTGGTGTATACATTTTCCATAAAGTCACGATCATTGAACAACGTAATTATATATTGTGGATATTGTTGCAGCCTGCGTAAGACTACACGCTCTCCTAAACAACACCGGTGATACTTTGGTTATGCATATTTAGGCCCGCACTTTATCTGTTTTTTGTTCCAATACAGCGCATTGCAGTGCTCGCAAATGTGAATGCACCTCCCTAGTCTTAAGTAAGTCAATGGTGGCCCTGAATCATAGATAAAGGATTAGGAGAAAGTGAAAGAAAAAAATGGGGGGGGGGGGGGGGGGGGGAATGAATATAAAATAGAACCTAGACAACATGTGAAAATACTATAAATTCATATTACCCAAACCCAAGTAGCTTGTAGATGGGACGTCCGTCTGTGAAGTGAAACGATTGTATGCCCGCGCATTTCCAGCACCTATAGGAAAAAATACATTCAAGTAAGCAACATAAATTTCGCAAAAAAAATATTCCTAAGTCAAATCACCTGATTCCATGCAACTGCGATCACTGGGTATCCATGTCCCTGTAATCGTAATAAAGAACACAAAGTTGGGTTTTATGCCAAAAATATCATTGAGAAACAATGTGTGTCATATACATGAAAAGGTAAAGAACTATAAAAACGAATGAGCACATTTTAACAACAACAGCCAACGTAATTAGTATCACAAAACATATGATAGAAACAACTGCGAAAAAAACGTACAAAATAAGTGTCAAATAACAAAAACATGCATACAAAGAATCGTTGCAGCCGAAAAGCAACTAACCTTTGTAGATCCAGAATGGTGATCGTCCAAGTGCTGGTTTTGAGGGTGCACAAATATAGGGTTTATGCCGAAACCATTATATACGGTCTAAAAACTACACAGTAGTGAAAGAAGAAAAACAAAAACATAAAGAGTAGAATAAAAAATTTGAGATAAGAGTTTACCATTGATTGTTTTTTCACATTCAGTGTCTTGATGGTGTCTGAATCAGTCAATGTTAGGGTTTTGAGAAAGAAAAAAACTTTCGGATATGAATATTAGGGTTTTGTGTGATTTTGTGTGATGAATGAATAAAAGGTCGATATATAAGTTTCCTAAGAAAATATATGTATAATATTTTTTTGTTGTTCATTATATTTAGGTTTGCAGGACATAGCACATAAAATAAGTTGATCTAATGGAAAAAATAGTTATCAATGAACCAATAGATCATAGGTTCGAATCTTGCACAATTAATTTTTACAACCATTTCAGCGTCAGGAACAGTAAATAAAATGTTGCATTTTCAACTATAATGTGCTAACAAGGCTTATAAGTAAAGAACTAAAACTTATTGGATATTGGAAATACACTCTTAGTTTAACTCAAAATAGTTAAAATCTACTTACATGTATAGCATGTTAGCGGAAAACTAACCCATTTAAGCATTAGAAACAGTAAATAGCATGTTGCATTTCCACCTATAATATGCTAACAAGGCTTATAGGTAAAGAACTAAAACTTATTGGAGTTAAATCATAGATATTAGAAACACATGTAGACATGATAATCAATTTGATACACATTCAAAGAAACAACAACTCTGTAGAAAAGCATTGTGTCCGGCTTAAAACTTGCACACCAAAAACACCGGCTACTATTTTAGCGTTTTCTTGGCCTAAGTTTCTTTAAATGGTTGTTTATTTTTGTACTCTAACATAGGCTTACTATTAATATATTTTTAATCTTAGAGTTTAGCAAAACCACAATGAGAATAAAACCTCTCCTATAATGTGCTAACAAATTTTATAGGTAAAAAAGTAAAACTAATTAGAGTCTAAGAATATGTATGATCTTTTACATATATGAAATCCAATAAACCAAAAATCAAAGAAGCATATTGGGAATACAATCTTAGTTTAACTCAAACCAACTAAAATCTACTTACATCGGGTGACGCGCCAGGACACTATATGGTTCTGGGCGAATTTTGAAATTCGGCTTTCCCCTTACCCGACAAATGTGGATCTTACAATACAGGTATGAATATATTATTTGCTTAATTGAGAACACTCGAAACGAGTTTTGAGACTTGGGAGATCCTACTTTTAAAAGCACCCATTTATGGGAAAACGCCAACTCATGTTTTCTAACTATCGCCTCTAGCCAAGGCTTTTCTAAACTTAGGGAGCTTGTATATTTCACGTGACATCGTGTTGAAGCATCCATATGCTCATATCCCATGCTTACGTCTTCTCTAATTACGTAACGGGTTTACTCCCTTATTGGTCAAACTAAGTCAAAGGTCACTTTGCGTAAACGCATCCTTTCCCACTTGGGTTATGCTTTACATCAAGGCAAAGCACTTAACTTGTTTGAACCAAGGTATTAGTTGAGAACGTCGAGTCGTGGAAAGTCACGAGATATGAAACTATGAATTCTCGACGTTGTGATACTTGAACTTATAAGTAACCTATGATTTTCTCAACTTATAATCTTAATTGTCTAAACCTTTTCTTCTTAATGACAATTAGATTATGTCTTAATCCTCTCTTAATCTCATTTCTACTAAAGACAAATCCAATCATATCCAAATCAAATATTCTCTTTCACAATCTCTTACACTCTTACATATTCTCTTACACACTACATCTACCCCATCCATTCCCTTACAACACATCTCAACCCTCCATATTTCCCAAATGCCAATTGTTTGAATTCAAAAGAATGTTTCTTTGATCCAAGCCATTGAATTCAAACTAAACACATCTCAACCATCCATCTTATTTCTTCGCCCCCATGATTTGGAATATTCCATTAGCATATTCTTTCTTCCTCTCCATTCCATCACATGTGTTTAATCCAAGCCTTCCATTTCAAACCAAAATGTTAGAAACTAATAACGTGATAGAGAATAGTTTCTAGGACCGTTTTGGACCAAGACTGATTAGGTCTTAATCTAGGAATAATAATGTTCATATGATAAAACATAGCGGAATAAGAACAATATTATAAACAAGGTTTTACCAAACATTCTTCACAGCCCCAATATTATTATATCAACATAATACGGTTACACCAATCATTGTAACATGAATCCAATGATTCTTGAGGCTAAACACTAAATACCATACCCTAGGTGTTTTCCCATAAAACACCTGTACATACACACGTTTCCTGATGTTTACATTGTGACACTTGAATGAATAAAACCTGTACCCTATGTCTCTTTATATAATAGAGACATTAGGGTTTACAAAATACAACACAGGACTATAATGCAAAAACTTCTTTGTAAAGCAAGTCCTTGTCTTTTGCAGTTTCTTCATTCTTCACTTTATCTTCTTTAGTCCTCCATCTTTCACATGTTTTGTCTTAACAACTCAAGTATAATTCCCAACAATCTTCCCCTAGTTGATAATGACAAAACCAATAAGCATGAACTTCCACTGAAGTTAATATGTATGAAAGATAACGAACTTCCCCTTAAACAATGTATCACCAAGGCTCTTCAAGTTGCAGCTTTTATGTATATCTTCTTCCCCTTTTGTCTTATCCACTAGGGGAATCAAAGTAAATGCAACTTTGATCTTCACAACCACGAACCACTATCATACTTCCAATCCAGTCTTCCTATGTCTCGAATTACCCACAATGAAGAACACCAAAAAGCTTACTATAAATGAACTCAAGACAATAGAATCCCATACTATGAGTAATAATAACAACTAGTAGTTGTAAAAACCTTCACCTCGATGTAGCATATAAATGGTTAATCATTTAACACTTAAGCTTCCCCTGAAACCCATATGTTAACCATTTGAAAAATGTAGGCTCTATGTAATGATCACTGTTGAAGAAAACTAAGTATTACCAACTTGATGCTGAAGTAGAACAACCCAAAATTGTGCCTTATATCTTGTACTAAAATTGATTTCGAACGTATACTTAACGTATAGGGAGATCGCAATCTCTTGACAATAAACACTGAGCACAATAACGTAACACCTTCAAGTGTTTGTCAATTCGTAGTCACCTGAACGAACAAACAAGTTACCTCCAACTGAAAAGGTATGATAAAACACAAACCTGTGAAACTCCACTTCATCGTCAAATAGGTGATAAAAAGCTTTCTTCGTAATCAATTAAAGCAAATAAGAACGAGCCTTTGAATCTGTTTTAGCACCAATAAATCAAAACACAATCTTCAAACATCCTTGTGTGTGTGAACCAATATTCCATACCTCGGACCATTAAACTCACCATGTATTCTGTCCAATATAATCCATAAGCTCATAACATAATATATTATTACTTCCCACTTCAGAATACAACATCCAAAACTGCTATATCTGCTCAAACCATGATCAACTTATATCGACACCAGTTGATACTTAAAAAATATTACCAAATCAGACAGCAGCAGTAGCGAATGAGAATTAACACCGAGCAATTTAATGATAACAGAACAAAAAGAATGTCAGATGTATAATAACTTATCTCCACCGACCCATGATAAAATCTTCAACCAATGAAATCTCTTCAGTCAAGACATACCACGACAAACCTTCAACCAATTGCATCAACCAATAAACATCCAACCTGATGATAAGCACAAACAGCTAATACCTTTTGTGTTGCAGTAGTACAAACTCGCCAACCTACAATCAACGTCATACGAGGTATGTATTGTGTATCAATCACCAGCATAAACAATCGAGCAACATGAATAAGTTACCAATCATGTCGAACCAAATAGTAGAAACTATTGAAGAAGCAGTGGAAATCATATGTGAGCAGTGGAAACTTTTTAACATTGGCAGTGGAAACGAGCTAACGCTAGCAGTGGTAACATGAAAGAGCAGTAGAAACGGAATAGCCTAGCAGTGGGAATATCAAGGCAGCAGTGGGAATGTTAATACACTAGTCCAATATTAACCTCACAAGTAAATCTGTTCCACATCTGACCCACTGACAATTTAAATATATGACAAATCAAGAAGAAATTAGGACCAGTTAGTAATATATTGCACCTTTTCCATTAGTAGCTGTTATCATAATAAATAACCATGGGTTTACTTCAAAAAGGAGTAGATATACTTAAAGACCAGTACCCTTAGTAACACTAACATTGCCAGTAACTCGATTCATGCCTTCAGTAACCTTAGTCAATAGCATTCTTCAATATTCTTTTGCGTAGGGTTTAACTAATCAGTATCATCAAAAACATAAACCCTAATTAAGTACTCCATTGACATTAGTTGTTATCTTTGAATAAACAAAACCCTACGAGATCAAGAAATCTAGGGTTTACAAAACCCTAATATTGAGACCATCGTGTAAACCATTCATCATATAATACGGACCAGTACCTGTAGCCAAGGAATTTGAACCAAGAGATACCAATCTAGAGTTTTGAAAAACCCTAAACACCAGCAGTTACCCGAGCCAGTAATCTTTATGAACAAAGCGATTGAATCCGGTCCAAACCTGCTTTCGAACACGTCTAATCGACACCAAGCAGCAAATAACCAACTTCCACAATGATTGAACATGAATAAAACACAAATGTATGAAGTAGATTTAAGAAAACCTTTAAAATTTGAAAATTATACCTCTCTGGGCAGCAGTTTTCAAAAATTTATTCCCGACGATCTAAACCTCAGATCGAAGATCCCTCCGGTGAAATTATACCTTGATATATGAAGAATCTCCAGTAAAATTACAGCCCGATCCAACGGTTAACGAATGAGATATCGCGCCTTGAAAACTGACCTGCAGTGAGTTACGAAAATTGAATCAAATTTGAATTTTTCTTGTTTTCTTCGTTCTTCTACAAACCAAACCTTGTAAATCCCAGATATCAAGAGCCCCGCTCTGATACCACATGTTAGAAACTAATAACGTGATAGAGAATAGTTTCTAGGACCGTTTTGGCTCAACACTGATTAGGTCTTAATCTAGAAATAATAATGTTCATATGATAAAACATAGCGGAATAAGAACAATATTATAAACAAGGTTTTACCAAACATTCTTCACAGCCCCAATATTATTATATCAACATAATACGGTTACACCAATCATTGTAACAGGAATCCAATGATTCTTGAGGCTAAACACTAAACTACCATACCCTAGGTGTTTTCCCATAAAACACTTGTACACACACGCTTCCTGATGTTTACATTGTGAAACTTGAATGAATAAAACATGTACCCTATGTCTCTTTATATAATAGAGACATTAAGGTTTACAAAATACTACACAAGACTATAATGCAAAAACTTCTTTGTAAAGCAAGTCCTTGTCTTTTGCAGTTTCTTCATTCTTCAATTTGTCTTCTGATGCGTGGTTTTGCAACCTTGCAAAAGGTTTTATCTTTCAAGGGATCTGGAGAAGCTTACAACCCCCACCAGGTAGTGTACCTGATCGTTGTAGTATAGTATAGTGACAAGTACCGGGGGATTGATCGTTCAACTCAGGAATAGTGTCGCTAGGATTAGAAAGTCTACTAAATTAAGTCTAGAGGTGAGGGATGATTCTTTTTGTATTTTTATATTTTTATGAAAGCAAGTAAAATCTCTGGTTTTGCAGGAGTGGGCGGAATTAGTTGCTAGCCAACTAACCCAAATAACTACTAATGCAATTAAATTAAATAACAGAAATGAAAATAAACTAATTATACTAATGTGGTGTAAACGTACAAAATCCAGAAACGTTTAAAACCTAAAAAGCTATTATAACAAGACTGTAAAGTTAGAAAATCCAGAAACGTACGGGTGAATTTGGACAGGAAAAGGGTTGTGAATGATTTGAACTAAGGAATATATGAAGAAATAGCTTAAATAAGCTATTATAACAAGACTGTAAAGTTAGAAAATCCAGAAACGTTTAAAACCTAAAAACGCGTACGTTCAATTTAAAGTTACGTGAACGTACAAAATAAAACGCGAGTTTTAAAGAAATAAAATACTTACGGATATGAAAATTACATTTTTACAATCCTAATAATAAAAGAAAATTTTTAGAAAAAGAAAAATAATTTTTACACTATTTAATTATTTAATATTAATTAATTACTAATTATTAATTACTTAACTAGTTTTAATTAATTTAAATTATTAAAAATAACAAACTAACCTAGAAAATTAAGAAAAATTTTAAAAATCTAATTAACCATCACAGGAATCCTAAAAAATTATAAAAAATTTGTTTTATAAGTTTTTACACTATTTTACTATTTATTATATTTAATACTAATTAATTACTAGTTAAACTAATTAAAATCTAAAAAATAGTAAATGAACAGTAGAAATTATGAAAAAATTCCTAAAATTATTTTAGATTATATAAAAGCTAGGAAAAATATAAAAACTAGGTCTTACTTAATAAAAACTAATTTTGCTATTTAATACTTAATTATTAATTATTTATAACTAAAACTAATATTAAATCTAAAAATTATCAAATGATAATAGAAAAATCTAAGAAAATTACTAAAATTACTTTGACAGAAAAGGAATTTAAGAAAAATATAAAAACGCCAAGTGGTTAACAAAAATCTAAAAATGCAAATTAAAAATTTAAATTACATTAAATAGAAACTATCACTTACTTTTAAATTGGTTTTTCTTGATTTTTCTTTTTGAAAACTAATTTACACCTAAAAAAATCAACTTTTGTAAAAACAACTTTTGTGGGAATAAAAAATAAGCACTTTAAGTGCTTTATGGCTCAACAGTTGACTTTGGTTGACCAAGTGAAGAAATAAGCTCAAATGAGCTTAAGTGGGACCCACAAGGGTGAATTCTGGTTCCAATAAGTTAAGTGAACATGTTTAAGTGAGATTCAAACAATTAAGCTCAAAGGATAAGCTTATAAGCCAGAATAAGCACATTGATTTCTTGATATTTAACTGAAAATGGGACAAAGAAAGAGGGCAATTCCAAGTGGGTCCCAGGGGTCTTAAGGTCAAAACTTTGGTCAACCCTTGAAGAGTACCAGGAGGGGGGTTCAAAGAACCAAAGTTGGGGGCTGTGGGACCACTGTGGTGGCCAGAAACCACCACCAAAGGTGGTGGTGTGGCTGGGTTAACTGTTGCACAGGGGATGAACCCTCCCCTGCAGGTAGGTTTGAGGGTGTGTGGGGCCCAGTAGAAAAATTGCAAAAATAAAAAGAAGGTAGGACACCAAAGTTGAGCTGGGGGACTTTGCACCCAACAAGTTTCACATCCTAAAACTTACCACAAAATTCTATAAAATTCCTACAATATTTGGTTTTTTTCTGAGAAATGGAAATTTGACTTTCTTAATAACATGCAAAGG
Organism: Artemisia argyi; assembly: GCA_030686995.1. Lineage (NCBI taxonomy): Eukaryota > Viridiplantae > Streptophyta > Magnoliopsida > Asterales > Asteraceae > Artemisia > Artemisia argyi. The sequence continues at coordinate 182,526,209 of CM060705.1, forward strand.
TTGACTTTCTTGAACTTGAAATCACTCTCACTGATTGAATAAGTTATCTTAAGCTACAAGTTGATGAAATTAAGCTACAAATACACCTTATGCAATGAAATGGTGGGCTTGTGGTATCAAATCTCCCAACAGTGGACTGTTGGGGGGGGGGGGGGTTTCTTTGTGATTTTGACTATGGTATGAAAGACATGCAAATTTTATGGTCTAAATGTCCTAAATACACCTAATATGAACTATAACAACTAACTGCAACAATCAAAACTTCCTTGATCACAGTCAATGATCCTAATCCAAACACACCTTTAAATCCTAGATATGAGTGATGAGGCGAAAAATGAAACACTTTTAGGGGGTCATTTAAGCCCGGAATTGAGTTTATTTGATCAAATATTACCCTAAATCGTTCCTTTTGTGATTTTAGGTACTTTGGGAGAGAAATCTGGAAAAGGAAGCAATTCAGACGTTTTTGGAGCATAAAAGAAAAGAAAACGCCAAAGACTTAATTTTCCATGCTGGAAACAGTGTATAACGGCGTCAAGAGGAAATTCCTGACGGCATCAAGAGTAAAATCCATGACGACCCAGAAGAAACCTGACGACGTCACAACTAGAGCGTCAAGAGTTAAAATCATGACGGCCTGCATAAGGTGTACACATAACGGCGTCAGATCCAGATCTAGGCAGTCCGAGGAACTATTTGGCGGCGAGATGACGGCGTCAGACATTTGTTCTTGACGCCGTCACCTTCCAAAATCTATATATAGTTTTCTATTTTTCATTCATTAAGAGGAACTTGTGTGGAGAAACCCTAGGGCCAAACTTTGTGAACCCTAGCTCGTATTTTACAGTAAATTCAAGGGTTTTAACCCCTTGAATCCTTTCATGTGCTATTGAGATAATTCTTCTCTTAATTAAATCAATATGTCTATGTGTTGGTTGTCTATATCTTGTGCTTGTCTTGATTTCAACATGCTAGGCTAGATTTATCTTGTGTTTGCTTAGATCTAATGAAACCTAGATGTTAATTATGTGTTGATTACTTGTTTATGGTTGTATTGGATGAATGATTGAACGTCTTAGGAAACTTGCATATCTCCATTGTGTAACATGCTTGAACGTCTTAGGAAACATGAACCGATGTGTACTAGGTTTTATTGGTTGTATTTACTGCATGAGTAAATTCTAATGATCCCATGTTAGGAGCTTCTTAGCCGGCTCGACATAGGAGTGAAGGAGGCACTCATAGGATTGGGGAAGTAAGTATGCCACCCCATGAATGGTATTAAGGAATAGAATCCGTCATCCACGCAACTATAACAAGTAATTAACGTGTAAAAGATATCTAGGGAGTAGTGAAATCTAAGTGTTGGGAATAGACTTTATTATTTCAAGTGTCGGCCATTAAGTTTTACACTAGGTTGCTTTATATTACATTTATCTTATGTTTTATAAATGTTTATGCTAAGTTTATAGGGTTGGTAAAGGTCTAGGGGCTTAATATGTAATATTCTCTAAGTATGGTGAAGCCCTAGTCCTCACCTATAAATAGTGTTGTAACACCTCATTTGAGGTGGTTGGTTCTCTAGTGATTTCATCTCATTCATTTCATTCTAAATGGTTCCTTCCTCTCTCTCTCTCTACCTACTTTCTCTCTCTAGATCTCTAAGTGATTATGTTGTAAAATCATGACCTAACAAGTGGTATCATTCGCCAAGGGATAATATAGGTTGGTTTAGGTTTGATTTGGTGGAAAAACTAGGTTTTAAAAGTAATTTTTTGTCAAAATCGTTACTGTTCATCGCCACCTTGCGAGTTTGGAAGTTTTGAAACCTTACGAGTTAGGAGTAAGATATACCGAGTTTGAACTGGTGTCTATCGAGTTAGGATAAACTACTTATCGAGTTAGGATAAAAACTTATCGAGTTAGTTTTTTATGTTCTACCGAGTTTGAAATTAAAGTTGGCGAGTTAGCCTGTTTGCCTTATCGTGTATCGAGTAAGGTTCTTTGTGGCAACCTTCTAGGGAATACTCTGCTCAAATTTCATTGACTTACCGAGTTTGAATACATATATTAACTTACCGAGTTTGACTAGAACTTCCGAGTTTGAAACATTTTTTTCAAGAACTTCCGAGTTTGACTGATTTCAGTTCATACCGAGTTTGAACCATTATCATTACATATTGAGTTTGAGAATTCCTAATTACATACCGAGTTAGACATCCTTCAATTCTTACCGAGTTAGGATATCTTGTTTTGTCAAGTTAGGGACTCAAGGAATTTTCTACCGAGTTAGACATCCTAAATACATACCGAGTTAGACATACATATTTTTTCAAGTTTTTCAAATCTACTTCAAATTACAACCTGTATTTATCTTTACGATCCATATTAACATAATCACATCATCTCTTCTTATCATAGTTTTTCTTTCTTATCTTTCTCTTCTTAATTTCAAAAAAAAAAAAAAAAAAAATTATTTTTTACAGGAGACTAAACGTTCAATTTTTACGCGAAATTTAAATTTTGGTATAACGTTGAAATTTTTGGCCCAAAATTCAAATTTTTAGGCCAAAATTCAAATTTTTTCAGTGAAATTTGGCGGCAAATTTTTTTAAACTCAAAATTTTCTCGCAACCATAAAATTGCATTTCAAAGTGATTTTCAAATTTTGGGAGTGAAATTTTTTTTTTCAAATAATATTTTGGAGGGAAAACCAGAAATCACTATTTGGACCTTGCGTGTGACATTTTGCTTGATTTTTTCGATTACATCGCAACAATCAAGGGGGAGAGCAATGTCATCTACAACGTCTCAATCACCTTCTTCCAACTACCTTCCTCACCAATATTCTCATCAGCAACAGTCATCAGCAACAGGACCTTCTTCCAACTACCTTCCTCACCAATATTCTCGTCAGCAATGGTATCATCAACAACAAAGTCACAGCTCCCTCATTGATCATGTGCTGTTCTTTGGCGATGAATCACGGCCTCCAATGTTGCTACCAGGAACATATACTGTTTGGAAACAGAGATTTCTACTATGGCACACAGATCGTCCTGCTGCAGATCTCATGCTTAAATCCATTCAAGATGGTCCATACAAAATGATATCTCTTGCTGACTCAACAGGGATTATCAAACTACAAACGGATGAAGATTTGAATGCTACTGAACTTGCTCAGTACGATGCTGACCAACAAGCTGCATGGTTCATGACACTAGCACTTCCCAACTCAATTTACATGAATATGGACTTTCAAGCTAGTGCCTATGAAATGTGGAAATATCTTGAAGCTATGCATCGTACAGAAGAACTTCATCACTTCAGAATGAAGCAAATTCTTGAATCTTGCTTAAGCATGAATCCACTGAAGACCATTCTCCCTGCTCCACCAACTCCAGCTGTTGACCATGGATCCTTAATTCACACTCCAAGTGGTCTCTTCTTCAATCCTCCGAATGCACCTGAGCCTTTCTTCATTCCACAGTACCATCCTGCAACACTACATAATAATGTGCAATCTCTTCTGCAAAATCAAGTGAAGCTTAGTCAAGTATCTTCTAAGAAAGGCAATGGCGCTATGACTTCAACTTCTGAATGCTTAAACACAATGAAAGATTCTGATGATGAAGAAGATCTTATCGAACCGAGCATGGCATTTTTGGCATATACAGAAAATATTGCAGATGTGGAAGATCAAGATTATGATTCAACTCCACTCTTTGACGATAATGTTGAATACAATGCCACACTTAGTCAAATGGAAGTTGAAGGGGGTAATCTCAATGCTGTTTTGCAAAGGGTCATGGGAGATATTCCATCTGATGATGAATATGCAGATTTGGAATCCAATACAGCAGATTTGGAAACCGATATAGCAGATGTGATGTTAATGGAAAACATGCAGGAATCTCACATGAATAATACATGCCCAGAGCATGATTCTGATGATTCTGAAGATCCAATTGTGAGATTAAACGGAGAGAAAATGTATCAATCAAGGTCGCTGATGCATGAGATAGAGCCACATTTAGTGAAGAGATGCATGGAACAGTGTGCTCACTTAATTCACACCTTAAGATCCTCTCCAACATTGACTTAGCAGGAACTCGTTCCGAGGATGGATTCAAACGGGCATTTTCATCACTCTTTGGAGAAGACGTTGACATTTTCACTAATACAATGTTCGACAACGTGAATCAACTAGAAAAGCAACTTGCATCAGAAGAAGTTCACGAGAATGAATCCAAGGCCACCTTCAGAGTGATCAAGGAACAGTTTCAGCAGTTCATCAATTCTCGGTTTTCTTCTTATGACAATGTAATGGCATGCGAGTATTTTTTTGAATACACTCGAATCGAGGTTCAAACTTTCCAAGACATATTGATCCGAGATTTGGATTCGATAGAGAAGACGATTCTACACAGAAGAAATTATGACCAAAGAGTAAATGAACAGAAGTGGCAGATTCAAGAAGAGCAGAATGACAGCAGCAGATTGGGGAATGATACAGATGCAGAATGTGCATAGATCAGACCCTTCTATGACTCAGAACCCAACTTTGACAAAGAACAGATGGATGAGGAAGATGTCATACCCATCTATGACACAGAACCGAACTTTGACAAAAAGCAAATGGTTGAGGTACAATCTACTATTGATCACATTATGCCTGCTAATGAGAATTAACAATCTGAGCAACCTAACTTCAGTAATGAAGGAGAGGTTGACCAGAATGCTGTTCAATGTCTTGACAAACATTCTGAGTCTGAGTCCTTACCTGATAATCCTATAACTGAAACATCATACCAAACTCTTGAGTCTGAAAACCTTCTTCTCAAAAAGACCATTGCCCAGTGTCATAAAGATTTTTCAAAACTAGAGGCACATTGCATCTCACTTGAACTTCAATTGCAAAACGAATCTCTAAATTCGGGCAACAATGGTCAATCTTTGAATGATCAAAGAAAACATGTAGATACATTAGTTAAAGAAAATGAGCTTTTAAAAGGTCAAATTCAAGAAAAGGTGTTTGCACATGCTGCATTACAAAACAAATTAAGAAGACTGACTGGCCAGAGTGTGGATACTAAGTTTGCAAAACCATCAATCTTGGGGAAACAACCTTCTCAAACAAACAGAAAACAATCAGTGGTTCGACAACCAACTGTATTTAAATCTGAACGACCTAAATTTTCAAAACCTCGGTTTGCCTCCCAAGTTGTTGAGATTAACAATTTGACAAAACCAGTCACTCCACATTCTTGGCCTAAGGAAAATGCTTCTGTGTCTGCTAAATCTCAACACGTGATTATACCTGGCTCATCTAGGATTAGTTCGAAAACAATGTCTAATACGAGCATTAAAAGTAAAGATTCTTAAGGAAGATATGACATGTACAAGAACTATGATCTAGAAAAGGCTAGGAAAAAGGCGCTACTTCAAAAGGATGGAATTCTAGGTTCAAAACCTCATGTGGAGCCTTCCAATGTAGTGCAAAACACTGCTAGTAGTAGTAAACCAAAACCTAGGAGTTCTCAACAAACTAATAGGAATTGGCTAGCATCTAAGAGTAGTTACGGAAATAATCATGATGTCTGTGCTTTAAAATATCTTCAAAAGGGAAATTCACTTGAAAAGGCTCAATCGACTAAGACAAACAAACCCGTTGAACCAAATGTCATAAGTCAGAAACCTAAGAAGTGGATCAATATAGGACGTAGGTTTTCTCAACGAAGTGATGCTCCCACATTTCATTCCACTGCATCTAAAAGGAAATCATCTCCTAGATCTAACATTAGGTGGGTACCTACAGGTAGAATTTTCAAATCGATTGGTCTTAGGTGGATTCCTATAGGAAAGATTTTAGAAATTTGCACCAAAACTAATGTGAACTCCACTATATCTACCCCCGAGACAAGAAGGAAAACCGTCGGAATTGTGTGTTCGAGTGTCAAGAAGATAATTGACACTAAATCTTTACGCTTCTAACATCTGGAATCCAGTTTCTCTTGGGGATTCGTGTTCTCTGTTTTTCTTGTCTCTTCTTTCTTTCTTTGCAAATATAAAAGGAATGGCTTCGGAATAATTCAATTTCAGACCCGCACTTCAACAATGGCTTCGGAACAACTCAGTTTCGGACCCGAGCTTAATGACAATGGCTTCGGAACAACTCAGTTTCGGACCCGAGCTTAATGACAATGGCTTCGGAACAACTCAGTTTCGGACCCGAGCTTAATGTTATGGCTTCTGTGCAAAACAGCTTAGGACCCGCATTCAACCGTCTAAACTTTCCGATTTCTTCGGCTGAACCATTGTCTCTCTCCTGTAAAGAAGTGGAAACCATGTTTGCTCCATTGTTTGATGATACGATTGTCAACCGTCCCTCTGAGGTCTCACCAATTTCCGCTGCACATCTTGATCACCATCAAGTACCTGATTCACCTCAACAAACAACAACAACAACTGTTGGGAGAGACGGTCCTCAAATTGCATCTCCAACAACAGCATAACAAACCGTGTCCAACTCACGACAATCAGCTGAAGACTCCATACCTAAATCAGTTCCACAAACCGCAGAGCATGACCCTGAGGCATTCTTTAATCCGTTTGCACCGGCTCAACTCATTCCTGACATTACTGAGTCGTCTACACGCAATTTTGGATCCTGCTCACATGCGAGATAATTACCTCCATCAAGGTTTGTTGATTTAGTTCACCATATTGGTATGCGGTGTTTGACTCCAGATGATTTGCAAAATTTTCTTTAAAACTAAGTGAGTCAAACATCTAACTTTTTTCTTTAAATATTAAAAAAAAAAAAAAAAAAAAAATCTTCTTTCTCTGTGTACAAACTTCGTAACTTCAAAACTAAGTTCCTTCATTAAAACAAATTTTGCTTTACTCTGTCAAAATGGAACATGTTTTGAGAGGGAGAAAACTTTTCACATTGTCATGAAGTTTGCACACCTCATCATAATTCTTCAAGGATAAAATGTTTCTTCATCATTCGTATTAAAATCTCATTTTCAAAAACTTCTATGATCTCTCGAATTAAAATGTACAAAAAGGTTTCACAAAATATATGCTAATTCGAGGGGGAGAAAGGAAATTCTTTCTGCAATGATTCCAAGTTAACCTTGTTTGGACTTCAAATGGAAAAGTAATTAACCTTTAACCTTTAATGAGTAAAGATTCACAAAAAAAAAAAAAAAAAGGATATTGCATGGAAAATAAAACGGGCTCTAATAAATGTTTCTTTAAATATTCTTAAAAGTATCACACATAATCGATAAACCTCATCGATTCAGACTAACAATTTTTTTTCCTCGAATGTTCCCGATTGTGAGTTTCTAATTTCTTCATGGTTGTTGTCTAATCATTCCCTAAATGTTTCAAGTGTTTTCAACGGTCAAAAAGGCATAATCAGAAACTAGGGTTTATGTAATTATCGATCAGGGCTTTCAATTTTTATGTGTTTAGTCTAATTAACTAGTTTATATAGCTTTAGTGAACACTAAAGAATGCTCGATTGGTGTAGTTGCACGATTAGGAACAACATAGGTTTAGAATCATGTGATTTCGGGTTTAAGATGTCGATGTCTTTGCTGCTATTACTAGGACGTTTGTTTGTTTAATATTCAGGCATTATGATGCTAACAAGTGTGCTTACACTCAAATCATAACCCCAAACCATAATCATAATTGGAAAATCTCGAGTGATAGGATGAGTTAATCTGTGATCTTGTGTGTTACTTAGAGAATTCTGAGCATTTTGGGAGATGTAGAATGAGATTTTTGATTCATCTTATACTTGTTTGTGCCTGATGCATTTTCTCTGTGTGCAACTACATGTCATCCCATTGAAAGTCAAAATTTCAACATTCGACAATATGTTTCTTATGGAACATATTTTGAGTTCAAAGGACAAAATGTGTTTAAAGGCTAAACTGGTAAATGGATCCAAAATGGCGAGAAACAAATTTTTCCAAACTCTACACTATTGTTTTACACCGGTAAAGCAAGTGTGAAGACCAAAGCAAAGTTGTCCTAAATTTTTCGAATTTTCATAATCTAGAATGCTTTGGCTACGATTAAAGAATGACTCTGATTTGGGCATCCCAAATACCTGAAGTTTTCTATTCATCACAAAAACTAATCTTCAAAAAGAACCCATGAGGTTCAACTTTCGATGGAAATCTTTTTCAGATTTTAAAAACTCAAAAGAGAGACTCCGAGTCTCAAACAACTTTCAACAGTAAAAGAGTTTTGAATTTCAAGCATTCTTTGTTGGATAATACTTGATTATGTTTTCTAAAACCTTGAGCAGAATCATCTCTCGAATTTTTCAAAAAGTATTTCTTTAATACGATTCTAAATTCTGCTCAAGAAGACTATCTCTCGAATAATGTTCATTATTTGAGGGGGAGTGTTTTGTTTAAAAGAAAACTAATTTTGTATAAAAACAACGACTTGTGCACTCATTTCAGTGTACAACTCGGATTTCAGAGAAAGGAGAGTGCCTTGCTAAACCATTCATTAAATCCATACGTGCACTTTTCCTTGAAAACCAAAAGAAGTTCTCATGCTAAGCTTAACTAAAACTTCTATGCTTGAGCAAAATTTATTCAAATTTTTTCAAAAGGTTTTTTTCAAAACTTTTCAAAATTTTGCTCAAGATTTTTCAAATCTTTACTCCCCAATTCGCTCCAAAGTTTAAAAATGTCAAAATACATGCTCGTTTTGAGGGGGAGTATTTTGAAATCAAAATGTTTTGTCAAAATCATGTTTTATGGTTTGTGCACATATAATAGTGTACAACCCGTGCTTGTAATTAAAGGACCCTGAGGTACGCTTCAGTGCCTCAATCCTTATATAAGGAGCGAAGGCTTCTTACTTTTGAGTAGAATTAATCAAACATTTTCTGATTTTCATAATTCTACTCAAAAGACAAGTATTTCACCTCAATGAGTATTCACTTGTTGAGGGGGAGCACTTGAAAACTCATCGTTCTCAAAATCAAAAGTTCTTGTTGATTTCTCCCCATAAGACTCAAAAAGCATATTTTAATCAAATGTTTCTCAAAAACAACATCTTATATGCTATTTTTGAGGGGGAGAAAAGTGAAAGTGATTAAAATATGAAAGTTAAATGTTGCTTAAATGTCAAACCTCATGCAAGCTAGACTCAGATTCACCCAAGAATTGACGAAACATAAAATTTAGTAAATTCGAAAAGACTTTTCCTCGACGGGTAATAACATCAAGTTAGTTACTAGAGCTAGTTGTCACCTAAAAGCTGACAATGGAACTCTTTAACTAGCCACGTAAGCGTGTCTCGAAAAGGATTTGTCTTAGTAGAAATGTACCGTTTCGAGAAACTTTCCGTGGACTTGACCAGGCCGGGTAATAACTTCAAGCTAGTCTAACTAGTGATGTAAGCGTGTCTCGAATCGGTCTTGTTCACTGAAAGTGGATCAATTCAAAAAGTGCTTGCTCCTCCCGCATGTGCAAATTTCTTAAATAATCATGAGCACATGTGAAGGGGGAGCCCTTCATAAGTATACACAAAACTCTCAAAGTGTTAAACAAAAATGTTTAATAATCACAAACACTTTGAGAGATTTTTCAAAGGTTTCTTGGCTATTGTCGGATACTCATGGAGTTATAAGGTGATTAAGATAGGAAAAACAGTCCTATGATCCGCCAGAGCCGGAGGGATCTACCCAAGGACATCACCAATAGTTAGAATTAGAAGTCCTTAGGTATGATACGAAAAAAGGAGAAAAGAATGAAAGGGGAAAGAAGGAGTTGAAGAATTAAAAAGAAAAGTAAAGAAAAGGGTGAAAAGAAATAGCCCTCCATATGTTCAACCTTAGGGCAGACACCGGGTTCAATTCCTATGCTACTGGTTGTTGCTAAGGCAACACCGGTATTGAAGATAAAGTCGTCATGGACCCAGTGACGCAATGTACTAAACCTTCTTAACCACTCAAGTTCTCTTAAAAGAGCTTGTTTCATTCTCACGGGAAACCAGTGTAATCTATCGACTTATCTCTTAGAGATAGTTGATATTGAAGCAGGAGACCCCTCCCTAGTCTCCGTATAGGAAACCTAAGTGAGCACTTATCGAGTCTAGAGCCATGAGATACATCAAAGATCTCTTAGGAACACTTAGTATTTCTACAACTGGTGTTCTGCATCAATGGGCACCAGCTGTAAATTGTCGAGTCCTTCGCAGATCTTAGCAATCTGTCGAGAACGTTTATGAGAGAATTACATATGTATTTCTCAATGATTGAACAGAAAGTCCTGCCAGGGTCAACATCAAACAGCCCTGACCGCAGGTCACTTCGGTAACCCCACAAGGGTTACGCTTAGTGTTCGCGGTGGTTCTTTAGCGATCTACAGTCGTGGAGTGATCCCCAGCGACTCACCCAGTCATTGAGCTACTTAGTAGGTCTCGTAAGCTCCTTCGGGAGTATCTGATATGGGAACGGCCTGGATAAGGATTAGAAGGAGTCTTCACAATATGCTGTTGACAAGCTCTAATTCCTTATCTGTAAGTACCGGTTGATTACTGCTAACTGTTTATCTGCATGTACATCTCCTCCATGATAGTAGATTCCAGCATGCTTATACATACATCTTGAAGCAAATGAACGCTCCCCCAAAGATCTTAGCACCAAAAAGTTCAAAGAAAGATTCTACGCCTAAAAGAAGAATCTACAAAGTATAAAGACTAAAGATCAAAGTGTATGCAAAGGAACTTCGTGCTTTCGAAAGCCTAAGTCCTAAGATGTATGAACATGTTGGAATGGCGGACAACCACCATAGACACAGAAGTGACGATCGGCAGACAACTTCACAACATAATCACCATCACATCAACAAAGAACGAAGTACAAAGAACGATGAAAGATTTTGCTTACTATTTTTGAGGACGTCAACTACAAAGTCAAAGTATAGAAGATGACGACGTCGAGCAACCTTTGATGACCAACACTTAGGGGGAGATTGTTGGGAATAGACTTTATTATTTCAAGTGTCAGCCATTAAGTTTTACACTAGGTTGCTTTATATTACATTTATCTTATGTTTTATAAATGTTTATGCTAAGTTTATAGGGTTGGTAAAGTTCTAGGGGCTTAATATGTAATATTCTCTAAGTATGGTGAAGCCCTAGTCCTCACCTATAAATAGTGTTGTAACACCTCATTTGAGGTGGTTGGTTCTCTAGTGATTTCATCTCTTTCATTTCATTCTAAAGGGTTCCTTCCACTCTCTCTCTACCTACTTTCTCTCTCTAGATCTCTAAGTGATTATGTTGTAAAATCATGACCTAACAAGTGGTATCAGAGCATCTATTACGAACAATGAACAATGAAGCAAAAGAACACCCACTCTCTTTTGAAGACGTCTTAAGTTATACGAGTCAAAATTCAAAGACAAAGAGGAAGACGTCAAGCAACCGTGATGACCGACCCTTAGGGGGAGATTGTTGGGAACGTACTTTTATATTTATTCAAGTCTCGGTCATTACATTTTGTAATAAGATGATCACAACTACATCAACTAAGAACAAAGAACGATGAATGATTTAGAAGACGTCTAAAGCATTGAAAGTCAAAGATTAAGACGAAGACGTCAAGCAACCTTGATGACCGACCCTTAGGGGGAGATTGTTGGGAATGTAGTTTTACTATTTATCAAGTCTCGGTCATTTACTTGTAATAGGTTGCTAGGGCTTGTATGTTTATTTAATCTTAAGGCTTATGTAGCAAACCCATGGGCCTTAAGCCCATTTCTATTTATTAGATAGGGAGGAAGGGAGTGTTGCCCTACTCCTTCCCTATATATACTATGTAACCTCTCCTTTGAGAGGGGTTGGTTCACTAGTAATATCATTAATCTCTTTCATTTCATTCTAAGGGTTCCTTTCACTCTCTCTCTCTACCTACTTTCTCTCTCTAGATCTCTAAGTGATTATGTTATAAAAATCATGACCTAACACTAAGTAAACACATTTCTCCCACATATTGCTCACAACTTTCGTTTAAATTAGTTTATTTTCATTTCTAGTATTTTATTTTGATTGCATCTTAGTATTGGGTTAGTTGATTAGCAACTAATTCCGCCCAAATCCTTAAAACCCGAGATTTTTACTTGCTTTCCTAAAAATAAAAAAAATACAAAAAGAATCATCCCTCATCTCTAGACCTAGTCTTTAGGTTTTCTAATCCTAGCGACACTATTCCTAGCTGAACGATCAATCCCCCGGTACTTGTCATTATACTATACTACATCGATCAGGTACACTGCTTGGTGGGGGTTGTAAGCTTCTCGAGATCCCTCGAGAGGTAAAGCCTGGTGCAATCCCCATGCATCAAGTTTTTGGCGCCGCAGCCCGGGGAATAGTTATTGTCTAGGTTAGAATCTCTTTTTATTAGGTCTACTTGCTAGATTCCTTTCTAGTAAGATTTTATTTTTATTTTTAGGTTCTCTTTAGTCTATCTTATTTCTTTGTGTTTTTGTTCGTAACTCTTTACCATCCGACATCATGGAAGGTGGTAACATCCTTGAACCCATCAACCCACCGCAACAAAACCACCCACAAAACCTACCACAACCAATCCACCCACCTATAAGGTCCATCCGCTTGCAATCCAGCACCATTCGATAGGTGCAAGTTGGGTGTGCATTCTATGGATACTTTTTTGAAAACCCGACCCAACACCTTGAGGACTACCTAAAAATTACCAATTCTGTAGGATTAGGTGTTGATAATCAAGAAGGGGAACTCTTAGCCCTCTTTCATTTCTCTTTACATGGTCGGGCTCTTCAATGGTTATTCCAACTCCCTGAAAGATCCGTATCCTCTTGGGACAATCTTGCTTCCTACTTCTTAACTAGATTCACCTTGCCCAAGGAAGTTATTTTGCAACATAACCAACTTAAAACGGAAAATGATGAAATAAGGAAGGTCAATGAGATGAATGAATGTGAAATCAAGCTAGGGAGTAACACTTGTAGGGAAGGGCCATGGGATGATTATAGAATATTTTGGAGTTCCACACCAACCCTTGAGGAATTGAGGTACCATAAGTTCCTTCTAAAATGCCCTTGCCCCGCAAAGTACCGAAAACGCCCATGGATTAGGAAACATAATTCTATCAATCTTAAGGTCCTATGCGTGATTGGTCACATGTTTAGAGAACACACTTATATCGATTTAAAGGCACCGATGAACATCATGTCTAGGCTTTATTATAATTGGATCATGAACGAAAAATTGAAACCTAGGCGGGACCCTTACAACCCTAATCGCATGAGTAATTTTGTTGAGCGGGTTAGAGCGTTACATGTTTTTGTTGGGGATTTTGTTTATAGGTGTGACTTTATGATCTTAGAAGATGTTAGGGGAATTATTGATCAATCTTTGTGTCAGATTGTTTTAGGAGAACCTTTTGTCAAAACCTCTAAAATGACTTACAACCATGATGAGGGCACTATCACATTCGCAACCAAAGAGAAAAACATTAGATATAGGATGCCCCATAAAGAAGAGAGGTTAATAGAAGTTGAGAATCTCGATGTTGAGAACATCCCCATGATTAAGGTTAAGAGTGAGGAAGAGAGAAACATTGGAGGTTACAAAAAGAAAGAGATCTATTACTTGAAATGTTTAGCTTTAGGCCCCGAGTATAGGAAGGATGAGAGATTGGTTAAGATGTTTGAAACCACATTCATTTTGCAGGATAGGAAAACGTAGTAACCCATGACCTTGAGTCTAGCTACAAGACTCGTAAATAAAGAAAAGCGCTTCTTGGGAGGCAACCCATGATTTTGTGTGATTTTTATTTTGTGTGTTTGTTATTTGCTTCCGTATGCATGCTTTATTTTTATTGTTGGTAGATCATGTTTCAAAACTAAATAGTGGAAATACTTTACTTTGTTGTTTGGCCTAGTTTGGCCTAGTCTTAACCCCAAATATGTTTTTAAGAAACAAACCGATCATGATTCTCCACAATATTAAATGAACATGTATATTCGTATTTGTTAGAGTCAAATGCTTGTATCGAGTCATAATGAAGTTTTGCAGGATTTTCCAGGAAGTAAGACCAAGTTTTTCCAGAAATTTTCCAGAAACTTAACATAAGAATTTCTGCAGGTCACTTCTGACGGCGTCACGAGTTTACTCTTGACGGCGTCACGTGTAAAAATCTGGAAATTTTACCAGTTTTGTTTTTCTAACGGATTCTTAAAGTTTTTGTTGAATTATTAGTTTTATAATCTCCAGGAAATCTGCAAACATCATTCCACAAGCATTATATCTTATTTTGTTTTCTAGGATTTATTAGCATATGTAGATTGCCGCCGATTTTATGCGAGGTTGCCTTGTCTGTTTTCTCAGGATACATAGGTTACGTATGACAAGAAGATGATTTATTTTTCTGGAAGGGAAGCTTTGATTGTTCATTTTCTTGGAGGAAGATTTAACCTGGCCACCTTATTATCCATACCGAGTGAATCAGGGGAGGATTTGATTTCATTTGTTTTACTTATATCACTTTTACATTCTTTACTTGAACATTGGGGACAATGTTCATTTTAAGTGTAAGGGGAGGGTAAAATGATGATACCTTACAGATACACTTTCACATGAGTTTGTTTGTTTGATAGTAGATGTGTAATAAAACTATGAGAAATACTTATTAGTGTAATTTTAGCGCCAAATTTAAATTTTTTTACAACATTTAGGAGTGAAACTTTAGCCATAGCAAGCGTCTCATGGATAGGAGATTGTATGACTAGCACATAACCGTATCATTCAGAAAAAATATTCCACCCAAATAGAAAAAGAAAAGAGAGAAAAAACATACGGACTACCATCTCGTTTCATTCTATGTTTATTTTATGTTTTTGTTATTTTTCATTTATTAGCTCAAGTCGAGTCTAGTCTTGGCTTAGCAACGCCATATTGTACATGTAATTAACCAAGATTGTTAACTCGCCACCAGTAAAGACTGCCTATATCAAACCAAACCGTGTATTTCATATCCCTACACCTAACGTTACAACCCTTTAAAAGACCTCTTTGATAGTTTATCCTAGGTGCTTACACCATGTGGTGGAGGTTTGATCCTTTCCCAAGCCTATGGTAATCTATTTTGCTATGACAGGTAGTGAGAGATATCTTCCGTTTCCATATTGTAATTTATACTTTATTACACCCGAGAGATGTGAGTATCTAAACACTATTTGTGAGGTGCTAGTATATGACCTCCGTGCTTGTCTTTGGTCTTTAGTGGAACGATTATTTGTTGTAATTACTTTTATATTAGTGTTAAATGACCCCTAACTTGTATTTTGATTAGAATAAAAGCGCATTTGCTTGAGGACAAGAAAATCTCAAGTGTAAGGGTATATGATGAGGCGAAAAATGAACCACTTTTAGGGGGTCATTTAAGCCCGGAATTGAATTTATTTGATCAAATATTACCCTAAATCGTTCCTTTTGTGATTTTAGGTACTTTGGAAGTGAAATCTGGAAAAGGAAGCAATTCGGACGTTTTTGGAGCATAAAAGTGAAGAAAACGCCAAAGACTTAATTTTCCATGCTGGGAACAGTGTATGACGGCGTCAAGAAGACAATCCTGTCGGCGTCAAGAGTAAAAACCATGACGACCCAGAAGAAACCTGAAGGCGTCACAAGAAGAGCGTCAAGAGTTAATTGTGTGACGGCCTGCAAAAGGGGACTACATGACGGCGTCAGATGTAGATCTAGGCAGTCCGAGGATTTATTGGGCGGTGAGATGATGGCGTCAGACATTTGTTCTTGACGCCATCACCCTCTAAAATCTATATATAGTTTTCTAATTTTCATTCATTAAGGAGGAACTTGTTTGGAGAAACCCTAGGGCCGAACCTTGTACGAATTTTACAGCTTTTCAAGGGTTTTCAACCCTTGAATCCTTTCATGTGCTATTGAGATAAGTCTTCTTTTAATTCAATCAATATGTCTATGTGTTGGTTGTCTATATCTTGTGCTTGTCTTGATTTCAACATGCTAGGCTAGATTTATCTTGTGTTTGCTTAGATCTAATGAAACCTAGATGTTGATTATGTGTTTATGGTTGTATTGGATGAATGATTTCAATGTTAGGCTTAAGAAAACTGGCAGATCTCCATTGTGTAACATGCTTGAACGTCTTAGGAAACATGAACCGATGTGTACTAGGTTTTATTGGTTGTATTTAATGCATGAGTAAATTCTAATGATCCCATGTTAGGACCTTCTTGCAGGCTCGACATAGGAGTGAAGTAGGCACTCATAGGATTGGGGAAGTAAGTACGCCACCCCATGAATGGTATTAAGGAATACAATCCATCATCCACGCAACTATAACAAGTATTTAACGTGTAAAAGATATCTAGGGAGTAGTGAAATCTAAGTAAACACATTTCTCCCACTTATTGCTCACAACTTTAGTTTAAAATAGTTTTATTTTCATTTTAGTATTTTATTTTGATTGCATCTTTAGTATTGGGTTAGTTGACTAGCAACTAATTCCGCCCAAATCCTTCAAACCCGAGATTTTAACTTGCTTTCTAAAAAATATAAAAAATACAAAAAGAATCATCCCTCATCTCTAGATCTAGTATTTAGGTTTTCTAATCCTAGCGACACTATTCCTAGCTGAACGATCATTCCCCCGGTACTTGTTATTATACTATACTACATCGATCAGGTACACTGCCTGGTGGGGGTTGTAAGCTTCTCAAGATCCCTTGAGAGGTAAAGCCTGGTGCAATCCCTACGCATCAAGTTTTTGGCGCCGCTGCCGGGGAATAGTTATTGTCTAGGTTAGAATCTCTTTTTATTAGGTCTACTTGCTAGATTCCTTTCTAGTAAGATTTTATTTTTATTTTTAGGTTCTGTTTAGTCTATCTTATTTCTTTGTGTTTTTTGTTCGTAACTTCTCACCACTCGACATCATGGACGATGGGAACATCTTTGAACCCGTCATCCCACCAAAGCAAAACCCACTACTAGAACCTCTTAGGCCCCTGTAAGGAATTATTGAAGATACTGCTGACAGGTTCCTGTGGAAGCTTAGTGACTTTCTGTTGATGAATGGTTCCTGCGGACGTATAGAGATCCTACGGATAGTGTTAACCCGTGGATAGAACTTATGTAACTTAGGACAAGATATGTAGAATATCTTTTATTAGTTTATTATTATTCGTTTCTTGTAAGAAATGTTAGGGTTTCCAATAGTATATAAGGAACCCTAGGTCATTGTAATACGTACGAGTTTTCATAACATTATTAGTGAAAGTTTATTGATCCATAGAGGATCAAGTTTAGTATACGTTTGTTTTTATATTCCGCAATAATTACAAGCTCACAGAGATTATCTCACTTAGTCTTACAGGTGATTACATTAGTAGGCTAACGATCTATTGGCTCGTGATCTATCAAGGTATAGATCCCTACAAGTGGTATCAGAGCCACGAGATACTCTCTGTAACCTCAAACACAATCACAAAACTTTTCACTCAAAGTACCAATGAGAGACAAACCAGGAGGTGATGTTGCTCTCTCAGAAGCAGGCTCTCTTACTCAACAACTACAACAGGTGGCCTTCTCTAACAGTAATGCCAAACTTCCTTTTCTCAGGAAGGATGAGTATGAGAACTGGGCCATGAAGATGCAGAACTGGATTACAAGTGTTGATTATAACCTCTGGAATGTTATACTCAATGGCTGTCGTCCTAAAAAGCAAAGTGTAGATGCTGATGGCAAAATTAAGATTTTGGAACCTGTTTCTGCTGAAGAAATTCTTGCCATACAAAGGGAAAACAAAGCTAGAACCATATTGCTGCAGGCAATCCCTGATGACCACATGGGAGATTTTCATTCCATGACTGATCCAAGAGAAATCTGGTGGGCCATAAAAACTAGACTTGGTGGGAATGAAGAATCAAAGAAGATGAAAAAGAGTATGTTGAAGCAAGAATTCCAAGAATTCAAGATAACTGAAGAAGAAGGTCTCCACAAAGGTTATGACAGGTTTCAGAAGATTCTGAGTCACTTGAATCAGCTTCTAGCCAGACCTGACAATGAGGAGGTGAATCCCAGGTTTCTAAGAGCCTTGCCTCCCTCATGGTCTCAGGTGAGTATATCATTGAAAACCAAAGGTGGATTGGACTACCTCAGTTTTGATGACTTGTACAACAAACTCAGAGCTTTGGAAGGTGACATAAAGGGATTCTCTCCATATGCAGCAACTCCTTCACAATCGGCATTTGTCAGCTCTAACTCAAACTACATGCCACATACCTATACAAGTCCATCCCCAGTACCACAGGTTTACTCAAGTCCATCCACTCCAAGCCAAAGTCTTCCCATTACCACATTGTCTTTTTCAAATGCTAATCCAATAACTCATCCAAAGATTAGTAATGTGATGGAAGATGCACTTCATTCATTTGTTGCTGAAGTCCATCCACTCCAAGCCAAAGTCTTCCTATTACCACATTGTCTTTTTCAAATGCTAATCCAATAACTCATCCAAAGATTAGTAATGTGATGGAAGATGCACTTCATTCATTTGTTGCTGAAGTTGATAAACAGCAACAAATAGCTTATGAAGATTTTGAGCAGATTGATGAACTTGCTTTAGAAGAGTTGGACTTAAAGTGGCAAATGGATATGCTCTCTCTCAAGGTTAGAAGATTTGAGCAAAAGGTTGGTAAAAAGCTCAATGTTGATGGTAGAGATGCAGCTAGGTTTGACAGGAGGAAAGTAAAGTGCTATGCTTGTGTAGAAATTGGCCATTTTGCAAGAGAGTGTACAGCCAAGAAGGCTGAAGCCAGTACCAGATATTCAGCATACAAGAAGAAAGAAGTGGAGGCTGGAGAATCAAAGGCCTTGGTCACTGCTATTGATGCTAGTGTTGACTGGAATGAGCATGAAGATGCAACAAGCAGCTCTCCTCAAATCTCTTGCATGGCCAGTTGTGATGATAACTTTGGTCTCATGGGAATCTCTCCTCAGGTATCTACATGTGTTTGTGATTGTGATTCTAAATATACAACTCTAAAAGAAGCTTATGATGAGATGAAACCAAAATATAATGAGTGTTTTATTGAAGCAGCAACTTATAAAGAAGCTTTTAAAACCTTAGAACAATAAAAGATGTGGTTTCAGCAAAATCAATTGGCTTATGAGGAAAAGATTAGAGTTTTAAGTAGAGATTTAGAATGTGCTAGCAATGAATTAAAATTTTCTGAAAAAGAAAAAGCTAGAATTGAGTCTGAGAAAAGTGTTTTACAAGAGAAGTTGGATAAAGAAGTAGCTAGGCATAAAGAGTGGCTTGTTTCAGGTGATAAATTTTCTAGTTTACTCTACAGTAGTAAGTCTGTTACATCTAAGATAGGTCTAGGGTTTAAGAAATATATAGGTCCAGAAGCTAATCACTACTTAGATAAGAAGAATCATAATTATTCTGTCCCTATAAACTATCTAAAGGAAGGTGAGATGCATGCTGTACCAGGACCTATCAGAGGTGTATTTATGCCTACTACCAAAACCTCTGACTTTGATGGCTCACACCATCTCTTTGGCAAAAAGTCTAATGACTTGCCAAATAAGTCTGAAGACCATCCAACCATAGGAACCCCTAAGCCCACATCCCATAAGTTTGACTTACCAGAATCAAAGGAAACCACTGGCATTTGGATCAATGACTCCCCTGACTCTAGAAGTATATCTAGTAATGATTCTAACACTTATGTCTCTTGTTCTTCCAGGGACAAGACCTCAGAGACTTCTATTTATGCCAGCTGTGATTCCAAGACCAAGTCAGACTCACCCAATTCCTCAATAAAGAATTCTGACAAGTCATCTTACAAGTCTGTGGACTCTGAAGTTGCTGCTGATGAAGTTCTTTCTAAGACAGCCTCTTCTGAAGACTTGTTATTTACTTCTTTTGAAAACAATTCCTTTCAGTGTTTACAAAACAATTCTATTTCTGGTGTTTCTTTGAATAATTCTATGTTTAATAAGACATCTTTTGGAAAATTACAATGTCAGTAGAATGCATTCCATTCCTGCTGATTGGTCTGTTCCTTCTGATAGGTCTGGTTATGCTAGTAGATGTATGAATACCAATAGAAATAGATATGGGTCAAGACCATTTTATGGATTTAATCATTGGTATGGATATAATGACCTAATGTTTATGGGAAGGGCTAATTGGGATTCTGCTGAAAAGTCCTCAGCAGATTGTTCTTGGACATATAAAAGACCATTTAACTACAGGGGATCCAGGAACAATTGTGGATCTAACTCATCTTCTTGGGTACATCATAATGATCCATAGGGCAGGCTCAAGTCTTTCATGACTTAAGTCTCTTAACATATTCATGTTGTTGTATATTAACTTCTTTTGTTGTAGGAACATCCTCTTCTTAATAAAGACTTAGGTATTGTTGATAGTGGTTGTTCAAGAAACATGTCTGGGAATCAGGAGAAGCTACATGACTTTGTACCTATTAATGGAGGTATAGTGAGGTTTGGAAGTGGAGTAGGAAGGATCACTGGCAATGGGACCATTAGAACTCCAAAGGTGGATTTTGAGAATGTTTACTGTGTGAAGGAGCTTCAGGGATTGAATTTGTTCTCAGTCTCACAAATTTGTGACAAAAAGCTTCCAGTACTTTTCACTGAAGAGGGTTGTTTCATTCTTTCACTTGAGTTCAAAATACCTGATGACAATCATGTATTGCTAAAGGCTCCAAGAAATCATAATCTTTATACATTTGACTTGAATGATGTCAAGCCAGAAGGTGATCTAACATGTTTGGTGGCTAAAGCATCCTTGGATGAATCTACAAAATGGCATAGGAGGATGGCACATGTTAATTTCAAAGTCATCAACAAACTTGCTAAAGATGGACTTGTTCATGGACTTCCTTCCAAGATCTTCACCAATGAGCATAATTGTGTGGCTTGTAACAAGGGTAAGCAACACAAAGCTTCTTATAAAGCCATTACTGTTCTGAGCACAATCTCAGAACCATTGCAGCTGCTTCACATGGATCTTTTTGGTCCAACATCCATCAGGAGTATATATCATAAATACTTCTGTTTGGTAATCACTGATGCTTTCAGCAGATTCAGTTGGACATTTTTCTTGGTGACTAAAGATCAAACCTTTCAGGCACTTAAAGAATTTATGGCTCTAGTTGAAAATCAACTTAACAAAAAGATTAAAGGTATAAGGTGTGACAATGGGACAGAGTTCAAAAATGTTAATCTCATTGAACTTTGTGGTTTAAAGGGTATTAAAAGAGACTATAGCACTCCTAGGACTCCACAACAGAATGGAGTTGCAGAAAGGAAGAATAGAACCCTTATAGAGGCTGCAAGATCTATGCTTGCTGACTCTAAACTTCCCACCATGTTTTGGACTGAGGCAGTTGGCCCTGCCTGCTATGTGTTGAACAGGGTGTTGATTACTAGACCTCATAATAAGACACCCTATGAGCTATTGATAGGGAAGAAACCTACCATTGAACACTTGAAACCTTTTGGTTGTCAGGTGACCATTCTTAACACAAGTGATCACTTAGGCAAATTTGAAGCAAAAGCTGCTGAAGGGTATATTGTTGGTTACTCAGCTCATAGCAAGGCCTATAAGGTATATAACTTGGCTGCAAAGAAGATAGAAGAGACTCTTAACCTAAAATTTCTAGAGGAGAATGTAAATGTTCAAGGAAAAGGTCATGAATGGTATTTTTACCTTGATTATCTTACAGATTATTTGGGGTTTGCAAGACACAAAACTAACCCCTCTGCAGGTATACAAGTGTCATCTTCTAACAATGCAGGTACCCTCCAGGATGATTCAGACAGTGATTCAGAATGTGATGAACCCACTATTGTTGTAACTACTCTACCAATTCAAATAGCAGATCCTCCTGACAAAGAAGCCTCTGATGCCAAATCTGCTGATGATGTGGAAAATTTAACCTATGCAGAAGATCTTGCTAGACTCAAAAAGCAAGAACATGCAGCTGCTGAGGAAGCTAAAAGACTTGGTCTTGAATTTGCTCAAGACACTGAAGCACTCTTAAAACAAGCTGCTGTTGAAGAAAGCAGAAAAACTAGTTCTGCTGATACATCTGCTGATGGAGCTGCTAATTCTGCGATGGAGATTCTGCTGAAGGAATTTCTGCTGCAGTTCCTGTTTCCACTGAAACTTCCACAAGTTTGGATGAACCTTATGGCAGGTTTCCAATTCCCTCAGATCTTGCTAATGTTGAGCAAAGTGATGGCATTTTTCAATCATCCTCTTATGATGAAGACTTTGCTCCTACTTTAACCAATCTTGATACCTCCATTGATGTTAATCCTATTGCAACTAAAAGGATCAACACCATTCATCCACAAGATAATATACTTGGTGATCCAAATGCTATGGTACTCACCAGGAGTGCCATTAAGAATACCAAGTTTGGGCAATGTGCATTTTTGACTTATGTATCCACTCAGAAGAGAGACAATCACACAGATCAGAAGCATTGTTTGTTTGCTTGTTTTTTGTCCCAAGTTGAACCAAAAAGCATTAATCAGGCTTTGACTGAACCTAGTTGGGTTAAAGTTATACAGGAAGAGATGCAACAATTCAAGAATCAAGATGTTTGGGTCCTTGTTGATCTTCCTGCAGGGAAAATTGCAATTGGGACCAAGTGGATCTTAAAATGCAAGAGGGATGCCAGAGGTATTGTGGTCAGAAATAAAGCAAGATTGGTGGCTCAAGGTTTCAGACAAGAAGAAGGGATTGACTACACTGAGGTCTTTGCACTAGTTGCTAGGGTTGAGGCCATTAGATTGTTTTTAGCCTTTGCCTCATATATGGGGTTTAAGGTCTATCAGATGGATGTCAAGAGTGCCTTCCTCTAAGGCAAAATTGAAGAGGAGGTATATGTTACTCAACCACAGGGCTTTGAAGACCCCCATTATCCTAAGAAGGTGTAGAAAGTTGTCAAGGCACTTTATGGACTTCACCAAGCACCAAGAGCATGGTATGCTAGATTGTCTACATTTCTATTGGAGCATGGATACAGAAGAGGAGCTATTGACAAGACCCTCTTTATTAAGAAAAACTCCAGGGAAATCATTCTAGTACATGTTTATGTGGATGACATTATTTTTGGATCCACAAAGGAAGCATGGTGCAGGGAATTTGAAGAATTGATGAAAGGTGAATTTCAGATGAGTGCAATGGGGGAGTTAACCTTTTTCTTAGGGCTGCAAGTCAAACAACAACCTGAAGGGATTTTTATCCATCAGGAGAAGTATGTTAAAGGCATTTTGAAAAAGTTTGACTTTGAACTTCTGAGGACTGCTACTACTCCATATGAACCACCTAAGCTTAAGAATACAAATGAGCAAGATGAGGCTGTGAATGTTCATCTTTATAGGTCCATGATTGGTTCACTCATGTATCTCACAGCTTCTAGGCCTGACATTACCTTTGCAGTCAGTGCTTGCTCAAGACATCAAGTCACTCCACTGACTTCCAACCTCAATGCAGTGAAGAAGATTTTCAAGTACATCAAGGGCCAACCCAAACTAGGCCTTTGGTACCCAAGGGAATCACCATTTTTGTTGGAGGCTTACAGTGATAGTGACTATGCTGGAGCTAATTTGGATAGGAAATCAACAACAGGAGGTTGTCAATTTCTTGGTAGAAGACTCATCTCTTGGCAGTGCAAGAAACAAACCATAGTGGCTACTTCTACTACTGAAGCAGATTATGTTGCTGCTGCCAATTGCTGTGGTCAGGTACTTTGGATTCAGAATCAGATGTTGGATTATGGGTTTAACTTTATGAACACCAAAATCTACATTGATAATCAAAGTACTATTTCTATTGTTAAAAATCCTGTTTTTCATCAGAGAACTAAACATATAGAAATTAGGCACCATTTTATAAGAGATGCAAATGAGAAGCATCTAATTCAAGTGCTTAAAATTCATACTGATAATAATGTGGCTGATTTATTAACAAAAGCTTTTGATGGACCTAGGTTTAATCACCTAGTTGTCAACATTGGGATGGTTAACCCTTGAATGCTATGTTTGAGGGGAGGCATATGCCTCAGGGGAGGATTGTTATTGTTGTTTACTATGTAGATTATTATGCTTACTATTATATTATTGTGTTTTCTAACTTTTTCTTGCAGGTTTCTCACTAATCTTGTATATTAGTTTGGTTGTTCTTTTGTGTTTTGTTTGAATGTTTGGTTTCAGGTCATGTTCCTGCTGATATACAAAGATCTACATTACTTCTATCAGTGGAATCAGATGTAAAAGACATAAAAGTAAAATATTTTATTCATCAGAAGAAAACATGGTACATCAACAACATGATCAGACATCAGAAGAAGCATAAAAAGCATCAATCAAAAACAAACAACCACCAACAACCACCACATCCCTAAGCATCAACCTCCTACTCCATCTTCCTCTTCCCTTTGCCCAAGTCCTTTGGGTCTGGCATTTTCTTGTGGACCCCTCTGGATTGCATGTCCTTGTTCCAGAGTTTGGGAGCAGCAAGACCCAGGACCACCTTCAATGGACCCTTGTTCCTCTTTGAGGACTGTGGCTCCTCAAGGACAGAGATCTTCCTCATATCTGCACACACCCTCTCCATTTCAGAAGTCAGGAATGCTGTGACAGGAGTGAAATCAGGGACAACCATAGCTAGAGGATTTGGAGCTTCCTTTGCTTCAGTGGTTTCTTCTGATGAGGTTGGAGATGCACAAAACTCTGAAGGACCTTCACCTAGGTAGTAGTATGATCTTTGGATTTGAGGTATGTCAATGGTGGAGTCTGATGAATCAAAAGAAATTTCAATGACTTTGGGGAATGGCTTCATGATTTGAGTATGAGAAAGACTTTGGGATTTGTTATTTGTGTACTAATGGGGTTGTGAGTTGATTATGCCTTGAAGACTTTTTATAAAGACTTGATTTGGGTTTAATGTGAGTTAATGCAAGTAAATGAGAGGTAGTTGAGTCAGTAGCAATTACTAATTGTGCAAGTTGTCCACTTAAGATGATTCTTCGGATGAAAGTCAATGGGTTTGACCACATGTTGCTGATGATATCTATTTGGTTCTTAAGTGTGTTCCTGCTGATGATTGATTAAAAATTACTTTATTCAGGGGAATGCAAATCTATCAGAAGAATTAATATCAAGTAAACACAAAAAAGGCAAATTTTTATTGATTATTCAGAAGTACAATACATGACAATAGAATTGAAAGTTTTATACAAGTTCCTATTCTACTTTGCCCTTGCTCTTGCCTTCCACAGTCTTCCCCTTTCCTTTGTTGTTGATTTTGAAGATTCTTTGCCACTGAGGACAGGGCAAACCTATCACAACCTTTCTTGTCTTTGGCAATGGGGGATTTACTTTTCTTCTTCTTGGACGAGAGGACTGAGGTTTCTCAGGGGTTTTGGGGTTGTAAAGTGCATCATTATCATCATCCTCTTCATCAGAAGAAGTGAAGATGAAGGGAGACTCATCAGGATTGGGAACTCTGTTTGCCCTCTCCAATGCATTCCACCTTCTCTCCATCTCTCTTTGTTACTCTGGATCATCGATTTCAGAAGGGTATGGTGGAAGATCTTCTGATGATGATAAACTTGGAGCAGGCACATCATGTTTCTTCTTCTTGGCTTGTTCTTTTGTCAGACCACGAGGAAGTGTTGGCATATTGAGTGGTGGTGGAGATGTTAGTGACTCAGAAGTATCAGATGAGTCAGAAGAAAGGTCGATGATATTTTGCGTGGCTGCCATGGTTGTATTGTTGATTGGAGGAATTATAATTAGGGATTTGAATTGTGTGGAGAGATTTGGGGATAATTAACCTTTAATTATAAGATCATCCCAACCACGTGTCTTTATTACCATAAATGCGAGGTAGTTTTGAGATAATTAAGGGTTCTTTGAAATTTGAATTAAG
The DNA here is from genome assembly GCA_030686995.1 of Artemisia argyi. Taxonomy (NCBI): domain Eukaryota; kingdom Viridiplantae; phylum Streptophyta; class Magnoliopsida; order Asterales; family Asteraceae; genus Artemisia; species Artemisia argyi. The sequence continues at coordinate 182,552,259 of CM060705.1, forward strand.
AGATCTTTTTCAAAGATATTTGGTTTCCACTGAAGGGAAGATTCTGCTGATTGATTCTGCGGAAGGTTCTGTTAAATGAATGGTTGACCGTAGTCAACGTTTGACTATTTTCTGCGGATTGACCATTTGGTTTCAGCCGTTTGACTTGGTTTCTTCGGATGAGTTAGTTTAATTGGGATTTTCTTTAGTTGATTATTGGTCAAAGATTTCTTTCCAATAATTCATATCAGTTTCATTCTACGTTTGGTAACTTCCATAATTAACCAAGACGTGCATATCCCACTCCCAAATTAACTGACTCCCTCTCGCTATAAAATTTCAAAAACCATTTCAACATTCTTCAGAACTCCCAACCCTAATTTCTTAGTCTCAATCAATGGCTGAACTACTTTTCAAAGGTGATCATAATAAACATGCCTTTCTTGGTCGTGGTAAAAATGATGAAGATTATGTGGGAATGATCGAATTTATCTAAAGATCCAAGATTCATTATGCTCTGCTCCAATATCCAAGTGTTATTCATGAGTCTCTTGTTGTACAATTTTGGGAAACAGCACAAACAAGGACTGTTGAAGATGGACCAACAGAGATTGTTGCTGTCATAGATGGGGAAGAATATGTGGTTACTGAGTCATTGGTTAGGACTCAATTACAATTGGATGATGAAGGAGGAGTGACTGATTTGCCTAAGGACGAGATACTTAGAGGCCTTCAGGCTGCTGGTTATAGTGGAGATGGGAAAGCGTGGTACAAGAACTTGTTTTGCCCTAAATGGAGGTTTTTGACACACACTTTGCTTCAGTGCATGGGTTCTAAGTCTGGTGGATGGGACCAATTCTCTACAGACATTGCTCTTGCCATTATGTGTCTCTCTCAGGGAAGAACATTTAACTTTTCTAAGTATATCTCTAATGCTATGCTTGAAAATGTTAAGGATACCAAACTTAAATATTTAATGTATCCTAGGTTTCTTCAAATCATTTTAGGCATTCAGACCACTGACCCTACTCATTTTCCTGTTAAGGGTTTATCTAAAAAGTTGTTTACTCAAATGAAAATTAAATTTACTGGTGAACACAGACCCTTACTTCCAGCTATGTTGCCTGCTGGCAATGCTCCTGATGGAGTAGCTGCTGATGTCGCTGCTGATGCCTCGGTCGGCAATCCCCCTGATGGAATGGCTGCTGATGCAGCTGTTGGTGATCAGGATCCTTCTGATGCTCAAGCATTAAAAGATTCTCCTGATAGAACTGAAGTTGTTCCTGATGCAAGTGCATCAGTTGCTCCTGATGTTCAGCCACCACCCTCTCCTAGGTCACCCACACCTGTACATTCACCAATGGATATTAATTCTCCTGAGCATGTGCTCAATGAGAATTTAGGCCCTAACCAACCTGTACACTCACCTCAATTTACAAGACTTCCCACACCTAGTCCATTGAGACCTCATTTTGAAGATCATGTAGATGTAGATGTAAATTTAGATTATTCTACTCACAGGACCAATGATGCTTCCAAGGCCACAGATATCCCTGTTGGTGGAGCTGAAGGTCCTGTTACTCTCACTTCTGTATCTGCTTTGTTGAACAGGTATGTAACTAAGGTGGACAAGTTGGAGAATGATCTGAACTTCACCAAAAAGAATCTTAGCAATGCTGTTCTGACTCTCATTGGAAGAGTTAAGAAGTTGGAGGCTAAGCTTAAGCAAAGAAGAGACAAGGTGTGGTGTATGAATCAGATGAGGAATCTACTAAAGCATCTGACAACATTGACTTGGAAGGCCTTTAACTTCTTGCTGCTACCACATTGGAGAGTGTTTAGAAGAATGTTGCTGATGCTAGGCCTGCACCATCTATTCATTCTACTGATGTTAGGCCTGCTCCAACTGCTGATGTTGCTCATACTGCTGATGCAAGTGTTCCAAAGGATTCCAGAGTCATTTATGTCAGGAGAAAGCATTCTGCTGATAACACTTCTGCTGATGCCCCTAGAAAGAAGACTTCTTCTGATGCTCTCAGAAAGGAATCTTTTTCCTACTACTATACCAGAAGTGAGCACTCATGCTACCTCAGCAGATATCCAAGCTGAATGTCCTAATGATTCTCCTATAAGGCTTTTGTTCCTCCTGAGACTACTACACTTAAGCAAGACAAAGGAAAGTCCATATTGGTTGATCAAGACATTCCTTCAAGAGTGAAGTCCAAGGTGGAACTTGCTAATGAAAACCTTAGTGAGATTGCTGCTGCACACTTGCAAGATAAAGAGAATGTTGTAGCTACAAAGGCTCAGTTGGATATAAAAGCCTCAGAAGCCCTTGCTAGGAAAATTCAAGCTGATTTGGATAAGATGGGACCTACATTTACTACCACTCTACCTGCTAAAAGACAAAAGGAACTAGATGACATAGCTCAGAATCTTTCTGCAGAACAATGGGAAAACTTGGCTGCCCAGGCTGCTACTAAGCCTAATTTGGGTAAATCAGTGCTTGGAGTTGATAACACTGCTTTTGTTCAGATGATGGTTGAAAGAGGAAAGTTGCAGAGACAACAGGAAGCAGAGATAAAAGCTAAGCATCAAAGGGAAAGACCTTGGACAAAGGCAGAAATAAATAAATACATGAGGAATTTTGTAAAGAATCAGGGATGCTCTATGTTTGGGTCAGGATGGACTCAAAAGAGGGTTTGGGGATTTTCTGATACACAGCTCACCTCCTACTATGATAAGATCATTTCCAATCTTCATTCCTCTGGTATAAATGTCCAAGATGTTCTGGTGTTTAGGGGTAGACTTTTGGATGAGCCTCTTGCTAAGAGAACCAGGCTTAATGATACTGCTGATCAGCCTGCTGAGTCCATTGGGTCATTTCATGGTGGTCAGGAGAAAGTGCATTCTCCTTCAGTGTTGCTTCAGAGGGATGATACTCCTGATGCTTCTCATCATGATACTGCTGAATCTCAACCGGATACTCCTGAAGTTCCACATGATGTTTCACATGATGCTTCAGCAGATACTCCAATAGAAGTACCTGATGATGATGATTCTGTAGATGTTCCTGCTGATGTTTCAGCACAAGTTGCTCCTGATAATTCCAAATAGGTGCCTAAAGAAGAACCTGCTGATGGTCCTTCTATTCCTGTTACTACTGGCACTAGGAGGAAGACTAAAGATATCAAGAGGAAAGCTCCAAAAGATATTCCTTTGGAGGACAGTACTACTTTCCTTGATTATGCTTCTAATGATGGTCAAGATCCTGTTGTTTGGGAGAAAATTGTGAAATGGGAACTTGTTGCTTCTGAGCTTGGTCAAGGACAAGTGAATGTCATAACTAGGCAAGATGGATCTACAAAGACATTCTTGTTTCTGAGCCAAATATTACATATGGTGGACAAGCAAGATCTTCTCTCACTTTATGACTGGGTTACCAAGTATTATCAAAACTCATTCCCCTGATGAAATTGGAATGTATTTGATGGGAGATTTGCAGATTTTGTGTGATTCTTATAAAGGTGATTCTGGTGTGAAGTTTCAAGTATGGAAAGGTCAAAAGATATGGGTGGTTGACTATTGAAAGTTCTTTCCTCTTCCTAATGTTCATATGATTGTAACAACCATTGGTAAGACCTTATACTGCTGGGCTGATGTCCTTTACCCAATCACAAAGGAAGTAATGAATCTCATGCTGGAGGCAAAGCTTTCTGTTCCTTTGGATATGACTGAGAATGATCTTCATCTTTCTGAACAATTGATAAGGTTCATCAGAAGAAGTATCTTGACTAAGCAGGAACTGGCAACCAAGCATGGCATTCAAATGGACTCATATCTGCAATGAGCTGGTCTTGGTATGGTATTGTGTTGTATATTTTTTCTTTTCTTTTAGTTAAAAAAAAATAAAAAAGAAAAAAAGAAAAACCTAACATATTTGTATAGTTTTGTATATGTTGTATGCAGATTTGGTGTTGATTCTTATCACACTTTTTCTGGTCATCAACTTACCTGATGTTGACTATTCCATCAAAAAGTTGGCTAGTCCAAAGGGTACAGCTTTGGTAAAGACTCATTAAATCTGTTGATAGCTGTAATGGTTTGCTCAAAACCATAGGGTTCTCAACTCACCCATGCTTTATTGCTGAGAGTTGAAATGGTTGTCAATTGACCATGGATTTTTCCTGTTTGGATTCCAAATAATTGGCTAGCCCACATGTATATGGCTTGTGGTAAAGGCAGTGGAAAACCATATTTGGTATTCAATTGACCAAGATGATTTTTCATCAATAATTGACTAGCCCTGAGCACACGGCTACAGGTAAAGACTTCTCAAATCCGTTTATAGCTGATGATTTGCTAAAAATTATATTCTTTGGGTTATCAGTGTACCATAGTTTTTAACTGAGAACACTTGGCTACTCCAGTAGTGATGGCTATTGGTAAAGAGACATCAAATCCATTATTTTCAATGATTCACCTCTCACAGGAATTAACACACCTGGATGTGATGAGAATAGTATGAAACTTATATGTTTTGATGTACATTTGGTCATGTGTTTCTGCAAAGAATGGAGTTTTCAAATCCTTAATGATCGTAGAGATTCTACTTATTAAGATTCTTTGCTGCTGATGTTCATCCTCAATCCTCTAGTTTGTGCTATTGGCGATCTATCAAGAAATCTTGAACTTAACTGTGTCAAATTCAAGATTAGGGGAGGATTGTAAGGAATTATTGAAGATACTGCTGACAGGTTCCTGCGGAAGCTTAGTGACTTTCTGTTGATGAATGGTTCCTGCGGACGTATAGAGATCCTACGGATAGAGTTAAACCGTGGATAGAACTTATGTAATTTATGACAAGATATGTAGAATAACTTTTATTAGTTTATTATTATTCGTTTCTTGTAAGAAAGGTTAGGGTTTCCAATAGTATATACGGAACACTAGGTCATTGTAATACGTACGAGTTTTCATAACATTATTAGTGAAAGTTTATTGATCCATAGAGGATCAAGTTTAGTATACGTTTATTTTTATATTCCGCAATAATTACAAGCTCACAGAGATTATCTCACTTAGTCTTACTGGTGATTACATTAGTAGGCTAACGATCTATTGGCTCGTGATCTATCAAGGTATAGATCCCTACAGCCCCGAACCTTAGGAGAGTATTCCCGACCTAGCCACCAAGGCTACCGAAACACCATTGAGCTCACCGGAGCCAATGTGACCCCCTTGCGATCCGACACCATCCGGTTGGTGCAAAGTGGATGTGCATTCCATGGACTTCGTTCCGAAGATCCAAATCAACATCTCAAGGACTTCCTTAAAATCGTAGATTCCATAGACCTAGATGTTGCAACTAGAGAGACAACCCGATTACGCCTATTCCAATTCTCTCTACGTGATCAAGCTAGTCAATGGCTTGAGCGTTTACCCGCGCGATCCATCACCAAATGGGATGATCTCACCACTCGTTTCGTTGCTCAATTTTTCCCACCGGGGAGAACTACTAAGCTTAGAAATGACATCTTGATGTTCCAACAACGTCAAAATGAAACTCTCTATGAAGCATGGACTCATTTCAAGGACTTACTCTAAAAAGTCCCTCATCATGGCATAGATCTTTGGCTCCAAGTCCAAATCTTCTATGACCATATCGATCTCTCCACGAGGCGAGCCATTGACCAATCGGCCGGTGGTAAGCTACGTGATCTAAGTGCGGAAAAATCATGGGAACTCATAGAAGATCTTGCTCTCTATGACAACGAAAGTTGGAATGATCCCCGTGATTTGAACAAAACGGTCAAGGCAATATCTTTGCCTTCGAACAACTCTAACACTCCCGACTGTAGGATCATGGAACTTGAAGGTCGAGTCAAGTCTCTCATGAAATCTTACGAAGCTCAAAAGCCTTCAAGCCAAGTAAGCAGAATCGCTTCTGCATGTAAATTGTGTAATGGCCCTCACGAAACTCATAACTGCATGGAGCTTCCAAAACGTGCTTATAACGAATTCACATCGTCACACGTTGGTCGAGGCCCTCGAACTTCTGATGAGGCCTATGAGGCATGGAAGGATAAACCTAATTTCAGAGGGTACCAAACGTGGAGCGTATCCTTCAATGACTCCTCACCACTCAAATGGTCCGAGCATTTTCCATCACAGAGCACTCCTAGGCAAATCTGTGAAGATGCCTTGCGAAAATTCATTCTATCTCAAGAATTGCAGCTCTCTACGCTCGAGGCTAAATTTAGACAACAGCAGGCCGATATGAATAATAAGATTTGTAATCTGTTAACTGCTATCAAAGAGCACGCTGTTAATAAACCAATACATGTTGATGAGGTCAAATCTGTTACCATCATGAGTCCGCCAACCTCTCCTGTGAAAATAAAAAGTGCTAGTAAGCTATTTAAACATCTGTCACCAAAGGTAAAAGAACCTGTCAACCCCCTAGGACCAATCCATTTCGTAAATACCATCACCACGATATCTGCTTCTACACCTAACCTGAACCAACAACAAATTGAAAATATTGGTCATACAGCTAAAGATGAGACCTCAAGGGTGGACCACAATTTGGCCAGAAGCCCTACCAACTCATCCGAGCAATGCCCCGCGCAAGAATCTAGCAAATCGGATGAAGGGAAAGAGAGATTGGAAGAGCATACGAGAAATCCAGCCATTTTGGGTAAATCTATTATAGAGGAACCCGAGAGAAAAATGGAGGATGTTACTAGTGGGAGTAGCGATAGGACTGATGAAAGCAACCCTAAAGTTTTCAAGATCTCCTGCACCATTAAGGAAAAGCTCTTAACCGATACTCATATAGATCCTAGCTTCCCAGTCAACATAATCCCCCTTTCACTATACCACGAAGCCTTCCCAGAACGCATTGTGTGCGAGAGAGTCAATAATGCAAGGGTAATAAAAAATTTATCAATTATGATTGGAGAACTTGTTTACAATACTGACCACACCGTGGTCGATGACGTGGACCCTCTCACCAATCGAACATTTGGGAAACCATTTATCAATGAATCGGGAGTAATCCTTGATGAGAAGGATGGTAGTGCATTGTTCACCAATGGTGTTAAGAAGGTAATTTTTCGTAGGGTTAATGAGGAGGTGTACGAGTATCGTCCTTCCCTTGAGCGGAATCTATATGGATCAAAGGATGGAGAATCGGGGAAGATAAGGAGGCGTGATCCGAACAATCTCAAAATTCCCTGCATGATCGGTCATAAGTACTTCGATAATGTCTACATTAACGTATTCATGCCTAAGAATTTTATGTCCCTATTCCATTATAACAATATCTGCAGATGGGGAATGATTTACAAGGGAGAGAAAGTCGTTGGTAAAGATCATGAAATTCAGGTGTTCGTAGGAAATATGGCATTCACTATGGAATTTACGATTGTGGACAACATCGAAGACTATGTCGACCCGAGGTTATCACAAGTCGTTTTTGGAGCACCCTTTTGTGAAATCACTAATTTGATAGTTGATGACCGGAACGGGATCATGACCTTCGCTGATGGAATTAGGAGGGTTTCATACCAAACACCGTACAAGAGAAAAGATCTCAAGGAAATTGATTGTGACGGGCTTGATAGGCTAAGTTCCCAACTTATTTTGTGTGATGAAGATGTACGGAGAGGATGTAAGAACACTTCCGATCTATCATGTGGGTTCTTTAAAGATGTTAGTAAACTTGATTCTAAGTATGGAGAAGATGTCTTTGAGTTCGAAGACCCGAAGTACTTACACTATGAAAGCGATACTAGTTTAGAAGACGACCTAGAGAGTGAAACCAACGATGAGGTCACGTAGTAACCCATGACTTTGAGTCTAGCTACAAGACTCGTAAATAAAGAAAAGCGCTTCTTGGGAGGCAACCCATGCTTTGTGTGATTTTAGTTTGTTTGTTTGTTGTTTGCTTCCGTATGCATGCTTTATTTTTATTGTTGGTAGATCATGTTTCTAAACTAAATAGTGGAAATACTTTATTTTGTTGTTTTGGCCTAGTCTTAACTTTACCCAAAGGTATTTTTGCAAAAGATAAGTGTAAGGGGAAACCCCAAATATGTTTTTAAGAAACAAACCGACCATGATTCTCCACAATATTAAGTGAACATGTGTATTCGTATTTGTTAGAGTCAAATGCTTGTATCGAGTCATAATGAAGTTTTGCAGGATTTTCCAGGAAGTAGGACCAAGTTTTTCCAGAAATTTTCCGAAAACTTAACATAAGAATTTCTGCAGGTCACTTCTGACGGCGTCACGTGTAAAAATCTGGAAATTTTACCGGTTTTGTTTTTCTAACGGAGTTTTAAAGTTTTTGTTGAATTATTAGTTTTATAATCTCCAGGAAATCTGCAAACATCATTCCACAAGCATTGTATCTTACTTTGTTTTCTAGGATTTAGTAACTTATGTAGATTGCCGCCGATTTTATGCGAGGTTGCCTTGTCTATTTTCTCAGGATTTACAGGTTATATATGACAAGAAAATGAATTATTATTCTGGAAGGGAAGAGTTGATTGTTCATTTTCTTGGAGGAAGATCTAACCTGGCCACCTTATTATCCATACCGAGCGAATCGGGGGAGTATTTGATTTCATTCTTTCTACTTATTTCACTTTTACATTCTTTAATTGAACATTGGGGACAATGTTCATCTTAAGTGTAAGGGGAGGGTAAAATGATGATACCTTACAGATACACTTTCGCTTGAGTTTGTTTGTTTAATAGTAGATGTGTAATAAAACTATGAGAAATACTTGTTATTGCAATTTTAGCGCCAAATTTAAATTTTTTTACAACATTTAGGAGTGAAACTTTAGCCATAGCAAGCGTCTCATGGATAGGAGATTGTATGACTAGCACATAACCGTATCATTCAGAAAAATTTTCCACCCAAATATGTGAGGTTCGCCTTTAGATTTGATAGGAAAAGCATTTACTATTAGTGCTTATGAGTGTACCGGTAGCATTTAAATTCTAGAACTTGCGTTAGTGATGCATCTCGAAACCGCTAGTGAGACTACATTCGTGTGGTAGGATTTACTACATGATAAGAGGCATTAGGATCACCCTTGTGTTAAACCCGTATCATAATTACTTGACCATTTAAGTCATATTACTTGGCTAGTTAAGTCAACTAATTTTTCCCACACCTTAGCGTTGTACTCATTTTTAGTACACGAAACCCCTAGTACACCCCTTCGAGCCTAGCTTTTCGTTTCTAACTTTAAGCATTTTACTTAAAGGAAGAATTTGTTACACCCCACTTAAATGTACAACCAAATCGCCTTAGCCTTCCGTGTATGCACTCATCTTTAGTGCATTATTGTTATTTGTTAAACCCTAAGTTAACTATCTAATTGATTACATGGTTGCTAAGTCGAGTTATATCCTTGTACATATTATTTTGGGACGATTGGGACTCATGGGTAAAGTACTTATTTTATGGAGTAACGGGGAAGAACATCATTTATTACCCCCATATGTGCGTTAATCTTAAAAGTACTCCAAGTGTTTTGATTTTCATAATTCGAGTCATTAGATTAGTTTATTGTAAAGTATGTAAAAATTCAAGTGTAAGGGAAATTTACATTCCCTATGATGTATTATTTTGGATGGTAGGGTAAGAGTGTATGCAAAAAAAAAAAAAAAAAAAAAAAAAAAAAAAAAAATCGAAAAAACAAGAAAAAGAAAAAGAGAAAAAACATACGGACTACCATCCCGTTTCATTCTATGTTCATTTTATGTTTTTGTTATTTTTCATTTATTAGCTTAAGTTGAGTCTAGTCTTGGCTTAGCAACGCCATATTGTACATGTAATTAACCAAGATTGTTAACTCGCCACCAGTAAAGACTGCCTATATCCAACAAAACCGTGTATTTCATATCCCTACACCTAACGTTAAAACCCTTTAAAAGACCTCTTTGATAGTTTATCCTAGGTGCTTACGCCATGTGGTGGAGGTTTGATCCTTTCCGAAGCCTATGGTAATCTATTTTGCTATGACAGGTAGTGAGAGATATCTTCCGTTTCCATATTGTAATTTATACTTTATTACACCCGAGAGATGTGAGTATCTAAACACTATTTGTGAGGTGCTAGCGTATGACCTCCGTGCTTGTCTATTGGTCTTTGGTGGAACAATTATTTGTTGTAATTACTTTTATATTAGTGTTAAATGACTCCTAACTTGTATTTTGATTAGAATAAAAGCGCATTTGCTTGAGGACAAGCAAATCTCAAGTGTAAGGGTATATGATGAGGCAAAAAATGAACCACTTTTAGGGGGTCATTTAAGCCCGGAATTGAATTTATTTGTTCAAATACTACCCTAAATCGTTCCTTTTGTGAATTTAGGTACTTTGGGAGTGAAATCTGGAAAAGGAAGCAGTTCGGACGTTTTTTGAGCATAAAAGTGAAGAAAACGCCAAAGACTTAATTTTCCATGCTGGGAACAGTGTATGACGGCGTCAAGAAGACAATCCTGACGGCGTCAAGAGTAAAAACCATGACGACACAGAAGAAACCTGAAGGCGTCACAAGAAGAGCATCAAGAGTTAACTGTGTGACGGCCTGCAAAAGGGGACTACATGACGGCTTCAGATGTAGATCTAGGCAGTCCGAGGATTTATTGGGCGGCGAGATGACGGCGTCATACATTTGTTCTTGACGCCGTCACCCTCTAAAATCTATATATAGTTTTCTAATTTTTATTCATTAAGGAGGAACTTGTGTGGAGGAACCCTAGGGCCGAACCTTGTACGAATTTTACAGCTTTTCATGGGTTTTCAACCCTTGAATCCTTTCATGTGCTATTGAGATAAGTCTTCTTTTAATTCAATCAATATGTCTATGTGTTGGTTGTCTATATCTTGTGCTTGTCTTGATTTCAACATGCTAGGCTAGATTTATCTTGTGTTTGCTTAGATCTAATGAAACCTAGATGTTGATTATGTGTTGATTACTTGTTTATGGTTGTATTGGATGAATGATTTCAATGTTAGGCTTCAGAAAACTGGCAGATCTCCATTGTGTAACATGCTTGAACGTCTTAGGAAACATGAACCGATGTGTACTAGGTTTTATTGGTTGTATTTAATGCATGAGTAAATTCTAATGATCCCATGTCAGGAGCTTCTTGCAGGCTCGACATAGGAGTGAAGTAGGCACTCATAGGATTGGGGAAGTAAGTACGCAACCCCATGAATGGTATTAAGGAATACAATCCGTCATCCACGCAACTATAACAAGTAATTAACGTGTAAAAGATATATAGGGAGTAGTGAAATCTAAGTAAACACATTTCTCCCACTTATTGCTCACAAATTTAGTTTAAAATAGTTTTATTTTCATTTTAGTATTTTATTTTGATTGCATCTTTAGTATTGGGTTAGTTGACTAGCAACTAATTCCGCCCAAATCCTTCAAACCCGAGATTTTAACTTGCTTTCTAAAAAATATAAAGAATACAAAAAGAATCATCCCTCATCTCTAGATCTAGTATTTAGGTTTTCTAATCCTAGCGACACTATTCCTAGCTGAACGATCATTCCCCCGGTACTTGTCATTATACTATACTACATCGATCAGGTACACTGCCTGGTGGGGGTTGTAAGCTTCTCAAGATCCCTTGAGAGGTAAAGCCTGGTGCAATCCCTACGTATCACCGTCACCTTCCAAAATCTATATATAGTTTTCTATTTTTCATTCATTAAGAGGAACTTGTGTGGAGAAACCTTAGGGCCGAACTTTGTGAACCCTAGCTCGTATCTTACAGTAAATTCAAGGGTTTTCACCCCTTGAATCGTTTCATGTGCTATTGGGATAAGTCTTATCTTAATTCAATCAATATGTCTATGTGTTGGTTGTCTATATCTTGTGCTTGTCTTGATTTCAACATGCTAGGCTAGATTTATCTTGTGTTTGCTTAGATCTAATGAAACCTAGATGTTAATTATGTGTTGATTACTTGTTTATGGTTGTATTGGATGAATGATTTCAATGTTAGGCTTAAGAAAACTGTCAGATCTCCATTGTGTAACATGCTTGAATGTCTTAGGAAACATGAACCGATGTGTACTAGGTTTTATTGGTTGTATTTAATGCATGAGTAAATTCTAATGATCCCATGTTAGGAGCTTCTTAGCCGGCTCGACATAGGAGTGAAGTAGGCACTCATAGGATTGGGGAAGTAAGTACGCCACCCCATGAATGGTATTAAGGAATACAATCCGTCATCCACGCAACTATAACAAGTAATTAACGTGTAAAAGATATCTAGGGAGTAGTGAAATCTAAGTAAACACATTTCTCCCACATATTGCTCACAACTTTAGTTTAAATTAGGTTATTTTCATTTCTAGTATTTTATTTTGATTGCATCTTAGTATTGGGTTAGTTGATTAGCAACTAATTCCGCCCAAATCCTTAAAACCCGAGATTTTTACTTGCTTTCCTAAAAATATAAAAAATACAAAAAGAATCATCCCTCATCTCTAGACCTAGTCTTTAGGTTTTCTAATCCTAGCGACACTATTCCTAGCTGAACGATCAATCCCCCGGTACTTGTCATTATACTATACTACATCGATCAGGTACACTGCCTGGTGGGGGTTGTAAGCTTCTCGAGATCCCTCGAGAGGTAAAGCCTGGTGCAATCCCCACCATCAATGAGTTAAAATAACTGAAACTTAAGCTGTAATGAAACAAAATAAGTAATAAAAAACAAAAAATAAGCACAATGGCCTCAAACACAGATTATGCTAATACATATGGAAAATGCTTACAATTGGCATCCAAGGTGAAACCTGTGAACCAAAGAACCAACTCATACCCTATTGACTTCCACAAGTCACTAATCCCATGAAAATCACACGGCAACCCTGCTCCTTGCTTGTATCTTCACATACACTGAATTTTTGAATTTTTCTCTATTTAATTTGGATTTTTGAGTATTTTTCTGTTTTTTATTTCCTTTCTGATTCCTTACTTCCTTTTGATTCAATTTACTTTAATAAGCTATAAACAACTTACTGAGATCAACTAAACAACCTAGAATAACTTTTGAAAAATTGAGCACAAATGCAAATTTTCATAAACTGGATTAAACTTTTAATTTGAACTTGGAATTTAATTAATTGAAACTTGAGATTAAACTATTACAATGAAGATTACAAAGCTTGAATTTAAAATATTACATTAATTTAAACCTAATTTACATTAAAATCTAAACTAACTATCTGCTCTTCCTTTTGTCTCTTTTCTTGATTTATAAGGGTCCTGGAGCATCATAATCTCTTTCCCACTCTCATTCACAGCCATTGGATGAGAGGTATTGATCCTAGCCGTTTAAACATGTTTGGCGGGAAAAGTGGGTTTTGGCAGTGAGATAACTTGGATGAGTTGTTGGATCATTAATTGTATCTTGGAAGTATTTGTAAGCTGGGGGACAAGGAATGGGGATGGTGATGTGGAGGAGGGGGGTTTGTGGAGTGTGGCAGAGGAGAAACAGGTGCAAGTGGTGGGAGGAAGGAGGTGGTCAAACTTTGGGGTTGACTGGGGTAAGATATAAAAACGGGGTGTGGTTTTGTTTGGGAGTGGGCTGGGGTGGAGTGGATTAGGCCAAGGGGAGTGGGAGTAATAAGGTGGGCTTGGAGGTGGGTTTGTTTCCTTGGGTAATAAAAGTAAACATTGGTCCGTTTGGTTTTAATATTATCACAAGGACCTATTATGTAATTTCAGATTTTTGAGGGTGGGTTTTGACAACCTTCGAAACTTAACCAAGGGACAAAACTTACAACCGACATTTTTAATACGTCATTTGAACTTCTGATCTCGAACATAACATAAGTATTTGAACCTTAATATTTAAAAACTACAAGTTTCATAATCTATAACTTATGATACTTATAAATTTGACATAACTTATATTTTAATTCGGTACAACATTTAATTACTAGCTAATATATCATACGTATAAGATGTCAACATGGGGACATGGGGACATATAGTACACAAAACGTAATCTCTAAAGTACACTAACATATAAACTCAGTAATGTAATTACCAAGTGCATCACACGACTTGGGGACTTCTATTGGGCCGAATTATTTTCAAAGTCAACACAACTCATGAGAATGTCACACGTTGATAGCTCTCCTAGGCCATTTTTTTTTAAAAAATTGTACACAACATGAGACAATCAAATACAAGTCTGGATACAGGAAAGATTTGAATTCAAGATTAAGTTTTTTGACCTCTCCACAAAGTTCGGCCAACTCCTCCTATTTCTCCTCTCCTACTCTTCATATTACGCAACAAACTCACACACATTAACACACCTACAAAACTCTAAAAACAAAACAATTTTTGGCTGCTGCTTTCTGGTTTCGAGCTTGGAGAAAAACGGGTACAAAGGAGGCTGTGCAAGGGTGATTTGATCGTGGTTAAGAAGGTGGTGATCGGTTGAGTTTATTTCTGGTTCTAAGGATCAGTGTTGATCGTGGTTCTTTTGGGCTCAAGGTGGTGGTGTTTCTGATTCGAAGGGTGGAGATTCTGGTTTTGGGTCGTGGTGTTTTCAATTGGTTCTTTGGTTCTTGCTTCTTCTTTTTATCACGCTTCAAGGGGTATTAATATCACTTTAACTTTGTTCGAGTTCCTTTCATTTGAATCTGTATAAACGTTCACTACTAAACTTATATGAATCAGATAAAATGAACCTGCATGTTGTATGTTTGATATCATTCACACATGAAATAACAAAGATAAACTAACCTAATCTATCTAAAGTACAATCTGTTTTGACCAATACATTTCTGTTATTTTTGTTTAAACATTCGACTTCTAGATCTCTGTTTTGTTTGTCATACTTCGAACCATACAACTTGTTAAATAAACCTATAACGAGCTACACTAAGAAAAAGGGCATACACTTAATAGAATAAAGAGCTTCACATGAAATCATAAAGGAAACATTTTATCTAATCGATCTACGACCTATTATTTTGGATATGTCTTGTTCATTTTTTTGACCCATGCTTTCACGACCAAAAATCTGTTATAATTTTCCTAGACAAACTAAAAGGAAAAGATTGCATGCATGCTTGCCCATTTGTTTGTGAATAAATAAATAAATAAAAGATATTAAAAGGGAAATGCATGCATGGTTGCCAACTGTTTCAGCATAGAGCTAAAATGGTTTATATATATATTTGTTCTGCTGTTATCAATCGACAATAAAATACCATAGGGACATTGAATAAGTTATTTTGGTTTCATGAGGTTTGGGTTATGTTGTGACCTCGTGGCTATAATAAAGGGGGTTTCGAATCATTTTTTTTAAAGAAGGTGTTTGTTCATCTTACTTAAAATCAACAAAATGGGATGTTTGTTTTGGCTTATTTAAATAATAAGATCTCGTGCCGTCACGGCATAAATATTAATATCGAGGGTACGTTACTAAATTATATAAAATTTTAATGACGGGGTCCAAAATTATTATCTTAATATAAAATTATTAAAATAAAGTTTAAAATAATTTTATTTAATTTTTAATAGTTAATTTTTGATAATTTATATTTTGACCCTAAACTTTACTAAATTATCGTACTTAACTCTAACACATTATATTGGTCATTTTATACCTTTAATATTATTTAATCGTCAATAATAACCTTAAAGTATTAAAGTATTAATTCGGAAAAGTTACTAAATATGGGAACTTACTAAATACTTCTAAGTTACTTAAAGTGGCAAGTTACTAAAAATGGGAATAAACTTAAGATAAGTAATATGATTAAAATGAGTTCATAAGTAACACGTGATTATCATATTCGTATAGGTTCTGTGAAGCGGGAATGATTCATCTTGTGGTCTTTCTTTTCTTGTTTTGCTTGCTTTGAATAAGGTACAGATATTCTATCCTCTTTCAGTAAGGAGTTTTCTCTCTCATGACTCTTGATCTTGATCTTTGATTCGTATTAAGATTCCCTAAGCCATTGCTATGTTCCCCATTTGATATGATTGATATGATCCATTTGATATGATTCGTTGATATGATCTTTTTGATATGAGCCTTGCTATGATACCTCTGATTTGATTCTGATTTGCTATCCACTTTGATTATGGTTATGTGATTTCAAGATTCTGTTATATTATGCTCTGGGAGCATTCTGTTCTGTCATGATCTGGGAGCATTTTGTTATGGATAGCTTTGCTTTGTTTGTTCTAATATGTTCTGTTCTGATGCCCGAGTTTTTAGTCTACTCATGGAGGTACCATGGGCGTGTCATTGAGGCACCAATGGCATGACACTATCTGGGGCGGTGTGATTAGTCCCCGGCGTCCCCGTCTAATTATGATATGATATGAGATCTCTTGGCCACTTTGTATATGATTTGTTTGTGGGGGGCGTATGGATGCATCCTAGGATTTGTTTTGATATGATATGATATGATACGATTTGGTTTGGTGACTGGCTGTACGTGCCTTGTACCCCTTTCACGTCTGGTACTTGGAGGTCGCCCCTCTATGTACACCCTATGAATTGATGGATATGTGATTATGTGATTTGAGATCTATTCGAGTGTCTCGGGTAGGTCGGCTCGTGGCTTTCCTATGTTCCGTGTGTCTATTCGAGTGTCTCGGGTAGACAAGCCTTTGTTGATACGTGCTCTATAATTCTGATTATTATCTGATTATGCTTACATTTGATATCTCTATTATGCTTCATTCATTTGACTTGTGATACATTATGCTCATTCTTATGATCCTTCTCATTTCGTTTGCTTATTACTACTGCTTTGCATATATATCTGTTCACTGGGATTTTTATGCTCAGCCGCGTTTTCTTTTCCATGCGGCAGGTAATAAGCGGGAATCTGGGCTCGAGTGTTGAGAGTAGGAGCATAGCGGACCTACCCTATTTAGTTTCCCCATTGTTTGGATGATCATGGAACTTATGTTGGATTATTTACTTCATTTTATTTCCTTTATACTTATGTTGGATTTTGTAATGTTTAAGTCTTGATGTTCATGACTTATGTTATTTATGAAGTCTTCCGCTTGCGTATTATTCTTTGTATGTTCTGATATAACACCATAATGTGATACTTTAGCCCTTCTCGGGTTAGGGTGTTACAATTATGGTATCAGAGCTCTAGGTTTTGACCTGTAGGACTTAGACTATGACCTGTGAGGATTGGGTAGACACTAGGCTTCCTTCTGATTCGATCTTTCCTTTCGTATTTTGATTCCTAACCGTTAGTTTCTTTCGTTGGTTCGTTTATGATCTTTCAGATGGTTAACACTCGTTTCACCGATGAATTCACTTCCAACCCTGCCTTTGAAGCAGCAGTTCAGCGGCGGGTGGACGCATTGATTCCCAACATTTCTGCCCGTATTGCTGAAGAGATGCATCGCAACCACCCAGGTTCTAGTGGAGGTTCGGGTGGTGGTAACCCACCATCTACTATTGCTACATGGTTGGAGAAATTCTCGAAACAGAAACCCAAATCATTCAGTTCCGTTTCTTCTCCTTCTGAGGCACAGGATTGGCTTGGTCACATTGAAAAGTTGTTTGAAGTGTTGGGATGCGGGGACGAGTTCAAAGCAAGGTTGGCGACTTACAAGTTTGAGGGCGATGCCCTAAATTGGTGGAAATCCTACAAGGCGGCCAAGGGTGATGACTTTATGACTACTTTGACTTGGGCTGGTTTTCGGGAAATCTTTCTGCTTCATTATTTTCCAGTGTCCGAGCAAGAGAAGTTCGAGCGTGAGTACCATAATATCTACCAGTACGAAAGGGAAACAAGTACAGAGTTTATGAAGAGGTTCCTTAGATTGGCTGGTTTTATGGGTGCAAGAGCTGGCACTCAGGCTGAATAGGCGAAAAAGTTCAAATGGGCGTTAAGGAACGAGGTTCTGGAGGGTATTGTCAACACACACTTTGATGATGTCGCTCAAGTGGCGAATGCGGTTCGTAATCTGGAGATTCTGAAGGAAAGGGCCAAACAGGGAGTGAAGAGGAACTATGAGGGAGAGCCAGTGCAGTCAGGTCAGGGTAATGGTCAAAGAGGGAACAATGCTAGAGGAGGTGATCGTAGGGGACATGACTATCGGGGTTATGGTAGATCGGATCAGGGTAATTACAGATTTGGACGCGATTATCAGCATCGCGACCACCAACAGAGGGATAGGCAGAACAGAGGGCGGCAAGATTCTCGTGGTTCAGGTTCTTATGGTCAAAATGGTTATGTCAGAACTGAGGAGTGTAAGACTTGTGGGAAGCGTCACTCTGGGCAGTGCAACAGGGTTACGGGAGCTTGTTTTATTTGTAACCAGGTGGGACACATGGCTAGGGATTGTCCCAAGGCAGGTGATAGAAATGGCAGAAATGATAAGGGAAATAGTGGGAACCGTCAGCAGAACTTCCAGGGGCGTGTTCATTCGATGACTAGGCATCAAGCTGCGAACTCCTCAGGTACCATCTCTGGTTTTCTTCATTTATTTGGTCATACAGCATTTACTTTATTTGACACGGGCGCTACACATTCAGTGATTTCTAACTCATTTGCTAAACATAGTAATATACTTGCAACACCATTAAAACAAACGCTATCTATCTCTACTCCTATGAAAAACCGTGTGATTATTGATCGTGAATATCTAAACTGCCCTATTCGTTTTGACGATAAAATCCGTTCTGCCAATTTGCTTCCGCTGGATATGTACGATTTTGATATCATTTTGGGTATGGACTGGTTGTCCAAGCATCGGGCAACAATTGATTGTCATACCAGATGAGTTATATTTGGTAATTTGTATGCTCCGGAATTTGTTTACCAAGGTTCCAAACCTGGTATTTCTATTAAGATCATTTCTGCTCTAAAAGCTCGTTCACTACTTTCTCATGGTT
Organism: Artemisia argyi; assembly: GCA_030686995.1. NCBI lineage: Eukaryota > Viridiplantae > Streptophyta > Magnoliopsida > Asterales > Asteraceae > Artemisia > Artemisia argyi. Next base: position 182,571,191 of record CM060705.1, read on the forward strand.
GTGACGGTTTTCTGGCTTCAATTAAAGATTAAAGATACTTCCCTAGACGGTCCTTGTATTAATGATCATTCCATTGTTTGTGAATTCCCTGACGTCTTTCCTAATGAATTGCCGGGTATGCCACCCGAGCGAGAGGTTGAATTTAGCATTGATCTGATTCCGGGTGCGGAACCCATATCTAAAGCTCCTTACCGTATGGCTCCTATTGAGTTGAAGGAATTGAAAGAACAGTTGCAGGATCTTCTTAATTCTGGTTTTATTCGTCCGAGTGTTTCTCCTTGGGGTGCTCCGGTGTTTTTTGTGAAGAAGAAGGATGGAAGTATGAGGTTATGTATCGATTACCGTGAGTTGAACCGTATCACCATTCGAAACCGTTATCCGCTTCCCCGTATTGATGATTTGTTTGATCAGCTTCAGGGAGCTAAATTCTTCTTCCAAATCGATTTGAGGTCAGGTTACCATCAGTTGCGGGTGAAGGAGCAAGATGTTCCTAAGACAGCATTCCGCACTAGGTATGGTCACTATGAATTCCTCGTGATGCCGTTTGGGTTGATGAATGCTCCAGTCATTTTCATGGATTTGATGAATCGTGTATTCCATGAGTACCTTGATAAGTTTGTCATTGTGTTCATTGATGATATTTTGGTATATTCTAAGACGAAGGAGGAGCATGAGCAGCATCTTCGCATTGTTTTGGAGATTCTGCGGCAGAAGAAGTTGTATGCCAAGTTTTCTAAGTGTGAGTTTTGGTTAAGACAAGTAGCATTTCTGGGTCATGTCGTATCCACTGATGGCATCAAAATGGATCCGGCAAAGGTTGAGGCTATCACAAAATGGCCAAGACCTACGAATGTGACTGAGGTCAGGAGTTTCTTGGGGCTTGCTGGTTATTATCGGAGGTTTGTAGAGGGATTCTCACGTATAGCTTTGCCCATGACACAGCTGATGAGGAAAAGTGAGAAATTTGTATGGACTGATGAGCGGGAACAAAGTTTTGAGGAATTGAAGAAACGATTAGTCTCGGCTCCTATTCTTACTCTTCCTTCGAGTACAGCTGGCTATCAAATATACAGTGATGCATCAAAGAAGGGTTTGGGATGTGTTCTCATGCAGCATGGGAAGGTGATTGCCTATGCATCTCGACAGTTGAAACCGTATGAGACGAATTACCCGACTCATGATTTAGAGCTAGCGGCAGTAGTTTTTGCTCTAAAGATCTGGAGGCATTATCTATATGGTGAGACATGTGACATCTTCACAGACCATAAGAGCCTCAAGTATATTTTCACACAGAAGGAAATAAACATGAGGCAGAGACGGTGGTTAGAACTTTTGAAAGATTATGATGCTAACATTCCGTACCATCCGGGTAAAGCCAATGTTGTGGCGGATGCTCTTAGTAGAAAGTCGGGCATGATTGCTAGTCTTGAGATTGAGCCTAGGATACTCAATGATTTGGAGCAGATGGACGTAGAGTTATGTGTTCGTGGATATGATGGTTACTGGGCGACTTTGAAGGTTGAGTCTAACCTTATTTTACGGATCAAGGAGGCTCAGAAGGATGATGGTGAATTGTGGTCGATTGTTCAGAATGTGGAGGAAGGGAAGCAGACAGAATTTCAGATTGATCATGATGGGGTTGTTTGGTTTAGCGATCGTTTATGTGTTCCTAACGATCCTTCTCTTCGTGAAGCTGTGTTGTCCGAAGCACACAGTTCTCCTTTCACTATTCCTCCAGGTTCTACCAAAATGTATAGAGATTTGAAGCAACATTTCTGGTGGAATGGTATGAAGCAGGATATGGCGATGTATGTGGCTAAGTGTATGACTTGTCAGAAGGTTAAAATTGAACATCAGCGCACCAGTGGTCTTTTGCAGCCCTTGGATATTCCTACTTGGAAGTGGGATCAGATCTCGATGGACTTTGTTACCGGTTTGCCTCGTACCTTCAAGAAGCATGATACTATTTGGGTGGTTGTTGATCGTTTAACTAAATCCGCTCATTTTCTACCTATTCGGAAAGATTATTCGATTAGTAAGTTGGCGCAAATCTTTCAGCAGGAGATTGTCCGTTTGCATGGTACACCAGCTGCTATTATATCTGATAGAGATCCTCGTTTTAATTCTCGTTTTTGGAAGAGTCTACATAAGGCTTGGGGTACTCAGCTCAAGTTCAGTACGGCTTTCCATCCACAGACCGACGGGCAGTCGGAACGCACCATTCAGATGTTGGAGGATATGTTGAGGTCCTGTGCTCTAGAATGGACGGGACACTGGGATGAATACTTGTGTTTGGTGGAGTTTGCTTATAACAACAGTTGGCATGCAAGTATTAAGATGGCACCTTTCGAGATGTTATATGGTAGAAAGTGTAGGGCTCCTGTTTGTTGGAATGAGGTTGGTGAACGCCTCATTGAGGATCCTGAATTGATTGAGGAGACTAATGAAAAGGTTGCCATGGCTAGGGAAAAGCTCAAGGAAGCTAGAGCTAGACAGAAGAGCTATGCAGATCGTCATCGTCGTGCCTTAGAGTTTAGTCCTGGGGATCGTGTTTTCCTTAGGATTTCTCCATTCCGTGGTGTTAAACGTTTTGGTATTAAGGGGAAACTTAGTCTGCGTTATATTGGTCCGTTTGAGATCCTAGACCGTGTTGGTGAAGTTTCGTACCGTTTGGCATTACCTCCGCAGCTTTCCCATGTGCATAATGTATTCCATGTATCACTTTTGAGGGGATATAACTATCACCCACTCCATGTTGTTTCATATCCGCTTGACCAAATTCGAGAAGACTTATCTTTTATTGAGGAGCCTGAGGCTATTTTGGAGCGTCAGGATTGAGTCATGAGAAACAAAACTATTCCATTCGTTAAGATTCTTTGGAGGAATCACCCCGAGAGTGAGGCTACTTGGGAGACCGAGGAATCCATGCGTGCTAGTTATCTGCACTTCTTTTCGTGATTCGGTTCGTTCGTTTTCGACCTTCCTATTTAAATTTCGCGGACGAAATTTTCTTTTTAGAGGGGAAGAATTATAACACCCGACATTTTTAATACGTCATATGAACTTCTGATCTCGAACATAACATAAGTATTTGAACCTTAATATTTAAAAACTACAAGTTTCATAATCTATAACTTATGATACTTATAAATTTGACATAACTTATATTTTAATTCGGTACAACATTTAATTACTAGCTAATATATCATACGTATAAGATGTCAACATGGGGACATATAGTACACAAAACGTAATCTCTAAAGTACACTAACATATAAACTCAGTAATGTAATTACCAAGTGCATCACACGACTTGGGGACTTCTATTGGGCTGAATTATTTTCAAAGTCAACACAACTCATGAGAATGTCACACGTTGATAGCTCTCCTAGGCCATTTTTTTTAAAAAAATTGTACACAACATGAGACAATCAAATACAAGTCTAGATACAGGAAAGATTTGAATTCAAGATTAAGTCTTTTGACCTCTCCACAAAGTTCGGCCAATCCTCCTATTTCTCCTCTCCTACTCTTCATATTACGCAACAAACTCACACACATTAACACACCTACAAAACTCCAAAAACAAAACAATTTTTGGCTGCTGCTTTCTGGTTTCGAGCTTGGAGAAAAATGGGTACAAAGGAGGCTGTGAAAGGGTGATTTGATCGCGGTTAAGAAGGTGGTGATCAGTTGAGTTTATTTCTGGTTCTAAGGATCAGTGTTTATCGTGGTTCTTTTGGGCTCAAGGTGGTGGTGTTTCTGATTCGAAGGGTGGAGATTCTGGTGTTGGGTCGTGGTGTTTTCAATTGGTTCTTTGGTTCTTGCTTCTTCTTTTGATCATGCTTCAAGGGGTATTTATATCACTTTAACTTTGTTCGAGTTCCTTTCATTTGAATCTGTATAAACGTTCACTACTAAACTTATATGAATCAGATAAAATGAACCTGCATGTTGTATGTTTGATATCATTCACACATGAAATAACAAAGATAAACTAACCTAATCTATCTAAGTACAATCTGTTTTGACCAATACATTTCTGTTTTGTTTGTTTAAACATTCGACTTCGAGATCTCTGTTTTGTTTGTCATACTTCGAACCATACAACTTGTTAAATAAACCTATAACGAGCTACACTAAGAAAAAGGGCATACACTTAATAGAATAAAGAGCTTCACATGAAATCATAAAGGAAACATTTTATCTAATCGATCTACGACCTATTATTTTGGATATGTCTTGTTCATTTTTTTGACCCATGCTTTCACGACCAAAAATCTGTTATAATTTTCCTAGACAAACTAAAAGGAAAAGATTGCATGCATGCTTGCCCATTTGTTTGTGAATAAATAAATAAATAAAAGATATTAAAAGGGAAATGCATGCATGGTTGCCAACTGTTTCAGCATAGAGCTAAAATGGTTTATATATATATTTGTTCTGCTGTTATCAATCGACAATAAAATACCATAGGGACATTGAATAAGTTATTTTGGTGTCATGAGGTTTGGGTTATGTTGTGACCTCGTGGCTATAATAAAGGGGGTTTCGGATCATTTTTTTTAAAGAAGGTGTTTATTCATCTTACTTAAAATCAACAAAATGGGATGTTTGTTTCGGCTTATTTAAATAATAAGATCTCGTGCCGTCACGGCATAAATATTAATATCGAGGGTACGTTACTAAATTATATAAAATTTTAATGACGGGGTCCAAAATTATTATCTTAATATAAAATTATTAAAATAAAGTTTAAAATAATTTTATTTAATTTTTAATAGTTAATTTTTGATAATTTATATTTTAACCCTAAACTTTACTAAATTATCGTACTTAACTCTAACACATTATATTGGTCATTTTATACCTTTAATATTATTTAATCGTCAATAATAACCTTAAAGTATTAAAGTATTAATTCGGAAAAGTTACTAAATATGGGAACTTACTAAATACTTCTAAGTTACTTAAAGTGGCAAGTTACTAAAAATGGGAATAAACTTAAGATAAGTAATATGATTAAAATGAGTTCATAAGTAACACGTGATTATCATATTCGTATAGGTTCTGTGAAGCGGGAGTGATTCGTCTTGTGGTCTTTCTTTTCCTGTTTTGCTTGCTTTGAATAAGGTACAGATATTCTATCCTCTTTCAGTAAGAGGTTTTCTCTCTCATGACTCTTGATCTTGATCTTTGATTCGTATTAAGATTCCCTAAGCCATTGCTATGTTCCCCATTTGATATGATTGATATGATCCATTTCATATGATTCGTTGATATGATCTTTTTGATATGAGCCTTGCTATGATACCTCTGATTTGATTCTGATTTGCTATCCACTTTGATTATGATTATGTGATTTCAAGATTCTGTTATATTATGCTCTGGGAGCATTCTGTTCTGTCATGATCTGGGAGCATTTTGTTATGGATAGCTTTGCTTTGTTTGTTCTAATATGTTCTGTTCTGATGCCCGAGTTTTTAGTCTACTCATGGAGGTACCATGGGCGTGTCATTAAGGCACCAATGGCATGACACTATCTGGGGCGGTGTGATTAGTCCCCGGCGTCCCCGTCTGATTATGATATGATATGAGATCTCTTGGCCACTTTGTATATGATTTGTTTGTGGGGGCGTATGGATGCATCCTAGGATTTGTTTTGATATGATATGATATGATACGATTTGGTTTGGTGACTGGCTGTACGTGCCTTGTACCCCTTTCACGTCTGGTACTTGGAGGTCGCCCCTCTATGTACACCCTATGAATTGACGGATATGTGATTATGTGATTTGAGATCTATTCGAGTGTCTCAGGTAGGTCGGCTCGTGGCTTTCCTATGTTCCGTGTGTCTATTCGAGTGTCTCGGGTAGACAAGCCTTTGTTGATACGTGCTCTATAATTCTGATTATTATCTGATTATGCTTACATTTGATATCTCTATTATGCTTCATTCATTTGACTTGTGATACATTATGCTCATTCTTATGATCCTTCTCATTTCGTTTGCTTATTACAACTGCTTTGCATATATATCTGTTCACTGGGATTTTTATGCTCAGCCGCGTTTTCTTTTCCATGCGGCAGGTAATAAGCGGGAATCTGGGCTCGAGTGTTGAGAGTAGGAGCATAGTGGACCTACCCTATTTAGTTTCCCCATTGTTTAGATGATCATGGAACTTATGTTGGATTATTTACTTCATTTTATTTCCTTTATACTTATGTTGGATTTTGTAATGTTTAAGTCTTGATGTTCATGACTTATGTTATTTATGAAGTCTTCCGCTTGCGTATTATTCTTTGTATGTTCTGATATAACACCATAATGTGATACTTTAGCCCTTCTCGGGTTAGGGTGTTACAAGTACCAAATAAACCAAGAACCAAATTTGCATTTTTCCATTTTTCAAATTCCCGGGGACCAAATGTGTCAATTTTCAAAACTGTGGGGACTAAACATGTAATTTTCTCAAAATTTTCATCCAGGGATTAAAAGTGACACATGTGAATTCCCACGGACCATTTTTGACTTTTTTCACAAAATTGGACTCTAGGGGCCAAAACTGCCAATTGTTGAAACTTGAGGGACCAAAATGTAAATTCTCAAAACTTTTAGAATTTTTCACCAAAGGACTGAATATGACAACTTATGATTTCAAAAGGACCTTTGGTGACTTTTCTTTTAAAATATGTGCTCAGGGACTACTTTTGTCAATTTTTGAAAGTTGAGGGACTGAAACTGCCAATTATGCAAACTTTGTACGTTTTTCATTTGTTTTTACTCTTTTTGCATCTAAAACATTTAAAACACAATTTTGAAATATTTTTAGTATTTTGATGCATTTCTGAGTGTTTTTGTATGTTTTGCAGTTCAGATTTGACCAAAAATGATGAGTGTTTGAGCACTTATCAATCCCCCACACTAAACTATTGCTAGTCCCTAGCAATAAACTGTTTTGAAAACTTAATGGATTTTAAACTCTTTACCAAAAGCCATCACTTCTGGAGTAGCCAGATGTATCGATTCAAGTAAGAACTATGGTCCACCTGATAACCATGTGATTTTGAGCAAACCACCAGCTGTCAACGGATTTGATTAGTCTTTACCAAAAGCCGTTTGCTTCTGGACTAGCCAACTCTTGATGGACAAAGTCAACATCTTGGTGAGCTGATTACCAATTATGTTTTTTCCACTGCCTTTACCACAAGCCATAATCTTGCGGGCTAGCCAACTCATTCGCTTTTTAGGATATGGCGAGTTGGGGTACCATACAATTTTGGGCAAATTGCAAGCCATAAACGGATTTGATATATCTTTACCAAGAGCCGTTTGCTCCTGGATTAGGCAATCCTTTTTTTCGGTTAGACAAGGCGGACTGATAACCACAAAAAATTTTGAACTCAAGTGAATTTTTTTTTTTTTTTTTTTTTTTTTTTTTTTTTTTTTTAATTTTTGCCAAAAATGAGGGTATTAGATAGTAAAATGTGATAAAATTCGCTAGAATAGCGAAAGTCCCGGCGATTATGTCGACTCTTAGAACGTAAAAGGGCAAAATTACAAGCTAAATGTGGAAATACCGTTTTGTTTTTCACTTCATAAGTAACCACTGTAGGGGTAACTCCCCCACACTTAGGGTGAAAACCCTATAAGCATGCTACTGTTTTTGTTTACCGAGTCGCTAGCTTGACTCGACCCCAAATTTATTTGTCCTTAGGGAAGCATGATGTGGAAGAAACAATCTCCATCGGACTTTCATTCAAGATGTTTGGACAAACATTTGAAGCACGTGAAAGTTCCACACCGATGAGATAAGTATCCGACTCAAGATAATGATACATGAAAATACCGGGATCAAAGATGGTATCTTCATTCCCGAAGGAGTGAAGAAGAAAGGAAGTCACCTTATAGGTGAAGAAAAGGAAGAAAACCATGATGAAAATCATGATTTGATCTTCTTCCTCGAGAGCAGGCTCAGTAGCCTGAATTTGGATTTCAAGGGTTAAGCTCAAAAACATCCCGGGAGGGTGGGTGGGAATTTGCAAATTCTCATGATTGAGTGCATCTCCCCCCGGGCTATCAAACTCCGGATGAGTCATGATATGATGAGTGAGTTCACCGGAGAACTCCTCATGAAGAGAATCATTCACAAGATTTGAATCTGTGAATTCATGTTCCGGAATAGACTCATCACAATCCTCATTCTGAATATCAAAGAGTGGATTATCAGAAATCAAAGTGAATTCAGATTCAAATTCAAATAAAGGATTTGTGAGAGTAGTATTGAATGCTTCGGGAACAAAGAGATTAACATTCTCTATTGGACTATTGGGATTAGAAGTGAGTGACGGATCATGATATAGGAGACTTTCAATTTCTCCCAGATCGGCTTCAAAGTCGAGGAGACCATCATGACTTTCTAATGAAAGTGGATTGATGTGAGTAAGTTCATCGGCGAACTCCTCAAGAAGAGGATCAGCATCAGACTGTGGGAGTGATGCCTCAATATACTCAATGTCTCCATGAGATGTACAATCATCATTAAAATCTGAGAAAGTCTCAAAATGATCGTTTGAACACTTAAGAAGGGAAGGTAAATCACACACATGATCAAAAGTTCCCTGTGACTCTCCTGGGATTGGGACAAGGATCTCAACACTAAACTTTATTAATTCGTCCGATTCCTTATCAGGAACAGTGCTAAGATGCTCATCCCCCATGTTCAGAGAGTGAGTGTGAACTTCGGGTGTGATAGCAGTTGTTTGAGATGGAATCTCAACTGCTGGGATATCCACTGATGAATTTGATGAAGCTTTGTAAAATGGAAGGCTATCAAATGTATCTTCATCATCACTGTCATCAGGAATAAAACGGAACTGAAAGCTAGATTTGGCTGCTTTTTCTTTTGCAATTGATTCCCTAATAGATTTTTCATAGGCATCTTGGGAATTTATTCTAGCAGCCTGCTCTTCAGCTAGCAATTCTTCCATGGATTTCTTATGTGAATTTTGAATGAAAGAACATTGTGGGGATAGGGATTTGTCAAAACCGAAAGGTTGACATTGATAATCATCATGAGGACCCCCACAATATACACAAGAAAAACTGGGAGCATTTTGAAATGCTGTGCTATTCAACTCCTCCTTAAGTTCTTTTAAAATTTCAAGAGCCTTTAGACAAAGGTCTTGCTGAGTTTCTTGAGGAGTTGTGTGAATCATTTGGTACCGTGGAGGTGGGTCTGAAAACGAATAGTCGTAATTGTTACAAGGAAATGGATTCCTAGTTTGACAATCCGAGCTAGAGTGTGGACCTCCACAGTAATCACAACAGTAAAACTGATGTGGTTGTGGGTTGTATGTGCTAAAGTCATAATTGTTATCAAGAAACTGCTCATAGACAAGCGTGTTTCCCGATTGACAATCAGAACTATAGTGTGAACCACCACAGTACTCACAACAGTAAAACTGCTGAGTCTCATGGTGTGGTAGCTGATGGAATAAATCAGTCATGTCATGGTAGGAATAGGGATCTTGGTTATAGACAGACCCGTTTCCTGACTCTACCATGCCACAACTGGGGCAATTACCACCATTATGAGGATTACCACACCATTGACAAATCAGAAAGTGTGGATGAGACATAGAAAGAATCAAATGTGTATAGAGGGGTAGGGATGAAGAATCAAAGATGTGAGAGGGTAAAGGTGAATATTTTTTGTGTTTTTAAAATACATTTTGTACAAATAAGAAAGAAAATGTTTTTGTGTTTTTGTGTTCGTTGAAAACTGATTTAAAAATATTTTCGTGAACAGTTTTGTTTTTATATTAAAATAAGAAGATAATATGAACAAAGGTGGTAAATATACAATGGATATATATCCCGATTCACTTATCTGAAAACCGTTTAGAAAAACGCGCACGTCCTCCCCGGCAGCGGCGCCAAATTTTTATTGGCTCCAAACGATTAGCCTAATTGACCAGGTAATGGTCAACAAGGTCAAACAGCCTAAGATTCAATCTCCGTGGAAGTACAGGGTTTCCCCTGGTCGTTATGTCCCGACGAGGTGTAGATGGTTATCAAACGGGTTTGTGATCGGGTGAATTTGGATAGGAAAAGGGTTGTGAATGATTTGAACTAAGGAATATACGAAGAAATAGCTTAAATAAGCTATTATAACAAGACTGTAAAGTTAAAAAATCTAGAAACGTTTAAAACCTAAAAACGCGTACGTTCAGTTTAAAGTTACGTGAACATACAAAATAAAACGCGAGTTTTAAAGAAATAAAATACTTACGGATATGAAAATTACATTTTTACAATTCTAATAATAAAAGAAATTTTTTAGAAAAAGAAAAATAATTTTTACACTATTTAATTATTTAATATTAATTAATTACTAATTATTAATTACTTAACTAGTTTTAATTAATTTAATTTATTAAAAATAACAAACTAACTTAGAAAATTAAGAAAAATTGTACAAATCTAATTAACCATAACAGGAATTCTAAAAAATTATAAAAAATTTGTTTTATAAGTTTTTACACTATTTTACTATTTATTATATTTAATATTAATTAATTACTAGTTAAACTAATTAAAATCTAAAAAATAGTAAATGAACAGTAGAAATTATGAAAAAATTCCTAAAATTATTTTACATTATATAAAATCTAGGAAAAATATAAAAACTAGGTCTTACTTAATAAAAACTAATTTTGCTATTTAATACTTAATTATTAATTATTTATAACTAAAACTAATATTAAATCTAAAAATTACCAAATGATAATATAAAAATCTAAGAAAATTACTAAAATTACTTTGACAGAAAAGGAATTTAAGAGAAATATAAAAATGCCAAGTGCTTAAAAAAAATCTAAAAATGCAAATTAAAAATTTAAATTACATTAAATAGAAACTATCATTTACTTTTAAATTGGTTTTTCTTGATTTTTCTTTTTGAAAACTAATTTACACCTAAAAAGAATAAACTTTTGTAAAAACAACTTTTGTGGCAATAAAAAATAAGCACTTTAAGTGCTTTATGGCTCAACAGTTAACTTTGGTTGACCAAGTGAGGAAATAAGCTCAAAAGAGCTTAAGTGGGACCCACAAGGGTGAATTCTGGTTCCAATAAGTTAAGTGAAAATGTTTAAGTGAGATTCAAACAATTAAGCTCAAAGGATAAGCCTATAAGCCAGAATAAGCACATTGATTTCTTGATATTTAACTGAAAATGGGACAAAGAAAGAGGGCAATTCCAAGTGGGTCCCAGGGGTCTTAAGGTCAAACCTTTGGTCAACCCTTGAAGAGTACCAAGAGGGGGGTTCAAAGAACCAAAGTTGGGGGCTGTGGGACCACTGTGGTGGCCAGAAACCACCACCAAAGGTGGTGGTGTGGCTGGGTTAACTGCTGCACAGGAGATGAACCCTCCCCTGCAGGTAGGTTTGAGGGTGTGTGGGGCCTAGTAGAAAAATTGAAAAAATAAAAAGAAGTTAGGACACCAAAGTTGAGCTGGGGGACTTTGCACCCAACAAGTTTCACATCCTAAAACTTACCACAAAATTCTATAAAATTCCTACAATATTTGGTTTTTTTCTGAGAAATAGAAATTTGACTTTCTTAATAACATGCAAAGGTTGACTTTCTTGAACTTGAAATCACTCTCACTGATTCAATAAGTTATCTTAAGCTACAAGTTGATGAAATTAAGCTACAAATACACCTTATGCAATGAAATGGTGAGCTTGTGGTATCAAATCTCCCAACAGTGGACTGTTGGGGGGGGGTTTCGTTGTGATTTTGACTATGGTATGAAAGACATGCAAATTTTATGGTCTAAATGTCCTAAATACACCTAATATGAACTATAAAAACTAACTGCAACAATCAAAACTTCCTTGATCACAGTCAATGATCCTAATCCAAACACACCTTTAAATCCTAGATATGAGTTAAACTAACTGAAACTTAAACTAGGGTCTTAATCTATCAATCAAAAACTATCTCATAAGCTGTAATGAAACAAAATAAGTAATAAAAAACACAAAATAAGCACAATGGCCTCAAACACACATTATGCTAATACATATGGAAAATGCTTACAATTGGCATCCAAGGTGAAACCTGTGAACCAAAGAACCAACTCATACCCTATTGACTTCCATAAGTCACTAATACCATGAAAATCACACAGCAACCCTGCTCCTTACTTGTATCTTCACATACACTGAATTTTTGAATTTTTCTCTATTTAATTTTGATTTTTGAGTATTTTTCTGTTTTTCATTTCCTTTCTGATTCCTTACTTCCTTTTGATTCAATTTACTTTAATAAGCTATAAACAACTTACTGAGATCAATTAAACAACCTAGAATAACTTTTGAAAAATTGAGCACAAATGCAAATTTTCATAAACTGGATTAAACTTTTAATTTGAACTTGGAATTTAATTAATTGAAACTTGTGATTACACTATTACAATGAAGATTACAAAGCTTGAATTTAAAATATTACATTAATTTAAACTTAATTTTAACCTAATTTACATTAAAATCTAAACTAACTAGCTGCTCTTCCTTTTGTCTCTTTTCTTGATTTATTAGGGTCCTGGAGCATCATAATCTCTTTCCCACTCTCATTCACAGCCATTGGATGAGAGGTATTGATCCTAGCCGTTTAAACATGTTTGGCGGGAAAAGTGGGTTTTGGCAGTGAGATAACTTGGATGAGTTTTTGGATCATTAGTTGTATCTTGGAAGTATTTGTAAGTTGGGGGACAAGGAATGGGGATGGTGATGTGGAGGAGGGGGGTTTGTGGAGTGTGGCAGAGGAGAAACAGGTGCAAGTGGTGGGAGGAAGGAGGTGGTTAAACTTTGGGGTTGACTGGGGTAAGATATAAAAATGGGCTGTGGTTTTGTTTGGGAGTGGGCTGGGGTGGAGTGGATTGGGACAAGGGGAGTGGGAGTAATAAGGTGGGCTTGGAGGTGGGTTTGTTTTCTTGGGTAATAAAAGTAAACATTGGTCCGTTTGGTTTTAATATTATCACAAGGACCTATTATGTAATTTCAGATTTTTGAGGGTGGGTTTTGACAACCTTCGAAACTTAACCAAGGGACAAAACTTGCCAAGTACCAAATAAACCAAGAACCAAATTTGCATTTTTCCATTTTTCAAATTCCCGGGGACCAAATGTGTCAATTTTGAAAACTGTGGGGACTAAACATGTAATTTTCTCAAAATTTTCATCCAGGGATTAAAAGTGACACGTGTGAATTCCCAAGGACCATTTTTGACTTTTTTCACAAAAATTGGACTCTAGGGGCCAAAACTGCCAATTGTTGAAACTTGAGGGACCAAAATGTAAATTCTCAAAACTTTTAGAATTTTTCACCAAAGGACTGAATATGACAACTTATGATTTCAAAAGGACCTTTGGTGACTTTTCTTTTAAAATATGTGCGCAGAGACTATTTTTGCCAATTTTTGAAAGTTGAGGGACTGAAACTGTCAATTATGCAAACTTTGTACGTTTTTCATTTGTTTTTACTCTTTTTGCATCTAAAACATATAAAACACAATTTTGAAATATTTTTAGTATTTTGATGCATTTCTGAGTGTTTTTTTATATTTTGCAGTTCAGATTTGACCAAAAATGATGAGTGTTTGAGCACTCATCAGTTACCAATGGAAGTCTGCCAGTTTTCTTAAGCCTAACATCAAATACAATCATCCGTAACAACTATAAACAAACAGTCAACCGATAATTAACATCTAGGTTTCACTACATCTAAGCAAACACAAAAGAAATCTAGCCTAGCATGTTAAATTGAAGACAAGCGTAAGATATATTCAAACAACACATAGACATATTGAATGAATTGAAAGAGTACTTATCTCAATTAGAACATGAAAGATTCAAACGGTTGGAACCCTTGAAAAAGCTGTAAAAATCGGCCTAGGGTTTTTCCCTCAAAGTTGCACACTAATGAATAAAATTTGGAAAATTATATATATAGATTTTATAGGGTGACGGCGTCAAGAAGAAATTCGTGACGCCGTCAACTCACCGCCATAATGAAATCGTATTGCCTAGATCTGCTTGTAACGCCGTCATGTGTAAATTTGCTCTGGACCGTCACCAACACTTGGACCATGACGGCCTTGGGTGACGCCATCATGTCCTATGTATAAAATTTACTGGACCGTCACGGAAATCTTCCACATCCACCCCCTTTGTAACTCTTGACGGCGTCATGAAGGAATTCGTGACGCCGTCAGGTACTGTTTCCAGCAAGGAAAATTGAGACTTTGCCGTTTTCTTCACTTTTATGCTCCAAAAACGTCCAAAATGCTTCATTTTCCAGATTTCTCTACAAAAGTACCTAAAATGACAAAATGAACGATTTAGGGCAATATTTGATCAAATAAATTCGAATTCGGGCGTAAATGACCCCTTAAAAGTGGTTCATTTTTCACCTCATCAAATACCCTTACACTTGAGATTTGCTTGTCTTCAAGCAAATGCGCTTTTATTCTAATCAAAATACAAGTTAGGGGTCATTTAACACTAATATAAAAGTAATTACAACAAATAATCATTCCACTAAAAACCAAAACAAGCACGGAGGTCATACACTAGCACCTCACAAATAGTGTTTAGATACTCACATCTCTCGGGTGTAATAAAGTATATATCACAATATGGAAATGGAAAACATCTCTCACTACCTGTCATAGCAAATAGATTACCATAAGCTTGGGAAAGGATCAAACCTCCACCATTTGGCGTTAGCACCTAGGATAAACTATCAAAGAGGTCTTTTAAAGGGTTATAACGTTAGGTGTAGGGATATGGAAAACACGGTTTTGTTGGATAAAGGCAATATTTACTGATGGCGAGTTAATCATCTTGGTTAACTACATGTACAAATAGGCGTTGCTAAGCCAAGACTAGACTCGACTTAAGCTAATAAACCAAAAATAACAAAACTTAAAACAAACATAGAATGAAACGGGGTGGTAGTCCGTTTTTTTTTTTTTTTTTTTTTTTTTTTTTTTTTTTTTTTTTTTTTTTTTTTGCATACACTCTTACCATACCATCCAAAATAATACATCATAGGGAATGTACATTCCCCTTACACCTGAATTTTTACATACTTTACAATAAACTAATCTAATGACTCGAATCAAGATAATCAAAACAGTTGGAGTACTTTTAATATTAACGCACATATGGGGGTAATAATTTGATGTTCTTCCCCATTACTCCATAACACAAGTACTTTACCCATGAGTCCTAATCGTCCCAAAACAATATGTACAAGATATGACTCGACTTAGCAACCATGTAATCAATTAGATAATTAACTAAGGGCTTAAACATGTAACAATAATGCACTAAAGATGAGTGCATACACGGAAGGCTAAGGCGATTTGGTTGCACATTTGGGTGGGTTGTAACAAATTCTTCCTTTAAGTAAGATGCTTAAAGTTAGAAACGAAAAGATAGGCTCGGAGGGGTGTACTAGGGGTTTCATGTACTAAAAATGAGTACAACGCTAAGGTGTAGGAAAAATCAATTGACTTTATTAGCCAAGTAATATGACTTAAATGGTGATGCGTGGGGATTGCACCAGGCTTTACCTCTCGAGGGATCTCGAGAAGCTTACAACCCCCACCAGGCAGTGTACCTGATCGATGTAGTATAGTATAATGACAAGTACCGGGGGATTGATCGTTCAGCTAGAAATAGTGTCGTTAGGATTAGAAAACCTAAAGACTAGGTCTAGAGATGAGGGATGATTCTTTTTGTATTTTTATATTTTTTAGAAAGCAAGTAAAAATCTCGGGTTTGAAGGATTTGGGCGGAATTAGTTGCTAATCAACTAACCCAATACTAAGATGCAATCAAAATAAAATACTAAAAATGAAAATAAACTAAATTATACTAAGGTTGTGAGCAATATGTTTTAGAAATGTGTTTACTTAGATTTCACTACTCCCTAGATATCTTTTACACGTTAATTACTTGTTATAGTTGCGTGGATGACGGATTGTATTCCTTAATACCATTCATGGGGTGGCGTACTTACTTCCCCAATCCTATGAGTGCCTACTTCACTCCTATGTCGAGCCGGCTAAGAAGCTCCTAACATGGGATCATTAGAATTTACTCATGCATTAAATACAACCAATAAAACCTAATACACATCGGTTCATGTTTCCTAAGACGTTCAAGCATGTTACACAATGGAGATCTGCCAATTTTCTTAAGCCTAACATTGAAATCATTCATCCAATACAACCATAAACAAGTAATCAACACATAATTAACATCTAGGTTTCATTAGATCTAAGCAAACACAAGATAAATCTAGCCTAGCATGTTGAAATTAAGACAAGCACAAGATATAGACAACCAACACATAGACATATTGATTGAATTAAGAAAAGACTTATCTTAATAGCACATGAAAGGATTCAAGGGGTGAAAACCCTTGAATTTACTGTAAAATACGGGCTATGGTTCACAAAGTTCGGCCCTAGGGTTTCTCCACACAAGTTCCTCTTAATGAATGAAAAATAGAAAACTATATATAGATTTTAGAAGGTGAAGGCGTCAAGAACAAATGTCTGACGCCGTCATCTCGCCGCCAAATAGTTCCTCGGACTGCCTAGATCTGGATCTGATGCCGTCATGTGTACACCTTATGCAGGCCGTCATGATTTTAACTCTTGACGCTCTAGTTGTGACGCCGTCAGGTTTCTTCTGGGTCGTCATGGATTTTACTCTTGACGCCGTCAGGAATTTCCTCTTGACGCCGTCATACACTGTTTCCAGCATGGAAAATTAAGTCTTTGGCGTTTTCTTCACTTTTATGCTCCAAAAACGTCCGAATTGCTTCCTTTTCCAGATTTCACTCCCAAAGTACCTAAAATCACAAAAGGAACAATTTAGGGTAATATTTGATCAAATAAATTCAATTCCGGGCTTAAATGACCCCCTAAAAGTGGTTCATTTTTCGCCTCATCATATACCCTTACACTTGAGATTTGCTTGTCCTCAAGCAAATGCGCTTTTATTCTAATCAAAATACAAGTTAGGGGTCATTTAACACTAATATAAAAGTAATTACAACAAATAATCGTTCCACTAAAGACCAAAGACAAGCCCGGAGGTCATATACTAGCACCTCACAAATAGTGTTTAGATACTCACATCTCTCGGGTGTAATAAAGTATAAATTACAATATGGAAACGGAAGATATCTCTCACTACCTGTCATAGCAAAATAGATTACCGTAGGCTTGGGAAAGGATCAAACCTCCACCACATGGCGTAAGTACCTAGGTTAAACTATCAAAGAGGTCTTTTAAAGGGTTGTAACGTTAGGTGTAGGGATATGAAATACACGGTTTGGTTGGATATAGGCAGTCTTTACTGGTGGCGAGTTAACAATCTTGGTTAATTACATGTACAATATAGCGTCGCTAAGCCAAGACTAGACTCAACTTAAGCTAATAAATGAAAAAGAACAAAAACATAAAACAAACATAGAATGAAACAGGATGGTAGTCCGTATGTTTTTTCTCTTTTCCTTTTTCTATTTTTTTCTCTCTTTTTATTGATTTTTTCGTTTTTTCGTTTTTTTTTTATTTTTTTTTTATTTTATTTTTTTTTTTGCATACACTCTTACCCTACCATCCAAAATAATACATCATAGGGATTGAAAATTCCCATTACACTTGAATTTTTACATACTTTACAAATAACTAATCTAACGACTCGAATTAAGAAAATCACAACACTTGGAGTACTTTTAAGATTAACGTACATATGGGGGTTGTTGGGATCAAAGTTTTACTATTTTGTCAAGTCTCGCTCATTTATAATAATAGGTTGCTTAAGTTACTATTTACTTACATTTATGTTATGTAACATGTTTACTAGACTTAAGGCATTTTGGTCCATGGGCTTAGAAGCCCACACGAATTACTAGTGGAAGGAGAGGGAGTGTTGCCCTAGCTCCTTCCCTATAGATAGAAGCCTTAGGTCACTTGTATAACTCGGTTGTTTATTTGATGTCTTAAGGAAACTCTTGCTCTCACTTTTCTCTTAATCAGATATTCACCAAAATCCTTATATCTATCTCATTCTTGTTTGTGTGAAATCAATATGGTGACCTAACAAGTGGTATCATTCGCCATATGAAGGTGTAGTTTTTGTTTTTCTCTGTGAAATCGATCCTTAAACTCTTTTTAACTCATTATTTTGTGATAAAAATTGTACTTTCTTGTTTGTTTCTTGGTTTTTCTCACATATTTGCTTACAAACTTGTGCTACAAAACATATCAAACAAAAAAGTCTCAATCTTTATCGCAAAATTTACGACTTGATTTTATGTACTTTTTTCGAAATAATTTAAATTTTTGAAAAAGTTTGTCAAGTTTATAACTTTCTTCAAGATTTCATCATTTTACAACTTGAAGTACAAAAATCTTGGATTAAAAACTCGTTTTTGGATTGCTTTCCTTGAAAAACAAATTTCTGCAAAATTTCGAAATCACCTCCTTGACCAAATTTTGAAATCGTGTTCTAGTGCTTCAAATCGCCTCACGAATTGTGGACTCAGTCTTTTCTCTCTTGTATAAGGAAGAAAAGTACTTCGACTTTTGGTAAACTTTCGAAATTGTATAATTTCGAAAGTGTGTTTGTGAAATTGTGTTCTCGAAAATTTCTTAATTTTTCGAAATCACAAGTTTTTCGAAAACATCTTTAGTTTTCGAAATCTCACGGTTTTCGAAAATATCCTAAGTTTCGAGAACCTTTCTTTCGCAATCCCAATATTTTTTGAAATCTCTGAACTACAATTTTCGCAATCACAAGGTCAGTGACAAAGTTTCGCAATCACTTCAAGAGAATCATTTCGCAATCATCTACTTGGGCAAATTTTTCGAGATTTGGCAAACCTATACCTTCTACAAGATCCATCTTTTCACACAAGTGTTTCAATATGTCTCAACCACCGTACTACAACTTTAACCATCCTCAGCAACATCAGAATCAACAGTATCATCAGCAACAGTATCAACAATCACCACAATATTATCAACAACCGGTTTACTCACAACAACTTAATTTCATGCAACAACATCAGATGGTTCCAATACAACAATCCTATCCTGTGTCACCACAACAAAGCCAACTTCCACCAAAACCTACTCACTGGTTTGACAGGATGTGTGAAGTCATTTCAACTCAACAATCCAGACACGAAGCAGGCTCTATTGACACCCCACCAATGCTAACACCGGGAAATTACATTCAGTGGGCAAGTCGATTCTTAAGGTTTATTGAACTCAAAAAACCCAATGGTAAGTACATGAAACAAGTTATCCTTGAAGGACCGTTTCCTTGGCCCGTTAACTACGTTGGCGGTGACCCGTCTGCTGATCCTCCAGTAGCTCCAACTGCTGTGCGTGTTCCTGAGTCTCAACTTACTGCTGAACAAAATCACCATCGTGAAGCAGATGAGTATGCTATGTCTTACATACTTCAAGAGATACCAAACATCATATTCAGAAGTGTTGATGCTCAAACAACTGCAAAAGCTATGTGGGAACACGTCCATCTACTGATGCAAGGCACACAACTGAACAAAGAAGACATGGAATCTAAACCTTACATGGAATACACTAATATCATGATCGAACCAGGGGAATCTTGTTGGGATATAAAATATCAAAGTACTTCTGGATGTCAAAGTACTGCTGCATGAAGAAAAGAGTCAAAGTACTGCTGAAGAATAAAGTCAAAGTACTGCTGTTATTGAAGATTGCTTAAAGTACTTCGAAGGAAACAAGGACTGATGTGCAATATTAGATAAGGATTAATGTGTAATATTAAACGAATATTCTAAAATTAGTTAGGGATAATGACTTGTCGTTCAAGGATTACATGTTGTAAACCGACTTAAGGTTATCTATATAAAGAGCCTTAAGAGGTATTAGTCGATATATGTTTTAGAAGTTTTGCAAGTCTTAGATAAGTTTAGTAGTCGATCAAAGTTAATAGTTAGGGATTGTTAGTGAATCTGTGTAATAAAGCAGGTTCAAAGTTTGATTAATATAAAAGTTTTTCTTAAGCTTTGTGTTAGTAGATTCCGCATACTTTACAAAGTTAAACAGTGTTTCAATATTAATAGTGTTGAGTTTACTCAATATTGTTAAACCCTTACAAGCTACAAAGTAGTTTGATCAGAGTATATCGATCCAACAAGTGGTATCAGAGCTTGTGTTGGAAACTCTGATTAAGAAGACAAACCTTTAAAACCTTTAAACCGATTTCACTACAAACCCTTTTAAGATGTCGACAGATGCTGTACCTGCTCCCTCAATTACTGCTGTTAGAATCCCTATTGTTAAAAAGGGAGAGTACAACCTATGGGCCATGAAGATGAGGCAGTACATTGCCATCATAGACCATGCTTTGTGGGATGTGATTGTCAATGGTAACATGCAAGTCGAAGAACTAGTAGAGGTACCTGGACAACCAACACCACCAAAAATACCTGTACCTGCTGCTACCAAAAGAAATCAAGATAAAGCTCTAAACATACTGCTTTCTGCTATTCCTGATGGTCACCTGCTAAAGTTTCATGATGCCAAAGATGCCAAACAACTTTGGGCTGCAATAAAGAAGAAGTTTGGAGGTAATGATGCTTCCAAAAAGATGCATTGGAATTTGCTGAAGCAACAATTTGAAACTTTCACTGTTGGAGAAAGAGAAGGTCTTTATTCTACTTATGAAAGATTTCAACATCTTCTGAGTATGTTAGAACTATATGATGCTGAGGCATCAGTTGAAGATGCTAATTTGAAGTTCTTGAGAAGTTTGCCATCAGCATGGCATGTTGTTGCTACTATGATTAGAGGACAATCAGGGCTGGATACTATGGACTTTGATGATCTTTACAACAATCTGAAGGTGTATGAGCATGAGATGAATGGTACTACAGGTTCAAGCACACAACAAAACATTGCTTTTGTCTCTTCTGAAAAGAGAAGCAGTACTTCTAACAAAGGTACTGCTTACCCTGCTCAAAGTACTGTGAATGAAACACAGGTTCCTTGTACAACAA
Source organism: Artemisia argyi (assembly GCA_030686995.1). Classification (NCBI taxonomy): domain Eukaryota; kingdom Viridiplantae; phylum Streptophyta; class Magnoliopsida; order Asterales; family Asteraceae; genus Artemisia; species Artemisia argyi. The sequence continues at coordinate 182,592,338 of CM060705.1, forward strand.
TGGTCACCACCAATTCATCACAATCACTAACCCCCACCTCAGATGAAGTTCTATGTTCATTCTTTGCTCAACAAGCATCTATGCCTGTCACCTATCAAGAAGATGTATTGCAAATAGATGATGATGCTTTGGAAGAAATTGATATCAGATGGCAAGTTGCTATGCTCACTGCAAGAATCAAGAAGTATGTGAACAAAACAGGAAAAGGCATCAACTTCAGAGCTAAACAAGGCATAACATTTGACAAATCCAAGATTGAATGTTTCAACTGTCTAAGGACTGGTCACTTTGCAAGGGAGTGCAAATTTGCAAAGTATCAAGCCAACAAGATGATTGAACCACCCAAGCCTGAAAGAAAAGAGATTCCAATTACTGAACCAAAACCAAAAGCTTTGGTTGCTCAAGAGAATCTGTCAGAGATTGATTGGTCCTATGAGTTTGATGATGAACCTGTAACCTATTCAATGGTTGCATTGGAAGACTGGAGCACAGCATTTGATGAAGAGCCTGGATATGCTGCTTTGGAGACAAGAGATGAGTTAGGAAGCTTTGACTGGAGCATGGAGTTTGAAGAAGCACCTATTCAGATTGCTATGGTAGCTGCTTTACCAAGTCCATCCACCAAATCTGAGGTATGCTCTAAGTGCAATGATTTGTATCAAAAGTTACTTACTGAGTATGTAGCTGAAAGAGATAAATTTCAAAAAGCTAGGGCTGAGATAACAGGTTATCAATTAACTTTAGAGTCAATGGAAGCCAAAATTCTTACACATGAAAACAATGAGGTAGCATGGCTTGAAACATATAAACAACAGGATTACCTAGTTAAGTTGAATGAATGGAAACTAGGTTGCAAAGTGTCTGAACTAGAGAAAGTGACTGCTGAAAGGGATAAGTTGTTAGAAAAACTTGCTGTATGGAATGAGGCAGGTGTGTCACATGTTCAATTTGTTGAAAAGCAAAGAACATCTAATATTAAGACAAGCCTAGGTTATGATAGTAATGAAGGAATTCCATTTAAGAGCAAGGAACTAAATCTTACTGTTGATACCTCCACTAGTGATGAAGAGTTCCTAAGTCTAGATGAAAACACTTCTAGTGATGAGGAATCCCCTAGTCAAATACCTCTTGTATTTCAGAAAGAAAAGGGTTATAATGCAGTTCCTCACCCCCAGGTAGCTTTCAACCACCTAGAAAAGATGTTGATTGTTATGGTGTAGATAATCTAGAGTTTAGAAAAAAACTTAAAAGTAAATTTAATCCTGAAACTTTAGAAAAGTCTGTTGAAGCACTTAAGGTTGAAGAGATCATGTTTCCAAAACAAGCAGTACCTTCAAACATTTTTCAAAGAACTGCTGATCACTCAGCAGTACCTCAAAGAAAATTCTTTCAAAACACTGCTAATTTTAGAAACACTTATGGAAGGGGATTTGGGGATATTGGTCCAAAGGTCTGTTATGTTTGTTACAGTCCTAATCATTTGATTAAAGACTGTAATTATCATTCAGAATATCTAAGTAAATATCCTAAGACAAGAACTGCACAACCAAGTTATAGGGAGAATAGGCCAAGGGATAACAAACCAGTTTGGAACTATACAAATAGGGTTAACCACAGTAATTTCTCAAAATACTATAGGAACCCTCATCAGAAAAGGTCATACTCCAAACCCTCAGTACTTTCACAAAGTACTGATAGAAAGTTCCCTAATGTTTCTGGCAAACACTCAAGTGTAAGATCTAGGAGGCAAAATTATTACAACCCTAGAAAGCCTTACAACACAAATCAAGATGCTAGGACACAGAACCCAACTCCTAAAGTTACTACTAAATGTGTTAAGAAAGAAAGTACTGCTGGGGAAAAACCAGTACTTTCAGAAGTAAAGGGTGAAAAAGGGAAAAGTGATCTTGAAAACTCAACAGTTTTGGAAACAAAAACCTTAATTCTTGATCATGCTTTCAAAGACAGTGGTGATTACATACTCAAAATTTTTTAGTATGTCACTCCACAAGGGGAACACAATTCAGTAATGGCTTGGGTTCCTAAAAATAACTAACCTTTTCATGTAAATGCAGGGCAACCCAGAGGAGGAGCTTAAAGATCATCTTATTGTAGATAGTGGTTGCTCTGGCAGTATGACAGGAGAAAAGGAGCTCTTGTCAGATTTTAAAGCTTATTATGGAGGAAAAGTTGCATTTGGGAATGATCCTGATGGTGGAAGAATAACTGGCAAAGGAACTATCAAGGTAGGAAACATTGATTTTGAAGATGTTAGATATGTGAAGGAGCTCAAATTCAATCTTTTGTCAGTCTCTCAGATTTGTGATAAGAAGTACCCTGTGTTATTCTTTGACACAGAATGTCTTATACTTTCTCCTGATTTCAAGTTAGAAGATAGAAACTTGGTGTTACTGAGAGCACCAAGAACTAATGATGTGTACAGCATAGACTTGAAGAATGTAAATTCTGCTGAAAGAGCAACATGTTTGATTGCAAGAGCATCTATGGAGGAAGCACATCAATGGCACAGAAGACTGGGACATGTTAACTTCAAGAATATCAATAAGCTGGTCAGAGGTAATTTAGTTAGAGGTTTACCTTCTAAGATATTCAAGAATGATCACTCATGTCTTGCCTGTAAGAAGGGTAAACAGCACAAGGCTTCCTGTAAGAAGATTGATGAGAAGACTATTAGAGAGCCTTTGGAATTGCTGCACATGGATCTGTTTGGACCTGTTTCTGTTGTTAGTCTGAACAAGAAGAAGTACTGCTTGGTTATAACAGATGACTGTAGTAGATTTAGTTGGGTCTTTTTCTTATGCTTTAAAGATGAAACTTTTGATGCTATTCATGACCTAATAATAGCACTTGAAAATCAGTTAAGACTCAAGGTAAGAGGCATTAGATGTGATAATGGGACTGAGTTCAAGAATCAGCTTATGGATGAATTTTGAGCCAAGAAAGGAATAAAAAGAGAGTTCAGTATTGCTAGAACTCCTCAACAAAATGGAGTTGCAGAAAGAAAGAATAAAACTCTTATAGAAGCAGCAAGAACAATGCTTGCAGACTCTCAACTACCTGTTCCATTCTGGGCTGAAGCTGTAAGTGCTGCTTGCTATGTGTTGAATAGAGTATCAGTGACTAAACCTCAAATGAAGACACCTTATGAGTTACTCATGGGAAAGAAGCCAAGTATCAAGTTTATGAAACCTTTTGGATGTCCACTAACCATCTTAAATACTGCTGATAATTTGGGCAAATTTGATGGGAAGTCAGATGAAGGATATTTATTGGGATATTGTACTAATAGCAAAGGATTCAGAGTGTGCAATAGGACCACCAAGAAGGTTCAAGAATGTCTTCATGTTGATTTTTTGGAAGAACAAGAGAATTCTAAAGGTAAAGGTCCTGATTGGATGTTTGATCTTGATTTAATGTCTTCATCAATGAACTATGTACCTGTAAGGGAAGAAAATCAAGTTACTCCCATTGAGGAAGAAGCACAGTACATTGTTCATGATGTTAATTTAAGATCTGAAGATGAGCCAAAAGATAATGCCAATGATGAGAAGAAAAGTACTTCTGAGCATCAAGGTACTGCTGATCCTAACAGTACTGTTGATCCTCAAAGTACTGTTCCACCACAAATACCAGTATCTGTAGAAGATCAAGCCATTCAAGATGAACTTTCTAGGATGCTTTTTCAAGAAACAATGGCTAAGTCATATGATGATGAACAAAGGAGAGCCTATGAAGCAGAAAAGAAGAAAGCAAAAGAAACAGCTAGCACTTCTAATCCATTTGACAGTACTTTTCAACCTTTGGATACTTCAAATTGGAAAAATACTGATGCTGTTCATGATCCTAATATGCCTGACTTAGAAGATACTATTGATCCAAACACAATTACCTTAGATGACACATATGATGAATTGGATCAAGAAGGTATTTTCTCAGATTCTAATGAAGATCCTGATATAACTAATTTGGAAGATAATCTTGAAGTCTCACCAACTCCTACTCTCAGAATTCATAAATCTCATCCTGCTACCTGTGGAGTTTGATAAACTCCTTGGACCGTTTTGAGCATCTAGGGTTAACAATAACAATGATAATATATGCAGCGGAATAAGAACAAATCAAAGTTATTGACACAAGGTTTTTACCAACATCACCTCTAATTATTATTTGATCAGAATAATACGTGTTACCAATTGTAACAAGGATCTAAGAACTCTCAGACCTTAGAGGATTCGAACTAACACAAACTAGTTCTAGGCATTTATAGTTTACATGCCCTAGAACACACACACACTTTTCTAGTCGACTACATTATGAAAGACATATAATAACATGTACCCTATGTCTCTTTATATAGAGAGATATTAGGGTTTACAAAGAGATAAGTATAAAACTAAAATACAGAATATTTATCAAAATCATTTCTTCATAATAGAATATTTCCTGTATCTTTATTCTTTGTAGCTTTTTCTCTTTGTCATCTTTAGCCCTTCTTATTTCATTCTTTTATCTATTTTGTCACATCAAATCAAGAATCCCAACACTACCAATATTATTGGACCCTCATCATCAGGGGTGCTTACAAGGACTAAGGCTAAGAATATGTCTCAACAACATACTTCTTTACTCAGTTTTATCTACAAGCAAAACAGGGTGAATCACAAGGATCAGAAGTTGTGTTTATTTGCTTGTTTTCTATCTCAGGAAGAGCCCAAGAATATTAAACAAGCATTAGCCAAGGAAAGTTGGGTGGAAGCTATGCAAGAAGAACTCCTACAGTTTAAACTTCAAGAAGTTTGGGTACTATGTGATTTACCTGATGGAAAGAAACTTATTGGAACTAAATGGGTTTTTAGAGTAAAAAGAGATGAAAGAGGGAATGTTATTAAGAACAAGGCAAGGTTAGTGGCTCAAGGATATAGACAGGAAGAAGGAGTAGATTATGATGAAGTTTTTGCTCCTGTGGCAAGGCTTGAAGCCATCAGGCTATTTTTGGCTTTTGCATCTTATATGGGATTTTCTGTGTATCAGATGGATGTTAAAAGTGCTTTTCTATATGGCAAAATCACAGAAGAAGTTTATGTCAAACAGCCTCCTGGTTTTGAAGACCCTGCACATCCAAACAAAGTCTACAAGGTAATCAAAGCTCTTTATGGTCTACATCAAGCTCCCAGAGCATGGTATGAAAGGCTTTCCAATTTTCTATTGCAACATGGTTATAGAAGAGGAGCTATTGACAAGACTTTGTTTATCAAGAGAGAAAAGAAGGATATTATGCTTGTTCAAGTATATGTAGATGATATTATTTTTGGAGCTACCAAGCAATCTATGGTGAAGGAATTTGAAGATCTTATGCAGAAAGAGTTTCAGATGAGTTCCATGGGAGAATTAACATTTTTCTTAGGACTTCAAGTGCAACAGTCAAGCAGTGGTATTTATATTTGTCAAGATAAATATGTTGCAGATATTCTTAAGAGATTTACTTTCACAACTGTTAGGCCTACATCTACACCAGTGGATACTAACAAACCTTTGGGAAAAGATGAAGATGGAGAAGATGTTGATGTCACACTATACAGGTCTATGATTGGATGTCTTATGTATTTAACTGCATCAAGACCTGATATTACTTTTGCTGTGAGCTTATGTGCAAGACATCAGGTTAATCCAAAAGTATCTCACTTGAATGCTGTCAAGAGGATTTTCAGGTATCTTAGGCAACAACCTAAGCTAGGATTATGGTATCCTAGGGATTCACCTTTCCATCTCCATGCCTTCTCAGACAGTGATTATGCTGGAGATAACTATGACAGAAGATCCACAACTGGAGGATGCCAGTACCTTGGAAGCAGATTAGTGTCATGCCAATGTAAGAAGCAAACAATTGCAGCAACTTCTTCCACAGAAGCAGAGTATGTAGCTGCTGCAAGTTGTTGTGCACAAGTACTTTGGTTGCAAAATCAGCTTTTGGATTATGGATTCAATTTCAAGAATACTCCTATCAATATTGATAATGAGAGTACCATTTGTATTGTCAAGAATCCTGTTTATCATTCCAAGACCAAGCACATTCAGATTAGACATCACTTTATCAGAGATTGCTATGAACAAAGACTTATCAATGTGGTCAAAGTTCATACTGATGAGAATGTAGCAGATTTACTCACAAAGGGATTTGATGTTTCAAGATTTACTTTCTTAGTTGTGAGTATTGGCATGATTAATATGTAAGCTATTTTTGATGGGAGGCATAAATAGTTATTAGTTAGTCATTATTTGAGGGGAGGCTACATGTATCATTCAAAAGGAAGGATTTTATTCATTCAAGTTCTTACAACTACCATTCTGAAGTACATCACCATTCTTGTTTTCTAGTAACAAACACAGACACAACAAAGACAACAAAAACACAAGACTCCATCAACCTACTACCAAGCTCCACACACTACTCCATAGGCCTTTTACCCTTGCCTTCATAGCTTTGTTTTCCCTTTTGAGCAGTCCTTCTCTTGTCATCAAAAGAAGTCTGTTTTCTTGGGCAAGCCAGGCCAAGAACCTGTTTGGGAGGTCTTTTTTTTCTTGGAGCAGGCCACTTCATGTTCTGGATAGCTGATTCCAAAGCTTGTGTCAAAGCAAGTGGAAGTTCTTTAGCCAAAGTTGAACCAGAACCAACTTTCTTTTTAGGCTTTTTGCTAGTGGTACTGCCTGCATCAGTTATGGTAGAGTGGACAGCACTCATTGTTGATGAAGCTTCTTAGTGTCCCATCCACTGAGCATTAGGAGGAAAGTAGTCTAACCATCCTGGATCTTCAAACTCAGAATCAGAGTAGTAACTTATCTCTGAGTCTGTGGTACCCTCTGAGTCTGAAGAGATGTTCACAATTGGTATATGACTCATTTTTGCTTACTTGTTTTTGTAAAGAGTAAATATGGTGTTTGCAAGTTATTGGAGAAATTGCTTTTATAAGCAAGGTAAAGGTAAATGGGCATTTAATGAAGTGTATTGAAGTTTACTTACCTGGGTAGCTTTGGGATTTAATTTGGTGATAGTCATTAATATGGGTTGACTTTCAAAGATATTTTTGTCAAATGGTCAACATTCAAGATTTTTAGTGGGAAAGTACTTTGGTCAATGTACTGTTTGAGCGTATGGTGGAAAGTAATGTTTTACTACATTGTTTAAGTCCAAAGAGTACTGCTTGGGATCAATTCAGTCATTCTATAGCTTCTGCTTTTGTTGGTCTAATTACCAATCAGCCTTTTAATTTTTCTTACATGATCCTTGAGGGTATGCTTACTCATATTCAGGCTGGCAAACCTTTTCTTATGTACCCTAGGTTTGTTTAATTACTTTTAGAAAATCCACTAGATGGTATACCTAAAACCCAGGATTATGTACCAACCATTAGGATGCAACCTAAAGTTTTCACTTTTATGTCAAATAAGGGAGTTAATTTTTCGGGTAGGAATACACCTCTTAATGCTTATATGTTAGAGGTAGCTCAAGCTGTTAGGGATGAAGAAAACAATAGTGGTTCTGCACATTCTAACAATGATGCTCCATCTGATTCTGCTGAGCATTCTGCTTCAGTACATACTCCTACACCACCTATTGTTTCTCCTCAGCATGTTGTTTCCGGTGAACACACACCCTCAGTAACAGTCTCTTTGGATAAACCTGTTTCTGCTCAAGGTACTTCTCCACAAAGTACTGATCCTCAAGGTACTGCTTCCGAAGATTCACCAGTACCTACTCCCAATGATTATACTTCCACAGGTGGGTTTCAAACACCTGGAGGAGATGAGGGAATGAAAGGTACTGAGAGTACTTCTGATTTGGCTAATGAATTGGAGAAGCTCAAGTCTACTGTTACTGCTCAAGCTGCAAAGATCAAACACCTTAGAAAGAAGTTCATCAGATTGAAGAAATTTGTTTGGCCTCTTATTCAGCATTTTAGGCTTTATGTGAAAGAACAGAAGCAGTCTCAGAAGCCGAAGTCTAAATCTTCAAAGAAATCTTCTAAATCCAAGAGGAGGCTTAGGAAATCATCATTTACCAAATTGGGGAGGAATCAAGATAAGAATTTGAATAAAGATGATACTAAAGTTAAGATTTCAGAAGATGCTCATTTGTGCAACTATCTAGAAAGTCCAAAGTCTCTTATACCAGAAAGCTATGTTGAAGAGGATATGAATACTGCACAAGAAGATGAGAATATTGAGCAAGAGAAAGAGAATGAGCAAAAAGAGAATGAGCAAGTAGATGATGAGCAAGAGATTGTTAAGCAGGATGAAGATGCACAGAACATTCAAAGTGCTGGTGTTCAAAGTACTGCTGCAGAAAATATAAGTCTGCAAGGTACTGCTGAGCAAGGTACTTCTTCCAAAATTATTGATGAAAGTGAAGTCACTGCAGCTGGACCTTCTACAATGAATTATGCAAATGAAGCTGGTCCTTCTACTTTTATACAGCAAGAAGAAGAAAGAGAACATACTGCTAGTGATGATGAAACAATTGCTCAGGTTATGATGAATATAAGAAGACCTACTGGAGGAATACATATATCTGAGCCTGCACAAAAAGATGATGAAAGTACTTCTGAATCAGAAAAACCAGATCCAAAAGATAAAGGGAAAGGTATAATGGTTCAGAAAGACTCTAAGAAGAAGAAGAAGAAATTTTCTATTGCTCAGATTAGAGAATTAGAGACTGCAGGTGATTTAGAGCTTGCTAAAAAGCAACAAGCCGAATATTATGCTGAGTATTTGGAAGAAGTCAGAAGGCCAATTACAAAGAAGCCAATGACCAAAGCTCAGGAAAGAAATTGGATGATGTAATTCTTAAGAAAGAAGGGATACAAGAACTTACATAAATTAAGGTATCCAGAAATAAAAGCTTTATGGGACAAAGTACAAGAAGATATCAGAAGAGAAATAGAGAGCTTTGTACGTATGGAAGTTGATAGAGAAAAGAAATTAGAAGATATAAGGAAGGAACAAGCTGAGCAAAGGAGATTGAAAAGAAAGAAATTAGCTGAGGATGATCAATTGTCAAAAAGGCTGAAGCTAGTTCATGAAGATACAGTTGATGAACTCAGAAATTATTTTAGAGTTGTTGATTTTGAGAACAAAAGGATTGAAGATTCTGGAACTAAGTCCAAGATAGTCTCATTTTCTGTGGTTGAATCTAAAGAAGGAAATTATTTTATGATCCACAGAGAAGATGAAAGCTTCGCAACATTTTATATGTTATGGGATTTGTTGCACTGTATCACAAGGGAAGATCTTTATGACTTATATGTGCAAGTGCAGACTTATTATGCAGAAAACGAAGCTTCAGAAGTGGGATTAGTTCTACTTGGAGACTTATTTACCATCTGGGATACTGAAGAAACAAGTGTTGATCCTCTCTTGAATGATCAAGAGGATTGGGAAATAATAAGATGGAGATTCTTTGAGTCATCAGGAGTTCATACACTAGAGATGGAAGATGGTACCATGATTCACATGTAGGCTGAGAGGAGATATCCATTGATCAGAGAAATAATTCTCAGAATGGTGGATCATGGAATGGAACTTGAAGATGAATCTGAAGTAGCTTTTGATGTTATCAAGCTATTTATCAGATGGGTCAAGTCTGAAGAGTAATATTGCATAATACTGGTATGATTTGTTTTGTAAAATTAAAGTATTTTTTAAAAGTACTGCAAAAACAAACAGTACTTTATCAAAGTACTGCTTGTTGATATAAACCAGTATAAGTTCTTTAAAAATAAAATGTTTTGATTTTTAAAAGAAAAGGAAAAAGGATTTGAAAAGTAACACATGGTATACTGCACAACAAATGGTAATCAACTCACCATGTTTAACAAACAAGAAAGAGTTTGACTTATCATGAGGGTACGGCTCTGATGTGATAATCAAATCCGTTGATGGTTGATAGTTTACCAAAAACTAGGTTATCAACTCACCATACATCCAAGTGATCAAGAGTTGGCTAGTCCATAGCAAACGGCTCATGGTAAAGACATATCAAATCCGTTGATAGCTGATGATTTGCTAAAAATCATAATTTTCAATGATTCACCTCTCACAGGAGTTAACACACCTGGAAGTGATGAGAATAGTATGAAACTTTTAAAAGATTTGATGATTTTTGTACCAAAATGTTGCTGAGTTGCTGAGAAGATAATATGGAAGATATGATGCTGATGAAGAGTACTTTGACATATGACAGATAGAAGAAAAGGAATAAAGAAACAACCTCACTGCATAATTAAAGATGTGAAGATTAAAGATAACAAAGAAACTTGAAATCAAGCAAGTAGAGTTCAAGTTAGGGGAGGATTGTTGGGATATAAAATATCAAAGTACTTCAGGATGTCAAAGTACTGCTGCATGAAGAAAAGAGTCAAAGTACTGCTGTTATTGAAGATTGCTTAAAGTACTTCGAAGGAAACAAGGACTGATGTGCAATATTAGATAAGGATTAATGTGTGATATTAAACGAATATTCTAGAATTAGTTAGGGATAATGACTTGTCGTTCAAGGATTACATGTTGTAAACCGACTTAAGGTTATCTATATAAGGAGCCTTAAGAGGTATTAGTCGATATATGTTTTAGAAGTTTTGCAAGTCTCAGATAAGTTTAGAAGTCGATCAAAGTTAATAGTTAGGGATTGTTAGTGAATCTGTGTAATAAAGCAGGTTCAAAGTTTGATTAATATAAAAGTTTTTCTTAAGCTTTGTGTTAGTAGATTCCGCATACTTTACAAAGTTAAACAGTGTTTCAATATTAATAGTGTTGAGTTTACACAATATTGTTAAACCCTTACAAGCTACAAAGTAGTTTGATCAGAGTATATCGATCCAACAAATCTCTTGAGTCTTACTTTCATCGTTTCACCAATGTCGTCAATGATTTAGAGAGACATGAAGTACCTCTTCCAAGAATCGCTGTCAATACAAAGTTTGTTAGTAGTCTGGGTCCTGAGTGGCAAAAGTATGTGACATTTGTGAGACAAGCTAAGAATCTTCATAGAGATCCATATGGTTCGTTGTACGACTATCTCAAGCACTATGAGTCTGAAGTTGAAAAAGATAAAGTCGCCCGAGGAGGATATACACCACCACCTACTTCTAATCCTCTTGCACTCATTGCTCAAACTCATGCTTCACATCCTCCGATGTCTAATCATGCTTATGATCAGGAACAGAATTACTTCAGTCCCCAGCAACCTCCTACTTCTCAACACGCTTCTACTCAACTTGCTCCATATGACAACCATGATAGCATGTATTACTCTAATCAGATTGAAGATGATGATGATGACGTCAATACGTTGAATCAAGGACTTGCTCTTGTTGCTCGTGCTTTTAGCAAATTCTCCAACAAAACCAACAACCGTATTCGTTCTTCATCAAATACAAGAAATCAAGCTGTCATTCAAGATGGTCGAGTTGAGATTCAGAACCGTAATTCTGGACGTTCAGGTGGGTATACTGGAAATCCTGGGTATGGACAAAGAGTCAACAACAATGGGGGATTCAGAAACAATCCAGGTGCTCCTCAGCGAAGTAATGACAATGTTGCTAGTAACAATACAGTCTCTGGGAATGCGATATGGTGCTACAACTGCAATGAAAAAGGTCATATTCCAACTGCATGCCCTCACCCAAGAACCCGCGGCAGTCAGTTTCACAAGCAGGCATTACTTATGGCTCTCAAAGATGAAAAGGAAGGAACTTTCAATGCTCATGAAAGCAGTTTCTTTGCTAATGCTTACAATGATGATGATATGGAAGATCTTGAAGCCAATGCAGCTGTGATGCTTATGGCCAACATGCAGGAACATCAGTTGAATGATTCAGGACCGGTATTCTCCACTGATGGCTTGTCTCAGGTAAATGACCTAACCACATGCTCCATAGAATTTAATGCATCACCCTCTGTTTCTGAATCAAATCAGGCGCAAGTTGTTCCTTCTGAACCATTTTTATCTTCTCAAGAGGATGAACAATTAGACACAGTTGTTATATTTGATGATGACACTGTCGTCTCATTTGATGATCCTACTGAGCAAGACGAAAATGACTATATTGAACAACTTGAACCTCCTTCTGATCCAGCTCCTGACTGTACAGTTACGGCTAAACAACTTAACGAACAACTTCTTTCTAATCACATAATGGACGAGCAAACTAAAGTTTTGAAAGAAAATGCCGATTTGAAAAAGGACATTGAATGTTATAAAATACAACTTTCAAACTTTCAAAATGCAGTTCATCGTGAAAAAAGCTTTGAAAAGTCATTTCAGGATTCTTATGTCAAAGAACAAAATCTTCAAAAGCAAATATATGACATAGTTGAGTCAAACGGTAAATTGGTTTCCAAACTGGTAAATGAAAAACATGATCTTCAAAAACAGGTTGTTCAACTCCCACAGGAACTTTCAAAAACACAAAAAGAGGTGATAACTTGCAAACAGGAATTTTATGAACATAAAGTGCAAAAACGAGAAAAAGAAAATTCTTTACTTGATGATAATCTTGTTCACGAACGTCAAATTAAAGCTTTTCAAAATATCGTTTATAAACATGGGGAATCTGTAACGACAATTCAAAAGTTTACTTTAAAACCAAGACCAGATAAAGGTTTTGCCCTCGCCGATTACAGATCCTCTTTTCTTTGCACTGCATTCAAAACAATTCCTAAGTTGTACAGTATGGACCAATTGATGGATAATAATGTTGTGCGTGTTATTGTACATAATACTGAGGAAGAATACGAACTAGAAGAGAAGAGTCGATAAAAAATGAGTCAAGTTGAATATTGCAAACCATATGATTACTCAAAAGCTCCTCACATTTCAAAATCTTTTGTTCCGTCAAGAGAAATACCTGAGAAATCATGGTATGTTACTGAGTCTTATGTTTCATCTTCCGATGGAGCTCCTGTCAAACCCGTGGCACAAGTAAATGGTCCATTACCATCTTCTGGTCATGTGACACCATTACCTACACACTATAAAGTTTTAGACTATTTTCAAACATTCATGAAAGGCATCGATAATTTGGAAAACGTCATTAAAACATCATTCGCAAATTAAAATTCTTACTTTTCAATCAGCTTACGTGTTGACATAAATAATATCTTAAAACATTGTTAGCATATTAACAATGTCTCTATGTTTTGATAATTACAAAGCATAAACTCATTAATCTAAAACTTATGACGTAAACAAGTTTTTAGTGCTTAATATTTGTCTTTGCTTCCATATCACTTAAGGTATGAATAAACAAAGGGTTTATAACATTTCATGATCAAAGGAAATTTTTCTAATCACTAGAATTTTTATAAAATGTATTAAACATCTTATATCTTTTACAAAATTACTTTTGGAATTAAAAGAATATGTTTAATTCATTATAAATATATGTTTTCAAATTTCCAACAAAAAATGGCAAATTCTATCCAGAAAAATATTCCCCACTAAAAGACAAGAAAAACCAACGTTCTGAAAGGGGCGGCCCCTTTAATTCCTTAGGCGGCCCCCTTAATCATTAAGGGGACCGGCCAATAATTAAGGGGACCGGCCACGCTCCAGAACAGTGTTTTTCTCCCCTATAAATACTGGATCAGTTCACACATTTTCCTCACCTTTTGCACTTCTAAACTTTCTGATCTAGATTCAAATCTCTATTCTCTTATCCTTTGATCATAAGTGTATAATTCTTTGTTTCAAAGTGATCCAACCTTCATCCTCTCAAGTGCAAGAGAAGAATACTTCTATCCCTCAAGACAAGAAGTATTACAACTTGTTGTGATCTCCACATCAAGTTGTTGGTGCATCTTCAAAGATTATTTACATTATTCTTTGTGAAGATTGTTGTGAATATTTGATTGTAGATAGTTGTGTTAGATATAGATTGTGTGATTAGTTAGTAGCTTGGTGTGAAGAAGAAAAGCTAGGAACTAGATTGGTCTGAAGAAGATAGGTGTGGAGTAGTTAGTTGTGAAGTAGATTGATTTGAAGAAGTTGTGTAGAAGTTGTGACTTAGGTGTGACGAAGTAGTGGTGTGAAAAGTGGTGTGTAAATTGGTGTGTAAATTAGTGTGTACAGTTTTCTCCGCCATAAGGGAGCTTGTTGATATAGTGAAGAAAACTCTCGAGTTAGGTGCTCGAGGAGTGGAGTAGGGCAAGGAAGGTGTCCTTGTAGCCGAACCACTATAAATCTCTTGTCTCGCGGTTCGATCTTTCCATCTCTTACTTATTTCATTATTTATCATTGTTATATATTGTGTAGTGTTAATTGTTTATATTGTACAAGACTTGAGATCACATATTATCGAATCTAAGTTTTTAAAAGCTAAGTAAACTCTAAAACTAATTTTATAACGAATTAAAAAGACGTAAACCTATTCAACCCCCTTCTAGTTTTCCACAATTGGTATCAGAGCCACGTCTAGCAAGATTTTTAAAATATATTGTATTTTAAAACTTGTAACGATCTATGGATTCTGAAAAATATTTAGAAGGGCAATCTATGCAAAGACCACCACTATTTGAAAGTGATGGATTTTTATATTGGAAAAATAGATTCGAAACGTATGTGAAATCAAAAGATCTTGATCTTTGGCATATTATTACCTTTGGTGATTTTCCTCCTATTCAATATAATTTTGAAACTAAAATGAATGAAATTGTATCTTTTGAAGAACAAAATGATGATTTGAAAAAGAAATTAGCAAAAAATAATGAGGCTAAAATGGTAATTTATAATGCGTTACCACGCAAAGAATATGATAGAATTTTTATGTGTAAAACCGCCAAAGAAATTTGGGATTCTTTACTAATTACTCACCAAGGTAATAGCCAAGTCAAAGATAATAAAATAGATCTTCTTGTACAACAATATGAACAATTTACAATTCCGGAAGAGGAATCAATTGATAATGCTTTTGCTAAGTTTAACACTATCATCACAAGTTTAAAAGCACTTGATGAGACCTTTTCTAGTAAAAATTGTGTTAGGAAATTTCTTAGGGCATTGCATCCAAAATGGCGAGCTAAGGTCACGGCAATCGAAGAATCAAAGAACTTGATGATGTTATCACTAGATGAACTAATTGGCAACTTGAAGGTTCATGAAGAAATCATAAGAAGAGATTCGGAAACGGTCAAAGTCAAGAAAGAACAAACCAAATCCATTGCTCTAAAAGCCAAAAAGGAACCTAGTGATGATGATGACTCAAGTGACGAAAGTGAAGACGAAGAATATGCAATGGCCGTAAGAGAATTCAAGAAGTTCTTCAAGAGACGAGGAAGATTCACTATATCATCACGAGACGAAAGAAAAGCATTCCAAAGGAATAGAAGTGACAACTACGGGAAAAGTAAGTGCTTTAGATGTGGAAGTCCAAATCATCTCATTGGCGAATGTCTAAAGCCACCGGGTTATGAAAGTCAAGGGGCTTTTGTTAGTGGAACATGGAGTGATAGTGACAAAGAAGAAGTTGAAAAGCCAAGAGACAAAAAGTGTTTTATGGCAAAAGAAACCGACAAAATATGTTTAGGAATTGACTTGGAACCTGACGAATGGATCAAAGATAGCGGATGTTCGAGGCACATGACGGGGAACCGCAATCTATTCTCTACATACAAGGCATACAATGAAGATAACATTATTTTCGGTAGTGACTTACGTGGAAAAATCATTGGCAAAGGTACGATCTCTCAAGACTCACTTACTATTGAAAATGTAGAGCATGTAGATAAATTAACATATAACTTGCTTAGTGTAGGACAAATATGTGATAATAAATGTAGAGTCACATTTACCGAAGATGATAGCGAAATAGTTAAGAATGGAAAAATTATAGGTAGAGGAATTAGAAAAGGTGGCATATATTTTATGAAACTAGGAAACAAACCTGAGGATAGGATATGCCTAACGACCCTAGATGAAAACTCTACACTGTGGCATAGGAGATTAGGACATGCTAACATGCAACAAATACAATCTTTGGCCTCCAAGAAATTAGTTAGAAATTTGCCTAATCTAAAATATGACAAGCATTTTTGTGATGCATGTAAAATTGGAAAACAAGCTCATGCTAGTCACAAAGCCAAGAATATAGTATCCACTACTAGGTGCCTAGAATTACTACATATGGATCTTTTTGGTCCATCTGCTGAGCGGAGCTATGGAGGAAACAAATATACCTTAGTAATAGTAGATGACTACTCACGATACACGTGGACTAGGTTTTTAAGTGACAAAACCCAAGCCTTTGAAAAATTCGAAATATTTAGTAAAATGATTCAAAATAAATTAGGATGCTCAATAGTTGCCATTAGGAGGGACCATGGTAGGGAATTTGATAACGAAGTGCAATTCGGAAAATATTGCGAGTTAAATGGAATATCTCACAATTTCTCCGCTCCTCGTACTCCTCAATCAAATGGCGTAGTAGAAAGAAAAAATAGGTCACTACAAGAAATGAGCAAAACTATGTTAAATGAACAATCCATCCCACAAAAATTTTGGTGTCACGCCGTAGATACATCAACTTATATTTTAAATAGGGTATCAATTAGAAGAATTCTAGGAAAAACTCCTTATGAGTTATTAAGAGATAGAAAACCAAACTTAAGCTACTTTAGGGTTTTTGGAAGTAAATGCTATATTTTAAACACTAAGGACTATCTCACTAAGTTTGATCCAAAATCATATGAAGGAATATTTTTACGATATTCACAAAATAGCAAAGCATATATAATACTTAACAAACACTCCATGAAAGTAGAGGAATCACTAAATGTAACATTTGATGAAACACCACCACCTCCTAAAACATTACCTTTAGAAGATGATGATTTAGTCGAAGATGAAGCTATTGAGGTTAGTAAAACAAAACCCATAGGAAATGATAATGAAGACATTCACTTAGAAAATAACGAAATTGTTAATATTAAAGAATCTAGATCACATCCATTAGATAATATAATAGGACATCTTAACCAAAGAACCCTTAGATCACAAGCCCAAGATAAAAACAATTTCTTTTGTTTCCTCTCAGCAATAGAACCTAAGAATATTAGTGAGGCATTAAAGGATGAAAGTTGGGTTATAGCTATGCAAGAAGAATTAAATCAATTTAAGGCAAATGATGTTTGGGAATTAGTCCCAAATCCAAAGGATATGACCATCATAGGAACCAAATGGGTATATAGGAATAAGTTAGACGAGAATGGAATAGTTACTAGGAATAAAGCTAGGTTAGTTGCCCAAGGTTATAATCAACAAGAAGGAATTGATCATGACGAAACCTATGCCCCCGTAGCTAGACTAGAATCGATTAGGATATTACTTGCCTATGCTTGCGCCCTAGATTTTAAGTTATTCCAAATGGATGTGAAAAGTGCATTCCTTAACGGTTTTATCAATGAGGAGGTATATGTGGCACAACCTCCAGGATTCATTGACTTCGCAAAACCTGATTATGTTTATAAGTTAAAGAAAGCTTTGTATGGACTCAAATAAGCTCCCAAAGCTTGGTATGATCGATTAAAAGATTTTCTTATTAAACATGATTATTCCATGGGAATGGTAGATAACACTCTTTTCACTAAAAGGAAAGACCCAAATCTCATCATTGTCCAAATATATGTTGATGACATTATATTTGGATCGACTTGTCAAGACATGTGTGATGAATTTGCCAAAATCATGCATGATGAGTTTGAGATGAGTATGATGGGTGAACTTAACTTCTTCCTAGGATTAAAAATAAAACAATTAGAAGATGGAATATTTTTAACCAATCTAAGTACATTAAGGAAATGCTTAAGAAGTTTGGCCTAGAAGACTCAAAACCCATGAAAACTCCCATGTCTACGGAGGTAAAGCTCACAAAGGACGATGAAGGTGAGTCCGTAGATAACACCAAGTATAGAGGAATGATAGGTAGTTTACTATACTTGACGGCAAGTAGACCCGACATCATGTTTAGTGTCTGCCTTTGTGCCCGTTTTCAAGAGGATCCCAAAACCTCTCACCTAGAAGCGGTTAAGCGTATCTTTCGATACGTTAAAGGCACTATACACTTAGGATTATGGTATCCTAAGGAATCCGGCATAGAAACCATTGTCTATGCGGATTCGGATCATGCGGGAGACTACGTAGATAGAAAGAGCACTAGCGGTATTTGCACGTTTATGGGATGTTGTCTAACGTCTTGGTTTTCGAAGAAGCAAACCGCTCTTGCTATTTCTACCCCCGAAGCCGAATATGTAAGCGCTGGAAAGGCATGTCAACAAGCACTATGGATGAAACAAGCTCTCATAGACTATGGCATTAGGTTAGAAAATGTCCCCATTATGTGTGATAACAAAGGTGTGATAGATTTAAGTAAAAATCCGGTGCAACACTCTAGGACTAAACACATAGAAATACGTCACCATTTTCTTAGGGATAATGTACAAAAAGGAAATATATCTATAGAAAAGGTTGCATCGGAAGACAACATTGCGGATATATTCACAAAACCCCTTAAGCGTGAATTATTCAACCACTTGCGTTTAGGATTAGGAATGATGGAACAAGTTGACTAAATTATATTGAGTTAATTCAAATTTATACTTGCATGAAATCTATTTTTCTTCCATTTCTGAGTCTAGGAATCTATTTCGCACAAAACTAAAGATTGAGAAAATTTATTTTATTTGCATAAACCTTTTTGTAAAACTCAATCAATTTTCTCTAAAAATTATTCTCACACTCTAGGAATCCCATGAAGATCATTTTCCTTGCATTGTTGACTAATTCTAAAAACATTGTATTTCAAAATCATGCATAAACTCTCACATAAATTATCAAGGTATATAATCTAATATATGTCTTTGACATTCATGATCGAGCAAAAATTGAATCAAGGAGATCATTTGGATTGTTTCTTAGGATAGTTATTTCTTTTTGCTTCTAGGAGTCGAAACAATCACAACTCCACATTTGTTGCATATAGACACTCACTAGGACAAATTCACTAATAATGGTGTCATCTTGATCCATCACTAGTTTTTCACTCACTAATTGCCTTTGCCTTTAATCTAAGATAGGTGCCTTAGGAAGCTTAAGTGTGCTTGCCTTTACTTACCCCCTATTGCTTATTATGATTATTTGCTTAAGTGTGTTGATTATTTGCTCTTTTGCCTATGTGTTTTTGCATGAATGCTATATCTTGATTAGATTAGACTCTATATTGCCTAAGAGAATTGAACTTGCTTGAATTCTAATCCAAACACATAACCTTTCTGCAAATTTTCTGCCAAAAACCCAATTCTGGCAACCTGGAAATCACCAGATGGGCGGCCCCCTTAATTTTGTAAGGCGGCCCCCTTAATCATTAAGGGGACCGCCCCCTAATTAAGGGGACCGGCTATCTGATGGTCGGGTTTACAGAATCTTTTCTGCTTTTTAGCCCATTTCAACCTACATTTCCCAATCTTCACCAACACAATTTGTCCCAATCTCCCAAACAAACTTTATCCATCCATAAACATACAAATCTTACACTATAAATAACCCCAATCCTCAAAACTCTTTACTCATCCCTTCATGGCTTCTCCAAACAAACCCAAACCAAAAGCCTCAAGGCTTGCAAGAATGACGGAAAAACCCGTTTGGTGAAGAAAAAGCCCTCGAAACATATCCATCATAACAAGTGAAGTTGGAAGTCATTCAACACCACCAACCACTTACTTCCCAAACTTTCCACCACAGTCACAAGGACATTCATTTGATCCTACGTACAAACCATACGACATTGGCCAAACATCTTCCTTCATGCCAAATCACTCACCTCATCCTCAAATCCCTTGTAATGATCCATACAAGGTTGATCAACCATCCCACTACAACTCCAACTACACAAACCCAATTCATCCATATAAACACAATGACTTTCTCCACATTACCACGGAAAAGCAAAAGTTCCGTGATGAAATATCACAAATCCATGATCTTAGTGATCTCAATGCCATGCATCTTGCACAACGCAACAAAGGGCAACCTCCATCATCACCCTATAACAATTGCCTTCCTCACTCTCTCAACTTGGATCAAGTTACAAACCACACTCACTATTGCCCTTGTTGCATCTTTCTCCAAAAACAAATCCTTTACTTGAGTGAAGATATTTCTTGGATTGAATATCTCCTCACTCGACCTCATCCCATTCCACCCCTAACACGATACAATATCGTAAGGGCCACCTCTTTTGCTCCATACCTTACTCCATATCCCTATCCATCTAACAACTAAGCTTTATGCTTATGCTATCCTTCAAGCAAATAAAACAATCAACCATGAGCTGCAAGCAAGTCCAAGTGCTTTTTCTAGGCAATATAGGACTATGTCTTTCTATTTG
The DNA here is from genome assembly GCA_030686995.1 of Artemisia argyi. Taxonomy (NCBI): domain Eukaryota; kingdom Viridiplantae; phylum Streptophyta; class Magnoliopsida; order Asterales; family Asteraceae; genus Artemisia; species Artemisia argyi. The sequence goes on from CM060705.1 coordinate 182,612,791, forward strand.
TTTTATTATGATAAATATGCCTTGAGCATATTAAATGTTGTAATGCTTTCTATGATGCTTGAATGAATCTATTTTTATAACTATTGCTTTGCATGTATATTTGCCTTGCTCTCTTCTAATATTTTGTGTAGCCAAGATTTCCATAGCTCATCTCCTTGGTGCTCTCAAATGAGGGGGAGTATACATCAAGGGGGAGCTTTAACCTTTTTGATTTTACAAAAAGGGGGAGAAGAGAATGTTAAACTCTAAATTCTTTTTAAAATTTAATTTTTAAACCTAATGAGTTTAAGGTTTTGTAATCATCAAAAAGGGGGAGATTGTTGACATAAATAATGTCTTAAAACATTGTTAGCATATTAACAATGTCTCTATGTTTTGATAATTACAAAGCATAAACTCATTAATCTAAAACTTATGACGTAAACAAGTTTTTAGTGCTTAATATTTGTCTTTGCTTTCATATCACTTAAGGTATGAATAAACAAAGGGTTTATAACATTTCATGATCAAAGGAAATTTTTCTAATCACTAGAATTTTTATAAAATGTATTAAACATCTTATATCTTTTACAAAATTACTTTTGGAATTAAAAGAATATGTTTAATTCATTATAAATATATGATTTCAAATTTCCAACCAAAAATGGCAAATTCTATCCAGAAAAATATTCCCCACTAAAAGACAAGAAAAACCAACGTTCTGAAAGGGGCGGCCCCCTTAATTTCTTAGGCGGCCCCCTTAATCATTAAGGGGACCGGCCAATAATTAAGGGGACCGGCCACGCTCCAGAACAGTGTTTTTCTTCCCTATAAATACTGGATCAGTTCACATATTTTCCTCACCTTTTGCACTTCTAAACTTTCTGATCTAGATCCAAATCTCTATTCTCTTATCCTTTGATCATAAGTGTATAATTCTTTGTTTCAAAGTGATCCAACCTTCATCCTCTCAAGTGCAAGAGAAGAATACTTCTATCCCTCAAGACAAGAAGTATTACAACTTGTTGTGATCTCCACATCAAGTTGTTGGTGCATCTTCAAAGATTATTTACATTATTCTTTGTGAAGATTGTTGTGAATATTTGATTGTAGATAGTTGTGTTAGATATAGATTGTGTGATTAGTTAGTAGCTTGGTGTGAAGAAGAAAAGCTAGGAACTAGATTGGTCTGAAGAAGATAGGTGTGGAGTAGTTAGTTGTGAAGTAGATTGATTTGAAGAAGTTGTGTAGAAGTTGTGACTCAGGTGTGACGAAGTAGTGGTGTGAAAAGTGGTGTGTAAATTGGTGTGTGAATTGGTGTGTACAGTTTTCTCCGCCATAAGGGAGCTTGTTGATATAGTGAAGAAAACTCTCGAGTTAGGTGCTCGGGGAGCGGAGTAGGGCAAGGAAGGTGTCCTTGTAGCTGAACCACTATAAATCTCTTGTCTCGCGGTTCGATCTTTCCATCTCTTACTTATTTCATTATTTATCATTGTAATATATTGTGTAGTGTTAATTGTTTATATTGTACAAGACTTGAGATCACATATTATCGAATCTAAGTTTTTAAAAGCTAAGTAAACTCTAAAACTAATTTTATAACGAATTAAAAAGACGTAAAACTATTCAACCCCCCTTCTAGTTTTCCACATTACGAGCGGGAAAAGCGAGACATTTTTCAAAAACAAATTCTACCTTTAGTTCAAAATTTGCGTTATTGTGCTACTCGTTGGGAACAGGAACTCCAAAAGAAGTTAACGATATGAAAGATATTTTCGCTCTTAATGAAAATGCAATTTTGGTTCAACAACGCAAAAACTGATTTTTGAAAACAGATTCTGATCGACTCTTGGAACAACTTCTTCATGTTGATATTCATAGTTTTCTCATGAATAATCTCTATTATTCAAGCAATGCTGAATTATTTGCAGAATACTGTGTTGATCTTGTTTTGTTGAGGTCACAAAATGAAACATTGAAACATCAATATGAAACGTTGCGTCAAAACAGTGATGATGTGATGAACAAACTTTCAAACGAAATTTGTCAACTCAAACAAAAGATTGATTGGTGTCAAGCTCAAAATATTGAAACAGAATTGCAACTACGTACCAAGATTGAGTTTCAGAAAAACAAATGTCTTGTACTTAAAAATGAAATTGCGGAGTTAAAAATTGAAACCGCCGAATGGCAACAAAACCGCGATGACATTCGTTATTGCAATGGTTTACTTGAGTCTGATATTCAGGACAAAAAACACATCATCATTGATTTGAAAGAGAAAATTAAGCTACTTCAAAAAGGAAAGTTTATTGACACCACTGTGATAGCACCAGGAATGTTTCAAATAAACATAACATATAAGGATACGCATTCTAAGAGTTCTAATGTCAGCTCTTCCACTTCCACAGGTCTAGTTTCCCCTAAGAGCGTTAGCAGCCCAAAGCCAAAAAACGTTAAGAAGACTAAAAAGAGTAGGCTCTCGCAACGTCGAAGAGGAACACTAGAAGTGCAAGAAGTAGAAGCTCACTGATGAGGCAAAAAATGAACCACTTTTAGGGGGTCATTTAAGCCCAGAATTGACTTTATTTGATCAAATATTGCCCTAAATCGTTCCTTTTGTGATTTTAGGTACTTTGGGAGTGAAATCTGGAAAAGGAAGCAATTCAGACGTTTTTGGAGCATAAAAGTGAAGAAAACGCCAAAGTCTTAATTTTCCTTGCTGGGAACAGTAGGTGACGGCGTCAAGAAGGTGTCCTTGACGACGTCAAGAGCAAATTTCCATGATGATCCAGTACAGATTTGACGACGTCACGAAGTAGGGCGTCAAGAGTAAAATTCATGACGGCCTGGAAATGCACAATACATGACAGCGTCAAAAGTAGATCAAGGCAGTCCGAGAAGAGTTTTGGCGGCGAGGTGACGGCGTCACAAGCTTGGCCTTGACACCGTCATACCCCTTTTCCTATATATATTTTTCTAATTTTCACATTAAAGAGAGAGAAGTTTTGGGAGAAACCCTAAGTACGAACTTGGTGCGAATTTTACAGGTTTTTCAAGGGTTCCAAGCCCTTGATACCTTTCATGTGTAATTGAGATAAGTGTTCTTTCAATTCAATCAATATGTCTATGTGTTGGTTGTCTATATCTTGTGCTTGTCTTAATTTCAACATGCTAGGCTAGATTTATCTTGTGTTTGCTTAGATCTAATGAAACCTAGTTGTTAATTATGTGTTGATTACTTGTTTATGGTTGTATTAGATGAATGATTTCAATCTTAGGCTTAAGAAAACTGGCAGATCTCCATTGTGTAACATGCTTGAACGTCTTAGGAAACATGAACCGATGTGTACTAGGTTTTATTGGTTGTATTTAATGCATGAGCCACAGTTTATAATCCCTATGGTTGTGCTGGGCATGGTATAGGAGGAGATAAGAGCTCATAGAATTGGGGAGTTAAGTGCGCCACCCCATGAATGATATTAAGGAATACGATCCGTCATCCATGCAATTATAACAAGTAATTAACGTGTAAAAGATGTCTAGGGAGTAGTGAAATCTAAGTAAACACATTTTCTCCACTTATTGCTCACAACTTTAGTATAATTTAGTTTATTTTCATTTCTAATATTTTATTTTGATTGCATCTTTAGTATTGGGTTAGTTGACTAGCAACTAATTCCGCACAAATCCTTCAAACCCGAGATTTTTACTTGCTTTCTAAAAAATATAAAAATACAAAAAATAATCATCCCTCACCTTTAGAACTAGTATTTAGGTTTTCTAATCCTAGCGACACTATTCCTAGCTGAACGATCAATCCCCCGGTACTTGTCACTATACTATACTACAACGATCAGGTACACTGCCTGGTGGGGGTTATAAGCTTCTCAGGATCCCTTGAGAGGTAAAGCCTTGTGCGATTCCCACGTCCATCAAGTTTTTGGCGCCGCAGCCCAGGGAATTGTTATTGTCTAGGTTAGAATTTCTTTTTATTAGGTCTACTTGCTAGATTCCTTTCTAGTAAGATTTTATTTTTATTTTTTAGGGTTCTTTAGTCTATCTTATTTCTTTGTGTCTTTGTTCGTAACCACCCGACATCATGGACAACGGGAACATCTTTGAACCCGTCATCCCACCACAACAAAACCCACCATTAGAACCCCTTAGGCCCCGAACCTTAGGAGAGTATTCCCAACCTAGCCACCAAGGCTACCGAAACACCATTGAGCTCACCGGAGCCAATGTGACCCCCTTGCGATCCGACACCATCCGGTTGGTGCAAAGCGGATGTGCATTCCATGGACTTCGTTCCGAAGATCCAAACCAACATCTTAAAGACTTCCTCAAAATTGTAGATTCCATAGACCTAGGTGTTGAAACTAGAGAGACAACCCGATTACGCCTATTCCAATTCTCTCTACGGGATCAAGCTAGTCAATTGCTTGAGCGTTTACCCGCGGGATCCATCACCACATGGGATGGTCTCACCACTCGTTTCCTTGCTCAATTTTTCCCACCGGGGAGAACTACTAAGCTTAGAAATGACATCTTGATATTCCAACAATGTCAAAATGAATCTCTTTATGAAGCATGGACTCGTTTCAAGGACTTACTCCAAAAAGTCCCTCATCATGGCATAGATCTTTGGCTCCAAGTCCAAATTTTTTATGACCATATCGACATCTCCACGAGGCGAGCCATTGACCAATCGGCCGATGGTAAGCTACGTGATCTAAGTACGGAACAATCATGGGAACTCATAGAAGATCTTGCTCTCTATGACAACGAAAGTTGGAATGATCCCCGTGACTTGAACAAAACGGTCAAGGCAATATCTTTGCCTTCGAACAATTCTAGCACTCCCGACCGTAGGATCATGGAACTTGAGGACCAAGTCAAGTTTCTCATGAAATCTTACGAAGCTCCTAAGCCTTCAAGCCAAGTGAACAAAATCACTTCTTCATGCGAATTATGTAGTGGTCCCCACGACACTCGTGATTGTGTGGAACTCCCCGGAACAGCTTTTGCGGACTACGCATCCACGCGTACCGACGAAGCGGGAGTTAAGTGGTACACTTTCAAGCCCGAGCCAAACAGTTACGGTGATTCATACAACCCCTCTTGGAAAAATCGCCCAAACCTTAGGTGGAAACAAAATCAACCCAATTCTTCCAATCCGCCTAATCGTTACCAACCAAACGGTCCACCCTCCAACCGTACTTTCAACAACAATCCTTCTAACAATTATGGTAGTACCAACAATCTTGAAGGGTTGATGTCTAAGTTCATGGCATCTCAAGAAGCTCGCATATCTAAGTTTGAAGCCGATTTCAAACAAAAGCAAAGCGAGATGACCACTAGAATTGACGCATTGTTGAAAGTTCTCAATGACCGAGAAATGGGAGCACTCCCAAGCGACACAATCAAGAATCCAAAACTAAACGTTAATTCCATATCTTCAATTTCGTCACCCACTTCGTGTCCACAATACTACTCGGTTAAATCCACGAGCACGTGTTTCAAACAAAACCAAATTCTTCAAAAGGACCAATCAAATAAAACACCCAATATAGAAACGGTCAAAAGCATAGTTGAAACACCTCTTACGCAAGACCTTGACGATGAATTCAAAGAACTTCACCTTGAACGCCCCGTCATTGATGTCTTAGCGCATGCTCCTTACTATAGTGCCCTCCTAGAAAAATATGAGAAGTTTTAGCTAGGTAAAAATGGGACCGCCTTCGTTCAAAACAAGTTGCCTAAAAAGCTTGATGATCCGGGTATATTTGTTTTGCCTTGTAACATAGGAAGATCCGAAGCTTTCGATACATTAGCCGATTTAGGGTCAAGCCTCAACTTGGTTCCCTTATCCTTATTCACCGCTCTTAAGCTAGGGAAGTTAGAGGAAATGGAGGTATTGATAGGGCTAGCGGATGGGAGTATTGCCCACCCGGTTGGAATGATTAAGGATGTAGTTGTTCACGTAGGAAAGTTAACTATATTAGCGGATTTTCATGTCCTAGACATGGTTAGTGACACTACATGCCCATTATTGGTAGGAAGAGGATTTTTAGCTACCGCTAGCGCCATGATAGATTGTAAGGAATCCAAGATAGCGGTAGGTGAAGGCGATACTTGGTCGGTGTACGATGTTAAGAAGCATAGTTATGATTGTGATGATGAACCGACACCGCATTGGGTAGAAATAAATAGGAGACCGTCTAGATATGGACCTTGGATAGAAAGGAACTTTATAGGACCTCAATGCCCATTTTATCTAGAAAAAGATTTCGTTGAAAAGACACATTCGGTAGAACAACTCATAGCTAGAGATGAAGAGCTAGACCCCTTTGAGGACCCCTTAGTCTTTAGGAAGATGATTGAGTTCTTGAGCGTAATGCCCATTAATATAGAGATGAATAAGTGGAAAAGAGAGGGAGACAAGTGTAAATGGAGGTGGGACAAGCCACCTAAAGAAGGTGACAGATCATGGCATATGAGGATGACTTTGTATGATCCAGATGGAGAAAAGTTTGAGAGGTCATACCATACTAAGGAAACCGATAGGAAGTTGAAACCTAAGTTTGATCCCAAAGATGTCCTCAATGAGGAACTCACCCGTATCACGTAGTAACCCATGACCTTGAGTCTAGCTACAAGACTCGTAAATAAAGAAAAGCGCTTCTTGGGAGGCAACCCATGTTTTGTGTGATTTTATTTTTGTTTGTTTGTTATTTGCTTCCGTATGCATGCTTTATTTTTATTGTTGGTAGATCATGTTTCTCAACTAAATAGTGGAAATACTTTACTTTGTTGTTTTGGCCTAGTCTTAACTCCACCTAAAGGTATTTTTGCAAAAGATAAGTGTAAGGGGAAACCCCAAATGTGTTTTTAAGAAACAAACCGATCATGATTCTCCACAATATTAGATGAACATGTATATTCGTACTTGTTAGAGTCAAATGCTTGTATTGAGTCATAATGAAGTTTTGCAGGATTTTCCAGGAAGTAGGACCAAGTTTTTCCAGAAATTTTCCGGAAACTTAACATAAGAATTTCTGCAGCTCACTTGTGACGGCGTCAAGAGTTAACTCTTGACGGCGTCAAGTGTAAAAATCTGGAAATTTTACTAGTTTTTTTTTCTAACGGAGTCTTATGGTTTTTGTGAATTATTAAGTTTTATAATCTCCAGGAAATGTGCAAACTTCATTCCACAAGCATTATATCTTATCTTGTTTTCTAGGATTTAGTAACTTATATAGGTTGCCGCCGATTTTATGCGAGGTTGTTTTGTCTATTTTCTCAGGTTCTACAGGTTATGTATGACAAGAAAATGGTTTATATTCTGGAAGGGAAGCTTTGATTGTTCATTTTCTTGGAGGAAGATTTAACCTGGCCACCTTATTATCCATACCGAGCGAATCAGGGGAGTATTTGATTTCATTCTTTTTACTTTTTCACTTTTACATTCTTTACTTGAACATTGGGGACAATGTTCATCTTAAGTGTAAGGGGAGGGTAAAATGATGATACCTTACAGATACACTTTCGCTTGAGTTTGTTTGTTTAACGGTAGATGTGTAATAAAACTATGAGAAACACTTGTTAGTGCAATTTTAGCGCCAAATTTAAATTTTTTTACAACATTTAGGAGTGAAACTTTAGCCATAGCAAGCGTCTCATGGATAGGAGATTGTATGACTAGCACATAACCGTATATTCAGAAAAATTTTCCACCCAAATATGTGAGGTTCGCCTTTGGATTTGATAGGAAAAGCATTTATTATTAGTGCTTATGAGTGTACTGGTAGCATTTAGATTCTAGAACTTGCGTTAGTGATGCATCCCGAGACCGCTAGTGAGACTACATTCGTGTGGTAGGATTGACTACATGATAAGAGGCATTAGGATCACCCTTGTGTTAAACCCGTATTATAATTACTTGACCATTTGAGTCATATTATTTGGCTAGTTAAGTCAACTAATTTTTCCCACACCCTTAGCGTTGTACTCATTTTTAGTACACGAAACCCTTAGTACACCCCTCCGATCCTATCTTTTCGTTTCTAACTTTACGCATTTTACTTAAAGGAAGAATTTGTTACACCCCACTTAAATGTACAACCAAATCGCCTTAGCCTTCCGTGTATGCGCTCATCTTTAGTGCATTATTGTTATTTGTTAAACCCTAAGTTAACTATCTAATTGATTACATGGTTGCTAAGTCGAGTCATATCCTTGTACATATTGTTTTGGGACGATTGGGACTCATGGGTAAAGTACTTATTTATGGAGTAATGGGGAAGAACATCATTTATTACCCCCATATGTACGTTAATCTTAAAAGTACTCCAAGTGTTTTGATTTTCTTAATTCGAGTCATTAGATTAGTTTATTGTAAAGTATGTAAAAATTCAAGTGTAAGGGGAACTTCCAACCCCTATGATGTATTATTTTGGATGGTAGGGTAAGAGTGTATGCAAAAAAAAAAAAAAAAAAAAAAAAAAAAAAATCAAGAAAAAGAAAAAAAAAATAGAAAAGGAAAAGAGAAAAAAACATACGGACTACCATCCCGTTTCATTCTATGTTCATTTTATGTTTTTGTTATTTTTCATTTATTAGCTTAAGTCGAGTCTAGTCTTGGCTTAGCAACGCCATATTGTTCATGTAATTAACCAAGATTGTTAACTCGCCACCAGTAAAAACTTCCTTTATCCAACAAAACCGTGTATTTCATATCCCTACACCTAACGTTACAACCCATTAAAAGACCTCTTTGATAGTTTATCCTAGGTGCTTACGCCATGTGGTGGAGGTTTGATCCTTTCCCAAGCCTATGGTACTCTATTTTGCTATGACAGGTAGTGAGAGATATCTTCCGTTTCCATATTGTAATTTATACTTTATTACACCCGAGAGATGTGAGTATCTAAACACTATTTGTGAGGTGCTAGTGTATGACCTCCGTGCTTGTCTATTGGTCTTTAGTGGAACGATTATTTGTTGTAATTACTTTTATATTAGTGTTAAATGACCCCTAACTTGTATTTTGAGTAGAATAAAAGCGCATTTGCTTGAGGACAAGCAAATCTCAAGTGTAAGGGTATATGATGAGGCGAAAAATGAACCACTTTTAGGGGGTCATTTAAGCCCAGAATTGACTTTATTTGATCAAATATTGCCCTAAATCGTTCCTTTTGTGATTTTAGGTACTTTGGGAGTGAAATCTGGAAAAGGAAGCAATTCGGACGTTTTTGGAGCATAAAAGTGAAGAAAACACCAAAGTCTTAATTTTCCTTGCTGGGAACAGTAGGTGACGGCGTCAAGAAGGAATCTTTGACGGCGTCAAGAGCAAATTTCCATGACGATCCAGTACATATTTGACGGCGTCACGAAGTAGGGCGTCAAGAGTAAAATTCATGACGGCCTGGAAATGCACAATACATGACGACGTCAAAAGTAGATCAAGGCAGTCCGAGAAGAGTTTTGGCGGCGAGGTGACGGCGTCACAAGCTTGGTCTTGATGCCGTCAGACCCCTTTTCCTATATATAGTTTTCTAATTTTCACATTAAAGAGAGAGAAGTTTTAGGAGAAACCCTAAGTACGAACTTGGTGCGAATTTTACAAGTTTTTCAAGGGTTCCAAGCCCTTGATACCTTTCATGTGTAATTGAGATAAGTGTTCTTTCAATTCAATCAATATGTCTATGTGTTGGTTGTCTATATCTTGTTCTTGTCTTAATTCCATCATGCTTGGCTAGATCTATCTTGTGTTTGCTTGGATCTAATGAAACCTAGATGTTAATTATGTGTTGATTACTTGTTTATAATTGTCTTGGATGAATGATTTATATGTTAGGCTTAAGAAAACTGGCAGATCTCCATATGGTAACATGCTTGAACGTCTTAAGAAACATGAACCGATGTGCACTAGGTCTTTATTGGTTGTATTTAATTCATGCGCCACTGTTTATAATCCCTATGGTTGTGCTGGGCATGGTATAGGAGGAGATAAGAGCTCATAGAATTGGGGAGTTAAGTGCGCCACCCCATGAATGATATTAAGGAATACGATCCGTCATCCATGCAATTATAACAAGTAATTAACGTGTAAAAGATGTCTAGGGAGAAGTGAAATCTAAGTAAACACATTTTCTCCACTTATTCCTTACAACTTTAGTATAATTTAGTTTATTTTCAGTTCTAGTATTTTATTTTGATTGCATCTTTAGTATTGGGTTAGTTGACTAGCAACTAATTCCGCCCAAATCCTTCAAACCCGAGATTTTTACTTGCTTTCTAAAAAATATAAAAATACAAAAAATAATCATCCCTCACCTTTAGAACTAGTATTTAGGTTTTCTAATCCTAGTGACACTATTCCTAGCTGAACGATCAATCCCCCGGTACTTGTCACTATACTATACTACAATGATCAGGTACACTGCCTGGTGGGGGTTGTAAGCTTCTCAAGATCCCTTGAGAGGTAAAGCCTGGTGCGATTCCCACGTCCATCACTCACCTTAGGAACTCGAATAAAAGTCATGTTGCATCTGATTTAGATTCTAATCTGGCAAATTGTAATTCAAATCTTAATGTAACGAATGCTGAACCTTCTAATGTTTTGAATATAAATGCATCTTGTGTGTTTTGTCGTAAAAGTGTGTTATCTGGTGATCATACCAAATGTGTAGCTAATAATCTCTTACACCGTAAAAAGAAACGTAGATCCGGCTCTTCTTCTAGGTCCACTAATGCCTCTAAGTCTACCTTAAGAAAAACGCCTACTACAGTTTCAAATGATGTTGTAGTCATCCCAAGAGCAGCAATCAACAATTCTAGGAACACACCAAAAGCTACTGAATTCACTAAGAACAAAGCAAAAACAAGTTGGAACTGGCAACGTTGGTTACAATACAAACCAAATTTTAAATGGATTCCTAAATTGTTAAATATTTGTGTTTCTAACCAACAGGAACCCACAATTTCCTCGGGTTCCACCCTTACTTCTGTTCCATCTCTGTCGTCTTCTTTTGATGCAGGTGGTTCAGATCGTTCTCTGGATTGTTGATAGCGGTTGCACCCGACATATGACAGGCAATCTCAAACTGTTAAAAAACTTTGTCTCAAAGTTTATTGGAACTGTCAGATTCGGGAATGATCAATACGCTTTAATCATGGGTTACGGAGACTACATGCATGGGAATATTGAAATTAGCAGAGTTTATTATGTTGAAGGCTTGGGTCACAACCTCTTTTCAGTCGGTCAATTTTGTGATGGAGATTTAGAAGTAGCATTTAGCGAGAAAACCTGTTTTGTTCGTGATCTACAAGGCAATGATTTGATGTCTGGCAAACGTGGCACTAACCTTTACACAATTTCAATGTCTGACATGATCGCTTCATCTCCAATCTGTCTTCTATCCAAAGCTGAAACAACTAAATCCTGGTTATGGCACAAACGCCTTTCTCATCTGAATTTCAAAACGATGACTGATCTCGCTCGTCACAAATTAGTTGAAGGCTTTCCAAGATTCCGTTATGCCAAAGATCATCTCTGTCCAGCCTGTGAACAAGGAAAAAGTACTCATGCTCATTTTCCCTCAAAACCTAAACACAGTACTAATCATGTTTTACAATTGCTACATATGGATTTGTGTGGTCCAATGCGTGTTCAAACGATCAACGGTAAACGCTACATCTTAGTAATTGTTGCTGATTGCTGGACTTGGGTTTATTTTCTTCGAAGTAAAGATCAAGCTCGTCAAATGATCATCACCTTTCTCACCCAAATACAAGTTCAGCTTCGTAACACAGTCAGAATTGTTCGAACTGACAATGGCACAGAATTTAAGAATCAGACTCTAAGGTCGTATTTTAAGAAAGTGGGAATTGAACATCAAACATCTATTCCTCACACACCAGAACAGAATGGAGTAGTCGAAAGACGCAACAGAACGTTAGTGGAAGCTGCTCGAACGATGTTAATCAATGCTCAATTACCAGATTACTTATGGGCAGAAGCTGTTTCAACCGCCTGTTACACCCAAAACCGTTGCATGATCACAAAACGCCATCACAAAACCCCATATCAAATTGTTCACAAAAGGAAACCAAACATCAGTCACTTTCATGTATTCGGAGCTTTATGCTACCCAGTCAATGATCGTGATGATCTAGGTAAACTTAAAGCAAAGGCTGACATTGGAATATTTATAGGATACTGTGAAAATTCAAAAGGCTATCGGATATGGAATCGTCGTACTCGGGAAATTCAAGAAACTATTCATGCTAATTTTGATGAACTCACTCAAATGGCTTCTGAGTAAAACGGCTTAGGACCCGCAACCAACCGTCTTAACTTTCCGGTATCTTCGGCTGAACCATTGTCACTTTCTCGTAAAGAAGTGGAAACCTTGTTTGCTCCATTGTTTGATGATACCCCTGTTAACCGTCCATCTGAGGCCACACCAAATTCCGCTGCACATCTTGATCAACATCAAGTACCTGATACACCTCAACAAACAACAACTACTATTGGAAGAGACGGTCCTCCAGTCACATCACCTACAACAACAGAACAAACCGGGTCCAACTCACGACAATCAGCTGGAGATTCCATACCTTCATCAGTTCCACAACCCGCAGAGGATGACCCAGAACCATTCATTAACCCATTTGCAAATGCTCAACCTGTCCTCGACATTGCTGAGTCATCTTCACGCAATTTGGGTCCTGCTCACTTGCGAGATACTTATCAACTTCATCCTTCGACACACAAATGGACTAGAGATCACCCCTTAGTTCAAATTATTGGCCATCCAGATGCACCTATCATGACAAGACAACGCCTTCACACAGACGGTGAAACTTGCATTTATGCACTCACAGTTTGTGAAACCGTACCTAAAAACGTCAAGGAAGCAATGACTTATGAAAACTGGATTGAGTCTATGCAAGAAGAATTTGAAACCTTTCAAAGATTAGAAGTATGGGAATTGGTTGAAAAACCAGAAGGCATCATTGTCATTGGTTTGAAATGGATCTGGAAAAACAAACTGGATGCAGAAGGCACTGTCATACGCAACAAATCACGCTTGGTAGCAAAAGGTTACTCTCAAGAAGAAGGAATCGATTTTGAAGAATCATTTGCTCCAGTAGCTAGACTTGAAGCTGTACGGATATTCTTAGCATTTGCTGCTCATCAGAATATGATTGTTTACCAAATGGACGTGAAAACGGCTTTTCTGAACGGTCAACTCTGAGAAGTGGTTTATGTCAGTCAACCTGAAGGATTCGTTGATCCAGAACGTCCCAATCATGTCTACAAGCTTAAGAAGTCTCTCTACGGTCTCAAGCAATCCCCAGGGCGTGGTATGATAAGCTTTCTAAATTCCTGTTGGCTACTGATTTTACTCTAGGCTCGGTGGATCCAACACTGTTTACAAAAACATACGGGATGGACTTATTAATCGTTCAAATTTATGTCGATGACATCATTTTTGCTTCAACCAACCAAAATTACTCAATGGATTTTGCAAAATTAATGACAGATAATTTTGAAATGTCCATGATGGGTGAACTTACGTTCTTTCTAGGATTACAAGTTCATCAATCACCCCGTGGAATTTTTCTAAATCAGTCCAAATATGCTCTTGAGATTTTAAAGAAACATGGAATGCAAAGTAGTGATACTATGAATACACCGATGGCCAATTCCACTAAACTAGATGTTGATATACATGGGACTCCAGTTGACCCTACCAAATACCGAAGTATTATTGGGTCCCTCATGTATCTCACATCTAGTAGACCTGATATTGTATTTGCTGTCTTTATGTGTTCTCGCTATCAGTCTAAACCAACTGAAAAACACCTCAATGAGGCAAAAAGAATCCTTCGATACATAAAGGGAACCATCCACTTGGGGATCTGGTATCCGAAGGATTCTGGTTTTGAACTAATTGCTTTTTCAGACGCTGACCATGCAGGATGCTTAGACTCGCGAAAAAGTACATCAGGTGGCCTACAGTTTCTTGGAGATAAACTTGTGTCTTGGCAATCAAAGAAGCAGGATTGCACTTCACTGTCATCTACAGAATCTGAATACGTAGCTATGTCTGCTTGTTGTGCTCAAGTCATTTGGATGAGATCACAACTTAAAGACTATGGCTACCTATTCAATAAGATTCCGATCTACTGCGATTCTAAAAGTGCCATTGCAATCTCCTGCAACACAGTTCATCATTGCAAATCCAAACACATTAATCTCCGATATCATTTCATCAAAGAGCATGTCGAGAAGGGTACAGTTGAATTATATTTTGTGGGTACTGAGTACCAATTGGCGGACTTACTTACAAAACCCTTAGCTCCATCAAGGTTTGCAAGTCTAGTTCACCAAATTGGTATGCGATGTTTGACACCAGTGGATCTGGAAAAGTTTTTAAAACAAAAGTGAAGTGTCAAACATCAAAACTTTAACTATCTTTCTAAAATAACTTTTCTTTTATTTTATTTTTCATAAACCTCAAAAACACAAAAATATTTTTCTATTTTTGCTTAAAAAAAAAAAAAAAAAAAAAAAAAAAAAAAAAAAAAAAAAAAAAAAAACCTGCAAGTATATCGCTTTCTTTCAACACCTTGTTATTTTACAAGTGTTGAGGGGGAGACTCGCCTAAATTTTATAAATTTTTCAAAAATGGTATACTTGCATATTACCTTTGATGCGTTGTTTCGGGATTTCATAAGATATATCATATCTCGTTTCCTTTTCTCTAAATAGTGTCATAAGTTAGAATACCTTTGGTCATTTACTTATATCTAACTTTAGGACTTATGTTGCAAAATGGATAGTTAGGGGACTAAAAGTGTCAAAAATCAAAATCTTCAAAATCTCAAAAATCACCCCGTCCTTTTCAAAAATCACTCAAAACAATTTCAAACAAAAACCCTTTAAAACCTACGGTTGTAATTCAAACGTAAAATCCGAGCTTTCAATCTTCAAAACGTAAGTTTCTATATGATCCTTAGATGATTTCTAACTATGGTTTTCGTTTAATCGCAAAATTAACGGTTAGATTTCATGATTTTTCGATTTGAAAAACTAGGGTTTCTATAATTTCAGAATTAAACAATTCATGTTTGGAGGGTTGAATTTTGATAGGGGTTTAGTCACACTACATGTTTCTAACATTCCTGTGTTGATTAATCCTACTTTCCATCACGTTTTTGTAGAATTCGATATTTAGGGTTTAGGTTCGATTTGAGTTTTATGATTTTGTTATTTGTTTTAGTGTTTTTCTTGGTGGGATATGTTACCATGGGTGTTAGAATCATTGTTGTGCATGTTAATTTCATCCATATTAATGTTTGTTTGATTCTCGATGTGTTAGGGTTTTTCGTTAATACTAATTATGTCACGTTCTTGTTTGTTTGAAATGATAATTGTGCCTAATGGTCTCATATACATGATAGGGATACACTAGAACTTGAAATCTTCCTTGGATTCATGTTGTTGAAATTTATCGAGAACATGTTCTTACATTGTTTCGAGATCATCGAACACATGTGTATACCTTGATTCTAATTGTTGAATATCATCATATGCAACAGGTTTTATCATTTGGATCACTATTATTCTCACAGAAACGTACGTTGGATGTTCTCGAAATTCTTGTATAAGAATTTTTTTCGAGAAAACTGTTTTTCGCAATTACCACCATTTGTGAAAAAATTTCGAGAACATAGTATTTTCGAAAGATATCATTGTGATGTATTTTTTTCGAAAATAATCACTATGCTATCTTTTCGAAAATATGTGTTTGCGAAAGTCCTTCATCTGTGATCAAATTTTCGAGATTACCATTAAGTCATTTTTCGCAATCATACTTAAATGAGTATTTTCGAAAAATATTTCACTTGGGATGTTCTCGATAAATTTTTGTCGAAAACATACTTTGAAATATTTCTCGAAAAATACCCACTTTGCAAGTTTGCGAACATATTCTTATTTGTCTGTTTCTCGAAAATTTTGGTATTTGAAACATGTTTTCGAAATTGTGTTATATCCTCACGTGTTTTCGATAAAGTTGTACTATGTTCTATTTAGTGATCATTGTAATTTCAAAAATTGGTACTATGTGATTATGGATGTATCATGTGATATTGTATGAACTTTGTGCTTATGTAACAATATAAGTACTTCATGACTTTATAATTATCTTAGTTCAATTAATCACTATACATGCAATAATCGAACCATACGTGCCTACATGATTCTAAATGCTTCTCTTTAATCAAACTTTTCAATCATGCTAACTCGTAACAAATCTCGATGTTTGGTTTATGATAATGCTTTCAGAATCACATGGCTGAACACAACGAGAATGTCCGTGAACAAACTCTTCCACTACTCACCATGGATGACATCATTCCCGCTAACTACAACATTAAGATTGGCAACAACAATCCTCGAGTTGATTTCGACAAGTTGAGAATTCCTGAGAACTCGTGCAGGATTGTCAAAGATATTCTACTTGCACAACCTTGCAAACATCTGCTCAACAAATCTACTTCAGTTCCTCTGTTTTACCTTCATCAGTTCTGGCTTACTGCTAAGGCGAATTTAGATGATGAGTCTTTCAAAGTTACGTTGGATCGACAAGTCTACAATGTAGATCACGATGTCCTCTGTACAGTCTTCCACCTGCCTCAAATTGACAATGAATTTGCTCCAATATTGCCTGAACTGGATCTCTTTGATTTCTTCATTGAATTAGGATACGAAGTTGATGATGACTTACCTCTGATCAAACATTCCAGATTCAATGCAAAGCATATACCTCAGCCTTGGAGAACATTCTGTCTGTTAGTTGTAAGATCTATATCAGGAAGAAAGAGTGGTCACGAACATCCCAGACTTGAGCATTTACGAACATTTTGGAGAATGGTGACTTTGACACATATTGACTTTGCAGTCCCAATCATGAACGATATAGTCTACAGCATCCAAACCGAACGTGTAAAGACTATGATCCCGTTCCCAAGATTCACCAAGCTTCTCATTGAATATTTCTGCAAAGACACTCCAGAATTTATCAAAAGGATGGCGGACCCTAATGAGCCTAAGCACCTCTTCGAGGACGACTTCACCACCTCCTTTACCAAGATGACCACTTCCTCTACCAAGATAAAAGGAATGAGGCTTCCTGAATATCTTCTTGATGACAATATCAAGAAAAGTCTGAACTACAAATTCTATGATAATGCTTACAAAGGGGTACATGAAGAAGCTACTATACAGACTCGCAGCAAAGGAAGTGTGAAATCTGGGAGTACTACAAGCACCACTGGCTCACCTCAGACTAAGTCAAAGGTTACTCCCAAGACCAAACCATCTGCCAAACCCAAAACTTCCACCAAACCTAAACCTGCACCCAAAACTAAGCCTACAACCAAGCCGAAGAAGAAGGTAACACCACAGTTTGCTCTTCAAGATGAACCTACACCTCCACCTTCTGAAAGTGACTCTGAGTTCGACACAGAATCTGAAGAAGAAGAGCAAGACTTTGAACGACGTGTTAGAGCAACAGAAGAAGCATTTCCTGCTACGGAGATTGCTATACAACAAAGTCTTGAAACTTTTGAAGCAGAGTCTAGAAAGAGAAAAGGGATCACGATTAATGAGCCAAATGATGATGAAGAAGAAGAACCAATCGTTGAACAGTTGGTCGACAAACGTAAATTGAAAAGTATAATTGTCGACTCACGAGCTGAAGAAAAGCAACTTCGCAAAGAATAAAGGAAAGCAGCACTCCAAAGCCGACTTGAGTCTCAACCTTCACCACCACCACCTGTCGATCAGTCAGAACATGAAGTTGCTACAAGCAGCATGATTCCTCCCATTGTGTCCACTACTTTAGAATCAGCTTCACAACCTGATGACTTAGTTAAAGACACAGATTATACAGGAGATATCACTATGACTGAGACTGCAAATGTAGAGGAGAATGTTGGCGGATAGGAGAACATCGCTACGGATCTGGAACATGAATACCTCATTACTCCCGAGTTTCTTGCACGAGAAGCAGAGGAAGAAAATGAACGAAGAAGAAAAGAAAATGAAGAGAAGAATGCTTTAGAGACCAACATATTTCTCAAATCATCTTCGCAATCTAAGCAGACTTCTTCAGTGCAACCTCCACCTCCTCAAGACTCTCCACCAAAGGATCTGACTCCTCCTGCTTCTTCTTCAAGCTCTCACAACGAGTCGTCATCCGAATCATCACCTGAGCATTCATCTCCCACACCTTCTGAAACCGCATCAAAGCAACATTCAATCAATGAACCAACTAAACCAGTTGATCTTCAGGAGCAAGTCAACAAACTTACTACCATGGTTACCGGTCTTGCCAAACAAGTTGAAGATTTTCAGGAGTCAAAGCAGCTGGTCGATAAGTTCTTGAACTCTGATTTCTTAGGATTTATTAAGACTGTCACACTAGATTATCTTACTGAAAATCTAGTTGAGATTGTCACTCCTGAAGTCGCTAACCTCATTGAACGAATCAAGGACAACTTGGATCATAGAAACAGAAGTGTCGTTAGGAAAATGTTATCAACCACACCATTCACACTTCATACTGCAAAAGCTTCTACTGCAACTCCAACCGTCCCTGAATTATCCTTCGATGACCTGCTTGCTCAACTCTACGACAAAGTTGCCTACAAAACCACATAGACTACTGAAGAAAAGGCACTTGTTGATGCTATATCTGCTAACTTGTCCAAAGAGTCATGCAAAGATGCTGCTAGAACCTTAAAGAGGTCAAGGAAAGATGACGACCCGGACCCGAACTCAAAAGGTAAGAAACATAAGTCTGGAACCGGTCCCTCATCTTCTCAACAACCACGAAAGGACTCCACTCCTCCTGGAAATCAACAACACACCTCAGCTACCAGTCAAGGTCCAACAGAAGAGGAAGAAACTTTCATGGAACCAACTGATGACTACCAAGGTCAACCGGACACCGATTACCGTGCCTCACCTATTCCCGATTCTCAAGCTGGACCATCGTCACCATCAAAGGCTAAAGACAAGGATGCTACATCTAAGTCTAAGAAATCAAAGAAAAGAAGACGTCATTCATGGCTCGACAATGATGACACACCTCAGAATGACTGGTTGATAGAATTGGTACAAGCTCAACCTCCTCTTGAAGATGAAGAACCCCTTCCAGGCAATACACTACAATTCACTCAAGTCATTATGAAGGATCTTCAGATTGAGAAGCTTACGAAGGCGGAGCTCAGAAGAATCAATAGGGATGCACAGGAATTCCTTAAGTCCAGATCTGGTAACAAGTTGGAATACGAATATCACATGCAGAATATAGCTAGTGCAATGTCCAGCAAGTTTGACTGGCTAAACCCTGAAGTGAATATCGACTTCAGTTCCAAAAACCACGAAAAGCCTTACTTCACTAACTGGACAAAACCATTACCTTTGACAGGATTTCCAGCAAAACCCAAGTTACCTTACAGCTTCTTCTTCAACAAAGATCTTCGTAACCTCCAACTCACCCAAGAGAAATCCAAAAAGAAATATGCTTCCTCACTCACAATCTCAGTACCAACCGCAAGACATAAAGTTCCTGCAATTGAAGAATCCACTCCAGTATTCAGCAACTCCATCGTAGCTTACGACAGAGATGCTCTACACGGGATTCAACACTGGCCAGAACGTCGTCGTCTCGGTTATACTAGCAGATTAGGAGAAAAATCATTGGAAAATGTGAAGCATAAATCTAAGATCATTGCTATCTTGGAGATTCAAGAGTCGAAACATTTTAACTACATGTTCATGCGTGAGATTGTGGTTAAACAACAAGATGAAAAGAAGTACAAATTCTCCGAAGCAGACTTTCCAGACCTTTATCTCAATGACATTGAAGACATGTATCTCGAAAAGGTTCAAGGAAGAATGCGTGGATTCGAAAGAGAAATTCAGTACAACTTCATGGCATCACTACTTCTATTCATCTAACGATTGATAGTTCAAGAAAGAGTGGAAGATCTTGTCACAACTCACCATTTCAGGTCATTTCCCAAACTTTGGAAAAACACTATTCATCAATCACTATTCATCAAAACACTATTCATCGTTCTACTATTCATCATTATCGAGGTCAATTGGATATTCTGAGAAACATTTGAAAATTTTACTATTCATTGAACACTATTCATTCCGGAAGAAATTTCATCATTCACGTGCATTATTCATTTCATCGTAAAGTTAGTTTACGGGTATTTAAATTCGCGTAACCGTATTGGTTTAGGTGCGAATTCATTTCATTATCAGTAAGGACACTGCATACAGACTAGAGATAGTCTGCATATCATCATAACAGTATTTTCATGTTATACCACTCTTAGGATTTTCAAATTTATATATTTGATACATTTAACGTTTTCCTTATAAGTATTTATAATAAACGTTAACACCCGATTTATAAACACGACGAATATATCTAAATATTCCCACAATGGTCCCGACATATTTTTATATCCATTTTATCATCATAAAAGTTATAATATTCATTTACCCAGTATTTTGGAAATTTATTTTATTTATAACGTAAGTTTATAAATATTACGACGGTTTTCGTGAAAACTAAACAATAATCACCCGAACACTCAGTAATTGTACCCAACATATTTTTAACATTTTTACAACTTTATTTTATCCCGAATAACTTTGTTAACATTTATTTCACACAAACCCGGTACTCAATGATAACTAAAAACTAACTACGATTACCTAAATTTAACACCTAAAAACCTATACTTATACTACAAATCATCCACTAACTATCCTAAATAAATCAAAGTCCATATTATGGCTTATGAACCCTTTGAAAATCAGCCATGAACCCCCCCCCCCCCCCCCCCTTGACCTCATGCATATATGAAATCTTATTATACTATAAACCTTACATAAATATTTTTACAAACCTCTAAAACATAACACATATAATTTCCAAGAATCATAAGCTCATTTTCTCATCTCCTTCACCCAAAACCCACGACCCAAATCCAAAAACCATGATCAAGCCATTATTTTACAAAGTTTAAAGCTACAAAGTTGTTCCTTTTGTCATTATAATCAAGATTCTTGCAACAAAAACACAAGTAACACAAGGTTTCTCATCATCTAATCACCCATTATTTCAAAGTGAGTTATCAACTTTATTTTCATGATTTCATCTAATTAACACTTGTATCTTATGGTTTTCATGCTTAATTTCATGTACAAGTTAGCTATACCACATTATTTTTGTTAACTTTGTTGACATAAATAATGCCTAAAAACATTATTAACATATTATCAATTTCTCTATGTTTTGATTATTACAAAATATAAACTCATAGAACTAAAACTTGTGACATAAACAAATATTTAGTGATTAATATTTCTCTTTACATACAAATCACTTAAGGTATCAATAAACAAAGTGTTTAGTGCATTTTATGATCAAAGGGGTATTTAATTAAATAACACAAAGTTTATTTAATTATATAAACATATTATATATTTTTGAAAAACACTTTTGGTAATTAAGAAAAATGTTTTATTCATACTAAATATATGAATTCAAATTTTTAACCAAAATCAGTTAGTTTTTCACCAAATAAACTTTCCCCACTAAAAGACAAAGAATCTGGCCGTTTCAGCTGGGCGGCCCCCTTAATTATAAAGGGCGGTCCCCTTAATTTTAAAGGGGCCGGCCATGATTTAAGGGGACCGGCCACGCTCCTCTGTCAGATTCTGTTGCCTATAAATACCACCTTAAACCTGAAGTTTTTCCTCATCTTTTACACTACTAAACTTTCTGATCTAGATCCAAATCTCCATTCTTTTATCCTTTGATCATAAGTATATAAATTCTTTGTTTCAAAGTGATCCAACCTTCATCCTCTCAAGTGCAAGAGAAGAATACTTCTATCCCTCAAGACAAGAAGTATTACAACTTGTTGTGAGCTCCACATCCATGTTGTTGGTGTATCATCAAAGATCATTTACATTATTCTTTGTGAAGATTGTTGTGAATATTTGATTGTAGATAGTTGTGTTAGATATTGATTGTGTGATTCGTTAGTAGCTTGTTGTGAAGAAGATAAGCTAGGTACTAGATTGGTGTGAATAAGATAGGTGTGGAGTAGTTAGTTGTGAAGTAGATAGATTTGAAGAAGTTGTGACTTAGGTGTGATGAAGTTGTGGTGTGAAAAGTGGTGTGTAGATTGGTGTGTAGATTGGTGTGTATATTGGTGTGTATGGTTTTCTCCGCCATAAGGGAGCTTTTTGATATAGTGAAGAAAACTCTCGAGTTAGGTGCTCGGGGAGCGGAGTAGGGCAAGGAAGGTGTCCTTGTAGCCGAACCACTATAAATCTCTTGTCTCGCGGTTCGATCTTTCCATCTCTTACTTATTTCATTACTTATCATTATAATATATTGTGTAGTATTAATTGTTTATATTGTACAAGACTTGAGATCACATATTATCGAATCTATGTTTTTAAAAGCTAAGTAAAAATCTAAAACTAATTTTTATAACAAAGTAAAAAGACGTAAAACTATTCAACCCCCTTCTAGTTTTCCGCAATTGGTATCAAGAGCCACGTCTAGCAAGATTTTTAAAATATATTGTATTTTAAAACTTCTAACGATCTATGGAATTTGAAAAATATTTAGAAGGGCAATCTATGCAAAGACCACCACTCTTTGAAAGTGATGGATTTTTATATTGGAAAAATAGATTCGAAACGTGTGTGAAATCAAAAGATCTTGATCTTTGGCATATTATTACTTTTGGTGACTTTCCTCCTATTCAATATAATGTTGAAACTAAAATGAATGAAATTGTATCTTTTGAAAAACAAAATGATGATTTGAAAAAGAAATTAGCAAAAAATAATGAGGCTAAAATGGTAATTTATAATGCGTTACCACACAAAGAATATGAAAGAATTTTTATGTGTAAAACCGCCAAAGAAATTTGGGATTCTTTACCAATTACTCACCAAGGTAATAGCCAAGTCAAAGATAATAAAATAGATCTTCGTGTACAACAATATGAACAATTTACGATTCCGGAAGAGGAATCAATTGATAATGCTTTTGCTAAGTTTAACACTATCATCACAAGTTTAAAAGCACTTGATGAGACATTCTCTAGTAAAAATTGTGTTAGGAAATTTCTTAGGGCATTGCATCCAAAATGGCGAGCTAAGGTCACGGCAATCGATGAATCAAAGAACTTGATGACGTTATCACTAGATGAACTAATTGGCAACTTGAAGGTTCATGAAGAAATCATAAGAAGAGACTCGGAAACGGTCAAAGTCAAGAAAGAACAAACCAAATCAATTGCTCTAAAAGCCAAAAAGGAATCTAGTGATGATGATGATTCAAGTGACAAAAGTGAAGACGAAGAATATGCAATGTCCGTAAGAGAATTCAAGAAGTTCTTCAAGAGACGAGGAAGATTCACTAGATCATCATGAGACGAAAGAAAAGCATTCCAAAGGAATAGAAGTGACAACTACGGGAAGAGAAAATGCTTTAGATGTGGAAGTCCAAATCATCTCGTTTGCGAATGTCTAAAGCCACCGGGTTACGAAAGTCAAGGTGCTTTTGTTAGTAGAACATGGAGTGATAGTGACAAAGAAGAAGTTGAAAAGCCAAGAGACGAAAAGTGTTTTATGGCAAAAGAGACCGACGAAATATGTTTAGGAATTGACTTGGAACCTGACGAATGGATCAAAGATAGCGGATGTTTGAGGCACATGACGGGGAATCGCAATCTATTCTTTACATACAAGGCATACAATGGAGGTAACGTTATTTTTGGTAGTGACTTACGTGGAAAAATTATTGGCAAAGGTACAATCTCTCAAGACTCGCTTACTATTGAAAATGTAGAGCATGTAGATAAATTAACATATAACTTGCTTAGTGTAGGACAAATATGTGATAATAAATGTAGAGTCACATTTACCGAAGATGATAGCGAAATAGTTAAGGATGGAAAAATTATAGGTAGAGGAATTAGAAAAGGTGGCATATATGTTATGAAACTAGGAAACAAACCTGAGGATAGGATATGCCTAACGACCCTAGATGAAAACTTTACACTATGGCATAGGAGATTAGGACATGCTAATATGCAACAAATACAATCTTTGGCCTCTAAGGAATTAGTTAGAAATTTGCCTAATCTAAAATATGACAAGCATTTTTGTGATGCATGTAAAATTGGAAAACAAGCTCATGCTAGTCACAAAGCCAAGAATATAGTATCCACTACTAGATACCTAGAATTATTACATATGTTTCTTTTCGGTCCATCCGCTGTGCGGAGCTATGGAGGAAACAAATATACCTTAGTGATAGTAGATGACTACTCACGATACACGTGGACTAGGTTTTTAAGTGACAAGACCCAAGCCTTTGAAAAATTCGAAATATTTAGTAGAATGATTCAAAATAAATTAGGATGCTCAATAGTTGCCATTAGGACGGACCATTGTAGGGAATTTGATAACGAAGTACAATTCGGAAAATATTGCGAGTTAAATGGAATATCTCACAATTTCTCCGCTCCTCGTACTCCTCAATCAAATGGCGTAGTAGAAAGAAAAAATAGGTCACTACAAGAAATGAGTAGAACTATGTTAAATGAACAATCCATCCCACAAAAATTTTGGTGTCACGCCGTAGATACATCAACTTATATTTTAAATAGGGTATCAATTAGAAGAATTCTAGGAAAAACTCCTTATGAGTTATTAAGAGGTAGAAAACGAAACTTAAGCTACTTTAAGGTATTTGGAAGTAAATGCTATATTTTAAACACTAAGGACTATCTCACTAAGTTTGATCCAAAATCATATGAAGGAATATTTTTAGGATACTCACAAAATAGCAAAGCATATATAATACTTAACAAACACTCCATGAAAGTAGAGGAATCACTAAATGTAACATTTGATGAAACACCACCACCTCCTAAAACATTACCTTTAGAAGATGATGATCTAATCGAAGATGAAGCTATTGAGGTTAGTAAAACAAAACCCATAGGAAATGATAATGAAGACATTCACTTAGAAAATAACGAAACTGTTAATATTAAAGAATCTAGATCTCATCCATTAGATAATATAATAGGACATCTTAACCAAAGAACCCTTAGGTCACAAGCCCAAGATAAAAATAATTTCTTTTGTTTCCTCTCAGCAATAGAACCTAAGAATATTAGCGAGGCTTTAAAGGATGAAAGTTGGGTTATAGCTATGCAAGAAGAATTAAATCAATTTAAGGTAAATGATGTTTGGGAATTAGTCCCAAATCCAAAGGATATGACCATCATAGGAACCAAATGGGTATATAGGAATAAGTTAGACGAGAATGGAATAGTTACTAGGAATAAAGCTAGGTTAGTTGCCCAAGGTTATAATCAACAAGAAGGAATTGATTATGACAAAACTTATGCCCCCGTAGCTAGACTAGAATCGATTAGGATATTACTTGCCTATGCTTGCACCCTAAATTTTAAGTTATTCCAAATGGATGTGAAAAGTGCATTCCTTAACGGTTTTATCAATGAGGAGGTATATGTGGCACAACCTCCAGGATTCATTGACTTCGCAAAACCTAATTATGTTTATAAGTTAAAGAAAGCTTTGTATGGACTCAAACAAGCTCCCAAAGCTTGGTATGATCGATTAAAAGCTTTTCTTATTAAACATGATTATTCCATGGGAATGGTAGATAACACTCTTTTCACTAAAAGGAAAGACCCAAATCTCATCATTGTCCAAATATATGTTGATGACATTATATTTGGAT
The DNA here is from genome assembly GCA_030686995.1 of Artemisia argyi. Lineage (NCBI taxonomy): Eukaryota > Viridiplantae > Streptophyta > Magnoliopsida > Asterales > Asteraceae > Artemisia > Artemisia argyi. Next base: position 182,638,686 of record CM060705.1, read on the forward strand.
CGACTTGTCAAGACATGTGTGATGAATTTGCCAAAATCATGTATGATGAGTTTGAGATGAGTATGATGGGTGAACTTAACTTCTTCCTAGGATTACAAATAAAACAATTAGAAGATGGAATATTTTTTAACCAATCTAAGTACATTAAGGAAATGCTTAAGAAGTTTGGCCTAGAAGACTCAAAACCCATGAAAACTCCCATGTCTACGGAGGTAAAGCTCACAAAGGATGATGAAGGTGAGTCCGTAGATAACACCAAGTATAGAGGAATGATAGGTAGTTTACTATGCTTGACGGCAAGTAGACCCGACATCATGTTTAGTGTCTGCCTTTGTGCCCGTTTTCAAGAGGACCCCAAAACCTCTCACCTAGAAGCGGTTAAGCGTATCTTCCGATACATTAAAGGCACTATACACTTAGGATTATGGTATCCTAAGGAATCCGGCATAGAAACCATTGTCTATGCGGATTCGGATCATGCGGGAGACTACGTAGATAGAAAGAGCACTAGCGGTATTTGCACGTTTATGGGATGTTGTCTAACGTCTTGGTTTTCGAAGAAGCAAACCGCTCTTGCTATTTCTACCACCGAAGCCGAATATGTAAGCGCCGGAAAGGCATGTCAACAAGCACTATGGATGAAACAAGCTCTCGTAGACTATGGCATTAGGTTAGAAAATGTCCCCATTATGTGCGATAACAAAGGTGCGATAGATTTAAGTAAAAATCCGGTGCAACACTCTAGGACTAAACACATAGAAATACGTCACCATTTTCTTAGGGATAATGTACAAAAAGGAAATATATCTATAGAAATGGTTGCATCGGAAGACAACATTGCGGATATATTCACAAAACCCCTTAAGTGTGAATTATTCAACCACTTGCGTTTAGGATTAGGAATGATGGAACAAGTTGACTAAATTATATTGAATTATCCCAAATTTATACTTGTATGAAATTTATTTTTCTTCCATTTCATCTTTTTCTGAGTCTAGGAATCTATTTCGCACAAAACTAAAGATTGAGAAAATTTATTTTCTTTGCATAAATTTTTTTTAACTCAATCAATTTTCTCTAAAAATTATTCTCACAATCTAGGAACTCCATGAAAATCTTTTTCCTTGCATTGTTGACTAATTCTAAAAACATTGTATTTCAAAATCATGCATAAATTCTCACATAAATTGTCAAGATATATAATCTAATATATGTCTTTGACATTCATAATTGAGCAAAAATTGAATCAAGGAGATTATTTGGATTGTTTCTTAGGATCGTTATTTCTTTTTGCTTCTAGGAGTCGAAACAATCACAACTCCACATTTATTGCATATAGACACTCACTAGGAAAAATTCACTAATAATGGTGTCATCTTGATCCATCACTAGTTTTTCACTCACTAATTATCCTTGCCTTTAATCTAAGATAGATGCCTTAGGAAGTTTAATTATGCTTGCCCTTATTTGCCTCATCTTGATGGTCGGGTTTACAGAATCTTTTCTGCTTTTTAGCCCATTTCAACCTACATTTCCAATTTTTCACCAACACATTTTGTCCTAATCCCCCAAACAAACCTTATCCATCCTTAAACACACAAATCTTACACTATAAATATCCCCAATCCTCAACAATCTCCATTCATCCCATCATGAACTCTCCAAACAAACCAAAATCAAAAGCCTCAAGGCTAGCAAGGATGACGGAAAAACCTGTTTGGCGAAGAAAAAGCCCTCGAAACAAATCCATCATCATAAATGAAGTTGGAAGTCATTCCACACCCCCAACTTCTTACTTCCCAAACTTTGCATCAAACCAACAAGATCATTCATTTGATCCTCTTTACAAACCATACAACATTGGCCAACCATCTTCCTTCAAGCCAAACTACACCTCTCAACTTCCAACCACTTATAATGATCCATACAAGTTTGATCAACCATCAAACTACAATTCCAACTACACAAACCCAACTCATCCATACCAAACCTATGATCCCCTCCACATTGCCACGGAAAAACAAAAGTTCCGTGATGAAATAAACCAAATCCATGATCTTAGTGATCTCCTTGCTATGCATCTTGCACAACGCAACAAAGGGCAACCTCCATCATCACCTTATGCAAATTGCCTTCCCCACTCTCTCAACTTGGATCAAGTTACAAACCACACTCACTTTTGCCCTTGTTGCATATTCCTTCAAAAACAAATCCTCTACTTGAGTGAAGATATTTCTTGGATTGAATATCTTCTCACTCGTAATCATCCAATACCACCCTTAACACGATACAACATCGTGAGATCCACTTCTTCCGCTCCACACTCCACTCCATATCCCTCTCAATCAAACATCTAAGCTTTATGCTTATGTTTCTCTTCAAGCAAATAAAACAATCAACCATGGGTTGCAAGCAAGTCCAAGTGCTCTCTTAGGCAATATAGGACTATGTCTTTTCTTTTGTGTTATTTTTATCAATATGCTTCAAGCATATTGAATGTTGTAATGCTTATCATTTTTATAATGCTTGAATGAATCTATGTTTAGTTGCATAATTGTTGCCTTGCATATATGTGTATCTTGCTCTCTTCAAATATTTTTGTAGCAAAGATCTCCATTGCTCGTTCCCTTGGTGCTCTCAAATGAGGGGGAGCATACATCAAGGGGGAGCATTCTACCCGTTTAAACTTCCCTCGCGAAGCTTACTCGGCTTAACCTTTTTGATTATACAAAAAGGGGGAGAAGAGAAATGTAAACTCCATAATACTTGTCTAAAAACAAGTTTTAGATATATTGAGTTTAAGGTTTTGTAATAATCAAAAAGGGGGAGATTGTTGACATAACTAATGCCTAAAAACATTATTAACATATTATCAATATCTCTATGTTTTGATTACCACAAAATATAAACTCATAGAACTAAAACTTGTGACATAAACAAGTATTTAGTGATTAATATTTCTCTTTACATACAAATCACTTAAGGTATGAATAAACAAAGTGTTTAGTGCATTTTATGATCAAAGGGGTATTTAATTAACTAACACAAATTTTATTTAATTATATAAACATATTATATATTTTTGAAAAACACTTTTGGTAATTAAGAAAAATGTTTTATTCATACTAAATATATGAATTCAAATTTTTAACCAAAATCAGTTAGTTTTTCACCAAATAAACTTTCCCCACTAAAAGACAAAGAATCTAGCCGTTTCAGCTGGGCGGCCCCCTTAATTGTAAAGGGCAGTCCCCTTAATTTTAAGGGGTCCGGCCATGATTTAAGGGGACCGGCCACGCTCCTCTGTCAGATTCTGTTGCCTATAAATACCACCTTAAACCTGAATTTTTTCCTCACCTTTTGCACTACTAAACTTTCTGATCTAGATCCAAATCTCCATTCTTTTATCCTTTGATCATAAGTATATAAATTCTTTGTTTCAAAGTGATCCAACCTTCATCCTCTCAAGTGCAAGAGAAGAATACTTCTATCCCTCAAGACAAGAAGTATTACAACTTGTTGTGATCTCCACATCCAAGTTGTTGGTGTATCATCAAAGATCATTTACATTATTCTTTGTGAAGATTGTTGTGAATATTTGATTGTAGATAGTTGTGTTAGATATTGATTGTGTGATTAGTTAGTAGCTTGTTGTGAAGAAGATAAGCTAGGTACTAGATTGGTGTGAATAAGATAGGTGTGGAGTAGTTAGTTGTGAAGTAGATAGATTTGAAGAAGTTGTGTAGAAGTTGTGACTTAGGTGTGACGAAGTTGTGGTGTGAAAAGTGGTGTGTAGATTGGTGTGTATATTGGTGTGTACGGTTTTCTCCGCCATAAGGGAGCTTGTTGATATAGTGAAGAAAACTCTCGAGTTAGGTGCTCGGGGAGTGGAGTAGGGCAAGGAAGGTTTCCTTGTAGCCGAACCACTATAAATCTCTTGTCTCGCGGTTCGATCTTTCCATCTCTTACGTATTTCATTACTTATCATTATAATATATTGTGTAGTATTAATTGTTTATATTGTACAAGACATGAGATCACATATTATCGAATCTAAGTTTTTAAAAGCTAAGTAAAAATCAAAAACTAATTTTTATAACAAAGTAAAAAGACGTAAAACTATTCAATCCCCTTCTAGTTTTCTACAAACTTTTTGAACATACAAACCCTAGATTTTGATTTAGGTGTTCCTTTGTTAAATTAACATGATTACTAGTTATTAGGAACCTATGGCACCCTAAGAAGGTGTATGGTAGGATTAGTATAGCTTTGTGGTGTTTGCAAGAGATTTGGTTGAAGTAGAAACTAGTTTTGAACATGAAAAATGGATTTGTAACAAGTATTTATACATTCTGTCCCATTTTTGTAAATCCAGGAAAATCAGTAAACATAAAGTAAACTTTGGCAAAATTTTTAGAAAATACTTTCAAAAATGAATCCGTAGGCGAAAGAACAGATTAAAAAGAGTTTATAACGAAGAAGTTATGATTTTTGCAAGTTTATTGACGAAAAGTATATTTTCTGAAAATACATGCTGTTGGACGTTTTTCGTCGGACAAAAAGAGGCTTTAGACGTAACCCGGAGGAGTCTAACTTTCCAAAATATATTACTACATACTAAGACGTAACCGTGGATATTAAGAACAAGTAAAACGGACTTATAACAACAAAGATATTCACGTTTCAATATCGGCAAAACTCATATTGTTTTGACAGCTTTTGAAAATAATAACACTAAAACTACGTAGTAACTCTAGATTTCTAGAAATAATACCAAGTACCCAAATTCATAATTAATGAAGTATTAGTGATTACAAGTATATTTTTATCACTACAAAGCGTTATATCAAGGATTTCAAACCGAGGATTTCAACACTAACATTGATACATACGTATATATATATATACATTTCAACTAGTCTTATTTTTCTAGTAGCCATATTTTCCTAAGTCTTGGAAAATGTATATTTTTGATAACAACAAGTATTTTTCCAAAGAGTAGAGTGGTATAGGAAACATGTGCATGGACATTCATAACATCATTTCATGATCTAAAGTAGATCGTTCATCATTCATATTAGGTTGTGGCTAGTGTGCGCGCCTTGTTTTTTAGCTCATTACATGTTCATGGTACCATCATATCAGGTGAGTTTTCATAGCCCCGTTTTCAATACAATATTTTGATTTCAAATCCCACGGGGGAATACATTGCATCAACCATTTTAGTACGAGCCCAAGTACCAAAACATATGTACATTGCTTAAGTTGCCTTACCAACCTGTTAAAGTCCCCTATTTATTATCATGGACCGTTAATTTGCCGATTAAGCGAGAGTGAGTGGATAGATCTATCGAGGGTGACGCCTCCATCCATGGTAGTTATTACCAACAGTAAGCGGATGCATTTCATTTTGACATTTTGGGAGTGTTCTGGTAAAACATTCGGGAGGGGCATATAATTTCATCAGTCATAGCTTCGGGGGCATGAGCTTAAGGTCTATTGTACTATTTTACTTGATTTTTATCTTGCACTTATACTTGTTGTGGCCGTACAACATTACATTTTATAAACCTATGGAATTCACCAACATTCGTGTTGACGTTTTAGCAATGTATTTCAGGTTATTAAGGTAGCTCATGTGACATGCATTTGGACCTTCATGGAGTCGCGGGGTCGACGCGTCTCACCATTATTTCATGCACTTATGTAAACGTTTGATCTAGTATGACTTGTTTTTCATAAACATGCAACACTTTTTGGGGACCTTATATTGTAAACTCTGGATTATTTCAATGATCAAACGAAGTATTTTCCAAACGACACTTTAGGTCGTTCAATGTAACCGTAACTGTGATGCTATGATAGACACCCCCAGGTATTCCATTCCGCTGCAAGTCAGGTAAATTGGGGGTGTGACAGATTGGCATCAGAGCTAAGGTTATAGCGAACTAGGATGTATCTTGGACCCTAGAGTATAACCACATCAGCATAGCATCTCATCATTTCATCATAAGTGCATAATCATGATACATGTTGTTTCATGCATACCCTGTGCGAGTTATTTATACTCATATTCGTATATATATATATATCATTATATTGACCTGGTTCACAAGTGACATGTCTTCAGATACTCACCCTGACATCCTTTTATCGGATTCCGACATTGAAGATGCCTTGTCATCTTCCACTACCATTATACCACCAGTTGCACTTATACCACCATTAGCACTATTGATTTGCCATAGGAACATGGTTTTTCTATCATTCAGCCCATACATAGAATGCCTTTTGGTAGAGTATTCAAACTTAATCTTAATGGACTTATTAGGATGCTTATTGCAAGGAAGATGGTATGTTTCTTTCCATCATTAGTAGAGCACTCACTACTCAGGTACTACCACCACCATCAGTTACTTATTACACTATTGGTCGTCCCATAGTGCGTACTTCAGTTTTACCTTTTGGATGTCGCGAGGTAGCGCAAAAGAGGGTAGTATTCCATTCACTAGTACCACCATTGTCATTTTCCATTTCCATTCCCACTTGCCATGAACTAGATAACATCTAGTAGATAATACCAATATCACGGACTCAACAGAAACATCCGCAGATTCTTCAGGAATGGTTCAGAACCTACATTATCTAAGATTTGATCGATGCACAACTTCAGACACCACTTCAGGAATATCTCGACCTTATGATGCCACAAACCTGATTTCACACAGAGGGACACCAGGAAGTCCCTAGACCAGACTTATATCCTCACTAGCTTTTACTATTATCCTAGCCACAGAAAGTGTGGGACATAGTCTAAAGAACTTGATGTCTTATGATTGTTGTACAAACAAATATATCAAGTGTGACTCTACTATGTAAGAAATGGTTGTGCTATTTGTGATATCGGTTCATGTAGACCGAAATTTTCATGTATTATATTCATGTGTTGTGAATATGATGACTTTGATTAACTATATATTCTCATGGTCTCTTATGATTTGATGAAGAGAGATTTAAGCAAACCACTCCAAGCATGACGCAAGCTGCTGTTGGACAAGTCATCGCCAAGAACATAGCCACCGCCCTCACTAAGGAACTTACTCACGTGGAATTTATGGGGTGCAATCCTCCCTCCTTTAGCGGAACTAGAGACACAAAGGAATTTCTTAAATGGTTCGAAGAAATAGAAACAATATCTCAATGTGGCGACTGTCGTAAGGAAGACAAGGTTAAGTTCGCCACATGCACTTTTCAGGATCATGCCCAGGAATGGTGGACCAAACATATTAAGATGGTGGGAGTTGATGCTGCTTACTCACACTCTTGGGAGAAACTAAGAAGGATGATGGGTATAACATTTTGTGTAGGAAATGAATTACGAGCAAAGGAACAGGAAACACTAAACTTTACCATGGTAGGAAATGATGTTGACGAGTACACTACTCATTTTCATGAATTAACACGACTAGGTTCTGCAATGGATGAACCGGAAAGCAAGAAACTTGAAAGGTACATCGGGGGACTCTCCCATGAAATTCGTATGTTGGTCATCGTATGGGAACCCGATACCATGTCTGAAGCTATCAAAATGGCGATCGAAGCAAAGGAACTCATAGTTCACGCCGAGACATCAGGAAACAATAATGACAATAAAAGGAAGTGGAACAACAATCTAGGTTGTAATGCTGCTCAACAATCACCTAAATGACAAGAAGTGAATAGAGCCTTTGCTGCAGAACCGTACACAAAGAGAAGGTATATTGGGAAGTTACCTTACTGCAACCTGTGTAATCAACATCACCGAGATCATTGCAGTAAAACGTGTGGAGTGTGCATAAAGCATGGTCATCAGACTGAGGACTGTAGGAAACTCACAAATCAGAGGATCCCAGGGAGTTGCTTCAAATGTGGAAACTTAGGGCATTTCAAGAAGGACTGCCCGGAGCTAAGGAACAAGGAAAATCAGGAACTTGGGAATCAAGACTGAATCGCTCGAGGAATAGCGTGAGCTATTGAAAGAGAACCGTCAGGATATTAGCAACATCAAGGATAACAACAATGCTTCAGCAGGAGAAGCTTTGTTTCAATATATAAACCGTAGTTCGAGCCCTTTAGGGTTGTATCTTTCCTTTTGTACATACCATTGGTATGATGACATAACCTAGTTGTATTAAGCACTTTCCTATCCAATGTAATATCTATCCTTTGTTACCTCTGTGATAATCATAACCTTCGTTTACTCCATTTTCTATCCCAATTGCTCAAACTTCAATCGTTTCGCGACATTTTATCATTGTCTTATCAGGGACTAGGTTGATTTCGTATTTGATGAATTAGTAGACTATTACCATTCGACAAGATTCACCCACGTATCCAATACACCATTCAAACTATTTTACTGTCATATGGGGAAATTGTTTTACAGAAAAATTTCTGAAGTAAGCTATTTTATTACCATCCTATAAATTGATTTTTCTGTCATTACACCAAGTATTTACTATTATTATGCGAGGCAATTTTCATGTTACTTGAAAGAAAACATCAGGATACCATTTTAATAAGAATGCGTTGAACACCATCTAAAACTTTTGAGAAAAGTTAAGATATTTTGACAAAATCTAACATCGCATCATTAGTCAATTGTACATAGCCTGATCACCTATGTAAAATTCAGGAAGGATTATGCCATGAAGGAAATAATTACCTTTTCAAAGGATTGTTAATAACAATCTTCATTTATAAGTTTTGTAAACAAAGGAACTCTTCCATAAACATCCCTTTTGCCGAACTATCCCTGGATACTTACCCCACCTGTCACTCACTTAGCCATTAAGTTGGATTTTCCCATTGACTTCCCTAAGAGAGACTTTCCATATCAATTACATGCAGGATTCCTCTATATAATAGAAGCAACGAAGGGATTACAGAACTACTAACCAGGACTAGAAGTATATAGTGAGAGAATTCATAACTCAACAACAAATTCTAAGATACCGCGAGACCATCCGAATCACCATCTCGGACTTAGTTGTCAAATCCTATCATTTAAAAGTACTAGCTAGACTGAGCTACAGGATTGAACTCAATGTAAATGTCCGCAGGACAACATAATAGAAATTAATCAAGCTGCTAATTGTGACTGTAGAGCATTTCATTTAAACATGGCCTCATCCATACATAAACTTTCCTGCAGTAAGTTTTCACAAAGGATAATTATTTGAATCAAGAATATCGATGTAGATTCCCCTAAGGCATTATGTCTCTAGAAATTTTCGATAACCTCACCTTCATACCAAGAAAGGGATCAAACCGGAACATATCTCCTCATCTACATGGGAAAAAAGAATAGACATTCATCAACACAACATCAAGTGATACCTTCGTCTTGCCAATTACAACGATAAACTATTTCAGGACTTAAGTTAGTCTAAATACCTATGCTTGTAGTTATGCCTAATAACCACCAATAGGCATTATCCAACCTCAGGAACTAAATGTTAGACATCTATGCATTTAAGCGAACATTTCCTATTCTACCATTTTATCCTTGTTAGTGTTTTCACTTTTAAATAAAGTTGATGCGTTTACATAAATCACATACCTTGTGAAAAAATGATTTCTGAAATTCCTATTTTGAACAAGTACAATCCTTTTTGGTCAATCTTTAGCAACACTATTGTACAATGAGAAATATACATAGACATCAAACTTTGGTAAGCAGTCTTAATCACAACATGTTTGAAAACATTTTTCTACTTCATAACTACTGAAATTTTGAATCATCAGGAAAAACATTACTTAGTAAATCATTTGCTCCATTTTCTAAATTCGTTTATTCAGCAAAGGATTTCAACTAAAACTCACAATCGCGAGACAAATTTCCAGAACTAATTTCCCTACAACATCGCTTATGCATTTAGGATTTGTGACTTGACAATAATGAATATTTGGAATATGTGATGAAGGAATTAGGAAGGACATCACAAATTAATCACGAACTTCAGTAGTGGAGACCAAACCCAATAGACAAAGAAGGACATATGTCTTATCATCCGTTGGAACAAAACACAAGGAATCAAATTGTTACCTATATTCTATCCCTTTCAGATAACGCCAAGTTCGAAGGACCGAACGTTGTGGAATTAGTCACAAAGGTTTATTGTACCCATTTCAGTTATTCCTGTTAAGGAAACCGATTCACCTTGGACTTCAGGTAATCATTTCAGGATTTCCTTCAGAAACCCATTTAGATGTAAACATCACCTATCATCCTCAGACCGATGGTCAAGGCGAGAGAACAATTCAAACATAGGAAAGTATGCTCAGAGCATGAGTGATTAACCCTGGAAATGGTTGGACTAATCATTTAACATAAATCAAATTCATCTACAACAATAGTTATCACACCAACAGCGAGAAACTGGCAGAAATTAGGTTGGTACATAACACACATCATTTGGATTGGGTATCCTGAACAACAAACCATCCAGATTCAAGTGGGAGAACAAATTAAGTTAAAAATATTGCCTTGGATTGGCATGATACAAATTGGATAACGAGAGAGGTTGAACCTTTAGCATATTGGACCATTTAAGATTCATTTTAGAATCGACCAACTAGCATACAAACTTGAGTTCTGGCAGAATTCAGCAGTATATATTACAAGTATCACATTTAAAACATTAAGAAGCGCAGACCATCTATTGATGGGCCAAACTCGGAAAAAGCTCAACTCACTAGTCTAGTAGGCATTCATGAAATAACCAGAAATTTTCTACAAGTCAAGAATCAGTTACAAGTTCAATAAATTGTAAACCATTAAAACTTCAAGTTGGTAGGCAGAGTTATGTTGAAAGTTCTGCCTAGGAAAGGCATGATATCATTCAGAAAACTTGGAAAGTTAAACCCGATATACACTGGACCATGTAATATTTCAGACAGAGCCTTGTTAGAGAATAACAGGACTACACAACCATGTATTATCATCTTTTCAGATTAGTCACTCATAATTCCATTTGGAAAGGAATCCAACCCAAAGTCAAACATAAACCTTGTAGGAGAACAAGTAGAAATCATGGACAGTTAGGTCGAACAGTTGAAGCAGAGTCGAATTCCTATCGTTAGAGTTCGCTGGAATTCTCGAATATCATCACCTTTTCACCAATACGTTTTCAGAGACCAACATAAACTGAACTTCGGGACGAAGTTCCTTTTAGAGGGGAAGACTGTCACAACTCACCATTTCAGGTCATTTCCCAAACTTTGGAAAAACACTATTCATCAATCACTATTCATCATTCTACTATTCATCATTTTCGAGGTCAATTGGATATTCTGAGAAACATTTGAAAATTTTACTATTCATTGAACACTATTCATTCCGGAAGAAATTTCATCATTCACGTGCATTATTCATTTCATCGTAAATTTAGTTTACGGGTATTTAAATTCGCGTAACCGTATTGGTTTAGGTGCGAATTCATTTCATTATCAGTAAGGACACTGCATATGGACTAGAGACAGTCTGCATATCATCATAATAGTATTTTCATGTTATACCACTCTTAGGATTTTCAAATTTATATATTTGATACATTTAACGTTTTCCTTATAAGTATTTATAATAAACGTTAACACCCGATTTATAAACACGACGAATATATCTAAATATTCCCACAATGGTCCCGACATATTTTTATATCCATTTTATCATCATAAAAGTTATAATATTCATTTACCCAGTATTTTGGAAATTTATTTTATTTATAACGTAAGTTTATAAATATTACGACGGTTTTCGTGAAAACTAAACAATAATCACCCGAACACTCAGTAATTGTACCCAACATATTTTTAACATTTTTACAACTTTATTTTATCCCGAATAACTTTGTTAACATTTATTTCTCACAAACCCGGTACTCAATGATAACTAAAAACGAACTACGATTACCTAAATTTAACACCTAAAAGCCTATACTTATACTACAAATCATCCACTAACTATCCTAAATAAATCAAAGTCCATATTATGGCTTATGAACCCTTTGAAAATCAGCCATGAACCCCCCCCCCCCCCCCTTGACCTCATGCATATATGAAATCTTATTATACTATAAACCTTACATAAATATCTTTACTGTTGACATAAATAATGCCTAAAAACATTATTAACATATTATCAATATCTCTATGTTTTGATTATCACAAAATATAAACTCATAGAACTAAAACTTGTGACATAAACAAGTATTTAGTGATTAATATTTCTCTTTACATACAAATCACTTAAGGTATCAATAAACAAAGTGTTTAGTGTATTTTATGATCAAAGGGGTATTTAATTAACTAACACAAAGTTTATTTAATTATATAAACATATTATATATTTTTGAAAAACACTTTTGGCAATCAAGAAAAATGTTTTATTCATACTAAATATATGAATTCAAATTTTTAACCAAAATCAGTTAGTTTTTCACCAAATAAACTTTCCCCACTAAAAGACAAAGAATCTGGCCGTTTCAGCTGGGCGGCCCCCTTAATTATAAAGGGCGGTCCCCTTAATTTTAAGGGGGCCGGCCATGATTTAAGGGGACCGGCCACGCTCCTCTGTCAGATTCTGTTGCCTATAAATACCACCTTAAACCTGAATTTTTTCCTCACCTTTTGCACTACTAAACTTTCTGATCTAGATCCAAATCTCCATTCTTTTATCCTTTGATCATAAATATATAAATTCTTTGTTTCAAAGTGATCCAACCTTCATCCTCTCAAGTGCAAGAGAAGAATACTTCTATCCCTCAAGACAAGAAGTATTACAACTTGTTGTGATCTCCACATCCAAGTTGTTGGTGTATCATCAAGGATCATTTACATTATTCTTTGTGAAGATTGTTGTGAATATTTGATTGTAGATAGTTGTGTTAGATAATTATTGTGTGATTAGTTAGTAGCTTGGTGTGAAGAAGATAAGCTAGGTACTATATTGGAGTGAATAAGATAGGTGTGGAGTAGTTAGTTGTGAAGTAGATAGATTTGAAGAAGTTGTGTAGAAGTTGTGACTTAGGTGTGACGAAGTTGTGGTGTGAAAAGTGGTGTGTAGATTGGTGTGTATATTGGTGTGTACGGTTTTCTCCGCCATAAGGGAGCTTGTTGATATAGTGAAGAAAACTCTCGAGTTAAGTGCTCGGGGAGTGGAGTAGGGCAAGGAAGGTGTCCTTGTAGCCGAACCACTATAAATCTCTTGTCTCGCAGTTCGATCTTTCCATCTCTTACTTATTTCATTACTTATCATTATAATATATTGTGTAGTATAAATTGTTTATATTGTACAAGACTTGAGATCACATATTATCGAATCTAAGTTTTTAAAAGCTAAGTAAAAATCTAAAACTAATTTTTATAACAAAGTAAAAAGACGTAAAACTATTCAACCCCCCTTCTAGTTTTCTACAATTGGTATCAAGAGCCACGTCTAGCAAGATTTTTAAAATATATTGTATTTTAAAACTTGTAACGATCTATGGAATCTGAAAAATATTTAGAAGGGCAATCTATGCAAAGACCACCACTCTTTGAAAGTGATGGATTTTTATATTGGAAAAATAGATTCGAAACGTATGTGAAATCAAAAGATCTTGATCTTTGGCATATTATTACTTTTGGTGATTTTCCTCCTATTCAATATAATGTTGAAACTAAAATGAATGAAATTGTATCTTTTGAAAAACAAAATGATGATTTGAAAAAGAAATTAGCAAAATATAATGAGGCTAAAATGGTAATTTATAATGCGTTACCACGCAAAGAATATGAAAGAATTTTTATGTGTAAAACCGCCAAAGAAATTTGGGATTCTTTACTAATTACTCACCAAGGTAATAGCCAAGTCAAAGATAATAAAATAGATCTTATTGTACAACAATATGAACAATTTACGATTCTGGAAGAGGAATCAATTGATAATGCTTTTGCTAAGTTTAACACTATCATCACAAGTTTAAAAGCACTTGATGTGACATTCTCTAGTAAAAATTGTGTTAGGAAATTTCTTAGGGCATTGCATCCAAAATGGCGAGCTAAGGTCACGGCAATCGAAGAATCAAAGAACTTGATGACGTTATCACTAGATGAACTAATTGGCAACTTGAAGGTTCATGAAGAAATCATAAGAAGAGACTCGGAAACGGTCAAAGTCAAGTAAGAACAAACCAAATCAATTGCTCTAAAAGCCAAAAAGGTATCTAGTGATGATGACGATTCAAGTGACGAAAGTGAAGACGAAGAATATGCAATGGCCGTAAGAGAATTCAAGAAGTTCTTCAAGAGACGAGGAAGATTCACTAGATCATCACGAGACGAAAGAAAAGCATTCCAAAGGAATAGAAGTGACAACTACGGGAAGAGAAAATGCTTTAGATGTGGAAGTCCAAATCATCTCGTTGGCGAATGTCTAAAGCCACCGGGTTACGAAAGTCAAGGTGCTTTTGTTAGTAGAACATGGAGTGATAGTGACAAAGAAGAAGTTGAAAAGCCAAGAGACGAAAAGTGTTTTATGGCAAAAGAGACCGACGAAATATGTTTAGGAATTGACTAGGAACCTGACGAATGGATCAAAGATAGCGGATGTTCGAGGCACATGACGGGGAATCACAATCTATTCTCTACATACAAGGCATACAATGGAAGTAACGTTATTTTCGGTAGTGACTTACGTGGAAAAATTATTGGCAAAGGTACGATCTCTCAAGACTCGCTTACTATTGAAAATGTAGAGCATGTAGATAAATTAACATATAACTTGCTTAGTGTAGGACAAATATGTGATAATAAATGTAGAGTCACATTTACCGAAGATGATAGCGAAATAGTTAAGGATGGAAAAATTATAGGTAGAGGAATTAGAAAAGGTGGCATATATGTTATGAAACTAGGAAACAAACCTGAGGATAGGATATGCCTAACGACCCTAGATGAAAACTCTACACTATAGCATAAGAGATTAGGACATGCTAATATGCAACAAATACAATCTTTGGCCTCTAAGGAATTAGTTAGAAATTTGCCTAATGTAAAATATGACAAGCATTTTTGTGATGCATGTAAAATTGGAAAACAAGCTCATGCTAGTCACAAAGCCAAGAATATAGTATCCACTACTAGATGCCTAGAGTTATTACATATGGATCTTTTCGGTCCATCCGCTGTGCGGAGCTATGGAGGAAACAAATATACCTTAGTGATAGTAGATGACTACTCACGATACACGTGGACTAGGTTTTTAAGTGACAAGACCCAAGCCTTTGAAAAATTCGAAATATTTAGTAGAATGATTCAAAATAAATTAGGATGCTCAATAGTTGCCATTAGAACGGACCATGGTAGGGAATTTGATAATGAAGTACAATTCGGAAAATATTGCGAGTTAAATGGAATATCTCACAATTTCTCCGCTCCTCGTACTCCTCAATCAAATGGCGTAGTAGAAAGAAAAAATAGGTCACTACAAGAAATGAGTAGAACTATGTTAAATGAACAATCCATCCCACAAAAATTTTGGTGTCACGCCGTAGATACATCAACTTATATTTTAAATAGGGTATCAATTAGAAGAATTATAGGAAAAACTCCTTATGAGTTATTAAGAGGTAGAAAACGAAACTTAAGCTACTTTAAGGTATTTGGAAGTAAATGCTATATTTTAAACACTAAGGACTATCTCACTAAGTTTGATCCAAAATCATATGAAGGAAAATTTTTAGGATACTCACAAAATAGCAAAGCATATATAATACTTAACAAACACTCCATGAAAGTAGAGGAATCACTAAATGTAACATTTGATGAAACGCCACCACCTCCTAAAACATTACCTTTAGAAGATGATGATCTAATCGAAGATGAAGCTATTGAGGTTAGTAAAACAAAACCCATAGGAAATGATAATGAAGACATTCACTTAGAAAATAACGAAACTGTTAATATTAAAGAATCTAGATCTCATCCATTAGATAATATAATAGGACATCTTAACCAAAGAACCCTTAAGTCACAAGCCCAAGAAAAAAATAATTTCTTTTGTTTCCTCTCAGCAATAGAACCTAAGAATATTAGCGAGGCTTTAAAGGATGAAAGTTGGGTTATAGCTATGCAAGAAGAATTGAATCAATTTAAGGCAAATGATGTTTGGGAATTAGTCCCAAATCCAAAGGATATGACCATCATAGGAACCAAATGGGTATATAGGAATAAGTTAGACGAGAATGGAATAGTTACTAGGAATAAAGCTAGGTTAGTTGCCCAAGGTTATAATCAACAAGAAGGAATTGATTATGACGAAACTTATGCCCCCGTAGCTAGACTAGAATCGATTAGGATATTACTTGCCTATGCTTGCGCCCTAGATTTTAAGTTATTCCAAATGGATGTGAAAAGTGCATTCCTTAACGGTTTTATCAATGAGGAGGTATATGTGGCACAACCTCCAGGATTCATTGACTTCGCAAAACCTGATTATGTTTATAAGTTAAAGAAAGCTTTGTATGGACTCAAACAAGCTCCCAAAGCTTGGTATGATCGATTAAAAGCTTTTCTTATTAAACATGATTATTCCATGGGAATGGTAGATAACACTCTTTTCACTAAAAGGAAAGACCCAAATCTCATCATTGTCCAAATATATGTTGATGACATTATATTTGGATCGACTTGTCAAGACATATGTGATGAATTTGCCAAAATCATGCATGATGAGTTTGAGATGAGTATGATGGGTGAACTTAACTTCTTCCTAGGATTACAAATAAAACAATTGGAAGATGGAATATTTTTTAACCAATCTAAGTACATTAAGGAAATGCTTAAGAAGTTTGGCCTAGAAGACTCAAAACCCATGAAAACTCCCATGTCTACGGAGGTAAAGCTCACAAAGGATGATGAAGGTGAGTCCGTAGATAACACCAAGTATAGAGGAATGATAGGTAGTTTACTATACTTGACGGCAAGTAGACCCGACATCATGTTTAGTGTCTGCCTTTGTGCCCGTTTTCAAGAGGATCCCAAAACCTCTCACCTAGAAGCGGTTAAGCGTATCTTCCGATACATTAAAGGCACTATACACTTAGGATTATGGTATCCTAAGGAATCCGGCATAGAAACCATTGTCTATGCGGATTCGGATCATGCGGGAGACTACGTAGATAGAAAGAGTACTAGCGGTATTTGCACGTTTATGGGATGTTGTCTAACGTCTTGGTTTTCGAAGAAGCAAACCGCTCTTGCTATTTCTACCACCGAAGCCGAATATGTAAGCGCCGGAAAGGCATGTCAACAAGCACTATGGATGAAACAAGCTCTCGTAGACTATGGCATTAGGTTAGAAAATGTCCCCATTATGTGCGATAACAAAGGTGCGATAGATTTAAGTAAAAATCCGGTGCAACACTCTAGGACTAAACACATAGAAATACGTCACCATTTTCTTAGGGATAATGTTCAAAAACGAAGTATATCTATAGAAAAGGTTGCATCGGAAGACAACATTGCGGATATATTCACAAAACCCCTTAAGCGTGAATTATTCAACCACTTGCGTTTAGGATTAGGAATGATGGAACAAGTTGACTAAATTATATTGAATTATCTCAAATTTATACTTGCATGAAATTTATTTTTCTTCCATTTCATCTTTTTCTGAGTCTAGGAATCTATTTCGCACAAAACTAAAGATTGAGAAAATTTATTTTCTTTGCATAAATTTTTTTTAACTCAATCAATTTTCTCTAAAAATTATTCTTACAATCTAGGAACTCCATGAAAATCTTTTTCCTTGCATTGTTGACTAATTCTAAAAACATTGTATTTCAAAATCATGCATAAATTCTCACATAAATTGTCAAGATATATAATCTAATATATGTCTTTGACATTCATAATTGAGCAAAAATTGAATCAAGGAGATTATTTGGATTGTTTCTTAGGATCGTTATTTCTTTTTGCTTCTAGGAGTCGAAACAATCACAACTCCACATTTGTTGCATATAGACACTCACTAGGACAAATTCACTAATAATGGTGTCATCTTGATCCATCACTAGTTTTTCACTCACTAATTATCCTTGCTTTTAATCTAAGATAGATGCCTTAGGAAGTTTAATTATACTTGCCCTTATTTGCCTCCTCTTGCTTATTATATGTTGATTATTTGCTCTTTTGCTTATGTGTTTTTGCTTGCATGCTATTTCTTGATTAGAATAGACTCTATATTGCCTAAGAAAATTGAACTTGCTTGAATTCTAATCCAAACACATAACCTTTCTGCAAATTTTCTGCCAAAAACCCAATTCTGGCAACCTGGAAATCACCAGATGGGCGGCCCCCTTAATTCTGTAAGGCGGCCCCCTTAATCATTAAGGGGACCGCCCCCTAATTAAGGGGACCGGCCATCTGATGGTCGGGTTTACAGAATCTTTTCTGCTTTTTAGCCCATTTCAACCTACATTTCCCATTTTTCACCAACACATTTTGTCCTAATCCCCCAAACAAACCTTATCCATCCTTAAACACACAAATCTTACACTATAAATATCCCCAATCCTCAACACTCTCCATTCATCCCATCATGAACTCTCCAAACAAACCAAAATCAAAAGCCTCAAGGCTAGCAAGGATGACGGAAAAACCTGTTTGGCGAAGAAAAAGCCCTCGAAACAAATCCATCATCATAAATGAAGTTGGAAGTCATTCCACACCCCCAACTTCTTACTTCCCAAACTTTGCATCAAACCAACAAGATCATTCATTTGATCCTCTTTACAAACCATACAACATTGGCCAACCATCTTCCTTCAAGCCAAACTACACCTCTCAACTTCCAACCACTAATAATGATCCATACAAGTTTGATCAACCATCAAACTACTATTCCAACTACACAAACCCAACTCATCCATACCAAACCTATGATCCCCTCCACATTGCCACGGAAAAACAAAAGTTCCGTGATGAAATAAACCAAATCCATGATCTTAGTGATCTCCTTGCTATGCATCTTGCACAACGCAACAAAAGGCAACCTCCATCATCACCCTATGCAAATTGCCTTCCCCACTCTCTCAACTTGGATCAAGTTACAAATCACACTCACTTTTGCCCTTGTTCCATATTCCTTCAAAAACAAATCCTCTACTTGAGTGAAGATATCTCTTGGATTGAATATCTTCTCACTCGTAATCATCCAATACCACCCTTAACACGATACAACATCGTGAGATCCACTTCTTCCGCTCCACACTCCACTCCATATCCCTCTCAATCAAACATCTAAGCTTTATGCTTATGTTTCTCTTCAAGCAAATAAAACAATCAACCATGGGGTGCAAGCAAGTCCAAGTGCTCTCTTAGGCAACATAGGACTATGTCTTTTCTTTTGTGTTATTTTTATCAATATGCTTCAAGCATATTGAATGTTGTAATTCTTATCATTTTTATAATGCTTGAATGAATCTATGTTTAGTTGCATAATTGTTGCCTTGCATATATGTGTATCTTGCTCTCTTCAAATATTTTTGTAGCAAAGATCTCCATTGCTCGTTCCCTTGGTGCTCTCAAATGAGGGGGAGCATACATCAAGGGGGAGCATTCTACCCATTTAAACTTCCCTAGCGAAGCTTACTCGGCTTAACCTTTTTGATTATACAAAAAGGGGAGAAGAGAAATGTAAACTCCATAATACTTGTCTAAAAACAAGTTTTAGATATATTGAGTTTAAGGTTTTGTAATAATCAAAAAGGGGGAGATTGTTGACATAAATAATGCCTAAAAACATTATTAACATATTATCAATATCTCTATGTTTTGATTATCACAAAATATAAACTCATAGAACTAAAACTTGTGACATAAACAAGTATTTAGTGATTAATATTTCTCTTTACATACAAATCACTTAAGGTATGAATAAACAAAGTGTTTAGAGTATTTTATGATCAAAGGGGTATTTAATTAACTAACACAAAGTTTATTTAATTATATAAACATATTATATATTTTTGAAAAACACTTTTGGTAATTAAGAAAAATGTTTTATTCATACTAAATATATGAATTCTAATTTTTAACCAAAATCAATTAGTTTTTCACCAAATAAACTTTCCCCACTAAAAGACAAAGAATCTGGCCGTTTCAGCTGGGCGGCCCCCTTAATTATAAAGGGCTGTCCCCTTAATTTTAAGGGGGCCGGCCATGATTTAAGGGGACCGGCCACGCTCCTCTGTCAGATTCTGTTGCCTATAAATACCACCTTAAACCTGAATATTTTCCTCACCTTTTGCACTACTAAATTTTCAGATCTAGATCCAAATCTCCATTCTTTTATCCTTTGATCATAAATATATAAATTCTTTGTTTCAAAGTGATCCAACCTTCATCCTCTCAAGTGCAAGAGAAGAATACTTCTATCCCTCAAGACAAGAAGTATTACAACTTGTTGTGATCTCCACATCCAAGTTGTTGGTGTATCATCAAAGATCATTTACATTATTCTTTGTGAAGATTGTTGTGAATATTTGATTGTAGATAGTTGTGTTAGATATTGATTTTGTGATTAGTTAGTAGCTTGGTGTGAAGAAGATAAGCTAGGTACTAGATTGGTGTGAATAAGATAGGTGTGGAGTAGTTAGTTGTGAAGTAGATAGATTTGAAGAAGTTGTGTAGAAGTTGTGACTTAGGTGTGACGAAGTTGTGCTGTGAAAAGTGGTGTGTAGATTGGTGTGTATATTGGTGTGTACGGTTTTCTCTGCCATAAGGGAGCTTGTTGATATAGTGAAGAAAACTCTCGAGTTAGGTGCTTGGGGAGTGGAGTAGGGCAAGGAAGGTGTCCTTGTAGCCGAACCACTATAAATCTCTTGTCTCGCGGTTCGATCTTTCCATCTCTTACTTATTTCATTACTTATCATTATAATGTATTGTGTAGTATAAATTGTTTATATTGTACAAGACTTGAGATCACATATTATCGAATCTAAGTTTTTAAAAGCTAAGTAAAAATCTAAAACTAATTTTTATAACAAAGTAAAAAGACGTAAAACTATTCAACCCCCTTCTAGTTTTCTACATTTACAAACCTCTAAAACATAACACATATAATTTCCAAGAATCATAAGCTCATTTTCTCATCTCCTTCACCCAAAACCCAAAACCCAAATCCAAAAACCATCATCAAGCCATTATTTTTCAAAGTTTAAAGCTACAAAGTTGTTCCTTTTGTCATTATAATCAAGATTCTTGCAACAAAAACACAAGTAACACAAGGTTTCTCATCATCTAATCACCCATTATTTCAAAGTGAGTTATCAACTTTATTTTCATGATTTCATCTAATTAACACTTGTATCTTATGGTTTTCATGCTTAATTTCATGTACAAGTTAGCTATACCACATTATTTTTGTTAACTTTTTGAACATACAAACCCTAGATTTTAATTTAGGTGTTCCTTTGTTAAATTAACATGATTACTAGTGATTAGGAACCCATGGCACCCTAAGAAGGTGTATGGTAGGATTAGTATAGCTTTGTGGTGTTTGCAAGAGATTTGGTTGAAGTAGAAACTAGTTTTGAACATGAAAAATGGATTTGTAACAAGTATTTATACATTCTGTCCCATTTTTGTAAATCCAAGAAAATCAGTAAAAATAAAGTAAACTTTGGCAAAATTTTAAGAAAATACTTTCAAAAAAGAATCCGTAGGCGAAAGAACGGATTAAAAAGAGTTTATAACGAAGAAGTTATGATTTTTGCAAGTTTATTGACGAAAAGTATATTTTCTGAAAATACATGCTGTTGGACGTTTTTCGTCGGACAAAAAGAGGCTTTAGACGTTACCCGGAGGAGTCTAACTTTCCAAAATATATTACTACATACTAAGACGTAACCGTTGATATAAAGAACAAGTAAAACGGACTTATAACGACAAAGATATTCACGTTTCAATATCGGCAAAACTCATATTGTTTTGACAGCTTTTGAAAATAATAACACTAAAACTACGTAGTAACTCTAGATTTCTAGAAATAATACCAAGTACCCAAATTCATAATTAATGAAGTATTAGTGATTACAAGTATATTTTTATCACTACAAGGCGTTATATCAAGAATTTCAAACCGAGGATTTCAACACTAACATTGATACATACGATATATATATATATATATATATATATATATATATATATATATATATATATATATATATATATATATATATATATATATATATATATATACATTTCAACTAGTCTTATTTTTCTAGTAGCCATATTTTCCTAAGTCTTGGAAAATGTATATTTTTGATAACAACAAGTATTTTTCCAAAGAGTAGAGTGGTATAGGAAACATGTTCATGGACATTCATAACATCATTTCATGATCTAAAGTAGATCGTTCATCATTCATATTTGGTTGCGGCTAGTGTGCGCGCCTTGTTTTTCAGCTCATTACATGTTCATGGTACCATCATATCAGGTGAGTTTTTATAGCCCCGTTTTCAATACAATATTTTGATTTCAAATCCCACGGGGGAATACATTGCATCAACCATTTTAGTACGAGCCCAAGTACCAAAACATATGTACATTGCTTAAGTTGCCTTACCAACCTGTTAAAGTCCCCTATTTATTATCATGAACCGTTGCCGATTAAGCGAGAGTGAGTGGATAGATCTATCGAGGGTGACGCCTCCATCCGTGGTAGTTATTACCAACAGTAAGTGGATGCATTTCATTTTGACATTTTGGAAGTGTTCTGGTAAAACATTCGGGTGGGGCATATAATTTCATCAGTCATAGCTTCGGGGTCATGAGCTTAAGGTCTATTGTACTATTTTACTTGATTTTTATGTTGCACTTATACTTGTGGTGGCCGTACAACATTACATTTTATAAACCTATGGAATTCACCAACATTCGTGTTGACGTTTTAGCAATGTATTTCAGGTTATTAAGGTAGCTCATGTGACATGCATTTGGACTTTCATGGAGTCGCGGGGTCGACGCGTCTCACCATTATTTCATGCACTTATGTAAACGTTTGATCTAGTATGACTTGTTTTTCATAAACTTGCAACACTTTTTGGGGACCTTATATTGTAAACTCTGAATTATTTCAATGATCAAACGAAGTATTTTCCAAACGA
The DNA here is from genome assembly GCA_030686995.1 of Artemisia argyi. NCBI lineage: Eukaryota > Viridiplantae > Streptophyta > Magnoliopsida > Asterales > Asteraceae > Artemisia > Artemisia argyi. The sequence goes on from CM060705.1 coordinate 182,661,881, forward strand.
CACTTTAGGTCGTTCAATGTAACCGTAACTATGATGCTATGACAGACACCCCCAGGTATTCCATTCCGCTGCAAGTCAGGTAAATTGGGGGTGTGACAGATCTTCAGCTTGGAGTGGAAAGTTACCAACAGAAGATCAATTTGACAAAGCCACAATTCACATTTAATGGAATCTATCAAACGTCACAGTTTACTCTCATCCAAGAACCTTCATTTGGTATCAACTACATCAACAGCAAAAAACTACAAAGCTTCATGAGGTTCGATGAGATACACAAATTTTGTGATGTTACGCTAAAATCCATTCGTGATGGGCTTGTCCAAAAGTTGAATGATGATCGCCGAAAGATAGCTAAAGGGGAACCACGTAGATGGAAATCCAGCTCAAGAAGACAAGTTCGTAACTTTGTCTTGAAGATTGAAGAAAGGTTATTTCGACGTGAACAGATCAGATGACTGGAAAGCTATATCGGTGTCAGACCATCATTTCCTATCAGGCTCTTCGAAAGACCCGAACCAAAGTTCACTGACTTTGATGCTCCACTCACTGATGAAGTCTAAACTGGTACACTTGGATATTAACTTTTCAATATTAATTGTTTCATTTGATTGAATTGTTTTCATTATGGCTTGTGCACACATTACAGTGCATAACCCGTTCTTGTAAAGAAAGGACACTGAGGTACACATTAGTGCCTCAATCCTCTTATAAGGAGCGAAGGCTTCTTACTTTTGAGTAGAGTTAATCAAACATTTTCTGATTTTCATAACTCTGCTCAAAAGACAAGTATTTCACCTGAATGAGTATTCACTTGTTGAGGGGGAGCACTTGAAAAATTCATCGTTTGAAATCAAAAGTTCTTGTTGAATTCTCCCTATAAGACTCAAAAGGCATATTTTAATCAAACAATTGTCAAAAATATCATCTCATATGCTATTTTTGAGGGGGAGAAAAAGTGAATGTGATTAAAATATAAAAGTTCTAAGTTGCTTTAAGTCAAATCTCATGCGAGCTAGACTCAGAATTGACCCAGGAATTGACGAAACATAAAAGTTAGTAATCTCGAAAAGACTTATCCTCGACGGGTAATAACATCAAGTTAGTTACTAGAGCTAGTTGTCACCTAAAAGCTAACAATGGAACACTTTAACTAGCCACGTAAGCGTGTCTCAAAAAGGATTTGTCTTAGTAGAAATGTACCATTTCGAGAAACTTTCTGTGGCTTTTACCAGGCCGGGTAATAACTTCAAGCTAGTCTAACTAGTGATGTAAGCGTGTCTCGAATCGGTCAGGTTCACTGAAAGTGGATCAATTCAAAAAGTGCTTGTTCCTCCCGCATGTGCAAATTTGTTTTAACATTTATGAGCACATGTGAAGGGGGAGCCCTTCAAAAGTAAACCCAAAACTCTCAAAGTGTTAAACAAAATATTTAATAATCAAAAACACTTTGAGAGATTTTCAATCAAAGGTTTCTTGGCTATTGTCGGATATTCATGGAGTTATAAGGTGATTAAGATAGGAAAAATCGTCCTATGATCCGCCAGAGCCGGAGGGATCTACCCAAGGACATCACCAATAGTTAGAATTAGAAGTCCTTGGGTATGATACGATAAAAGGAGAAATGAATGAAAGGGAAAGAAGGAGTTGAAGAATTAAAAAGAAAAGTAAAGAAAAGGGTGAAAAGAAATAGCCCTCCATATGTTCAACCTTAGGGCAGACACCGGGTTCAATTCATATGCTACTGGTTGTTGCTAAGGTGACGCCGGTATTGAATATAAAGTCGTCATGGACCCAGTGGCGCAATGCACTAAACCTTCTTAACCACTCGAGTTTTCTTAAAAGAGCTTGTTTCATTCTCACGGGGAACCGATGTAATCTATCGATTTATCTCTTAGAGATGGTTGATATTGAAGCAGGAGACCCCTCCCTAGTCTCCGCATAGGAAACCTAAGTGTGCACTTTTCGAGTCTAGAGCCATGAGATACATCAAAGATCTCTTAGGAACACTTAGTATTTCTACAACTGGTGTTCTACATCAATGGACACTAGCTGTAAATTATCGAGTCCTTCGCAGATCTTAGCAATCTGCCAAGAACGTTTATGAGAGAATTTACATAAGTATTTCTCAATGATTGAACGGAAATCCTGCCAGGGTCAACATCAAACAGCCCTGACAGCAGGTCACTTCGGTAACTCCTTGCGGGTTACGCTTAATGTTTGCGGTGGTTCCTTAGTGGTCTACAGTCGTGGAGTGATCCCCAGCGACTCACCCAGTCATTAAGCTACTTAGTAGGTCTTGAAAGCTCCTTCGGGGGTATCTGACATGGGAACGGCCTTGATAAGGGTTAGAAGGAGTCTTCACACTATGTTGTTGACGATCTCTAATTACTTATCTGTAAGTACCGGATGTTTTATTGCTAACTGTTTACATGCAGGGTTACATCATCTCCATGGCGACGGATTCCACATGCTCATACATGCATCTTGAAGTCATCAAAAGCTCCCTCAAAGATCAAAGCAACACAAAGTTCAAAGAAAGATTCTACGCCAAAAAGAAGAATCTACAAAGTATAAAGACTAAAGATCTAAAGTGAAAGAAAGGGACTACGTGCATGTATAAGTCAGAATTCAAAGATGTATGAGCATGTTGGAAAGGCGGACTACCACCACAGACAACGGAAGTGACGGAAGGCAGACAACTTCATTACTTGATCACTATCACAACAACAATGAACAAAGCACAAAGAACGATGAATGATTATTATCTCTAGATTATTGAAAGACGTCTAAAGCTATGAAAGTCAAAGATGAAGAAATGACAAAGACGTCAAGCAACCGTGATGAACGACCCTTAGGGGGAGATTGTTGGGATCAAAGTTTTACTATTTTGTCAAGTCTCGGTCATTTGTAATAATAGGTTGCTTAAGTTACTATTTACTTACATTTATGTTATGTAACATGTTTACTAGACTTAAGGCATTTTGGTCCATGGGCTTAGAAGCCCACACGAATTACTAGTGGAAGGAGAGGGAGTGTTGCCCTAGCTCCTTCCCTATAAATAGAAGCCTTAGGTCACTTGTAAAACTCGGTTGTTTATTTGATATCTTAAGGAAACTCTTGCTCTCACTTTTCTCTTAATCAAATATTCACCCAACTCCTTATATCTATCTCATTCTTGTTTGTGTGAAATCAATATGGTGACCTAACAGGGGTAATAAATGATGTTCTTCCCCATTACTCCATAAAATAAGTACTTTACCCATGAGTCCCAATCGTCCCAAAACAATATGTACAAGGATATGACTCGACTTAGCAACCATGTAATCAATTAGATAATTAACTTAGGGTTTAACAAATAACAATAATGCACTAAAAATGAGTGCATACACGGAAGGCTAAGGCGATTTGGGTGTACATTTAAGTGAGGTGTAACAAATTCTCACTTTAAGTAAGATGCTTAAAGTTAGAAACGAAAAGATAGGCTCGGAGGGGTGTACTAGGGGTTTCGTGTACTAAAAATGAGTACAACGCTAATGGTGTGGGAAAAATTAATTGACTTAACTAGCCAAGTAATATGACTTAAATGGTCAAGTAATTATAATACGGGTTTAACACAAGGGTGATCCTAATGCCTCTTATCATGTAGTAAATCCTACTACACGAATGTAGTCTCACTAGCGGTCTCGGGATGCATCACTAACGCAAGTTCTAGAATCTAAATGTTACCGGTACACTCATAAGCACTAATAGTAAATGCTTTTCCTATCAAATCTAAAGGCGAACCTCACATATTTGGGTGGAAAATTTTTCTGAATATTACGGTTATGTGCTAGTCATACAATCTCCTATCCATGAGACGCTTGCTATGGCTAAAGTTTCACTCCCAAATGTTGTAAAAAATTTTAAATTTGGCGCTAAAATTACACTAACAAGTATTTCTCATAATTTTATTACACATCTACTATCAAACAAACAAACTCAAGCGAAAGTGTATCTGTAAGGTATCATCATTGTACCCTCCCCTTACACTTAAGATGAACATTGTCCCCAATGTTCAAGTAAAGAATGTAAAAGTGAAATAAGTAAAACAAATGAAATCAAATACTCCCCTGATTCGCTCGGTATGGATAATAAGGTAATAAGGTTAGATCTTCTTCCAAGAAAATGAACAATCAAAGCTTCCCTTCCAGAATATAAATCATCTTCTTGTCATACATAACCTGTAAATCCTGAGAAAATAGACAAGCCAACCTCGCATAAAATCGGCGGCAATCTACATATGCTAATAAATCCTAGAAAACAAAATAAGATATAATGCTTGTGGAATGATATTTTCAGATTTCCTGGAGATTATAAAACTAATAATTCAACAAAAACTTTAAAACTCCGTTAGAAAAACAAAACTGGTAAAATTTCCAGATTTTTACACGTGACGCCGTCAGAAGTGACCTGCAGAAATTCTTATGTTAAGTTTCCGGAAAATTTCTGGAAAGACTTGGTTCTACTTCCTGGAAAATCCTGCAAAACATCATTATGACTCGATACAAGCATTTGACTCTAACAAGTACGAATATACATGTTCATTTAATATTTTGGAGAATCATGATCAGTTTGTTTCTTAAAAACATATTTGGGGTTTCCCCTTACACTTATCTTTTGCAAAAATACCTTTAGGTGAAGTTAAGACTAGGCCAAAACAACAAAGTAAAGTATTTCCACTATTTAGTTTAGAAAAATGATCTACCAACAATAAAAATAAAGCATGCATACGGAAGCAAATAACAAACAAACAAAAATAAAAATCACACAAAATCATGGGTTGCCTCCCAAGAAGTGCTTTTCTTTATTTACGAGTCTTGTAGCTAGACTCAAGGTCATGGGTTACCGTGTATCGCTTATGCTCACATAACCAAGCGTGAGCCATCTAATGGTCGCCTCATCTTTCTTATAATCATCTCCTAACTCTAAACATCCACGATAGTATCTTTTATTCTTTTCATGAGTATATTTAAGGCCTTTTCTCTTATCATTCTCACTTAGCATTTCTATGGGCGGATACCTACTACACTTCTCCATGGAAAAATCCTTGAACCTAGGGTGTGTGCGGGGCATTTGGTAGACAAAATCTTCATCCCCATCCGAGAATGTAATTAACCCTTCCATAAGTTTTTCATCAAGTTTGGTTAAGCTTTTGAAAGGTTTTCCAAACACAACTTGGGTTAACTTATTATCAATGAATTCTCCTAGATTCTCCATAACCATGAACTCAACGAGATAAACAAAGCTTCCAACATACACATGCAATGGTATTGCCCTAGCAATAATATTTTCTCCTTTGTATTCTAACTCATCTACCATGATTTTATTATATTCATTACGCGAGATTATGTTTATTGGGAGAGATGAGTTAAGATAGGCGTTAAAGCTCCTAAATCCGATCTTACAAGGAAATTGCATGTTGAATGAACTATCACTCTCAATCCTTGTTCTAGGGTCGACATACCTAAGAGGGTTCACTTCCTCTTCCATCCTATTCTCAATAATCACATCACCATCATCAAGATCCTCGTCGGAGTCTGAATAGTAAAAAGGACTAGCCCTACGGTCATCATCATGATCAGACTCCTCTAACTCAGAATTATTGTCAAAGTGGTGGTTGGGCGAGAGGTTAGGTGGGTTCTCATTTTCCACTAATGGGATTGGGGCGGGCATTTGGAAAATCCTACGACGAAAAACACGAATAACAGGAATCAAACGATCAATGTTATTGTTATCCATTGAGATAATTTACGAACAAAGGAAACAAAGAAATAAGATAGACTAAAGAGATCCTAAAAATAAAAATAAAATCTTACTAGAAAGGAATCTAGCAAGTAGACCTGATAAAAAGAGATTCTAACCTAGACAATAACTATTTCCTCGGGTTGCGGCGCCAAAAACTTGATGCGTGGGGATTGCACCAGGCTTTACCTCTCGAGAAGCTTACAACCCCCACCAGGCAGTGTACCTGATCGATGTAGTATAGTATAATGACAAGTACCGGGGGATTGATCGTTCAGCTAGGAATAGTGTCACTAGGATTAGAAAACCTAAAGACTAGGTCTAGAGATGAGGGATGATTCTTTTTGTATTTTTATATTTTTTAGAAAGCAAGTAAAAATCTCGGGTTTGAAGGATTTGGGCGGAATTAGTTGCTAATCAACTAACCCAATACTAAGATGCAATCAAAATAAAATACTAAAAATGAAAATAAACTAAATTATACTAAGGTTGTGAGCAATATGTGGGAGAAATGTGTTTACTTAGATTTCACTACTCCCTAGATATCTTTTACATGTTAATTACTTGTTATAGTTGCGTGGATGACAGATTGTATTCATTAATACCATTCATGGGGTGGCGTACTTACTTCCCCAATCCTATGAGTGCCTACTTCACTCCTATGTCGAGCCGGCTAAGAAGCTCCTAACATGGGATCATTAGAATTTACTCATGCATTAAATACAACCAATAAAACCTAGTACACATCGGTTCATGTTTCCTAAGACGTTCAAGCATGTTACACAGTGGAGATCTGCCAGTTTTCTTAAGCCTAACATTGAAATCATTCATCCAATACAACCATAAACAAGTAATCAACACATAATTAACAGCTAGGTTTCATTAGATCTAAGCAAACACAAGATAAATCTAGCCTAGCATGTTGAAATTAAGACAAGCACAAGATATAGACAACCAACACATAGACATATTGATTGAATTAAGAGAAGACTTATCTTAATAGCACATGAAAGGATTCAAGGGGTGAAAACCCTAGAATTTACTGTCAAATACGAGCTAGGGTTCACAAAGTTCGGCCCTAGGGTTTCTCCACACAAGTTCCTCTTAATGAATGAAAAATAGAAAACTATATATAGATTTTAGAAGGTGACGGCGTCAAGAACAAATGTCTGACACCGTCATCTTGCCGCCAAATAGTTCCTCGGACTGCCTAGATCTGGATCTGACGCCGTCATGTGTACACCTTATGTAGGCCGTCATGATTTTAACTCTTGACGCTCTAGTTGTGACGCCGTCAGGTTTCTTCTTGGTCGTCATGGATTTTACTCTTGACGCCGTCAGGAATTTCCTCTTGACGCCGTCATACACTGTTTCCAGCATGGAAAATTAAGTCTTTGGCGTTTTCTTCACTTTTATGCTCCAAAAACGTCCGAATTGCTTCCTTTTCCAGATTTCACTCCCAAAGTACCTAAAATCACAAAAGGAACGATTTAGGGTAATATTTGATCAAATAAATTCAATTCCGGGCTTAAATGACCCCCTAAAAGTGGTTCATTTTTCGCCTCATCAAATGGTCAAGTAATTATGATACGGGTTTAACACAAGGGTGATCCTAATGCCTCTTATCATGTAGTAAATCCTACTACACGAATGTAGTCTCACTAGCGGTCTCGGGATGCATCACTAATGCAAGTTCTAGAATCTAAATGCTACCGGTACACTCATAAGCTCTAAGGCTTCTCCTAACAAGTCTAGGGGCGAATCCTCACTTAGTAGAAGGCCGGTACGAGTCTTTGACGCCTCAACTAACAGATGCTAACTAATGCAATTCTTGGATTACTGGCGCGTTATTTGCATAACGGATGCTTACCAAGTCATACACAAGCGCTGGCGCGTTAGCCAATTAATCTAATACTCGAATGGTCACTACCTTTTTTAATAAAATTTTTGAGTGGTACGGTTTTTTTGTGCTAGTCATACGACTCCTATCCATGAGACGCTTGCTAAGGCTAAAGTTTCACTCCTAAATGTTGCAAAAAAATTTAAATTTGGCGCTAAAATTACACTAACAAGTATTTCTCTTAGTTTTATTACACACCTACTATCGAACAAACAAACTTAAGTGCAATAGTATCCTATAAGGTATCATCATTTACCCTCCCCTTACACTTAGGATGAACATTGTCCCCGGCCAATGTTCAATTAAAGGATGTAAAAGTAAAACAGGTAAAAGAATGAAAACAAATACTCCCCTGATTCGTTCGGTGTGGATAGTGCGTCAACAAGGTTAGATCTTCCTCCAAGAAAATGAACATTCAAAGCTTCCCTTCTAGAAAAATAAATCATCTTCTTGTCATATATAACCTGTTAAACTTGAGAAAACAAACAAGGCAACCTCGCATAAAATCGGCGGCAATCTATATATACTAACAAGTCCTAGAAAGCAATTTAAGATATAATGCTTTTGGAATTAATGTTTGCAGACTTCCTGGAGTTTATAAAACTAAAGAATTAACAAAAACTTCAAGATTCCATTAGAAAAACAAAACTCGCAAAATTTCCAGAATTTTATACATGACGCCGTCAGGAGTTAATTCCTGACGCCGTCAGAAGTGACCTGCAGAAATCTTTTCGTTAAGTTTCCGGAAAATTTTTGGAAAAACTTATGTCCTACTTCCTGGAAAATCCTGCAAAACATCATTATGACTCGATACAAGCATTTGACTCTAACAAATACTAATATAAATGTTCATTTAGTATTGTGGCGAATCATGATCAATTTTGTTCTTATAAACAAATTTGGGGTTTCCCCTTACACTTAGCTTTTGCAAAATACCTTTATATGAAGTTAAGATGAAGTTAAACAACAAAATAAAGCATTTTCACAATTTAGTTTGAAACATGATCTACCAACAATAAAAATAAAGCATGCATACGAAAACAAATAACAATCAAACAAATAAAAATCACACAAAACATGGGTTGCCTCCCAAGAAGCGCTTTTCTTTATTTACGAGTCTTATAGCTAGACTCAAGGTCATGGGCTATCATGTGACCTCGTCTCTCGAGATGACATATCCCATATAATTATGATCCCCGCTATCATGGTGGTGATGTTTCAATCGATTGACACTTGCAGTCGCCTCCCCTCCTCCTTTACTGCTTAAGGTAGCTATCCCATCTTGGCGTATGCTTTCAATTGTGAATGGTCCGTACCACCAGGAACTTGGCTTATCGGGAGGTACTGTTATCTCTGAGTGTCTTAAGAGTACCAGGTCCCCTTTTTCGAATGGTACCTGATTCTCCGTCGGTTGACTACATTCAAACTTGACATGAACTTTATTGCAGTTTTCGTCTTTCTCAGGCTTGGTCTCTTTGTAGCTTTTGATTCTTGTTTCCCATGCAAGAATTTTTTTTCTTGAACATGATTAGGCGATGCGTCAATGTTGTTTTCGAGCTTTCTTTTCATCCGGCTTTCCTGCACATATCTTGAGATCATAGGAAAGGTAATCTTTCTTTTTCCTGACTTAAGCTCAATTTCCCTTTTTTCATACCTAATGACAGCTCTAGCGATGGTGAGGAATTGTGCTCCAAGGATTATTGGCATGCACCCACCTCCTTTATCATCGATGATCCTGAAATCGATAGGATACATGAACCCTATAACATTGACCAGTACATCCTCTGCAATTCCCAAAGGGTATACATAAGAGTGACAAGCAAAGGATAGCCTAACACGGGTGGTGGCTGGTATTTCTGTGGTTAGTTAGGTATAAATACTTAGGGGCATAAGATTTACTTCCGATCCTTGGTCGGCGAAAGCATCTAAATACTGCAACTTCCCAATGCTGGCGGGTATCTCAAAGTTCCCATAAGCCATCTGCTTAGTAGCCACTTTTTGTATAAGTAGCTTTTAGAATACCGGTCCCCCAGTTAATGTATCATACTCATCTTTCCCCTCTTTCCCCTTCTTTGAGACCAGGCTGGAGGATTGGTTACGCCTGTCACCCCTTATCCAATTTGTTATGGTCTTCTCGTTTATATCATGTTTTAGGTAGTAACCTAGTGATTGGGATTTTGGCGGTTCCTCAATGGTCTGTTCACTAAGGGTTTCCTTTTCCTCATTATCCTCGTGGACAATTGTAATAGAATTAACAAATCGGGTAGTGGGGGTAGCGCTTTCGTTTCTTAGTAACATCATTTCCGGGTTTTTTTGGTTTGCGTATTCCTCCACTAGATTCATCATCTCCTTCATTTTCTCTTGCATCTCCTCCTTTTGTTTATAAACAGCTTCCTCTAATTTAGCAAGCCGCTCAGAATGGGTTGCCATGTACTCTCTCATTCGAGCTTCGAATTCTGGGCTAAGGTTTTGAGGAAGTGAATAAGGTGGAATATAATTTTGAAAGGGTTCGACATTCTCTCTAGAGGGTGACTCAGACAATGGTGTTGGAGTCATTTTTGAAACCGAATTGACTGTTGCCCGTCTGGGACTTAAAGGTCTCTTTTGTTTTTCCATGAGATAGTCAACCTTTGCCTCAAGTTTGCAAAGGAGTTCTTCGGAGATTTGATTGGTTTCCCCAGGCGTTGAGATTGTGTTGATAGCCGAGTTTATAACATGGGTAACTTCCCATAATTCTTGATTGTCGAAAGCAAGCTCATCAATAATCTCCCAAGATTCCTCGGCGTTTCTATCATGCAACCTGCCTCCGGCGGCTCGATCAATGGTACGTTTGGTGTGAAAGTCGACATGGTCATAGAACATTTGAACTAATAGCCAAAGATTTATACCATGATGAGGGACTTTTTGGAGTAAGTCCTTGAAACGAGTCCATGCTTCATAGAAGGTTTCACCTTGACGTTGTTGGAACATCAAGATATCATTTCTAAGCATCGCAGTATTCTCCGGTGGGAAAAATTGAGCAAGGAAACGAGATGTGAGATCATCCCAAGAGGTGATGGATCCCGCGGGAAAATGTTCAAGCCATTGACTAGCTTGATCACGTAGAGAGAATTGGAATAGGCGTAATCGGGTCGACTCTCTAGTTTCAACATTAAGGTCTACGGAATCTACGATTTTTAAGAAATCCTTAAGATGTTGATTAGGATCTTCGGAACAAAGTCCATGGAATGCACATCCGCTTTGCACCAACCGGATGGTGTCGGATCACAAAGGAGACACATTGGCTCCTTGGGTGAGTTCAGTGGTGTTTCGATAGCCTTGGTGGCTAGGACGGGAATACTCTCCTAAAGTTCGGGGCCTAGGAGGTTGGTTTGCTAGTGGTGGGTTTTGTGGGTGGTTTTGAATTGGTGGGTTGATGGGTTCAAAGATGTTACCACCTTCCATGATGTCGGATGGTAATGGTTACGAACAAAGACACGAAGAAATGAGATTGACTAAAGAAAACCTAAAAATTAAAATAAAATCTTACTAGAAAGGAATCTAGCAAGTAGAACTAATAAAAAGAAATCCTAACCTAGACAATAACTATTCCCCGGGCTGCGGCGCCAAAAAATTGATGCGTGGTTTTGCAACCTTGCAAAAGGTTTTACCTCTCAAGGGATCTTGAGAAGCTTACAACCCCCACCAGGCAGTGTACCTAATCGTTGTAGTATAGTATAGTGACAAGTACCGGGGGATTGATCGTTCAACTCAGGAATAGTGTCGCTAGGATTAGAAAGTCTACTAAATTAAGTCTAGAGGTGAGGGATGATTCTTTTTGTATTTTTATATTTATATGAAAGCAAGTAAAATCTCAGGTTTTGAAGGAGTGGGCGGAATTAGTTGCTAGCCAACTAACCCAAATAACTACTAATGCAATTAAAATAAAATAACAGAAATGAAAATAAACTAATTATACTAATGTGGTGTAAACAATGATAGGAAAATTTATGTTTACTTAGATTTCATTACTCCCTAGATATCTTTTACAGGTTAATCGCTTGTTACAATTGCGTGGATGACGGGTCATATTCCTTAATACTAGTTGTAGGGCCGTGTACAATATTCCCTAACTCTATAGGATCCTACTTCACTCCATGTCGAGCCGTTAGAAGCTCCTAACATGGGATCATTAGAATTCTCCTACACATTAAATACAACCAAATATCGTAGTACACCTCCGATCATGTTTCTTAAGACGTTCAAGCAAGTTACCAATGGAAGTCTGCCAGTTTTCTTAAGCATAATATAGAATACAATCATCCGTAACAACTATAAACAAACAATCAACTCATAATTAACATCTAGGTTTCACTACATCTAAGCAAGCTTAAGATATATTCAAACAACACATAGACATATTGAATAAATTGAAAGAGTACTTATCTCAATTAGAACATGAAAGATTCAAAGGGTTGGAACCCTTGAAAAAGCTGTAAAAATCAGCCTAGGGTTTTTCCCTCAAAGTTGCACACTAATGAATAAAATTTGGAAAACTATATATAGATTTTACAGGGTGATGGTATCAAGAAGGAATTCGTGACGCCGTCAACTCGCTGCCATAATGAAATCGTTGATGAGGAAAAAAAATGAACCGTTTTTAGGGGGTCATTTAAGCCCGGAATTGAATTTATTTAATCAAATATTGCCCTAAATCGTTCCTTTTGTGATTTTAGGTACTTTGGGAGTGAATTCTGGAAAAGGAAGCATTTTGGACGTTTTTGGAGCATAAAAGTGAAGAAAACGGAAAAGTCTTAATTTTCCTTGCTGTGAACAGTACCTGACGGCGTCAAGAAGGATTTTCTGACGGTGTCAAGAGCACAGGTTGGTGACGGTCCAGTACAGATGTGACGGCGTCAAGCCAAGGGCGTCAAGAGTAAAATTTGGTGACAGCCTAAAGCAAGATTACACATGACGGCATCAACTTTGGATCTAGGCAGTCCGAGAACTTTATTGGCGGCGAGATGACGGCGTCAGATTTTTCCTCTTGACGCCGTCACCTCACAAAATCTATAAATACTTTTCTATTTTCATTCATTATAAGAGAAACTTGTGTGGAGAATTCTAGGGCCGAACCTAATAAACCCTTGGTCGTTTGTAACACTATTTTCAAGGGTTTTCACCCCTTGAAACCTTTCATGTTCAATTGAGATAAGTCTCCTTTCAATTCATTCAATATGTCTATGTGTTGTTTGAATATATCTTATGCTTGTCTTGATTATAACATGCTAGGCTAGATCTTTTATTTGTTTGCTTAGATGTAATGAAACCTAGATGTTGATTATAGGTTGATTGCTTGTTTATAGTTGTAATGGATGAATGATTTCAATGTTTGGCTTAAGAAAACTGGCAGATCTCCATTGTGTAACTCGCTTGAACGTCTTAAGAAACATGAACCGATGTGTACTAGGTTTTATTGGTTGTATTTAATGAATGAGCGAATTCTAGTGATCCCATGTTAGGAGCTTCTTAGCCGGCTCGAAATAGGAGTGAAGTAGGAGCGAATTCTAGCCACCCCATGAATGGTATTAAGGAATACAACCCATCATCCACATAACTGTAACAAGTAATTAACCTGTAAAAGATATCTAGGGAGTAGTGAAATTAAGTAAACACAATTCTCCCATATATTGTTCACTCCACATTAGTTTAATTAGCTTTATTTTCATTTCTGTCATTTTATTTTGATTGCATCTTAGTTATTGGGTTAGTTGACTAGCGACTAATTCCGCCTATCGTTCCTATACCCGAGATTTTTACTTGTTTTCATAAAATATAAAAATACAAAAAGAATCATCCCTCATCTCTAGACCTAGTTTTTAGGTTTTCTAATCCTAGCGACACTATTCCTAAGTTGAACGATCAATCCCCCGGTACTTTCACTATATTATACTACAACGATCAGGTACACTGCCTGGTGGGGGTTGTAAGCTTCTCGAGATCCCTCGAGAGGTAAAGCCTGGTGCAATTCCCACGCATCAAGTTTTTGGCGCCGCTGCCGGGGAAATAGTTATTGTCTAGGTTAGGATTTCTTTTTATTAGGTCTACTTGCTAGATTCCTTTCTAGTAAGATTTTATTTTTATCTTATTTCTTCGTGCCTTTGTTCGTAACTCTTTACCATCCGACATTATGGAAGGTGGTAAAATCTTTGAACCCATCAACCCACCACAACAAGACCACCCAGAAAACCCACCACTAGCAAACCAACCTCCTAGGCCCCGAACCTTAGGAGAGTATTCCCGTCCTACACCATCCGGTTGGTGCAAAGTGGATGTGCATTCCATGGACTTCGTTCCGAAGATCCTAATCAACATCTCAAGGACTTCCTTAAAATCGTAGATTCCATAGACCTAGATGTTGCAACTAGAGAGTCGACCCGATTACGCCTATTCCAATTCTCTCTACATGATCAAGCTAGTCAATGGCTTGAACGTTTACCCACGGGATCCATCACCTCATGGGATGATCTCACCACTCATTTCCTTGCTCAATTTTTCCCACCGGGGAGAACTACCAACCTTAGAAATGATATCTTGATGTTCCAACAACATCAGGGTGAAACTTTCAACGAAGCATGGACTCGATACAAAGACCTACTCCGAAAAGTCCCTCATCATGGCATTGAACCATGGTTCCAGATTCAAATCTTTTACGATAAAGTTAATTATCAAACGAGAAGGGCTATAGATTACGCAGCCAATGGCAGGCTAAACAGACTTAGCGCTGATGAATACTGGAAAGTTCTTGAGGGGTTAGCACAATACGAAGAAGAAGGATGGGAGGACCCGATGTTTTCAAGTAATGGGAAACTTGATTACCTAAACGCTACCCAAGAACAATTATTGGGAAATATCGAGAAGCAGGTAAAGGAATTAATGAGAGCTGAAATGCCTGCTGCTGAAACCGCAAGGAGTCCTAATGTACGTGTGAGTGCGATTAACAAATATAATTTTCCTGAACGTTCACGACAAGAGGAGTTCGAAGGGATAATGGTAACCTTCATGAATAATCAAGAAAAACAAATTCGGCACTTAGAAGCACGCATGGAAAGCACTCGTAATGCTTTTATGGACTTAGCAGACAAATTCATATCAAGAATTAAGGAGAAGATTAAGGAAAAATCCGCACCAAAAAAGATCGAAAAAATCTTTGAAGTCCCAACCCCTTTGGTGTGTGACCAAGTGGATAATGAGAAATCCTTTTCAAGTGCTTTGCCATCAATCACCCCTACTTTTGTGAGCATCCTCAGGAGGAGAAGAACTCGAAATTTCATAACATTTTCGTTGGATGCTTGCAAACCACGCTCCCCAATTTGTGCAAGAGACGTTCCTTTGGTTTTAAACCTGGTGTGAAGAGGTTGCACCTCAAAAACACCACAACTTTAGGACCCTCTATGGAACGATTCCTCTTTGTACCCACCGTTGACCAATGCGAAGGTTACAACTTAACTGAAACCTCACCCACCCCTTTTGACAACTACCTCTCTCTCCGTGACAGTAATGAAATGTTTGACCCTGGTGGACTTTACTAATGGGATGGCTACTCGTAGTTTTTACCTATGTTTAGCTATTTACATTAGTGCAGGGACTGAATTTGAAAATGCAACTTTGAGTTCATGATACGGGCATCTGACGGCGTCAGATCTTAACTCTTGACGCCCTCACCTGGCTTTCTCAGCAATAATATCCCAAACTCCATCACTTTCAACTCATACCCCACAAATCACACCCAAATTGCTGCTCCACCTCCGAGTCTCCAACATCCAATCCGACATCTTCCGTGACAAATTTCCACGTGGTAAGTAGTTTTTCTTCATCCTTTTTCGTATAATTATCATTTGGACCTACCAATTTTGAAAACCCTCATCATCCGAAACCCTACCATTAACGCATCTTTGAGAATCATAATGCCCTTCCTTAGATGTTTTGTAATCAAGAAGTTACCATTAGATGATAATGGTTGATTCGAATCGTGCGTTAATTATGGAAAAATCTTTCACACCACGGATTTTTTTGACCCCCCACCCATGTTTTCTGCATAAAGGATTGTTTGGGTCATGGGTTTAGAGTTTGAAATTGATTTTTCCATCGTAATTGCATGGGTGGATTTTTGCTGGGTCTGACGGCGTCAGATTTCCCTTCCTGATGGCGTCAGATATGTCTGACAGCATGAATTCGTAAAATTCTCATTCTAACCGTTTTCGTTCCACTCTATCTTTTTCCTGGAAAATGAGCAAACGATCACGACAACACCGTGGTAGCTCGTCTAGGTCCCAACAAGTTAACTATGGGGATGTGGTCCACAGTTGGAGTGAGTTTGATAATAACGCCGCTACAACTAAGTATGCGGAGCTTGTTTATCACCATATCGATGCTGGAGCTGTGATTGATTGGGAGTTTCTGAGGTCCCAAGGTCTTGAGGGTGAGTTCTTGGGGAGGATCCAAACTGATGGATTCACGGGTCCTCAATGGGAGAGATTGTTCAGAATGAGGGAGACAGTTTACAGTGAGTTGGTTAGGGAGTTCTTTGCGACTTTTCACTTTGATTTAGCTGAGGCCAGGACAGATGTGGGGGGCACCACCATTTACTTCAGATTGGGGGGGAGATTCGATCATGTTTGGTTACTGAGTTTGGATGGAGGTTACGTTTGTACACTAGGGATGACGCTATTGAGGGGGGCTTTATGCAGAGGTTGTTGCATGGGGAGACGATGAGGAACTAGATGAGGTGTGCCACTTTTTGGCCGAGCATTGGGAACGGGGTGTACACCTCGACTACTTGGGCGGCCTCAATCAAGGACCCCATGATCAGGTTAGCCCACAGGTGCATCACCTACAGCTTGTCGGGGCGTCATGGCACCACTCACCGTGTCACTGCTTCAGATCTATTCTACCTATACACCAGGTTTGCAGCGGATGTATACTGTAACATCCCATTTTGGGTAGCGAGCTACTTAAAGACCAGTGTTGGGGATAGGGACATCGATAAGGTGTATGGGGGGATGTTTGTGACCCATTTGGCTCGATCTTATGGGGTACTAGTTCCTGAGATTATGGGATACTTGAGCGACTGTGGGGCTTGTAGGGTGGTGAGGGCTAAATCCCTCAAGCAGATGAGCATTGTGATGGAGCTGGGGAATGGGTCCTATACTTGGTACATTGTGGGAGGACCTGCGGTTGTTGAGGATGATGATGACTATGACGAGGGAGCGCCCCAGCACCCACAGTTCAGGGATTATGAGGTTGGGTCTGCAGATTATTACCGACACATGGGTCGGGGAGACTGGTAGGTACACCAGGGGGCCTAGATGGGTCAGGTGGACGCATGGCGGACCACCACTGACCAGCGCTTTGATTGGATGTATGATCACACCATCCGCCAGATGCAGCACCTATCCACCCGTGATCAGATTGAGCCCCCACTACAGATTGACCCATTCCCTGGTCGCGAGACTGACTACCCTCCCTACGGGTACACCGGGCACCTCCCTCCTGGTTATGACTACCGTTATGGTCCCCCTCCCCAATGATGTGTCTTGATGTTTGTGATTTCTAAACAATTTATTCATGGCTGTGTAATTTGAAACAATTTGGATTGTAATAGCTTAGGGTATGGCCTCTGTGGCCCTGGATAATTTTTATTTTTATGTTCACGTTGAATTGCAATATTATGGTTTGCTTATGGTTTCATTTTTTCTATTTTTGTGATTTTTAATTGTTAGATTGTTATTTGTTTCCGTATGCATGCTTTATTTTTATTGTTGGTAGATCATGGTTCAAACTAAAATGGTGAAAATGCTTTATTTTGTTGTTTGGCTTAGTCGTAACTTCATCCAAAGGTATTTCGCAAAAGATAAGTGTAAGGGGAAACCCCAAATATGTTTTTAAGAAACAAACTTGATCATGATTCTCTACAATATAAAGTGAACATGTATATTCGTATTTGTTAGAGTCAAATGCTTGTATCGAGTCATAATGATGTTTTGCAGGATTTTCCAGGAAGTAGGACAAAGTTTTTCCAGAAATTTTCCGGAAACTTAACATAAGAATTTCTGCAGGTCACTTCTGACGGCGTCAGGAAGAAATCCCTGACGGCGTCACGTGTAAAAATCTGGAAATTTTGCTAGTTTTGTTTTTCTAACGGAGTCTTAAAGTTTTTGTTGAATCTTTAGTTTTATAATCTCAAAGAAACCTATAAACATCATTCCACAAGCATTATATTTACATTGTTTTCTAGGATTTGTTAGTATATATAGATTGCCGCCGATTTTACGCGAGGTTGCCTTGTTTGTTTTCTCAGGTTTAACAGGTTATGTTTGACAAGAAGATGATTTATATTCTGGAAGGGAAGCTTTGATTGTTCATTTTCTTGGAGGAAGATCTAACCTTGTTACCATACTATCCATACCGAGCGAATCAGGGGAGTATTTGATTTCATTCTTTTACCTGCTTTACTTTTACAATCTTTAATTGAACATTGGGGACAATGTTCATCCTAAGTGTAAGGGGAGGGTAAAATGATGATACCTTATAGTATACACTTTCGCTTGAGTTTGTTTGTTTGATGGTAGATGTGTAATAAAACTATGAGAAATGCTTGTTAGTATAATTTTAGCGCCAAATTTAAATTTTTTTACAACATTTAGGAGTGAAACTTTAGCCTTAGCAAGCGTCTCATGGATAGGAGGTTGTATGACTAGCACAAAACCGTACCACTTAAAAAAATTTCCACCCAAATATGTGAGGTTCGCCTTTAGATTTGATAGGAAAAGCATTCATTATTAGTGCTTATGTGTGTACCGGTAGCATTTAGATTCTAGAACTTGCGTTAGTGATGCATCCCGAGACCGCTAGTGAGACTACATTCGTGTAGTAGGATTTACTACATGATAAGAGGCATTAGGATTACCCTTGTGTTAAACCTGTATCATAATTACTTGACCGTTTAAGTCATATTACTTGACTAGTAAAGTCAATTAATTTTTCCCACACTTTAGCGTTGTACTCATTTTTAGTACACGAAACCCCTAGTACACCCCTCCGAGCCTATCTTTTCGTTTCTACCTTTAAGCATCTTACTTAAAGGAAGAATTTGTTACACCCCACTTAAATGTACAACAAAATCGCCTTAGCCTTCCGTGTATGCACTCATCTTTAGTGCATTATTGTTACATGTTTAAACCCTTAGTTAATTATCTAATTGATTACATGGTTGCTAAGTCGAGTCATATCCTTGTACATATTGTTTTGGGACGATTGGGACTCATGGGTAAAGTACTTATATTATGGAGTAATGGGGAAGAACATCATATTATTACCCCCATATGTGCATTAATCTTAAAAGTACTCCAAGTGTTTTGATTATCTTAATTCGAGTCGTTAGAATAGTTTATTGTAAAGTATATAAAAATTCAAGTGTAAGGGGAATGTTCATTCCCTATGATGTATTATTTTGGATGGTAGGGTAAGAGTGTATGCACACAAAAAAAATCGGAAAAAAAAAAAAAAAAAAAAAAAAAAAAAAAAAAAAAAAATCGAAAAATTAAGAAAAAGAAAGAAAAAAAAAAGAAAAGAGAAAAACATACGGACTACCATCCCGTTTCATTCTATGTTTATTTTATGTTTTTGTTATTTTTGATTTATTAGCTTAAGTCTAGTCTAATCTTGGCTTAGCAACGCCATATTGTACATGTAATTAACCAAGATGATTAGCTCGCCACCAGTAAAGATTGCCTTTATCCAACAAAACCGTGTATTCCATATCCATACACCTAACGTTATAACCCTTTTAAAAGACCTCTTTGATAGTTTATCCTAGGTGCTTATGCCATGTGGTGGAGGTTTGATCCTTTCCCAAGCCTATGGTAATCTATTTTGCTATGACAAGTAGTGAGAGATGTTTTCCATTTCCATATTGTGATATAAATTTTATTACACCCAAGAGATGTGAGTATCTAAACACTATTTGTGAGGTGCTAGTGTATGACCTCCGTGCTTGTCTTTGGTCTTGAGTGGAACGATTATTTGTTGTAATTACTTTTATATTAGTGTTAAATGACCCCTAAATTGTATTTTGACTAGAATAAAAGCGCATTTGCTTGAGGACAAGCAAATCTCAATTGTAAGGGTATATGATGAGGCGAAAAAAGAACCGTTTTTAGGGGGTCATTTAAGCCCGGAATTGAATTTATTTGATCAAATATTGCCCTAAATCGTTCCTTTTGTGATTTTAGGTACTTTAGGAGTGAATTCTGGAAAAGGAAGCATTTTGGACGTTTTTGGAGCATAAAAGTGAAGAAAACGGCAAAGTCTTAATTTTCCTTGCTGTGAACAGTACCTGACGGCGTCAAGAAGGATTTTCTGACGGCGTCAAGAGCACAAGTTGGTGACGGTCCAGTAGAGATGACACGGCGTCAAGCCAAGGGCGTCAAGAGTAAAATTTGGTGACGGCCTGAAGCAAGATTACACATGACGGCGTCAACTTTGGATCTAGGCAGTCCGAGAACTTTATTGGCGGCGAGATGACGGCGTCAGATTTTTCCTCTTGACGCCGTCACCTCACAAAATCTATAAATACTTTTCTATTTTCATTCATTAGAAGAGAAACTTGTGTGGAGAATTCTAGGGCCGAGCCAAATAAACCCTTGGTCGTTTGTAACAGTATTTTCAAGGGTTTTCACCCCTTGAAACCTTTCATGTTCAATTGAGATAAGTCTCCTTTCAATTCATTCAATATTTCTATGTGTTGTTTGAATATATCTTATGCTTGTCTTGATTATAACATGCTAGGCTAGATCTTTTATGTGTTTGCTTAGATGTAATGAAACCTAGATGTTGATTATAGGTTGATTGCTTGTTTATAGTTGTAATGGATGAATGATTTCAATGTTAGGCTTAAGAAAACTGGCAGATCTCCATTGTGTAACTTGCTTGAACGTCTTAAGAAACATGAACCGATGTGTACTAGGTTTTATTGGTTGTATTTAATGCATGAGCGAAATCTAGTGATCCCATGTTAGGAGCTTCTTAGCTGGCTCGACATAGGAGTGAAGTAGGAGCTTATAGGATTGGGGAAGTAAGTACGCCACCCCATGAATGGTATTAAGGAATACAACCCGTCATCCACGCAACTGTAACAAGTAATTAACCTGTAAAAGATATCTGGGGAGTAGTGAAATATAAGTAAACACAATTCTCCCATATATTGTTCACTCCACATTAGTTTAATTAGCTTTATTTTCATTTCTGTCATTTTATTTTGATTGCATCTTACTTATTGGGTTAGTTGACTACAAACTAATTCCGCCTATCCTTCCAATACCCGAGATTTTTACTTGTTTTCATAAAATATAAAAAATACAAAAAGAATCATCCCTCACCTCTAGACCTAGTTTTTAGGTTTTCTAATCCTAGCGACACTATTCCTGAGTTGAACGATCAATCCCCCGGTACTTGTCACTATACTATACTACAACGATCAGGTACACTGCCTGGTGGGGGTTGTAAGCTTCTCGAGATCCCTCGAGAGGTAAAGCCTGGTGCAACTCCCACGCATCAATCATATTGCCTAGATCTGCTTGTGACGCCGTCATGTGTAAATTTGCACTGGACCGTCACCAACACTTGGACCATGACGGCCTTGGGTGACGCCGTCATGTCCTATGTACAAAACTTACTGGACCGTCATGGAAATCTTCCACATCCACCCCCTTTGTAACTCTTGACGGCGTCATTAAGGA
The DNA here is from genome assembly GCA_030686995.1 of Artemisia argyi. Taxonomy (NCBI): domain Eukaryota; kingdom Viridiplantae; phylum Streptophyta; class Magnoliopsida; order Asterales; family Asteraceae; genus Artemisia; species Artemisia argyi. Next base: position 182,683,340 of record CM060705.1, read on the forward strand.
ATTCATGACGCCGTCAGGTACTGTTCCCAGCAAGGAAAATTGAGACATTGCCGTTTTCTTCATTTTTATGCTCCAAAAACGTCCAAAATGCTTCCTTTTCCAGATTTCTCTCCAAAAGTACCTCAAATGACAAAAGCAACGATTTAGGGCAATATTTGATCAAATAAATTCGAATTCGGGCTTAATTGACCCCTTAAAAGTGGTTCATTTTTCACCTCATCGTCTTCTTTAGTCCTCCATCTTTCACATGTTTTGTCTTATCAACTCAAGTATAATTCCCAACACAAAACCATCTCAGCCATTGATTTCTCCTTTCCCCCCAAGCAAAGCATATTCCTTTTGAATATCCTTTCTTAATCCAAACACAAGGCATCTTTGATCCTAGCCATTCATTTCAAATAAACACATCTCATCCCTTAATTTCCCCCACATGCCAAATTATTTGAAAACCAAGGGAGGCTCCCTTCGATCTCCACCATCCAATTTAAACCATCTCATCTCAACCCTCCAACTCATTCTTCCCCCCAAGCATTGGAATATACCTTGTCATATTCTTTCTTTCTTTTCTATGCCATGTAAGGAATAACACTTCAACCCCTTCCAAATTACCTTATCTACACTTTCTACCCTTGGTATTTCGTTTTCTTATAAACACTTTACAAAACATTTTCCAAATTGGCTATTTGAGTTGGTAAACCTTAGAATGATTAATGTTAAGATTTAGTGTAAAGTACAATTGGGGGTTTAGCAAGGATAGGTATTTATAAGATCCAAACACCCAACACTTTGGAAACATTTACAGAAGCCTGGCGCGCTGCCCGCGCGTTGATGCGTGGGTGACGCGCCGGCCTCGGTAAATTTTCCCAAGTTTGGGTTCTTGGCCTATAAATACCACCCTTGCCTCTTGTATTCCTCACCCCTTGCCATTATTCTTTCTCTCTAGATTCTTTCTCTCCAAACACTCTCAAATCTCTCTATCTCTCTATATCTAATCTTGTGTTCTTGATTTTCATACTAACATCTTTGAAAGAACACATCTCTTTGCAAGGGAAGATTCACAAGAACCTAATCCACTCTTGTGATTGTGTCGAGGGTCTTCTTATCTGTACCCTTTCAACTAGAATTGAGTCTCTAGGTTAGGTTAGGACTTGATTGAACAAACATTCATTCATTCATTCAATTGTTTGTAAGGGAAGTCTTTAATAAAATTTCTAAAATTATATTATACTATATAAAAGCTGGGAAAAATATAAAAACTAGGTTTTACTTAATAAAAACTAATTATGCTATTTTAAACTAATTATTAATTAATAATTAATAAAACTAAGATTAATTCTAATAAATACTAAATAATAAAATAAAAATCTGAAAAAAATATTATAAATACTTTAATATAAGAGGAAATTAATAAAAATATAAAAATGACAACCTTAGTCAACTGTGGTGTTTTGAAGTGTTTTCAGGTTTAGAGAAGCTTTGAAGAGCAAGATTGGGAGTGGCATTAGCCTATCTAAAGATAGGCAACTGTGGAAAATCCCTTGTTCATGCTAGGGATGGTTTTGTAAGCCTTGCTCATTTGAAATTTCCTCTAAAATCTTAGTTATTTATAGCTTCTGATTGCTTATTTGCTTATTGCTAATCTATGTTTCTTATGCTTATTCAGTGTTGTTTGAGTAGTTTATAGTTTAAGATAGCAATATTGTTCATTAGAATTACTAGGTAACTTGAATCATAGTTGTAACAGTCATACTAGCTCAAGTAGTATAATTGTGTGTTCTTGGTTACTAACTGCTTCTAAGTACTTTTTTAAGTTTAATACTTGATAAAAAGTTGAGTTGGAACAAGCTCATAAGCTTTCACAGCCCTTAGCTACTTAAAACTTAAATCAGTCAATCTTAAGGGATTGTTTGGTTTTGAGTGATCCAAGGTGTTGTGGTATTTAAGAGTTGTGGTTTCTGGTTGATACAAGTTACTTAGGTTATAATTAACTCAGAACATCCATAAAATCAGGTCTTGTTTTAATCAAAAGTCAAAATCTCAACTTTTTAACTCTCACAGTTAACTGTGAGAGTTTTAGGTGTCCAAATCATACTCATTAGGTACACTAGTGGTTAATATAGTATAAACTAGTCCTAATATACCTTATAACTTAGTTAGTAATCAGTAAGAGCTTTTGGAAATCCAAATAAGTCAAAAGTCTAGTTTAATCAAAAAGTCAAAATTTCCCATTCTCAGGTTTTTGCAAAATTTCCTAGTTCAATTGTGAGTTGTGTGATGGGAATTAAGGGTTGAAATTTGTTGTGGTTAGAGTAAATTAGCTGATCTTTAAGCCCTAATTTTTGTTTAATTTTTGTGGAAGTTTAAGTGGGTCCCACAGACCCCAAAAGTGAGTTGCAGGGCAAGAGTCTGCTCTGTGCACAACAGACCTACACCACACCACCAACTTTGGTGGTGGTTGCAGACCACCTCAGTGGGCCCTAGTGGTTCCAGTTGACTTCTTCCAACCCCCCTCCTACCAGGGAGTGTGGATTGACCATCTGTTTGACATTAAACATTGTGGACCCCACCTGGAATTAGCCATAAAGTCTGTCCCATAATCTGAGTGAAACTCAGATTTGCTAAGTGCTTATTTGAACTTATTCAGCTTATTTGTGATCAAGTGTTGTTGTTTCTGGCTTATTTGTGATTGTTAAGCTTGTTGGTACTCATTTTTACCATTGTGGACCCCACCTTCACTCATTTGACCTCATTTGACCACACAGTCAACATAAGTCAACTGTATAAGCCAAGGGGGTGCTTATAGCTTATTTATAAGCTATTTTCAAAATTAGTTTTACAAAAGTTTTCTATTTTCAGTGGTAAAGTTAGTTTGTAAAAGAAAAATCCAAAAAAATCAAGTTTAAAATAAGTGATAGTTTCTATTTAATTCAATTTAACTTTAATTTTCATTTTTAGATTTTAATTAAGTACTTAGTGTTTTTATATTTTTATTAAATACCTTATATAGTAAAGTAATTTCAGTAATTTTCTTAGATTTTTATTTTGTCATTTAGTATTTATTAGATTTAATTTTAGTTTTATTAATTGTTAATTAATATTAAGTATTAAATAGCTTATTTAGTTTTTATAAAGTTAAACTTAGTTTTTATATTTTTCCTAGCTCTAATATAGTATAATAGGTTTTTAGAAAATATATTTTTAAATTCTACTGTTCATTTTCCATTTTCCTTATTTTAATTATTTAAATTAGACTTAAGTTAACTAAAAAATAAATAATTAGTGGATTAATCTTAAAACATAATTTTTAGAGTTTTTATAATTTTGTAGGATTCCTGTGATGGTTAAGTAATTTTGTAAATTTTATCTTAATTTTCTAAGTTAATTTAGTATTAATAGTAATTAAAAGTAGTTTAATTAGTTTAATTAAGTTAAATAGTTTTTAATTAATATAAAATTCATAAAAAGACAAAAATATTTATTTTAATTTTTTATACTTTCTTCAAGTTCTATTTTAAGTTTAGAAATTGTTTTTGAAAATTTTTAGTTTAATTTGTAATAGTTATAATTATTAGTTAATTTAAATTAGATTTTAATTAGATTTTAATTAGTTTAATTAATTAAATAGTATTTAAATAATATTTTAATCATTTTCATATTTTCATTTTCATTTTGAATTTTAAGTTTCAAAAAGTGTCAAAAGCACCCCCTGTAGTTTGTTAAATACCAAAATCCCACTTTCTCTGTCTGTTACGTGATCTGAATTGTGAATTTGTGCATATATCCGGTATTTGATTTTTTGTGAATATTATATCTGTGTACCAATACCAAAATAACAGTAGCAAAATCAATTCCACATCATCTGGCTACTGTCCTTAGTGCCACTTTCTCATAAACGATTTCCAAAAGCACCATTTCAATCTCGCTGGGACATAACGACCCGGGGACACACTATACTATCCACGGAGAATTGGCTTGATTAGTTTGACTTTTACGGTTGACCATTCACAAGTGGTTGACTAATAAAGGTTGATTAGTTTAGACCCAATCAAAATTTGTGTCTTGGTGACCAAACCTAGATCATTGGGGATCTAGTTGGGGTTTGATACTTCCAGTGGGAAGTCTTGGTAGTGGTCTTGGTGACCCTTAGGTGAAGTCGAATCGTGAGATTCTTTTGGGTGGTTTCTGAGGGCAGAATACCGTTAGGGAGTAACTCCTTTGTGAGCATCGATATTGGTGAATATCGGTGGAGTGAATTGGAACGGTTTGTAGTCCACCAAAAGGATTATACTAGTGAATAGTATCAGAGTCGCGGATTCGCAACTGGACGTACGGATGGTATAAACCCCCCATCCCGAACCAGTATATATCGTTGTGTTCTTTACTTGCTTTATATACTTTGGTTGTGTTAGTGGTTGTTGTTTATTGTACAACCACTTGGTGTTCTCTTTGGCTTAATGTTTTTAAACATCCAAAAAGCCGAAGAAACCGTATTCACCCCCCCCCCCCCCTCTACAGTTCTACAATTGGTATCAGAGCGGTATACTCAAGTTTTTGAGCATTAAAGCCTTCCCGAGAAGTCGTTTTAAGTCAAAAACTTCTTTCCCAAAAATCTAAAATCCTAACTAAGATATTTGGTAAAGTAGAGTATAGATCCATGGCTCAAGAGAACTATAGAGAGGGGCATTATATGGAAAGACCACCTTTGTTTGAATATGAAGGATTCCGTTTTTGTAAAATCCTATTTGAGACCTATGTTAGGTCTAAGGATTATGACTTATGGTACATTTTCCAAAATGGTGATTTTGATGATAAGGAAAAGAAGATGGCCGACAAGAATGTTCGAGCCAAAATGATGTTATATGATGCCCTACCTCAAGAGGAGCTTGAGAGGGTGTGCATGTGTAAGACCGCAAAGGAGATTTGGGACTTACTCCTTTTTGTTCATCATGATACTACACAAGTCAATGTCAACAAGATAGACTCCCTCATTCAACAATATGAAGAGTTCTCTATCACAGATGATGAAACTATTGATATTGGTTTAATGAGATTCAATGCTATTACTACAAGATTGAACTCGTTATATCCAAGCTATTATAGCAAAAATTATATTGAAAAATTTCTTCATGGTCTATCCATAAATTGGCAACTTGAAGAAGTGGAGATTGAAGAAACAAGAAGTATGGGACAATTATCTTTTGAGAAGATAAGTGATGATCTTCATACTTATGAAGAATTTCTAGATAACATTAGAGCCATCACCGAAGAAGAGATCGAGTCACTTGTTTCTAAAGACGAAGGTATAGAAGATGAAGAAGTCATTACGTCAACAATGCAACCTAGACGTCATGATGAACAAGATGATTGTAAAGATCATGAAACTGCACTCGTTGGTGTAACTTGGAGTGATAATGAGGATGGAAAACTCTCGCTAAATAAGTCACTTGTCTCAAGACACTTGAATCCCTTGAGGTATTATCTAACTCTTCTCCATCTAATAATAATTTAGATATTCATAGATTGCAAAAAGAAAATGAAGAACTAATCAAACTTAATGAACACATATTAAGAGATATTGAAAAGCATGCAACGGATAAACATAAGCTCAATAAAGAGATTAGTAAACTTGAACATAAATTGATACTACTTAAATTTGAGAAAAGTGGTATTGACTTAAACAAAATGTTACATGAGCAAAAACCCTTTCATGACAAGGGAGGTCTTAGTTTTTCTGAAAATGATAAAAATACATCTACAAGTCAAGACAAACCTATTGTATTTATAAAAGAAGGTTGCAAACCAAAAGTTACCGACTCTGATGTGCTGACTGACGCGTCAACGCACGACCGATGCGCCAGATGTCTGAGTAAAAATGGTTCATCATTAAACGCTTTCGCTAAACCATACTTTCCTCAAACTTCTTGTGTAATCACCCATGACAATACTCTTCATGACTTTGTAGAATTTACCAATGATGAGCATGGTAGCGATCTAAACTCTAAGTTTTGTAGTACAAGTAATCTTAATGATGATTTTAGTATTATGTTTACCAATGTAGATTGCACTATTAGTAAAAAAAAAGTAACATACTAGCTAAAGGTCATAGGCAAAACAACTTGTATACTTGTTAATCATAGATTATTTGTAACATGATATGCATTTCGAACATGGTAAATTACCTAACGCCTCGGCTTAGGAAATTAGGTCTTGTCGACAAGCTAGTAAGTAATTTACCATATGGTAAATAACCCAACGCCTCGGCTTAGGAAGTTAGGTCTCGCCGACTAGCTAGTAAGAAATTTACCATTGTTGAGTTTTGTAAGGCATTATTGTGATACATGCCTAGGGAGTCAAGGTCAAGCATGCAATAGAAATAGGCATGAAGAGTCAACAAATAAGGTTTTGGAATTAATACACTTAGATTTGCATGATCCATCTCCAATTCTAAGTTTAAAAGGAAACTTCTACACTTTAATGATTGTAGATGGTTATCCAAATTGTCTTGGATAATGTTTTTAAAAAATAAGGATGAAGTTTTAAATAAATTTGATATTTTAAGAAAGAAACTTGAAAACCTACTTGATTGTTCAATTGTCTCATGATGAGGCGAAAAGTGAACCACTTTTAAGGGGTCATTTAAGCCCGAATTCGAGATTATTTGATCAAATATTGCCCTAAATCGTTCCTTTTGTCATTTTAGGTACTTTTGGAGAGAAATATGGAAAAGGAAGCATTTTGGACGTTTTTGGAGCATAAAAGTTAAGAAAACGGCAAAGTCTCAATTTTCCTTGCTAGGAACAGTACCTGACGGCGTCACAACTTCCTTAATGACGGCGTCAAGAGTTACAAAAGAGGTGGATGTGGAAAATACACGTGACGGTCCAGAGGATTTTTAACTATAGGACCTGACGGCGTCTCCAAGGTCGTCAGGGTCAAAACACAAGTGACGGCCCAGAAGAATTTTACACATGACGGCGTCAAAATCAGATCTAGGCAATACGATTTCTATTATGGCGGCGAGTTGATGGCATCACAACTTAATACATGACGTCGTCACCCTGTAAAATCAATATATAGTTTTCCAAATTTCATTCATTAGTGTGCAACTTTGAGGGAAAAACCCTAGGTCGAATTTTCCAGCTTTTTCAAGGGTTCCAACCCTTTGAATCTTTCATGTTCAATTAGAGATAAGTACTCTTTCAAATCATTCAATATGTCTATGTGTTGTTTGATTATATCTTACGCTTGTCTTCAATTTAACATGCTAGGCTATCTTTCTTTTGTGTTTGCTTAGATGTAGTGAAACCTAGATGTTAATTATGGGTTGATTGTTTGTTTATAATTGTTACGGATGATTGTATTCGATGTTAGGCTTAAGAAAACTGGCAAACTTCCATTGGTAACTTGCTTGAACGTCTTAAGAAACATGATCGGAGGTGTACTATGATTTTTGGTTGTATTTAATGCGTAGGATAAATCTAATGATCCCACGTTAGGAGCTTCTAACGGCTTGACATAGGAATGAAGTAGGATCGTATAGAGTTAGGGAATATTGTACACGGCCCTACGACTAGTATTAAGGAATATGACCCGTCATCCATGCAATTGTAACAAGCTATCAACCTGTAAAAGATATCCAGAGAGTAATGAAATCTAAGTAAACACAACTTTCCTCATTATTGTTTCCACCACTAGTATAATTAGCTTAATTTTCATTTCTGTTATTTTATTTTGATTGCATTTGTAGTAAATTAGGTTAGTTGGCTAGCAACTAATTCCGCCCACTTTTCCAAAACCCGAGATTTTAATTGCTTTTATAAAATATAAAAATACAAAAAGAATCATCCCTCACCTCTAGACCTAGTTTAGTAGGCTTTCTAATCCTAGCGACACTATTCCTGAGTTGAACTATCAATCCCCCGGTACTTGTCACTATACTATACTACAACGATCAGGTACACTGCCTGGTGGGGGTTGTAAGCTTCTCGAGATCCCTTGAGAGGTAAAACCTGGTGCGATTCCCACGTATCAAGTGTTTAGCTCCGCAGCCCGGGGAATAATTATTGTCTAAGTTAGGATTTCTTTTTATTAGGTCTACTTGCTAGATTCCTTTTTAGTAAGATTTTATTTTTTATTTTTTATTTTTTTAAGTTTCCTTTAGTCTATCATATTTCGTCGTGTCTTTGTTTGTAACCTTTACCATCCGACATCATGGAAGGTGGTAACATCTTTGAACCCAGCAACCCACCACAACAAAATCACCTACGAAACCCACCACTAGCAAACCAACCTCTTAGGCCCCGAACCTTAGGAGAGTATTCCCGTCCTAGCCACCAAGGCTATTGAAACACTATTGAGCTCACTCAAGGAGCCAATGTGTCCCCCTTGCGATCCGACACCATCCGGTTAGTGCAAAGCGGATGTGCATTCCATGGACTTCGTTCCGAAGATCCTAATCAACATCTCAAGGACTTCCATAAAATCGTAGATTCCATAGACCTTGATGTTACAACTAGAAAGTCGACCCGATTACGCCTATTCCAATTCTCTCTACGTGATCAAGCTAGTAAATGGCTTGAACGTTTACCCGCGGGATCCATCACCTCATGGGATGATCTCACCACTCGTTTCCTTGCTCAATTTTTCCCACCGGGGAGAACTACCAAGCTTAGAAATGATACCTTGATGTTCCAACAACGTCAAGGTGAAACTCTATATGAAGCATGGACTCGTTTCAAGGACTTACTCCAGAAAGTCTCTCATCATGGCATAGATCTTTGGCTCCAAGTCCAAATCTTCTATGACCATATCGATCTCTCCACAAGGATAACCATTGACCAATCGGCCGGTGTCAAGCTACGTGATCTAAGTGCGGAAGAATCATGGGAACTCATAGAAGATCTTGCTCTCTATGACAACGAAAGTTGGAATGATCCCCGTGATTTGAACAAAACGGTCAAGGCAATATCTTTGCCTTCGAACAATTCTAGCACTCCCGACCGTAGGATCATGGAACTTGAGGACCAAGTCAAGTTTCTCATGAAATCCTACGAAGCTCCTAAGCCTTCATGCCAAGTGAACAAAATCACTTCTTCATGCGAATTATGTAGTGGTCCACATGACACTCGTGATTGCGTGGAACTCCCCAGACAAGCTTTTGCGGATTACGCATCCTCGCGTACCGATGAAGCGGGAGACAAGTGGTACACTTTCAAACCCGAGCCAAACCCTTACGGTGATTCCTACAACCCTTCTTGGAAAAATCACCCGAATCTTAGGTGGAAACAAAACCAAAACAATTCTTTCAATCCACCTAATCGTTACCAATCAAACGGTCCACCCGCTAACCGTACTTTCAACAACAATCCTTCTAATAACTATGGTAGTACCAATAATCTTGAAGGATTGATGTCTAAGTTTATGGCATCTCAAGAAGCTCGCATATCTAAGTTTGAATCCGATTTCAAACAAAAGCAAAGCGAGATGACCACCAAAATTGACACATTGTTGAAAGTTCTCAATGACCGAGAAATGGGAGCACTCCCAAGCGACAAGGTTAAGAACCCGAAACTAAACGTTAATGCCATATCATCAGTTTCGTCACCTACTTCTTGTCCACAATACTACTCGGTCAAAGCAATGAGCACGTGTTTCAAGCAAACCCAAATTCTTCAAAAGGACCAAATGAATAAAACATCCGATATCAAACTAGTCAATAACATAGTTGAAACACCTCCTACACAAGACCTTGACGATGAATTCAAGGAGCTCCACCTTGAACGCCCCGTCATTGATGTCTTAGCCCGTGCTCCCTACTATAGTGCCCTACTAGAAAAATATGAGAAATTTAAGTTGGGTAAAAATGGGTCCGCCTTCGTTCAAAAAATGTTGCCTAAGAAGCTTGATGATCCGGGTATATTTGTTTTGCCTTGTAAGATAGGAAAATCCGAAGCTTTCGACACATTAGCCGACTTAGGATCAAGCCTCAACTTGATTCCCTTATCCCTTTTCACCGCTCTTAAGCTAGGAAAGTTAGAGGAGACGGAGGTACTAATTGTTCTAGTGGATGGAAGTATTGCCCATCCGGTCGGAATGATCAAGGATGTAGTGGTTCACGTAGGAAAGTTAATTATTTTAGCGGATTTTCACGTCCTAGATATGGTTAGTGATAGTACATGCCTGTTGTTAGTAGGAAGAGGATTTTTAGCAACCGTTAGTGCCATGATAGATTGTAAGGAGTCTAAGATAGCGGTAGGAGAGGGTGATACTTGGTCGGTTTATGATGTTAGGAAGCATAGCTACGATTGTGAGGACGAACCGACACCACATTGGGTAGAGATGAATAGGAGACCATCTAGATATAGGCCTTGAATAGAAAGAAACTTTATAGGGCCTCAACGCCCATTCTATCTATAAAAAGATTTCATCGATAAAACACATTCGGTGGAACAACTCATAGCTAGAGATGAGGAACTAGACCCCTTTGAGGATCCCCTAGTCTTTAGGAAAATGATTGAGTTCTTAAGCGTAATGCCTATCAACATAGAGATGAACAAGTGGAAATGGGAAGGGGATAAGTGTAAATAGAAGTGGGACAAGCCACCTAAGGAAGGTGATGGATCATGGCATATGAAGATGATTTTATATGATCCGGATGGAGAAAAGTTTGAGAGGTCATATCGTACCAAGAAAACCGATAGGAAGTTGAAACCCAAGTTTGATCCCAAAGATGTCCTCAATGAGGAGCTCACACATATAGGATAGCCCATGACCTTGAGTCTAGCTACAAGACTCGTAAAATAAAGAAAAGCGCTTCTTGGGAGGCAACCCATGTTTTGTGTGATTTTTAATTGTTTGATTGTTATTTGCTTCCGTATGCATGCTTTATTTTTATTGTTGGTAGATCATGTTTCAAACTAAATTGTGAAAATGCTTTATTTTGTTGTTTAACTTCGTCTTAACTTCATATAAAGGTATTTTGCAAAAGCTAAGTGTAAGGGGAAACCCCAAATTTGTTTCTAAGAACGAAATTGAACTTGATTCGCCACAATATCAAATGAACATGTGTATTAGTACTAGTTAGAGTCAAATGCTTGTATCGAGTCATAATGATGTTTTGCAGGATTTTCTAGGAAGTAGGACATAAGTTTTTCCAGAAATTTTCCGAAAACTTAACGTAAAGATTTCTGCAGGTCACTTCTGAGGGCGTCAGGAATAAACTCCTGACGGCGTCATGTGTAAAATTCTGGAAATTTTGCGAGTTTTGTTTTCCTAACGGAGTCTTAAAGTTTTTGTTAATTCTTTAGTTTTATAAACTCCAGGAAATCTGCAAACATTCATTCCACAAGCATTATATCTTAAATTGCTTTCTAGGACTTGTTAGTATATATAGATTGCCACCAATTTTATGCGAGGTTGCCTTGATTGTTTTCTCAGGTTTAACAGGTTATGTATGACAAGAAGATGATTTATATTTCTGGAAGGGAAGCTTTGAATGTTCATTTTCTTGGAGGAAGATCTAACCTTGTTACCACACTATCCACACCGAACGAATCAGGGGAGTATTTGCTTTCACTCTTTTACCTATTTCACTTTTACATTCTTTAATTGAACATTGGGGACAATGTTCATCCAATGTGTAAGGGGAGGGTAAATGATGATACCTTATAGGATACAATTGCACTTAAGTTTGTTTGTTTGATGGTAGGTGTGTAATAAAATGAAGAGAAATACTTGTTAGTGTAATTTTAGCGCCAAATTTAAATTTTTTTACAACATTTAGGAGTGAAACTTTAGCCTTAGCAAGCGTCTCATGGATAGGAGTTGTATGACTAGCACAAAACCGTACCATTCAGAAAAATTTTCCACCCAAATATGTGAGGTTCGCCTTTAGATTTGATAGGAAAAGCATTCATTATTAGTGCTTATGAGTGTACCGGTAGCATTTAGATTCTAGAACTTGCGTTAGTGATGCATCCCGAGACCGCTAGTGAGACTACATGCGTGTAGTAGGATTTACTACATGATAAGAGGCATTAGGATCACCCTTCTGTTAAACCCGTATCATAATTACTTGACCATTTAAGTCATATTACTTGACTAGTAAAGTCAATTAATTTTTCCCACACCTTAGCGTTGTACTCATTTTTAGTACACGATACCCCTAGTACACCCCTCCGAGCCTTAAAGGAACAATTTGTTACAACCCACCCCAAATGTGCAACCAAATTGTCTTAGCCTTCCGTGTATGCACTCATCTTTAGTGCATTATTGTTACATGTTTAAACCCTTAGTTAATTATCTAATTGATTACATGGTTGCTAAGTCGAGTCATATCTTGTACATATTGTTTTGGGACGATTGGGACTCATGGGTAAAGTACTTATGTTTTGGAGTAATGGGGTAGAACATCAAATTATTACCCCCATATGTGCGTTAATCTTAAAATTACTCCAAGTGTTTTGATTATCTTAATTCGAGTCATTAGATTAGTTTATTGTAAAGTATGTAAAAAGTTAAGTGTAAGGAGAATGTACATTCCCTATGATGTATTATTTTGGATGGTAGGGTAAGACCGTATGCAAAAAAAAAAAAAAAAAAAAAAAAAAAAAAAAAAAAAAAAAGAAAAAAAAAAAAAAATCGGAAAAAAATCAAGAAAAAGAAAAGACAAAAAAAGAAAAAGAAGAGAAAAAAACATACGGACTAACATCCCGTTTCATTTTATGTTTATTTTAAGTTTTTGTTATTTTTGATTTATTAGCTTAAGTCGAGTCGAGTCTTGGCTTAGGAACGCCATATTGTACATGTAATTAACCAAGATTATTAACTCGCCACCAGTAAATATTGCCTTTATCCAACAAAACCGTGTTTTCCATATCCCTACACCTAACGTTATAACCCTTTAAAAGACCTCTTTGATAGTTTATCCTAGGTGCTTACGCCAAGTGGTGGAGGTTTGATCCTTTCCCAAGCCTATGGTAATCTATTTTGCTATGAAAGGTAGTGAGAGATGTTTTCCATTTCCTTATTGTGATATATGTTGGGAATTCTGTGAAGTCAGGATTCTGTTGCTATTTCTGCTGAAAAGATTCTGCTGAAGGGTTCGTTTCTGCTGAAGTAGTATATCTGCTGAAGACTAGTTTCAGCTTTATTAGTTTCTGCGGATTTAGTAATTCCGTATTTTATGTAATATAGTTTGGATATGCATGAGTTTATTTAGGAAGTGATAATGCATATCTATTAGAATTTTAAGAATATACGTTTCTTGTGAAACGGTTTAGGGTTCCTTGTGTATAAAAGGAACACACGTTTATGTATTGAACAACTTTTTAGTGAGTTATTATTATTATAAAAGATCCATAGAGGATCGAGATTTCTTAGTTAAAAGCTTGTGTTTTATTTCCGCTTTAAAAATACAAGTTGCAGAGATTGTCTATTAGTGTGTTGTTGATTACAATAACATTGCTAACGATTCTAGAGTGCTCAATAAGATCTATCAAGGTCTTAAGTTCAACAAGTGGTATCAGAGCCTCGAGAGAGTCTCTGCCATACTAAGAAACACAAACCTTACACCTTTTCACATCCAAACAAATCCACAAACATGCCTGGTTCAGATGATGATGCTGACACAACCCAGAACATTAACACCACTTCTCTTCAACAGCTTAACCTCTCAAACAGCAATGCTAAGTTTCCATACTTGAAGAATGCTGATGAGTATCATCTGTGGTCCATGAAGATGCAGAACTGGATCACAAATATTGATTGGAATCTGTGGGAGATAGTTAAGAAAGGGAATAGTCTGAAGAAGCATGTTACAGATGCTGAAGGAGTTGTTACTATTGTGGGACCCAAAACTGCTGAAGAGATTCTGGCTGTTCAGAGGGAGAGTAAAGTTAGAACAATCTTGTTACAAGCTATTCCTGATGACCATATGGGTGACTTCCATTTTATGGAAGATGCCAAGGATATTTGGATGGCTATAAAAGCAAGATTTGGTGGGAATGAGGAATCAAGAAGATTGCAGAAGTCCTTATTGAAGCAAAAGTTTCAGGAGTTTCAGATAACTGAAGAAGAAGGTATTCACAAAGGCTATGACAGGTTTCATCGCATATTGAGTCAACTTAACCAGTTGAAGGCCAGACCTGACAATGAAGACTGCAATTCTAAATTCCTGAGATCTCTACCACCATCTTGGCTACAAGTTTGTATTTCTATGAAGACCAAAGGAGGGTTGGATTTAATGTCGTTTGATGACCTCTACAATAGGCTTAAATCACTTGAGCCTGATGTGAGAAGTCCAATACGACCATCCACTCATTCTGCATTTGTTGGTGCTTCTACTAAACCTGTGCATCAAACTTCAAGTTCATACTCTTCTGGAGCATCTTCTCAATCATATAATCAAACTGCTCCTAGATCAAAAGCAAGTAATGTGATGGAGGATATTATTCATTCATTTGTGGCTGAATATGAGCCTCAGCAGTTTATTGCTTATGAGGACTTTGAACAAGTAGATCCATTGGAAATGGAGGAGATGCATTTGAAATGGGAACTTGCAATGATATCTATGAATATCAGAAGGTTTGAAGCCAAGTCTGGAAGAAAGTTTGCTTTTAATGGAAAAGAAACAGCGAGGTTTGATAGAAGGAAGGTTAAATGTTACACATGTGGTCAAGTGGGACATTTTTCAAGAGAATGCAAAGACAGAAAGGCTGGAGATGAAGTTAGATATGGTACTTATCCATTGGAAGCAGGGAATAATAAGACTGGACCTTCAAAGGCAATGGTGACTCTGGATCACCAAATTGATTGGGCTGATCATGAACCTGCTGGAGAGGAAGCTTCTACATCTTCACAAGTGAATCTGCTGGCATTCACACCTTCAGAAGACAAGAAGGAGCAAGTCTCCTTGATGGGAATCTCTCAGGTAACCAATTGTGTGTTTGGATGTAGTGTGAGATACAATGAGCTTAAACAAGAATTTGATGAATTGAAACCAAAATACAATGAGTGTTATGTAGAAGTAGAGTCTTATAAAATGGCTCTAAAAACACTAGAAAAACAAAAAGTATGGTTTCAAAAGAATCTAATTAAATATGATGAAAAAGTAAGAGTTTTAGAAAGTGATTTAGAGGTTGCTAAGATAGATTTACAACGAACTCAAAAGGAGAAGTCTGAATTAGAAAAAGAAAAACAAGAGTTACAGGCTAAATTAGATAAAGAGATAGCTGGTCGTATGAAATGGCAGGAAGGAGCATCTAATTTAAGTAAGTTAATTGATGGTCGCCAATCAGTTAGGTCTAGAAAGGCATTAGGGTATGACAAATATATAGACCCTGAAGAGCTAACTTACCCTGATATGTCTAGTGTACTTGACCCTGAACCACCCTTAGCCTATCAAACACCTGTTAAATATGTTAAGGAAGGGGGAATGAATGTTGTGCCTGGACCTATAAGAGGGGAACACATGCCTATAGACTTGACCAAACCTATTAACTTTGATGGATCACATCATTTATATGGCAAAAAGTCAACTGACTTACAAGACCCTATTGTGAAATCTAATGACTCTGTCTCTTGTTGTACCAGTGACAAGTCTTCTGATGAAGGGTCTACCTCATTTTCTAGCTGTGATTCAAGTGAGAAGTTGGACCTGCCCAAGACTATGCCCAAGATCACTACCAAGACCATACCAAAGACCTCATCCAAGATTCCATACAAGCCTTCTAGAGTTGCTGCTGATAAAAAGACAGTTGCTACTGAAGACTTGTTTTTAAATTCTTTGCATAATAATACTTTTGGCTTTGTTAAAAACAATTCTGTTTGTCATGGTGATTTGAATACTTTTTCATGTTATGGAAATTCTTTTGGTTTTAATACATCTTCTAAAAAGAAGAAGTGTTTTGTCTGTGGAAGCAAATATCACTTGATTAAGGATTGTACATATCATGAGCAAAGAATGGGTGCAGGTGGTAGTCAAAGAAAAATTAGGCACATGTGGAAAAATGTTAGTGAAATACCATCTTTTGTTCCACATCAGCAGAAACCTAATTCTGCTGACTCATATTTTCCATGGAGAAAAACCAGTACTAGATCATATGTTCGACCCACTAGTTCTTTCTTTTCCAATGGTTATTGGCCTAATCACTTTGACCCAATGTGTAATGGTGGTGGGAAATGGAATACTGCTGTGAAGCCCTCAGCAGGTTGTTCTTGGCCTAAGAAGGGACCTAATATGCAATACAGGCCCAAGAACAATGGTGGATCTAAAACATCTACATGGCCTGTTACTAATGATCCACAAGGCAGGCTCAAGTCAGCAATGACTTGAGTCTCCAATGTGTACTAATTCTGTATATTTTGTTGTTATTGTAGGAACATCCTTTAAAAAGTACTGAAGTTGGTATTGTAGATAGTGGTTGTTCAAGAAGTATGTCTGGAAACAAGGATAAGATGCATGACTTTGAACCAATTGAAGGAGGGGGCACTGTAACCTTTGGAGGTGGAGATGGAAAGATTACAGGGAAAGGAACCATCAGGACACCCTTGTTAGATTTTGAAAATGTTTACTATGTGAAGGAACTGGAGAATTTTAATCTTATCTCAGTATCACAAATTTGTGACACTAAACATAAGGTTTACTTCTCTGAAGATGAGTGTCTTGTACTCTCCAAGGACTTCAA
Organism: Artemisia argyi; assembly: GCA_030686995.1. Taxonomy (NCBI): domain Eukaryota; kingdom Viridiplantae; phylum Streptophyta; class Magnoliopsida; order Asterales; family Asteraceae; genus Artemisia; species Artemisia argyi. Next base: position 182,700,025 of record CM060705.1, read on the forward strand.
ACTCCCAGAAGACACCACTGTATTGCTGAGAGTTCCTAGGACCTTCAATTTGTACACATTCAATCTGAATGAAGTACAGCCTGAAGGTGATCTAACATGTTTGGTAGCCAAAGCTTCCCTGGATGAATCTAACAAATGGCATAGAAGAATGGCACATGTGAATTACAAGACCATAAACAAGTTATCTAAACTTGGTCTTGTTAAGGGCCTCCCTTCTAAACTCTTCACCAATGAGCACAATTGTATTGCTTGTAACAAGGGTAAACAACACAGAGCCTCTTACAAATCAGTTCAAGCAGTGAGCAACATTTCAGAACCTCTTCAGTTGCTACACATGGATCTCTTTGGTCCAACCCCCATTAGAAGTCTTGATCACAAGTACTTCTGCCTAGTTATTACTGATGATTATAGCAGGTTTTGCTGGGTGTTCTTTCTCAAGACTAAGGATGAAACAACTCCAATCCTGAAAGAATTCATTACCTTAGTTGAGAATCAGCTGAATAAAAAGGTTAAAGGAATTAGGTGTGACAATGGTACAGAATTCAAAAATGTGGTCTTCATAGAATTCTGTAAGTCTAAAGGGATTAGAAGGGACTATAGTACTCCAAGGACTCCACAACAAAATGGAGTTGCTGAAAGAAAAAATAGAACCCTCATTGAGGCTGCTAGATCAATGCTTGCAGACTCTAAACTCCCCACTATGTTCTGGACTGAAGCAGTCAGCACTGCATGCCATGTCTTGAACAGGGTATCCATCACTAGACTACATGTCAAGACACCTTATGAACTTCTCACTGGGAAAGTTCCACACATTCATTACCTTAAGCCTTTTGGATGCAAGGTGACTATTCTGAATACTGCTGATATTCTGGGTAAATTTGATGGGAAGGCTGATGAGGGATATATAGTTGGGTATTCAGCTCATAGCAAGGCCTACAGAGTATATAATCTGAATGCTAAAAAGATTGAAGAGACTCTTAATCTGAGGTTTCTAGAAGATCAGCCTAATATTCAGGGACAAGGCCACTCTTGGTATTTTGACCTAGATTATTTGACTGATTATTTGGGTTATACTAGGCATGCTTCTAATCCTGATGCAGGTGTCAAAGATCCAAGTTCTAACCCTGCAGGTTCCATGGATGATGACTCAGAATGTGAGTCTGAGCCAGAAGAGAATACTTTTGTTGTACCATCTTTTCCATCTAACCATCTTGTAGGTAATCACTCTGCTGCTGAACAAGATGATGAGTCACATTATGCAGAAGATCTTGCAAGATTGAAGAAGCAGGAACATGCTGCTACTCAGGAAGCTCAGAAACTCAATAACAAGGTTACACAAGAAACTGAGGCTCTCCTACATCAATCAGCACAAGCAGTCAGTGGCAACAAGGATTCTGCTGAATGCACACCTGTTTCCACTGATGATGTTCAAGATGCTGATTCTGCTGCTGTTCAATCTCCCATCTCTACTGAAGTCTCAGCAGACTTTGCTAAGCCCTTTACCAGATTTCCAAGTCCCTCTGATCTTGGAAATCATCAACCAATGCCTGGCTTGTTTAACTCAGCTTCATATGATACTGAGTTTGAGCCAACTATCACCAACATTGATGCCAACATTGATGTTCCACCCCATACTACCAAAAGGATTCACAATACTCATCCTCTATCCAAGATTATTGGTGATCCTAATGACCCTGTTCGAACAAGAAGCACAGTCAAAAATACCAAATATGGAGAAGTTGCTTTTATCTCTTATGTTTACAATCAAAAGAGGAACAATCACACAGACTTCAAACATTGTTTATTTGCATGCTTTCTTTCTCAAATTGAACCAACTAGTGTTCCTCAAGCACTGGCTGATTCAAGTTGGCTTGAGGCTATGCAAGAAGAGATGCTGCAATTCAAGAATCAGCAGGTTTGGATTCTAGTTCCTCTTCCTGATGGGAAATATGCCATTGGGACTAAATGGATTTTGAAGAATAAAAGAGATGCCAGGGGTATTGTGGTGAAGAACAAAGCAAGACTAGTGGCTCAAGGTTTTCGACAAGAGGAAGGCATTGACTATGATGAGGTCTTTGCACCTGTGGCCAGAGTTGAAGCTATTCGCATATTTTTGGCCTATGCCTCTTATATGGGCTTTATGGTTTATCAGATGGATGTCAAAGGTGCTTTCTTGTATGGAGAGATTGAGGAGGAGGTTTATGTGACTCAACCCAAGGGATTTGAAGACCCTGATCATCCTGAGTATGTGTACAAGGTTGTTAAAGCTCTCTATGGCCTTCATCAAGCTCCCAGAGCTTGGTATGCTAGACTCTCCACATTTCTGCTGAAGAATGGCTACAGAAGAGGTACCATTGACAAGACTTTATTCCTGAAGAAAGATTCTAGGGATATTATACTTGTGCAGGTGTATGTGGATGACATTATCTTTGGTTCTACCAAAGAAGCCTGGTGTAGAGAGTTTGAGGATTTAATGAAGGGCGAATTCCAGATGAGTGCCATGGGAGAACTCACTTTCTTTCTGGGATTACAAGTTCAGCAGAAACCTGAAGGGATCTTCATACATCAGGAGAAATATGTCAGAGATATGTTGTCCAAGTTTGCCATGGAAAATGTCAGGACTGCCACTACTCCATATGAGGCTCCCAAAACTAAGACCAATCTTACTCCTGATCTCCCTGTGAATGTCCATTTGTACAGATCTATGATTGGTTCTTTGATGTACTTGACTGCCTCAAGGCCTGACATTACATTTGCTGTGAGTGCATGTTCCAGACACCAAGTCACTCCACTTACTTCACATATGAATGCTGTCAAGAAGATTTTTAAGTATCTGAAAGGCCAACCTAACTTAGGTCTTTGGTATCCCAAAGAGTCTCCATTTTAGCTAGCAGCTTACAGTGATAGTGACTATGCTGGGGCCAATCTGGATAGAAGATCCACCACTGGAGGTTGTCAATTTCTTGGAAGAAGGCTGATTTCTTGGCAATGCAAGAAACAGACAATAGTTGCTACCTCTACTACTGAAGCAGAGTATGTTGCTGCTGCCAATTGTTGTGGTCAGGTTCTATGGATTCAGAATCAATTACTGGATTATGGGTATAACTTCATGAACACTACCATTTTCATTGACAATCAGAGTACCATTTGTATTGTCAAAAATCCAGTTTTTCACAATAGAACCAAACATATTGAAATAAGACATCATTTTATCAGGGATGCTTATGAAAAACATTTGGTTAAAGTGGTCAAAATTCACACAGATGAAAATGTGGCAGATTTATTAACCAAGGCATTTGATGGACCAAGGTTTCAATATTTGGTGGTCCATATTGGCATGTTAAACCCTTAACTGCAAAGTTTAAGGGGAGGCATAAGCCTCAGGGGAGGCATATGCCTCAGGGGAGGATGATATCTGTATAAACTTTGTATATTTTTGTAGAAGTTGTATATGTTATGAATTTCTAACACTAACCATATAACATTGTACAAGTTGTTTGTTGTATTTGTATGGTTGATGGTTAGGTTGCAGATGTATTGAGTATGTAAGTCCCAAGATTAATGTCACCAAAAGCTAAAGTCAAAGAATGTGGTCAATATGCTGAATGTGGTTTCTACTGATTAAAGGAATAATGCTGAAGGTCTGATACATTGAATTAACTCAAAAGAGGATCTTTTCATTCATTCATAGAAACAAGTTACAGCTTACATTTGAGATTACAAATGAGTTACAATGACCATTCCTAAACTATTAGCTAACTCAGTACTACTAGCTTCTATCAATTATTACAAAATACTTGAGGCTATGACAAGTACAATGAAGAAGCTGAAGCTGAAAATGGAAAAAGAAGAGAAGGAGGATTGGGAAGATGATCATGAATTAAAGTCAAGAGGATACTCAAGAACTTTGCCTCATGGTTACATCCCTCAATCACCTACTTCAGCTTCTCCTTTCCCTTATGTGTGATCTCGGACTTCTTGCTTTGTCCAATATGTTCTTGATGTGGAAGATTCAACACCACATTCTGTGATGTTGAAAGAGATGGATCCCCTTTACTTGATCTTGGTTGGGATCTCTCTGGTGTGGAAGGAGGGAGAAAGATTGGTTCTTCATGATCTTCCTCTGAGGAGTCTTCATCAGAGGTATAGATGAAGGGAGAGACATGCTCTCTCTCAGCAGGATTGGACACATGGCTGGAGTAACTCTTCAAATGAGCATTCCACCGTCTCTCTTCTGCTTCCCAGCGCTCCTCCAAAGCTTTTTCAAATGCTGAACCTTCCAGCCCCCTTGGATATGGTGGCACATCTTCTTCTGCTGATGAAGAAGAGGAATTTGCATCTGAACTTTTTGGGTTGGAAGACATGTGTTGATTGCTAAATTGGGGATATTTGTAATTAGGGTTTGAGAGTTAATTTGGGAAATTTGATGAATGAGATGTGTAATTTGGGATGATTAAATAAGGAAATTTTGGGGGTTACGAAAGTTAATGCGAGTTGGGTGGCACAGTAAAATAAAGATATTGACCGAAGATATTATTACCATTGGTTGATTCTGCTGAAGTTTGACTACTCTTCAGCAGGTTTGACTTTCATTGCTGCTGAAAGGTTAATTTTCAAATTCAGAAGTTGTGTCAGACTTGGTCAATAAGCTGTTCCGATATTTTTGACCACGATTGGGTAACTTCCAAATTTAACTAATTGTGCATATCTTTTCGAATCAAAGATTATTCGATTAACACTTCAAGTAATCCCATTATTCTCTGGAGCAATTCACAACCCTCTCACACACATTCAATCAAATGGCTCAACTTGAATTGAAGGGTGATCATAACAAATTTGCAGTTCTGAAAACAAAGAAGGGACATGAAGAATTTGATTTGATGGTGGAGTTTCTTCAAAGGTCAAAGATAAATTATGCTTTGACTTATTGTCCTAATTTGGTGTGTGAATCCCTGGTGAAGCAATTCTGGGCAACTGCTACCAAGAGATCTGCTACAGAAATTGTAGCTGAAGTGGATGGTGTAGAGTATGTGGTGACTGAAGGGTTGATAAGGACAAAGCTTAAGTTGGATGATGAAAATGGTGTGTATCATTCCAACACTGCTGATATTCTTGCTGGGCTGAGAAGAGCTGGTTATCAAAGTACTGACACATCCAAATGGCACAAGAATCAATTTTGTCCAAAGTGGAGGTATTTGGTGCATCTGCTACTTCAATGTATGAGCAACAAGTGTGGAGGATGGAATCAGTTCTCTTTGCAACTGGGTTGTGGTATTGTTTGTCTTTCTCAGGGTGAAACTTATAATTTTTCTAAGTTTATTTTTGAAAATATGCTAGAAAATATAGATAAAGAACAACATAAGTTTCTCATGTATCCTAGATTTTTACAAATAATATTAGACATAACCACTGAGGATACAACCCATATACCCATTAAAAGTCTAGGTTCTAAGTTGTTTGCCTCAATGAAAACTAATTACACTGGGGATCATTACCCTGTGTTGGAAGCTATGTTGCCTCAAGGCAATACCAATGAAGTTGAGGATGATAATGCTGGTAATGTGACTGCTTCTAATGCTGCTGATGATGGTAATCCATCATCTTCTGGTGTTGCTGCTGATGGTAATCCTTCAGTGGTAATGGAAGAGTTACCAGCCACAACTGCTGAACCTTTGTCTGATTCTACTGACTTACCACCACCTACCCCTGTACTAAGTCCTACCATTTCACCAGTTCAGGTTGCTCCAGTTGAGCAAATTCATGAGTTTGAAGATGACTTACAGACTTTTGAACCTGAAACTAGATTGCCTTCACCAACTTCAATGGGAGAACAAATCAATGTAGGTTCTCCTAATGTTGTACATGAGTATGTTTATCCTGCTGGGTTCAATGAAGCTCCTCATACCACTGAGCAATCTGTTGGTGGAGCAGAGGACCCAATTACTCTCACCATTGTATATGAATCTCTTTGCAGGTACATGAGAATGACTGAAGATCTTCAGAAAGAACTTGCTGAGACCAAGATCACACTTGGTAATGAAATTCAAAGTTTGAAAAGCAAAGTCCAAGATCTGGAGTCAAAGTTAAGTCAGCAGATGGAGAACAAAGATGGATTGGATTCTACTGAAGCAGCAAAGGAGACTAACTTGGATTCTCTTGAAATTCTAGCTGAAGTTGCTAGACAATCTAAGGTTGCTCCATCTACAGCTGCTGCAGCACCTACATCTAAGCCACTGATACTAGTTCAAAGAAGAAGTACAAGACAGTATTTGGCCAAGAAAGCTGCTGAAGCATCAAAAGTATCTGGTAGTTCTAATGATGTGCTGATGTTTGAAGCTGTTGATATACTTCAGGAGAAACAGGCATTTAGTGGGGTTACTGCTGCTCAACCTGCTGACAAAGGAAATACCTCTGGAGACACATACTTTGTAGCAGGGAGAGAATATATGAATTCTCCTGTACATCATTCTTCTGAGAATATACCAGTATCTGAAGATATTGCTCAATCTGTACATGATGAACCTATGACTGATGTACAGATGGATAATGTTGATGTTGCTGCTGATAATATTCCTCATGATGGTGTCTTTCATGATGATTTAGATGAGCTTGTAACTGCTGAAGAGAGAGCTGAGCAAGGTAGATTACTCCAAGACTGGGAAAATTATATGAAGAGTGCAAATCTAGCTGAGGAAGTACAAGTTCAGTGCAATGCAGAATTAGATTCAGAGACTCAAAGATATGTTTCTACCTTACCTATTGCCAGACAAAAGGAATTGGATGCAGCAGTTCTAGACTTTGATGAGTCTGACTGGCAGATGATTGGAAGACAGATGCTTGCAAATCCAAGTGTTACTGTTGACATTATTGGTAAGAAAGTAGAGGAACAAGACTATGAATCTGAGATTGTGAAAATGCTGAAGATGAGAAAGAGAGCAGCTGATGAAGTGAAAGCTAAAGCAAAAAGGGATAAACCTATGACTCAAGCACAACAAACAGAGTATATGAGAACATTTGTGAAGAATCAGAGTAGTTCTTTGTATAATAATGCTTGGTCCAAGAAATATGTGTGGGGTCTTCCTTTTGACAAACTAGTTGAGATTTACAATAAGATCAAAGCTAGGAATGTCAAAGCTGGAATGGATACTTCAAAGAATATTTCTCTTGTCAATACTGCAAATGTTGCATCTGAGAATATTCATGTTGCTGCTGAACATGTATCTTTACCTGATACTTCTGCTGGTGTTTCTATGGATAAAGGTAAAGCTAAAGTAACAACATCTGATGCTCCAACTAGAAAGAGAACTAGGAGACAATTGGAGCAAGAAAGATTAGGTGAGGAAACTGCTAGAAAGTTAGTTGAAGATCAAGAAGCTGAACAAAAGGAAGCCCTTGCCAGATTTCATGAAATGAAAACAAGAGAAGTAGAGATTCAAGCTGCCAGAAACAAACAGATAAGGAAGGCTATGGATGAACAATATGCATCTGCTGCACTTGAATCTTCTGAAGATTCTGCTGATGATAATGTGGATAATGAAGCTGCAGAAGGTGATTCTGCTGAACCTTCAGTTCCTGCTGCTATTTATATTCCTGGAAGAAGAGGCAAGAGAATGGCTAGAAGGAAACAATGTTTAATCAATGTGAATGATTCTGATGCTTCATTTTTAAGAGAAGGATCATCTGATGAATGGCCAGAAGGTAATAGAGTTATGCTGGTAAGTTGGGAGTTGAGTAAAGATGGTCAAATCCATACTCTTTATAGATTGGATAAGACTTCCATATCATTTGCCTTTCTTCAGCAGATTCTACATCTTGTGAATTATCAAGATTTGCTCACTCTATATGAGCTGGTTACTAAGTACTATGCCACTCATATTCCTGAGGGTTCTGGATTATACTTGTTGGGTGATCTTCAAGTTTTGTTTGATTCTTCTACTCCTGCTGGTGCAAGTTATGATATATGGAAGAACAATCAGAAATGGAAAGTGCACAGTTGGAAGTTCTATCCTATGTCTTATGTTCATGTGTTGGAAACTACCACTGGTCTGAGGCTTATCATGGATATCATCAACAAATATCCTTTGAAGGTTTCATTGATGGAGAAAATGTTACATCAGAAGTTGGAAATACCTCCTGACCCAGCTGGTAATACTAAATTGTTTGCTGAATCTTTGGTGAAGGTTTTCAAACAAAGAATTAAGACATCTAAAGCAGGATCTGAGTAGGGATATCTTGTTATATAGTTATTAGTTAAAAAAAAAAAAAAAAAAAAAAATGTTGTTGTATAATATTTGTCTGCAGGTTTGGTTATCAACTTACCTGATGTTGACTATTCCATCATAAAGTTGACTAGTCCAAAGGGTACAGCTTTGGTAAAGACAAGTCAAATCTGTTGATAGCTGTAATGGTTTGCTCAAAACCATAGGGTTTTCAACTCACCCATGCTTTATTGCTGAGTAGTTGAAATGGTTGTCAATTGACCATGGATTTTTCCATTTATGGATTCTGAATAATTGGCTAGCCCACAAGTATATGGCTTGTGGTAAAGGCAGTGGAAAACCATATTTGGTAATCAATTAACCAAGATGATTTTCATCAAGATAATTGGCTAGTCCTGAGCAAACGGCTACAGGTAAAGACATCTCAAATCCGTTTATAGCTGATGATTTGCTAAAAATCATGTGGTTATCAGTGTACCTTTGAACACTTGGCTACTCCAGTAGTGATGGCTATTGGTAAAGAGACATCAAATCCATTATTTTCAATGATTCACCTCTCACAGGAGTTAACACACCTGGAAGTGATGAGAATAGTATGAAACTCATTTGTTTTGATGTACCTTAAGTCATTTGTTGCTGCAAAGAATGGAGCTTTCAAGTATATGTTGATCATAGAGATCTTACTAAAGATGATTCTTTGCTGGTGCTTTTACAATCCTCTTGGTATGTTATTTGGAAGATCTATCAAGAATCTTGAACTTAACCAGGTCAAATTCAAGATTAGGGGAGGATTGTTGGGAATTCTGTGAAGTCAGGATTCTGCTGCTATTTCTGCTGAAAAGATTCTGCTGAAGGGTTCGTTTCTGCTGAAGTAGTATATCTGCTGAAGACTAGTTTCAGCTTTATTAGTTTCTGCGGATTTAGTAATTCCGTATTTTATGTAATATAGTTTGGATATGCATGAGTTTATTTAGGAAGTGATAATGCATATCTATTAGAATTTTTAGAATATACGTTTCTTGTGAAACGGTTTAGGGTTCCTTGTGTATAAAAGGAACACACGTTTATGTATTGAACAACTTTTGAGTGAGTTATTATTATTATTAAAAGATCCATAGAGGATCAAGATTTCTTAGTTAAAAGCTTGTGTTTTATTTCCGCTTTAAAAATACAAGTTGCAGAGATTGTCTATTAGTGTGTTGTTGATTACAATAACATTGCTAACGATTCTAGAGTGCTCAATAAGATCTATCAAGGTCTTTAAGTTCAACAGGCCTTTAGAATTGACACCTTAATCTTAGTAGCTATGCTTGTTCATTCTCTAGCCAAAGAGCAAACATATCTTATTATGCAAATATATTGAGAACCGAAAGTTTTAAATTGAATGTAATGAAAGACAATGTCCATGACATACAGTGATACAGGTCATTGATATCTTGTATAATATTAATTTTTTAAAATTAGAAATCATAACTGAAACAATAAATTATAGCCATCATATTACAGGATAATCATAAAATAAAGCATAATAGTATAGATAATTAGTCATCACGATAGTGAAATCAATATCAAATAGATGATCATGTACTCATAGAGCAATATCAGTTATTAATCAACATGAGAAGAAAACATACCTTGATTTTCATTTGTCTAAATTAATAGATTAAACTATGCACAATATTTGTCCGGGTCCTTGTAACACACTGTTTTTATTAGCAATCCCAACTTGCATATTGTGGAAGCATGACTTCAGGGATGCCAATGTCTACATCAGACTCATATGCTTCACACACCGTCTTGAAGAGTTCTACACCAGGATGTCACAATAATAAATATTTAGCAAAAATCTAAAACATTCAATTGCGGGAGTGACAAAAATGCATGTAAACAGGACGAAATCAATTAAAAAAGAAACTCATTACTATATAAGCATGTTCCATGTAAACGATACACTCTTTGCGGATCACCTTTTATGCTAAAAATATCGTTGTATTGTGCACACACTCAAATCAGTGATTAGACTAACCATCAACAATGTGGGTTAATAGCCTTTCTTAGCATCCCCAAATCACTATATTTTTTCTTCGAGCTACTGTCCCTATTCAACGTATTGATTTGAGTAATATCTGAACAATGCCAATAAAACAGCACCACCCCCACATAGGCATCCTTTTTGTTGGTAAACTGATCGCGAACACGTGTTTAACAGAATGACACATATATTTTTGATCTTTGGTTTGATGTTACCTGACAATGCCTCCTTTTAGAGTATTTGTTCGAGAACACTTGAGGCTGATTTTGTCTCCTTGGTTCACCCACACTATCAAAAAAATGTTTCAAAATATTACAGTAATAGCAAGTAAATATTTTGATAGATAGATGACTATATATGATAATACGCTTGCCCATACAATGTCTGAAAATTTCATGATCTTCTCCGTGCTAGATAGGTTTAATTTGTAAATAAAGTAAATGACTTGCAACTTTCATGGATTTCTGATGATAACTTGGTTATTAAAATTGCTTGAATCTTGATCATTAATCGAGTACAAATTTCAATGGATAAACAATAGAGGTGGCAAAATGCGTTATTCTTACAGTCTACCTCCTTTTAACCATAATTTTAAAATTTGTCTTTGATATGATTTTGCTACATCATCGCATAACACAAAATAGCCTCCCCACCTAATCCGCGGATCACAATTGCAACCCATTTATCACAAACAGATCAAAAGGAAAGCAGGTTAAATGTGTTGAATAAGATAAAAGGTCTCACAAAAGTGGTTATCATTTCAAATATATTGATAAGTAATTAAGTAGTTATGTAACGTGTTATCATATATTATGAGAACATGAGTAAAAAAAGTTCCACTTTTTAAAGCTGATCATACATTTGCGATAAGGTGATCAGTAAATTCCATCAAAGATAACATATGCTTGGTAATGAAACCATTCTGGTGCAGCATATGGTGCATCTATATGGAATGAGTATGAACCATGAGCCAAAAGACAGCCCATGAGCTAAGCTATATACCTCCTCTGATGTGCAAAAGACAGGCCATGAGCTACTCCTACTGCTATTTTAAGTCGTGCGAGCAAAGAAGGTGAAGTACCTGATGACTCGGCATATACAATCATCAACGACTCAAAGTAAGTGTATTCGTGACCGACTTTACTGTGTGGCATATAAGCCTGACAATAGATGTTGGTTCTGTACGAATTTCAGAAACATCCAATTTGTGAGATGAAAATCTAAAGATCGAGTGTGTTTTTCACAATTAAACTAAAATGTATACTTACCTCCAAAAAGAAGTGCAACAGTGGTGCTTCTATCTGTAATGAGTATCAACCATGAGCCCAAAATGTGTTAATCACTTCAAAACCCCACAGCCGTGCATTATAATCCTGAAAGGTATAGGAAAAGAATATAAAACAGATGTTACATTGAGATGGTATATATATGATTGAAGGCACATGTAAGGAAACCGGAGTTACCTACATATTTATGACCGAGGCAAGCATTAAACATATAAATGGATGACTTAAACAAATAAGATACCCGAGAAAATCAACTGCATCAAGAAGAAAACTTAATTTGTTATTGTTTTTGCAGGAATGAACCAAAATTTGTGAACCTATACTATCAAATCCATTAAAGAATTAATCACAACATTAAATAACTTCATGAGAAAAACAACAGCATATTTTCATAATTAGGGTTTTCATAATAAGATAAATACTTTTTTTAGGTGGTTGATGATTACATTGTACGAAACACCAACCAAATAATCTAAACCTTGTGAACATGAAAAGCAAAAAAGAAAAACCAACCTGTTACTATACATACCGATTAATAGAGGTTTTTAGGGTTTTTGAATAAAGTTATAATTTACATATATGATAAAGATGATCTCCTATTAAAACATTATACGTTTTTTTTTCAAATATCCTTAAGATAATTTCCAAATTTCTCTTAAGAGATAATTTTTTTAGGCATGACATATTTGTTTCTAATTATTAGTCACAACTTGTGGAATGATCCATTGGTTGAGGTGTTTGGTTGTGGTAGCAAAGCCCATGGTTCGAATCTTGCCATGAGATATTTTTTTAATAAAATTCTGGAATTTCATGACATATATCGAATTTTACAAAAAAAAAATTAATAATTTCGAAATAATTTAAAAAAATAAAAAAATAAAGTATAAAAATTGCTTACATGGACAGAATTTGATGACATGGCACATAATGAATTACTGGGCAATGAGGTGGCGTTTATGTGGCATTATCTACGTGTAACGCCTCCTGTTATATAATATATATATATATATATATATATATATATATATATATATATATATATATATATATATATATATATATATATATATAGTATGGGCTTATAAGACGAGAATGAAGGAAGGAGACGAATGCAACGGAGACCGGGAGTTTGTTTCATTGATGAGTGTGTAAATACTCATCATTTTCAAATCAAGGGGGTAATTTCAATCAAGGTTTTCAAGCTCATAATCACCACGCTCCTAATGTTGCTTCAAATGAACTTGCTAATTACATTAAGGCAAATGAAGCTAGCATGAGGAATATGCAAAACCAAATCAACACTTTGAAGAATGATTTTCAATCTTCAATGTCGAGACAAGGTCATGAGCTTAAAAATGAACTTCGTAATACTAACCACAAGATTGAACAATCTCAAAGTAAGATTGAGAACATGTTTGCAAGTCTTATGAGTAAAATGAATCAAGCTTCTACTTCGGGTACTCTTCCGGGAAACACCATTCCCAACCCGAAGGGTGAATTGAAAGCTATTACCACTCGTAGTGGTAAAGCTATTGATGGAACCTCGACTCCTATTCCTACACCTTTGAAGGAGGTAGAACTAGAACCCGAGGTTATTAAGGACAAGGTGCAACCCTCAAGCTCACGAAGTACCGCACACGTTCAACCTTCGAAGGTCCAACCATCAATTCCCGAATTTGCTTTTCCTAAGAGCATATCTAAGCCTTCGATCCCATATCCTTCAAGGCTTAATGATCAAAAACTCCGTGAACAAACTAATGATCAAATGAAGAAGTTCTTGAGATATTTCAAAAGTTACACTTCGACATTAGTTTCGCGGATGCTCTTCTCTATATACCCAAGTTTGCTTCCACTTTCAGGAGTCTTTTAAGTAATAAAGAGAAATTGTTTGAACTCACTAAAACTCGTTTGAATGAAAATTGCTCGGCGGTTCTTCTAAAGAAACTTCCTGAAAAATTAGGAGACCCCGGGAAATTTCTCATTCCTTGTGATTTCCAAAAGTTTGAAGAATGCTTCGCCTTGGCCGATCTTGGCGCTAGCATAAATCTCATGCCTTTATCTATTTGGCAAAAGCTTTCACTTCCCGAGCTTACACAAACACTAATGACTCTTGAATTAGCAACCCGAACGGTTACGGTTCCGAAGGGTATTGCTGAAGATGTCTTTGTGAAGGTTGGTAAGTTCCATTTCCCTGCCGACTTCGTAGTCGTTGATTTCGATGCCGATCCTCGTGTTCCCCTTATTTTGGGAAGACCATTCTTGAAAACGGCTCGTGCTTTAATCGACGTCTTCGAAGGTGAAATGACTCTTAGAGTTGGCGACAAAAAATTGGTCATTAACATTGAAAACACTTCAAAAGATCTTCTTGAACTTGAACGAGAAGAAATTAACCGACTTGATGCCATCGATGTTACATGCGATGAATATTTTGAAGAAGTGTTAAATGTGCAAGGGTCAATTAATTCTATCATAACCGACTCTTCCCCTTCTCTCACTCCATTTGAGGGAAGTGACTTTTTTTTGGAAGAGGTCGATGCTTTTCTTTCCCAAGATAGCTCAATGTCACACGAGTTTGATAATGACTATCTTGATTCCGAGGGGGATATAGTTATGCTTGAAAAATTGTTGAATGAAGATCCTTCACCCCCTCATCCTCCAAAAGAACTTCATATCGAGGAGGTCAAAAATGTTGAAGAAACTGATGACTTCCCCGAGGTTGAACTCAAGGAACTTCCGCCTCATCTCGAGTACGCGTTTTTGGAGGGTGACGATAAGTTTCCCGTCATAATCGCTAAAGACTTGAATGAGGAAAACAAAACCGCTCTTCTTAAGGTTTTAAAGTCACACAAGTGAGCCATTGCTTAGAGACTTTCCGACATCAAGGGTATTAACCCGGAATTTTGTATGCACAAGATTTTGATGGAGGATGACTATAAACCGGCGGTTCAACAACAAAGACGGGTAAATCCTAAGATTCATGAGGTTATCAAGCAAGAGGTCATTAAACTTCTTGATGCCGGTTTGATTTACCCTATTTCGGATAGTCCTTGGGTGAGTCCCGTTCATTGTGTGCCCAAGAAGGGTGGCAGAACGGTTTTCAAAAATGATGATAACGAGTTAATTCCGACTCGATTGGTAACGGGTTGGCGCATTTGCATCGATTATCGAAAATTAAACGACGCCACCCATAAAGACCACTTTCCATTACCTTTCATGGATCAAATGCTTGAAAGATTGGCGGGAAACGAATACTATTGTTTCCTTGACGGTTTTTTGGGTTATTTCCAAATTCCCATCGATCCTCAAGATCAAGAAAAAACGACTTTTACGTGCCCATACGGAACATTTGCTTATCGACGCATGCCTTTTGGCTTATGCAATGCTCCGGGCACGTTTCAAAGATGCATGATGGCCATTTTTCACGACATGATCGAGAAAACAATGGAGGTCTTCATGGATGATTTTTTGGTCGTTGGGAATTCATTCGAATCATGTCTCTCCAATTTAGACAAAATGCTTCAAAGGTGTGAAGACACCAATCTTAGTCTAAATTGGGAGAAAAGTCATTTCATGGTCAAGGAAGGAATTGTCCTTGGCCATAAGATTTCCAAGAGTGGGATTGAGGTTGATAAACCTAAAATCGACGTCATTGCTAAGCTTCCTCCTCCCACTACTGTTAAAGGTGTTCGGAGTTTCCTGGGTCATGCCGGCTTCTATCGTAGATTCATTCAAGATTTCTCGAAGATAGCTAGGCCTATGACCCGACCTCTTGAAAAAGAGACTCGATTTGTCTTCTCCGATGAGTGCATCGAAGCTTTTCAAACTCTCAAGAAAAAGCTTACCGAGGCACCCATTCTAGTTGCCCCCGATTGGGACCTACCTTTCGAACTCATGTGTGATGCAAGTGACTTTGCAATGGGTGCGATCTTGGGGCAATGAAAAACCAAGCATTTTCAGCCGATTCATTATGCAAGCAAAACCTTGACCGAAGCTCAAGCTCATTACACCACAACGGAAAAAGAATTACTAGCCGTGGTGTATGCGTTTGAGAAGTTTCGGCCATATTTGATCTTGACTAAGTGCATAGTGTACACGGATCACTCGGATCTAAAATATCTCTTTGCCAAGCAAGACGCTAAGCCGAGATTGCTCCGTTGGGTTCTCCTCCTACAAGAATTTGATATCATCATTCGTGATAAAAAGGGAGCCGAGAACCTCGCTGCTGACCATCTTTCCCGATTGGAAAATCCTCATCAAGGTGTTCTCGAGAAAAAGGAAATCAATGAAACCTTTCCTCTCGAGACACTTAATGTGATTTCCTCTCGTGGTGATTCTAGTACCCCATGGTTTGCCGACTTTGCAAACTACCATGCGGGGAACTTCATTGTCAAAGGGATGACGTCCCACCAAAAGAGCAAGTTTTTCAAAGATGTTAATCACTACTTTTGGGACGATCCCTATCTGTTTAAAATTTGTGCGGATCAGGTTATTCAAAGGTGTGTTCATGGCCAAGAAGCCATGGAAATCCTAAAGGCTTGTCATAATGGACCCACCGGGGGACATCATGGCCCGAACTACACCGCTCGAAATGTATTTGAGTCCGGTTTTTATTGGCCCTCCATTTATAAAGACGCCCATGACCTAGTCAAATCTTGCGACTCGTGTCAACGTCAAGGAAAGATCACACAACGGGATGAAATGCCTCAAAACGTCATCCAAGTGTGTGAAATCTTTGATGTTTGGGGTATAGACTTTATGGGGCCGTTCCCGTCTTCACGAGGGAACAAGTACATACTCGTGGCCGTTGACTACTTGTCAAAATGGGTCGAAGCAAAAGCTCTCCCAACCAACGATGCCCGAGTAGTTGTAAAGTTTTTGAAATCGTTATTCTCAAGGTTTGGAACTCCCCGTGCTATCATAAGCGATCGCGGTACTCACTTTTGCAATGAACAATTTGCAAAAGTCATGCTCAAGTATGGTGTCACTCACCGACTTGCTACCGCCTATCACCCACAAACGAGTGGGCAAGTGGAGGTTTCAAACCGAGGTTTGAAAAGAATTCTTGAAAGAATCGTAGGCGAAAACCGTGCCTCTTGGTCGGATAAGTTAGACGATGCTCTATGGGCCTTTCGCACGGCTTATAAAACACCCATCGGGTGTACTCCTTATAAGTTCATGTATGGAAAAGCTTGTCATCTACCGATTGAGCTCGAGCACAAAGCCTATTGGGCTTTGAAGAATGCTAATTTCGATCTTAAGTCTGCGGGTGATCACAGGAAAGTTCAACTCAATGAACTTCGTGATCAAGTTTACGAAAACTCTTTAATCTATAAAGAGAAAACCAAAAAGATCCATGACTCCAAAATTAAGAACCGCGTTTTCAACGTTGGTGACCGAGTCCTTCTTTTTAACTCTCGATTAAAGATCTTTTCGGGTAAGCTTAAAACCCGCTGGACCGGACCTTTCACCGTTGCCAAAGTTTATCCTTATGGTACCGTCAAGTTATCTCAAGACGACGGTCCAAATTTCAAAGTAAATGGGCATCGGTTGAAACACTATTTTGGAGGGGACATACCACCTATTGTCCCGGACCTCCAAACTTTCCCCATGGACCAATGAATTCGGGGATCGAGTCAAGCAAGCGACTCGACAAACAAAAACAAGTAACAACAAACACGGGTTTTCACCTGTGTATCTGATTTCCTTCTATTTTCTAACACCCTAGTGTGGGGGAGTGGCCACCCCCCGCAGCTACTTGAGATGTACATATCTTTTCCAAAAAAAAATAAATAAAAAAAAATGTGTGTGTTTGAATAAATAAAGTGAAAAATACAAATGATATTCCCACAGTTAGCTTTTAATATTCTCGTCTTTCATTCAAAAATTCGGCATAATCGCCGGGACTTTGAATATTGAGGACAATATTCAACTCTAAGTGTGGGGGAGGGGAAAATTCTAGCGAATTTTATCAAAATATACCGTCTAGTACCCCCGTTTTTGGCCAAAATTTTAAATTTTTTTTCACTTTATCTCAAAATTTTTTGTGGTTATCAATTCGCCGTGTGATTGGTCCGAAACAGTCAGATAATATCAACCAAGTAATGGTCAAAAAGTCAAACAGCCTAAACCAATACTCCGGTGAGTTTAGTGTTTCCCCGGATCGTTAGATCCCAACGAGATGTGAAATCTGAAATAAAACGACTTCTAGATCAGGTGAATTGAACAGGAAAAGGGTTTAAGTGATTTGTACTACTGAAATATAAGAGTGAATAGCTTTAATAAGCTATATCAGCTAATACGTGAAATCAGATAAGTACACGTGAAAAAGGGACTAAAAAACGTAAACGTTTATTAATTAAACGTAAACAAAAACAACTTTAACTTATAGTAGGATTTTACAAGCCTTAGGGGCTTAAATGCAAATTAAATAAATTTAAAATATTTATTTTATAATTAAAAACTATTTAATTAATTATTTTTATTTAATTACTATTATTAATTATTTAATAATTAACTAATAATTATGAAAATGTAAAATAAGTCTAGAAAATTAAAATTAAAGTTTCTAAAAATCTAAAATATTATAAAACTTATTTTAAAATTAAAATTATATTTTTCACACTATTTATCTATCTATTATTAGTTATTTATTATTTATTTATTATTTAACTAATTATATTGATTAACTTATTTATAATTACTAAAAAGACTTAGATAATTATGAAAAATTTTATATATCTAATTAACCATCATAGGAATCCTAAAAAATTATAAAAAGTTTATATTATGTATTTTTAATTTAATTTACTAATTATTATTCTATTTATTAATTAATATCTAATTAAAATAATTAAATTATGAAAACTAGTAAATGAACAGTATAAATAACAAGAAAATTTCTAAAATTATTTTATGACTTATAGAAGCTAGGAAAAATATAAAATATAGGTGTTACCTTATAAAAATTAATTATGCTATTTAATTCTTATTTATTATTTAATTATTAAATAAACTAATATTAATTCTAAATAACACTAGATGACAAAAGAAAATTCTGGAAAAATTTATAAAATTACTTTAACCTAAAATAGAATTTCTAAAAATATAAAAGTGATATATTACTTAGAAATAAATTAAAAAGAAAAATAAATTGATAAATCCTATTAAATAGAAGCTATCACTATTTTTAAAGTTGGTTTTTTTGGATTTTTTCTTTTTCTAAACTAATTATAAACTAAAAACAACTACTTTTAACAAAGACACTTTTATTTTAACCCAAGGAATAAGCACTTGAAGTGCTTATTACACCCACAGTTGACTTTTGTTGACTGTGGAGTATTTTTAGCTCAAATGGTGAGGTGTGGGGTCCACAATGATTGATTTTGGTTTCTTTGAGTCCAAAGAACAAGAATAAGCAGATTTTGATCAAATGGTTGGCTTGAATAAGCCAACAATTCAAAAATAAGCACTTGCTTATTTGAAACTGATGCAGTTTTGGGACAAGGTTTAGGGGCCAAAATAGGTGGGTCCCATAGATATCTAGGTCAAAATTATGGTCAAAAACCCAAGCCTACCAGGAGGGGGGTTGAGGGGAACCAAAAACAAGGACTTTGGACCACTGTAGTGGCCACAAACCACCACAAAAGGTGGTGGTGTGCAGCTGAACTGCTGAGACAGGGCAAGTATCTTGCCCTGCAGCTCACTTTGAGGCTTGGTGGGCCCCACTAAACAAAATCCATAAAATCTGGGAAAAATCTTAAAAATCAACAAGGTGGTAAAGATTGAGCTTGTAAAATATCAAGTCCTAAATCCTAGTATTAAGCAATTTAAAGAGTTCCAAACTTTGAGCAAAATAACTTACTCAGCTTTTGACTTTTAAAGAAAACTAAGCACTATGACTTTTATGAACTTTGGTTTGATCTAACTAACTTAAAACATGTTTTAAAGTTAAAGTGAGACTAAAATATGTTGAAACAACAACTTATGCTATGAGATTATGGATTTTTAGGATCAAAAACCACCACAGTTAACTGTGGTGGTGAGATTTGCTTGATATTGACCTTTTGTTAAAAACACACAAGGTTTAATGACTTTTCTGACCTAAAGGGACCTAGTGAGACATGTTGACACCACAAGTAACAACTGAGATACTTAGATGCATCCTAAACAGATATAAGCCAAACACCCTTTAATGATCACTGATTTTGTAACTTCAAAGCATAACACTGATTTAACCTTTATTACTGATTTCAAATGTTATAATATGATTATATATATCAGTTTGAGCACAGAATCACACAAAACAACAATCAAAACTCATAACTTTATTCTATACTAATTAGACAGTTAGAATGAAGTTCTTCACACCTAAAAGTTTTAATGAACAAAGTTCAATTACCAAGCATTATTATGACTGAGTAATACAAAATAAGCATAAAGATATACAAAGGAACAATTTATACTCACAGTAACAGTACAATGCAAATATTGAAGGATTTGACTTACAAATGAGATTCAAGTTAATACTGAGAACTGGAACCAGAGAACACTCTTACAAGCTTACCACTAAGCTACTAACCCAAGGCCATCAATAATTCACCATGCTCCATTGCTTGATCACCATATACCATGATTTTTATATTTTTACCTATTTTTTTGTATTTTCTTGGTATTTTTGAATTTCAACTCTACACTGGATTTTTTATTGTTCTAAAAGCTTTCATAAGCTTTATAGGGAGCTTATATGAGAATTTGAGTCTTTAACATCCACTACGAACAACATAAGATGGATTTGAGATTTTACATGAAATTTGCATAACATGAAATTGAAACTGAAATACTATAATTGATACTTCGAAAAGATTTATTACACACTGAAAATGATTGAGAAAGTACTTAGGAACTTAGAACAATACTGGAAAACTTAAATTGATTCAAACGAAACTAAGACATAAGAATTAAAACTAGATAGATAAATAAAATGCTTCTCTTCCCTTCTTTCTAGATATCTTTGACTTCCAGCTGTTTCTGAGCAAATCCCACTTGAGTTTTTATCTTTTCCATGACTTTTTGGCCTTCATGATATTTTGGCGGGAAAACGGGGTTTGTCAGTTGAGGTAACTTGGGGCTGTAATTTTGTAATTAAGGAAGTTTGTATGGTAGTATGAGGTGGAGAGACAAGTTTGGGAGATTTTTGAGCAAGTTGGGGTGATAAGGAAGAAAACAGAGGTGAGCAAAGTAGTTTGGAGGGAAAATGAGTGAGAAGTTCATTTATTGTTGGTGGGTTGAAATGATTAGGTGTGGAGAGTTAGGCCAGCTGGGGGGGTTGAGGTGGAGCAAAACCATGGTGGTTTTGGTTTGCAGAGGGAGGTGAGGGAGTGGTACAGTGGTGGTGGTTTGGGGAAGATGGGTCAACGAGGGGTTTGACCCCCCGTTTTATTAAAAGGGTGCGTTGGGTTGGTTTTGGGTGGGCTGGGAAATAAAACAGGCCCAAGGTTTAGTAATTGGGTGGGCTGGATTCATTTTGGGTTTTGGGTAAGTAATAAAACATAGGGTCCGGTTTGGTTTAATAGTGAACAACAAGGACCAATTGTGTAATTTAGTGAAAGTTTGAGGGCTGTTTGTTGCCAATTTCCCAAAGTATTGATAAGGACCATTATTGTCATTTATGAATAACCCAAGGACCTAAGATATAAATTTCCAATTTTCAAAACCCAGGGACCTTTTCTGCCAATTCCACAAACTCCAGGGACCAAACCTGTAATTTTCTGATTTTTGAAGGGTTTCTTTTGTAACTTCTCAAAAGTTATCATAAGGACCAATTTTGTCAATTTAGAATAGTATAAGGTTTATTTTTATTATTATTTTTTTATTTTTTAAAACCTTAGGGACTAATTTTGACACTTTTCAAAGTTTAGGGACCAAAGTTGTCATTTTGCCATTTTTAAACTTTCAAGGACTTTTCTTGACAACTTATGAATCCCAAGGACCTTTTATGACATTTGTACAAGTTTTGATTTACCAGGGACTAGTTTTGCCAATTTTCCAATGTTCAGGGACTGAAACTGTAAATTATGTGAAATGTTTTGTTTTTCATCAGTTTTCAATCCTTATGCATAAAAACACAATCCAGGGATAATTTTATGTATTTTAAGGCATTCCTGTGTGTTTTCATATGTTTTTGCTGTTTAAATGTAACAGAAATGATGAGTATTTACACACTCATCAATCCCCCACACTAAACTATTGCTAGTCCCTAGCAATCTATTTGAGAAAAAATTAATGGATTTTTACTCTTTACCAAAATCCATCACTTCTGGAGTAGCCAGGTGTAAGAACTGTGGCACACCTAATAACCGTGTGATTTTTAACAAACCACCAGCTGTCAACGGATTTGATTTGTCTTTACCAGAAGCCGTTTGCTTCTGGACTAGCCAACTCTTGATGGAATAGTCAACATCTTGGTGAGCTGATTACCAATTATGGATTTTCTACGGCCTTTACCACAAGCCATAATCTTGCGGGATAGCCAACTCATTAGCTTTTGAGGATAATGGAGAGTTGAGGAACCATACAATTTTTGGCAAATTGCAAGCCATCAACGGTTTTGAGATGTCTTTACCAAGAGCCGTTTGCTCCTAGACTAGCCAATCCTGTTGTGGGTTAGACATGGAGGATTGATACCATTTATTGCATTTCTAAGTGTGAAAAAACTTTAAATTTTGATCAAATGAGGGTGCTTGATGGAACATGTGTTTGAATTCGTGAGAATCCCCCCCACACTTAGAAATGAATATTGCCCTCAATATTCTAAACACCGGGTGTTAAACCGATACTTAGAACGTAAGAAGGAAATATTAATAACCTTTATTTTAGGCTATTTACATACAAACACACTTTTTTCTTTTGTTTTGAACTTTTTTTTTATTTTTTTTTTTTTTTATTATTTTTTTTTAAGATATATACATATATACAACATGTGGGGCATCTCCCCCACACTAGGGTGGTAGAAAAGAGAAAGAAATCAGAAATATGAGTGAAAACCCATATTGCTACGCTTTTGATTACCGAGTCACTAGCTTGACTCGACCTCGAATTGATTTGTCCATGAAGTAGCTTGTTTTTGATTCCCGAGTCACTAGCTTGACTCGACCCCGAATTTAATTGTCCTTGGGGAAAGTTTGGAGATCCGGGACAACCATGTTTGGGATGTCCTCTCCAAAGTAGTGTTTCACACGATGGCCATTTACTTTAAAACATGGACCGTCATTTTGAGATAACTCAACGGTACCATATGGATAAACCTTAGTGATAGTAAATGGACCAGTCCAACGGGTTTTTAATTTACCCGAGAAGATCTTTAATCTAGAGTTAAAGAGAAGTACTCGATCACCAACGTTAAAAACGCGGTTCTTTATTTTTGAGTCATGTATTCTCTTTGTTTTTTCTTTATATATTAAAGAGTTCTCGTAAGCCTGATCACGTAGTTCATTTAATTCATTCATTTGAACTTTTCTGTGATCACCCGCAGTTTTGAGGTCAAAGTTGGCATGTTTCAAAGCCCAGTAGGCTTTGTGCTCAAGTTCCATCGGTAAATGACATGTCTTTCCGTACACAAGCTTGTAAGGTGTACACCCAATGGGTGTTTTATAAGCTGTACGAAAGGCCCATAGTGCGTCATCTAATTTATCCGACCAGGCAGCACGGTTTTCACCAACAGTCCTCTCAAGTATCCTTTTGATACCACGATTTGAAACCTCAACTTGCCCACTTGTTTGTGGGTGATACATGGTAGAAAGACGGTGGGTTACACCATACTTTTGCATGAATTTATCAAATTTGTCATTGCAGAAATGTGTACCGCGATTACTTATGATAGCACGTGGAGTTCCAAAACGGGCAAAAAGAGATTTCAGGAATTTTACTACAACTCGGGCATCATTTGTGGGTAAAGCTTTCGCTTCAACCCACTTTGATAAATAATCAACAGCCACAAGTATGTACTTGTTTCCTCTGGATGATGGAAATGGCCCCATAAAATCAATGCCCCAGATATCAAATATTTCACATACTTGAATAGCATTTTGTGGCATCTCATTTCTTTGTGAAATGTTTCCATGACGCTGACAAGCGTCACAGGTTTTAATGAGATCTTGGGCATCTTTATAAATTGTGGGCCAAAAGAATCCGGAATCAAACACCTTTTTGGCGGTGTAATTAGGACTATGATGTCCCCCAGTGGGTCCAGCATGGCAAGCCTTAAGAATTTCAGTGGCTTCCTGTCCATATACACACCGTCAGATGACTTGATCCGCACAGATTTTGAATAAGTAGGGGTCATCCCAGAAGTAATGTTTAACATCCTTAAAGAATTTATTCTTCTGTTGGGTTGACATCCCTTTCACAACAAAGTTACCCGCATGGTAGTTTGCGAAATCGGCAAACCATGGGGTAGTAGAATCTCCGCGAAAAGCAACCGCATTGAGTGTTTCGAGAGGAAATGTTTCATTTATTTCCTTTTTCTCATACACATCTTGATGAGGGTTCTCTAATCGGGACAAATGATCAGCAGCCAGGTTCTCAGCTCCTTTTTTATCACGAATAATGATATCAAATTCCTGGAGGAGGAGAACCCAACGGAGCAATCTCGGCTTTGCATCTTGTTTTGCAAATAGATATTTAAGAGCCGAATGATCCGTATACACTACGCTTTTAGTCAAGATTAAGTACGTCCGAAATTTCTCAAAAGCATACACCACAGCTAATAATTCTTTTTCTGTAGTGGTGTAATGAGTTTGAGCTTCGTTCATAGTTTTGCTTGCGTAGTGGATAGGCTGAAAGTGTTTCGTTTTGCGTTGCCCCAAGACTGCACCGATAGCAAAATCTCTTGCATCGCACATAAGCTCGAAGGGTAAATCCCAGTCGGGGGCAATAAGAATGGGTGCCTCAGTAAGCTTTTTCTTTAATGTTTCAAAAGCTTCGATGCACTCTGGTGAGAAGATAAAAGGAGTATCCTTTTCAAGGAGATGAGTCATAGGCCGTGAGATTTTAGAAAAATCATGTATAAATCGACGATAGAAACCGGCATGACCCAAGAAACTCCTAATACCTTTGACGGTAGTAGGGTGAGGCAGTTTTGCAATGATATCAACCTTAGCTCTGTCAACCTCAATCCCATTCTTGGAAATCTTATGGCCGAGGACAATGCCCTCTTTGACCATAAAGTGACTCTTTTCCCAATTTAGACATAGATTGGTGTCTTTACACCTTTTCAACATTTTTTCTAAATTGGTGAGACATGTTTGGAATGAATCCCCAATGACCGAGAAGTCATCCATAAAGACCTCCATGGTTTTACCGATCATGTCGGTAAATATGGCCATCATGCACCTCTGGAACGTACCTGGAGCATTACATAAGCCAAAAGGCATACGTTTATAAGCAAAGGTTCCGTAAGGGCATGTAAAGGTAGTCTTTTCTTGATCCGATGGATCAATGGGGATTTGGACGTATCCTGAGAAACCATCAAGGAAACAATAGTACTCGTTTCCAGCTAATCTCTCAGGCATCTGGTCCATAAAGGGTAGTGGAAAGTGGTCTTTGCGGGTGGCGTCATTTAACTTACGATAGTCAATGCAAACACGCCATCCGGTAACCAGCCGAGTTAGAATCAACTCATTTTCCTCATTAGTGACAACAGTAATGCCACCCTTTTTTGGAACGCAATGAATGGGACTAATCCATGGACTGTCAGAGACAGGGTAAATTAATCCTGCATCAAGAAGTTTAAGAACTTCTTGTTTAATCACATCATGGATTTTTGGATTTACCCTTCTTTGATGTTGCACTGCAGGCTTGAAGTCATCCTCCATCAAGATATTGTGTGTACAAAAATCTGGGTTAATACCCTTAATATCGGAGAGTTTCCAAGCAATTGCTTGCTTGTTTGACTTCAAGACCTTTATGAGAGCACTCTTCTCCTCAACACTTAAACCTTTAGCAATAATGACGGGTAATTTATCATCACCCTCCAAGAATGCGTATTCAAGATGAGGAGGTAAGTCCTTGAGTTCGACCTCAGGAAAATCATCAGTTTCCTCAACATATTTGATTTCCTGATTATGAAGTTGTACGGGAGGGAGTGGAGGAGAATTGTCTTGGTTTAGCAATCTCTCAAGGAGAAGAATATCTCCCTCCAGATCAATCTCAGTGTTATCAATTCCCGATGGAACTGAATCACTTTTGAGAAAAGCCTCGACCTCTTCCAAAAGGAAATCACTTCCCTCAAACGGAGTGAGAGAAGGGGAAGAGTCGGAAATGATAGGTTCAGATGATGGAGTGGCATCCCCACTCACAGAATTATGAGAATAACCAAGAAACTCTTGAGAGTACTCCTCCGAAGCAATGTCTATGATATCTATTTGATTAACTGCTTCAGAATCATAATTGGAGGAGTACCTCGAGGTTTGATCGAGGTTAAATGTAACAGCTTCATTACCCACACGCAGAGTGATTTCTTGCTCAAATACATCGATAAGAGCACGGCCCGTTCTAAAGAAACCCCTCCCAACAATGAGAGGGACCCTTTGATCGGCATCGAAAGCAACCACTACAAAGTCAGCGGGGAGATGAAATTCTCCTACCTTCACAAACACGTCCTCGGCAATGCCGAGAGGACGAGATATCGATCGGTCTGCAAGCTCTAAAGTCATGCAGGTAGGAGTAAGATCAGGAAGAGAAAGTTTCTTCCAAAATGAGTATGGCATTAGGTTGATACTTGCACCAAGATCGGCCAAGGCATAGCAATCAACCATTCCCGGAAATACACATGGTATTTGAAATTTTCCAGGATCTCCCAGCTTCTCGGGAAGCTTCTTTAAAAGAACTGCAGAGCAGTTCTCATTCAAGGGAGTCTTTGCCATTTCAAACAGTTTCTCCTTGTTGCTTAACAAGTGTTTGATTGTCGATGCAAATTTGGGCATCAGAATAATAGCATCCGCAAAGCTAATGTCAAAATGCAAATCTTGGAAGATTTGAAAGAATTTATCCATCTGGTGACTAGCTTTTTCACGGAGCTTTTGTTCACTCAAGCGTGAGGGGTAAGGAATAGAGGAGGTAGAAGGTCTGGACTGAGGTGTTTCAACTGGAATATCATTTGGTTAAAAAACAACTCTAGGTTTTGGTTTGGGTTTCGGGACAACATGAGGTGGGACGTCTTGGGTACCTCCCTTATGAGTAGGAAGTACTTCGTCCTTATTTACCTCGGTGTTATTTTCCACTACCTTGGGAGAAGAAGAAGAAGGGGTAGTGGGAACAGTGGGTCCATCATATGAAACTCTGCTCCTGGTCGTGATCGCCTTTGCATCGCCCCTCGGGTTTGCGATCGTGTTGCTCAGAAGTTTTCCAGAGCCCGAGGGTTGTTCATTTAAAGATTTCTTAATTTCAGAAATCTGGCTGACCAACAACCTGTTTGTCTCTTCTTGAGTTTTCATGAACTGCTTCAACAATTCATCAGATGATGATTGTGGAGCTGGGAGAATGGCTTGTGTTTGGTTGGGGAAATTTTGGACACGATTATTTTGATTATAACCTTGTTGTGGCTGAAAATTTCCCTGATTTGGATTACCATTTCCCTGAAAATGATTTCCGGGGTTGAAATTGTTTCTGTTAAAGTTTCCTTGATTGAGGAAACCTTGATTCTGTCCAGGATTGAAATTCCCTTGGTTTTGATAACCTTGGTTCATTCGAGGTTGATTCTGGTTTCTGTTTTGCAAATTTGGGTTTTGATTAAACCCGGGTGGTCCCATATGTGTGTTAGCACGGTAACTTGGTTCCATTTGAGGACGGTATTGACTACCCCCTGATTTGTAGTACCGACTAAGGCATTGGCTTCAAAAGGACTACCATCGGTGACAGTACAATTGTAGTAAGCATGTGGGCCACCACAAGTGACACAAACTTCCACCTTTTTTACTTCAGCATGTGAAGGGTTTTGTGTGAAAGTGACTTTTTTCTGGCTTGAGAGAACCAAAGCTTGAATGGCATCCGTGAGTTTATCTATCTTAGCATCGGTGCTAGAAGTGCTCACGGGTGATGAAGAGGAAGGACCAGCACTCACTTGGGGGTGATATGGTTTTGTGCGTGTAGTGCGGACCTTGGACTTATTTTCAATGATTTCTAAAGCTTCTTTTGTGATTTTGCTCAAAAAATTACCTCCCGCGGAGGCATTGAGAGAATCTTGGTCAGATTGACTCACACCATTATAAAACGTGTCAATTTGCATCAATTCAGTGAAACCATAATGAGGACATCGACGAAGCAATTCTTTGAAACGATCCCATGCGTCACCAAACGATTCATCAAACCTTTGAGTAAATTTGATGATTTCATTTTTAAGACTTGTCGTTCTGGACGGGGGAAAAAATTCGTTTACAAATTTGGTAACTAAATCTTCCCATGATGTTATGGAACGAGGAGGTTGTTTTTCCAGCCAAATCTGGGCTGCTCCCTCAAGAGAAAATGGGAAAAGAAGAAGTTTGACTGCTTCGGAAGGGACGTTCTTGTATTTGATGGTAGAAGTAATTTTATTAAACCATCGAATATGAGCATGGGGATCATCCCTCTCAAAACCATAAAATTGGCTTGAAGTTACTAGATTTAGTAACCCGGTTTTGAGCTCAAAGTATTCAGCCACAATGGCTGGGACAACAATAGCGTCTCCGTAACCCTCAATGGGTGCTTGGAGAAGCTCATTCATAGGACGGTCATCTGCCATGATAACTTTCTTAGGTGAAACAGCACGTTCCTCAGATACGGCTGTTGGGGCAGAACGTCTACGACGTCTTCGAGGAACTTTGACAAGCTCACGTAAAGGGCTTGTTGACCTAGAAGAACGAGTGCGCATGCACTAGAGACGACTCTAAGATTACTTAGAGTGACGGGAAATTATAAAATAGAAAAGAAAATATGAACAAAAAGATGATATATAACAAAGGGTGATAATTCAAACTCACAGATATTTCAAAAAGTCGTAATACGCAGCACACCTCCCCGGCAGCGGCGCCAAATTTTGATTGGTCCGAAACAGTCAGATAATATCAACCTAGTAATGGTCAACAAGTCAAACAGCCTAAACCAATACTCCGGTGAGTTTAGTGTTTCCCCGGATCGTTAGATCCCAACGAGATGTGAAATCTGAAATAAAACGACTTCTAGATCAGGTGAATTGAACAGAAAAAGGGTTTAAGTGATTTGTACTACTGAAATATAAGAGTGAATAGCTTTAATAAGCTATATCAACTAATACGTGAAATCAGATAAGTACACGTGAAAAAGGGACTGAAAAACGTAAACGTTTATTAATTAAACGTAAACAAAAACAACTTTAACTTATAGTAGGATTTTACAAGCCTTAGGGGCTTAAATGCAAATTAAATAAATTTAAAATATTTATTTTATAATTAAAAACTATTTAATTAATTATTT
This sequence comes from Artemisia argyi, assembly GCA_030686995.1. Classification (NCBI taxonomy): domain Eukaryota; kingdom Viridiplantae; phylum Streptophyta; class Magnoliopsida; order Asterales; family Asteraceae; genus Artemisia; species Artemisia argyi. The sequence goes on from CM060705.1 coordinate 182,729,046, forward strand.
TTATTTAATTACTATTATTAATTATTTAATAATTAACTAATAATTATGAAAATGTAAAATAAGTCTAGAAAATTAAAATTAAAGTTTCTAAAAATCTAAAATATTATAAAACTTATTTTAAAATTAAAATTATATTTTTCACACTATTTATCTATCTATTATTAATTACTAGACGAATACCCGTGCATAGCAACGGTTCCTAGCGGCGGATAATTAACGATTTGTGATATTGTGGTGAGTGTTTTGTGTAGCGTTCAAAATAGAACGAGACCGAATTAAGGTAAAAACCGGGACCGGGACCGAGACCGAGACCGAATATGGTCGTTCCGGTCCGGTCGGTCTTCGGTCGGTCCGGTCCAAGACCGATTTTTGGTTTTTTTGTCGGTCCGGACCGATGACTGAATTAGCCTAAAAGCCTAGACCGAGGACCAGACCGAATGTGGTCAGTCCGGTCCGGTCTCGGTCGGTCCGTTCGGGTCGTTTGACCACCCCTATTTGTGTGTAACTTTTCTTATCTTTATTACAAATTTGTTCACATGTTATAATTCTTCACTAAAAATACAGACAATAAATAAGGGACTAAAAAAAATCAATCACATATATTATACTCCTATATGTTTTGGACAAAATCTTGATGGGGAATGATTTCTTTCGACACTCTATTTATAGCGTTAGGGAATCAATTTTGAATAGGTGGAAATGTATAATTTTACATAAAATTTGGTAGCCGAATAGGCGCGCCTAGTGGCAGCGATGCATCGTTTTCAACGATATACGTTTTGTCATTTTTCTCTATATGTAAGGTTTAAATTTAATTTTCGCGACAGTCGAGCATAATTTCAGTGGTTACGTTGACATATGGTTGTGTTATATGTTAACACAATCACGACACATGTTAAATCATTTGATATTACAATAGTTTATATATGTAGTTTTATCTTATTTTTCCAACAATGGTGAAACTTCAAGTTATCTCGTTTTTTATTTTATGTAAATGCAAAGTTCAAATTATAATCTATAACAAAATATTATTATTGTAGCGTTTTCATAATTTGCAAACCTACACCTTTTTGCTTTTGCACTTTTTTTATTTTATGTAAATGCAAAAATCAAATTATAATCTATAACAAAATATTATTATTGTAGCGTTTTCATAATTTGCAAACCTACACCTTTTAGCATTTGCACTTGACAAAAGGCCTGTACTCACTATACCTTCCCTTCCCAATGAAATTCAAATATCACCAAATCCCAACATCCAAATTTACGTGGAAGATTTGTAACTTTTTGAATCTAAAATTAAACTTCAATGAAAATTACTTTAAAAACTAAATAAAATTAAAAACTCCATACTTGGAAAACTTTCGAAACTTTCAAACTCCATGTTTCAAATTTAATTTAAAATATTCTTAAATAACTAAAACTAACAAAATTTTCAGGAAAGTTTTAAACTTTTTGAAAGTCAAATATTGGTTTTCAATTTAGCTCAAATTATAACTTTTTGAAATTCAAATATTGGTTTACAACTTTAGCTCAATTATCAATACAAAGTACAATGGTTCCCTATAATATTCGGCTATACTATAGCATCCAACTTCAGCTCAAATTGTAACATTTTGAATTTTCACAAGATCTACCACATTTGCATTTTCATAGGATCAACCGGAGTATAATATTCAGCTGCAAGTATCAAGAAACACAAGAATATGTGACTTTTTTTTTTCATAAACACAAAAATTCGCCTGCAAATATTAGACGTTGCTTTGAATTTTTGGATTGTACAACTACAACAACTTGTAACACATTTAAAAATTTTCATTCTTGGTCAAATGTTTAGTAATACAAATAAATCATTTGCCTCATTTTATATTTTGGCTCATACATGACAGTGGCAAAAAAAAAGCTAAATTGCATTGTAAAATGCCTGCTTATTGCCCGGCAAAAAAAAGTAGAAGAAAAAATGATTTCTTGGTTCAAACTATTCAAGAGAATGTACAGCAACATGAGCAAAAATTAAACAAACCAAAAAACAAAGAAAAAAAAAAGAAATGAAAAAGGGTGGACAAAAAAGATACGTACATAAATCAACAAAATACAAAAGTTAATTTAAATAAATAAAGACACAAATTTATTTCAAATTACGTAAACTTTATAACAAAATCTTGTAATATAACTTTATGTAAACTTTGTAACAAACTTTATTACAAATATCAACAACTAACTTTAAAAAGGAAAGGATACATTATCCGGTGACACCAGGGCCGGTCCTGAGTTTTTTGCTACCCTGGGCGAAACAATTTTTTGATGCCCTAAGCGTGACTATTGAAATTTAATTAACTTTGCTTAATCTAGTTATTATTGGCTTTAAACATGTTGTATAAATTTTTGTAACCCCACGTATTCTAAACAAACATTGCTCTATCTTCAAAGGATACAATCTTTAAATAAAATCCTTATATCAACTCAATCAAACCTTGGACCATATTTTATTTTTATTATTATTATTTTTTTTTGTTTTTTTTTGAACCACACGAGTTTTTTTATATTAACTTTACTTAATCTAAGGCTACTCACATTAACAAGTCAAGATCGACTTACAAGATCGATTACAATCGATCATCCTTTCGTGGTTTTGTTTGTTTTTTTTTTTTTTTTTTTTTTTTTTTTAAATCGATCGTGTGACGATTTTTTTTGGAAATGGGTCGAGTTGACGATCGAGTGTGTATATGTTTTGTGTGTGTTTTATTTAATTAAAAAAATAATATTTGTGGGGTATATTTTTTGTAGTGTAGGTCCCCCTTACTGAGACATCCAATCGTCTGCAGGTCGCTGGAGAGAAAAAGCTGACATGTCAAAGAAAATGAGGAGGATTGAGAGTCCTTACTATTAGTAGGCTAACAATTATTGGCTTTAATATGTTGTATATTTTTTTTATAATCCCCAATCTGACTTAAAAACACTATCACATATATATTCGACCAATATTTCGATTAAAATTATATGTCAAACATTTTTAGGAGCTAAAACTAAAATCCAAGTATTTTACATGTACAAAATAAAAAAATTAAAAAAAATGTAAAAACTGATTTATTATTATTATTTTTAATGTTTCTCATACATTAGTTGGGTTACGTATTAATAATAATCATGTTTAAAAACAACACAAAAACTATAAATAAAAGGATAAGGCTACTCCGTAATAAAATTAGTATTACTTTTTATATTAAAGGCTTTAAAGCCAATCAAAATAACTCTAAAAATATAAAAAGAAAAAAAAATTAGCTGGCAATTACCTTGAAAATAGCAATATAGTTATTACTCCGTATTACTATTTCACATTACTCATACTATTTTTCTAGATTGTTTCTCTCTCATGGTCTCATGCTCTTCTCTTTCAATTCATTTTCCGCCATGAATGAAAAACAAAGAACAACGACCAGGGATCACGAAAGCATAAACAAAATTTACACACAACACCATAAAAATGATGCCCCCTGTTTGTGGGATGCCCTGGGCCGTCGCCCGCACAGCCCATAGCCAGGGCCGGGCCTGGGTGACACCAGCAGTTCACGTGGTGGTAGCAACAACTTCCGGCGGCGAATGTAGCAATGACCGTGGCGGCGAGGTGGCGGCTGAAAAGAAAAATGCAAAAATTGTTACCAAAACTCAGATCTTCAAATATAATCAACATGTCTATCTATAATAGTATAATATAACTCATAAAAACCTCAAAAGTTGAAAAACTTGTGATATGGATGTTTCTGTGAGGGTTCGTCTCGGTGGGCGAAGTTTTTTGGTGGCGTTTCGTTAATGATGAGGGTTACGGGTGGAGAGTTAATATTCGTTGGTAATGATGGGGTCCGGTGGTGTTTGGCTTTATGTGGTGGCTGGGATTTAAGTAGTGGTGGAGTTGTGGTGGATGAGGAGTGATGTTTTGATGAGAGTGTTTTGTGTTAGGTGAGATGAGGTGTGTGTATTTGTTTTTGATAGCAGCTGAAGAAAGTGGGATGGGAGTGTGTGTTTATGTGGGTATTTGTTTGTGTGCTTTGTTGGTTTACATTTAATTCTTGTTCAGTCCCAATAGTCTTTAATATGGATAAGATTTTACAAGGGTATTTTCGGCATTGACCAAAAATTCAGTTTTCACTTTCCACTTTGACCAAATCTCCATTATAAGTAGTATGGATTTATTATTTAACTAATTATATTGATTAACTTATTTATAATTACTAAAAAGACTTAGATAATTATGAAAAATTTTATATATCTAATTAACCATCATAGGAATCCTAAAAAATTATAAAAAGTTTATATTATGTATTTTTAATTTAATTTACTAATTATTATTCTATTTATTAATTAATATCTAATTAAAATAATTAAATTATGAAAACTAGTAAATGAACAGTATAAATAACAAGAAAATTTCTAAAATTATTTTATGACTTATAGAAGCTAGGAAAAATATAAAATATAGGTGTTACCTTATAAAAATTAATTATGCTATTTAATTCTTATTTATTATTTAATTATAAAATAAACTAATATTAATTCTAAATAACACTAGATGACAAAAGCAAATTCTGGAAAAATTTATAAAATTACTTTAACCTAAAATAGAATTTCTAAAAATATAAAAGTGATATATTACTTAGAAATAAATTAAAAAGAAAAATAAATTGATAAATCCTATTAAATAGAAGCTATCACTATTTTTAAAGTTGGTTTTTTTGGATTTTTTCTTTTTCTAAACTAATTATAAACTAAAAACAACTACTTTTAACAAAGACACTTTTATTTTAACCCAAGGAATAAGCACTTGAAGTGCTTATTACACCCACAGTTGACTTTTGTTGACTGTGGAGTATTTTTAGCTCAAATGGTGAGGTGTGGGGTCCACAATGATTGATTTTGGTTTCTTTGAGTCCAAAGAACAAGAATAAGCAGATTTTGATCAAATGGTTGGCTTGAATAAGCCAACAATTCAAAAATAAGCACTTGCTTATTTGAAACTGATGCAGTTTTGGGACAAGGTTTAGGGGCCAAAATAGGTGGGTCCCACAGATATCTAGGTCAAACTTATGGTCAAAAACCCAAGCCTACCAGGAGGGGGGTTGAGGGGAACCAAAAACAAGGACTTTGGACCACTGTAGTGGCCACAAACCACCACAAAAGGTGGTGGTGTGCAGCTGAACTGCTGAGACAGGGCAAGTATCTTGCCCTGCAGCTCACTTTGAGGCTTGGTGGGCCCCACTAAACAAAATCCATAAAATCTGGAAAAAATCTTAAAAATCAACAAGGTGGTAAAGATTGAGCTTGTAAAATATCAAGTCCTAAATCCTAGTATTAAGCAATTTAAAGAGTTCCAAACTTTGAGCAAAATAACTTACTCAGCTTTTGACTTTTAAAGAAAACTAAGCACTATGACTTTTATGAACTTTGGTTTGATCTAACTAACTTAAAACATGTTTTAAAGTTAAAGTGAGACTAAAATATGTTGAAACAACAACTTATGCTATGAGATTATGGATTTTTAGGATCAAAAACCACCACAGTTAACTGTGGTGGTGAGATTTGCTTGATATTGACCTTTTGTTAAAAACACACAAGGTTTAATGACTTTTCTGACCTAAAGGGACCTAGTGAGACATGTTGACACCACAAGTAACAAATGAGATACTTAGATGCACCCTAAACAGATATAAGCCAAACACCCTTTAATGATCACTGATTTTGTAACTTCAAAGCATAACACTGATTTAACCTTTATTACTGATTTCAAATGTTATAATATGATGATATATATCAGTTTGAGCACAGAATCACACAAAACAACAATCAAAACTCATAACTTTATTCTATACTAATTAGACAGTTAGAATGAAGTTCTTCACACCTAAAAGTTTTAATGAACAAAGTTCAATTACCAAGCATTATTATGACTGAGTAATACAAAATAAGCATAAAGATATACAAAGGAACAATTTATACTCACAGTAACACTACAATGCAAATATTGAAGGATTTGACTTACAAATGAGATTCAAGTTAATACTGAGAACTGGAACCAGAGAACACTCTTACAAGCTTACCACTAAGCTACTAACCCAAGGCCATCAATAATTCACCCTGCTCCATTGCTTGATCACCATATACCATGATTTTTATATTTTTACCTATTTTTTTTGTATTTTCTTGGTATTTTTGAATTTCAATTCTACACTGGATTTTTTATTGTTCTAAAAGCTTTCATAAGCTTTATAGGGAGCTTATATGAGAATTTGAGTCTTTAACATCCACTACGAACAACATAAGATGGATTTGAGATTTTACATGAAATTTGCATAACATGAAATTGAAACTGAAATACTATAATTGATACTTCAAAAAGATTTATTACACACTGAAAATGATTGAGAAAGTACTTAGGAACTTAGAACAATACTGGAAAACTTAAATTGATTCAAATGAAACTAAGACATAAGAATCAAAACTAGATAGATAAATAAAATGCTTCTCTTCCCTTCTTTATAGATATCTTTGACTTCCAGCTGTTTATGAGCAAATCCCACTTGAGTTTTTATCTTTTCCATGACTTTTTGGCCTTCATGATATTTTGGCGGGAAAACGGGGTTTGTCAGTTGAGGTAACTTGGGGCCGTAATTTTGTAATTAAGGAAGTTTGTATGGTAGTATGAGGTGGAGAGACAAGTTTGGGAGATTTTTGAGCAAGTTGGGGTGATAAGGAAGAAAACAGAGGTGAGCAAAGTAGTTTGGAGGGAAAATGAGTGAGAAGTGCATTTATTGTTGGTGGGTTGAAATGATTAGGTGTGGAGAGTTAGGCCAGCTGGGGGGGTTGAGGTGGAGCAAAACCATGGTGGTTTTGGTTTGCAGAGGGAGGTGAGGGAGTGGTACAGTGGTGGTGGTTTGGGGAAGATGGGTCAACGAGGGGTTTGACCCCCCGTTTTATTAAAAGGGTGCGTTGGGTTGGTTTTGGGTGGGCTGGGAAATAAAACAGGCCCAAGGTTTAGTAACTGGGTGGGCTGGATTCATTTTGGGTTTTGGGTAAATAATAAAACATAGGGTCCGGTTTGGTTTAATAGTGAACAACAAGGACCAATTGTGTAATTTAGTGAAAGTTTGAGGGCTGTTTGTTGCCAATTTCCCAAAGTATTGATAAGGACCATTATTGTCATTTATGAATAACCCAAGGACCTAAGATATAAATTTCCAATTTTCAAAACCCAGGGACCTTTTCTGCCAATTCCACAAACTCCAGGGACCAAACCTGTAATTTTCTGATTTTTGAAGGGTTTATTTTGTAACTTCTCAAAAGTTATCATAAGGACCAATTTTGTCAATTTAGAATAGTATAAGGTTTATTTTTATTATTATTTTTTTATTTTTTAAAACCTTAGGGACTAATTTTGACACTTTTCAAAGTTTAGGGACCAAAGTTGTCATTTTGCCATTTTTAAACTTTAAAGGACTTTTCTTGACAACTTATGAATCCCAAGGACCTTTTATGACATTTGTACAAGTTTTGATTTACCAGGGACTAGTTTTGCCAATTTTCCAAAGTTCAGGGACTGAAACTGTAAATTATGTGAAATGTTTTGTTTTTCATCAGTTTTCAATCCTTATGCATAAAAACACAATCCAGGGATAATTTTATGTATTTTAATGCATTCCTGTGTGTTTTCATATGTTTTTGCAGTTTAAATGTAACAGAAATGATGAGTATTTACACACTCATCACCGTGTCTAAACGACAAAAGGGATTGGCTAATCCAGGAGCAAACGACTCTTAGTAAAGATAACTCAAACCCGTTTATGGCTTGCAATTTGCCAAAAATTGTATGGTTCCTCAACTCCCCATCATCCTCAAAAGCTAATGAGTTGACTAGCCCGCAAGATTATGGCTTGTGGTAAAGGCAGTGGAAAAACCATAATTGGTAATCAACTCACCAAGATGTTGACTGTTCCATCAAGAGTTGGCTAGTCTAGGAGCAAACGGCTCCTGGTAAAGACAAATAAAATCCGTTGACAGCTGGTGGTTTGCTCAAAATCACACGGTTATCATGTGTGCCACAGTTCTTACACCTGGCTACTCCAGAAGTGATGGCTTTTGGTAAAGAGACTTCAAATCCATTAATTTTTCTCAAGAAGATTGCTAGGGACTAGCAATAGTTTAGTATGGGGGATTAATGAGTGTGTAAATACTCATCATTTTTAGTCAAATCTGAGCTGCTAAACGATCAAAAATACTCAAAAACGCACCAAAATGAGAAGAAAATCCCAAAGATCGTATTTTATATGTTCCTGATACAAAACGAGTGAAAACAAACGAAAAATGAACAAAAGTTACATAATTGGCAGTTTCAGTCCCCTGACTTTCAAAGTTTTACAAAACTAGTCCCTGGTCAATCATTTTCAAAGAAAAGTCAACCCTTGTTCTTTAAAAGTCAAAACGAATCACAAATGATCTTTGGGTAAAACGATTTGGAAAATTACACAATTGGTCCCTGAACTTTGGCCAATTGACAATTTTAGTCCCCGGTATTTCAAATGTGGAGAATTTTGTTTTTGGGTCCTTTGGTTTACCTAACTTGACATAATTAACCTTTGGATAAAGTTTGGAAAAGTGGCAGAATTGGTCCTTAGAATTCAGAAAATTGCATGAGTGGTCCTTGGGTTTTAAAAGGCTATATACCACACGGATTTCTTTGATTCAATCACTGATCCATATAAACACTCTTTCCAGCCCACTCTTTATTACCCACCCTTGGCCCAAGTTACTGTCAACCCACCCAAAGCCCAAGGTCAAACCCTAAATACGTTTTATTAATAAACGTATACCTTTCTTCCCCACTCAATCAAAACCTAATAATAAAATAACACCATACTCCCCCAACCCGTGACCACTTCCAGCCAACCCAACCATCACTATCCCCTCCCATCACCCTCAAAACCCTCTCCCAATCCCACTAAACCCCCTCCAAACTATACCTAACACCATCAACCAGTCATGGAATGACATGGTGGCAATCCACAACTATTTGGGCGCCAAAAGATCAATCGAAGGATGAGATGGAGACAAGAGTGAATGGATGGCTAGGATTCAATAAAAAGAAGATAAGAAGAAGCCACCTCAGTGAAGAAGCACAAAGAAGAAGAAGACAAAGAATGGAGCTTATTTTGGTACCTACCACTCTTAAGGTTCTAGTATAAATAGGTTGTCAATTGTAAGCCTTAGGGCATCCATATCTTTTTCATATCATCTTTTTTTTATTGTACTCGTTATTTTTAAAAAGTTTAGTTTCAAATTGTAATTTGAGTTTTCAAGTTTTAATGAAAGTTGGAATTTAAGTTTCTCTCAATTCTTGTTTAAGTTTCATTTTTTTTTTATCAAAGTCTGCTTGGGTATTCATAGTTATTTTGAGTCGTGCAAAACAAAAGTCAGAAAAACAAAAAAAAAAGAAAGAAAAAAATTCCAGAAAAGAAAATGAAAAAAAATGTTTGAAGAGCAGTAGCAGAGCACGGATGGAATGGTTTAGAGCCCATGGGGGCAATTAAGTGGTTCTTGGTTCTCAGGTTCTCAGTTCGTGAATGACAAGTAGGTGTTAACTAATTTGTTGGATTTAATTCATGTTATTTGTTAATTGTAGCTGTATGTTATGTTTCACTATTTATTTGAGTTGCTTGTTGATTGTTAAACAGTAGTTAGTCTAGGGTAATTGTGAATTGCAAATGTGGTCTTAAAAATCTTTGAAATCAGTAAATGAAGGGGTGTTTGGATTAATTTAGTTAAGCAAGCTTGAGGTGGTAATGGATGTCATAAACAACTCAGATTTTTCTCTTAGGCATAATTCAGTCTAATTCAAGTTTAGTTTTGATATTTCTCTTGTAAAAATTTAAACTTGCATTTCGTATCATTTGACAGTTAACTAGTGTAATCTCTGTGATTGGGTTAGGTTTAGAAGTTACTCTCATAGCTTGGATTGGGTTTATTATAGTTTAGTGCAACAATCTCAGTAATTAGTAGCTATTATAACCTCATAAAAGTCAAAATCCAAAATCAAAATAAGAGGTGCAAACTGCAGTTGTAGGACAAATTTTCAAGTGATTTGTAGGGGTTATTTCCTTATGAAAATAAAAGGAGTTTGTTAATTTGAGTGGTTTTCCAGCCTGGTAACTCATATAAAAAAGAAGATTGTATTTTAGGGTTCATTTAACCGCAAACTTTGGCCTAGAAGTTGATTGTTTGACACAAAGACTCCCCTGCACCAGGTTTGGGGGTGACTTTCTTGGGACCACAAAATGGCTGTAACTTGGTCCATTGCCGATTTTGTTTGTGTTTTAGGAAGTCCCTTAGGTAGCATCTAGGATTAGGTTTTTAATTTGTTTTCTACTGCTGATTCATAGTGTGTTTTGGAGCCTTTCTTGGGCCTATTTGAGACTGCTGCTACAACAGCCTTGTTAACATTCATATTGGATGATTCTTGTTGTTGTTTATCAAATGTTTGCTGTGTTGTTTGTTGTTGCTGTTTACACAAGCCCAAGCTTGTGTAAACTTGTTTGAGTAAACTGCTATATTTGAGCAGTCACCCATCATAAACCATTTAAAAAAAAAAAAAGAAAGGATAAAAGAGTTGTGGTCTGGGGGAGTCGAACCCCTGACCCCTTGGCTTGACAAACGACACAAATAACACACCTCACCCATCTGTGCTCTGGAGTATTTCTTGTTTGTTGTTTGCTTACATTCATATCTATAGTAGCTCAAGCATTGTTTGCTTAATTTAGCTAATCAGCTTATAGTCCGCTTAATTCCTGCTTATTTTCACATTAGACCACCATTTTTTTATACTTACTAAAAATTAGTTTTAACTTTTAGGATTTTTGTAAAAAAGTTTCAGATTTTTAGGAATTGGAATTTATTTATTAGAATTTAATTTGTGTAATTTAGCTTTTAATTCATTATAAATAGAATTTTAGTCGAAAAATTAATTTCGTTTTTTCAAAAATTTTCTTTTGTATTTTAGCTCGTTAGAAAATTATTCGTAAACCCGTAGGATCTTCGTAGCTTAAAATTCAAGTTTTTTCTCGCGCACTCGCGTGATTTTAATTAAACGTCTCTTTTTCTAATTTGTTTAACGTATTAGGATTCCCGATACCTAATTATGTTTTCCCGTAGTGTTTTAGGAATTTCTTAGATTGGTAGTTGCCTTAGGTTAATTTACTTTTACATTCGTTCGTTAATTTTTAAATTCATTAGTTTAACATATCGCAAAACCGAATAACCTTTCCAATCGTACAAGATTTTAATCCAAATCTCATTCGAAGCTTTCTATTCACACCTCGTTGGGGTACGACCCGGGAAATCACTTCCCGGTCTCACAATTTGAATATCACTTTCACAAGTTTTGCGAGGTAATTGTTTTCCTAAACGGTTTACTCGTATTACTTCACGTTTATTTGTCTCACGACAAATCAAACTTCACGTTTGTTGATATTTTGATAAATTGTTGTTTGCACACACCAAAACACAACGAATCATTCATCCATAGATTTTTCGACTCATCTCTCTTCATCAGCATGAGTGTTGTTGAACATTAAAGTTCAATAAGGCAAATGGGGAAAAGAAAAGGTTCGTAAACGAACAATTTCTAGTTCTAGAAAATCAACAAATGAGTTTTCTAGGTTATAAGATCCTAGATATAGCTAAGTGTATATATATATATATATATATATATATATATATATATATATATATATATATATATATATATATATATATATATATATATATATATTAGATATAGTATAAGTAAATAAGTATATATATGTATAGAAGTAAAGACTAGAGAGAATAATGAACCAATCAAAATCACATAAAAGCTAGATACTAAACTAAGCATGCATTTGTTTACAAGGAAATAAAAGGAAATGTGTACCTTTCGTCTTCAATGCGTTAAACTTCAAAATCTTCAAAGGAAAGTCCGAACATGGGGTGACATCAAAGGTTTCCATGTATGAATGGCGAAAGTTTTCACGTTGGTCCCCATGGTCTCATTTGACCATAGTTGTTTGTCCCGAACATGTTTTGTATTTGACTTGGGTGCATATATGGTGGAAACATTCCCCATGGATTGAAGTTCCACATTTGTTGATTATTGTTAAAGTTTTGTCTACTTTGGTTTACTCTTGGTTGAGGTGTTTTAGGTCTAGGGTAAGAATTATTCGGTTTCCTAGGTGGTGGAGTTTTAGATCTTGTTTTGGTTTTGGACGATCCTACTTCGGTTTTTAAAGATGGTTTATAAAACGGTTTTATTTCTTCATTACTAGCTAGATGTATTTTCTTATCATTTATGAGTATATACTCAGGATTAGATTTTGAAGGTTTTAGTTCCTTGAGTTCGCTTTCAAATTTAACATTTTTAACTTCACTTGTTGAGGTTTCGGTTGAGTTAAAACCTAGACCGGTTTTATCTCCGGATATTCTTTGAATACTTATAATTTTACTAAGTGAGTTACTACTATTTTCAAATTTATCAAGTTTACAAATTTCTTCCTTAAGTTTGTTGTTTTCACTTCTAAGCTCTTGACATGATTTACATTCTTCAAAAGTTTCTTTACCTTTCTCAAGTTGATGTATTTTAATTTTTAGTTCAAGTACTTCATTTTCTAATTTGTTATTTATGTATTTTAGTGATTTGTTTTTAGCCATAACTTGTTGTCCTAGTTTGCATAATCTATTGTATTCACTATCTAAGTCCTTTTCATCTAATGATAAATTTTCATCACTAAAATATTCGGTTTCGGAACGTACCTCACTTGATGTTTTAGCCATGAGACATTTTTCTTCCTTTGTTGTTTCTTTCTCATCTTCATCGCTATCACTCCAAGCACCTCCAATAAACGCTCTTTGATTCTGATCTCTTGTCATCATTGGACATTTTCCAATGAGGTGATTCGGATCACCACACTTGAAACATTTTCTCTCATTCTTGATATACTTGTCATCATTATTCTTTTGAAATGTTCTTCTTTCATCGTATGGTTGTCTAACGAATCTTCCTCGCCTTTTGAAGAATTTCTTGAAATCTCTTACGGCCATGGCATATTCTTCGTCTTCGCTTTCGGAAGATGAGCTATCTTCGTTGTTGGATTCCTTTCTAGCTTTCAAGGTGATTGACTTACTTCGCTCTCATTTCTCTTTAACCATTTCGGAGTCCTTCTTTATTATTGCTTCGTAGACTTTTAAATTACCAATTAATTCATCAAGTTGTAGCGTTGACAAATTCTTCGATTCTTCAATAGCCGTCACTTTAGCTCGCCATTTTGGGTGAAGAGCTCTAAGAAACTTCCTAACAAAATTCTTACTAGAGAAATTCTCATCAAGTGCTTTTAAACATGTGATTATAGTGTTAAATCTAGCAAAAGCATTATCAATTGATTCCTCTTCCGGAATCGTGAATTGCTCATATTGTTGAACAAGTAGATCTATTTTGTTATCTTTGACTTGATTATTACCTTGGTGGGTTATTAACAAAGAGTTCCAAATTTCTTTTGTGGTTTCACACATAAAGATCCTTTCGTACTCTTTACGTGGTAGCGCATTGTAAATAACCATTTTTGCTTCATTATTTTTAGCAAGTTTTCTTTTTAAATCATCATTTTGTTTTTCAAAAGGTACGATTTCATCTTTCTTAGTTTCGGGGTTATTTTGAATAGGTAAAAAATCACCATTGGTAATAATATGCCAAAGATCTAGATCTTTTGATTTCACATAAGTTTCGAATCGATTTTTCCAATATAAAAATCCATCGCTTTCAAATAGTGTTGGTCTTTGCATAGATTGCCCTTCTAAATATTTTTCAGATTCCATAGATCGTTACAAGTTTTAAAATACAATATATTTTAAAAATCTTGCTAGACGTGGCTCCTGATACCAATTGTGGAAAACTAGAAGGGGGGGTTGAATAGTTTTACGTTCTTTTAAATTTATAAACACAAGTTTGTTTTAAAAACTTCGATTCTAGTTTATGTGAACTCAATACTTGCACTATATGAACAATTGTATGGTAACTAACTAACAAAGCTAATATAGTAAAGGTAAATAAATAAGTAATGAGAAGAGTTAGAAAGATCAAACCACAACACAAGGATTTATAGTGGTTCGGCTACAAGGACACCTTCCTTGTTCCTACTCCACTCCCCGAGTCACCTACTCGAGAGTTTTCTTCACTATGTCAACAAACTCCCTTTTGGCGGAGAAAACCTTACACACCAATTTACACACCACACAACTTCACAACTTGATCACAACTTCTACACAACTTCTTCACACCAATATACTACACACCAATCTTCTTCACAACTATCTTCTACACACCAATCTTCTACTTCACACCTATCTTCACAACTAACCTACTTCACTACTTATCAACTTCTATTATCTACACAACTTCTATATCTTCTACACAATTAATCACAAGCACAACACAATATTCACAAAGGAATATATATACACTATGCACAACTACTCTTCAACACTTCTTGAACTTGGTTGCAGAAAGAGTGTTCTTCTTTTGCACTTTGGATGAGAATGGATGATGAGGGATTGAATCACTTGAAACAAGGATTAATATACAAATGATCAAAGGGTTTTAGAGGATGTTTAGAGAGTTATAGATCTGAAAATTTCGTGCAAAAGGTGAGGCAAAAATCCAGGTTTAAGGTGGTATTTATAGGCACAAGATTCTGACAGAGGAGCGTGGCCGGTCCCCTTAAATCAAGGCCGGCCCCCTTAAAATTAAGGGGACCGTCCCTTATAATTAAGGGGGCCGCCCAGCTGAAACGGCCAAAATCCTTGTCTTTTAGTGGGGAAAGTTTATTTGGTGAAAAACTAACTGATTTTGGTTAAAAATTTGAATTCATATATTTAGTATGAATAAAACATTTTTCTTAATTACCAAAAGTGTTTTTCAAAAATATATAATATGTTTATATAATTAAATAAACTTTGTATTAGTTAATTAAATATCCCTTTGATCATGAGATGTATTAAGCACTTGTTTATCCATACCTTAAGTGATTAAGTTGGATACAGTGATATAAACTAGCTTAATACTTGTTTACGTAGTAATTATACGATTGACGATTTTACATTTTGTGATCGTCAAAATATAGAGATATCGAAAGATATGAATAACGTTTTCACACATTATTTATGTCAACAGTGCGTTTGGTAGTTTTCTCGATCGCCCAAACGGGGATTGTCAAACCCTAATAGATCTATCCACAATTATTTACATTCACCCTACGAGTGACTAAGGCTCATGGTATGAGGGACTTTTGGCAATAAGGTACTTAAGCAATAACGATATTAAGCATACCAAGAAAAATACTTGTGTTCAGTTTGTAAAAACTAGCATGTATCCCCCTCGCGAGGTTTATAAAACATTTAAATAAGTAAAGGCGAGGCTATGAACTCACCTTAGTGGTATAGTGGTAAAAATATCGATACTCAGTTTGCAAAAAGGGAACGGCTCCACACACGACCTAGATAATATATGGCAAGTTTAGTGTTTGATAGTCTTAATGGTTTAATCGCGAGTAGTTTTTGAATACGTGAGTTGTTAATTTAACGATAGTAAAACTTGTGGTTTGATAAAATATCGTAAGTTTAGTTAAGTTATATATATATATATATATATATATATATATATATATATATATATATATATATATATATAACGTAAAGTTTAATAATAATAATAATAGTCTGAAATAAAACGTAACGTCATGATGTGATATCGTGAAATGAAAAGGAAAAGAAAAAAAAAATATTAATTATAGTATACGGCCCTTGTCTTTTCCAAGTTTTTACACTTTTTACCCTAACGGTGTTAGCGTTACGTCGTTAGTCCAAAGTTAAATATTTTTACGTTTTACGTCCAAAACTTTATAATTTTTACATTTTTCATCCCAAAAGTTTATAAAATCAGTTTTTCATCCTCAAGTTTGTAAAATGACAATTTTTACCTAAAGTTTATAAAAGTGACACTTTTAACCCGAAAATTATAATTTTTGCAAATTTAGTCCAAAATTTACCAAATTCGAAACTTAACATTTTTATTTCTGAATTAAGCTAAAAACAGCTTATTTAATTTGTCAAAACTGCTTATTTTTCGAAAAAGCTTATTTATAGCTTATGGGCTTTTAAACGAGTAAACCAAGGCCCATTAAGAATTTTTAATCCACTAGGCTTACGAAAGTTTTGGGCTTGGTTTCGGGCTTATTTTAGGATGCTAAAAACATTATGAAACAGCTTATTTGGACTGCTTATCTCGTTAGCTTATTTTCAAAGGATTGGGCCTTAAGGCCCAATCGATGTTTACTAGTTTTTCAGAAAGGTTTTATGTCGCGATGCTTTGCACCATTTAAAGGGTCGAGACGTGATTTTTAACACAAGGTCTTTTTATGAAAATGATTGTTAGTTAGGTTGTCAAACAGATTGTGAAATAAAAGAGTAGGCTTGTTACGTAAGATTTCAAGATATACGTTTGTTTCATAGGTTGCATGGGTCGAATTTTTAAGTAAAAGACTTAGAAAATTTCTAAGTGTTTTGCATGGTTCAAAGTTACTTACAAACGTGTTTCAAAAATTGTTTATACGTGAGTTTTATATTTAAAACTTTATGTATCTTGATTAGTAGCGTAGTAAATATATAGGTGGGATGAAAATACGTAAATGTTGTTCATATAGATTACGAGTAATGAAGTGCAAGTGATAGTACTTTATTCATAAAAATCAAAAATACATTTTTAAGTAAGAATGGAAAAAGTTTGTGTGAGACTTACTACACCAAAATGGTGGGGTAAAACGAGACGTAGAGTCGAGGGGAAGTGAATACGAGAGTGTAGTGTGTATGTCAACTCAACCAAGGTTCACAAACAAAGACTTGTTTCTTCTAGACCCGATTTGAAAAGCTTTTTCTTTTGCCAAAGCGTTTTGAAGTAGAAAACTATCACTAGGACTTAGTTTTTGTAAAATTTGATTCGTATGTGAGTTGTGAACGAGTGCATGCATGCATGGTGTTTAAATATGAACTTTTGAGTATCCTAGTGACTAAAATTAATGGGATGGGATGTTTACGTGTTTACCAAAAGTCATTGAGGGAGTGTAAGACGCAACATGACTCTTCTCTTTGTTTCCTAGCTATCGACATACACCAAAGCTCAAAAGAAAAACGTGTTGTTTGATTATAAAAATGGATTGTACATTTGAGTTTATATTTAAAAATCATGTAGTACTTGCCTAGGACCTTAAAATATACATTGTGTGAGCTTGGATTGGGCAGGTACAATCTTTGTTTTGAAAATAACATGTCGACACATCTTTTGTTAAGCAATCGATTTGTAACTTTGGATAGGCTTGGTGATGATTGATCAAATGTAATATTTGGACTTGAAATTGTGTTAGAAATATTTTTAGGACTTCATAGAAACAAGCGGGACTTAAAATGGTTTAGTTTTGGATTCGTTAAAAATCGATTGGGTTTGTTTTTGGACGGCTTACTTTGCCTCGTAAAAACATAGGAAGACTCGACATGGGGAGTTGAAACTTGACATACTTGAAGTCGACTAGGTGAGGAATTAGGTAGTGTGAAAATATAGAGGCATCGTGTGTAAAAATAATGTGTACGAGGCGCGTTTTTGGCATGGTATAGTCGAGTTTTACTAAGATAATTATAAGTGGTTTTGGGCTAATTTTGTGTGGGCCGTGAATAGTAACAGGCCGGTTTAAACTTTGGGCTTAGTAAAAAAAATTAAGGGTCCGGTTATATGAAATTAGGATTAGTAAAAATATTAATTGTGATTAGTGAAAGTTTAATTAATATTTGGTGAAACGTTTACGTGATTTCGGGAGTTGTCGAATGTGTTTTGCTAAAATACGCTACGTAAGTTTGTAAATGGTAAAAGTTTAATATTCTCGCGATTTTTGACTATAGTGATACATGTGTGAGCATCGTTCCAAGCAAAAAGAATCATGAATATCGTAGTGACTTTTAAGTAACATAGCATATTTAATAAAACAAAAAATTTTTGTTATTGATAAAAACGTTATTAGTTAACGAAATAATATATTAGTCTTTGATTTACTTTTACTATTCATAGGAAAATTTACGGGAGTTTACAGTACCTACCTCTCATTCTGAATTCCATCCCGGAATTCAAATTTAACGAAATTCCTGTATTAGGAAATTTCGATCAGTGGGTTGTCGAGAGATTTTTAATTATTAAAATTTAGGAGACGTGGTTTATTTAGACTTATTTGTGCTAGACAGGATCTAGTAACTGGTGTATTTAAGGGTTGTGAATATTGAAGGTAAAGGTTATGAATAGTAAATTAACGGTTAGGTGTACCGTGTCCAACGGTTGTGAATAGTAAATTCCAATGGTCCGGAATAGTAATCTAATGGCTTGTTTACTTCCTACATATACCCCTTTCAAATTTCCATTTCTTGCACCCACCATTTGCTTCTCGTTTCCCATCTCCAAAATGCCGCACCTCATCACTATACTAGCGATTGTGTATGTCGTCCTTGCCGCTATCTACTTAGCGTATGTTCCGGACGAAGACTTTGGGTTCTTGGTTGCGATCTTGTTGTTTGTCGTACCCCTCACGGTTCTAGCCATTACCGTGGACAAGATATGGGGGTAATAATCTTGAGCTAGGGTTGTTTTTAAATTAAGTCCTTGTCGTGTTTCTATGTATTTTTAACGAATAATGAATAAAACTTGTTTTGTTTTTAGGAATTTGTCTTGTTATTATTTTTAATGATTTGTTTATATTTATCTTTCAGCATAATTAAGGTGATTCATCCTGTGGTGGCTCTTGCTATGGTTATGTTGGTGGGGGTTTTGTGGTCGTAGCGGATCAACCTATTGAAGATTCTATGGTTTATATTGTAATTATTGTGACGTTAGCACTTCCGATGCTAATTATTTGTTTATTTATTAATTTCCATGGATTCGGATAAACTTTTCGTTTTTGGAGTTTTCTGTTAGTCTTTAGGGTTTTTCTAATTTCTAATTGTACCTTTGTTGGTTTCTCGTCCTAATGACGAAGGAATAAGATAGGTATTTATTGTAGTTTGTAATATTTGTTAGGTCACACTTTATGTAAACACAAGTATAAGGATGATAGAAATAAGATGAGAATGAGAGATGGTTGATTAAGACACTATGAGAAAGAGAAAAGCAAGAGTTTGCTTAGAATAATGAATTAACCAACAAGTTTACAAATGACCTAAGGCTTCTATATATAGGGAAGGAGCTAGGGCAACACTCCCTCTCCTTCCTTTCATCATTTCGTGGGCTTTGAGGCCCATGGGTTACATACCTTAAGCCTAGTAAACTTAATACATTTAGTAAGTGAAAGTAAATAATAGTTAAGCAACCTAACATTATTACAAATGACCGAGACTTCATAAAATAGTGAAAACTATGATCTCAACAATCTCCCCCTAAGGGTCGGTCATCAAGGTTGCTTGACGTCTTCGTCTTGATCTTTGAATTTCAAAGCTCTAGACGTCTTCTAAATCATTCATCGTTCTTTGTTCTTAGTTGATGTAGTTGTGATCATCTTATTACAAAATGTAATGACCGAGACTTGACTAAATATAAAAGTATGATCCCAACAATCTCCCCCTAAGGGTCGGTCATCACGGTTGCTTGACGTCTTCATCTTTGTCGTTGACTTGTGTCATGTGAAACTCTAGACGTCTTCAAAATGAATGAATGATAGTGAAAGTACTTTGCTCTTTGTCTTTGTTCTTTGGTGATGATGCAGTGATTAGGTTATGAAGTTGTCTGCCGTTTGTCACTCCTGCGTCTGTGGTGGTTGTCCGCCATTCCAACATACTCATACATCTTTGGACTTTGACTTTTACGAACAAGAAGTTCCTTTTCATGCATTGAGATCTTTGTCATTATACTTTGTAGATTCTGCTTATTGCCGTAGAATCTTTCTTTGAACTTTGTGTTGCTAAGATCTTTGGGGGAGCTTTCTTTGACATCAAGATGTATGTATGAGCATGCTGGAATCTGCCATCATGGAGGTGAGGTTTCCTGCGAGTAAACAGTTAGCAATAAGACAACCGGTACTTACGGATAAGGAATTAGAGCTCATCAACAGCATAGTGTGAAGACTCCTTCTAATCCTTATCCAGGCTGTTCCCATATCAGATACTCCCGAAGGAGCTTACTAGACCTACTAAGTAGCTCAATGACTGGGTGAGTCGCTGGGGATCACTCCACGACTGTAGACCGAGATGGAACCACCGCAAACACTAAGCGTAACCCTTGTGGGGTTACCGAAGTGACCTGTTGTCAGGGCTGTTTGATGTTGACCCTGGCAGGATTTCCGTTCAATCATTGAGAAATACTTAAGTAATCCTCTCATAAACGTTCTTGGCAGATTGCTAAGATCTGCGAAGGACTCGATAGTTTACAACTGATGCCCATTGATGTAGAACACCAGTTGTAGAAATATTAAGTGTTCCTAAGAGATCTTTGATGTATCTCAAGGCTCTAGACTCTATAAGTGAACTCTTAGGTTTCCTATACGGAGACTGGGGATGTGTCTCCTGCTTCAATATCAACCGTCTCTAAGAGATAGGTCGATAGATTATGCGGGTTCCCCGTGAGAATGAAACAAGTTCTTTTAAGAGAACTTGAGTGGTAAAGAAGGTTTAGTGCATCGCGTCACTGGGTCCATGACGACTTAATCTTCAATACCGGTGTTGTCATTAACAACAGCCAGTAGCATATGTATTGAACCCGGTGTCTGCCCTAAAGTTGAACATATGGAGGGCTATTTCTTTTCACCCTTTATCTTTTGCTTTTCTTTTTAATTCTTCAACTCCTTCTTTCCCTTTCATTTATTTCTCCTTTTTTCGTATCATACCTAAGGACTTCTAATTCTAACTATGGGAGATGTCCTTGGGTAGATCCCTCCGGCTCTGGCGGATCATAGGACGAATATACCTATCTTAATCACCTTATAACTCCAACAGTAGCCAGGAAACCTTTGATTGAAAATCTCTCAAAGTGTTTGTGATAATCAAATATTTTGGTTAACACTTTGAGAGTTTTTGAGTACAATTTTTGAAGGGCTCCCCCTGCACATGTGCTCATAAGTATTTAATAAATTTGCACATGCGGGAGGAGCAAACACTTTTGAATTGATCCACTTTCTGTGAACAGGACCGATTCGAGACACGCTTACATCACTAGTTAGACTAGCTTGAAGTTATTACCCGGCCTGGTCAAGTCCACAGAAGGTTTCTCGAGACGGTACTTTTCTACTAAGACAAATCCTTTTCGAGACACGCTTACGTGGTTAGTTAAAGAGATGCATTGTCAGCTTTTAGGTGACAACTAGCTCTAGTAACTAACTTGATGTTATTACCCGTCGAGGATTTGTCCTTTCGATATAACTAACTTGTATTATCTCGTCAATTCCTGGGTCAGTGCTGAGTCTAGCTCGCTTATGATACAACTTTAAAGCTTTGACTTCGTATGTTTTAATCACTTTTTCATTTTCTCCCCCTCAAAAATAGCATACAAAATGGTGTTTTTGACAAACTTTGAGATTAAAATATGCCTTTTGAGTTTTACGGGGAGATTCACCACGAACATTTGATATTGAGCAAAGTATTTAGATTTTGACAAGTGCTCCTCCTCAACAAGTGATTAGGTCTTATTGAGGAGAAATACTTGTCCTTTTGAGCAGAATTATGAAAAATTATAAATGTTTGATTAATTCTACTCAAAAGTAAGAAGCCTTCGCTCCTTATATTAGGATTGAGGCACTGACGCGTACCTCAGGGTCCTTTCTTTACAAGTTCGGGTTGTGCACTGAAATGCGTGCACAAGCCATCAAAACATGATTTTGACAAAGCATTTTGATTTTGAATACTCCCCCTCAAAACGAGCATGTGTTTCGACGTTTTTAAACTTTGGAGCGAATTCGGGAGTAAAGGTTTGATAAATCTTGAGCAAAATTTTGAAAAGTTTTGAAAAACCTTTTGAAAAATTTTGAATAAATTTTTCTTAAGATTAAGAAGTTTTAGATAAGCTTCGCATGAAAAACTTCTTCTTGTTTTTAAGGATAAGTGCGCGTTTGGTTTTAAAGAACGGTTTAGCAAGGCACTTTCCTTTTCTTTGAAACTCGAGTTGTGCACTGAAATGTGTGCACAAGTCGTTGTTTTAATACAAAATTAGTTTTCTTTAAACAAAAATACTCCCCCTCAAATAATGAGTGTAATTCGAGAGAAAGTCTTCTTGAGCAGAATTTTGAATCGTATTATAAAATACTTTTTGAAAATTCGTGAGACGACTCTGCTCAAGGTTTTAGAAAACACAATCTAGTATTGTACAACAAAGAATGCTTGAAGATCAGATTAGACAACAACCTTGAAAACTAAAAACCTTAGTTTACCAAAATTTGAAATCCATTTGTAGGTTGTGTCAATCCGAAAAAAATGTTGAATTTCAACGAGGATTGAAAAATTTTGTTACATTTTGGTAAAACACTCGTCGAATCAATGGAAATTTAAAACTCTTTTGCTTATGAGAGGTTGTTAGAGACCCGGAGTCTCTCTTTTGAGTTTTAAAAAATTTGAAGAAGAAGATTTCCATCTAGAGTTGAACCTCAAGGATTCTTTTTGAAGATTTGTTTTTGTGATGAATGGAAAACTTCCGGTATTTGGGATGCCAAAATCAGAGTCATTCTTTTATCATAGCCAAAGCATTCCAGATTTGGAAAAAAAATTTGAAAAATTTAGAACACCTTTGCTTTGGTCTTCACACTTGTTTTACCGGTGTAAAACAATAGTGTAGAGTTTGGAAAAGTTTGTTTCTCACCATTTTGAATCCATTTACCAGTTTAGCCTTTAAACACATTTTGTCCTTTGACCTAAAATTATGTTCCATAAGAAACATTTTGTCGAATGTTGAAATTTTGACTTTCAATGGGATGACATGTACTTGCACACAGAGAAAATGCATCAGGCACAAACAAGTATACAGATGAATCAAGAAACTCATTCTAAATCTACCAAAAATGCTCAGAATTCTCTAATAAACACACAAGATCACAGATTAACTCATCCTTTCACTCGAAATTTTCCAATTATGATTATGGTTTGGGCTTATGATTTGAGTCAATGCACACATGTTAGCATCAAAATGCAGGAATATTGAACAAACAAATGCCCTTGTAGTAGCAAAGACATCGACATCTAAAACCCTAAATCACATGATTCTAAACCTATGTTGAATCTAATCGTGCAAACACACCAATCGAGCATTCTTTAGTGTTCTCTAAGGTTATATGAAATGATTAATTAGACTAAACACATAAAAGAAAATGCCCCGATCGATAATTACTTGAACCCTAGTTTCTGATTATGCCTGTTTCACTGTTGAAAACATTTGAAAACTTTAGGGAACGATTAGATAACAACAATGAAGAAATTAGAAACTCACAATCGAAAAGAAATCGAGGATAAAAAGTTGTTAGTCTGATTATGTGTGAAACTTTTGAGAACATTTGTGAAAAACATTGATGCGAGCCTGTTTTTTTTTTTCTTGCAATGTCCTTTTACCTAAGTTTAAGACTTTTGTGAACTTTACTCATTAAAGGTTAACTACTTTTCCATTTGAAGTCTAAACATGGTTAAATTGGAATCCTTTCCGAAAAATTTCTTTTCTCCCCCTCGAATTAGCATTTATTTTGTGAAACATTTTTGCACATTTTAATTCGAGAGATCATAGAACCTTTGCCGAATGATGAAGAAACATTTTATCCTTGAAGAATAATGATTAGGTGTGCAAACTTCATGATTTTGTGAAAAATTTTCTCCCCCTCAAAACATGTTCCATTTTGACAATGTAAAGCAAAATATGTTTTAATGTAGGAACATAGTTTTGAAGATTAGAAGTTTGTACATAGAGAAAGAAGATTCTTTTTGCAGTTTTTTTTTTTTTTTTTTTTTTTTTTTTTTATGATAGAATATTTACAAAAAGAGTTTGATGTTTGACTCTCTTAGTTGTTAAGAAAGTTTTGCAAATCATATGGAGTCAAACACCGCATACCAATATGGTGAACTAAATCAACAAACCTTGATGGAGTTAATGCCTTTGTAAACAAGTCCGCCAATTGGTATTTAGTTACCACAAACTCTAATTCAATTGTACCCTTCTCAACATGCTCCTTTATGAAATGGTAGCGGAGAGAAATTTGTATGGCCTTGGAATGATGAAAGGTGTTGCACGAGATAACAATAGCACACTTTGAGTCGCAGTACATTGAGATCTAGTCAAATACATAGCCGTAGTCCGTGAGCTAAGTTCTCATCCAAATGATTTGAGCACAGAAAGCAGACATGGCTACATACTAAGCTTTTGTTGATGACAGTGATGTACAATCCTACTTCATTGACTGTATCCCTTTGTAACTAAACAAGATTTGTTGCGAATCACTGTGCCTTCTGTGTCCAGCTTATTAATTTCCAAATCCATATAATTCCAATGATGTGTCGAAGGGTGATGTTGTTAGAACATATGCATATTAGACGGATCCAAATTGCGAGAAGACGACTCTATTATATCAAGAAAGGTTGGAGTCGGTGCAAATGGATTGAAGAAAGTATTTCCATCATAATCTGCAAGTTGTGGTACTGATTGTTGTTATGGATCTTCAGCTGATTGTCTGGAGTTGGAAGCAGTTTGCCTTGCTATTGTTGGAGATTCACTTGGAGGACCGTCTTTCTCAACAGTGGTTGTTGAATATTCTCAGGGTGTGCAGCGGAAATTGGTGAGACTTCTTGAGGATGGTTTTCAATTGAATCATCAAACAGTGAGCAAACAGGGTTTCCAATTCCTTGCGAGAGAGTGACAATGGTTCAGCCGAAGTATCTGGAAAGTTTAGACGGTTGATTGCGGGTCCTAAGCTATTTTGCTCAGAAGCCATAGCTGAAGTGCTTTAAACGGTTGATTACGGGTCCTAAGCTGTTGTGCTCAGAAGCCAAATCATTAAGCTCGGGTCCGAAACTGATTTGTTCCGAAGCCATTCCTGTTGAATCTGCACAGAAAGAAAGAAGAGACAAGAAAAACAGAGAACAAGGATCCCCAAGAGTAACTGGGTTCTAGATGTTAGAAGCATAAAGATGTAGTGTCAATTATCTTCTTGACACTCGAACACACAATACCGATGGTTTTCATTCTAGTCTCAGAGGTAGAAGTTGTGGAGATCACATTAGTTTTGGTGCAAATGTCTAAAATCTTTCCTGTAGGAATCCACCTAAGACCAATTGATTTGAAAATTCTACCCGTGGGTACCCACCTAGTGTTAGATCTAGGAGATGTTTTCCTTGTAGATGCAGTTGAATTAAATGTGGGAGCATCACTTTTTAGAGAAAACCTACGTCCTATGTTGATCCACTTCTTAGGTTTCTGACTTATGACTTTTGGTTCAACGGGTTTGTTTGTCTTAGTCGATTGAGCCTTTTCAAGTGAATTTCCCTTTTGAAGATATTTTAAAGCACAAACAACATGATTATTTACGCAAGTACTCTTAGAAGCTAGCCAATTCCGATTAGTTTGTTGTTTACTCTTAGGTTTTGGAGAGCTACTACAAGCAGTGTTCTGTACTACAGTGGAAGGCATCATATGAGGTTTTGAACCTAGAATCATCCTTTTGAAGTGGCGCCTTTTTCCTAGCCTTTTCTAGATCATAGTTCTTGTACATGTCATATTTGCTATAAAACTCTTTACTTTTAACGCTCGTTTTAGACACTGTTTTCGAACTAATCCTAGAAGAGCCAGGTATAATCACGTGTTGAGATTTAGCAGACACAGATGCATTTTCCTTAGGCCAAGAATGTGGAGTGACTGGTTTTGTCAAATTGTTTTTCTCAACAACTTGGAAGGCAAACTGAGATTTTGAAAATTTGGGTCGTTCAGATTTAAACGCAGTAGGTTGTCTAACCACTGATTGTTTTCTGATTGTTTGAGAAGGCGGTTTCCCAAAGATTGATGGTTTTGCAAACTTAGTATCCACACTCTGGCCGGTCAGTCTTCTTAATTTGTTTTGCAATGCAGCATGTGCAAACACCTTTTCTTGAATTTGACCTTTTAAAAACTCATTTTCTTTAACTAATGTATCCACACGTTTCCTTTGTTCATTCAAAATTTGACCATTGGTGCCCGAATTAAGAGATTCGTTTTGCATTTGAAGTTCAAGTGAGATGCAATGTGCCTCTAGTTTTGAAAAATCTTTATGACACTGGGCAATGGTCTTTTTGAGAAGAAGGTTCTCAGACTCAAGAGTTTGGTATGATGTTTCAGTTATTGGATTATCAGGTAAGGACACAGACTCAGAATGTATTACTAGACATTGAACAACATCCTGGTCAACCTCTCCTTCATTACTGAAGTTAGGTTGCTCAGATTGTGGTTTCTCAGGCATAATATGATCAACAGTAGATTGTACCTCAACCATTTGCTCTTTGTCAAAGTTCGGTTCTTTGTCATAGATGGGTACGAAATCTTCCTCATCCATCTGTCCTTTGTCAAGGTTGGGCTCTGAGTCATAGAAGGGTATGATCTCTGCACAATCTGCATCTTTATCATTCCCCAATCTGCTGTTGTCATCCTGCACTTCTGATTCTGTCCCTTTGCTTTCCATGACAACCACATTAGCTTTCAATGAATCATCTTTATGAACTTTCTCTTCTTGAATCTGGAACTTCTGTTCTTTGATAGCACTCAGATAAAGTGATCTTTCATTAAGCTCATATTCTAAGCGGTTTAGGCGTGAAACAAGTTGATCTCTAAATTCTTCAACCTCCATACTTGTGATGTTCTCTCTCCATACATTGCTTTCATATTTATAGTGTATGAGTGCTTTAAAATGTAATGCCATGAACACTTTGAACTGAGCCTTGAGCGCTCTAAATCCTGTCATGCAATCACTTCCCTGTTCAATTTGTTTTTCAATTTGAACAATGTTTTCTCGGAGTTTCCTTTGGAAGGTTAGACGATCCATTCCAGTTCCGAAGAATGCATTAAAGGTACCCCCCGTAGGAAACCATGCATCTGAGAGAATCTTGCATTGAGTCTTAACTGATTCAAAATGAGCTAAGCAATTTTCTATAGATTTGATGGCTCTTTTCTCAGCTTCAGTCATCTTTCTATCAAATGGGACTTCAGAGTCCTCAGAAGCATTTGTGTCGTATACTGGTTCAGTATCATCCATGACATCCGAATTATCTTCCAATATTTTAACCTCATTGCCTACATTAACTACATTTGCAGTATTCTCACCATTCCCAACCAGCCTTTGAGTAATGCTTCCTTGCTTGACAGCACGATTTCGGGAATTTCGGGAAGTTGATAAAGCTTGACTCGTAAATTGTATGAAGTCTGAGATGATGGAGTTGTGACTTCGTTCATCCATTTGAGACCTTGATTGATACATTTTCTCTTTGTTTAATTTCACAACTGGATCTACAAAATCATCAGACTCATACTCTGAGCCAGTATTATTCATGTGAAATTCCTGCATGTTTGCCATTAACATCACATCTGCTGTATCGGCTTCCAAATCTGCTGTATTGGATTCCAAATCTGCATATTCATCATCAGATGGAATATCTCCCATGACACTTTGCAAAACTGCATTGAGATTACCCCCTTCAACTTCCATTTGACTAAGTGTGGCATTGTATTCAACATAATCGTCAAAGAGTGGAGTTGAATCATAATCCTGAGCTTCCTCATCTGCAATATTTTCTGTATATGCCAAGAATGCCATGCTTGGTTCGATAAGATCTTCTTCATCATCAGTATCTTTCATTGTGTTTAAGCATTCAGAAGTTGAAGTTATATTGCCATTGCCTATTTTAGAGGATACTTGACTAAGCTTCACTAGATTTTGCAGAAGAGATTGCACATTATTATGTAGTGTTGCAGGATGGTACTGTGGAATGAAGAAAGGCTCAGGTGCATTCGGAGGATTGAAGAAGAGACCATTTGGAGTGTAAATTAAGGATCCATGGTCAACAGCTGGAGTTGGTGGAGCAGGGAGAATGGTCTTCAGTGGATTCATGCTTAAGCAAGATTCAAGAATTTGCTTCATTCTGAAGTGATGAAGTTCTTCTGTACGATGCATAGCTTCAAGATATTTCCACATTTCATACGCACTAGCTTGAAAGTCCATATACATGTAAATTGAGTTGGGAAGTGCCACTGTTATGAACCATACAGCCTGTTGGTCAGCATCGTACTGAGCAAGTTTAGTTGCATTCAAATCTTCATCAGTTTGTATTCTGATAATCCCTGTTGAGTCAACAAGAAATATCATTTTGTATGGACCATCTTGAATGGATTTAAGCATGAGATCTGCAGTAGGACGATCTGTGAGCCATTGTAGAAATCTCTTTTTCCAAACAGTATACGTTCCTGGTAGCAACATCGGAGGCCTTGATACATTGCCGAAGAGCAGAATCTGATGAATGAGGGAGCTGTGACTTTGTTGTTGATGATACTGTTGCTGATGATACTGTTGCTGATGAGAATATTGGTGAGGATGATAGTTGGAAGAAGGTACTGATGCTGATGACTGTTGCTGATGAAAATATTGGTGAGGAAGATAGTTGGAAGAAGATGTTGATGCTGATAACTGTTGCTGATGAGAATATTGGTGAGGAAGATAGTTGGAAGAAGATGATTGAGACATTGTAGTTGACATTTCTCTCCCCCTTGATTGTTGCGACGTAATCGAATTAATCAAACAAAATGTCACACTCAAGGTCGGAATAGTGATTTCTGGTTTTCCCTCCAAAATAATTTGAAAAATTTTCTCTTCCAAAATTTTGAAAATCACTTTAAAATGCAATTATAAGGTTGCAAGAAAAATTTGAGTTTCAAAAATTTTGCCGCCAAATTTTACCGAAAAAATTTGAATTTTGGCCTAAAAATTTGAATTTTGGGCCAAATTTTTCACAGTTATACCAAAATTTAAATTTCGAGTAAAAATTGAACGTTTAGTCTCCTGGAAAAATTAATTTTCTTTTTTTTTTTTTTTTTTTTTTTTTTTTTTTTTTTTTTGGAAAATATGAAAGAAGATTATAGAAAGAGACTTGTGTGAATGATGGATCTTTGTAGAAGATTGAAATGCACGTTCCTTTGGTTAAGTTCAAAAATCCCTGGGGTAAGTTGGAATCTTACGCGTAATAAAGAAACTTATGCGTAGACTTCAAAGTTACGCGTAAGATTGATCTTATGCGTAAACTATAAAGTTATGCGTAAGATTTTATGCGTAAGGTTCAAAAACCAAACAAATCTTTCAAACTTATCCAAGCTTGAAAGATATCCGTAGTCGAAGTATTCCACTAACTTATCCAAGCTAGGGAAGTACTGAGTCACCGTAGCACAAAGAGAAGACCGTTGATGAAGCTTATGCGTAGACTCTGAAACTTACGCGTAAGATTAGATTTTACGCGTAAGATCTGACTTATGCGTAGAAACTTAGGCGTAGGAAATAGACTTACGCGTAGGAAATAGACTTACGCGTAGGATTTAACGCGTAGACTTTCAAGTTATGCGTAAAAACAGGGTTTTGACTAGAGTTACGCGTAAGAAAAGGGTTTTGACCTTAGTTACGCGTAAGAAAAGGGTTTTAGGCCAAAAGTTATGCGTAAAAAGGACAAAAAGTACTGTAGACAGCTATAGAATCGTACTATTCACCTAAGTTACGCGTAAACTGGTCAGAAACTTGAAAAATCTCAAATTTTTGAAGAAAAAATGCTTAGAAATAAGATACTTTTGATCAAATAACTTCACCAATACTTAGAAAACACTAACTTTATAAGATTTAGCTACCAAAGACTAGTTTTCCAATATCAAAGAAGCTATAAAACCTTAAAAATCACAACTTTATGCAACAACTAAGCTTCAAATCACTATATCAACCTTGCAACTTGTCCAAGCTTCAAGATTTGAGTGAAAGAAACAAAGAAAAATGCAAAAAGATGAAGAATAATGATGAGAACCCCACGTTAACCATAAGAACAACACTTCAATCTCTATTAGGCGAATGATACCACTTGTTAGGTCACACTTTATGTAAACACAAGTATAAGGATGATAGAAATAAGATGAGAATGAGAGATGGTTGATTAAGACACTATGAGAAAGAGAAAAGCAAGAGTTTGCTTAGAATAATGAATTAACCAACAAGTTTACAAATGACCTAAGGCTTCTATATATAGGGAAGGAGCTAGGGCAACACTCCCTCTCCTTCCTTTCATCATTTCGTGGGCTTTGAGGCCCATGGGTTACATACCTTAAGCCTAGTAAACTTAATACATTTAGTAAGTGAAAGTAAATAATAGTTAAGCAACCTAACATTATTACAAATGACCGAGACTTCATAAAATAGTGAAAACTATGATCCCAACAATATTTATGAATAATTCAGTTTATCTCTATTTGTTGCTTTTACATGAAGATTGTTATTTAGAAAATTTGGCATTATGATTGTTCCTTCATAACATGATTCTTCCTAAATTAGACATAGTTGATCAGGCTATGTTTAATTGAGGACTAAATGATGTGATGCTTGGCCCAGTCACAGTGGTATTTATGCTTTTCTTTAAGTTGTTTTAGATGGTGTTCAACGTGTTGTTTTTATAATATAACACATAATTTCTTTTAAGAATAAAGTAGGATTTTTTTTTTTTTTTTTTTTAATTATTTTTTATACTATGATGATGAGTCAGAAATTTCTAGAGTAATAACAGTATACTGTTAATTGGTAAATGGAATAGGAATTGAAATTGAGGTAGATTATAATTATTTCGGAAATATTACAAGTTAGATTTTTCGATACGGTAGAAGGATAGTTGTTATACTTTAGGTTACATCCATCGTAACTTAAAGTAGAATACAAGGAAGAGGTACAATCAGGAAATTTTTGAACTAGAGTTTATTTATTCACAACAGGAATTTATTCATCTGCATAAATCTAGTAATCATTCCCTTGGTACCACCGAAGTCCTTGTAGAGTTTTCATTTCCTTGTGAAAGTCTTGGCTTTCCAATTTATATTGTAGTTTGGACATCGGTTCTTGTAGTGACCTTTTGCACCACATCCGTAGCACATTACAGTTGTTGTTTGTTCCTTGTTGTCCGAAGTCCTACAGTTAGTTGCCTTGTGACTTGTTTTCTGACACTCCATGTACTTAATCTTGCAGATTCCTGTGTGATGCTTCTCGCATTTTCGACACAGGGGTTTACCTCCAAGATATACCCTTCTGGCAACAGGTGTGACGAGGCAGTATCTATTAGCCTTTTGTTTGTATCCTAGTCGGTGATGATAGTTGAAACGATCTCCCAGATGTTTATGGTAGCAGTCTTGAGCATTGGTGAAGTTGCAGTGGTTGGAGTTGCTGGTTCATATTTTAGTGAGTTTTCGCTTTTGTTTATTTCCATTAGGTCTAACTTCTTGCCTAAACTCTTGGTTATGGGTGACGGTAGGGTTAGTCTTTCTTTCTGGAGTTTTAAAGGGGTTTGGCCTATACTCCATGTAGTTTTCCTGGTTGTGCTTGTCAGACGTATCCGACTCTCCTCTTGGATAAACTATGGTGGCCCCTTTAAGTACTACTGACACGATGTTGCTTACCAATTCCCTGACATCTTCAGTAGTCATGGTGATTTTTGATGATGATGGAGTACATGTATTGTTTACGTTGTCCATCTTCTGAAATCGTTAATGAAACTTAACTTAGAATCCATCTGATGTCAGAATAATTTTGAATAATGAATTCTAATTATTTCATTGATGATAGACTGAATTGACTCCTTACTGTAATCTAATTTCAAGATATGTCTGTGTTGTATCATAGATAGATAATCAACTCTTGATATGGGATTACTAAGGAACAAACCGATTCGTCTACTAAAATAAATTTTCTCTCCATTTTTCAAGTTCTCTCTTGAAATTTTTTTTAGACAATCCTTTGGTTCTGGTGAATTATAGTATTTTTAAGAAATCTTAACAATTGTAAGAAATCTCACGGTAGATTTGAATAGTATTGTAGAAGTTATCATAATATTAATAACTTGACTGATCGTTTTTGTAAAACAATTAGTACAAGGTCTCCTATTAATATGTCATGGATCTACGTGGAGTTATTTGTTCATCAAGGGAGGTAACAATTGATGAGATTTTTGCATGAAAGTATGAGGATTCATAGTATGCATGCTTGATACGAAAGAAACGATTGATTCATAACAGAGAGGTGTAACGGAAGAGGAGGTTATTATATATTATGATTCGATTACAAATTCTGAAAGGTTCAGATTTATTGAACATTACATGAAATACTAACCAAGTCTGTCTGGTTTAGTAGTTGCAACAGGAATACTTGTAAACTTAAAATTAGTTACGCCTCTGACGTAAATATCTAATCTCTTTTTCAAGTTCAAGTTGTGTTGCATCCATGTTTGAGAAACGTTCTTGACACATGTTCATTTGATTAGCCATCATAGTCTCTACTTCGGCCATCCTTTGACTCTGGTTTCTTGCTGTGTCTCTGGCCATCCATAAGGTCCTTTCAATGCCTTCAATTCTACCATGTGTATGGCCGTGTTCTCTTCTTGCAGAACGGACCCTAGAATCCAAACTTCCAAGTTCCTGGTTGGTGTTGTCCTTTATCTCATTAATCTTTATTCCTAATTCACATATTGTTCGTCTTTCAGCATCCGCTCTTTTGAACAATGCGTCAAGGTTACGTCGTACCATTCAAACTTTGTTGGTTGTAACCCTTTTAGCTGTTCAGTGTGAGCCTCTAATATGCTGGCTTGTCGGTAAACAAGAGTCCATATTGAATCATGTGTGCTTATATTGTAGTTGGGGGAATTAGGTGAGGATAAGTTATTTGGGATATCTGGTATTGGGGATTCTGAAGTGTAGGGTAACGGAGAATTTGGCTCAACATTCTTCCACGGCCTCTCTTGACGTGAACTTTGTCCAACTTCGAATGTTTCCTGACCACCAATCACATCTTCATATGATTCAGTAGTTCTCCTAAGTTTTTGACGTAGAGGTGAACAAATAGGTGACGATGGGAGTGATCTCTGAGTGATTTCTATATTAAGTTGGGGCTGTGATATTTGTACGTAGGGATCTTCAGTATTCAGAGAATTTTGATTGATAGGTGATGTATTAGTATTACGGAGAGTAGTTTTGGCGTTCACGAAAGTTTTTGTAGACATGTTACTGTAGTAACCGAGAATAGTATTTTATAAGTATCTTTTACGTTAAAGATATAATAGTACGGATGAAATAATAATTGTTTACGCGCAATTTCTAAACATGCAGAATAATCTTAACAGGTAATGTACTGAGCAAGGTAGTCTGCAGACACGGAAGGCACGGAGAGTGTAAGGCTATAAAATGTTTTGGTTTGTAAAAACGGTTATAGTTCGGATCTGTATTAGACCCGTTTCGCTATAACTAAAGCTCTGATGCCAATCTGTAACACCCCCAATTTTTAAAATATTTGCAGCGGAAGAAAGATTGGGTGTTACTTCACAGCTCATAGTTTTCAGTAGAAAATGATTTTCAAATTAGTCATTTTAAAACATCTATCATTCGAATTTTATAAATATCAGAGTTTTAAAAATGAGGTCCCAGAGGTTTCCAAATTTGTTAAATAAGTTTTCGAATGATAGTAAAATTTATAGCCTTTGTAAGAATTTCGTGCTCCTCCGTCCCATCCTTTCTCGTTATAGACCTGAGATAAACATGCTAAAAATCAACAAAAGTTGAGTGATATTCATAGGTTTAAGTTTAATAGTTGAACACAAGTTATAAGTGATAATTGCACTGTCATAAAATTATAAGTTAAAAACAGTTGTTATTGCATTAAGCTCATGACACTCATCCGATTAACAGATCTCATCATAAATGATGGATTATAGTAACAATGGCCCTCGGGATAGGTTCTTGCCAGTAACCTATTAGATTTCAAATAAAGTGCATTTGGTAGTTTTCTCGAACGCCCAAACGGGGATTGTCAATCCCTAATAGATCTATCCACAATTATTTACGTTCACCCTACGAGTGACTAAGGCTCATGATATGAGGGACTTTTGGCAATAAGGTACTTAAGCAATAACGATATTAAGCATACCAAGAAAAATACTTGTGTTCAGTTTGTAAAAACTAGCATGTATCCCTGATGAGGCGAAAAATGATCCGTTTTTAGGGGGTCATTTAAGCCCGAATCCGAATTTATTTGATCAAATATTGCCCTAAATCGTTCCTTTTGTGATTTTAGGTACTTGGAGAGTGAATTCTGGAAAAGAAGCTATATTGGACGTTTTTGGAGAATAAAAGTGAAGAAAACGGCAAAGTCTTTATTTTCCATGCTGGGAACAGTGCATGACGGCGTCAAGAGTAATGCCATGACGGCGTCAAACATCAAGAATTAAAATCCGTAGTTCATGAAGGCGTCAAGAGTGTTCCTGACGGCGTCAAAGTCCCAAGAATAAAATACCGTGGTTGATGACGGCGTCACATTGGCCGTCAGAAGTAGATCAAGGCCGTCTGAGGAAGTATTTGGCTGCGAGATGACGGCGTCACACCATTGCTCTTGACGCCGTCACCTCGATTTTCCTATATATAGTTTTCTAGTTTTTTATATTAAAGGAGAGAAGTTTTGGTGAAACCCTAAAGACGAATTTGGTGCACCTTTTACAGGTTTTTCAAGGGTTCCAAAAACTTGATACCTTGCATTGTAATTGAGATAAGTGTTCTTCTAATTCGATCAATATGTCTATGTGTTGGTTGTCTATATCTTGTTCTTATCTCAATTCCATTATGCTAGGCTAGATCTCCTTTGTGTTTGCTTAGATCTAATGAAACCTAGATATTGATTATGTGTTGATTACTTGTTTATTCTTGTCTTGGATGAATGATTTTATATGTTAGGCTTAAGAAAACTGGCAGATCTCCAAATGGTAACATGCTTGAATGTCTTAAGAAACATGAACCGAGGCGTACTAGGTCTTTATTGGTTGTATTTAATGTGTTGATTACTTGTTTATTCTTGTTTACGTAGTCCATCTTCTGAAATCGTTAATGAAACTTAACTTAGAATCCATCTGATGTCAGAATAATTTTGAATAATGAATTCTAATTATTTCATTGATGATAGACTGAATTGACTCCTTACTGTAATCTAATTTCAAGATATGTCTGTGTTGTATCATAGATAGATAATCAACTCTTGATATGGGATTACTAAGGAACAAACCGATTCGTCTACTAAAATAAATTTTCTCTCCATTTTTCAAGTTCTCTCTTGAAATTTTTTTTAGACAATCCTTTGGTTCTGGTGAATTATAGTATTTTTAAGAAATCTTAACAATTGTAAGAAATCTCACGGTAGATTTGAATAGTATTGTAGAAGTTATCATAATATTAATAACTTGACTGATCGTTTTTGTAAAACAATTAGTACAAGGTCTCCTATTAATATGTCATGGATCTACGTGGAGTTATTTGTTCATCAAGGGAGGTAACAATTGATGAGATTTTTGCATGAAAGTATGAGGATTCATAGTATGCATGCTTGATACGAAAGAAACGATTGATTCATAACAGAGAGGTGTAACGGAAGAGGAGGTTATTATATATTATGATTCGATTACAAATTCTGAAAGGTTCAGATTTATTGAACATTACATGAAATACTAACCAAGTCTGTCTGGTTTAGTAGTTGCAACAGGAATACTTGTAAACTTAAAATTAGTTACGCCTCTGACGTAAATATCTAATCTCTTTTTCAAGTTCAAGTTGTGTTGCATCCATGTTTGAGAAACGTTCTTGACACATGTTCATTTGATTAGCCATCATAGTCTCTACTTCGGCCATCCTTTGACTCTGGTTTCTTGCTGTGTCTCTGGCCATCCATAAGGTCCTTTCAATGCCTTCAATTCTACCATGTGTATGGCCGTGTTCTCTTCTTGCAGAACGGACCCTAGAATCCAAACTTCCAAGTTCCTGGTTGGTGTTGTCCTTTATCTCATTAATCTTTATTCCTAATTCACATATTGTTCGTCTTTCAGCATCCGCTCTTTTGAACAATGCGTCAAGGTTACGTCGTACCATTCAAACTTTGTTGGTTGTAACCCTTTTAGCTGTTCAGTGTGAGCCTCTAATATGCTGGCTTGTCGGTAAACAAGAGTCCATATTGAATCATGTGTGCTTATATTGTAGTTGGGGGAATTAGGTGAGGATAAGTTATTTGGGATATCTGGTATTGGGGATTCTGAAGTGTAGGGTAACGGAGAATTTGGCTCAACATTCTTCCACGGCCTCTCTTGACGTGAACTTTGTCCAACTTCGAATGTTTCCTGACCACCAATCACATCTTCATATGATTCAGTAGTTCTCCTAAGTTTTTGACGTAGAGGTGAACAAATAGGTGACGATGGGAGTGATCTCTGAGTGATTTCTATATTAAGTTGGGGCTGTGATATTTGTACGTAGGGATCTTCAGTATTCGGAGAATTTTGATTGATAGGTGATGTATTAGTATTACGGAGAGTAGTTTTGGCGTTCACGAAAGTTTTTGTAGACATGTTACTGTAGTAACCGAGAATAGTATTTTATAAGTATCTTTTACGTTAAAGATATAATAGTACGGATGAAATAATAATTGTTTACGCGCAATTTCTAAACATGCAGAATAATCTTAACAGGTAATGTACTGAGCAAGGTAGTCTGCAGACACGGAAGGCACGGAGAGTGTAAGGCTATAAAATGTTTTGGTTTGTAAAAACGGTTATAGTTCGGATCTGTATTAGACCCGTTTCGCTATAACTAAAGCTCTGATGCCAATCTGTAACACCCCCAATTTTTAAAATATTTGCAGCGGAAGAAAGATTGGGTGTTACTTCACAGCTCATCGTTTTCAGTAGAAAATGATTTTCAAATTAGTCATTTTAAAACATCTATCATTCGAATTTTATAAATATCAGAGTTTTAAAAATGAGGTCCCAGAGGTTTCCAAATTTGTTAAATAAGTTTTCGAATGATAGTAAAATTTATAGCCTTTGTAAGAATTTCGTGCTCCTCCGTCCCATCCTTTCTCGTTATAGACCTGAGATAAACATGCTAAAAATCAACAAAAGTTGAGTGATATTCATAGGTTTAAGTTTAATAGTTGAACACAAGTTATAAGTGATAATTGCACTGTCATAAAATTATAAGTTAAAAACAGTTGTTATTGCATTAAGCTCATGACACTCATCCGATTAACAGATCTCATCATAAATGATGGATTATAGTAACAATGGCCCTCGGGATAGGTTCTTGCCAGTAACCTATTAGATTTCAAATAAAGTGCATTTGGTAGTTTTCTCGAACGCCCAAACGGGGATTGTCAATCCCTAATAGATCTATCCACAATTATTTACGTTCACCCTACGAGTGACTAAGGCTCATGATATGAGGGACTTTTGGCAATAAGGTACTTAAGCAATAACGATATTAAGCATACCAAGAAAAATACTTGTGTTCAGTTTGTAAAAACTAGCATGTATCCCTGATGAGGCGAAAAATGATCCGTTTTTAGGGGGTCATTTAAGCCCGAATCCGAATTTATTTGATCAAATATTGCCCTAAATCGTTCCTTTTGTGATTTTAGGTACTTGGAGAGTGAATTCTGGAAAAGAAGCTATATTGGACGTTTTTGGAGAATAAAAGTGAAGAAAACGGCAAAGTCTTTATTTTCCATGCTGGGAACAGTGCATGACGGCGTCAAGAGTAATGCCATGACGGCGTCAAACATCAAGAATTAAAATCCGTAGTTCATGAAGGCGTCAAGAGTGTTCCTGACGGCGTCAAAGTCCCAAGAATAAAATACCGTGGTTGATGACGGCGTCACATTAGCCGTCAGAAGTAGATCAAGGCCGTCTGAGGAAGTATTTGGCTGCGAGATGACGGCGTCACACCATTGCTCTTGACGCCGTCACCTCGATTTTCCTATATATAGTTTTCTAGTTTTTTATATTAAAGGAGAGAAGTTTTGGTGAAACCCTAAAGACGAATTTGGTGCACCTTTTACAGGTTTTTCAAGGGTTCCAAAAACTTGATACCTTGCATTGTAATTGAGATAAGTGTTCTTCTAATTCGATCAATATGTCTATGTGTTGGTTGTCTATATCTTGTTCTTATCTCAATTCCATTATGCTAGGCTAGATCTCCTTTGTGTTTGCTTAGATCTAATGAAACCTAGATATTGATTATGTGTTGATTACTTGTTTATTCTTGTCTTGGATGAATGATTTTATATGTTAGGCTTAAGAAAACTGGCAGATCTCCAAATGGTAACATGCTTGAATGTCTTAAGAAACATGAACCGAGGCGTACTAGGTCTTTATTGGTTGTATTTAATGTGTTGATTACTTGTTTATTCTTGTTTACGTAGTCCATCTTCTGAAATCGTTAATGAAACTTAACTTAGAATCCATCTGATGTCAGAATAATTTTGAATAATGAATTCTAATTATTTCATTGATGATAGACTGAATTGACTCCTTACTGTAATCTAATTTCAAGATATGTCTGTGTTGTATCATAGATAGATAATCAACTCTTGATATGGGATTACTAAGGAACAAACCGATTCGTCTACTAAAATAAATTTTCTCTCCATTTTTCAAGTTCTCTCTTGAAATATTTTTTAGACAATCCTTTGGTTCTGGTGAATTATAGTATTTTTAAGAAATCTTAACAATTGTAAGAAATCTCACGGTAGATTTGAATAGTATTGTAGAAGTTATCATAATATTAATAACTTGACTGATCGTTTTTGTAAAACAATTAGTACAAGGTCTCCTATTAATATGTCATGGATCTACGTGGAGTTATTTGTTCATCAAGGGAGGTAACAATTGATGAGATTTTTGCATGAAAGTATGAGGATTCATAGTATGCATGCTTGATACGAAAGAAACGATTGATTCATAACAGAGAGGTGTAACGGAAGAGGAGGTTATTATATATTATGATTCGATTACAAATTCTGAAAGGTTCAGATTTATTGAACATTACATGAAATACTAACCAAGTCTGTCTGGTTTAGTAGTTGCAACAGGAATACTTGTAAACTTAAAATTAGTTACGCCTCTGACGTAAATATCTAATCTCTTTTTCAAGTTCAAGTTGTGTTGCATCCATGTTTGAGAAACGTTCTTGACACATGTTCATTTGATTAGCCATCATAGTCTCTACTTCGGCCATCCTTTGACTCTGGTTTCTTGCTGTGTCTCTGGCCATCCATAAGGTCCTTTCAATGCCTTCAATTCTACCATGTGTATGGCCGTGTTCTCTTCTTGCAGAACGGACCCTAGAATCCAAACTTCCAAGTTCCTGGTTGGTGTTGTCCTTTATCTCATTAATCTTTATTCCTAATTCACATATTGTTCGTCTTTCAGCATCCGCTCTTTTGAACAATGCGTCAAGGTTACGTCGTACCATTCAAACTTTGTTGGTTGTAACCCTTTTAGCTGTTCAGTGTGAGCCTCTAATATGCTGGCTTGTCGGTAAACAAGAGTCCATATTGAATCATGTGTGCTTATATTGTAGTTGGGGGAATTAGGTGAGGATAAGTTATTTGGGATATCTGGTATTGGGGATTCTGAAGTGTAGGGTAACGGAGAATTTGGCTCAACATTCTTCCACGGCCTCTCTTGACGTGAACTTTGTCCAACTTCGAATGTTTCCTGACCACCAATCACATCTTCATATGATTCAGTAGTTCTCCTAAGTTTTTGACGTAGAGGTGAACAAATAGGTGACGATGGGAGTGATCTCTGAGTGATTTCTATATTAAGTTGGGGCTGTGATATTTGTACGTAGGGATCTTCAGTATTCGGAGAATTTTGATTGATAGGTGATGTATTAGTATTACGGAGAGTAGTTTTGGCGTTCACGAAAGTTTTTGTAGACATGTTACTGTAGTAACGGAGAATAGTATTTTATAAGTATCTTTTACGTTAAAGATATAATAGTACGGATGAAATAATAATTGTTTACGCGCAATTTCTAAACATGCAGAATAATCTTAACAGGTAATGTACTGAGCAAGGTAGTCTGCAGACACGGAAGGCACGGAGAGTGTAAGGCTATAAAATGTTTTGGTTTGTAAAAACGGTTATAGTTCGGATCTGTATTAGACCCGTTTCGCTATAACTAAAGCTCTGATGCCAATCTGTAACACCCCCAATTTTTAAAATATTTGCAGCGGAAGAAAGATTGGGTGTTACTTCACAGCTCATCGTTTTCAGTAGAAAATGATTTTCAAATTAGTCATTTTAAAACATCTATCATTCGAATTTTATAAATATCAGAGTTTTAAAAATGAGGTCCCAGAGGTTTCCAAATTTGTTAAATAAGTTTTCGAATGATAGTAAAATTTATAGCCTTTGTAAGAATTTCGTGCTCCTCCGTCCCATCCTTTCTCGTTATAGACCTGAGATAAACATGCTAAAAATCAACAAAAGTTGAGTGATATTCATAGGTTTAAGTTTAATAGTTGAACACAAGTTATAAGTGATAATTGCACTGTCATAAAATTATAAGTTAAAAACAGTTGTTATTGCATTAAGCTCATGACACTCATCCGATTAACAGATCTCATCATAAATGATGGATTATAGTAACAATGGCCCTCGGGATAGGTTCTTGCCAGTAACCTATTAGATTTCAAATAAAGTGCATTTGGTAGTTTTCTCGAACGCCCAAACGGGGATTGTCAATCCCTAATAGATCTATCCACAATTATTTACGTTCACCCTACGAGTGACTAAGGCTCATGATATGAGGGACTTTTGGCAATAAGGTACTTAAGCAATAACGATATTAAGCATACCAAGAAAAATACTTGTGTTCAGTTTGTAAAAACTAGCATGTATCCCTGATGAGGCGAAAAATGATCCGTTTTTAGGGGGTCATTTAAGCCCGAATCCGAATTTATTTGATCAAATATTGCCCTAAATCGTTCCTTTTGTGATTTTAGGTACTTGGAGAGTGAATTCTGGAAAAGAAGCTATATTGGACGTTTTTGGATAATAAAAGTGAAGAAAACGGCAAAGTCTTTATTTTCCATGCTGGGAACAGTGCATGACGGCGTCAAGAGTAATGCCATGACGGCGTCAAACATCAAGAATTAAAATCCGTAGTTCATGAAGGCGTCAAGAGTGTTCCTGACGGCGTCAAAGTCCCAAGAATAAAATACCGTGGTTGATGACGGCGTCACATTGGCCGTCAGAAGTAGATCAAGGCCGTCTGAGGAAGTATTTGGCTGCGAGATGACGGCGTCACACCATTGCTCTTGACGCCGTCACCTCGATTTTCCTATATATAGTTTTCTAGTTTTTTATATTAAAGGAGAGAAGTTTTGGTGAAACCCTAAAGACGAATTTGGTGCACCTTTTACAGGTTTTTCAAGGGTTCCAAAAACTTGATACCTTGCATTGTAATTGAGATAAGTGTTCTTCTAATTCGATCAATATGTCTATGTGTTGGTTGTCTATATCTTGTTCTTATCTCAATTCCATTATGCTAGGCTAGATCTCCTTTGTGTTTGCTTAGATCTAATGAAACCTAGATATTGATTATGTGTTGATTACTTGTTTATTCTTGTCTTGGATGAATGATTTTATATGTTAGGCTTAAGAAAACTGGCAGATCTCCAAATGGTAACATGCTTGAATGTCTTAAGAAACATGAACCGAGGCGTACTAGGTCTTTATTGGTTGTATTTAATGCATGAGCCACTGTTTACAATCCCTATAGTTGTGTTGGGTCATGGTGTAGGAGGAGATAAGAGCTCATAGAATTGGGGAGTTATGTATGCCACCCCATGAATGGTATTAAGGAATACAATCCGTCATCCATACAATTATAACAAGTAATTAACGTGTAAAAGATATCTAGGGAGTAGTGAAATCTAAGTAAACACATTTTCTCCAAATACTGCTCACAACTTTAGTATAATTTAGTTTATTTTCATTTTTATTATTTTATTTTGATTGCATCTTAGTTTTGGGTTAGTTGAATAGCAACTAATTCCGCCCACTCTTTCAAAACCCGAGATTTTACTTGCTTTCATAAAAACATAAAAACACAAAAATAATCATCCCTCACCTTTAGAACTAGTAATTAGGCTTTCTAATCCTAGCGACACTATTCCTAAGCTGAACGATCAATCCCCCGGTACTTGTCACTATACTATACTACAACGATCAGGTACACTGCCTGGTGGGGGTTGTAAGCTTCTCGAGATCCCTCGAGAGGTAAAGCCTGTTGCGATTCCCACGCATCAAGTTTTTGGCACCGCAGCCCGGGGAATAGTTATTGTCTAGGTTATAATTTCTTTTTATTAGGTCTACTTGCTAGATTCCTTTCTAGTAAGATTTTATTTTTTATTTTTAGGTTTTCTTTAGTCTATCTTATTTCTTCGTGCCTTTGTTCGTAACTCTTCACCGTCCGCCATCATGGCAACCAACGAATTCTCCAACCTTAGGATCACTAGGAGTCGTAGTACCACTAAAGACCTTGTCTTGCCTTATGCAGAACCCGAAAGAGAAATGTGTAGGCTAAGACGAACTCACTCAACTCCTGAACCATCCAGCATTGCTATCGACTTTGATGCACCCCTTTCTGAGGAAAATTCAGAAAATCACATCACAACCCCTAGCTCCCACAACGAGATGAATACCCCTATAATACCTCCTCCTAAGCGTCTCAAGGACTACTCTTCCCCAACTCCTCGTGGCTTCTCTAATGCCATTGTTTACCCAAACGAACACACCAGCGAGGTCTTGCGTGCAAACGATGTTTGGCTTGTCAAAAGTGTGTGTAAGTTCCACGGACTTGATGAGGAAAATCCAATCCAACACATCAAGGACTTCCTAAAAATAGTGGACACCATCCATACGGATGGGGCTACTAGAAACACGTCCCGATTGCGATTCTTTCCTTTCACCTTATACGAAAAAGCCCAAGAATGGTATGACAAACTCCCTTCCGAATCTATTTTCACATGGGAGCAACTCATATCCAAGTTCTATGAGAAGTTCTTTCCACCTGGAAAAACCTCAGCATTTAGAGATAGGATCCTTCGTTTCCGAAAGGGGAAGGATGAACCCTTCCATAAATCGTGGACTAGATTCAAAGATTTAATAAGACAAGTTCCACATCATGGCATTGAACTTTGGCTCTTGGTCCAAATCTTTTACGAAAATATCTCCTCTAATGACCGGAACGGAATTAACCAATCTAGGAAAGGAAGATTGGTCAATCTTAGTGCCGAGGAAGGATGGGATAGAATTGAAGAATATGCTCAAGACCAGGATGACACTTGGGATGAACCTGAGTCGACTGTCAGCATTTCTGAGATCACCTCGGATCGATTGAGCAAAATTCACAAAAGAATGGATTACCTGGCTGGATCGCAATCGCCTAAACTATTGTCGAATCCTTACTTGATCTGCGATTACTATGGAGGCCCGCATGAGGTAGAGGAATGCGGAGGAGCAGCCACAACTGAACATGCATACTTGTCAGGAGGGGACATTTATGCTGATCCCTCCCTTTTGCCTTTCTACCAAAATGACGATTACACCCTTTGGGGAAATCTGGTAA
Organism: Artemisia argyi; assembly: GCA_030686995.1. Classification (NCBI taxonomy): domain Eukaryota; kingdom Viridiplantae; phylum Streptophyta; class Magnoliopsida; order Asterales; family Asteraceae; genus Artemisia; species Artemisia argyi. Next base: position 182,772,847 of record CM060705.1, read on the forward strand.
AGAGAAGAGAAGGGGAGGAAGGCCCTGAATTCAAAATTAGGAGCAATTTCGAAGGTGACCTTGGTCACTTCACTCAAGAAAAAGATTTGCAAATGAAAGGGCTTAATGAGCTTTTCGACGAGCAGTAGGAGGATATTGGAGAATTTTTCAACAAGCTTAACTCAGCCCTAGATCACTTCCAAACGCCATTAGAAAGAAAAAAGGACCCCATGCTCGCGATAACCACACGAGATGGAACGACAACCAAGGACCCTCCTTACCCAAACTCGTCCCCCGTCACCCTCGATCCAGACAAACCTGAGGAGGAGGAGCAGGATGTCGGCATTGGCACCCCAAACCAACCGCCCCTAACGATCCCTTCCCCATCGGCCTTGCCTAACCAACCTGTGAGAATCCCATTTCCGTCCCGATTAAGAAACCAGAAAACTGAGAATGATAACAAGAGGTTCTTGTCATACCTAAAAGACTCAGTTGTCACCATACCTCTCCTTGATGCTTGCTATCACATGCCAAAGTATAGCACATACTTCAAAAAGCTTCTCGCTAACAGGAAGAAACTCGAGGGTCTCATGACCCTGGGGGAAGAGTGCTCAGTGGTAACCCATCGAGGGCTACCAAAGAAGGTAGACGATCCGGGCAGTTTCACCTTACCCTGCTCCATAGGACCTCTATCAATCAAGAATGCTCTTGCCGATTTGGGAGCGAGTATCAATCTCATGCCTCACTCTATGTTCCGTAAACTAGGATATTCTGGATTGAAGCCTACCCGTATGAACATCCAACTAGCCGATAGATCAGTCAAGTACCCTGTAGGGATATGCGAGAATGTGCTAGTCAAAGTTGGGAAATTCAAATTCCCTGTCGACTTCGTAATCCTGGATATGGAGGAGGATGACTTGGTACCTATCATCTTAGGTAGACCATTTCTTGCTACCGCTCGTGCAGTCATCGATGTCTACGATGGCAAATTGACCTTACAAGTGGGAGACGATAGCACAACCTTCGACATTAAGGATTCTATGGACCTCTCCCTCGAAGCAGCCAACCGGCTCTACTTTATCGGGGAAGTAGATGAACTCACAGATGTCATTGATAGTTGCATCGATGAATAAATCGATGAAGGCTGGCTACGGGACGAGAGTTTTCTGCCTTTGCTAGAGGTGGAAAAGACGGAGGATGTTAATGCAGTCTCCTTCTACCCTGGACAAGAGGCAACGGAGCATCTCGAGCTCCGAAAGCCCGAAAACAAACTCAAACCTTCTATTATCGAACCTCCTAACGTTGATCTTAAAGAGCTTCCTAACCATTTGGAGTATGCCTTCCTTCAGGGGGAGGACCAACTCCCTGTAATCATAAACTCTTCCTTGGAACAAGAACAAAAAGTTAAACTCTTAGAGGTCCTAAAAAAATACAAGGGGGTACTCGCATGGAGTGTGGCCGACATTAAGGGGATTGACTCAACTTTTTGCACACATAAGATTCTTATGGAGGAAGATTATAAACCTACTGTGCAACCCCAGAGGCGAGTGAACCCTAACATTAAGGAAGTAGTAAAGAAAGAAGTTATCAAACTTTTGGATGCAGGACTGATTTACCCGATCTCGGATAGCCCATGGGTCAGCCCTGTGCAGGTGGTACCTAAAAAGGGTGGAATGACTGTAGTAAAGAATGACAAGGGGGAGATGGTGCCCCAGAGAACTGTCACTGGATGGTGGGTATGCATCGACTATCGAAAGCTCAATGATGCCACGAGGAAAAATCACTTTCCCTTACCATTCATTGATCAGATGTTAGAGAGATTATCTGGACACGAGTACTATTGCTTCTTGGATGGATTCTCTGGATATTTTCAAATCCCCATAGCACCCGAGGACCAAGAAAAGACCACGTTTACTTGCCCCTATGGAACATTTGCCTACAAAAGGATGCCTTTTGGGCTATGTAATGCCCCCGCCACTTTCCAACGTTGCATGACCGCAATCTTTCACGAACTTATGGAAGACAGCATGGAAGTGTTCATGGATGACTTTTCAGTCTTCGGAAACTCCTTCGACCGCTGTCTTGCTAATTTAGAAAAGATGCTTAAACGTTGTGAGGAAACCAACTTGGTGTTAAACTGGGAAAAGTGTCATTTCATGGTAAAGGAAGGGATTGTGTTGGGGCATAAGATCTCAGGGAACGGGATAGAGGTGGACCAAGCTAAAGTTGAAGCTATATCTAAGTTACCATACCCCACGACTATTAAGCCAATACGCAGTTTTTTGGGGCACGCCGGATTTTATCGGAGATTCATCAATGACTCAATTGCTTGTGAAGGATGCTCCGTTCGATTTTTCCCAAGAATGCAAAGATGCTTTCGATCTCTTAAAAAGGGAACTCACTCAAGCTCCAATCATGATCACACCCAACTGGGAGTTACCATTTGAAATCATGTGCGACGCTAGCGACTTCGCTGTCGGGGCTGTATTAGGTCAACGGCGTGACAAGCTTTTCCAACCTATTTACTACGCTAGCAAAACAATGAATCCCGCTCAAGAGAACTACTCCACCACCGAAAAAGAATTATTAGCCATAGTGTTTGCATTCGAAAAATTCCGACAATATCTTGTCCTTTCAAAGACAGTCGTTGTAACACCCCCAAAAGTCGTTAATAACAGCGGAAGACTTAACATGTCAGCGGAAGACTTTCGGGGTATTACTTCAAGGATCTTTGTCACAATTATAGTAGACAACACAAAGTGAAGTATTAAAGTTTAATTTATTTCAAAATACCAAATATACAAGATATTATTAATTCAAGAACTTGTTTTATTCTGAAGGAAAATAAGTAATTTATTATGGTTCTTGTCATGCTTTTGCCCACTCCGTGCCATCCAGATCCGTCTTGTTTAGTTACCTGAGATAAACATGCTAAAGTCAACATAAAGTTGAGTGATATTCATAGGTTTGAGTTTAAGAGTTTGAATCACAAGTTAAGAATATATTGTAATCACATACAATCAATATGTAAAAAAAATAAATGTTCCTGTTATTGCCTTAAGCTCATGATACTCAACGATTAACAGCCAATCATAAATATGAATTATGATGGTAAGTAATAGGCCCCCAAAGATAGGTATTTGTCAATAACCTATTTATAAGAACAATAAAGTGCGCCTGGTGTTTTCTCCAACAACCAAACGAGGATTTTCAATCACTAATAGTACTATCCACAATTATTTACGTTCACCCTTCAAGTAATTAAGGTTCATGATCGAGGGACTTCTGACAATAGTAACTTAAGCAAATAACATTGGCCTGACGGTATTTCAATACCCGGTATAAAAGACTTGTGTTCGAGTTTTAAGCATGTATCTCCCCCACGGGAAAAATAGTTAAAGAGTGGGCTATGAAATCACCTTAGTAGTACAGTGGTATCGTAGTTTCAACAAAGCAAGGAAACGGCTTCACACAACACAACCTAAAAGATAATGCAAGTTTCAGTTAATAGTCTAAATCTGGTTTTATCGCGATTACTTGTTATTTAGTTACGAATAAATCTCGTGTTTGTTTAAGTGCCTAAAGTTCAAAAACAACGTTATATAAAATCATAACTCGTAAGTAAAATGATCGATGATTGATATAAAGTTAGTTTTTATAGCGGAAATAAACGTATCGTTTTACAAGAAATAAATAACGTATTGTTATATCGTTTAAATTTGTTTATCGTTATATAAGTTTTATTCGTATTATATATATATATATATATATATATATATATAATAAGTTATGTTTTATTATTTATCGTTTTAATATATAATCAAATATATATATAAATATAGAATTATTACTAAAAGTAATTATTTCAATTCGATCCTTAATGTTTTCTCAATTTTACACTTTTTACTCTTAACGGAGAATATTTACACCGTTAGTCTAAAAGTTATATATATTTACATTTTTAGTCCAAATATCAAATATATACATTTATTATCCTTAAGTTTCAATATTTACAGTTTACACCCCTTAGAAAACAGTTTTTTTTATGCTTTTCACTCAACTTTACTCATTTTGACACTTTTAGTCCCTAACGCTCGTACATTTGCAAAAATGGTCCAATCTTTACCAAATTCAAAACTTAACATTTTTATTAGTTCAATAAGCTCAAAACATTTAGAAAAGTTTAGTTTGATAGCTTATTAGCTTATTCTTAGCTTATTTCGTTTCTTGGGCTTAACGATCCAACATTAAGGGCCCGTTAAGGTTTAATGATCCAAGAGGTTAGGGGGAACACTAGGTTAGTCGAAATCCATAATTTTAAGTTATAACATCATTTCAAAACAGCTTATTCTCATAACTTATTACAATAAGCTAAAAAGAGCTTTTTGGGCTTATAAGCCCACGTAAAGTTTTTAAGTTTCTGAAAATGGTCTCCATGGCGTTTTACTTTAGGCCTCGTTAGGTGATAAAATCAAATCGTTAGGTCAATTAATTTACCATTTTTGTTAGTGTGCCAGGTACATAATTAGATCGTGTAAAAATACTTAGGGGTTGTGTGTCGATTTTTGAAATGGCGAAGTCATAGTGTGTGGTCAAAGCTCATATCGTATAACTTATAAATGTTGAAAATAAACTAAGTCTTTTTAAGGTGAAATCGTATAGGTCCATACCACTTAGGAACGTGTAATATTTAGTATGTATATGTTAATATGAGTTCGAAATACTTATAGGGTCTCATTAATGACTTAGTAAACATGCAATACGACTTATAATATATATGTGTTGCGTTCAAGTTTTACGTTTTATTAGTGTAAAGTGTTTGTGCAAAAATGAATAATACGTATATAAGTATGTAATAAAATAGCGATTAGAAGGTCTCACCTCACCCTAAAAGGTGGAGTAAAACAAGACGTATGGTTCGTGTATATGGTTCAACGTGTTGTGGTTCACTTCTCGTCCTTCCAAGGTTCAAGTAGACTCCAAGCTTGCTTCCTAGGTTCATCTTGAAACGTGGTACACTTGAGAATCCTTTCGTCCCTCTCTAGCTCCTTTTCGTTAGTATTCTTGGTACGTATGAGGGTATGTAGTGATGTTGCTTGCATGTAGGGTTTATATAGGCTGAACTTTGAAGTGTAGAAACAAGATAGGTTCACATGAGTGAAGATTGCATGTTAAGCGAATAGTATCACCATTCACCATGCCCAATCGAAAGTTTACATTGCCAAGATCTCGTGTGATTTGTTCCTGCTCACTCCTGACGCATTCTTACATTTACATTGTTCATTTAGATGGGATTGGAGAGCAATGGGTGGTGCTAAGGAATGTCTTGACACGTTTTGAGTTATCTTGTAACATGGTCTTTGCGTTTTACTTTGGGCAGAATTTAGGTAGTAAACGAGCGAGACATATGGTAAACTTGGTCATTTATGATTCTTTGCTAGGTAGTTAATGAAGTGGTGCAAAGATATAACTAGGTCGTGTGTCAAAATAAAAAGAAACGAGGGGGGTTTTGAAGGTGTGTCGTGGTTGAGTAAAACAACCAAATAGGGTGCGTTTTGGGTTTTAAGCCCTTTGGGCTTGTGTTTGGTTTCGGCCCAGCAGAAGAAAGAAAAAGAAAATAGTATAAGGGTCCGTTTGGTGTAGCTGATGGGTTCAAGGGCCCAAAGGGTTAACGGGGCCCACCTGGTGTGTTTTGAGAGTCGGGTTACGATCAAATAATGTCAATGAGTGATCTCGGGAATTTTCGTAGGCTCCGGGAATATATAAATATTGTATCTTAAATATATGAAACGTATATTATAAAAATGTAAACGTTTTTAATATATATATTCGCGATAATTTAGACTATCTAGGTTTGTGTGCAAGCAATGTTTCTAAGCAAAAGATAAATCACCACTTACTGTTGTGAATTATATATCAAAAAAAAATTTTTTTTTGTCATACGTAAAAGTGGGTATTTAAATAACGTAATAACTTGTAAGTATTTACTAACCGTTGGGGAAAATTACGAGAGGCTACAGTACATACATCTTACAGTGAATTCCGTCCCGGAATTCGAGTTTAGGAAGGTTGCCAAGGGTGTCTAAGAGAAGAGGTGTGGGTACTTGATGCGAAACTGGTCCTCGCGTTCCCAAGTATACTCTGGTCCTCGTTTAGAGTTCCAACGAACTTTTATGATAGGGATACGGTTTTGTTTCAGTTGTTTGACTTCTCTATCCATGATTTCTACTGGTTCCTCGGTAAAAACGAGTTTGTCATCAAGTTGTAATTCTTTCAATGGAATGACCAAAGATTCATCGGATAAACACTTCTTGAGATTTGACACATGAAAAGTGTTGTGAATTCGGCTAAGTTCCTCGGGTAGTTCAAGTTTATATGGCATGGGTCCAATTCTTTCTAGGATTTTGAATGGGCCGATGTATCTTGGGTTTAACTTTCCCCTCTTTCCGAATCGTATCATTCCTTTCCATGGTGATACTTTTAACATAACTTTATCTCCGATCTGAAAATCCATGGGTTTTCTTTTTAGGTTGGCGTAACTTTTCTGTCTGTCTCTAGCGGTTTGTAAACGTTGTTTGATTTTGATGATTTTCTCGGTTGTCTCATGAACTAGATCCGGTCCCGTGAGTTGTATTTCTCCGACTTCTGCCCAGCAAACGGGTGATCTACACTTTCTACCGTAAAGTGCTTCGAATGGTGCTGCCTTGATACTGGTATGATAACTGTTGTTATATGAGAATTCTGCCAATGGTAAGTGTTTGTCCCAACCTTTTCCGAAGTCTATAACGCAAGCGCGTAGCATATCTTCTAAGGTTTGTATAGTTCTCTCACTTTGACCATCGGTTTGTGGGTGATAGGCTGTGCTCATATCCAGCTTTGTTCCTAAAGCTTTTTGCAATAATTTCCAAAAATGAGACGTGAAACGACTGTCACGATCTGATATGATGGAAATCGGCACTCCATGTCGTGACACAATTTCTTTCAGATATATCTGAGCAAGTGTGTTCATTTCATCAGTTTCTTTGATTGGTAGGAAATGAGCTGACTTGGTGAGACGATCAACGATAACCCATATCGTATCGTAGCGCCAGTAGAGGTTTTGGGAAGTTTGGTGATGAAATCCATTGTAATACGTTCCCATTTCCACATGGGGAGTTCAGGTTGGGTGAGTAATCCGGAGGGTTTCTGGTATTCTGCTTTTACTCTTGAACACGTTAAACATTTACTGACGTACTCAGCGATGTCGGCTTTCATGTTCGGCCACCAATATAGTTTCTTAAGATCTTGGTACATCTTGTCGGAACCTGGGTGAATGGAGTATTTTGATTTGTGAGACTCATGTATGATAAGGTCACGAATACCTCCGAAGAGAGGAATCCAGCTTCTTTCCTTGAAACAAAGCATTCCATTTGATCTTTTCACAAATCCGTTTTTGTTTTCTGGCATGCCAAAAATCTTTTCAATTGGTCGATTTTCTTTCTTGAGAGCTTCGCTCTGGGCGATAATGATTTGTGTTGGAAGGGGTGAACAAATAGTCATGCCTAATGATCTAACCCTGAGAGGTTTTAGTCTTTCTTTTCGGCTTAATGCATCTGCTACTACATTAGCCTTTCCTGGGTGATAACGGATTTCACAATCATAATCGCTAAGCAATTCTAACCAACGGCGTTGCCTCATGTTTAAATCCTTTTGATCTAGGATGTGTTGGAGACTTTTGTGATCTGTAAACACGATACACTTAGTGCCGTATAGATAGTGTCTCCATAACTTAAGAGCGAATACTATTGCTCCTAGTTCTAGATCATGGGTTGTGTAATTTTCCTCATGTTTCTTCAGTTGACGTGAGGCATAAGCTATTACCTTATCTCGTTGTATCAAAACTGCACCTAAACCATGGTACGAAGCATCACAATATAGCACGAAATCCTTGTTTCCTTCGGGCAATGCTAGTATTGGAGCTTCACAAAGCTTTTGTTTTAACAGTTGGAAGGCTGATTCTGCTTCTTGTCCCCAGACGTACTTTTCGTTCTTTTGGGTCAACTTGGTCAATGGTTTTGAGATTTTAGAGAAACCTTCAATAAATCTCCGGTAGTAACCTGCAAGACCTAAAAATTGACGTACTTCTGTGGGAGTTGTAGGTGATGACCACTCTTTAACTGCCTCTATTTTTGTAGGATCCACGTGGATTCCTTGACTATTAATTACGTGTCCCAAAAATTGCACCGTGGGAATCCAAAAGTCGCATTTTGAGAATTTTGCGTACAACCTTTCTTTCCTAAGTAACTCTAGGATTGTTCTTAAATGATTGGCATGTTCCTCTTTGTTACGAGAGTAGATCAGAATGTCGTCAATGAATACTATCACGAATTTGTCCAAATATGGCTTGCATACTCGGTTCATTAAGTCCATAAACACGGCGGGTGCATTCGTTAGACCAAATGGCATTACCTGAAATTCATAGTGTCCATAACGGGTTCTGAAGGCTGTCTTGGGAATATCTTCTTCCCGAACTCTCAATTGATGGTATCCCGACCTTAGATCAATCTTCGAGTATACACTCGATCCTTGTAATTGATCAAATAAATCGTCTATTCTAGGTAAAGAATATCGGTTCTTTATAGTGAGTTTGTTTAACTCTCGGTAATCTATGCACATTCGGAATGATCCGTCTTTCTTTTTAACAAATAGAACTGGGGCTCCCCAAGGTGATGAACTTGGTCTAATGAAACCTTTATCGGATAATTCCTTTAGTTGTTCCGATAGTTCCTCCATTTCGGAAGGTGCCAACCTGTAAGGTGCTTTTGCTACTGGTGCCGCTCCAGGCACTAGTTCAATTTGGAACTCTACTTGACAAGTCGGTGGAAGACCGGGTAGATCTTCAGGAAATACTTCGGGGAATTCCTTAACGATAGGTACGTCTTTAAGTTGCTTCTCGGTTAACTTACTTTCCGTCACCTGAACCATGAATACATGACATCCTTCGTTCATGTATTTTATCATTCTGAGGCATGAGATGATTCCGTATCGGTTTTTATTCTTGTTGCCATGGATAACGAGGGTTTTATTCTTAAAAGGAATGTGTATGGCTTTCTCGTCACAATGAATCTTAGCACGATGTTTGGATAACCAATCCATTCCGATGATAGCATCAAAACTACCGAGTTGGACAGGCATCAGGTCAATAGGAAAGGATTCTCCTACGAGGGTTAAGGTACAATCTTTTAAAACAGAGTTGGTGTTAATTAAGTTCCCATTGGCCATTTCTATTTCGTATGTGGTGTTTAGCTTAGAAGGGTTAGAGTTAATGAAAGGGGCAAACGTATCTGACACGAAGCTCTTATCTGCTCCAGAATCAAATAATACTCTAGCTTTATGATGATTTAATAAGAACGTACCCGTGACAACGTCGGGGTTTTGTGGTTCATTTTCATTTCCCATCACGTATGCTCTTGCTCGTGCAGTGTTCTGACCATTTCCTTTTGGACAGCGGTTCTTGAAGTGTCCAGTTTCTCCGCATGAGTAACATGTTGGTGCTATTGGTTGTAGGTTGCTGCCGGTAGCAGGGGTCCTACAATCTTTTGTGGCATGACCTATCCTTTGGCATTTATGGCATTTTACGGTACAAGCACCATTGTGATGAAGCTTACATCTGTTGCACTGTGGCTTAATACCTTGGTATCCATTGCCATTGGTTGCCGTAAATACCTTAGGAGGTTCTTGTCGTTGGTTCTGCTGTTGACGATGTGGGTTCTTGTTCTGATGTTGTTGTTGGTTGATCCTGTTGTAGTTGTTGTTGTTGTTGTGGTGATGGTTGTTGTTGCGATGGCCGTTGTGGTAGTGATTGTGGTTTTGATGGTGGGTGGTTCTCCTGTCATCGAGCTTTCTTTTGAGTTCGTTGCACTTGATTTCGCGGTCTAGGAGTTTTTGTGCTAGCTCCATTGCGACTTCTAGTGATGGTGGGTTGGATGCTGTGACGTTCCCTTCAATATTCCGGGGAAGACCTTCAATATACTTTTCCAGAGTTTTCTCTAAATCTGGTACGAGGGAAGGACATAATGCCATTAGCTCGTGGAATCTCCTGTTGTAAGCCCTAAGATCGATTCCTTTGACTGCAAGGACATGGAATTCGTCTTCCAGTTTCCTTATTTCAGATCGAGGACAGTACTTCTTTAGGATCTTGGCTTTGAATTCCGTCCAAGAGAGTCGGTACGCTGCTTCTGTACCTAAAGTTTGAGTTGTAGCAGTCCACCATGACAAAGCGTCATCCATTAGGGTTCCGGTGGCAAATGTGACCCTGTTGTTTTCTGAGCATCCACTCCTTTGGAATACCGTTTCGCATCTCTCGAACCAATGGGCAAGTTTAGTTATCCCTTCAGTACCCATGAAGTAAGTTGGCTGACAAGCCATAAAGTCTTTATAGGTACATTGGCGAGGTGCGGGAGCAACATTTCTTGCCGGTTGTGCGTTAGCATTTGCTTGTTCGGCTAAGGCTGCATTGATTCCATTGGTGATTGCTTGTTGGATTTCTTCCGGGGTCATGGTTGCTGCTGAGGTAGTGGTCACGGTTCTCTTAGGTGCCATATTCCTAAAAATGAGAATATATTTTCAGAATTTTCATAATAACCATCTTGTGTTAGACCATTTAGTAACATCAATAGGTTCAAAGTTATAATAGTGTTACATATATTACGATGCAATATACGATATCATAACACTTATGAAAATAAAGCAAACATAACATCATTGATTAGATTGTCGTTTTGAGTTTACATCACTTATTTATTCTTGTTGACATATCTCTAGGACATTCAAATACAAGTTATTACTGTGATGTGGGTGAGGCTACATCGACAATCTATGGCATTCTAGGGTTTTCCTTGGTTATCATCAAGACGACGTTCTAGTTCCTGAATTTTGGCGGCCATGGTTTCTATGATTTGGTCTCGGTCTCTCTCCCTAGCTTGTGTTTCTTGTTGTGCACGTCTCAGAGACATGACTTGGGCTCTTGTGGTGTCGAGAGCTTGATCGATGTCACACATGATGTCCTTGTTTACGGTGTTAGCAGAGCAAAGTAATCCGATGAATTCCATAGCTTCACCGAATTGGGTACTTAGTTGTTCAATCATGGTTCCCATCTCTAGGTGTCCCATCACAAGTTGTTCTATCTCGGCTAACATGACTTCTATCAGTTCATTAGGGATGTTGTTCACCAAGGTGGCTATGGCGTCTAACCTGTCTTCATGTCTTACTAACCTAGCTGCCAAGAGTGGTATGGTATGGTGAATGGGTTCTCCAGTGACTGGAAGGATCTTAGATGCAGCAAATGATGATCTTTCACCAAGTTCTCTGTTGGTGGGAGTACCTTCTTGAGATCTCCAATACTTAAGGATTGGTAGTAGAAATGACCATTTGCGAGCATTGACCCACTTACGAGCCTTATGGTTGGTTCTTGCATAATAGTAAGGATCTGAGGAGGTAGGACGAATCTGGTAATTCCTTGGTTGATAAGGCAGAGGAGCACTGTAAGTTTTCATAGGTGGTGGACTGTTGATTGTCACTGGTACAGTAGTAGTCTGCTGATAAAATATACTAGGTAGTATCACTGGTTCTGCAGTTGGAGCAACTTCCTTTTTCCATTTAGTATCATCCCAGATGTCTTTTTCTTCAGCATATGAAAGAGCTTTTCCAGCAGTGGTTGGTTCATAAGGCTGGAATGGAGAAGTTTGCTTACTGCGTCTGATTGGACCAGATGATGCTTGAGGTGAAGTAAAGGATTGCTGACTTTCCTTATTCTTGTCTGTTGTAGGTGACACAGTCATTGGAGCAAGAGTTGGTACAATAGGTGTAGAGCTCTCAGTTTCCGAATCCGATAACAAAACAATGAAGTTGGGTTTGGAAGACATGGTACTGTAATAATCCCGATTAGTAAACACAGTTATTAGTATAATCATAACATGTAAGCATATATCAAGTTATATAAGTAAGAAATAATAAGAAGTAACTTTTCTACCAGATGTTGGAATGTAGGCACGGAGGGCATGAAATGGTATTTTGTAAAAATGGTCCAGTTAAAGTGTAGTTATAGTCCAATGTTTAAAAACATCTGGTTCTCTATAACCGTGGCTCTGAATACCAATCTGTAACACCCCCAAAAGTCGTTAATAACAGCGGAAGACTTAACATGTCAGCGGAAGACTTTCGGGGTATTACTTCAAGGATCTTTGTCACAATTATAGTAGACAACACAAAGTGAAGTATTAAAGTTTAATTTATTTCAAAATACCAAATATACAAGATATTATTAATTCAAGAACTTGTTTTATTCTGAAGGAAAATAAGTAATTTATTATGGTTCTTGTCATGCTTTTGCCCACTCCGTGCCATCCAGATCCGTCTTGTTTAGTTACCTGAGATAAACATGCTAAAGTCAACATAAAGTTGAGTGATATTCATAGGTTTGAGTTTAAGAGTTTGAATCACAAGTTAAGAATATATTGTAATCACATACAATCAATATGTAAAAAAAATAAATGTTCCTGTTATTGCCTTAAGCTCATGATACTCAACGATTAACAGCCAATCATAAATATGAATTATGATGGTAAGTAATAGGCCCCCAAAGATAGGTATTTGTCAATAACCTATTTATAAGAACAATAAAGTGCGCCTGGTGTTTTCTCCAACAACCAAACGAGGATTGTCAATCACTAATAGTACTATCCACAATTATTTACGTTCACCCTTCAAGTGATTAAGGTTCATGATCGAGGGACTTCTGACAATAGTAACTTAAGCAAATAACATTGGCCTGACGGTATTTCAATACCCGGTATAAAAGACTTGTGTTCGAGTTTTAAGCATGTATCTCCCCCACGGGAAAAATAGTTAAAGAGTGGGCTATGAAATCACCTTAGTAGTACAGTGGTATCGTAGTTTCAACAAAGCAAGGAAACGGCTTCACACAACACAACCTAAAAGATAATGCAAGTTTCAGTTAATAGTCTAAATCTGGTTTTATCGCGATTACTTGTTATTTAGTTACGAATAAATCTCGTGTTTGTTTAAGTGCCTAAAGTTCAAAAACAACGTTATATAAAATCATAACTCGTAAGTAAAATGATCGATGATTGATATAAAGTTAGATTTTATAGCGGAAATAAACGTATCGTTTTACAAGAAATAAATAACGTATTGTTATATCGTTTAAATTTGTTTATCGTTATATAAGTTTTATTCGTATTATATATATATATATATATATATATATATATATATATATATATAATAAGTTATGTTTTATTATTTATCGTTTTAATATATAATCAAATATATATATAAATATAGAATTATTACTAAAAGTAATTATTTCAATTCGATCCTTAATGTTTTCTCAATTTTACACTTTTTACTCTTAACGGAGAATATTTACGCCGTTAGTCCAAAAGTTATATATATTTACATTTTTAGTCCAAATATCAAATATATACATTTATTATCCTTAAGTTTCAATATTTACAGTTTACACCCCTTAGAAAACAGTTTTTTTTTATGCTTTTCACTCAAGTTTACTCATTTTTACACTTTTAGTCCCTAACGCTCGTACATTTGCAAAAATGGTCCAATCTTTACCAAATTCAAAACTTAACATTTTTATTAGTTCAATAAGCTCAAAACATTTAGAAAAGTTTAGTTTGATAGCTTATTAGCTTATTCTTAGCTTATTTCGTTTCTTGGGCTTAACGATCCAACATTAAGGGCCCGTTAAGGTTTAATGATCCAAGAGGTTAGGGGGAACACTAGGTTAGTCGAAATCCATAATTTTAAGTTATAACATCATTTCAAAACAGCTTATTCTCATAACTTATTACAATAAGCTAAAAAGAGCTTTTTGGGCTTATAAGCCCACGTAAAGTTTTTAAGTTTCTGAAAATGGTCTCCATGGCGTTTTACTTTAGGCCTCGTTAGGTGATAAAATCAAATCGTTAGGTCAATTAATTTACCATTTTTGTTAGTGTGCCAGGTACATAATTAGATCGTGTAAAAATACTTAGGGGTTGTGTGTCGATTTTTGAAATAGCGAAGTCATAGTGTGTGGTCAAAGCTCATATCGTATAACTTATAAATGTTGAAAATAAACTAAGTCTTTTTAAGGTGAAATCGTATAGGTCCATACCACTTAGGAACGTGTAATATTTAGTATGTATATGTTAATATGAGTTCGAAATACTTATAGGGTCTCATTAATGACTTAGTAAACATGCAATACGACTTATAATATATATGTGTTGCGTTCAAGTTTTACGTTTTATTAGTGTAAAGTGTTTGTGCAAAAATGAATAATACGTATATAAGTATGTAATAAAATAGCGATTAGAAGGTCTCACCTCACCCTAAAAGGTGGAGTAAAACAAGACGTATGGTTCGTGTATATGGTTCAACGTGTTGTGGTTCACTTCTCGTCCTTCCAAGGTTCAAGTAGACTCCAAGCTTGCTTCCTAGGTTCGTCTTGAAACGTGGTACACTTGAGAATCCTTTCGTCCCTCTCTAGCTCCTTTTCGTTAGTATTCTTGGTACGTATGAGGGTATGTAGTGATGTTGTTTGCATGTAGGGTTTATATAGGCTGAACTTTGAAGTGTAGAAACAAGATAGGTTCACATGAGTGAAGATTGCATGTTAAGCGAATAGTATCACCATTCACCATGCCCAATCGAAAGTTTACATTGCCAAGATCTCGTGTGATTTGTTCCTGCTCACTCCTGACGCATTCTTACATTTACATTGTTCATTTAGATGGGATTGGAGAGCAATGGGTGGTGCTAAGGAATGTCTTGACACGTTTTGAGTTATCTTGTAACATGGTCTTTGCGTTTTACTTTGGGCAGAATTTAGGTAGTAAACGAGCGAGACATATGGTAAACTTGGTCATTTATGATTCTTTGCTAGGTAGTTAATGAAGTGGTGCAAAGATATAACTAGGTCGTGTGTCAAAATAAAAAGAAACGAGGGGGGTTTTGAAGGTGTGTCGTGGTTGAGTAAAACAACCAAATAGGGTGCGTTTTGGGTTTTAAGCCCTTTGGGCTTGTGTTTGGTTTCGGCCCAGCAGAAGAAAGAAAAAGAAAATAGTATAAGGGTCCGTTTGGTGTAGCTGATGGGTTCAAGGGCCCAAAGGGTTAACGGGGCCCACCTGGTGTGTTTTGAGAGTCGGGTTACGATCAAATAATGTTAATGAGTGATCTCGGGAATTTTCGTAGGCTCCGGGAATATATAAATATTGTATCTTAAATATATGAAACGTATATTATAAAAATGTAAACGTTTTTAATATATATATTCGCGATAATTTAGACTATCTAGGTTTGTGTGCAAGCAATGTTTCTAAGCAAAAGATAAATCACCACTTACTGTTGTGAATTATATATCAAAAAATTTTTTTTTGTCATACGTAAAAGTGGGTATTTAAATAACGTAATAACTTGTAAGTATTTACTAACCGTTGGGGAAAATTACGAGAGGCTACAGTCGTCTTCACTGATCACTCAGCTCTTCGATATCTGTTTGCGAAGCAGGATGCCAAGCCACGACTGATTCAGTGGATCTTGTTGTTACAAGAATTCGATGTTGAGATTCGCAATAAGAGGGGGGGCAGAGAATCTAGCCGCAGATCATCTATCTCGTCTTGAAAACCCCTTGGATAAGCACGATAGAAGTGAAATCAGGGATTCGTTTCCTGACGAACAACTGATGTTAATGATTGATTCGGAGCCATGGTACACCGACTTTGCCAATTACTTATCAAGTAGATGTAGACTTGTTCCTAAACACCTGACTAAGTACGAGAGGAAGAGGTTCTTTTCCCAGCTAAAATACTACTTCTGGGATGAACCCTTTTTATTCCGAAGGTGTCCTGACCACATTATAAGGCGTTGTGTCTCGGAAAATGAGGCAGTAAAGATTATGAGGGAATGGCACTCCGGTCCCTCTGGAGGGCATCATGGGATAAACGTTACCGCCCGAAAGATTCTCGATGCAGGATTCTATTGGCCCACAATTTTCCGTGATGTAAAAGAAATGGTGCAGGTGTGCGATGCATGTCAACGAGCCGGAAATATATCACATAGGGATGAGGCACCTCAGAACTTTATACAAGTTTGTGAGGTATTCGATGTTTGGGGGATTGACTTCATGGGACCCTTTCCATCCTCAGGGGGAAACGAGTACATCTTAGTCGCCATTGACTATGTTTCCAAATGGGTTAAGGCACAAGCCCTTAGGACCAATGATGCAAGAGTAGTCATTCATTTCCTGAAAAAGCTTTTCGCAAGATTCGGGATTCCGAAAGCTCTCATCAGTGATAGGGGGACACATTTTTGCAATGCACAAATGGAAAAGGTCATGAAGAGGTATGGAGTACCCCATCGATTCTCCACCGCCTATCATCCACAGACCAATGGCCAAGTCGAAAACACCAATAGAGCTATTAAAAGAATACTTGAAAAAACGGTTAGTCAAAACATAAAGGACTGGTCATTCAAACTCGACGAAGCCTTATGGGCATTCCGAACTGCTTACAAAACACCTATTGTAACGACCCCGTTCCGCATGGTGTATGGTAAGGCATGTCACTTACCAGTAGAATTAGAACACAAGGCTTATTGGGCGCTTAAGGCATGCAACTTAGATTACACAACTGCTGGGAATAATAGGTTTTTGCAATTACACGAGCTTGATGAGCTTAGACTAGAAGCCTACGAATCTTCCATCACATATAAAGAAAGAGCTAAAAGATGGCATGATCAAAGAAATAAGAAACCCAAAGAACTTTCAGAAGGAGACAAGGTCCTATTGTATAATTCTCGGTTGAGATTATTTCCGGGAAAACTTAAGTCTAGATGGTATGGGCCGTTCACGGTAAAGAATTCTTCTAAATTTGGAGCGGTAGTGTTAATTGATGATGAGGGTAGGGAATTCACGGTTAACATACAACGCGTAAAACACTACCAAGAAAATAACAATGAAATGATTAGTGAGGAGGATGTGACGTTTGATGATGAGATCACGTAGTAACCCATGACTTTGAGTCTAGCTACAAGACTCGTAAATAAAGAAAAACGCTTCTTGGGAGGCAACCCATGTTTTGTGTGATTTTATTTGTTTGTTTGTTATTTGCTTCCGTATGCATGTTTTATTTTTATTGTTGGTTGATCATGTTTCTCAATTAAAATGTGGAAATACTTTACTATGTTGTTTGGCCTAGTCTTAACTCCAACCTAAAAGTATTTTTGCAAAAGATAAGTGTAAGGGGAAACCCCAAATATGTTTTTAAGAAACAAACCGATCATGATTCTCCACAATATTAAATGAACATGTATATTCGTAATTGTTAGAGTCAAATGCTTGTATTGAGTCATAATGAAGTTTTGCAGGATTTTCCAGGAAGTAGGACAAAGTTTTTCCAGAAATTTCCCGGAAACTTAACATAAGAATTTCTGCAGGTCCATTCTGACGGCGTCAGAGTTTTACTCTTGACGGCGTCAGTTGTTAAAATCTGGAAATTTTACCGGTTTTGTTTTTCTAACGGAGTCTTATGGTTTTTGTGAATTATTAAGTTTTATAATCTCCAGGAAATCTGCAAACTTCATTCCACAAGCATTATATCTTACTTTGTTTTCTAGGATTTAGTAACTTATATAGGATGCCGCCGATTTTACGCGAGGTTGTCTTGTCTATTTTTGTCAGGATTTACAGGTTATGTATGACAAGAAGATGATTTATATTCTGGAAGGGAAGCTTTGATTGTTCGTTTTCTTGGAGGAAGATTTAACCTGGCCAACCTATAATCCATACCGAGCGAATCAGGGGAGTATTTGATTTCATTCTCTTTACTTTTTCACTTTTACATTCTTTACTTGAACATTGAGGACAATGTTCATCTTAAGTGTAAGGGGAGGGTAAAAAGATGATACCTTACATATGCACTTTTGCTTGAGTTTGTTTTGTTTAATAGTAGATGTGTAATAAAACTATGAGAAATACTTGTTAGTGTAATTTTAGCGCCAAATTTAAAATTTTTTACAACATTTAGGAGTGAAACTTTAGCCATAACAAGCGTCTCATGGATAGGAGATTGTATGACTAGCACATAACCGTATATTCAGAAAAATTTTCCACCCAAATATGTGAGGTTCGCCTTTAGATTTGATAGGAAAAGCATTCATTATTAGTGCTTATGAGTGTACCGGTAGCATTTAGATTCTAGAACTTGCGTTAGTGATGCATTCCGAGACCGCTAGTGAGACTACATTCGTGTGGTAGGATTTACTACATGATAAGAGGCATTAGGATCACCCTTGTGTTAAACCTGTATCATAATTACTTGACCATTTAAGTCATACTACTTGGCTAGTTAAGTCAACTAATTTTTCGCACACCCTTAGCGTTGTACTCATTTTTAGTACACGAAACCCCTAGTACACCCCTCCGAGCCTATCTTTTCGTTTCTAACTTTAAGCTTTTTACTTAAAGGAAGAATTTGTTACACCCCACTTAAATGTACACCCAAATCGCCTTAGCCTTCCGTGTATGCGCTCATTTTTAGTGCATTATTGTTATTTGTTAAACCCTAAGTTAACTTTCTAATTGATTACATGGTTGCTAAGTCGAGTCATATCCTTGTACATATTGTTTTGGGACGATTGGGACTCATGGGTAAGTACTTATTTTATGGAGTAATGGGGAAGAACATAATATTATTACCCCCATATGTACGTTAATCTTAAAAGTGCTCCAAGTGTTTTGATTTTCTTAATTCGAGTCATTAGAATAGTTAAATGTAAAGTATGTAAAGATTCAAGTGTAAGGGGAATGTTCATTCCCTATGATGTATTATTTTGGATGGTAGGGTAAGAGTGTATGAAAAAAAAAAAATCGAAAAAATCAAGAAAAAAAAAAAAAAAAAAAAAAAAAAAAAAAAAAAGAAAAAACATACGGACTACCATCCCTTTTCATTCTATGTTCATTTTATGTTTTTGTTATTTTTCATTTATTAGCTTAAGTCGAGTCTAGTCTTGGCTTAGCAACGCCATCTTGTACATGTAATTAACCAAGATTGTTAACTCGCCACCAGTAAAACTTCCTTTATCCAACAAAACCGTGTAATTCATATCCCTATACCTAACGTTACAACCCTTTAAAAGACCTCTTTGATAGTTTATCCTAGGTGCTTACGCCATGTGGTGGAGGTTTGATCCTTTCCCAAGCCTATGGTAATCTATTTTGCTATGACAGGTAGTGAGAGATATCTTCCATTTCCATAATGTTATATTACTTTATTACACCCGAGAGATGTGAGTATCTAAACACTATTTGTGAGGTGCTAGTGTATGACCTCCGTGCTTGTCTATTGGTCTTTAGTGGAACGATTATTTGTTGTAATTACTTTTATATTAGTGTTAAATGACCCCTAACTTGTCTTTTGAGTAGAATAAAAGCGCATTTGCTTGAGGACAAGCAAATCTCAAGTGTAAGGGTATATGATGAGGCGAAAAATGATCCGTTTTTAGGGGGTCATTTAAGCCCGAATCCGAATTTATTTGATCAAATATTGCCCTAAATCGTTCCTTTTGTGATTTTAGGTACTTGGAGAGTGAATTCTGGAAAAGAAGCTATTTTGGACGTTTTTGGAGCATAAAAGTGAAGAAAACGGCAAAGTCTCTATTTTCTTTGCTGGGAACAGTGCATGACGGCGTCAAGAGTAATGCCATG
Source organism: Artemisia argyi (assembly GCA_030686995.1). Taxonomy (NCBI): domain Eukaryota; kingdom Viridiplantae; phylum Streptophyta; class Magnoliopsida; order Asterales; family Asteraceae; genus Artemisia; species Artemisia argyi. The sequence goes on from CM060705.1 coordinate 182,792,588, forward strand.
ACTGCGTCAAACATCAAGAATTAAAATCCGTAGTTCATGAAGGCGTCAAGAGTGTTCCTGACGGCGTCAAAGTCCCAAGAATAAAATACCGTGGTTGATGACGGCGTCACATTGGCCGTCAGAAGTAGATCAAGGCCGTCCGAGGAAGTATTTGGCGGCGAGATGACGGCATTACACCATTGCTCTTGACGCCGTCACCTCGATTTTCCTATATATAGTTTTCTAGTTTTTTACATTAAAGGAGAGAAGTTTTGGTGAAACCCTAAAGACGAATTTGGTGCACCTTTTACAGGTTTTTCAAGGGTTCCAAACCCTTGATACCTTGCATTGTAATTGAGATAAGTGTTCTTCTAATTCAATCAATATGTCTATGTGTTGGTTGTCTATATCTTGTTCTTATCTCAATTCCATTATGCTAGGCTAGATCTCCTTTGTGTTTGCTTAGATCTAATGAATCCTAGATATTGATTATGTGTTGATTACTTGTTTATTCTTGTCTTGGATGAATGATTTTATATGTTAGGCTTAAGAAAACTGGCAGATCTCCAAATGGTAACATGCTTGAACGTCTTAAGAAACATGAACCGAGGCGTACTAGGTCTTTCTTGGTTGTATTTAATGCATGAGCCACTGTTTACAATCCCAATAGTTGTGCTGGGTCATGGTGTAGGAGGAGATAAGAGCTCATAGAATTGGGGAGTTATGTATGCCACCCCATGAATGGTATTAAGGAATACAATCCGTCATCCATACAATTATAACAAGTAATTAACGTGTAAAAGATATCTAGGGAGTAGTGAAATCTAAGTAAACACATTTTCTCCAAATACTGCTCACAACTTTAGTATAATTTAGTTTATTTTCATTTTTATTATTTTATTTTGATTGCATCTTAGTTTTGGGTTAGTTGAATCGCAACTAATTCCGGCACTCTTTCAAAACCCGAGATTTTACTTGCTTTCATAAAAACATAAAAACACAAAAATAATCATCCCTCACCTTTAGAACTAGTAATTAGGCTTTCTAATCCTAGCGACACTATTCCTAAGCTGAACGATCAATCCCCCGGTACTTGTCACTATACTATACTACAACGATCAGGTACACTGCCTGGTGGGGGTTGTAAGCTTCTCGAGATCCCTCGAGAGGTAAAGCCTGTTGCGATTCCCACGCATCAATCCCCCTCGCGAGGTTTATAAAACATTTAAATAAGTAAAGGCGAGGCTATGAACTCACCTTAGTGGTATAGTGGTAAAAATATCGATACTCAGTTTGCAAAAAGGGAACGGCTCCACACACGACCTAGATAATATATGGCAAGTTTTATTGTTTGATAGTCTTAATGGTTTAATCGCGAGTAGTTTTTGAATACGTGAGTTGTTAATTTAACGATAGTAAAACTTGTGGTTTGATAAAATATCATAAGTTTAGTTAAGTTTATATATATATATATATATATATATATATATATATATATATATAACGTAAAGTTTAATAATAATAATAATAGTCTGAAATAAAACGTAACGTCGTGATGTGATATCGTGAAATGAAAAGGAAAAGAAAAATAAAAAAAAAAAATTAATTATAGTATACGGCCCTTGTCTTTTCCAAGTTTTTACACTTTTTACCCTAACGGTGTTAGCGTTACGTCGTTAGTCCAAAGTTAAATATTTTTACGTTTTACGTCCAAAACTTTATAATTTTTACATTTTTCATCCCAAAAGTTTATAAAATCAGTTTTTCATCCTCAAGTTTGTAAAATGACAATTTTTACCTAAAGTTTATAAAAGTGACACTTTTAACCCGAAAATTATAATTTTTGCAAATTTAGTCCAAAATTTACCAAATTCGAAACTTAACATTTTTATTTCTTAATTAAGCTAAAAATAGCTTATTTAATTTGTCAAAACTGCTTATTTTCCGAAAAAGCTTATTTATAGCTTATGGGCTTTTAAACGAGTAAACCAAGGCCTGTTAAGAATTTTTAATCCACTAGGCTTACGAAAGTTTTGGGCTTGGTTTCGGGCTTATTTTAGGATGCTAAAAACATTATGAAACAACTTATTTGGACTGCTTATCGCGTTAGCTTATTTTCAAAGGATTGGGCCTTAAGGCCCAATCGATGTTTACTAGTTTTTTAGAAAGGTTTTATGTCGCGATGCTTTGCACCATTTAAAGGGTCGAGACGTGATTTTTAACACAAGGTCTTTTTATGAAAATATTGTTAGTTAGGTTGTCAAACAGATTATGAAATAAAAGAGTAGGCTTGTTACGTAAGATTTCAAGATATACGTTTGTTTCATAGGTTGCATGGGTCGAATTTTTAAGTAAAAGACTTAGAAAATTTCTAAGTGTTTTGCATGGTTCAAAGTTACTTACAAACGTGTTTCAAAAATTGTTTATACGTGAGTTTTATATTTAAAACTTTATGTATCTTGATTAGTAGCGTAGTAAATATATAGGTGGGATGAAAATACGTAAATGTTGTTCATATAGATTACGAGTAATGAAGTGCAAGTGATAGTACTTTATACGTAAAAATCAAAAATACATTTTTAGGTAAGAATGGAAAAAGTTTGTGTGAGACTTACTACACCAAAATGGTGGGGTAAAACGAGACGTAGAGTCGAGGGGAAGTGAATACGAGAGTGTAGTGTGTATGTCAACTCAACCAAGGTTCACAAACAAAGACTTGTTTCTTCTAGACCCGATTTGAAAAGCTTTTTCTTTTGCCAAAGCGTTTTGAAGTAGAAAACTATCACTAGGACTTAGTTTTTTGTAAAATTTGATTCGTATGTGAGTTGTGAACGAGTGCATGCATGCATGGTGTTTAAATATGAACTTTTGAGTATCCTAGTGACTAAAATTAATGGGATGCGATGTTTACGTGTTTACCAAAAGTCATTGAGGGAGTGTAAGACGCAACATGACTCTTCTCTTTGTTTCCTAGCTATCGACATACACCAAAGCTCAAAAGAAAAACGTGTTGTTTGATTACAAAAATGGATTGTACATTTAAGTTTATATTTAAAAATCATGTAGTACTTGCCTAGGACCTTAAAATATACATTGTGTGATCTTGGATTGGGGAGGTACAATCTTTGTTTTGAAAATAACATGTCGACACATCTTTTGTTAAGTAATCGATTTGTAACTTTGGATAGGCTTGGTGATGATTGATCAAATGTAATATTTGGACTTGAAATTGTGTTAGAAATATTTTTAGGACTTCATAGAAACAAGCGGGACTTAAAATGGTTTAGTTTTGGATTAGTTAAAAATCGAGTGGGTTTGTTTTTGGACGGCTTACTTTGCCTCGTAAAAACATAGGAAGACTCGACATGGGGAGTTGAAACTTGACATACTTGAAGTCGACTAGGTGAGGAATTAGGTAGTGTGAAAATATAGAGGCATCGTGTGTAAAAATAATGTGTACGAGGCGCGTTTTTGGCATGGTATAGTCGAGTTTTACTAAGATAATTATAAGTGGTTTTGGGTTAAATTTTGTGTGGGCCGTGAATAGTAACAGGCCAGTTTAAACTTTGGGCTTAGTAAAAAAAATTAAGGGTCCGGTTATATGAAATTAGGATTAGTAAAGATATTAATTGTGATTAGTGAAAGTTTAATTAATGTTTGGTGAAACGTTTACATGATTCCGGGAGTTGTCGAATGTGTTTTGCTAAAATACGTTACGTAAGTTTGTAAATGGTAAAAGTTTAATATTCTCGCGATTTTTGACTATAGTGATACATGTGTGAGCATCGTTCCAAGCAAAAAGAACCATGAATATCGTAGTGATTTTTAAGTAACATAGCATATTTAATAAAAAAAAATTGTTATTGATAAAAACGTTATTAATTAACGAAATAATATATTAGTCTTTGATTTACTTTTAATATTCATAGGAAAATTTACGGGAGTTTACAGTGTAGATAAGGTAATTTGGAAGGGGTTGAAATGTTATTCCTCACATGGCATAGAAAAGAGAGAAAGAATATGCCAAGGTATATTTCAATGCTTGGGGGGGGGGGGGGGGAGATTGAGATGGAGGGTTGAGATGAGATGGTTTGAATTGGATGGTGGAGATCAAAGGGAGCCTCCCTTGGTTTTCAAATAATTTGGCATGTGGGGGAAATGAAGGGTTGAGATGTGTTTATTTGAAATGAATGGCTAGGATCAAAGATGCCTTGTGTTTGGATTAAGGGAGGATATTCCAAAGGAATATGCTTTGCTTGGGGGGGGGGGGGAAGGAGAAATCAATGGTTGAGATGGTTTTGGTTTGAAATGGAAGGCTTGGATTAAACACATGTGATGGAATGAAGAGGAAGAAAGAATATGCTAATGGAATATTCCAAATCATGGGGGGAAGAAATAAGATGGATGGTGGAGATGTGTTTAGTTTGAATTCAATGGCTAGGATCAAAGAAGCATTCTTTGGAATTCAAACAATTGGCATGTGGGAAATATGGAGGGTTGAGATGTGTTGTAAGGGAATGGATGGTTGAGATATAGTGTGTAAGAGAATATGTAAGAGTGTAAGAGATTGTGTAAGAGAATATTTGATTTGGATATGATTGGATTTGTCTTTAATAGAAATGAGATGAAGAGAGGATTAAGACATAATCTAATTGTCATTAAGAAGAAAAGGTTTAGACAATTAAGATTATAAGTTGAGAAAATCATAGGTTACTTATAAGTTCAAGTAACACAAGGTCGAGAATCCATAGTTTCATATCTCGTGACTTTCCACGACTCGACGTTCTCAACTAATACCTTGGTTCAAACAAGTTAAGTGCTTTGCCTTGATGTAAAGCATAACCCAAGTGGGAAAGGACGCGTTTACGCAAAGTGACCTTTGACTTAGTTTGACCAATAAGGGAGTAAACCCGTTACGTAATTAGAGAAGACGTAAGCACGGGATATGAGCATATGGATGCTTCAACACGATGTCACGTGAAATATACAAGCTCCCTAAGTTTAGAAAAGCCTTGGCTAGAGGCGATAGTTAGAAAACATAAGTTGGCGTTTTCCTGTAAATGGGTGCTTTTAAAAGTAGGATCTCCCAAGTCTCAAAACTCATTTCGAGTGTTCTCAAATAAGCACATAACATATTCATACCTGTATTGAAAGATCCACATTTGTCGGGTAAGGGGAAAGCCGACTTTCAAAATTCGCCCGGAACCATACAGTGTCCTGGCGCGTCACCCGCGCGTTGACGCATGGGCAGCGCGCCAGGAGCAGACGTGGGCTCCGGCGATTTTGAGCTAACATTTGTTATTTTATGTGTTTCGATGGTTTATTTGTCATCATTAAAACAAGACGAGATCTTGATCATGTTGCCTCAACAATCTCCCCCTTTTTGATGATGACAAATAAAAACCGAAAGCAAATAAAATTACAAAATTTAGCGAAGACAAAGCGCGCCTTTGATGTAGCTTGCGTCTTGACCTTTGCCTTGTAATTTGGTGAAGCCTTTAACATTTCTCGAATGGTCTTCACGCTCTTGCTTTCTTTCTCCCCCTTTTGTCGAATAAAAAAGGCGAGACTACCAATCAAGCCAGGTTTCGAACTTGGGCCTATGGGATAAATAAGCTAGCCTGTATGTGCACCCGAATGTGCTCCCCCTAGATCATTTCTCCCCCTTGTTTCAAGGTGGGGATCCATGGGTCAAGAGCCTCACCTTTACGGTGGCCTAGCTACACATAGAAATCACACCATGCAAGAAACAAGAAATCCTCACATGTGAAAGTTCCAAAATGGGTTAGGTTACCATTTGAAAACTTGAAACATGGGTTAGTTCACATAATAATACATATATATGTGTATATGTTTGTCCACTTTAATTAGATTTTATAAAGATTATCCCTTTATGACTTTTATAGACCGAATGATGAGCAAGAGCAATACTATATATGTATATATTCATATGTGTATTATTATAACATAACACAAGCATTTTATTTCATAGAAGAAACATGGGTCATACAACCAACAAAGCAACAACAGTTAAAACATCCTAGAACTCCTAGGAAAAACTACAACAACTTATGAATAGAACTCAAAACTCAAGAGAGTCCATTGTGAAAGATTCCTCCATTGGGGTCACATCATCAACTTCAATCATTCTTGAATGATCATTTGGGTACTTGCTCTTAATGTGGTCAAAGATGTGTGACAAGGGTCTAGCATATAGAAGTGGCTCCTTATTATAGTCCAAAGCTTCCATTCGTTTTGCTATGAAGTAAGCAAAGTTGAAAGGAGTCTTGGTCATAATACAATAGAGCATGTACCCAACAATGATGGGTATCTTCTCTCGAGGTTCCACCTCCATAAACACATTCTTCAACAACACCTCCGCCTAAGGCATCAATTTGACATGAAGTTGATATTTGTTCCAATGTTCGAATGGAGTCTTCACACAATGGTAGTCGGGTTGTAGAATGGTATTTTGAATGATGACGGCATGAATTGGGGCCACGAGAGCATAAGTGCTCGGATGATAGTGCCTTATATCCATGAAGTCCTCCGTCTTAGTGGACCTTGTATAGAACAAGTTCCCTTTAGAACACACATTCAAAACCTTTCCCAACTTCTTTAAGCTCCTTGCACACCCATGCCCATACATACGAAAATTGATCTAGATATAACCTAGCATAAAATTCTTGAAGGTGCTTAGGATAAATTTCGATGGGTAAGTCACGAACTAAGGAGAAGGCATTAGCTTTGATGAATGGTTTTCTCATATCGGTGGCACACATGGAATTTTTATTGCATTCGAGACCTTCACGAAATTCACGGTACTCAAATGGTTCATACACATTAGTTCGTTTGACTCGTCAACACGTTTCATGAAAAACTTAGTTGCCATTTTTGTAAAGAAGATAAGTGTATTTAAGAAAGAAGAAGGTCGTGATGAAGATATGTGATACAAAGTTACTCCTTTTATAGCCAATTAGTATGAATTAGGTATGTTTAAGGAGGATCTATAGTCCAAAGGATAATCATTCTTAGTACTAAGATTCTTACTACAAGATGAGTTGAAAGAAAGTGGTGTATGGGGAAGATAATTATTCTTGTATGACATGAGTGATTAGGATTGAGTTAGTTATGAGTTTGGTTGGATTTGAATGCCCATGTTAGATCCTATGGTAATTTCATGCATTCTTTACAAGAGATATGCATGAATTTATCATAGTTGATGAGTGAAGATCAAGTGGGATCAAATATTTTGAAAATGAATTTATCAAACACCATTTTGAACCTACAACTACCCAATACATGAACCAAGTGTTGGATCGTGAACACCTTGAACTTGTGTTAATATGATACTTTGAGTAATACCACTAAGTATGCGGAATCTACTTAATGATACTTAGAAGATTGATTGTGAATGAAACAGTTATATGTATGTTAGAACAATGTATGTAACAAACAAATAGCTCCAATATTATTAATGATAATAATACGAGTGATCTATGATATCACTAGGGTTACACCTTGAAGCTTTAAGAAAACGTATATGAAAGTTATATCTAACCTTTAACCTAGGATCTCCTTTTATACAACAAGGAGTCCTCTTCTACAAGATAAGTATAATGCTAATAGAATAAGATATACACAAGATCTATTCTATATTTATCTCTACACGTTTCTCTAACAGTTATCTACTTAGCATTGGTAATATATGTTCTTGCAGTGGTAATGAGTTTCCACTGCAAGTACATTCTTCAGCAGTTGTAACATCTTCACTAGCCGTGGTAACTGTTAGTATAATTCCCAACAATCCTCCCCTAAACTTATGATTTATAAGTAAATCAACAAGTTTCTTCAAATAGTCAACATAATGAGGATATGGGAATTCTTCCAAACACTTATCTTCTTTTTCTTAACTTATTAGCAACTCTTGAATATTGATCTTGAATATTCTGAATCAAAGCTCTAATCTTTTCATTATCTGCATAAACTCTCAACTTTAATTTCAACATTGCAGAAAGAGTTGTAGCTCTAAGTGGATATTCCTCCTCAGCAAACATAAACACATCCACTTTATCTGTTGTAGAAACATGATGAACCTCACATTTATCAAAATATGTCCATGTAGTATTCAAGTATGATGAATCAAACTTCCAATACTTATCATTAAGATCTGGTTCATATAGTCTTCTTAAATCAACCCAGAGCTGCATTTCTTTCCTATCCTTGAGAGTATCAGCCTTGAATCTTTCATTAACGAGCTTCCAAAGAGTATCAAGATCATCTCTGTCACATGCTTTAAGAAGATCTTCAAATTGAATGAATGATGAAGATTCTCCTCCCAGTCTTATAATCTTCCAAGTAGAAGCAAAAGACTTTGCTGTGTACACTTCCCAATCAATAATTGGATGTTTTGTTTGTAAAGTATCAGGGTAGAAATCTTCTTCTTCAACAATGATAATAGCACTTTGTAAATCTTCTGCACATATCTCAGATTGAGATTCTTTCTCTTGAGGAACTTTCACCCTTTTTGTGACATGATCTTCAATAGTTGAAACTTTCCTTTTACTTTGTTTAAATCTATCAACTTCTTCAAAATCAATTGGTCTGAAGCTACTATCTTGCCTTTTAGTTCTGTAATAGATACCTTCAATTCTTTCATGAGACATACCTTTGAAATCAGCCATCTTCCAAGTTCCAACATGACAGCAAAATACTTTCATCTCATGAATGATCTGTGCCTTTGTAGGTTGTCTCTGTTTCTTTTGACCTTTTCTGACTTTACCAATAACTTCATCCAGTGCTTGTTGATTCTTCATTTGAATGAAATCAGCCAATTGAGCTGTTCTTTGTTCTTCTGTCAAAGTCTTGTTAGCAACAAGCTCAATAGCTTTCTTCTTTACAACTGGATCATGATTAATCATTTGTTCAATCTCTTCTTCTGTTGGCACATATGAGAACATAGGAGGTTTCTCATGTAAGATTGTAACACCTAAAATCCGAGAACATGTGAAAAGACCAAATTGCCCTTACAAATTTGAAATTTAATTAAAAGCTTATAAAGTCTCCAAATAAATCCCAAACTTCAAACAATGCACAAGTTATGTATCCAAATAATTTTAACTATTACATTTAACATTTATACAAGTGGTAAAATTACCAAAATACCCCTACAAGGGCCGAATGAAATAAAATGAATTTTAAAGAGGTTTTAAATGGTTTAAATATTGATAAATATGGAAGATAATCATCACAATTATTTCATTAACCAAAATTTCGAAAATTCTGGACCAAGCCCTCCCCTCACACGGTATTTCCTTTTTAAAAAGATATCCATATCATTTTTCCACCCAAAAACCCTAAAACCGATTTAATACACACACAAACAATTCTCACAGCCCCCATTCGACTCTCCCATCACTCTCAAGCATTTTTCTGTGATTCATCAACATCCTAAGAAGCCAATAAAAATCCCATTCGAATTTTTGAAGCCTTACACGATCGTAGCATTTGTTTTCCTTTGTCGAGGCCTAGAAAAGAGGTAAAATGTTTCTGCTTCAATCGACCACTATATAATTCATCTATCATTTTTCTGATGTTCCTTACATGTAATAAGACCCACGAAAATTGGTTTCAAGGTTGCTAGGCCTTTGGTGAAGTCGTGACGATTTTTGGAGTGTTTTGGCCAATCGAGTATACATCTGATCGAACTGCTGTTTCCACACGTTCCAAAATTGATTTGGTATTTTTCTCAGACCCTTTATACCTTATAAACATCAAATAAATTGTTGGATTCGACCCATGCATGATCGACATCCCTTTCGTGATTTAAAACCCTAAAAACGAGTGTAATTGTGTAATATACCTTCCGATCCATAACAATTCCTAATAAAATTTATTTACACTTGTTATAATGTAATATGATCTGGAAAATTATTGGAAGAATTATCATGGCTTGAATCATGTGTTTTCGAATTATTTTGGTTTATCGATTTTTAAATAAAACGTGTATAAATAAAAGGGAAAAATCCATACGATTTGATTTTATGAATTAGGGATTGTTTTTGTAATGATTAATGATCTTTAATGTGCTGGGAATGATTAAAAATGGATTAGGTTTGATTAGGGTTTTCAATTCCATGATTTTATGTCATGCGATTTGTGTTAAAAGGTTTTGGGTGAGTTTTGTAAACTTTAAAACTTAAAGGTTAATTCTGGAACTTTATTTGGGCTGTATACTATTCGACAAAAATATAAGATGAGGGTGCTATGTGTAAGTTTTGCATTTAAATGGATTAAAATATATTTAATGATTAATTAGGGTTTGTTTTGAAAATAATTAAAGTAGAGGGACTAAAAGTGTAATTTCTGGAAACTTAGGACTGATTTGAGTAATAAAATATATTCATGGGTTTTGTGATAAATTGGTAAATAAATGGCTTAATATGTAATTATTAATAATTAAAAGTTGAAATTGTAAATTAAAGGGTTAAATATGTAACTTTGATAACTTGAAGGACTTAAAGTGTAAATTGTGAATACTTGAAGGTATATTCGTATAACATGATAAAATAAGGGATCATTATGTAAAATGGATAAGTTAAGGGTTTAAAGTGTAACTTTGAATACTAAAAGGTTTAAAGTGTAATTTTGGAAATATAAGGGTGTAAAAGGTAAAGTTATGAAACCCTAAGGACCAAATGTGTAAATATGTTAAAAGATACTTTGATTCCATTAATAATGATTCAACTTTCTAATTATGGAAACTTTCTAAAAGTGGAAACTTACTATGTATGGAAACCTGCTAAAAGTGGAAAGTCACTTTAAATGGAGAGTTACTAAAACTGGAAAGCCGACTAAAATGAGAAATCTGAATTGAATAAGTTATTAATAACAAGCCGACCATTAATTCGTGTAGATTCGCTGAAGAAGGAATTTTGCTTTCGACCTTTATGTTTCTGTCATGTGTGCACTTGCGGTTTAAGGTACAGATATTCTGACCTTTCTCAAAAGGTTTCTCATGATCTCTTTCGTATTCTGATCCGTTAGTTCCCGAATTGATGCCATTGCTATGATCCCCTTTACTTGAACTTTCTCTGTTGATCCCACTTGATATGACCTCCGTTATGAAACCATGCTATGAAAACCTTTTAATTATGCCATGGAAATGTTTTGAGAAGAACCGATTTGAAAAGATGTTTATAAATGATGCTAAAATTCTTTTTAAAAGAAAGGTTATTTAACTTTCATGAACCCTATATTTTGAAAGACCATTTTTATGAAAACTGTTTTAAAAGATTATTTAAATTGGACTTTTAATAGAAACTTTTGAAACGGACTTTTGAACTGAACCATGAATTGATTTTTGAATATGAACCTTGACCTGATAAACTCTGAATGGACCTTGAATACTATTTCTGATATGATTTTGAGATGACTTTGAGATAAACCTTTGCTATATGACCTTTTGCATGACTTTGAGACCTGACTCTTAGTTTGATACCCGAGCCATTTATGTTTCTCCTACCTATGGAGGTACCATAGGCATGTCTGTGATGCACCACTGGCATGACTCATGTGTGGGTGAGTGATTTCTCACGCCGTCCCTTTTTATGATTACTATTATGGCCATTATGACTTTGAGTATATGACTTTGAGATTGACTTTGAGTAAGGGGCGTATGGGTTGCAATCCTAGACATGTATGCTTAGTGGATTTAACTATGACTTTGAGTTGACTTTGAAGTGACTGGTACTGTGTGCTATACATGCCTTTCACAATTTCTGGGAGTTCGCTACTCCACCCATTTGAAGAATGAGGACACCCCTCATATTATCTGATTATCTGAGAGGACTCCCCTCTATATGATTATGAAGAATTATGGTATTGACGGCTTATATGATATGATATGTTTTGGGCTCGTGGTAGATGACTATCCTTTCTTCTTTCTATTCTATTACTCTTTTATCTATTCCTTATTCTATTTCCCCAATGCACTATATTTCAGTTCTGTTTCATTATCATTGCTTTGTATATGTATCTGTTCACTGGGCTTTTTAAGCTCAGCCGCATTTCCTTTTCCTGCGGCAGGTTTTAGTAGGAAGTTGGGTTATGGGAAGAGAGTGTGACTGGACTTAGAAGACTATGCTTTGGACTAGAGACGATTAGATGAAGTTTCACTTTATTAGACATAGTATTTATTTTCTTTGTAACTTTGTAGTTTCAGATTTTCATTTGTAACCCTGAATTTCGTTGTATGTATGAATCATATGCTTGTGTTTGTTCTGATATGTCACTGTAATGTAATACTTCTACCCTTATCGGGTTGGGGTGTTACAAAGATAGTTGGTGGAATCACTGAGAGTGGTTGTGCCATCACTGCTTCAAGTTTATCTAATCTTTGTGCTTCCATAAAACCAGCAACTTCATCCTCCTTTTACTTTTTCATATTTTCAAGCTCTACAGCTTCAAATTGTTCTGCCAATCTTGCATCAAAATCAATTTGAGCTTGATCTTTCTTGGAAATCTTTCTTGTATGCTCTTGTTCTGCACCAATCACAATTGCTTTACCTTTGACTGATCTTTTTCTGGCAGCTTCTTCCTCTGCAGTGGTAAGTAATGGAACATCAGTGGTAACTTTTTCACTTGCAGTGGAAATTATTTGATCAGTGGTAACATGGTCTGCTTCAGTGGAAATTTGTTGAGCAGTTCCAAGAATATCTTCAGGATGAATACCAGTATCAACAACCATATCTTCAATATCTAATTTCCTCCCCCCAGTCTCAGCTACATCATCTTTTGCTTGAGCATTGTCAGAATCAGAAAGCTCAGCAAACATATCTTCAAAATTAGTACTCCTCCCCTTAATTTCTACATCTGTTTTCCTCCCCTGTTTGGAAGAAGTTCCCAAACCATAACCAGAACCTGCAGAAAGATCATCATGTGGTGATGAGGGAGAAGAAACTACAGCTTGAACATGTCTTTCCTTCTTGAGATTCTCAACTTCATTCTGCAACTTTTGAATCTCAGTCTTCAATAAATTCAACTCTATGGCATGATGTTCTTTGGTCTGTGCCAGATCTTTCTCCAGAGTTTGAACCTGCTTGACTAATTTGGTACATAGTTCCATCAATTCAGTGAGTGTCACACTGCCCTCAACACTTCCAACTGTGTTACCTGTTGGGAGAGGTGAATCATAAGGCATTGATTCAGGCTCTTCTCTAGTTGGACTAGACTGAAGCCTTGAACCACCACTGCTTGTTCCTAAACCATAAGGGTCAGCAACATGCAATGTTGTCATGGAAGGAGTTGGCTGTTTTTTCCTCCTTTCATATGTGTGAGTTACAGCAGGGATATGTTGAATTTGTGGAACAGAAATAGTGGGTGTGTGATGGGATACAACTGGGATTGTTGCATCTTCACCCTGTACTTGAGCAATTTTAGCAAGCATTTGAGGAAAAAGTGGATGAACCTCCCCATTCCAAAGATATGAGACTTTACTCATGTTTTGAAAAACTTTAGGCTTAAGACAGGAAGGTTCATAAACTCTATTGTGATGTTGCAGTTGAAACTCATTTAACACTGCTTGCACAAATCTTGGATACACTAAAAATTTATATGGACTCTTTACATTGCCTTTCATGTTATTAAATATAAAATTTGAAAAATTAAAAGTCCTATCAGTTGCCAAACATACCAAAGGATAAGCCATGGTAGATGGAAATTGTTCATAAGAAGTTTGCTTAGGACTAAGGCAATGCAACAGAGTATGTATCAAAAATCTCCAATGGGGACAAAAACATCCTTTTCTAAAAGTAACTTTTTGGTCAGATGTATCATACCCCATGGACGCAATATGTTGAAAAATTTCGGAATTAGGTAATGTGATGATACCATTGAGATCATCCAATTGGAGAACTCTCCTCAAAGATGACTCAGTAACATCAATAATTACCCCATCCACTGTGGCTCTAAGAGCTTCCACAGATTCATGTATGTCTCCCTGTTCAAGAGTGATGGACTCCACAGTGTTCCAGAACTGTTTGATATGAGAGACATAGATTGTGGGATTAATAGTTAAGGAATACCTTATATGAGTTGTGTTTAGAAAATCCACAATCTGATGAAAAGTTGGATCACTCTTGTCGTTTGACTTTTGTAGGTAAGCCACTTGGTTGTGTTCATCTGCAAACTTGAGAGTCACCATGATTTTGTGATTTGAGAGATAAAAGTGTTAGTAATCGAGAATACAAAGCAAGCCGTATAATGATCAATTTATACTAATAGGGTTTTGAGGAAAACGCGTATGGTGAATTATCTATAGAAGGATTTATCTTTAGTAAAGAATAAATAAAGTTTGGTAAGTAGATAATTCCCTAAAATTTTACCCTATTAATAAGGAAAGACAGTTATATTTGCAACGGCTAGTAAAAATAGATTACTGACACACAGTTGTAACGGCTAGTTCACCAGTGGTAAAATTGACACTTTCAGTGGAAACAGTGAACTTGCAGTGGTAAAAATCAACAAAACTTCAAAGAGCAGTGGAAAGGAAAACATGTAAAATTATCTGCTCTTATCATAGTTTTTAGCAAACTATCAGCTATCAACGGATTTGATATGTCTTTACCATGAGCCGTTTGCTATGGACTAGCCAACTCTTGATCACAAGGATGTATGGTGAGTTGAGAACCTAGTTTTTGGTAAACTATCAACCATGAATGGATTTGATGTGTCTTTACCTGTAGCCGTTTACTCAGGACTAGTTGATTCTTATGTTGATAAGACATGGTGAATCAATAACCATTTGTTATGTGTCTTAAGATACACATCTTATAACTCCATTCTCCTTAATCAATACTGGGTTTGGCTGTGTTCAAAGAATAAGGACCAAACTTAACCAATATTAGTTAACCCAAGTAACTTTTTAACTAAGTTACTATTTACAAAAATATCTTCTCAAAAGTCAACAGAAAGTTACTCTTTTAACCAACCAAAACAGATAGAAGTAAAGATGTTGCATTAATTATCAAAACGCCTAACCTTGGCTTATTTAATCACCTCCAAACAACACATCTCAGTCACCAATAATCTTTCAAACCCTAATATCCCAAGTCCCCACCTATGTCATCAAACCCAAAAACCTCTGATCAAAACTCTTCTTCCTCATCATCAGAAGAAGATTTACCACCATATCCATGGGGGCTTGAGAACTCTGACTATGAGAGAGAAATGGAAAGACGATGGGATGCACAAGAAAAACAATGGAATGCACACATAAAGGGTGAATCAAGCCATGTTCCTAATCCTGCTGAGAGAGAGCTTGTCTCTCCCTTCATCTATACCTCTGATGAAGAATCTTTAGAGGAAGAGAATGAAGATCCAACCTTTCTTCCTCCTTCCACACCAGAGAGATCCCAACCAAGATCAAGTAAGAGATATCCATCTCTCCCAACATCACCAAATTTGGTGTTGGATCTTCCTGCTCCTAAACCTGGTCTTCCTAATCAAGAACATATTGAACAGAGCAAGAAGGCTGAGATCATATGTAAGGGAAAGGAGAAGCAGAAGTAGATGATTGAGAAATGTTGTCATGGACCAAAGTTCTTGAGTATTTTCTTGACTTTGGTACATGAGCATCTTCACAGTCTTCCTTCTCTTCTTTTTCCATTTTCATCTTCAGCTTCATCATTGTACTTGTCATAGCCTCAAGTATTTTGTAATAATTTATAGAAGCTAGTAGTACTTAATTAGCCAAATGTTTAGGAATGGTCTTTGTAATTCATTTGGAACGTTGAATGTAAGCTGTAACTTGTGTCTTTGAATGAATGAAAAGATCTTCATTTATAAATCAATTGTGTAAGACCTTCAGCATATCATAGCAATAGAAACCATGTTCAGCATATTTGACCACATTCCCTTGGCTACAGCACTTGGTGACTTTAACAATACATGACAATCTCTTAACATGTGCAGAGCAGACATATACCAAACAACTTGCAAACATATTAGTGAGTCACTGTAAAACTCAAAAAGTATACAAAAACCAAGTCTTTCAATAATCTTGTTTAGCATTAGTGATCTTTGACTGTCCCTGCACTCAAAATAAAGAAATTAGTTCCTTTTGGGGACCCAAGCCACAAATGACTTGGATCTGCCTCGTGTATCAATATAATTGTATCTATTAAAGGTCATTGATACACCATTGGGAGTGTTTGAGGTTGTTGTTCCTTTTGGTTTCCATTCCCAACGAGCTGAGGCCTTAACAGCATTTCCCATGTTTACCCTTTTCTTGTTCACATAGACACCAGTGGAAACATTTGGTCTTGCAGTGGTAACTGCTGGCCTAGCAGTGGAAACTGCTGAATTAGTAACTTTGGGTCTCCACATGTGTTTCTTGTGAACATTCTTTTCAATATGAGTCTTTTTCCCTGTTTGATAAGATTTAACAAAAGTAGTGACAGGGGACTTAGGATAAACTCTGTTTTTACTACTGGCAGTGGCAACTGCTGATCTAGCAGTGGAAATTGGTTTGATGCCCGTGTGAAGTAAAACAGACCTGGGAACCATCTTACTTAGGGGGTTTGGATGAGTTATTTTATTAGAATTATGTCCATTCACCCTTGTATTCACAAATACTTCCCTTCTTCCCATGTGGTAGTTACAAGTATAAGAAAGATGATCAAAGCTACCACAAATATGACAAGCCTTATTGTTAAAAACAAAATCACTACCAAACTGCCTAGTTTTAACATGATTCCAACTTCTCATGTTCCCTCTAGGAGATTTAGACCTATCCCTGTACATCTCAGCATACCTAGTAGTAGGCCTAGTGTAATTTGACTGTGTCCTAGGCTTCTCATTGACTACTTCAGGAATAATTTTTCTAACCTCCACTTTAACATTCTCTGAAGTACTAGGTTTAGACTCAACATGTAAACATTCATCTTTGAGAGATGAGTCACTAGCACTATCAAAAGTCTCAACCTCAACCTGAACCTTTTCTGTTTCAACTGGTTTAACAAATTTTGGTCCATAGGTCATAGGTAGATCCTGAAATTCTTCTAAACCAGTGTGAGCTAAGTCAATGCCAGGAGGTACTGGAACACCTCTTAGAGGTGGTGGAACAGATTTGTATCCAAGACCTGATTTAGCTTTGCTCACAACTTGGGCTTCCCAAATTTTACTAATACTCTTAGATTGGTGATCTAGTGTTTGATTAGTTATCTGAATATTCTCACTAGCCTTTTTAACTTTTTCCATCTCTTCCCTAAGAGCTTTATTCACAGCAACCTGAAAATCTAAGTCTCTTTTTAAAACAGCAATGTCATCATTGAACTTAGATTCATTTGCCCTATAATACTCTAACTGCTTTTCTAAAACACCTAGACCTCTTTTATGATTTGCTAAGTTAAAATTAGTATGATGTAACTCTAGCATCTGTGCATCATATTGTGCTTTTATGTTCTCATACTCTTTTAAGGCCTTACAGTTTTTAGAACAAGCATTATTAGTATGTACCTCAGTGTCAGAGAAAGCCATGAGTGCATGCTCAGTAGCAAGCATTGCAGATTCTGAATCATCTTCTCCATCCTGAGTCATAAAGCTCCAATCAAAGCTCACTCCATCAATAGCCAATAGCACCTTTGGCTCTTCAGTAGTAGGTTCTTTGTTCTTGTCCTTCTTGTACCAAGTTGACTTGTTATCAGACTAAATTGGCTTCCTACATTCTCTAGCAAAGTGCCCCTTCTTATGACAATTGTAGCACTCCACCTTTTTCTTATCAAAACCTACAGTCTCATTGCCACTTATGTTGATCTTTCTCCCAGTCTTCTTCCAGAACTTCTTTGTTCTTAAGCTTAGTAATGCCACCTGCCATTTAATATCCATTTCCTCCATATCATCTTCATCAATTTGATCCAAATCCTCATGATTGAGAATTGAACCACCCACTTGGCTTGATATAAAGGCATAGAAAGTAGCATCACTTAGTCCTGCAATCTGTTTCTTTAAGCTCCCAGTGGAAACACTTCCATTACCAGTGGAAACAATCATGTTATCACTGTCATCATCACTATCACTTTCTGCATCAGAACCAGTGGAAACACTTCCATTACCAGTGGAAGGATGATGATATGAGTGCCACACTTGCAGAACTTGTACTTAATTTGCCAGCTTTCTTTAATCTTTGTTCAATAACTTTGAAGTTATTGTACAAGTCATTAAGCTTCATTGTCTCCAAATCTGGCTTATCTTCCCATACTGCAACATTGGTTGCAAACTCAGAGGGTAGACTTCTTAGAAATTTTAGATTGAGGTCTTCCTTTTCCACCTCAAGTCCAAAAGCAGTGAGTTGAGTAACAATCTTTTGTAGCCTAGTGAAGATGCTATCAAGAGATTCATTACTTGTTGAACCAAAGTTTTCATAAGTCTGCTTCAGTAAAGTCTTTTGAGTCTTCTTGGTGGAATCATTACCACCAAACACTTCACAGATCTCATCAAAAAGAGTCTTTGCAGACTAGTATTTGGTGAAAGCTAGAACTTGTTCTCTGGGTAGAGCCATCAACAGCAAACCTCTAGCCTTCAAATCATTCTTCAGTTGACTTCTTTCATCATTGGTGACAGGACCAGTGTTAACTTTTGTTACTGTTTGGTCACCAACCTGCTCTACAGTTGTACCAGGTTTGAAGGAATTTCCACACATAATGATCTCCCATAATGTGTAGTCTTGAACCATAAAGAATTGTTCTATCATAAGCCTCCACATCTCAAAGTCATTTAATTTAAGCTTTGGAAGCTTTGCAGCAATGTTTGATTGACTTGTTTCTGTCTCCATTCTTCTGAGTGAACTTTTAGGGTCTTCTAAATCAAAATATCAAAGCCTTGCTCTGATACCACTTGTTGGATCGTGAACACCTTGAACTTGTGTTAATATGATACTTTGAGTAATACCACTAAGTATGCGAAATCTACTTAATGATACTTAGAAGATTGATTGTGAATGAAACAGTTATATGTATGTGAGAACAATGTATGTAACAAACAAATAGCTCCAATATTATTAATGATAATAATACGAGTGATCTATGATATCACTAGGGTTACACTTTGAAGCTTTAAGAAAACGTATATGAAAGTTATATCTAACCTTTAACCTAGGATCTCCTTTTATACAACAAGGAGTCCTCTTCTACAAGATAAGTATAATGCTAATAGAATAAGATATACACAAGATCTATTCTATATTTATCTCTACGCGTTTCTCTAACAGTTATCTACTTAGCAGTGGTAATATATGTTCTTGCAGTGGTAATGAGTTTCCACTGCAAGTACATTCTTCAGCAGTTGTAACATCTTCACTAGCCATGGTAACTGTTAGTATAATTCCCAACACCAAGTGCAAGTATTTCATGTAGGATATTCAATGAGTTTAGTTATATGTGTATGATTATAAAGTGCTTCTTCATTTTAGGTACACAAGCTAGATCCTATGAACCATCACACATTATATAGAAAGTCAATACACAGTGCATGATATCTCCGGTTCATAGTTCGTTGTGTAGTATGTCGACATAAATAATCCTTATGTGTTACTTGCATTAACACCATAAGTTTCTAAGATCTTGGATGAGGAACTTAGCTTACTTAGGCTATTCATTGGGTATTTTAGTTTGTTATGCAATACCATACCAAATTTGATTCATAGGAATTCTCTTCAACTATGTAAATAGTTTGTATGTTTGCACAAAATCTTTTCATTTCTCTTCTTTCCTAAACACAAAGCATGCATATTACACATAAATTGAGCAAGTAGATTTAGATATAAAATTTTCAACACAAGTGTGAGTTGTGATCCAATGATTTTATCTAATCTTGGTGTTCTAACACAATAAACTCTCAATCTTGTTACAATGTAACAAGACCTTTTGTGTCAGGTTTTCTTGCCCCATCACATAGTATAGACATGTAGAATCAAGGATATTGTCAATCATTGTTTGAATAATTAATTGATACATATCTTTCCTCTTGGAAGTCATTAATTTGATCTTCCTTCCATGCCTTCACATAAGTCCTAGTCATATAAACACATAAGCTCTAAGAGGCTTGCAAACAACACATATAAATTTTACTTAGACTTAAAGATTGTTCTCCTATGATGCATGTTTTAACATCAAAACCTATCCCAAAGCAATTTGGACACTTGGAAAATGTCATGCCAAAAACCTAATCTTGTGTGAGCTCCATTAAATTTATATTAACGATCTTTCTTATATGAACTCTATTAAAGATATAACATGCGGTATCTAGGGCATGACACCAAAATTTTGTGGGATGGATTGCTCGTCAAGCATTGCACGATTCATCTTTCTTAACTTACGATGTGTTTTTTCAACAATCTCAAGCGATTGAGAAGTGAACGGGCCCGATAAGTTATAAGATATTCCATGTTGTTCACAAAAGGTTCCAAGTTGCATTTTATCAAATTCACTACTATGATTTATTTTAATTGAGATGATACGTGGGAATCGCACCAGGTTTTACCTCTCAAGGGATCTCAAGAAGCTTACAACCCCCCACCAGGCAGTGTACCTGATCGTTGTAGTATAGTATAGTGACAAGTACGGGGGGGTTGATCGTTCAACTCAGGAATAGTGTCGCTAGGATTAGAAAGCCTACTAAACTAGGTCTAGAGGTGAGGGATGATTCTTTTTGTATTTTTATATTTTATAAAAGTAATTAAAATCTCGGGTTTTGGAAGAGTGGGCGGAATTAGTTGCTAGCCAACTAACCCAATTTACTACAAATGCAATCAAATTAAAATAACAGAAATGAAAATTAAGCTAATTATACTAGTGGTGGAAACAATAATGAGGAAAGTTGTGTTTACTTAGATTTCATTACTCCCTAGATATCTTTTACAGGTTGATAGCTTGTTACAATTTCATGGATGACGGGTCATATTCCTTAATACTAGTCGTAGGGCCGTGTACAATATTCCCTAACTCTATAGGATCCTACTTCACTCCTATGTTGAGCCGTTAGAAGCTCCTAACATGGGATCATTAGAATTCTCCTACGAATTAAATACAACCAAAAATTGTAGTACACCTCCGATTATGTTTCTTAAGACGTTCAAGCAAGTTACCAATGGAAGTCTGCAAGTTTTCTTAAGCCTAACATCGAATACAATCATCCGTAACAATTATAAACAAACAATCAACCCATAATTAACATCTAGGTTTCACTACATCTAAGCAAACACAAAAGAAATCTAACCTAGCATGTTAAATTGAAGACAAGCTTAAGATATAATCAAACAACACATAAAAATATTGAATGATTTGAAAGAGTACTTATCTCTAATTGAACATGACAGATTCAAAGGGTTGGAACCCTTGAAAAAGCTAGAGAATTCGACCTAGGGTTTTTCCCTCAAAGTTGCACACTAATGAATGAAATTTGGAAATCTATATATAGATTTTACAGGGTGACGGCGTCATGTATTAAGTTGTGACGCCGTCAACTCGCCGCCATAATAGAAATCGTATTGCCTAGATCTGATTTTGACGCTGTCATGTGTAAAATTCTTCTGGGCCGTCACTTGTGTTTTGACCCTGACGGCCTTGGTGACGCCGTCAGGTCCTATAGTTAAAAATCCTCTGGACCGTCACGTGTATTTTCCACATCCACCTCTTTTGTAACTCTTGACTCCGTCATTAAGGAAGTTGTGACGCCGTCAGGTACTGTTCCCAGCAAGGAAAATTGAGACTTTGCCGTTTTCTTCACTTTTATGATCAAAAAACGTCCAAAATGCTTCCTTTTCCAGATTTCTCTCCAAAAGTACCTAAAATGACAAAAGGAACGATTTAGGGCAATATTTAATTAAATAATCTCGAATTCGGGCTTAAATGACCCCTTAAAAGTGGTTCACTTTTCGCCTCATCAAATACCCTTACACTTGAGATTTGCTTATCCTCAAGCAAATGCGATTTTATTCTAATGAAAATACAAGTTAGGTGTCATTTAACACTAATATAAAAGTAATTACAACAAATAATCGTTCCACTAAAGACTGAAGACAAGCACGGAGGTCATACACTAGCACCTCACAAATAGTGTTTAGATACTCACATCTCTCGGGTGTAATAAACTATATATTGTTGAACTTAAGACCTTGATAGATCTTATTGAGCACTCTAGAATCGTTAGCAATGTTATTGTAATCAACAACACACTAATAGACAATCTCTGCAACTTGTATTTTTAAAGCGGAAATAAAACACAAGCTTTTAACTAAGAAATCTCGATCCTCTATGGATCTTTTATAATAATAATAACTCACTAAAAAGTTGTTCAATACATAAACGTGTGTTCCTTTTATACACAAGGAACCCTAAACCGTTTCACAAGAAACGTATATTCTAAAAATTCTAATAGATATGCATTATCACTTCCTAAATAAACTCATGCATATCCAAACTATATTACATAAAATACGGAATTACTAAATCCGCAGAAACTAATAAAGCTGAAACTAGTCTTCAGCAGATATACTACTTCAGCAGAAACGAACCCTTCAGCAGAATCTTTTCAGCAGAAATAGCAACAGAATCCTGACTTCACAGAATTCCCAACAATCCTCCCCTAATCTTGAATTTGACCTGGTTAAGTTCAAGATTCTTGATAGATCTTCCAAATAACATACCAAGAGGATTGTAAGAGCACCAGCAAAGAATCATCTTTAGTAAAATCTCTATGATCAGCATATGCTTGAAAGCTCCATTCTTTGCAGCAACAAATGACTTAAGGTACATCAAAACAAATGAGTTTCATACTATTCTCATCACTTCCAGGTGTGTTAACTCCTGTGAGAGGTGAATCATTGAAAATAATGGATTTGATGTCTCTTTACCAATAGCCATCACTACTGGAGTAGCCAAGTGTTCAAAGGTACACTGATAACCACATGATTTTTAGCAAATCATCAGCTATAAACGGATTTGAGATGTCTTTACCTGTAGCCGTTTGCTCAGGACTAGCCAATTATCTTGATGAAAATCATCTTGGTTAATTGATTACCAAATATGGTTTTCCACTGCCTTTACCACAAGCCATATACTTGTGGGCTAGCCAATTATTCAGAATCCATAAATGGAAAAATCCATGGTCAATTGACAACCATTTCAACTACTCAGCAAGAAAGCATGGGTGAGTTGAAAACCCTATGGTTTTGAGCAAACCATTACAGCTATCAACAGATTTGACTTGTCTTTACCAAAGCTGTACCCTTTGGACTAGTCAACTTTATGATGGAATAGTCAACATCAGGTAAGTTGATAACCAAACCTGCAGACAAATATTATACAACAACATTTTTTTTTTTTTTTTTTTTTTAACTAAAAAAAACATAACTATACAACAAGATATCTCTACTCAGATCCTGCTTTAGATGTCTTAATTCTTTGTTTGAAAACCTTCACCAAAGATTCAGCAAACAATTTAGTATTACCAGCTGGGTCAGGAGGTATTTCCAACTTCTGATGTAACATTTTCTCCATCAATGAAACCTTCAAAGGATATTTGTTGATGATATCCATGATAAGCCTCAGACCAGTGGTAGTTTCCAACACATGAACATAAGACATAGGATAGAACTTCCAACTGTGCACTTTCCATTTCTGATTGTTCTTCCATATATCATAACTTGCACCAGCAGGAGTAGAAGAATCAAACAAAACTTGAAGATCACCCAACAAGTATAATCCAGAACCCTCAGGAATATGAGTGGCATAATACTTAGTAACCAGCTCATATAGAGTGAGCAAATCTTGATAATTCACAAGATGTAGAATCTGCTGAAGAAAGGCAAATGATATAGAAGTCTTATCCAATCTATAAATAGTATGGATTTGACCATCTTTACTCAACTCCCAACTTACCAGCATAACTCTATTACCTTCTGGCCATTCATCAGATGATCCTTCTCTTAAAAATGAAGCATCAGAATCATTCACATTTATTAGACATTGTTTCCTTCTAGCCATTCTCTTGCCTCTTCTTCCAGGAATATAAATAGCAGCAGGAACTGAAGGTTCAGCAGAATCACCTTCTGCAGCTTCATTATCCACATTATCATCAGCAGAATCTTCAGAAGATTCAAGTGCAGCAGATGCATATTGTTCATCCATAGCCTTCCTTATCTGTTTGTTTCTGGCAGCTTGAATCTCTACTTCTCTTGTTTTCATTTCATGAAATCTGGCAAGGGCTTCCTTTTGTTCAGCTTCTTGATCTTCAACTAACTTTCTAGCAGTTTCCTCACCTAATCTTTCTTGCTCCAATTGTCTCCTAGTTCTCTTTCTAGTTGGAGCATCTGATGTTGTTACTTTAGCTTTACCTTTATCCATAGAAACACCAGCAGAAGTATCAGGTAAAGATACATGTTCAGCAGCAACATGAATATTCTCAGATGCAACATTTGCTGTATTGACAAGAGAAATATTCTTTGAAGTATCCATTCCAGCTTTGACATTCCTAGCTTTGATCTTATTGTAAATCTCAACTAGCTTGTCAAAAGGAAGACCCCACACATATTTCTTGGACCAAGCATTATTATACAAAGAACTACTCTGATTCTTCACAAATGTTCTCATATACTCTGTTTGTTGTGCTTGAGTCATAGGTTTATCCCTTTTTGCTTTAGCTTTCACTTCATCAGCTGCTCTCTTTCTCATCTTCAGCATTTTCACAATCTCAGATTCATAGTCTTGTTCCTCTACTTTCTTACCAATAATGTCAGCAGTAACACTTGGATTTGCAAGCATCTGTCTTCCAATCATCTGCCAGTCAGACTCATCAAAGTCTAGAACTGCTGCATCCAATTCCTTTTGTCTGGCAATAGGTAAGGTAGAAACATATCTTTGAGTCTCTGAATCTAATTCTGCATTGCACTGAACTTGTACTTCCTCAGCTAGATTTGCACTCTTCATATAATTTTCCCAGTCTTGGAGTAATCTACCTTGCTCAGCTCTCTCTTCAGCAGTTACAAGCTCATCTAAATCATCATGAAAGACACCATCATGAGGAATGTTATCAGCAGCAACATCAACATTATCCATCTGTACATCAGTCATAGGTTCATCATGTACAGATTGAGCAATATCTTCAGATTGAGCAATATCAGCAGCAGCAACATCAACATTATCCATTTGGAATGATACACACCATTTTCATCATCCAACTTAAGCTTTGTCCTTATCAACCCTTCTGTCACCACATACTCTACACCATCTACTTCAGCTACAATTTCTGTAGCAGATCTCTTGGTAGCAGTTGCCCAGAATTGCTTCACCAGGGATTCACACACCAAATTAGGATAATAAGTCAAAGCATAATTTATCTTTGACCTTTGAAGAAACTCCACCATCAAATCAAATTCTTCATGTCCCTTCTTTGTTTTCAGAACAGCAAATTTGTTATGATCACCCTTCAATTCAAGTTGAGCCATTTGATTGAATGTGTGTGAGAGGGTTATGAATTGCTCCAGAGAATAATGGGATTACTTGAAGTGTTAATCGAATAATCTTTGATTCGAAAAGATATGCACAATTAGTTAAATTTGGAAGTTACCCAATCGTGGTCAAAAATATCGGAACAGCTTATTGACCAAGTCTGACACACCTTCTAAATTTGAAAATTAACCTTTCAGCAGCAATGAAAGTCAAACCTGCTGAAGAGTAGTCAAATTTCAGCAGAATCAACCAATGGTAAAAATATCTTCGGTCAATATCTTTATTTTACTGTGCCACCCAACTCGCATTAACTTTCGTAACCCCCAAAATTTCCTTATTTAATCATCCCAAATAACACATCTCATTCATCAAATTTCCCAAATTAACTCTCAAACCCTAATTACAAATATCCCCAATTTAGCAATCAACAATGTCTTCCAACCCAAAAAGTTCGGATGCAAATTCCTCTTCTTCATCAGCAGAAGAAGATGTGCCACCATATCCAAGGGGGCTGGAAGGTTCAGCATTTGAAAAAGCTTTGGAGGAGCGCTGGGAAGCAGAAGAGAGACGATGGAATGCTCATTTGAAGAGTTACTCCAGCCATGTGTCCAATCCTGCTGAGAGAGAGCATGTCTCTCCCTTCATCTATACCTCTGATGAAGACTCCTCAGAGGAAGATCATGAAGAACCAATCTTTCTCCCTCCTTCCACACCAGAGAGATCCCAACCAAGATCAAGTAAAGGGGATCCATCTCTTTCAACATCACAGAATGTGGTGTTGAATCTTCCACATCAAGAACATATTGGACAAAGCAAGAAGTCTGAGATCACACATAAGGGAAAGGAGAAGCTGAAGTAGGTGATTGAGGGATGTAACCATGAGGCAAAGTTCTTGAGTATCCTCTTGACTTTAATTCATGAGCATCTTCCCAATCCTCCTTCTCTTCTTTTTCCATTTTCAGCTTCAGCTTCTTCATTGTACTTGTCATAGCCTCAAGTATTTTGTAATAATTGATAGAAGCTAGTAGTACTGAGTTAGCTAATAGTTTAGGAATGGTCATTGTAACTCATTTGTAATCTCAAATGTAAGCTGTAACTTGTTTCTATGAATGAATGAAAAGATCCTCTTTTGAGTTAATTCAATGTATCAGACCTTCAGCATTATTCCTTTAATCAGTAGAAACCACATTCAGCATATTGACCACATTCTTTGACTTTAGCTTTCGGTGACATTAATCTTGGGACTTACATACTCAATACATCTGCAACCTAACCATCAACCAAACAAATACAACAAACAACTTGTACAATGTTATATGGTTAGTGTTAGAAATTCATAACATATACAACTTCTACAAAAATATACAAAGTTTATACAGATATCATCCTCCCCTGAGGCATATGCCTCCCCTGAGGCTTATGCCTCCCCTTAAACTTTGCGATTAAGGGTTTAACATGCCAATATGGACCACCAAATATTGAAACCTTGGTCCATCAAATGCCTTGGTTAATAAATCTGCCACATTTTCATCTGTGTGAATTTTGACCACTTTAACCAAATGTTTTTCATAAGCATCCCTGATAAAATGATGTCTTATTTCAATATGTTTGGTTCTATTATGAAAAACTAATGGTACTCTGATTGTCAATGAAAATGGTAGTGTTCATGAAGTTATACCCATAATCCAGTAATTGATTCTGAATCCATAGAACCTGACCACAACAATTGGCAGCAGCAACATACTCTGCTTCAGTAGTAGAGGTAGCAACTATTGTCTGTTTCTTGCATTGCCAAGAAATCAGCCTTCTTCCAAGAAATTGACAACCTCCAGTGGTGGATCTTCTATCCAGATTGGCCCCAGCATAGTCACTATCACTGTAAGCTGCTAGCTGAAATGGAGACTCTTTGGGATACCAAAGACCTAAGTTTGGTTGGCCTTTCAGATATTTAAAAATCTTCTTGACAGCATTCATATGAGAAGTAAGTGGAGTGACTTGGTGTCTGGAACATGCACTCACAGCAAATGTAATGTCAGGCCTTGAGGCAGTCAAGTACATCAAAGAACCAATCATAGATCTGTACAAATGGACATTCACAGGGAGATCAGGAGTAAGATTGGTCTTAGTTTTGGGAGCCTCATATGGAGTAGTGGCAGTCCTGACATTTTCCATGGCAAACTTGGACAACATATCTCTGACATATTTCTCCTGATGTATGAAGATCCCATCAGGTTTCTGCTGAACTTGTAATCCCAGAAAGAAAGTGAGTTCTCCCATGGCACTCATCTGGAATTCTCCCTTCATTAAATCCTCAAACTCTCTACACCAGGCTTCTTTGGTAGAGCCAAAGATAATGTCATCCACATACACCTGCACAAGTATAATATCCCTAGAATCTTTCTTCAGGAATAAAGTCTTGTCAATGGTACCTCTTCTGTAGCCATTCTTCAGCAGAAATGTGGAGAGTCTAGCATACCAAGCTCTGGGAGCTTGATGAAGGCCATAGAGAGCTTTAACAACCTTGTACACATACTCAGGATGATCAGGGTCTTCAAATCCCTTGGGTTGAGTCACATAAACCTCCTCCTCAATCTCTCCATACAAGAAAGCACCTTTGACATCCATCTGATAAACCATAAAGCCCATATAAGAGGCATAGGCCAAAAATATGCGAATAGCTTCAACTCTGGCCACAGGTGCAAAGACCTCATCATAGTCAATGCCTTCCTCTTGTCGAAAACCTTGAGCCACTAGTCTTGCTTTGTTCTTCACCACAATACCCCTGGCATCTCTTTTATTCTTCAAAATCCATTTAGTCCCAATGGCATATTTCCCATCAGGAAGAGGAACTAGAATCCAAACCTGCTGATTCTTGAATTGCAGCATCTCTTCTTGCATAGCCTCAAGCCAACTTGAATCAGCCAGTGCTTGAGGAACACTAGTTGGTTCAATTTGAGAAAGAAAGCATGCAAATAAACAATGTTTGAAGTCTGTGTGATTGTTCCTCTTTTGATTGTAAACATAAGAGATAAAAGCAACTTCTCCATATTTGGTATTTTTGACTGTGCTTCTTGTTCGAACAGGGTCATTAGGATCACCAATAATCTTGGATAGAGGATGAGTATTGTGAATCCTTTTGGTAGTATGGGGTGGAACATCAATGTTGGCATCAATGTTGGTGATAGTTGGCTCAAACTCAGTATCATATGAGGCTGAGTTAAACAAGCCAGGCTTTGGTTGATGATTTCCAAGATCAGAGGGACTTGGAAATCTGGTAAAGGGCTTAGCAAAGTCTGCAGAGACTTCAGTAGAGATGGGAGATTGAACAGCAGCAGAATCAGCATCTTGAACATCATCAGTGGAAACAGGTATGCCTTCAGCAGAATCCTTGTTGCCACTGACTGCTTGTGCGGATTGATGTAGGAGAGCTTCAGTTTCTTGTGTAACCTTGTTATTGAGTTTCTGAGCTTCCTGAGTAGCAGCATGTTCCTGCTTCTTCAATCTTGCAAGATCTTCTGCATAATGTGACTCATCATCTTGTTCAGCAGCAGAGTGATTACCTACAAAATTGTTAGATGGAAAAGATGGTACAACAAAAGTATTCTCTTCTGGCTCAGACTCACATTCTGAGTCATCATCCATGGAACCTGCAGGGTTAGAGCTTGGATCTTTGACACCTGCATCAGGATTAGAAGCATGCCTAGTATAACCCAAATAGTCAGTCAAGTAATCTAGGTCAAAATACCAAGAGTGGCCTTGTCCCTGAATATTAGGCTGATCTTCAAGAAACCTCAGATTAAGAGTCTCTTCAATCTTTTTAGCATTCAGATTATATACTCTGTAGGCCTTGCTATGAGCTGAATACCCAACTATATATCCCTCATCAGCCTTCCCATCAAATTTACCCAGAATATCAGCAGTATTCAGAATAGTCACCTTGCATCCAAAAGGCTTAAGGTAATGAATGTGTGGAACTTTCCCAGTGAGAAGTTCATAAGATGTCTTGACATGTAGTCTAGTGATGGATACCCTGTTCAAGACATGGCATGCAGTGCTGACTGCTTCAGTCCAGAACATAGTGGGGAGTTTTGAGTCTGCAAGCATTGATCTAGCAGCCTCAATGAGGGTTCTATTTTTTCTTTCAGCAACTCCATTTTGTTGTGGAGTTCTTGGAGTACTATAGTCCCTTCTAATCCCTTTAGACTTACAGAATTCTATAAACACCACATTTTTGAATTCTGTACCATTGTCACACCTAATTCCTTTAACCTTTTTATTCAGCTGATTCTCAACTAAGGTAATGAATTCTTTCAGGATTGGAGTTGTTTCATCCTTAGTCTTGAGAAAGAACACCCAGCAAAACCTGCTATAATCATCAGTAATAACTAGGCAAAAGTACTTGTGATCAAGACTTCTAATGGGGGTTGGACCAAAGAGATCCATGTGTAGCAACTGAAGAGGTTCTGAAATGCTGCTCACTGCTTGAACTGATTTGTAAGAGGCTCTGTGTTGTTTACCCTTGTTACAAGCAATACAATTGTGTTCATTGGTGAAGAGTTTAGAAGGGAGGCCCTTAACAAGACCAAGTTTAGATAACTTGTTTATGGTCTTGTAATTCACATGTGCCATTCTTCTATGCCATTTGTTAGATTCATCCAGGGAAGCTTTGGCCACCAAACATGTTAGATCACCTTCAGGCTGTACTTCATTCAGATTGAATGTGTACAAATTGAAGGTCCTAGGAACTCTCAGCAATACAGTGGTGTCTTCTGGGAGTTTGAAGTCCTTGGAGAGTACAAGACACTCATCTTCAGAGAATTAAACCTTATGTTTAGTGTCACAAATTTGTGATACTGAGATAAGATTAAAATTCTCCAGTTCCTTCACATAGTAAACATTTTCAAAGTCTAACAAGGGTGTCCTGATGGTTCCTTTCCCTGTAATCTTTCCATCTCCACCTCCAAAGGTTACAGTGCCCCCTCCTTCAATTGGTTCAAAGTCATGCATCTTATCCTTGTTTCCAGACATACTTCTTGAACAACCACTATCTACAACACCAACTTCAGTACTTTTTAAAGGATGTTCCTACAATAACAACAAAATATACAGAATTAGTACACATTGGAGACTCAAGTCATTGCTGACTTGAGCCTGCCTTGTGGATCATTAGTAACAGGCCATGTAGATGTTTTAGATCCACTATTGTTCTTGGGCCTGTATTGCATATTAGGTCCCTTCTTAGGCCAAGAACAACCTGCTGAGGGCTTCACAGCAGTATTCCATTTCCCACCACCATTACACATTGGGTCAAAGTGATTAGGCCAATAACCATTGGAAAAGAAAGAACTAGTGGGTCGAACACATGATCTAGTACTGATTTTTCTCCATGGAAAATATGAGTCAGCAGAATTAGGTTTCTGCTGATGTGGAACAAAAGATGGTATTTCACTAACATTTTTCCACATGTGCCTAATTTTTCTTTGACTACCACCTGCACCCATTCTTTGCTCATGATATGTACAATCCTTAATCAAGTGATATTTGCTTCCACAGACAAAACACTTCTTCTTTTTAGAAGATGTATTAAAACCAAAAGAATTTCCATAACATGAAAAAGTATTCAAATCACCATGACAAACAGAATTGTTTTTAACAAAGCCAAAAGTATTATTATGCAAAGAATTTAAAAACAAGTCTTCAGTAGCAACTGTCTTTTTATCAGCAGCAACTCTAGAAGGCTT
The DNA here is from genome assembly GCA_030686995.1 of Artemisia argyi. Classification (NCBI taxonomy): domain Eukaryota; kingdom Viridiplantae; phylum Streptophyta; class Magnoliopsida; order Asterales; family Asteraceae; genus Artemisia; species Artemisia argyi. The sequence continues at coordinate 182,823,813 of CM060705.1, forward strand.
GTATGGAATCTTGGATGAGGTCTTTGGTATGGTCTTGGTAGTGATCTTGGGCATAGTCTTGGGCAGGTCCAACTTCTCACTTGAATCACAGCTAGCAAATGAGGTAGACCCTTCATCAGAAGACTTGTCACTGGTACAACAAGAGACAGAGTCATTAGATTTCACACTAGGGTCTTGTAAGTCAGTAGACTTTTTGCCATATAAATGATGTGATCCATCAAAGTTAAGAGGTTTGGTCAAGTCTATAGGCATGTGTTCCCCTCTTATAGGTCCAGGCACAGCATTCATTCCCCCTTCCTTAACATATTTAACAGGTGTTTGATAGGCTAAGGGTGGTTCAGGGTCAAATACACTAGACATATCAGGGTAAGTCAGCTCTTCAGGGTCTATATATTTGTCATACCCTAATGCCTTTCTAGACCTAACTGATTGGCGACCATCAATTAACTTACTTAAATTAGATGCTCCTTCCTGCCATTTCATACGACCAGCTATCTCTTTATCTAATTTAGCCTGTAACTCTTGTTTTTCTTTTTCTAATTCAGACTTCTCCTTTTGAGTTCTTTGTAATTCTATCTTAGCAACCTCTAAATCACTTTCTAAAACTCTTACTTTTTCATCAAATTTAATTTGATTCTTTTGAAACCATATTTTTTGTTTTTCTAGTGTTTTTAAAGCCATTTTATAAGACTCTACTTCTACATAACACTCATTGTATTTTGGTTTCAATTCATCAAATTCTTGTTTAAGCTCATTGTATCTCACACTACATCCAAACACACAATTGGTTACCTGAGAGATTCCCATCAAGGAGACTTGCTCCTTCTTGTCTTCTGAAGGTGTGAATGCCAGCAGATTCACTTGTGAAGATGTAGAAGCTTCCTCTCCAGCAGGTTCATGATCAGCCCAATCAATTTGGTGATCCAGAGTCACCATTGCCTTTGAAGGTCCAGTCTTATTATTCCCTGCTTCCAATGGATAAGTACCATATCTAACTTCATCTCCAGCCTTTCTGTCTTTGCATTCTCTTGAAAAATGTCCCACTTGACCACATGTGTAACATTTAACCTTCCTTCTATCAAACCTCGCTGCTTCTTTTCCATTAAAGGCAAACTTTCTTCCAGACTTGGCTTCAAACCTTCTGATATTCATAGATATCATTGCAAGTTCCCATTTCAAATGCATCTCCTCCATTTCCAATGGATCTACTTGTTCAAAGTCCTCATAAGCAATAAACTGCTGAGGCTCATATTCAGCCACAAATGAATGAATAATATCCTCCATCACATTACTTGCTTTTGATCTAGGAGCAGTTTGATTATATGATTGAGAAGATGCTCCAGAAGAGTATGAACTTGAAGTTTGATGCCCAGGTTTAGTAGAAGCACCAACAAATGCAGAATGAGTGGATGGTCGTATTGGACTTCGCACATCAGGCTCAAGTGATTTAAGCCTATTGTAGAGGTCATCAAACGACATTAAATCCAACCCTCCTTTGGTCTTCATGGAAATACAAACTTGTAGCCAAGATGGTGGCAGAGATCTCAGGAATTTAGAATTGCAGTCTTCATTGTCAGGTCTGGCCTTCAACTGGTTAAGTTGACTCAATATGCGATGAAACCTGTCATAGCCTTTGTGAATACCTTCTTCTTCAGTTATCTGGAACTCCTGAAACTTTTGCTTCAATAAGGACTTCTGCAATCTTCTTGATTCCTCATTCCCACCAAATCTTGCTTTAATAGCCATCCAAATATCCTTGGCATCTTCCATAAAATGGAAGTCACCCATATGGTCATCAGGAATAGCTTGTAACAAGATTGTTCTCACTTTACTCTCCCTCTGAACAGCCAGAATCTCTTCAGCAGTTTTGGGTCCCACAATAGTAACAACTCCTTCAGCATCTGTAACATGCTTCTTCAGACTATTCCCTTTCTTAACTATCTCCCACAGATTCCAATCAATATTTGTGATCCAGTTCTGCATCTTCATGGACCACAGATGATACTCATCAGCATTCTTCAAGTATGGAAACTTAGCATTGCTGTTTGAGAGGTTAAGCTGTTGAAGAGAAGTGGTGTTAATGTTCTGGGTTGTGTCAGCATCATCATCTGAACCAGGCATGTTTGTGGATTTGTTTGGATGTGTGAAGGTGTAAGGTTTGTGTTTCTTAGTATGGCAGAGACTCTCTCGAGGCTCTGATACCACTTGTTGAACTTAAAGACCTTGATAGATCTTATTGAGCACTCTAGAATCGTTAGCAATGTTATTGTAATCAACAACACACTAATAGACAATCTCTGCAACTTGTATTTTAAAAGCGGAAATAAAACACAAGCTTTTAACTAAGAAATCTTGATCCTCTATGGATCTTTTAATAATAATAATAACTCACTCAAAAGTTGTTCAATACATAAACGTGTGTTCCTTTTATACACAAGGAACCCTAAACCGTTTCACAAGAAACGTATATTCTAAAAATTCTAATAGATATGCATTATCACTTCCTAAATAAACTCATGCATATCCAAACTATATTACATAAAATACGGAATTACTAAATCCGCAGAAACTAATAAAGCTGAAACTAGTCTTCAGCAGATATACTACTTCAGCAGAAACGAACCCTTCAGCAGAATCTTTTTAGCAGAAATAGCAGCAGAATCCTGACTTCACAGAATTCCCAACAAGGCCTTTCATCGTCATAGTTATGATCATGACCAACACATTTCATGTTGAGTATGCTTATTTCATTTTATGTTTAACAAATATTCATTCAGAAAACAAAATCTTTTGGACTATCTTGCTGTATAAATTTTTTCCCGATATGTTTTTTACGTAGATCCAACCAAAGCGGAAAAGAATTCTGTAAGAACGAAGAAAAAATGTCATCAACCATACCCAACTGCAGCGATTTCTTACTATAACTTTTCTTCCGAAAACTGTGGGTGTTAGGGTAAAGGTTATGTTGGCCCTTAAGCATCAAACAAACTCGCTTATTGGTGTGTAGATATGTTCTTTTTTTATACCCATGTAACCCGGATCTTTTTTACTACTCTTTCTGTTGTAGAAGGATAAGAAAGAACCAAAGCAACTCCATCAGCCTAATAGTTTTCATGCACTTGCTCTTTCTCATGTGATACAAACTTCACGTACAATGTTCGTGGTTTATGTGCTTTTTTATCTGCATCTTATGATCTCTGTAAGTTTCCTTGTGATGTTCATGTAACCTTGATACTCCTTCTGTCTACTCTTTATGTCTAGGCCTATGGATTTTTGTGACACAATTGAATGTACCCTGGATGTACCTGATGTTGGTTATCAAGGTTCTCACAGTGGTGGATTACCAGTTTCGGTTCAAAATTGTGGTTCAAGTTCTTCTATTCCGGGTTCTTCCAGTTTGACTCATGGCTGTGACTTTTCATCTACATCGGTTCCACTTAATCCTCCTAATAGGTAATAATGTGTATAAGAAAATGACATGTTCTACTCGGTGAATTAAGGAATTCTTGAATATAATTATCCTATAATAATCAATAATGTTGACTAATCATGTCCTTCACTTGAAATTATCTTAGATGACTACAAAAGAGTAACGTTAATTTAATGGGAGCTTCAGAATTCTAACACACAACAAATGAGTGGGATTTTCTAACTCTATCTATAACTAGAAATCACCAATTTTTTCATATTTTGTTTTTCTAGATACGTAACATTATATAGTTGTCTTCTGATTGTCTTTTAATTTAAAATTTCAGCTAAACGCAATCAAAACAGCCATCGAAGATGCAAGCTTTGAAGTCAAGGACATTTCAGAGCAAAACATTGCAGTATGTTATATCCTTTTCCTCATTTTGATTGTTAATGTAGTTCCTAACGAACTCCAATTTGCAAAATAAAGAGGGGTGGGTTCAAGGACACGTATCCTGATGATATACTTGCACCTTTTTTAAGGTATGGTTTTCAACATCTGTTAATGGCATGGTTCTATTTTTTAAAGGAGTCCTGAAGTTTTATATCTTTTTTGTATACTTGATCAGGTAATAATAGACGAAACAGATATCAACTCGACTGAAGTTGGAAATATCGTTGATGGATCAGGCTCCCAAAGAGCAAGTGAATGCAGGATGGCTGCTTTCTATGTAGGCTTTCCTGGTATGTCCAAAATTCAAGAGATTGCATCTATCGACAATGTATACTGACTTCCATCCATGATATATTAATATACAATTTTACCTGCTTCTCACAAACGTTGCCAGTTAGAGTTTTCAATACCCTTGGTGTCAAGCAAATGATTTGTTGTTGTAACAAGGTGAGGATAATTGAATTTGATTGTTTATTGTTTTTATCTTTTAACTGATGCGAATGTTGGTTATATATGATCTGTTTCTAACTGTTTTGTTTAAATTGTTGAAGGAAGTTTCATCATACTTGAAGAAGGTTGGATACAACCCAGACAAAATCGCCTTCAGGCCCATCTCTGGTTTTGAAGGTAACATGATTGAGCGATCCACCAACCTTGACTGGTACAAGGGATCTACTATCCTTGAAGCTCTTGACCAGATCAATGAGCCCAAGAGACCATCAGACAATCCCCCTCCATCTACCACTTCAGGATGTTTACAACATTGGTGGTATTGGAACTGTGTCAGTGGGACATGTAGGGACTGATGTCATCAAACCCGGTATGGTTGTCATTTTTGGACCATCTGGTTTGACAATTGAAGTCAATTCAGTTGAGATGCAGACAAAGTTCTAACTGAAGCTCTTCCTGGTGACAAGGTTGGGTTAAATTATAGCTTTATCTTAAATTAGCGGGTTAATTACTTGAAAATGTTTTATACTTCGTACTTTTTGTTATTGTATGTATTGAACTTTTTTTTTTTTTTGTTATTGTGTGTACTGAACTTTCAAATTTCGATTATTGTGTGTATTTTGTGACTATTTAGCCATGTAAAATGACCATTTTACCTTTTGAAATTTGAAAAAAGTAAGGGTAAAATGGTCAAAAAATACACACAATAATTAAAATTTGAAGTTCAATACACACAATAACAAAAAAAATAGTTCAATACATAAAATAATAAAAAGTGTCAAGTATAATATATTTTCAAGTAATTAACCCTAAATTAGCACATAGACATGCTTATATTTTTTTATTTTGTGGTAACTTATTTTCTGTTCCAATACTACTGTTTGATCAATTTTAGGGGATAATAGTATCTTTTTAGGTTTTTAGTAACTATATTTTAGTGACGATTGTGGGTGTATACTAATTAAACTCCATACCTGGTAAAATGTATGAATGATAATTAAATAGATAGTCATAAGTCATATCCCAAACTCCTATCCAATTCGAAACCGCAGCTGTAAAAAAACGGTCGGTCAAATTCCATAATGGGATTTTATCATGTTCATTCTTGATTACAAAAATCTATGTGAGGTTTTATTGGCTAGACATGTGTGATATATAGCTAGGTTAGGTTTTAGTGGATATATATGTATATATGTAATTGCCCCTTATTGCCATGGATCTGTACATAATATAAGTTTAAATTTAAACTAAGAACTTAATTTGTTTGTAGTTATTAACTTTGTATGTGTGTAATAGTTTATAATGATAAGCTTAGGGTATTTGGATTAAGGATACAGAAACATTGTCCAAGAGATAGATGGCACTTATATGCAAAAGGTAATCAGCATAGGAGTGACTTGCATATAGTTTTTAATTGCTTTGTTTTCATTTGTTCTTCATTTTACAAGAAAGTAAATGATTCAATAACATCCACTACTTGAAAGCAAACCTAATATTTGCTCAATCAAAAAACTCATTGCTTGACACAAAACCTGGTTGATGATTATTGGCGCTAAAACCTCATGAAACCAAAGAAAATAGTACACCACAAATACATCCAAAAGAACCTGAATAAGGCAACAATCAGGTGTTCTAAGTGCCAAAGAATAATAATAAAATAAAAAAAAAAAAAAAAAAAAAAAAAAAAAAAAAGAAATAAGTCCCAAGCCATCAGCACAAATTCATAACTGCTCATATAATAAGCCAAGATAAGTTTATTGCACCAGTCAATGGGAAACCATAGAAAGATATAATATCAACCAGACTATCAAAACCATAAATCTCAACCTTAATTCCACTACTAATAGTCCAATCTTTATGTTTTTTCGGATTTCATGGATAAATGGTTTGCTTTTCAGACAAGGTGAGAAGCATCGAACTTTGTTGTTGTTATTCATCATTTAAGAAGTGTTGTGATATGTGTGCGGGTAACTGAAGCACCTATAATGAACTTTCGTCACACCAACAAATAACACTTAGGGATGTTTGTTTAAGCTTATGTTCAGGCCTATAGAGCTTATATTAGTCCACTAAACTTACTAGCCAATTTGTTTTGCCTTATTTTTCAGCTTATGGGCTTCTTATGTGCGTCATATCTTACTGTACGACACAGATGGTGTACGCTGATTTTATTTAATGTTTATGACCATGCATGTTCATTTGAGTGACTGCATTATTTTTTATTACTTCATTTGTATTTGTCATGATGTTTGGAGTTAATTAGCTGTGTGGTTTCTCTATGTTGTTTGAATGTTGTAATAAATGGATGATGAAGCCATGGGTCGCAGATAAATTGATGACTCTATTGGGATATTCCTAAACCGCGTTGGTTGAATATGTGATTAGTTTATGTAAGTTATCTTCCAGGTTTTATATTTGAAATATGGTTTAATAGATCATATATGTGGCACATACTTATTTAATTTTATCTCAGAAAGTTACCTCACCTTCTGATATATTTTTTCAATGATCTAAAACAGATGGGTGTGTCATCTTCGAATGACGCGCACACGTTTGCTGAAGAATTCTTCCAAAAGGGTTGTGTGTAACGCATCTGGAACACCGCTAATAACAGTTGAAAAGGCTGTAAAAGCAATAAGTTGGAATATGCATTAAGAACCATTAGAGCAACAAAAGGTACATAGAGACATGCATTACACAGAATTAATATATTCAATAGTACATTCTATGAGTTCTGATTTCATAAGCCAAGCCTTTCGTTGATTTCAGGCTGTGTTATTCAAAGAACAAACTTATTTCAAACAATTCGGCAAAATAAGGAAAAAAACACACCCAATTTGTTTTGCCTTATTTTTCAGCTTATGCCTTACGAGTACTATTTAAGCCTTTCGTTGATTCTAGACTGTCATTTAAACAATACGCAAGTAGGTAGATTAGCGAGCACCGCCAACATTAGAATTTTCAAGAGTTATAGGTATACATTGATACTTTTTGAATCTTTATTTTGGCACGTTTTGTAAAATAAAAATTCGGATTTTGAAACTCCTTACGTTGGAAATTACCGACACAAGTGATAAGTAATAAAACTAAGTGAGTGTTTGGCATTGTGTTTTGGAAGAGAACATTATATCATTTTTGTGTTTTAAGTCGGCCAAAATTATAACATCTTACTGTTTTGTATAGTGAAACTGATTATAAGGGGGACTGGGATAAACAACAGCAAAATTGCTTATTTATTGTCAAAATAAGCTGATTAAGCAAGTAAACAATCAATTTCAAACAGCCACTAACTATATGATTACTTAGGCTACAAAATGAATGATTAGGAAAGAGGTTAGCATACGCAGCCGCAACAAGAGGATGATGTAATCTGTATTACATTGTTGTAGTTTGTGTACTCCGGAAGGGAAGGACATGAGTGTGATAATGAACTTATTTAACCCATTGTATGCATTTCCTTATAACACTCACAACTAATTGGTAGACAAAATGAGCCACACAGTTTGGATTTGTCATTTTGTTTTATGAACATAAACTATCAAATTCATAATTCTGTCAAGCAACTAAGAATCGTAATTGTTTTGTAATCAGTGTATGCGTATTTCATTGGAAGGTGTGTACTTCATTGTGAAAGCTCACTGTTATGTTTGAAGCTTTTAAAATATTTCAACCTTGAAGAATAACCTACGGGAGATCTCAGCAAAAGCCTTCACAGTCAAACTGTTCTTAGCATAGAGCTATTACCAGTATTAGCCAACACTTTTGGGTTTCAAGTGTCGGATTAATTTTTACAATGCTTTTTGGGCTTCAGGTTTTAACATCTATTGTATATTTTACATGTTTTATTATGCTGTGTAATGTTATTTATTATTTGTTACTTATTCCTCTATAGTGCATAACTATAAGTGGCATAATGGTGGGTCAGATTGGGGTATCGGGTAATGCTGACTTTGCAAAGTCGAAGAACACCATGTTTACTTTCAAGATAGTTATGACAAACACTTTTTTAGTGTTTATAACTGCTTTATTTGTGTATAATATTATCGGGTGAACATTTATTGGGGTTCTTTCTCAATGTTTATAACTCATTTAATCACAATTCACAAACTAACCAAAAACTTCTTAACGATATTCACAAGCGATATTTATAATTAATACCTTCAATCAATATTTATAACTAATTCCCGCGCATCGCTCGGTCTTCCCAAACAGTATACAATTACTTTCTATGGGGTGCTCAACAACTATTAATAAAGTAAACACAAAACATTTTCACCAATATGCTTGTCTCTTCAGTGGTGAGTTTTCTTCTCTGACAAACAATATGCAACTGTCTCAAAAGTGAACAAAATAAACACATTGAAAATTGTTTTTTTGTTTTTTTTTGTTTTTTTTTTGTCAAGTTATTTAATAATTAATAATGGACAACTAATTTTCATGTTTAACGCATTAACAAATAAGCCCTACTTAACTAATACCTTGCAAGGAACTTTATAAGTCATGCCCGCCCATCGGGCGGGCCTTGAAAGCTAGTATATATATATATATATATATATATATATATATATATATATATATATATATATATATATATATATATATATATATATATATATATATATATATATATATATATATATATATATATATACTTATGAACCTTCCACAACGTTCTCGTGTACTTGACAATTTGATAAATTTCATCCGAAATGATCAAGAAAATTTAATTGGCAAATTGTCGATTAAAAGAGTCAAGTAATTCCTTTCGTGCGAATACCCTCCAACGTATTTTTGATTAAATATAAATCTAATACATACATATGAATAATTTTTTCCTCTTTCCAGAAACCAAAATCACAAAAATCGAATTTTGGAGGGCGGCCCCCTTAATGTTTAAGGGGACCGGCAGCCAAATGTAGGGCGGCCCCCTTAATGTTTAAGGGGACCGGCCATCTAATAGTTCAAACCCGTTTTTCTCCTTTTTCCTTTTGCCAAACACTCCACTTTTTCATACTTCCCTTCCCTTGCTTCTGCTGTGACGAAAACCAAAACCCATAAACACCTCAAATCACTTCCAAATCACATATTTCGGGTTAATTCGCAAAGGGCAAATTTATCTAACACAATCACCAATACTTATTGTAAGTTTTTCATAACACATTTCATCTAATTTCATCTTATTTGATCATACTCATGATTATGCATGTTTTATAAAATTCGTAAAATTTCACAATTTCTTTCGAATTAAGCCTTAAAATTCCATAACCAAATGCTTCCCCTAGGATTAGGATGATTGATCAACACTAGAAACTAGTTATTATGAACTATCATGTCGAAAATTTTTGAAAAATTTCATACACTCCTTTTCAAAATGTTTAGTAAACTCATTGTTGAATAATGATTTGAAAACGTGTTAAAACTAATCGCATTATATTTTTGTAACTTGTAAAACTTGAAATTACATTTTTTTTCGACTAAGAAAAATTGTATTGGTTCACAATATAGGGGTGTTTGGATTATGTCCAAATGTTATCGAAACATAGTCATTATAATTTTTATAAAACCTTATTATAATTATAAACCTAAAAAATGCTAATCGGACTCGTCAAGATATATAATTCATATATATATTGACATACTAGGGGTATAAGTCAATAGTTAAGGAAGCGTTTGGTTTATTACCAAAAATGACATTTTTAAGTAAAAATACAAACCATCTTTTTCAAAAACAAATCACATGCATAAGAAACTCTCAAGAAATAGCTAGTTTTATAATCTAATGTAAATCTAGTAAATTTCATGATATACTAAGATGTTTAAAGGGGCGTTTGGATTTGTCCATAACTACTCATTAAACATCGTAAAGTATATCTAGAACGAGTTAAAAACAATATTAAGGAACATGGTAATCTACCTCTTAGGATTAGTAACGAAGTATGTTTACGTTCCAACATAAACCTTAACAATAAACATATACTTTTATCTTTCTTTATATTTATTTTGGTCATTTTGTATTGTTGATGTGTTTAGGTGAAAATGCCCAAAGCAACTACCGAAGATATATCTCATACTAAAAACTACATTCCCAAAATTTCTCAACTTCCCACTACCTCTCCCTCCATTGCACGTATCTATCGTCAAATAGAAGATAGAAACATTCATGAAGGTCGAGTCGTAGATCAAGCTTACTATCAATCCGATTTCATCGAAAGCTTATTCACCAATATCCATTTTGAATGTCTCTTCCATATTAATGAACCTATCATTCCTCGCTTCATTCTTGACTTCTATAGCCAAGTCACGGTTCAAACCGATGACTTTGGTTCCATCTTTATTTCATTCATGATCCAACATGAATTTATTACTCTCACTCTTGCACAATTTGGTCAAATCCTTCAAATTCCTTTTTCCGGTCAATCGGTATTCACAAATGAATGGGATCTTTGTGCTCTCCAACGTTCTCGTCCTACTCATGGTCCATATATCTCCAAAATTCCATCTACCGAAGATATTCGTCAAATGCTCAGGTTGGAATGTGAAACTTCCACCCAAAGCATCATACCCAAACATGTCTCAAATCCTAAAAATCAAATTCTTCGTAAAGAATTAATGCCCGACATGGAGTAATGGGAAGAACTAGTTCGAGAGAATGCGTTTGGTTCTGAAGAACACTCAGACTATCTCCCGGCTTGTCTTGCTCAAATGTTGTATTGTATTGTTGCCGAGCAACCTTACAATTTGGCTTACTTTTTTATCAAACGTATTGAATGTGCAAGAGCAAATCCTAAAGCGATTCTTCCGTATGGTATGTTTCTCACTCGTCTCCACAAGCATGTCATTGAAAACTATCCCGATCTCGATGATAGTATTTATCAATCTATCTATCCAACCCTCCGACCTCTCGTTCTTCCTCAAATTCGCAAGACTCGTAAGTTTAAACCTAATCGTCCTAGCATTCTTGTTTCGTTCTCTATTCCAAGGGATGACGATGAGTAGGACTTATAGTCACTTACCACTGCTGCTGATGGGGTGCTGGGAAAGAAATAGTAGTGATGTTATCTATGAAATTGGCTTTATTTTCCTTCTTAAATTGTTTGTAATATGTTTCTCATGAGCTGTTTGTTGCTTTGCTTCTAGACATATTTGAACCATATTGCCATTTACTCATTATTATTTGCTCTACATATATACATGTTTTTATACTTGATTTTAATCTATGCTTGAATGACTTGTGTAGAATTAAATATATGACATATATGCTTTCTAATAGACCAAAACAAATGTGAAATGTTCAAATAGAGCTTGCTGCAAATACAAAACAGAACATAACATTTTCTCCAGAAAATTTTTGAAAATTTTTGATTTCTGGGTCGTCAGATGGGCGGCCCCCTTAAATCATAAAGGGCGGCCCCCTTAAAATTAAGGGGACCGGCCTCCATTTAAGGGGACCGGCCATCTGAAACAGTTTTTACACTGTTTTCTTTTGCATCTTGTGATCCCCTTTGGTAGTCCCAGCTACCATTTCCCTTAAAAACCAAACTGATTTTGGAATATAACATTACAATTTCAAATTAATTCCACTTCTAAACATGTTTTCCCACTATATAATCTCCATGCATGTTTAATTCACATTCCATCATCCTCAAACATTCATCAAACATCATCATGTCATCACCAAGAACCACCTATTCAAACAATGCCAAGAAACAAAAACTTGTCATCATTCCACCCAAACAACTCTTCATTGATCTTACAAATGAAGACAACACCACTCCATCTCCACCACCTCAATGCTCATCTCCTAGTGCACCAAATGCACCCTCCAAAACACCTTCAACAAATGGAAACTCCACTTCCTCCATACCATCCACTTCATCCATAAATGACTACATCAACACCCACTTATCTCCTCCAACAATTGATCAACCATCACAACCTACCAATGAGAACACATCTCTTGCACTCACTCTCTCATTATCACCATTAACACCTCTTGATGCACATTTCTCATCATCTCCTATCAATCCATCAACCTATAACCCCGTCCCATGGAGCTTACTTGAAGCTCATGGAGACACTTGCCTTTGTTGTATTCACAACCGAACAATTGTGTTCGGATTAAGAGATGAGATCCAATACATGTTTTCTCATATTGAAAACTTGTTGCATCAACCACCAACAACAAACACAACACCTCCACCACCATCAACAAACACACCTCCCCCATCACCATCTCCATGTTCACCATCCATTCCTCCCAATTAAACATGCTTGGTGTTTTACAAATAAAATTGTGTTAAACTTTTTGGATGGCAAGCTCTAGAGAGGACTCTCATGTTTGAGATATGGTTTCCTTTTATTTTAGTGATGATTCTAAGCCTTTAAGGCTTTTGTTAGTTACATTACTTGTTATGGTTGTTGATGTAATGCTTGATGTATCTTTTTCATATTATTAATGTTATGGTTATATTTAGTCTCTACTCTTGCATGCTATATACATATATATGTTGCTTGCCACTAAATATTTTTGCAAGATATCCATATCTCGATTCCTTTTGGCCTCAAAACGAGGGGGAGTATACTTCGAGGGGGAGTTTACATTAACATGGGATAACCTTTTTGATGCTGACAAAAAGGGGGAGAAGTGATATAAACTCACAATAATACTTGAATGTATACTAATTTTCGATTAATGAGTTTAAATTTTGTAATCATCAAAAAGGGGGAGATTGTTGACATAAATAATGTGTGAAAACGTTATTCATATCTTTCAATATCTCTATATTTTGACGATCACAAAATGTAAAATCGTCAATCGTATAATTACTACGTAAACAAGTATTAAGCTAGTTTATATCACTATATCCAACTTAATCACTTAAGGTATGGATAAACAAGTGCTTAATACATCTCATGATCAAAGGGATATTTAATTAACTAATACAAAGTTTATTTAATTATATAAACAAATTATATATTTTTGAAAAACACTTTTAGTAATTAAGAAAAATGTTTTATTCATACTAAATATATGAATTCAAATTTTTAACCAAAATCAGTTAGTTTTTCACCAAATAAACTTTCCCCACTAAAAGACAAGGATTCTGGCCGTTTCAGCTGGGCGGCCCCCTTAATTATAAGGGGCGGTCCCCTTAATTTTAAGGGGGCCGGCCTTGATTTAAGGGGACCGGCCACGCTCCTCTGTCAGAATCTTTTGCCTATAAATACCACCTTAAACCTGGATTTTTGCCTCACCTTTTGCACGAAATTTTCAGATCTATAACTCTCTAAACATCCTCTAAAACCCTTTGATCATTTGTATATTAATCCTTGTTTCAAGTGATTCAATCCCTCATCATCCATTCTCATCCAAAGTGCAAAAGAAGAACACTCTTTCTACAACCAAGTTCAAGAAGTGTTGAAGAGTAGTTGTGCATAGTGTATATATATTCATTTGTGAATATTGTGTTGTGCTTGTGATTAATTGTGTAGAAGATATAGAAGTTGTGTAGATAATAGAAGTTGATAAGTAGTGAAGTAGGTTAGTTGTGAAGATAGGTGTGAAGTAGAAGATTGGTGTGTAGAAGATAGTTGTGAAGAAGATTGGTGTGTAGTATATTGGTGTGAAGAAGTTGTGTAGAAGTTGTGATCAAGTTGTGAAGTTGTGTGGTGTGTAAATTGGTGTGTAAGGTTTTCTCCGCCAAAAGGGAGTTTGTTGACATAGTGAAGAAAACTCTCGAGTAGGTGACTCGGGGAGTGGAGTAGGAACAAGGAAGGTGTCCTTGTAGCCGAACCACTATAAATCCTTGTGTTGTGGTTTGATCTTTCTAACTCTTCTCATTACTTATTTATTTACCTTTACTATATTAGCTTCGTTAGTTAGTTACCATACAATTGTTCATATAGTGCAAGTATTGAGTTCACATAAACTACAATCGAAGTTTTTAAAACAAACTTGTGTTTATAAATTTAAAAGAACGTAAAACTATTCAACCCCCCCCCCTTCTAGTTTTCCACACGCACTTTATTTGAGATCTAATAGGTTACTGGCAAGAACCTATCCCGAGGACCATTGTTACTATAATCCATCATTTATGATGAGATCTGTTAATCGAATGAGTGTCATGAGCTTAATGCAATAACAACTGTTTTTAATTTATAATTGTATGACAGTGCAATTATCACTTATAACTTGTGTTCAACTATTAAACTTAAACCTATGAATATCACTCAACTTTTGTTGATTTTTAGCATGTTTATCTCAGGTCTATAACGAGCAAGGATGGGACGGAGGAGCACGAAATTCTTACAAAGGCTATAAATTTTACTATCATTCGAAAACGTATTTAACAAATTTGGAAACCTCTAGGACCTCATTTTTAAAACTCTGATATTTATAAAATTCGAATGATAGATGTTTTAAAATGACTAATTTGAAAATCATTTTCTACTGAAAACTATGAGCTGTGAAGTAACACCCAATCTTTCTTCCGCTGCAAATATTTTAAAAATTGGGGGTTGATGAGGCGAAAAATGATCCGTTTTTAGGGGGTCATTTAAGCCCGAATTCGACTTTATTTGATCAAATATTGCCCTAAATCGTTCCTTTTGTGATTTTAGGTGTTTGGAGAGTGAATTCTGAAAAAGAGGCTATTTTGGACGTTTTTGGAGCATAAAGTGAAGAAAACAACAAAGTACCGAAAATCCAAGCTGAAAATACAAGGTGACGGCGTCAAGGATTTACTCTTGACGGCGTCAGAAAGGATGAATATTTTACCGTAGCTGGTGACGGCGTCAGATGAAGAAATGACGGCGTCAAAGTGGCCAAAGATTAATTTACCGTAGGTGGTGACGGCGTCACCAAGGCCGTCACAATTGGATCTAGGGCGTCCGAGGAGGTTTTTGGCGGCTTGTTGACAGCGTCAGAATTAACTCTTGACGCCGTCAGGACGATTTTCCTATATATAGTTTTCTAGTTTTTTCATTAAAAAAGGAGAGAAGTTTTGGTGAAACCCTAAAGACGATTTTGGTGCCTCTTTTACAGGTTTTTCAAGGGTTCCAAACCCTTGAGACCTTGCATTGTAATTGAGATAAGTATACTCTTAATTCAATCAATATGTCTATGTGTTGGTTGTTTATCTTTTGTTCTTATCTTAATTCTACTATGCTAGGCTAGATTTCCTTTGTGTTTGCTTAGATCTAATGAAACCTAGATGTTGATTATGTGTTAATTACTTGTCTATTCTTGTTCTTGGATGAATGATATTATATGTTAGGCTTAAGAAAACTGGCAGATCTCCAAATGGTAACATGCTTGAACGTCTTAAGAAACATGAACCGAGGCGTACTAGGTCTTTATTGGTTGTATTTAATGCATGAGCCACTGTTTACAATCCCTATAGTTGTGCTGGGTCATGGTGTAGGAGGAGATAAGAGCTCATAGAGTTGGGGAGTTATGTATGCCACCCCACGAATGGTATTAAGGAATACAATCCGTCATCCATGCAAGTGTAACAAGTAATTGACATGTAAAAGATATCTAGGGAGTAATGAAGTCTAAGTAAACACAATTTCTCCAAATACTGCTCACAACCTTAGTTTAATATTAGTTTAATTTCATTTTCATTAGTTTAATTAGTTATAAAGTAGTTTTTGGGTTAGTTGAATAACAGCTAATTCCGCCCACTCTTCCAAAACCCGAGATTTTACTTGCTTTCATAAAATATAAAAAGACAAAAATAATCATCCTTCATCTCTAGAACTATTAATTAGGCTTTCTAATCCTAGCGACACTATTCCTAAGCTGAACGATCAATCCCCCGGTACTTGTCACTATACTATACTACAACGATCAGGTACACTGCCTGGTGGGGGTTGTAAGCCTCGCGAGATCCCTCGAGAGGTAAAGCAAGGTGCGATTCCCACGCATCAAGTTTTTGGCGCCGCAGCCCGGGGAATAGTTATTGTCTAGGTTAGGATTTCTTTTTATTAGGTCTACTTGCTAGATTCCTTTCTAGTAAGATTTTTATTTTTATTTTTAGGTCTTCTTTAGTCTATCTTATTTCTTCGTGCCTTTGTTCGTAACTCTTTACCATCCGACATCATGGAAGGTGGTAACATCTTTGAACCCGTCATCCCACCACAACAAAACCCACCATTAGAACCCCTTAGGCCCCGAACCTTAGGAGAGTATTCCCGACCTAGCCACCAAGGCTACCGAAACACCATTGAGCTCACCGGAGCCAATGTGACTCCCTTGCGATCCGACACCATCCGGTTGGTGCAAAGCGGATGTGCATTCCATGGACTTCGTTCCGAAGATCCAAACCAACACCTTAAGGACTTCCTCAAAATCGTAGATTCCATAGACCTAGGTGTTGAAACTAGAGAGACTACCCGTTTACGCCTATTCCAATTCTCTCTACGGGATCAAGCTAGTCAATGGCTTGAGCGTTTACCCGCGGGATCCATCACCACATGGGATGATCTCACCACTCGTTTCCTTTCTCAATTTTTCCCACCGGGGAGAACTACTAAGCTTAGGAATGACATCTTGATGTTCCAACAACGTCAAAATGAATCTCTTTACGAAGCATGGACTCGTTTCAAGGACTTACTCCAAAAAGTCCCTCATCATGGCATAGATCTTTGGCTCCAAGTCCAAATTTTCTATGACCATATCGATATCCCCACGAGGCGAACCATTGACCAATCGGCCGGTGGTAAGCTACGTGATCTTAGTGCGGAACAATCATGGGAACTCATAGAAGATCTTGCTCTCTATGACAACGAAAGTTGGAATGATCCCCGTGATTTGAACAAAACGGTCAAGGCAATATCTTTGCCTTCGAACAATCCAAGCACTCCCGACCGTAGGATCATGGAATTTGAGGACCAAGTCAAGTTTCTCATGAAATCTTACGAAGCTCCGAAGCATTCAAGCCAAGTGAGCAAAATCACTTCTTCATGCGAATTATGTAGTGGTCCCCATGACACTCGTGATTGTATGGAACTCCCCGGAACAGCTTTTGCGGACTACGCATCCACGCGTACCGACGAAGCGGGAGATAAGTGGTACACTTTCAAGCCCGAGCCGAACACATACGGTGATTCATACAATCCATCATGGAAAAATCACCCAAACCTTAGGTGGAAACAAAATCAACCCAATTCTTCCAATCCGCCTAATCGTTACCAATCAAACGGTCCACCACCCAACCGTACCGTCAACAACAATCCTTCCAACAACTATGGTAGTACCAACAATCTTGAAGGGTTGATGTCAAAGTTCATGGCATCTCAAGAAGCTCGCATATCCAAGTTTGAAGCCGATTTCAAACAAAAGCAAAGCGAGATGACCACTAGAATTGACACATTGTTGAAAGTTCTCAACGACCGAGAAATGGGAGCACTCCCAAGTGACACAATCAAGAATCCGAAACTAACCGTTAATTCCATATCATCCGTTTCGTCACCCACTTCGTGTCCACAATATTATTCGGTCAAATCCACGAGCACGTGTTTCAAGCAAAACCAAGTTCCCCAAAAGGACCAATCGACTAAAACTCCCACTATCGAGCCGGTCA
This sequence comes from Artemisia argyi, assembly GCA_030686995.1. NCBI lineage: Eukaryota > Viridiplantae > Streptophyta > Magnoliopsida > Asterales > Asteraceae > Artemisia > Artemisia argyi. The sequence continues at coordinate 182,841,711 of CM060705.1, forward strand.
AAAGCATTGTTGAAACACCTCTTACGCAAGACCTTGACGATGAATTCAAAGAACTTCATATTGAACTCCCCGTCATTGATGTCTTAGCGCGTGCTCCATACTATAGCGCCCTCCTAGAAAAATATGAGAAGTGTAAGCTAGGCAAAAATGGGACCGCTTTCATTCAAAACAAGTTACCTAAAAAGCTTGATGACCCGGGTATATTTGTTTTGCCTTGTAAGATAGGAAGATCCGAAGCTTTCGACACATTAGCCGATTTAGGGTCAAGCCTCAACTTGATTCCCTTATCCTTATTCACCACTCTTAAGCTAGGAAAGTTAGAGGAAACGGAGGTATTGATAGGTCTAGCGGATGGGAGTATCGCACACCCGGTTGGAATGATTAAGGATGTAGTTGTTCACGTAGGAAAGTTAACTATATTAGCGGATTTTCACGTCCTAGACATGGTTAGTGACACCACATGCCCATTATTGGTAGGAAGAGGATTCTTAGCAACCGCTAGTGCCAAGATAGATTGTAAGGAATCTAAGATAACGGTAGGAGAAGGCGATACTTGGTCGGTTTATGATGTTAAGAAGCATAGTTATGATTGTAATGATGAACCGATACCATATTGGGTAGAGATGAATAGGAGACCGTCTAGATATGGGCCTTGGATAGAAAGGAATTTCATAGGACCTCAATGCCCATTCTATTTAGAGAAGGACTTTGTTGAGAAGACACATTCGGTAGAACAACTCATTGCTAGAGATGAGGAGCTAGACCCCTTTGAGGATCCCTTAGTCTTTAGGAAGATGATTGAGTTATTGAGCGTAATGCCCGTCAACATAGAAAGGAATAAATGGAAAAGAGAGGGAGATAAGTGTGAGTGGAGGTGGGATAAGCCACCCAAAGAAGGTGACGGGTCATGGCACATTAGAATGACTTTGTATGATCCGGACAGAGAAATGTTTGAAAGATCATATTACACTAAGGAGACCGATAGAAAGTTGAAACCCAAGTTTGATCCCAAAGATATCCTCAACGAGGAACTCACCCGAATCACGTAGTAACCCATGACTTTGAGTCTAGCTACAAGACTCGTAAATAAAGAAAAGCGCTTCTTGGGAGGCAACCCATGTTTTGTGTGATTCTAATTGTTTGATTGTTATTTGCTTCCGTATGCATGTTTTATTTTTATTGTTGGTTGATCATGTTTCTCAATTAAAATGTGAAATACTTTATTATGTTGTTTTGCCTAGTCTTAACTTCAACCTAAAGGTATTTTTGCAAAAGATAAGTGTAAGGGGAAACCCCAAATATGTTTTTAAGAAACAAACCGATCATGATTCTCCACAATATTTAATGAACATGTATATTCGTATTTGTTAGAGTCAAATGCTTGTATCGAGTCATAATGAAGTTTTGCAGGATTTTCCAGGAAGTAGGACGAGGTTTTTCCATAAATTTTCCGGAAACTTAACATAAAGATTTCTGCAGGTCCATTCTGACGGCGTCAGGCAATTGCTCTTGACGGCGTCAGGAGTTAAAAATCTGGAAATTTTACCGGTTTTGTTTTTCTAACGGAGTCTTATGGTTTTTGTGAATTATTAAGTTTTATAATCTCCAGGAAATCTGCAAACTTCATTCCACAAGCATTATATCTTACTTTGTTTTCTAGGATTTAGTAACTTATATAGGATGCCGCCGATTTTACGCGAGGTTGCCTTGTCTACTTTTGTCAGGATTTACAGGTTATGTATGACAAGAAGATGATTTATATTCTGGAAGGGAAGCTTTGATTGCTCATTTTCTTGGAGGAAGATTTAACCTTGCCAACCTATAATCCATACCGACCGAATCAGGGGAGTATTTGATTTCATTCTCTTTACTTCTTAACTTTTACATTCTTTACTTGAACATTGGGGACAATGTTCATCCTAAGTGTAAGGGGAGGGTAAAAAGATGATACCATACATATGCACTTTCGCTTGAGTTTGTTTTGTTTGATAGTAGATGTGTAATAAAACTATGAGAAATACTTGTTAGTGTAATTTTAGCGCCAAATTTAAAATTTTTTACAACATTTAGGAGTGAAACTTTAGCCATAGCAAGCGTCTCATGGATAGGAGGTTGTATGACTAGCACATAACCGTATATTCAGAAAAATTTTCCACCCAAAGATGTGAGGTTCGCCTTTAGATTTGATAGGAAAAGCATTTACTATTAGTGCTTATGAGTGTACCGGTAGCATTTAGATTCTAGAACTTGCGTTAGTGATGCATCCCGAGACCGCTAGTGAGACTACATTCGTGTGGTAGGATTTACTACATGATAAGAGGCATTAGGATCACCCTTGTGTTAAACCCGTATTACAATTACTTGACCATTTAAGTCATATTACTTGCCTTTGCGTTGTACTCATTTTTAGTACACGATACCCCTAGTACACCCCTCCGAGCCTATCTTTTCGTTTCTAACTTTAAGCATCTTACTTAAAGGAAGAATTTGTTACACCCCACTTAAATGTACACCCAAATCGCCTTAGCCTTCCGTGTATGCGCTCATTTTTAGTGCATTATTGTTATTTGTTAAACCCTAAGTTAACTTTCTAATTGATTACATGGTTGCTAAGTCGAGTCATATCCTTGTACATATTGTTTTGGGACGATTGGGACTCATGGGTAAGTACTTATTTTATGGAGTAATGGGGAAGAACATCACAATATTACCCCCATATGTACGTTAATCTTAAAAGTGCTCCAAGTGTTTTGATTTTCTTAATTCGAGTCATTAGAATAGTTAATGTAAAGTATGTAAAGATTCAAGTGTAAGGGGATTGCTCATACCCCTATGATGTATTATTTTGGATGGTAGGGTAAGAGTGTATGAAAAAAAAAAAAAAAAAAAAAAAAAAAAAAAAAAAAAAAAACCCATACGGACTACCATCCCGTTTTCATTCTATGTTCATTTTATGTTTTTATTATTTTTCATTTATTAGCTTAAAGTCGAGTCTAGTCTTGGCTTAGCAACGCCACTTGTACATGTAATTTACTAAGATTGTTAACTCGCCACCAGTAAAACTTCCTTTATCCAACAAAACCGTGTAATTCATATCCCTACACCTAACGTTATAACCCTTTTAAAAGACCTCTTTGATAGTTTATCCTAGGTGCTTACGCCATGTGGTGGAGGTTTGATCCTTTCCCAAGCCTATGGTAATCTATTTTGTTATGACAGGTAGTGAGAGATATCTTCCATTTCCATAATGTTATATTACTTTATTACACACGAGAGATGTGAGTATCTAAACACTATTTGTAAGGTGCTTGTGTATGACCTCCGTGCTTGTCTATTGGTCTTTTGTGGAACGATTATTTGTTGTAATTACTTTTATATTAGTGTTAAATGACCCCTAACTTGTCTTTTGAGTAGAATAAAAGCTCATTTGCTTGAGGACAAGCAAATCTCAAGTGTAAGGGTATATGATGAGGTGAAAAATGATCCGTTTTTAGGGGGTCATTTAAGCCCGAATTCGACTTTATTTGATCAAATATTGCCCTAAATCGTTCCTTTTGTGATTTTAGGTGTTTGGTGAGTGAATTCTGGAAAAGAGGCTATTTTGGACGTTTTTGGAGCATAAAGTGAATAAAACAACAAAGTACCGAAAATCCAAGCTGAAAATACAAGGTGACGGCGTCAAGGATTTACTCTTGACGGCGTCAGAAAGGATGAATATTTTACCGTAGCTGGTGACGGCGTCAGATGAAGAAATGACGGCGTCAAAGTGGCCAAAGATTAATTTACCGTAGGTGGTGACGGCGTCACCAAAGCCGTCACAATTGGATCTAGGGCGTCCGAGGAGGTTTTTGGCGGCTTGTTGACGGCGTCAGAATTAACTCTTGACGCCGTCAGGACGATTTTCCTATATATAGTTTTCTAGTTTTTTCATTAAAAAATGAGAGAAGTTTTGGTGAAACCCTAAAGACGATTTTGGTGCCTCTTTTACAGGTTTTTCAAGGGTTCCAAACCCTTGAGACCTTGCATTGTAATTGAGATAAGTATACTCTTAATTCAATCAATATGTCTATGTGTTGGTTGTTTATCTTTTGTTCTTATCTTAATTCTACTATGCTAGGCTAGATTTCCTTTGTGTTTACTTAGATCTAATGAAACCTAGATGTTGATTATGTGTTAATTACTTGTCTATTCTTGTTCTTGGATGAATGATATTATATGTTAGGCTTAAGAAAACTGGCAGATCTCCAAATGGTAACATGCTTGAACGTCTTAAGAAACATGAACCGAGGCGTACTAGGTCTTTATTGGTTGTATTTAATGCATGAGCCACTGTTTACAATCCCTATAGTTGTGCTGGGTCATGGTGTAGGAGGAGATAAGAGCTCATAGAGTTGGGGAGTTATGTATGCCACCCCACGAATGGTATTAAGGAATACAATCCGTCATCCATGCAAGTGTAACAAGTAATTGACATGTAAAAGATATCTAGGGAGTAATGAAGTCTAAGTAAACACAATTTCTCCAAATACTGCTCACAACCTTAGTTTAATATTAGTTTAATTTCATTTTCATTAGTTTAATTAGTTATAAAGTAGTTTTTGGGTTAGTTGAATAACAACTAATTCCGCCCACTCTTCCAAAACCCGAGATTTTACTTGCTTTAATAAAATATAAAAAGACAAAAATAATCATCCTTCATCTCTAGAACTATTAATTAGGCTTTCTAATCCTAGCGACACTATTCCTAAGCTGAACGATCAATCCCCCGGTACTTGTCACTATACTATACTACAACGATCAGGTACACTGCCTGGTGGGGGTTGTAAGCCTCGCGAGATCCCTCGAGAGGTAAAGCAAGGTGCGATTCCCACGCATCAGGGGTGTTACATACACTTTCTACCCTTGGTATTTGGTTTTCTTATAAACACTTCACAAAACATTTTCCAAATTGGCTATTTGAGTTGGTAAACCTTAGAATGATTAATGTTAAGGTTTAGTGTGAAGTACAATTGGGGGTTTAGCAAGGATAGATATTTATAAGATCCAAACACCCAACACTAGGGAAACATTTACAGAAGCCTGGCGCGCTTCCCGCACGTTGACGCGTGGGTGACGCGTCGGCCTCGGTAAATTTTCCCAAGTTTGGGTTCTTGGCCTATAAATACCACCCTTGCCTCTTGTATTCCTCACCCCTTGCCATTATTCTTTCTCTCTAGATTCTTTCTCTCTAAACACTCTCAAATCTCTCTATCTCTTTATCTCTAATCTTGTGTTCTTGATTTTCATACTAACATCTTTGAAAGAACACATCTCTTTGCAAGGGAAGAATCACAAGAACCTAATCCACTCTTGTGATTGTGTCGAGGGTCTTCTTATCTATACCCTTTCTACTAGAATTGAGTCTCTAGGTTAGGTTAGGACTTGATTGAACAAACATTCATTCATTCATTCAACTGTTTGTAAGGGAAGTCTTGTGTCTTGGTGACCAAGCCTAGATCATTGGGGATCTAGTTGGGGTTTAATACTTCCGGTGGGAAGTCTTGGTAGTGGTCTTGGTGACCCTTAGGTGAAGTCGAATCGTGAGATTCTTTTGGGTGGTTTCCGAGGGCGGAATACCGTTGGGGAGTAACTCCTTCTTTGTGAGCATCGATATTGGTGAATATCGGTGGAGTGAATTGTAACGTTTGTAGTCCACCAAAAGGATTATACTAGTGAATAGTATCGGAGTCGCGGATTCGTAACTGGACGTACGGATGGTATAAACCCCCCATCCCGAACCAGTATATATCGTTGTGTTCTTTACTTGCTTTATATACTTTGGTTGTGTTAGTGGTTGTTGGTTTATTGTACAACCACTTGGTGTTCTCTTTGGCTTAATGTTTTTAAACATCCAAAAAGCCGAAGAAACCGTATTCACCCCCCCCCCCCCCCTCTACGGTTCTACAACATGTATAGCATGTTAGTGTAAAACTAACCCATTTCAGCATTAGAAACAGTAAATAGAATGTTGTATTTCCAACTATAATGTGCTAACAAGGCTTATAAGTAAAGAACTAAAACTTATTGGATATTGGGAATACAATTTTAGTTTAACTCAAACCAGTTAAAATCTACTTACATGTAAAACATGTTAACGGAAAACTAACCCATTTCAGCGTTAGAAAAAGAAAATAGCATCTTGCATTTCCACCTATAATTTGCTAACAAGGCTTATAGGTATAGAATTAAAACTTATTGGAGTTAAATCATAGATATTAGAAACCCATGTAGACATGATAATCAATTTGATACACATTCAAAGAAACAATAACTCTGTAGAAAAGTATTGTGTCTGGCTTAAAACTTACACACCAAAAACACTGGCTACTATTTTATCGTTTTATTTGCCTAAATCTCTTTAAATGACTATTTATTTTTGTACTCTAACATAGGCTTACTATTAATATAGTTTTAATCTTAAATTTTAACAAAAATACACTGAGAATAAATCCTCCCCTAAAACGTGCTAACAAAGCTTATAGGTAAAGAACTAAAACTAATCAGGGTTAAACCATAGATATTAGAAACAACACATGTGGACAATCAATTGGATACACATTCAAACAAGAAGCAACTCTGCAGAAAAGCGTTGTGTGCAACTTAAAACTTACACACGAAAAACTTTCGCTACTATTTTATATCTTTCTTTGGCTTAGTCTCTTTAAACGGTTTTATATTTTTGATATTAAATGGTAAAAAAACCACACTGAACCAAAACAACCTCTGATAAACAGATAGTTTACATTTACCACAAGATAATATCTTTTAAAAAAATACCTAATGATCCGATTACTATATTTGGGGCTTTTTGAACCAATCAACAAATAACACATGCAATCTAAGAATGTTGCAATTAAACAAATATTGTATTCAAAAACAAATCCTGATCAACGTAAAACTTTTATTTTAAAAATCAATCATTCTTTTATCAGATAACAAGAAAATATTCACGGGAAAAACAAACCAACCACATGCCACTAACCAAACATAATATTTTAACTTCATTAAACATGGTTGAATGTAGCAAGAAATAAAAAAAAATGAAAAAAAAAAAGTACCTGGATGATCGCAGAAACAATGGCAGCAGTGTTTATGTGTTTAGTTAATTTATAAAAATGAAATTAATAGCTTGAACTTTATATATATTAAATATAATAAATATAGTGTAAGTAGATGTAATCATTCTCAATGTTGATAATGCATAACCAACACAAATATTTAGCATGCATTTGAAATGTATATCATGTATAACATGCAGCAACATAGACTAACTGTTGCTTCAGCAATTACATTTAAGAATATACATGCAAATTGCAATTCAAACGTTTATAAAAGTTACATCATGTTTAATACAAGAACCTGAAGATTTAGTATATATGATACAAAATTATATTTAAAAATTATATTGGTGATACAATCTGCGGCTATGTAACTGTTTATTAACTCAAAGACAAAGAAATGTGATCTTCATCAACACATAGCTTGGTCAGACCATACTCATTACTTGCTTTTTTCTTTTGTTCAACCGTCTATCATTGATACCGCAATTTAAAATTCCATTGCTACTCTTCTTTAACTGCAAATCACAAAAAGATTTAACTGTCTTTCTTTTGATATAGTTAGATAACCCATGGATATATATGAGTCATACATCAAGCTCAACGGTTTACAAAGCAAATTAAACATACAAGAAACATAATAATAATAATAATAATAATAATAATAATAATAATAATAATAATAATAATAATAATAATAATAATAATAATAAATAAATAAATAAATTTCCAAAAGACTACAAATGCAAATAGAAGTAAATCAAATGATTGCAAATACAAATAAAATCACATGATTAGTAAAAATCACAAAGCATGCCCGCCCATTTGACGTGCCATGACCACTAGTATATATATATATATATATATATATATATATATATATATATATATATATATATATATATATATATATATATATATATATTCTCTCTCTCCAAATCCTAAATCAAATCCAAATCCAAATCCAAATCCAAATCATATTCCGAACCCACATATAAACCAAACAGGCCATAAGTCACTCCAGCCCAAAGGTAACCTCCGGATCCAAGGTCAAACCAGACACAAAGAGTAAGGAATATTGGTTTAGAACAAATACTGAACTAGGCAGAACCCATAAAGGGAAATGTAGCAGTGTGGCAACTGAAAGTGTCATTGTCCCACATGTGACCTTCAGGTATGGACAAGATAGCTTCACCTATATAAGGCGGTGGACTAGACCGAACTGGACCACGAACCTAAATTGATAAAAAGGGTAGATTGAGGACCGGACCGATGTCCGATCAGTCCTGTTCGGGCCGGTTTGTTGGTTCGATCCGGTACGCAGTATATAATGCTCAGCCCTGTATTAACCCACTAAAACTTGCTTGTCCAATTGTCATTAGTCATCACCATTTGTCCTTTAACTAAATGTAACGATAGATTCAATTAAAAAGACACTAGTAGACATTTAAGGACACAGTGAAGATACATTCAAGTACTATGAAACATGACAACTAGGTGTCGGCAGTGGCGAAGCTTGGATTTTGTAAGTGGGGGGTCGGGATCTAATTTTTTTTTTTTCCTAAGGCTATATTTCAGGTATACCGAAATTTTTGGGGGGTCGAAACCGAATATACCGAAATTTTTCTACACGAAAACTATATACCCCCTACATCGCAAAAAAAATTTCGGGGGGTCGGGCGCCCCCCGGCCCCTATGAAGCTTCGCCTCTGGGTGTCGGTAAATTTCGTCAATACCCATGTCACATTATTTAAAAACACAACAGACTAACACACATTTCATTGATCGTATCAATTCCAACACCGCATTATTGAATGCTGAAAATCTAGTGGAGCCATTTGAAAAGAAAAAGAAGGATCATATCATGCTGGAAGAAGTGGAGGAAATAGTATTTCGATAAAAGTAAATGTCGTAGGAAGTGACCGCGTCGGCTTGTATTTTTGAACGAGGTAGCTGCTAGTGTTATCGATACCGGTATTAAAACGTTTACTCGCAAGGGTCGATTCTTGGAACTAAAATGAACTTTCTTTACACTCCTATAGTAGGAAGTGAATTTTATAATAAATCACTTAAAGTTGAACTTTCTTTACACTCCTATACTTCATTATTTTTAACCATTCTAGATGTTAATTCGGTAAATCGAAATATGTTTTAAAAATTAAGTAACTGATAATGACCCTAGTAAAGGGGTGTTTGGGTTACTTCATATAACCGACTTTTAATTCTATACTAAATACTATATGATCAATTCGGGCAACCCTTGCACTTCATCTCCTTTCATGATTGTATAGTTATTATGAGGCTGCATTGAATTCTGAGCATTAGCTAGCTTGTACCCTATGCAATATCGACGCATCCATATTAAATTTAGGGACTGAATCTTATAGTATTATAGAACCTGCGTATGATAACTAAATTAAGAAAAGAAGAAGACCGAGTTAATTACAAAGATCTAAAAGATTGTGAATCATCTCCAAAATGTTGCAAAAGAGAATTTACGTACTGCTACCAACAATTAAAGATCTAAAAGATGTGTGAATCGTCTTCAAATGTACATACTAAATGTGTTTCTGGCCGGTTTATATAGGCATGAATTAGGTTAAATCATTAATTATTTTTGCAAACTTTCGCAACCCTTGCACTTCATCTAACCGACGTTTAATTCTATGTTAAATACCATGTGATCAATTCGGGCAACCCTTGCACTTCATCTCCTTCCATGATTGTATAGTTATTATGAGGCTGTATTGAATTCCGAGCATTAGCTAGCTTGTACCCGATGCAATCTTGACACCTCCACATTAAATTTAGGGACTGAATCTTATAGTATTATCGATAATCCTATTCATATATTGCTCCAATGTTTGCATATTCATCGATGTGGGACAATTACAAAACCAAAACTCATTCCACAAACAAGCCTTCTCCAAGCTTCTGTTCAATGGCTTAATGAGCACGTCTTCACCCTCATAGCCTCTGCTCACCTACACACATACAAACAACTATGTCATTATCTATCACCACTCTCTTCATCGTCCTTACATTGCACAGAGCCACAACCGAATCAACCTGAACAAATCACACTCACTCTGCACATGGATTGGCGTCACATGTGACACATAAATAAATGATTAGAGGAACTTCCCTTGCTATATGTCGAGTCTGCCATGTCTTTCAAAAGGCAAGACATACATTATACGAAATATTCAAGCGGGTTTGAGGTAACTAGAAACACTACTTATGAGTCGTATATACGGATTGTGGCTATTCTAATTAGTTTTTCATTGTCCAGCACATTCAAACTCATATCAAAAGAAGGATCATATCATGCTGGGAAAAGTGGAGGAAATCTTATTTTGATCAAGATAGATGTTGTAGGAAGTGTTGAAGGTCGGTTTCGATTCTTGGAACTAAAATGAATGAGTTCTTTTGATCAAGAAATAATTCATTCATTTTAGTTCCAAAAAGCGTATATTGATCAAGATAAATGTCGTAGTTCCTGAGGGTCGGTTTCGTTTTTGGAACTAAAATGAATGAGTTTGTTCTTTTACACTCCTATAGTAGGAAGTGAAGGTGCTTTTTTAATAAATCACTTCAAATTACAACTCATCAAGTGGTTAGATATGATCAATGGATTATGTAGAATGTTTTGTTTATTTTTTTCACTGCAAGTAACTAATAGAATCTTGTTGTTTGTGTTTTAGTTAAAAAAAGGTAAGGCAAGCTGTGAAGATTCGAACCCAAAAAAATTAAAAAGGAGACGTCTTCATTTGAAGATTCGAACCCATGACCTGCTATCAATGGGTATTAAACTTAAACCTTCAAACCAAGCCAACACCTTGGTAAATGTTCTATCTTTTATTATTTATATTGATCAAGTTTAGAACAAGACATATATTAGTTAGTAGTTACCATGTGCATTTTCTTTGCAAAAACCAACCGGAATATCATGAACTATTAAATTCTAATTTGACTTGGAATTAATCTATTAAAAAAAGGATTAGGGGGTGTTTGATAGCCACTTAATAGAATGGGCTAGCACTTAATGATGAATCGGGCACAAGACATCGTGTTTGATTGAGAGATTCTATCACCTCTGAATGACAGATTTAACACTGACCGATTCTGCAAATATATGGTCCTAAACTATTCAGTGTCAGCGATTGAAATTACTCCGTATAATATTCTCCTCTTCATGTTCTTTTATAACTTATTTTATTACTATGTCAAATTTGTCGTGTTCTTCTTGAGGTATATAGTAAATAATTCATTGCTAGTGGTCAAAATTGTTGTGTTCCTGTTGAGGTATATAATAAATTAATAATTCAGTACTAGTTGTTAAAAGTGTCGTGTTCCTCTTGAGGTTCTCATAATTGTTGAATATTTTTGGTTCTTGTTATTGTTAAAGTGAAAGAAAAAAAATGCTCCTATACCCATATAATAACCATAAAATGATTGTTATGATAAAAATGAAAATAGTAATTTTAGTCATTCAGAATGTTAATTCAGACTAACTATCAAACAGGCGAAACCTAATCTTACAGAGCTTCTAAATCATTCAGAGAACAAAATCATTCGGTGCTAAATTATTTTATTTTATGAAACAGCCCCTTAGTCTTTAACTTTGGCAATAGAAATACCATATGTTGTATTTCGATATGAAAGATTGTTATGCATAAAATGCACCAGCTCGTTAAAGTTAGTTATATGAAGAACATGATATTCTAAATATTCGTCTGTAAAATTAAATGTGTCGTTACACTACAGCCATGTTTGACGCAAAACTTTTTGGAGCTTTTTGAGGCGATAAGCGGTGAGCAATGAGCTTTTTAATTTTTAGTGTTCGTTTGGTAAAAAAGCGGTGAACTTTGCTATTTTTTAGGAAAGTACATTTTTTCAATGCTTGTATAAGAAGTTGTGAGCTGTGGCTACAACTCACAGCTACTTTTGCCAAAAATAGCCTACATGTTTTACACCCACGGCCACATCATTATCTGTCATAATTAGAAAAAATGAGATATAAATTAGAAGTTAAGTAATTGAACAGCTTAATGAGTGTAAAGGGGTGTTTGGGTTACTTTATTTTATATCGGTTACTAACTTGTTAACTTATTAACAGAACAAAAATGATGTATGCAAGAGTCATCGCTAAAAGATCAAATGTTTAACAATACGCTGATGAGGTGTTAGCGGTACACTGTTTAAGCACACAAATTTTTAGTCCAATTTTGCTAAATGCTAAAATCTCACCATTGCATATGGTTTGCATATCTTAAGTATATACATCATACTTAAAGACTAATAAATTTCAAATTGCTGTCTTATACAAACAGATTACACTTTTCCTTGACATATTGAATATTGAATGTTGAATATTGATAATCATATTTAGTTTCGACTTTAAAGATCTTGCCATGCACAAGTCACACACCTATAGCTAAATTAATACACAAAGTTCGATGTTAAATATTGTTACTGTAAACAGTTAAGTTTTGGAAATTCATAAACTTTTATGGAGTATTTAGTTTTTAGAGAATTTAGGCTGAAATAATTATTAAAACGGAAGAAGTTTTCCATGTTTAGGTTACCCCGTGATGGCTGGTCTTTAACTGAGATGTACACGGTCTAACTTATTGGATCAATTGTCTAACCTGTTAAATATTGTTACTGTAAACAGTTAAGTTTTGGAAATTCATAAACTTTTATGGAGTATTTAGTTTTTAGAGAATTTAGGCTGAAATAATTATTAAAACGGAAGAAGTTTTCCATGTTTAGGTTACCCCGTGAGGGCTGGTCTTTAACTGAGATGTACACGGTCTAACCTGTTGGTTTTGTGGATAAATATTAACATGTATATGTCTAGTATCAAACCCGAGACCACGGGATTGCACACATTACGAATAAGAATTAATGATCAATAATTAATATATATATATATATATATATATATATATATATATATATATATATATATATATATATATATATATATATATAAAATGTTATATATTAAATTATTTAAACACAATAAATGACTAACGGAATGCAAACTATCGTTAAACGTGAAAGAAAAGGACTATATTATAAATAGGAACCAAGAAGGATCTGGAATCCCTCTTGGATCCTTATGGCCGGTCAATGATGGGTTGGGGAAACCCAATCCATCTCAAACTTGTCCTCCAAGATTTACAATTAGTATAAATACAAATCAAAAGGTCTTTCGTTTGACACACTTGTACACACAAACCCTAATTGATTTTCTTTTCTATTTTCTTTGTGAAACCATTCGACCGAAACATCCATTAGGGTTCTTGGATCGAATTTTGTGAAACAAAATTCTTTGTGTTTGTTTGATCTAGCAATCACTTTAATTCGTTAGTAATTCTTGTGTACAAGAACATGGTAATTACTCACTATAGTAATTATCTTGGATCGAATAACAAAACGGTAAGGGGTTATTCATAGATCCTTAATTCAAACCCTAATCAGGGTTCGTCACTTAATCAAGGTTATTGAAGTTGATTCTTGTTTGTGCTAGAATCACAAGGTACGTTCTTTGTTTAAATAATGGTTAATCAATTATGTGTTAATTATGATCCTAGCTTCCGCATGTTTACTTTGATGCTATATGTTTTATTATATGATTGTCATGGTATTTAAATTCTAACATAACTAGGATATCCCGTGACCGTTTTTGACCTTTTCCCTGGCCACCTCGGCATGTGTACCAAGTGATTTTGTTTTTCTCTCGAATAATATAGTAGTAATAAGTTTGGCATCATCCAAACACTCGAAACTGAATATTTGATGTATTAGAACATGGTAATTAAGCCCTAATTATGTGAAGTTTGCTTGTGATAAATCATTGGATGTAATCGGTTTTGCAAACAACAATATGTTCATTATTAAGAGGGCTCATGTTTATTTCACATGGTAAAAGAAAAAAAAAAAAAAAAAAAAAAAAAAAAAAAAAAAAAAAAAACAATAGTGAAATTAAGGAATTTTATAACCTAATACCTAAATTCCACTTACTGTTAATTATAGCCTCATAATCATATACATATATTGCTCCAAAGTTCGCATAATCATCAATGTGGGACAATTACAAAACCAAAACTCATTCCACCTTCAAGCCTTCTCCAAGCTTCTGTTCAATGACTTAACAAGCACGTCTCCACCCTCACAACCTCACTTGCACACATACAAACAATGTCATTATCCATCACCACTCTCTTCGACATCCTCACACTGCATCAAGCCACAACCGAATGAAAAGGAATACATCACACTCACTCCATACATGGATTGGCGTCACATGTGACGTCACCAACACCACCGCTCTTCCCGACACCATCCCGCCAAATACCATCAAACTGACCGGTCGCATTCCTCTAAATATATTAACAAAAGCAACCATGAATCGTGTCGTATGTACCTTGTCATACAAAGAACAAGCCAAATACTCAAATAAGGTGATCATCATGAAAACAACATATATAAATGATAGTGGTATTTCCCTTGCTATATGTCGAGTCGACCATGTCTTTCAAAAGGCAAAACATACATTTTACAAAATATTCAAGTGAGTTTAGAAACACTACTTATGAGTCGTATCTATGGATTGTGGCTCTTCTAATCAATTTTTCAATGTCCATCACATTCAAACTCATTCAAAAGAAAGGATCATATCATGCTGGAAAAAGTCGAGGAAATCCTAGTTTGATCAAGATAGATGTCATAGGAAGTGTTGATGGTCAGTTTCGATTCTTGGAACTAAAATGAATGAGTTCTTTTGATCAAGAAAGAATCATTCATTTTAGTTCCAAAAATCGTATTTTAATCAAGATAAATGTCGTAGCTCCTGAGCGTCGATTTTGTTTCTTGGAACTAAAATGAATGAGTTCTTATTTTACACTCCTATAGTTGGAAGTGAAGGTAGTACAACTATACCAAAAATATATTACAGTTTCATGGATTGTTGTGGTTTATGTGCAATCAATTAATAGAATCTTGTTGTTTTTGTGTTTTAGTTTAAAAAAGGTATGCAAGGTTATGAAGATTCGAACCCATTACCTACTATCAATAAGTATTAAACTTTAACCTTAAAACCAAGCCTATGTTCTTTCATTTTTTATATTGTACAACCGTAATATCATGAACTATTAATATCAGTAATTTGACTTGGAATTAATCTATTAAAAAAAGAGGATCAGTAGTTAGTTTTGACAATAGAAATATCATATGTTATTTTTCGATATGAAAGGTTGGTTAGCATAAAAATGCACCATCTCGTTAAAGTTGGTTATATGAATAACATGAGAAATTCTTTTATAAAGGTTCATCTATAATTAAATGCGTCATTATTCTTTATAAAAGAGTTGCATATTTTACACCCACATCATTATTTGTGACCATTCTAGTTAATTAGAAAAAATAAGATATAATTAGAAGTTAAGTAATTGAACATCTTAATTGATGACCCTAGTAAAGGGGTGTTTGGGTTACTTTATTTTACATCGGTAACTAACTTAATTATCAACTTATCTGAATTAAAACAATGTAAGAGTCATCTCTAGAAGGTCAAATGTGTAACCATACGTTAGGTGTTAGCGGTACATTATTTTGGCACTCATTTTTTTTAGTCCAACTTTGCTAAATGCTAAAACCTCACAATTGCATATGGTTTGCATGTCAATCTAAAGTATACATTACACTTAAAGATCTTGCCATACACAAAGTCACACACCTTTAGCTAAATTAATACACAAAGTTCGTTGTTAACATAATGTTTTTGGCAATCAATATCAAAAGTTGAGATGGCCGAGTTGGTCTAAGGCGCCAGATTAAGGTTCTGGTCCGAAAGGGCGTGGGTTCAAATCCCACTCTCAACACAAATTTTTTTTTTTTTTTTTTTTTTTTTTTTTTTTAACTAACAGTTTTGGGATGTTACAATTTTTACTTATCAACTTTGGTTGGCATTAAAATATTTAACTATTTTGGACTTTCTTCAAACTATGCTATGATCAAATTGTAAACATATTGGCTGTATTTAAGACTACATTATTCTTCACTTATTATGATTGTTTCTAAGACTTGTAAGTAGAGGTGACAATTATTGATACGACACAATAAACGTAACGACCCCGACACGATGTTAAACATGTTTGAGTTGACGATTAACAAGTTTGGGTCAAAACAAGTCAACTCGTTTAATAAATGGGTCTTGTTTCGTTGAGTAAATATTAAACAGGTCAACCCGTGAACCCGTTTAAATCTATAAGCCTCTAAAAATTTTGATTTTACGTTTGATTTGGATTAAATACATTCTCTTATGTACTTAATAATACAATGAATTACGATTAAAATTTATAACTCATATCATTGAAATTGTTGTGTACTTATTTGTATGTTACATATATTATTTTTGGACTAAAACTTGTTGAATCGACAAACCACTAACCTTCTTCACCACTTGACATGTTTACTTAAACAAGTCACAAACAAACAGGTTACACATGTTTTGAAATCTATATTCAAATTGCAAGCTACAACTGCATTTCATGTTTTCTTTTCCATATACAACTAGCACCAGTAGCAAGAATCCTAAAAGCCAATATAAAGATGGCGAGTTTATAGTTTAACTACAAAAATGGTTTCATCCGCACCACGTCCGGCCTCTATTTTGTTGTGTCTCCCCGTGGCCCGCTTATGCCACTTCCTGCCATCAAGAAGCAAGATTTTGCAAGATAAACTGTAAAGAAAACGAGTCATATAATTTGTGAAGGTCCCTCAAGCAGGAGAGCAGTCCACAAGTATCATGGGAAACTTTACTTGTATGATACCCGCAAGCAAATGGTCATAAAAACGAACTGTAACCACCACCAAGAGGTACCCTCGGGTGGAATTCATATGATACCCGCAAGCAAATGGTCATAAAAACGAACTGTAACCACCACCAAGAGGTACCCTCGGGTGGAATTCAGCAGATACCTTCAAACACCGGCAATTGCTGAAACTAACGCTCTGGAAATAAAATGGAAATATCAGTTAGGTGCACAAAAATTGCACATTCATTCAAAAAAAGAGGGTGAAAAAAGATGGATTATATTTGTATGTTGTTTTGACTAGTTAACTTACCGGGATACTTATAACCTGCCCTTCGGGGTCGACTAATACAGGAAGGCTTCTTCTTGCAGCAACGGGAATAGACTTTAATAACAACAGTGCTTTTTGTGCCGATACTCGAACATAATCCGAGCATAAGGAATTCTTTTCAAGGCAACAATTTTCCAAATTATCACTGGTAACTAATTTAGAAAGATACAACCAATCAGCATCGACCATGTGCCGCACCTCCAATTTGGAATCTTGACCTAGCCCACAACAACATAAACCATCATTTCCATCTATGAACTCCCACGATACCAAAAATCTATCCATGAAATTACCAATTTTCCCGTGATGAAGCTCTTTAGCATAAACCGATTCCACCAACTTTTGTGATTCATGGTCAGGTATAATTTCGGTTTTTGGTTTAAACTTTTCATGTTCGGTTTTGTACAACGAACATATGCTTGTAAATGTCGTCTCACTAATAATATTGACCCTCTTGGCTTCGGTCAAAATAGAATCGGAAGATGTGTTCAAGAAAGGTACATCTGAAGTATCTAATACTATTTTGTTTGAGTAAGATCTTCCGTTTTCTATAATCTGGTCAAGCTCGCTTGAAATGTTGACTTTCTGTTCATTAGAAGAACCCACACAGAATGATTCCATCTTCATAGGTAAAGCTGAACTGACCGAACAACAAACAAGAATCTTGGTGCCTTTGGAACTAGGTGATGGACATAAGTAACAACCGGCTGCAGTAAAAGAAGCCTGCAAAAATTGTTAAAGCAATAGTGCTACTAATCAATTGAATGATGACAATGGGCAAAAAGGTAAAATTAGATTGGTGAAATGAGATACCCTGCATGGAAATGTACGAAAGTAATCCAGCAGCAACTTCTGTGCACTGCCACGGACTGGTCTTTGCCGTTGTGATATAAACTGGAATGGTTACATCATGAAGCATTAGAAAATATTGAATATGAAACATTGTATTTTGTTTGCATGTGTGAGCTTTAAATTACTATAACCTGCACCAAGAGCGTGACAAACTTGGAGAGACATATATCTGGAATTTCTGATGGATTTAAAATATTCAAATCAACAATCACATATCCTTGCTGCATCAAACGAACATGGGAGTTACTCGATTGAAGAATACAAAACAAAAAATGTTACAAAGATAGGAAAACTATATAGAAATATTATGATAATTAATAGGTACTTACAGGCATAACAGTCACTGATTGATTTATCAAAGTCTGACAAATTTGGTCAACATAGAAACGAGTTCTTCGACAGGCGGATATTATTGCTTGCAACTCAGACTTGAATACAGCTGTAGAAGTCAGCACATATATTTCAGATAATGTCTTTATAAATGGGTACGCTCCAGTAGAGACACAGAAATGGAATTTATACTGGAAGTGAGAATGCTGCAAAACTCAACTAATTAAAGTAATCGAACTCACATGATGACAAGTTTCCTAATGACATTCGGATCCTATTGCGAGCAAATATTGTCTTTTGATTTGTAGGATCTTCCACCCACTCCTGTTTGGCCCCTTCACATATCTGCCAGTTAGATTAAGTTATTAAAAAATGCACGGTAACAATAAAATGATCATTTGACCAACAGGTTTGACTCGAATAAAAAGAAGGAAAAAAAACCATACTCAAGAAATATAGCTGACCTTATACAAATCTTGTTTTGTAAAATCCAAAAGTGGCCGAACAAGTAAAATGCTATTTGAAGTTCGATCAAGATTCGGATGTGCAGCAAACAATTGGGTAGTCAATGCCATACCAGCAAGTCCAAGCACGCCACTATTGCGAGATAGTCTTAAAATAAATAGTTCTGCCTGCATTTTATTCATTTGTTAGCTTCAGGAATCTAAAGTGTCTAAAGTGACACCTCTAATAATCAACTCTAAATGTATGTTAGAAAATGTCTGTAACTATTTCATGCGTTAAAGATTTTGTTGAACGAACCTGATCATCAGCATGATGAGCTATCAGTAACACCCCTATCTGGTGTTGACTACAGATACGCTGTAATTGTTCATACCTACAAAGAATACAGCTAGATTAGCAATCATGTCTTGATGAACAGGGGACACCCTCACACATACTATCGTACACAAACTCTTGGTACCTCATATCTCGAGCTGCTTCTTGCAAATGACCTAGTTTTGGCCTACCATCTTGCCAGTTGCAATGAGCAATCTCGCATCTGACTCCTACAAAGATCCTACATTAACCATCTCTTGTTCTAGTAAGTTTTTTACACCGAAAACAGCTAAAGGAGAAAATCCAGTACCCATATTCAGGACTCTGCGTTGAACCATTTCTGCTTCATCTTTACTCTCTTCACGTAATCCATGATCAACTATTATCGCCAATAACCCGTCAACGACATCATCTTTTCCCCAGGAGGTAGCTTTTAGACCGGAAATTTTCCACTCAGCAGCTAGTAAACACAATGCCATACTGTCAGGACCCCCCGAGACACCCACAGCTGAAACAAGATAAAAGCTATCAACAATACTATATCTAAGATAGAATCTTAATGCACAAATATCAGCTCTTTCTACACAAAGATGATATCTTTCTAAAGTCAGTATGCTACTGGATTATCAAAGGCATAAGATTAGCTTCTTTTTTGCTTACAAAACCAATCAATATCACAGATTATAGTATACACATAGATCAAATCCTTATGCACAATAATCTAATCTTTCTAATGGTCATTTTTCCGCTGACATTAAATTAACTTCTTTTTTGCTACACACATACCAGGATCAGAAAGTAGTAGCACACACAAATATCGAACTTCTCTGCATAAAGCTAGACTTCAATACAAAGATCAGATCTTTAAGCACAAATATGACTATCTTTTTACAAAAATGTCGAATATATCAAATCTTTCTGCTCAAAGCCCATTGCCTTTCTTCACAAATATCTATCTACGGGTAAACCGATGTGGTTTGCCCTGTTCAGGTCACGCAGTGAGGGCAAGCCTTTTGACTAAGATGTACGCGGCCTCACCGGGTTACTCCCGGGACCGTTTCCAACTCACAAATATCTTTCTACACAAAGATTAAATCTTTCTAATATCAGCTTGTTGCCCATATAATCAAGGTAGAACCGTAGAAGTATTAACCCTAAACATGTTTCAATTTTCTTGAAGTTGAAAAGATGCTAACTTCTTTTTTTTTGGTGAACTGGTGAACCATATATTACCATCCTTCAAATAGATACATCCAACATTGTGTCTGCTAATACTATGACAGCTCCATAGCTATTAGACAAACAACTACTGTAATTCAGCAAAACAGAATACTAGATACAGAGAATTCAAACAAACAGCATACACTTGCCATCAAACATTCACCAATTCACCATAGGACTACATTTCCCGCTCACTATGTCGCATCCAAATCACTGACACAGATACAACCTCATATCAGCAATTTAGATAGAAGCATCAGTAGAAGGCCTCATCCCTCCAGTCTATCCAACCATCCTCCAATGGTGATGATCACACATAAGACTACATTTCCAGGTTACTGGCATCATCCTATGTGAACCTTCACCAATCCTCCACAAAGTACCTCAGTAGACTTAAACTACATTTCCATCTGGCAACCTACTTTATGCTAATGACTACTAAGACCACTGAATCAGAGCAGAATTCCTGAATAACAGTTACTAATCTTCCATAGTACACTGGATCAGGAACACTGATGAAGCAGGGCAGTTCATCACTAACAAGATACAAGGCACTGAATCAGGGCAGTTCACTAAAGATGCTAACTTTAGTGAAGTGATTTAAAGATAAAGATAACCCAGTTCAGATTAAGTGTGAATTTGCTATGTAATGTGGTAACCTAGTTGTAGCTGTAATTATAAAGCTAAAATAAAGTAAATGCTAAACGCTCTTTATATTAGCATTTAAAATACGCACATTTAAACAAAATCCAAAAGCTAAATGCTCGTTGTCAAACAAGCATTATACTCTAAACGCTAAAGTCATACATTAACACCAACTGTATACAAAATCAAATAACAATTCAGTTACATGACAAACTAACCAATTCGATGATGAGGTTCAAGACCAGCCATAGCCATTCGCTTAGAAAACATTTCTTTATACTTTTCAACCTCAAAAGAACCACTTTTCTCTTTAGCCAAACAACCACATAGTAATCTAACATGTTTCACTTTTCTTGAAACTGAAAAGATGCTAACTTTGGTGAAATTACTTAAAGATAATGATAACCCAGTTCGGATTAAGTGAGATCTTAGTGTGTAATGTGGAAGCATAAGTAATCCTGAAGCCATATATCCGTATATGGTGATTAATAGAGTTTTCTTATTGAACACAGCTTGCTTTAGAAAAGCGTTAGGTAACATAGTTGTAGTTGTAATTATAAAGTGTAAAATAAAGTCTAAGGTAAACGCTCTTTTTATTAGCATTTCAAATAGGAGCGTTAAATGCTCGTTGTCAAACAAGCATTATGTCTACTACTTATAAGGAGCGTATCTCTTTTCTTGAAACTTGAAACTTAAATTAATGTAGTTTGCCTAAAATACCCCTAATTACCCCTTAAACTCGGCAACTTAAATTATGTCTTTTCTTGATCAATTCTAAACTTTGCAACTTTTCAAAAAATAACACTATATTAATTTCAAAAAACACACGTTTTGCATCAAGGGTCGAACCAGAATCACGATTTCGCAAGTATAATTATTTGCCGCTATACACCGTCACTTTACGCGGGTATTCGTCTAGTATTCTAAATGCTAAAATCATACATTAACACCAACTATATACAAAATCAAATAACAATTCAGTTACATAACAAACTAACCAATTCGATGATGAGGTTCAAGACCAGCCATACTCATACGTTTCAAAAACATTTCTTTATACTTTTCAACTTCAAAAGAACCATTTTTCTCTTTAGCCAAACACCCACATAATAATCTAACATGTTTCAATTTTCTTGAAGTTGAAAAGATGCTAACTTTGGTGAAATTACTTAAAGATAAAGATAACCCAGTTCGGATTAAGTGTGAACTTGTTGTGTAATGTGGGAGAATGAGTGATGCTCGAGCCATTTTTTACAGGTGGTGGTGATGGCGGCTATAGGGGTGTTTGGGTAAGGTTAATTAGTACTTTTCAGTTAAGTGGTGTTTGGATAAGTTAAGTTTATGCATAGTTTGGACTTTGGACTTTTGACTTTGGAGTTTATGTCTGTTGACTTTTTTGTGTATGATACAATTAAGAGTAAATTGCAGAAATAGTCATTGTGGTTTGGCCAAAATGCAAACACAGTCCTTACTTTTCCAATCTCTAATCAACATGTTCAAAACTGGTCGTGTTCGGGTCAACCCATCTAACCCGACTTGAGACCGACACGAAAATTAATAGGTTCATGTTGAGTCTCAATAAGTTTTGGGTCTTGTTCGGGTTGATCCAATTAACCCGTTTATTAAACAGGTCATGTTCGGATTGGGTATATGCTAAACGGGTAGACCCGCCAACCTGTTTAAAATTATTTCAAAAATTTTAAATTCATATACCTTATTAACCGGTCAACCTGTTAAATGGGTTGACCCACGGGTCCGTTTAAGCTGATTAACCCATGTAATGTTTCAACTTGTTTAGATATGAGTCAATCCAAACCCGTTTAACCTTTCAGACCGAGTAACCTATTTAACCCGTCGACTCATATTTAAATATGGGTTAATCAGGTCGGGTTTGGGTTGGGGTCTTCTAATCGTCAACATGCTAACCCGAATTTGCCAACCCTATTTTACCGGGTGGAATACTCTTTATCCAAAAAGAATTTGCCAACCCAAACCTCACCCAAATTACAAAACTCTAACCCCGGTATTTTTATACGTTTTTTTTTTTTATGATATACTAGTAAATTAGACGAGTACCCGACTACCCGTTCATAGGAACGAAATTTTATAGCGGCAGATAAGTTTATTGCTAAAAACAATTATGGGTTACAAACGAAAAATAGTGAAAGTTTGAGGATTTGAGGATTAAACATAATGTTTTGAAACCAGGTTCGACCGGGGTGGTTCAACCGGCTGAACCGTTCCGGTCGAAAAACGGGTCAATTTAAACCGGGTCATCCCAATAGGTTGGGTCAAAAAATAGGTCAAATTAAACAGGATCAACACACCATGTTTAAGTGTATTGAGTCAACCCAATTTTCGATGTATGATAATAGTTTCTTTTTGAAATATATGTTTTCAACATTTCCTTTTTAGTTTCAAAATTTCTTTCTTAAAATTTTCGACATTTCACTTTCACTTTCTTAATTGAGAGAACTGCAAAATACATCCATGTAGTTTACACATTTTGGCATCTTACATCCCTGTCAGAAACTTTTGGCAATATACATCCCCCGTTAGGCAAACGTTTGCCACAATACATCCCTCGTTAACAATGAGGACTAACAGTGCAAATTTTTCCTCCGTTATCTCTTAACGAGACTGAAAATATTACACCGTTACCCTTCGTTAGCCAAACATTTGCACCGTTAGTCATCTTTTTTAGAAAAAAAAAAATTAAAAAGTTTTAAAATTAAAAAAAAAGTTAAAATTAAAAAAAATTAAAAATTAAAAATTAATTTTTTTTAAAGTTAATATTTAAAAAATAATTATTTTTTTTTTATAAATACGCATTTTTTAAAAATATTAAAAAAAAAGGAAAAAAAATTAAAAATTAAATTTTTTTAAAGTTAATATTTAAAAAAAAAAATCAAAATTTTTTAAAAAAATTAATATTTGCGAAAAAAAATTAATTTTTTTTTATAAATACGCATTTTTTAAAAAATTTTAAAAAATAATTTTTTTTAAAGTTAATATTTAAAAAAAATCAAAATTTTTTAAAAAAATTAATATTTGCGAAAAAAAGAATTAATTTTTTTTATAAATACGCATTTTTTAAAAATATTAAAAAAGGGAAAAAAAATTAAAAATTTAATTTTTTTTAAAGTTTATATTTTTTAAAAAATCAAATTTTTTTCTAAAAATTAATATTTGCGAAAAAAAATTATTATTATTTTTTTATAAAAACATTAATTTTAAAAAAAAAATAATTTTTCTAAAAAAAATTAATTTTTTTTAAAATACGCATTTTTAAAAAAAATTAATTTTTAAAAAAATACGAATTTTTAAAAAAATTAATTATTATTTATAATTTTTTTTCGCAAATATTTTTTTTTTAATTTTGATTTTTTTTAAATATTAACTTAAAAAAATTATTTTTTTAAAATTTTTTCCTTTTTTTTTTAATTTTAACTTTATTTTAATTTTAAATTTTTTTAACTTTTTTTTTTTCTAAAAAAGAGGACTAACGGTGCGAATGTTTGGCTAACGAAGGCTAACGGTGTAATATTTTCAGTCTCGTTAAGAGATAACGGAGGAAAAATTTGCACCGTTAGTCCTCATTGTTAACGAGGGATGTATTGTGGCAAACGTTTGCCTAACGGGGATGTATATTGTCAAAAGTTTCTGACAGAGATGTAAGATACCAAAATGTGTAAACCACAAGGATGTATTTTGCAGTTCTCTCTTCTTAATTTTTAACTTTTCACTTGGATTTTTGTTTTATAAATGTAGTGTATAGATTAGGGGTGAGCAAACGGATCGGACCGAGACCGGACCGGACCGGACCAGGCCGAGATCAGACCGATCACACATTTAGCCTATTTGAACCAAGACCGGACCGGACCGGATTGGACCGAGACTGAACCGACCATATTCAATCCAGTCTCGGTATAAGTTTTTTGTAGGATTCGGTCTCGGTCCGGACCGATGAGCAGCCTTAAATTTTAGATAGTATAGATGGTAGTACTTCCAATCTGCCACATAGATATAAGACGAGTGACTGACAAAACAAAATCCAAACAAGATACCACCACCTTTCCCTCCGATTCAGATGAGCCACATTTCCGATCAAACTCCGGCAACATGACAAAAACCTCCAATCTTCTTCCATCTCTAATTGTCCTCCTAATCTCAATTTCAATCCTTTACTTCACCAAATCACCTCAATCACCACAAGCGGTTAATCGAACCAATTACATAGTCAGATTCATTCAATACAAACACGCCCTTGATCACAAACACTACTTGATAACCCAACTGAACGATTCGTTAAAGAACTGGGACTGGGTCGATCGGAATAATGCTGCTGCAAGTTTTCCGACGGATTTCGGGGTGGTGGCGGTTGATGAGGCGGCGGCGGAGAGGGTGGTTGGGGAGTTTGAGCGGTTGGAGATGGTGAAGGATGTGACGGTTGATACGAGTTATCGGTTGAGGAGTTTGTTGGGTGTGGAGGGAGGGGGGAAGAGGCCCGGGAAGATTTTTACGAAAATGTCGTTTGGGGAGGGGGAGGGGGATGTGGTTGAGGCGGTGACGGTGAATCAGACGATTAATTGGGGGAGACGTGTGCTTTCGCAGGTAGATTTTGCCATTTTGGTGTTTTAGTGGATGTTGCGGTTTTATGTTGTGAAGTGTGTTTATAGAATGCTGTATTTGTTAGGATTATATACGCAAGGGCGTGTTTGTTTCGGCTTATATAGCCGGCTTATGGCTTATTTGGTTTTCAGCTTATGTTTCATAAGTTCACCTTTTGTGGCTTATTTTGAAACTTTTCAGCTTATATAAGCTTATATAAGTCCAAAAAGTGTCGAAAAGTTTCAAAATAAGCCACAAAAGGTGAGCTTATGAAACATAAGCCGAAAACCAAAATAAGCCATAAGCCCGCTATATAAGCCGAAACAAACACCCCCTAAATGGGGAACTAGAGCCAGAAAGTGGCCTAAACAGTATTCACGTGGCCATTTCCCAATATGTTAACCCAGCCCTGGTCTCTTCCTAGACTTTGGGGACTCCTTACCACTAGGCCATTTTGGAGATTGTTATTTGTTAGGATTAAATGTGAAAAAAGATTAATTTACGAAATTGTCAATGTATGTGATTGCTATTACGTCCAGATGTTATCATGTGAGATTAAGGACGTTAGCTGATTACAGTATTATGGAAGGAGTGATCAATATATGTAATTATTTGATTTGGTCTTGGCTTTCCTAGGAAATAGTTTTAGTTGAGTACACGATAAATTGATTTTAGATTGAAAATTTGAAGAAAATAATATGCTATGTTACTTTTATGTGGACACGAGTTTGGATGATGCAAAATGTTAGGTGACGAAGATGTCAACTATCAGGGCACACTAAAAACTATGCCGTGCATGACACTGATTTAAACTAGTTGAGATGAGACTTGACGTTTTATGCCTTATATGGATACATGTGCAGTGAGCAATCATCTTGGTCTCGTTTAGCTCTAATTAAACTATAAATAATCATTTGTTACGAATAACAAGTTATTTTGCACATTGGTTGCAAGTTCTCTTGAGATACGTATAATATATGTTGAGTCGTATCATTTATACATAATCAATAGTCAATCTTGAGGACTTCCCACACAGTGTGATATGTATACCTTTCCTGCAGAGATCTCAAGTTACGTCCTTGTTTGGAGCAGATGCACTTTGGTCAAAAGGGTACACCGGGGCAAAAGTTAGGATGGCTATTTTTGACACCGGAATTCGTTCTGATCATCCTCATTTCCGCAATATCAAGGTATTACTGACAATATAACCTTAATGGAATTGTGCTTAAAGATCGGTTGAATTTGTAAAACTCATATAGTAAGAAAGTAAGAATCTAACTTTTGTTTTTAACGATTTCAGGAGCGCACTAATTGGACCAATGAAGATACTTTAAATGACAATCTTGGACATGGCACATTTGTTGCTGGAGTTATTGCTGGTGAAGATGCAGAATGCCTTGGTTTTGCACCCGACACCGAGATCTATGCTTTTCGTGTGTTTACAGATGCACAGGTAATGCATTAGTATAGTTCTTCAATACATGGAAATATCATATGTTTGTTATGCTATTAAAGGTTGTTAATCGTTTTATGATTTTCTTAAGATGGTAAGTTTTTATTCAGCTTATTGCAGGTGTCATACACGTCATGGTTTTTAGATGCTTTCAATTACGCAATTGCAAGCAATATGGATGTTCTAAACTTGAGCATCGGTGGTCCTGATTACTTGGATCTTCCCTTTGTAGAGAAGGTGAGAGTCTTTTTTACCTTAACTTGTGTCGACTAGTTTTCAATATTTATTCGTTTTGACCCAAATTGGTTGACCTATTATCAGGTGTTGGAATTGACAGCAAGCAATATTATTATGGTCTCTGCAATTGG
Source organism: Artemisia argyi (assembly GCA_030686995.1). Taxonomy (NCBI): domain Eukaryota; kingdom Viridiplantae; phylum Streptophyta; class Magnoliopsida; order Asterales; family Asteraceae; genus Artemisia; species Artemisia argyi. Next base: position 182,869,223 of record CM060705.1, read on the forward strand.
AAACGATGGACCCCTTTATGGTACACTGAACAATCCCGCTGATCAAAGTGATGTCATTGGTGTCGGGGGTATAGATTACAACGATCACATTGCTTCATTCTCATCACGTGGCATGAGCACTTGGGAGATTCCCCATGGGTAATTAATTACTTACTCAAAAGTTAGTAACCGTTACAAAATCCCATGAACATTTGAACTTATGGCCGTAATATTTATTTTCACAGATATGGACGTGTAAAACCAGATGTTGTTGCATACGGACGAGAAATTATGGGATCCAAGATTAGCACGGGTTGTAAAACTTTATCAGGCACCAGTGTGGCAAGTCCCGTGGTTGCTGGTGTAGTGTGTCTTCTCGTTAGTGTAATCCCTGAAAATGATAGAAAACGGATCCTAAATCCAGCAAGCATGAAACAAGCCCTAGTTGAAGGAGCTGCAAAACTTTCTGGTCCTAATATGTATGAGCAGGGTGCAGGGCGTGTTGATCTTTTGGAATCGTATGAAATATTAAAAAACTATAAACCACGAGCAAGCATCTTTCCTAGTGTTCTTGATTATACAGACTGTCCTTATTCGTGGCCGTTTTGCCAACAACCACTCTATGCAGATGCAATGCCTGTTCTTTTCAACACCACGATACTGAACGGAATGGGAGTAATCGGTTATGTTGAAAGTCAACCTGTTTGGCATCCTGCAAATGAGGAAAGTAATCTTTTAAGTATTCATTTCACTTATTCTGATGTTATTTGGCCATGGACGGGGTATCTTGCACTCCATATGCAAATCAAGGAAGAAGGGGCTCAGTTTGCTGGGGAGATCGAGGGTAATGTCACCGTGAAGATTTACAGTCCTCCAGCTTTAGGTGAAAAGTCGTTTCGACACAGTACATGTGTGCTACATTTGAAATTGAAAGTGATTCCAACTCCTCCAAGATCAATTCGGATTTTGTGGGATCAATTTCATAGTATTAAATACCCGCCCGGATATATTCCTAGAGACTCACTGGATGTTCGTAATGACATTCTTGATTGGCATGGAGACCATCTGCATACTAATTTTCATATCATGTTTAATATGCTAAGAGATGCGGGATACTATGTGGAAACACTTGGTTCACCTCTAACATGCTTTGATGCTCGTCAATATGGAACACTTTTGTTAGTGGATCTTGAAGATGAGTATTTTGAAGAAGAGATTCAGAAGCTGAGGGACGATGTTGTAAATACCGGACTTAGTTTGGTCGTATTTGCTGATTGGTATAACGTTGACACAATGGTTAAAATGAGGTTTTTTGATGACAATACACGAAGCTGGTGGACTCCTGTTACAGGCGGAGCCAATGTTCCTGCATTAAATGATCTTTTGGCACCATTTGGTATTGCTTTTGGAGATCGGATCCTAAACGGCGACTTCAATTTAAATGATGAACTGATCAGATATGCTTCTGGGACCAACATTGCCAAATTCCCGGCAGGTGGATATGTGCATAGCTTTCCCTTTTATGACAGCTCAGAGAGTGGGGCCACTCATAGTTTCCTAGCTTCCGGCACCGACAATGTAAGCAAAGCTCAACTTTCCTGCTTTCATTCTTCGTATGGTAAATAAACATAAAACAACAAAAATATATTCGATTATCTTGAATCACACAAATACTCTGAATACAGTGTATGGCAACTTGTCATCTAAGAAATTAATACATCAAATGACACAACACCTTTTTATGGAAATAAAAGAAGATGTGTAATTGCGCTATCGGAGTAGAATCTCTCAAGTTAGGTTAAAAGAAGGGTGGCAGGATAAGATTATTCTAACCTTTGGAAATCAGCGTAGTTGCACTACAGTTCACCTGATTGTCCAAAACTGATAATTACCTAAATAACCAGATAAACTCAGTTTTAAAACGCAAGTCCAACCACTCCTATGTCGAGTTGTGTGTTTTTGTGGGATGTACATTACCGCTAAAATACTAATTGTGTGTTTGTGAGAATTGTAGCAGGCTAATTCAGCTATTCTTGGCCTAGTGGAGGTTGGAGGGAGTCGAATTGCTGTATATGGAGATTCCAACTGTTTGGACAGCAGTCATATGGTTACCAATTGCTATTGGCTTCTACGCAAAATACTAGAGTTCACAGGCAGTAATGTCAAGGATCCCATACTATTCTCAAATTCGGTCAAACAAAAAGCGGCCTTGCACCAAGATGATGATCAGTTACCCTCCCGAAGGACTGATTTGAATTTCTCAACATATTCTGCGGTTGTTGGAAAGGAATTGACCTGCAGGAGTGATTCCAGGTTTGATGTGTGGGGAACAAAGGGGTATAGTTTACAGGTTAGAGGGCGAAACCGTAGATTGCCAGGGTATAAAGCAATTGATCTTGGCAGTGGCCTAAATTCTTCAGCCGATGACTCGATCTCAAAGGGACCCAAGGTTCTTGACAAAAATAAAGAAAATTCTTCAGGCAATAGATTTTTAGGCTTGCTGTACAGAGATGATGTAAGCGACTAACATTACAAGCTTTTGAATATATTGCCTTATTAATATTTAAGATTTCACTCTCTTAATATTTGATTTCCTTTTTGCAGCTGGACGCCCCGGTTGTATTTCCAAGTCATTGGCTTGTACCAGCTGTTGTTGCGGTTGTAGGTAAGTAGATATATTTGCAAAGATAGAATGTCTAAATATCATCTTGTTGGCAATAAATGTTCATATTTTTTTATATATATATTTTTTTTACTATTTTCAGGGATTTTGCTCCTAATAAATTTCTGGCGAATCAGACTAAAGAGGCGTCGAAGAAGGAAAGGATCAACCTCTGGTCGTTTTACTAATCTCTAGCGAACAGAATATTGAGTTTTGTGTAATACTAGTTGAAAGCCTGAGGCGCTATAGTTTTGCTTAAATAGTATAAACTAGTATCATATAAATGCAAACCATATGAAATTTTGAAGTAATTTTGTACTGTAGCTCTTAAGAACTTTTGCATTGATTTCATTATTATCTAGACATACATTTTTACAAAAATGGCCATTCAGAAAATAAACGACAACAGGGTCAAACTAAAAAAAAAAAAACTTCGGTTCATCTACAGTAGATGGTCAACTAAAATCGATTCATATCATCTCATATTTGAAAATCTATAATAGATTGACTAAGCTTCTCTGCTGCTGTGATTCGAGTCAAAATTGTATCTTGATTTATAGGAAGTGATGACAGAAGGGTTTTTCTTAGGCTTCCATGGACTTCTTGAGCCGTATGTTTATGTCGTGTCTTTTGCCCATTTTTTGTTCCAAAATCAGATCCTGGAAGTTCCTTTTGTCCTGATTCTAGTCATAGAAATATTAAGTATGTTAGTACTTAGTAGTTAGCTCGATCAAAAAAACGAACAAGATGGCAAAGAATAAACCGCAAAATGAACATCAAACTTAACTGTTACCTTCGGTCACGTTGATAGATTCTTGGCTATCTTTACTTGATTTATCGCGTGTAATGCACATCCACACTCTTTCCTCTTCAGAATCTTGTTCTGAAGCAATAGGGATATGCCAATGGCCTTTGCTCGATTCCTGGCGAGTATTAAATGCTTAGACACAGGTTTATACAACTCGATGGTCTTGTTAACGAAAGTGTGTTTTAACAGTTTTCTATCATTACACCAACGATTGGTTAAAAAATAAATAAATAAAGGTAGACTACTACCTGAATTACAACTGAACATGGAGGTGGCATGTGGTAAACTGGACCCGTATCGCTAAAATTAAAGCGGACCTGAAATTAGGAAGAGCTTGTTACTAGATTAGCTTAAAATGGAACTTGCTGGAAGCTGAATTTTATGGTGGTCGGATTACTTGAGTATGGAATAATTGGGAAAATTCAGGTGAACATTCATCATACCAACAAACCTACGGGGTGTTTGGATGTACATTTTGAAAATAATCATCTAAATTTGATTCATTAATATCACATATTGGCTTATAAAAAGGCTTGTAGATATGGTGTCTGGATTATATTTCACTGTTTGAAGTTATACTAATCAGCACGTGTTTGATTGTTTAACAATTCCTTCTCTTACAATAAAAGGATTTACTGTAAAAGAAATAAGCTTACACTCCCATCTGCTCGACAATAAACCTCATGATTTGACTTTCTAGAGTCAAACAAACTACTTTTAGACTTTCAAATTGACATGACTTGATAAAATCTTGAAGATTGAACTAGAGGGGTGTAAAAAATGTTAATAGTTCTTGAACTCAGAAATTATTGCTGACCTGATGCCTTTCTTTCCATTTAGGGAAAAAATCATTCCCCAAGAGTTGAAACAAATGGTCTCTCATCTCATCATTCGTCACAAGTAAGCACTTAAATTTAATTGCTGCATACAACCAATACCTGATACAAAAGAATGACGCCTTGCCAATTAACATATACAGTAAATAGAAAGAAAAAAAGTTAAGAATTGTCATGAAGTAGAAGCTTACCAATCATCGTTTGATCCTGTAGGTGTTGCATAAAGCGCATCAGCAGTTTTCCACTTCTCGACTAGTGTCTTATTCAATCCTTCATCCATTTTATCACCGGTTATACGCCTATTATGCAAGATAACCAGCGGCCACTTCTTAGAAGGAAGCATCTGCCTGATTCCATTTGCAATAGTATTGACCTGCAATTTTAAAAAATAAATAAATAAATAAATAAAAGCACCGAAACTTGATATAAGTCTTTAACTTGATGCTTAATGAGCAATCACCAAAATACTTACCTTGGATGGTTTAAATCGTCGTTGACTGAAAAGACCAACATTTGCTCCATCCACAACTGCTTCAAAGGGTCCGTAGTAATCAAGCCATTTCTATAAGTGAACACAAAATATATTTAAATAAATATGCTTATTTGTGAAAAGTAGATATAAACTTGATACATGTATATGCATTTTTACATGAACACAATAAGCCTTAGACTTGCAAAAAGTGCATTTATGTGACGCATGTATCTCAGACGACTATGATAGAAAACAGTAATTTAAGACAAACGAAATTGCTTTACGTACTTGAAATTTCTCAAAGTTTGAATTTCTATCTCTTTGCTTAGCTATTTTCGCGACCGATTCAGCAAATCTTTCAGTCTCTACTGGATCAAGATCAATTGTTACCAACTTTTCACCACAACATTTACATAACCCGTCTTTTCCAACAAATGATCTCTTAACATTCCACTTTCCGCTACCCAACCACCCTTGACCATGCCACCCTCCACCTCCATTTTCAACAGCTTTGTTAATCAACCGTTGATCCCATTTTCTTTTCCCAACTCTTGAAGCAGTTTTACTATTAAACCACTTTTCAATCACATCTGCGGTCGAAGGCAACACTTTTCTTACACTCGTTCTTAATTTATGCAACAAGTAATAAACTTTATCACTTCTACAAGCTTCTATACTCACTCTCAAAAGTAATTCTAATTCAGGTTCTTCCGGATAAACACCGTGAGACAACATGTGTTCCTCGACCTCAAACGCTTTATCAAGATTCCCATTATTGCAAAAAACAGATAAAGCAGGACCGTATGAACGTAATCTAGGATTTATCCCTAAATCTTTCATTTTCTTTACCATATCAAACGCCATGTCCCCGTCATTTCTAGACATTGCCATTCTAGCTAAAGACGTCAAAATCGCTTCATTCATAGGGACATCATCAGAAACCATTTCTTCGTAAATTTCAAAGCCCCTTTTGAGTGCATATTCTTGAACACTATCACCTACTTCAATTCGAGTTCTACCTTTCGAATTTTCATGATCATTTATTAACTGAATTACATCATCTAAAGTCTGACTAACTCTATCTAATTTACCACTAGGTTCTTCAAACAACCGAGATTTTTCATCCAGATTAGTACCTGATCTCCCACTTTTCGCTGGCTGAACAACACCCACAGCAGCCGAAGAACAAAGATACAGAATCACAGCATAATGATATTGGCCTAAAGCTATACCTTCTTTTTTCGCTAAATCAAATATCCCAATTGCACCCATAACATCACCTAATTTCGAACAAATCTCTAAACCTATACGCAGAACAACTACAGGCGAATCAAGCTTACCTTTTTTCGGCTTTTTAAACCTTTTCCCATCAACCCCATTTTCACTATCCAACTTATCACCCGAAAGCGCAGCCTTTTTGGACTTTCTACGCGCAATTTCATTATCCATTCTATCACCTAAAAATGTCACCTTTTTCGACACCATTCGCTCTTTAGACTCTAAAGATGAATCAAGTTTACCCTTTTTACCATTCTTAACCTTATTTGAACCAACCCCATTTCCATTATCCATCTTTTCACCCAAAAAAGTCATCTTTTTACCATTTTTACCCTTTTTTGAACCAACCCCATTTTCATTTTCATTTTCAGCCAAAAATGCAATCTTTTTTGAGACCCTTTGATCTTTATCCCCAAAAGAAGAAAACCCTTTTTCAATTTTGTCTAAAATTCTCCTGCTGATATTGGGTTGTTGGTTTGCAGAGTGAGTGGTGAAGTGTGAGTGGATGTGAAGTAATGGTGAGTGATTAAAAGGGTATTTTGGTAATAAAAATTTGAACCCATGTTTGAAATTTTGGGAAAGAGATGGTGGTGAGTTGCAGAGTGTGAAGGAGTGAAGATGGTGGTGGGGGTGGAGGTGTTTCAGGGCCATTGCAGGCCTGTTTTGTTGAAGAAAGGTTTGTGTATTTGTTTTGGATTGGTTTATATTTGGATGAGGTTAAGTTACATTTTATGCCCTTTAAAGTTCTATTGTTTTTATAGCACCCCTTCCTATAGGATAAAGTTGTCTCTTGACTTATAAGACAAGGTTGTAATAAGGAAACTCAAGACCGCATTCACCATCGCCACATCATCAATTTAGTGTAATAAAATAACCAACTTCATCACCAAAATATACCCCACTTAAATACATATATACCCCCACCAAAACACACATTGGTCGTCACAAGACCGAGTCTTCATTTTTTAAGCTTGAAGACGCGTGCTCCTTTCGATTCTTAATGAGGTAGCACGCATGCTATTTTGCCATGTAGGACGAAGACTGAGTATTGGAGGGATTATTACAACAGGTCTAAGTATTTACATTCTAAGGCTGAACACAATGGTGACCTAGGGCGATTTGGATTTTGTCTGCCACATCAGCTTTCTCTCTCCAGTGACCTTCAGACGACCAAGTTTCCACAGCGGCGATCGACTTTTTTTTTTTTAATTTTATTTTTTTACTTTGCAATATAAAATGGTCAAAAAATTAAAAATAAACAAAGAAACCTTGTGCAACATTAGGTCGTTCAAACGACCTTCTTCTCCCATTTGTCTTCCGCCGACCGAGCTTGACCGAGTCTCCACAATGGGGTGACCAAGGACGACTGAAGGTCGACCCATTGCCTCGACCTCCCATTGTGCATAGCCTAACTTTATAAAGACATGATTGGTCATTGTTGTTGTACATAAAAAATTGTTTACATATTGGTCCACAAACGAGTCAAACTCAAGACTATGGGCGCAACTTCAACATCTTCTTTTGGGGTTGTGTTTCAGCATTAAGTCATGCACAAGTCCGGAAGCATGAAACCTTGTCCAATTTATAGATTTCAAAGTCAAAGACGATATTTGCATCTTATGTTGCAACAATGAGCGATTATTGTTTCTTGATTTAAGGTTATTTCTCATGGTAGATTTTTGGTTGTTTTCTACTTTTCTTGCAACTTTCTTGTAATCTCACTTGGATCTTTGACTCCCATAAACATACTGTATTTCATTGCCGGTGTCAAAAAACAAATGAACTGAGACAAGCTCAAGACCGACATGAAGACCGTGGTCTACGTTTAAACTCAACATCCTTCATCTTTGGAGCGTTGTGAAATATTTGAGTTCAAATAACTCGAAAATTGTACACTGCTGAGGTGCCATATCGATATCATACCATAAGAACACAAGACTCGTATGTCAATCAATTTTGGTTGATAAATTCACAAAAAAGAGTGCAACATGGGATTTTCAAACCTATGAAAAAAACATTAAAACGACAAATTTTCACACACCTATACCATCTATCTCACATTATCTTATAATGTCTTAAACAGATTTGAATCAACAAACTTTTTGTTGACAGTTACAGTCACATATCAATAAGCCAAATCCTTGAGTTCAAACCTATTAGAGACAATGACCTTAACAAGTATACATGTTTGCAATAAAGTTCATTTCGATTGTAATTTATAATAAGTATTAATAACAATTGATCAAATAATAGTTGAATCACTTTAACTTTTTTGAAAGTTATACACAAACATATCAAACTCATATGTATGTCCCTGGCAGAGGGTTTGAACCCACAACCTATCTTACGAGTTATGATGTTGCATGTCAAAAGACTACTTACAAACTAACTTGCCGAGTAATATCCCAAAAACTGCTACCATTACACCTTGTTCAAACTGCTAAGTGAGTGAATGCAATAACAACCATAAAGATAAGCCTAAACCTCATAACCAGATAATCATCTTTTGCAAAGTAAAATATGGATTAAATACCGATAGGAACCAAACTCATTTGACAACAAGAAATATGGACATGACCCTCTCACCTTTCTACAACTTCATGTTTTATTTCAAAGAACAGACAATTCGGGTAGAAAGGGAATACACTTTAACACTCAACAGAAAGATTGAAAGACGATCAAGTCTGATCTTCTGTATTACTTAAAATGAACAGAAATCTTGTTATCCAACGTAACATTACATGTCAAAAGAAGGAGCTTGTTTGACCTATGATCCTACACATGCGGACCTCCGCACGGTCTAAGAAGCCAGCAAGATGTGTCATAAAGGCATTGAAATACCTGCAATATCAGGCCATGAAAGAATATTAGAACCGCATAACTAATAATAGAAAAGCACATATGATTCACAGATGACTTAAATTCTTCTTCGTATAATAATACTAATTTCATTATCCGCTCGGTTGAGTCATTTTTTACGCTTTGGCTCGCATCAGACCTGTTCTAGTAAAAAGAAATATCTATTCCCAGTCGTCAATGTTAGATTATATGATCCCTAAATGGGAGTAGGGGTGTAAACGAGTTGAATCGAGCCGAACTTTGGCAGAGCTCGACTCGACACGACAATATTATGTTCGGCTCAAGCTCGGCTCGATAGATCGACGACTCTTCATGAGGGAAGCTCGAGCTCGGGTTGAGAAAGTTTGAATAAAGCTGGAGCTCGGCTCGAAAAGCTCGATTTATTTGTGATTTTTTTTTTCTCGATTTATTTTGTGATGGTGTTTTTTTAAACCAACAAAAATGAAAATATAATATAATATTTGAATTCGGCTCGAAAAGATCTCAACACATTCTTAAATAACTTGCACTTATATGCAGTATGACTCAAAGCTCGGAAAGCTCGACAATAACCCGTGTCGAGCCTATATAAGCTCAAGCTAAACTCGTTAAATATTTCAAACTCATTTTCTGTGCTCGAGGCTTGATAAAGCTCGGCCAGAACGAGCTCGAGTTATTTGACTAAAGCTCGACTCGTTTATACCCCTAAGTGGGAGATTACAAAATAGTGAAATACTTCTTACTACGATACTAATATACATGTTGAGTTATTTATAATCCAAACCTTATATCTACAGATTTACCGGCATTCTAAACCTCGGGCTTTGGATGATCATCTAGGAGGGTTGTATGATGATAAGTGATAACTGATTAATTACTCATCCGCTTAAAGAGGTGTTTGGCATTGCTCTTCTAAGTGATCCAGTGATTCCGGTCATTGTGCTAATAATAAGTTTCTAGTGATCACTTGGTTTAGACCTTTAAAGGTAGCTGCAACAGAGCTAGTTTTGACTATTTAACCAACGGTCATTTTACATGTGAATCCTAAACTTAGTAGGAATTTGCCAAGGAACAACTAAAGCTCATTATAATATTATCACAGCTTCAGCTAGTTGAAGCACATCCCATGTAAGCGCTATCTAATGGGGCCAAAAATTTATTGCAGCTTACAACCTAATTCTGTATATTCCATATCATATGCGGAGTAATTACTTTCAAAATGCAACGCCAAATACCCCTTCCACTTTTAAGTCAAATACTTAAAACCAAACACTTTCATATAAGAATTAACAAACTAAAGGATAAAAAACAGACCTTGAGGGACTAATCCCCAGCTTTGCGACTCGATCAGCAACCCCGACTTTAAACACGATGATGCAATAGCACTATGCAATGGCAACATTGTCAACAATGCACTCAGCTCCACTGGTAACCTAACACAACACAAAATCAAACCACTTAACCACAACAATCAATCACCCTTAATCCATTCCTCTAGAGTTTCAAATTTCCTACTTCATACCTCAAACGGTCTATAAATCTCATTACTGACCCATTTTAAGATTTAACTAAAAGTCTAAATACAATAACCAACCAATTAAAGTTCATTTAGAACATATTTAGATTGCATTAAACTTAAATCTTGAAATACCAAACACCCTTATATCTCGAAATTATAAAAATTTCAAAATGACCCATTTCAAGATTTACCTCAAAAACAACAACCCACAAATTATATTCACTAGAAACACATTTAAACTGCTAAAAAAACTCAACCTGTAAATACAAAACACCCTTATATATCAAAATTATAAAAACTTCAAAATGACCCATTTCAAGATTTAGCTCAAAGCCAAAAACCCACAAACTAAAATCCCTAAAAACACATTAAATTCGTATAAAGATCAACTCTTGAAATAGTATGACATGAAGATCAAATTTAAGGGTCACCCTTATATCTCAAACTTATAAAAATTTAATGATGACCCATTTCAAGATTTAGCTTAAAACCAAAAATCCACAAATTATATTCACTAAAAAACACTTTTTTATTGCATAAACTAAAAAACCAAACACCCTTATATCTCAAACTTATAAAAATTTAATGATGACCCATTTCAAGATTTAGCTTAAAACCAAAAATCCACAAATTATATTCACTAAAAAACACTTTTTTATTGCATAAACTAAAAAACCAAACACCCTTATATGATATATCTCAACATTACATCATTTTAAAAATGACCCATTTCAAGATTCAACTCAAAACCAAAAACCCACAAACTAAAATCACTAAAAACACATTTAAATTGCATAAAGATCAAATCTTGAAATAGTATGACATGAAGATCAAATTTAAGGGTCACCCTTATATCTCAAACTTATAAAAATTTAATGATGACCCATTTCAAGATTTAGCTTAAAAACAATAACCCACAAACTATCTATATCTATACTACATTATAATGCATTTGAGACTATTCTATAATTAGAAAGGCTTAAAATTCAGACACTTTTCTTGCTTATTATGGAAAGATTTCAAAATTAGTTTGTTAGGAAGCGGTTGGTTGTTCAAACTAAAATTATTTGGCTTAACCATCTCTAATATCTCTAATTATAAAGCATGAAGACAACTAAATGTGTAACCAAATAACGCAAAATATAATCACATGGTACCCGCCGCCGCATTGCGCGGGTACCGTTCTAGTATTCACTAAAAACACTTATAAATTGCATAAACTAAAAAACCAAACACCCTTATATCTCAACACTACATCATTTTAAAAATGACCCATTTCAAGATTCAACTCAAAACCAAAAACCCACAAATTTTAATCACTAAAAACACATTAAAATTGTATAAAGATCAAACCTTGAAACAGTACGAGATGAAGAACAAATTTTGGGGTTTAAGGTGGATTTGATGAATGGTGATGAGTCAAATGATTTGGTGTTGAATTTGGGTGATAAAGATTGGATACGATTGGATAATCTTGATATTGATCTTAATGTCGCCATGATTAAAACCCTGAGCTCAAAACCCTAAACCTAGATTGTTTTGGTTGATGAAATGATGATGATGATTGGGTTGAGTTGATGGGTTTTGGGTCGGGTTGTGAGTCCATTTGTAGGTTTGAGTCCAAATGTAGCCCGTTAAGAAGGTGTTTTTTTATGAGTGAATTAAGCCGAAGAGATTAACAACCCACTTGTGGTCTTGAGAATGTTGTATTGTTGCTAACAAATCCATATTTAAGGATTTTGAATCTTAATCTAATGTAGGTTGTGTTTGGTGTGGAAATTATTGAGTTTTATGGAGGTTTGAGCTTTTAAAATAAGAGGCTTATGAGAACTTTTATAAAACCGAACGGAGTGGAGGTGAGTGAGTGACTCACTCTTGAGTGGCCAAAACAGATATCCCAAGTCACGACCAAAAACACAAATCATGGTGAGTTACTCACCACTGTATTAAACCTGTCAAACTGGGCCCTACTCAAAAAAGTAATTATTTTTTATTTGTATAGTGAGTGTGTGCAGGTATTTAATGGGGTATATTTGTAAAAAATGTTGGGGCGTTTGGTTGGGGTAAATTCAAGGTAATTGAGGGGATTTGAAATTAAAATTCTTTCAATTATTTTATTTGGTTCACAACAAATATTTGGGCCAAGAATTTTCATTTCATTTCTTAGTATTAATTGAGGTAAAAGTCGGCCATTTATAATTCCCTTCACATGGGAGGCATTTTCATTTCTTTGAAATTTTATAAATATCTCGAACCAAACGCCCCCTGAGTATATTAATGAAAGGTGGGGGGGGGGGGGGGGGGGGGGGGAGGGGGTATGCTGAAGTGGCGGTGAGTGGCTCACCACCACTACTTTCAGCCTAAGTCATAAGCCTCTTTAAGCCTGTAACGAGCTTATGAGAACTTATAGTTAGTCAAATTACTTAAATACATTTCAAAATATGATGCATTAATACGGAAATCTTAAAATATATCTGAATTTGATTTGATCTATCTTTATGCGATTTTACGTTAATAAGATTCAGTTTCAACTAATTCGCCAAACAGTATTGTAAAAATATAAGCTCAAACTTCCATGTTATAATATAAGCTCTAGCTCTATTCCTAGCTCCAACTCAAGCCCCATCTCCAACTCTAGCCCATTTCATCGAACATAATTAGTCTGTTTAAATTTAGCGAGGATTTCACTTATTCACTTTACTTAATCTACGACATCCAGGATATTCTCACAAGTCTTTTAGGGAGACTAGTTTGGGATTGCTTACTTAATTTGTTTAAAGTATTTTTGCTTTTTTGTAGGTAGAGAAGTTGTTTTTACAAAAAAAAAAAAAAAAAAAAAAAAAAAAAAAAAAAAAAAATGCTTTTATGTTTTTTTAAGCAGAAAAACAGTTTTTTAATAAACAGCTTAGAAGCTGCTTATTTCTAATTTTTTATACTAAATTAAAATTAGTTTTAACTCTCATAATTAAACTAAAACCTTTTATAAATAAATTTGATGGAAATTTTTTGTTGAAATTATTATTTTTATAAATGTTATTAGGAAATGGAAACTTTAGTTCAAAATTACTTAATTTATAAATACTTAGTTTTAAGCATAACTATAAGTAGAAAAAATAAGCAATAAATAAAAGAAACAGAAAATCACTTTTATCAAAACTTGGCAACATGTGAACTTTTTATTAAGCCAAGTGAATACCAAAACTCCAAATCTGAAACCTTTTAAAAGTTTGGTTCAAAACGTGAAAGTCTTTCATATTTAGTCAATTGACATAATTTTTTCTTGTTTCATTTATTATTTTCTCTTAAATTGGAGAAAAAATGCCTTTAACTCAATACCAATTAACATTTCCTCATGAATTAGACATATTCGAATTTTAACTATTATAATAACTTATAATTTGATTAGAGTAAAGATTGAACTCATGCTATTTTTCTTAAGTGGCCATCCTTAACTAGTCAATTATATGACCGGGCTGAAAGAATGATACTACAATATAAATATAAATTTATTAACATGAAATTTCGTAAGTAATGAATACATGAAAATATTAGATGAATAAGTTAGTTGGCTCAAGCCCGACTCCAATACAATATAGCCACCTAGGTCTGAGGATCAGACCCGTTCCGATAGCATGTAAGGCAATGATAAAACCCGTAGGCTATAATGTTTATTCGTCAAGTATTTATAAAGCAATATACCTGAAAACCCTAATGGACCCAACCCACAAGTCATGCTTGAGCCAACTAATTTATTCATCTAATAGACAATTAACAAATAGGCTCATCAAAAGTAGAATGTAAAAATAGAATTGTAAATTTGATACTTGATACACATTTTGTTATAGTTCGAGTCATTTGGTTATAACTTATAACTTTGGTATATGCATCTCCATTTCCCTTAAAGAAGACCAACTTGGATTAGCCAACTTAAAGAACATGTGTTATCTCATATTTATGCTTATCTTATCTTTATGGGTTAATTAATTGAAAATTTAAAATATTTGTCACTTTTGTTATTGTGTGTATTGATTTTTTTTTTAATTGTATATACTAAACTTTCAAATTTCGATTATTGTATGTATTTTGCGACTATTCAGCCATATAAAATGATTATTTTACCATTCAAAATTTGAAAAAAAATAAAGGTAAAATGATCACAAAATACATAAAATAATCAAAATTTGTCAGTTTAGTACACAATAAAAAAAATAAAAGATTAATACACACAATAACAAAAAGTGGCAAGTATTATACATTTTCAAACAATTAACCTTACTCTTTATATAAAGCATGAATAATTTTGTCTTAGTTATGACTTAGTAGGTAAATTTTAGAACACTTTAAAGTTTAAAACTTACATTACTAAACATATTAAGTAGTAAAAGTTATTAAAAAAAATGCTACAAACACTTATAGCACATTTCTTAGAATATTAAATTTGAGTTCATGATTTTTTATAATCTTAAAGTTAGTATTAATACTAAGCTAGCCTTAAGATAATTATTTAAATTTACATGTTGAAGTTAACTTATTTTTAAACAATAAGCAGCCTTCTTTCTTAGAGTCAATGAATGTCACTTGTAAGTCAAGCTTGACGAATCCTTTACTATTAAAAATAAATATTTGAAATCCTAGTATGACTTGAAAACGTTAAGAAAATGTGTATCACGTAAAATGTTAGTTTGGCTCTATTTCTTTTGTGTTACTTTTTGGACAATATTGCCATACTTGTCCACTTAAGATTGTCACTTGAATCAATCTAATCATGCTACATTGAATGATTTAAATTAGGGATTTTGTACATGGAGGCCACCCAACTTTTAACAATTTTTCATTAAGGCCGTTCATCTATGAAAAATATCTTATAGACCGTTCAAATGTATTTCCCTTTTCGTTTATACCAAATACGGCAATATAAAGTGTTTATTGACTAAAATATCATTGATATATCAAATAGATATTACATATTTATAATTTAATTTGTTATAATTTTCAAATTTTCAGATGGGGTATTTGTCAATATACAATTTTTTGGTGTAATTTTGGACGGATTTGGTATAAATAAAAAAGGAAATATACCTGAACGGCCTATAAGTTAGTTTTCATAAATAGACGGCCTCATTGAAAGAAAGTTAAAACTTGAGTGACCTCCACGTACAAAATCCCTTTAAATTACATATATATATATATATATATATATATATATATATATATATATATATATATATATATATATATATATATATATATATATATATATATATATTTCTGTTGAATGTGATGGATTATCAAACATGCGTCACATGATACATAATTTTATATTGGATTTTAAAGCATAATCCAAAGACTAGTTAGTTGACTGCCTTTATTTAGTCTTCGATGCACCATTAATTCTTGGTTGGTGCTTTTGTATATTCATATGCAATTTCTCTTAGCTTTTATATTCATAAGGTAAAGTTTTTTGTTTGTTTTCAAAATATTATTATTTTGGTTATAAAGTATTAAAAACTCCAAGACAATAGTACATCAGCATTAAACTTTACTACTTGAGACACTGGTATCTTTTTAGTTGTCTACTATCTCCGTCTCAAATTATAAGTGATATTTTTATTTTTAGTTGTCCAAAAATACTTTTTTATTTTAATATTTCAACTAACCAAATGAGACTTTAGTGGAAAGAGATGATCTGATTGGTAAATACTGACTATATTAGTTATTGGAATTTATTAAATTTTATACAAATAAAAAGTGAACTTATATTCTCAGACGAAGGAAGTATGATATACGAGTGCATAATTTACAGAGTCAACACAATTAAATATAGAGATGTAATTTAAGTAAAAATGAAAAGGAGACCAATTTCAATTCTTACAATGCCAATGCCAACCACTCGAAAGGAAAAAAGGAAATTGCATTGCCCTTTATGGTATGTTCAAAGGACATGATACGTAGAAGTTTTCGCAATCATTTTTACAATGGTGATTTTGGTTTGGAATCAATTCATTAGTGTAAGAGATCGAGTAGCTGTGCGAGGACAAGTACAAGTTAATGTGATTGAAAGATTTATGTTTTTCATGTGTGTTAGATGTTATTTAGTTAGCGGGTAGTCTCACTTTTCATTTTCAATCACCAACGAGATCTATGAGTTGTCTACGTTGGTGTTTGTATTTTGTTGTAGAGTTTCTAAGTACAATATAAGAGCATTTGCAATGATTATTTTCATAAGAGCATTTGCAATGATTATTTTCATAATTTTTCACTATTGTCACATTAGCGTCATGGCAATATACAACCATTGAGTACATTATGTATAATGTTTTTAAAACATGATTTGCGTAAGTATAAAAATATAAAGTTTTTGAAAATGATATGTGAAATTGTCCTAGAAAAAGAAAGAAAATGATGACCAAAGACATGAACCACATAAGCGGATTACTAAAGACAACCTTGCATTTGTGATTAAAAAAAAAAAAAAAAAAAAAAAAAAAAAAAAAAAAAAAAAAAAAAGACTGGTGTCTGAAAAATGCTTCGTGCATGACTGTAGTGTACGGTAATATGTGCCATAACAATAACAGTTATAAAGAAAACATAACATAATGTAAATTACAGCTAAAGAAGCTAGACCAAAGATGATTACAAATGAAAGTTGTTATATAAAGGAAGAGAAAAAGCTGAGACAAACGGGTTCACCATGTGTTTTCTAAAGTTTACTCAAAAATATATTTACACTAGAACGAACGGAGCAAGAGTACCCTAGATGACCAAAATTTGTTGATAAGACTAATTAAGAGTACACATATTACGGAGAATGAGACATGCAATTTGCAACATAACTTTTCTTTACGATAGAAAGATTGACGTACGAACAAAATTTGAAATGGATAAAAACGGAAAAGCCAAGTGACCAAAATTTCGCAAAAAAATAGTTATTGAGTAAATTGAAATGGATAAAAACGGAAAAGCCATGTGACCAAAATTTCGCAAAAAAATATTTTTTGAGTAAGAATGCGGGTATCACAAGTGCTAAATCGTGCAATTCCACCACATTAACCTTTATGATAAACACATTTTTATTCAAACAACATTATAAGGATTTGATATAAGCATTAATTCATTTACATATATAGACATCAAAAGCGTGCTTTCTCAACAATGTGGGATTAACTGATACATTTTTCTTTGGTTGAGCTTTCATTGCAAGGACCTCAGTTTAAGACTACATATTACATGTACATTAGCTCTATTTTAGATGTGTAAAAAGGCTTTACATTGCATTCATCAACTTTTGCGAAAATAAAAAGTGAGTTCTGATTTAATATTGTTCATATAGTATAATTAAACACTTGACTACATGTAAAAAAAATAATAATAATAATTTGTTCTTATCCTCTATGAGATAAGATAAGAATAGGGATGGAAACAAGTCAATTTGAGTTTGATCAGAGTTTGAGCTCTGCTCGTTTATAATAATAAAACTCAAGCTCGGCTTGTAACAAATTATACAATTTAGAGCTTTGGTCGGGCTCAACTCATTTTTAGGACGAGCTAAGCGATTTAAAGCTTGAATCAAACTCGGCTTTTAAGCACATTATGCTCGAGTTCATGTATATATACTTATGTGTATACGCCACATATGCATGTATAATGTATATATTTCTCATTAGACTAGTAGATCTTTGTATATAAAACCCTAGCTCAAACTTGAGCTCGAATCGTGTAAAGCTTTTACCCATTCGATCCACAACATTTTAAGAGCTACTTGACTCGTTTCTACCAATAGATAAAATCATTTGAGCATAAGTTTGTCAGCCAAAGTGATATATGAACTAAACTCTTTTTTCTCACCTCAAATCCAAATCATAAACACATCTACAAACCGGACCCTAAATACATTATGTATAATGCTTTTAAAACATGATTTGGGTAAATAGAAAACTTCTAAGTTTTTGAAAATGATATATGAAATTATCTCAAAAAAGAAAGAAAGTGAAGAGGCTTTTAAAACATGATTTGGGTAAATAGAAAACTTTTAAGTTTTTGAAAATGATATATGAAATTATCTCAAAAAAGAAAGAAAGTGACGAGGAGATTACCAAAGACAACCTTGCATTTGTGATTATAATTGAAACACTAAACATATAATAGTGTAATGCTTCATGCGTGATTGTGGTGTACGGTAATATGTACCATAACAATAACTGTTATAAAGAAAACGTAACATAATGCAATTTACAACAGAGGAAGCTAGACCAAAAATGATTACAAATGAAAATGTAACAAGGAAGCACAAATGAAATTTTTTATATAAAGGAAGCGAAAAAGCCGAGACAAACGGATTCACCATGTGTTTTCTAATGTTTACTCCAAAATATGTTCACACTAGAACGAACGGAGCAAGAGTACCCGAGATGATAAAAATTTGTTTTAAAATGCATTAAGATTAATTAAGAGTACACATATGATGGAGAATGAGTTGCGCAATCATGGAGACCGGAGAGGGCCATGAGCCCATAACCCTTTCAAAACTTTGAGGTTTTACTTAAACGAAATACAACTTTAGTCTCTCAAATTAACTGATATATATCACTCAAACCTCCTAATAAATTCAACCAAGTTTTGTCTATGTGTGCAATTTACAACACAACTTTTCTTCACAATAAAAAGATTCATGCTCCAACAATATTATAAATTGACGCACGAACGGAAATTTAAATGGAGAAAAACGAAACGGAAATTTACATGGATAAAATTATAAAAACGAAAAACCGGGTGGCCAAAACTCAGCAAAAAAAGAATGTTTTTTAGTAAGGCAAAAAAAGAATGTTTTTGAGTAAGAAGGTGCTTATCAGGGAAGTAAAATTGTGCAATTCCACAACAATTTCACCTTCAAAATAAACACATTTTTATTCAAACAACATTATAAGGATTTAACATAAGTATTAATACTTTTACTTATATAGACATCAAAAGCTTGCTTTCTCAACAATGTGGGATAAACTCATAACCATTTTACATTGGTTGAGCTCCATTCCAAAGACACCAATTTAAGACCGGATATTCACGTTCATTCTTCATTTTAGACATGTATAGTATAAAAAAAGAAATAATTTGTTCTTATCCTTTGTAGGATAAAAAATTAAGGGTGGAAACAAGTCAAGCCGAGTTTAATCACATCAGAGCTCGAGCTCCGCTCGTTTATAATAAAATTCAAGCTCGGCTTGTAAAAAAATATAGAAGTTGACGAGTTAAATGATTTAAAACCTCGAATAAAACTTGGCTTTTTAATCACACTATGCTCGACTTCATTTATATATACTTATAAGTATACGCAACATATGCATGATCAATTGTATGTATCTCTAAGGCACGTTAGACTAGTAGATCTTTGTATATAAAACTTTGGCTCGAACTCGTTTAAAGCTTTTATCAATTTGATCCACAACATTTTACGAGTTACTTGACTCGTTTCCACCCATAGATAAATTCATTTCAGCATAAGTTCGTGAGCCAAAGTGAAAAAATGAAATAAACTCTTTCTCTAAGTTTATAATTGGTTGGTGCTTTTGTATATTCATATGCAATTTCTCTTAGCTTTTATATTTCTAAAGGTAAAGTTTTTTTTTGTTTGTATTCAAAATATAATTATTTTGGTTATAAAGTATTTAAAACCTCAAAACTATAGTACATCAGCATTAATACTACTTCTCTTTTTAATTATGTATTCCCTCTATCTTAAATTATAAGTGATGTATCATTTTTTGTTGTCTCAAAAAACTTGTACTTTCATATTTCGACAAATCAAATGTGATTTTAGTAAGAAAAGATGATATTTGATTGATGAATATATTAGTTAGTAAGAATTTTTTAAACTTTGTGCAAATTAAAAATGAACTTATAATTTGAGATAGAAGGAGCGAGATATATGTAAATTAAAGAGTAAATACAGTTATATATAGAGATGTAATTTAAGTAAAAATGAAAAGGAGACCAATTTCAATTCTTACAATACCAATGCCAACCACTCGAAAGGAAAAGGAAATTGTGTCGCCCTTTATGGTATGTTCAAAGGACATGATACGTAGAAGTTTTCGCAATCATTTTTACAATGGTGATTTCGGTTTGGAATCAATTCATTAGTGTAAGAGATCGAGTAGCCGTGCGAGGACAAGTACAAGTTAATGTGATTGATAGATTTATGTTTTTCATGTGTGTTAGATGTTATTTAGTTAGCGGGTAGTCTCGCTTTTCATTTTCAATCAGCAACGAGATCTATGAGTTGTCTACGTTGGTGTTTTTATAAGCATTGTTTAGCATAATGTATTTAGCTTGACTTTTGTTATAGAGTTTCTAAGTACAATATAAGAGCATTTGCAATGATTATTTTCATAGCTTTTCACTGTTGTCACATTAGCGTCATGTTAATATACAACCATTAAATAGATTATGTATAATGCTTTTAAAACATGATTTGCGTAAGTATAAAAATATAAAGCTTTGAAAATGATATAGGAAATTGTCCTCCGAAAAAGAAAGAAAAGGATGACCAAAGACATGAACGACATATGTGGATTACTAGAGACAACCTTGCATTTGTGATTGTAGTTGACAAAAAAAAAAAAAAAAAAAAAAAAAAAAAAAAACCAACTAGTGTCTGAAAAATGCTTCATGTATGACTGTAGTGTACGGTAATCTGTACCATAACAATAACAGTTATAAAGAAAACGTAAAATAATGTAAATTACAGCTTTAGCTAGACCAAAGATGATTACACATGAAAATTGTTATATAAAGGAAGCAGAAAAGCTGAGACAAACGGGTTCGCCATGTGTTTTCTAACGTTTACTCAAAAATATATTCACACTAGAACGAACGGAGCAAGAGTACCCGAGATTACCAAAATTTGTTTTAAAATGCGTTAAGATTAATTAAGAGTACGCATATTACGGAAAATGAGATATGCAATTTGCAACATAACTTTTCTTTACGATAGAAACATTGACGCACAAACAAAATTTTAAATGGATAAAAACGAAAAAGCCAAGTGACCAAAATTTCGCAAAAGAATATTTTTTGAGTAAGAATGCGGTTATCAAAGAAGAGATCTTGTGCAAATCCACCACAATTCCCCCTCCATGATAAACACATTCGTATTCAAACAACATTATAAGGATTTGATATAAGCATTAATTCTTTTACATATATAGACATCAAAAGCTTGCTTTCTCAACAATATGGGATTAACTGATCCGGTTTTCTTTGGTTGATTTTTCATTACAAGGACCTCAATTTAAGACTACATATTACACGTACATTAGCTCCATTTTAGACATGTAAAAAGGCTTTACATTGCATTATCAATGATCAATGATAGGCCAAAATTAAATAGTGGGGTTCTGATTCCTTTGTGATTATTCTTAAAACACATGTCTGAAAATGTCTTCATGCATGATTGTAGTGTACCGTAATCTGTACCATAAACAATAACAGTTATAAAGAAAAACATAAACATAATGTAAATTACAACAAAGGAAGCTAGACCCAAAAACAATTTCAAATGAAACTGTAACGTGAAAGCACAAACGAAAATTGACATCTAAAGGAAGCGAAAAAACCGAGATAGACGGGTTCACCATGTGTTTTCTAGCATTTACTCAAAAATACATTCACGCTAGATTGAACGGAGTAGAAGTACCCGAGATGACCAAAATTTGTTTTAAATTGCGTTTAGATTAATTAAGAGTACACATATTATGGAGAATGAGATATGCAATTGCAACATAACTTTTCTTTACAATAGAAACATCGACGCACGAACAAAAATTGAAATGTATAAAAACGAAAAAGTCAAATGACCAAAAAAATTTCGAAAAAGAATATTTTTTGAGTAAGAAAGCGGTTATCACAGGTGTTAAATCGTGCAATTCCACCACAATTTAACCTTTATGATAAACACATTTTTATTCAAACAACATTATAAGGATTTGATATAAGCATTAATTCATTTACATATATAGACATCAAAAGCTTGCTTTCTCAACAATGTGGGATTAACTGATACATTTTTCTTTGGTTGAGCTTTCATTGCAAGGACCTCAGTTTAAGACTACATATTACATGTACATTAGCTCCATTTTAGATGTGTAAAAAGGCTTTACATTGCATTCATCAACTTTTGTGAAAATAAAAAGTGTGTTCTGATTTAATATTGTTCATATAGAATAATTAAACACTTGACTACATGTAAAGAAAGAATTAATTTGTTCTTATCCTTTATGGGATAAGATAAAATTAAGGGTGGAAACAAGTCGAGCCGAATTTGATCATATTAGAGCTCGAGCTTCGCTCGTTTATAATAATAAAGCTCAAGCTCGGCTTGTAACAAATTATACAATTTAGAGCTTTGGTCGGGCTCAGCTCATTTTGATGACGAGCTAAGCGATTTAAATCTCGAATCAAACTCGGCTTTTAAGCACACTATGCTCGAGTTCATTTATATATAATTATATGTATACGCAACATATGCATGTATAATGTATATATTTATTGTTAGACTAGTAGATCTTTGTATATAAAACCCTAGCTCGAACTCGTTTGAGCTCGAATCGTTTTAAGCTTTTACCAATTTGATCCACAACATTTTACGAGCTACCTGACTCGTTTCTACCGATAGCTAAAATCATTTGAGCATAAGTGATGAGGCGAAAAATGATCCGTTTTTAGGGGGTCATTTAAGCCCGAATTCGAATTTATTTGATCAAATATTGCCCTAAATCGTTCCTTTTGTGATTTTAGGTACTTTGGGAGTGAAATCTGGAAAAGGAAGCAATTCGGACGTTTTTGGAGCATAAAAGTGAAGAAAACGCCAAAGTCTTAATTTTCCATGCTGGGAACAGTAGGTGACGGCGTCAAGAGTAATTCCCTGACGGCGTCAAGAGCAAAATTCCATGACGACCCAGTACAGATTTGACGGCGTCACGAAGGTAGGGCGTCAAGAGTAAAAGTCATGACGGCCTGGAAATATTTAAGTCTTGACGGCGTCAAATGTAGATCAAGGCAGTCCGAGAATAGTTTTGGCGGCGAGGTGACGGCGTCACAAGGTTTGTCTTGACGCCGTCAGACCTCTTTTCCTATATATAGTTTTCTAATTTTTCACATTTAAAAGAGAGAAGTTTTGGAGAAACCCTAAGTACGAACTTGGTGCGAATTTTACAGGTTTTTCAAGGGTTCCAAGCCCTTGATACCTTACATGTGTAATTGAGATAAGTGTTCTTTCAATTCAATCAATATGTCTATGTGTTGGTTGTCTATATCTTGTTCTTGTCTTAATTCCATCATGCTAGGCTAGATCTATCTTGTGTTTGCTTAGATCTAATGAAACCTAGATGTTAATTATGTGTTGATTACTTGTTTATACTTGTTTTGGATGAATGATTTATATGTTAGGCTTAAGAAAACTGGCAGATCTCCAATTGGTAACATGCTTGAACGTCTTAAGAAACATGAACCGACGCGCACTAGGTCTTTATTGGTTGTATTTAATGCATGAGCCACTGTTTACAATCCCTATAGTTGTGTTGGGCATGGTGTAGGAGGAGATAAGAGCTCATAGAATTGGGGAGTTAAGTGTGCCACCCCATGAATGGTATTAAGGAATACGATCCGTCATCCATGCATGTATAACAAGTAATTAACGTGTAAAAGATATCTAGGGAGTAGTGAAATCTAAGTAAACACATTTTCTCCACTTATTGCTCACAACTTTAGTATAATTTAGTTTATTTTCATTTCTAGTATTTTATTTTGATTGCATCTTTAGTATTGGGTTAGTTGATTAGCAACTAATTCCGCCCAAATCCTTCAAACCCGAGATTTTTAATTGCTTTCTAAAAAATATAAAAACATAAAAATAATCATCCCTCACCTTTAGAACTAGTATTTAGGCTTTCTAATTCTAGCGACACTATTCCTAAGCTGAACGATCAATCCCCCGGTACTTGTCACTATACTATACTACAACGATCAGGTACACTGCCTGGTGGGGGTTGTAAGCTTCTCGAGATCCCTCGAGAGGTAAAGCCTGTTGTGATTCCCACGCATCAAGTTTTTGGCGCCGCAGCCCGGGGAATAGTTATTGTCTAGGTTAGAATTTCTTTTTATTAGGTCTACTTGCTAGATTCCTTTCTAGTAAGATTTTATTTTTATTTTTTAGGTTTTCTTTAGTCTATCTTATTTCTTTGTGCATTTGTTCATAACCACCCGACATCATGGACAACGGGAACATCTTTGAACCCGTCATCCCACCACAACAAAACCCACCATTAGAACCCCTTAGGCCACGAACCTTAGGAGAGTATTCCCGACCTAGCCATCAAGGCTACCGAAACACCATTGAGCTCACCGGAGCCAATGTGACCCCCTTGCGATCCGACACCATCCGGTTGGTGCAAAGCGGATGTGCATTCCATGGACTTCGTTCCGAAGATCCAAACCAACATCTTAAGGACTTCCTTAAAATCGTAGATTCCATAGACCTAGATGTTGAAACTAGAGAGACAACCCGATTACGCCTATTCCAATTCTCTCTACGGGATCAAGCTAGTCAATGGCTTGAGCGTTTACCCACGGGATCCATCACCACATGGGATGATCTCACCACTCGTTTCCTTGCTCAATTTTTCCCACCGGGGAGAACTACTAAGCTTAGAAATGACATCTTGATGTTCCAACAACGTCAAAATGAATCTCTTTATGAAGCATGGACTCGTTTCAAGGACTTACTCCAAAAAGTCCCTCATCATGGCATAGATCTTTGGCTCCAAGTCCAAATCTTTTATGACCATATCGACATCTCCACGAGGCGAGCCATTGACCAATCGGCCGGTGGTAAGCTACGTGATCTTAGTGCGGAACAATCATGGGAACTCATAGAAGATCTTGCTCTCTATGACAACGAAAGTTGGAATGATCCCCGTGATTTGAACAAAACGGTCAAGGCAATATCTTTGCCTTCGAACAATTCTAGCACTCCCGACCGTAGGATCATGGAACTTGAGGACCAAGTCAAGTTTCTCATGAAATCTTACGAAGCTCCTAAGCCTTCAAGCCAAGTGAACAAAATCACTTCTTCATGCGAATTATGTAGTGGTCCCCACGACACTCGTGATTGTGTGGAACTCCCCGGAACAGCTTTTGCGGACTACGCATCCACGCGTACCGATGAGGCGGGAGATAAGTGGTACACTTTCAAGCCCGAGCCAAATACTTACGGTGACTCATACAACCCCTCATGGAAAAATCACCCAAACCTTAGCTGGAAACAAAATCAACCCAATTCTTCCAACCCACCTAATCGTTACCAACCAACCGGTCCACCCTCCAACCGTATTTTCAATAACAATCCTTCTAACAACTTTGGTAGTACCAACAACCTTGAAGGGTTGATGTCTAAGTTCATGGCATCTCAAGAAGCTCGCATATCTAAGTTTGAAGCTGATTTCAAACAAAAGCAAGGCGAGATGACCACTCGAATTGACGCATTGTTGAAGGTTCTCAATGACCGAGTAATGGGAGCACTCCCAATCGACACAATCAAGAATCCGAAACTAAACGTTAATTCCATATCTTCAGTTTCAGCACCCACTTCGTGTCCACAATATTACTCGGTCAAATCCACGAGCACGTGTTTCAAACAAAACCAAGTTCTCCAAAAGGACCAATCAAATAAAACACCCACTATAGAACCGGTCAAAAGCTTAGTTGAAACACCTCTTACGCAAGACCTTGACGATGAATTCAAAGAACTTCACCTTGAACGCCCCGTCATTGATGTCTTAGCGCGTGCTCCTTACTATAATGCCCTCCTAGAAAAATATGAGAAGTGTAAGCTAGGTAAAAATGGGACCGCCTTCGTTTAAAACAAGTTGCCTAAAAAGCTTGATGATCCGGGAATATTTGTTTTGCCTTGTAAGATAGGAAGATCTGAAGCTTTCGACACACTAGCCGATTTAGGGTCAAGCCTCAACTTGATTCCCTTATCCTTATTCACTGCTCTTAAGCTAGGAAAGTTAGAGGAAACGGAGGTATTGATAGGGCTAGCGGATGGGAGTATTGCCCACCCGGTTGGAATGATTAAGGATGTAGTTGTTCACGTAGGAAAGTTAACTATATTAGCGGATTTTCACGTCCTAGACATGGTTAGTGACACTACATGTCCATTATTGGTAGGAAGAGGATTTTTAGCAACCGCTAGTGCCATGATAGATTGCAAGGAGTCCAAGATAACGGTAGGTGAAGGCGATACTTGGTCAGTGTATGATGTTAAGAAGCATAGTTATGATTGTGATGATGAACCAACACCGCATTGGGTAGAGATGAATAGGAAACCATCCAGATATGGACCTTGGATAGAAAGGAACTTTATAGGACCTCAATGCCCATTTTATCTAGAAAAAGACTTCATCGAAAAGACACATTCGGTAGAACAACTCATAGCTAGAGATGAAGAGCTAGACCCTTTTGAGGACCCCTTAGTCTTTAGGAAGATGATTGAGTTCTTAAGCGTAATGCCCATTAACATAGAAAGGAATAAATGGAAAAGAGAGGGAGACAAGTGTAAATGGAGGTGGGACAAGCCACCTAAAGAAGGTGACGGATCATGGCATATGAGAATGACCTTGTATGATCCGGATGGAGAAAAGTTTGAAATGTCATACCATACTAAGGAAACCAATAGGAAGTTGAAACCTAAGTTTGATCCCAAAGATGTCCTCAATGAGGAACTCACCCGTATCACGTAGTAACCCATGACCTTTAGTCTAGCTACAAGACTCGTAAATAAAGAAAAGCGCTTCTTGGGAGGCAACCCATGTTTTGTGTGATTTTATTTGTTTGTTTGTTATTTGCTTCCGTATGCATGCTTTATTTTTATTGTTGGTAGATCATGTTTCTAAACTAAATAGTGGAAATACTTTACTTTGTTGTTTTGGCCTAGTCTTAACTCCACCTAAAGGTATTTTTGCAAAAGATAAGTGTAAGGGGAAACCCCAAATATGTTTTTAAGAAACAAACCGATCATGATTCTCCACAATATTAAGTGAACATGTATATTCGTATTTGTTAGAGTCAAATGCTTGTATTGAGTCATAATGAAGTTTTGCAGGATTTTCCAGGAAGTAGGACCAAGTTTTTCCAGAAATTTTCCGGAAACTTAACATAAGAATTTATGAAGGTCACTTCTGACGGCGTCAGGGGTTTACTCTTGACGGCGTCAAGTGTAAAAACCTGGAAATTTTACCGGTTTTGTTTTTCTAACGAAGTCTTATGGTTTTTGTGAATTATTAAGTTTTATAATCTCCAGGAGATCTGCAAACTTCATTCCACAAGCATTATATCTTATCTTGTTTTCTAGGATTTAGTAGCTTATATAGGATGCCGCCGATTTTACGCGAGGTTGTCTTGTCTATTTTGTCAGGTTTTACAGGTTATGTATGACAAGAAGATGATTTATATTCTGGAAAGGAAGCTTTGATTGTTCATTTTCTTGGAGGAGGATTTAACCTGGTCACCTATTATCCATACCGAGTGAATCAGGGGAGTATTTGATTTCATTCTTTTTAACATTTTCACTTTTACATTCTTTACTTGAACATTGGGGACAATGTTCATCTTAAGTGTAAGGGGAGGGTAAAAAGATGATACCTTACATATGCACTTTCGCTTGAGTTTGTTTTGTTTGATGGTAGATGTGTAATAAAACTATGAGAAATACTTGTTAGTGCAATTTTAGCGCCAAATTTAAAATTTTTTACAACATTTAGGAGTGAAACTTTAGCCATAGCAAGCGTCTCATGGATAGGAGATTGTATGACTAGCACATAACCGTATATTCAGAAAAATTTTCCACCCAAATATGTGAGGTTCGCCTTTAGATTTGATAGAAAAAGCATTCATTATTAGTGCTTATGAGTGTACCGGTAGCATTTAGATTCTAGAACTTGCGTTAGTGATGCATCCCGAGACCGCTAGTGAGACTACATTCGTGTGGTAGGATTTACTACATGATAAGAGGCATTAGGATCACCCTTGTGTTAAACCCGTATTATAATTACTTGACCATTTAAGTCATATTACTTGGCTAGTCAAGTCAACTAATTTTTCCCACACCCTTAGCGTTGTACTCATTTTTAGTACACGAAACCCCTAGTACACCCCTCCGAGCCTATCTTTTCGTTTCTAACTTTAAGCATTTTACTTAAAGGAAGAATTTGTTACACCCCACTTAAATGTACAACCAAATCGCCTTAGCCTTCCGTGTATGCGCTCATTTTTAGTGCATTATTGTTATTTGTTAAACCCTAAGTTAACTTTCTAATTGATTACATGGTTGCTAAGTCAAGTCATATCCTTGTACATATTGTTTTGGGACGATTGGGACTCATGGGTAAGTACTTATTTTATGAAGTAATGGGGAAGAACATCACTTATTACCCCCATATGTACGTTAATCTTAAAAGTGCTCCAAGTGTTTTGATTTTCTTAATTCGAGTCATTAGATTAGTTTAATGTAAAGATTCAAGTGTAAGAGGAATATTCATTCCCTATGATGTATTATTTTGGATGGTAGGGTAAGAGTGTATGCAAAAAAAAAAAAAAAAAAAAAAAAAAAAAAAAAAAAAAAAAAAATCGAAAAATCAAGAAAAAAGAAAAGAAATAAAAATAGAAAAAGGAAAAGAGAAAAAAACATACGGACTACCATCCCGTTTCATTCTATGTTCATTTTATGTTTTTGTTATTTTTCATTTATTAGCTTAAGTCGAGTCTAGTCTTGGCTTAGCAACGCCATATTGTACATGTAATTAACCAAGATTGTTAACTCGCCACCAGTAAAACTTCCTTTATCCAACAAAACCGTGTATTTCATATCCCTACACCTAACGTTACAACCCTTTAAAAGACCTCTTTGATAGTTTATCCTAGGTGCTTACGCCATGTGGTGGAGGTTTGATCCTTTCCAAAGCCTATGGTAATCTATTTTGCTATGACAGGTAGTGAGAGATATCTTTCGTTTCCATATTGTAATTTACACTTTATTACACCCGATAGAAGTGAGTATCTAAACACTATTTGTGAGGTGCTTGTGTATGACCTCCGTGCTTGTCTATTGGTCTTTAGTGGAACGATTATTTGTTGTAATTACTTTTATATTAGTGTTAAATGACCCCTAACTTGTCTTTTGAGTAGAATAAAAGCGCATTTGCTTGAGGACAAGCAAATCTCAAGTGTAAGGGTATATGATGAGGCGAAAAATGATCCATTTTTAGGGGGTCATTTAAGCCCGAATTCGAATTTATTTGATCAAATATTGCCCTAAATCGTTCCTTTTGTGATTTTAGGTACTTTGGGAGTGAAATCTGGAAAAGGAAGCAATTCGGACGTTTTTGGAGCATAAAAGTGAAGAAAACGCCAAAGTCTTAATTTTCCATGCTGGGAACAGTAGGTGACGGCGTCAAGAGTAATTCCCTGACGGCGTCAAGAGCAAAATTCCATGACGACCCAGTACAGATTTGACGGCGTCACGATGGTAGGGCGTCAAGAGTAAAAGTCATGATGGCCTGGAAATATTTAAGTCTTGACGGCGTCAAATGTAGATCAAGGCAGTCCGAGAATAGTTTTGGCGGCGAGGTGACGGCGTCACAAGCTTTGTCTTGACGCCGTCAGACCTCTTTTCCTATATATAGTTTTCTAATTTTTCACATTTAAAAGAGAGAAGTTTTGGAGAAACCCTAAGTACGAACTTGGTGCGAATTTTACAGGTTTTTCAAGGGTTCCAAGCCCTTGATACCTTACATGTGTAATTGAGATAAGTGTTCTTTCAATTCAATCAATATGTCTATGTGTTGGTTGTCTATATCTTGTTCTTGTCGTAATTCTATCATGCTAGGCTAGATCTATCTTGTGTTTGCTTAGATCTAATGAAACCTAGATGTTAATTATGTGTTGATTACTTGTTTATACTTGTTTTGGATGAATGATTTATATGCTAGGCTTAAGAAAACTGGCAGATCTCCAATTGGTAACATGCTTGAACGTCTTAAGAAACATGAACCGACGCGCACTAGGTCTTTATTGGTTGTATTTAATGCATGAGCCACTGTTTACAATCCCCATAGTTGTGTTGGGCATGGTGTAGGAGGAGATAAGAGCTCATAGAATTGGGGAGTTAAGTGTGCCACCCCATGAATGGTATTAAGGAATACGATCCGTCATCCATGCATGTATAACAAGTAATTAACGTGTAAAAGATATCTAGGGAGTAGTGAAATCTAAGTAAACACATTTTCTCCACTTATTGCTCACAACTTTAGTATAATTTAGTTTATTTTCATTTCTAGTATTTTATTTTGATTGCATCTTTAGTATTGGGTTAGTTGATTAGCAACTAATTCCGCCCAAATCCTTCAAACCCGAGATTTTTAATTGCTTTCTAAAAAATATAAAAACACAAAAATAATCATCCCTCACCTTTAGAACTAGTATTTAGGCTTTCTAATCCTAGCGACACTAGTCCTAAGGTGAACGATCAATCCCCCGGTACTTGTCACTATACTATACTACAACGATCAGGTACACTGCCTGGTGGGGGTTGTAAGCTTCTCGAGATCCCTCGAGAGGTAAAGCCTGTTGCGATTCCCACGCATCAATAAGTTTGTGAGCCAAAGTGATAAAATGAACTAAATCTTTCTCTAAATTTATAAATCGATATAATTACAAAACAACCAATAATCTTAAAGATGACAACAAACAAACAAACAACCCTAAATCACGTCTTGGCTCTTCCAAAACGCTTAAAAGTGATTTTCAGATCATCATTGCCAAACATCATAAATCAGATTATTGCATTTCTGAATCATAATAATCTGATAATCCGGTTCAAAAAGCACTCCCAAACACCCCCTTAGATTTTATTTAGTTTGCGGGTAGTCTCACTTTTGATCAACGATATGTGTTGTCTACGTTGGTGGTATAAGTGTTGTTTTGCATAAGGTGTCATTTCAACGTGTTTAGCTTGACTTCTATTATAAAGTTTCTAAATAAGAACATTTGCAATGATTATTTTAATAACTTCTTATCACTATTGTCACATTAGCTTCATATCAATTACACTTATCAACTATTATAATATCATTTTTATCCGTGTAGACTCATCGACGACACTAACCACTTTATACACTAAAATATATATCTTACACATATATTCGAAATCAAAAAAAAAAAAAAAAAAAAAAAAAAAAAAGAAAAAAAAAACGAGAATTTCATATATCTCCCAATTTTTCATGATTAATTTTTTTATAAACCCAATATACTGTTTGAATGGTGAGTTTTGGATTTGGATTTGGGGTTGCTTGAAAAAAAAATTGTTTGGTATGTAAATGTTGGTCCAAAATTATGAATAAGTCCACATATTTGAGACTCTATAAAAGTTGACAAGTTCAGGTTTTACTAATAAACAAGTGTTGGTACCCGCGCGTTGCTGCGGAATTTTTTTGTTGCCGTTAGCTACTTAATGTGAAGTTAGTTACCTAGGACTGACTTTGCAATTGATGTATAACATGAAGGACCATTTATGTAAATTATGTGAGGACTAAATTTGCAATGAACCGCTGAGATGAAGGACAAAGTGTATACAATCTTTTTTAAAAATGTTAAAGATAACGGTCGTTAGTTAACAACTGTTACATAACTAACGACCGTTAGTACTGGAAAAAAAAATACTGTACAAACCACTGTAGCAGCTATAGGGGTGATCAAGGTCCAAAAACCGGACCGGACCGGCCAAGACCGGACCGGACCGAAGACCGACTTAAGGAAAAACCATAGACCGAGACCGGACCGAATGTGGTCGGTCCGGTCTCGGTCCGGTCCGGTCTGGTCGGTCTTTCGGTCGGTCCGGTCCAATTAGGCAAGATTTGGCACGTTTTTTCGGTTTTTTGATCGGTCCGGACCGGACCGAAGACCGAATTAACCAAAAAGCTTGGACCGAGGACCGGACCGAATGTGGTCGGTCCAGTTCGGTCGGTTTTGTCGGTCGGTCCGGTCCATCCGGTCCGTTTGCTCACCCCTAAGCAGCTACAGTGGTCAGCACCAATATCCTCCCCTCTTTTATTATATCTATACTACTTATAATGTCTCAATGGTCAAAGTGAATTGTGAAAAACTTAACTTTTGGTCAATCCCGAAAATGCCCTTACGTAAATATGGAATGTTGATGGATCGTAAACCCTAAACAAACACATCCTTCTGGCCTTCCATTCAATTATTTTACCTTTTTTTTCTCTCAAACAAAAAAACACACCTCTCATCTCATCCGCTCCTCACCACTACATCATCGAGCTCCTCCACGACTGTAACCCCATCACCACTGGACCCCACCACCACCAAGGCCCTCTACCAACGAACGCCGCCACCACTGTAACCTATCTACCGCCGAATGCCGCAACACCATTGAAGCCTCCACATCAAGATTTATTTTTCTTTTCTTTTTTTAATGCATCTATGGATCTTAAAAAAGTTTTTTGTGTAGATTGATTTTTTTTGGTCGCCGCCGGAAACTGCTGTTGAGGTCGCCACCGGGAATCACCGCAGATGAGGTTGTTGTCAGAAACTCCTGCCACCACCTCTACTGTTGTAAGTTCTTTTTTGAGGTTTATAGAATTTTTGTTTATATATATAGATCTATGTGGTTTTGCATGTTTGAGGGCTTATTCATTCAAATCTAATTAGTTTCGATACCTTTTTTTTTTTTTTTTTTTTTTTTTTTTTTTTTTTTTTTTTTGGTTCAGGTATCAAAAGATACTCCCGCTGCCACCCTAATTTGTTTTTGTCTCCGTCCTAGAAGATATAGTGGTTGCCGCCGTACCGGAATCTGCTGAGGTTTTTTTTCGATATTCTATTGAATAACTTTTGAGAATATTTTGATGAATGGTTTTAATTATTCAGTTGCTAATTTGATATAGCTACACTGTTTTAAGAAGTAGGAAAATAATTAGAGTAGACATTGCTTCATTGTTGTTTATAAGGAGAAATGATGTTTCATTAGTTTCAAGTTTAAAGGAATCTTATGTTTTTGGTTGTTTAGAGATGTGCTTGGCATGTTTATAGAGGTCACATGTTCAAGGTTAACATGCTGCACTTTATATATCGTATGTGTAAAGAGAGGCTCTTTAGTTCTTCCAACTCTAGGACATTCCTTTTCTTCACATTCTCAATTATAACTGGTAGCATTCTTTTTCATTCTAATTCTATTTATTGGAACATAATAAAGGAAACTTTTCACTGATTACATGGCAGTAAACAACCCCAATGTGTTTGACTTTTCTTTCACCTTCTAATCAAGGAAACCCTTTGATTACACGGCTGTAAACTATTTTTGAAAGGAAAGGGAATATGGGTCTGACTTTTTATTGAAACTGAATACACAGTTCTAATAAAGGAAAACCATTGATTACACGGCTGTAAACTATTTTTGAAATGAAAGGAAATATGGGTCTGACTTTTTACCCATATGACTCTTCGTAATTTCTAAGTCTTTGTAATTCATGAGATTCAATATAACTAATTAAATTATGTTTACTAATTGTTTAACCTTATAAAATGTAGATTGAAACAAGCATGCTGTTGTTGATGCTTTGGTAATGAATTTTTTGCTAATATGTTTGATGGCTTCAATATGTTTGATGATATTTTGTCGTTGCTAAATGTCTTATAGAGTTATAAAATATGGGATTTTGTCGGTGCTATATGTTTGCTGAAATTTTGTCGTATCTATATTTTGTCTAAGTGGAATAAGCAGTTGCTCGAAGGTGGATAGATGGATAAGCAGTTGTTTGGGAGTGATTATTAATCATGCTTATGTTTATTGCGTTTTCATACATTCGTTGTTCTAAAAATATCCAGGATGGCTTATCGAGACTGCTTGTTGATTCTCTTCATCTCTTTGCCTACCTCAACTCACAAAGTAAGTGCCCTCACTTCTATCATATTATTTTAGCATTTTCATAAAAAGAAAAATTATACAAATTACACATCAATGTGATTTGTTAACAAAGATATATAACTAACTAACTGAGATTTGATCAGATTCGTGCTACGTATGTATACAGCCTGGTATTACGTCTCTTGGACTGAATATCATTGCCGCATACACTAAAGATTTGAAACCAGTCTTTCCATATGACATATAATCGGGTACATCTGTCACATCAGCCATACACGTAGCCACATACATAT
Source organism: Artemisia argyi (assembly GCA_030686995.1). Classification (NCBI taxonomy): domain Eukaryota; kingdom Viridiplantae; phylum Streptophyta; class Magnoliopsida; order Asterales; family Asteraceae; genus Artemisia; species Artemisia argyi. Next base: position 182,903,900 of record CM060705.1, read on the forward strand.
ATATGAAAAATGTTATTAACACATACATTCTATTGCATCGCCATAGGTTCTTAACCGAAATGGGGTTGGTCAACTGATCAGGACCAGCACGAAAAAGGGGCGCGCAACGAAACCCATCTTAAAGGTGAGCATGGTATTCCGTCTTATAGGTATACAAGATATCCCATCTTATTCCTACATCTTTAACAGGGTGTTGGGCTTGCTTATCAAGCATTTTCTGAATGAAGCACTTTAAAGTTACATATTAATAAGAGTAACTTACTTCATGCACAATTAATCATTTTAGCAGTTTAATTGGGTGATCACAAATGTCCATGCAGCCTTCATATGTTTTTTTCCTACTACATAAATAGATTTATATAGCAAATTGTGCTATGTGGTTTTTGTGAAAAGTTTACAACCAAAATTTGGGTTGCTTTTGGCATAGGTCATTTAAGGACAACATCGGTTCGCACACACACCAGGATGCTCAATGCTGTCACCCTTCCACTGATACATGTACAGAACACAGTCTTCAGTGTGTATCATCATTACAAGGTTACAATCTTACTGTAGTTACTAGCAGCATCATTTGTCGTTAGTGGTGTGTTACCTTAAATAATGTTTTTTTATTTAGGTTTACTTGAATTTTTTGCATCTGAATTTTGTGAAGGTATGGTCCGTTTCCCATTTCCTGTTCCTGATATTTAGCAGCACCATATTATACAACACACTGACTTTTTCAAGAAGAGAATATATAAAGAACCTGCTGGCAACTATTCCAGGAACTTTGCGTTGTCGCTGACCGGTTACTAGAATTACAAGTGTAGGTTATAATAGTTGATCTTTTTAAGTCATTAAGTTAACAGTTATGTAACTTAGCTATACGATAGTAGATTTATAATATTCTGCTTTTCAACTTATATGTAGTTCATTCTTTTGTAACATCAATTTTAGCTTTGACATGTTTGAAAATTTACTAATATACTACTGGCAGTGGTGTGAGTTGAAATTGTTTCATTTGCCATTCCATATTTTACACACAACCATCGGAAAATGTAGAAAACACCCCCGCCGCAACGTGGCGGTTCCTGTACCGCGTTATAAATATCCAATTCGACGTTCTATTTTTTTCTTTTTTTATTTTGAAAACTTAAATTTGAATTTTAAAAAAATGTAAGCAATTGAAAAAAAAAAAAATCGAACTTTTTGAAATTTTAAAATTTGATATTTTGAAATTTAAGATCTTTAACAAATATGACAAAAAAAAGTTTCATTTTTTTAATATCTTTTAAACTTGTAAAGGGATCTTATGACTATAATTTGTTAGCGGGTATCTATTGCCCTTGTGTTTTATTTTCTATAGTACACATAACCAAGAACCACCGATAATCGGTTAACATAAATAATACATAAACACCAATTATCTCAAACATAATATACGCAAACAACTGTTTTACATAAAAACATAAACACAAACGAATATTGATAAAGGTTATCAATGACGGTTGTATAATATACGCAAACATCTTGCTAGCCTTTTTAGTTACTACTCTCATAATTGAAATAAGGTTTTAGTTATCATATAGTACAACTGTTTGTAATTACATTCTTATCGGTTCACGTTCTATTTTGAACGCTACACCAAAACACTCACCACAATATCACAAATCGTTAATTGTCTGCCGCTAGGAATTCCGTTGCTATGCACGGGTACTCGCCTAGTATATATAATTTGTGGGACCAATTTTTCCTTAATTCTATCTCGCTCTTCTTCATATGTAATAAAATAATAAATTTAATTATTAATTCCTCACTAACTATTTAAATAATCATTCAGATTAAATATAATATTTTTTCTCATCTCAAATTCAAATCATAAACTCGTTTACAAACCCGAAGAGCCCTAAATACATTATGTATAATGCTTTAAAACATGATTTGGGTAAATGTAGAAACTTAAGTTTTTGAAAATGATATATGAAATTAAAAAAAAAAAAAAAAAAAAAAAAAAAAAAAAGATTACCAAAGACAACCTTGCATTTGTGATTATAGTTAAAACACTAAGGAGGGTGGCAGTGGACAACGACATCACCAACGGCATGCCTATGCCGGCGATGAACACCGCCGCCACTTCGCCGGCATGCCCAGCGGCATTGGTCCAACGGCAAACATTGCCTCAGCGGTTTGGTGTTTTCGATGGAAAATGTATCCGTTGGGTGTTTAATTTTGTGAACGTTGGAGCACAAGAAACATTAAAAAAAATAAAAATAAAATAAATAAATAAATAAAAATCCCTATATATACTAAACTAAAACACATACATTTTTAACACAAACAATACAATTCACATATATAACCAATTCACATATTTTTACAACGGACATTCGGCAACTCGCAACGGGTGAACCTCCAGATAGATTTGATGACTATTTAAACATGGCGCGCCGAACGTCAGGTTATTACGATAGTGTATTACCGGAGTTAATCGACGAACAAATCCATTACCGACTCCTATATGATCTTACGGACCACGTAGAGGCTCAAAACTTAACATATCTCGATGATTAGTTATTTCTTTTTTTTAAGAATAATGTAATTTTCTTTTAATTATGTTTTTATTTTTTATTTTTTTAAAATTTTTTTAAGTATTATGTAATTTTCTTTTAGTTATTAATGAAATATTATGTTTTTATTAAATTGTTTAATATAATTTATTAAAAAAAAATAGTTGGGAGGTATGAAAAAGACATGGTTGTCACTAAAAAAGGGTTGGGAGGTATGAAAAAAGTATGAATGAGGTGAAATGAGGTGGAATGATATTATTGATGGATTTGGAAGGTATGAGTGATTTCGGAAGCATGACTGCAACTATTCTAAGGGCTTGTATTGTTTGTGGGTTTAGATTGAGTTTGGGTTAGAAAATAGACCTCACATCATTTTTAGCCAATTTTAGCCAATATTACTTGGGTTTGGACTTAATTCCAAATATTAAGGATTGTGATAAAGTAGGGTGGTGTGCTAGGTTTTATGTGAAAAAAAAAAAAAAAAAAAAAAAAAAAAAAAAAAAAAAAAAACTCAATTCATTTTCTCTCTATCTCTCTATCACATTTTATATAAATAATTTATAAATTACTTTTTTTAAAATATAAAATAATTTTAAATATTTTCCTCTCTCTTACATTAAATCAAAATCCAAATTCAAATCATAATCCTAAACCTACCTACAAACCATACAGACCCTAAATGTATAATAGTGTAATGCTTCATGCGCGATTATAGTGTGCGGTAATATGTACCATAACAATAACAGTTATAAAGAAAACGTAACATAATGTAATTTACAACATGGGAAGCTAGAACAAAAATGATTACAAATGAAAATGTAACGAGGAAGCACAAACGTAAATTATCATATAAAGGAAGCACATTTGCGAATGAATTATCACTCCTCTCACCCTATATGTTTATTTTTGTACTAAAAACAATAACCAACAACGTAATGAGCATAAATTATTTGTAACGAAACTTAATTGTGATCGTATCTTTTTTATTGTCTTAATTTAATTCATAGTTACAATTACAATTTTGACCAAATTAGTTACTTTGACTCGTTTTCAATTTTCATTTACCTTTCAAAATAGTTAATATGTGTTTGTATTGTTTGCATAAAAGGTGATACCTCTTAAAATTTTAAGACAACTCTATATATGGAGAATAAAAGGTGCAATTTAGAGCACAACTTTTCTTCACAATAAAAAGATTCATGCTCCAACAACAACATAAAATGACGCACGAACATAAATTTTAATGGATAAAAACGAAAAAGCCAGATGTAAAAAAACTAACAAAAAAAATGTTTTTGGCGTAAGAAGGTGTCCGCCCTTGCTGATGATGCTGTGCAATTTCACAACTCCATCATCTTAAAGACAAACACATTCTTATTCAAACAACATTATAAGGATTTGAAATAAGCATTAATACTTTTACTTATATAGACATCAAAAGCTTGCTTTCTCAACAATGTGGGATAAACTCAACCATTTTACATTGGTTGAGCTCCATTCCAAAGAGACCAATTTAAGACCGGGTATTTCACGTACATTCTTCATTTTAGACATGTAAAAAGACTTAGGACGCATTCATCAACTTTGGCCAAAATAAAAAATGAGTTCTGATTTAATAATGATGCAAAAAAAGAAATAAATTTGTTCTTATCCTTTATGGGATAAGATAAAATCAGGGTTAAAAACGAGTCAAGCCAAGTTTGATCATATCAGAGCTCGAACTCCGCTCATTTATAATATTAAATCTCAAGCTCGGATTATAACAAATTATGCAAGTTTGAGCTCTGGTCGGGCTTGACTCCTCGATGACTAGCTAAACGATTTCAAGCTCAAATCAAACTTGACTTTTTAAGCACACTATGCTTGAGTTCATTTATATATATACTTATACGTATAAGCAACATATGTATGTATATTGTCTATGTTTCTAAAGCTCGTTAGACTAGTCGATCTTTGTATATAAAACTCTAGCTCAAAATCGTTTAAGCTCGAATCGTTTAAAGCTTTTGCCAATTCGATCCCTAACTTTTACGAGCTACTTGACTCATTTCCGCAAATAGATAAAATCATTTGAGCATAAGTTCGTGAGCCAGTGATAAAATATTAAAATGAAGTAAACTCTCTAATTTTATAAATTGATATAGTTACCAAACAACACATGATCTTAAAGATGGAAACAAACATACAAACAAATCACATTCTTATTTGGTCAAATCCATACTCCTCTCCTTCTTCTATACTCCGCGCAAGCAACAGTATATAGCGGCAAATAATTATATTTGTTAAATCGTGATTTTTTTCGACCTTTGATGCAAAGCGTTTGTTTTTGAAATACAAAGCATATATATATATATATATTTTTTTTTTTAAATATAGTGTGTATTTTTTAAAAGCTGACAAGTTTAGAATTGATCAAGCTTAAGGTATATAAAGGAATACCTAAAGGTAATTTAGTTAAACTACATTAATTTAAGTTTTCAAAGATCCAAGAATGAGCATTCACCCTTTATAAGTAGTATAAATATGTACGACGGAAGCTTGACATAAGGAAGTCGAGTCGCGACCCCGAGCCCTAAGTGCATTGTAGGCCAAAATTAAAACCGACCAGAGAAACATCAACGGAGCTCTCCATACATCTATTACATATGCTTTAACACATTACAAAGCTTTTTATCATATTCGTCTTCAAGGTAACATGAGAGAACCAAATGTGAAAGAAATAGATTTGTAAAGCAAGATGATGATTCTTACATAGTGAATCATCTATTCGTCTTCAAGGTAATATGAGAATTTCTCGGAAAACCGATAACAAACAAACGTAGTTAAAAGTCATTTCGTTCTTGTTCATTCTCACGAGCAAATATTTTAATTACTAAAGAAAATTTTGCATTTTAAATTAGAGCAAATGGCAGACGGTATTCAACTTAGAGTTATTTTCAAACAATCTACACTCTTTTTTCTTCGCATAAAAAAGGTAACCAACTTATTTTTATTTTTTATTTTATTTTATTTGCAAATATAGTTATTTTCGTTAAATATTTAATGACCATCTGTTAAGTTTTGCATTTTAATCCACCGCCGCTGCCACCACCATCAATCATCGTCGCCACCACCACTACCAAGCACCATTTCCACCACCAACCCCACCCACCACCACCAAAAATCACCAACTTCACCCACCATCACCGCAAACCACCAATCTCAACCACCATCACCAACCCATTCACCACCACCAACCATAGATTGCGGTGTTGGTTGGGTATGGTGGTGATGGCGGTAGTGGGCAAGGTTGGTAATGACGACGGTGTTGGTTAGGGATGACAAGGCGATGATGACAGTGCCGAGTTGCGTTGGGATAAAACAATGATGGGTGAAGTTGGTGGTATTAGCAGATGAGGTTGGTGGTAGCGCCGATGGTCGGTGGTGGTGGTGGTGAATGGTGTTGGTGGTTTGCGACGGTGGTGGGTAAGGTTGGTAGTTAAGGTGGTGCTTGGTAGTGATGGTGGTTGGAAGGGTTGGTGGTGGCAACGATAATTGGTGGTGGTGTTGGTGGTGGTGGTGGCGATGGTGGACTTGAAATGTAAAATTTAACGGATTTGTGGTGGTGGCAACGACGGTGGACCCAAATTGGCCAAAAATAAAAGTTGGATACCTTTTATGTAAAGGAAAAAGTGCGGGCCTTGATTGAAAATTATCCTTAAGTTGGATACATTGTGCCATTTTCCCCTTTAAATTATAGTTAAAACATCTAACGTGAGGACAATGCCTGATTCATGATTGCAGTGTATGGTAATTAACGACTCCAAAGAAAAACATGAACATAATGTATACCACAACATGTTACAACAAAGGAAACTAGACCAAAAATGATTACAAATAAACATGTAATGAGAAATAAAGTGAAAAAGCCGAGACAAACTGATTGATTGTGTGTTTCATAAATTTTACTCTAAAAACATATTCACTGTAGAACGAATGAAGCAAAGAGTACTCTAGATGACTAAAGTTTGCTTTAAAATGCATTCATAATAATTACGTATATTGTGGAGAATGAGAAGTGCAATTTAATAAAAATGTTCATTCCAACAACGTTATAAAAATGACGCACAAAAGAGTTTCGAAATAAAATGTTGATGTAAGAAAATGGAGAGAATTGCGCAATTCACACAACCCGTCTTTCAAAATAAACTCACTTTCATTCCAACAACATATAAAAATGACGCGCGGGTTCAATCCCCGTCGCTAGCTCATCAATAAATGGACCATGTATTACGGAGACAGAAGATAAACATAAAAAACTTTTTTTTTCTTCTTCTGCAAGTCATCTTGAGGCTACAAACACATCCAAGCAATTAGTACCATATTGAAGCATAGAAATAGATTCATGTCGTCTACTTGCTGAAAGCACAAATGAAATGGCTGATCCTGAATTCTATGAAGTTTTTAAAACCTTTTTTAGTTCATAATGAATGAAATGAACCCCCGAATGGGGAGCGAATCTCCCCTTTCTTTTACTAAATCATGAGGAGCCAGTAGTAGTTTACCTGACAAACTGAGTTGTCGTGGAGTTGGAAAGCAACTTTTTCGTCTTTTGGGGAAATCTAATCAAGAGAGATAGCTTCAAGCTCACCTAAGAAAGGACAAAGTTGTCGAGTGAGGATTGGTCGAGGGGAGGTCGTGGCATACCTGGGTAAAAATAAAAGACGTGAAAGAGGAGTAGGCAGGGCTAAATAGTGCCAGTAGGGTACGTAAACAATGACACATTACATGGTTTTGTACTGGTCAACTTTGAGTTGTCACTTAAGGAGTGCTCTATCTCTTAAGGAAGGGGCTTTGGAAGCATGGCTTATTATACGAGAAATAGCAGTACTCTCTTCTGTGCATTATGTTATGGCCTAGGAGTGATCGGAATTAAGCTGCATGGCGATACCGGAAAAAACAAATGATTATTTGATTTCTTTTTGTGCAGGGCCTTTCGTACTCCAATCCATACGAAGAAAATTATTCGGCACACTAAAATCTAGTGGATCTACTTACATATTCATGAAAAGCCAGAGTTGAAACATGTTATGAATATGGGTGTCATAAAAGCCGACCCAACCCGAACCCGAATATGGCTTTTCGGGTTGGTTCCAAAATTATATTCGGGTCAATCTGGTTAACCCGAATTGACCCGAGTTCTGAACAAGGTCAGGTTTAGGTATAATATATGTCTCTTACTTAAGTTCGGGTCAACTCGAGTGACCCGAGTTTCATTTTTTTCTTTCTCATTTGTATGTAAACACCAAAAGTGTATAATTTTTAGATGACCTAGACGGCTAGACTTGAACTCGAGCTGACCCGATTGGAGCTGACACGAACCAGAATTGACCCAACCCGAGTGACCCGAGTTCTAAACAAGGTCAGGTTCGGGTATGTTTTTTCTTAACCTTGACTCGAATTGACCCGAACCTGACCGGGTCAACTCGAATAACACCCCTAGTTATGAACCTAAGACAATAATTACAACTGAAATAAGAAAGAGTTAAGCACCTCTAAGGCCTATAAATAAAAGCTTCTTTCGGTCTATATCTTCAAAGAGAGGTAGAAGTGAGAAAGAAAGACTCCCAATAAAGACTTAATGGATATCATTGCACGAAGACTCGCAACAATTCATTCTAGCAACATTATAAAACTGATGCACAAAAGAGCTCGGCAAAAAAAAAATGTTGGTTGAAGAAAATAGGAAGAATTGTGCAATTCACACAACTAATCTTCAAAATAATCTCATTTTCGTTCTAACATCATTCTAAAAATGATGCACAAAAAAGCTCGGAGAAAAAAAAAATGTTGATGGAAGAAAATGGGAAGAATTGTGCAATACACACAACTCATCTTCAAAATAATCCCATTTCCATTCCAACGACATTCTAACGATTTGATAAAAGCATCGTTAATATAGACATTCTAATTTTGCTTTCTCAACAATGTGGGATAAACTCCCACTCACCCTATATTTCACGTACATTTGCTCCATTTTTAGACACTAGACGAGTACCCGTGCATAGCAACGGGATTTTATAGCGACAAATAGTTTATTGATAAAAAAAAAATTTATAGGTTATAAACGAAAAATAATAAAAGTTTGAAGATTTGGGAATTAAACATAATGTTTTGAAACCCGGTTCGACCAGGGTGGTTCAACCGGTTGAACCATTCCAGTCGAAAAATGAGTCGATTTAAACCAGGTCAACTTGCTAGGTTGGGTCGAAAACGGGTCAAATTAAACTGGGTCAACCCGCCGGGTTTGAAGCGTCCCGAGTCAACCCGGTTTGTGTTTTAATTGGTTGTATTTAATTTGGTAGATATGTTTTTAATTGGTAGTACAATGCGAATAAATCATTGTACTTTTAAGTAATGGATAATATTTTGAAACCCGGTTCGACCCGGGTGGTTCAACCGGTTGAACCGTTCCGGTCGAAAAATGGTCGATTTAAACCGGGTCAACTTGCTAGGTTGGGTCGAAAACGGGTCAAATTAAACTGGGTCAACCCGCCGAGTTTGAAGCGTCCCGGGTCAACCCGGTTTGTGTTTTAATTGGTTGTATTTAATTTGGTAGATATGTTTTTAATTGGTAGTACAATGTGAATAAATCATTGTACTTTTTTACGTAATGGATAATGTTTTGAAACCCTCTTCGACCCGGTTGGTTCAACCGGTTGAACCGTTCTAGTAGAAAAATGGGTCGAGTTAAACCGGGTCAACTTGTTAGGTTGAGTCGAAAACGGGTCAAATTAAACTGGGTCAACCCGCCGGGTTTGAAGTGTCCCGGGTCAACCCGATTTGTATTTGACTGGTTGTATTTAATTTGGTAGATATGTTTTAATTTGGTTGTACAATGTGAATAAATAATTGTACTTTTAAGTATTGGTGTATTTTATTAAGAGTATTAATTACATTTCATTTTATCTCTCATTTGACCATTATTGAAAACTCAATATTTCACTTTTAACCATTTTTCCATTATAGATATTATAGATGTAAAAAGATTTTACATTGCATTCATCAATGATAGACCAGAAAGTGGGTTCTTATTCATTTTTGTTCATAGATTTTAGTTTAGGTACACACAGAAGGGGGCCATGGATGCCCGTGAATCACATTAACTTTTCTTACATACTACTACGTATAAAATTATGTCAAATGCATAGATTATTTCATAATTGCACCATGTCCTTGTGTTTCAATTGAACATGATGGGTCATGTTAGCTTTACTTAAAAGAACAACTTCATAATAAGCAAAACAAAGGTCTCACACTAAAAGACCAGATATTACTCCCTCCATTATAAATATCTATCTTTTTATTTTAAAATTTTCCAAAATAAATTTTGCATTTCAACCAATTAAAAAAGAGTTTAGTGGATGATAATGATACTATTTAATTGGTGAGTAATATAGTTAATGAATTTTTTAAAATTCTGTGCATTTATAAAGAGAAGATTTATTTTGAGATAAAAAGACTGTAATTTTTATCTCACAAAACACTCAGAACGCCTTATAATGTTTACGATGAATATCGAATGATCTTTATCCTTTAATTAAACACTTGATTACGTGTATAAAGAGAAACAATTTATTAGAGCACCTGGTGTCGAAAGCCATAGGGCGTGTTATTGCCCGACGGCGCGAGTCGACACCCCAGTCGACGTTATAATTGTCGGCCTCATAGCCACCAGCCGAGTTATCCTTTTTAATTTTTTTTTCTTTTTCTTTTTTTTTTGGTGGGTTATGTGTGAATCAGTAGTTGTCCTATAACTTAAAGAAGAGAGAGCGTTTTTGAGTTAAATTATAAATTTTGAGTTATATTAAAAAAATTGAATCGACAACGCTTTTTCTATAACGCGAACTCTTTAACTCCCTCGACACCTTCTGCTCTTAGGCTACCCCCAGTAAGGGTTGATGATCGATCGAGTATGTCGATCTCCACTCGATCCCCTTACTGTGGGATCTCGATCGCGACAAGATTTTTTTGTATCATGGTCATGTACATGATCGAGTTATTTTACCATTTACAATTTTTTTTTTTTTTTTTTAGAAAAGTCATTTTTGTGGGATATGTTTTTTGTAGTGTATGTCGCCCTTACTGAGACATCCAATCGTTGAAGAGAGAAAGCTGACATAGTCAGAGAAAATGAGAAAAATTGACCCTCCTTGCCGCATCCCGCCGGTTTAAGACCAAATCATTTAAGCATAGGTTTGTGAGCCAAAGTGATAAAATGGCATTTTTGTACTTATTTTTATATATATTTTTAAGACCAAAACCAGTAGTTACCAAACAGCCCATGATATTTTTATATGCATTCCCATTTGGTCAAATCCATACTCCTCCCCTTTTATATATATCTACACATACACATTTCGTGATCATTTCATCTTCTTCTTTACATAATTGACTTAAAAAATAGACTCATAATTCTAGTTATTATTGCGTGTGCACATAATAACCATGGGTGAAGTGATAGTGACAATGGAAGTGGGTTCAGATGGTGTTGCTTTGATCACCATCTCTAACCCTCCTGTTAATGCTTTGGCTGTTCCAAGTATGCTTCTTTTTTATATAATCTCAACTGGGTTTTGCTTAGATTTCAGTTTCATTTCTGGGTTTTTGTAAAAATGGGTTCTTTTGCTTAAATGGGTTGAATCTTGATTTTTGTTTATTAGTCCAAGTATGCACCTTTTTTTATAAATCTCAATTGGGTTTTGCTTTGATTTTAATATAGTTTCTGGGTTTGATTTAATTTCAATATAATTTCTAGGATTTTTTTTTTTTTTTTTTTTTTTTTTTTTTTTTTTTTTTTTAAAGCAAAAATGGGTTAAATCTTGATTTCTGTAAATTTTCTTGATTTTTTTTTGGCAGGTAGCTTCTTTTAATTGGGTTTTGCCTGAATTCAAATGGGTTTTAGTTAAATTTTAGTATAGTTTTTTGGTTTTTGTAAAAATTGGTTCTTTAGCAAAATTGGGTTAAATCTTGATTTTTTTTATTGGTCCAAATATGCACCTTTTTCATAAATCTCAATTGGGTTTTTGTTAAATTTTAATATCATTTCAGGGTTTTTGTAAAAATTGAATCTTGATTACAGTTGGGTAAAATCTTGATTTTTGTTTAGTTTCTGTGTTTCTAAATTTCTGTTTTTTTTTTTTTTTTTTTTTTTTTTTTTTTTTTTTTTTTGGGTAAAAGTTGTTTCTTTAGTTCACTTGGGTTTAATTTTGATTTCTGTTTAATTTATGGGGTTTTGTATAGATTTTGTTTGATTGATTTGTGTTTTTTGGTTGTTAAGTTCTTGCTGGATTAAAGGAAAAGTTTGCAGAAGCTGTGAGGAGGGATGATGTAAAAGCTATCGTTTTGACTGGTAATAACTTCAATCTTCATTAGATTGAATAGTTTTATTTTGTTTCTGATTAAAGGTATGTTTGGTAAAGGCTAACAAAAAAGTGATCTTTAACTTCTTGAATCCAATGATTTTTGTCGATTTCATCTTTTTAGTAGAACATAAATGGTTAAGGTTTGACACAGACTGACTAAAGTTGCCATTTAAAAAAAAGGGTGTTTGGTAAAAGTTAATAAATCTTATGAAAAAATTGTTAAAGTTATAGTTGGAAGTGTTTGGCGATCTAAATGGCTTTAATCCGGCCGGATTGTGGGAGCATGGCCAAAGTGGAATTTCAGCGTGATAAGTATATGTCATAGGCTGTGCCACTGTGGTGCCGATCAGTTTAGCTAAGGTTTACGACTATAGATGTTTGTAGCTAGGATTCCATGATTATACACTTGCAAAGCCTTATATTATAACAGAATGTTGTAATAAAGTTGAACATATACTACGGTACAGTATGTCCGTAGAACATAGGTTCAACGCAACATGCATATTGTCTAATGGGTCAGATCAGATGTTTGTAAGCTCGAATGAGCAAATACTCAATAAACATAACCATCACAACACGATTTAAGAAAATAAAAATGCTACTAAAAGAATCATTACAATTCGAGAAATGCATTAGGATATTAGAGGAACTTTTTCTTTATTTTCGAGCAAATGTTACACCAATATAAGAGATGCCAAGAGGATCCAATAATTATGAAATAAAATACGTCTTTGAATTTTTTTAGTTCTTGTAAAATTATGTTAAATGACTTCCATCACTAAATTTGGATTCTGTTACTTTATGAAGGCAAGAATGGTCGATTTTCCGGTGGATTTGACATCAACGTTTTTCAGAAAGTTCACAAGACTGGTACGAATTCATTGGATATCATCTTTGCTACAAGCTAGCGATCTTTGTGATTCTGTGTTCATTTGTGAAATTCTAACAATTGTCATGGCAGGAGACATATCTGTTCTACCTGATGTATCTGTTGCCCTCGTGAGCAACACACTCGAAGGTTTTATCTTAAGTTTACCTTTTAATTTCTGAAATACTACTTTTTCATATTATGCTTTGGTTTCTTGGCACTTACTTTTTCTTTTTGGTACACTTAGATTGCAAGAAACCTATAGTTGCTGCTGTACAAGGTCTTGCACTCGGGGGCGGCCTAGAAGTTGCAATGGTTTGTAGTTTTTAAGCTTAAATTATTATTTTTAACAAATTTATTTAAAAAAAAACCTAAATTTATTTTTTGTCTTATGCAGGGTTGCCATGCCCGTGTTGCAGCTCCCAAAACACAACTCGGCTTGCCTGAATTGTCTCTTGGAGTGATGCCAGGCTTTGGAGGTACATATACATTTTGGAACTGATTATATAACGTTTGGATCAACATACTAAATACTCTGCTTCTGATTATCCAATAATTAGTTTGGATAAATAAGTTCATACCAGCTGCACCAAATCAAGCATATGAAATTTTATATTTGGCTCTCTTTGTAAACTATCTTGAGTGACTTATATTCTCCATTCACAAACCGTTTCTACATTTTTGAAAGAAAAAGTTGTCATTTTTGTCAATTTATTCGTAGAAGTACATCTAAACACAAGTGTTTTTTTACTGTATTTGTTAAAGTAAGCACTTTTAAATCACACATTCTAACACCGCATTATATGATCTTAAGAAAAAGTTTGCTAAAATATAAGATGTGGTTTTTGAAGGTACCCAGAGACTTCCTAGGCTAGTGGGGTTGTCGAAGGCAATTGACATGATGTTGGTGAGCTTCTTTAATATCAAATATTCTTTAGTAATCATAAACTTTCTAAACTTGATTGATATTGATATAAACATTTTATTTGTAGACGTCTAAACCGATACTCTCTGAGGAAGGGTTGAAGCTTGGTCTTGTCGATGCTCTTGTCCCTCCTCAAGATTTACTGAAAGTATCAAGGCAATGGGCGTTAGACATAGCAGAGGCACGGAAACCATGGGTCCGCTCACTTCATAGGACAGACAAGATTGGTTCCCTTTCTGAAGCACGCGAAATAATTAAAAATGCTAGACAATTAGTCAAACGGACGGCTCCGAATATGCCACAGCATCAAGCTTGTCTTGATGTGATTGAGGAAGGTATTGTTCATGGAGGATACGCTGGTGTTTTGAAGGTATATTGACTTCATCTACTTTGTGGATGTATATTCTAAAATTGGTTTACAATAATCATTTTCTAGTGTTTGAGTAATCTACTTTGCATATGATTTGTCTGATTTATTGGCGGTCACTTAATCATTTGTGCAACAATATTGATTATCTGAGGATAAGTAGTACTTATATACCCTTATATCGCTATTACAATTCTTTGATAGTCAAAATTTGTAATCCAAAGTCTAAACACCATCTCTTGTAGCATATTTGATTAGAGTGATTATCTGATCATGATTATTCAGTCACATAATCGCTTTCAAAATGCACATCCTAACACCCTTGAAAATATATTGTGTTACGAAGCTAAAGATGTGATGTTATGTTCCTCAGGAGGTTAAGGTGTTCAACCAGCTTGTTGTTTCAGACACATCAAAGGGTCTTGTTCATATATTCTTTGCACAACGTACAATCTCAAAGGTACAATAATTAATAAAATTACAGAAAATTTATACTCCTATATTCTCCAATGTTGGAATTTTTACAATTTACACTTGGTTTTCATCAATAGGTACCCAAAGTTACCGATGTTGGTCTCAAGCCAAGGGCCGTCAAGAAAGTGGCTGTGATTGGTGGAGGTCTAATGGGCTCAGGAATAGCCACAGCTCTTATCCTCGGCAACATAAACGTTGTTGTTAAGGAAGTCAACTCTGAGTATCTTCAGAAGGGAATAAAGACTATAGAAGGTATTAATCAGTAGTTCTATTTTTTGGGCGAATATTTTAGTTGCTTTACAATCAGGGGGTGGCAATTTCTATCTTTTTACTGAAACGGGTCGATTCAGGTTGTGATTTTCTCTGACGGGTCAAATGGGTATATTTTAATCACAACTTCTATGAAAGCGGGTTAAAAAGGTCAAAAAAGTTGAATGTAGCCAAAAAAGTTGAAGATTATTAATGTGGTTTTAGAATCATATTTTACACACTGGATATTTATAACTTAATGAAAATAATCATGGACGAAAATTGTTTCTGGTATGCACCAAAATTACATGTTTTGACGGGAACCCATGTTTATCCGTCACATGACCAGTTCATTTTGTCACTTTTAATGCAACTATTCATGTTACAGAATAAATTTCTGTAGTTATGGCACCCTCAATGTGATACTTTGTTTGATAGGTAATGTTCGAGGTTTGGTCGCGAGGAAAAGATTGGGACAGGCCCAAGCTGAAAAAGCCTTGTCGATGGTAAAAGGGGTATTAGACTACTCAGAATTCAGAGATGTGGATATGGTTATAGAGGTATGTTCTTATTTAGATTGTATTTTACTAATTGTTTTACGTTTTCTAATAACATAATAATATAGACGTTTCAAAGACATTATTTGGTAACTTAACCATTTTTCTTGATCGGGATTGCAGGCAGTTATTGAGAATGTCCCATTGAAGCAAAAGATCTTTAGCGAGATCGAGAAAGTGTGTCCCCCTCACTGCATTTTGGCAACTAACACATCTACCATCGACCTCAATTTAGTTGGAGAGAAAATAAAATCTCAAGATCGAGTTGTGGGGGCCCATTTCTTCAGGTTACACTACACAATCCGTTAAAACTTATCTTTTAACTTTTTCATTTTGTCAATAATGAACTAACATTTATCCTTTTGAAAAATGAATACAGCCCGGCTCACGTGATGCCTCTACTTGAGATAGTCCGAACTGAAAAGACTTCTGCACAAGTGATCCTAGACCTTATGACCGTTGGGAAGATAATCAAAAAATCTCCCGTCGTTGTTGGAAATTGTACTGGCTTTGCAGTAAACCGCACCTTCTTTCCATACACTCAGGGCGCCCATATTTTGCTTCATTTAGGTGTGGATTTGTTTAGAATTGACAGATTGATCAGCAGCTTTGGTCTCCCCATGGGACCCTTCCAGTAAGTGACTCACCTACTCACCTCGAATACTTCAAAAGTCGAACTGCTTCATTTTTAACTTCAGAATTGACAGAAAAATTATAATATATTGTTCTTTAGTTTGTAGCCAACTTTTTTGCACATTTGAACATGGAAACCAATATGTTGACCTTGAAACTCTGTGATTGCAGGCTACAAGATCTAGCTGGATATGGTGTAGCTGTTGCTGTAGGTAAAGAATTCGCCAACGCTTTTCCTGACCGTACATTCCGCTCTCCTATAGTTGATCTTCTGATTAAAAGTGGACGAAATGGTAATTTCTTCCATCGCTATAAGAACTTCCATTTGTTATGATCTTGAAAGCAAAGCTGTTTTTATTAACACGAGACTGTTGTTTCAGGTAAAAATAATGGAAAAGGATATTACCTTTATGAGAAGGGTAGCAAGCCAAAACCCGACCCCCAAGTGTTCCCCATCATTGAGGAAGCTAAAAGACAAGTCAACATTATGCCGGGAGGAAAGGTACTTTATTTCTCCATTACCTTACCCCCGACCCGCCCATCTTACCATAAGTCAAAATGACCTAAACGCATATCACCAACCTGTAACTAACGTGTTTCCTGAAACATGATTGGCAGCCTATATCCATTACCGACAAAGAAATCGTAGAGATGATATTGTTCCCAGTTGTGAATGAGGCTTGTCGTGTTATTGAGGAAGGAGTTGTGGTTCGGGCATCAGATCTTGATGTTGCATCTGTCCTTGGGATGAGTTTTCCTTCTTACCGGTTAGTTTCTTATATCCAACATTTTTTCTTCTTGTATCTCAAGGACACGCAATGATAAAAATCACCTTTTTATTTATTTATCGCAGTGGTGGTATTGTATTCTGGGGAGACTTGGTTGGGGCTAAACACATCTATGAAAGTCTGAAGAAATGGTCTGAAAAATACAGCAACTTCTACAAACCATCAAGATTTCTTGAAGAAAGAGCGAGAAACGGTGTCCCACTGGTGAGAACATAACCTTCACCTTTTTACTAGCTTCTCCTTGTTTTGTTTTTCCGCGTGTAAATGATTCTGATTTACTTATTGGTTTTGCAGAGTGCTCCATTATCGACATCTGCAAGTTCAAGGTCTCGTATGTAGGCGATGGTGATACATCACTACTTTGTGAAATAAGAATAGTATCGGTTATTGAAATAAGTTTGTGAAACATATCTGGCTAAGTTTGTTATCTTTCTCATCACCGGTTACATTTTACCTTAAAGATCTTTCCCGGATTTAGCTAAAGACCTCCAAAATGGAGTTTTAAATGTTTGGTGTTATCATTTGTTCTAAGAAGCAAGTTTTCGTTTGCTGTTACTATATTATAAGAAGCGAAGTACGTATTGCCAACACTAGATTCATCCGTATAGCCGTTTTATAAATGATTTCAATCTACTTTACCATTTTAAACTATAAGACTTGTCACTATACTTAAAAGTATCTGTTAATTCCTTCATCAAACTTTTGTTTTGTTACGCTAAATATCCTTCACTCAATTTGCTACTAAAACTCGATGAGTATCAAACAAAAATCAAAATAGACGGAAACTCAAATCACACTAAAAAGATGCAATGACAAGCCGAAACAAAAATTCATAATCAAAACAAAACCAGGATCAGCTTAGAACCTGAAATCAAAACAAAAGCTGAACGGAAACCTACTGAAGTGGGTGCGGGACAATGATGATAGGTTGTTGTAAGAATCTTAAACTCATGAGGGTGAGAATGAGAGGGTTTGCGAAAGAGAAACAAAAAAACGAGTAGAAAGTCTAGATACCGTTATACATTTGCCAAAATAGCCATCAATCCTGCAAATTTTTGCACTGAATCCAACAGAAGTTGCAAAACTAAGTATTTTAATACAACACAAAACTCTGAAGTATTGTTGGTAAATTATAACTATGTTTATCTGTGACTATTTTGATAGAAATCCACCTCTGATTTTTGTCACTTTGTTAAGTACACCATCTTCCAATTTGTGTCACCCTTTCTAAATTTGGTCACCCTTAGTAAATACTGTAGTAACTACTTTTGTACGCCATCTTCCAGCCATTTGAAAAGTAAAACATGAGCACACATGCGTTCTAAGCCAAAATGGAACAACCACAACATACCAATTATCTATTTCGAGTGCACAACATGACAACACATCCAAAACACAAAATCAGTTGATGGTTCACAAGTTCACTACCGTTCTGTCTAATACCTTGATCCATCTTACTTAATATGGATCACGAGACACACCCCTGCGCTCATCTCGCCCCCTATCCGCATAAGCATCTCGCCTATACTCTTTAGCTGGTGGAGACCTAATAGGAGATCTAATGGGAGACCTGCTCCTTTCTCTCTCATCACGAATCCAACGTCCACCACGCCCTGCTGGAGGTGGTGAAGGAAGTCCAGGTGGAGATGGTGGTGCCCGCCTGTCATAGATTTTTCTGTCTCTTCCCCACTCCAGTGGCGGCATTGGTCTATCAAACCTGTTCCTGTCCCTCATGTCATCTTCAAAGTAGTCAGGCCTGTGATGATCCCTGTTTGGAAACCGCCCTTCATGCCTGGGGTGATGCGGACCTGCAATCCCAAAATCTCTAGGACCATCTCTACCAAAACCTCGAGGTGGGGACCTGTAACCGTTGAAAGATCTGCCGGGTGACCGGTCCATTGGTGGTCCAGGGAAACGGCGAGGCATGAGAGGTGGGCCAGGGTACCCCCTCCTAGGACTCCCGGGAGGTGCATAACGGGGTCGATGGCAGTTGTTACAACTATCGCGCCTGGCGAAGTTCAGGTTGTTGCATCTGAGATAATAGCCACAAAAAGAAACAAGTAAGAAACATGTGAAAGTTGCTTGATGAAAGAATCAAACGGCCATGAAATACGGAAAATGTCAGATGTCACAATTTGACCCATATACATATAAATGGATGAGAGAAAGGCATGTTTAATCACAACGGGTCAAATGGGAAGTGTATTCAATTTTATTTATTATTATTTTTTTTAATTATTATTATTATTTTTTTTTAAATCCTAATAAAGCACTTGTTTTTGTAACAATGACTAAGCACATTGATTACTAAATAGATAGAGAGAAGTGTTCGTGGGCTGGTCCAACCAAACTCAATTCGACCCAAATAATTACCCGTAACTAATAACATGCACATGCCAAAGTAACAATCCACAAACTCGCTGTCACGCTAGGGAAATGTTCAGATTTTAAGGTTGCAGACATGCAACTATTAAATATGATTGGTTATACACTTATACTTTCAGCCCTATTTGAACCCATATCCTTTTTACTTTAAACTTTTAGTTTAACCCATTCAGAATTTCATAAAAAGACCCAAATCGACCCATTCATATATAAGAAGGTCGAAATCGCCACTTCTAATTTTACCATGCAAAAACATGAACAAGAGCAAGCAGACAACTTACGCAGGATCAGTGCACATCCAATCTCCTTCTCTTGGGCGGACGTTGGGGTTATTTTTAGGTATCATATCACCTCTGTAACCAGCACCCATAGGGCCACCATCAAACCTGCCGCCAAACCTGCCCCCACCAAATCTGCCACCAATGAACCTGCCTCCACCAAATCTACCGCCATAAAACCTGCCACCACCGAACCTACCGCCACCAAACCTGCCACCAACAAACCTGCCACGACCATGATGAGGTGGTGAATAATCTCGATACCTGCCAGAGTCTCTCCCTCTACCAAATCCACGATCGCGAGGTGGGCTAGCTGAATTCTCATAGTCAGGACTGTACTCGCGACTTCCATTTCGACGACGATCAGGTGACGCAGAACCTGCACGCATTCTATACCCTGAAAAGCCAGTTAAGTCCAAAGCATTAAAATAATGTAACACCAAACTGCATACGAGGGAAAACCCAAGTATCTTGCCCATAGACAATCAACTTAACCAATCTGTAAGAACAGTAATTAATATTTACACACCCATTAATTAGCAAAAAGAAGGAACATCAAACCCCATGCAATAACTGCTCTCAATGTACCTTTTAATAACCAGCCGAGATCAACTTACCGATAGGAGTCTCAAGTACATCAATGTACCATATATAACCCGTCAACAGCAGGACCCATACCTAGCTACCTTATTATGTATACTAGTGTTTACCATACAAAGTCCTCAAAATTAAAACCCGGTTCATAAATATCGACCACCAAGACCAAGGGAAGCACCTACCACATGGTTTGCCAATTTGGCCCCACTAAACATAAAAAATTTCAGGGCAATCGAAAAATTCAGAGTCGATTTATTCAATTCCTTGGAAACCCCCCTACTGACTGATGGATAGTCAAAATAAAACCCAAAATAATATTATGAAGCAAACCTAAAACCAGTCTTTCGCATATAATGCCTCTCCACACCGTTCTGAATTTGAGACAGGAATTGCACCTAATAACTAACGAATTAACCACCACATGCATCCAAAATTGTACACCCTCCGGCAAAGTGTCCAATTTTCTTTCTCTTGAACACTAACAAACCACCCACAAGTGACCAGAATATGTTCTTCAAGAGGCGTCATACAACCGGCCATTATTTTCAAGACCTTATAGCAGATACCATTTTCATTATACCCAAGCATATTAGACCCCAATGACAGCATGGGAATTGAGTTCCCGACCCTAAATGGACCATGTATTGGTGTCCTCTAATTAAATTTGACCCACTCAAAACCCAAATAAACATTTCCCAATACCCAAATTCATATATACCAGCATTCAAACAAAATAACCGGCTTCCTCAAGATCTCAAGTTCTTGCACCAGCCATCTTTTCTCAGCTGTAAAACACAATAGCAAAATCATTCACAAATGAACACTCCAAAATGGGTACTGCTCCACACAATGAAAGGAAACATGCTGCAATTGCCGTCTTGCAGCATAGTTAGAAGTTAGAGCTTAGAACCAGGGTAATGTTTAAGCAATAATGATACTGCTTCTAACTCCTACCAATCACTCACGAAAAGAGTAATGAGATAAAGTAACGTGAGAAGTCTCACAAGTTACTCTAAAGTGTATCGTGGAATCTTAATATTTTGATCATGTAATATCAAACATTATTATTATGACCAGTCGCATTTTAAGAGATTAAAGTGGCAAGAACAAGCACCACACCATGAAAATGAGAAAGCTCCCTAAAGGGGGAAGCCCTAAACCGACAGACTCTCAATACGCAATAAACAACAAATTAACTTATGTCAACACAAACAGAATAACAGTAAAGCTCCATTTACAAGAGCCTCATCCAAACTGAAATATAAAAACATGCCATTTTAAAATTTCCATTTTGTCCAGTCATTCTTTTTATCTTTTATTTCATCAAAAATCACCAAAAAGTGGTCGGGTTATCTAAACAGATCAGACCCTACCTATAAAACATAATCGTAACTAGCTACATATTGACGTAAGTCTATCCCCGATTCGACAATGACAAGTTTCACTTTCTAAAAATATATTCACAAACGAAGTTTGCAATGATTTTATTACTTTTAGGTATTCTTTAGGTGTTTTTAAATGGATTTTGACTTCTGCTCAAGCTTTTAATATATGTTATATATATGTTTGACATAAGTTTCGGTATCACATTAAAAGTTTACATATGTTTAACATAAAATTAATTATAAAAATACTTGTTTTATACATATTCGGGCTTTTTGATCATAGTTCAAGCCTGCATCATGAAAGCTCGTCAAGCTCGAGTTTAGCCTAGCTACCTAGACCCATACTCCAAAGTACACCAATATAAATAATTTTATCATCACTCTCGTATTCAGAAACATTTCATTTGAGTCGAGTTTTCATCGAGATTGAGCATTAAAACAAGCTAAAATTATATCACTAGTCGAGCTCGATCTCACAAAGGCTCAAGCTTTTTAGAGCCTTGTGCAATATTTATTTGTTTATTTAAATTTAAGTGTATTAATAATGAAGAGCTTTCAATTGACGTTATCGTCAGATTTTATTACTTCTAGATATTTTTAAATGGATTTTGATTTATGGTCAAGCTTTATATATACTTGAGATAAGTTTTGGTATCAAATTAAAAGTTCACATGTACTTGACACAAATTTATTAATAAAAACAGTTTTTCACACAAAATCAAAACTTTTCGAGCCGAGCTCAAGCTTAGCCTAATTATCTAGAGCCCTACTCGAAAGTACTCCATTACCAACAGTTTAAATTATCACTTTCGTATTCAGAAACTTTTCTTGTCAATCACAACATTGCCACCTCATTCAATCCATAATTTCGAAAACTCGGAGCTTAATTCAATCAACAATCACATATTAATCGAGCTAAATCCTACAAATGATATAAAAATCAGATAAAAATCTAAACTAACTCAAATTGGATGATTAATTAAACATACATATAACGAGCAAATTAGGGGGTGTTTGTTTCAGCTTATATAGCTGGCTTATGACTTATTTGGTTTTCGGCTTATGTTTTATAATCTCTTTTTGTGGCTTATTTTGAAACTTTTTGACACTTTTCGGCTTATATAAGCCGAAAAATTTCAAAATAAGTGACAAAAAGTGAGCTTATGAAACTTAAGCCGAAAACCAAATAAGTCATAAGCTCCGCTATATAAGCCAATACAAACACTCCTTTAAACACACGGCAAAAATTGATTTGTAACAAATCACGTATTCTCATCATCCAATAATTTAGCACTTGATTAATTCAATCAACATATGAAATTAATAACCTAACACACAAACATACATACAACCACAAACTAATTTAAGGGCTGTTTGTTTGGGCTTATATAGCATGCTTATGGCTTGTTTGGTTTTGGGCTTATGTTTCATAAGCTCATTTTTTGTGGCTTTGTTTCGAAACTTTTTGGCTTATTCTTTTCAAACTTTTTCGACTTATATAAATATAAGCTTATCATGTCATGATAGGCTTATATAAGCCAAAAAGTTTCGAAACAAAGCCACAAAAAATGAGCTTATGAAACATAAGACCAAAACCAAATAAGCCATAAGCACGCTATATAAGCTGAAACAAACATCCCTATAAACACGACAAAAAACTGATTATAACAAATCGCACAATTCAATAATTTAGCGCGTAATTTATATATCAAATTAATAACCTAAAACACACACATACAAATAATTAAAAACTTAAACAATTTAAATTTAGAGCTTAATTAAATGATTCATTAAGCATACAAATAACACGTAAATTAGTATAACAAACATGATAAATTTAGGGCTTCAATGCTTAATTCAATCAACACATCAATTTAATAACCTAATTGACCTAATTACAACAATTTAGGGCTCAATTGAATCAATAAATATATAAATTGACCTAATTAAAACAGATCTAATAATGAATTGAATACATATATACCTTGATTGTTGTTGTTGTTGTTGTTGTTGTTGTTGTCGTTGGAATAAGGACGAACTTCACCGGGTTCGTAATCGCTACCGGCGGGACTGTCGTTGGTGGGACGGACCACCAGGCTGCTCAGCAACGGTTGGTGCGTCGGTGTCCTTCTTTCATCGTCTTTCTCACGAGATGAGCTCATTCTTCTGTTGGTTAATTAATTCTTACGAGCCCTAGACCTTTTTGTAATTTGTGAACGAATGGGGTTGACTCGGGTCGGCTTGATGATGGTATTATATAGTCCTTACGTTTTGGTCCAACTTACAAAAATAGTTTTGGTTTTTAGGGGGGTGTTGCTTGTTAGTAGCTAATGGTATTCAAGATCGGGATTTTATTCAGGATCGTTTTTGTTTTCGTAAAATTAAGATCGCAAGATTGGATCAGGGTCTTAATATATTGCAACAGTGTTGTTTTATTAATAATCTTTTTAATATTATACAAATTTACAAATTAGTACATGTCATAATAGGGGTGAGCAAATTGACCGAAAACCGAACCGGAACCGATCTAACCCGAACTGACTTTTAGAATCGCGATTCGGTTCTCGGTTCGGTCCTGTCCGAAACCACTCCGGAATCAAAGAACCACCCAACACTCATGTTACTCATATGTGAGTGCCTTCTTTCTAGACAAGATACGTACATTCTCATATTAGGATTCTAGATGTTTTCTTATGTAGATTAATCAGATTAAACTTATATATTGTAATCTTAGAGGACAACTTTTTCAATAATCTACTAGAATTTATTAAGCTGTTGTCGTTATGCTTGAAACTTTTTTGGGGTAGGTTTAGATATAGTTAGAAGTTCAAGTTACAACGATGTATAAGAAAGTTACTATTACTGAAGTGGGTTGTGGACCACATTTTGCAGTTAGTGTGTGTGAAATCGTAGAGGGGGTGAATACGTTTCCGTTTAAAAATCTTTAAACTTGTTGTATCAAATATAGTATAAATCATTGTGTCAAGTTACGCCATTATTAGTCCGGTTTGTTTTTCTTTTCTAAAAACATCTATATGACAAATTTCCGATCAAGCTTGTTGTAATATGAGAAATGCTAATAATAGTCTTATGACTAGTATAAAGCATATGATATAAGAAGTTGTCACACAAGTATAAACATCAAGTCACAACACAAACAATAATATAGTGCAAGTATAAAAGTAAAAGGAAAGAGCAAACCGAACACGAGGATTTATAGTGGTTCGGTCACGGATCTCCTCTCCGCCCTACTCCACTCCCCGAGTACCCAACTCGAGAGTTACTTCACTAGATCAACAAGCTCCCTTCTTGGCAGAGAAAACCTTACAATCGTCGCTTACACTTTTTCCGGTACAAAGCTACATACCGAGTTCTTTTATAAGGGTACAACCACTCCCGCTAGTTCTTTTACAAGGGTACAACAACTTCCGCTAGTTCTTTTACAAGGGTACAACAACTCCCGCTATGTTTTGTGGCCCAACATATAAACCTTGTGTTTTATGACACAAACACATAAACTATCTAATCTATAATAATTAGTACAATGATGATCCAATACATAAATGTCTAATTGATATGAATGACTAATCTAAAAGAACTTCCATTGATAGAAAGCCTTCAATGAATGAAGATCACAAGTTCTCTAATCTTGTTGTGATGGATCTTCATATATGTATGCATGTGGTGGATGATGATGGCAAGATCTCCAAGCTTCTTTGGTGGATCAAGATGTATGATATGCTTACAACAAAGATGAATGTTAGAAGCATTATGATCATGATAATGAGGGTGATTGATTGTGTTTTCTACATGGTTTTCTATTGATCTAAGATCTATGCAAATTGTAGAGAAATGTGTGTTTTTCTATTTTCATCAAGTTGTTTTTAAAAACCATGGACATGTATATGTAGGTAAAATACCAAAGACAAAAACCATGAGCTACTTTACAAAACTAACAAAGATCTTACACAATCTTTCCAAAGTCAACTACAACATTTTCTTACAAAATCTATGACATTTCTTACAAGATCTATGACATATCTTACAAGATCATTTGGAAAGATATACATTCTAGAATATGATGATCCATGTGATGATGTAATTATATACTTTCTATTTTGATAAAAATGTATATGAAAGTAAACTTGTAAAGTTATTAGAAATGTATTAACTTGATATATGATATTTAGTAAGTTACTAAAAATGTTTGATGTACTTATGTTGTTATAAGACACATTTTTATAAATTGTAAACTTATTAATATTACCTAAACACCTAATGTGGCACTTATTCTATTTTATACCTAAAGAGCATTTTGACACCTAAAATACTTAAAGGCTCCAAAAGTATTTTAAACATTCTAAATGGTTGGTCAAGGGATTTGATCATAATGTCACATAATGTAACACCCTCATTTTTCACTGATCGCAGCAGATAAAGTGTTTAGGGTATTACTCATGGAAATAAAGACAAGATAATAGAAAACGACTCGAAAAGATACATTTTTTAAAAAGGTTGTTATCATTCATTTATTCATCAGAGTTTTTACAGCAAAAGATATACTTTTACCAAAAGAGAGGTACCTAAGATACGTTTTATGACACAAAATTGATGAATGATAACTATTTTGGACGTCCTCATGTCCAGTGGTTCTCCGTGCCAAGGTTCCTATAGTGCCTAATTACCTAAGATAACATGCTTAAAAGTCAACACGTATGTTGAGTGAGAGTCATAGGTTTAAAAGTTAAAGTGTAAATACAAGTTCCACAGAGTTCAGCTTAAACTCTATGTGTGGAAAAAGGGTTAGTGTTAGAAATAAGGAATATTGCACTAAGCTCATGAACCACACGTTAACGATCCGGGTCATGGGGTCTGCAGACCAAACCATGAGGGGATGGGAAGGATAACTTGCCAAAGTTAAGCCTTCAGTGGGTTCAAATATAGTACTTATTGGTACCACCTAGTGGGGTGTTAATACCAACGGGAGTTGTCAAACTCCAATAGATCTATCAACTATATTCGCGTTCGTTTGGATAAAACCTTTCAAACGATTAAATTCATGAATTTTGGGTTATGTAATGATGGCTGTTAGTTTACTCGTGCAATAACCAGAGCAAAGACTTGTATTTGGTTTTAAAGCATGTATCCCCCTCACAGGGTTTGTAAAACATTTAAAAAGCATTTAAAAGGGTGTGAGGCTATGAAAACTCACCTGAGTCTCTAGCTAATTTAAATAGGGATTTAGACAACTTACTCCCGTATCCTAGGGTAGTGTGGGTGTGCGTATGTCATGTCTTAGTCTAGGTTTTCTTAATTAATTACTATTTAGGTTTTTATATATAACATAACACTGTTGGGGCCATTGTAATTCAGAAGTATATGACTTCTCACATGAAGCTCCCTACTATTGTATTATGTGATCAGCATAATACCGTTCGGGCCATCATAATTCAGAAGTTAATACTCCTCACACAAAGTTCCCTATTAATGAGTTATGTTGTTATTAGGGTTTAGTTATAACATAACACCGTTCAGGCCATCATATCTCAGAAGTATATGCAATAATCGTTCGAGGAGTCAGGGCACTTTAATTCGTAAACCCAACAAACTCGTCAAAACGAAATATCCACATACTACTCCTCGCATGAACCTCCCTAGTATTGTGTTATGTTTCTAACTTATATAGGTTTTTATATTTTATGAAAATAGTCCATTTTTACCCTTTATTTATATATATTTACGTTTTCTACCCTAAACTTATAAACTTATAACAAATAAGCATATAACTTTCTAACTATTGTATATTTAGTCCATAAACTATCATATTTTAAAGAAATAACACATATAGTTCCTAAGTTATACTAATTTCTATTATTTACTCTATTTACCCTTATTTTTATACTATTTGCAGTTTTAGTCCTTTTAGTTTTATATTTGTTTTATTAGTTTATTTTAAGGTTTAATATATTGCAAATTTAGTCCTTACACTAATATATTCTAGAAAATGTCAAAAACAGTCCCTATTCTTTATAGTTTCAGGAATTTACAATATATAACCCTATGCATGTAATAATTTGCAAAACTAGTCCTAAATGCATATAATTCTAATTCTAACATGGCAATCTAGTTTCTAAGCTTATATCTAACTCATATAAGTTCAAATAAGTTACATAATGCAAACTATATCAAGTAGGAAAGCTATATAACACATAATCATGCAATTCATCCTAAAACTAGGGTAACGAGAGTAAACATGCATGCATGGCAATCTACTAACTACCTAAGGCATAAACTAAGTATCTAAACCTATTCTAAGACTAATTGGATGTAAACTAAGGGTTACCTAGGTCGGGGGAGGGCTGAACTAAGGTTCTAGGGTTTCTAGGGTTTCTTTTGGCTCGCACGACTTCAAAACGCAACACAACCAACCAAGGCCTAGCTACGCGTTTCCTATTGCTTCTAACCACTTAGTAACACAGAAATATGAGGTAGAGAGGGAAAGGAGAGGTGTGAGGAAGAATGAGAGGAGAGGGGGTATTTATAGTTGCGTAGAGGCGGTTTAGCATGGAACGACTGCCTAGGTGTCGTGCAGGGGGGGGGGGGGGGCTGAGCAAGCATGGCTATGGGGTGATGTGGTGAGGCTAGAAGGTGACAAGGATGGGATATGGTGGCAGCTAGGGGGCTGAGTAGGCCAGTTGTGGTGGGAGGAAGCCGTGAGAGGCGGTTCAAACAAAGGTGATGACAAGGAGGTGCATCACCTACTTGCTTGGGTGCTTAGAGGTGCTAGGGGTGCTAGCTTAGGTATATTAAGGTGCTAGGGTGGTTGCTTGTTCATATTAAGGTGTTTAAGTAGTATAGTTTAGGTGTTTAGGTCAAGTTTTAATCTAGTTTTGTTTTATAAGTGTTTAGGGTTTTATCTATGTTTTAGTATCTTAATTAAGGTCCTAATGATGTTTAGTAACTATTAGTAGCTTATACTAAGTGATGGTAGCTTATGGTAAAGTTTTAACCTAGTTTCAGGAAGTTATGACCTAATTAAGGTTTTGTGCTTATATGACTTGTACCTAAGTTTTAGGGGTTGTACTATATCCTAAGAGTTCTAATATATCCTAAGGTATCTATTCTAACTTATATCTAAGTCCTAAGCATTTTGCATGTAAGTTCAGATAGGCAGTTAGGGTTTTAAAGCTAATTGGAAACACGCAGGTGCATTTAGGGTTTTCTAGCAAGTATAGGGTAGTATAGTACTAGTTTTCTTAGTGAAAATATGTTTATTACCTAGACTTGACATACCTGGATGTTTACATCAAGTAAACATAGTAGTGGTTGGCATAGGTGGATACGTGAGCTTGTCTGAGGGTTAGTTAGGTTATAATGATATATTAAAGCAAAAATTTAACTCGGGAAAATCCTATGGCCATTTCTAATCGTAGTGTGCTCTAATAAGGGCCTAAGTTATGTTAGTAAGGCATTTCTAATACTAGGGTGCTAGTGAGGGCCTAATCTAAGTTAGTATGGTATTCTAACCTAATGGGAAGTTAGTGGTTTGTGACACATAACAAACATGTACGAAACTGTATTGTAGCATACGAGGACTCGAGACGTTGAGAGGTGTTGAATGTATGTTGAGACAAAATAATATTACAAGTAACTTGTACATTTTACGTTATGTATCAAGTTATATGTTTATCATCAATCAAAACAAACGAGACTGTGTAGATTAAATATCGTAATATTTGCACTAAGAGTGTGGTTGTGGACTAGCCTGGTAGCTACGTTGCAATTCATGGGGTATAACAATAAATTTCTTATAGAGCGCTCTTTGTAAAAATTAGCTGTTAATCGGTTTGTTTGTGGATCATTTGCACCATTTATTTGCAGTCACATATGCATTAGGTCAGCAGCAATTTGCGACTTAAAATGTTTAATACAGGAGAAATAGGCGATCAAGGTGATCATTAACAAGAATATACGATTTAATCCTAGTCCCTCCAAATTTAAATTCAAGTGCACAAAACCACCACATTATACTTCAAATTCATAAGGTCTACAAATTGTGTTTCCAATCGGTTAGACCCGTAAGAAATCGAACCGAGAACCGAACCGAAACCGATACATGTTACTTGGTCCGGTTCTCGGTTCCTTGGCCATGCGTTTTTCGGTTCTCGGTTCTCGCGGTTCCGATTCGGTTCATTGCGGTTTCAGAACCGCGCCATAAGCACAAAATTATAGGATTGTTTTATGAAAATGTTACGAAATGTTTAAGAAGATTAACATGTTGTTTTTTAAAATTTATAAAACATAATCAATAAATTAGTAGTTTCTTAGTTTGTTGTTCGAGAAAAATAAGATCGGATTGGATTAGTCCTAAGATCTTATAGTAAAGATCGGTATCCTATAAAATCTTAAGCTTGCAAAGATCGTATGTAAGATCGAGATCGATTTTGCGTTGTAGTATCATAAAATCATAAAATCCTAATATCAAAATTGAGATCTTAACAACCATGGTTTGTACGTTTAATATAACTGTTCACTTTTTACATTTAACCTCTTTCAACAAACTTTATGTAAAATCAATTATCTATATATATACTTTTATTTAAGCTGCTTTTAACAAAAAGCCAATAACAACATTAAGGCATGTCATACATATACTTTTGCACTTTATATGCAAAGATATTATAGTATAGAGTACTTCGGGTCTAAGCAAATTAATTTACCTTTATTTAAAAAGAGAAAGAAAGTATTAAAGAGATAAAAAGTAAATAAAGAAAAGAATAAAAAGGACAATAAATTAGTTAATTACCCAAAAACTAGGTCCCACATTTGTTTGAAACCAAACCCATGAAACACTTTCTAGTCTTCTTCCTCAAAAAAAACATAGCTAAACTGATCATCCTCAAAGTCCACCACACTCTTCCAACAGTAACTGACTTACAGTTTTTACTATATATTTAACGTGACCATTTTTATATAATGGGTCAAAATGTCAGCAGGTCATCATCAACCAATAGTTATTATCCTATAAGTCAGAGATCAAATTTTGTTCTTGAACTTGTGAGTATACTATACCCTTTTAATATTTATTTAATGGTATCTTCATGCTTACTACTAGTATATATGTGTCCAGAAGCATTAGTACTTCTAGCTATACTTTGTGTATGTTTAGCAAAAGCTAGCAGTAGCAGTTAGTTAGAGGTTTGGTGGATTAGTGATGTAAAAGTTAAACGCGTCTCAAAAGAGTAGTGTTTTAAGAAAAATACAAAATGCTAAATGCTCCTTGCCAAATATAACCTAGTGTTTAATTTTTTTAAGCAACCACTTAAGAGCATCAGCAATGGTGTGAGATGGGCTATGGGTGGGAAATGGGAACCGGGCTCATGGTTGCACCTTGCTCAACGTCCAGGAAGTGGAAAAATAGTGCTCTTGGTTGCTATGCTGAGCCAAAGTGTTCGTATTTTTTTGGGCAAATGATTAAAAATAGTATTGTACTTTTCACCATTTCCTCTTGTGGGTAGCGAACAAATTTTTTTGCTTTTGTGGGTACTTTTCTTTCAAATTCATCCTTTTTAGGGTACTATGTGACATTTTTGCCCTTCGGAGGAAAAAAATTTCTACAGTATTAGCTAATAGGGGCAAAAATGTCCAAAAATTTCGCAAAATACCCTAAAAAAGATGAATTTGAAAGAAAAATACCCACAAAAGCAAAAAAATTTGTTCGCTACCCACAAGAGGAAATTGTGGCAAGTATAATACTTTTTTTAATCATTTGCCCTATTTTTTTATATAGTTTTTAATGGTATGTGTGTGTGAGAGGAATATAATATAACGGTATATTAAAGCGGAGTAAGTGGTTAGTAGTGATGATGAAAGTGTTAGAGAAAGGAATGTGTCGCTGGGTAGGATAGTATGGTTGTGAAAGGAAGTCAACGTGTCGTTGGGTAATGGTCAAGTGACCACTGCGGATGCTCTGGTAGTGCATTAGTTATAGGGAAAATTGCACGAAAAAGTAACATACTTTATTGTTTATAACAATAGTTAACTTTATTAGCATAACGGACTTTTATCTTAGTACCTTGTATGTTAAGAGTTTGTAACTAGTTACTAGTTCATTCTTATATATCGGCCGAAGTATATTACTTCAAATGGTAAAAAAGACAAAAATATGTGAGTTTTTACAAGTTTCTCGTTTCTTTCAACAATTCTAATTGTTGTGTGTTATGTAATGTTTAGGTTCAAAAAGCTGATGAAAATGTGTACCCATGTGATGTGGAGGCGACTCTGGCCTTCATTTTTCAAGAAAAAAGTGTTATAGTGCTGAATAATGATCAAGGATTTTCTGCTGAAAGCATGAAAGCACTTTGTGATGATGTTTGCAATTTCAAAAAGAAGGAATCTAGTGGTGATAGGTATATTGATAACAAAGGCATTGGTTTCAAATCTGTATTTCGCGTTAGTGATGCTCCGGAAATACATTCTAATGAGTTCAATATCAAGTTTAACATAAGTGATGGTTTGACAACAGCTGTTCCACCGCATGATGTCAGTCTGTTTAGCAAGATTGTTGCTTCGGATACTGATCCAGAGGATGAAAAACGTTGGAACACGTGCATGGTACTTCCAAAGTCAAAAACGTTTGAACTGCTTGCAGTCGAGGATATGATTTCCATATTTCGTAGACTCCATCCGCACGTAATGCTATTCCTTCACCAGCTTAAATGTATCAAGCATATAGATCGTGTACTTGGTTCTTCTATAGTCATGAGAAGAGAAGCTGTTGGAGACGGCATGGTTAATATATTTTCTAATAATGAAAAAACAACCTGGTTTATCAAAAAGTTTAGATTACAAGCGGGTCATGTCCGGCAGGATGTCCAAACAACTGAAATATCAATGGCATTCAAGTTAGAAGATTCAAATAATGGAAACTACACCCCAGATCTAAACCCACGACTTGTTTTTGCTTTTCTTCGTCCAATAGGGTATTCCGATTTAGGTTTTGTCATCCAAGCAGATTTTATTGTTTCCTCGTCAATGGAAGAAGTTGATGCAGATAGTCCATGGAACCAATGGTTACTATCTGTGTTTCCAAATGTGTTCGTAAGAGCTGAGCTGTCATTCTGTAGCCTTCCATGTTTTAGGGAGAATCCAGCAAGGGGTGTTTCCGTCTTTTTGAGCTTTGTTTCTCTTGGAGATGGAGTTTACGGGTTTTTTTCTTCCCTTCCACGTATGATTATCTCCAAGTTGCGTGAGTCAAACTGTCTGCTTCTAGAAGGGGGCTGCAATGAGTGGGTCCGCCCATGTAAAGTAGTGAGAAACTGGACAGAACAAATCCGTTCTTTGTTGCCTGATAGTTTGATAAGGGAGCGTCTCGATGTCGGCTACTTGAATAAAGATGTGGTTCTATCAGATTCATTGGCACAAGCTTTAGGCATTGAAGAATGTGGACCCAAATTTCTTGTTCAAATTATGATATCTTTATGTCGGGCTGATTCTCTTAAATCATTTGGCCTCAGTTGGCTATCCTCTTGGCTGAATGTTTTGTTTTTGATGTTGGTTGATGAAGCTGAGTATGATGTTATAAGTGCTCTCAGACACTTTCCGATTATTCCTCTTTTAGATGGCAATTATGCATCAATTAGTGATGGTGAAATCTGGTTGCTTACGGCTGAGCCTGGTTTTGAAATGTTTGGGAACTTGTATCGAAGTCCGAAACTCAGAATAGTTGATCCAGACCTTTTAAGTGATCATCCTGAAAACATAACCAAAATGCTTTACAAATTTGGGGTCCAGAGGTTATCTGGTCACGAAGTTCTTAAATTGCACATCTTACCGTCAATATGTGATGAAAAAGTGTTGACGGAAAGTCCGGGGTTGATGATTGAGTACCTGTCATTTATAATGTATCATCTAGAATCAAGTTGCTCCAAATGCCGTGCGGAAAAGCAGCACTTATTCTCACAGTTAAGTAACAATGCTTATATTTCCACAAATTATGGGTGCAAACGGCCTGCCGATGTGCCAATTCATTTCAGTGAAGAATTCGGGAATCCAGTCGATATGAACAAGTTGGTTGGTGGGACCAATATGGAATGGTGTGAGATTGATATCGGCTATCTGAAACACCCGGTTTGCGAATCCAATGGAACATTGAAATGGAGACAGTTTCTGCAGAAATTAGGAGTCACTGATTTTGTGCAAGTAGTTGAAGTTGAAAAGCGTGCTGAGGGCGTAAAATATACTTCTCCGGAGTTAATGCATTTGTTGTCACATGTGACCACGCATGGTGATAGGGAAAAGAGTAAGTACCTGTTAAAGGTACTTAGTACACTATGGGATGATCATCTTAGTAACAAGCCTTATAAATCTTATGTTATAAGAATGCTTCATGATTATTCATGGATGGCTTCTGGTATGGATGATCGACTTCACTTCCCTAAAGATTTGTTTCATAACTGTGAAGTGGTGCATAGGGTTCTTGGTCCCAGGGTACCATACGCTCTTCCAAAGGTTAGTACATTGATTTTATTTCGTATGAAAAGTTGCAACTCTATGGAAGTATAAGTCTATAATATCCTATACTTTTGTTGCTAAATAGGTGAGCTCTGCGAAGTTTTTAAATGATATTGGCTTGAAGAAAACAGTCACTCTTGATGATGCGTTATCAATTCTCGAAGTTTGGAGAGGATCTAAGATTCCTCACAGGGCCAGGTATCACTATTTCAGTTTTTCAGAAGTATATGTTTTTTGTGCGTGTGTATGAATGGGGAAATTCTTTTTTTCTATATTTATATCTTGTCTTTTATTTTCCTTTGGCTTGCTTGTTAACCGTTTATAAATTTACCTTTACCAGCGTATACCAGATGTCCAAGTTCTACGCATACTTATGCAATAGGATGAGCATCTCGAAGCAAAAGATAGTCAAGAAGTTGCATTCTCAAGCTTTCATATTTGTTCCTCACTCGTTTAATTCCATGCATGAAGTGGTGTCTGGTTCATTTTTATCTCCCAGTGAAGTATATTGGCATGATTCTTTCGGTTCAATAGAACAAACAAAGTCAATTCGTTCTCTTTTCAATAAGATGTTACGCAATGTTTATCCCCACCTCCATAATTTTTTTGTGAATGAGTTTGGAGTAGCTGAAAATCCTCCTCTCCTTAGCTATCTGCAGTCTCTGCTACAGTTAACCGAGAGTTTGCCATCACAGGCAGCTAAAATAGTGAGTACAGTAATATAGTAATTTGTTTATGCATATACTCTTGGTGGCAAAGTGGGCGTGTCTAAATGGGTTGACCAGTTGCTGTCAGGAAGCTGCAAGCACTTAAATATAAGACTTCCAAACCAATGTGACCCATTACCACTTCAGCTAAAAGACGTAGTTTTATTCTTTAATATACAGGTAGCTTTTTCTCATCGTTATTTTGTTTCATGTGTCAGTTTTTCCATGTTCTCATAAAATGGAGTGATGGATTAGACTCGTGGGTTCTGAGTTCTGAAGATATTGATTACATGAAGAAGAGTATGGAGAAATGGAAAACGAGGATCTTTCCTACTGTGCAAAATAAATGGGTATCCCTGCATCAATCATTTGGTCTCGTATGTTGGTGTGACGATGAGCAGCTAAAAAAAGAATTCATGAACATGAAAAATGTTCATTTTTTGCGTTTTGGGCAGCTTAGTATTGAAGAAAAGCAAATGCTTCGGGATAAGGTTTCTGTTTTATTACGGAGACTGGGAATCCCTTCTCTTTCTGAGGTATTCACATTCGCTCTCCCTCACACACACACTAACGTTTACCAAATATTCAAATATAAAATTTATGAGAACGAATTAGAAAGGATTTTTGTATCAACATAAAATTTCTATATTGGTTTTTCTTGGTTCAACTTATATCTTATGAAGACATTGTGGCTATAATACTAGAACGAAACTAGAGGTAGCGATTTCAACCCATTTACTTATAAATGGGTGGATTTGCGTTACATATTTTCCTAACCGGTCAAATGGGTGAAATCAGAAAAGTTAGCTAAAAGGGAAACATGTCAATTAGATAGTTTTTGTAATTGTTATTAACGTGTTATCTTTCCAAAAAGCTGATTGCGGGTCAACGGTCAACCTAAACTCTGTTTAACACATTAA
Organism: Artemisia argyi; assembly: GCA_030686995.1. NCBI lineage: Eukaryota > Viridiplantae > Streptophyta > Magnoliopsida > Asterales > Asteraceae > Artemisia > Artemisia argyi. The sequence goes on from CM060705.1 coordinate 182,939,496, forward strand.
CTATCCACAAAACTGATTGTTGAAACAACCCGTCTCAAGCTCGACTTGTTTGACCCATTTTACAACCCATTTAATACATTAACTAAGTCACATATGGTTTTGTGCTGCCGGTGACAGTAGGGATAATTGTATATTTAAAGTTGAAGTACTTTGTGTCATTCATCTATTTTATGGCTTCTGCAGGTTGTGACTCGTGAAGCAATATACTCTGTCTTGTTGGATAATAGCTTTATACCTTACTTCATAAACGGGGCTCTCCCCTATGCTCAACGCTACATTTATAGCTTCCATCGAAAAGAATATTCTGAATTCAAGAACCTAAAGATTGTCGTGGTGGAAAAGTTGTTCTACAAGAACGTCATAAAGAAATTTGGTATTGAATCCAATAAGCAATTTGAGTGCAGTTGTCTTCTGCAGGACAACATCCTGTATGCAACACCCGTATCTGATTCAGATTCCCACTCGCTTGCTATGGAGCTTTCTCGTTTTCTTGTTGCCGGAGTTCCTGAATTGCCCTTAGCAAATTTCCTCCACATGATTTTTACAACAGAATCATGTAACATAGAGGAGCAGATGGAGCTATTTTCAACAAATAAGCAAAAACTATTGAAGCTCCCAAGTGAAGAATCCGAGTGGTCTATGTTCTCCATTTCATCGCCAGAAGAAGCTAAGCTTACACCAACCACAAGTTCTGGTTTTTCACGGGATGTTCCAAGTCCCGCAAAGTCTACATCTAAGAATTTACCAAGAATATCAAGAAGGAAACCTGCATCAAGTTTAAAATATGCATCAAAGACAAAAGAAGTTAATAGTGATCAAACAAGACATGATGAAAGCTTCAGTCGTCGTCAGAAAAGAAGATGAAGCTTTGAAAGACCAATCAGGCTGATTCCTTGCATAAAGATACGCTTCTAACAGATTCCTTGGCACGAGCTTTAGGCAGGGTGGCAATTATTGACATGACACGATAAACGACACGAACGTGACACGAAGTCAAACAGGTTTGGGTTGAGGATAAACATGTTTGGGTCAAAAACAGGTCAATCCGTCTAACCTGTTTAAAAGTATTAAACAGGTCAACCCATTAATCCGTTTAAGTATATAAGACAAAATAAAATACTCCTATGTAACATGGTTTTTATGTTGGATGTGGATTAGATGTATTTTGTAATGTGCTTAATATGAATACTTCATATATCATTGAAATTGACGTCATAAAATTGTCGTATAGTTATTTGTGTGTTATTTTTATCATATTTTAGATCCTTATATCATTTTTGCATTGAAAATAGTTAAATCAACAAACCACCAACTTTATTCACTACTAGACTTATTTACTTAAACGGGTTAAACGGGTTACACGTGTTATGCAAGTCTAGGTTAGGGTTGAGTTTCTTGACACGATTAATAAATGGGTCATGTTTGGGTAGAGGCTATACTAACCCGCCAACACACGAACCCGAATATTTTAACATGAACACGACTCGATTGTCACCCCTAGCTTTAGGCATAGAAAAATGTGGACCCAAAGTTCTTATTCAAGTTATTGTTAGATTTCATAATCATATTACTAATTATTATTGAAAACATCCCAAAGGGATCCCGTTTGATGCATATAAGTTAACACATAAAAACACATACAAGTTTAGTAACCTCTTGGTTTTATCACTTGAATTACTAAGACAAGTGATCTTGGTCTTGATCTTAATTCTTGAGGATCACAAAACCCTTATCTATACTACTTATAATGCATTTAGACACTTCCCTCTTATTAAATTTTTAAGATTTCCTAATATAGATTTTAAAGTAAATACTACTTATAAAACATAGTTTACAATTATTTAAAGCACACATAAAAATAAAAAAAACAATATTCATCTAATACAATTAATACACTATTAAAAACACCCCTTCACTCAAAAATACAACTATTTAAGCACAATGTAAAATATAATTAAGCTTTCAAAATATTAAGCTTCCACCTCTTTATAAAAAAATACACTATTAAAAACACCACTCCATAAATGTGACAACCGGCAGTTTAGGGAGCTATTTTAAAAACCCGTATTTCAATTTAAGTTCGTTTATAATTTTTATTTGAAATTTTCATTTCACAACGAACTTGTAAGACCTATTTTATGGATATTTTATTTAGTGACGTTATGGAATTCGTGAGTTATGTTCATAATTCATTTTTGATTATATGATCGGTGATGTATATTCGAATTCTCACTTGGTACTACGTTGACTTTGGCACTAGGATTACCTAACGACAATTTTATGATTCGTTTTAACGAGTCCGATATATATTACTAGCTTCAAGACCCGGCCGATGGCCGGGCTAGCTCTATAATTTATTTATAATTAACATTATATTAATAACATAAATAAACAACAATATAAAAAATAACGCATAAAAAGATGTAACTACTTAAAAAAAAGTTAATATGACAAAAAATGTATCCGCGGTATAGCACAAATTGTTCCAACCTTACCACCTGAAATGATTCGTTCTTCAATATTAATAGTTCCCATCCTTAAAACCTACAACCTTGTGCCGTTGCAAAGACGAGCCCTTTTGGTCAATGTTTTGCAAACACATGACAAGGGCACCTACCTTCAATACTAACTTATGATGTGGGATTCTTGACGTACGAATGCTATTTAGAAATTCAGTCATGTACAAAAACTCATCATAATTAAAATCCACATCCATATCGTTGACCGTATCAGAACTATAGTAAACGCGTTCCTCTACATAAAGCATAGACAACATATGCTCGTTAACTTTATCTACTTCATCATGCGTAGGCGCAAGTATAACTTTTTCTTGAAAATACTTTGGGTTCCATAAATTAGGCAATAGGTTAGGATAAATATGTTGTGTAATAGCATGCGCATGGTTATCGGGAATCTGGAATCAACATTTCTTTAGCAAATTTGACAACAGATTTACCATTGTTTAAAATATAAAAGTAGTAAAATAGTTAATAGTAATAACGTTAAATACTAAAATATTAAAAACCCAAAAGTTAATGTATAATGTAATTTGCACACAAGAAAACTAAACTAACATTGATTGTTTAAACTGTTTATTTTTTCCGGGTAGTAAAATTACTCTTTTTTTACAGCCTTATTCCTTTTCGAGTTAACTTACTCCCATTTTGGGCATCAACAGGACACACAATACATTGTAATTCCAGAAGAATTCCAAGGTCTTCTAAAAATAATTTGATGGTCAATTCCATGATCAGTTACAATTCCATAACAAATTCCAAGTTCAAAATACACAGAAATTCAATGATCAAATGGCAATTCAAAGCTTAAAAACTAAACTGGTATATGAATCAAGCGCAATATTTTTTTTCCACCACTCTTTCTCGTAAACCCTTCCACGACATGTACAATGCCCATTCCAGGAATATCAACCAAACGCCTAATCTCGGTACGGCTGATACGATAGCACAATATAGGAGAAGGGTCTGCTAAAATAAACCCTTCCACGACATGTACAATGCCCATTCCAGGAATATCAACCAAACGCCTAATCTCGGTACGGCTGATACGATAGCACAATATAGGAGAAGGGTCTGCTAAAATAATATGTCCATGATTCGGGTACGGCGCTTCATAATTCTTCAAAAGCGATGCTGCAAATGAACATGGAATATCTACCAGCAGATACCCTGATCATGAAACGTCACCTTTGAACACTAAGAAATAAATAGCTTATAATTTACAACTAATTTAGCCGTGCATAGCTATGCTCACCTCTGCCTTGCACAGACCGCGTCTCAGATTTGAAAAACAACCATAACCAACAATAGTAAGTGGTGCATTAGCTTAGAAGTTGCCACTCACCAACAACAGCGTTAGCCTTCATTAAAGCGCACCAAGCGGCTCGGTTTGCCAAGAAATTAGGTGAACCATTTGGCAACTTCGCCTCCCTTATCAAAGGCCAAGACTAACCATCCCAGAATAAGACCATATCAGACAATAACAATGGTTTAAGCAATGTTCAAAAGCATTTTGTACAAACATATTTTCATTGCCCGATTAGGCCCACCAATTTTTGCAACTCTAATAAGAACAAAAAACGTTTAAAAAAAGAAGCTAAAAGATACCAAAATAGAAAAAAAAATGACACTTCTACTTCCATTCTCAGTCAATAAGGTTTCTAAAAATGAATTCTGGTGAGAAGCATACCCAAAGACTCAATAGGTGGTCTCAGTGGTATTGATCACTCAGATTTAATATATGATGCAGAAGCATATGGTCTACCATTTTGCTTACTAAAGCCTTTTGAGCCATCTTTTATCTAAAGTAATTAAATGTAGGGATTTTAGTGTTATACAATATGCGTGCAAAGTAGTCCTTTAACCAAAGTTATAAATGCCAAACTTAGTGTAATGTATGTGTTTGGGCATTTATTAGTTGGATAAACTTCAGTACTTCACTATTGAATGAAAGAAAGATTTATATCAAATGCAAAGTGCATGTTTACCTGCTGCAGGGGTCTCTTTTGGTACCTATAGCCCTGGTGAGATTAAAGAACAAACATCGGATTATGTCACTATGATAAAATAAACGGATTATGTACCTGCAGGAATCATATAATATGAAACCTTATGGGTTTGGAACGTAAAAGAACAGATACAAGATATACATCAAAAATTATTTTATAACAAAATACTTGTCAAGCTACAAAAACGAACAGGTAAGAATTATAATTATAGTTACCTTGTCTGCTATAACCTGACCCAAACACTGACCCAAACACTCCTTATTGCTATAGCAACCTAATCCAAACACGCCTTATTGTTGCAGTAGCCTATGCAAAACACAGCTTATTGCTATCGCAATGAAACATAAGTTATAGCTATCATACGTCTAATGCTCAAGAATTTGACTCTTTAGAGCATGTGTTCTCAAATGTGATAAAAATAATGGGTTAGACCGAGTGAGGTAAAAAAGGTTTACACCCAAACAACATAAATAGTTCAGGAGGTCAGATATTGTTTTCGTTTGAATAATTCATTCTCACTCGCTAATAGTTCTATACAATATCAAAGGTTATAGCAAGAAAATGTTGAACTAATAATAGCACAATGGTGATAAACTAACAGTAACGTCAAAGGTCCTAATTTAAACATGCTACTCTAAAAATTAACAGTTACTATGTAGTTTAAAAAGTACTAATAATGTTATTTGTCAAACAGGCAAAAAGTACTATTAATGTTATTAGTTTTATTCAGAAAAAGTACTAATAATGTTTTCGGAAAAGTGATTATTGATGAAATACTTATCCAAAGAAACTTATCCAAACTCCAAAACATAAAATAACTATCAATTAAATCTGAAATTAGCTATATTAAAACGTTTTTGTCTTTGACTTCCTATGAAAATAATTGAAAATTAACATATTAAATTAAAAATTAACACCAGCAGCTACATATGTGATCCAATAGAAAACTAAATATAAACAAACTAATACCTGTGAGAAATCAAATGTTTACTGAAAAAAGAGGAGGGGTTGGTAATCAGAATTAAAAAAACATGTACTTTTTTAATTTCTGAGACATGTTAAAAGGATCCACACTTTTGGAGAAAAACAAAGTTTAGAATTTAAATTGTTCTTATCCAAACACCCCCTTATACATGACACTAAAACACCATGATAGACGCTAAAAAACTCAAGGCGTGAGAGTTTCTAGTATACCTGATCAATTCCACGTATCTTCATTCTTCAGAACTACATACTTCAGTTTTGACTTCTTTTCTTGCTTTAAATTTACTCTAAAAACATGATCAAAGAAGCCCAAAGTTTGGCCCATTCCGAACAGCCTTGCAACCAGAACCAATCGAGATAGCTAAACCACATGAACTTAACTGTGTCTAACTCGCATAAAAAATAGACTTTAAATCAGAAAGCCTACGTAAACTTTCAACTTTTATAAGTTTAGCTTGCATCAACATGTGCATGCTATTACCAGAACCATATTGTGAATAATTTGTGAAAAAAAGGTGTACATTATTTATAAGCATTTTTTTTGTGTATATAATAGTTGTATATGCACATATTATGAGTTTATAAATACATAAGCAATTATAGATTCAAATATTTCCTCACCTCACATTATGAAAGGTAGAACGGATATCTCCAGTTTGGACCTGCAATTAGATGAAGCATAGAAAATATGATATTAGAGAGTTTGGACTTTGGACCTACAGTTTGATATTTAAAAAATTCGCAAGATACTTAAGGTAGAAATTTAAGAGAAAGTGGAACCGATAATATTTCTAAGTCACATGCTTCATAGTCCCATAGCGACACAAGCCCATCAAGCACTCATATGGCTAAAGTGGCAGCCCCATCTCAAGAATACTACACATCCATTGAATAAAATTCTGTTATAAGCATCCATTTAACGTATCATTATTATCTCCATGAAAGATCTATTATAGGTCTCATGTTCATTAAGACGGCCACTACCTTTTGGTTTTTTCTCCACAAATATAGGTGGCAAAAATAAGAACCACTTGGTGAATTGGCGAACCATGCTTAGTTTTATCTCTAAAAGGTCAAATGGGTAAAGCAACATATGTAAGCTAAATATCGAATGGATATACTACTCCAAATAAGCTATACAAACACATGAATATGCACATGACCCTAATGAATCAACCAAACACAAAACTCACTGGAAACTCAAAATATTGTGACTACCTATTCGAAATTAGTCATCAACGGGTTTGAAACTTTATGCTGCAAAAATGTGCTCCAATATTGGCCTCTTACCTGGATTAAAAAAAAAAAAAATATACACTTTCAACATTTAAATACATAACTTTCTAGGTCAGTACACTAAATTAATCAAAACACCTAATTTTTGCTAATTTGTTGCATCCAAATTTAAATCAAAACACCTTAAGCTAAATGCAAACTAAGCAAAAATCAGTGTAAAAAGATAAAAAGAATTAAATACGATTGAATACTTGAATGACCATACTGATAACCCTACCTTTTCATAAGTCAAAATAATACTTTTAAAACACATAAAAAAACGGAAACCTAATCATAATGTGTACAAAATTCAATCGATTATTCAATTCCTATTAAACGTTGAATATGAATATGAAATCAAAGTCTAACAGTTGAATTATGATTTTGAAAATTAGGGTTCTTGTGATTCTAAAGAAATTAATGTATTTAGAAGATAACAATGAATTATGAATAATCAGAAGAATTTTTTTTTTTTTTTTTTTTTTTTTTTTTACCTTGGATCGATTGTTTACACAAATTGAATGGTGATTTGTTTTGCTATTGAATTGGTGTTTTCGGAAGAACTGATTTAATGATTTGATATGGCAGTTTGATATGTGCGATTGTTTAGGGTTTAGTTATATTTTGTTTGGAAGAGAGATCGGGATGAGGAAGGAAGTCTGCTTTGGACTTTTTCTTCTGATGATAGTTCACTGATATTTTGCAATCTTTCTATTTCAATAGTGAATGCCAGGTGTAGTTTTTTTAGAGTTTTGAGGGATTTTTGAAGATTTATGCCTTCTAAATATAGGAATCACACTTGTGCTTTATATAGGTTAGGATTAATTATTTACGAGAGGTTCACGAGTGATATGGAAGTTTTAAAATGAGTTCGGGTTCGGGCCACATGTTTTTACGATTACCCACGTTACCCGCTCCACCGTAATAATATTATTATTATTACTATTATTATTATTATTATTATTATTATTATTATTATTATTATTATTATTATTATTATTATCATTTATAAAAGAAAAAAATAATAATAATAATAATAAATAATAAAAGTTAAAATGGGTGTGTGTTGGTTCGGTTATCACACACACACAAAACCACTCACTCCTTATTCTCTCTCTCAAAATTCACCCTCATCTTCCCCATCTCTTAAACCTAGCCGCCGCCGACCAAAATCCGGCCACCACCGCCGTTTTACCGACCACCCAACAAAACTAACACCACCATTTTATTCCCCTCTTTCCCCTCTTTCTTTTGATATAAGAAACTCACCCTAGAACCATCATTAACACCACCAAATCTCTACTTATCCATTCGAATTTGTGGTAGTTTTCTAGATCCGTGCTTTTGGAAGATTAAGAAGGTGAGAAGGAAGCTATTCATGGGTTTTGGGAGCCACGTATTGGCTTTTATCCGTGGCTACACGGATAATATTATGGAGAATCGAAATGGGTTTTAATGGAAATGATGTTTTTTTGTGATTAAAAGATAGTTTGGTATCCGGTTTCATAGTTTGGTCGTGGTCGACTCGGAACCGAGAGCAAAGCTCTCGGCTTAATTTTTTTTTGTTGGTTCGAAGCCCTTGTGTGGCTATGGTCCGTTGATGATGATTGTTTGATTGGTTGTTGTTGTCGAGGGTGGTGTACCTCGATCTGATGCTAGCCGAGACCATGTGGTCTCGGGGTTTCTCTTGTGCTCTTTGGCCATACCGAGACCCTCAAGGGGTTCTCGTTGAGTGTGGTTCGAGCCTATTGGCTCGTATGGTTAATGTGGTTCGACCCTTGAGGGTCGCGGCTTTTAGCCGAGTACCACTTTGTTGCCGAATGGACCATTGGGTCGAATGGTTTACATGGTCACTTTGTTTTGGCTCTTGTGAGCTATATGTTACTTGTGATGTTTGATTCGAGTCCAAGTGACTCGCGGTTCGGAGCCGAGACTCAAGTGAGTCGAGGGCTCGGGTCGGCTTGGTAAACCGACCCACACATTAACTTGGTTAATGTTATATACTTGTAATAATAATTATGAACTTGGTTATATTGTTGTGATATTTATTTATCGGCCGAATACTTTGGTTGAGTCGAGACCATTGTGGTCTCGACATGGGATATAATTATTGGTAATTGAGGAGTTGTTGACGAAAGTGATTGGGGACCAATTGTGAGACGGTCGTTAGATTGACGGAGATAGGTTAGTCGGGTGCCGTAGTCGGACCTTATTGTTGTAGCCCGTGGTTTGAGATTGTGATTGGACGGAGAATTGTTATTTATGACTTTTGCTTATTATTGGACTTGGACAATGAGCCGAGAGTCATGACTCGGACATATGACCATTTCGTATAACTCAATAACTATTAAAATTGAAACGGAAATAATAAAACTCGTAATAATAATTATTGATAATATGAACGTTTGTATGAAAGTATATACGTGAATAACGTATATATAACTATATAAACGCGTATATTAATAATAATAATAATCACGAGTCGTATTATAAATAATACGATTAGATATATATTAGGCTACGAAAGTGGCGTAATATTATTAAACGTATTATTATTATAAAAATTGTGTTATAAAACGGGAAACTCCCGACAATTATGAAACGTTTAATAAAAAAAAAGTCATTTCGGATATATAACGAATAAACTTATTGAGTTAGGCGAAATTGTTGTCACTCGGGTCCAGGTAAGTTATTATTTGCGACGATCGTGTTGTCACGGATATATGACGACTAATATAGATGTTTTCTATAATTAAATAACCACTTAACCGAAAGGTTGAGCCGGGTTGTTTGGTTATACGAAATAAATATATTAGTGGGCATCGTATCCTACGACGCCCATAGGTTATAGTATATGTAAAGTGTAATAGATTGCGAGTGTATATATCGGAAAATCTGGCCAATTTGACGATATATATGAGGAATTTATTAAACTATGATATATACTATATAGTAATTATGTGCTATGTGCTTTAGATTGGGTGTAATCTTGGAACGGTATGTTACGTAAATAAATATGAGGATTATCAAATCGACGGATTTGGTAAACTTTGGCGATTTATTTAAATGACATATTGGGCTAATATTAGATCTACAGTTTATTTTATCTTTCTATGTGTGATCTTGTTGGTTTGTTTTGAGTCGACCCACCACCCGTATGGATACCAAACGCAAATACACCAAACTAATACGAAATGGATCTTCGGAAATAAAACGGATTCTCGTCCGGGTTTGGGAATATTATATATTTGAGGAAATGATTTCTGAAAGAGTTAATATTGTTAGGTCGTGCCAAGTCTGTAGTTGCTGTTTCGTGAGTTATCATACATCTTATTTCTATCTACCTCGTCTTGCTATTTTCTGGACTTGAGGTGAGTCATAGCCCCACTTTTTCTTGAACTATGTTTTCAATACTTGGGGTGAGAAACGTGCAAATCATTTTACGTGGACTATTATCGCTTTTATATTATTTCTAAACTTGCTATGCGTATGGACTAGGATGTATAGCCAGCTTTAGTCACTTCTTATGTGTACTATTCAAGGTTGGCTTATTTGTTATTGTCAGCTTTAGTCACACGGTTCGTGTGTACTATTCAAGGTTGGCTTACTTAGATACTGTAGTGTGCACCTATAGGTTATTATACTTCGGAGGTTATCCGAGTTATTATTGGTATTGCGGGGGCTACCCGAATATCTATGATAGTACGGAAGGGTATCCGTGTGTTTTGTTATTGCGGAAGGGTATCCGTGTGTTATGTTGAGAGCGGAGGGTATCCGCAGGCTTTTAGCGAATCCTTGGTCTAGCTAGCAAGCGTTTTGCGTATATGTCCACTATATTATTAGTTAAATTTAAACCTATGATCTCACCAGCGAAAGCTGACTTTTAGCACGTTTTCTTAGGTAATTAAATGTTGAGATGCATGCTTGGAATGGAAGGCTCGGCCAAGGCACACGGTTTATGGATCTATTTTTCTAAACTCTGATAATTAATTTTGGACCTACTGTTATGTTATTTTGGGCCTGACTCTGAATGATGTTGGGATAAATGTAAACGTTAAAACCCCGTTTTGGTTGTGTTTTTATTATGTTTACTTTATCTCGTTCTATATTGTCTTGTGTTGGATACCAATCCCCGTAGCACCCCGAAAGCTTGTGAGTCTTCCGCTGTATCAAATTTTGGGGGTGTTACAGATTGGTATCAGAGCCAAGGTTATAGAGAACTAGGTAAATAAACGCCTAAACTATAACCGTATTTTTATAGAAAATGATCCTTGACCACCGCCCGCCAGCCCGCCAAGCCGAAGCATCTTCTATTATTTGAGGTATTATGAGATATTTGAGACGATTTGAGGTTTATGGATTTTAGTAATAAGATGGCGTTCTCGAGGATTTATATGGTCTTTATGTTTTATAAACATTTTAGTAATGCGGTGTTTGAAATTCTTTTATTAAGATTATATATGGAATTATTTGATGAGTATATTTGGTATGGTATTATGAGTTGTGATTTAAGTTGTTTTGAAACACTTACACCTACCCTACGCCGTTGTCACAGACTATGGCCTCCCATATGCCCGATGTCGTCGAGGATATTCTTACTGCACCGGTTTTACCTGCACAGTTCACTATGGCATCTGATGACCCTTACCAGATGGCCATGTCTTCAGCTACTGTATCACAGGCAGCTTCTACTTCAGCACTACCTGCTGCATCTACGCAGGGACCCTCATCTTCTTTAGGGCTCCCTGGTACATCGAGGCAGCTTACTCTCCATCAGGCTTTGGCTCGTGTGGCACCACGCTTTGCCCACCGAGCTACGGCACGCATGTCGGTACGCCCTACTCCATCACCTTTACAGATTGATGCTCATTCTCTTCTGTCTGAGGTGCCACCCACATCATTGCGTCGTCGTCCTAGATCACCTACTACATCTCCACATGGTTCACCTAGTAGGAGACGACGAGTGATGAGGTACTCTTCCGATGAGGAGGAGGAGGAGTACGAGGGTGAGTATGAGGCTGATGACCCTGAGCAGGAGGATGACCCTCAGGAGGCTGAGCAGGGTGATGATGATGACCCTGAGGAGGAGGATGACCCTCAGGAGGATGAGATGCCTGATGATGATGATGAGTTAGTACCACCAGCTCAGGCTGAGGAGCCTGATTCACCTGTACACCCGATTGAGCCTGATTCACCTGATCATCCGTTCTTGTTTGAGTTGCCACCTGGTAGTCCCGTTGAGTCGGATGCATCTTCTGAGGTTTCTGCTGAGCATGCAGAGTTGGGTGAGGTTGGCAGGTTGTGGGCTCGGATTACTGAGCTTAGTGACAGAGTTGCACGTGTATCTGATCGACTTGAGAGAGTTATTGGAGAGTTTTTAGCAGATTTGAGAGTTGATTTGACTGTCGCTGTGGGCAGGGCTACTGAGCTGAGGAGAGTTATGATGGATGTCCACGAGCATATCGATAGTTTGCAGCGAGGATTCGTTACTGCTCGTGAGGCCGACCGCAAGCTTTGGCAAAGGAATGCCGAGCTAGAGAAGGAGGTGGCTGACCTCAAGAGAGACCGAGATACCCATAGCGTGGAGCTAGGATCGTTATGGAGGGATCTTGATAGCTTGAGGCAGGAGATGAGGAGCCTCCGCCAGCCACGTGACTAGTTGGTTGGGTTATATTATCTTGTTGCTTTCTTAACCGAGGAGTGTTCGGTTAGAAAGGCTATTTATCATATTTTGATGTATTTTGGTCGATATTCGTCTCTTTTGGAACGATTAGTATGTTTTGTGTTATCCGTTAGTTGGAACGATATAGACCGCTATTGTATGGTTGATGGTTATTAGTATATGGTATTATGTGATTTTGGGTGTTATGGAAATTGAGTCCTTATTCGCTTATTTGTTGTTACGTGGTGTGTTGTTGCTATTCTTTCCATGACTTGATTTCGTTGATATGTTTTGTTGAGCATATCGATAAGTTCTATTGGAGACTCATGAACTTGTGTGATGTTACAGATCAATGGCACCACGTCGAAACCCTGTTAGGTCTACCAGAACTGGTCCTGCTGTGACTACTCCTGCTCGTCGAGGTCGTCGACCTACTCGAAATGTTGAAACCCCTACTCCTGACAACCTGGACACCACAAACCGCAACAACAGGAATCAAAATGTGGATGTTCAGGGAGACAATGATCATGTTCCACTTAATGCACCTACTGTGGATCAAGCAATGATCAACCAACTCGTGGAGCAAAGAGTTGCTGAACTACTAGCTGAGTCAAATCATTCCAATAATTCTGCTGGAACTTTTCCACCTGTTCGTGTTAATGGATGTCAATACAAGGAATTCAAGATTTGTGGACCCATTGAGTTTGGTGGAACTGAATGAGTGGTTTACTTAGTCAGATGGATTGAGAAGACTGAGTCAGTGTTTAATGTCAGTGGTTGTGCGGAGAATGCGAAGGTAAAGTTTGCTTCTTTTACTTTCAAGGATGAAGCTTTGACTTGGTGGAACAACTACCGAAATGCAGTTGGGAGTGATGTAGCGTATGCTATGACTTGGGAGCAATTCAAGTCCTTGCTGATTCAGACTTATTGCCCAAGGAATGAGGTCAAGAAGCTAGAGATTGAGTTTTGGAACCACAAGGTGAAAGGTAATGATATGACGACTTACAATCGTCGTTACCAGGAGTTAGCCTTGTTGTGCCCTGATATGGTGAAAACCGAGACTCAAAAGATTGAGAGGTATACTGATGGATTGCCTGTAGCTACGAGGAATGATGTAATTTCTGCTAGGCCTACAAACATCCATGAGGCAATCACAATTGCTCAACAACTTATGGATTCGTTGGAATTAGAAGAAGCTGATAAGGAGAAGAATGGAAAGAGAAAGAGAGACCGTCACTCTAAGAGTAATGATCACCGAAGCAAGAGACAAGCTAAGGCTTATGCTATTGGGAATGGAGATAAGAAGAATCAGAACGGTGATGCACCCAAGTGTGATCGTTGCCATCAGCATCACACTGGATGGTGTAGTGTGAAATGCCAGAATTGCTCAAAGAAAGGACATACAGCTAGGGACTGTAGAGCCCGACCTCTTGCTATGGTTCAAGCTGCTCCTGAGATGAGAAACAAGGCAGATGTTACCTGTTATGGGTGTGGAAAGAAGGGACACTATAGGAATGAGTGTAGAGAATCGCGGAACCGTGGAAATCAAGGCTCGGGTGGTAATGGGTACAATTATGGAAACCGTGGAACTGGAGGAAATCGTGGACGACAAGATAATGGGGACCAACGTGTGGAAGCTGGAGTGGCTCAGGGAAGAGTGTATGCACTCGGGAACGAGAGAGGAGAAGATCCGAACGTCGTTACTGGTACGTTCCTTCTCAATAATCGTTATGCTTCCATACTGTTTGATACTGGTGCCGATAGGAGTTTTGTGTCCACTACATTTGCACCCTTACTAGAGAAACCCCCGATGGCCTTAGGAATTGGATATGATATTGAGTTAGCTAATGGAAACATAGAAAGGATTAATACTATCATTCGCGGTTGTACGTTAAATTTCTTGAACCATCCTTTCAACATAGATCTTCTACCCGTCACGTTAGGAAGTTTTGATGTAATCATTGGTATGGATTGGTTGTCGAAGTATCGTGCTCACATACTTTGCGACGAGAAGATCGTGCGTGTACCATACGGAAAGGAAGTCCTAAATATATTAGGAGACCGAAAGGATTCTAGGAGCCCATCCCGATTAGCAGTCATTTCTTGCACTAAGTTACCGAAGCTAATGGAGAAAGGATGTTACCTTTTCTTAGCCCAAATTTCTGAGAAGGGAGAGACGAAGAAAAAGGAAAGGTGCATTGGAGATGTGCCTATAGTTCGTGATTTTCCTGATGTGTTTCCCGATGATTTGCCGGGAATCCCGCCGACTAGACAAGTGGAGTTTCAGATTGAGTTGATACCTGGTGCTGCACCTGTAGCACGAGCACCTTATCGTCTTGCACCTACCGAACTAGAAGAATTGTCGAAACAATTGACGGAGTTAGCCGAAAAAGGATTCATAAGACCAAGTTCTTCACCTTGGGGAGCCCCAGTCTTATTTGTGAAGAAGAAGGATGGATCGTTTCGTATGTGTATTGATTATAGGGAGTTGAATAAGTTAACGGTGAAGAATCGATACCCGTTACCTAGGATCGATGACTTGTTCGATCAACTTCAAGGATCGAGTGTGTATTCGAAGATCGATTTGAGATCGGGATATCATCAACTTCGAGTTCGTGAGGAAGATATTCCGAAAACGGCTTTCAGAACCCGTTACGGGCATTACGAGTTTCAGGTGATGCCGTTTGGGTTGACTAACGCACCAGCAATATTCATGGATCTCATGAATCGTGTGTGTAAGCCTTACTTGGATAAGTTCGTGATTGTATTCATCGATGACATTCTGATTTATTTAAAGAGTGAGAAAGAGCATGAGGAGCATTTAAGACTCATTTTGGAACTGCTCAGGAAGGAGAAACTCTATGCCAAGTTTTCGAAATGCAAATTTTGGATTCCGACAGTACAATTTTTGGGTCATGTGATTGATAGACAAGGAGTCCACGTGGATCCTGCTAAGATTGAGGCGATAAAAGATTGGGCTGCACCTACAACCCCAACCGAAGTTCGTCAATTTTTGGGTTTAGCTGGTTATTACCGAAGATTCATTGAGGGATTTTCGAAGATAGCTAAACCATTGACCAAATTGACTCAAAAGAGTGTTACGTATGAATGGGGAGATAAAGAAGAGGAAGCGTTTCAATTGCTTAAGAAAATGTTGTGTAGTGCTCCTATCTTAGCGCTACCGGAAGGTAACGAGGATTTCGTCGTCTATTGTGACGCATCGCATAAAGGTTTGGGAGCCGTGTTGATGCAACGAGAGAAAGTGATAGCTTACGCTTCCCGACAGCTCAAAAAGCATGAGAAAAACTACACTACCCATGATTTGGAGCTAGGTGCTGTAGTTTTTGCTTTAAGAATATAGAGACATTACTTGTACGGAACCAAATATGTTGTATTTACTGACCATAAAAGTCTACAACACATCTTGAATCAAAAAGAGCTCAACATGAGACAGCGACGTTGGATCGAGTTGCTAAGCGATTATGATTGTGAAATTCGCTACCACCCTGGTAAAGCAAACGTTGTTGCTGATGCTCTTAGTCGAAAAGAAAGAGTACCACCATTACGAGTTAGGTCATTAGGAATGACTATCGTATCGCCATTACCGTCTCAAATACTTGAAGCTCAAACGGAAGCGTTGAAGGCAGAAAATAGACCTGCCGAGAATATATTTGGGATGGCTGATAACGAGAAAGGATTTGTTAAGCGTTCTAATGGATTATTAGGTTTTGGAGATCGGATTTGGGTACCTTTACATGGAGGAATTCGGGAATTGATTATGCATGAGTCGCATAAGTCAAAGTACTCCATTCATCCTGGTTCCGATAAAATGTATCAGGATCTTAAGAAGTTCTATTGGTGGCCAAATATGAAGGCAGACATAGCATCGTACGTTAGTAAGTGCTTGACATGCGCCAAGGTTAAGGCTGAACACCAGAGGCCGTCAGGACTACTAACGCAACCAGAACTCCCAGTCTGGAAATGGGAGCGGATTACTATGGACTTCATTACCAAATTACCGAGAACAGCTAGCGGTTGTGACGCTATCTGGGTAATTGTGGATCGTCTGACAAAGTCTGCTCATTTCTTAGCTATTAGTGAAGATGATAATGTAGATAAACTTGCGAGGCTATATGTGAAGGAAATTATTTCGCGTCATGGAGTCCCGATATCTATTATTTCGGATCGTGATAGTCGTTTTACGTCAGCTTTGTGGCGATCACTTCAAACGGCTTTGGGGACGAGGCTTGATATGAGTACTGCATATCATCCCCAAACCGATGGTCAAAGTGAGAGGACCATTCAGACGTTAGAGGATATGCTTCGTGCATGCATCATAGACTTTGGTAAAGGCTGGGAGAAGTATCTACCCCTTGCGGAATTCTCCTATAATAACAGCTACCACACAAGTCTTAAGGCTGCACCATTTGAAGCTTTGTATGGCAGAAAGTGTCGTTCGCCTATTGGTTGGGCAGAAGTTGGAGATAGTCAACTTACAGGCCCTGAGCTTATTTTGAAAACTACCGAGAAAGTAACTCAGATTCGTGATCGGTTGCAAGCGGCTAGAGATAGGCAGAAGAGCTATGCCGATCAGAGACGTAAACCTTTAGAGTTCCAGGTTGGAGACAAAGTAATGCTGAAAGTCTCGCCTTGGAAAGGTGTAATACGTTTCGGGAAACGTGGTAAACTCAACCCACGCTACATTGGACCATTCTTGATCTTAGAAAGAATTGGGCCCGTGGCTTATAGGTTGGAATTACCGTCCGAACTGAGCAAAGTTCACGACGTGTTCCACGTGAGTAATCTGAAGAAATGTCTATCTGATGAAATGCCCGTCATTCCAATGAGGGACATTCGTGTTGATGAGAAACTGAATTTCGTGGAGGAACCGATTGAGATTTTAGATCGTGAAGTTAAACGACTCAAGAGGAGTCGCATTCCGCTCGTCAAGGTTCGTTGGAATTCCCGACATGGACCAGAGTTTACGTGGGAACGTGAGGACGAGTTCAGGAAGAGATATCCGAAGCTTTTCACTTCGTAGATAAATTTTTCCGAGTGAAACCCGGGACGGGTTTCCTTCTGAGACAGGGAGGATGTGACAACCGGCAGTTTAGGGAGCTATTTTAAAAACCCGCATTTCAATTTAAGTTCGTTTATAATTTTTATTTGAAATTTTCATTTCACAACGAACTTGTAAGACCTATTTTATGGATATTTTATTTAGTGACGTTATGGAATTCGTGAGTTATGTTCATAATTCATTTTTGATTATATGATCGGTGATGTATATTTGAATTCTCACTTGGTACTACGTTGACTTTGGCACTAGGATTACCTAATGACAATTTTATGATTCGTCTTAACGAGTCCGATATATATTATTAATTATTTACGAGAGGTTCTCGAGTGATATGGAAGTTTTAAAATGAGTTCGGGTTCGGGCCACATGTTTTTACGATTACCCGCGTTACCCGCTCCACCGTAATAATATTATTATTATTACTATTATTATTATTATTATTATTATTATTATTATTATTATTATTATTATTATTATTATTATTATTATTATTATTATTATTATTATTATTATTATTATTATCATTTATAAAAGAAAATAATAATAATAATAATAATAATAATAAAAGTTAAAATGGGTGTGTGTTGGTTCGGTTATGACACACACACAAAACCACTCACTCCTTATTCTCTCTCTCAAAATTCACCCTCATCTTCCCCATCTCTTAAACCTAGCCGCCGCCGACCAAAATCCGGCCACCACCGCCGTTTTACCGACCACCCAACAAAACTAACACCACCATTTTATTCCCCTCTTTCCCCTCTTTCTTTTGATATAAGAAACTCACCCTAGAACCATCATTAACACCACCAAATCTCTACATATCCATTCGAATTTGTGGTAGTTTTCTAGATCCGTGCTTTTGGAAGATTAAGAAGGTGAGAAGGAAGCTATTCATGGGTTTTGGGAGCCACGTATTGGCTTTTATCCGTGGCTACACGGATAATATTATGGAGAATCGAAATGGGTTTTAATGGAAATGATGTTTTTTTGTGATTAAAAGATAGTTTGGTATCCGGTTTCATAGTTTGGTCGTGGTCGACTCGGAACCGAGAGCAAAGCTCTCGGCTTAATTTTTTTTTGTTGGTTCGAAGCCCTTGTGTGGCTATGGTCCGTTGAAGATGATTGTTTGATTGGTTGTTGCTGTCGAGGGTGGTGTACCTCGATCCGATGCTAGCCGAGACCATGTGGTCTCGGGGTTTCTCTTGTGCTCTTTGGCCATACCGAGACCCTCAAGGGGTTCTCGTTGAGTGTGGTTCGAGCCTATTGGCTCGTATGGTTAATGTGGTTCGACCCTTGAGGGTCGCGGCTTTTAGCCGAGTACCACTTTGTTGCCGAATGGACCATTGGGTCGAATGGTTTACATGGTCACTTTGTTTTGGCTCTTGTGAGCTATATGTTACTTGTGATGTTTGATTCGAGTCCAAGTGACTCGCGGTTTGGAGCCGAGACTCAAGTGAGTCGAGGGCTCGGGTCGGCTTGGTAAACCGACCCACACATTAACTTGGTTAATGTTATATACTTGTAATAATAATTGTGAACTTGGTTATATTGTTGTGATATTTATTTATCGGCCGAATACTTTGGTTGAGTCGAGACCATTGTGGTCTCGACATGGGATATAATTATTGGTAATTGAAGAGTTGTTGACGAAAGTGATTGGGGACCGATTGTGAGACGGTCGTTAGATTGACGGAGATAGGTTAGTCGGGTGCCGTAGTCGGACCTTATTGTTGTAGCCCGTGGTTTGAGATTGTGATTGGACGGAGAATTGTTATTTATGACTTTTGCTTATTATTGGACTTGGACAATGAGCCGAGAGTCATGACTCGGACATATGACCATTTCGTATAACTCAATAACTATTAAAATTGAAACGGAAATAATAAAACTCGTAATAATAATTATTGATAATATGAACGTTTGTATTAAAGTATATACGTAAATAACATATATATAACTATATAAACGCGTATATTAATAATAATAATAATCACGAGTCGTATTATAAATAATACGATTAGATATATATTAGGCTACGAAAGTGGCGTAATATTATTAAACGTATTATTATTATAAAAATTGTGTTATAAAACGGGAAACTCCCGACAATTATGAAACGTTTAATTAAAAAAAAGTCATTTCGGATATATAACGAATAAACTTATTGAGTTAGGCGAAATTGTTGTCACTCGGGTCCAGGTAAGTTATTATTTGCGACGATCGTGTTGTCACGGATATATGACGACTAATATAGATGTTTTCTATAATTAAATAACCACTTAACCGAAAGGTTGAGCCGGGTTGTTTGGTTATACGAAATAAATATATTAGTGGGCATCGTATCCTACGACGCCCATAGGTTATAGTATATGTAAAGTGTAATAGATTGCGAGTGTATATATCGGGAAATCTGGCTAATTTGACGATATATATGAGGAATTTATTAAACTATGATATATACTATATAGTAATTATGTGCTATGTGCTTTAGATTGGGTGTAATCTTGGAACGGTATGTTACGTAAATAAATATGAGGATTATCAAATCGACGGATTTGGTAAACTTTGGCGATTTATTTAAATGACATATTGGGCTAATATTAGATCTACAGTTTATTTTATCTTTCTATGTGTGATCTTGTTGGTTTGTTTTGAGTCGACCCACCACCCGTATGGATACCAAACGCAAATACACCAAACTAATACGAAATGGATCTTCGGAAATAAAACGGATTCTCGTCCGGGTTTGGGAATATTATATATTTGAGGAAATGATTTCTGAAAGAGTTAATATTGTTAGGTCGTGCCAAGTCCGTAGTTGCTGTTTCGTGAGTTATCATACATCTTATTTCTATCTACCTCGTCTTGCTATTTTCTGGACTTGAGGTGAGTCATAGTCCCACTTTTTCTTGAACTATGTTTTCAATACTTGGGGTGAGAAACGTGCAAATCATTTTACGTGGACTATTATCGCTTTTATATTATTTCTAAACTTGCTATGCGTATGGACTAGGATGTATAGCCAGCTTTAGTCACTTCTTATGTGTACTATTCAAGGTTGGCTTATTTGTTATTGTCAGCTTTAGTCACACGGTTCGTGTGTACTATTCAAGGTTGGCTTACTTAGATACTGTAGTGTGCACCTATAGGTTATTATACTTCGGAGGTTATCCGAGTTATTATTGGTATTGCGGGGGCTACCCGAATATCTATGATAGTACGGAAGGGTATCCGTGTGTTTTGTTATTGCGGAAGGGTATCCGTGTGTTATGTTGAGAGCGGAGGGTATCCGCAGGCTTTTAGCGAATCCTTGGTCTAGCTAGCAAGCGTTTTGCGTATATGTCCACTATATTATTAGTTAAATTTAAACCTATGATCTCACCAGCGAAAGCTGACTTTTAGCACGTTTTCTCAGGTAATTAAATGTTGAGATGCATGCTTGGAATGGAAGGCTCGGCCAAGGCACACGGTTTATGGATCTATTTTTCTAGACTCTGATAATTAATTTTGGATCTACTGTTATGTTATTTTGGGCCTGACTCTGAATGATGTTGGGATAAATGTAAACGTTAAAACCCCGTTTTGGTTGTGTTTTTATTATGTTTACTTTATCTCGTTCTATATTGTCTTGTGTTGGATACCAATCCCCGTAGCACCCCGAAAGCTTGTGAGTCTTCCGCTGTATCAAATTTTGGGGGTGTTACAATAAAAAATATAACTTTTTAACCACAATATAAAATATAATTATGCTTCCAAAATATTAAGCTTTCAAAACAAAAATATGTGATCCAGTAACCCGAAACAATAATTCGAGATATTCGTCGCCGCAAATTTTATTACAAGGTATCTGCCCCTGCATCGCGCGAGTACCCTGCTAGTAGCAACTAAAGGAAGTTGCCTCTAAGAAACGCACACACTACACGTAGAATATGTGAATGCTAGTTCAACTAATTCACGATTCACACAACGAAACTCTTGGTTTTCTGTTTGTCATATATATATATATATATATATATATATATATATATATATATATATATATATATATATATATATATATATATATATATATATATATATATATATATATATAGGGAGGCTTTATTTTCAGAACCCTGTTAAGTGCGGAAACTGCGAGAACTCCAATTTTGCATTAAAAAACATGCAAGTTCATATAAAACATGTATGTTTTCTTACATACACCTTAATACACATGCCTGCGTATTAAGGTATATGTAAGAAAATATACATGTTTTATATGAACATGCATGTTTTCTAATGCATAATTGGAGTTCTCGCAGTTCCCGTACTTTACAGGGTTCTAAAAATAAAACCATTTTGCATTGATCTATTGCACTTAACAGGTTTTTATATGAACATGTATGTTATGCATGTATGTGTATTAAGGTGTATGTAAGAAAACATACATGTTTTATATGAACATGCATATTTTCTAATGCAAAATTGGAGTTCTTGCAGTTCCCGCACTTAACAAGGTTCTGAAAATAAAGATACACTATATATATATATATATATATATATATATATATATTCTAAATAGACCGACCCACTATTTCCCTTGGTCTATATGCACAAGGCATGAATTAAAATGCCCTCCCCAATAAGTGGCTCATATAAACGTGACCACACACACTCTCTTAGCTTAAAAAAATAAAAATAAAATAAAATAAATAAAAAATAAAAAATTTAAGAGTCCAATACTCCAATTCCTTCCCCACCTCCTTGGTCCTTAGTCCGCCGAACATAGGCCTTAGAATAGGCTTTATGGTTTAGTTGGGCTTATCACACAATAATTAGTCCATTACCAATCTATTGTTAAGTCCATTAGTTACATAACGTGTAACGTTTAAATAGGGGTGTTCACGGTTCGGTTAATTAACCAAATAAACCGAAAACCGAACCGAAATAAAACCGAACTGAACATATAACCGAACCGAACTTGTTAAAACCGAACCAAACCGAATTAAAAATTCGGTTTTCGGTTTGGATATGGGTTAAGCTATCTGAACCGAAAACCGAATTTATATAAATATATATATATATTTTTATATATTTATATTATTTTAAATATAAAAAATATCTATTAAAATTTTATACTAATATAAAAAAACACTTTTTTATGCTTGAAATATTTTTTTTGCCAAAAATATATATAATTAAACTCAAAAAAAATATAAATAGTGTAATTTAAGTAAAAAATTCAGTTTTCGGTTTTTACCCATAACCGAACCGAACTTCGGTTCGGTTCTCGGTTCGGTTCGGTTATAGATATTTTTGGTTCGGTTCGGTTCGGTTTTCGGTTATGACCCAAAATTTTTTTTTAACCGAATAAACCATTTTTTTAATCGGTTTTTCGGTTTAAAAAAATTCGGTTTTCGGCTTATATTTCTTAAGCCTCAATTTTTTGACTTATTTTAAGACTCATGGGCTTATATAGATTTACAATATTATAATCAACGTATATAAGCCCGCAAGTTTCAAAATATCAGAAAAAGTGAAGCTTCTTAAATATAAGCCGAAACACAAATAAAGCTCATAACCCACGTATAAGCTTAAACAAACACTCTCCTAATTAAACTTTTTTGGGTTACTGTTATAAAATAGACATGCATAGTGGCAAACAGTATCAGTAACTAAATTTTTTTAAACCATTTCAGTTATGATACGTATTTTAGTGGACCAAAATAGTAGACCGCATTTAGTTGGAGAAAATTTTCTTAACTATCAATTTTTAGTTTTGTAAAAAAATGAGATGATTAAGGTACGTCTAGTTGTAGAAAAATTTCTTTAGAAAAAAGGAAGGGTTTTTATTCTTAGAAAGGAGCTATAAATTTCGAAAAAGCGTTTAGATGACATTTTTCAAAATATTGAAAAATGCAAGAAGATGCAAAAAGAATGGAAGAAAAATATAAGAAAATGTAAAGAGTTCTTTCCTAAATTCTAGTTAAATTTTTAAAAAATGAGATTTTCATTCCTTTTTGAAAAATTTCTTAAAAATGCGCGGCTAAACGGGTTTTCAGTTTTTTTAGTTTCCAATGAAAATTTTCTAGAAAAATGACGTATTTTTCACCAACTAAACGCACCCTTAAATTTTCCACAAAACACAACAACATATGCAATGGTAACTTGACAAAAGACTTATTACTATTTGAAAAAGCTTTTCAAGAGGTTTTTTGCATTGCACTAAAGACTTGGTAAAAAGTTTTTACTAAAAACTTGATAAATTACAAGTATTTGAAATAAGACTTGGTACTATTTGGATAGCTTTTTTACATTGAAGGACTTTTGTAAAGCACTGGTTTTTGGTTGATAAAATTAACTAGCGGGGTAGCCCGCGCGTTGCCGCGGATTTGTTATTTTTTTTTTTATGGTATTGTATTTTTCTTTGTATTTTTGTTTTGTATTGTTTTTGTTATTTGTTTTTTTTTAAACAAACATGAATGACCGTATGATAAAATATTTTTGTGCAAGTTTTGTATTTTTTTTTAAGGAAAATTATTCATAGTCTCTCTCTCTCCCAAAAAAAAAAAAAATAAAAAAAAAAAAAATAAAAAAATAAAACGCTACAGTACAGTACAACATGGGACAGCACAGTGTGTACTGTTCATCCAACTGTTTCGTACAATAAATTTATGCGTGATACTGTTCATGAACAGTAAAAAACTGCTCTTTTAATATATTTATAATAAGGACATGAGCTATTAAATGTAAAAAGTCTTTAAAGATTTTGAGCATTGCAGATGCTCTAAAAAACGTGTTCGTATGACATTGTTTTCTATTTTGAAAAAAAGAAGCGGAATTACAAGGGAACAAAGAAAACACAAAAAAATGTGTTTTATAGTTTCTCTTGTTAAGTTGAGAAATGCATGTTTTGTGTTGTGTAGAGAATGTGCTTCGGAACGTTTGATTTAAAGGCAAATTTTACTTGTTTTGTACAAAACATTTTATAAAAAAACAAGTGTTTTCTTTCAACTAAACCCATATACCTTAAACAAACGCACCCTTAGTTTTGCAATTCAAAAAGGGCTAGCGGCGCAGCTTGTTGCTCGATTGTCTTCCACCATTATGTAAATTCAATTCAGTATTATGTATATAAAAAACTTATAAACACGATTGACTATTTTTATTTCTTAATCACAACCCTTAAAGCTGAAACCCATAACAACATTAAGGTATGTCATACATATATTTTTGGGACAAATAGTTAAATAGTCCGGGTTGTCCTGGTCTAGGCATATTTAGCCCGATCTTGAAATATTCCCGTTTTAGCCCGGGTTGCCCTGGGCAACAATCGTATAGCCACCCGAATGATGACAAGTGTCATTTTTACGGGGCAGCTTTTGTGTTTTTTAGGCAATTTTTATAATTTTTGGGCAACTAGAGGACATGTGTCAATGTGCCATCATGCGGTTGGCTATACGCTTGTTGCCCAAGGCAACCCGGGCTAAATCAAGAATATTTCAAAATCGGGTTAACGGGCCATTTTAGTAATATTTTTGCACTTTATATGTAAAGATAGTATAGAGTACTTCGGGTCTAAGCAAATTAATTTTCCTTTATTTAAAAAGAGAAGAAAATATTAAAGAAACAAAAAGTAAAATAAAGAAAAGAATAAAAAGGACAATAATTCACTTTCGAGTCTTCTTCCTAAAAAAAAAAAAAAAAAAGCACTAGCTAAACTGATCATACTCAAAGTCCACCACACTCTACCGACGACTTTTGTCTGTCAGTAGTTGACTTACAGTTTTTACTACATATTTAACGTGACCATTTTTATATAATGGGTCAAAATGTCAGCAGGTCATCATCAACCAATAGTTATTATCCTATAATTCAGAGATCAAATTTTGTTCTTGAACTTGTGAGTATATATACTAATATACTATACCCTTTTAATATCTTTATTATTATTTGCTTGTTCATTTATTTATTTAATTGTATCTTCATGCTTACTAGTAGTATATATGTGTCCAGAAGCACTAGTACTTCTAGCTATACTTTGTGTATGTTTAGCAAAAGCTAGCAGTAGCAGATAGTTAGAGGTTGGTGGATTAGTGATGTAAAAGTTAAACGCGTCTCAAAAGAGTAGTGTTTTAAGAAAAATACAAAATGCTAAATGCTCCTTGCCAAATATACCCTAGTGTTTAATTTTTTTAAGCAACCACTAAGAGCATTCGCAATGGTGTGAGATGGGCTATGGGTGGGAAATGGGAACCGGGCTCATGGTTGCACCTTGGTCCACGTCCGGGAAGTGGAAAAATAGTGGGAACCGAGAAGTGTTAAGAGAAAGGAATGTGTCGCTGGGTATAGAAGTGGTAGGATAGTGTGGTTGTGAAAGGAAGTCAACGTGTCGTTGGGTAGTGGTCAAGTGACCACTGCGGATGCTCTGGTAGTGCATTAGTTATAGGGAAAATTGCACGAAAAAGTAACATACTTTATTGTTTATAACAATAGTTAACTTTATTAGCATAACGGACTTTTATCTTAGTACCTTGTATGTTAAGAGTTTGTAACTAGTTACTAGTTCATTCTTATATATCGGCCGAAGTATATTACTTCAAATGGTAAAAAGACAAAAATATGTGAGTTTTTACAAGTTTCTCGTTTCTTTCAACAATTCTAATTGTTGTGTGTTATGTAATGTTTAGGTTCAAAAAGCTGATGAAAATGTGTACCCATGTGATGTGGAGGCGACTCTGGCCTTCATTTTTCAAGAAAAAAGTGTTATAGTGCTGAATAATGATCAAGGATTTTCATTTGCAAGCATGATAGCACTTTGTGATGATGTTTGCAATATCAAAAAGAAGGAACCTAGTGGTGATAGGTATATTGATAACAAAGGCGTTGGTTTCAAATCTGTATTTCGCGTTAGTGATGCTCTGGAAATACATTCTAATGAGTTCAATATCAAGTTTAACATAAGTGACGGTTTGACAACAGCTGTTCCACCGCATGATGTCAGTCTGTTTAGCAAGATTGTTGCTTCGGATAGTGATCCAGAGGATGAAAAACGTTGGAACACGTGCATGGTACTTCCAAAGAAAAATGAACTGCTTGCAGTCGAGGATATGATTTCCATATTTCGAAGACTCCATCCGCACGTAATGCTATTCCTTCACCAGCTTAAATGTATCAAGCATATAGATCGTGTACTTGGTTCTTCTATAGTCATGAGAAAAGAAGTTGTTGGAGACGGCATGGTTAATATATTTTCTAATAATGAAAAAACAACCTGGTTTATCAAAAAGTTTAGACTACAAGCGGGTCATGTCCGGCAGGATGTCCAAACAACTGAAATATCAATGGCATTCAAGTTAGAAGATTCAAATAATGGAAACTACACCCCTGATCTAAACCCACGACTTGTTTTTGCTTTTCTTCGTCCAATAGGGTATTCCGGTTTAGGTTTTATCATCCAAGCGGATTTTATTGTTTCCTCGTCAATGGAAGAAGTTGATGCAGATAGTCCATGGAACCAATGGTTACTATCTGAGTTTCCGAATGTGTTCGTAAGTGCTGAGCTGTCATTCTGTAGCCTTCCATGTTTTAGGGAGAATCCAGCAAGGGGTGTTTCCGTCTTTTTGAGCTTTGTTTCTCTTGGAGAGGGAGTTTACGGGTTTTTTTCTTCCCTTCCACGTATGATTATCTCCAAGTTGCGTGAGTCAAACTGTCTGCTTCTAGAAGGGGGCTGCAATGAGTGGGTCCGCCCATGTAAAGTAGTGAGAAACTGGACTGAAGAAATTCGTTCTTTGTTGCCTGATAGTTTGATAAGGAAGCGTCTTGATGTCGGCTACTTGAATAAAGATGTGGTTCTATCAGATTCATTGGCACAAGCTTTAGGCATTGAAGAATGTGGACCCAAATTTCTTGTTCAAATTATGATATCTTTATGTCGGGCTGATTCTCTTAAATCATTTGGCCTCAGTTGGCTATCCTCTTGGCTGAATGTTTTGTTTTTGATGTTGGTTGATGAAGCCAAGTATGATGTTATAAGTGCTCTCAGACACTTTCCGATTATTCCTCTTATAGGTGGCAATTATGCATCAATTAGTGATGGTGAAATCTGGTTGCTTACGGCTGATCCCGGTTTTGAAATGTTTGGGAACTTGTATCAAAGTCCGAAACTCAGAATAGTTGATCCAGACCTTTTCAGTGATCATCCTGAAAACATAACCAAAATGCTTTACAAATTTGGGGTCCAGAGGTTATCTGGTCATGAAGTTCTTAAATTGCACATCTTACCGTCAATATGTGATGAAAAAGTGTTGACGGAAAGTACGGAGTTGATGATTGAGTACCTGTCATTTATAATGTATCATCTAGAATCAAGTTGCTCCAAATGCCATGCGGAAAAGCAGCACTTATTCTCACAGTTAAGTAACAATGCTTATATTTCCACAAATTATGGGTGCAAACGGCCTGCTGATGTGCCAATTCATTTCAGTGAAGAATTCGGGAATCCAGTTGATATGAACAAGTTGGTTGGTGGGACCAATATGGAATGGTGTGAGATTGATATCGGCTATCTGAAACACCCGGTTTGCGAATCCAATGGAACATTGAAATGGAGAACGTTTCTGCAGAAATTAGGAGTCACTGATTTTGTGCAAGTAGTTGAAGTTGAAAAGAGTGCTGAGGGCGTAAAATATACTTCTCCGGAGTTAATGCATTTGTTGTCACATGTGACCACGCATGGTGATAAGGAAAAGAGTAAGTACTTGTTAAAGGTACTTAGTACGCTATGGGATGATCATCTTAGTAACAAGCCTTATAAATCTTATGTTATAAGAATGCTTCATGATTATTCATGGATGGCTTCTAGTATGGATGACCGACTTCACTTCCCTAAAGATTTGTTTCATAACTGTGAAGTGGTGTATAGGGTTCTTGGTCACAGGGTACCATACACTCTTCCAAAGGTTAGTACTTTAATTTTATTTCGTATGAAAAGTTGCAACTCTATGGAAGTATGAGTCTATAATATCCTATACTTTTGTTGCTAAATAGGTGAGCTCTGAGAAGTTTTTAAATGATATTGGCTTGAAGAAAACAGTCACTCTTGATGATGCGTTATCAATTCTCGAAGTTTGGAGAGGATCTAAGATTCCTCACAGGGCCAGGTATCACTATTTCCGTTTTTCAGAAGTATATGTTTTTTGTGCGTGTGTATGAATGGGGCGATTCTTTTTTTCTATATTTTTTCTTGTCTTTTATTTTCCTTTTGCTTGCTTGTTAACCGTTTATAAATTTACCTTTACCAGCGTATCCCAGATGTCCAAGTTCTACACATACTTATGTAATAGGATGAGCATCTCGAAGCAAAAGATAGTCAAGAAATTGCATTCTCAAGCTTTCATATTTGTTCCTCACTCGTTTAGTTCCATGCATGAAGTGGTGTCTGGTTCATTTTTATCTCCCAGTGAAGTATATTGGCATGATTCTTTCGGTTCAATAGAACAAACAAAGTCAATTCGTTCTCTTTTCAATAAGATGTTACGCAATGTTTATCCCCACCTCCATAATTTTTTTGTGAATGAGTTTGGAGTAGCTGAAAATCCTCCTCTCCTTAGCTATCTGCAGTCTCTGCTACAGTTATCAACCGAGAGTTTGCCATCACAGGCAGCTAAAATAGTGAGTACAGTAATATAGTCATTTGTTTATGCATATACTCTTGGTGGCAAAGTGGGCGTGTCTAAATGGGTTGACCAGTTGCTGTCAGGAAGCTGCAAGCACTTAAATATAAGACTTCCAAACCAATGTGACCCATTACCACTTCAGCTAAAAGACGTAGTTTTATTCTTTAATATATTTTGGGTGACTGTCAAATCACGTGACCGTGACTGGTTTTATTCTTAAATATACAGGTAGCTTTTTCTCATCGTTATTTTGTTTCATGTGTCAGTTTTTCCATGTTCTCATAAAATGGAGTGATGGATTAGACTCGTGGGTTCTGAGTTCTGAAGATATTGATTACATGAAGAAGAGTATGGAGAAATGGAAAACGAGGATCTTTCCTACTGTGCAAAATAAATGGGTATCCCTGCATCAATCATTTGGTCTCGTATGTTGGTGTGACGATGAGCAGCTAAAAAAAGAATTCATGAACATGAAAAATGTTCATTTTTTGCGTTTTGGGCAGCTTAGTATTGAAGAAAAGCAAATGCTTCAGGATAAGGTTTCTGTTTTATTACGGAGACTGGGAATCCCTTCTCTTTCTGAGGTATTCACATTCGCTCTCCCTCACACACACACTAACGTTTACCAAATATTCAAATATAAAATTTAGGAGAACGAATTAGAAAGGATTTTTGTATCAACATAAAATTTCTATATTGGTTTTTCTTGGTTCAACTTATATCTTATGAAGACATTGTGTGATCTTTCGTTTGGCTATAATACTAGAACGAAACTAGAGGTAGCGATTTCAACCCATTTACTTATAAATGGGTTGATTTGCGATACATATTTTCCTAACCGGTCAAATGGGTGGAATCAGAAAAGTTAGCTAAAAGGGAAACATGTCAATTAGATAGTTTTTGTAATTGTTACTAGTTATAATGCCCTGGTTTTTTAAAATTTTTTGAATTATATATTTTTATTTATTAAAAAACAAATAATTTAATCTTTGTTTTGTTTGATTTATGATGTTTAATTATAGTTTTTTATTATTAAAGATAATTATTTAAAATTTTTAATCCTATCATTAATTGCATTTTATGTATATTTTTTGTATTTATCTTCTACTTGTGTTATGGATAAATATAAAATGTTATCTAATAAGAAAATAATTTTTTTTTTTAAATAAAATTATTCTAAATAAGGTATGAATCTATTTTTTTGAAATGAAAAATTCCCAATAAGGTTTTTGTTTTATTATATAAAAGATATCTTTCCAAAAAGCTGATTGCGGGTCAACGGTCAACCTAACCTGTATGTTTAACACATTAACTATCTACAAGACTGATTGTTGAAACAACCCGTCTCAAGCTCGACTTGTTTGACCCATTTTACAACCCATTTAACACATTAACTATGTCACAGATGGTTTTGTGCTGCCGGTGACAGTAGGGATAATTGTATATTTAAAGTTGAAGTACTTTGTATCATTCATCCATTTTATGGCTTCTGCAGGTTGTGACTCGTGAAGCAATATACTCTGGCTTGTTGGATAATAGCTTTATAGCTTACTTCATAAACGGGGCTCTCCCATATGCTCAACGCTACATTTATAGCTTCCATCGAAAAGAATATTCTGAATTCAAGAACCTAAAGATTGTCGTGGTGGAAAAGTTGTTCTACAAGAACGTCATAAAGAAATTTGGTATTGAATCCAATAAGCAATTTGAGTGCAGTTGTCTTCTGCAGGACAACATCCTGTATGCAACTCCCGTATCTGATTCAGATTCCCACTCGCTTGCTATGGAGCTTTCTCGTTTTCTTGTTGCCGGAGTTCCTGAATCGCCCTTAGCAAATTTCCTCCACATGATTTTTACAACAGAATCATGTAACATAGAGGAGCAGATGGAGCTATTTTCAACAAATAAGCAAAAACTATTGAAGCTCCCAAGTGAAGAATCCGAGTGGTCTATGTTCTCCATTTCATCGCCAGAAGAAGGTAAGCTTAGACCAACCACAAGTTCTGGTTTCTCACGGGATGTTCCAAGTCCCGCAAAGTCTACATCTAAGAATTTACCAAGAATATCAAGAAGGAAACCTGCATCAAGCTTAAAATATGCATCAAAGACAAAAGAAGTTAATAGTGATCAAACAAGACATGATGAAAGCTTCAGTCGTCAGAAAAGAAGATGAAGCTTTGAAAGACCAATCAGGCTGATTCCTTGCACAAAGATACGCTTCTAACGGATTCCTTGGCACGAGCTTTAGGCAGGGGTGGCAATTGTTGACACGACAAACGACACGAACCTGACACGAAGTCAAACAGGTTTGGGTTGAGGATAAACAGGTTTTGGGTAAAAAACAGGTCAATCCGTCTAACCCATTTAAGAAACGTGTCGTGTTTGGGTTGAGTAAGTATTAAACAGGTCAACCCATGAACCTGTTTAAGTATATAAGACTAAAAATAAAATATATAACCTGTTTTTTTTATGTTGGATGTGGATTAAATGTATTTTGTTATGTGCTTAATATGAATACTTCAAATATCATTGAAATTGACGTCATAAAATTGTCGTATAGTTATTTGTATGTTATTTTTATCATATTTTAGATCCTTATATCATTTTTGCATTGAAAATAGTTAAATCAACAAACCACCAACCTTATTCACCACTAGACTTATTTACTTAAACGGATCACAAACGGGTTACACTTGTTATGCGAGTCTAGGTTAGGTTTTGAGTTTCCTACACGATTAATAAATGGGTCGTGTTTGGGTAGAGGCTATATTAACCCGCCAATACACAAACCTGAATATGTTAACATGAACACGACTCGATTGCCACCCCTAGCTTTAGGCATAGAAGAATGTGGGCCCAAAGTTCTTATTCAAGTTATTGTTAGATTTCATAATCATATTACTAATTATTATTGAAAACATCCCAAAGGGATCCCGTTTGATGCATATAAGTTAACACATAAAAACACATACAAGTTTAGTAACCTCTTGGTTTTATCACTTGAATTACTAAGACAAGTGATCTTGGTCTTGGTCTTGATCTTGATTCTTGAGGATCACAAAACCCTTATAGCAACTAAAGGAAGTTGCCTCTAAGGAACGCACACACTACACGTAGAATATGTGAATGCTAGTTCAACTAATTCACGATTCACACAACGAAACTCTTGGTTTTCTGTTTGTCATGTTCTTGGCCAAAACCCTAAGGGATTAGGGAACGGGTTAATCGGTTATAGGGAGTGGAATTAGTAGAGAAATAATTGCTTAGAGTTTAGGGTTACAAGTCAGTCAATGAACCAAAGAGTTTTTTTTTTTTTTTTTTTTTTTTTTTTTTGCTAAGAGTATGAGTTCACAAACCTATTTTATATATATATTTTTTTTCTAAATAGACCCACTATTTCCTTTGGCCTATATGCACAAGGCATGAATTAAAATGCCCCCCCCCCCCCCCCCCAATAAGTGGCTCATATAAATGTGACCTCACACACTCTCTTAGCTAAAAAAAAAAAAAAAAAAAAAAAAAAAAAAAAAAAAAAAAAAAAAAAAACTCTTAGCAGTTCCGTCTATCATTTTATTGTGAAAGACCTGAGTGGGCCGTTCTGCCATCAGTACCTCCATATTGCGCTGAGTAGAGTCTAATTCCTTCGCCACCTCCTTGGTCCTTAGTCCGCCGAACATAGGCCTTAGAATAGGCTTTATGGTTCAGTTGGGCTTATCACACAATAATTAGTCCATTACCAATCTATTGTTAAGTCCATTAGTTACATAACGCGTCTAACGTTTAAATTCGGCTTATATTTTTTAAGCCTCAATTTTTTGACTTATTTTAAGACTCATGGGCTTATATATAATCAACGTATACAAGCCCGCAAGTTTCAAAATATCAAAAAAAGTGAGGCTTATTGAATATAAGCCGAAACACAAATAAAGCTCATAACCGGCATATAAGCTTAAACAAACACCCTCTTAATTAAACTTTTTTGGGTTACTGTTATAAAATAGACATGCATAGTGGCAAACAATATCAGTAACTAAAATTTTTTAAACCATTTCAGTTATAATAAGTATTTTAGTGGACGAAAATAGTAGAGCGCATTTAGTTGGAGAAAAAAATTTTAACTTTCAATTTTTAGTTTTGTAAAAAAATGAGAGGATTAAAGTACGTCTAGTTGTAGAAAAATTTCTTTAGAAAAAAAGGAACCTTATTAATTTTATCAACCAAAAACCAGCGCTTTACAAAAGTCCTTCAATGTATAAAAGGTATCTAATAGCCTTTTACAATAAATTATATTCACAAATAGTATCAAGTCTTATTTCAAAGACTTGTAATTTATCAAGTCTTTAGTTAAAAAGCTTTTCACCAATTCTTTAATGTAATGCAAAAAACCTCTTGAAAAGCTTTTTCAAATAGTAATAAGTCTTTTGTCAAGTTACCATTGCATATGCTCTTGTGTTTTGTGGAAAATTTAAGGGTGCGTTTAGTTGATGAAAAATAAGTCACTTTTCTAGGAAATTTTCATTTGAAACAAAAAAAACTGAAAACCTGTTTATCCGTGCATTTTTAACAAATTTTTCAAAAAAGAATGAAAATCTTATTTTTCAAAATTTAACTAGAATTTAAGAAAGAGTTCTTTACACTTTCCTATATTTTTTCTTCCATTCTTTTTACATCCTCTTGCATTTTTCAATATTTTGAAAAATGTCATCTAAACGCTTTTTCGAAATTTATAGATTTCAAAAAAGAGAGAAATTTTTAAGGGGAGATGCATCTATTTTAATAGGTGCACCTAAAATGTGTGGTTGTGATTTCTTCTTATCCTTCTCATTTTAATTTTTCTTCTTATTTGATCCTAACTCGAGCTATTAAATGTAAAAAAGTCTTTAAAGACTTTGAGCATTGCAGATGCTCTAAAAAAACGTGTTCATATGACACTGTTTTCTATTTTGAATAAAAGAAGTATAATTACAAGGGAACAAAGAAAACACAAAAAAATATGTTTTATTTCTCTGGTTATGTTGAGAAATGCATGTTTTATGTTGTGTAGAGAATGTGCTGGGAACCGTTTGATTTAAAGGCAAATTTTACTTGTTTTGTACAAAACATTTTATAAAAAACAGGTGTTTTCTTTCAACTAAACCCACCCTACAACCAGTCAAAATAGTTATTAGCAAATACAAGTATGTGCTAGAAATCAAATTTATAAAACATGCTATTTGGTAACTTAATTTACATCTATTTTTAGATTTTTAACCAACAGGTGAATTAACAAAAGCATTTTGCTAAACCACCATAAGAATAAGCTTCTTTAGAACTATTGTAAAGCTCATGTAAATGAATTTGTGAGCCTGTATGTTGTAAAATGGACGCATTTAACGCGGACACTATCACTATGTAGGGTCAGGGTGCAAAATGGTGTTAAAGTCATTCATGTGCTCAGGATAGCGGGACATAATCATCGAGGATCATGAGTTCTTAAAGAGGCGTGTATAACACCTTAAGCAAATCTCACATCGATCATAGACATTAGTGGTAGTAGTAAACTCCCAAAAAAACACTAAACCTTTTGTTATAATAGAACACAAGCGAACAAACAAATAAATTTCTGAAAGCAAATTACACTTGAAAATTTAAACATCCTGATGTCAAACGTCGAGACAGATTCATCAATAGATGAACCTTTTCTAAGCAGCACAACCTCCACACACAATGCCCCTGTGATCAATTAGTGAATAAATAAGTACGACTCACAAAACGAAAGATGGAAGATATAAACTTTAAGAGCCTTCATGGTATTATACTTACACGAATGAGCAACCAGAACTTTTGCGCTTATATGGTCTCGCTGCTACCTCCTTCCTCCTTAGTGGTTGTAGCACAGCTTTGATTGACGTATCAAAAACTGATTTGACATTCTGATAGGTAACAAAGAAATAACTTCATAAACAACATAATCTTAAAACATTCCATTGAAAATGGAAAGAAAAATCTCGTATAAAATGTTTAACAGGTTAAGTACCTGTTGAGTCTTGGAACTGCATTCGATGTAAGCAACTGCGCCTATTTGCTTCCTTAGTTCCTCCCCCTAAATGTCAATAATTTCATCAAGGGTTTTGACTTTATGAGTCAAAGCTAGAGTACTAGTTTTCAGTTTTTCACATCAAAATTGAGAATTATTGATGTTTACATTAAGACATAATTGATCAGCATGTTAACCAATCAATAGATATCTCACAAATCGAAAAATTTTAGAGCCGAAAGTCAAAAAGCATCGATTTGAATTTGAAATGTAGTAGGTTTGAATGTTTAAAGTCAAAGATCAATGATTTAGTACCTGAGCATATGTGATAACATCAGAACCCATGTGATCAGCTAAATATGCCTTGTTATCACGGAGATCTGCAAGCAGAAAAACCGAAAGACATTTTTGATTATATGCTTACTTTTCAAGAAATATAGATTGCTAAAACGCAAAGCAAACTGTACCTAATTTTGTCCCAACGAGTACAATTGGAACATCAGGTGCGAATCTCCGAAGCTCAGGCATCCACTGTGAACATTGAATTCAAAATTACAAGAGTTAGTGTAAAACTATTTTAAGAGAAAAAAAAAGGCTACTGCTACTTGATGATCGGATCTTTTTCTTTTCCAAGATTCTTTAGACCATAGTTAAATTTGAAACCAGATAGATTAACTTTACATTCTGAACATTGTTTACATTTTTAAAAATCTTTTCTTACTCGAAAACATATCCGATTGAATATCTTCTCAATGAGATTTTCACTGTTCAAGTTACCCCGGGGAGGGCGAGTCTTTGACTCAGATGTAAGTGGCCTAACCGGGGTATCCTAGTGACCATTTCCGTCCCTTCTGTAGCCACCCCCCAAATGTATACCCCCGATCGAATATATAGAATCTAATATGAATAAATAAAGAAGGGTACCTTCTTGAGAACATTTTCATAACTTGCTCTACTGATTAATGAAAAAGCCAACACAAAAATGTCTGCACCTCTGTAGCTTAGTGGCCTTAATCTGCTATAATCTTCTTGACCTTAAAAATCAAAATTCAGTCAGAAATCATGTAAGTAAGCCCCAACAGTCCAAAAAACGCATGGAAAGACCGAAAAAATTGAGTTATTGGCATACCAGCAGTATCCCAAAGTCCTAAATTCACGATACTTCCATCCACTGCCACATTGGCACTGAAATTGTCAAATACTGTTGGAATATAGTCCTGCAAATAACCTCTAACATGAGTTACAATACAAAGTTTTGCAAGAAACCTTGAGTTATAACAAACCGACACACAATATTCAAAAAGAAAATGGACTTTATTTTCAATATCGCCTCAAATAATCAACATCTTAATCTGTGAACGAGAAATCCCAAATTTAGAACACACGAACTTGTAATCATAAAAAAAAAAACGGAGCCCATTTACATTTATTCAAATATCTATACATAATTAGGAACAATAAAGTGTGTAATCCTATCACCACTAACTATTCAAAACATCTTTTTTTTTTTTTTTTTGGTTATCAAGATGCAATGAACTCAATTAGTAGTTATAGTGAGAAGAGCCCAAAGATACAAACTTTATTGCAAGAAACCCCAAAATTAGACAAATGAACATATAATCATCAAGAAAACATAATATAAATTCATTTCTTGAAAATTGAAATACCCACAAATTATCAGAACAGTGACAGGTATTTGGGGGTGTTTGTTTCGGCTTATATAGCCGGCTTATGGCTTATTTGATTTTGGGCTTATGTTTCATAAGCTCACTTTTTGTGGCTTATTTTGAATCTTTTCGGCTTATATAAGTTTCTTATGTTATAATAAGCTTATATAAGCCGAAAAGTTTCAAAATAAGCCACAAAAATGTAGCTTATGAAACGTAAGCCCAAAAACCAAATAAGCCATAAGCCGGCTACATAAGCCGAAACAAATACTCCCAAACTGTATTGCAACTTGCAAGAAACCACAAAACTAAACAAACCAACATATAATCACCAAGAAACAATACTTTATTTTCATTTCTTGAAATGCCCATAAAGAATCAATAGCTATATCATTCTAAATTCCTAATATGTTGGCCAATAAATCCAAAGATACAAACTCTATTGCAAGAAACACCAAAATTATCAAGAAAACAAAGTTCATTTTATTTCTTAACATACCCACAAAATGAAAATTCATCAAGAACTGTATAATGACTATAATCCTAATATGTAAGTCAATAAGCCCAAAGATACAAACTTTATTCCAAGAAACATCAAAACTAAACAAACCAACATATAATCATCAAGAAAACATACTTATATATTCAATTTATAACATACCCACAAATTATCAAGTATAAAAAATGAGACTACTATACTTACAGTAGGGAACTTGTTACTAGTGTAACAAATGAGCATACAAGTTTTACCAACAGCTCCATCTCCAACACAAACACATTTCACAAACCTTGAAGCACTCATTTTTTTTTTATAAAAAAAATTGAAATGAAGAAGAAAGATGAAAGTGAGCAGAATAAGACAGTAGTTAGATGAGTTTATTTAAGTTGTTGAGACAAGACAAATAGACAAAGCTTATGTTTATGTGTCCACTGGCCGCCCTTATTCAAAGTTTTTATAATTTTAAGACAACATTTATATACCCATATAAGGTTAAGGGGTAATTTTTTTTTTTTCTTTTTTTTTCTTGAATTTATTATTCGGAGAGAGCGAGTCTTTTAACTTAGGTATACATGTCCGTGGTCTAATCTGGTTGACTGAGTATACCCGTGATCATTTTCGACCATTTCACTTACCATTTATATTTTTTTTTACCTAATAAGTTTGAACTTTAAACTTGTTGGAAGGACATCAGATGACTTACTAGTTACGACTGCTATTTGTTATTTGTCGAGGACGACTTAGTCAATTTAGATGTACACGTAAGTGGTCTAATCTGGTTGTGTGAGTATACCCGTGATCATTTTCGACCATTTCACTTATCACCCATAAATTTATACCTGATAAGTTTGAACTTTAAATTTGTTATGAGGACATTAGATGACTTACGAGTTACGACTGCTATTTGTTATTTGTAGAAGGCGACTTAGTCAATTTAGATGTATGCATAAGTGGTCTAATCCGGCTATCTGGACCATTTCTTACTATTTCATTGATCACTCACGAATATGTACCTAATGAATTTTGAACTTTAAACTTGTAAGATCATATGATATTTCAAATGTTTTTAAATAAAGTTATTTATGGCTGTTTTTAACTTTTAACTACCTAGTAAAATTATTGGTGAATAATTAAAAACCCAAAATTTATGAGTAACTTTAATGAAAGGACACCTAATATGTGTTAATAAGTGTGTTATGTAAAGATATTATTAGAACAAAAAGTACACAGTTAGAGTATTAAATGTTGAGCAAATAAGTTTAATAGCCTTATAATGTATTAGTTGAGTTAAAGGGTATTAGTTGGGATGATGCAGTAGTAGTTATAACTTACATTTAAATATAAAATATTTCAAAATGGCACAATATTTTTATGAAAGTATTTTTATTTAAGTTAGCTTTCAGGTACAATACTATATTTTTCTAAAGGACACTTGATCATGATTATAGTAATATTTTTCTTCAAAGTAGGTTATCGATCAAAGGAGGTAACAAGTCATCAAGATTGAGGTCACTTTTTTGACTTTTAAGTCATCATCCCTCTTAATAAATTTTGAAATCTTTGAAAGATACTTTCATTTGAATTGCAGAAAGGCAAGCCAGGGCCCCCTACTAAAAACGGTAACCATGTTACTCCCCCCATCTACTACATGTAACGTTTAGTTTAGCATCTTTTTGAATAATTCCGTTTTTATAAAGCCAGTCAAACTAAGGGTTTTTTTTTTTTTTTTTTTTTTTTTTTTTTAACCTCTTAACAGCCTCTGAATCTGAACCGTTCAGACGCGGTCAGACATTTTGGCCGTTTTCGTTCAAACGCGGTCGAGGGCAGTAAGATCTTAATGGTTTAGACTTGAGAGGGGTGTCTTAATGCCTCTTGTTGACACAAAAATAACAAAAAAAAAAAATAATAAAATAAGAATAAAATAAAAAAAATAGTACGAGCAAGCAAATGTGCGGTTCAAACATGGGTTTTTTTTCCTGTTCAGATGCGGTCAGATTCAGACATTTACGCCTCAGATTCAGATTCAGATTCAGATGTGTTGTTCAGATTCAGAGTCTCTTAAAAAACAAACACCACCTAAAGGTCTGTTTGATTAGACATAATAGACTTATAAACGAATGTAATTGACGATGTAATGGAATGTACATAGTAATTAAATGAGTCATTATTGTTCCATTGATCTATTTGATTACTATGTTGGAATGGAATAAAGCATTAACACATATTGTTTAGTACGATGATATGGACGTTGGAAATGAATGAAATAAAGCAAAATGTGATTACATGTGGTAATGGAATAAAAAAAACACTACGTAACTATCACATATGTTTTGCGCAAAAGTTAAAATTGAAGAGCTTCTCATACCATCATATTGTACTACTAAAAGTAGTTTTTAATGATACAATCAGCAGCAAAAGTTAGATGATCGAACTCGTGGACATATATACGTAAAGAGGATAACATGGGACTACATAAGGCATATAGTTCAAATAGGCAAATATAATCTACGTATATTAGGTTGTCCTAAAAATTGATGAGAATACTTCATCTGTGGTTCACATAAATATATAATTCTTGAGTAAGTCTTATAGAAAAATAATTTCGATAATAACTATAGAGTGTAGAAAATCAAATAAACTAGTAATAAGCTCTTCAAGACTCGGTCTTCGTCCTACATGGTAAAATAGCACACGTGCTACCTTAGTATGGCTAGAAAGGAGCACCCGTCTTCAAGCTTCAAAAATTAAGACTCGATCTAGTGGACAACCGAGTCGTCCAATGTGTGCTTGTGTTTGTGTGTGTCTTTTGGTGGAGTATATATGTGTTTAAGTGGGATATATTTGGTGATAAAGTTGGTTGTCTTATTATATTAAATTTATGATGAAGTTGATTGTAGAGAGAAAAAAACTGTAATGGCGTTGATGTGACGACGATGAATGTCGTCTTGGGTCTTCTTATTACGGCTAGTCTGACGTTAGTTCTGAAGCTAATAAGAATAGCTACTAGTACTATTTTTATTTTATTTTTGCACTTTATACGTTTTTCATTTGGATCCACAAGAAGTCGCTTTTGACAATAACATGCTTAGTCAAAAAACTAGAGTAAGAAAATGTGCTTTTGGGCCGGCCTAATAAAATCTGAGACTTATTCGTTTTTGACATGTTAACCAACTAGACATGTGGAAAACATAGTTCAAAACCGTGCAAAACATGGTACCAACTACCAAGCCATAAAGCGAAACGGATATACTCGGTTTTAGGTTGAGTTATAGCGAAAACTTGACCCTTTGTGCCTATGTCCCATTTGGTTCGATCCAAAAACTTATATGAGTTTATATCGGCCGTGACATGTTGTAAAAAAGAGTCACACATTCAACATGTGACATGTGATTTATTTACACATAATGGGCGGGAAAAGCCGTTAGTGACTCAAGGGGCTATCGAATTGAGTGACTTTTTATTGAATGTCCAGTAGTTGTTAAATTGAGGAACATGGTTCCGACTTGGTGGGATGTTGGAGACTTCACTATGCAGGGCAGGGGAGGGTCCCGCCCCCCTCCCAAAAAAAAATTTTGCGGCACCTAGTGTAAATATTATAGGTTTTAGGGGTAATTTAATTGAGGTTACAAACAAATCTCCGATTCGGCTTTCCCAAAATATATTCAGCCCTCCAAAAAAAATGTTCAAGTTCCGTCTATGTTAATACGACTTCTTGGGTCATACGGAGACATAGGAATCATATTTCCTTTGATGCTAAACCTCCTCAAAAAGATACCATTAGGAAGAAATCAAATTGCTGTCTCATTCTCGAATCCTACACAGGCATAAAAAAAAAACAAATCCTATTTGGTTGGATTGAATTTATAATCCTATAACATGCTTGTACAAAAACTGCGTAGTCTTTTATCACTAGTTTCTTGCTAGAGCGTTATCAATGTCAAGCCGTTAAAATAGCTTAATGTTTTTTTATTCAACGGGCATGGTTACCTAAAAAGAAACGATGTTTGTTCAGCTCAAACTATACATTATCGATAACCCAAAGTTTGAATGTCTTATGTTGGACCAAGCCAGTTCTAAACCAACACCAAACCACTATTATACATTCAAATCTGACCCGGTTCTGAACCATTGTAAACCCAAAGAACCAAGCATCAGACAGACTTGCTACAAGGTTACATAAATCCAAGAAAGAAAAAATAAAAACCCAATTGAATGAAACAGCCGAGACCGGAAAGAGATCCCAAGACACTAGAGAG
Organism: Artemisia argyi; assembly: GCA_030686995.1. Lineage (NCBI taxonomy): Eukaryota > Viridiplantae > Streptophyta > Magnoliopsida > Asterales > Asteraceae > Artemisia > Artemisia argyi. The sequence goes on from CM060705.1 coordinate 182,981,120, forward strand.
ACAGGAAGTACAATATAACATAACCAGTAACAGCTCTACATTACAAATCTTGTTCGGATATAAAGATGCAAACTCAAATTCATTTATTTTAAAAAGTATTACATAGATAAATATTGCTTCAAGCATAAACCTCAACTTTCAAAATGAACTTATTAACTAGGTCATAAAAATGTCATAGTTTGAGGTGTCACAGTAAAACGATTGGAAATTTACAAAGCTGCTAAGATTTCATCTGCACTGGAGACGGTGAATTCACCACCGGATTCAATGTTAGCAACCACCACTTTCAGGTTATCAACCAACAAAGCGAACCTCCTTGACCGGATTCCAAGACCTTTCTCGTTGAGGTCAAGCTCGAGTCCAAGTGCATGAGTGTAGGTTGCAGACCCATCGGCTAGAAACTTCACATTCTTGGTCTCTGGGTACGACTTCTTCCATGCCTTCATCACAAAAGGGTCATTCACTGCAAAGCAAACCAAACCAAAAAATGACTTCTTCTACTATAAACTTATAAATTCAAGCATAAAAACTAATGGAAATAAAAACAAGCGCTTTAGTAGAAGAGATCAAGAGACTTACCACTAATCAAAAGAAGCTCCTCTACACCCTTTGCCTTAAGCTCTTCGGATTTCTCAATGAAGCCTGGAACATGCTTCATACTGTTCAACAAGAATAATTAGGAACACTCAATTTAAGTACAAAATAAAATCCTGTTAAATATTAAGGCTAAAGTTCTCCATGATTTTGTCCAACTTGCAAAAAATAACTTACACTCCCACTGGTTTGAAACTACAGAGAGGCGTATACATTTCATTTCAGTGACTAGTAAAGTATCAATAAAAAAACTTTAACAACTTATTAACAACTAAAGATATTCAACAAATAAAACGTAAGCTTGGATTCATATCGACCAGCAACCCTATGCAGAGACCTAGAGCCTGTACTTGGACGTGCATCTAAAATGATTATTGTGATTAAAAGTGACAATCACCGAATTTGGACTATGAGTCAACCGACAGTTGTAAGATAACCATGACTGTAAACTTATCCAACTATCCCCAATGTCAAAGACTAATTACGTAACCTTTTTATCAACCGTCATCTCACATTACAAACTCGATCTCCTAAACTTCAAAATAACAAGATATACTGTCATTCGACAGTAATCGATACCACCATTAATTAGAAAACAACACCTTAAAAACACTAAAACCTTATTAGGAAAACCTAAAAGCTAAGGGGGTGTTTGTTTAAGCTTATATAATATAAGTCACAATTTTGTAGCTTATTTGACACTTATGGGCTTATATTTGTCAATGTTATATAAGCCCGTAACTGTCAAAATAAGCCACAAGATTGTGGCTTATTTTATATAAAGCCGAACACATATAAGCTAATAAGCCCATATATAAGCCGAAACAAACACCCCTATCCATACACAAAGTAAAACCATACAAATCACCTAAACCCCTAAAACCCAATTACCAAAACCCTAAAAAATCAAAACTTTACAGGTCCGGTTCAACCGGTTCGACCACCGGGTCAACCCGTTTTCTACCCCCAAAAAAACCTTTATTTCCATCAGCAAAAAAAAATTATAGATCTAAATCATAACTAATTCGTACATTGAGCCTATAAAAGCATTTACCAACATAGATAACATCGAAACCCGGTTTAATTTAGACTTTTTTGGCCGGAACCGGTTCAACCGGCCGGTTCAAACCGGGTTTCAAAACACTAAATACACAATCCAAAGTAACACAATTGATGACTTCAGCATGAAAATGAAACGAGGGTTAAGAACAAAACCCAGTTGGGTCTCGAAAACCGGGTTGACCCGGGTTTGTAAAATAAAAACCCGGGTCGAACCGGGTTTGACAAAAGGGGTGTACCTGCAAGTGGGAGTAAAAGCACCAGGAACACCAAAGATGACAACTTTCTTGCCGGCAGCAAGTGAATGGACCGAGACCTGCTTCATCTCATCGTTTTCATCGAAGTAGGCTAGTGTTCCGTCTGGGATGACGTCATTCACTGCGATTGGGGCCATTTTTTTTTATAAGATTTGATGAGTTTGTTGATTAAACTGTGTTTGGTGGTACTTGGTTGTGAGATTTGAGTTGTGAGAGAGTTGGTTTATATAGTGACTTGGTCTTACTGTACACATATTATTTTTTTTGAAGGCGACTTTCAATTTTTTGGTTTAGAGTCGCACCCGCCACAATAGCAGGCCCTCATCCACCACATACCCAAACTATGTTGTCTTAACCGGGCCCATGCTGGCGTAGTGGGGATTAAACAGCGTTCGCTCGGAAACCGTACCGCCTCCACACGATTGTTCACTCCTAGGAATTGATAAAAAAAAATATTGGGATAATACCTCTAAAAAGCACTGAAGCGTTCGGTAAAAAGTTCGTTTATTTATTAAATGAATGAACATTAACAATATTTTAAGTTTGTTTAGTTAAATGAACAAATATCAAAAGTCGTGTCCGTTCATTTATGTTCGTGAACGTCCGATTATACGTTTGTTAAAGTTCATTTATATTCATTTATCCTTTTATGTTCGTGTATCATATATTTTAATTTTACAATTTTAAAATTGACTTATATAAATAAAACAACACTTATAAAACAATATATTGTGCAGAATTCAATAAAATTTATGTTTGTTTGTCTATTTTCATTTATGTTCGATGGTTTATGTTCATTTTGCGTTCGTTTGGTGTCTTAATGAACGAACGTGAACAACTCTTTTTCTTATTAAACGAACATGAACAAGAAAATTCGTCCGTTTAAACGTCCGTGTCCGTTTATTTGTCCGGTTATAATTAAATGAACAAACATGAACATGGCTCCGTTCGTGTTCGTCCGGTTCGTTTACAGCGCTACGCATACTTGTTCAAAAATATTTTTTTGGGTGTCGAATAAATTTTTTTTTATATGAGTATTGAACTTTTAATTTTGGACATTTTGAGATACTTTGTGACGTTTTTACCCCTCAAATTATTAAAAATCCAGAGGCAAAAATGTCATGGTACCTCAAAAAGTTCAAAATTAAAAGTTTAGTTCGTCAAAAAGTTCAAAAAATGGATGTTCAGTACTCGTATAAGCAAAAAAATTGTTCAATACCCAGAAAAATATTTAAAAAATAAACGTAGACCTTTAATTAAACGTAAAACCGTAATTTTGAAAGAAGTAAAAAATCCTAATAATAATAATTTTTAATTATATTTATTTTTGCCAGTAAATAATTATTTTAGGACTAACTGCTACTATTTTTTTACTTTTTATTTTACTATGACTAAGTAAATAGTTTGAGTTGACCGGATTTGAAATGGAGTTTCGTTAATGGGATTGGATGAAAAGATTTGGAGTCCGGTTGGTTGGAGCGTAAGTTAGTTTTGTCGGAATTACCAAGAATGGTTTTATTACATTTGACTATCGGTGTAAAATTTTATTACATTTGACCATGGGTGTTCTTTGACCGGGTGTTATGGTCACCAACCCACTGCTTTTATGTGAGCGTCAAATAACTATTCAATACGTTATGAAATGCATCACCAAACAGGTGTTATGTTCATCTAATCACCTTAAACAAAAAATATAAAAATATCTCACTTTATACATAATACCTCACAAACACGGGGAAAAACATGAGAAACTGTTTGGTGGTCTACACCATCGAACCATTTCAAAAGACACCCATTGGTGCGCGGTTGGAGATGGGAACAATGGGGTTCGGGCATGGTTAGTGAGGATGGCGGACGTGGTGGCCCTTCACCATAATAGTGACCAATCTTATGTATAATTTTGTCCACTCTTTACCATTTTTGGTTCATCTTTAACTCCTTTTATTACTTGTAAATCCTTTTGTTTGTGGTGGTAAAATTTGACAAATACGGTTGCAAAACACTTTTGAACAATTGTAACGATTTTATATAGCAAAAACAACTTTCACATATACAAAATCACTAAAGAAAATCAAACATGTAACAATTGATCTTTTTATAACTTAGAATTAGATCAATAAAGTTAACATAATTCTAATGTTGATTAACAAGAATCGTTTTGGCACTATCCCATAGCAAGGTTGTAAAAATCGTTAGGCGTTTGTGAGGCGGTTGGGTAGGGCCTAGCGATTAATCGGATAGGCGAGGATTAATCGGGGATTAATCGGATTAGAATTTTTATGCACAAAATTGTAATTTTAGATATTATATTATATTATATGTATGCAATAAGCATAATGCATCAAATTTCAAATATCTCAAGTGTTCAAATATAAATATAAAGATATAATTCTTCAAAGCTTAAAGTCAAACACAGATATTACTCAGTTTGTTAACTATTTTTAAGCGATATTTGACTGATTTTGTCTGATTAATCGGTTTCTGGACCAATTTTTAAGCTATTTTGACTGATTTTTAAGCGATTTTGTTGACCAATTTTTAAGCAATTTTGTCGGATTAATTCGATTAGACCGATTTTATCCGATTAATCGGTTTGTTGACTGATTTTTAACCGGTCTTTGACCAAAACGATTAAATAGACCGATTATGATAAATCAAGGCGCTTAGTAAGCGATCAGCGATTATGCGAGAATTAATCGGTCGCCTGAACCGATTTTTACAACAGAATCCCATAGTGCACTTCTCCCGCCTCCCAAACTACCCATTTTAGTATAAGCCTTTTTTTTTTTTTTTTTTTTTTTTTTGATTTAGCTACAGTACTTACGCAGAAGTTAGTTCCTGCCAATCTCGAATAATAATTAGTGATTCGATTCCACAGTACATACCCAGAATGTAGTCCCTGCCAGCGTCGAATCGAAGCATATATGGGGTAGAACCCCACAGATTCCACCTTGAAGAAAAACCCTCATGAAAAGACTCGAACCTGAAACCTCTCGCATGTGGTAACAACCTCCTCAAGGTCACCCTTGATGGCCAACTGAGCTAGCCCAGTTGGTTAGGTATACGCAATGTTGCTTTGCGTTTATTTTTCTTTCGTTGAATTACTATACTTTGTATTTTGTAAGTGTAAAATTTTCACTTTATATATTTTGTGGTTACTATTTAAATATATCAAATGTGTTTATAACAGGTTTTTAGAAACAACTTTTATAGGGAGGTATAATGCAACGAATAATGATAATATTGATTGTCATCCTTTATAAAGTTTAAATTACAATATCTCAAAATTTATTATTTTTACAACCTTCGTTTAATAACCCGTGCGTGCACTGAGTTAAAAGGTTAAAGTTCAGCTAAAGTTATTATGAGTTTCGTCTATCAAATTAAAGCTTAGTTTATGTTCAAAATCGCAATAGCTAGTTATTTGTTCAAAACAAATATGAATTACAAAATAATTTTTATATCGGTATACATTTTTAGTACTGTAGTAAAAATACATGTTGTGATTCCCATATCCCGATGGACAAAAACTCCACCAACAGTTTTCAATTCGTAATGTGATTAAGAGAAAAGGAAAAGCAAAATAGCTTAATTATTAATTAATGACTGCATATTTATTGAAATTTATGAGTATATTTAGGGCAACCCTTTACTTTTTTCTAGGCTGCTAGAAAAAGTCAATATACAAGATGTCAAACTTTTTGAACTCGTTTATTAATTTTAATGGTTCATTAACATAATGGGACTGGCAACCTTGCGGGGAGTTGGGTTCGGCAAAGAGTGCCGATCGGAAAGCATGGCTGCCACTGACTTGGCAAGCCAAAATCGTTGCTGCAAACGGTGTTTCACACCGAATCGGTGGGGAGAAAAACAAGGAAGAAAATGATCGTTTGGGAGTAAATGCTTGGAGTGTTTAATCTTGAGGCAAGGTTAGGCAAGGTTGCCACTAAAAATCCATGTTGAGGCAACCTTAGGCATAAAATGTGTTGGAACTAGGTGATTGGTTGTTTGCATAAAAAGTTGAGGCAACCTTAGACAAGGTTGCCACCCCCTATTCCCTAATACGGAATATATTAAAGGGAAAATGACAAAAAAATTTGCAACCATACTTCACCAAATAACAATTTTTCTTCAAAAATTCCGAAATACCAATAAAATCCGCAAGATTTGTGATAGTTTGCGGATTTTTTGAAAATCGTAAGGTTTGACTTTTTTTGAAGTCAAATCTTGCGATTTTTCGATTTTTTTTTAAAAAAACCTTGTGATTTTTTGATTTTTTAAAAGACCTTGCGATTTTTCGATTTTTTGTTTTGCAATAATTTTTTTTTAAAAAAAGCGCAATTTTTTTGATAAATCTTGCTAGATTTTTTGATTTTTTCAAAAATTCGCAAAAAGTCGCAAAACTTGAGGATTTTATGGATATTTAGTGAACTATGGTTGAAAAAATAGTATGTTTGTCATTTTCCCTATATTATACGAGTATATGACAACATTGTTTACACCTATAGGCCATTTTAAGATATCATGACTGATTTCATTAAGTGCATATAGGCTATGCATAATGCAATTGCTGCTTTCTGATTTTTCAACTACAAAACACCTCATCTAATTTGATTAGTCAGCAATGTATTTTTTTTAATAACTATCTCACAAGTCAGGGTTTATATAACACATGTCTTAAGCATTACTTTGAATCAACAATCATTATTAGGGTCCGTTTGATTTGTAGATTAGTTTAGGATTTGGATTTTAATTTAGATTTAAATTTAGAATAAGATTTGAATTTAGATTTGATGTAGGTGAGAGAAAATATAATATTATTAAAAATACTGTAACAAATTAAAAATATTTTTATAAATAACATTTTAGGAGAGATGCATGTAGGCCCTCAAGAAATTGACAAATCCCACCTCATTTATAGAGAATCACTTTTAATGGTGTGATTGCCATTTTTGAATCCAAACCGCAAACCAAACAACATTTTAGTGTCACATCAATCTAAAACCCATACCAAAGTGTCAAAACAAACGCCACTTAAATTGAACCATTAGGATACAACAAGTCTTTTGGTTAGTCAGTAATGTACTATCATGCAACTTAGCTTAAATGGGACATTATTATTTATTTTTATTTATTTTTATTTTGAACGGCTTGTTAGTTGTTAGTAGTTCAGGTAGTAGTGATATTCAATTGGGCCGTATGTTGACCCTGAACTAGGGGTGAGCTCGGTACCGGAACCGCACCGAACCGACACGGAACCGAGAACCGAGAACCGAGAACCGAAAAACATATATTTTAGGAACCGAGAACCGAACCGAGAGCATGTTTCGGTAAGGCTTCGGTTCTCGGGTTTGGTTCGAGTATTTTCGGTTCTACCCGATTGGAATCGCTAATTTCTAAAAAAAAAAGGAATTCAAAAACCCAATATTCTTAATGTGTTTCACACATCTACGTACCTTACCTAACATCGGACGCTATTTTTTTGCCGTGCCTGCCGTGAGACTCTTTCTAATAACGATAATGTATGAATTTTTTAATTATGCGTTAATGTAATTGTTATGAAGAAATATAAACATTAAGTTGCAACAAGGATGGAACTATAGTACCTTGTTAAACTATTAAAATCATGATGAATGTTTGTAGTATCACGTAAAAAAACCAAAAATCTAATAAAAATCCCATATATTGGAAGTAGGGTGGTTCTTCGGTTTCGGAATCGAGAACTGCGGTTCCTAACCGAACCGAAATTTTAGAATATTGAGGACCGGAACTGAACCGCGGTTCAAAAATTCGGTTAGGGTTGGGTCGGTTCCGGTTCAGTTCGGAACCGCAGTTCTCAGTACATATGCTCACCCCTACCCTGAACTCCGCCTGAAGGGGTAAAAATCTCTGGTGAGACTCGAACCCTAGCCAAACTCCCCCTCCCCAAGCCCCTAAAGAATCTTGGCGGCCAACTGAGCTAGCCCAGTTGGTTAAATAGGACATTTTAGTATTAACATTTTATGAAATAAAGGAGTACTGTTCATCTATATTAAAAGTAGAGGTGAGCATTGGGTCAAACCCGACCCGAAAGCGAAAAAGGAAAAAAATCTCAAACTGAGAAATAGATATCAAAACCGAAACCGAAACCGTACCGAATAACTCGGTTCGGGTCGGTTTTCGGGTTTCGGACAAAAAAACCCGACAAAAACCAAATCAAACCGAAACCGAAATAAATATACAAAACCGAAACCGAACCGAATAAGGTTGGTTTGGTTCGGTTCGGCCCGGTTTCGGTCAAATTTTGTCAGTTCAGGTTGGTTTTCGGGTGGATTTGCTTGACCATAATTAAAAGCATCGGGTGTAGTCATTTATGTCAAAGCCAAAAAGTGGTATCACATCATGTCACATAATCATTCTCCTATACATTAGTTGGAAACAACCAGAGTCTTTTTATATTTATGAGTCTTTTTATATTTATTAGCTCCTCAATAGATTCTTTACAAATTAGCATATGACCATTGTTTCATCAGCAAACTGCAAGTGATTTGGTTAAAATTAGACGCTCCTTGCAATCAAATAGTAGAAGGAGAGCTCCTCATTAACACATTATCACATACACTTGGTGTGCCTCATGTAATCAAAGGAAATATTCATGTCATATGCATAAATTAAACAAACACATATATATTATAAGAATCAAGATTTTAACTATATATTGTCCACAAAATTCATTCATTGTTCTTTATGAACACGTTAAGACATAAAACACAAATAAAGTAGACCAGCAATTGAAGAATCAATGAAAGTATGATATGATGGATCATATTTTTTATTTTTTATTTATTTTTATTTATTATTTTTTAATCAAGATAGGCAGCTTGCAACTCGACTATTGACTATACAATAAATATCATTAATAAAACAAAGGTAGGGATCTGATGAAACTTTACAATTCAAAAAAGAACTTGGAAGGTAAAAGCTTATATAACAAAGATATTAAATTAAAGTAAAACCTACAGGGACACTAACACATAGTAAACCTTATTCTATTTTCCTGCAACAACTTATATCAATTGCAAACTTGCACTGTAAACACTTTAAGATAAGCCAGTAGCCCCACAAATGATCCCCACACAACGTGCAGTCACCATTTCTTTCAGTCCCTCGGAAAAGTGAAAGAGGGTGCGGGTGACATTTTAACGACAAAATGCGTGACTTTACATTCTCAAATTGGTCAACAACTCTGTCAAGATAGAAAGGGGTCCATGTTCTTGCCTCTTGAAGTATAAACTCAACACAAGGAAGATTAATAGAATGGACACATTGATCACAATGATAGAACGCAACATTAGGATTAAACTCCTCCTCACAAACTTCACAAAAGTAATCACCACCATAGTTTTCAACTGGGAAGTACCTTAGGGTCATGGGATGCTTGTCATACTTGTTCCTTATTGTATCAGGCCACAACAAAGCACACTTTGGATGTAGGTAAAACTTACAAGTCTCACAACCGTAAAAAAGTTAAGTCTTTGCATCAGACAAACACAAACGACAATACTTTTCGGAACTTGGCATATGTTTACGAAGTAGATGATTTGGATGGGATTTATATGTGATAAATTCAGGTGTGACCCCGCAAGAAACGTCAACTTCATAGCTACTTCCAGAACATTTGTCCTCATCACTGTAAACAAATCCACTGCAAGCTGACTTACCACATAAACAACGAAACACACTCGGAGAGCCAGTCATCTTAACTTTATAGGCAGCCGGGTGCACCACACATGGAGAACAAAGTTGCATCCCTCATCAGCAGTTGTACATTTGTAAAATGGCATGTTTGTGATTGGTCTTATGCATGCATTGCATAAAACTTCAACCATTTTCATTGAATCATGACTGGATGATGTTGTTATTCTTGAAGAGGTAGGTGTTGCTGTAATATCATTATAACATGGTGTATCTATAAGAGTTAATGCGTGTTGATGAAATGGATGTGTTAGGTTGGTTTTGAAGGCCCTTGATCCACTTTCTCCTTAAAACAAGTGTTTCAAGACTTTGGTTTGGCTGGTTTGATCGGGGTATGGGAGATGGAGAAGATCAGGATAGTCATCATCTTTGTAATTTTTTAAAGTTTTGCTAGTACCTGCAGGACCATATAATACATGTGTAATCACCAAATTATTCATACATATATCCAATATAATACAAACTTGTATATATGTAGTAGTTGTACGTACCTTCATTAAAGAGGATGGATACGAGTGATCCCTTTTTTAATGTACTTGCACAATTTGTGTGTACATAATAACGACATTTCTCACACTTATAAATTCAAAGGTTCTCAGCAAATCTCTCTTCACATACCTTACATCTTGGATCAAATTTAGCTTTTTGATCATCTCTTGGAAATGAATATACAAGTGTGAGTGGGTGAGTATGAAAGGAATTGTCTTTCTAAAATGTTGAATTAACAACTTTTTCCTCAGGAAAACACAATCACTATGGGCGAAAAAGCAAAAACAGGTGGTACAATGATAAAAGTTCCCTGATTGTACAGTCCCACAAGCATCACAATTTTCCTCAATATATCTATGAATAGGAATTAATGGGTGTTGGTGGCTTGAGTGATAAATCGTATGGTTTTGTATGTCATGTCTGGTACATTGTAAACCAATAGATATATATCACATTGAACACAAAATGAAAGTTGGTTTTCATTTTGTCATGCTGTATTGTTACATGAAAATGTGTCATGTTGTATTGTTACTAGTTGACTAGTACCATGAAAGTGATTTTTCCCATTTCTTCTTTAGTTAAAACAATTTATAATGTAAAAATGCAATGAGTCTAAAAAAATCAAATTGTTTGTAGTTTTGTACCAATAAACACACTTATTTAATCATAAGAATTTATGGTATGCTTGAATCATTATAAAAAAAATTTTTTTTTTAAAAAAAAGTCAAATTAGACTTAAGTTAATATAGAGCCATCATATTTAACTAGAATCATTGTTGAGGGTGTAAGAAATTAATCTCTTCAATCATAAACATAAGAATATGAGTGTTAAAGAATAAAGTAAATTACTTTATGCTAAGGTAAAAGACTTGTTATATATTTGCCTTAAAAATTCGAAACACGAAACAAAGAGCAAGAGATAAATTAAACTGCCCCAGAAAGAAAAGAATGTTCAACCAATAATTACATTATTGTTTATCAAGGTATATCTTTTTCTTGATGGACGTGCCAACCTATATTCGAAATGTGTTTTCTTTACTCTGTGGATTAATAAGGAAAGGGAAAGGAATATATCACTCAAAAGTTTCCTTATATAATGTCCTTTACCTTGATTTGAGGTTATCATCTTTTCTATCTGCCATTGTTGTATTCTATTTCATTTCGATCCAAAAACAATTCCTCAAATTAAAATCAATTCATGAAATGGAAGTGTTGCCACATGCACATCCATTGAAACTTATAGATCTCAATCCAGAATATCCACACGACGAAGTAGTATACGATGATGAACAGGAGTTGATTATGAAACAAGACTTTCGATGTCCGTGTGGACGTTGTGGTCAAGAAATCAACTTATATCACAGGTATTACTACACGTGTGATCAATGTGACTACTCACTTCACAGATTATGTGCAGAGCTTCCCGCGGTGTTGAAACACGAATTTCATCTTGACCATACTCTAATCCTCTGTCAAGTGTTAGGAAAAGAATGGTGTTGGTGTCAAATTTGTAAACGTGAGCATGTCTACCAATACCTATATTATCATTGTGCTCAATGTGATATATATCTATTGGTTTACAATGTACCAGACATGACATACAAAACCATACGATTTATCACTCAAGCCACCAACACCCATTAATTCCTATTTATAGATATATTGAGGAAAATTGTGATGCTTGTGGGACTGTACAATCAGGGAACTTTTATCATTGTACCACCTGTTTTTGCTTTTTCGCCCATAGTGATTGTGTTTTCCTGAGGAAAAAGTTGTTAATTCAACATTTTAGAAAGACAATTCCTTTCATACTCACCCACTCACACTTGTATATTCATTTCCAAGAGATGATCAAAAAGCTAAATTTGATCCAAGATGTAAGGTATGTGAAGAGAGATTTGCTGAGAACCTTTGAATTTATAAGTGTGAGAAATGTCGTTATTATGTACACACAAATTGTGCAAGTACATTAAAAAAGGGATCACTCGTATCCATCCTCTTTAATGAAGGTACGTACAACTACTACATATATACAAGTTTGTATTATATTGGATATATGTATGAATAATTTGGTGATTACACATGTATTATATGGTCCTGCAGGTACTAGCAAAACTTTAAAAAATTACAAAGATGATGACTATCCTGATCTTCTCCATCTCCCATACCCCGATCAAACCAGCCAAACCAAAGTCTTGAAACACTTGTTTTATGGAAAAAGTGGATCAAGGGCCTTCAAAACCAACCTAACACATCCATTTCATCAACACGCATTAACTCTTGTAGATACACCATGTTATAATGATATTACAGCAACACCTACCTCTTCAAGAATAACAACATCATCCAGTCATGATTCAATGAAAATGGTTGAAGTTTTATGCAATGCATGCATAAGACCAATCACAAACATGCCATTTTACAAATGTACAACTGCTGATGAGGGATGCAACTTTGTTCTCCATGTGTGGTGCACCCGGCTGCCTATAAAGTTAAGATGACTGGCTCTCCGAGTGTGTTTCGTTGTTTATGTTGTAAGTTAGCTTGTAGTGGATTTGTTTACAGGGATGAGGACAAATGTTCTGGAAGTAGCTACGAAGTTGACGTTTCTTGCGGGGTCACACCTGAATTTATCACATATAAATCCCATCCAAATCATCTACTTCGTAAACATACGCCAAGTTCCGAAAAGTATTGTCGTTTGTGTTTGTCTGATGCAAAGACTTAACTTTTTTACGGTTGTGAGACTTGTAAGTTTTACCTAAATCCAAAGTGTGCTTTGTTGTGGCCTGATACAATAAGGAACAAGTATGACAAGCATCCCATGACCCTAAGGTACTTCCCAGTTGAAAACTATGGTGGTGATTACTTTTGTGAAGTTTGTGAGGAGGAGTTTAATCCTAATGGTATAGGATGTTGCTCAAAGTCTACGAATAACATCAAGTCGACCTGATTACTGATGGTTGTCGAGACGATGAAAATGTGGCAAACGTTATTGAGGTAATAAAGGAGTTTGATAAAATTCGACTTTGTAACTAGTGAATGAAAGTTGGTTTTCATTTTGTCATGCTGTATTGTTACATGAAAATGTGTCATGTTGTATTGTTACTAGTTGACTAGTACCATGAAAGTGATTTTTCCCATTTCTTCGTTAGTTAAAACAATTTATAATGTAAAAATGCAATGAGTCTAAAAAATTCAAATTGTTTGTAGTTTTGTACCAATAAACACACTTATTTAATAAAAAGAATTTATGGTATGCTTGAATCATTATAAAAAAAAAAGAAAAAAAAAAGTCAAATTAGACTCAAGTTAATATAGAGTCGTCATATTTAACTAGAATCATTGTTGAGGGTGTAAGAAATTAATCTCTTCAATCATAAACATAAGAATATGAGTGTTAAAGAATAAAGTAAATTACTTTATGCTAAGGTAAAAGACTTGTTATATATTTGCCTTAAAAATTCGAAACACGAAACAAAGAGTAAGAGATAAATTAAACTGCCCCAGAAAGAAAAGAATGTTCAACCAATAATTACATTATTGTTTATCAAGGTATATCTTTTTCTTGATGGACGTGCCAACCTATATTCGAAATGTGTTTTTTTTACTCTGTGGATTAATAAGGAAAGGGAAAGGAATATATCACTCAAAAGTTTCCTTATATAATGTCCTTTACCTTGATTTGAGGTTATCATCTTTTCTATCCGCCATTGTTGTATTCTATTTCATTTCGATCCAAAAACAATTCCTCAAATTAAAATCAATTCATGAAATGGAAGTGTTGCCACATGCACATCCATTGAAACTTATAGATCTCAATCCAGAATATCCACACGACGAAGTAGTATACGATGATGAAGAGGAGTTGATTATGAAACAAGACTTTCGATGTCCGTGTGGACGTTGTGGTCAAGAAATCAACTTCTATCACAGGTATTACTACACGTGTGATCAATGTGACTACTCACTTCACAGATTATGTGCAGAGCTTCCCGCGGTGTTGAAACACGAATTTCATCTTGACCATACTCTAATCCTCTGTCAAGTGTTAGGAAAAGAATGGTGTTGGTGTCAAATTTGTAAACGTGAGCATGTCTACCAATACCTATATTATCATTGTGTTCAATGTGATATATATCTATTGGTTTACAATGTACCAGACATGACATACAAAACCAAAGTCGAATTTTATCAAACTCCTTTATTGCCTCAATAACGTTTGCCACATTTTCATCGTCTCGACAACCATCAGTAATCAGGTCGACTTGATGTTATTCGTAGACTTTGAGCAACATCCTATACCATTAGGATTAAACTCCTCCTCACAAACTTCACAAAAGTAATCACCACCATAGTTTTCAACTGGGAAGTACCTTAGGGTCATGGGATGCTTGTCATACTTGTTCCGTATTGTATCAGGCCACAACAAAGCACACTTTGGATGTAGGTAAAACTTACAAGTCTCACAACCGTAAAAAAGTTAAGTCTTTGCATCAGACAAACACAAACGACAATACTTTTCGGAACTTGGTATGTTTACGAAGTAGATGATTTGGATGGGATTTATATGTGATAAATTCAGGTGTGACCCCGCAAGAAACGTCAACTTCGTAGCTACTTCCAGAACATTTGTCCTCATCACTGTAAACAAATCCACTGCAAGCTAACTTACAACATAAACAACGAAACACACTCGGAAAGCCAGTCATCTTAACTTTATAGGCAGCCGGGTGCACCACACATGGAGAACAAAGTTGCATCCCTCATCAGCAGTTGTACATTTGTAAAATGGCATGTTTGTGATTGGTCTTATGCATGCATTGCATAAAACTTCAACCATTTTCATTGAATCATGACTGGATGATGTTGTTATTCTTGAAGAGGTAGGTGTTGCTGTAATATCATTATAACATGGTGTATCTACAAGAGTTAATGCGTGTTGATGAAATGGATGTGTTAGGTTGGTTTTGAAGGTCCTTGATCCACTTTCTCCATAAAACAAGTGTTTCAAGACTTTGGTTTGGTTGGTTTGATCGGGGTATGGGAGATGGAGAAGATCAGTATAGTCATCATCTTTGTAATTTTTAAAAGTTTTGCTAGTACCTGCAGGACCATATAATACATGTGTAATCACCAAATTATTCATACATATATCCAATATAATACAAACTTGTATATATGTAGTAGTTGTACGTACCTTCATTAAAGAGGATGGATACGAGTGATCCCTTTTTTAATGTACTTGCACAATTTGTGTGTACATAATAACGACATTTCTCACACTTATAAATCCAAAGGTTCTCAGCAAATCTCTCTTTACATACCTTACATCTTGGATCAAATTTAGCTTTTTGATCATCTCTTGGAAATGAATATACAAGTGTGAGTGGGTGAGTATGAAAGGAATTGTCTTTCAAAAATGTTGAATTAACAACTTTTTCCTCAGGAAAACACAATCACTATGGGCGAAAAAGCAAAAACAGGTGGTACAATGATAAAAGTTCCCTGATTGTACAGTCCCACAAGCATCACAATTTTCCTCAATATATCTATAAATAGGAATTAATGGGTGTTGGTGGCTTGAGTGATAAATCGTATGGTTTTGTATGTCATGTCTGGTACATTGTAAACTAATAGATATATATATCACATTGAGCACAATGATAATATAGGTATTGGTAGACATGCTCACGTTTACAAATTTGACACCAACACCATTCTTTTCCTAACACTTGACAGAGGATTAGAGTATTGTCAAGATGAAATTCGTGTTTCAACACCGTGGGAAGCTCTGCACATAATCTGTGAAGTGAGTAGTCACATTGATCACATGTGTAGTAATACCTGTGATAGAAGTTGATTTCTTGACCACAACGTTCACACGGACATCGAAAGTCTTGTTTCATAATCAACTCCTCTTCATCATCGTATACTACTTCGTCGTGTGGATATTCTGGATTGAGATCTATAAGTTTCAATGGATGTGCGTGTGGCAACACTTCCATTTCATGAATTGATTTTAATTTGAGGAATTGTTTTTGGATCGAAATGAAATAGAATACAACAATGGCGGATAGAAAAGATGATAACCTCAAATCAAAGTAAAGGACATTATATAAGGAAACTTTTGAGTGATATATTCCTTTCCCTTTCCTTATTAATCCACAGAGTAAAGAAAACACATTTCGAATATAGGTTGGCACGTCCATCAAGAAAAAGATATACCTTGATAAACAATAATGTAATTATTGGTTGAACATTCTTTTCTTTCTGGGGCAGTTTAATTTATCTCTTGCTCTTTGTTTCGTGTTTCGAATTTTTAAGGCAAATATATAACAAGTCTTTTACCTTAGCATAAAGCAATTTACTTTATACTTTAACACCCATATTCTGCTAATTTGACTTTTTCATGGATCTAAAACACATTAGCTAGCAGGTTTTTTTTTTTTTTTTTTTTTTTTTTTCCTTCTTCTTCTTTAATACTTTTATACCAAATGATTCAAGCATACCATAAATTCTTATGATTAAATGAGTGTGTTTATTGGTACAAAACTACAAACAATTTGATTTTTTTAGACTCGTTGCATTTTTACATTATAATTTGTTTTATCTAAGAAGAAATGGGAAAAATCACTTTCATGGTAGTAACTCTAGTTAAGTACAATCCTCGTTATAACAAAATTTGACTGGTCAACTAGTAACAATACAACATGACACATTTTCATGTAACAATACAGCATGACAAAATGAAAACCAACTTTCATTCACTAGTTACAAAGTCGAATTTTATCAAACTCGCTCTTTATTGCCTCAAAAACGTTTGCCACATTTTCATCGTCTCGACAACCATCAGTAATCAGGTCGACTTGATGTTATTCGTAGACTTTGAGCAACATCCTATACCATTATTGAAGATTAAAATGTCCCTCAATAGTCATATTGCTCATGTCGCGTTTATTTCACTAACTTTTACATTCAAATAGCATTCAGCGAAATGTTTCACAGCATATATTACTCTCGTTGTTATGTACTTCAAGTAACCATAAAAATCAGCTGAAGTGTTTCATTTTAGCTCACTCCCCATACCTACACATCAGCATTAATAAGAGCAATGAATTACCTTAAAGGCTCAAAGTTTTATAAACGAATTCAAAGAGTATATATAGCCCGTTTAAATTTACCTGAACTTTACCATCAGATGTTCCTATAACCAACAAATCCTCGCTGCTGTCAAGAGCCATAGACAAAACTTTGCCGTTTGTACCAAGTTGTAACGTTTCTTTTTTAACGAGTTTGGTTCTGCACCATGCTTCCACGATCCCCATTTTGCAACCAAAGTAGATAAACTCCGAGCTTATAGCCATTGCACGCACATGGTTTGTCAGGGAAAAAGACTGGACCAAATTGTAAGTCGAAGCGCTCCATATCTTAAAAAAAAGTTGATAGTTAATATAAGTACAGATGACCATTTCAACCCATTGACTTGTTAATAAGTCAACTTGACCCGGTCTGTATTGACTTTTGCTAGCAAATTACATTTCTAGACCCAAATTAATTTTACGGCCTTTATATGTAAAACTAGCACCAATACCTTGAATGTACTTCCTTCGATAGACGAGCTAGCTGCATATATTAATCCGTCATGCACTTGCAGTACATTGACTCTATTCCCTTTTGCTAGAAGTTTTCTTGCACCACTTTGGATAGAAGTTAATGTTCCAGTCGACAAATCTATTTCCTGGAAATGTTTCGAATTTGCGTTATATAATGATATTTAGGAGTTGTTTTTGCATTGCGTTTTGAAAGTAATTATGTTATCTAGAGTAATAACGGGTTGGAACCTGAATGCTGTTATCCAGACATCCAGAATACAATCTTCCATTTACAAGATCTAAACACTTGACATCTTTACTTGGATTCAGTAATTTGGATTCTCCGGTCCATGAATTAACCTGATACCAAAAATTGGATTAAAGTCGTACATATTTCCCAAATTTTCATCTTTAGATTCTACGAACCTTGATTCCAGCACCTTGCGGAATAAAACACGAAATGTTGTTTGCTACTAGCAGATTGTTAACATGTTCTTTCACATCATAAACTTCTTCACAATGAAGACCTTCTCTGTTAATCGACCACTCCTGCTTGATCAAAAAAGTACAAACTTTAGTGCCGAATACCCCTTGAAACCAAGGTCCTAAGAACAAGTTCTTACCCTGATAGTTTTATCATGCGAGCCACTATAAAGGGTATTCCCCGATGGCAGAATGGTTAAGCTAGTGACAGCCTTTGTATGTTCTCGAATCTCTTGAATAAGCCGAAGAACACTACTTTTGCCTTTACCTTTATCTTTACCGGACCAGATCTTCGTCATTTCACCAAGAATCATAAGAAAGATAGGCATTTAATTAGTTCTAATGGAATATCGTAGAATTAGCTTCATGGGAATCTTTTTATTAGAATAATTGAAAGAAAAAGACGTACCTTTATCGTACCATCTGAATGGCCTGTAAAAATCTTGTCCTTTCGGCATACTATTGATAGAACGACTCCATTTATGCTGCAATCTTCTTGGGCTAATTCTTGATGATTCCACAGCTCCTGATGCCATAAAGAACAACCTTTATTGTTCTGAAGTATGGTATGATTACAAATGCTGCCTAAAAACAGGCAACTTACAATATTAGAGTCACTCCCTTCACAAAAGAACTGGAGCATTTCGCTTGCTACCGTAGATAAGTTCTTGAGCTCCCTCAAACCCTTACAGATATCCTTCATGTAGACGGTCATATCACGTAACCCATCTGAAAAGGGACTCAAAAACACGGAGATTGAAATGTTTTCCGAGGACATTAAGTGTGAAACTATTAATAGAGTAATGCTAACCAGGATCATGGATGAAAATGCTAAGTGCAAGCATTGAAATAGCTTTATCTTCAGTATCTTTTGCAGACTTAAAGATTGACACAAATCGTTTAAGCAAGCAAGCCCGTGCGGTTTCTTGAACACCCGTGTCAGGAAGAAGAGTCAGCATGTGTAGAAGCCATGCTGCGGAAACAAAACAGGCCGAGCATATTTCTGCATATCTACTTTTTAAGCCTTCTGATAACGCCTCAAATATTGCCCCGTAATCATGGTTTACTAAGACAAGTGCCATCTTTTTCTCCCATTCTTGGGCAGCTTTCTCTTCTTCCTAAAATAAATTGTCATATACACAAGTGAACTTATAACATTTTACATTTAAAAAATAAGCAATGTGAAGGTGGTGTTTGGGACTGAGTTTTAATAGAGCAGATGAACAGTATTGAGGGTGTTTGGGGCTGCTTATCGGAACTACTTATCTGATCATCTGTGACTGAGATAAGCTGTTTTAATTAAGCAGCTTATAAGTTATAACTGTTATTGAAAACAACTTAAATTAGAAATAGCAATAGACAGATAAACAGTTTTATAACAAACCATAGTTTCTTGAACGTTTCCTGACCGCATTGTAGATCTATAGTTCTTATCAACTCCTGCATGTTTAAGAAGAAATCTACGAACAAGAGGCTTCCCAGAATACGAAAATCGCCCTTGGAGAACCAAAAGTGTGTCAGCAGCAGCAATTTGAGCAGCAGGTGAGTCTGAACTCTTGAGACACGATATAAGATGATCTATTGCTTCTTCTCTGTAGATACTCATCTTTCTTGGTTCCACCTACAATTAAAACAGTACTTTTTTTCTACTGTTTACAACATGATGAAAGATGTATATGTAGGTTTGTAGAAGTTGAGAGTCAAACCACAAGGTCGAGCTGAAGAAGGAGACCAGCGATGATCGGGGATTGATCCGTGAGAGCGGTTTGTAGGTATATGAGTAAAGTATGCATTGTGCTAAAAGTACCTTCATCTTTAATGATATGCAGGATTTGATCATTGAATGTTCTCCTAATTAAAAAGAAAAAAATCTCCCATAATCATACTCTATTACATGTATGAGAAATAAATCACGGGTTAGTCCCATGATATAACATAGGACGAAATATGTACCTGTTTAGTCTTACTAATTCGGAAAGAAACTGTACGATGTCAAACCGATCTTGATCATTGGCATCAAGAAAGCACTCTAAAACCGGAGCAAGTTCAGCCTTATCAGCAACAATGTTTCTGCATTTTCCGTCTTCCTGTATGCATCTCAAAAGTATTTTCATTGCTGCAATTCTTTCTTCTTTGGAATCTGATTCCAAGCTTTTGATAATGGATTCTATTGCCTTACTAGAAACAAGACCTTTTATGACTTCTAAAACGAAACCATCATTGTCATTTTCAATGATTTGTGCCAATAATACCACAGAAGCTTCTTTCGGTCTCATACACATTTTCAAAAACTCATCTTCTCGTTTCTGAACAACGCTTAAAAGTGAATCCACCACGTCCATTTCAAGAAAGGTGGAAATAGAAGGTTTTAACAAATAAATCAACACAACAGCCTCAAACAAGCCTTCCTTGAATAGGGAGATTATACATTCAACATCAGAATAAACTCGTGTTAGAGTCGATATCACATTACTATCTCTTGAGCCCACCTCACAAAGAAGAAAAACTGTGGCTTTTAACACTCGGGTGTCAACCGAGTTGAACAAAATCTCCACAAATCCGTTAATAACAGGCGGTTTTGACAACATGGTTTGAATCTCAAGCTCCATCTTCGCTTCCTGCCAGAATCTCTCAATTTTAAGAACTGCCAACTCAGCTTTTTTCAAAATTTGTGAAGTACAAAGATCAGTGATCACAAGTCTTAGCTCATTAACCGTTCCATCAGTTGTATCTCGGCTTATGACACTATTCGGAGAAACCAATTGAGGGATATGATCTAGAACATGAGTGTTTTCTGGACTATGAAACTCATTTCCTGGTGTTAACTCTTTCCAGCTAGCAATTAGCCGTTTGAGGACATAATTAGTTTTCGGAAGCTGAACACTCTGAAGCTTCTGATGTGTGATCGGGCACGTCAAGTTTCCACTATCTATCCATTCTTGAATAGCTTCACGCTCATAAGTCTGACCAGTTTCTAGCGTGACTGGATCGTTAAATATATGTGTTGTTATTGGGCATACAAAATCTTTAGGTGGTGTATTCTTGCCATCGCTATTCTGGCTCTCACTATCTTCCATTAAAGATTACCGAAAACTAAGAAAGATTCAAACTTTATAAGGAATCAGTTTGTGAACCATGAATCCAACAATGGAATTGTACATATTTTGTTCTGTTTATCGTACATATTTTATATATCATGACAAGATTTTCATTGGAAAGTCAGTCAGATTATGAAGAAAGATTATTATGTTTTTTCTTGTGATTAACTATTAGTAGATCATTGTGGTATCATAGTCTGATTATTAAAGTCCAGCAAGAAATGCTTCATGAAGACAGATTGGATTAGAATCTTTATCCGGCACTGTCGATTTCATAGCAAAAAAGATTCAAACTTTGAGAAGAAGTTTGGCTTTGGATATGTAAAGATCAAGCAATCTTGTTTGACTTTGTCCACCAGGGAATAACAAACAAAATCAGTAAGTTAATGAATGTGATTATTCAAAAGGCTAATAAGTTAAAATGTTTGAAGTGTTCTATTGTCAATTATGAATGCATACAATGCAAGGCAAGTCTTTTAGATTAGCATTGGTAACTTGGTATTTTATTAACTTAGACCTAATAAAAGTGAACTTTTTATTTCAATTACTAGTTTGTTTCGATATATAGGAGATGCTCAAGATTTTTCTGATGTGGAACCTATCGAGCAACTGATGACTACTTAGAATTTTGGTTTTTTGTTTTTGATTTTCGATCTTTTCGGTTTTAAACCAAATACTGAAAAATAACTGATTGAATATTAAATATTCACTTTTTTTTACAACTTACAAGAAACAAGAATTTATAAATATACATTACAAATCAAGAAATAATTAACATTTACAAATACACTTTTATACAAAAGAAAATCCAACTAGCTTTTAGAAAATTCCAAAAAAATACATTATGAGGGCAATAATGTCACAAATTTAACCAATGCAGCAACTGCATTTTGAGCTGCTAAAGGGGCAAAGTTCGAAGCTTCATTAGAAATTGCAGACCCTCCTCCAGCTAAATCAGAAAGAGCTCGAATCGCAATAAATGGAACTTTTTGCTGATAACAAATTAGTCCAACTGCAGCACTCTCCATATCAATTGCTGTCACATTAAATTTTGTACTTAAAAATGTTCTATAAGCTCCATTATCTACAAATGTATTTGCACTTGCACCTCTCTTAACTCTTGCAACTTTAGGTGTCCTTGGTAAACAAGTTGTCGCATTTATACATTGCTCCAACTTCATTCCCTACACAATCACAAAATATGATTTCAGTTGTCTTGTTTCCAAAATAAGGAAAAATTTATGAATAGAAATAGTGGTACCTCGAGTTTCTTAGCAAGCGTGTAGTAGTGCTTGTCAACGGGTACCCAAAATGCATGCTGTCTAGTTTCAGGGGTTGTGTTGATTGGGAACACTTCTTCTGGTTGATACCAAACGCGGTTTAAAAGGTTCTCTTTAAAGTTACCTTTTTGTTGTGTGGTTGTGTCATTATTGTAGTCCGAGAACTTTAGGTAGCCGATGTTTCTTGTGTAGTCTCCATTGGATTCCAAAGGTAACTCGTTGTCAGGCCCTTCTCCATTTCTCTATAGTGGCAAAGTTATTATTGTGAGAATCGGTAAGCTCTTACTTGATTAGTTCAATATGTTAGAATCGTAATTTTGTATGACAAAATGAGACTTTTTAACCTGCATAACTAGCCTTTGATCGCACTTTTAAAAAAATAAATAGCCTTTGATCATACCTGCCATAACCACAAGCCAGTATGAGCCCAAAACTTGGGGATTGTCACATCTCCGATTTCAAGTTCAGTGTTTGCATTTCCAGCAATACCAAAGTGTAGAACACCTTTCACGTTGAACACGCTTAACAACAATTGTGTAGTAATACCTGCATTTAGCTACACAGCAAGCAAAGGATTAAGACACCAAATCTGCACTACATGTTGCTAACAAACGACGCAAGAAAGGCACTTAGTCACATACCATGCTTAATCCGGTCATGACGATTATGACCCTTTGATTCTCTATAGTTCCAATCCGAAACCTTCTTCCTGTTAAAGATATCGGTTAGCTAAAAGGATAATCATATGTGAAGAGCATGCCAAACTAAGAAAATAACATATGTGTTCCAACATATGCATGTCTTAATTACAAGATAACATATGTATGTTTCAATTGTTGATTGTATCGAGTTCGTATTCACCGACTACATGATTTTCTTACAATACCTTATTTGGGTCTCACTCTATTTAAATGTATCGATCACTGAAAACGTATCACCTTACCTGAAATATCAACATATGGACGCTTTTCACTCGCTACAAAGCTTGACGATTGCAAAAGTGGGTTCATTTCAAAACCATTTGGGACGACGACACCAATATATGAACCAACCTTATTAACACTATCAATCTCCTTCAACAAACTCTTGGAAATCATACAATCTCCTCTATGCACCAAGAAACAAAACCCTACTAGAAACCATGCAAATACTATCAAGAAAACTCTCATCTTTTAGTATGTGTGTGTATTATATTTAAGGTTGTTATTACAAGGATGTTTTGATCATTATGGATCTTGAGGTGTTTTTATAGTACTTGAAGACAAGAAGTGGATGAATATGAAAGAGTGACACGTGAGATAATGGGAAGTGGTCGAAATGAAGGTCTAAAAAGTTGGATAGTCTGTCAACAGTTTAGTTAGTTCATGTTTGGCGGATTGAGTTTACAAGTGGCTAATATATATTTTTAAGTACATTGTATTATCTAAAACACTACTATACGATATATTAAGAAAGAACAAGTAGCTAGAACAAGTGGTAGGTTTGGCTCTTAACGTGTAATGTGTTTTTTCAAAAGGTTTAAATCGGCGGGAAAACACTAATTAACATGAATGTACGTACACGTACCCATGGACCATGTTGCCGTCGTGACATTTCAACGAGAGTTGGGATCAGTTGGTTTTCTCGGATAGGCATCATTCAGCCCTTTGGCCAGGTCAACTGCGCATTTACGCTAGAGAATGATACCATCGTGACAATTGCTCAGTTGGTCCAAACACTAGATAGTTTTGTTGGTTCGACTCTCAATTTTTTTTATTCATATCTAAAATTTTCTACATAAACTTGTTTTTACAAGTATTTGTAGATAGCTAATATAGTAATATCTACGTTATTGAAACAGACTTTTAGTTCCGGTGATACATAAAAATGTCTCTTTAGTTGATTAGAAACAAATTTTGATTCAAAGTTTTAAAAATTTAATCTTTGATTCACATTATTTATGGCTATTGTTATTGGCTTAACATTTGAACAAATAGATATATGAAAAGTAACCCATAATCCATGCATGCATTAATTGGACTTGATATATAACAAAGCCAAAACGTGGCGACTTTCATGATCGGCTAAAGTCATGGTTACGTATTTAATTCCATGTG
The DNA here is from genome assembly GCA_030686995.1 of Artemisia argyi. Lineage (NCBI taxonomy): Eukaryota > Viridiplantae > Streptophyta > Magnoliopsida > Asterales > Asteraceae > Artemisia > Artemisia argyi. The sequence goes on from CM060705.1 coordinate 183,005,805, forward strand.
AAACTCTTCTAAACTATATAGAAATAGAAAGAATATTCAAACATGTGATTTGAATAGAGAATCTTCAAAACGTATTGTACAAAGAAAAATCATATAGATTTAGACTTGATATTCATGAATATTGAATTCACAAATGGTATTATTTTTACCTTGACTCGTTGTTTGGATAAGATCGAAGAGTTTAGGGTACATGGACTGATTGGAGCATGGCAAAAAGTCTCGAATCAAGAAAACTTGATTTAGGTTTTTCTACGACGTAGAGGCTAGTTCTTTGTTACGCAGATGAAGCTACGACTTTTGATTTATTTGCCTTTAGTTTTCTCTACGGTGTAAAGAAAAGTTTCTCATTATGCCGTAGAGCTCTCGGATAAGTATTTTTTAAAGCGTCTTAGTGCTTATGCCGTAAACAAGAAAATATGGCTATGGCGTAAAGGCTACGATAGTTGAATTTTCCTTTTATTTTTTAAGTTGGTTTTTACCTTGTTTATGGAACTTTTGCCCTAAGATTTACTTCCCAATAAGTATAGAGTTTGGGTTCATTGTCTAGAGTTTAAACATTCAGTTAACAATAAATCTCGACTCTACGCAAAAAAAAAAAACAATAGTTTTGTAAATGTAAGAGACACGTCTTCTCGATCGACAAGTTACAAGACAACTTTTTATGGAGGAAGACCACAAGTTAATTTCAAATTGTCTGCTCTCTTTGATGCAAATTTCTTTTATCTATAAATAGATTCGATTTGATGGAGAGAGAGAGAAAAAAAAAAAAAAAAAAAAAAAACTATGAAGTTTAATCCATTAATATGAGCTAAAGGGGTGTTTGTTTTCAAGTTGATAAGTTCCATAAGCAACAAAAAATGAGCTTATTGACGTTTAAAATTTTGCGTAAGCTGATATATATAAGCTGTTCCGTAACAAACACCCCTATACAAAATGAACTTGCATAAAGTGATAACAAAGTTATAAGATTCTGCTATACATTCTCAAGCTTAAAAGGACAAGTAAACATACTTCCCTCCGTCTCAAAGTAGTCTATATTTCATTTTTAGAATGTTTCAAAATAATCGTTTATTTTCTATTTTAAGTAATAAAAAGAGAATTTAATGAAAAAATTTTAAGTAATAAAAAGAAAATTCTGTTTGATTGGTTAAAAATTGTAGTAATAGTCTTATTTTTATTAAACTGTGTAATTTTTATCTCCTAAAAAAAAAACAAAAAAAAAAAAAAAAAAAAAAAAAAAAAACTATGAAGTTTAATCCATTAATATGAGCTAAAGGGGTGTTTGTTTTCAAGTTGATAAGTTCCATAAGCAACAAAAAATAGCTTATTGACGTTTAAAATTTTGCATAAGCTGATATATATAAGCTGTTCCGTAACAAACACCCCTATACAAAATGAACTTGCATAAAGTGATAACAAAGTTATAAGATTCTGCTATACATTCTCAAGCTTAAAAGGACAAGTAAACATACTTCCCTCCGTCTCAAAGTAGTCTATATTTCATTTTTAGAATGTTTCAAAATAATCGTTTATTTTCTATTTTAAGTAATAAAAAGAGAATTTAATGAAAAAATTTTAAGTAATAAAAAGAAAATTCTGTTTGATTGGTTAAAAATTGTAGTAATAGTCTTATTTTTATTAAACTGTGTAATTTTTATCTCCTAAAAAAAAAAAAAAAAAAAAAAAAAAACTAGAGTATAAACAAATTCATAGATTATTAGGAATCTACTAGCAATAGTGTAAGTAATATAACATTAAACTAAAAAAGAAATGTTACAACTTTTATGAGACATGATTGTATTACATAATGTTTGAATAACAATTATAAAACACTTTATCTTGATAAATTTTCTAAAATGCCAACACAAACAAAAAACTTATTCAAATCCAATACAAAAATGTAAATAAAAACTCATATTAGAAAACCTCAAGATTCACTTTCTTCCGTTTTCGACTCACTCGACTCACCAAGTGTAAACCGAATAAACCTCCTAACCTTAATATTCTCGCCGATAGCTGCAACTGTCTGCTTCACATAATCCTTCACAAGAACCGAGTCATCCTTAAGAAATGGTTGTTCAAGAAGCGCAAGCTCCCCAAGCCTCTTTGCAACCCTTCCTTCCACAATCTTTCCCCTTATAGCCTCCGGTTTTGACAAAATATCCTCTCTTTGCATCTCAATATCTTTTTCTTTGGTCACTATGCTTTCGGGGATATCTTCTATTGATACATATTCCACTTTTGGACATGCGACGACTTGCATGGCCATATCATCGACTAGTTCTTTGAATTTTTCACTTCTACCAACAAAGTCTGTTTCACAGTTGACTTCTATTAGGACTCCTATACGAGAGTCGTGAATGTAGGACCCGATTCTACCTTCGGCTGCTATACGACTTGATTTTTTATCGGCGGTTGAAAGACCTTTCTTTCTGAGATATTCTTGTGCTTTCTCAAGGTCGCCTCCAGTTTCTGAAAGAGCCTTTTTGCAGTCCATCATACCTGCACCTGTTTCTTCACGGAGTTGCTTGACTAATGCAGCTGAAACTGCTACCTTTGGTGCCCTAAAGAAATGATTTTGATGAAATGATTTAAAACTTTGTATGCATTAAAGATGCATTTGTGCTACTACTGAGCAGCTCGACTCATGTTTCGTATGATCGCATCAAGTTAATTTTCACATTTGACCCGTTTGTGGAATGAAACAGAAAAGTAGACACCTATTTACATTTTCATATAGTTATTAGCGTGTCAATAAATTACGAACTAAATTTTTTAGAAAATAATAAAATGTGTTTTAACTGAAATGGAGTACGGCATTTTACACTTTTATGCATTAAAGGTGCACTTGGGCGACTTTTGACCCGTTTGATCCATGTTTAGATATTAGCTAAGGCCTTTTTATTTTATTTTACTATTTTTTTTATTTGACCCTTTAGAGGTAAATATAAACGGGTCAACGTATTTATAATTAAATGATCTACTTACTCATCAACAGTAACGGGTTCAGTTGCTGCAGGCTTTGGTTCAGTTGTCGGTGCGGATGCCTTCTTTGCTGTAGTTTGAGCAGCAACTTCTGCAGCAAAATCTTGTGTTTTCTTTTCCAACCCTTCACCAAGGTTAAACCTGACAAACCGTTTGACTTTTATATTTTCTCCAATGGTTGCAATCGTTGACTTAATATAATCCTTAACCACCACTTTATCGTTCTTAATATACGCCTGCTCAAGCAACGCTAGCTCATCAAGCCTCTTCTTGATTCTCCCTTCAACAATTTTGGACCTAAATTGCTCGGGTTTTGACATGAGGTCTTCCTTTTGCATTTCAATTGCTTTTTCTTTCTCAATGATTTCTTGTGGAACGTCTTCTGGGGATAAGACTTGAACTTGAGGGCATGCTGCTACTTGCATTGCTAAATCGTTGACTAGCTCTTTGAATATGTCTCCACGTGATACAAAATCGGTCTCACAGTTGACTTCTACAAGGACACCTATTCTGCTATCGTGAATGTAGGATCCGATTCTACCTTCGGCTGTGGCCCGGCTTGCTTTTTTGTCAGCACTTGCTAAACCTTTCTTTCTAAGATATTCCTGAGCTTTGACTAAATCCCCTTCGGTTTCTGCAAGTGCTTTCTTGCAGTCCATCATACCTGCACCTGTTTCTTCACGCAACTGCTTCACGAGAGCCGGGGATATCGTTGCTGTCATGTGCGTTTTGAAAGTGATTATGGGGCTGTTTTTGATGATGTTTTAGTAATCACTTTTTATAATGTCATAATGTCATTTTAGTGAATTCTAGTTATGCACAGAAAGGATAAACATCCACCTTTCTGTCATAGTATCTAGCGATCTTTTATTTTACCAATTGATGTAACAGACTCATGTTTTGTTATTTTATGCGACCGGTCACCCACACAACTGTTAAACTGGTTAACTCATACAATTTCTAAAAAACCGACATTTAAAATAATAGTAAAAACACGAAAGTTAGTTACACCAAATAGTTAGTCAGAAAAAACAAAAGTACGTTATATCAAATGGTAAAAAAAACCCCGCAGATTTACTAGTAAAAAAGGCCAGTTACATTAAACGCTAGCAAAATTGAAGTTTGTTACATCAACTGGTAAAACTAATAGTCTCTTACAGTACAATGACAAAAAGGTGAAAGTGTGCAATTTTTCTCGTTAACTAAACCCTTTTCTTGCAGCTAATATAAATTTATTATAAACCTTTAGCAGGGGCGGTTTCTGCAACTGGCGTAACAGCTTCTACTTCCACTTTTGGGTCCTCAACTGGCGTAACCACATCTACTTCCTTTGGTTCTGTTTCCTCAACTTTGTTCTCTACGGCTTCCTCAACTTGAGTTTCTGAATGTCGAAGTCCATAGTTTTAGATACAAAAACGTGAAAGTGTGCAATTTTTCTCGTTAACTAAACCCTTTTCTTGCAGCTAATATAAAATTTATTATAAACCTTTAGTAGCGGCAGTTTCTGCAACTGGAGTAACAGCTTCTACTTCCACTTTTTGGTCCTCAACTGGCGTAACCGCATCTACTTCCGCTTCTGGTTCTGGTTCTGTTTCCTCAACTTTGTTCTCTACAGCTTCTGCAACTTGAGTTTCTGAATGTAGAGGTACAGCGTTTTAAATTAAAAAAAAATATACATATATAAAAAGGAACCACTTTTTTAAACCACCGACACAACATTATATATTTGTTAATTATTTATGTGAATCATGAGTACAAGAATGTAAACCTTCAACTACGTTTTCCTCAACTACTTGTTCGTCTGAGTTCGTGACACTACTTGGCTCCTCAGGTACATCTACTTGCTCTTCACTGGTAATGCTACCATTTTCATCAGAAACAGGCTCAACTTTTGTGTCCTCATCTGTATCAAAGAAAGTAACATCAGTCTCGTTCTAATCATCAGATGATTTGCAATTTATAGTACTACATGATAAGAAAAAACAGAAAAGAGTTCAAACCTTCAGTGGCAGGGATGTCTACTTGTTCACTTGAGCTCGCTATACTACTTGTCTCCTCAGGTATCTCTACTTGCTCTTCACTAGTAACTATAATACAAATGTATAGTCGAGATATCAAAAGATATTTAAGTAAATGTATACTAAGATAGGAACGAGAAAAATATGAGCTTTCAAAATAAGCCACCTAAATCATTTGATCCATAAAATTATTGGACACACCATTTATCCGTAGAAACATTTAATTTTTTTTAGACAAAGTGTTATGGGTCAACCTGAACCGACCCCTTTTAACTTGTTACCCGACCCGCCCATTTTACCACCTCTAGTAGCTGAAGAGCAAGAGTTCAAACCTTCAACTACATTTTCCTCGACTACAGGGGCATCTACTTGTTCACTTGAGCCCGTGATACTACTTGTCTCCTCGGGTTTGGTTTCTTCATCAGAAACAGGTTCAACTTTTTCAACCTCCTCTGGTTCGGGAGAAGCAACTTCGGTCTCTTCAACTGATGCTTGTGTCTCCGCTTCACCAGAAACAGGTTCAACTTTTTCAACCTCTTCCGGTTCGGGAGAAGCAACTTCGGTCTCTTCAACTGATGCTTGTGTCTCCGCTTCACCAGAAACAGGTTCAACTTTTTCAACCTCTTCCGGTTCGGGAGAAGCAACTTCGGTCTCTTCAACTGATGCTTGTGTCTCCGTTTCACCAGAAATTTCCTCTTCAACTTCAACCTTTTCATCTACGGTTGACTCTTCAACTTTTTCCCTTTCGTCCAAAAATGAAGCAATATCTTTATTTTGCCTAAACGCTACAAGAAACGGGTTTGTGGCTGTAAAAACTTTCCCTTGAAGCTTCGAGTCAAATGCTTTAGCATCTTCGTCTTTCTTCATGGTCAATGTTACTTGACCTCTTGCAATTTTCAAAACTCGAACTTTGACTTCTTGTCCAACCTCAAGTGATGAACCATCACCCATTAAACTTCCAAACCCTTCATCGGCTTCTTCTGACTGAGGCAAAAACCCTTCTTCACCTTCTGGAAGATTTATAAAAGCACCCGATCGTGTAAGATTCTTCACTGTACCTTCAAGATCTTGACCCTTTACAAACTTTGTAGTTTTCCTACCCTCGTTACGTCTCGGGCCTGAGCCTTGACCCGTTTTCCTTGGAGGTCTGGACGACTCGCCACCACTTGCAGACTCATCACGCATGGTCAGCGCGATTCGACCGGTTTCAAGATTTACCTCAACTAACTTCACCTTCACTTCTTGTCCTACTGAAACTACATTTGCAACATCTTTAACATAACCATCACTTAACCGTGACACGTGAACAAGACCGTCGGTAAAAGCACCAAAGTCAATGAAAGCTCCAAACGGTTGGATCGATCTTACTTTACCCGTAAAACTTGCACCAGGAACCAATTCTTCATCTTTCACAGGTGGCATTTCACTCTTTCTAACGGGTCGTGATCTTTGTTTAGTTTTATCAACAGTTGATGTTGGCTCTGAGGTTTGAGGTGAATCCTGGCTAGAAACAGGAGAATCTGATTGCTCAGTTTGTTCCACAGCTACATTGACATCGACATCGACCCCTGCTGATTGTACTACAAATCTTGGCTTATTAAGCGTTCTAATATGTGGAAATAATCTAAGGGGTGTTGATAGTGGTAACACACAATCTTGTGCGTGGAGGGTTCGTTTAGTGGATCTTTTTATATTTAAGCATCTTATTGACCCGTTTATCTTTTTTGTATGAAAGGTGGGACCAGGGATAAGGGAGATACTGCTTGTTGATGAGGGGATAACAGGCGTCATCTTGTGACTCCAAAGATGAATCAGGTTCAGTTATGTCAGTAACTATGCTAATTTATCATTAGCTGCTTCACCTGCAGAGCAAATAGAAGATATAGGTTATCATCATCTTGAATTGCATACGTATGTTCTAAAGGGTGTTTGGCACTGCGTTTTGTATTTGAATGTCTGATTATTGCAATTTTAAGTGATGAGTTATCAGTTTCGAGTATTTAGGTATGCTGAAACTAGATCGCTTATTTGACTGCTTAAATAATCAAGTTAAGAGTAGCTATAACGAAACACATTCTGAATATGTGATTATTTGGGGTCATATTACATGTAAATAGTCAAATAATCAGAATTTGCCAACACTAAAACAGTAACTCATCTGATTAACACAACTTTAAACACTATAATAACAACACATTATGGCATGCAAGCCATTTTGTTACAGCTGATTGTCTCCGTCATATCAGATAATCAATTACCTTATAACTACAATGCCAAACACTCCAATAGTCTTAGACTAGAAGATAGCATATTTCACAAACAGAAAACATAAACCTATTTTGCGTCTCGGTAATTTAAAACAAGCTATTGTAATGAGAGAAAGAGTCACATGGTAACGTCATTTCGAATCTATTCAATTTGAATTACTACTATTAGCATTGCAATTACTATAAAAACACGTCTACAATCATTAGAACCTTAAGACTCCCAATAATGTCAAATTTCACAATAACTTTATCCAAATTTTCATTAAAGCCTGAATTCATTAACCATTATACTAACAGCCACCTTTACAGTTTCGTACGCAGACTTTCAAATTCTCGCATATTTGAATAAAAGTCAACATAATCCACAAAAATTATAACTAATCCTATTGCAGATAAGGTTCCATTTTTCGACAACATAACATCATCAAAAAAACAATAAAGAATCAAAACAAGCTCATAATTCAGAAAATTAAGACTGACCCACTTCTCAAAAACTAATCTTCACATATTAAATCAAAAAAAAAAAAAAAAAAAAAAAAAAAAAAAAAAAAAAAACACCAATTCAATTCATCACCAATAAAACTACAAAAAATCACAAAAAGCTTAAAAATTTCAGCAAAACAACACTGACCCAATACTCAAAAACCAATCTTTATACTCTAAAACAACAAATTACAGATACCCAATTGAAATTATTATCAATTAACTACAAAAAGTTCAAAATTTCAGCAAATTAAGAGTGACCCACTTCTCAAAAATGAATCTTTAAAGATACCCAATTGAGATTATCACATATAAACTACAAAGAATCAAACCAAGTTTATAATTCAGCAAAACAAGACTGACCCAGTTGAAAAAAACAAGTCTTTATGCATTAAATGAACAAATTAGAGATACCCAGATGGAAATAAAGGTAGAATGAAGGTAAAGGTAGGACCTTTAATGGAGGTATGAGCTCTGCAAATGGTGAGAGTGAGGAGATGATGAAAAAGAGGGAAATGAAAGGTGGGTCTTTAAACCCTTATCTCATCCATCATCTTCATAAAATTTTATGTTTTTCTATTTTGTGGTGACTTTGGTTTATTTAACTTTTTAACTTTTTTTACTGTCGACTAGATAATATAATGTTCGGCTCGATAGTTTGACGAGCTTTCGTGAGGGAAGTTCAAATTTAGAGAGATATAGAGTTGAAGTTAGCTTGAGCTTGGGTCAAAATAAGGGTGAGCATCGGTCTGGTCACCGAGACCGAATTAAGGTAAAAACCAGGACCGGGACCGAGACTGAATATTGTCAGTCCGGTCTTCGGTCGGTCCGGTTCAAAAAGGCAAGATTTTGGCAAGATTTTCGGTTTTTTGGTCGGACCGGACCGACGACCGAATTAGTCAAAAAGCCTAGACCGAGGACCGGACCGAATGTGGTCGGTCCGGTCCGGTCTGTTTGGGTCGTTTGCTCACCCTAGTTCAAAAGCTCGATTTATTTTAATTTGATGTTTTTTTTTAACTAATTAAAAATGAATTATAAGACATTTAATTTTGGCTCGAAGAATTTGATAATAACTTGAGCCGAGATTGAGTTAAACATTTTGAGCTCATTTTTTGGGCTCATGCTCGAGACTCAATAATATTCGACTAGAATGAGCTCGAGTTGAGTTCGAGCTTGAGTCGAGTTCGAGCTGAGTTGAGTTCGAACTCGAGTCACTCGACAAAAGCTCAAGAGATCAAATCGGTTGCACGTGTTAGCTTATCTTAGAAGCTGATTAACTCACATGAGTTTTGGAAAGCTTCTAACATAAACCGAAAAAAACTAAAAAAGTGCATAAAGTGACGAATTTTGAAAAGTTCTTTATCAACCTTAGAAAGTTCTCCGACTCTCAGATTTTACTTATTTATTTATTTTTTTAAGCTCTTCTCTTTTACTGATGTCTCGACTCTCGAGTTTACAGTATCATTATTTAAGCCACTTAAGATCAAAGTTTAGTTGCTTAATTTGAATAAGAATGTAATATTGTAAGGATATAAAAAGGACACTATTAGATCTTCATTTCCGATGAGGTAGAGTACAAAGTTTTTTTTCTCCTTATTCGGCTAAAAGCAAATCGTATATTAAGTAGAAAATAATGGTTTATAGAACAAATTATGACCGTGAAAGTCATATAGTTTATATACTTCTCACTAGCTTTTTAGGCAATCAACTATTTGATCTCACGACTTTTTTTGTGATGACAATCTATTGGATATGTTCCATATGTAAGTTTGTAGGTTTTTTACATGTCAAACTATCTTTTTCGTGGCATTAATTTGTATACAGGCTTAACCTTCTTGACCATAAACCAATATTATATTCAGGCTATTAAGGGACCGGGAAGGGTCCTGGCCCCATTAGGCATAAGCCTGTTAGTGTATTTTTTCGCGATTTCATGTATTAAAATTTTATTTTTTCCATCTCGGCCCTCCCATCTAATGTTCTTTCGAAAAAAAACTGTTTCGGCCCTCCCAAGAAATTAGCTCCACCATTACCTAGATAATAATTTTAACCGAACTAACCAAACCAAAAATCGCTCCTAAAATTTACTGTAAATATATAAATCGCTAAAATAGGCGGAGCTAATAGCCCAATGAGATCTTCTTGACGCTTGAAACAGGTTGAGCTCAATGTTAGCCCAGTAAATAGCCCAATGGGTCGGTGGCTAATTATGCCTTGCATGGCAAGTTGTGACAACCGACTCTCAAGTCTCAATCTCTACAAAAGGATCCCTCCGTCATTCTTTCATTACTAATTATTGGATTAGGGTTGTTATTTTGTGCAAGGTTTGTTTCTTTTCTGTCCTTGTTATAAACTGCTTGTGTGTGTTCTTCATTCGTTATCGAAGCATGTCTCGGTTGTTAGTCGATTGAATATTAACAAACACTAACTGATTATTGTCATTCAATTTTCTTCATGTGTTAGATTCTCACTCTTAGTTACTAGTAGTTGCGTACATACTTTGTTTTAGATTACATGTAGCTTATTAATCGCGTAAATGCATGTATGTGTATCAAGATGTATGAATGTTACGTACGTGCAATGTTGCAAAAATCACTAGGCGCTAATTTTGTGTATGACATGAACATGACCATCACATAGTTTTCTCTAATCATCATCTTGATTTTCACTCTTAGTTACTATAGTAGTTACGACATGCTTTGTTTTCGATTATAGCTTAATCGCGTAAATGCATGTATGTGTATCAAGATGTATGAATGTTACATACGTGTAATGTTGCAAAAATCACTAGGTGCTAATTTGTGTATGACATGAACATGATACATCACATAGTTTTCTCTAATCATCATTGCTACTGCTAATGTCTAAAAACGTAATTTTGAGTCTGATTTTTTACCTGGCCGCTCATATGACTGATTAACTCAAATCACCAAGGCATATGAATCCTAGCGATAAATTACGTTGTTTTTTGCAACATTGCATAGGTGTAAAGAGAAAAAAAAAACGTGATTATAATATTCAAGGGGTCTAAGACAAATATTTTGATTTAGGTTAGTCAATAACACTGATTAGTAGTAATTTTTTAGAAGAATAGTATTTTAGATAGATTATACGGCGTGTAAAGATGAATGTTAAGAAATTGAAGAAACAGGGAGGAAAGCGGTTCATTAATCTTTGATTATATGTGTTGGTACTTCGTAGTTTAAGATGTATGAATGTTACATACGTGTAATGTTGCAAAAATCACTAGGCGCTAATTTTGTGTATGACATGAACATGATAGTATGATACATCACATAGTTTTCTCTAATCATTCATCATCTAGATTCTCACTCTTAGTTACTATAGTAGTTACGACATGTTTTGTTTTAGATTATAGCTTAATCGCGTAAATGCATGTATGTGTATCAAGATGTATGAATGTTACATACGTGTAATGTTGCAAAAATCACTAGGTGCTAATTTGTGTATGACATGAACATGATATATCACATAGTTTTCTCTAATCATCATTGCTACTGCTAATGTCTAAAAACGTAATTTTGAGTCTGATTTTTTACCTGGCCGCTCATATGACTGATTAACTCAAATCACCAAGGCATATGACGCCTAGCGATAAATTATGTTTTTTGCAACATTGCATAGGTGTAAAGAGAAAAAAACTGTGATTATAATATTCAAGGGGTCTAAGACAAATATTTTGATTTAGGTTAGTCAGTAACACTGATTAGTAGTAATTTTTTAGAAGAATATTATTTTAGATAGATTATACGGCGTATAAAGATGAATGTTAAGAAATTGAAGAAATAGGGAGGAAAGCAGTTCATTAATCTTTGATTATATGTGTTGCTAGTTTAAGGTGTATTTGAGTTTTTTGTGCTTACACTTATTCTTAAAGACCTGAAAATAATTTATATAAGCTGCTCTGCTTAATAATAATTTTATTTTTGCTAAAGTGTAAGCAAGCAGAAAGCTAGAAACTGTTTGGATATAAAAAGTGCATTTTTTCCTCAAAAATAAGCAATCCCAAATAACCAGTTAGTTGTAAGAATGGATACACTTTGATCACACATTCTAGAAGTAAAACTAAGAATATTGCGTTGCAGTTTTCTAGGTAGAATAAACACGCTAAACTGCAACATTATATTGATATAAAAACTTGAGAAAGTTGTTTAGATACATAGGAGAGGAAAACAAAGTATGTTGTCGATGACAAAATTGTGACAGTTTGGTCAAAGTTAACTCTTGGTATAATCACTGAAACTGGTCGGTATGTTTTGATGCAGAAATGGCAGGTGACAGAAGGCTTCTTAAGACTCCTAAGGGAACTTGTGATTTTGCAAACGAAAAGATGGCTTTAAGAGAGAGACTATTCTCAACCTTTGCCAATGTCTGCAAGATACACTGTGCTACGCAACTTGATACGCCTGTATTTGAATTGACAGACCTCCTTACAGAAAAATATGGGGAAGACTCAAAGTTGATTTATAATTTAGCTAATCAGGTGAGATGTCTGTAGTTGATGTATTAACATATGTAGCTGATTTTTTTTCTTATGTTTTATGTAAAATATAATAATATTGTTCATGTTTTATTTAACTTTTAGGGTGGAGAGCTTTGTTCCTTGCGATATGACCTTACGGTTCCATTTGCTAGATATGTTGTTATGAATGGTCTCACGTCATTTAGACGTTACCAAATAGGAAAAGTCTATAGAAGGGACAACCCGTCTAAAGGAAGATCCCGTGAGTTTTATCAGTGTGATTTTGATATTGCTGGTGATGAATCAATCGGAACAGATTTTGAGGTGGTTAGAATATTGACTGAATTACTGGATGAGATAAACATCGGTGAATATGAGGTAAAATTTCTGCTGATTTTAACCATCACATCTTCATTGTCCAAGTTGACATATAAGATCTGTGTGAAACGGGGTTGTACGTACTGTTTCTATATTATCATTTTAACGTCTTTTCTGATTTATATTGTTTTTGCAGATTAGGTTGAACAATCGAAAATTACTGGATGGTATGTTGGATATATGTGGTGTGCCATCCGACAAAGTTCGAACTGTTTGTTCAAGTATTGACAAACTAGACAAACAGCCTTTTGAGCAAATCAAAAAAGAACTGGTAGGTTGTATGTACTGTTATAAGTTAATACTATACGAAAGATTAGTTACACGTGGTCAAATTATTGTTAAACAATCATTTTTGCTATTAGATTGATCAAAAGGGGATAGCTACCGAAACTGTTGAGAAGATTGGCTCATATGTGAATTTAAGAGGTCACCCAATGGAATTATTGGCAGAACTAAAAAAAGAAGGAAGCCCGTTTCTTACAAATGATTCATCAAAGCAAGGATTAAACGATTTGGACAAGTTATTCCAAACTTTGGATATCACAGGATGTGTCGACAAAGTGGTTCTGGATTTAAGTTTGGCCAGAGGACTTGACTATTATAGCGGTGTGATATTTGAAGCCGTTTACAAGGGGGAAACACAGGTCTGTACGTTATCTTTATGATTGTATGCTTTTTCGCATTTATCTAGTCCTATTTTAATTGTAATATGTATATGTTCTCAGGTTGGATCTATTGCTGCTGGTGGACGTTATGTTATCAGGTTTGGTGGAAAAAGCGTTGCTGCTGTTGGTGTAAGCTTAGGATTTGAGCGTGTATTCACTATTATGGAACAAAAGCAAAAAGATAATACACAGGTAAAAACCATCGCATCATTTTTTTTGGGTCTCTTTTTTGTTTATGTCATTAGTAATGAACATAAACAATTTTTATTAATGTTCTGATAGCTTCTTCGAGCCAGTGAGGCACAAGTGTTAGTCAGCATATTGGGTAACGACGACGACTTACCATTAGCAGCTAAACTTGTGAGTAGGTGCTGGGATGCGAAACTGAAAGCACGGTATTTGGTCAACAAAAGGCTGAGCAAGCACTTCGACCTTGCAAAAGAGTCTGGGATTCCTTGGATTGTGATGGTAGGTGAGAAAGAAATTACAAAAGGAGTGGTTAAGTTACAAAATAAGGATGCCAAAGTTGAGAAAGAGGTTCCTACAAGCGATTTTGTTGATGAGCTCGTCAGACTAATCAACCCCCCACAATCCCGGGTAACTGTGAAACAAAACTGGTATCAGTTGATACTAATGGGTTTAGGATATTTGATGATTATCCAACTACTTTTTGTTTTAATCTATCTAGTCAATCGTTTCTCTTATTTTGAAATGTGATTTGGTTAGGTTCTTTAGAATTCTCAAATTGCTTGCATATTTTGGTTGTAATCATTTTCAACTTATATAGACTCGATTTCATTTTTTCTGTGTTTGATAAAGCGCTTTATTACTTCGTTTTGTGACGCATTTTACCACATATACTAAAGATTATAGGACTTTTTAAGCGAGGTGAATTTCATCAAGCAGTGTCTTGTTTGACCAACTGCAAAGACAGGCTTCAACTGAATGTAGTTACTTATGGCATACTTATGGTTTGTGACCGGTAAAATCACATAAGAAATATATTTGGCAACAAGTCGAGATTTTTAACAATCGCTACATTGTAACACACCCGGATGAGCTATCAGGCATCAAAGTATACCATGTCCCTCCAAGATTTTGCCTAATTTCATGGCTGTAATATGTGAACCCTCTAGTATGTCAAAATACACCTGCTCAAAACCAAACATTAGATGCATGGGGGATTAAAGGACAGATTCCACACTCATAATTAAGATTCTAATTAATTATGAACAACTATCTTCTATAACCAAATACAAATACCTATAAATGTTCTTCGTATGTGTACGGAAACTAGTGATCAACAATCTTAAACAAGAGGTACACTTTAGGAGGCTGTTAGTGAGTGTGATACAGCTCAAAAGATGACACATAATGCAAAATGTAATAACTTAACTATCTCATACTCTTGTGCCATTCATACATGAAAGAAGAAACAAAACAAGCATTTTTACCATCTGATGCTCACAAGAAAGAAAACATCTTTAAAATAAACAGAACCATGAATCATTAAAGTTTGTAGAAAAGTGAAAAGCAAGAAATTTATTGATTTTGACTTTTGAGGATGAGATGTTGACAAAAACCTGGAACTGGTATTAAAAACACAGCCTTCTAGCCAGGTTTCTAGAAAGCCCGCATTAAAGGGTTTTGTCACCCATGGTATGCCTCTCGAGAAAGTCTACAACCACAAAGAAATTTCCACAAACAAATCTCACAAAGAGACGTGGCATGCCACTTGGATTTTTTTTTTATTTTATTTTTTTTATTATTATTTTTTTTTAAATCTTTTCTTGTTCTCTCTCTTCTCTTTTTCTATGCTATGTATTATTAGTCTTCAGGTGGTATAAATTATGCAAACACAAGAGTTATCAAATAGAAAACCTGAAGCATGTTCAATCTTACCATCTCCACAAAACAACATATATACACTGTAAAACCAACAATTAAAAAACTGTAAAAATAGCATCTAAAATAGCTACAAAGCTCCATATTTATGCTGTCCAAACAGCCATGTTTTCGCCATGTTTTTTCTGTCCAAACAACCATATTGCTGCTGTAAAAAAACAGCATTTTAAAGCTGTAAAAACAGCATTTAAAACCTGTAAAAACAATATACAGAAGCTGTAAAAAACAGCCATCTTTCTCATGTCAAAATGGGCAGATTCTGCTGTAAAAACACCTTAAAAACAACATTTAAAAGCTGCAAAAACAGCATACAAAAGCTGTAAAAAAACAGCCATATAAACTTATAAAAACACGCATCCGAAAACCATATATAAACTATTAAAACACCGTCTAGTTAAACTTTTTTCATAGCAACACTAGATAATAGAAGTACCATGAGTTCATCTCAAAACCAAACAAAAATCATGTTTATGGAACAAAAAAAGTGTCCAACAATTCATATTATAAAGTAGCTATGAAATAAGAGGACTGAAACTGTTAAGAGACCGATTTGAGATGGTCAATCTCCCAAGAAACTAGATAAGAAAGTGATTTGATATGGCCCTTAGAGCGGGCAAGACTCCAAGAATAAAAGAGTAGAAGACTAGAACTTTTAATTCATTTCTTTTTTGCTTACATTCATGCATACGATTAGAATTTATAGCCCAAAGAAAAATACAAACTGCCTATTAACTAACCTACCCACTAGCACATGAAAATAACTGGTTGACTATCTTCCTAAAATAATGCATGTAACTTACTCATGCATGTAAATAACTACTTAAATATGAAACGTGGATGTACGCGTAATTAATGGAGACATTGGTTGATATTCTTTGGACATGGTCTTGTTATGCACTTGGACATGGTCTTGTTATGCACGTATCAGAAACTGTGATTAACTAGATGCTAAACACCATCTATGGAGCTGAGATGTGATGATTGCTGCATTTGGACGGCTATATGCTGCAGTAATTGAGTATGATTGGCTTGCGAAGGATAAAATGAATCTTGCAAAGCATAACTTGGTGGTTCGTCGTGGTGGTGGTGTGTTTCGGTGGTTGTTTGGCTTCGGCGATGGAGTCGTCCAGTTGTGGTGGTGACAACCAGCGGTGGTGACCTCAGACCGGCGGTGGGTCACGTGGTGGTGAGGTCGGTGATGGAGGTTTTCGGTGGTGGAGGATTTTGATTGTGATTTTTTTTTTTTTTGGTGGATGTTTTTGTTGTGGTTTGTAGAGAGAATAAAATGTGTGTTTTTAGAGAGAAGAAAGAGTTGATGAAAATGAAAAGAGTTAGGAGTACGGTCCGGGCGTAAATGTTTCAACATTTATTGATATTGATTACTTTCCATGAATACTTCCCATTTATTGACATGAATTGTTAACATTATTGATTTGCATGGAAATTGATGATTCGGTTTACATTTAACAATTCACTTTTTCTCTCACCTTTGACCATTTTCAATATTTTAACTTTTCAAGTTTAACAATTTTTTACTTTATAAGTATTATAGATATAGATATGGGATTGTTAGTGACATAATATAAGGAGAATTAATTACGAAAATATCTGTGAATACTTCATTGACGGAATATCCTGAGAACACCAATCTCTGAACACTCTTAGAAGTAATATCGAGTAGCCTATAACCATAGCACCAGACCAACTCCAAATTTTCCAACAAAGGACACCCAGATAAAATATTTTGAATCAAATCCTCATCCAAATCCCCTTTGGAAATATACAAGTTCTTAGGTCGACTCAAACTAATGCGTAAAAGATGAATTGGAAAAAAAATAAACTGATCCAACACAAATGCAGATTCATTATCCAATTCCCTATTTTGAATACATAAATTGAGATCTTGAACGTTACAGCATAACAAACCCAGTTATTCACTTGTGACTCAAAGCTAACATCAGAAGGGATAAGTAGCACTAGGTTGAATTTGTTGAGGTTCAAATTGCGACAATGAGTTAAGGTTTTCTCAACAAACGAAACGTATTCAGAGAGCCGTTGATGGTTACAGTCCTCTAATGAATTCATATAAAATGAGATTGTGAACATAAGGCAAACATGTTGCCTTCGTTTTGAGAGCATACCTTCTTTTGTGAAGTCTAAACGAGAGATGATGTCAATAAATAAGCAATTTTGTAACAAACTTATTCCATCTTCTTTTTCTTCATCCATTAATTACTCACCGGATTGGTCGCTAAGATTCGCTCGTATCACAGCATGGTTTTCAGGTTTCTCTGATCAAGAGCATCACGAGCCCGAATGCGTGGTTTACCATGCGCGGGATTCTCACAAGTTTCAAACAATACAAATTTCATCCACTACCAATTGACTGTCCTCTTAATGAGTTAATAATGAACCACAAGAATAAATGTTTTATTCACAACTAACCTGAAAATTAAGTTGCCCAAGATAGATGAAATTGTTACTCACGGGAAATACGACAAGCTTATTCTTAAAGGTTCTTACGAAGATGTCAAGGCTATTGTGAAGAAAGTAAGAAGGGTGAATGATTCAGAGGCGACCAAGCTCAAGCAAAAACTTCGGTCAACTTTTTATCATGACAATGTGGTTGCTTTTCTTGGTTGGGAGACAGGTTGGTGAGATTGACTATTATGCCTTCGAAGAATGTGGTGTAACATTGGCCGAATATGTCAAGAACTACCCGTACATGGAGATGAGTGAAACATCATTGAAGACAATGTTGTAAGGTTTTTTTTACCGCCGCGACAACACGTGGGCCTTATAATTCTCATTTATTATATTATTTATCATTTTTTTTAATCATGAACCGGTTTAGTTGATTGTGTTATACATCTACACACCAAAGGATTAGTTCACATGAATCTTAATCCACAAAACATATTGGTGAATGATAACAACACAATAAAGATTTGTGGCATGGGGAATAGTAAATTCCTGCATGCAAGTGTTCTATTTCTTCATGCAGGAATTTACTGTTCCCAATGCCACAATTCTTTACTGTGTCGTCATCATTTACCAATATATTTTGTGGACTAAGATTCATGTGAACTAATCCTTTGGTGTGAAGATGTTTAACACCATCAACTAAACCACTACATAAAAAAAGATAAATAATATAATAAATGAGAATTATAAGAGTCATGCATTGTCGCGGGTGTAAAAGAATAACATTACGACATTATCTTTAAAGATGTTTCACTCTTCTCCATGTACATGTGGTTCTTGACATATTCGGTCCATGTTACACCACATTCTTCAAAGCCATAATAGTCAAATACACCGTGTGTCTCCCAACCAAGAAAAGCAACCACATTGTAATGATAGCAAGTTGACTAAAGTTTTTTCTTGAGCTTGGTTGCCACTGGATCAACCGTCCTTCTTACTTTCTTCATAATATCCTTGATAGCTTCGCAAGAACCTTTAAGAATAAATGTGTCGTGTTTCCTGCGAGTAACTATTTCATCTATTTTGGCAACTTAACTTTTTAGGTTAGTCGTGAATAAAACACTCTTATTCTTGTGGTTCATTATCAACTCATAAAGAGAACGCAGTGGATGCAACTTGTATTTGTTGCAAATTTGTGAGAATCCCACTCATGGTAAACCACGCATTCAGGCTGGTGATGCTCTTGAGCGGAGAAAGCTGAAAACCACGCCGTGATACAAGTGAATCTTAGCGACCAATCTGGTGAAATGTAGATAGAAATCTACTTCTTTCAATTTTGAAAGCACCCGGACTAGTACCACGTGCCTTCCCCATATAGTCGAAATGGTACTCTTCCTTCGTTTGATCTACCTTGATATGTGAGTCATCATAATGGTGATTAATTTTCTCTTTGGTGCCAAGGGATACAATCTGTGGAGAATTCAACGTATATAAATTAAAGACAATGTTTAACATATAAAATTGAGTTGACAACACATATAGAGACAACGACAAGAAGCACATAAAACAAGCAGTAAGCACTTTCCCAAACCAAAATTTCGATTTTCCAAATCAATATCTAAAAGAGGCCATAAGCTATTGCATGAAAGACAATTACATCATTATACCTTTTGCAAACCAAATAAGTTCCGTTACCAAAAAAGAAATGAATTAGTGACAACTAGACATTTTAAAAGTAAAAGTAAAATAAAAGCGAACTTCAAGCACATCCTAGGGACACACTTAGGGCATGTTTATCACACGAACTTATTAGAACTTATCATAGTATGAGCTTATTTTTTTTTAAAAAAAGAAAGCTACCATTAAAAATAAGTCTCGTTTAGCTAACATATTTTGAAGTAGCATTTAAAAAAATAAGCTACTAAATGGAATGGTAGCTGAATGAGCATGTAAAAAAAAGCTACACCAACATGCTCAAGCAACCCAATGTAACTTATTAAAAAAGGCTGGTAGCCTGGTAATTTACAGTTACACAAAAAAATAAAAGACCCATGCTAAACACAACATATTAAACGTCACACCAATACAACATAAGCCAAAAGTTCTTTATAGATCCAACTTTTACCATACAACCCATCAAACAATCTTAGCCACTTATTTTTTTTATCAAAATAAAAAAATAAACTTTCACCCTTTTTTTAAAACTTAAATATTTCGCAAACCGTAAATCGTCAAGCTACAAGAAAAATACTATTGCGACGAGAATTAAATTATTTTTCTATAGAAATGCATTGTTATATACTTTCGACGAATTTTTTTTCGATGAACTTTTTTTTTCGCTCATAAAAATCATATATGATTCGTAAGAATCATATATGATTCGATTTTAACAAATCATATATGATTCGTAATAATCGAATCATATATGATTTTTTACGAATCATATATGATTTTTACGAATCATATATAATTCTTTCTGGGCGGAAATTAAAAAAAAAGGTTCGTCGAAAGTATATAACAATGCATATCTATAGAAAGATCATTTAATTCTCGTCGCGATGGTATTTTATTTATTTATTTATTTTATTTTTTTGTAGCTTGAAGATTTACCGTTTGCAAGATATGTTGTTTTGAAAATAAAATGTGAAAAATATAAATGAGTGGCTATAATTGGTTGATAGGTTTTATGGTATGGGTTCTTTATGAATCTCAACTCTACAACATAAATAGTCACATTCCATATCTCACAAGTCACAATTCATTTTTTTTAGAACACCAATTTTAGTTATCTTATAAATTAGTCACATTAATTTATAAAGTATGAACTATGCATTATCATTGATTCATAGATTAGAATTTCAGGGTTTAAAATCACATAAACTATAATTAGGGTTTTACCTAAAATTACCAGTCAACGCTTCATTAATAATGATATGATATGATCTAAAATGTATGTTTGTAGTTGATTCTGAAACTCAAGAACACATAGCATACATCCAATCCAAATATTCCCGGCCATCTTCAAACAAAACCTAGAAAAAAAAAAACATATAAAAAAGTTACGTCCACATTTTCGGTCCAGCTCAATAATTATAAAACAAAATCTAGCTTAATATTTAAAGATGAACTGATATTAGAAGCAAAAAAACTACAAACTTCGAAGACCTTGATATTGACTTCGCTGATGATTTTGTTGTTCCCTCTTCCTCCTTTCTTAATGTCTTCTACTGATTTCTCACATTTTTTTTTTAAGATCTCAACCCTAATTTGCTTTTGTGTATTTTATGAGTATTTATAAGGGGGAGTGGTGCCTTGTGATTGGTGGAGATGGGTGGTATAAGGATTGCCAAGGTGGCTTATTTAGTGTATGAAGAAGTAAGGGTTGATGTTGAATTAAATAGAAACATGTTAGGTTGGTTGTGGTGAAGTAAATGCATGAGATTTAAATTTTTTGTTGAAAAGTCTTGGGCGGGAACGAGTTGTTTTTGTGGAGAGATTTTTTTAGAGAGGTCCAAAAGATTTACACAAAATATTTTTTTTATAGAAGTTGGAACGAATTATTTTGAGAATAAAGTTGTTGTTAATGTTGTGATTGGTATACAAAACTTGCGGGGCTAAAATTAATAGGTTGTGAGTGACCAGTTTATTAAAAACTGGGATCCGATGTCAGAAAGTTTTAAATGTTTTGCAGGCGTCGATTTTTTGGTGTTTTGGCTTTGAGAGTTTTGTGAGACATTTTGAGTTGGACCGGTTGGTTCATGTAAAAAAATGGGTCATATTAAACCGGGTTTTGATTTTTGAAACCCAGTTTAACCTATCGGGTCTGAAGAGACCCGAGTCAACACGGTTCTTGAAATACGGCCATTTTTTTTACAAGTAACACAAGTTAATTATATATTGTTGCAACATAATTTTATTTTTGCATGTTGTCTTTTTTGGTAAATGTTTTTCTAGGCTTAATATATGGAGTAGTCATGTTAATATACATATATTTTTTTTTGTATAGCTGGAAATTGAAGTTTTTTTTTTCTTTTTTTTTTAATTTTTTTTATATGATCTCAACCTTATTTTGGTTTTGTGTATTTTGTGAATATTTATAAGGGGGAGTGGTGCCTTGTGATTGGTGGAGATTGTGATGGGTGGTACAAGGATTGCCAAGGTGGCTTATTTAGTGTATGAAGAAGTAGGGGTTGTGTTGAATTAAATAGAAACATGTTAGGTTGGTTGTGGTGAAGTAAATGCATGAGATTTAAATTTTCTAGTGAAAAGTCTTGGGCAGGAATGAGTTGTTTTTGTGGAGAGATTTTTTTATAGAGGTCCAAAAGATTTACACAAAAGAGTTTTCTTACAGAAGTTGGAACGAATTATTTTGAGAATAAAGTTGTTGTTAATGTTGTATTGGTATACAAAACTTGCGGAGCTAAAATTAATAGGTGGTGAGTGACCAGTTTATTAAAAACTGGGATCCGATGTCAGAAAGTTTTAAATGTTTTATGGGCGTCGGTTTTTTGGTGTTTTGGTTTTGAGAGTTTTGTGAGAAATTTTGAGTTGGACCGGTTGGTTCATGTAAAAAAAAGGGTCATATTAAACCGGGTTTTGATTTTTGAAACCTATTTTAACTTGCCGGGTCTGAAGAGACCCGAGTCAACACGGTTCTAGAGATATGGCCGTTTTTTTTTTTTTTTTTTTTTTTTTTTTTTTTTTTTACAAGTAACACAAGTTAATTATATATTGTTGCAACATAATTTTATTTTTACATGTTGTCTTTTTTGGTAAATGTTTTTCTAGGCTTAATATATGTAGTCATGGTAATATACACACACACACACACACACACACACACACATATATATATATATATATATATATATATATATATATATATATATATATATATATATATATATATATATTTGTATAGCTGGAAATTGAAGTTTGTTTATTTATTTATTTCTTATATTTATTTTATTTTTTTTAAGATCTCAACCCTCATTTGCTTTTGTGTGTTTTGTGAGTATTTATAAAGGGGTGTGGTGCCTTGTGATTGGTGGAGATGGGTGGTACAAGGATTGCCAAGGTGGCTTATTTAGTGTATGAAGAAGTACGGGTTGGTGTTGAATTAAATAGAAACATGTTGGGTTGGTTGTGGTGAAGTAAATGCATGAGATTTAAATTTTCTAGTGAAAAGTTTTGGGCAAGAATGAGTTGTTTTTGTGGAGAGATTTTTTTACAGAAGTCCAGAAGATTTACATAAAAGATTTTTCTTACAGAAGTTAGAACGAATTATTTTTAGAATAAAATTGTTGTTAATGTTGTGATTGGTATACAAAACTTGCGGGGCTAAAATTAATAGGTGGTTAGTGACCAGTTTATTAAAAACTTGGATCCGATGTCAGAAAGTTTTAAATGTTTTGCAGGTGTCGGTTTTTTGGTGTTTTGGTTTTGAGAGTTTTGTGAGACATTTTGAGTTGGACCGGTTGGTTCATGTAAAAAAGAGGGTCATATTAAACCGGGTTTTGATTTTTGAAACCCATTTTAACCTGCCGGGTCTGAAAAGACCCGAGTCAACACGGTTCTAGAGATACGGCCGTTTTTTTTAACACAAGATAATTATATATTGTTGCAACATAATTTTATTTTTACATGTTGTCTTTTTTGGTAAATGTTTTTCTAGGCTTAATATATGGAGTAGTCATGTTAATATACATATATATTTTATTGTATAGCTGGAAATTGAAGTTTTTTTTTTATTTATTTATTTATTATTTATTTATTTTTTTGGTTAGAAAACCAGATTGATCCGGTGACTCGATCGGGTCGAGTAAATACCCGGACGCATATTGATATTCCCCCTCAATGCTAACATGCTTGATAACCGGGATTGGTGTCAAGTCAAGTGGAGTAAATGGATTTCGCCCATAAACTGTCATGAACGGACTCATGCCAGTAGTACGATTAGTTGAACGATTATACGCAAATTCGGCTTGAGCAAATGTAAGATCCCATTGCTTGGGGTTATCACCGATGAGACTACGCAACAGATTTCCCAAGCTTCGGTTTATTACTTCTGTTTGACCATCCGTTTGAGGGTGGTGGGAGCTACTAAATTATAACTTTGAACCCATACGTTTCCAAAGAGTGCGCCAAAAATGACTCACAAATTTGACATCTCGATCCGAAGTTAGTGTCTTTGGAATTCCTTGGAGCTTGACAATCTCAGAAAAATACAACCTTGCAATTTGGCTCGCGTTATATATTTTGGAACAAGGCACGAAATGAGATATCTTAGAAAACCGATAACAACAACCATATCTGAATCCTTTTGTCTTTGGGTTCGAGGAAGACCATTTCAAAATCCAAACTAACGTCTTCCCAAGGAGCCTCGGAAACAGGTAACGGAGAGTACAAACTGGCATTTGTGCGGTGGGTTTTGGCGACATGACAAACCCAACATCGTGTAATGATTCGTGTAACATCTCGGTCCATCTTAGGCCAATAAAAATTACAACGAATTAAGTCCAGGGTCTTGTCCCGCCCAAAGTGACCAGCAAGACCCCCTGCATGGCTTTCTAAAATGATTGAATCACGTAATGAACTCAATGGGACACATAAACGAGCACCCTTATAAAGGTATCCATCATTCTTGTAAAAATCTTGAAAGGGTTTGCTGTGACATTGGCTCCAAATATTTCTAAAGTCTAGGTCATCTTAGTATAATTCTCTAATAGTATCAAAACCACATACTTGAACCTTCATTGCTGAAGTTAGAACATGTCGTCTACTTAAAGCATCGGCAACAGTATTCAAAGCACCTGGATTATGATGGATGACGAAGGAATAAGCTTGTAGAAACTCAACCCATTTGTCATGATGGGGTTTGAGCTTGTATTGCCCATTTATATATTTGAAAGCTTCATGATCAGAAAAAATAATAAATTCGTTAGGCAATAAGTAATGACGCCAATACTCTAAACTTCGTACAATGGCATAAAATTCCTTATCGTATATCGAATATTTCCGACGAGCGTCATTAAACTTTTCGCTAAAAAAAGCTATTGGTTTCTGATTTTGGCTTAACACACCACCTATATCGAGTCCAGAAGCATCACATTCAACTTGGAATACATCATCAAAGTTCGGAAGAGCTAAAACTGGAGCTTCTGTAACCCTTCTTTTTAACTCATCAAATGCATATCCTGCTTCTTTAGTCCACTGAAATTTCCCACCTTTCATGCACTACGTCATAGGGCGATAATGCTACAAAAGTTTCGAATGAAACGCCGGTAAAAAGCTGCCAACCCATGAAAACTATGAATTTCGCGAATTGCAGTGGGTGTCGGCAAACTAGTAATCACTTCCACCTTTGTGTTATCCATTCGTAATCCACCGCCTGAAACTAAGTAGCCAAGAAAGGTAACTTCTTTAGTAAGAAAATGACACTTCTTCTCGTTTGCACACTATTTTTGTTCCTGCAAAACCGAAAAAACTTGTCGAAGGCGTGACAAATGTTGCGCGGTATCCCTGCTGAAAACCAGAATATCGTCAAAATAAACAACAACGAAGCAACCAATAAATGGTTTAAAAATGTGGTTCATGAGACGCATGAAGGTGCTAGGGCATTAGATAAACCGAATGACATTACCATCCATTCGTACAAACCATCACGTGTTTTGAAAGCTGTATTCCACTCATCCCCTGGACGCATACGAATCTGATGGTACCCACTTCGCAAATCTATCTTTCAGAAAACCGTTGCTCCGTGTAACTGGTCAATTAAATCATCGAAATGAGGAATAGGAAACCGATATTTAACAGTTATTTTGTTGACAGCTCGGCTATCTATACACATGCGAAAAGTGCCATCCTATTTTGGGACTAACAAAGCCGGGATGGCAAATAGGCTCATGCTTTTACGTATCAAACCCTTGTCAAGTAATTCAGTAACCTGTTTATGTAACTCATCAAACTCTTTAGGGTTCATACGATAAGTAGGCTTGTTTGGAATAATGAAACCCGGTATGAAATCAGTGCAATGGTGTATGTCTCTCACTAGGGGCAGACTGGGTGGGATATTATCAGGAAATACCTCCTGAAACTGAGACAATAAAGGTTGGACTAAATCCGGAATTGGTGGTGCAACTGGATTCACCTCTGTGACTACTAAAGCAAGCATAAGTAAATGAGGTGTAAGCTTTGTTAATCCGACCAATTGTGACTTGGTAAGAATAAGTGCATCAGTAGGGTCTTGGCGTGTGTCAAGTGGGGCTAACACAATATTTACTCCATCCTTTTTAAAGCTATAAATATTCAAAAACCCGTCATGTTTAGCCTTACAGTCATATTGCCAAGGTCGCCCCAATAGGATGTGGCACGCATCCATGGGAATTACCTCACACCACACTTCATTATTGTATTTCTTGCCGATTGAAATTGAACAAGACAACGTTTACTAACCTTGATGACACTTCCTTTTTTTAACCAAGTGAGCTGGTAAGGTGCCGGATGATCTTCCACATCGAGACCAAGTTTCTCTACCATACTTGTTGCCACCATGTTATTACAGCTTCCCCCGTCAATGATTACGGTACAAACTTTCCCTTTAGTTGTGCATTTAGTACGAAAGATATTATTCCGAAGCCATGACGAATCATCACCAGTTTTCACCACATCCACATTCAAAAACGTTGAGTTACTAAAGACTCACCTTGATTTGCATACACAAGCTCTTCATTTTCCATTACCATGTCATCATCATTTTCTGTGTCATACACAGGTGTATCATCATCCACAATTGTGATTAGTTGTTTGTTTGGGCATTCCCTCGCGAGGTTACCCAACCCTTGGAACTTAAAACAACGTAGAACTCGCGTGTTAGTGGTGTTCACAGTAGCACCAGCCCCTACTTCAGATTGTTGGGAGGAAGATGATTTTGGGTTTGTTACAGGTGGTAACCGCGATGGGTTCGGGACACGACTGCTCGTTGATCGAACTCGGTTTTTTTGTTGTTTTTCAACTTTAAGTGCCAATTGACAAACATCCGCGTATGTCAAATATTATTGTAAATGCACCACATCAGCAATATCCGCCCGAAGAGCACCTAAAAACCGTGCAATTACCTGTTCCTCTTCTTCGTCCACAGCGCACCTCATTCGAAGTTGGTCAAATTTAGCAATAAAATCCTCAACAGATGTACTTGTGCTGCTCATGAGGATACTCTTAAGCATAATCAACTTGTTAGACTCATGCAGTTTCTTATGGGATTGAATGATGTGTATCAAAATGTCAGAAGTAATTTGTTGTCTAGAGATCCTTTACCTGATGTAAAGGATGCTTTTGCTGTGGTTTCCAGAGAAGAATCTCATAGAGGTTTTTCTCCTGGTTCTCTGATTGCTAAAAGTGTACCTGCTGCTTTTACTGTTAAGAATAATGCTAATACTAGTAACAATTCTAATTTTAATTCTAATAGTAATAACAGAAGAGGTAACACTAATAATAATAGAGGTCCTAATCCTAATCTTCTGTGCAAACATTGTGGATTAATTGGTCACATTATTGATAGATGTTTTGAGTTAAATGGTTATCCTCCTGGTTTTAAAAGAAATCCTAATTTGGTTAGACAAAATGGTGCCAATAAAAGATTCAGTGCTAGTTCTGATTTATCTCAAAACTTGCCATCTACTTCTGGTTCTTTGTCTGGTTCTTTCACTAATGATCAGATGGTGAA
This sequence comes from Artemisia argyi, assembly GCA_030686995.1. NCBI lineage: Eukaryota > Viridiplantae > Streptophyta > Magnoliopsida > Asterales > Asteraceae > Artemisia > Artemisia argyi. Next base: position 183,033,137 of record CM060705.1, read on the forward strand.
ACTTCTGAGTTTGATTAATGAGAAGCCTGCTGTTGGTGCTTCTACTAATATGGCAGGTATTAAACCTAGTTTTCTTAATCATAATGTGTTTTTTAATCTCAACATTGAAAGATTCTTTTGTTCTAAAACTGGTGGTACTGGGTATAATGTTACTTTGGGATGGATTATTGATAGTGGGGCTAATCAACATATGACTAACTCTACTACCAATATGTTTAATGTGGTTGATATTACTAGTTTGATGTTAACTGTTGGTCATCCCAATGGGACTATGGCTAAAGTTGTTGCCATTGGCAGTTTAAAGTTGACTAATAATATTGTGCTTTTTGATGTGTTAGTTGTGCCTGATTATAATGTTAGTCTTCTTTCTGTTAATAAAATGATAAATGACAGTAAGTTCTTTGTTGGTTTTGATGAGCAAAATGTTATATTCAGGATTTGAATCTGGGCAAAATTGTGGGGACTGGTAGTCAGTCTGCTGGTCTATATTTGTTTGATGGTCATACTCATGGTGAGTATGTTTCTGGTCTGTATAATTCTGGTTTTATTTGTTATGTGTCTAGAGATTTGTGGCATTGTAGACTTGGTCATCCTGCTGATCAAGTCATGAATGTTTTACAAAAGACCATTGGGTTTAGGAAAGGTGATCAGTCTACTCCTTGTGACATATGTCATAAAGCTAAACAGACTAGAGAACCATTTCCTCTAAGTGACCATAAGTCTGTTAATATTGGTGATCTGATTCATTGTGATATTTGGGGGCCTTATAGAGTTACTAGTAGAGATGGGTTTAAATATTTTCTTACCATTGTTGATGACTTTAGCAGGGCTGTTTGGGTTTATTTGCTTAAAACAAAAATGGAAGTTTGTGAATATATCAAAAATTTTATAAAACTCATCTTTACTCAGTTTGGAAAAAGAGTTAAGGTTGTTAGATCTGACAATGGAACAGAGTTTGTGAATAATAAAATGTCTACATTGTTTAATAATCTTGGTATTATTCATCAAAATTCTTGTGCTTATACTCAGCAAAATGGGATTGCTGAAAGGAAACATAGACACCTGTTGAATGTGGCTAGGAGTCTTATGTTTCAGGGGGGGGGGGGATTCCCCTGTCTATGTGGCCTGAGTGTATTTTAACTGCTATTTATTTGATTAACAGGCTTCCCCTGTCTTGTATGGTGCTTCCCCTTTTAGAATAGTGTATGGTAAGGACCTTGATCTCTCTCAAGTGAGGGCTTTTGGATGTATGTGTTTTGCAAATGTTTTAAATAATACTGATAAGTTTTTTCCAAGGTCTGATAAATGTATTTTAATTGGTTTTTCCACTGAGAAAAAAGCTTATAAATTGTATAGTATTGACAAGAAAACTTTCTTGTTTTCAAGAGATGTGAAGTTATATGAAACTATCTTTCCTTTTAAAATGAAATCTTGTAATGAACATTCTCTTGATCTAAATGAGATTGGTGGAACAGATTCTGAATGTTTAAATTTTTTTTGACATCAAGAGTCCTCAAAGTCCCAATGATGAAGAGGGGGATCCTTCTAATGAGGATGGCAATAGAGGAACTGCTTCTGATGACTGTGTTAACACAGTTAAGGATTAAGCAGATGCCATTGCAACCCAAATAGAAGATAATTTAGTCACCTCTGAGGGCAATGGTTTACAAAACGAAAATGGTGAGGGTCCTAGCAACACTGAGGAAGAACCTCAGACTGATTTTAGGAGATCTACTAGACATAAGTCTCAACCTATTAGGTTTAATGATTACATTGTCTCTAGTTCTAGTAGATATGGTCTTGAAAAATATGTTGCTTACTAGAAATGTTTGTTTTACCACCACTCTGAATAAGTCTGTTGAACCAAAGTCTTACCAAGAGGCTAGTCTTAATCCAAAATGGAATGAGGCTATGGATGCTGAAATGGAAGCATTCCATAGGAACAATACCTATGAGGTTACAGACTTACCTCCTGGTAGAAAGGCTATAGGTTCTAAATGGATTTGGAAAATTAAGTATAAGTCTTCTGGTGAAGTGGATAGGTATAAAGCTAGACTGGTTGCTCAAGGTTTTGGGCAGAAAGAAGGTGTTGATTTTGATGAAACATTTAGTCCTGTTGTTAAGATGGTCACTGTTAGATATTTAATTAATTTAGCTGTTACTAATGATTGGCCTCTTTATCAACTTGATGTTAATAATGCTTTCTTGTATGGTGATCTTCATGAAGAAGTCTATATGAAATTGCCACCTGGTTATTATGATAAAGTTGAAACTAAAGTTTGTAGACTTCTTAAGTCTTTGTATGGTTTGAAACAAGCTCCTAGGCAATGGAATGAGAAGTTAATTACTGTTTTGGTTGATCATGGTTTTATTCAAAGTAAAAATGACTATTCTTTGTATGTTAAACATGATAAAGATGTTTTTATGGCTTTACTTGTTTATGTGGATGATATGGTCATTACTGAGAATAATAAACTTGAAATTGAGAAATTTAAACAGTTTTTAAATTCTAAATTCATGATTAAAGATCTTGGTGATCTTAAGTACTTTCTGGGTATTGAAGTTCTTGAGAATGATAGTGGTGTTTGTTTAACTCAAAGAAAATATTGTCTTGAGCTTTTTAGTGAATATGGTTTGTTGGCTTGTAAGCCTACTGCTACACCTTTACAGCAGAATGTGGTTTTGAATCATGTTGAATCTAATGGTGATAAGTTTATCACTAATTTGACTGAGTATCAGAAACTGGTAGGCAAGTTGATATATCTTTCTGTTACTAGGCCTGACATTGCTTATGTTGTGCATTGTTTGAGTCAACATATGCATGCTCCTTTGCAGTCTCATTTTAATGCAGGTTTAAGAGTGTTGAGGTATCTTAAACAAGGTCCAGGTACTGGTATTCAGTTTAATAAAGGAAAAAAATTTAGCTTGCATGCTTTTTCTGATGCAGATTGGGCTAAGTGTTTAAAAACTAGAAAGTCAGTTTCAGGTTATTGTGTTTATTTCTGCAATAATCTTGTTTCATGGAAAAGTAAAAAACAAGCAACTATATCTAGATCTTCTGCTGAAGCAGAGTACAGATGTCTTGCATCTGCTACTTGTGAAATTATTTGGATAAATAAAATACTGAAAGATCTAAATATTGAGGGCTTGTTACCAGTAAACTTGTTTTGTGATAGTAGTTCAGCTATTCAAATAGCTGCTAATCCAGTTTTTCATGAAAAAACTAAACACTTTGAAATTGATCTTCATTTAGTAAGAGAGAAAGTATCTTCTGGTGTGATTAAAACTATGAAGGTTGGTTCTGCATATAATGTTGCAGATGGTTTTACAAAGGGGTTGAGTATAACTCAACATAAGTGGTTTTGTGAGAAGCTTGGTCTTGTGGACATGTTTAAGCCATGAGACTGAGAGGGGGTGTTGGATAGTGTGGTTTTTATGTTATTCTCATGGTAAATAAGTACAGGGACTATTTCTGTACTTATTTCTTATAGTTTGGTATGTTTAGCTGTATTTGGCAGGTTTATATTCTTGAAGGGCTGAAGTGGAAATTGACACTATATAAGCTCTCATTCCCAGCTCTCTCTCACATAACTTCATCTCTCTCATTATACGATTAGGGTTTTCTCTCTTGTTGCAACATAGTGTTATTGTATTGGTATTGTGATCATCTGGTATTGGTCTTAGTATAGGTCTGAGAGTTGTAGTGAGGATATATTGTATTCAGATTCTTGTAGTATGATAGTTGGATCCTTCTGAAGGGGACAACTGGTTTCTTGTGTATTCTGTTTGGTGAGCACACAGTTGTGGACTCATCTTCTTGATACTATTAGTAATAAAAGATATTCACCAAGGGGTGGTTGGCAGGGTGAGATCTTGTGTTGTGGTTGTGATTTATCAGCTGATACATAGTTTTTACAACTTCTTTAATTTGATAGAAGTTTTCAATCAAATTCATTTATTAGAGCATGGGGTAAGTTGACCCCGAGTTATACCATAACTCACCGCCACGTCAGCGTTAACTTCCCTTTGCCATTGCATTAACTTTAGGGGGCGGTAAGATAACTCACCTGAGTTATGCCTTAACTTCCCTGCGTTATCATATAACTCACCCCAAAAGGCAACTTACCGCTGCGTTAAGTTATAACTCACCCCCAAAAGTTATGCCTTAACGTGCGTTATGCCTATAACTCACCACGTTAACTTCCCTTTACCTTTTAGCCCCGGTAACATAACTCGGTGTGTTAACTTGGTGTGTTAAGTTATAACTCACCCCCAAAAGTCAACTTACCGCGTGCTCTTAACCATTTTAGGTTAAATAAATAAGTATCCTCGCACCTGCTTATGTAAAACTGCATGTAGAAAGCCAAAAACTATTTGGATATAAAAAGGTGCATTTGTTCCTAATAGTCAATCCCAAAAGACTTTGTTTTGAAATACCCAACATACTGAACAGCCTCACCTTCAATTGTTGCCATTAGTAATGTTTGATTTAAGTGTACGTGTGTTTTTGTGGTTTAAACTATCTATAAGTCTCGTGCACGTACGTGGTTTACACATGAATCAAGTTTATTCTAAAATTTTAGTTTAATATATGGATATATAAGAATTTACCCGTGAAAATTGTATAAGTATAACTAATACTTGTCAATGATTTTTTATTAAATATTTATTATAATACGGAGTAATATTTTGTAAAAAAAATTGTTGGTTGAAGATTTAACTTTTTTTAACTGACATAAATGTTGAGGTTGATGTTGATATTGTTATTTAACTTTAATAATTCATATCGTATTGTACAAAATGTGTGAGTTTAATAACACATAATCAGCACAAATAGGAGATATATCGGTACGTCATCCATGGGACACCTTTCGTAGTTAGGGAAGTCCTCTTAATGAAGTTAAAATATGCTCCGTAAAGTTTTTAAAAAATGTTTTTCTGGATATCCAAATATAAACTTTAAATAAGAATTTCATGAGTCGTTGTTATAAGTACAATAGCGTATATTTATTTTCATATCACAGTAATCCGTGCTTACAATTGATATTCATATTTTCGTTAACAATAGTTTAGCCGTATTTAATATTTAAGCCGGTTTACGCATAAATTAAACTTTTCAAATAAAATAACATGAGTCCTTATTTAACTTATTTAACGTATATAGTAAAAAAATATTTTAATAAATGAAAGTCTGAAAATAACACTAATACTTATGTAATTTTAAACAAAGTTTATCTTATAAACTATAGGGGTATAAAGTGTAAGGGGTTATTTGTTATTTTTTTTAAAGTTATTAAAAAAATATGAAAACTTGTAATTTTACACTTAACTGTATATAATTTTTATAAAATTCAACAACTAAAGTTTTATTAATTACTTCATCTTTTTTTAAGTTTTTGTTTTCATAAATTTGACACAAATATTTTTATGTGTTTTTTTCTTAACCAAATTTCTTCACCAAATTTATTAAAGTTTGACCAAAATCAATTCAATTTTGACTTTCTATTTACCAATCATGTTGCTTGATTTTGCCTACGTGTCAAAATCGAGCTCTTCTATTGGTCTAATTTTTTTCCTTAAGAAGGGTTTTTGCAGAAACACTCTGAAATGATGTAATTCATTTATTTTATAAAAGATGTGAAGTAAAAATTGAATTTAACAAGTAGCTAGGTAAAATATACTTACATAACAATTATGAAGGTATCGCTGTTGCTGATCGGCATTTTGGAATCCTTGTGATCGTCGTCGTAGGAGGAGGTTTGTGGAATCGACATCTCTAGGATTTGTGTTTGTGTTCGATTGATAGAAACGTTTTCTCTATTATATCTCTACTACTTATAAAACATGCCTATAGTACTCTTTAAAAAAGAAGTTCAAATGACAAGTTTTAGTAAATTGAATTCCATTTCAAATATGATCAAGTTGAATTCCGTTTTCCTTTCAAATATGATCAATATGACAGCTTTTTGAATGACAACTTATTAAACTAGAACCAATTTCTATGTGTTTTTACAATTGTTGGGATAGACGGTAGAGGGTTGCCTGCGCCCAAAAGTGATGCTTCACTTGTCCATACACTGTTGCTCTTGATCAACGTGAAATCTATACTATATACCACAGTTGTTAAGATCCCGATCCTGATCTTAGGATCTTACGATTTTACGATTCTACGAAGCACAAACGATCCGGATCCTACGTAGGATCTAAACAAGCTTAAGACCTTATAGGTCCCGATCTTGACCATAGGATCTTAAGATCTACTCCGATCCGATCTTACTTTTCTTGAACCGCATAGTAAAAAACTACAAATTTATGGTTTATGGTTTTATATAATTTAAAAAGCAATATGTGATTCTTCTTAAATATTCCATATTCTTAATTTATAACAACATTTTCATGAAATATTCATATAATTTCATGTTTATAATATATAATAATTGGTAGATTTGAATAATATTACAAAAATCATTAAAAAAAATAGCATTATAGTAGGATCTTAGGATCTCGATCTTGAAAACCTTGCTATATACAAAGAGAATATGTTTTCTTATAACTTAAAAATGAGTAATGTGTTATATCTGAAATACCCTTCAAATTTTAGTTTTTTTATGTTCCCACATAAAAAAGTTTGACATTTTTCTAAATATGTTGTCTTATTACCATCATTAAAAAGTTTACCCGTCACATTTAATATTTAATGGATATTTCATTTTCGGTTGAATTATCGCATGTTTCATCATTTTTCAATTACATTTTGATTATTTTACGTTATATGCATAAACATTACACAACCAAAATATTTCAAATATAATTATTTGTCACTATAAAGTTCTGTCGCTATGCACGAGTACTCGTCTAGTACCTATATATAGCTACATTCTACCGACTGAAAAGCCCAACCCACGAGTCACTCCTCGTTGTTCAAATAAAAGGAAACCATGATAACCAAGCTTACTTTAAACTTGGTCCTCAAGTTATAAAAATTTAAAACAAATATGTATAGTAAAGGTGTTAAACTATAATCTGTCTTTTAGGGGATTTAAAACATATATATTGATTCGATTTAAGGATAGAAACCTTGTTAAAAATAGCTAAAGTATCAAACGTGAGAACCAGGCTATAGGTTAAACTTGGGCCCCAAGTTTTACGTAGTATATATATAATGCAACTTCCCGTCTCTTACAATCACATACAAAACACAAAAAGAATAGAAGATGGCCGACTTCTTTTAAATCACACAAAAGCAAGAGAGCATTATACATACGTACGAAGAACAAAAAGTAAAGAGATCGATCGACTTTTTGTTTGAGGTAATAAGAAGGTTAGTTTTTACGTGCACATTTTTAATAAAACTTAAAAAACTCATGAGATATATGTTCTTTAACTATGCGTTTGTTATCGCTAAAGTGAGTGAATGCATGCAAATATATGTATAGAAGCTATATTCTAAGATATGATTTATCTTTGTTATTAGACAAGAAGACATGTATAGTGTTAATTTGTTAAAAGTTACGTATAAATATTAATAAGTAAATGTCTAGTATCGAACCCGAGACCTCGGGATTGCACACTTTACAAACAAGAATAATGTAAAATAAATATGTATATATTAAATGTATTGAATATATATATTTATAACACTTAATGGACTAAATGGTCGTTAGTTATTAACCATATGGACTAACTATCATTAGGGACGAAAGATATGGACTAGAGTGTAACTTGGGAGTCAAGAAAGATCTAGAAACACCCCTTGGGTGCTATGGCCGGTCGAAGCCCACTCCAATGGGTCGACCCATGCTTTCTTGGTCACCAAGTTTCACCTAGTATATATACAAGGCCAAGGATTAGGGTTTCACATCTTTTGTGCACACACACAACCCTAAAACTTTTTCTCTTCTCCTTGTTTTCTTGTGGCCGATCGGTTCCCCCCCCCCCCCCCCCCCATAGGGTTGGATCGATTTTTCATAAGCAAAAATATTAAGTGTTTTGTTTACTTGCATCAAACCTTTATTCGTTGGTAGTTTGTGTGTACAAGAACGAGGTAATTACTTACTTTAGTAATTATCAAGAGATCGATAAACAAAACGGTAAGGGGTTTATCATTGATCTATTTGTACAAGAATCAAGGTTTATTTGAAGTGCATCGGGTACGTTTACTATTTATGTTTTAGTTAATCTTTATACGTGTTATTACTTGATCCTAGCTTCCGCAATATGTGTACTTTGATTGTCAAACTCTAACAGTGGCATCACGAGCCATGGATAACATGTAATTGATTACTAAAACGTAATAAAAAAAATCGGATCTTTAATTGTTTTAGATACATGTTTTTTCTAGGGTTTTCTTTAAATTTTTTTATAACATTTTGTAACCCTAACCCTATTTTTAGGGGGGGGGGGGGTCGATTTCCACTAAAAACCCCTAATTAGGGTTTGTGGTTTTCTTGATTAAATTGTAATCATATAGAAACCCTAGGTCTAAACCGGTTTTTGTGAACGTACTTGCGACCTATGTGCTAATTGTTAGGGTAATCCGTGACGAAACATGCATGTTAGTCATGGATATTGTTTGATTATTTATATGTCACATGTTTAAATAGATCTATAATTGGGGAAGACTCCAATATATATTAAAATCAATTTATATGCTATGTGGTGTGTATATTATCTTTGGCTTACGCAATTGATTCGTCAATGTATGTGGCTCCACTTCCATTAAGAAGGGAAGGCCTTAGGTGATTACATGCATAATTATACCTAGAATTGATTTTATTAGGATCTTTTTAATATGGTTTGCATGTGGCTAATTGTTTCACGTTTTATTATTAGTTGTTTATTTTTCTTTAAATTACTTGTTTTTATTGTTTTCTTAATTGTTTGACTTGATGTAAGCAATAAAAAGGGTGATTTTCATAAAAGAAAATAATATAGACTAATAACGGTGAAACTAAAGTGATAAAGTAAGAATCTTGCAAGGTCTTAAGTGCCGATAGTGGTCCGATTCGCACGGTAATCAGCTCCCAGGCGAGACTAGCAAAATTCATACTTTATTATAAGATTTTGAGATTGAATCCATAAACTTTTGCTTGATTGATGTTTTGTACAAATATGCTTTTAAAATTAAGTCCTTTAAGACGATATTCATAACTGTGATTTGAAGGCTTAGAAAAGAGCCTTAGAGTCTGCCTTGGTTATCACAATATTGAATATGTCTTAAACGAATTACTTTTAAAATCATAATTGTAGAAAGTCATCTTAGGGTTTGTTAAACCTCAAGTAAAACTTTGTGTATTAATTTCACGAATTGGTAATAAAAAGGTTTTGAAAACTTATGCTATAAAGATGAGTGCATGCATCTTTATACATATTTTGATTTACACATCAAAATTAAATACCCTTATAATTTAAGTTACATGCCATCTACCTATAAGAAACACTTGGAATTTTAATTTAGTAAACGGGAGACCTAGGCTAAATTACTATAACAAGGTAAAATTCTTTTAACGCGTGAGACCATAATTGTAATTTTACAGTTTCTAAGGTAGACGACTTAATTAAGTTGTGCGTGAGACCTAGAACTTAAGGCATGAGATGGGATGAAACATGCTTACAAGGCAAATTGATGAATCAATTTGATGTAATTCCCATAATGATCTAGGAATTGGAAATCTTGTTTGCCAATTATTGTTCGACAGATTACTATCTTTTGTACTTTCACCACTAGCAGATCAACTGATGTGGTGGAACTATGTAAAGTTAGATCCTAGGTTTTCAAGAAAATTTTGGTGGTTATATGAATATAACTTTGGGTATTTTATTTTCTTGAAGATATTTATTATCGAAAATACTAATGTTTGAACTTTTATCTGTAGATATGGCTCAACCCGATACCCCATCTGTGATTTCTGCTTTCAAGAGTCATCTTGAGAGAGAGAAACTGACTGGAAAGAATTTCAATGATTGGTACCGCTCACTTAGAATTGTCTTGAGGTCGACCGGTAAAATGGACTATTTGACCGAAGAATGCCCAGCTGAGCCTGCTGCTACTGAACCAGAAGCAGTCAAGGCGGCATGGAGGGTGGAACATGCTAAGTTTAATGAGGTTGCTTGTTTAATGCTCACTAGCATGAGTGCTCAATTACAAAAGAAGTTTGAGTACTTTTTCCCAAAAGATATGCTTGATGTTCTTAGGCAATCTTATGAGAAACCACTAGCAGTTGAATTGTATGATGAATTGGACAAGCTACATAACTGCAAGCATGGTGATGGTAAACCAGTTGAAGATTATGTGACTGAGATGAAGGAATCTTTTGATCAGCTTCACAGAATTGGATTTGGTTACCCTGACAATGTGCAAGTGCACTTGATCAACAGGTCCCTTAACAAGGACTTTGCTGGTTTTGTGCAGAACTTCAATATGCACTGCTCGGGGAAGACAGTATCTGAATTACTCGCATTGGTTATTGAGTATGAGAAAAGTCTACCAGCCAAGATCAAGAATCCTACCCCGCAAGTGTTGGCAATTCATGGTGGGAGAATCCAGAAGAAATCGCATGTGAACAAAGGCAAAGGGAAGGTTAACAAAGGCAAGCAGGTCATGGCCTATCAACCTGAACCCAAGATGAAGCAACATCAGCCTAAGCAGAAAAAGGTGAATCCACCAAACAAGAAGGATCAGGCATGTCACCATTGTCATGAAAAGGGCCATTGGAAGCGCAATTGTCCTCTCTATATTCATGACTTGCGACTCAAGAAGCAGGGGAATGAAGCTGGTAACCCCAGCTCACCAGGTGCGTTCTTTATGATTGAATTATTCACTCTTACTCCTCAATTGAATTCATGGGTATATGATACGGGATGTGGCATTCATATTTGCAATTCCTTGCAGGGGTTTAGAGTTGAGAGAAAGCTGGCCTATGGAAAACAATTCTTGCACGTTGGTAACGGAGCGCATGCAGGAGTTGAAGCTATAGGAGTTTATGATTTAGTGTTGCCTTCGGGCTTAGTACTATCTTTAAATAATTGTCATTATGCACCGTCAATTGTTAGAGGTGTAATTTCATTTTCATGTTTGTTGAACCTTGGTTTTGAGCATACTATTTCTAGCAATGGAATTTCGGTTTCTTTAAATGGTGTTTTTTATTTTAATGCTATTGCTGTGAATGGTGTCTTTGAAATTGATATGAATGATAATGATAATGCTTTTGTTAAAAATAATTCAATGTATAGCATCAACAATAAGAGAATCAAGAAAGGTATGGATTCATCTTATCTTTGGCATTGTCGACTTGCTCACATTGGCAAAGATCGCATGAAAAAGCTGCAACATGATGGGCTTTTAGAAAAGATCAATGATGAATCATTTGATAAATGCGAATCTTGCATTGATGGGAAGATGACTAAGAAACCCTTTAAAAATAGGATTGAAAGGGCGAATGATCTACTTGGTCTTATACACACAGATGTGTGTGGACCACTTAGACATGTGTCAAGGAGAGGTGCTAGCTACTTCTTAACATATACGGATGACTACAGCCGTTATGGTTATGTTTATTTACTTAAACATAAACATGAGGTGTTTGAGACATTCAAAGTGTTTAAAGCAGAAGTAGAGTTGCAACTAGGAAAGAAGATTAAAGCTCTTCGATCCGATAGAGGTGGTGAATACCTGAGTCAAGAGTTTATGGATTACTTAGCAAAGGAGGGAATTGTCCAGCACCTTACTTCTCCATATACTCCACAACAAAATGGTGTATCTGAAAGAAGGAATCGTACATTGCAAGATATGATACGATCTATGTTTAATCTAACAACTCTTCCTTACTTGTTTTGGATTACGCCTTGGAATCTGCAGTTCGCATTTTAAATATGGTTCCAACAAAGAAGGTTGATAAGACTCCATATGAAGTATGGACTGGAAAAGCTCCTAACTTGTCTTATCTAAAGGTCTGGGGTTGTGAGGCGTATGTTAAACGTGACTCAGCAGACAAACTCCAACAAAGATCTGTAAAGTGCATCTTCGTAGGTTACCCTAAGGAAACTATGGGTTACTACTTTTATTACTCAGCTGAAAACAAGGTTTTTGTTGCAAGGTATGGAGACTTCTTAGAAAAGGAGCTCATATCTCAAGAATTCAGTGGGAGAGTATATGATCTGGAAGACGATCATGAAGATGTAACACCTTCTGAAAACACTAGCCAACTTCCTGAAGAACCTGAAAGTTTAGGTCCTCCACCAGAAGTTGAAGTGATTCCCGTTCGCAGATCTTCAAGATCTGTGAAGGCTCCTACACGTCTATGTTTAAACGTAGAGTGTGATGACAACTTGACAGGGGATCTTGATGAACCTACAAGTTATAAAGCTGCCATGAATAGTCCTGAAAAGGAAAAATGGCAGGGAGCTATGAATGGGGAAATGCAATCCATGAAAGACAATGAAGTCTGGGAAGAAGTAGACCTACCTCCGGGTGCCAAGCTAGTTGGGAGTAAATGGCTCTACAAGAAGAAGACTGATATGGATGGCATTGTACACACCTATAAGGCCCGTTTGGTAGCTAAAGGCTATACTCAAACTTTCGGTGTTGACTATGAGGAGACCTTTTCTCCTGTAGCTGACATAAGGGCAATTAGGATTCTTATAGCCATAGCTGCTTACTATGACTATGAGATTTGGCAAATGGATGTCAAAACCGCCTTCTTAAATGGTCGCCTAGATGAAGACATCTATATGGCGCAGCCTAAGGGGTTTGTGAATCCAGAATTCCCAGATCGTGTATGCAAGCTTAAAAGATCCATTTATGGATTAAAGCAAGCATCACGACAATGGAATAAAAGATTTGATAGTGTGATTAAGAAGTATGGATTCACTCAAAATCTTGATGAGCTATGTGTATATCACAAAGCTAGTGGGAGTAATGTAATTTTCCTTATATTATATGTCGATGACATATTGATCATGGGGAACGACATTCCAAGTTTGCAAAAGGTTAAGGAATATCTTGGAAGTTGTTTTTCTATGAAAGATCTAGGGGAAGCTGCATTTATTCTGGGAATCAAGATATATAGAGATAGATCTCAGCGATTAATTGGATTAAGCCAAAGTGCTTACATTGATAAAATATTGAAGAGATTCAGTATACAAAATTCCAAGAAAGGATATTTGCCGATGCAAGAGCAACATGGCTTGAGCAACAAAGTTTGTGCTTCAACACTTGAAGAGGTGCAACGCATGAAGAGAGTCCCTTATGCTTCGGCTGTGGGATCTATAATGTATGCGGTGAAAAGCACAAGGCCTGATGTGGCGTTTGCTCAGAATTTAACCAGTCGATATCAACAGAACCCAGGTGAAAAACACTGGACTGCTGTTAAGAATATTCTTAAGTACCTTAGGGCTACTAAAGAGATGTTCTTGGTATATGGGGGTACTCCATCTGCAGAGCTTGATGTAACAGGTTACTGCGATGCTTCTTGGAAAGGTGATAAAGATGATACGAAGTCTCAGACGGGTTATGTCTTTGTCATTAATGGGGGAGCTGTTGATTGGAGGAGCAAAAAGCAGAGTGTACTAGCGATGTCTGCTACAGAAAGTGAGTATATAGCTGCTTCAGAAGCTGCAATGGAAGCTGTTTGGATTAGGAAGTTTGTTTCAGGGCTTGGGGTTATGCCTTCGATTCAGCGACCTATAAAAATGTATTGTGACAACTCAGCCGCAATTACATTTGCCAATGAACCTGGAATCATGAGAGGCACCAGACATTTCCCGATTAAGCACCACTATGTCAGAGAACAAGTTGAGATAGGTGAAATCGAAATGCTCAAAGTTCACACAGATGAAAACTTAGCTGATCAATTTACAAAGCCTTTACCTGGCACCAAGCTTTACAAGCATGCTGAAGGAATATGACTTAAATTAGCTGATAGTTTCATGCCCATTTGTGATTAGTATTTGGATAAAGGATGTAATGTACAATTATTAATATTTACTGAAATAAAATATTGGTTATGTTTATTTGTTCATTGTCTTATTAATAATATATCCTATATTTGCATGTTTAAGATCCGTGAATAATTTATTATTCTAAATAGTCCGTTGTCGATTAATGATATGGGAATATCATTAAACTAAGACAATTTTGAGTATTGGTTAAGGATATACTTGAAAGTATATTGATGCGTAGTCATACCAATTTCACATGATATTCAATGAATTGAGTATTGGACTTATCCCAACAATATGATTTTAATTTATTGTGAGAATCATATTTAATAGTTATCCTCAGACTTGAGATACCAGATAAGTGTCATGGATGTAGTGCATTTTGTGGAGCAATCTACCGCTTACCGTAATTGGAAGTCATAAGGGTTGTTTTCAGAATGTTGCAAAGTTCATGGGTTATTCTTGTAGTCAAGAGAGAATTCGTTCCTTCTGATTTGTTCAGAAGTTTAATACTGCTGGGCCCCTCGTAGGGTTGACAAAATGTTTGCGTGGCCACGCCCAAAGTCTATCCGGAATACGTTCAGATGTTTTGGTAATTTTGTTCAATCATAAAGAGACGAGAAACAGAATTTAATAAAGAACCTCACATCTTTATTAATGTAGTATTAGAGGCGAAAGGATAATAATAATGATGAATCATTAAAGGTTTTCCAGGAAACCTAGCTCAGGTCGAACTAAGGGCATTGGAGTGTTGCAAGACGCTAACCAATGTCATTTTGCTATTAATAGATATACGAGTGGGAGCTGTTAAAAGTTACGTATAAATATTAATAAGTAAATGTCTAGTATCGAACCCGAGACCTCGGGATTGCACATTTTACAAACAAGAATAATGTAAAATAAATATGTATATATTAAATGTATTGAATATATATATTTATAACACTTAATGGACTAAATGGTCGTTAGTTATTAACCGTATTGACTAACTATCATTAGGGACGAAAGATATGGACTAGAGTGTAACTTGGGAGTCAAGAAAGATCTAGAAACACCCCTTGGGTGCTATGGCCGGTCGAAGCCCACTCCAATGAGTCGACCCATGCTTTCTTGGTCACCAAGTTTCACCTAGTATATATACAAGGCCAAGGATTAGGGTTTCACATCTTTTGTGCACACACACAACCCTAAAACTTTTTCTCTTCTCCTTGTTTTCTTGTGGCCGATCGGTTTCCCCCCCCCCCCCCCCCCCCCATAGGGTTGGATCGATTTTTCATAAGCAAAAATATTAAGTGTTTTGTTTACTTGCATCAAACCTTTATTCGTTGGTAGTTTGTGTATACAAGAACGAGGTAATTACTTACTTTAGTAATTATCAAGAGATCGATAAACAAAATGGTAAGGGGTTTATCATTGATCTATTTGTACAAGAATCAAGGTTTATTTGAAGTGCATCGGGTACGTTTACTATTTATGTTTTAGTTAATCTTTATACGTGTTATTACTTGATCCTAGCTTCCGCAATATGTGTACTTTGATTGTCAAACTCTAACATAATTTGTCCCTAAGATTATATTATTATCTGCATAATTTTGTCACGTAAATGTATGTGTATCAACGGTACGTATGTGCAATGTTACAAAAATTGCTAGGTGCTAGTCGACCCCTTGTAGCTCTGGATTATATGGTGATTAATAGAATTTTCATGTATAAATTACTTGTACTCCAAGATAGATTAAAGAGTCGGTTTAATTTGCTTCTATACTCTATAAAAGGAGGTGAGGACCATTGTTGTCAACCAAACACGAACTCAAAGTCTTCCCTTATTCGATCTACTTCTTCTTCTTCTTCTTCACCGGTACGATTTTCTTATTTAATTAACTATGTGTTTCCTGTGACTATGCTTTGATCACTAGATGTCATGAACATTCTACAAGTAAAACTTACAAATATTGCATCACAGTTTTCTACGTAGAATAAACTGCAACATTGATATTAAAACTTGAGAAAGTTAGATACATTGTTAGAATATTAGAATCATGACAAGCATAAAATAGGTAAACACATATGCGGAAGCGTAGGAACATCTATAACACATAAGAGATTAACATAAATTAAATAGGAACGTACCGTGGTGATTCTAGCCCAAACAAGAATCAAAAGCAATTGTCTTTAACAATATGAAGAACCCTAATAAGGGTTTATATGGATCAATGATTAACCCCTTACCGTTTTGTTAATCGATCCCTTGATAATTACTAAAGTAAGTAATTACCTCGTTCTTGTACACACAAACTACCAACGAATAAAGGTTTGATGCAAGTAAACAAAACACTTATATTTTGCTTAACCAAAATCGATCCAAGATCCCTTGGAGGGGGGTGAACCGATCGGCCAAGAAAAGAAACACAAGAAGAAAAGAATTAGGGTTAGTGTGTGTGCACAAAATATGTGAAACCCTAATCCTTGGCCTTGTATATATACTAGAAGATATCTTGGAGCACAAGACAAACATGGGTTGGGCTTCCCCTCCCCATGATCGACCGGCCATGGACCCCTAAGGGGTGTTCCAGAACCTTCTTGACTCCCAAGTTACATTCTAGTCCATATCTTTCGTTACTAATGATAGTTAGTCCATACGGTTAATAACTAACGACCATTTAGTCCATTAAGTGTTTATAAATACATATATACGATACGTTTAACATATATATATTTATTATTCATTATTCTTGTTTGTAAAGTGTGCAATCCCGAGGTCTCGGGTTCGATACTAGACATTTACATATTAATATTTATCCATATATTTAACAGCTTCCACTTGGATATCTATTAATAGTAAAATGACATTGGTTAGCGTCTTGCAACACTCCAATGCCCCTAGTTCAATCCGAGCTAGGTTTCCTGAAAAACCTTTAATGCTTCATCATTATAATTATCCTTTCATTACTAATACCATATTAATAAAGATGTGAGGTTCTTTATTAAATTTCTGTTTCTCGTCTCTTTATGATTTAACAAAATTACCAAAATATCTGAACGTATTCCAGATAGACTTTGGGCGTGGCCACGCAAACATTTTGTCAACCCTACGAGGGGCCCAACAGTATTAAACTTCTGAACAAATCAGAAGGAACAAATTCTCTCTTGACTACAAGAATAACCCATGAACTTTGCAACACTTCTGAAAACAACCCTTATGACTCCCTGTTACGGTGAGCGGTAGATTGCTTCACAAAAATGCACTACATCCATGACACTTATCTGGTATCTCAAGTCTGAGGATAACTTTAAATATGATTCTCACATTAAATTTTAAATCATATTATTGGGATAAGTCCAATATTCAATTCATCGAATATCATGTGAAATTGGTATGTCAACGCATCAATATACTTTCAAGTATATTCTTAACCAATACTCAGATTTGTCTTAGTTTAATGATATCCCCATATCATTAATCGACAATGGACAATTTAGAATAACATAAGTTATTCACGGATTTAAACATGCAAATATAGGACACACTTTATTATTAATGAAAACAAACGTACTAAGTACTTTAATTCATTATAAATAATAATTGCTTAATGTCCCTTATCCAAATACCAAAATAGATCAATGCATGATAATTCTAGTTAATGAATCTTGTCTCAAGTAACAACTTGAAGACAATTATGCCTCAAGTAATCATACTTGTTGACATGGCATAATTTCATCTAACTTTGATCTATCTGAATTTTGAGAATACTTCTTTCAAGAATTCAATAATTAAAATTCTTGTATGTGTATATCCAACTATCTTGATATATTTACATAATTTTTCATAAATAGTGTGATATCCTCAATCACCAATCAAACTTTCAAACATTTTAAAGTTTCAAGTATTCTAATTCTTTAATCAATGCAACTATGCTCTTAGTTGAGCACAACTAGTTTACATGGTCATTAACAAGGATTAGTCTCACAGCTTCGTTTATGTGATACTCAAGACTCTTGGGAATGCTTAATCGATAGCTCAAGGGTATTTTCAGTCAAAGGAATGCGGCTCTACATTACTAATTCTAACCGCACACAAAACCTTCAGCCCACAAGATGGAATAAACTTCTCCCTATAAAAATAAACATTTTTAGTTGGAGATTATCCCTTAACAGATTACCAACAAGATCGAACCTGGATTATCGTGGAGTGGACTTGGATTCTGTTTTATGCCCCTCATGCCATGATGCTATCGAGTCGGAAGAACACATTTTCATCTCGTGTGAAGTCGCGAAAGAGGTTTGGTCTCTAATTTTTAAATGGTGGGACATCCGACTCAACCCACCCACTGATCTCCTAAAATCCATTTCACTTGCAGATGAAGACGTCATTTCTAAACCCTTCACTCGCTTCTTTGATGTTGTGGTTCAAGCAACCCTTTGGCACCTTTGGCGATTTAGAAACGAAATGGTCTTCGCCGCAAAACGCCCGTCAAAGAATCTCATCTTAAATGACATTAAGCTAGCTTCTTTTTCTTGGATTTCAAGTAGACACAAGAGAAACTCTCTTAACTGGGTGGAATGGTTCGAAAGACCTTGTAATGCCATTTCCATCTCTCATTTGTAATTTTTGCCCTTAGCTTCTTGCTAGGTGGCCTCTTGTTTTATATATCATTCTTGCCGTTCAAAAAAAAAAACAAGGATAAAATCCTACCATGACTAGTTATTGAGTGTCATCTCAATTAAACCAGCATCATTGTATATAATCACAATATGCTCTTTAAAATTTTCCGTAAACTTAATATCCATTGTGTAATATTTAGGAGCTATTCCAGGTTGAGGATCATTATTATAATTTCAAACATTTTCCATTAGAATATCTATTACACAAGTTATATAATAACTTTTAATTGGATATCAAATATTGTCAAATCATTTAAGCACTTAAGCATGATACAACAATAATATAATGCACATGAAAATCCTTCAGTCAAACTTAGATATTATTCATGTTTGATCTTTACAAATATGTATATCCATTTAGTCATCCTAAATAATATATCATATTCTATTTAGAATTTATTTACCGCACTTGTTTATTTAATAATAAACTTTTGTTTCAAGGTTGTATGTTATATTTCCTAAATCTTTCAAGTAACGTTTCATTCCAAATCAGGTGAGATGTCTGTAGTTGATGTATTAACATATGTAGCTGATTTTGTTTATGTTGTTTTGTGTAAAATATAATAATATTGTTCATGTTTTATTTAACTTTTAGGGTGGAGAGCTTTGTTCCTTGCGATATGACCTTACGGTTCCATTTGCTAGATATGTTGTTATGAATGGTCTCACGTCATTTAGACGTTACCAAATAGGAAAAGTCTACAGAAGGGACAACCCGTCTAAAGGAAGATCCCGTGAGTTTTATCAGTGTGATTTTGATATTGCTGGCGATGAATCATTCGGAGCAGATTTTGAGGTGGTTAAAATATTGACTGAATTACTGGATGAGAAAAACATCGGTGAATATGAGGTAAAATTTCTGCTGATTTTAACCATTACATCTTCATTGTCCAAGTTGACACATAAGATCTGTGTGAAACGGGGTTGATGTTGAACATCTTCATCTTCATTGTCCAAGTTGACATATTATCATTTTTAACGTCTTTTCTGATTTATATTGTTTTTGCAGATTAGGTTGAACAATCGAAAATTACTGGATGGTATGTTGGATATATGTGGTGTGCCACCAGACAAAGTTCGAACCGTTTGTTCAAGTATTGACAAACTAGACAAACAGCCTTTTGAGCAAATCAAAAAAGAACTGGTTGGTTGTACATACTGTTATAAGATAATACTATACAAAAGATTAGTTACACGTGGTCAAATTATTGTTTAACAATCCATCATTTTTGCTATTAGATTGATCAAAAGGGGATAGCTACCGAAACTGTTGAGAAGATTGGCTCATATGTGAATTTAAGAGGTCACCCAATGGAATTATTGGCAGAACTAAAAAAAGAAGGAAGCCCGTTTCTTACAAATGATTCATCAAAGCAAGCATTAAACGATTTGGACAAGTTATTCCAAACTTTGGATATCACCGGATGTGTCGACAAAGTGGTTCTGGATTTAAGTTTGGCGAGAGGACTTGACTATTATACAGGTGTGATATTTGAAGCCGTTTACAAGGGGAAAACACAGGTCTGTACGTTATCTTTATGATTGTATGCTTTTTCGCATTTATCTAGTCCTATTTTAATTGTAATATGTATATGTTCTCAGGTTGGATCTATTGCTGCTGGTGGACGTTATGTTATCAGGTTTGGTGGAAAAAGTGTTGCTGCTGTTGGTGTAAGCTTAGGATTTGAGCGTGTATTCACTATTATGGAACAAAAGCAAAAAGATGATAAACAGGTAAAAACCATCGCATCATTTTTTTTTTTTTTGGTCTCTTTTTTGTTTATGTCATTAGTAATGAACATAACAAACAATTTTTATTAATGTTCTGATAGCTTCTTCGAGCCAGTGAGGCACAAGTGTTAGTCAGCATATTGGGTAACGACGACGACTTACCATTAGCAGCTAAACTTGTGAGTAGGTGCTGGGATGCGAAACTGAAAGCACGGTATTTGGTCAACAAAAGGCTGAGCAAGCACTTCGACCTTGCAAAAGAGTCTGGGATTCCTTGGATTGTGATGGTAGGTGAGAAAGAAATTACAAAAGGAGTGGTTAAGTTACAAAATAAGGATGCCAAAGTTGAGAAAGAGGTTCCTACAAGCGATTTTGTTGATGAGCTCGTCAGACTAATCAACCCCCCACAATCCCGGGTAACAGTGAAACAAAACTGGTATCAGTTGATACTAATGGGTTTAGGATATTTGATGATTATTCAACTACTTTTTGTTTTAATCTATTTAGTCAATCGTTTCTCTTATTTTGAAATGTGATTTGGTTAGGTTCTTTAGAATTCTCAAATTGCTTGCATATTTTGGTTGTAATCATTTTCAACTTATATAGACTGGATTTCATTTTTTCTGTGTTTGATAAAGCGCTTTATTACTTCGTTTTGTGACGCATTTTACCACATATACTAAAGATTATAGGACTTTTTAAGCGAGGTGAATTTCATCAAGCAGTGTCTTGTTTGACCAACTGCAAAGACAGGCTTCAACTGAATGTAGTTACTTATGGCATACTTATGGTTTGTGACCGGTAAAATCACATAAGAAATATATTTGGCAACAAGTCGAGATTTTTAACAATCACTACATTGTAACACACCCGGATGAGCTATCAGGCATCAAAGTATACCATGTCCCTCCAAGATTTTGCCTAATTTCATGGCTGTAATATGTGAACCCTCTAGTATGTCAAAATACACCTGCTCAAAACCAAACATTAGATGCATGGGGGATTAAAGGACAGATTCCACACTCATAATTAAGATTCTAATTATGAACAACTATCTTCTATAACCAAATACAAATACCTATAAATGTTCGTCGTATGTGTACGGAAACTAGTGATCAGCAATCTTAAACAAGAGGACACTTTAGGTGGCTGTTAGTAAGTGTGAAACAGCTCAAAAGATAATACATAATGCAAAATGTAATAACTTAACTATCTCATACTCTTGTGCCACTTGTGCCATTCATACATGAAAGAAGAAACAAAACAAGCATTTTTACCATCTGATGCTCACAAGAAAGAAAACATCTTTAAAATAAACAGAACCATGAATCATTAAAGTTTGTAGAAAAGTGAAAAGCAAGAAATTTATTGATTTTGACTTTTGAGGATGAGATGTTGACAAAAACCTGGAACTGGTATTAAAAACACAGCCTTCTAGCCAGGTTTCTAGAAAGCCCGCATTAAAGGGTTTTGTCAAGCCCATACCCATGGTATGCCTCTCGAGAAAGTCTACAACCACAAAGAAATTTCCACAAACAAATCTCACAAAGAGACGTGGCATGCCACTTGGATTTTTTTTTTTTTTTTTTTTTTTTTAAATCTTTTCTTGTTCTCTCTCTTCTCTTTTTCTATGCTATATTGCTATGTATTATTAGTCTTCAGGTGGTATAAATTATGCAAACACAAGAGTTATCAAATAGAAAACCTGAAGCATGTTCAATCTTACCATCTCCACAAAACAACATATATACACTGTAAAACCAACAATTAAAAAACTGTAAAAATAGCATCTAAAATAGCTACAAAGCTCCATATTTATGCTGTCCAAACAGCCATGTTTTCGCCATGTTTTTTCTGTCCAAACAACCATATTGCTGCTGTAAAAAAACAGCATTTTAAAGCTGTAAAAACAGCATTTAAAACCTGTAAAAACAATATACAGAAGCTGTAAAAAACAGCCATCTTTCTCATGTCAAAATGGGCAGATTCTGCTGTAAAAACACCTTAAAAACAACATTTAAAAGCTGTAAAAACAGCATACAAAAGCTGTAAAAAAACAGCCATATAAACTTATAAAAACACACATCCGAAAACCATATATAAACTATTAAAACACCATCTAGTAAAACTTTTTTCATAGCAACACTAGATAATAGAAGTACCATGAGTTCATCTCAAAACCAAACAAAAATCATGTTTATGGAACAAAAAAAGTGTCCAACAATTCATATTATAAAGTAGCTATGAAATAAGAGGACTGAAACTGTGATTAACTAGATACTAAACACCACCTATGGAGCTGAGATGTGATGATTGCTGCATTTGGACGGCTATATGCTGCAGTAATTGAGTATGATTGGCTTGCGAAGGATAAAATGAATCTTGCAAAGCATAACTTGGTGGTTCGTCGTGGTGGTGGTGTGTTTCGGTGGTTGTTTGGCTTCGGCGATGGAGTCGTCCAGTTGTGGTGGTGACAACCAGCGGTGGTGACCTCAGACCGGCGGCGGGTCACGTGGTGGTGAGGTCGGTGATGGAGGATTTTGATTGTGATGTTTTTGCAGTTTTTTTTTTTTTTTTTTTTTTTTTTTTTTTTTTTTTGGTGGATGTTTTTGTTGTGGTTTGTAGAGAGAATAAAATGTGTTTTTGGAGAGAAGAAAGAGTTGATGAAAATGAAAAGAGTTAGGAGTACGGTTCGGGCGTAAATGTTTCAACATTTATTGACATTGATTACTTTACATGAATACTTCTCATTTATTGACATGAATTGTTAACATTATTGATTTGCATGGAAATTGATGATTCGGTTTACATTTAAGATTTTAACAATTCACTTTTTCTCTCACCTTCGACCATTTTCAACATTTCAACTTTTTAAGTTTGACCGTTTTTACTTTATAAGTATTATAGATATAGATATAGGATTGTTAGTGACATAATATAAGGAGAATTAATTACGACAATATCTGTGAATACTTCATTGACGTAATATCCTGAGAACACCAATCTCTGAACACTCTTAGAAGTAATATCGAGTAGCCTATAACCATAGCACCAGACCAACTCCAAATTTTCCAACAAAGGACACCCAGATAAAATATTTTGAATCAAATCCTCATCCAAATCCCCTTTGGAAATATACAAGTTCTTAGGTCGACTCAAACTAATGCGTAAAAGATGAATTGAAAAAAAAATAAACTGATCCAACACAAACGCAGATTCATTATCCAATTCCCTATTTTGAATACATAAATTGAGATCTCGAACGTTACAGCATAACAAACCCAGTTATTCACTTGTGACTCAAAGCTAACATCAGAAGGATAAGTAGCACTAGGTTGAATTTGTTGAGGTTCAAATTGCGACAATGAGTTAAGGTTTTCTCAACAAACGAAACGTATTCGGAGAGCCGTTGATGGTTACAGTCCTCTAATGAATTCATATAAAATGAGATTGTGAACATAAGGCAAACATGTTGCCTTCGTTTTGAGAGCATACCTTCTTTTGTGAAGTCTAAACGAGAGATGATGTCAATAAATAAGCAATTTGGTAACAAACTTATTCCATCTTCCTTTTCTTCATCCATTAATTACTCACCGGATTGGTCGCTAAGATTCGCTCGTATCACAGCATGGTTTTCAGGTTTCTCCGATCAAGAGCATCACGAGCCTGAATGCGTGGTTTACCATGCGCGGGATTCTCACAAGTTTCAAACAAATACAAATTTCATCCACTACCAATTGACTGTCCTCTTAATGAGTTAATAATGAACCACAAGAATAAATGTTTTATTCACAACTAACCTGAAAATTAGGTTGCCCAAGATAGATGAAATTGTTACTCACGGGAAATACGACAAGCTTATTCTTAAAGGTTCTTACGAAGATGTCAAGGCTATTGTGAAGAAAGTAAGAAGGGTGAATGATTCAGAGGCGACCAAGCTCAAGCAAAAACTTCGGTCAACTTGTTATCATGACAATGTGGTTGCTTTTCTTGGTTGGGAACACGGTGGTGAGATTGACTATTATGCCTTCGAAGAATGTGGTGTAACATTGGCCGAATATGTCAAGAACTACCCGTACATGGAGGTGAGTGAAACATCATTGAAGACAATGTTGTAAGGTTTTTTTTTTACCGCCGCGACAACACGTGGGCCTTATAATTTTCATTTATTATATTATTTATCATTTTTTTTAATCATGAACCGGTTTAGTTGATTGTGTTATACATCTACACACCAAAGGATTAGTTCACATGAATCTTAATCCACAAAACATATTGGTGAATTATAACAACACAATAAAGATTTGTGGCATGGGGAATAGTAAATTCCTGCATGCAGGAATTTACTGTTCCCATTGCCACAATTCTTTACTGTGTCGTCATCATTTACCAATATATTTTGTGGACTAAGATTCATGTGAACTAATCCTTTGGTGTGGAGATGTTTAACACCATCAACTAAACCACTACATGATTTAAAAAAAAGATAAATAATATAATAAATGAGAATTATAAGGGTCATGCATTGTCGCGGGTGTAAAAGAATAACATTACCACATTATCTTTAAAGATGTTTCACTCTTCTCCATGTACATGTGGTTCTTGACATATTCGGTCCATGTTACACCACATTCTTCAAAGCCATAAGTCAAATTCACCATGAGTCTCCCAACCAAGAAAAGCAACCACATTGTAATGATAGCAAGTTGATTGAAGTTTGTTCTTGAGCTTGGTTGCCACTGGATCAACCGTCCTTCTTACTTTCTTCACAATATCCTTGATAGCTTCGCAAGAACCTTTAAGAATAAATGTGTCGTGTTTCCTGCGAGTAACTATTTTATCTATTTTGGCAACTTAATTTTTTAGGTTAGTCGTGAATAAAACACTTTTATTTTTGTGGTTCATTATCAATTCATAAAGAGAACGCAGTGGATGCAACTTGTATTTGTTGCAAATTTGTGAGAATCCCACTCATGGTAAACCACGCATTCAGGCCGGTGATGCTCTTGATCGGAGAAAGCTGAAAACCACGCCGTGATACGAGTGAATCTTAGCGACCAATCTGGTGAGCTTCTATGTAGATAGAAATCTACTTCTTTCAATTTTGAAAGCACCCGGACTAGTACCACGTGCCTTCCCCATATAGTCGAAATGGTACTCTTCCTTCGTTTGATCTACCTTGATATGTGAGTCATCATAATGGTGATTAATTTTCTCTTTGGTGCCAAGGGATACAATCTGTGGAGAATTCAACGTATATAAATTAAAGATAATGTTTAATATGTCAATTTGAGTTGACAACACATATAGAGACAACGACAAGAAGCACATAAAACAAGCAGTAAGCACTTTCCCAAACCAAAATTTCGATTTTCCAAATCAATATCTAAAAGAGGCCATAAGCTATTGCATGAAAGACAATTACATCATTATACCTTTTGCAAACCAAATAAGTTCCGTTACCAAAAAAAGAAATGAATTAGTGACAACTAGACATTTTAAAAGTAAAAGTAAAATAAAAGCGAACTTCAAGCACATCCTAGGGACACACTTAGGGCATGTTTGGCACACGAACTTATCAGAGCTTATCATAGTATGAGCTTATTTTTTTTTAAAAAAAAGAAGGCTACCATTAAAAATAAGTCTCGTTTGGCTGACATAGCTTGAAGTAGCATGTAAAAAAAGAAGCTACTAAATGGAATGGTAGTTGAAGGAGCATGTAAAAAAAAGCTACACCAACATGCTCAAGCAACCCAATGTAACTTATTAAAAAAGGTTGGTAGCCTGGTAATTTACAGTTACACAAAAAAATAAAAGACCCATGCTAAACACAACATATTAAACGTCACACCAATACAACATAAGCCAAAAGTTCTTTATATATCCAACTACCATACAACCCATCAAGCAATCTTAGCCACTTATTTTTTTTTATCAAAATAAAAAAAATAAACTTTCACCATTTTTTTAAAACTTAAATATTTCGCAAACCGTAAATCGTCAAGCTACAAGAAAAATACTATTGCGACGAGAATTAAATTATCCTTCTATAGACATGCATTGTTATATACTTTCGACGAATTTTTTTTCGATGAACTTTTTTTTTCGCTCATAAAAAACATATATGATTCGTAAGAATCATATATGATTCGATTTTAACAAATCATATATGATTCGTAAGAATCGAATCATATATGATTTTTTACGAATCCTATATGATTTTTACGAATCATATATGATTCTTTCTGGGTGGAAATTAAAAAAAAAAAAAAAAAAAAGTTCGTCGAAAGTATATAACAATGCATATCTATAGAAAGATCATTTAATTCTCGTCGCGATAGGTTTTTTTTTTTTTTTTTTTTTTTTTTTTTTTTTTTTTTTTTTTTTTTTTGTAGCTTGAAGATTTACTGTTTGCAAGATATGTTGTTTTGAAAAAAAAATGTGAAAAATATAAATGGGTGGCTATGATTGGTTGATAGGTTTTATGGTATGGGTTCTTCATGGATCTCAACTCTACAACATAAATCGTCACATTCCATATCTCACATAGTCACAATTCATTTTTTTTAGAACACCAATTTTAGTTATCTTATAAATTAGTCACATTTATTTATAAAGTATGAACTATGCATTATCATTGATTCATAGATTAGAATTTCAGGGTTTAAAATCACATAAACTATAATTAGGGTTTTACCTAAAATTACCAGTCAACGCTCCATTAATAATGATATGATATGATCTAAATTGTATGTTTGTAGTTGATTCTGAAACTCAAGAACACATAGCATACATCCAATCCAAATATTCCCGGCCATCTTCAAACAAAACCTAGAAAAAAAAAGAAAAAAAAAACATATAAAAAAGTTACGTCCACATTTTCGGTCCAACTTAATAATTATAAAACAAAATCTAGCTTAATATTTAAAGATGAACTGATATTAGAAGCAAAAAAACTACAAACTTCGAAGACCTTGATATTGACTTCGCTGATGATTTTGTTGTTCCCTCTTCCTCCTTTCTTAATGTCTTCTACTGATTTCTCACTTTTTTTTTTAAGATCTCAACCCTAATTTGCTTTTGTGTATTTTATGAGTATTTATAAGGGGGAGTGGTGCCTTGTGATTGGTGGAGATGGGTGGTACAAGGATTGCCAAGGTGGCTTATTTAGTGTATGAAAAAGTAGGGGTTGGTGTTGAATTAAATAGAAACACGTTAGGTTGGTTGTGGTGAAGTAAATGCATGAGATTTAAAATTTTTGTTGAAAAGTCTTGGGCGGGAACGAGTTGTTTTTGTGGAGAGATTTTTTTAGGGAGGTCCAAAAGATTTTCACAAAAGATTTTTTTTACAGAAGTTGGAACGAATTATTTTGAGAATAAAGTTGTTGTTAATGTTGTGATTGGTATACAAAACTTGCGGGGCTAAAATTAATAGGTTGTGAGTGACCAGTTTATTAAAAACTGGGATCCGATGTCAGAAAGTTTTAAATGTTTTGCAGGCGTCGATTTATTGGTGTTTTGGCTTTGAGAGTTTTGTGAGACATTTTGAGTTGGACCGGTTGGTTAAAAAATGGGTCATATTAAACCGGGTTTTGATTTTTGAAACCCAGTTTAACCTATCGGGTCTGAAGAGACCCGAGTCAACACGGTTCTTGAAATACGGCAATTTTTTATTTTTTATTTATTTATTATTTTTTTATTATTTATTTACTTTTTTTTTACAAGTAACACAAGTTAATTATCTATTGTCGCAACATAATTTTATTTTTACATGTTGTCTTTTTTGGTAAATGTTTTTCTAGGCTTAATATATGGAGTAGTCATGTTAATATACATATATTTTTTTTTTGTATAGCTGGAAATTGAAGTTTTTTTTTTTTTTTTTTTTAATTCTTTTTATAAGATCTCAACCTTATTTTGCTTTTGTGTATTTTGTGAGTATTTATAAAGGGGAGTGGTGCCTTGTGATTGGTGGAGATGGGTGGTACAAGGATTGCCAAGGTGGCTTATTTAGTGTATGAAGAAGTAGGGGTTGTGTTGAATTAAATAGAAACATGTTAGGTTGGTTGTGGTGAAGTAAATGCATGAGATTTAAATTTTCTAGTGAAAAGTCTTGGGCAGGAATGAGTTGTTTTTGTGGAGAGATTTTTTTATAGAGGTCCAAAAGATTTACACAAAAGAGTTTTCTTACAGAAGTTAGAACGAATTATTTTGAGAATAAAGTTGTTGTTAATGTTGTATTGGTATACCAAACTTGCGGAGCTAAAATTAATAGGTGGTGAGTGACCAGTTTATTAAAAACTGGGATCCGATGTCAGAAAGTTTTAAATGTTTTACGGGCGTCGGTTTTTTGGTGTTTTGGTTTTGAGAGTTTTGTGAGAAATTTTGAGTTGGACCGGTTGGTTCATGTAAAAAAAAAGGGTCATATTAAACCGGGTTTTGATTTTCGAAACCTATTTTAACTTGCCGGGTCTGAAGAGACCCGAGTCAACACGGTTCTAGAGATACGGCCGTTTTTTTCTTTTCTTTTTTACAAGTAACACAAGTTAATTATATATTGTTGCAACATAATTTTATTTTTACATGTTGTCTTTTTTGGTAAATGTTTTTCTAGGCTTAATATATGTAGTCATGGTAATATACATATACATATTTTTTGGTATAGCTGGAAATTGAAGTTTATTTATTTATTTATTTATTTATTTCTTATATTTTTTTTTTTTTTTTTTTTTAAGATCTCAACCCTCATTTGCTTTTGTGTGTTTTGTGAGTATTTATAAAGGGGAGTGGTGTCTTGTGATTTGTGGAGATGGGTGGTACAAGGATTGCCAAAGTGGCTTATTTAGTGTATGAAGAAGTACGGGTTGGTGTTGAATTAAATAGAAACATGTTAGGTTGGTTGTGGTGAAGTAAATGCATGAGATTTAAATTTTCTAGTGAAAAGTCTTGGGCAGGAATGAGTTGTTTTTGTGAATAGATTTTTTTATAGAGGTCCAAAAGATTTACATAAAAGATTTTTCTTACAGAAGTTAGAACGAATTATTTTTAGAATAAAGTTGTTGTTAATGTTGTGATTGGTATACAAAACTTGCGGGGCTAAAATTAATAGGTGGTTAGTGACCAGTTTATTAAAAACTTGGATCCGATGTCAGAAAGTTTTAAATGTTTTGCAGGTGTCGGTTTTTTGGTGTTTTGGTTTTGAGAGTTTTGTGAGACATTTGAGTTGGACCGGTTGGTTCATGTAAAAAAAGGGGTCATATTAAACTGGGTTTTGATTTTTGAAACCCATTTTAACCTGCCGGGTCTGAAGAGACCCGAGTCAACACGGTTCTTGAGATACGGCCATTTTTTTAACACAAGTTAATTATATATTGTTGCAACATAATTTTATTTTTACATGTTGTCTTTTTTGGTAAATGTTTTTCTAGGCTTAATATACGGAGTAGTCATGTTAATATACATATATATTTTATTGTATAGCTGGAAATTGAAGTTTTTTTTTTTTTTGGTTAGAAAACCAGATTGATCCGGTGACTCGATCGGGTCGATTAAATACCCGGATGCATATTGATATTCCCCCTCAATGCTAACATGCTTGATAATCGGGATTGGTGTCAAGTCAAGTGGAGTAAATGGATTTCGCCCATAAACTATCATGAACGGACTCATGCCAGTAGTACGATTAGTTGAACGATTATACGCAAATTCGGCTTGAGCAAATGTAAGATCCCATTGCTTGGGGTTATCACCGATGAGACTACGCAACAGATTTCCCAAGCTTCGGTTTATTACTTCTGATTGACCATCCGTTTGAGGGTGGTGGGAGCTACTAAATTATAACTTTGAACCCATACGTTTCCAAAGAGTGCGCCAAAAATGACTCACAAATTTGACATCTCGATCCGAAGTTAGTGTCTTTGGAATTCCTTGGAGCTTGACAATCTCATAAAAATACAACCTTGCAATTTGGCTCGCGTTATATATTTTGGAACAAGGCACGAAATGAGCCATCTTAGAAAACCGATAACAACAACCATATCTGAATCCTTTTGTCTTTGGGTTCGAGGAAGACCCATTTCAAAATCCAAACTAACGTCTTCCCAAGGAGCCTCGGAAACAGGTAACGGAGAGTACAAACTGGCATTTGTGCGGTGGGTTTTGGCGACATGACAAACCCAACATCGTGTAATGATTTGTGTAACATCTCGGTCCATCTTAGGCCAATAAAAATTAAAACGAATTAAGTCCAGGGTCTTGTCCCACCCAAAGTGACCAGCAAGACCCCCTGCATGGCTTTCTAAAATGATTGAATCACGTAATGAACTCAATGGGACACATAAACGAGCACCCTTATAAAGGTATCCATCATTCTTGTAAAAATCTTGAAAGGGTTTGTTGTGACATTGGCTCCAAATATTTCTAAAGTCTAGGTCATCCTAGTATAATTCTCTAATAGTATCAAAACCACATACCTGAACCTTCATTACTGAAGTTAGAACATGTCGTCTACTTAAAGCATCGGCAACAGTATTCAAAGAACCTGGATTATGACGGATGACGAAGGAATAAGCTTGTAGAAACTCAACCCATTTGTCATGATGGGGTTTGAGCTTGTATTGCCCATTTATATATTTGAAAGCTTTATGATCAGAAAAAAGAATAAATTCGTTAGGCAATAAGTAATGACGCCAATACTCTAAACTTCGTACAATGGCATAAAATTCCTTATCGTATATCGAATATTTCCGACGAGCGTCATTAAACTTTTCGCTAAAAAAAGCTATTGGTTTCTGATTTTGGCTTAACACACCACCTATATCGAGTCCAGAAGCATCACATTCAACTTGGAATACATCATCAAAGTTCGGAAGAGCTAAAACTGGAGCTTTTGTAACCCTTCTTTTTAACTCATCAAATGTATATCCTGCTTCTTTAGTCCACTGAAATTTCCCACCTTTCATGCACTCCGTCATAGGGGCGATAATGCTACTAAAGTTTCGAATGAAATGCCGGTAAAAAGCTGCCAACCCATGAAAACTACGAATTTCGTGAATTGCAGTGGGTGTCGGCCAACTAGTAATCGCTTCCACGTTTGTGTTATCCATTCGTAATCCATCGCCTGAAACTAAGTAGCCAAGAAAGGTAACTTCTTTAGTAAGAAAATGACACTTCTTCTCATTTGCATACAATTTTTGTTCCTGCAAAACCGAAAAAACTTGTCGAAGGTGTGACAAATGTTGCGCGGTATCCCTGCTGAAAACCAGAATATCGTCAAAATAAACAACAACGAAGCGACCAATAAATGGTTTAAAAATGTGGTTCATGAGACGCATGAAGGTGCTAGGGCATTAGATAAACCGAATGGCATTACCATCCATTCGTACAAACCATCACGTGTTTTGAAAGCCGTATTCCACTCATCCCCTGGACGCATACGAATCTGATGGTACCCACTTCGCAAATCTATCTTTGAGAAAACCGTTGCTCCGTGTAACTGGTCAATTAAATCGTCGAAACGAGGAATAGGAAACCGATATTTAACAATTATTTTGTTGACAGCTAGGCTATCTACACATGCGAAAAGTGCCATCCTATTTTGGGACTAACAAAGCCGGGATGTCACATAGGCTCATGCTTTTGCGTATCAAACCCTTGTCAAGTAATTCAGTAACCTGTTTATGTAACTCATCAAACTCTTTAGGGTTCATACGATAAGTAGGCTTGTTTGGAATAATGAAACCCGGTATGAAATCAATGCAATGTTGTATGTCTCTCACTAGGGGCAGACTGGGTGGGATATTATCAGGAAATACCTCCTGAAACTGAGACAATAAAGGTTGGACTAAATCCGGAATTGGTGGTACAACTGGATTCACCTCTGTGACTACTAAAGCAAGCATAAGTAAATGAGGTGTAAGCTTTGATAATCCGACCAATTGTGACTTGGTAAGAATAAGTGCATCAGTAGGGTCTTGGCGTGTGTCAAGTGGGGCTAACACAATATTTACTCCATCCTTTTTAAAGCTATAAATATTCAAAAACCCGTCATGTTTAGCCTTACGATCATATTGCCAAGGTCGCCCCAATAGGATGTTGCATGCATCCATGGGAATTACCTCACACCACACTTCATTATTGTATTTCTTGCCGATTGAAATTGAACAAGACAGCGTTTACTAACCTTGATGACACTTCCTTTTTTTAACCAAGTGAGATGGTAAGGTGTCGGATGATCTTCCACATAGAGACCAAGTTTCTCTACCATACTTGTTGCCACCATGTTATTACAGCTTCCCCCGTCAATGATTACGGTACAAACTTTCCCTTTAGTTGTGCATTTAGTATGAAAGATATTATTCCGAAGCCATGACGAATCATCACCAGTTTTCACCAAATCCACATTCAAAAACGTTGAGTTACTAAAGACTCACCTTGATTTGCATACACAAGCTCTTCATTTTCCTTTACCATGTCATCATCGTTTTCTGTGTCATACACAGGTGTATCATCATCCACAATTGTGATTAGTTGTTTGTTTGGGCATTCCCTCGCGAGGTGACCCAACCCTTGGAACTTAAAACAACGTAGAACTCGCGTGTTAGTGGTGTTCACAGTAGCACCATCCCCTACTTCAGATTGTTGGTAGGAAGATGATTTTGGGTTTGTTACAGGTGGTAACCGCGATGGGTTCGTGACACGACTGCTCGTTGATCGAACTCGGTTTTTTTGTTGTTTTTCAAATTTAAGTGCCAATCGACAAACATCCGCGTATGTCAAATATTGTTGTAAATGCACCACATCAGCAATATCCGCCCGAAGAGCACCTAAAAAATTGTGCAATTACCTGTTCCTCTTCTTCGTCCACAGCGCACCTCATTCGAAGTTGGTCAAATTTAGCAATAAAATCCTCAACAGATGTACTTGTGTTGCTCATGAGGATACTCTTAAGCTTAATCAACTTGTTAGACTCATGCAGTTTCTTATGGGAATGAATGATGTGTATCAAAATGTCAGAAGTAATTTGTTGTCTAGAGATCCTTTACCTGATGTAAAGGATGCTTTTGCAGTGGTTTCTAGAGAAGAATCTCATAGAGGTTTTTCTCCTGGTTCTCTGATTGTTAAAAGTGTACCTGCTGCTTTTACTGTTAAGAATAATGCTAATACTAGTAACAATTCTAATTCTAATTCTAATAGTAATAACAGAAGAGGTAACACTAATAATAATAGAGGTCCTAATCCTAATCTTCTGTGCAAACATTGTGGATTAATTGGTCACACTATTGATAGATGTTTTGAGTTAAATGGTTATCCTCCTGGTTTTAAAAGAAATCCTAATTTGGTTAGACAAAATGGTGCTAATAAAAGATTCAATGCTAGTTCTGATTTATCTCAAAACTTGCCATCTACTTCTGGTTCTTTGTCTGGTTCTTTCACTAATGATCAGATGGTGAAACTTCTGAGTTTGATTAATGAGAAGCCTGATGTTGGTGCTTCTACTAATATGGAAGGTATTAAACCTAGTTTTCTTAATCATAATGTGTTTTTTAATCTCAACATTGAAAGATTCTTTTGTTCTAAAACTGGTGGTACTGGGTATAATGTTACTTTGGGATGGATTATTGATAGTGGGGCTAATCAACATATGACTAACTCTACTACCATTATGTTTAATGTGGTTGATATTATTAGTTTGATGTTAACTGTTGGTCATCCCAATGGGACTATGGCTAAAGTTGTTGCCATTGGCAGTTTAAAGTTGACTAATAATATTGTGCTTTTTGATGTGTTAGTTGTGCCTGATTATAATGTTAGTCTTCTTTATGTTAATAAAATGATAAAAGACAGTAAGTTCTTTGTTGGTTTTGATGAGCAAAATGTTATATTCAGGATTTGAATCTGGGCAAAATTGTGGGGACTGGTAGTCAGTCTGCTGGTCTATATTTGTTTGATGGTCATACTCATGGTGAGTATGTTTCTGGTCTGTGTAATTCTGGTTTTATTTGTTATGTGTCTAGAGATTTGTGGCATTGTAGACTTGGTCATCCTGCTGATCAAGTCATGAATGTTTTACAAAAGACCATTGGGTTTAGGAAAGGTGATCAGTCTACTCCTTGTGACATATGTCATAAAGCTAAACAGACTAGAGAACCATTTCCTCTAAGTGACCATAAGTCTGTTAATATTGGTGATCTGATTCATTGTGATATTTGGGGGCTTTATAGAGTTACTAGTAGAGATGGGTTTAAATATTTTCTTACCATTGTTGATGACTTTAGCAGGGCTGTTTGGGTTTATTTGCTTAAAACAAAAATGGAAGTTTGTGAATATATCGAAAATTTTATAAAACTCATATTTACTCAGTTTGGAAAAAGAGTTAAGGTTGTTAGATCTGACAATGGAACAGAGTTTGTGAATAATAAAATGTCTACATTGTTTAATAATCTTGGTATTATTCATCAAAATTCTTATGCTTATACTCCTCAGCAAAATGGGATTGCTGAAAGGAAACATAGACACCTGTTGAATGTGGCTAGGAGTCTTATGTTTCAGGGGGGGATTCCTCTGTCTATGTGGCCTGAGTGTATTTTAACTGCTGTTTATTTGATTAACAGGCTTCCCTCCTCTGTCTTGTATGGTGCTTCCCCTTTTAGAATAGTGTATGGTAAGGACCCTGATCTCTCTCATGTGAGGGCTTTTGGATGTCTGTGTTTTGCAAATGTTTTAAATAATACTGATAAGTTTTTTCCAAGGTCTGATAAATGTATTTTAATTGGTTTTTCCACTGAGAAAAAAGCTTATAAATTATATAGTATTGACAAGAAAACTTTCTTGTTTTCAAGAGATGTGAAGTTATATGAAACTATCTTTCCTTTTAAAATGAAATCTTGTAATGAACATTCTCTTGATCTAAATGAGATTGGTGGAACAGATTCTGAATGTTTAAGTTTTTTTGACATCAAGAGTCCTCAAAGTCCCAATGATGAAGAGGGGGATCCTTCTAATGAGGATGGCAATAGAGGAACTGCTTCTGATGACTGTGTTAACACAGTTGAGGATGAAGCAGATGCCATTGCAACCCAAATAGAAGATAATTTGGTCACCTCTGAGGGCAATGGTTTACAAAACGAAAATGGTGAGGGTCCTAGCAACACTGAGGAAGAACCTCAGACTGATTTTAGGAGATCTACTAGACATAAGTCTCAACCTATTAGGTTCTAGTTCTAGTAGATATGGTCTTGAAAAATATGTTGCTTACTCTAAGTTGTCTGCTAGAAATGTTTGGTTTACCACCACTCTGAATAAGTCTGTTGAACCAAAGTCTTACCAAGAGGCTAGTCTTAATCCAAAATGGAATGAGGCTATGGATGCTGAAATGGAAGCATTACATAGGAACAATACCTATGAGGTTACAGACTTACCTCCTGGTAGAAAGGCTATAGGTTCTAAATGGATTTGGAAAATTAAGTATAAGTCTTCTTGTGAAGTGGATAGGTATAAAGCTAGACTGGTTGCTCAAGGTTTTGGGCAGAAAGAAGGTGTTGATTTTGATGAAACATTTAGTCCTGTTGTTAAGATGGTCACTGTTAGATGTTTAATTAATTTAGCTGTTACTAATGATTGGCCTCTTTATCAACTTGATGTTAATAATGCTTTCTTGTATGGTAATCTTCATGAAGAAGTCTATATGAAATTGCCACCTGGTTATTATGATAAAGATGAAACTAAAGTTTGTAGACTTCTTAAGTCTTTGTATGGTTTGAAACAAGCTCCTAGGCAATTGAATGAGAAGTTAACTACTGTTTTGGTTGATCATGGTTTTATTCAAAGTAAAAATGACTATTATTTGTATGTTAAACATGATAAAGATGTTTTTATGGCTTTACTTGTTTATGTGGATGATATGGTCATTACTGGGAATAATAAACTTGAAATTGAGAAATTTAAACAGTTTCTAAATTCTAAATTCATGATTAAAGATCTTGGTGTTCTTAAGTACTTTCTGGGTATTGAAGTTCTTGAGAATGATAGTGGTGTTTGTTTAACTCAAAGAAAATATTGTCTTGAGCTTCTTAGTGAATATGGTTTGTTGGCTTGTAAGCCTGCTGCTACACCTTTATAGCAGAATGTGGTTTTGAATCATGTTGAATCTAATGGTGATAAGTTTATCACTAATTTGACTGAGTATCAGAAACTGGTAGGCAAGTTGATATATCTTTCTGTTACTAGGCCTGACATTGCTTATGATGAGCATTGTTTGAGTCAACATATGCATGCTCCTTTGCAGTCTCATTTTAATGTAGGTTTAAGAGTGTTGAGGTATCTTAAACAAGGTCCAGGTACTAGTATTTAGTTTAATAAAGGAAAAAAATTTAGTTTGCATGCTTTTTCTGATGCAGATTGGGCTAAGTGTTTAAAAACTAGAAAGTCAGTTTTAGGTTATTGTGTTTATTTCTGCAATAATCTTGTTTCATGGAAAAGTAAAAAACAAGCAACTATATCTAGATCTTCTGTTGAAGCAGTGTACAGATGTCTTGCATCTGCTACTTGTGAAATTATTTGGATAAATAAAATACTGAAAGATCTAAATATTGAGGGCTTGTTACCAGTAAACTTGTTTTGTGATAGTAGTTCAGCTATTCAAATAGCTGCTAATCCAGTTTTTCATGAAAAAACTAAACACTTTGAAATTGATCTTAATTTAGTAAGAGAGAAAGTATCTTCTAGTGTGATTAAAACTGTGAAAGTTGGTTCTGCATATAATGTTACAGATGGTTTTACAAAGGGGTTGAGTATAACTCAACATAAGTGGTTTTGTGAGAAGCTTGGTCTTGTGGACATGTTTAAGCCATGAGACTGAGAGGGGGTGTTGGATAGTTTGGTTTTTATGTCATTCTCATGGTAAATAAGTACAGGGACTATTTCTGTACTTATTTCTTATAGTTTGGTATGTTTAGCTGTATTTGGCAGGTTTATATTCTTGAAGGGCTGAAGTGGAAATTGGCACTATATAAGCTCTCATTCCCAGCTCTCTCTCACATAACTTCATCTCTCTCATTATACGATTAGGGTTTTCTCTCTTGTTGAAACATAGTGTTATTGTATTGGTATTGTGATCATCTTGATCATCTGGTATTGGTTTTAGTATATGTCTGAGAGTTGTAGTGAGGATATATTGTATTCAGATTCTTGTAGTGTGATAGTTGGATCCTTCTGAAGGGGACAGCTGGTTTCTTGTGTATTCTGTTTGGTGAGCACACAGTTGTGGACTCATCTTCTTGATACTATTAGTAATAAAAGATATTCACCAAGGGGTGGTTGGCTGGGTGAGATCTTGTGTTGTGGTTGTAATTTCTGAGCTGATACATAGTTTTTACAACTTCTTTAATTTGATAGAAGTTTTCAATCAAATTCATTTATTAGAGCATGGGGTAAGTTGACCCCGAGTTATACCATAACTCACCGCCACGTCAGCGTTAACTTCCATTTGCCATTGCGTTAACTTTAGGGGGCGGTAAGATAACTCACCTGAGTTATGCCTTAACTTCCCTGCGTTATCATATAACTCACCCCAAAAGGCAACTTACCGCTGCGTTAAGTTATAACTCTCCCCCAAAAGTTATGCCTTAACGTGCGTTATGCCTATAACTCACCACGTTAACTTCCCTTTGCCTTTTAGCCCCAGTAACATAACTCGGTGCGTTAACTTGGTGTGTTAAGTTATAACTCACCCCTAAAAGTCAACTTACCGCGTGCTCTTAACCATTTTAGGTTAAATAAATAAGTATCCTCGCACCTACTTATGTAAAACTGCATGTAGAAAGCCAAAAACTATTTGGATATAAAAAGGTGCATTTGTTCCTAATACTCAATCCCAAAAGACTTTGTTTTGAAATACCCAACATACTGAACCGCCTCACCTTCAATTGTTGCCATTAGTAATGTTTGATTTAAGTGTACGTGTGTTTTTGTGGTTTAAACTATCTATAAGTCTCATGCACGCACGTGATTTACACATGAATCAAGTTTATTCTAAAATTTTAGTTTAATATATGGATATATAAGAATTTACCCGTGAAAATTGTATAAGTATAACTAATACTTGTCCATGATTTTTTATTAAATATTTATTATAATACGGAGTAATATTTTGTAAAAAAATTTGTTTGTTGAAAATTTAACTTTGTTTAACTGACATAAATGTTGAGGTTGATGTTGATATTGTTGTTTAACTTTAATTATTCATATCGTATTGTACAAAATGTGCGAGTTTAATAGCACATAATCAACATAAATAGGAGATATATCAGTACGTCATCCATGGGACACCTTTCGTAGTTAGGGAAGTCCTCTTAATTAAGTTAAAATATGCTCCGTAAAGTTTTTAAAAAATGTTTTTCTGGATATCCAAATATAAACTTTAAATAAGAATTTCATGAGTCGTTGTTATAAGTACAATAGCGTATATTTATTTTCATATCATAGTAATCCGTGCTTACAATTGATATTCATATTTTCGTTAACAATAGTTTAGCCGTATTTAATATTCAAGCCGGTTTACGCATAAATTAAACTTTTCAAATAAAATAACATGAGTCCTTATTTAACTTATTTAACGTATATAGTAAAAAAAATATTTTAATAAATGAAAGTATGAAAATAACACTAATACTTATGTAATTTTAAACAAAGTTTATCTTATAAACTATAGAGGTATAAAGTGTAAGGGGTTATTTGTTATTTTTTTTAAAGTTATTAAAAAATATGAAAACTTGTAATTTTACACTTAACTCTATATAATTTTTATAAAATTCAACAACTAAAGTTTTATTAATTACTTCATATTTTTTTAAGTTTTTGTTTTCATAAATTTGACACAAATATTTTTATGTGTTTTTTTCTTAACCAAATTTCTTCACAAAATTTATTAAAGTTTGACCAAAATCAATTCAATTTTGACTTTCTTTTGACCAATCATGTTGCTTGATTTTGCCAACGTGTCAAAATCGAGCTCTCCTATTGGTCTAATTTTTTTCCTTAAGAAGGGTTTTTGCAAAAACACTCTGAAATGATGTAATTCATTTATTTTATAAAAGATGTGAAGTAAAAATTGATTTTAACAAGTAGCTAGGTAAAATATACTTACATAACAATTATGAAGTCGGTATCGCTGTTGCTGATCGGCATTTTGGAATCCTTGTAATCGTCGTCGTAGGAGGAGGTTTGTGGAATCGACATCTCTAGGAATTGTGTTTGTGTTTGATTGATAGAAACGTTTTCTCTATTATATCTCTACTACTTATAAAATATGCCTATAGTACTCTTTAAAAAAGAAGTTCAAATGACAAGTTTTACTAAATTGAATTCCATTTCAAATATGATCAAGTTGAATTCCGTTTTCCTTTCAAATATGATCAATATGACAGCTTTTTGAATGACAACTTATTAAACTAGAACCAATTTCTATGTGTTTTTTCAATTGTTGGGATAGATGGTAGAGGGTTGCCTGCGC
Organism: Artemisia argyi; assembly: GCA_030686995.1. Lineage (NCBI taxonomy): Eukaryota > Viridiplantae > Streptophyta > Magnoliopsida > Asterales > Asteraceae > Artemisia > Artemisia argyi. Next base: position 183,072,977 of record CM060705.1, read on the forward strand.
CCAAAAGTGATGCTTCACTTGTCCATACACTGTTGCTCTTGATCAATGTGAAATCTATACTATATACAAAGAGAATGTGTTTTCTTATAACTTGAAAATGAGTAATGTGTTATATCTGAAATACCCTTTAAATTTTAGTTTTTTTATGTTCCCACATAAAAAAGTTTGACATTTTTTTAAATATGTTGTCTTATTACCATCATTAAAAAGTTTACCCGTCACATTTAATATTTAATGCATATTTCATTTTCGGTTGAATTATCGCATGTTACATCATTTTTCAATTACATTTTGATTATTTTACGTTATATGCATAAACATTACACAACCAAAATATTTCAAATATAATTATTTGTCACTATAAAGTTATGTCGTTATGCACGAGTACTTGTCTAGTACTTATATATAGCCACATTTTTCCGACTGAAAAGCCCAACCCAGGAGTCTCTCCTCATTGTTCAAAGAAAAGGAAACCGTGATAACCAAGCTTCCTTTAAACTTGGTCCTCAAGTTATAAAAATTTAAAACAAATATGTATAGTAAAGGTGTTAAACTATAATCTGTCTAAAAGTTAGGGGATTTAAAACATATATATTGATTCGATTTAAGGATAAAATCCTTGTTAAAAATAGCTAAAGTATCAAACGTGAGAACCAGGCTATAGGTTAAACTTGGGCCCCAAGTTTTACGTAGTATATATAATTAATGCAACTTCCCGTCTCTTACAATCACATACAAAACATATACACAAAAAGAATAGAAGATGGCCGACTTCTTTTAAATCACACAAAAGCAAGAGAGCATTATACATACGTACGAAGAACAAAAAGTAAAGAGATCGATCGACTTGTTGTTTGAGGTAATAAGAAGGTTAGTTTTTACGTGCACATTTTTAATAAAACTCATGAGATGTATGTTCTTTTACTATGCGTTTGTTATCGCTAAAGTGAGTGAATGCATGCAAATATATGTATAGAAGCTATATTCTAAGATATGATTTTTCTTTGTTATTAGACAAGAAGACATGTATAGTGTTAATTTGTCCCTAAGATTATATTATATATGTATCTGCATAATTTTGTCACGTTATGTATGTGTATCAATGGTACGTACGTGCAATGTTACAAAAATCGCTAGGTGCTAGTCGACCCCTTGTAGCTCTGGATTATATGGCGATTAGAATTTTCATGTATAAATTACTTGTACTCCAAGATATATTAAAGAGTCGGTTTAATTTGCTTCTATACTCTATAAAAGGAGTGTTGGTTTTATAGACAAAATAATAATAGTCGTGTGTTAGGATCGAACTTGAGATCACGGGATTGCACACAATACGTATGAAGAGAAAATGTAATAATTATTTATAAAATGTTATAATTAATTATTAAACACAAAACAAATAAATAATAATTAGTATTATTGATTAATGACTAATTAATTATTAAACGAAGATTAGGAAAGTAATTACTAGACAAAACATGGAAACAAGAGAAGGTTCCGGAAACCCTTCCTTGGGCTCCAAACCGATCGGCAAGGGGGGCAAACCCACCTCCTTTGTGCCTTGAGCTCCAAGTCTTGTGTAGTATATAAGCAAACCCAAGATGTAGGTTTTTCTCATAACTTGTACACACACATCTTGGTGTTTTCTTCTCCTTGTCTTTCCTTGGTCGATCCAAAACCGAACACCCCTAAGGGTTTCGAGTTTCTTGCATCTTAAAAAGGGTTTTGTGTTTATTACTTGCATAAACGTTTTCTTGAATTAGTACGTGTGTACAAGAACGTGAATCAAACACACTATTGTTTGATTCTTGGATTGAATTACAAAAAGGTAAGGGGTAATTCATATAATCCTTATAAACCCTAATTAGGGTTCATTGGTTCCGGAAGATTGCATTGATTCTTGTTCGGGCTAGAATCACTACGGTATGTTTACTATTTAAATTAATGATTAATTAATTACATGTTATTCGATATATTATAATTGCTTCCGCTCATGCTCACTTTGATGTACTTGGTTTATTTATATGAGTGTCATGATATAATAATTCCAACAGTGGCATCTAGAGCCGTTATAATGTGTAATTAATTATCGAAACGCATAAAAATTGGATCTTGATTCGTTTAGTTACATGTTTTTAGGGTTTGTGTGTTTTATCCCTAACCCTAAATTTTGGGTCGATTTTGACCTTTAAGGGTTATTAGGGTTTATGGTTTTTAATTTTTTTTAATTTGATTAGAAACCCTAAGATGTCATGTAATTGTTATGCGTTTTAGTAAACGATCTTGGTGCAATGTGTTAATTGTTAAGCTAAATCCATGAAAAAGTGCATATTTGCATGGATTTTTATTGTGTTATAATTTAAATTGTTTAAATTGCTTATATATATATATTAATGGTTAAGTTATATTAAAACATGTAAATTTTAATAGATGTTGAATTGGGGAAGACTCCAATATTAAGTAATCAATTATGTGCTATGTGGTATTTATTTAATTTTGGCTTACGCAATCGATTTATCAATGTATGTGGCTCTTTTTCTAAGAAAAAGAAAGCCCTAATTGAATTAATACGTTATACGCCTAGATTTGATTATTAATAGGACTTTTGAATAAGATTTGCATGTGGCTACATGTTTTATACATATTTAATTGTTATGATTATGTATATGTGTTTATTTAGTTATTTTATTTTTTATTGCATATTACTTGTTTTGTTTATTTATTGTGTTAGACATGTTTATATAAACGAAAAGGGTAATTTTTTGAATAGAAAAATAATACGGACCAAATAATGGCGAAATTGTTTTGGTTTTTAAGAGTTTAAAATTTCAAAGGATTGGTTGATTAATGTTTTTGTACGTAATGGTTAAATAGGCTCGACCGAAGTTTACACACTATAAGATGGGTATAAGGATGGCAACGCATTAAATTGTGGCCTTAGATAGACAACATTCTGTCTTAACGCTCGTTTGTGTGTAAATTAGACTTACCGAACAACCATTACATGTACATTGTCATCTTAAGGGTGAATAATCCATAATTCCACAATGATTATCCGAAACACTAAGCTTTCGGGCTTATGCAAAAGTACGATATAGTGGACGATAATTGATGGTTATTCTTTAATTGGTGAACCCGATACCTCAATCAAAACTTTGTCATTTTACTCTTAGCAAATTGGTAATAAAATTGTTTTGTAAAACCAATGTTATGAAGTTGTATGCATGCTTCTTCATACATTATTTTGATCACATCAAAATATTAATACCCTTAAAAAATTAAGTTGAATGCCATCTAATTAAGAACACTTGAAGTTGTAATTTACGTCAAGTGAGACTTGGTGAGATTGCAATGGAAAGGTAAATTTCATAAATTCATTGCTAGCAGATCAACTGATGTGATGGATTTGTGAGTTTACAGTTTTTAAGTTAGACGACTTAAATTGAGTAGGAAGTGAGACTTGGACTCAAGGCATTAAGATGGGGACTAAACATGCTTACAATACAAATGTTTTGTGATTGTAAATCCCATAAATCTAGGAATTGGACAAATGTTATGCCAATTACTTGTACGACAAGTTACCTCATATTGTACTTTCATTGCTAGCAGACCAACTGATGTAATGAAACTATGTTTATGGAGGATCCTAGTTTTCAAGATTATTCTATGGATTTATTTTCCTTGGGTATTTTAATTTTCTTGAAAAATTGTATTATCAAAAATACTAATGTTTTGAACTTTCTTTATCTGTAGAAATGGCTCAAACTGATAACACCAACTTTTGTTCTGTGTTCAAAACTTATTTTGAACGAGAAAAATTGACTGGCTCGGAAAATTTCAATGATTGGTACCGTTCACTAAGGATTGTCCTGCGAGTGACTGGTCAACTTGAAATATTGAAAACGCCTTGTCCTGCTGAACCTGAAGGCGATGCAGCAACTGATGCTGCTAAGGCCAAATGGAATCTTGATTGCAAGGAACATATTGATGTGGCCGCAATGATGTTAGGGGCGATGTCCACACCTCTTCAAAGGCAGTTTGAGGAGTATTTCCCCATGAACATGATTGATGAACTCAAGAAACTCTATGAGAAACCATCAAATGTAGAGATTTATGATTTGATGGAGGCTCTACATGGTTGTAAGCAGGGTGATGGTGAACCTGTGAGTGCTCATGTGTTGAAGATGAAAAGTTTCATGGATCAACTACAAACACTTAAGAAACCCTATGACAATGATATGGCTGTGAACTTAATCAGTAGGTCCCTTAACAAGGATTTTAATGGTTTTGTGAGGAACTTCAATATGCATTGCGTGGGGAAGACAGTAAGTGAATTGCACGCACTGCTCATTGATTATGAGAAAGGGTTGACACCAAAGGCTCCTACGCCCCAAGTTCTTGCTATACAAGGGGGTAGAATTAACAAGCCAAATGCGAACAAGAAGAAGGGAAAAGGAAAGAAGAAGGCTGATAAGAATAAGCAAGTTATGGCTTATCAACCACCTCAACCTAAGAAGAACCCTCCTATCAAGAATAATCCAAAGAAGGATCAAGGATGCCATTACTGCAAGGTGATGGGCCATTGGAAGAGGAATTGTCCTCTTTATCTCGATGACTTGCGAAACAATAAGGTTAAGAAGACTGGGCACATGGGCGCCAGCACTTCAGGTAACTTATTTGTCATTGAATTATTTACTTTATCTCGTGAAATAAATTCCTGGGTATATGATACTGGATGTGGTATTAATATTTGTAATACACTGCAGGGGTTTAGAGAGGAAAGGAGACTAGCTTATGGGGAGCAATTTCTGCATGTGGGAAATGGAGCACAAGCAGCAGTTGAAGCCATAGGAATGTTTGATTTAGTTTTACCTTCGGGTTTAGTACTTTGTTTAAACAATTGTCATTATGCACCTTCTGTAATTAGAGGTGTTGTTTCCTTTTCATGTTTGTTGGATCTTGGTTTTTCTCATACTATTGATGGCAATAAAATTTCTGTTTCTTTAAATGGTGTATTTTATTTTAATGTTGTTGCTGTGAATGGTGTGTTTGAAATTGATATGAATAATTGTGTGACTTCCAACAATAATAATAATTCGATGTACAGCATAAGTAAGAGAATGAAGTATGACTTGAATTCGTCTTACCTTTGGCACTGTAGACTTGCCCATATAGGCAAGACTCGCATGCAAAAGCTACAACGTGAAGGGCTTTTGAATGATATCATTGATGAGTCATTTGATAAATGCGAATCTTGTATTTCTGGGAAGATGACGAAGAAACCTTTTCATAATAATATGGAAAGAGCTTCAGATCTACTTGGTTTGATACACACGGATGTATGTGGACCACTTAGACATGTGTCAAGGAGAGGTGCTGTCTACTTCTTAACTTTTACAGATGATTTCAGCCGTTATGGTTATGTTTATTTGCTTAAGCATAAACATGAGGTGTTTGAAACATTTAAAGTTTTCAAAGCAGAAGTAGAATTGCAATTGGGAAAGAAGATTAAAGCTCTTCGTTCTGATCGAGGTGGTGAATACCTTAGTCATGATTTTAAAGATTTCTTAACTGAGAATGGAATTGTCCAGAATCTCACATCTCCATATACTCCACAACAAAATGGTGTATCTGAGAGAAGGAATCGTACATTGTTGGACATGGTTCGATCAATGTATAATCTTACTAATCTTCCTTTGTCTTTTTGGGATTATGCTCTTGAATCAGCTGTTCGTATTTTGAATATGGTTCCCACCAAGAAGGTTGATAAGACACCATATGAGATATGGACTGGAAAAGCTCCGAACATGTCTTATTTAAAGGTCTGGGGTTGTGAGGCGTATGTTAAACGTGACTCACAAGATAAACTCCAACAAAGATCTGTAAAATGCATTTTCGTAGGATACCCTAAGGAAACTATGGGTTACTACTTTTACTACCCACCTGAGAACAAAGTGTTTGTTGCAAGATATGGTGATTTTCTTGAAAGTGAATTTGTGGTTCAAGAAATCAGTGGGAGGGTATATGATCTAGAAGATGATCTAAATAATGCATTGCCTTCAGAAAACACTAGCACACTTCCTATAGAACCGGAAAGTCTGGGTCCTCCACCGGAAGTTGAAGTAATTCCCATTCGCAGATCTTCGAGATCTGTGAAAGCTCCTGAACGTCTATGTCTTAATGTAGAGGTTGATCAGCATACACCAGGGGATCTTAATGAACCTACTAGTTATAGAGCTGTCATTAATAGCCCTAAAAAAGCTAAATGGAAAGCTGCTATGGATGGGGAAATACAATCCATGCATGACAATGAAGTCTGGGAAGAAGTTGACTTACCTCCTGGTGCCAAGGTAGTTGGGAGTAAGTGGCTTTACAAAATCAAGACTGACATGGATGGATATGCACACATTTATAAGGCTCATCTAGTTGCTAAAGGTTTTACTCAAACTTTTGGAATAGATTACGAGGAGACGTTTTCTCCTGTAGCAGACATAAGAGCTATAAGAATTCTCATAGCTATAGCAGCGTACTATGACTATGAGATTTGGCAAATGGATGTGAAAACCGCTTTCTTAAATGGTCATCTAGATGAAGACATCTATATGGCACAACTAGAAGGGTTTGAAAATCCAGAATTTCCAAATCGTGTTTGCAAGCTTAAAAGATCCATTTATGGATTAAAGCAAGCATCACGACAATGGAACAAGAGGTTTGATGCTGAAATTAAAAAGTTTGGATTCACTCAAAATCTTGATGAGCCATGTGTGTATCACAAAGCTAGTGGGAGTGATAATGTAACTTTCCTAATTCTATATGTTGATGACATATTGATCATGGGAAAAGACATTCCAAGTTTGCAAGAAGTAAAAGCATATCTTGGAAAGTGCTTTTCTATGAAAGATTTAGGAGAAGCTGCATACATTCTGGGAATCAAAATCTATAGAGATAGATCAAGGCGGTTAATTGGATTAAGTCAAAGTGCTTACATTGACAAAATATTGAAAAGATTCAATATGCAAAATTCCAAGAAAGGATATTTTCCGATGGAAGTAAAACATGGCTTATGTAATGAGTTTTGTGCTTCAACACCTGCTGAGGTGGCTCGCATGAATAAAGTTCTTTATGCTTCGGCTGTAGGATCTATTATGTATGCGGTTAAGTGCACAAGGCCAGATGTGGCGTTTGCTCAAAATATTACCAGTCAATTTCAACAGAATCCAGGTGAAAAACATTGGATTGCTGTTAAACATATTCTTAAGTATTTAAGGAATACAAAAGATATGTTTTTGGTATATGGTGGAAATCTATCTGCAGAACTTTGTGTTACAGGTTTCTGTGATGCATCCTTTCAAAGTAATAAAGATGATTCGAAGTCTCAGACGGGTTATGTCTTTGTTATCAATGAAGGAGCTGTAGACTGGACGAGCAAGAAGCAGAGTACAATTGCGATGTCTGCAACAGAAGCTGAATACATTGCTGCTTCAGAAGCTGCTATGGAGGCTGTTTGGATTAGGAAATTCGTTTATGGGCTTGGTGTTATGCCTTCAATTGAATTACCTATTAATATGTATTGTGACAATTCTGCTGCAATCATATTTGCCAATGAACCTGGAGTCATGAGAGGCACCAGACATTTTCTACGGAAGTATCACTTTGTTCGTGAAAAGGTTGACGAAAGTGAAATAAATCTGTTGAAAGTTCACACAGATGAAAACTTAGCTGATCCGTTCACTAAGGCTTTGGCGAAAGAGAAGCTTAATGAATTAGCCAATGGAATTGGACTTAAATTAGCTAGTAGTTTCATGCATAACTGTGATTAGTATTTGGATAAAGGATATTGTAAACAATTATTATTTTAATGAAATAAAGTATGTTGGTATGTTTATTTCTATTTGTTAATTATTGTTGTCCTATTTTTGCATGTTTAAATCCATGAATGAGAGTTATTCTAAAAATTGTCCGTTGTCAGTTAATAATATGGGAATATTATTAAATTAAGACAAATCTGAAGTTGATATAATATACTTAAGTATATTGATGCGTAGACATGTCATTTCAGACGATATTCGATGATACTGAATATAGGACTTATCCCAACTATATGATGTTACTTTATGGATCTTGTCATTAAGTAAATCATAAGAAGTTATCCTTAGACTTGAGATACAAGATAACGGTCATGAATGTAGTACATTTTTGTGGAACAACTTAACGCTATACGTAACTGGTAGTCATAAGGGTTGTTTTCGGAAGTGTTACAAAGTTTGTGTGTTTTGCTTGTAATCAATAAAGAATTTGTTCCTTCAAATTAATTTTTGGAGTTTAATACTGCTGGGCCCCTCGTAGGGTTGTCAAGGTGTTTGTGTGGCCACGCCCAAGGTCTTTCTTGAAAGGTTCAAAAGATTTGGTAATCTTGTCAATTTCTAAAAACGAGAAACAGAATGGTTAATTAAGGAATGACCTAGATCCATATCCTTATTTAACACGGTATTAGAAACAAAGGGATAATAATAATGAGAAATCATTAAAAGGTTTTCCAGGAGCCTTACTCAAGTTGTACTAGAGGCATCGACATGTTGCAAGACGCTAATCGATGTGATCACACTATTATGATATGTCTAAGTGGGAGCTGTTGGTTTTATAGACAAAATAATAATAGTCGTGTGTTAGGATCGAACTTGAGATCACGGGATTGCACACAATACGTATGAAGAGAAAATGTAATAATTATTTATAAAATGTTATAATTAATTATTAAACACAAAACAAATAAATAATAATTAGTTATTGATTAATGACTAATTAATTATTAAACGAAGATTAGGAAAGTAATTACTAGACAAAACATGGAAACAAGAGAAGGTTCCGGAAACCCTTCCTTGGGCTCCAAACCGATCGGCAAGGGGGCAAACCCACCTCCTTTGTGCCTTGAGCTCCAAGTCTTGTGTAGTATATAAGCAAACCCAAGATGTAGGTTTTTCTCATAACTTGTACACACACATCTTGGTGTTTTCTTCTCCTTGTCTTTCCTTGGTCGATCCAAAACCGAACACCCCTAAGGGTTTCGAGTTTCTTGCATCTTAAAAAGGGTTTTGTGTTTATTACTTGCATAAACGTTTTCTTGAATTAGTACGTGCGTACAAGAACGTGAATCAAACACACTATTGTTTGATTCTTGGATTGAATTACAAAAAGGTAAGGGGTAATTCATATAATCCTTATAAACCCTAATTAGGGTTCATTGGTTCCGGAAGATTGCATTGATTCTTGTTCGGGCTAGAATCACTACGGTATGTTTACTATTTAAATTAATGATTAATTAATTACATGTTATTCGATCTATTATAATTGCTTCCGCTCATGCTCACTTTGATGTACTTGGTTTATTTATATGAATGTCATGATATAATAATTCCAACAAGGAGGTGAGGACCATTGTTGTCAAACAAACACGAACTCAAAGTCTTCCCTTATTCGATCTACTTCTTCTTCTTCTTCTTCTTCACCGGTACGATTTTCTTATTTAATTAACTATGTGTTTCATGTGACTATGCTTTGATCACTAGATAACATGAACATTCTACAAGTAAAACTTACAAATATTGCATCACAGTTTTCTACGTAGAATAAACTGCAACATTGATATTAAAACTTGAGAAAGTTAGATACATAACATAGGGAAGGAAACACAAAGTATATATGTTGTCTACGATGACAAAATTGTGACAGTTTGGTCAAAATTAACTTTTGGTATAATCACTGAAACTGGTCGGTATGTTTTGATGCAGAAATGGCAGGTGACAGAAGGCTTCTTAAGACTCCTAAGGGAACTTGTGATTTTGCAAACGAAAAGATTGCTTTAAGAGAGAGACTATTCTCAACCTTTGCCAATGTCTGCAAGATACACAGTGCTACGCAACTTGATACGCCTGTATTTGAATTGACAAACCTCCTTACAGAAAAATATGGGGAAGACTCAAAGTTGATTTATAATTTAGCTAATCAGGTGAGATGTCTGTAGTTGATGTATTAACATATGTAGCTGATTTTGTTTATGTTGTTTTGTGTAAAATATAATAATATTGTTCATGTTTTATTTAACTTTTAGGGTGGAGAGCTTTGTTCCTTGCGATATGACCTTACGGTTCCATTTGCTAGATATGTTGTTATGAATGGTCTCACGTCATTTAGACGTTACCAAATAGGAAAAGTCTACAGAAGGGACAACCCGTCTAAAGGAAGATCCCGTGAGTTTTATCAGTGTGATTTTGATATTGCTGGTGATGAATCAATCGGAGCAGATTTTGAGGTGGTTAGAATATTGACTGAATTACTGGATGAGATAAACATCGGTGAATATGAGGTAAGATTTCAGCTGATTTTAACCATTACATCTTCATTGTCCAAGTTGACACATAAGATCTGTTTGAAACGGGGTTGATGTTGAACATCTTCATCTTCATTGTCCAAGTTGACATATTATCATTTTTAATGTCTTTTCTGATTTATATTGTTTTTGCAGATTAGGTTGAACAATCGAAAATTACTGGATGGTATGTTGGATATATGTGGTGTGCCACCAGACAAAGTTCGAACCGTTTGTTCAAGTATTGACAAACTAGACAAACAGCCTTTTGAGCAAATCAAAAAGGAACTGGTAGGTTGTACATACTGTTATAAGATAATACTATACAAAAGATTAGTTACACGTGGTCAAATTATTGTTTAACAATCCATCATTTTTGCTATTAGATTGATCAAAAGGGGATAGCTACCGAAACTGTTGAGAAGATTGGCTCATATGTGAATTTAAGAGGTCACCCAATGGAATTATTGGCAGAACTAAAAAAAGAAGGAAGCCCGTTTCTTACAAATGATTCATCAAAGCAAGCATTAAACGATTTGGACAAGTTATTCCAAACTTTGGATATCACAGGATGCGTCGACAAAGTGGTTCTGGATTTAAGTTTGGCCAGAGGACTTGACTATTATAGCGGTGTGATATTTGAAGCCGTTTACAAGGGGGCTACACAGGTCTGTACGTTATCTTTATGATTGTATGCTTTTTCGCATTTATCAAGTCCTATTTTAATTGTAATATGTATATGTTCTCAGGTTGGATCTATTGCTGCTGGTGGACGTTATGTTATCAGGTTTGGTGGAAAAAGTGTTGCTGCTGTTGGTGTAAGCTTAGGATTTGAGCGTGTATTCACTATTATGGAACAAAAGCAAAAAGATAATAAACAGGTAAAAACCATCGCATCATTTTTTTTGGGTCTCTTTTTTGTTTATGTCATTAGTAATGAACATAACAAACAATTTTTTTTATTAATGTTCTGATAGCTTCTTCGAGCCAGTGAGGCACAAGTGTTAGTCAGCATATTGGGTAACGACGACGACTTACCATTAGCAGCTAAACTTGTGAGTATGTGCTGGGATGCGAAACTGAAAGCACGGTATTTGGTCAACAAAAGGCTGAGCAAGCACTTCGACCTTGCAAAAGAGTCTGGGATTCCTTGGATTGTGATGGTAGGTGAGAAAGAAATTACAAAAGGAGTGGTTAAGTTACAAAATAAGGATGCCAAAGTTGAGAAAGAGGTTCCTACAAGCGATTTTGTTGATGAGCTCGTCAGGCTAATCAACACCCCACAATCCCGGGTAACTGTGAAACAAAACTGGTATCAGTTGATACTAATGGGTTTAGGATATTTGATGATTATTCAACTATTTTTTGTTTTAATCTATTTAGTCAATCGTTTCTCTTATTTTGAAATGTGATTTGGTTAGGTTCTTTAGAATTCTCAAATTGCTTGCATATGGTGGTTGTAATCATTTTCAACTTATATAGACTGGATTTCAGGTTGTAATCATTTTCAACTTATATAGACTGGATTTCATTTTTTCTGTGTTTGGTAAAGCGCTTTATTACTTCGTTTTGTGACGCATTTTACCACATATACTAAAGATTATAGGACTTTTTAAGCGAGGTGAATTTCATCACGCAGTCACTTGTTTGACCAACTGCAAAGACAGGCTTCAACTATCAACTGAATGTAGTTACTTATGGGCTATGGCATACTTATTAACAGGTGATTAAATGAATGTAGTTGCTTATGGGACCCTTATAAATAGGTTAAGCTAATCATGAACAATAGTCATTAGTTTTAGTGTTTGTTTATGGGTTATGCTGGAAAAAGGATTGGTCCTGATGTCGTCATTGCGTATACAATCATGATAAATTGATCTAGTTAGAAGGGGAGACTAGTATGAAACAATTGAGTTATTTTTGAGAATGAAGAAGAGTACTATGACTCATTAGGAACCTAAAACAAGATAATAGATGTAGTTGAAAACAGAAAACATCATTAACACAAATTTAAATACATGTACAACTGGAACTATAAATAATCTTTGACAAACATTAACATTTGCTTCACTTGCCACCATTTTAATCTGCTACTCCAGTCATAGCTTGCTGAAAGCAAAGGAAACAAGTGATTAAAGTAGAGAACGAAAGCCAATAGTTGAGGCAGTGACGTATTGGTACCTTAATGCATGACAATGTGTACCAATATCACATTATGAACTTTTATTAGTTAAAATCACATAAGAAATAGATTTGGCAACAAGTCGAGATTTTAACAATCACTAGATTTGTAACACACCTGGATGAGCTATCAGGAATCAAACATTAGATGCATGGGGGATTAAAGGACAAATTCGCTTTGAGCCCCTAGATTAAAATTACTGATGATATTAACTAGAATAAGTAATACTTTGCATCTTTAAGTAGTTTGTTTAGCCTCACTACTCGAAGCTATAAAGATTTTAATATCTTGTAGAGAATAAGAGAATAATTTAGAATAGGTGGCCAAAATGGGCAGGTCATTCGGGTTGGGTAATGGGTCGAAATAGATTAGAGTCAAAATGGGTAAGTTGTTGTTAGTGCATTGGGTGGGTCAACCCATAAAAATCTATAGCCATTAATTTCAAGTTTAGAGCTAAGTAATACGAGTATGTTTTATACAAGTACAAAACTATACTAAACAAATTCTGAATGACTATACTTTGAAGACTTTCATCCCGTTTCACTTTTAGTTCATTCCATCACTAAGTCAATAAGCACATGTTTCTGCATCCAAACACTAAAAGATATGCTTGATGAATATTAACATACTATTTATAAAGAGATTAGGGCCAAAGATCTAACATACAACAACAACATACCCAAATCCCGTTGGAGCGGGGTATGGGGCCAAATATGTAACATGAAGACAATAAATCAAAATTGGACAAAAAAAATTGTGCACCACAAACTTAATTATATGAATTAATCATTAATTATAACCAAAATAACTAACAGAGATGGTTAATTTTAGGGCAATTAATGATTTATGTCTGCTGATGACACAAGTTTGCAAGAAGTACAATTTTCATCCACTTCGAAGAAATTGTCCTATCAATGAATTGATTATGAACAAAAAGATTATGAGTAATTTAATCACGACTAAGCGTAAAATCAAGTTGCCTTTGATAGTTGATAAAGTTGCTGAAGGGAAACACGAGACCCTTATTCTTAGAGGAACTTATGACAATGTCAAGGCTATTGTAAAGAAAAAGTTAGAAGCAAGCATGATTAAGAAGAGACCAATTGCATACTTCGGTTGAATTGCTACCATACGAACGCCAATGTGCTTCTCGGTTGGGAGAGAGATGACTTGCTACCATCCAAGAAACACAGTGATGTTGGTGTGGTTCCCGAAGTCTGTGATTTGTCTCCTCTAAATCATGCCTCCTTTTATCTTTTTTTTATAATAGCCTTGACATCATAATAAGTTACTCTAAGAATAAGGGTCTCGTGCTTACGCTCAACAACTTTGACATCAATCAAAGGCAACTTGATTTTTCGGTTAATCGTGATTAAATCACCATTATTTTGGTAATGGAACTTATTTGGTGTGCAAAAGGTTATAATTGTCTTTCATGCAATAGGATCAGTTAGCTACACATTGTGTTATGGCTTCTTTTAGATATTGATCTGGAAAATCAAAATTTTGGTTTGGGAAAGTGCTTACTGCTTATTTTATGTGCTTCTTATTGTTGTCTCTATATGCGTTGTCAACTCAGTCTGAAATATTAAACATAGTCTTTATATGCGTTGAATTCTCCAAAGATTATATCCCTTGGCACCAAAGAGAAAATTCAACAATACATTCATCAACATTATGATGACTCACATACCAAAGTAGATCAAACGAAAGAAGTGTAACATTTTGACTATATGGGGAAGGCATGTTGGAAACTATAAATTCATTATAATCCATTAATCTTTGTTTCAATAAAGGCTGCATACTTTCTGTTTTGGGCTGCTGCAATTTGACACACCAGAAAGAAGAAACATGACAGTTTTAGTTAGTTATTATCAATTATTAGTTAGTTATGGGTAGTTAATTTTGAAGGGACACAACCCTTGGTTTATTCGAACCATCACATCCCTTCAATCACACCTATTCGTTTAGTATATATATACATGTAAATCTGTAAACATCATTTGTAACCCTTTCACGTTTTATATATATATCAGTTTAATAGAAGGGTTCAACCAATCTCTCTTGTTTTCCTTTTATCAATTCTTGGTTGATGATACACATGAAGTTTGTTTGATCATATCGATCCTCGAAACCTATTCAAGACCTGGAAACGTTGGTATCAGAGCGAAGGAATCAAACAACAAATCAAATCATGTTTACAATCATCATTCAAGATCAAAGATGTGTTTAATATCACAAAAAGAAAAAAGAGCAGCCATAGAGAATGAGATGTCGATTAAAGAGAAAGAAGAGAAAGGGCATCACAAGGAACATAATTTGATCAAGAAGATAGACTGCTGTAATATGGAACTAAAAGGAATTGGCTTTGGTTTGCCCAGTTATAAGGGAATATTATAACAAAGAATTTTTTTAGATATTGTAGTTTTACTACAACAGCCATCAAACCCCGGTTCGTGATGAACCCTTACAACCGTGATGGTTGACAAAGGCGTGATGCCAAAGATAATGGGGACAAGGCTGTGAAGTTATGTGAGATGCAAAGAAAAGGTTGTTAAAACATTTGCCAAACAAACCAAAAAGTCAAGAAGATTCAAGTGATGATGGCGGCACTAACCCTGCTGGAATTTGGTTCAATTAGAAGCCGAAAAGTCATCAACACCAAGGATTAAAAACTTGAAGAAATCAAGATTGAAGAAAGCATCAAGGAACAAGAAGATTGAAGAAGAAACAAAGATTAATAGATTAGAGAGGAATATGTTGGAAACTATAAATCCATTATAATCCATTAATCTTTGTTTCAATAAAGGCTTCATACTTTCTGTTTTGGGCTGCTGCAATTCGACACACCAGACAGAAGAAACATGACAGTTTTAGTTAGTTATTATCAGTTATTAGTTAGTTATAGGTAGTTAATTTTGAAGGGACACAACCCTTGGTTTATTTGAACCATCACATCCCTTCAATCACACCTATTCGTTTAGTATATATATACATGTAAATCTGTAAACATCATTTGTAACCCTTTCACGTTTTATATATATCAGTTTAATATAAGGGTTCAACCAATCTATCTTGTTTTCCTTTTATCGATTCTTGGTTGATGATACACATGAAGTTTGTTTGATCATATCCATTGGCGTAGCTATTTAGGGGCGGGGAGGGGCGCCCGACCCCCGAAATTTTTTTTGCGATGTAGGGGGTATATAGTTTTCGTGTAGAAAAATTTCGGTATATTCGGTTTCGACCCCCCATTTTAATTGTGAAATTTTTTTTATACATTAAGCAATAAAATTGATCAATTATATTTTACATAAGCCTATCTCCCCAAACTAAAATCCATTAACAAACCAAATCCCAAACTAAAATCCATTACTTAGCCCATTAAAAAAAAAAATAATAATAATAACCGGAACAATCCCTAACAATTAACAAACCAATTAACCAAATCCCAAACCCTCCCCCTTCTACCCTCAGAATCTAGCAAACAGTATGGTGATTTACATAGATAAAGAAATTACTAACAAGTTTGATGCGGAGTCCATAATTGAATAATTCAAGGATCTTAAAGGTCGAAAGGCTGAACTCTAATTTCTTCAATTAATCGAACCAGGTACCAACCGTTTGTCTCCTTTTTAATGTTTAGTTGTCTTGGACAAATGCTTAGTTTTTTAGTGATTGAAACTTTTTTTTTATAATAATAGTATTTAATTTTTGACCCGACCCGAACATATTACCCGAAAAATAGCGTTAGAAAAAAAAATTTAGATCCCGACCCCCACTGAAAATTTTCTAGCTTTGCCACTGATCATATCGATCTTGGAAACCCATTCAAGACCCGGAAACAAGGCACGTGGTACTAGTCCAGGTGCTTTTAAAATTGAAGAGTAGATTTCTATCTACATAAAAGCTCACCAGATTGGTCACTAAGATTCGCTTGTATCACGGCTTGGCTTCCAGGCCTCTCCGATCAAGAGCATCACCAGCCTGAATGTGTGGTTTACCATGCACGGGATTCTCACACGTTCGTCTAAGTTTGCAACAAATACAAGTTGTATCCACTACCAATTGCTTGTCCTCTTAATGAGTTGATGATGAACCACAAGAATAAGAGTGTGTTATTCACGACTAACATGTAAATTAGGTTGCCTAAGATAGATGAAATAGTTACTCACGGGAAACATGACACACGTATTCTTAAAGGTTCTTACGAAGGTGGCAAGGCTATTGTGAAGAAAGTAAAAAAGGACGGATGATTCAAAGGTGACCAAGCTCAAGCAAAAACTTCAGTCGACTTGTTATCATGACAATGCGGTTGCTTTTCTTGGTAGGGAGACAGATGGTAAGTTTGACTATTATGCCTTCGAAGAATGTGGTGTAACATTAGCCGAATAAGAACTACCTGTAGATGGAGATGCGTGAAACATCATTGAAGATAATGTGGTAAAGTTATTCAGGTACACTCGCGACAACGCGTGTCTTCTTTTAGATCTGGGTGAATGATTTAGAGGCGAGCAAGCTCAAGCAAAAACTTCGATTAACTTGCTATCATGACAATGCAGTTGCTTTTCTTGGTCGAGAGACAAATGTTGAGTTTGACTATTATGTCTTCGAAGAATGTGGTGTAACATTGGCCGAGCATGTCAAGAACCACTCATACATGGGATGAGTGAAACATCATTGAAGATAATGTGGTAAGATTACTCTTTTACACCTGTGACAATGCGTGAGCCTTATAATTCTTATTTATTATATTATTAATATTTTGTTTTTAATTATGTAGCGGTTTAGTAGATGGTGTTAAACATCTGCACACCAAAGGATTAATTCACAAGAATCTTAATCCACAAAACATATTGGTGAATGATGACGACATAGTTAAGATTTGTGGCGTAAAGAACACTAAATCCTACGTGAAGAAACATGAAAAAACACGTAATTGTTCAATTATGTTTATTGAACACTTAGCGTTTCTTCATGTATGAATTTAGTGTTTCTCATGCTACAAATCTTTAGTGTGTCGCCATCATTCACCAATATGTTTTGTGGATTAAGATTCATGTGAACTAATCCTTTGGTGTGCAAATGTTTAACACCATCAACTAAACCGCTACATAATTAAAAACAAAATATTAATAATATAATAAATAAGAATTATAAGGCTCATGCGTTGTCACAGATGTAAAAGAGTAATCTTACCACATTATCTTCAATAATGTTTCATTCATTCCATGTATGAGTGGTTCTTGACATGCTCGGCCAATGTTAAACCACATTCTTCGAAGACATAATAGTCAAACTCAACATTTGTCTCTCGACCAAGAAAAGAAACTGCATTGTCATGATAGCAAGTTAACCGAAGTTTTTGCTTGAGCTTGGTCGCCTCTAAATCATTCGCCCAGATCTAAAAGAAGACATAACATTTATCATACATCCATTCAAGGCCGACATCTTACTCAGATCTGAAAGAAGACACGGTATAGGATACATGCAGAATAAATAAAAGGTTATGAGGAGTAGATCTAAGCATAAAACATTAAAAAAATAATAATAAAAAATAAAGATTTTGAGATGTAAAGATTCATAAAAATTTTATAATAAAATGTGCAAGACATGTAATAAAAAAAAAGACTTTTATAAAATATAAGCTTAGAAACATAAATTTAAAACTTAATTACTTTTATTATTACTCCTAAAATAATAAAATATTAAAAGAAACTATAGATTTTTAAAAAAGTAAAATAATAAATCATACAAATGTGGTGAATGAGTGGGTTTTATAAACCCAAAACTAGGGTTTCAATAATTTATTATAGCCCTTTTAGTAACAAATTATTGCAAAAGACACCCCTCCTTGTAGACAAAGAAATGGAAACCAAATCAGTGTGCCACGTGGCATGTTTTGATTGGTCCACGGGTGTAGACGGAGCATTGAGTGTGTAGGAGTGTGCCAGTGACGAGCTTGTACCATGCTGACGTGGGTGCTGACTGGATGATGACATGGCCAGTGATTAGTGTTGTTCTATATTGCACGCTTAGAGCATAAGGTATCCTCGTGTTATCCCGTTGGTGTTGTGAGAAAAAGTGCTGCCACATCAGCACATTTTCTCATAACACAATAATTCACCATAACACCAAAAACCTCCTCCCTCATATAACACCAATTTCTCGTGCCGTCGTACACCTTTGGACCCCACATATATTTTTTTTCTTTTTTTGTTTTCATTTATTTAAATACCAACACATTTAACTAAAACTAAAATTTCATTAATAAAAAA
This sequence comes from Artemisia argyi, assembly GCA_030686995.1. Taxonomy (NCBI): domain Eukaryota; kingdom Viridiplantae; phylum Streptophyta; class Magnoliopsida; order Asterales; family Asteraceae; genus Artemisia; species Artemisia argyi. Next base: position 183,091,803 of record CM060705.1, read on the forward strand.
GATACAAAAGAGTAAAAAAAAATGAAAATAAATGATACATTAAAAATAAATAAAATTTAGTGATTAAGCTTTCATAAATACTTGATGCTATCGTGTCGAAGTTCGTCATGCATAGAAAAAAAAAAGACATTTTTTTTTAAACAAGCATATGCTACTATAATGATACAAATTTATTGAACCTATTTACCAAAAAAAATTAACATACAAATTATTTGTAAGATTTTATTATGATAATAATATATTTTACTTTTAACAGTTACCATGTACTATTTATAGTATTAAACTACAAGTCAACTCTTTTTATCACTTTCAACAACTTAGTTTCTCTTCCCCAAAAACCTGCAAACTAAAAATACATCGCCGCCTTCCTTCATCATCGTTCTTCACCAGGGCCGGTCCTGAGTTTTCGGATGCCCTGGCCGAGACTATAGAAAATGCCCCTCGTAAGCGAAAGATACACTATTTTTTAGAAACTTGTAACCTATGCAAGTTAAGCATGCAGCTCATACTCACGCCAATTTTTCATCATTAAATAAAATGGTATGATATACTATGTAAACTTCGGATTACAATTTCAAAATACAACACTTAAAACGATGTCGTCGCTTGTGTCTTAAGAATAAGACTATAAATTTTCTCATCATAATCAACATTCGCTAAAATAATATCAACACAAAACCATAATCAACCGTAAATGAAAATAAATCTTATGAATTCTAACACTATAAAATTAATAACATAATCAACACATATTCTAAGATATTAATATGTAATGTAAGAAACTAATACGATGGTAACAGTAATAAGAAAACAAAAAAAAAACTTTATTTCTATTGGTGATATCTTATATATGTTAGCCCTCGTACCCACGTGGGTGATCTTACACAATACCCAAAATAAATATTATGTACTATTTTTTTTTCTTTCTCTTATTTCAAGGTATCATCTTCTTCATTCACTACAATTGTATCTTTTTCCTCCACTGTTAAGAAAAAAGTCTCAGATCTATTCTTTCATATTTTGTTTCTACCCAATATGCATAAAACTAAAATTTGATGCCTCCAAAAATTTGCTGCCCTGGACCGTCGCCCACCTCGCCCGGTGCCAGGGCCGGCTCTGTTCTTCACCATCGCCTTGATCACAGGTTGAATATGTGATAGACATACATTAACATGTAAGAGTATTTGTTTAGTTTATGAATTACAAATTCAGTTACAAAATTGTTTTCATAAAAAGATAAGACCAACGCCTCCAAACTACGGGAAAATGCGACCAAAAACGCAAGCCACGGTACCGTGGTGGCGCCATCCGGTTGCGTTTTCCGGGACCATTTGGGCTGGTCACGACGGCTTAGAACTCGAAAACGCGAGCCACGGTACCCTTTTAGCGCTGTCCGGTTGCGTTTTCCGGGAACACACCAGCGAAAACGCTGGGTACCGAGAGCTCTTAGCATTTTAACTCTTCATTTGGGCCTGGTCCGTTTAATATCCAAAAAATTTAAACATATTTGACTGCCAGAAGGTTAGAACTTGCAATAACTTTGATGCACATGACGAGAATACTACCACTAGACCAACTACTATATTGTTATCTTTTTCCACATTAAATATTTTTAACACCATCTTCAGTTGGGGCCGGGTTTTTTTACTCACGTATCCGAATTGAACTTCATTTAATGATGGTGGGTGGTGGGTGGAGATGATGAAGAAGAAGAGGGCGGATAAGGTTATACAAAAATAATTAAATAATTAGTAGGGTACCCGCGCGATGCGGTGGCGAGTACCTTATAACTATATTTTACAGCAAGCAAATTTTGTTCGATTACATGTTTTTTTAATTTTGTTCGATTACATGTTTTTTTCTTTAACAATAACCGCACAAATGAATGATAATTTAGACTAAAACTGAGACTTATTAATTTAATGATATTCTGTTATGCTTGTGAGTAATTTATTTGGTTTAGGATATTTATTAACAGCATTTATTATTATTACGTGAATCTTAATTATCTTGTATACCTTAAGCTAGCACTACGCAACATCAGCACAACGAAACTTAATAATGCGAAGAGTTAACTACATTTTTGGTCCTCGTGGTTTACCGGGTATAACAATTTTGGTCCAAAATTTTGAAATGTAACGGATCTTGTCCAATATCCGCTGACCCGTAACACTTTTGGTCCATTTTTTGTTGACCGCTAGTTTGACTAGTTAAAAGCCCATGAAATGACTAAAATACCCTCGGATAATAATGTACAATGACTAAAATGCCCTTTTCTACATATTATTATTATTGTTATTATTATTATTACTAAAAAATCAAAAACACACTAGCAAATCAAGAATGAATCCAATTCATGTATGCAGATCCAACACACCCTTGTCACCATTCTTTCATCACAAATAAGAAATTCTCATACAAACTAATCTCTTTTTTTTCCTTAATCAAACAAATACAATAAATCAAAACTATAAGCTATAACAACACTATAAGCTGCCACTGGCAAGAACAAAACCATCCATCACCACTGTCACTCACAAACAACACCACCGTTGATCTATAGATTGTTAAAAAAAAAGGATGAAACCTTGTGCAAAGAATAAAAAATGACGAATCCTTAAAATTAAACACATGCCCATCTTCACTCTATTACATCAATCCATCTTCTTTGTTTCAACCCTATTAACCCAACCATCTCAAACTTAACAAAACCCAAATAATCCAAGCAATTCCACTTCTCTTTTTTTCACTTTCAATGGTTCAAATTGTTCTAATACATTTTTTTTCAATGGTAACACCAACCTTCATCATCAAAACCCACCAACAATTCCCTTCCTTACTGTCACCACCACGAAAGCCTCACCGCCGCCACCAACCCCTCTCCCTACTGCCACCACCACGAAACCGTTACCACACTCTCCTTCTTCCCCATCCACAACCCCTAAAATAACTCCATACCCACTCACTCAGATACCCATCAAATATAACCTATAGCGAACCTCATATTCACTTCAGTTAACCTCAGACCTATAGCAAAACCGAATGGCTATGGTGGATGTGATGGTGCTGCAGATATGGGGAAGCAATGGAAGTGATGTCGATATGCATGTGATGGTGATGGTGGTGGTGGCCTCAGATCTGTGTTAAGTAAAAAGAAAGATGTGATGAGTTTGGGTGGAAAGAAAAAGAAGATGTGATGATAGTGTTAAGTAAAATGTTTTTATTGTGTTATAATGTGAAAGGACAATGATACCCTCTTATTTAACGGTCAAACAAAGTCAAAGTAACGTTGTTAGTGAAAATGGACCAAAAGTGTTACGGGTCAGCGGATATTGGACAAGATCCGTTACATTTCAAAATTTTGGACCAAAACTGTTATACCCGGTAAACCACGAGGACCAAAAATGTAGTTAACTCTAATGCGAATATACTAAATTTTGTTCATCAAACAAACATAAACATGTTTATAATCAAAATTTACGGAAAAACTATTTTAAAACTTATGGTGCGACTTAGAAATAATTACGGGCACGTTTCGTAAGTAAAACGGGCCGGGAATGGTTTCTCTTAAAGTTTAACTAAATTACATAAATGGTCCTTGTGTAAAACCAGCACCACCCCCAACCTTAGGATAAATGGCAACATGAGTCCCTTTGAGGATAAAACCCTCACCACACACCTCATCTCCCACCTCTCCCTTTGCTAACCCTAGCCGCCGACACCCTACAACACCGCCGATACCGTCGACACCGCCAACCACCGTGAGACACCGCCACCACCAAACCACTCTACATCATCTCCCCTGTCACCTACACCACCTCTCGCGCCCAACAAACACCCCACCACCACACCTCCGCCGTCCTCCAACGTCTTCCCCACCACCTCTTCTCTCGAATAGATTGAGGAGTTGGGATGATGGTGAGTTTGAAACTTTCACATACAGCAGTAAAAAAGAAATATTGTTCTATTATTATTACAACCTTTCAGGATGACATAATAAAAAAAGAGATATTTATTGTCTCAATTATCATCCTTTTTGCAAAAGTGTTGTTTATTGGTTTTCAAAGAGATGACATTTTGTTTTTTATTACTCGAATAAGAAAAACAAATAACAACTTGAAACATTTAAGCTTATCATAAATAGCATCAAGCTTATGTGTTGGAAACTCGGGAGTTCGAATCTACCAAAGTGGAGAAACAACCACTACCATGGTATTGTGTTTCTGGGTAAGTGATTTGATCGGTTGAGATAAGATAGAATGTGTTTTTGATCGTGTTAAAGTGTTATACATGACTAAGTTGATGTGCAAAAGATATCCTCGTCGATTATCGTGCCTGGGGTGGTAGCAGGAGTGTGTAAAGTGCGGGAACAGTGGAATGACGAAAATACCCTCACGTGCAACGCACATGACGAGAAACTAACGGGATTTCCTAACGAGCGTTAACCAGAAAACTTAATTCGCAACTACAGTAACTCTTCACGGACCTTTCTTGCAAAACATTGAAAGTTTAGGGACACTTTTCGTCAATTTTTTTCGAGGACATCTTTCACAATTTTGGCAAAGTTTAGGGACATTTTTCGCACTTTACTCATTAATTTACATATAACCATCATCGAGGAGGATATGTGACTCTGAGAGCGGTGGGTATCGTCGTGCCAAAAATGTGGTGCCGTTCTCCAAAAGTATTGTCACGTCAGCAAAACACTTAACGGTACCAGAAACCCTTTGGCACAACATTTTGGGCCATTACCATTGATACAAGAAAATGTTGTGTTGTTCTCCTTTTTTTTTCTTTCTTTTTTTTTCTTCTTTTTTTTTTACATAAAATAAAACATATATGATATTAACTAAAATAAACTTCATTAATTAAAAGAAAAACACACATTACATTAATTAAAAAAAAAGTTACATAAAAATAAAAACCTAGTACGTAAACATAGAAAAAAAAATATAATAAAAAAACCGAAAAAGACCTTAAAAAAGACATTAAAATAAAAAATATAACGTATGCAACCTCGTCATCGTCTTCATTTTTTTGGACGTCGGGGTCGGGACCACCTCTTCTTCATCTTCATCTTCGTCTCGTAGATGAAAGGATGCATGGTCGAAATTTGGTTGGGAAGCGGTGACTTGGTTTGGTTGTTGTTGTTGAGAAAATTGATTATATTATTGCAATTTGCATTGACTAAATAGCAATTGTTCTTTGGGATTCATATATGAGTTTCGGAAGGTAGGAAAGTAAGGCACTTGATTGTTGGCCGGATTTGAAGACGAGCCAGTCATTTGGTTCGACGGGTCGTTTAGCTTCATTTTAATCCATGGTGTGTTGGGATTCATTTTGTTTGGAAAAAAAAAAAGAGAAAAGTAGATAGTAGTATAAATATATTGGAAGTGTGTGTGAAGTATGAAATAATAAGGATGTATATATATATATATATATATATATATATATATATATATAGTGTTGTATTCTATACAGTACCAATATTAGATGCAGTACTTTACAGTACTACTAAAATGAATCTGGACCATTGGATGAGATAATGAAAGGACAAGATTAAAAGTGCCAAAATTACAATTAAACAAAAAATGAGGGTTTTTATTTCAATTAAACAAAAAGCTAAAAAGGTATTACAGTCATTGCATAAAAATATGTCCAGCATTATTTTCTCTCTCTCTTTTTTACGTAGTAACCACCGACCCACTTTTATTAAATCAAAAAACTGCTCCTATTTTCATCTTTTTCTCTCAGAAAAACCCTAGCCGCCCCTATCACGTACCCATGTCTTCCATATTAATCACCCACCCTCTTTTATGTTGGTCAAGAGATCCGGTTTAGTTAAAACGAAAACGAAAACGAAGAGATATACCAAGCGTTGTTCGAAATTTTAAAAAACAACGAAAAAGAAGAGATATACTCGCTTGCAGATCTGGGTTTTTAACTTTTTATGTTCGTATGTTCGAAAAAAAAAAGCATCAACCACACTTGATAAGGCTAAAAAGGTATTTTGATAATGCTTCATTTAATTTCAGCTTGTGGGACATATGATTAGTGATTTTCGTGAGTAGTAGTCAACTGGTTTTTGAATGATGTATGTTTCTTTTGTTTTTTAAGTATAAAATAAGCAAAATAATGCATATGTTTCGAGATTAGTGTTGGTTGTTTCTATTGTTTCGAACATTTTGTCTTGGAATCGATTTCTAAAAGGCTCGCAATTTATGTTTCGAAATGGGTCATTAGCTGTTTTATTTATTTGTGCTTAATATGTGTTTTATTTATTTATATATTTATGCTTAACATTTATTTATGCTTTCATGTGTATTTAGTTGTTACTTGTTAATAAAAAAGTAAAACTATTATTCTTTCATGTATGCAGTTAAAGCAAATTAGGTGCCTAAATGTGCAGCGTGCACATATGTTCTAATAAATTTGACGAAAAAGATCAACGTGTGCACCGCAAACATACATGTTTTTGGAAGGCGTGCCTATGTGTTCTAATAAATTTGATGAGAAAGCCCCGGGTGCACATACATTCTTGAAAAGCGTGCACATATGTTCAAGTGAATTTGATGAGAAAGTGAAGAGTGCACATATGTTCAAGTGAATTTGATGAGAAAGTGAAGAGTGCACATATGTTTTTAAATGCCGTCCACATTTATATTTAACAAGATACTTGTTCATGTATTTTATTTTATTTGATATTTGATTTTTGTGTATATTATTTAAGTTCTTGGTTTGTTATTTAATTTTTTTTACATGTATATGTTTTTGTTTTTCGTCACAAATATCGAATGTACGCTAGAAACATATGTGCAATTACCATTTAAACCAAAATTAGTTTGACGTTGAAACAATTAAACGCAAGAAATAAATGTAAGTATACAATATTTTATAAAAAACACATATGCACTTGATTTTTTTGAAAACACGAAAGGAAAAAAAAATAATTTCGAAAATTAAGGGGCTTAGAAAAATGTTTTTCAACTAAAAAAAACACAAAAAGAAAGTAAAAATGTGTTTTATTATTTTACCCTTTTGAATTAATTAAAAAGGTTTAATAATACTAAATTGTGATTGGTTTAAATGAGTACTGTAAAGTACTGTATTTAATATTGGTACTGCATAGAACGCGCCCCTATATATATATATATATATATATATATATATATATATATATATATATATATATATATATATATATTTTTTTTTTTTTTTAATGAGCTCAAACGATGTTGTTACCGTTGTCAAACGTTCCAAAAGTATACCCAACGTTCGAATTTTTGAAAAAAAAAAAGGAAATCCAACTGCGTGGGCTGGTTTCATCGGCGCAAAGAGGTATGGCGCGAGATCCGTTACCGTGCGCCGTACCGAAATACTTGACTCTCGCTTCTCTGCTTTCAATTCTCTCTTTTGGTGCGGCCAAGAACAGTTCATGGTGGCCCCTCCTAAATTTCTTTACACTTCCATAAGATTAGTCTAGTATGATATTTGTTCCAATCACCTTCACATACAATTGTGGTCTCATTGATCTCACAATGTAGTGTTGCATTTCGATGAGATTTTATTGTCCATTGTGTGTTTAGGTGGTGGAAATTGAAGCAGTGCCCGGATTCGAAAAATCAAAATAATCGAAATGATTGCATACACCAACGAAATTAAATTTAGTTTCACCAAATTCTTGAATTTGGTTATAATAATAAAACTACATTAAGAAATCGTGTAACTCCGTATTTATAAGATGTGTTCTAGATAAACATTAAACGACAAAAAGAAAAAAGAAACACTAGTAATTGTTGTTAATAGTCCGACGCTTTGATCACTTCTTCTTTGCAAATGTTTTCGGCCGAATCTCGATCCCCTCAACAGTAATACCATTCTTTGGGTATTTGTAGGGGGTGTCGTTAAACGACATCACAACTTCGCCATCATCATCACCTTCGTCGCGATAGAATTCTCCCAACCTGATCTCGCTCCACCCATCCTTTCTCTTATGCGGACGCTTATTTGTATAAGAAGGAAACTTAAGATATCTATAACGATAATATGGATCTGGTATCGCAAGATAAACACCAGTTTCTCCATTTTCTTTTCCAGAAAATGTTACCATTGTTTTTCCTGGCTCCTTAAATCCGTTATGAACCTGACTATTAAGTTGGTAGACAAGATAGGCTACGTATATACATTTTCGTGACAGCATTGTTGTTGCTATCTTGGCTCTGATTTCAAGCCTATCTATCTTTTCAAGTTTGGCCACCTCTGAAAACCTACATAAATTGTAACACACGTGGATGATTTTGGATATGGCATTAGTTAAACTGTATCATATCCTAAAAATCAAGACTGTCACTAAAGGAACTATAGTTTTAGCTGTTAGTGCATCTCCAAATGTAAGTTATGAGTGATCTTTTCATCATCAATTATAAGTACACAAAAAGTTTTTGGGAAAAATATTTTAAAAGGTAATATACTTGACACGTATTTATCTTCTAGGTAGTAAACTAAAATTTTTCAGATTTAACACCATTAACTTGTAATTTTTTCATCTTTTGGGTAATCTGTCACTTGCTTGACCAGTAGCAAGTTCCACCACTACCCAGAAGATGAATATGTGGCAAGTATAATACATTTTTTTTTATAATTTGCCCTACCCATCACTCCGACAACCACCGCCGCTCCGGCCACCTCAACCCACCACCTACCTGCTCCTTCCTCATCACACAAACCTTAAAAAAAAAAAAAAAAAAAAAAAAAAAAAAAACCTCCACCATTATTCGCCGCTGTTGTTTCTTCTGGAAACCACAACCACCATCACAACAGCCACCGTTATTTCTACATGGAACCACCACCACTAACACAATAGCCGCCGTTATTTACTTCCCATCATGTAAATAACACGAAATAACCGTATTCCAACACCCCACATCTCTCTCAGGCATGTAGAGATGTTTCTAGTTCACTACCCCAAACATCTGATGTGCTGCTTTACTAACAAAAATTCTTGAATTACTATTAACGTAAAATTATTGAATTGCTAGCTATTATGGTAAAAATACTTTTTTTTTATTTTTTATAATTTGCCCTATTGGTAAATCATTAGTTTAGTGGTGGTGGTTTCATGTAGAAATAACGGCGGCTGCTGTGATGGTGGTGGTGGTTTCCAGAAGAAATAACAGCGGCGAATAATGGTGGAGGTGTTTGGGTTTTATTTATTTATTTATTTTTATTTTTTTTAAGGTTTGTGTGATGAGGAAGGAGAAGGTGGGTGGTGGGTTGAGGTGGCCGGAGCGGCAGTGGTCGTCGGAGTGATGGGCAAGGCAAATTATAAAAAAAAGTATTATACTTGCCACATATTCATCTTTTGGGTAGTGGTGACCGGTTAGCAAGTGACAGATTACCCAAAAGATGAAAAATTTACAAGTTAATGGTGTTAAATCTGAAAAATATTACCTTTGTGTTGTTTTTAAAGAAAAAGAATGAAAGAATTTACCCATTAATTGGAGATGAGCTTCGCAAGCAAGACCACATAATAAGAGAAAAAACAGAATAAAACACAGATCACTAAGACGAACCGATACTATAAAATGAGAAGGACAAAGACCTTGATTTGTTTTCATGATTCCATCTCCAGTACCGAGGATTATCTTGACCTCTAATATAGAGTTCCCTTGCCCCCAACATATAGCATTGATTCCCATTCTTCTTACTAAGCTGGAAAGACTGTTGAAATTATGCCAAGTGTATTATATGTTAGCAGAAGCATGTTATATTAAAAATGTAGATCATATCAGCAATATGTATATCATGAAACCAAGATCATCCTGATTTGTAAAGTAGCCAATAAACAAACCCTATCTAAGCAACCTCTAAAAATAATTCACAAACAAATCAGAATTGCATTATGAAGCTAAAGCTACCATTCTTTGTTAACCCAATTTCGGTTATTCATACAAATTCTAAAACCCGAACAGGTTCATACATGCATACGAATAACATAACAATATTATTCTTGTACCATTTAAGCTTCTAAAGCATAATCTACCAGTTGAAACATTTTTTTTAGGATAAGTAACAGTAATTAGAACCTACTTGCCTTGAGCATAACACTACGCATATGTACATTCATCCCATATAATCAACATCCATGCTTATAGTTTTTCTGGAGAGTATTCCAGAATAGTTTATTAGACGAATTGACATTTAACAAGTTACCCTACACGGCTACACTAGATATATATCATCATTGATCTATATATATTGACCAATCAGATCCTAGAATCATTATTGTACAAGTTAAACAATGTGGCTAATATATATGTAACTACGGGTAAAGAAAATAACGTATAGCATTGATGAATAGTTTACCAAATTGCCATGATCAAGGAGGATATGTGACTTGGATAAATGCAAGTAGAGTTGTTTTTTAGAATCATAAACCACAGGAGAAACTGCCCTCTTAATGAGTTGACGGTAATCCAGTGGCAGAAACTGCTCCCAAACAGCCTCGGAATCTGCTATTAACTTGAAACTTTTAGAGACGGCGGCAACTCTACAAGCGACCCGAGGTGAAGTTCGTGATAGTATCTCCGCCCAGCAGTCGTCTGGAAGCGCTGGATACTGCATCCTTCTTCTCTTTTTCTGTTTCGATTTTTTTCTTGTGGGAGCCGCCATGTCTTTCCAAGATGCGTGCTTTCGCGATTTGCCTTTCATTCTTTTTACCAATGTTTATTTTTATTACTGATGTTATGATAGTATCTTTTTATATATTATACACCTTGGCTTAATTACATTACTTAAAACCATGTATAAAATCTTTTAATTTGTTAAACTTCTTAATTTTTTTAGTAATGTTTTATACCTATTTTTACCCTAGTTAAAAAAACAAGGTTTGACTCTACATAATTAGATTGGTGTTTTAATTCTAACACCTTGACAGGATCTCTATCCTCTAATAATGGAACTCTATCCTCTAATAACGGAACTAGACGACTACCCATGCATAGCAACGGGATATTATAGAGGCAAATAGTTTTAGTGATAAAAAATGTTTATGGGTTATAAACGAAAAATTGTAATAGTTTGAGGGTTTTGAGATTAACATAACCGGTTGAACCGTTCCGGTCAAAAAACGGGTCAATTTAAACCGGGTCATCCCGACGGATTTAGTCAAAAATGGGTCAAATTAAACCGAGTCAACCCGCCGGTTTTGAAGCGTCCCGGTCAACATGGTTTTCGATGTGTATTAATAGCAAACATTCCAACACTTCAATACTATCTAAATGCATGGCTTAATTTAAATACTTTTCAAATGTGCTAAAAGTTTGACCATTTTTCAACATTTCAACATTGACCGTTTTTACTTTATGGGTATGTTTGGCAAAACTAGTTGTAAGCTGTATGCTGTAAAGTGTTAACTGTAAGCTGTAAACTGCAAAGCTGTTAACATGAGCTACAAACTGTATCTTTTTTTCAATAAAAGTGTTTGGTAAATTAGCTGTAATTATAAGATGTAAAATGACATAAAAGGACATATTTATAGTTGTAAATAAATGTTTAGAGGGTATATTATCAGTAATTTAAAGTTTTAATAGCTCTAAGATTTTTAAAAAGCTTCATGAATCAACTTTTCATTTATGAGCTATTTGTTTAAAATAAAAGCTTGTAGTTGATGTATCCAAACGAAGCTACTTATTTTAGAAGAGATTATTTTTGTAACAAAAAACTAACAGCTCATCAAAAAGCTCTTGCCAAACAGGCCCTATATGTAGCATAGATATAGATATTCACATTAATCACTTTAATGAATTTTTAATTTTTAAGATAAAACATTTCCTTTTTATGTATGGTATAGATTTTTTTTCCCTTCTTCTTTGGAACGGCGAATGAAATATAACACTAGCAAGGAGCTAGAAAATTACATAGGAATGAATAGGGCGTTATAAGGATTATAGAGCCACTCTATCCAATTGAATTTTGCTTTCTTAACCTATTTGATATCCAATCGAAAAAGAACTCCCTTACATGATTAAGAATTAGGCTCTTCGATGGATTTTTGGCCGCAAATGTAGAATCATTACGAAACTTTCAAAGGATCCATAAAGTGGATTGGATAACAGCATCAAACACGATGGTTATGTTGTAAGGGGGAGTGGTGCCTTATGATTGGCGGAGATGGGTGGTACAAGGATTGCCAAGGTGGCTCATTTAGTGTATGAAGAAGTAGGGGTTGGTGTTAGAATTAAATAAAAAGATCTTGGGTTGGTTGTGATGAAGTAAATGCATGAGATTTAAATTTTAGGGTGAAAAGTCTTGGGCGGGAATGAGTTGTTTTTGTGGAGAGATTCTTTTAGAGAGGTCCAAAAGATTTACCCAAAAGATTTTTTTTTTTTCCGGAAGTTGGATTGAATTATTTTGAGAATAAAGTTGTTGTTAATGTTGTGATTGGCATACAAAATTTGCGGGGCTACAATTAATAGGTGGTGAGTGACCGGTTTATTAAAAACTGGGATCCGATGTCACAAAGTTTTAAATGTTTTGCAGGCGTCAGTTTTTTGGTGTTTTGGTTTTGAGAGTTTTGTGAGACATTTTCAGTCGGACCGATTGGTTCATGTAAAAAAATGGGTCATATTAAACCGGGTTTTGATTTTCGAAACCCAGTTTAACCTACCGGGTCTGAAGAGACCCGGGTCAACACGGTTCTTGAGATACAACCATTTTTTTTTAACAAGTAACACAAGTTAATTATATATTGTTGCAACACAATTTTATTTTCACATGTTGTCTTTTTTGGTAAATGTTTTTCTAGGCTTAATATATGGAGTAGTCATGTTTATATACATATATATATATTTTTTGTATAGCTGGAAACTAAAGGGTTTTTTTTTTTTTTTTTTTTTTTTGGTAGAAAACAAGGTTGATCCGATGACTCGATCGGGTCGATTAAATACCCGGGTTTCGAAACAATGCTTGTGATAGTAAAACCTGAAACACACATATAAAAGTATATAACATATCATCGCCCCATCAACTATGACCAACAATTTCAAAAACAATTAACTACAATGTAACTCGGAAATTGTTTGGAAAAAGGGTAACTACGCCTGAATATATGTTTTAGTAGAGTAGAAACTCGTAATAATCGAAGTTAAGTGTTTGAGAAAGTAAGGGTTATGGTTTTGATTTTCTTTTGCTTTTTATGACTAAAAACAAATCGTATAGAATAAATTATGACCGTGAAATCATAAAATTTGTGTACTTATCATTAGCTTTAGGCAATCAACTACTTGATCTTACAGCTTTTTCGTGATGATAATCGATTGGAGTAGATGTTCCATACGCTAGTTAGTAGGTTTACATGTCAAAGAATGGGATTAACTTGGGTATAAGCATAACCTTCTCGACCGCAAAACCAGCATCTTATCATGTTTCACATAAAAAAACATGACTTTATGTAGTGTAATATCGTTAATATTTAAATTCGCTAGTTCAATATATACTTTATGAGATATGTTAGACTAGGTGTAATGATTACCAAATTCACAACATCTGCGTCAGCGTCACATTATCATTCAGTACACAACCAAACTTACTACCAAACAGTTGTAATAATCACCATCAAACCAAACATATAAAAATACCAACTTTATATAAACATACCTCACAATATACCTAAAAAAAATTGCAAAACATTTGTTAGTGCAAACCACCAAACCCAAAATGAGGGGGACCACGCGTGGTCAGGGGTTAATGGTCTTCACGCGTGGTGGAGGTCGGCAATGGTGGTGCATCATTCACCATTAAGTGTCAACCATTCATAAACTTATAAACCACGACCCACTTTCTCTCTCACTGTCAATTGACACCTAATCATTAGGAAGATAAGTAGAAATATGTGTAAGAGGTTATCATATCTCTTAATGCGTTATTACTTATTAGTCGAAATATGTTTATATGTGTGAAAAGTTAGTTTGTAAAAACTACATGTATAATCGTTAAAAGAGCTAAATGAGCTTATCACAGTTAAAACAGATCGGGCTTTTTGTTTTCTAATCTAGTTTATATCTTTCGTCTTCGTCGTTTGGTAAATGGGTCAGGTGTTGTCTATTGGGCCATTGGCCCATAAAAGAATTGCTTTTTGATGGCTTTATATGGTTTTGTTATATGGAAGAACAATAAAAGAAAGAACCTTGGATAATCATGTTTGTAATCAACTTATATTTGCAGTTTTTATGATGATGATGATTATTATTATTAACAAAGACTGGAGGGCGTAATCGTCTCATTAAAACTACATGTTTGTTCCTTTTTATCTGTGTTTTATTTCATAGTCTTTATAGTTAAAAGCTTAAAAGTAAGAATCACATATATGAAAAAGACACTGGATCACAAGGTGCTTATATGCGTTATAGGTAAAAAGTATGTTTAAAATATTTTGTGCCTAACGGCGATTTTTGGAAAATTTTGAAATTTTGCCCGTCAAAACATTCCCGCCCGTTGCAAGTTTTAAAAAAACTTTGTAACACTACATCATCATTACTTATGACGCATATTGTGTGGTGGTGTTGCGTTATAGGTGCCAAGTTTTGGCCATAACGCCCCCACGCAGGGTGCTCATGGTATACATTGTCTCGGGCACTCTTCGTGATCTTATCATTAAGCTGTTAAAGGCTTAAATGTAGAGATCCAACTTATTTATAATACAGGAAAATTGAATATCTTTAAAACTTCTTTTAGTCTAGGACAAAATAATAGAGCCAGTCATATAATAGTATTATACAATGGATAAACAAATAAAAAGAAATACAACTTCTATGGATCTATCTTCTGGCAAATACAACTTCCATGGATCAAATCTTCTGCAAAGTGGTTAACAAGATCCATGGATTTCATTCTTCATTCAATACCATAACTTTTTTATTATATAAAAATAAAAGTTCAAGTAGTGAATTATTTTTATAAAAAAAGTTGTACTTAAGTGTCCATGCCCCAGAGTGTATCCGTATTTCTGACAAGGAAGGATCATACATGTCGGATCAAAGTAAAGTATAAACAGCTAAACAAATAAAAGATCACATAAAATCATTAAACTTTTTTAATCTTTAGGCAAAGTTGCATATTTTTAATTTAGTTAGTATACTTTTATATGTTTGTCATATGTCTATAACAACTTAAAGAAAGAAAAATCGATTAATATTCTTTTAAAAAGAATGCAGATACCTTATTTAAACGTCTTTGATTTAATAATGGTATGCAAAAAATTGAAACCATTAAAAATTTTTATGGTATAAATTTACCAAACTGAATTTCACTCTTCATGAACAGCACTTATTTGGCAAATGCTAAATGTGACAAAATAGGTGGGTCGAGTCAGATTTGAAGGTTTAGATGAGTTTGGGTCTAGATGGGTCTTTTTAAAACATGGGTTTAAATGGGTTAGGTTCGGGTCTAGATGGGTTTTGATCTGGTCGAAAAGAAATTTATTTTTGTTTTCTTTTGAGTAAAATATGAAGAAAAAAAAAGTAAATATATTTGACCCGCTATATCTGTCTAGACCGGTTTTATTACACTTTCTATCACATTTTAATTTATACCCATACCCATCTATAATATTTAAAGAGACTCAACTATACTCATCTCCTACTAAATATTTACCCAACTAGCCTCATTTTTAACCAATGAGTCTCAAGTTGCTGATGAAGTGTAATTTCATACACTTTTAAAGGGACCCGTTTCTATTTGATATATTTGATCATTTATTATACTAAATCGTTTCTATTTGAGTTTTAAGTAATTGGGACACAATTGTTGGAAAATGACACGTTTTAAGCTCGATTGGATGAAAAAATGAAGAAAACAACGAAAATGCCAAAGACGTGACGTGACGTGACGCTGTCACCTGGGGGGTGCTGATCATACAGTGGCCGGAGACGGTTCACATTGACGACGTCAAGACCAAATAAATCAAGGTTGACTGCGTCTCAACTTCTAAGTGACGTCGCCACAACTAAGTCGATTCAAGAACGAAACCCTAATGGGCGGCGAGCTGACGACGTCACAACCTCAACTTGACGCCATCACAACCATAAATCTATAAATATAAACGCATTGTTTTCATTATTGTGTGTGCAACTTTGGAGGAACGTTCACCACAGAATATAAGGCATTTTTATCAGTTTTTTTAGGCCTTTTTGACCATTGAAGAACCTATGTATTGTTAAGATGAGTTATTTATTTAATCATTCAATCATGCCTATGTGTTATTATTTGATTTATTTAATTGTTTCTCTTTACATTACTATGCTAGGCTAAATTGATTAGTGTTTGCTTAGGATCGTATGAAACCTAGTTATTAATTACTTTGTTTGTCATCTCTTGTTTAATGATGTGCACGTTAGGAGTTGGAAAACTGGCTAGGGAAAACTAGACTAGCTTGAACGTCCACTAAAACGTGTCTTATTAATGCTTATGTCTTACGTCATTAATTTGCAAAAGGCATTTATTGTGTAGGCTAGGCGTAGGGTGAGTTTGACAAATCATATAGGCGTCATTCACCTAGAATAATCTACAGACGCGAGGATTGACCAAGCCACAACAAAAAACTATAAATACTTCACATTCCATTAGCAAGGACGTGACAATTCAACAACGTAGTAAAAGATGACTAGGGAGTAGTGTAATTCTAAGTAAATACGTTTTTTCTCTTATAAGTAGTTCACCAATTTACTTTTCTTGTTATTTAATTTTATTGCATTGTATACGATTAGTAGTTTAAAATCAACCTTCTTCAATACCCGAGATTTTACCTGCATTTAAAAAAAAAACTTAAAATGACCAAAAATAATCTCCCCTCAACCTTTAGATTTAATCCGTTATACACTCCTAACATATCTCACTATTCTTCTAGAGAATGATCAATCCTCCGATTTTTGCCTATACTACAATACAACGATTAAGTACTCTTCATAGAAAGATTGTAAAACTAGTGTGTTGCAATCCAACACATCAATTGTCACCTCTAATTATGCTAAAACACTCCCTCAATTTATTAAGTAATGCACAAACATCCCTTTTTGTTTAATAAATAACAAATTACCTCATACACGGCTCAACTAATTACACTACATAATTTAACATCTATTTTATATTTTATAAAATAACAAAATAACCCTCGAAGCCATCTGTTAATATAAATAATATAATAAAAACGTATTTTTATTTAACTATTTTTCTATGTTTTGTTAATGACGAATATAAAAACGTATCAAATAAAACTTTATGTAAACATGTTTTAGACATAGTTATCCTTTGGCCAAAATTACTTAAGATATGAATGTGAAATTCTAAAACTTGTTAAATGATCAAAGAGAGTTTTATTATACACAATGCATTAAACTCTTGCATCATATTATAAAATCTTACATAATTTTATAAACATTCACATAACTTTATTTACATTCATTTTAGTAAAATGTTTTATTAAAATGTCTTTTTTCAACTAGCCAGAGTCTTCTATTTAAGGATGTGACTTGAACTTAATCTTGTATGGAAATATCGATTAGCCATTCTTGCAGTAATCTAAAATCAAAGAGGTAAGCATCATCTGTGTTTTTGCATAAAAACATTCATTAACCCTTTTGGGCTTGGAGTGTAAATACTTTAGGCGAGCATCAAACACATTTTGCCTAAGCTCTTTCCCAAGCATTCTAGATAGGAAATATTGCAAACAAAAGCTGAATAACTATTCAAAACAGTCATATTTTGTGCATGTGCAGGACACACGGATCCTGCAGATCCAACGGATCCCTGCACGGATCCGTCCTTTGGTGGTCCTGATCAAAGTAGTGAACGAGCAATAGTTAGTCTTTACGAGATAGTTTTGGATCGAATTATACCTTATTCCTATTTCTCCATAAGACCCAACATGTTGTTTGGACTTTGGACAATGGCATCAAAGTAGTGAACGAGCAATATGGATATACGAGCAGCAAAATATTAGAGCAACCACTATTTGAGGATGACCCGTATAACCCCACCAATGTTTATACAAGTTTTTATGAGTAATTAATAGTCTTTAAACATGTTTTTTAATTGGGCTAATTACATGAAAATGTATCTAACTTGTCACTTTTTGTAGTTCTATGTAGCCTACTATTTTTCTTGTAGTTCCATGTGTGACAACTGGCAAATTAGGGAGCCATTTTGAAAACCCGCATTACTTTAAAATTTAAGATTTTTGGTATATTGGAAAAGTTTATTCGTGATGAGATTTTGTAAACGTTGGAATCTGATTTTAAACCGTACGTTATTTATGGATTTTGAATTTTAATTATTGGTTTGGTTTGGTTTATTCTTGGTGATTTATTTTCGAGATGATTATTTGGCACTACATTGACTCCGGCACTAGGATAACCAAACAATTTTATATATTTTAAATGTTGGTTCGGATATTTTATATTTTGGAACATATCGTGAGAAGTTAAATTTTTGGTAACGATCTCGGTTCGAGGGAGAGTCGGTTTATTTAAATAAGTTCGGGTTTGGTCCGCGTTATTTACCTCGGGTTACCTCACCCACACTTTTAATATCATTTCTATTATTATTATTATCATTTCATTTTTTTTTGGGGGGGCTTTAGAGCCGGTTTTGGTTTGTGGGTTTATCACCCCACGCACCACACAAACACACAACACAAATACAAACACAACCATCTCTCTCTCTCTCACATTCATCTTCATCATTACCACCAAATCCCTAACACCACCGCCGCCTACCATGGCCACCACAGCCACCTACCATGGCCACCACAGCCACCACCGCCCCTCCAACATCCAATATAACACCACCATCTTAACCCTTTTGTCCCGATCTTCCTTTTGGTGTATTGCACACGCCACAAAACGACCCCTAACCCCCGTTTTTAATCACCACCGCCGCTCAAACACCACCACCACTAGTAATACTTTTGAATTTTTACAACACGTTTAAGTTTGGAGTTATTTTCAGGGTAAGTGGCCACGAAATCCTTTTCGTGTGGCTCGATTTGATCTCAAAACCGTGTCCACATGGGTTTTTCTTGTTGGGTTTTGATTAAAACAAGTGGGAAATGATGTTTTGCTAATAAAAATGAAGTTTGGTATCTTGGGTGTTGATTTGGCTCGAGTTTGGTACTCCACTCTTGATTGGTCACGTTTGGTATTGGGTATGGCTCGTATGAGCTTAACCGAGACCCCATGGTCTCGGTGTGATACTATCTTTGACTCGTTTGGGAGTCAAATGTGACCCTTGGTCCGATTGATTGATTTTTGGTTTGATTTGGTTACCGATTGGATGATTGTTGTTGTCTTGGTATGTCGCGACCCAAGAGGGTCCGTTTGGCCAAGAGCAATTTGGTCTTGGGTTTGAGTCTCTTGACTCGTGGTAATGGCCGAGACCCAGGTGGGACTTACGGCTCGGGTTTGGCGTGGTAAACCAACCCACATTTACTTGTAACTTACTTGTTTTCTGGTTGTTGATATTGTTGTTGTTGTGGTATACTTTTGGACCGATGCATTTGGATGGGTCGAGACCCTTTGTGGTCTCGACATGGTATACTTTTGATTGATTATGGAGTTGTGTTGTCGAGGTGATATTGGGAACCGATTGAGAGACAGTTAAACTAGATTGACGGAGATAGGTTAGTCGGGTGCCGTAGCCGGACCCTATTGTTGTAGCACGTGGATTGGGATTGATTTTGGACGGAGTTGGATTATCTATTTATGACTTGGTTATTTTATTTTGGACTTGGACTACGAGCCGAGAGTGATGACTCGGACATGTGACCAACTCTTATGACTCGATAAATATTATAATCAAACATTAATAATAAAAACTCGTAATAATATTATTAATAATATAATCGTTTACATAAGTATATAGACGTGATAAACGTGTATATATATATATATATATATATATATATATATATATATATATATATATATATATATATATATATATATATATATATATATATATATATAAATGCGTATATTAATAATAAAACGATCACGAGTAGACGTTATAATAATATAACGATAATTATTGTGCTATGCGAATACTGCAATAAATGTCGGGAGTGTTATTATAAATAAATAACTACAAATAATGACGAGATCTAATACGTTGGGTGATTAATAAATAAAAACATAACTTTTTATAAATTTGGAAAACTTATCGAGTTATACGGAGTTGTGGTTACTTAAGTCCAAGTGGACTTTATCGTATTATGTGACTTTTGTGTTGTCACGGATATATGACGATTAATATATCCATTTTCTATAACTACGTAACTTATTTAATCGACGGGTTAAATCGAGTTTATTTAGCTATAGAAAATGAATATATTAATGGGCATCGTATCCTACGACGCCCATAGGTTATAGTACGTGTATTAGGATAATAAATTACTAAATATCTCGTGGAGTTGGTTAAATTGACGAATTTGGCAAACTTGACGATATATCTAGGGAATTTATTGGACTACGACATTTACCATATAGTATTCTTTGTGCTATGTGATTTAGGTTGGGTATAATCTTGGAGTGATATATTACTCAAATAAATATGGGGATTACCAAATCGACGGATTTGACAAACTTCGATGATTTATTTAAATAATATATTGGGCTAATATTAGACCTATAGATGGTTTATTATTTTTTCGTTGTGGCTTCTTGGTTTGAGTTGTGTCGACCTTCCACCCGTATGGATACCAAACGTCAAGCTTCAAATTAATATGAAGATAATTCGAGAAATGGATTTTTGGAAAGTTAAATGGAATACGTTCGGGATTGGAAATATTTGATTTTGAGGAAATGATTTCTGAACGAGTTTGATATTGTTAGGAAGTGTCGAGTCTGTAGTTGCCGTTACTTGAGTTTGCTTTACGTCTTTCATCTATCGATTTCTTTTACGGATTGTTGGACTTGAGGTGAGTCATAGCCCCACTTTTACTCTTGAACTTTGTTTTCAATACTTGGGGTGAGAAACGTGCAAATGTTTTATGTGGACTATTATCGCTTGTTTATTTTAAAACTTGCTATGCTTATAGAACTAGGTAAGATTTAGAGCGAGGCCTAGTCCCGAACTAGGTAAGCTATTGATTTGGTTAGAGAGCGAGGCCTAGTCCCGAACTAGGTAAGCTATTGATTGGTTGTTGAGCGAGGCCTAGTCCCGAACTAGGTAAGCTATTGGATTGGTTATAGAGCGAGGCCTAGACTTGAGCTAGGTAAGCTGTTGATTGGATTGATTTGAGCTATAGCGTGCACCTATAGGGTTGGTTAGTTTTGGTTGGTTCGTTTTGGTTAGATGAGTGAGGCCTAGTCTAGCTAGCAAGGGTTTTGCGTATATGTCCACTCTATTTAGTTATGAATTTAAACCTATGATCTCACCAGCGAAAGCTGACTTTTAGCGCATTTTCTCAGGTAATTAAGTGATGCCCTTGGATGCTTGGATTGGAGGCTTGGCTATGGTACCTGGTTTATGGATCTATTTTCTGAAACTCTGATAAATAATTGTGGACCTATATTTATTTTCTTTTGGGCCTGACTTTGATTGAATTTGGGATAAATGTAAACTTTAAAACCCCGCGTGGTTGTATTTTTCTCTTGTTTACTTTATCTCGTTCTTTTATGTCTTGTGTTGGATACCAATCCCCGTAGCACCCCGAAAGCTTGTTGAGTCTTCCGCTGTACCAAATTTTGGGAGTGTTACAGATTGGTATCAGAGCCAAGGTTATAGAGAACTAGGTAAATAGACACCTAAACTATAACCGATTTTATAGAAAACGATCCCCGACCATTGCCCGCCAGCCCGCCAAGCCGAAGCATCATTGTTTATATAGAGGTATGTTGAGATGATTATTAGATATGGGATTCTTGAGATGATTTGAGGATTTAAGATTTATTGATTAAGTGATATGATGGCGTGTTGAGGAATTATATGGTTTAATTGTTTTATGAATGTTTTTAGTAATGCGGTATTATAAATCTTTCTTGATATATATGATTGGGATTTAGATGATGATTTTTGATACGGTATTTTGAGTTCGCGGTTTAGTTGTTTTGAAACACTTACACCTACCCTATGCCGTTGTCACAGACTATGGCCTCCCGTACGTTTGACGTTGTTGAGGATATTCTTACTACACCTATACGCCCAACACAGATCACCATGGCTCCTGATGATCCTTACAGGATTGCCATGCATTCAGCTATTGTGTCACCGACAACTTCTACTTCTGCACCGCCTGCTGCACCTACTACGCAGGGACCCTTATCTTCTCTAGGGTTCCCTGGTACTTCGAGACAGCTTACTCTTCATCAGGCTTTGGCTCGTGTGGCTCCACGTTTTGCCCACCGAGCTACGGCACGTATGTCGGTATGCCCTACTTCACCACCTTTACATTTGGATGCTCACACTCTCCTGTCAGACGCACCACCTACATCATTGCGTCGTCATCCTAGATCACCTACCCCGTCACCACATGGTTCACCCGTTAGGAGACGACGATTGATGGCGTACTCTTCCGATGAGGAGGAGGAGGAGTACGAGGGTGAGGATGAGGCTGATGACCCTCAGAAGGCTGAGCAGGGTGATGATGACCCTGAGGAGGAGGATGACCCTCAGGAGGAGGAGATGCCTGATGATGATGGTTTGTTAGTACCGCCAGCTCAGGCTGAGGAGCCTGATTCACCTATACATCCGATAGAGCCTGTTTCACCTGATCATCCATTTTTGTTTGAGTTGCCACCTAGTAGTCCCGTTGAGTCGGATGCACCTTCTGAGGTTTCTGCTGAGCATGCAGAGTTAGGTGAGACTGGTAGGATGTGGACTCAGATTACTGATCTAAGTGAGAGAGTTACACGTATGTTTGAGCGGATTGATAGGGTGACCGTTGAGTTCATTGGAGAGTTGAGGATTGACATAGTTACGGCTGAGAGGAGAGTTACTGAGATGAGGAGAGGTTTGATGGAGATTCATGAGCATATTGAGAGCTTACAGCGAGGTTTTATCACAGCTCGAGAGGCCGACCGCAAGTTATGGCAGAGGAATACTGAGCTAGAGAAGGAGGTAGCAGACCTCAAGAGAGATAGCGACGCCCATAGTGTGGAGTTAGGATCATTGTGGAGAGAGCTTGATGGCCTGAGGCAGGAGTTGATGAGCCTCTGCCAGCAGCGTGGCTAGATTGTTGGGTTATGTTGTCTTGTTGCTTTCTACACCGAGGAGTGTTTGGTTAGAAAAGCTAGTTATCGTATTTTGATGTATTTTCCGTTGATTATTCGTCTCGTTTGGAACGATTATTATCTTTTGTGTTGTCCGGTAGTTGGAACGATGTTGGATCTCTATTGTATGGTTGATGGTTATTATTATATGGTATTATGTGGCTTTTGGATATTATGGAAATGGAGTCCCTATTCGCCTTATTGATGTCTTGTGATGTATTTTTGATGTTCTTTCCATGACTTGGCTTCGTTGACTTAATTCTTGTTGAGTATATGATAAGTTCTAACGGAGACTTATGAACCTTGTATGATGTTTCAGATCAATGGCCCCACGACGAAACCCTGTTAGAGCTACCAGAACTGGTCCTACAGCGACTACCCCTGGTAGCCGAGGACGCCGTCCTACACGAAATGTTGAAACCCCTACTCCTGATAACCTGGACGCTACTAATCACAACAACAGGAATCAAAATGTTGAGGTTCAGGGAGACAATGATCATGTTCCACCTAATGCACCTACTGTGGATCAAGCAATGATCAACCAACTTGTGGAGCAACGAGTTGCTGAGCTACTAGCTGAGTCAAATCATTCCAACAATTCTGCTGGAACATTTCCACCTGTTCGTGCTAATGGATGTAACTACAAGGAGTTTCGAATTTGTGGACTAATTGAGTTTGGTGGGACTGAAGGAGTGGTCTACTTAGTCAGGTGGATAGAGAAGACTGAGTCAGTGTTTAATGTCAGCAACTGTGCGGAGAACGCGAAGGTAAAGTTTGCTTCTTTTACTTTCAAGGATGAAGCTTTAACTTGGTGGAACAATTACCGTAATTCGGTTGGGAGTGATGTGGCTTATGCTATGACTTGGGAGCAATTTAAGTCTTTGCTGATTCAGACTTACTGCCCAAGGAATGAAGTTAAGAAGCTGGAGATTGAGTTCTAGAATCATAAGGTGAAAGGTACCGATATGGCAACTTACAATCGCCGCTATCGAGAGTTAGCCTTGCTTTGCCCCGATATGGTTAGGACTGAGACTCAAAGGATTGAGCAGTATACCGATGGGTTGCCTGTAGCTACAAGGAACGATGTGATTTCTGCTAAGCCTGCAAATATTCATGAGGCTATCACAATCGCTCAACAATTGATGGACTCGTTGATATTGGAGGAAGCTGAGAAAGACAAGAATGGAAAGAGGAAGAGGGATAATCACTCTAAGGGTAATGATCACCGAAACAAACGACAAACAACTACTAGAGCTTATGCTATTGGGGATGGAGATAAGAAAAATTACCATGGAGATGCACCCAAGTGTAGCCGATGTTATAAGAATCATTCTGGACGATGTACTGTGATGTGCAAGAATTGCTCTAAGATGGGACACATAGCTAAGGATTGTAGAGCTCTACCACTTGCTATGGTTCAAGCTACTCCTGAAACTATGAGTAAGGCAAATGTTACTTGTTATGGATGTGGAAATAAGGGACACTATAGGAATGAGTGTAGGGAACCGTGGAACCGAGGAAATCAAGGATCGGGAGGTAATGGGTACAATAATGGAAACCGTGGACGACAAGACAATGGGGACCAACGTGTGGAAGCTGGAGCTGCTCATGGGATAGTGTATGCACTTGGGAACGAGAGAGGAGAAGATCCGAACGTCGTTACTGGTACGTTCCTTCTCAATAATCGTTATGCTTCCATACTATTTGATACTGGTGCCGATAAGAGTTTTGTGTCCACTACGTTTGCACCCTTACTAGAGAAACCCCCGATGGCCTTAGGAATTGGTTATGATGTAGAGTTAGCTAATTAGAACATAGAAAGTATTAGGACCATCATTCGCGGTTGCACGTTAAATTTTCTGAACCGTCCTTTCAACATAGATCTTCTACCCGTCACATTAGGAAGTTTTGATGTCATTATTGGTATGGATTGGTTGTCGAAGTATCGTGCTCATATACTTTGCGATGAGAAGATCGTGAGTGTGCCTTACGGCAAGGAAATCCTAAATATACCAGGAGATCGAAAAGAATTGAGAGGCCCTTCTAGATTAGCGGTCATATCTTGCACTAAATTACCGAAGGTAATGGAAAAAGGATGTTGCCTTTTCTTAGCACAAATCTCTGAGAAAGGAGGGAAGGAGAAGAAGGAAAGTTGCATTGGAGATGTGCCTATAGTTCGTGATTTTCCGGATGTATTTCCCGATGATTTGCTGGGAATCCCGCCTACTAGACAAGTAGAGTTTCAGATTGAGTTGATACCTGGTGCTGCACCCGTGGCACGAGCGCCTTATCGTCTTGCACCTACTGAACTGGAAGAATTGTCGAAACAACTAGCGGAGTTAGCCGAAAAAGGATTTATAAGACCAAGTTCTTCACCTTGGGGAGCCCCGGTCTTATTCGTAAAGAAGAAGGATGGATCGTTTCGTATGTGTATTGATTATCGAGAGTTGAACAAGTTAACGGTAAAGAATAGATACCCGTTACCAAGGATCGACGACTTGTTCGATCATCTTCAAGGATCGAGTGTGTATTCAAAAATCGATTTGCAATCGGGATATCATCAGCTTCGAGTTCGCGACGAAGATATTCCGAAAACGGCGTTCAGAACCCGTTACGGGCATTACGAGTTTCAGGTGATGCCGTTTGGGTTGACTAACGCACTGGCGGTATTCATGGATCTCATGAATCGGGTGTGTAAGCCTTACTTGGATAAGTTCGTGATTGTGTTCATTGATGACATCCTAATTTATTCGAAGAGTGAGAAGGAGCATGAGGAGCATCTAAAGCTTATCTTAGAATTTCTCAGGAAGGAGAAACTGTATGCCAAGTTTTCTAAATGTGAATTTTGGATTCCGACAGTACAATTTTTGGGTCATGTGATTGATAGGCAAGGAGTTCATGTAGATCCAGCTAAGATTGAAGCGATTAAAGATTGGGCTGCACCAACGACCCCAACAGAAGTTCGTCAATTTTTGGGATTAGCCGGTTATTACCGAAGATTCATTGAGGGATTTTCGAAGATAGCAAAACCGTTGACCAAATTGACTCAAAAGAGTGTTAAATACGAATGGGGAGATAAGGAAGAGGAATCATTTCAATTACTTAAGGAGATGTTGTGTAGTGCTCCTATCTTGGCATTACCTGAAGGTAACGAGGACTTCATCATATATTGTGACGCTTCGCATAAAGGTTTGGGAGCTGTGTTGATGCAACGAGAGAAAGTGATAGCTTACGCTTCCCGACAGCTCAAGAAGCACGAGAAGAACTACACCACCCATGACTTGGAATTAGGTGCTGTGGTTTTTGCCTTGAGTATATGGAGACATTACTTGTACAGAAACAAGTGCGTTGTGTTCACTGATCACAAGAGCCTACAACACATCTTGAATCAAAAAGAGCTCAACATGAGACAGCAACATTGGATTGAGTTGCTAAGCGATTATGATTATGAAATTCATTATCATCCTGGTAAAGCAAACGTCGTTGCTGATGCTCTTAGTCAAAAGGAGAGGATACCACCGCTACGAGTTAGGTCATTGGGAATGACTATCGTATCGCCGTTACCGTCTCAAATATTAGAAGCTCAAATGGAAGCGTTGAAAGCAGAAAATCGACCTGCTGAGAACATATTTGGGATGGCTGAAAATGAGAAAGGATTTGTTAAGCGTTCTGACGGAGTATTGTGTTTTGGAAACCGAAGTTGTGTACCATTGTATGGAGGAATTCGAGAGTTGATTATGCACGAGTCGCATAAGTCAAGATACTCTATTCATCCTGGGTCTGACAAGATGTACCAGGATTTGAAGAAGTTATATTGGTGGCCAAATATGAAGGCATATATAGCATTGTACGTTAGTAAGTGTTTGACTTGCTCTAAGGTTAAGGCCGAACATCAAAGACCGTCAGGATTATTGACGCAGCCAGAACTCCCGGTTTGGAAGCGGGAACGGATCACGATGGACTTTATTACCAAATTACCGAAGACAACTAGCGGTTGTGACACTATCTGGGTAATTGTGGATCGTTTGACTAAGTCTGCTCATTTTCTGGCGATTAGTGAAGATGATAGTGTCGACAAACTTGCGAGGTTGTATGTGAAGGAGATTGTGTCTCGTCATGGAGTTCCGATATCGATTATTTCTGATTGCGACAGCCGCTTCACGTCAGCATTGTGGCGATCACTTCAAACCGCTTTGGGGACGAGACTTGATATGAGTACTGCATATCACCCCCAAACCGATGGTCAAAGTGAGAGAACTATTCAGACTTTGGAGGATATGCTTCGTGCATGTATAATAGACTTTGGTAAAGGCTGGGAAAAGTATCTACCCCTTGCGGAGTTCTCCTATAATAATAGTTACCACACAAGTCTTAAAGATGCACCATTTGATGCTTTATATGGTCGTAAATGTCGTTCGCCCATTGGTTGGGCTGAAGTTGGGGATAGCCAACTCATAGGCCCTGAGCTTATATTAGAGACTACTGAAAAAGTGAATCAAATTCGAGATCGATTACAAGCAGCTAGGGATAGACAGAAAAGTTACACCGATCAGAGACGTAAACCCCTAGAGTTTCAGGTTGGAAACAAAGTGATGCTGAAAGTCTCGCCTTGGAAAGGTGTGATACGTTTCGGGAAATGTGGGAAACTCAACCCCCGCTACATTGGACCATTTCTCATTTTGGGAAGAATTGGGCCCGTAGCTTATCGGTTGGAATTACCCCAAGAGCTGAGTAAAGTTCATGACGTGTTTCATGTTAGCAATTTGAAGAAGTGTCTTTCGGATGAAACACCGGTTATACCAATTAAGGATATTCGTGTGGATGAGAGTTTGAGTTTTGTGGAGGAGCCGATTGAGATAATGGATAGAGAGATTAAACGACTTAAGAGAAGTCGTATTCCACTCATCAAAGTTCGTTAGAATTCGCGGCATGGACCAGAATTCACGTGGGAACGTGAGGATGAGTTTCGAAAGAGATATCCGAAGCTTTTTACTTCGTAGATGGTTTGTTCCGAGTGAAACCCGGGACAGGTTTCTTCTGAGGCTGGGAGTATGTGACAACTGGAAAATTAGGGAGCCATTTTGAAAACCCGCATTACTTTAAAATTTAAGATTTTTGGAATATTGGAAAAGTTTATTCGTGATGAGATTTTGTAAACATTGGAATGTGATTTTAAACCGTACGTTATTTATAGAATTTGAATTTTAATCATTGGTTTGGTTTGGTTTATTCTTGGTGATTTATTTTCGAGATGATTATTTGGCACTACATTGACTCCGGCACTAGGATAACCTTAGAATTTTATATATTTTAAATGTTGGTTCGGATATTTTATATTTTGGAACGTATCGTGAGAAGTTAAATTTTTGGTAACGATCTCGGTTCGAGGGAGAGTCGGTTTATTTAAATAAGTTCGGGTTTGGTCCGCGTTATTTACCTCGGGTTACCTCACCCACACTTTTAATATCATTTCTATTATTATTATTATCATTTCATTTTTTTTTGGGGCTTTAGAGCCGGTTTTGGTTTGTGGGTTTATCACCCCACGCACCACACAAACACACAACACAAATACAAACACAACCATCTCTCTCTCTCTCTCTCTCACATTCATCTTCATCATCACCACCAAAACCCTAACACCACCGCCGCCTACCACGGCCACCACAGCCACCACCGCCCCTCCCACATCCAATATACCACCACCATCTTAACCCTTTTGTCCCGATCTTCCTTTTGGTGTATTGCACGCGCCACAAAACGACCCCTAACCACCGTTTTTAATCACCACCGCCGCTCAAACACCACCACCACTAGTAATACTTTTGAATTTTTACAACACTTTTGAGTTTGGAGTTATTTTCAGGGTAAGTGGCCACGAAATCCTTTTCGTGTGGCTCGATTTGATCTCAAAACCGTGTCCACACGGGTTTTTCTTGTTGGGTTTTGATTAAAACAAGTGGGAAATGATGTTTTGCTAATAAAAATGAAGTTTGGTATCTTGGGTGTTGATTTGGCTCGAGTTTGGTACTCGACACTTGATGATTGGTCGCGTTTGGTATTGGGTATGGCTCGTATGAGCTTAACCGAGACCCCATGGTCTCGGTGTGATACTATCTTTGACTCGTTTGGGAGTCAAATATGACCCTTGGTCCGATTGATTGATTTTTGGTTTGATTTGGTTACCGATTGGATGATTGTTGTTGTCTTGGTGTGCCGCGACCCAAGAGGGTCCGTTTGGCAGTTTTGGAGCGCTCGTATGAGCTTATGCCGAGACCAATTTGGTCTTGGGTTTGAGTCTCTTGACTCGTGGTAATGGCCGAGACCCAAGTGGGACTTACGGCTCGGGTTTGGCGTGGTAAACCAACCCACATTTACTTGTAACTTACTTGTTTTCTTGTTGTTGATATTGTTGTTGTTGTGGTATACTTTTGGACCGATGCATTTGGATGGGTCGAGACCCTTTGTGGTCTCGACATTGTATACTTTTGATTGATTATGGAGTTGTGTTGTCGAGGTGATATTGGGAACCGATTGTGAGACGGTTAAACTAGATTGACGGAGATAGGTTAGTCGGGTTCCGTAGTCGGACCCTATTGTTGTAGCACGTGGATTGGAATTGATTTTGGACGGAGGTGGATTATCTATTTATGACTTGGTTATTTTATTTTGGACTTGGACAATGAGCCGAGAGTGATGACTCGGACATGTGACCAACTCTTATGACTCGATAAATATTATAATCAAACATTAATAATAAAAACTCGTAATAATATTATTGATAATATAATCGTTTATATAAGTATATAGACGTGATAAATGAATATATATATATATATATATATATATATATATATATATATATATATATATATATATATATATATATATATATAAATGCGTATATTAATAATAAAACGATCACGAGTAGACGTTATAATAATATAACGATAATTATTGTGTTATGCGAATAGTGCAATAAATGTCGGGAGTGTTATTATAAATAAATAACTACAAATAATGACGAGATCTAATACGTTGGGTGATTAATAAATAAAAACATGACTTTTTTTAAATTTGGAAAACTTATCGAGTTATACGGAGTTGTGGTTACTTAAGTCCAAGTGGACTTTATCTTATTATGTGACTTTTGTGTTGTCACGGATATATGACGATTAATATATCCATTTTCTATAACTACGTAACTTATTTAATCGACGGGTTAAATCAAGTTTATTTAGCTATAGAAAATGAATATATTAATGGGCATCGTATCCTACGACGCCCATTGGTTATGGTACGTGTATTAGGATAATAAATTACTAAATATCTCGTGGAGTTGGCTAAATTGATGAATTTGGCAAACTTGACGATATATCTAGGGAATTTATTGGACTACGACATTTACCACATAGTATTCTTTGTGCTATGTGATTTAGGTTGGGTATAATCTTGGAGTGATATATTACGTAAATAAATATGGGGATTACCAAATCGACGGATTTGATAAACTTTGATGATTTATTTAAATAATATATTGGGCTAATATTAGCCCTATAGATGGTTTATTATTCTTTCGTTGTGGCTTCTTGGTTTGAGTTGTGTCGACCTTCCACCCATATGGATACCAAACGTCAAACTTCAAATTAATATGAAGATAATTCGAGAAATGGATTTTTGGAAAGTTAAATGGAATACGTTCGGGATTGGGAATATTGATTTTGAGGAAATGATTTCTGAACGAGTTTGATATTGTTAGGAAGTGCCGAGTCTGTAGTTTCCGTTACTTGAGTTTGCTTTACGTCTTTCATCTATCGATTTCTTTTACGGATTGCTGGACTTGAGGTGAGTCATAGCCCCACTTTTACTCTTGAACTTTGTTTTCAATACTTGGGGTGAGAAACGTGCAAATGTTTTATGTGAACTATTATCGCTTGTTTATTTTAAAACTTGCTATGCTTATAGAACTAGGTAAGATTTAGAGCGAGGCCTAGTCCCGAACTAGGTAAGCCATTGATTTGGTTACAGAGCAAGGCCTAGTCCCGAACTAGGTAAGCTATTGATTGGTTGTTGAGCGAGGCCTAGTCCCGAACTAGGTAAGCTATTGGATTGGTTATAGAGCGAGGCCTAGACTTGAGCTAGGTAAGCTGTTGATTGGATTGATTTAAGCTATAGCGTGCACCTATAGTGTTGGTTAGTTTTGGTTGGTTCGTTTTGGTTGGATGATTGAGGCCTAGTCTAGCTAGCAAGGGTTTTGCGTATATGTCCACTCTATTTAGTTATGAATTTAAACCTATGATCTCACCAGCGAAAGCTGACTTTTAGCGCGTTTTCTCAGGTAATTAAGTGATGCCCTTGGATGCTTGGATTGGAGGCTTGGCTATTGTACCTAGTTTATGGATCTATTTTCTGAACCTCTGATAAATAATTGTGGACCTATATTTATTTTCTTTTAGGCCTGACTTTGATTGAATTTGGGATAAATGTAAACTTTAAAACCCCGCGTGGTTGTATTTTTCTCTTATTTACTTTATCTCGTTCTTTTATGTCTTGTGTTAGATACCAATCCCCGTAGCACCCCGAAAGCTTGTTGAGTCTTCCGCTGTACCAAATTTTGGGGGTGTTACACCATGTAACATTCTGTGTATTGGGTGACCCAGAAACCTGCTAGTGCTTATGTGGCACAGGTTTTTTTCAAGTTGGCATTAAAACTTATTTGTTTCAATAAAACATCACACAACTGAAAATTGAGGACAATGATGTTAAAACTAGCAGGTTTATCTCTCCCTCCCTCTTTAAAATCATCAATTAACATTACACTTGCAACACTAAACCCTAACTACACATTTATTCAACACGACAAAGCGGGATCTGCAAAATAGGCGGTCTCCATGTCCCCATTTCAACTTCCCCGACATTATAACTAAACCAAAGAAGCGCCTCCAGTAAAGAGCTTTTCCCATCAGACTGTCCTCCTATTGCTACGATCTCGGGTATGGGACAAACACGGCTGCTACGGATTGGAGACGGTGTGAGTGTGATGTTGGTTGTGGGTGTTTGCGTGATGAGTATGATGTTGGGGTCTTGATTGGTGTTTGTAAAGTGTTTTCAGGGGATGACATTTTTTTGGAGATTTGGGGGAACTGATATGCACAGGAAGGTCAAGCCACAGTATTGGTGGTTGTTCTTCTTAACTGATATGCACAGGAACTCAGAAAGGTCGAGCCATAGTATTGGTTTATGGTTTTAGGAACACAATAATTGTGGCTTGATTTATAGCCAGTGATGTTCATGTCAAAAGTATGTGATTATAAAGGGTGGTGGTGGCAGGTGAAGGGAGTTGAAGGAGGTGGTGGTTGCTGTTGTGGTGAAGGGGTGAAGGTGAAGGGGGTGTTTGGGAATGAGTTTTATTAGTGTGTCGTGGATTTATTTACTAACATGGCAACCAAAAAAAATGAAAATTCAATGATAACCAGTTACCTTCTTGGCCGGTCACCCGATACACAGAAGTGCACGAATTTGAAAGTATACTACATGGAACTAAAAAAAAAATATATATATGCTACATAGAACTACAAAAAGTGAGAAGTTAGATACATTTTCATGCAATTAGCCCTTTTTAATTTTTAGCAACTCTCAGTTTATTAAATACCATAGTTTCTAGCAAAAAACTAGAAACACAAGAACAAGTTACATCGTAACCAGTAACATTACATGTCGATCAAGGATCCAATCAAACCAAACTTGTTCTAACTACATTTCCTAGGTGTGATCCAACTAAATGAAAAAGTCGTGATCTCATCTCCTAGAGTGTTTTTCGTAAGAAGTTATACATCGAAGCACACTTTGTAACTAAATGCAACACGACCTAACAAGTTGTTTGAAACTACCGCACCAAAGCATAATGTACGTAGTTTGTTGCATTAGTATAGCTCATGTAATAACAATATCTTAAGGTTGATAGATTAAACATTTCTTGTACTACTAGTTTTTGCATATATTTTTAGTCTCTTCTGGTTAGGTTATGTTTAACTTAGTTTTGTCACTTAGTAGTTATATACATGGTTGGGTTAGTAGGGTTTTGATTCTTGATTGATTATTATAGCATAGATGTGAATATGTAATTAATTATCTTAAACTATACAACCATTAAGTAGTTGAGGTTTTGAAGCATCTTCGCATGTGGATGAGGACTCCTCGTATTTTCCAAGCTCCATATATATTCTCATGGTAGTATTATATTGGATTAATATCTTTAAATCTTAGTTTTAAAAATAATTAAATATTAGTTTTGAGTTGAAAAACCTATAATTTCTTAGCATATTTTTGGAAGGTCTACTCCTAAGATGTATATCAATTATACCTTCAAATATT
The DNA here is from genome assembly GCA_030686995.1 of Artemisia argyi. Taxonomy (NCBI): domain Eukaryota; kingdom Viridiplantae; phylum Streptophyta; class Magnoliopsida; order Asterales; family Asteraceae; genus Artemisia; species Artemisia argyi. The sequence goes on from CM060705.1 coordinate 183,125,438, forward strand.
AGTTATAGTGAAAAGAAAACTACAAGTCTACAATAATAACTAGACTAGGCTAAGTCACAACTTGCTAATAACCAAATAAATATTACTAACATCTTAAGCTTATGCTAATCTTATTTTAACTTATCTTAATCTTAATTATATATAAAGCATTTATGATTTATTTTTTTAGAAGTGTTAAAATATTTAATTTACACATATTTATATTTTGGGACTTTTGATAACTTAATAGTATTATGATATTTCTATACGACAATGTACTATCTTACAAACCAACTAATTAAAAACGTATACACATGGATTCAACATGCTCTTCATTTTCATACTCATTTGAGTACATAATAATAGATGATAACATTTGTTGAGATGGAGTATAGTCATCTAGTTTACTACGAGTATTGATTTGCAAATTCTGATTCTGATCTGATCCGTATCTTGATTTTGATTTTCTTTTTCTTCTTCTCTCTTTTCAATTCTTCCACGGTTATTGTACCAACTACAAGATCTCATATCAAAGATCTCAAGATCAAATGACTTTAAAAACAGTTGTAATGATCAATAAAACTACAAGCGAATAAACAAATGCTGAACAGAACAGAGAACACATTATAAGATACAAAAAATATTATAAGTTGTACTTTTAGCAATACTATATTGACAAATACCATGATTTAATTAGATTAAAGGTGATTTGGTGCTTAGTTGGATTGATTTTATGAACATATTTATTTATTTCATATGCAAAAATAAAATCTTGAAGCAGCATTTTATAAGGGATTTTTATTGCAAATCGTGTGGTGTGAAGTGATGAACACCTCTGGTTTTCCATGTGCTCTCAATCTACTGTAGATATTCCCCACTTGCTTTTGTCTTTGTTTTAAAGCTAATTATTTGATTAATGTTAATTAACCATTACCAAACACAACCCAATCGAACAAAATCTAATTATCAACTTAATCCTATATTTAACTAGTTATTTTCTTGTTTATAATTATGATCCAGATGTTTGACTTTCATTCATCGATGTTTAATATGCAAACACGTAATTAACCTAATATTTATAAATTAAAGATACATGTGAACATGTCATTAACAAATGTTTTGCATGAAACAAAACAAAATTAAATAAATAAAAAAATGTCATTTTGATTATTTTTAGGTTCCATCATATAATTTTTAGACTTTATTCAATAATATTGTTACATATTCTTTGTTTATTTTATAAAAATTCTTCAATCTCGATTTTTTAGAGGTGTCATAAATGTTACTCCTTGCGTCTTATACTTATTGTCTACTGCTGACTTTTTAAATCTTTATCTTTTCGTTTTGATCATAAATATTTTTATTTGTGTTATATAATACTTGATGAAAAATATATGAATAGACCGGCTATTAAATGTATTTTTATTAATATAATTTTCATCAAGTGTTATATAACAAAAATAAAACTATTTAAAGTTAAAGTTAAAAAATAAAGATTTTAAAAGTCAATAATGATTTTTTTACAAAGTTGTTTTTGATGTATTCAACTTTTTGTAATAGTCAAGACTGTTTGAGAATTAACATTACTTCATCTTTTTCATCTATTAAAATTACTTCATTTAACTTAGAATAAACTAGCAACATGTTTCTCGACTAAAAGATCAAAACGATATTCTTATAAGTTTGAATAAATTAATTTATGAAACGTTGTACATGTATAGCTCATAATGTTAGATAATAAAGGCCTGCAAGTATTTAATCTCATGTAATCTTTCTTTTAGTACTCGAAAAATAATCTCATATTTGACTATCACCTGCTTTCACGATTCATTATGTACATCTGCGTGGTTTTGCATCTGTCTAGTTTTGTCTTATTTCGTTATGCATTTGTCTGCCGTTGTCTGCTTCCACTCTGCCCCAGTCTGTCTATATGAATGTGCTTTGCACCTGTCTGGCGTTCTACTCTTTTCCCCTGGCCGATTCCGTGCTCTGCACCTGTCTGCATGAATCTGATTCTGCTCTGCATCTGATTAGGCATGTTCTACTCTCGTTCTTCTCCGTACTTGTGTTGACATTTAGTTTTGGTTTTGCACCGTGTTGGTACTATACAGTTTGGATTGCATCAAACTGAGACACCGCCTAGCATCGAGTTTACGCTCTGGGACGAAGTTGTGTGTTTACTTTTCTGTTGAAAAACTCTCAATTTTACCCATGCAGCATTGTGAGTGTCAGGGAGGATGTTAGATAACAAAAGCCCGCAAACCCATTAGATTTGGCCCATCTAGTTACTAGATTTTGTTTATGTTAGTCACTATTTGATCTCATCTAATTTTTATAGTTGAATGATTCTAATAAATACATTTTCAATATTGTCTCATATTTCCACACATAAATATTTTGTTCATGTCTTGATATATTGCTACTCCCTCCGTCTCATAATTGTTGTCCACTGTTGACTTTTGAAGTTTTTATTTTTCAACTTTGACTTTAAATATTTTTATTTGTGTTATATGATACTTGATGAAAATTATATCAATGAGAATATATTTAGTAGCAATCTATTCATATATTTTACATCAAATATTATATAGCACAAAAAAAGTATTTAAAGTCAAAGCGGAAAGATAAAAACTTAAAAAGTCAATAGTTGACAATAATTATGGGACGGATGGAGTATATAACATCTGTGTCATTTACATGTCTTATGTGATGGAATTTCGACTATTCTCTCGATCTTGTATGATTGTATATATTTGTATCAAAGGCTAATCACTTATAAATGTAGCGAACTCTAACCTTTGTCACTTTGGTTTATTTAGTGTACGATTTTAAAAGTTCAATACTTTATTCGCTATATCAAAATGGAAAAAGTGTCAAATTAGATACACTAAGTTGACGAAATTACAAGATAGATACACAAAAGTGACCAAGGTTAAAGTTCGCTACATCAAAATAGAAAAAGTGTCAAGTTAGAGTTCGATACATCAATTATTAACGTGCACCATGAAAATAAGAGTTGCATTTATTTTATTTTATAGTTTGGTACAAATTATAAATGTTTTTATATCAAAAAGAAATTCTTTCATGGATCTTGTAGTTAGTTTGAATATATACACATAGAATATTCCGTTAACAAATAAATGCATACACGTAGATATACGTAGTGTATGAAATTCACAATCTGTGCATTGTGCTTAATTAATATTTGAATTGTAGGTTAAATTGTCTTATTTAGTTTCCATCTCCACCTCTGTGTTTTTATTTGTTTTGTTTTTCCATTCTAATTATATCTCTCTCCGTTCTCTAAAAAAAAAAAAAAGAAAAAAAAAAAAAAATTATATCTCTATCTATATGTTTTGTGTTTTAAGATTTACACCTATTAGTATTACGGTATGGATACGATAATAAATAAATCAGGTGGTAAAAAGATAGCGAGACGCTACAAACAAACAAGGAACCAACAAAAGCAAAAACTCCTAACCTACCGATCTTCCTTTCCCTAGAAAAATGAAAAAACAATCACTTACATAACCAAAACCAACCAAAATAAAAAAAACAACCACTTACATAACCAAAAAAACCACTTATAAGAATTAACTCGAAACCTACCTTGACTAAAATAAGAGACTAAGAGAGATGGGTGTATTGGACAATTATAAATTTTAAAGATGTCATCATATCAGCATGTACCTGCTTGCACTTTTATAAAATAAACATTCTCCTAAATAAAATTCTTATAACACACCATAAAAAATCCACTCATTTAAAAAAAAAAAAAAAAAAAAAAAAACCTATAACATCTCCTTTTGGAGATAGCTATAAGACGTATAACATGGCTATGACACCAGGATGGGAAGTTTGGCGGTGCCATTGGTAATTATTAATGATGTAATATGTTGGATAAAACCTCCAACAAACTTAAAGCTTAGTGCAGAATTGATCAAATGTTCCCAAGAAAGCTTAACGCATAATTGATCAAAATGTTTCCAAGAAAAGTCACATCCTTAAGATCACAAGATAATTGACAAAAGGTAGAATATGATGCACACGTTATATACCTTCGAACCCCCTTTATTAATAACAAATAAAGGCTTACATGGAGGCCGGAAGAATGAACTAACTAGCATTCTCCCTCAACTCTATTTATAGAGATGATGGGGTAAAATCCCAATAAATTAGAATTTCATAGTATTCTTGCTTGGCTTGCACAACAAACAATCGTAGTTTAATGTAACACCCCCAAAATTTGATACAGCGGAAGACTCAACAAGCTTTCGGGATGCTACGGGGATTGGTATCCAACACAAGACAATATAGAACGAGATAAAGTAAACATAATAAAAACACAACCAAAACGGGGTTTTAAGGTTTACATTTATCCCAACATCATTCAGAGTCAGGCCCAAAATAAAATAACAATAGGTCCAAAATTAATTATCAGAGTTTAGAAAAATAGATCCATAAACCGCGTGCCTTAGCCGAGCCTTCCAATCCAAGCATGCACCTCAACACTTAATTACCTGAGAAAACGTGCTAAAAGTCAGCTTTCGCTGGTGAGATCATAGGTTTAAATTCAACTAACAATATAGTGGACATATACGCAAAACGCTTGCTAGCTAGACTAAGGATTCGCTAAAAGCCTGCGGATACCCTCCGCTCCAACATAACACACGGATACCCTTCCGTACTAACATAACACACGGATACCCTTCCGTACAAACATAGATATTCGGGTAGCCCCCGCAATACCAACAATAACTCGGATAACCTCCGAAATATTAATAACCTATAGGTGTACACTATAGTATCTAAATAAGTCAACCTTGAATAGTACACACAACATATATGTGACTAAAGCTGACAATTTCAAATAACCAAATAAGTCAACCTTGAATAGTACACACAACCTATATGTGACTAAAGGTGACAATTCACCAATAACCAAATAAGCCAACCTTGAATAGTACACACGACATGTGTGACTAAAGCTGTCAATATATCCTAGTCCATACGCATAGCAAGTTTAGAAACAATATAAAAGCGATAATAGTCCACGTAAAATGATTTGCACGTTTCTCACCCCAAGTATTGAAAACATAGTTCAAGATTAAAAAGTGGGGCTATGACTCACCTCAAGTCCAGAAAAATAGCAAGACGAGGTAGGTAGAAATAAGATGTATGATAACTCACGAAACAGCAACTACGGACTTGGCACGACCTAACAATATTAACTCTTTCAGAAATCATTTCCTCAAATATATAATATTCCCAAGCCCGGACGAGAATCCGTTTTATTTCCGAAAATCCATTTCGTATTAGTTTGGTGTATTTGCGTTTGGTATCCATACGGGTGGTGGGTCGACTCAAAACAAACCAAAAAGATCACATAAAGAATAATGAAATAAACTATAGATCTAATATTAGCCCAATATATCATTTAAATAAATCGCCAAAGTTTACCAAATTCGTCGATTTGATAATCCTCATATTTATTTACGTAACATATCGTTCCAAGATTACACCCAATCTAAAGCACATAGCACATAATTACTATATAGTATATATCATAGTTTAATAAATTCCTCATATATATCGTCAAATTGGCCAGATTTCCCGATATATACACTCGCAATCTATTACACTTTACATATACTACAACCTATGGGCGTCGTAGGATACGATGCCCACTAATATATTTATTTCGTATAACCAAACAACCCGGCTCAACCTTACGGTTAAGTGGTTATTTAATTATAGAAAACGTCTATATTAGTCGTCATATATCCGTGACAACACGAACGTCGCAAATAATAACTTACCTGGACCCGAATGACAACAATTTCGCCTAACTCAATAAGTTTATCCGTTATATATCCGAAATGACATTTTATTAAACGTTTCATAATTGTCGGGAGTTTCCCGTTTTATAACACAATTTTTATAATAATAATACGTTTAATATTATTACGCCACTTTCGTAGCCTAATATATATCTAATCGTATTATTTATAATACGACTCGTGATTATTATTATTATTAATATACGCGTTTATATAGTTATATATACGTTATTCACGTATATACTTTCATACAAACGTTCATGTTATCAATAATTATTATTACGAGTTTTATTATTTCCGTTTCAATTTTAATAGTTATTGAGTTATACGAAATGGTCATATGTCCGAGTCATGACCCTCGGCTCATTGTCCAAGTCCAATAATAAGCAAAAGTCATAAATAACAATTCTCCGTCCAATCACAATCTCAAACCACGGGCTACAACAATAGGGTCCGACTACGGCACCCGACTAACCTATCTCCGTCAAACTAACGACCGTCTCACAATCGGTCCCCAATCACTTTCGTCAACAACTCCTCAATTACCAATAATTATATCCCATGTCGAGACCACAATGGTCTCGACTCAACTAAAGTATTCGGCCGATAAATAAATATCACAACAATATAACCAAGTTCACAATTATTATTACAAGTATATAACATTAACCAAGTTAATGTGTGGGTCGGTTTACCAAGCCGACCCGAGCCCTCGACTCACTTGAGTCTCGGCTCCGAACCGCGAGTCACTTGGACTCGAATCAAACATCACAAGTAACATATGGCTCACAAGAGCCAAAACAAAGTGACCATGTAAACCATTCGACCCAATGGTCCATTCGGCAACAAAGTGGTACTCGGCTAAAAGCCGCGACCCTCAAGGGTCGAACCACATTAACCATACGAGCCAATAGGCTCGAACCACACTCAACGAGAACCCCTTGAGGGTCTCGGTATGGCCAAAGAGCACAAGAGAAACCCCGAGACCACATGGTCTCGGCTAGCATCGGATCGAGGTACACCACCCTCGACAACAACAACCAATCAATCAATCATCATCAAAGGACCATAGCCACACAAGGGCTTCGAACCAAACAAAAAAATTAAGCCGAGAGCTTTGCTCTCGGTTCCGAGTCAACCACGACCCAAACCATGAAAACCCGGATACCAAACTATCTTTTAATCATTAAAACATCATTTCCATTAAAACCCATTTCGATTCTCCAAAAATTATCCGTGTAGCCACGAATAAAAGCCAATTCGTGGCTCCCAAAACCCTTGAATAGCTTCATCTCACCTTCTAAATCCTCCAAACGCTCGGATCTAGAAAAGTATCACAAATTCGAATGGATAATTAGCGATTTGGTGGTGTTAATGATGGTTCTAGGGCGAGTTTCTTATACCAAAAGAAAGAGGGGAAAGAGGGGAATAAAATGGTGGTGTTAGTTTTGTTGGGGGGGTCGGAGACGCAGCGGTGGTGGCCGGATTTAATGTCGGCGGCTAGGGTTTTGGAGTGGGGAAGTTGTGGGTGAATTTTGAGAGAGAGAGAATAAAAGTGGTGAGTGTGTGTTGTGGGTGAAGAACCGGACCAAAGGACCCTTATATCTTTTATTTTTTTTTTATTTTTTTTTTATAAATGATAATAATAATAATAATAAAAATAATAGTAATAATAATATTATTATTACGGTGGAGCGGGTGACGCGGGTAATTGTAAAAACATATGGCCCGAACCCGAACTCATTTTAAAACTTCAATATCACTCGAGAACCTCTCGTAAATAATTAAAAATATATCGGACTCGTTAAGACGAATCATAAAATTGTCGTTAGGTAATCCTAGTGCCAAAGTCAACGTAGTACCAAGTGAGAATTCAAATATACATCACCGATCATATAATCAAAAATGAATTATGAACATAATTCACGAATTCCATAACGTCATTAATTAAAAATATCCATAAAATAGGTCTTACAAGTTCGTTGTGAAATGAAAATTTCAAATAAAATTTATAAACGAACTTAAATTGAAATGCGGGTTTTTAAAATAGCTCCCTAAACTGCCGGTTGTCACATTTAATTCTAACCATAACTCTATTTTAATAAGTATAATTAAATCTCTATACATAGACTAATTTCACTTTAGCCCACTAAGAATTGCTAGTATATCATAACATAATCAAAATCTTCTTCCGATTAAAGCTCAATATCCTCCACAAGCTTGCCAAGCACGACACGTCGCCACTTTATAATTAACTCTACGCAAATTGTTTTTCACGTCCTTTCTCTTAATAAGAGTCGAGTATAGCAGATTCTTACGGAAACCACCTTGTATGTCATAGTGACAAGAATACTACTCTGTATAACTAAAATGTTATAGTGACATGGATAAACTCATGACATTGACTTACAATGTATGTCTTTCACCGTTGTCTTGTAATCATATCTTGTAACAGTGAAATTCAACTAAATAGTACTTGGGTGTGAGTTTGTTTTATTTAAGTCACTTCTTCACTGTAAACATGTAGTTGATCGATTAAGAAATAAGTAATGAGCTCAACCCAAATCCTAACCAAAGGTCATTGAAGCAGATGTTGATTTTCTAGGCTAGGTCCTTAGAGAAAGACCAATCAGCACCCCAAGAGGTGCAAGGCCACTCAAAATTTCAATATGCCTTATTTTCCTGATTTTTTCTAAGTGACTCGTATTTTTTTTTGACTATTTATCTATACAACCTATAATACATTTTAGCACTTTTTTTTCTAATCAATTTTAAGATTTTCAAAAATACTTTTTAAGCATGACAAGCAAAAAGGCAATGTTTATAATTACTTAAAGCACAAATACATTAATTCAACACATACAATTATATTTTCTTAAATCCATAAGTTATATGATGATATATGAAATTAATCTAAAAGTTTAAGAGACTGATAAAACATGAAATTTTCGAATTTTCAATCGTGTAAATAAAAAGCTTCTATATTTATTTATTTTATTAAAAGTATCAATTTGATCCTTTTTTGTTACTAGTATATTATTTTGGATGGATTATAGGCTTGACAACTCATAATATGATCCCACAAATATGGCGAAACAGCTCGATTGGATTTTGTGCATGGATACCACCAATTATTTATTCGTACACAACGCACACTTCAATACCTTTTCACCACTAATCTAGTTCAATTAAGTGATTAACTATTAACTCATTAGTCATATGTTCTCCTTACACATCCCAATGAACAAAATACAATAATTTGAGTTAGAAAATACATTTTAGTGACACTATAAATAATGATTTTTTGTGTTGTGGTTGCGTGTCTAATGAATGTGTTGAACATATATAAGTATATAACATCATGAGTGCTGAAACTATAGTAAACTAATATACTATTCGTTTCAAAATTATTGTTAGGAGACAAAAATAATAAAATTAAATAAAATGAGACCATTATAAATTTCAACCAATCAAATACAATATTCCTCTACTAAATTCTATTTTTCTTTCTTCAAATGAAAAGTGGACAATTATTTTAAAACATCAATGTGAAATATAATTTTGAGACGGAATGAGTAACTAAATTATAGTGTGAATTCCATTTTTGTCATCTAATTACATAATAATTTTAAAACCTAATGATGGAGATGGCAAAAATGCTATTCATGTTGATCAAATATAAAATTCCGGTTAATTATAATATGATTTTTTTTGGTTTTGTTTTATGTATCTATTTTATTCAGTCGTTGAATTTTTTATTTGTTTTTTATTTATGTGTCCATTGATCAATCAAGAGGACAAACATTTTTATGTCTATCTTGCGCAGTGTTCCATTATTTTGTTTATAGACAATGAAATGAAATGGTGATCCAATATTGACAATCTTTTTACTACTAGTACAAGATTGTCAAATTTACCACTTCAATAGGTTAAAATCCGTAGCGATGAATAACTTAATGATGGAATTTGTTATTTACTCTAAAGGTTGGTGAGGGTCAATGATATGCAATGTGACATAATCCATGACCAAATCAGCCTGACTCAAATAAAATAAAATAAAAAGGTATATGATCCAGTACACCAATGCATTTCGAGTTAAACCAAAAGTTAATGGAGATTTAATATTTGATATTTAAAAAGCAATTTTTAATATTTTAAAACTTTTCATTTATACAAAAATTAATGTCTAAAGTTTATGCAATTGTTTTTTAATGCAATTGGATGTATGTCCATTTAAAAGAGTTTATGTACACCAATGCCAATATATTTAATCACCATGCTTTGACCACATGGCTTAGCAATGCAAGTTCCAAGTTTATAGGTTAATTAAACTATAAAATACCAGTCGTATATTAAGTTTTCAAACCATTTATCAATATATGCTCCTTCATAATGATATTGTTGTTCTTTTTAGTTGGTTACAAAGGATAAGTTAAGTTAAACTAACTAACTTTCATGTCTTAATAATGTAAGTTTAAACTTCAACAAGATATATAAATGAGTAAGTAAACACAAAGATTTTTCTAACACTTAAATTCTTATTAGAAGTGAACCAAAGAATTTACTTAAGATTATTTGCTGAACAATCTAAGTTGAACGACAATAATTGATGGTCTTCTCATTAAACTTAAACATAAAACTAAGTTAATATTTATGCAATAACTATGCTATTAACCAATTGAACACTTGGTGACTATAATTCTATTTAAGGAGTAAATGCTTTTAAATGTGTTTCACATTAATTGTAAGAGATAAACATTTACTTATTTACAACATTCTCTTTTATAGGCAAAGATCGAGGTGAATACCCGTGTGGTAATAGCGACGTTTCAAACTTTTAACTATGTAGTACACTTATATTAAACGTTTCTATTTTTGAAACACATCCAACCATATTTTAAGGAACAATATCGACAAATGTTTGTCATTTTTATACTAACTCTTGTATTCTTAACTTTTTGATAAGTGTTTTACACTTATCTTTTCAAAAAAGTTCAAGTCTTTATATTAAATATCTATGCTCATGATGACTTGTTTGATTGAAGAGATATTCAGAGAGTTAGTGAGTTATTGTCATCAGTTATTATTATTTTTTTTAGAAAGACAATATATTATTAGAGATCAAAAGAAAAAAAACAAGAATACAAGACACTCCATCATCTTTTTCTTAGTTCAGGGACTTCACTAACTAAGTTCCGCCCCATGAAGTGTCGAGTCTTTCTTTAGACTCTGAATAACTCTGAAGATAACTCCATAAAATGCTTCTTTTCATTCAAGGACTTTGTTTATATTTAAATTATTTTCTAATTATAAACGTCTTTTAAAAGATCAAATTCATGTTTTTAATACACATCTACTATACAACCGCTTGGCTGAAAAGCATTCACGGGTACGTACTGCCAGGCTACAAGATACTTAGTATTTCCTATAGGTTTAATTCTCAAATTTTTGAACTGCGATTTTATTAAAGACACTAGCAAAAAGCTAAAAGAAAGAATGACACAAAGTTTTAGTACGTACAAGCCAATATTGAATCACAAACAAAGCTAGAGTGACATCGATCTCCTAGTGCAATACTTTGCTGTTTACCTAGTGTCTTGCTAGTTGAGTATAAATTTCGCCATCTTAAAATCTACTCACTCTGTCCCAAATTAATAGTCCACGTTTCCTTTTTTAGATGTCCAATTTCAATTGTCTACTACTAAATATAGATAGGAAAGTTTAATCAAGTTTACCATATTGCCCTTACTTGAAATTATTATTACAAACTTTAAAGAATAACTTAGTTAAGGGGGTGGCAATCTTTTCGGTATGGACCTTCGGCAACAAATGCCGCTCGGCATCATGGAAAACCACCTCTTCGGCATGCCAAATTCTGCATCCAATTCGGTGATCCATACCGAATTGGCACTGTCATGTTCCCATCATTTTCGAACGTTGCAAATTAAATGTAATGTGTTGGTATGGTGAATTATGAATGCAACTAAAAAATGAAGGTAAGGTATGGTGAATTATGAAATGTGTTGGCAATATGTTATTGGTTAATTTTGCTTGATGTTGAATTATGGTGTGGCAAGGTTGCCACCCGTAATTAGCTAAGGGTAAAACTGTTATTCTGTTAAAAAGTAAGAAAGAGAAAGCCGTAATAAATGCACTTTTCTTTAACTGTGTGTTTTTTGTCGGGGGACAATTATTTTGGGACGGAGCGACTAATAGTTATGCCTCTATTTTTCGTAATTTTCTTTCACTAGTGTTCATCATATACAAGGTCCACATATATTTATTTTTCTAACAACGAAGAATTTTTATTGAAAAATCAAAACTCTAGCGAGAAGCTAGAAGCTAGAGGTAACAAAGTTACTCCGTACTTATTATGGCGACAAGATCCTCTATACTGAAAGTCTCCATAACCATTTGTTTTTAATTATTGACACCCTTGTTTTGATAATAAAAAATAGAATATAAAAGTTAGGAAAAACATAAAATCTAGGCATATATATATAGAAATGATGAGAGTCAGAACCTGTATATCTAAATGCAATCTGATCCAGCGATGCAATAATCACCAAGGTTTTTTTTCTAAGAGTTGACAGCTTATAAAAGGGACCAATATTGATCAATCACTTATATATTCTACTAATATATACCTATTGAACTCAAGCTAAAGACCAAGGATTTGATCAAGTTTAGTCTAAAAGATCAAAGTCGTTGGTGAAGATTGACATCATTAGTTTTTAATCTTTTCTATCGAAACTTGAAGTAAAAAAGATGAACTTCTTTGGTGGAAATGAAAGATCTTCTTCATCTTCGGGTGGATCGTCATCAAGAAAAGGGAAAAAGAGTGGTTCGGATAAGCCAAAGCAACCACAAAGAGGTCTTGGTGTTGCTCAGTTAGAGAAGATTAGACTTCATAGCCAAATGGGATATCTTCCACAGGTTTTTCTTTTTCTATAAATCTATATCACACACACTCACTGCGAAAACACACACGCATCAAGGGTTGTGTTTTTTAGATCATGTGTTGAACATATGGAATCTAAGTAGCCATAATCAAACTTCATGGTTTAAGGTCTGAAACCCTTGAGGCCTTAAGATATCATCACACACTCATACACACATAAAAGTTTGACTGATTGAACCATGACCTAGGGTTTCAAGAAACCTAATTAAAACCCAATGCTTTGTGCTCATTTTCATCCCATTTGAAACTTTACTTTATAAAACCATAGAACAAGATTTTTGCCAAAAAGTAATCTTATTCATGTAAAAGTACCAAAGGTAGGGAACACTATAGTCTACATGAATATGTATTTTGTTTTTGTTAAAAACCACCAATTTTTCGAGAAAACTATGCTGATTTTCATGTATTTTCAGTTCATAAGACTGTTATTTGTTTCTTCTTTGTTGAAATCGAATTTTGGTGGTTTAAAAAGTCAAATGACTATTGAAGTTTAAAAAAACTAAAGTTCCCAAGAACTGGAAGAAAGATTAAGCTATCATCAACATTTTGTGGATCGAGTACCATTCAGATTATGATGGATTAAGAAGTCAAATCACTTGATCTTCGTCAACGTTCCTAATTTCTTGTTGGATTTTCGTATGCAGGAGGATATCAGGATTCAAACAGCGTATTCGTCATCATCTTCCTTCTCATACACTTCACCATCTACAACTTCTTATAGTAATATGCAAGGACATCATTCTCACATGGTATTAGCACTATAAACCCTAACTATCTATTCAGATTCATTGCGTAATTTCTCAAACTATATGAAGCTATTTTTCACGCTCCTAACTACTTGATTACTTCTCCAATACTCCCATTTGATAGATATGCATCATTTGTACATATATAAGTACTTAAAACAGTTGTAATTAAAATTCTAATTAGTATTATTTGCTGAATCTCGAAAAATGCAGATGGGTATGGGTGAATTCGATAGAACAAATGTCGTTTATGGTGAATCACATATAGCAAGCAGTAACCTAAGGTAAACTCCCTTGAATTTCCAGAATTTGCAAACTATCAACAATTTTTACTATGTGTAATCTTATATGTCATTTATAATGTATGAATTATTGAGTGATCCTAGTTTACCACATCTTAAATCAGATGGGACGCAAGCAGTGCCATGTTAGAGGCCCAACACTATGCACAACCTGCAGGCATAAATAGACACCTTTTTAGTCCCGAATTAATAGAGGTAAGTGTATACAACATTTTCCTGTTTTACGTAATCCGAAAATTGGAAGATGAAATCTTTAATCTAGTTTCTAATGTTTGTATTGGTTATATTTGTAGGATTCCTTAAGGATGAACATAAGGAAAGATCAAAATGATTTTATGGGATCAAGTAGTCACAATTCCGATTCAAATGGTAGCCAAGAATTAGATTTGGAGCTAAGACTTTCGCTTTGATTTGAGAATTCTCTATTCTATGTGATCGATTACTTATAGTTTGCACCTTCTTGTGATCTTACTTATGATTTTGAGGTAAAATTTATTTGTATACTCACTGGAAATTCTCAAGTTAAAGATGCAAGAAAGAAACTTAAGATTGATGATTGAATTTTCGTGTGCTATTAGGGTTTGCTAATTGTTGTTCCTTAAGCAATACAAATTAAACCACATATCCAATTTTTTGTAGATTAACATAAAGATTTTGAGCTCAAGTCTCCCATGAAGTATTATCCAACCCTAAAGATTATCATATTCAATTCTGTTACATGGGAAGTGATCATACCTAAAGAAAATACTACATTTCAACAAATTTGATCTTATTTTAAATATTATTCACCTTATTTTTATCAATTTTTACGATTATTAACTCTGGGAGTCTATAATTTTTTTCGTACACGCCTCCAAAAAAGTTTATTTTGAATCTTGAGTCTCAAATACTTGAAGAATTCATCTTATCTTACTTCCTATATAAAGAGTATATTCTATACAAAAAATTTAATAATAGAAGCAAATTTGAAAAAAGTTAAAATTTAAGTAGTATTACAATCGATGCATACAATACAATACAATGCAACACAACTCAAACATATTTTAATAATAGAAGCAAATTTGAAAACGGGTCAAAAGAATTAAACAAGTCAAGATAATTAACGGAAATATTTTCTTAAATGCAAATAAAAACCTTATTGAAAAACATTTGAATGAAAAATTACTATTATAACCGAAAACTACTAATTTACATTAAAAACTTATAATCATGACTATTTTAAAATTCTTTTATGTGCTAGTTTGCATAATTAACTAAAAGTCGTAGTTCATTTTATTTCAAATACAAGAAAAAACAAAAGAAAATCCATAACAACTTAAAAATGCCATTTAGTATCTTTAATATCTATACAAAAATTTCAGATTAAAAACGAATTCTCTAGTCTACTTGTCTAAAGGAATGCAACATTGTTTTTGTTCGAAAGAAGATGTCACCTTTTATTTTGAAAAAAAGAGAAGTTCCTAGAGACTAAAATGGACAAAACGAATACGACAGAAGGTTTCTTTATATTAGTTTATTTGAGCTTAAGTGCTTAACTGATTAAGTCTACAATAAGTACGAATAATATCATTTTCTTAGCAAACAAGTCAGACACTAACAATTAAACAACCACATTTTTGTACTAGTGTATATAATTTTAGAAAATGAAATTGCTCGTGTTCGTATATTAATAGTAAACAAAGTATCGAATGACCGTAAAGAACATGTTCAAACTAATTTGCTCATGTCCAAACAACACTTTGGCTCCTTTGGAGATATAAAAATGAGTTCGCTTTTGCTCCTAAAAGACCGAATCTAAATCTCCTCTTCAACGACTGCATTAAGTTTTTTCCTTTTAATTTGATTGCTAATAAGCATAATTTTTTTTAATTAATTGAATTGAGTGGTTTGATAATCCTTGTAACACTCTTTCAATCCCGATGTAATTATTTTTCTTTGCTCCTGACCACTTGCTAGCTAGGATGCTAATTCAGATTTGCAGTTAAAAAAAAAGTGTATAACGAGTTTGATCAAGTACTAATTAGCAGTTTATCATGGGGCTTGTGGTCTAGTGGTAAAGGCTTAAGTAGTTAAGCGAGCCCAAATGAGAGTAGTACCAGTTTGGGTGACCGACCGGGAAGTCCTCACTTGGGAACCACAAGCGTTGATACAAAAGTTGGGCGTTCCTTGTTTGGACTCCTGTTCTCGTACCAATTGGATCTTAATTCTTGAGACCTGCGCACTAAGAAAGCAGACAACACCGTTAGGCTTATCGTGGGATTGTCTCACATGATTATCCTCCGGCGTGAGAGTAAGTAATCGGTTTTAGGGTTATAGTGAAGAGTTAGGGTTTTTAGATGATACCTCAATGAGGGCCGAGATGCCCTTTATATACACACGGAATACTTATTGGTTTCGTGTTCCTTACTTTTCGGCGTATTCCACTTAATGCGGTCTTTGATCCTTATCCCATAAATAAGAGATCACATATCTAGACCATAAATAATAATTATAGATTTGAGTCTTTGTAAGCCCAAATCTTGATTATGATAGCCCACGCGTGATGAGCTTAGATATTAGTAGTGTCCATTGGTCGGGTTCGTGACCCAAGTGCGGATTATACGTCATCAACAAGCTTTAATGATATCAGGTGAATCGGGAATAGGAGTGGGGTTATCTCCTAAGGAGAGGCTCGCAGTGGGCATCTCTGCCCGAGGATGCGACACTAACTCGAGCCAACAACTAACATCTAACAACTAACCCCACGTTTAAAAAAAAAAAAGAAAAAGAAAAAAAAAGGTACTAATTAGCAGTTTAACACACACATATACGTTCATATGGAATTAGATAATGATGTGTTATCTTCCTGCCATGGTTTATTATTCTTAAAATGTATATTTGTATCTATAAAAAAAATGTATATTTGTAATAGTTTTTTAGTAACATCGTATAAATATTTTGATTGATCTGAAATTATTAGTATCCAACAAACGACTTTAAATGTTCAGATTTGTTTTGGTTTCGAGGAATATTTGATTGTGCATTTATTTGTTTCATTTAAATATATAGTAATGGAATGATAATGTTATTTAAATAACAAATATTATATAGCTTGGAACCATTAATTTGACTAAAAAAGAGCATGCTTGACACATGTATCTCAACCGCTCAAATTCAAATCACATGTGCTCATACAAATATTATATACATGTGTTTGTAAGATCAGATTCAAGAGTCAACATTTTGTTGTGTTTTTAAAGTGTATTTGGTAATTTAAGCAATATAAAGTGTAAGATTCAATTATGCTAACTGTCATAAAAATAAAAATACGTATAGCCAGGTTAAGTTGATCAAAGTCTCACGTTTAAAAAGGGTATAATTACGTGTGCAACGTGAAGAATCGATTATTGGAAATAAGTAAACCGAGAGTTAGCAATTTAAGACATGTGCAAGTCATCATTGTAACATACATTTTAGGGGTAACTATACTTGTGGATACCTGCGGTTCTGGCCACGCTTAACTAGTTTAGATTTTTAATTGAGTTTAACCGTATAAACAATAACATGATCTACAACGTCAATTGTCACTTTAGTAAAAATTAAATGACATTAAATAGATTAAAGTCATGCTAAAGTTATTCCGTCACAATAATTACATTCAAATATTCATATATAACATATTAACAAAAAAATATTTATTCGACGTTTATAGGTTGAGATCACATTAATCAATAATGTTTACATTAAGAGGAAAAAAAATCGTTTTACAATAAAAATATTGCAATAATATAATAAAAACTTGTATAATTATTTGAATATTTAGATAAAAACATTCATATATATTATACGTAGTTCGGTTCGGTTAACCATGGATATCTAAAATTAAAAACCGAACCGTACTAAGCGGGTATTTTTTGGTTTTGGTTTCAGGTTTTTCGGTTTCGGAGTGAACAGTTCGGCTCGGTTCGTCGGTTTCTCGGGTTTTTTGTACACCCCTGCATACATTCTTATTCAAATAAACATCTAGCGTTTTCCGACGACGTCCAGAGAAGCAGTCCGTTAGTGGTGATGTAATTCAGCGTCGTTGTGGTTCTACAAAAAATATTAGCAAAAATAAATAAATAAATAACGAAATATTAGAAACACATAGATATATAATTATATATAAAAAAAATCTTCTATTCATGGTTGCACTGTTTTGCACTGTTTAAATCTTAATTAAAAAAACCATCCCAATCAACATTCCAGATTTATCTAATAATAAAATAATAATAAAAATAAAAATAATAATAATAAATAAATAAATTTCTCAATCAACAAATCCTACAACCAGTTTCAAACCTACCCAAATCCTAATTGGATAACGCACGAACCCCACAACAAATCCAATCTATTCTAAACTCATCAATTATGTTCGAATCCAATCTCCCCTTTCGGTAAGATCTTAAAGCCAAGTATTTGTGGTCCGTGCTTCGAAGTTAACATATGAAGATATCTTGGTCCGTGTTCCAGGTAATTGCTGTCACAAACCAACAAGGGATCTATTGGTGTTCGGATGCAAGTTGAAATGAGATTAATATGTGTGACTGAGTTTGATTGAGGTGTTGTGGGTGGCTTTATATTTTGGGAGTGATGTGGAAGATATGTTAGGTGAGATGAGAAGAGTGGTAGGTGGAGTATTTTTGAAGTATGTGTTTTAGACTTTTAGGTATTGAAGAGATGAGATAAATTAGGGTATAACATATATCCGGATATTTTTTTTTAAGGATTGGATTGGAGTCTTGGACTAGGTTGTCTGTATAATGGGCCGTTATGCTTATTTTAATTTGGATGTGGACTGAGCTTTATTAGACTATTCAATTTGTGGACTGGATCAGTGTTAAAATTCAACTGAAATGGTGGTGGGTCAAAGATAAAAAGTTAAGAAAACGAGGTGGGCGTCGACCGCCGCATTGCGGCGGGGCGCCACTATTTGAACATTAAATCTAATCGCGAAATAGATGTATGTGAGGTTGATATGTATATATTACACCATCGAAAAGCTAGTGAATCATAGCTGTATGCGAGGTTGATATGTATATATTGCACAATCGAAAGTCCAGTGAATCTTCAATTGGACAGTCTTTCCTAATGGTTTGAGCCGTGTGCAACAAATGATCGACTTCAGGTTCATCCAAATCGGGGTTGATTTCGTCTACAGGTTCATTTAATAGTTCACAAAACCTGCATTATCACCAACAAATCAATTGCACTTACTAGTTTCCACGCACCTATTAAAAGAACTAAACTTTTACATAGTAAAAAAAAATACATGTTTACAAAATCAGAAGCTACCTCATTTTTAATGCCTTTTCAAGTTAATCCTTGGTCGTCAAACTTGTTTTAGCAACGCAATATTGACCAGAGATGAGACGAACTGACCAGCGGTACTGCCCATCTTTTCGGGTTAATCGACTTGCAGTACCTGAAGCTGAATACACCAGTACCAGAGATACCCAAAGCTTATTAGCATCAAGTATCCGGTAAGATTTTCTATTCTCAAAATCCGATTAACACAACCAGTTTGTGTATGGTTATTCAATGGGTTTATGAGCTATATTTTAATACTCGGTACCATAAGGTATTTTAAGAAGCGTGACTAAATTCTAGCTTAAACAAACATGAAAATGTTATTCAACATTTCAACTTAAAGCAAACTGTGACATATGTACTTCCGATACTTATAACTGAAATCATATCCAGGACATATGTTACTTATATACAGGCGTAAATGAATTCGGACAAAAATAGTTTTGAGTCAACCCAACTTGGTGTGCACGAAATATTACCCGTATTCCTGTTACCCAACCTGCCAGACCCGTTCATAATACTAACTCAACAACAAATGACAATAAACTTACATATTTCAGCTAACATTCTTCAAGTTTGTGTTGGTATATATCCGGAGAATGGCATCCACCTTGAGCAGGGCAATAAACCTATATATTAAATTTCATTTCATCCATGGTTGCAGCATTAGCTTGATTTATACATACCTTACAACATTCATATGCACTTTCTTACCGATGGGTGGGACCTAGTTTCACTGCATGACCACCATAATCTGCATGAAGTTCAACATTTTCATACGGGAGGTAGCTGTCTACCCGCTAGCATGGTATCATCTAGAAATTAAAAGTCAATTATTAGATAATTTTTCGAAGTATAAGAGAAATAAGAAAACAAAAAATCTAATTACCAAAAGCATCTTCATCCTCAGGTTTGTCATGATGTTCATTGTTGATTATATTAAGTGGTATCCATAAGCCAATCTCATGACATAGCTCAACCGATTTGAACTCCAAGGCTCTTGCAAGCATATCTATAAACATGTACCCTTGTTATATTTGACTCTTGAATGTCAACGGAAGTAAAGTGATAAATATATCGTCCAAATAGAGGGCGCCCACTTGTAATCTGCAAAAAACACATAAGGGATGAGTATGAATCTTGAAACATATGGATAAAGTAAGAGTAACATTATTGTTTTTCACTTAGTCGTCCTGTGGATCTGGCCTGATTTGTGGATACTTGAATATTGTCCAATCATATACATTGGTCAAACTAATACCTCCGCGATCAGAAGATACTTTCAGATCTAAGTTAACACTATATAATACTGATTCTACAGATTTAGAATATGCTCACTGACTAAATACAAAAACAATATGTAGTAGCATTTGAGCACAGTCTATGACTTTTTCAATTTCACTGCCATCAACATTTTAGAAGAAAATATAACCATAATCTAACTCATCTGAGCCAATTAAACACAAAATTTTACCGAAATTGACTTCTTTGATATAACTACTAATATAACTATAACATAAATTCAAAATAACCGTGTACGATCAGTGGAATCCAATGATGCTAAAAATGACATAATATGATGCATCGGCTTCTTGAAAATCTCCCCAAAAGGAACGTATTACAGTATCACTTTAAAAAAGGTTTATTTGCAAGGAAACTAAAAGAGAACAAATATAATCTCAACTCACAGGTAGCTGCATAAGCCATTCTCGCTGCAGTTGTCTCAGCTGCAACTTTTGTTCCTGTTCTTGGATTGGAATCGTGCATTTGTATCAGAAGTCTTTTCTTGGTCACAAATCCCACCTAAATAGAAAATTGAGAAATATCAGTAGCTAAATAATGAAGGAACATGAAAATGAGTAAAAATTTCTAAAGCCACAATGTTCTGACAAAATGAATTTTTTTTCTATCGATTGCGTTTAAAATTGCTTATTTAAGTAGTCATCTCCTTAGAAAGCACGTAGTTTGGATAAAACATTTGCTTTTCAAACAGATAACCACTTGAAAAATAAGCAGGCTCAAACACCTCTTGATGTAAAGTTGCCTCGTTTTACACAAACATACATTTGGGCACCAACATTCTTGTATTCGGACGTGTATGTGGACTTCCAACTACTGCAAGTGAAGGCTGGGGGATCGTCTACACCGCCTGCTACTATTATAGATGGCAAGCCACGCTCCTGTAGCTGTTCAATGAAACACGGGTGCCTTTCTGCCATCTTTTTATATGTGGTATGGCTCAAAACTGCCGGTGTTTCTTTCCCGTTTCCCACTTCTTCATAGCAAAAGAAGAATAACCCCTGTCATAGTACAATTATAAATTAAATGTTATAGTTTCCTGTGAGTTTTACTAACCTTTTTTAAATTATCGAACCCATTAAAAAAAAAAAAAAAAAAAAAAAAAAAAAAAAAAAAAAAAACACAAAACAACAATATAAAGTGCCATACCTGCATTAACAACAGGAATGGAAGAAGTACTGGTCCGGGTTCCTACATGAGCCACAACAATAACATTGGAAACAAAATTACCATCTGGAACAATAAAAACTTTTATGCTCGTGTAAACCGATTGTGTGCAACACCAAAAATGCACGGTCTATATATGTAAATGAAAGGTATTTGTTAAAAATACAGCCAGTGTGAGTGCAAGAAAGTGAAGGGACATCCTGAATGCAGCCACCAAGCAATGGAGCATCAGAAACGCAGCACTCCATGGCGTTGTAATCTGCAAGCAGAAATTGTAGGACAACTGTTACAAACATGTAGCATACATATGCACAATAAACTACAAAAGAGGAATGTTCATTACCATAGTGAAAGGACGCTGCTACGTCATTGACCTTTCCCTTTCCCCTCCCACCAACATCTACGACCACCGGAAACCGATGTCGGGTATCCGTCACATTCGCGTGAGATGAATCAAGTTCGTGAATAATAATACCATTCGTCGGCCTCACGGAAGCAACGTCAACAACACTTGTACTTACAGGCGTGTCAACGTTCACGTTTACATGATGTAATCCATCATCGACATCCATAAACATACCCAAGCCAACAGGAATAGTGACAGGCCCCACCCAGTTACCATTACCATAATCCACGTTTGGAGAACCGTTAAGATTATGATCAGAAGCAGGTAAGCGGACACCGGTATCATCCCTAACAGACCCGCCCCCTCTAACGTTTGGTCAATACTCAGCCTTAGTCTTAGTTCTCATATTTAAGAAGGCAACAGACGAAGCATATAAAAACAGCTAAACAACAAACATCATAGATACATACACGAATACTATACTAAAAAGAAAATCAAGAAAAATACCCCAAAGAGTGACACAACCCAATATTACCTAAGATGAAGAAGCACGCAACACACTTAAGTAGCCTAAGACACTGCAACTGAAGAAGAAACGCTTATAATTTTGATATTGTAACAGCTAATTAAACCCCTAAAAAAGACGCAAGGAAGAGATAACAGTTGTGCAAGCGGTGGCATCGTAAACATAAAACAACTAAAAAAACGAAAAGAAAACTGAGGAAGAAAAAAGACAAACAAAAAAAAAACGGGCCACAATAACGAACTCAGTGGACTGGGCCCAAAACGTGCAAGCCCTAAACGACAGATGTGTCGTCGTTTTTGCCCGTACATTATATATACAGTAATATACCAAATAAACAAGATCATTGGCTCATTAGAATATTAGATGTTTTTTTTATTTGGATATAAAATGATAAATTAAATGGAAATGTGAAGTTATATACACAACAGGTTGATAATTGACTAAACTTTCATTCATTTTACTGTTATTCTAATACGGAGTAGTTAAAAATCTAAAATCCAACTACTTAAACATGTGTGTGGAAAACTAGAAGGGGGGTTGAATAGTTTACCGATTAAAATCTTTTTAACTTGTTAAGTTAGCTTTGAAAACTTTTCGTTTGATCAAAGATATATACACAAACACAATATATAACATGCAAGTAAATGAAAGAAACGATCAAACCACAACACGAGTATTTATCGTGGTTCGGCTACAAGGACTCTTTTTCCTTGCCCTACGTCCACGCCCCGAGTATCCAACTCGAGAGTTTCTTTCACTAGTCAACAAGCTCCTTTCACCGGCGGAGAAAACCTTACACGTCACTTATACTTTTACCGACACAAAGCTAGATGTCGAGTTCTTTACCAAGGGTACAACCACTCCCGTTAGTTCTTTACAAGGGTACAATTACTCCCGATACATTTTGTATTTTAAGGACTAAAATACTAACCGATCACTACTGAAAATACACAATCAAATGAAGTGTAAACTACACAAGTCTACACAATGCTAAGCTAACAAGTCTTGCAACGTTGTGTTGAATACTTGTCACTTTTAGTAAGCTCGTGAATCTCTTTGCTACAAAAAGAAACTTCACATATGAAATGTTAAGAGGTTAGATGAAAGAATGAATATGTGTGTGTAAAATATGATGTCAAGTGATGAGCCAAAATTCAACTTGTGGCTCAATATTTATAGCCAAACCTTCTGCAGGTCTGGCGGATCAGGCGGACCCCTCAAAAGGGTTCCACCCGTGTACCTCCAGGGTACCGCCGGGCTTGCAGTTGGTTTTGCAATAAATCTTGCAAACCAAACAAAGTCACATCTCATTACTCTTGCAAACCAAACAATGTCACATCACATAATATCAAGTCAAACACTAAACTTGCAAGCAACATCTAAGTAAGTCAAACACATTTCTTTCCATAAATGTATAATGACAAAACTTGCCATAAATGTGTTGTGACAATTCTATTTTTAGAAAATAAAAAGTGTTGTGTTTTATGAAGTGTAAAATGTAGCAAAAGTCTGGTTTATGCAAGTCTTTAAAACTAAGATTATGTTTTACTTAGAAACTAAAGTTTACATTTGTCATTAACAAAACTTAGCGAAGATCGTAAAATATAAATAACGTTTTTAGGCGATATTTGTATTAACAATCTCCCCCTTTTTGTTGATGACAAAACATAAACTTTGTTTTTAAGTAACTCACAAAATCTTGGTTTTTAAGACTTAAAAAAAATTAAATTAAACTTGTTTTACTTAAGTGATGAAAATCATATTAAGTTTTGAAGGTTTAATATATTTCTCCCCCTTTTTGTCAAAACAAAAAGTAGAGTAGCGAAGCGGAAAAAAAAAGCACTTGCTCCCCCTTGCTTGTTACTCCCACTAAGAGGAGTGCCAAGATGGGAAACATGGATTTTGGATCCTACAAAAAAAAATGGTTAATTGGTGATATATATAAGCTTGTAGTTACCACACACATTGCAACCACAAAGACAACATAAAAATGATCAACCAACAATGCATGAAAGTAAGTAGAGAGAAATAGCATTCCAAGTAAAATGTTGACTTATAAAAGTCAAAGGACATGAAATGGGTAATATTCTTCTACTTCTAAAAACTTAAAAATTAACCAAGAAAGAAAAATAAAAGCCTAGTTTCCTAAATTGGGGCAAACGGCCTCCAAATGGTTGTCTAGGATTTATTTGGGTGGGAAAGAGCATCCAAACATTCTATGACGTGTTGGAATGCAAACCGGGTTTCATCTTGGAATTGGTGAAGCAACGTTTTGATGCTTGCACCCATTTGCTCACAATTTGAGCACACATTGGGATGAGTAGGTGGAAATGGGTTGGTTTTGGTTTCTTGGTTTGAGGGTTGGTTGTTTTTGGTTCTTGGGTGGATGATGGGTTTGGTATTGAGTCAAGCAAGGTGGTTTGAAATTCCATTGCTTGATGGAGGTGGTTTTCAACCATGTTTTGTATATCCTCATATGAAGGAAAGAAAGACTCAAAGGTTTGAGCTTGAGAGTGTGGTGGATTTGGGTGATCATGGTTTTCAAAGTTTGGTTCTCCATATAGAGGACCATGGATGTCATGGTAGATGGGGTGGAACAATAATGGTTTTGGTTGATGGTACACTTGTTGTGGTGGTTGAGTATGGTTAAAAAGCTCATTTTGGTCAAGAATTGACCTTGGTGATTCATTTGCAAAAGGTGGTGGTTGTGTAGGTCTTGGTGGAAGATCATTTAGATCTTGGACAAAAGGGTGTGATGATGTGGGAGGAGACCCAAATAACTCCATAGGTTCTATTTTGGGTAATGGTGATGGTAATGAAGTTTTGGATGGTTGGGTTGGAGCACTTGGTGGACTTGGGTCAATGGGTGATTTAGTAGGTGGTGGAGTGAGCTCATTAGGTTCATTTGGTGATGGTGACGGAGATGCAAGGTTCAAAAAGTGTTCATTTTTTATAGGTGATGTGAATTCATCCGAAGATGAGGAACTTAGGTTGATGGGTTGATTAGACCATAGTGGTTTAACACTTATCCGGGCGGTTTTCCGGATGGGTCGTGATGGTTGAGAGGTGATTGTTGACTTAGTCATGGTGAAAAATAGTTTAGAAGTTTCAGAAATTATGGTGAAGAAGGTGTGATTTGATAGTGTTTAGGATGGCTTAATTTATAGTGTTGAAGGATTATGGAAATGAGTGTTTGGATTTGATGTTAGTCCATACAAAAATGGAGGTTTCTAATGATTTGGAAAACTAATTGTGGGTTGTCAAATCATGGAAGTCAATCCAATGAAAATGGTGAAGTGAGAAGACAAATTTTGCACTAAATGCTTAGTGGTTTTGGTAGATTTGTGGTAGTAAAGATCTCAGGGATTTCAAGGATCCCTTAAAAGGGTTCCTTCCTTTATGTCTGAGGGGTCCTTGAGGTTGTTATGGCAAATTTTGAATTTTGGCGGGAATTGGTTTTGGTTAAGTTTATGGAAGAAGGAGTACCCTATTATGCTAAACACATTGCAAGAAATGGGTTTCTACCGAAAAGGATTGGATTTTGGTGTTTGGATGTTGAATTGGTGAAAATGAAAACAAAAATTCTGCAGGCTGTTGGCGGCACCCTCAGAATACACTGGCGGAACCCATTTGAGGGTGCCGCCTGGTCCGTTGGGCCATTTCTGGAATTCTCAGAAATTGCACTGGCGGAACCCAATTTTGGGTACCGCCAGATCCGCCAGAGCTTCAGAAAAGGGTAGTCCGCGTTTTTGACCCGCGAGACGATTTTCAAAATTTTCGAAAACTCCTAAAATCCAAAAGATAAGGCATTTCTGGTTGGGCAATGCAAAAAATAGACACGTAAACACACATTTCATAGGACTTTGACCTTGAGGTCGAGAATTTCACTATACTTAGTGAAAATATCATAAACTTGAAAATTTGACAACTTGCCAAGAGTTTTCTACCTGCATGAAAGTTAGATACTACGTGTTCCAAATTGTATCAAACATTGTACTAACACACAAATACATCACAAATATTGTTTAAACGACCAAATTTGTTCAAATACCACCTAATGCCAAACACTCCTACACACCCGCACTCATTGACGGTCAATCTTGTTCTTGAGCTTTCCAAGGAATCTTCCAAGATTCTTGAACATCCCTTTGTTTGCTTGAACTCCGTCGACTCATTTGGAATATCCGGAAGTTAGGATAGGTATCCGAGAGGTGGGAGCCTAGAGTTTGGCAAATTTTCATCTTCACTCATTGAGGAAGATGATGATGAGGTAGGAGGATGAGGACGTTTTCCTTGGGCTTTGTAGACTGTCTTATCACTAAGTGGAACAAAGGTGTGTGGAATGAGAGTGTAGTCAAGACGAAGACCATTTGGAGTTGGTGGAATGGGTGAGATGAACCTAAAGAGACGGGTCAAGAGCATTCCATATGGCATAGCCGTTGTGCCATGCACGGGAATGTCGGCCATTCTCTTAGCCATGTAGTAGGCAAGGTTGAAGGGTTGCCTAACGGACAAGGAGTAGAGCATGTAGCAAAGGCAAAGATTGATATGGACACGGTTTCCTATTGTGCTAATGACATTGGCTCTAAGGACTTCCTCCCATTTCTTGAATTGGGGTTTGAGTTCGTTCATTTCCATTCGATATGGGTCCTTATCGACCTCATTCCCCGAACGGGTTCTCCTAATGGTTGTGGTCCTAATAAAGAGGTGGTCACGGAGTACGTCTTTTGAGACAAGGGGTGTGTCATAAGGGTGGATACGGTCTTGGAGGTTGTCAAGAGTTGAGAGGGAGTGCAAGTCGGAATAGAGGCAAGTACCACAGTTTGGGACACCTAGGATTTGAGCAAACTCCTCAAGAGTGAAGGAGTATTGATGACCGCTAACCCTAAAGTTGATAGACATATGACCATAATCATCCGTGGAGAGGACGGAGGATGCATAGAACTCTAGAATGAACCTAGGACAAATAGGCTCGTCGATATTCAAAAGACACTCAAAGTTGATTGTGGTAAATTCGGCGTAAAGGTTTGTGCCTTCTAGGAAAGACGGGTCAATGGTTCTACCCTCATGGACATAGTGTTTTTCTAGGGCTTTGAAAACGTTTACTTGGTTTGGGGTAAGACCTTTGGTTTTGTGGTGTTTTGGTAGGTACTTAATGGTGTCCTTGTGGTCGTAGTGGGTTAGAGGAGGCATGATGATTCCAAGAACAACAAAATTTCACATTTTAGTTTAAGTAAACCACTATTATAATGTGGATGTTCTAGTGTGTGCATATATGAAAACAATGCGGAGGTGCGGTTATCTTGACTCATTTTGATGCTTCAAAACCGTTTTATGCAAGTTTTGTTATAAAACAAAAGATAACCCAAACGCTCCTAGTTCAATGTAGCTTCGTTTGAATGTACCCGAAAATACATATTGGTTATGTATTCCCTTTAGCATTCAAGAGACATTATGCAAGTGATGTTTTAAACATAACGTTTTGATTTTGTATTCTTAATGTGAGACGAAAAATTAATTGTCCTACTTGTGAGAAATTTTTGGAAGGATTTGACATGGGGTGTTTTAGTAAACATGTTTATACTAATTAAGGATGCAATTCCTAACTATGGGAGACATGATTAGTTTTGTTAAACACCTAATCTTATGCATGAGTTTTTTCAAGTTAATGCATAACCCCAAGTTTTTGTTTTTGTGCAAGAAATAGAATTCCTAGACTCAGATCAGGATTGTAATCATGTTTAGAATACTTACAATGATGATTGAATTGCAATGTAAATGGATGGAAGACCAAGAATTCGTAGGTATGGATGAATGGTAAAGTGAATAGTAGCAGTTTGGAAGTGGTGGTATGAGATAATGGGTGTTTGGTTTAATATAAACAAAGATTTTGGTTTTTGCAGGTCGGCGGATACGGCGAACCCCTGGAATGGGTTCCGCCGACCCTGCTGAGAAAAATAGTTATGGATTTGTTTTGATTTTTGTGATTTTTGTCTAATGTCCAGAACTATAATGTAGGTTCCATAAGTCCTAAGCCTAGCATAAGAAGGTTAAAAGGTTCACGTTTAAGGGGTTTTGTGAGAATGTCGGCTATGTTGTCTTCGGAAGAAACTTTCTCAATTGAGATATTTCCTTTTTGAACGTTGTCACGAAGGAAATGATGACGGATTTCAATATGTTTGGTACGAGCATGTTGAACCGGGTTTTTGCTAAGATCAATGGCACCTTTGTTGTCACAAAGAATTGTGATGTCGTTGAGTTGAATTCCGTAGTCGACAAGAGCTTGCTTCATCCAAAGAGCTTGTTGACATGCCTTTCCGGCCGAAACGTACTCGGCTTCCGTTGTTGAGATAGTAAGAGCTGTTTGCTTCTTAGAGAACCATGAGGTGAGACAATGTCCAACAAAAGTACAAATACCACTTGTACTTTTTCTATCGACATAGTCACCGGCATGATCCGAGTCGGCATATACTATGGTGTCTATTCCCGTTCCTTTGGGATACCATAAACCTAAATGTATAGTGCCCTTAATATACCTAAAAATCCTTTTAACGGCTTCGAGATGGGTAGTTTTAGGATCTTCTTGAAAACGAGCACCTAGACAAACACTAAACATAATGTCGGGTCTACTAGCCGTTAGGTAAAGTAGACTACCAATCATACCTCTATATTTAGTGCTATCTACGGATTCACTTTCCTCATCCTTGGTGAGTTTAGTTTCCTTGGACATGGGAGTTTTGATAGGTTTCGAATCTTTTAGTCCAAATTTCTTAAGCATGTCCTTAATATATTTAGATTGGTTAAAGAAGATACCATCTTCTAGTTGTTTGATTTGGAGTCCTAGGAAAAAGTTGAGTTCTCCCATCATACTCATTTCAAACTCGTCATGCATGATTTTTGAGAAATCCACACATAATTCTTGACAAGTTGATCCGAATATAATGTCATCAACATAGATTTGGACTATGATAATATGTGAATCTTTCTTCTTAGTGAAGAGAGTATTATCAACTAAGCCCATGGTATACTTATGGTCAACTAGGAATGTTTTAAGTCGATCATACCATGCTTTTGGAGCTTGCTTAAGTCCGTAAAGAGCCTTTTTAAGTTTGTAAACATGATTTGGTTTTTCAAAATCGATGAAGCCCGGTGGTTGAGCAACATACACTTCTTCATTAATGACTCCGTTTAGAAATGCACTTTTGACGTCCATTTGAAAGAGTTTGAAATTATGTGCACATCCATATGTAAGTAAGATTCTAATTGACTCGAGCCTAGCAACCGGAGCAAAAGTTTCATCGTAGTCAATGCCTTTTTGTTGGTTATATCCTTGTGCAACTAGCCTAGCTTTGTTTCTAGACACAATTCCATTTTCATCCATTTTATTTCGAAATACCCATTTTGTTCCAATTATAGTTTGACTCTTTGGTTGAGGAACTAATGTCCATACATCATTCCTAACAAATTGGTTTAACTCTTCTTGCATTGCAATTACCCAAGATTCATCTTTAATGGCTTCATTAATATTTTTAGGTTCAATGGTTGACACGAAACAAAAGTAGTTGCTTTCATTTTGAACTTTTGACCTTAGTGTTCTTTCGTTAATATTGCCAATGACATCATCTAATGGATGACTTTTAGATTCTTTGACATTGACAAGTTCTTTGTTTAATAGTTCATCTTCTTTGTCATCACTTAAAATTTCTTGATTTTCTATTGCTTGACTTTCAACTAAGTCATCATCTACCAAAGGTGATGTCTTAGAGGGAAGTGGACTCTCGTCAAATGTTACGTTCAACGATTCCTCGACTCTTAAGGTTTCTTTGTTCAAAACAATGTATGCTTTACTATTTTGTGAATATCCAAGAAATACACCTTCATAAGACTTTGGGTCAAATTTGGTGAGATAATTCTTGGTGTTAAGAATGAAACATTTACTCCCAAACACTCTAAAGTATCCTAATGTAGGCTTTTTACCTTTATATAGTTCATAAGGAGTTTTATTCAAAAATGGTCTAATTAAGACTCGATTTAAAATGTACGTTGATGTGTAAACGGCATTACACCAAAACTTTTGTGGAATGTTTTGTTCATTAAGCATTGTTCTACTCATCTCTTGCAATGTCCGGTTTTTACGTTCTACTACACCATTAGATTGAGGAGTACGTGGAGCCGAAAAGTTGTGAGTTATTCCATTATTATCACAAAAGTTTCCAAATTGAAATTCATTATCAAATTCACGACCATGATCCGTTCTAATAGACACAATATTAGACCCTACTTGATTTTGAATTTTCTTACTTAGAATTTCAAATTTATCAAAAGCTTCATTTTTACTTTTCAAAATTTTTGTCCAAGTATATCTTGAGTAATCATCAACTATGACCAAAGTGTAGAAGTTACCTCCATAACTTTGTATAGCGGATGGACCAAATAAATCCATATGCAAAAGTTCTAGACACCTAGATGTAGAAACCAAGTTTTTAGCCTTATGGCTATTATGGACTTGTTTACCGACTTTGCAAGCATCACAAAAGTGTTGGTCATATTTCAACTTAGGTAGGTTTCGAACTAAGTCTTTGGAGGAGAGGTTTTGGATTAGTCTCATGTTAGCATGTCCTAAACGTCTATGCCATAAAGTTGAAGATTCATCTAATGAGGTAAGACAAAGTTTGTCTCTAGATGTTGGATCCATCTTCATGACATATACGTTGTTCTTAAGGACACCTTTGGCTATGGTTATACCATCTTTAAGTATCTTACTTCCGTTTTCACTAAAAAGGACATTATACTTATTACGACAAAGTTGACTAATACTAAGAAGATTAAAGCCTAAGTTATCAACATGAGCTACATCATCAATAAAAACGGAGTCATGAGAGATTGTACCTTTTCCGATGATTTTGCTCTTAGCATTACTACCAAACGTAACATTACCTCCGTCA
Source organism: Artemisia argyi (assembly GCA_030686995.1). Taxonomy (NCBI): domain Eukaryota; kingdom Viridiplantae; phylum Streptophyta; class Magnoliopsida; order Asterales; family Asteraceae; genus Artemisia; species Artemisia argyi. Next base: position 183,156,877 of record CM060705.1, read on the forward strand.
CATTTGTGATAAGAAGTGAAGAGGCTTTTGTTACCCGTCATGTGCCTTGAACAACCGCTATCTTTAATCCATTCATCCGGTTCCAAACAAACTTTGAGGCACACCTATTTTATGAAAAACACTCAAACATTTGGTCCCCAATTTCTCATGGGTCCATTTTGGTTAAGCATACCATTAATTTGTTCCAAGTATGAAAATAGAGCATAAGGGTTCCATGGCATGTGGTTTGGAGTTTGGTAATATCTAGGAGTGTTTTGGTTCCAAACATGTTGGTAGTTTGGTCGAGCGTTGAAGTTGCTCTTTGGAAAGGGGCGTTTGGGAATTGGAGTCTTAGGTCTTGGTTGAGTAGTTTTAGCTCTAAATTCATTTTTACTAAATCCTACTCCAGTTTTAAACACAGGTTTTGTTCCATTTTTGTATGTAACTTTAACAAATTTTGAACGATCCGAAGTGGATGGAGTTACTGTTGCAGCAGACCTGGCGGAACCTTCGGGACCAACGGGCGGAACCCTAAATTGGGTTCCGCAAGCTGCTGTAGCAATTTATTTGTTTCTTGTGCAATCTTTTCTTGTTTCATTTGACCCTTTGAAGTTTCTATTTTCGTAAATCCTGGTCCTGTTTTATCAAAGGGTGACTTTTGAAGTTTCATAATTTCATCCGCACAAGAAATGCTCTTATCAAACTTCTTAAACTTTGTGGTTTGTTTTATTAGATCATTTTGAGTAATTTTGAGTTTCTCAACTTCTAGTTTAAGCTCTTCACATGATTTGCAAGGCGTGTCAATACCTTTACTCTTTTCTAATCTCTTAGCTTTTTCTTTTAACTCATAAACTTCATTTTCTAAAAACTCCTTTTTAGTTTTCAAAAATTTATTTTTGTTTATGATTTTTAAGCTCAATTCACAAAGTTTGTTATATTCTTTTTGTAAAGTGTCATCATCAATAGAGGAGTAAGATGAGTCGGATAATACCTCATTTGAGTTGTGAGCCATGAGAGCAATATCGTCATTCTTTGGCTCATCGTCATCTCCTTCATAGTCACTCCAAGCACCACCCACAAAAGCTTGTTGAGGTTTGCTCTTGGGTGGTTTTGGACATTCTCCTACAAGATGACTTGCGTCTCCACACCTATAGCATTTTCTTTCAACCTTTCCTTTCCTATCATCACGATCTTTTCGGAAAGTTTTCTTGTCATCTTTAGGTTGCCTTACAAACTTTCCTCTTCTACGAAAGAACTTCTTGAAGTCTCTAACGGCCATAGCATATTCCTCATCATCACTATCCGAAGTAGATTCTTCATCATCACTTGATTGGACTCTAGCTTTCAAGGCAATGGACTTAACTTTTTCTTTCTTGCTTTTAACTAGTTCCGAATCTTTTTCCATTACCATTTCGTGAACTTTGAGGTTTCCAATTAGCTCATCAAGTGACATGCTTGAAAGATCTTTGGATTCTTCAATTGCCATCACTTTTGCTCTCCACTTCGGATGGAGTGCTCTAAGAAATTTCCTGACAAAGTTCTTACTACAAAAAGATTCGTCAAGTGCTTTAAGTGAAGTAATAATAGTATTAAACCTAGCAAAAGCATTATCAATAATCTCATCTTCGGAAATAACAAATTGTTCATATTGTTGAACAAGAAGATCAATTTTGTTATCTTTAACTTGTGAGTTTCCTTGATGAGTGACAATTAAAGATTGCCAAATATCTTTGGCGGTTTTACACAAAAAGACTCTTTCATATTCTTTCTTAGGCAAAGCGTTGTAAAACATCATTTTAGCTTCATTATTTTTACCAATTAATTTCTTTTGATCATCATCTTTGATGTTAGTAACTACGTTATCACCATCAATAATTATATACCACAAATCTATATCTTTAGATTTCACGTAAGTTTCAAAGCGGTTTTTCCAATATATAAAACCATTTGCTTCAAAGAGTGGTGGTCTTTGCATAGATTGCCCTTCTTTGTAATTTTCAAAATCCATGGATCGTTTCAAGTTTTAAAACACAATATATTTTAAAAGCTTGAGTAACGTAGCTCTTGATGCCAATTGTGGAAAACTAGAAGGGGGTTGAATAGTTTACCGATTAAAATCTTTTTAACTTGTTAAGTTAGCTTTGAAAACTTTTCGTTTGATCAAAGATATATACACAAACACAATATATAACATGCAAGTAAATGAAAGAAACGATCAAACCACAACACGAGTATTTATTGTGGTTCGGCTACAAGGACTTTTTTTCCTTGCCCTACGTCCACGCCCCGAGTATCCAACTCGAGAGTTTCTTTCACTAGTCAACAAGCTCCTTTCACCGGCGGAGAAAACCTTACATATCGCTTATACTTTTACATACACAAAGCTAGATGTCGAGTTCTTTACCAAGGGTACAACCACTCCCGTTAGTTCTTTACAAGGGTACAACTACTCCCGATACACTTTGTATTTAGAGGACTAAAATACTAACCGATCACTACTGAAAATACACAATCAAATGAAGTGTAAACTACACAAGTCTACACAATGCTAAGCTAACAAGTCTTGCAACGTTGTGTTGAATACTTGTCACTTTTAGTAAGCTCGTGAATCTCTTTGCTACAAAAAGAAACTTCACATATGAAATGTTAAGAGGTTAGATGAAAGAATGAATATGTGTGTGTAAAATATGATGTCAAGTGATGAGCCAAAATTCAACTTGTGGCTCAATATTTATAGCCAAACCTTCTGCAGGTCTGGCGGATCAGGCGGACCCCTCAAAAGGGTTCCGCCCGTGTACCTCCAGGGTACCGCCGGGCTTGCAGTTGGTTTTGCAATAAATCCTGTAAACCAAACAAAGTCACATCTCATTACTCTTGCAAACCAAACAATGTCACATCACATAATATCAAGTCAAACACTAAACTTGCAAGCAACATCTAAGTAAGCCAAACATATTTCTTTCCATAAATGTATAATGACAAAACTTGCCATAAATGTGATGTGACAATTCTATTTTTAGAAAATAAAAAGTGTTGTGTTTTATGAAATGTAAAATGTAGCAAAAGTCTGGTTTATGCAAGTCTTTAAAACTAAGATTATGTTTTACTTAGAAACTAAAGTTTACATTTGTCATTAACAAAACTTAGCGAAGATCGTAAAATATAAATAACGTTTTTAGGCGATATTTGTATTAACAATGTGTTACCGCACATGGTACATTATACCTACCCCTAAACTTTTTCACAAATCTTTTAAAGATTTTTTTTAGTTTGAACATGAAACCATCATCGATCACTGGGACAATCATTTCATTTCAAATTTAGAATTAACACAACATTCCCGCAGCAACGCGCGGGTACACCACTTGTGAACTAAAATATATATTAAAGGCTGGTAAAGTGCTAGAACAAAGTTATAATTAGGGGATAGAACTACATGCATGGACTGTCAATCATGGTACTGGAACCGTCCCGAACCGGAATCGTCCTGAAAGAACCAAGAATCAAAAATATGGAAAAAGTGGATCAAGAACCGTCCCAAGTTGTTCGGTACGGTTCTGGTACGATACTCGGTTCCGGTACGGGAATTTTGAGTAATTCCCACAAGAACCTAAGTGTTTAAATAATTTTTTTTTCGTCGTAGATCACATGCTATCTATAACAATACAAATACACACAAACATGTCTCCAACAATGCCAAATCATTCCAAATTTCCATTAGTTCAAATTGTTCAAAATAACATAAACACAAAATGTAAAAAATTCAAAATATAAGTTTATGATTATTCAAAAGTATCAAGAACATGCATTTGTGTTTCAAACCTCCAAAAATGCTTAATGTTGCATCAATTGTTTCCCTTTATAACTTCGTACCGCTTCTTTCATCTCTTTAACAACTTCGTCATCACTCAAAAGATCTTCAATTTCATCCACATTTATTTCCATTCTCTCCCTTCTTATCCAATCTTCGGTGCAAAGCAACGTCTCCACAATTTGACTTGAAAATAAAGTACCAAATTTATGATAATGATTTCAAGATAAACGTACTTTCATGTTGAAGAATGATGATGATGATGATTTTTGAATAGATTAAAAGTTAGGGTTTTAATTTTATCATATGTTTTTAAGTTTTAGATTCTTTATGTTACAGCTTAATAATGAGTAATGAGTAGTGTTTTTTTTCTTTTCTTAAAAGGCTAGACACATTACACAATGTCTTAAATAAACCTTATAAAATTTCATATTTTCAAAGTAGTCGGTTCTTTCGGGAAAGTACCAGAACCGGACGGTTCCGACCCGACCCGTCCCGAGAACCTAAATTTTGGAATTTTAGGAACCAAGAACCGTACCATAGTTCTAATATACGGTTCGGTTCCGGTACGGTTCCTCGGTTCTTTGTCAAACCAGTTGATCCGACTGAGAAATCCAATTGAAAGAGTAGAGTTTTACTTCATTGAAGAGAAGCTCCTTGTTTAGCTTTTCGAGGGAGAAGATAGTGTAGTTCCTGAATCTCTATATTGACTAAATGGTTGTTTGGGTGACAAGATCAAAGAACCTCGATTTCTTGGCAGGCAGTGAGACCTGATCAACAAGGTTTGCAGGCAAATATAGCTTAAATGATCTGATAGTGAATTCAAGTATATTTTCTATCTCAACTTGCTCTTTGAAATGGACTTGTTAGCTTAAATGATCTGTGTGATCATGTTCAGTTCCAAGCAAGTGAAAGGCTCTAAATATAGTTTAGTCTTTTATAGTTTCCTTTTACATGTCTTGTCCTCGATATGTTTTTATGTAGCTATGTTAGCTATTGTGGCAGTTTACATGTAAGAAAAACCTGCATACCGCCAGCAGATTTTAACATTCAATTGAGTTTATTACCAAACCGTAAGATGATTATACAACGTTCAAACTAATTATGTATTGTACATGAATCGATCTTTTAGTAGTACTTTGAGCTCAGTTCGACTAAGCTCAATCAAACAAAATCATACTAAGCTTGAAATGTATATAACATACTGAATTCAAGTTTATAATATGTCCCTTTAGATTCTTATTTTCTTATTGAACACTATGTAGTGTTTTTAAACTGATCTCGAATTGAAGGATTTTCTAGTTATATAACCTTACAATCAAATTTGAAGCCAAGACACGGTTGAGCAGCTCGTCTAGGCTGGTATTCAGCTAAATTAATCTACATGTACATTCGAACGTACACCCTTATTTTTAGGATGTAATGATCACAAGACAAACTAGAAAGTGAAATAACTAAATTTAGAAAATTTCAAAGTTACACTAGTTTATGCATCAAGTTTCTTGCATGCCACATAACCACAACAATACTCCTACCTTTGTTGATGTCCTCAGAGAGTAATTAGAGACATAATGGCACAACATTCTATATTTAGAAAAATTTCACTTGTTTTTAGGCTAAGTTTCAACTATAAAACTGTAAGAAAATACTGAGCAAGAAATAAATAATCTAAATGCCAATTATGGCTTCAGTTAAACTCTTTTTATTTCTTTTTAACTTGTTATTTGCATCTTGTGTTCTTGCACATCATTTAATTGAAATAGAGGGCCAATGTAAAGATGGCAAGGTAATCAATTGTGGTGGTGGAGCGGTTGCTCCAGGACCCGGTGGTGCTCCAGCAGGACCCATTGGTCCTCCTCCAGGAGGCAAAGGAGGAGGCAATGCTCCAGCACCCGTTGGGCCTACACCAGCAGGACCTCCAGGAGGCAAAGATGGAGGCAAGGATGGGGGCAAAGATTGTCCGGGAGGCAAAGATGGGGGCAAAAATGTTCCGAACGCCCCCGGAGGCAAAGATGATGGCAATGCTCCAGCACCCGTTGCCCCTGTTGGGCCTACGCCAGCAGGACCTCCAGGAGGCAAAGATTGTCCGGGAGGCAAAGATGGGGGCAAAAATGATCCGAACGCCCCAGGAGGCAAAGATGATGGCAAGGGAGGCAAAAATGATCCAAACGCTCCAGGAGGCAATGATGATGGTAAAGGCAAGGGAGGCAAAAATGATCCTAACGCTTCTTCAGGTGGCAAAGATGATGGCAAAGGCAAGGGAGGCAATGACGATGGCAAAGGCAAAGATGGAGGCAAAGATGGTCCAAAACCTCCAAAACCAGAAAACAAAGGAAATGGCGGATTTTTCGATCCACCACTATATGGACAACCTCCATATCAGACCGATTACAAGGGTGAATGGGCCATACATAACCCGAATTGTGGTGTTAACGCAATGCAATATCAGTTAATGCCAAACAACAAGGCCGTTTGGTTCGATACCACAAACCTTGGCCCTTCAACCCGAGAATTAGGTCCCAAGGGCAACTGTCCCACTAATCCCGATAATAACAATGAACCCGATTGTTTTGCTCATGGTATACAATATGATGTCGAGTCGGGAGAAGTTATTTCTGTTTATGTAAGTAGCTTAAACCATTTAAAAAAACTTCTTATATATTCTTTTTATTGTTAAAAAAAAAAGTTAACGACATTTTGTCATGTACTATAGGTCGAGACCGATCCATGGTGCTCATCAGGACACATGTTGCCAGATGGTAACCTTATATCGACCGGAGGTAACAGAATGGGTGGTCGATCCGTTAGATTGTTTTCACCATCAGAACGCCAATCAAAGTTTGTTGAAAGAAAAAACGCGCTTGGTGCAGTTAGATGGTATGCAACAAACTGTGTTTTGGAAGACGGAACTGCGATTATTGTAGGAGGACGAGATTCATATAGTTACGATGTTATGCCTCCAACATTCGACTTCCAACCTAAGGTGGTTGATTTCCCCTTCCTTAAACAAACCACCGAGCCCGCCTTGGGACAAGATCTACATGTCGAAAATAACCTCTATCCTTTTGTCTACATGCTTCCTGATGGTGATGTCTTCATATTCGCTAACGATCGTGCCGTCGTCTTTGATCCAAAAACCGGAAAGGTCATTAAGGAGTTACCCAAGCTAGAAGGCGGGTCTCGCAACTACCCGCCTTCTGGCCAATCTGCTCTTTTACCACTAAGGCTTAGCCCGGATAACTCCAAACCGGTCCCAGTTGAAGTAGTGATTTGTGGTGGTAACAAACGTGACGCTTTCCAAAATATCGACCCAAGGTACACACAAAATAGAGTTTTTACACCCGCTTTAGCGGATTGTAACCGTATTAAACCAATGTTGGAGAAACCTTTTTGGGAAAAAGAACAAGACATGCCGTCCCCCCGAGTCATGGGTGATCTTTTACAGCTTCCCAACGGACAGCTCCTATTGATAAATGGTGCCAAAAAGGGTACTTCTGGATGGGAAGACGGTGAAGACCCGAACCTTACCCCAACCTTATATATGCCCGAAAACGAAATGGGAAAAAGGTTTAAGGAACTTAACCCGACAACCATTGCTAGAATGTACCATTCAACATCATCAGTACTTCCCGACGGTAAAATTTTGGTTATGGGAAGTAACGCTCACCAGTTCTATACTTTTGATGGTCCTTTCCCAACAGAACTACGTGTCGAGAAGTTTACACCTCCCTATCTCGACCCTAAGCTTGATAAAGAAAGGCCCGTCATTAAAGAAGATGCTACCACTACGGTTTTGAAGTATGGTGTACCATTTAAGGTGGCATTTACACTTAAATCGAATGCAAACTTAGGATATGGTGATGTTTTACTAACTCTTTTGTACCCGCCTTTTACAACTCATGGGTTTTCACAAAACCAAAGGCTGTTAATCACTGGGGTGGAAAAGGTCGAAAAGAACGTGATCACGGCTGTAGCCCCACCGTCTGGAATGTATGCACCACCGGGTTATTACTTGATGTTTGTAACACATCGTAATATTCCTAGCAAGGGTATTTGGGTGCATCTTGATTAGATAAACTAGACCATTGTTCTAGTTTTTTTTTTTTTTTTTTTTTTTTTTTTTTTTTTTTTTTTTTTTTTTTTTTTTTTTAGGATAATGTTGTCTTAAATTCTGTTACTTGTACTGTCTTTTAGCACATGTTGCATTTCAATAAGGGTAATAAACTAATAATAAATAGATAGTGCATTTTCAATTCTTTTTTTTTTTTTTTTTTTTTTTTTTTTTTTTTTTTTTTTTTTTTTTTTTTTTTTTACAATATGTGACGAATATGAAATATAATAGTTTCATTAATATGAAATTTGCTGTTAAAAGATCAATCTTCAATGGATTGGAAATGAGTTTAGATCTTTAACCCGTTAGTATTGTGGCTTAGAGCATTCAGCTGGCATCTGTCCCTTAAAACGCTTGAAATCGGTGCAGTAGTTGTAGATCATGTGGTTATCACGTACCCACTTGAGTTGACCTTGTTGACTCACTGTCAATTGCTTGTAAACATTAGATGTCCACCAGTTGGCTCGTGTGGGAATAGCACATTGGCTAATGCTAACTGACCCGTTCCACTTACAAGCTCTAGCCCTGAATCTACGGTAATTAGCCACAAAAGGTGCAGCGGTCCAGTCAATCTTGACTAGCCCACCTCTTGTAGCCCAGTTATCGGCATTCCATAAACTTGAGTAGACTTTCATCCCTTGTTGGTTCGGGTATGCAATCCCTTGGCTTTGATAGTTTCTAAAGACTCTGATCGGTATACTATCAACATACCATCTGCATTATGTTAACACGATACGATATAGTTAGAAAAATAAACTCAAAAACTATTTTTTATAATAACCAATGTTGTTTTGAGTTGGTATACTTACACAACTTCAGTAGGATTCCAGTGAATGGTGTAGTTGTGATAATTGGCGGTCGGGTCAAACCATATTTGGAACTGTTGTTCTCGGTTACCTTGACCTTGAGTGAATATGTTTGTGTGCACCGTGTAAGGTTCTCCTGTTGAGTTTCCCAAGAACTCAAAGTCGATCTCATCATGTTTTGCACCCGTAGAAGACAGCTGTCACAATACAACATTTAGTCAAAACATTCACGTATAATCTAAGAAATATATTTTATGAAGTTAATTTTTCTACTTACATAATAAGCTGTTACGGTTCCAGCAGAATTCCCTGGAACCAACTTGATGAGCATTTCAATGCTACCAAATAAAAAGGCCCTCTTTGATTGTATACCAGATCCTGTAATTCAAGTTAGATTATTCTTTTCTTCATTTAGTATTGTGTAATATAGAACTAAGTTTTATATTAAAAGTTTATGGATACCTGAAGTTTGGTCCAAAACAAGTCGGACGTCATCACCACTGCCTAAAATCGAAGAATGCTGAGCACCCCAATTGAAATACATGCTTTTTGAGAACTTTGCGTCAACCACACAGGAATGGAATGATACTGCAAACACAAAAACAACCATAAACAAAGCCCGAGAACTTGCCATTTTCAAAATAATGGACAGTTTTGTTCTTTGATTCGTTATGTATGTTATTGTGTATGTCATTTGATGATGTTCTTGTTGATTAATTTTGAATGCTTTATATAGCTTGTGTGCAACATATTTAGCTTACCAAAAGAGTCCACTTGTGTCAAATTGCTCATTGACTTTATATATTCTTTTAGCTGTCAGCTTGAAACATTCATGTTTTATGTTATGCACCACAAGTCACAAACCACAGTACTTATTCTGGTTCCTGCATCTTGACATTCTTGAGTCTTGTATTAGTGGTCAACATGTACCATCAAGTTTTTTTCGTTATCCACCACAACGGGTACTTGTGAAAGTGGTTATGTGTTTGGCACTTGACCTTGACATACATTGTGTATGTGTTTTAGGATTCGTTTCCTTGTCGGCGATATCCTACTTTTTTTGTAATTTGTGGGTAAAAATTGGAAAGCTTGTACTAGATAAGAAACTAAACTTGAGTGCAAACCAATCAAAGAGACTGACGTTGAGGTGTGTGGTTAGCCAGCTATGATTATACCAAAACCATCCTTTCGTTCCTTAGGGGTCCTGAAAGGCGTGAACCCATATGGATAATAGTAACACTAGTCGCTTTCTTGGAAAAACAATGTACATACTGTTACCAAAAAATAGAAACGTTCTTTCCACATATATCTACTTGGATGTTTGGCATTACGTTTTAAAAGTGATTCTGTGATATATGATGATTTGTTATTGTTACAAACGGGCGTAGGAGTAGTTGTATAATTGAATACCGAGTTTATAACTAGAGGTGAAGTTTTTGGTTCATTTGTTTAATAACAATCAATAAGTTGTATTGGGTTGCATTTTAGCTCTATGGGTCAAATATATTTTTTATGAAAGATGGATAAAACTGATATGGGAATGAGTTGATTGTGGCATTCATAAAGTTATAGCAATTTACAACCTGGTAAATCACATTATCCAATCCCATCATATGTAACATATCATGTTTAGACACATACACGGTATCAGAAACACAACGATCATGCGTAAACAGAAGAGAAAACAGAAAGTATTAGGAACCTGACTATCTCAGTTGCTCTAACAAAAAAAAGAATAAAAATATATTCACTATGACTTTCAAAAACGAGGGAAATATTTTGAAAATTGTGAGATATGATCTATTTTATACCTAAGAAAGACTCACAGAAGCTATAGAAGCTAGAATAAGCTTTATCTAATTGTAAAATAACTATTTGTAGCTGAGATTTAAGGATTTGTAAAATATTTTTGTATTTTTCTTTATTTTCTGATTTTTTTGTGTTTTGGATTTAAAATGAACAAATATGAAATATTGAAATTTAGATAAGCTAACAGTGATTAATGGAAGCTAAATGAAACAGTAATAAGCTTAAACAACAAGTTATAAGTAGAATTGAGAAATTAAGGAAACTAAGTAAATACGAATTATGAGAAGTAAACTAGAATTTCATTAATCAAACATTGAAAATTACACTGTGAACGATTAAAATACAAGGTTACTAAAGCTAATTATCTAGAAAACCATTTTAACATTATAAAAGCTCTTAAAAACTACAACATCACACCATTCCAGCATCATCAGTCACATTCCAGACAAATTAGTAATGGAAACTAGGGGTGTGAATCGGGGTCGGGTTGGTCGGATTCAGGTCAAACGGGTCGACCCATTATATATCCTTCCTTCCAGAACTGTCGTTAATAAAACTCTCACACGATTTTGGCGACTCACAAAAAACCCTAATTAGTAAATGTAGCTTACCATCTCCTACATTATAACCTTTTGCAAACCAAATAAGATCGACCCATTATATATCCAGATAATAAATAAAGAAACCTCTATGTAAAGTAAAACCAACTGCAAATGTTTAACATGCATTGAAAATTTAAGATACATTAGTTAAAGGAATACCTTGGGTAGGTTGTTGGGCTTGAAGTGGTACAGATTCGTGTTGTTATCTGACCACTCAATTGCGTTTGGATTCTGTGACTTGAGGCCTAGATAGTCCTCGACATCATCTCCTCTGATCGCAAGGTGTATAAACTTCTCCCCCGTTTCAACATACCAACTAATTCTGCCTGTTTGCCTATCAAAAAGATAACATCTTCCATTAGGAGATGCGACCATCATCATGTCTTCATAACTGCTCAATAAACAAAACAAAAAACCACACACATAAGATTAGAATTTTAGGGTTTAAATTTACATAAACTATAATATAATTAGGGTTTAAAGTAAAGTTACCTATCATTCGCTCTATCGATTAGAACTGCCGTAGGTTTTGGTTCCATACTTTCTCGGATCTGAAAGAGGTATGTGTGTTTATCAGAAAAAAATTGGTGCAGTTCAATTTAAAAGGTGTGTATGTCTGTTGTGTATGTCGGTTGGATCCGAAGAGGTCTGTGTGTTAGGATGTGTTTGGGCCTTTTTGTTTAGTTTTTTTTTGTATTAAGTCCTGTAAAATTAAAGTATCAGGAAATATGATGTACCCTAATAACAAGTTACTTGGGATTAGAGGTTAAGAAGTGGGAGGGTAAATATGCAAAATTAAGTTCGGTGTTCATAGACTCTGTAAGCCCCTTGTTAGACTCAAACAAGTAACAAAACAGACAAATAAAATAGCACTCAAGATGACAGTGTGGAAACAAGATCACATGTCATATCCTAAAATCTATCGGCACTTAAAAAAACAGCTAACATCATCATTTTTGCAGCTTACAAGCAGGTCTAACTGTCAAACTAACTACATACCAGATGACACTTTCCAAATGACCATATGCAAAGCAACGCTCGACACCTAATTATCGCACATGGACAGTCCAACGGATAGTACTCAGAATACAAATCATGAAGAAAAACAGATCCCGCGTTTGTGGTACTATTAGCCATTAGGTCCGAAATGCTAAATCTCCAAAACTATGACTATCCTCAAACAATTAACCGAAAAGAAGGCTCATGGTGGTCAAATAAGGTAAGCATGTACAGATGATGAGTGCAACATATTTGCGTACATTGAGGTAGCTAACAGAGCTTAGAAGCTTCAACTATTATCTGAAAGTGTGGGCGTGTGGCAACTATAGAAGCTTCTACTATTATCATTACTTGAGCTTACAAGTAGATTTTACTAACTACACAGCACTACAGCAGAAGACACAATAATTTCACCACTCTAAAAAGTTATAGCTCAATCTATCAATCTACTGGTGTCTTACATTGCCTATTAGGCGTGTTTGTATTATATTATTTGATGGACTTATGAGCATATTAAAAGCTTGATAAGCTGATTTTAATTAGGGAGTTTTGATTGATTAGCTTATTTTCCAGGCTTATGGGTTTTAAGCTTAGTTTTTCCGACTTATGGGCTTATCAAGTTGAGATTATGGGCTTTAATAAGCTATGAGTTCAAGTAGATAAGCTTATGTACTCTTATGTCAGTCAAAATTAGGGCAAAATTAGGGAAAAGTTTGAGCAACAAAATACATTCAAATTAGACATAAATAATAACAAAATAGATTGAAAATTAGGGAAACAGAAGAATTAAACCTCGATAAAAGTGAACAGCGAAGTGGTGGCGAACGGTGGCGAAGTGGTGGAGGGAAATTGAAATGAATTTGGGAATAGTGAAACTCGTAAATGTGTTTTTTATAAATGAAGATTTTTAAATTAATTTGTCCAAGTATGGTTTTCTTTAGGGCTGTGCATCAAAGGTCCAAAACTGAACCGAACCGACAAAAATCGAGTCGACCCGACAGCTCGTCGATTCGGTTTCGGTTTCATGTTTTACATGTTTTCGGTTTCGGGTCGGTTCTGTTCGGCCCAAAATCAACAAAACCCGACAGAAACATACCTAAATACACCTAAACCGAACCGACCCGACAGCCCAACACAAAACCGAACCGACCCGACCCGACGGCCCGTCGGTTTGGTTTCAGTTTAGGTTTTCATGAATTTCGGTTTTCGGTTTTGTCGGTTCGGGTCAGGTCGGGTCGGTTTTAAACCGATGCTCAGACCTAGTTTTCTTATTTGAAAATTGAAATGAATAAAAATTTTGAAATGAATAAAACCTCTAAAACTTTATTTGTCCAAAATTATATGAGACCTTTAAAACTTTATTTGTCCAATATTTGTTAGTCCACTTACTAAACTCTAAAACTACTGCACCAATATTTTTGAAGTTAATATACATGACTTATAAGTTTGACGATATTTAACTTTATTGCTCGTGTACGCATGAGTTACTAAATGCGTGTTCTAAAATTAATAATTTTTGGATATACTATGAGTAACTGCATTATAACTCTGTGTTAAATATTATTTTTATATTCATGTTATCTTTTATATAATAAAAGAATTACATCATTTCTAAGTTTTTTTGCAAATCCCTTCTCATTGAAAAAAAAATTAAACCAATAGGAGAGGTCGATTTTGACACGTAAGCAAAATTGAGCGATATGATTGGCCAATAAAAAGTCAAAATTGAATTGATTTTGGTCAAACTTTAATAAATTTGTTGGAGAATTTGATTGAGGAAAAAAACACATAAAAATATAGGTGTCAAATTTATGAAAATAAAAACTTTAAAAAATAGGAGGTAATTAATAAAACATTAGTGGTTGAATTTTAAATATATTATATAGAGTTAAGTGTAAAATTATAAATCTCCATGTTTTTTGATAAGTTTAGATAATAAACAAATAACCCCTTACACTTTATACCCCCTACACTTTATAATATGAACTTTATTTACAATTACATGAGTATTAGTATTGGTTTGAGACTTCCATCAATTAAACTTAAAAAGTTTTATAAATGTACGACTTAGTTTTAATATACGTTAAATACTTTTAAAATAAATATTAGTTTTAAACTTTTATCTACTATTATATCTTTTTACTATGTACGTTAAATATAAATAAGGTTTTTCTAACTTGTGCCCTAGGTGCACAAGTTAAGCAAACCAAAATTACACAAAGGCCCACGAAAAAGTACACAGAGATCCATATAAAAGTACAGACATGTGTACTTTTATGTGGTTCCCTGTGTACTTTTGATGTACTTTTTGTGTGCTTAACTTGTGCCCCTAGGACACAAGTTAGAAAAACCCATATAAATAAGAGCTCATGTTATAATATTTAAAAGTTTAATCTATACGTACATAGGTTTGAATATTAAATACAGTTAAATTATTAATTTATTATTAACGGTAATATAAATATCAAATGGTAAGTACAAGTTACTGTGATATGAAAATAAATATACGCGATTGTACTTATAACGACTCATGTAATTATTATTTAAAGTTTATATACGGATATCCGAAAAAACATTTTTAAAAAACTTTACGGAGTATATTTTAACTTCATCAACGCTCATTATGTGCTATTAAACTTGCACATTTTGTACAATATGATATCAATAGTTAAAGTTAAATAACAACATCAACCTCAAAATTTTTACAAAATATTAATTGATATTAATACATAATAAAAAACTCATGCATACTTATTAGTTGTACTTATATCACAATTTTCACGGGTAAATTCTTATATGTCCATATAGTAAACAAAAATTTTAAAATAAATTTGATTTATGTGGAAACCTATGTGATCAAAGAATCTTTGACCGAATAACATTATAAGGAGACACGCTCAATAATCTAATACAAGGTCGATGCTACAGTTATATTTACAATTTCTGCTAACTATTTTTCTTACTTTCGCACATGTTGATGCTCTAATTTTTTAAAATATACATAAGATTTTCTGTTTTTAAAAGATAATACTATCTAATTAAATTTTTCTGAAAAACCCCGTGCGTGCACGGGTATTATAACTAGTAGACATATATGAGAATTTCAAAAAGTTAACTGCTAAATAATTTTACATAAGTTGCAGACATATGCACAATCTTGTGTTCAATTTTGTATCAAAGTTTTGTTTTATATCAAACTAGCTTCATAACCCGCCCGATGGGCGGGTTCGCTTCGTGATGTTATTTGACGAAATCTGACCAGACGTAAATAAAATAATGAATAACGGAAAATATCTTAAACGAAGAAGTTGGGAACAATGAAAAGTGTTCATGTATTATACGTAAAAACAACAATGAAAAGTATGAGAACATAGAAATTACATGGTGCTTATTCATATACGAAATAAAAATTCTTTGTACACTTGTACTTGAAAGTTTCTTGTGGGCTTTGCATCCATATTAGTGCTTTAATCACCATTTCACGTACATAAACACATTAACATGCCATAGTTGTATGCACCACTTCCATTGAGGGCGCCAATAGATTTGCAACTGTATCTTTGTTACCTGTCCCATTTAACTTTAAATGAATGACTCGGAGACTTAAAAAGAGCGCAAAAGAAGCAACAAAGAAAAGGCAATGACATGTGTAATTAATCCTAAGATGAATACACTTAACCAAATACATACGTTCAACTATGAAACAACCATATACTGCCAATGGTAGTAAGAATAACCTAACTTGGCGCTTATCCAATTTACTACACAACTTATTTAGTGTCCGGTACCCGAATATTGAAAAAGAGAAGCTCGTAACATTTATGTGGTCAATCCAATGTGCATGCTTAAACTTGTTTACCTAATTTTGTTATAGCTAAATACATAAATAGAACTATACTGCTCCACCCAGTCCCGAAACATGCTCACAATATCTTATAAATAAAAGTGCTCCAAAGACTCGTACTCACGAAACATGCTCTCAAAATCTTAGAAATAAAACCGGCCGGAATAAAATAGCAAAGATACAACCATTTTCCAAAAAGTAGCAAGTACTTTCATTAACTCATATGTCTTGTTAAACGTTATATCTGGTATGTGTGTAACCCATATACATTTAAAATAGATCATATAAATGAAACTCTACTAAAATACGTAATCATTGTAGAAATCTTCTAGACCAACTTTGGTATTATTTCATATATAAATAAGATATATAAAAATAAAAAACATATATTTCCTCTCCTGCTATATATATGCATGTATGTATTACATTATACATGTGCAAACTGAGAATATTCATCCTTTTATTTCCAGTGGTGGAAAATGTAATATCCCTATACTTAACCACTCTTATACATTTAAAAAACATCATATAAATCCCTATACTTCTACATGTGTAACCAGAGAATACTCAAAAATACCTTAAGAAAACAGTTGTTGAGTGTTTTATTGCTATTTTAGTATGTTGCTTAACAGAAAACTTACAATGAAGGAATAGATTTGACTGGTTCTTACTTGCCAATTAGATATAATTAAACTAAACGTCAAACGCACTAATCAAATCTGGTACATATAAGCATAAAAAAAACATACATAGGAGTTCCAATTTCGAGTGTTCAAAAATCTAAATTTATGTTTAGGACTATATGAGTACCTTGCAACAGTTGGCCAGAATCAGAGAGCTTTGAATTGCATAAGGACAAGCCAAATTCAGTTTTCCAATCACAAACAGAAGCATGTCCAATGAGAGCTCGATTATTGTTACACTGAAGATTTTTGTTACACGGAAATATTAATCATTTCACTCGCGCCAGACCTCCTAGCAACGCAAAATAAAATTAACTGAAACATAAGTTGTTTGAACGGCTTGAAATTATCAATAAGTTTAGCTTAACACACACCTCTAATTGAGTGAATACTGCAACGAATATATCTACCAATTTTGTGTTGGTACTTCTTGCATATTAGAGCAGATTGTAAAGAAGTACAAAACAGAATGAAAGACATGTGAAGATAAGGGTTTTGCCAAATGTCCATAAGATAATATGCTTACATGTGTATCTCTATCAGTTCACGATTTCCTCCTTTTAGAGTCACTGTAACAGAACATTAAACATACAATGAGATGCGTTAAAAAAAATGAATTGAAGAAACTTAAAATGTGAAACTGAAACACGTTGGTAATGTCGTTTGTTTAGTGTTCGTCTTTCTCACAATGCAAAAACCTTCAATCCATGATGCAATAGTTTCCCTCCATAAAGAGCCCAAGTGAGCAACATCAAACAACAGCAATTGAAAATAAAGGAAATAAGGTTGGAAATATTTTAGAGATTAGATGCTTATCAATATGTCCAAATCTAAAAACTTGTAATATACCTATTAGATGCAAATGACACATTAAAATTGCCTTACTCAAAAAGCACGTGTTAACCAAATGCATCTCCAATATGTCAAGAAATGAGTACCATTCGTGTGTTTATTTTTGTTAAAGTGATGCAGACCCTCTGCTTTGTTGAATCATGCTAGTGTGGGTTGTATATATAGGGTGTTTGGTTGTGTTAATGTAATATAGGTTTCCTGTTTGGTTTGTGGTTACGTAGAAGGGTAAGGTCTGTTTGGTTATTACTGTTATAGGGGTGTTTGGTTGTTCGATTTATTGGGGTGATTGGATGTATATATTGATGCACAGTCTCTCCAACTCGCTAAAAAGGTTAAACTTAAAAAGATCAAGAATTAAGGTTACTCGACTTGCTTCGACTAATGGCCCAATCTCTCGCATTTTCCAACTAATTGCGAAACCGCTTTTCCTGCATCATACAAAAGCAAGGAAAAATAATTAATCAATGTAACACCAGCATGGACAACCAATTGTGATAACCCTTTCTTTGACAATGCATATTCTTTTCAATACCTTATGGGGCCCATAAGTAAAACCATCAACACCAGTAAGCTTATCAATGCAGCCTGCATAACCCACGGACTTTTGCCTGCAACACCAGTAAGCTTATCAATCCAGTCAATACAAAAGTATTTCAAAAGCATGTTTCAGTAGGTGTTTAGGTTAGCTTATGTAAAAGTGCGTATGGCGGTTTTTCTGAAAATGATTGTTAGTGGACTAATCTCAGATCCTAACATGAAGGGTGTATAAAATATCTCTGTTACAGAGGTTTCGAGTGAAGATGCTGTCGAATACATCCATCATGATACAGTATTTTGTGTCTATAAGTTACGAAACAATCTGCTATGTCTAAATTCAAAGTTACTGAATCATACAACTAATTAAGATCCAAAATTGTTGGGATCATACTTTTAGTATTCAGTCAAGTCTCGGTCATTACATTTTGTAATAGGTTGCTTAAGTATTAGTTATCATTATTGTTTAGTTAATGGGCAACATGTAAAAGCCCAAGAGGCTTTAAAGCCCACGAAATGAAAGGATAAGGGAGGAAGGGAGTGTTGCCCTAACTCCTCCCTTATAAATAGTGAGCTTATGTTAACATTTCACTTGTTGGTTATTTGATTACATTAAGGAAACTCTTGCACTTTTACCTTTCATATTATCTCATAATCAACCAATCTCATTTCTCATCTTATTTCTTCTTATATCATACTTGTGTTTACTAAATGGTGACCTAACAAGTGGTATCATTCGCCTACTAGAAGTTTGAAGTGTATTTCTTTTGGTAACGTGGGGATTTGGTGCTTATACTTCATCTTTTTGCATTTTTCTTTGTTTCTTTCACTCAAATCTTGAAGCTTGGATAAGTTTCAAGGTTGATATAGTGATTTGAAGCTTAGTTTTTGCATAAAGTTGTGATTTTTAAGGTTTTTGTTAAGTTTTTATAGCTTCTTTGATATTGGAAAACTAGTTTTTGGTAGCTAAATCTTCTAAAGTTATTGTTTTCTAAGTATTGGTGAAGTTATTTGATCAAAAGTACCTTATTTCTAAGCATTTTTTCTTCAAAAAGTTGAGATTTTTTAAGTTTCTGACCAGTTTACGCGTAATATTGGTGAATAGTACGATTCTGTAGCTGTCAACAGTACTTTTTGTCCTTTTTACGCATTACTTTTGGCTTAAACCCTTTTCTTACGCGTAAAACAGGCCTAAACCCTTATCTTACGCGTAATATTGGTCAAAACCCTGATCCTACGCGTAAAGTGCTCCTCTACGCCTTAAATCCTACGCATAAGTTGAATTCTACGCGTAAGTCTGAGTTACGCGTAACTTGCCAAAGTTTACGCGTAAAGCTTCATCTACGATCTTCTTCTCGTGTAAAGGTGACTCAGTACTTCCCTAGCTTGGATAAGTTAGTGGAATACTTCGACTAAGGACATCTTTCAAGCTTGGATAAGTTTGAAAGATTTGTTTGGTTGTTTCAACCTTACGCATAAGTCTAAACTTACGCATAAGCATAAGCTTACGCGTAAAGAGGAAACTTACGCATAAACTAGAAGTTTACGCATAAACCTACTCTTTACGCATAACTTTAAGTTTACGCGTAAGATTAAGTTACGCGTAAGAATTGAACTTACCCCAAGGATTTTGCAACTTACTCAAAGGAACGTGCATTTCAATCTTCTACAAAGATCCATTTCTACACAAGTGTTCTAAGATGTCTCAACCTCCTAATCATTACTTCCCTCATATTCAGCAACCTCAACATCAGCAGTCTCAGCAACCTCAGCATCAGCAGTATCAGCAACAACAATACCTTCCGCACATAATGAATCAACAACCTCCTAAATACAATCCACTACAGAATTACCTAATGATGCAACATCAGCTCATTCCTCAACAACAATCATATCAAGTGCCACAACAAACCAATCAGTTTTCCTCCAAACAACCTCACTGGTTTGACAGAATGTGTGAAGTTATTACAACTCAACAATCCCGACATGAGGCAGGATCACTTGAGACACCTCCAATGCTTACACCTGGGAACTATGTTCAATGGTCAAGTCGATTCTTACGATTTGTTGAGCTTAAGAAACCTCATGGGAAATTCTTGAAGCAAGTGATACTTGAAGGACCATTTGAGTGGCCAACAAGATTTGAAGCTGGTGATCCACATGCTGATCCTCCACGTCCTCCTGGTGATAGACCCCTTCCAGAATCTGCACTCACTGAAGAACAGAAACTACATCGTGAAGCTGATCAGTATGCAATGGCTTATATACTTCAAGGTATACCTAATCCGATCTATCGAAGTGTCGATGCTCAGAAAACAGCCAAAGCTATGTGGGAACACGTTCATCTCCTTATGGAAGGAACTCAATTGAACAAAGATGACATGGAATCCAAGCTATACATGGAATACACTGACATCACAATTGAACCTGGAGAGTCACTTGAATCCTACTATCATCGTTTCACAAATGTAGTTAATGATCTGGAACGTCACAAAATCACAGTACCAAGGATCGCTGTGAACTCCAAATTTGTTGGTAGTCTTGGCCCTAATTGGCATAAATATGTGACATTTGTTCGTCAAACAAAGAATTTGCATGATGCTCCATATGGTTTGTTGTATGATTTTCTGAAACACCATGAACCTGAAGTGGAAAAAGATCGAGCTCTACGAGGAGGATACACACCAACTTCTACACCAAATTCTTTGGCTCTCGTAGCTCAGTCTTCCTACGCTCCACCACCAATGTCTAATCATGCATATGTTCAAGAGCAGAACTACTTCAGTTATCCACAATCTTCCACCTCGTACCAAATGGTCCCTTATGAGTCATCCCTACAGAATACTTCTACTCAACTTGTTCCGTTAAACAACAATGATGCTGTGTACTACTCCAACTCCAATGAGGATGACGATGATGACTTCAATACGTTGAATCAGGGACTTGCTCTTATTGCTCGTGCTTTCAGCAAATTCTCCAACAAAACAAACAACCGTCAACGGTCATCTTCGAATACAAGGAATCAAGCAGTTGTCCATGATGGAAGAGTGGAAATACAGAATCGCAATTATGGTCGATTTGGTTCAGGAAGTTCTTCTGGGAATTATGGGAATGAACAGAGGTTTGGTAACAATACAGGGTTCAAGAACAACTCCGGATCTTCTCAACAAAGGTCTGACTCAGTTGCTACAAGGAACTCCAACTCAGGGAATGCAGTTTGGTGCTACAATTGTAATGAGCAAGGTCATATAGCTACAGCATGTCCCAAACCGAGAACTCGCGGCAGTAAGTTTCACAAGCAGGCATTACTCATGGCTCTTCAAGATGAAAAAGACGGACATTTCCCTGAACAAGATAACAACTTCATGGCAAATGTGAACAATGATGATGACATGGAAGATCTGGAAGCTAATGCAGCTGTGATGCTTATGGCCAACATGCAGGAACTTAAACTCAATGATTCAGGTCCAGTGTATGACACTGACGGCTTGTCTCAGGTACATGACCTCAATGAGTGCTTTATTAATGAAATAGTCTCACCTTCTGCTTATGAATCAGATATGGCGCAAGTTGTTCCATCTAAATCATATTCATCATCTCAAAAAGATGAACAAATAAGCACAGTTGTCATATTTGATGATGACACAGTTGTTTCATTTGATGATCCTATTGAGAATAATGAACATGATAATTTAGAACAACATGAACCATCATTTGATCCAGACCCTGACCTAATATTGTTATCTAAACAACTGGATGATCAACAATTGCAAATAATAAAATGCAACGATATTAATAAAGCTTTAAAAGAACAAAATGCGTCACTTGCAAGAGATATTGAATGTTATAAAATTCAACTTTCAAATCAGGAAGAAAAGATTAAGAATGCAAAAAGTTTTGAAAATGCTTTTCAAGAATCTTATAATAAAGAACAAGATCTTCAACGCAAAATGCAAGATTTAATTGAATCAAACGGAAAGTTGATTTCGAAACTTGAAAGTGAAAAGTGTGAATTGAAAATGCAAGTTGAACGTCTTCAAACAGAACTTTCAAAAACAGAAACAGAATTGTCAAGTTGTCAAAAAGATTTTTGTGAACATAAAATACGAAAAAGAAAATACATCGATGACTTACTCGGTGATATTGTTGATCTTGAAAAACAACTCAAAGAATTTCGTCACATTGTTTACAAACACGGGAACTCTGTCACCACAATTCAGAAATTTACTTTAAAACCGAGACCCGATAAACGATTTGCACTTGGTGATTACAATTCAAGGTTTCTTCACACGGCATTCAAAGATATTCCAAAAATTTACAGTATGGATTATTTAATGGATAATACGGTTGTGCGTGCTGTTGTTTTTGATACTGAGGAAGAAGAAGAACTTGAAGACGAGAGTCGGTCAAAAATGAGTAATGTTCAATATTGGACACCATATGACTATTCAAAAGCTCCTCCACTTTCAAAATCTTTTGTCACTCAAAAGGAATTACCTGAGAAATCATGGTTTATCGAAGAGTCATATGTTTCATCTCACAATGCAGCTCCTGTCCCACCTGTAGCACAAATAAATGGTCCTTTACCATCATCCGGTGAACTAACACGTTTACCAAGATGTCGTGTCTTAAATTATTTCAAAACCTTTATGGACGACATCGATATTTTGGAAGAAACAATTGAACGCAATTCTGAAATAAAAATTGAAACTTTTCAATCCGCTTACGAGCGAGAAAAGAGAGATATTTTTCAAAAACAAATGAAACCAATTGTTCAACACCTCCGTCTATGTGCTACACGTTGGGATCAGGAACTTCAAAAGGAGGTCAAAAATATGATAAACGTTTTTGATACTGCTGAAAATGAGATTTTAGTCCAAAAGCTACAAACTAAAGTTTTCAAAAAAGATGCTGATCGACTCTTGGAACAAGTTCTCTGTGCTGATATTTTGTCGGTTATCATGAATGATCTCTATAAATCTGGTACTTCTATGCTTATGGATGATCTTTGTGTTGATAATAATTTGTTGAATGAGGAAATTGAGACACTCAAACAGGAAAATGATAAGTTGAGGAAAAAGAATGATGATGTGACAAAACAGTTTTCTCAAGAAATTTTTCAACTCAAACAAAAGCTTGATTGGTGTCAAGCTCAGAGTCTTAGTAAGGAATTGAAACTTCAAAGTCAAAATGTTTCTAACTCTTGTCAGCTTTGCAAAAACATTGAGTCTTTCAAACGTTTGTGTCTCAAATATGAAAAAGAAATTGCAGACTTAAAAATTGAAAACACCGAATGGCAACAAAATCGCGATGACATCAAATATTGCAATGGTTTACTCGAGTCTGAAATTCAGGATAAAAATCACATCATCATCGATTTAAAAGAGAAAGTTAAGCTACTTCAGAAAGGAAAGATGGTTGACACCACGGTGATAGCACCAGGAATGTATAAATTAGACAAAACGGAAAAAGGAAAGGTTGTTCATAATACTAATGTTGATACCTCCACTTCTACAGGACTAGTCTCCACTACTAGCGTTAGCAGACCCAAGCGGAAAAGTAAAAGGAAGAATAGGATCTTGCAACGTAAGAGAGGACACCTAGAAGCTCAAGAAGTAGAAGACCAACATAGGAATTTGAATAACACTCATGTTGCATCAGATTTAGATTCTAATCTGGCAAATTGTAATCAAAATCTAAATGTAACGAATGATGAACCTTTGAATGTTTTGAATATTAATGCATCTTGTGTGTTTTGTCGTAAAAGCGTATCATCTGGTGATCATACAAAATGTTTAGCTAATTCTCTTCTAAATCGTCATAAGAAACGTGGAACACGCATTCCTTCTAGGCCCACTATTGCCTCTAAGTCTAACTTAGGAAAGCCGTCTTCTACGGTTTCTAATGAAGCTGAAGTTACCCCCATAGGTGCCAAGAACAAATCTAGGAATGAACCCACAACTAGTGCATTTAACATTAAGAAAGCTAATACTAGTTGGAATTGGCAACGTTGGTTACAACACAAACCAGACTTTAAATGGATTCCTAAATTATTGAATAAATGTGTTTCTAACCAACAGGAACCCGCACTGTCTTTGGGTTCCACCCTTACTTCTGTTCCATCTGTGTCCTCTTCTTGTGATGCAGGTGGTACAGATCATTCTATGGATTGTTGATAGCGGATGCACCCGATATATGACAGGCAATCTCAAACTGTTGAAAAACTTTGTCTCAAAGTTTATTGGTACTGTCAGATTCGGGAATGATCATTACGCTTTAATCATGGGATATGGTGACTATGTAAGTGGGAACATCGAAATAAGCCATGTTTATTATGTGGAAGGCCTTGGACACAACCTTTTCTCTGTTGGTCAATTCTGTGATGGGGATCTAGAAGTTGCATTTCGTGAGAAAACTTGCTTTGTTCGTGACTTACAAGGAAACGATCTTATGTCTGGCTCACGTGACTCCAATCTTTACACTATATCAATGTCAGATATGATTGCAACATCTCCGATATGTCTTCTATCCAAAGCAGAGTCAACTAAATCTTGGTTATGGCACAAACGTCTTTCGCACTTGAATTTCAAAACCATGACGGACCTTGCTCGTTATAAACTTGTTGATGGATTTCCAAGATTCCGTTTTACCAAAGATCACTTATGTTCAGCCTGTGAACAAGGTAAAAGTACTCGTGCTCATTTCCCTTCTAAACCCGAACACAGTACGAATCATGTTCTGCAACTGCTTCATATGGATTTGTGTGGACCGATGCGTGTTCAAAGTATCAACGGTAAACGCTACATTCTTGTAATTGTGGATGATTATTCCAGATGGACTTGGGTTTATTTTCTACGAAGTAAAGATCAGGCTCCCTCAATGATCATCACCTTTCTCACTAAAATTCAAGTTCAGTTACGCAACACGGTCAGAATTGTCAGAACTGACAATGGAACTGAATTCAAGAATCAGACACTTAGGTCTTATTATGAGAAAGTGGGAATTGAACATCAAACATCTATTCCTAGAAGCCCAGAACAGAATGGAGTTGTTGAAAGACGCAACAGGACGTTAGTGGAAGCTGCTAGAACTATGTTGATTAATGCTCAATTACCAGATTACTTGTGGGCAGAAGCTGTTTCAACTGCATGTTACACTCAAAACCGTTGTATGATCACAAAACGTCATCGCAAAACACCATATCAAATTGTTCACAAAAGGAAACCAAACATCGATTACTTTCATGTTTTTGGAGCACTCTGTTATCCGAAAAATGATCGTGATGATTTAGGTAAACTTAAAGCAAAGGCTGACATCGGAGTGTTCGTTGGATATTGTGAAAATTCTAAAGGTTTTCGAATTTGGAATCGTCGTACTCGAGAAATTCAAGAAACCATTCACGCTAATTTTGATGAACTCACCCAAATGGCTTCTGAGCAACACAGCTTAGGACCCGAATTTAACCGTCTCAACTCTCCGGCATCTTCAGCTGAACCTTTGCCACTTAACCGCAAAGAATTAGAAACCTTGTTTGCTCCACTATTTGATGACACAATTGAATACCGTCCTACTGAGGCCTCACCAAATTCCGCTGCTCAACCTGATCACATTCAAGTACCAGACTCACCTCAACAAACTACTACAAGTGTTGAGAGAGACGGTCCTCCAGTTGTATCACCATCTACAGCAGAACAAACTGGTTCTACTTCCCGCCTTTCAGCTGAAGATCCACAACAACTATCAGTTCCACAATCCGCAGAGCATGATCCTGATGCGTTCTTTAATCCGTTTGCACCAGCTACTACAGTTCCTGATATCGCTGAGTCATCAACACGCAACTTGGATCCTGCCAACATGCGAGATACGTATCAACTACACCCGTCTACACACAAATGGACCCGTGACCATCCACTAGTTCATATTATTGGCCATCCAGATGCACCTGTTATGACAAGACAACGACTTCACACCGATGGAGAAACTTGCATCTACGCACTCATAGTTTGTCATGAAGAACCCAAGAACATTAAAGATGCAATGACTTATGACAACTGGATTGAATCTATGCAAGAGGAATTTCAGCAATTCATAAGATTAGAAGTCTGGGAATTAGTTGAAAGACCTGACGGAGTCTTTGTCATCGGGTTAAAATGGATCTGGAAGAATAAGCTTGATGCAGAAGGGACAGTCATCCGCAACAAATCACGTCTGGTAGCTAAAGGATACTCTCAACTTGAAGGTCTAGACTTTGCTGAATCTTTTGCTCCAGTGGCACGACATGAAGCTGTTCGGATCTTTTTGGCTTATGCTGCACATAGAAATATGGTGGTTTTCCAAATGGATGTGAAAACAGCATTTCTGAATGGAGATCTCCGTGAAGAAGTTTATGTCAGCCAACCTGAAGGCTTTGTAGATCCTGAGCGTCCTAATCACGTCTACCGACTCAAAAAGGCTCTCTACGGACTCAAGCAGGCCCCACGGGCGTGGTATGATAAACTGTCCACTTTCTTACTGGCCAATAAATTTTCTAAAGGATCGGTGGATCCCACACTGTTTACTAAAACCTACGGGGAGGACTTACTTGTTGTTCAAATATATGTCGATGACATCATTTTTGCCTCAACAAAAAGAAGTTACTCTAATGATTTTGCAAAATTAATGAAAGATAATTTTGAAATGTCCATGATGGGTGAACTTTCGTTCTTTTTAGGACTACAAGTTCATCAATCACCCCGTGGAATTTTTGTAAATCAATCAAAATATGCTCTTGAAATTTTAAAAAAATATGGAATGATGTCTTGTGATACCTATAATACACCAATGGGCTATACCACTAAACTAGATGCTGATTTACATGGGACTCCAGTTGACCCTACCAAATACCGAAGTATGATTGGGTCCCTCATGTATCTCACAGCTAGTAGACCTGATATAGTTTTTGCTGTCTTCATGTGCTCCCGCTATCAGTCAAGACCAACTGAAAAACACCTCAGTGAGGTCAAAAGAATCCTTCGATACATAAAGGGAACCATTAATTTGGGAATCTGGTATCCGAAGGATTCTGGCTTTGAACTAATTGCGTTTTCAGATGCTGACCATGCAGGATGCTTAGACACACGCAAAAGTACATCTGGTGGATTACAATTTCTTGGAGACAAACTTGTATCATGGCAATCTAAGAAGCAGGACTGCACTTCACTGTCATCAACAGAATCTGAATACGTAGCCATGTCTGCTTGTTGTGCTCAAGTCATCTGGATGCGATCACAACTTAAGGACTATGGCTACCTATTCAACAAGATTCCCATCTACTGTGATTCAAAGAGTGCG
Source organism: Artemisia argyi (assembly GCA_030686995.1). Taxonomy (NCBI): domain Eukaryota; kingdom Viridiplantae; phylum Streptophyta; class Magnoliopsida; order Asterales; family Asteraceae; genus Artemisia; species Artemisia argyi. The sequence continues at coordinate 183,184,237 of CM060705.1, forward strand.
ATTGCTATCTCCTGCAACACTGTCCATCATTGCAAATCCAAACACATTGATCTCAGATATCACTTCATCAAAGAGCATGTGGAAAAGGGTACAGTTGAGCTTTATTTTGTTGGAACTGAGTACCAATTGGCGGACTTACTTACCAAATCCTTGGCACCATCCAGGTTTGCTAGTTTAGTTCACCAAATTGGTATGCGATGTTTGACTCCAGAGGATCTGGAAAAGTTTTTAAAACACAATTGATTGTCAAACATCAAAACTATCTTTGTAAATATTTTTTCAAAAACAAAATATAAAAATATAAAACCAATGAAAAACTCAAAAATATTTTTGTTCTTTTACCCTTAAAAAAAAAAAAAAAAATGCAAGTGTAAAACTCTTTCAACACTATTTTTTCTTAAAACGTCTTAAATCATTTAAAATTAGTGTTGAGGGGGAGAAAAAGTAACACCTTTAAAATATTTTATCTTTTATACTTGCATTTTACCGAATACATTTACAGTTTTTCAATAAATTTATAAAATTTTAAAGTGTTGATTCAAAAGGATTTCGGGTTACTCTCCTTGATCAAAATCAATTTAATTTTACCAAGTTCTAAGGTCGAGGGGGAGTACGACAAGTTGTTCGTTTCATATCTTGGTGTTGACTAACTAATGTTACATGTGAATTAGTATGTTAGCATTTAAAATGAATGTTAGTTAGGGTTAAGGGACTAAAACTGTCATTTTTTGAAACTAGAATTAACCACAGTCAAAACCACCTTTGACTGCTCACATTTAATTTTTTCTGCAAAACATTTACTCTTTCACCAACCAAATCGAACGCCTCACATTCATTCTCTTGATCTAATCTACCAATCTTGAATCTGTAAGTGATAATGCGTTTTGATCATGTTTTTTATACTAAGGTTTTTAATTTTAATCCAATCCAACGGCTAAATCTTACACAATCGATGCAATTGTGTTTGTGAGTTATGCGTAAAATCAAACCCAGAATTAAGTGTTGATTTGATTGCATTGGGTGATGGGATTTGTTCATTTGATGTTATTAAACATGTTAGTTAACACTAATCTTACCCAGAATCATCAATTGTGTGATTTGGTAATTAGGGTTCATGCGTATGAATTGGGGATTATTGTGTTTGTGCAATAGGATTGCAATTAGTGATGGGGTTAGTGTTTGTGTATGTTTAGGAACATTCGGATGTGATTTAATTTGATCTTAAACATGTTTAAAGCATTAATCTAAGGATTAGGGTTCGAAGGTCACTAGCAGGTTCAATCCTAAGTTTTTGTGGATAATTTGTGTTGTCATTTGAAACTTATGATCATTATGATGTTTGTGTCAATTGCCCCATGCTTAATCGTACCCAGAAACACTTTTGATTAATGATGTGATTGAGTGTTCATGCGTGTTTACGCGTTAAGTATTATTAGGCATGTTTACGCGTTAAAATGTATGAAATAAGTGTATTGGATTGATGTTTGATCAGTGGTAATGTTTGTGCACTTTCAGGAAACTCATAACTCAAATTTCAAAAGGTGAATTTCTGGAAATGACGACTTTACGCATTAAAAGTTCATCCTACGCGTAAGATTGAATCTTACGCGTAAGATTCGACACGTGGACAAATTGTGTCTTGGATAAGACACAGTTTACGCATAAAACTTGTTCTACGCGTAAGATTGAATCTTACGCGTAAGATTCGACACGTGGACAAATTGTGTCTTGGATAAGACACAGTTTACGCATAAAACTTGTTCTTACGCATAAAGTTCTGATCTTACGCATAAGTCTAGAACTTACGCGTAAGTCATTACCTACGCATAAGTTACAATTTACGCCTAAGAGTAATCCTACGCGTAACTTCAATTTCTACGCATAAGACTTATCTTACGCATAAAATTGATCTTACGCGTAAGTTTCGCTTTTACGCATAAAATTCTATCTTACGCGTAGATTTTGCTCTTACGCATTAGTTCCATACTTACGCCTAAGTCAGGTTATGCGTAAAACAACCACTTACGCGTAAACTTGTCAAAAATCCAAAATTTTTTCTAAGTGTTGGAAATTTCCAATGTGTAACTTGTTGTAAATGATAAACTTTGGTTGGAATTGAATTGTTTTATGTTTCTAACAAGTAAAATAACTCAAGTTTGTCACATATCAAAAGTTTTAACACACACAAACCCCCACTGATCAACATCAAAACATGATGAGCTATGTGAACACATGCTAAATGAATGCTAATACTAACTTCATCAACAATTGCCATGTTTGTGTGTTTATGATCTATTCAGATGGCAGAACACAACGATATTCCTCACATACCAGTGCCTGAACCCTTACGTGCATGGGAAGACACCTTTCCTGAGAACTACTCCAGAAAGATAGGAAGGAACAATCTGAGAGTCAACTTCAACAAACTTACATGCAATGAGTCTTCTTGCCTTATTGTTGTAGATGCTCTTATCAATCACCCGTGCAAAGTTCTACTCACCAAATCTGCTGCAGTGGCATGCTTCTACATACATCAGTTTTGGCACACAATCTACTTGGACCTCCTTGAAGAATCCTTTACTTGTATGCTTCACATGAGACAAGTCACGGTCGACAAGGATCTTCTCCGTAGTGCTCTTGGGCTTCCCGAACTTGAACCTAATGAAGAGTATGACCAAGTTCCCAGTGAAGAAGAATTGATAGAATGGCTGAGAGATATTGGGTATGATGAGTCTGAAGGGGTCGTAACTAGGCACTCTAAGGTCAATATAAGATTTCTTCCACAGCCTTGGAGAACTCTCTACATCATAATTGCCAAGTCACTATCTGGCAGAGACACAGGCCATGAACACCCTAAGCTCCAACATCTCAAGCTGTTCTGGGCTATTGCTAATGTCAAGAAGGTTGATTTTGCCAGCATAATCTGGGAAGACATTGTGTGGCACATACAACACAAGACGACCAATATTCCATTCGTCCGTTTCACCAAACTTCTCATTGGAAGCTTCCTCCATGAATATGATGACATACCTCAAAGACTGAATGATGAGTTTCAGCACACATACAAGAATGAGGACACACTTAAGGTCATCAAGAGAATGGATACTAGTACAAGGAAACAAGGAAAGAAACTTCCTGATTGTCTTCTGACTAAGAAGGTTCAAGAATCCAATAACTACAAGTACTACATTCAAGCTCTTGAAGCTAATAAAGTTGGATTTCTGGACGAAGATGTTCTACCCTCCTTCATGCATAAGAAGGGTAAGAAAGATAGTAAGACTGGGAGCTCCGGCAGTTCCACTCATTCTAAGAAGAAGAAGGGTACTCCAAAGAGAAGAATTCCTACCAAACAGCCCGCTACTGTTCCTGAACCTGGGTGGTTTCCCTCACCACATGCTTCTCCCAAGAAATCTGACTCCGAAAGGACTGAATCTGATGAAGGTCCTCAGTATAGGGAAGCATTTGCCCAACCTGAGGAAGATGAGAATATGGAAGACATCGATTGGGACAAAAACATCGATGAATTTGCTGACAATGCCGTTTATCCCCCACATCTCAATCAGAGACCCTTCACAAAGGCTCAGACATTACTGGAGGAAGAAAGGTTTAGAAGGGAAAAGATGAAGGAACCTGCTACTGTTGTACAAGAGTCTGAAGGCCTGTCAGTAGAAGAAGAGAACGAGAGGGCACTCAAACTTGGTCTCCTCCACAGCCGAATCGACACCTTCAATGCTGATATACCACCACCTCCAGAGTTCACCCATACCACCACCAAGGCTGGCACTTCCAGCAGCATTCCTGAGTCTACAACTGGAATTCATACTGAGATGGTGACTTATGACAATCCCTCAGTATCTCCCACCGACTTCGACACAACTATGGGAAAGGATGAAGAAGGAGATCCTATGGAAACTGATGCTCCTAGGCTTATGTCTGTGGAAGAAATGGAGAGCAGAGAAAGGGCTCAGGAAGAAGAACTGAAAAGAAAACAAGAAGCTGAAGAGGCCAGACTGGAAGAGATAGCTCAGACCAAACTGGAAGAGACTATCAGAATGGAAGAGAGCCGAAAAGCTGAAGAAGCAGCTAAGCTAGCTAAAGAACAATTAAAGAAAGCAGAAGAAGCCAGGCTAGCTGAGGAACTCAGGCTTAAAGCTGAGGCTGCCAGTCTTGCAGAGGAACAACGGAAAGCTGATGAAGCAGCCAAACTGGCTGAAGCTAAGTTACAAGAAGAAGCCAGGGTTGCTGAAGAGCAAAGGCTGAAAGATGAAGAAGAAAGACTGGCAGCAGAACAGAGAGTGAAAGAAGCTGCACAACCCGAAACTAAGAAAGGTGATGACAAAGACTCTACCACCATTATTGAATCTACACAGTCATCTCCTCCTGCATCTGAATCTACACAAGACAAATCAATTAAGAAACCAAGCTCCAAAGCCTCTGCTGCATCCAAACTACTCAAGTCTGCTTTTAAGAGAGTGCATGAGAAGAAGAGAAGTAAGCTTGAAGATCAGGTTGCTACGCTTGCATCCCAGGTTGCTGAGCTGTCAAAGCTGAACTCGAACGTCCAAGAGCTACAAAACAAAGTTGATACTTTCTTAGCTAAAGACGTACAAGAGAACTTGGAAGCTGCTCTAGCAGCTCAAGCACAAGAATACATGGCACAACACTTAGTTGCTGAGCTTAAAGATCTACTGGCACCTATGAGAGACGAACTCACCAAGTTCGCTGAGCAAGCAGTCAAGAAAGTTATCCGATCAACAACCTTCACTCTTCGTGCAGACAAGTCCACTGCTCCTCTACCAGGTCTATCTCTAGATGATCTGGAAGCTCAACTCTTAGAAAAGCTGGTTAACAAGATCACTTTGACTCCTGAAGAAGCGAAAGTCCTGGAAGCACTGAAGGACAAGATGAACAAAGAAACATGCAGCACAGAGGCTGATAAGCTGAAACGTCAAAGAGATGACGAAGACAGGGATCCCAATTCTCAGGCTAAGAAACAAAAACAAGCCGAAGGACCCTCATCTCGTACACCGGTCATTCCCCCTACTACTACTACAACCTCCACACACCAACCGAAGGCATCAGGGTCTGCCCCCAAAGAACATGATCACTTTGTATACACCGGTGGTGACGACATTCCTCAGTCTGATGAAGTCCCAGAACCATCAACCAAGAAAAAGAAGAAAGAAAGGAAAGGAAAACATCATCAACCCAGACCGGACACCTCATCTAAAGAAAAGGAACCCAAGAAACCCAAAACCGTCCTTAAATGGCTGGATAAAGATGAGACTGCCGAGTATTCCTGGTTCGAGAAGATGATTAATTCCCAACCACCACTGGACGACAATCAAGTACCTCAAGATGGTCGAACAGTGGAATATGCTCAACTACTTCAGCAAAAGTTCAAAATGAAAAAGATGAACAAGAAAGAGCTGCGCAGAATTAAGAATGAAGCATTCAATCTTCTCAGAGATCGGTCTGCAAACTCCATCGAGCTTGAGTATCATCTGGAAAATATCGCTCGAGCCATGTCAAGCGATATTGACTGGATTAATCCTGAATCTTTTGTCGACCCAGTCACAAAGAAGTCTGCACCTTTCATCACCGACTGGTCAAAACCACTACCAATGATTGGGAGGCCTGATGAACCAAAGATCCCGTACATGGCCTTCTTCAACACAGATTTGGAATTTCTAACACTCGGTAGTGCGATTGAGAAGAAGTATGTTACCTCACTTGCCTTTCTCCCTGCTGCTCGATATCTCAACAAAGCCATCGAAGAAGAAGCCACAGCATTATTCGTTGACAAAATTGTTGAATATGACCGGAACGCACTCTACGGCATTCATCACTGGCCAGAAAACCGGGCACAATACTATCGAAGCAGCAGACTTAATCAGACGATGGGCGAAGTAGAAAGTGATTTGAAGATAGTCTCCATTCAATTCATCTCAACTGTCACTTTCTTTGGGTACCCCTTCCTCAGCAAAATCACACTGAAAAGACTTGATGAAAAGGAGTACGACATTTCTGAGTCAGACTTTCCACGCCTACGTCTCAATGACATCGAAGATCTGTATCTACTCAAAGTGCAAGGAAAGCTCTGTGGTTTGCCAAAAGACATACAACTTGCCTTCATCCAAGCACTACTCATTTATATCAGGCAAATCGTAATCAGAGAACGTGTCGAAGATCTTCAGTTAGGAGTGGAAAGTTACCAGAAGAAGCTCAATCTAACCAAACCAAACATGTTCGATATTCCCAACCTTCAACATCTGCCTCAGTACACCCTGATCAAACAACCTTTCGGATTCACCTACCGCAGCATTAATGGTCGAAACTGCTTCATGGCTTACACCGAAGTTCAGAAGTTCTGTGATGAAACGTTAAAGTTCGTCAGAGACGGCATCAAAAGCAGAGTAGATGACATTGCTTTGGGTAAATCGAAACGGTGGACTTCGACAGAGGTTAGGGATGCCCGCAGATTCATCTCAAGGATCGAGAACCGCTTAAGGCGCAGGGATCAGTTTCGAAGGTTGGAGAGCTATGTGGGAGGCAGACAGAAATTTCCGGTGTTAACATTTCAGAGACCTGACTGGTAGATCATTGTAAGAAATTTGATTTGCTTTGTCAATAATTTACTTCATAGTGGCTTGTACACGCATTACAGTGCACAACCCGATCTTGTAAAGAAAGGACCCTGAGGTACGCATCAGTGCCTCAATCCTAAATATAAGGAGCGAAGGCTTCTTACTTTTGAGTAGAATTAATCAAACATTCATGATTTTTCATAATTCTGCTCAAAAGGACAAGTATTTCACCTCAATAAGACCTGATCACTTGTTGAGGGGGAGCACTTGTCAAAACAAAAATACTTTGCTCAAAATCAAAAGTTCTTTGTGAATCTCCCCGTAAGACTCAAAAGGCATATTTTAATCTAAATGTTTGTCAAAAACACCATCTTATATGCTATTTTTGAGGGGGAGAAAATGAAAAAAGTGATTAAAATATACGAAGTCAAAGCTAATAAGGTGTATCATGTGCGAGCTAGACTCAGTAATGACCCAGGAATTGACGAGACAACAAAAGTTAGTAACATCGAAACGACTTATCCTCGACGGGTAATAACATCAAGTTAGTTACTAGAGCTAGTTGTCACCTAAAAGCTGACAATGTATCTCTTTAACTAACCACGTAAGCGTGTCTCGAAAAGGATATGTCTTAGTAGAAATGTACCGTCTCGAGAAGCTTTCTGTGAACTTGATCAGGCCGGGTAATAACTTCAAGCTAGTCTAACTAGTGATGTAAGCGTGTCTCGAATCGGTTTTGTTCACGGAAAGTGGATCAATTCAAAAGTGCTTGCTCCTCCCGCATGTGCAAATTTATTAAACACTTATGAGCACATGTGCAGGGGGAGCCCTTCAAAAGTGTACACAAAACTCTCAAAGTGTTAACCAAAATATTTGATTAATACTAACACTTTGAGAGATTTTTCAATCAAAGGTTTCTTGGCTACTGTCGGAGTTATAAGGTGTTTAAGATAGGAATATCCGTCCTATGATCCGCCAGAGCCGGAGGGATCTACCCAAGGACATCTCCCATAGTTAGAATTAGAAGTCCTTAGGTATGATACGAAAAAAGGAGAAATAAATGAAAGGGAAAGAAGGAGTTGAAGAATTAAAAAGAAAAGCAAAAGTAAAGGGTGAAAAGAAATAGCCCTCCATATGTTCAACCTTAGGGCAGACACCGGGTTCAATACGTATGCTACTGGCAGTTGCAAAAGACAACACCGGTATTGAAGATTAAGACGTCATGGACCCAGTGACGCAATGCACTAAACCTTCTTAACCACTCAAGTTCTCTTAAAAGAACTTGTTTCATTCTCACGGGGAACCCGCATAATCTATCGATCTATCTCTTAGAGACGATTGATATTGAAGCAGGAGTCACATCCCCAGTCTCCGTATAGGAAACCTAGGAGTGCACTTATAGAGTCTAGAGCCTTGAGATACATCAAAGATCTCTTAGGAACACTTAGTATTTCTACAACTGGTGTTCTACATCAATGGGCATCAGCTGTTGACTATCGAGTCCTTCGCAGATCCTAGCAATCTGCCAAGAACGTTTATGAGAGGATTACGTAAGTATTTCTCAAATGATTGAACGGAAATCCTGCCAGGGTCATCATTAAACAGCCCTGACAGCAGGTCACTTCGGTAACCCCACAAGGGTTACGCTTAGTGTTTGCGGTGGTTCCATCTAGGTCTACAGTCGTGGAGTGATCCCCAGCGACTCACCCAGTCATTGAGCTACTTAGTAGGTCTCGTAAGCTCCTTCGGGAGTATCTGATATGGGAACGGCCTGGATAAGGATTAGAAGGAGTCTTCACACTATGCTGTTGATGAGCTCTAATTCCTTATCCGTAAGTACCGGTTGTTTTATTGCTAACTGTTTACTCGCAGGTACCTCATTTCCATGATGGTAGATTCCAACATACTCATACATACATCTTGAAGTCAAAGAAAGCTCCCCCAACAAAGATCTCAACAACACAAAGTTCAAAGAAAGATTCTACACCAATAAGAAGAATCTACAAAGAATAATGACAAAGATCTCAAAGCATGAAAAGGAACCTCTTGTACGATAAAGACTAAAGTCTAAAGATGTATGGGTATGTTGGAATGGCGAACAACCACCACAGACACAGGAGTGACAAACGGCAGACAACTTCATAACCTAATCACTGCATCATCACCAAAGAACAAAGACAAAGAGCAAAGTACTGTCACTATCATTCATTCATTTTGAAGACGTCTAGAGTTTCACATGTCACAAGTCAACGACAAAGATAAAGACGTCAAGCAACCGTGATGACCGACCCTTAGGGGGAGATTGTTGGGATCATACTTTTAGTATTCAGTCAAGTCTCGGTCATTACATTTTGTAATAGGTTGCTTAAGTATTAGTTATCATTATTGTTTAGTTAATGGGCAACATGTAAAAGCCCAAGAGGCTTTAAAGCCCACGAAATGAAAGGATAAGGGAGGAAGGGAGTGTTGCCCTAACTCCTCCCTTATAAATAGTGAGCTTATGTTAACATTTCACTTGTTGGTTATTTGATTACATTAAGGAAACTCTTGCACTTTTACCTTTCATATTATCTCATAATCAACCAATCTCATTTCTCATCTTATTTCTTCTTATATCATACTTGTGTTTACTAAATGGTGACCTAACAAAAATTATCTATACTCACCGCGTAAATCTCTTTCTTTTGTGGAGAGTTCAAGATGGTTAGTCGGCTTGACAATATTTTAATCCGATGCAAGTTTTTTTCAGATTCAGTTTGACGTCCAATAGGATTAAATGCATCAGTTGTCTGCTCAAACGGACGTTGTTGAGCAACAACATTTCGTACAGCAACGATGTTAGAAGCAAACGTTAGGCATCCGGTCACTCGCTGCAACCCAAAAAAAAGATCGAAAATCAAAACTACTGGATATATACACATAGCTTAACAATGAACTGAATGTATACTCACGTATATAGTTACTACTTTGGCTGCTGACAGTAGCAGAAGCATAGCGTGTGGCACTGTGACGTACTTTCGTGAAAGGTTGCTCGTAGGACAAAGTCGTTGTTGACACTCGTCATCTGTAGAAGTTGACTCCTAGTTATTACGACCCTGCATTTTACGCATACCATAGCAATCTGAATCCACACGAAAAAAGACACAAAAGTTCACAAACCAATCTAATTGGCTAACACACTATGTTATACACAATACCACATAAAAAAGATTATCAAACATACCATAGGTTTATCATACACGAGAATCTGTTAAATCACTATCAGACTCATAACGACAACCCAATAGATAGCAGTTGTTCTTTTCAAGCAACCACTTTGAAAGTTCACTATTCACGTCGTTAACCTAATCTTAAGCAATAGTACTGAAAGAACAACTAACCTTATAGTGGGCTGATGGTTATCATCTAGCGGGAGAGCAACTAATTGGTCAGATTCCAAAACCATATGCCACTTGCGAGAATCTGTACCACATTACCCTACATGTAATTAATGATATTCAATTATAAACATTAAGTAATATTAGCATTCACGGATAACATATATACATATACGTTCACCTGTATACCGATACTCAAAAAAAATTTCGGTCTATGTCGCGAGATTAGTGTATCAATGGTGTCGTTCCTTTTTTATAATAGCTTGCTTCTGTCCACTTTGCAATAGTACTGAAGTAGTAGAAAAAGAATAGTAAATCTGTTAGTACAACCTTCATAAAATGTGTTCTTTCAGCCGCCAACCTGTTCACCAATGGTGTTATGGGCTACGTACAATTATAGAATGTGTCAGTGTTAATTTAGATACATAAAACCTATACAAAAACAATGTCAAGCATTAATTTCAACCTTCACTTGTTTGATGTGTGCTATTGAAACACCTTCGAATACACCTGGAAACTCTTGAATTCAATATGCAATCATAATTATGTCAAGCTACCTTCAATCGAAAACCCTAAAAGAAAAGAATTAGTATAAAATTAAATTGCAAAATTAATTATAGATCAACACAATTAACCTAAAAATATAAGATTTATACCAACGAACTTACATTTCAAGTGGATCATTGAATCAATCGGTGACGATTTATTCCCGCACGACGCCTGCGTACTCCAGTGGCCGCAACATGAATCAAACATAAAAACCATATAAATGAAAAATAAACACAATTGTTCATTACAAAACTAAAATTAAAATTAATGGATCTCCAACTCAAAGTGATGTATATCCATTCATCCCACCTCTGTTCAAAACAAAATATATCAGATAGATTAAATGCTACAATATGCATAAGTAATCATTAGAGTAGAAACCTAGCAACTGATTCGGTCCTTTTACGACAATTGCTTACATCGGCTATCCAAAGAATATATGGATGAATCCATTACCTTGGCCACTTTCCTCCCTTTGTTGCCATACTTTGTGCTCGTACAAAAGACGGATTCAATACTGAAAAAGTATGAAGCATAAAAGATATATCATAAAGTAAAAAACCAAGTGAGTAACATAAAGTAAAAAACCAAGTACGAAATGTGGACCTTCATTATCATACAAAGTTAATATAACTGAAATTGTTACCTATTATCACTCCAGTCAGCCAACTTATAACAGAGTAATATAGATAATATTACAGAAAACGATCATATAAGAGTGGTACTTGCTTCAATGTTACATCATAATTGAATTTGTATTTATGAATGGACTTGAATTTTCGAACATCCAATATTTTCAGTTCATCGTCCTATGACATACATACAATATAATTAAGCAATCGCCACTCCGATAACTTCCTAATATTGCAGGAACTGAACATATGTAAACGAAGGTAAAGGAAAGAGCTTAATATAGGAAGTAAAAATTTACCCTGGTCATTACATATGTAAACGAAGCTGAAACCGAAACAGAACCTAAACCTATCATTACTTCCGGCGATCAAATTAGATGTTGCTTGATCGTACACGTTCTCCGGCCTATATGAACAACCATCATTAACATACTTCAGTAAATTAGATCCATGTAAAGTTTTCAAGATAGGAGATCAGGATGCAATATTTACTGAATACAAAGATGCTTACCGAAATTTCTTTCTACGTTACTTGGGTGGCTGAATGTGACAGCTTGAATGAAATCAAACCACTACCATGATCTCAGAATCTGTTGACATATTAACTTCCGTATAGGTGAACAACTCTCATATGCTCCCATATTACACTGCACCTAATTAATGACATTCAGTTATAAACATTAAGTAATATTAGCATTCGCGGATAACATATATACATATACGTTCACCTATACAACAAATTTAAAGCGATCTAAACATAAAAAATAACACAAACTTTAGCAAAACGAATTTAAAGCAATCTAAACATTAAAAAGCATTACCCTAAATCTTTAGCAAGGCGAATTTTTTTCAAAACATATCTACATTTTAGTTGGACCATCTCTGCCCTTCATCACTGGCTCACCCATGTCAACGTTAACCTGAGGTAAAAACAATGCCGACCGATCTAAGAACATAAGATCCGGCCACAATATTTTAATTTGTACAAACATAACATTTTCAATTACCTTTGACTAAGAATCGCTTGGTGGCCCTGTAGAAGCCATCTACGTTATTTAACAACACAAGGTCTCCACTTTGAAGGTCTGCTTTTAGCTTCAATCAAAAAAAGTGTTAAGATGTTGTTAGTCTACATTAAGAAATTTGTTCAAGCATTTAATCAAACACATGTTATACATTGATTCTAATTACTAAATTATCAAACAGACATCATTTTAAATTAACCATATCAACCTATTATGGATAATCAGATAACAATCTAACAATAAAAACCACATAAAAAAAATAATCATGGCAACATACAAAGATAAAACGTTCAATTGTGATTGGTGCAATCAAACAAAGATAAAAGAACCAATAATTAGATAAAACAACGATCAAACAAATAATCAATTTGTTTTTTAAAAATGACGAATTCACAAACCTGGTTGACAATTGATGAGCCGAATTTGTGGCTACTGAGGTTTGATTTTGAAAATTATGTATGTGTTATGATGATCGCCGTAGGTTATTTTGGGTATTGGTTTTTTGAATGAATCGGTTACAACAGGTTATTGAGTGAGGGGAGGCGTGATTTTAGGTTTGACTGCCGAATGTTTAGGATCATTTGAATTTGAATAGGCATTAAGTGTTTTGAAAAGGTCTTTCGAAATTAAAGCATGACATTGTGGGATTGTATGCATTTAACAAAAAAACCAAGTTGCTCCATTGGTTATCAATATGTTGCATGGGAGGGGAGACCAGGGTTCGATTCCCGTAAGTGTCAAAGTTTTTGTAATTTTTTCGTGGGAGCATATAGTTGCCAGCGTGGCAAGTGGTTGCCTAGTCACATGATGACTAAGATTATACAGTCAGCAGTACATGCCAAGTGGCATTTAAGGGTCATGGTACAGCTTTCAAAGCATCAAGTGCAAGTCATAACTTGTCTCATATATATGTAAAGATATTAATTTGATAGTTCGCAATAAAATGGCAAACATGTTCTTAATATGTCTGTCGGAATCCCCTCGGAAATAATACTTATTTGTGACGGATTTTCGACGGGAATAGAAAAATATTAAAAATTAATAATACATTAAAACATTTCCGACGGAATAGTGACAAATAAATAGCCCTTGGAAATCCGTTGGAACTCAATCGCAAAAGTTTTTCATTTTAAGTTAGTTGTACCGTTTGTTGGTAATTTGATGGAAAGTCGTCGGAAATTAGCAAAATTTAGTGACGGATATTTGTCCGTCGGAAGTTCCGTCGGTGATACTCCAATTTCTAGTAGTGCTTACTCTCATGGCTTTTTCTATTAGGTTATCCGTTTAAATTAAGCACCAAACAAACACTCATTTAATAACTTAATAAATTAACCTATTTATGAATTATGACTCTTCAAGTCATAATCAAACACTACCTTTGTCTTGGATCAGAAAAAGGTAAGTATGTGTAGGTCGGTTGTGTTTGTCAACGAGAAAAATAGCAAACAGCGCTTGCGGTGGGGCTTTTTGATTATGATATATACGTTTTTTGTTTGACAAAATTTTATTTTTGGCTGACTTATTAATGGCTTCTTGGTAGTCCATTTTGAAATGTCGTAACCGAGCTTTTTTGTTTGCGCATATAACTTTAATATGAGTTTTTCTAATATTTTAGCTGTGTTGAGATTAATGTAGACTCAAAATTATCTAAAGACTTAGTGAATCACTACTAGCCACTCATTTTGGTAAAAAAAAAAAAAAAAAAAAAAAAAAAAAAAAAAAAAAAACTTTTCACCTCTTTTTAGAAATAAAATATCTTGCAAACGGTAAATCGTCAAGTGAAAAAAAAAAAAAAAAAAAACTATCGCGACGAGTACTTTTTATCTTTCGGTTCATTTGCTTAATAACAATTAATACGCTGTATTGGGTTGCATTTTAGCTCTATGGGTCAAAGATATTTTTTCTCAAAGATAAATAAAACTGATATAGGAATGAGTTGAGTGTTGCATGTAATATTCATAAAGTTATAGCAATTTACAACCTGGTAAATCACATTATCCAATCCCATCATATATAACATATCATGTTTAGACACATGCACGGTATCAGAAACACAACGATCATGCGTAAACAGAAGAGGAAACATAAAGTATTAGGAACCTAACTATGTCAGTTACTCTTAAAAATAATAATAATAAAAATAAAAATAAAATAAAAAGACGCTGTATAAAAATATTATCGAAGCTCATATAAAGTACAGTAAAGTTAAGAAAGTGGGTGATAAAGTCTTTGGAAACTGGGAATATGCTACTAATGCTAAGTTGTGTTTGTCAACGAGAAAAATAGCAAACAGCGCTTGCGGTGGGGCTTTTTGATTATGATATATACGTTTTTTGTTTGACAAAATTTTATTTTTGGCTGACTTATTAATGGCTTCTTGGTAGTCCATTTTGAAATGTCGTAACCGAGCTTTTTTGTTTGGCATATAACTTTAATATGAGTTTTTCTAATATTTTAGCTGTGTTGAGATTAATGTAGACTCAAAATTATCTAAAGACTTAGTGAATCACTACTAGCCACTCATTTTGGTAAAAAAAGAAAAAAAAAAAAAAAAAAAAAAAAACTTTTCACCTCTTTTTAGAAATAAAATATCTTGCAAACGGTAAATCGTCAAGTGAAAAAAAACAAAAAAAAACAAAAACCTATCGCGACGAGTACTTTTTATCTTTCGGTTCATTTGCTTAATAACAATTAATACGTTGTATTGCGTTGCATTTTAGCTCTATGGGTCAAAGATATTTTTTCTCAAAGATAAATAAAACTGATATAGGAATGAGTTGAGTGTTGCATGTAATATTCATAAAGTTATAGCAATTTACAACCTGGTAAATCACATTATCCAATCCCATCATATATAACATATCATGTTTAGACACATGCACGGTATTAGAAACACAACGATCATGCGTAAACAGAAGAGGAAACATAAAGTATTAGGAACCTAACTATCTCAGTTACTCTTAAAAATAATAATAATAAAAATAAAAATAAAATAAAAAGACGCTGTATAAAAATATTATCGAAGCTCATATAAAGTACATTAAAGTTAAGAAAGTGGGTGATAAAGTCTTTGGAAACTGGGAATATGCTACTAATGCTAAGTTGTGTTTGTCAACGAGAAAAATAGCAAACAGCGCTTGCGGTGGGGCTTTTTGATTATGATATATACGTTTTTTGTTTGACAAAATTTTATTTTTGGCTAACTTATTAATGGCTTCTTGGTAGTCCATTTTGAAATGTCGTAACCGAGCTTTTTTGTTTGCGCATATAACTTTAATATGAGTTTTTCTAATATTTTAGCTGTGTTGAGATTAATGTAGACTCAAAATTATCTAAAGACTTAGTGAATCACTACTAACCACTCATTTTGGTAAAAAAAAAAAAAAAAAAAAAAAAAAACAACTTTTCACCTCTTTTTTGAAATAAAATATCTTGCAAACGGTAAATCGTCAAGTGAAAAAAAAAAAAAAAAAACAAAAAAACCTATCGCGACGAGTACTTTTTATCTTTCGGTTCATTTGCTTAATAACAATTAATACGTTTTATTGGGTTGCATTTTAGCTCTATGGGTCAAAGATATTTTTTCTCAAAGATAAATAAAACTGATATAGGAATGAGTTGAGTGTTGCATGTAATATTCATAAAGTTATAGCAATTTACAACCTGGTAAATCACATTATCCAATCCCATCATATATAACATATCATGTTTAGACACATGCACGGTATCAGAAACACAACGATCATGCGTAAACAGAAGAGGAAACATAAAGTATTAGGAACCTAACTATCTCAGTTACTCTTAAAAATAATAATAATAAAAATAAAAATAAAATAAAAAGACGCTGTATAAAAATATTATCGAAGCTCATATAAAGTACAGTAAAGTTAAGAAAGTGGGTGATAAAGTTTTTGGAAACTGGGAATATGCTACTAATGCTAAGGATAATAACAAAGGATGCAGAATAATGGTTGGATGGGATCCAAATACTATAGTAGCATGGGTAATAACCAAAACCAAGCAAAGTATGCTACTATTAGTGGAAACTATTTGTCAAAAAACAAGATTTTTTTGCACAATTGTTTATGCAAGAAACTCTGGCATTGAAAGAAGAAAGCTATGGAAAGAATTGGGGTCCTATAAACAGGTTACAAATAGAACTGCTTGGGTTATACTTGGTGATTTTAATGGTACCTTAGAGGTGAGTGAGCATTCTAATGGGACTTCAGTGCACTCTAATGATATGATAGAGTTTAAGAATTGTGTTGAAGATGTGGAAATTGAAGATTTTTTAAGCTCTGGGTTCTACTTTACATGGACTAAGAGCTTGAGGAATCCCAATTGTAAAACACTAAAGAAATTGGACAGGATCATGGTTAATGAACATTTCTTTGACAGCTTCAAAACTGCACATAGTGTCTTCCTTCCATATATTATATCTGATCACTCACCAGCTGTTTTATTAATACCAAGTGGAGGGATGAAAAAGAAGAAAGCTTTTAGAATGTCCAATTTTATTACTGAAAAGGAGGAATTTTTGCCAATGGTCAAGACATAATGGGAGAAAAGAATTGATGATTTTCATATGTACAAAGTAAGTCAGAAGCTAAAGCTACTCAAACACAAATTGCAAAACTTAAGTTGGAAGAATGGAAATGTTCATGAGAGAGTCAATACATTAAGAGAAAGTATTAAAGCAGCTCAAGAGGAGGTAGATAAGAATCCTTTCTGTGATGATGCAAAGAAGAAGAGTTGTATCTTATTACAAGAGTATTGTGAAGCTGTGAGAGATGAGGAGAATTAGTTGTTACAAAAAGCTAAAATTGAGTGGTTAAAGGAAGGAGATAGAAACACCAAATTCTTCCACAAGATCATTAAAGGTAGACAGCACAAGAGCAGAATAATGGAAATATGTGGTGAAGATGGTGTAAGATATGTAAATGAACAAGTTGCAGAACATTTTTTAGAACATTTTAAAAGGTTCTAGGGTACTAAAGACAATGTTGATGAGTTCCAAAGCAATCAAGTGACTTTTGCAAACAAGCTATCTCTTGAAGATGCTAAGAAGTTGGTGGAACCTGTTCGTGAGGGTGAGATTAAAGCAGCTATGTTTGATATAGAAGATTCAAAGGCCCCTGGACCAGATAGGTATACATCCAAGTTCTTCAAGTCTTCCTGGAGTATTGTTGGGAAAGAATTGTTGGGAAAGAAGTGTGTGTAGCAGTCCAAGAATTTTTCAACTCAGGAAAACTACTAGGTGAGCTCAATTCTACATTAATATCTCTTGTACCTAAAATCCCAACCCCAAATAAGGTGTCTGGCTTTAGACCTATTGCTTGTTGCAATGTACTTTACAAGTGCATAAGTAAGGTTATTACTAATAGAATCAAAGGGGTGTTAGGGTACCTTGTTAATGAGAACCAAAGTGCCTTTATTTCTGGAAGACAAATTACAGATAATATTTTGCTAGCACAAGAACTCCTGAGAGGATATAATAGGAAGCAAAAGATTAGAAAATGTGCACTTAAGATAGATTTGCAAAAAGTATATGATACATTGGATTGGCATTTCCTGAAGAGTGTTTTGGAACAATTTGGGTTTCCTGTTAGAATGGTAGGATGGATAATGACCTGTGTAACCACTACTAAATTTACTTTGAATGTGAATGGTGAAAGGATTAGATATTTTAAGGGGGATAGAGGATTAAGGCAGGGAGACCCAATCTCACCTTACCTGTTCACTATGGCTATGGACGCTTTCAATCTACTTTTGAGAAGAAACATTGATAATGCTATGAGTTTTAAGTACCATCAGGGGTGTAAAAAGCTAAAAATAACACATTTGGGATTTACAGATGATCTGATTGTGTTTAGTCATGGAGATATTCAATCTGTTAAGGTCATTAGAGATACTTTAGAAGAGTTTAGTAAGTTTTCTGGCCTTAAGGTTAACATGCAGAAAAGTACTATATTCTTTGGGTCAGTACCTGAACAAGAGAGCATAGTGCAAATTCTACCTTTCACAATTGGAAAACTGCCAGTCAGATACTTAGGGGTTCCATTGATAATTAAAAAGTTGAGCATTAAAGATTGTAAACCTATTATTGAGAAACTCAGAGGTAGAGTACATGATTGGAGAAATAGAAGTCTGACCTATGCAGGTAGGTTACAATTAATAGCATCCCTTCTTTCATCAATGCAAGTTTACTGGGCATCTGTCTTCATACTCCCTAAGTCTGTTATAAAAGAGATCAATAAAATGTTGAAAGGATTTCTTTGGTGTCAAGGGGAATTAACTAAAGGGAAAGCAAAAATTTCATGGGAAAATATTTGTAAGCCCAAAGATCAAGGTGGTTTGGGTATCAAGGATTTGCAAGTATGGAATGAGGTTCTGATTATGAAACACTTGTGGAATATTGCTGATAAAAAAGATACTTTATGGGTTAAATGGATCAATGTGGAGAAATTGAAAGGTAGGAGTATTTGGGAAGTCACACAGGATAGTAGTAGCAGTATTGGTTGGAGTAATATACTTAAGCTTAGGGATAAAGTCAGGAATCATGTGTTCTACAAAATTGGAAATGGTAAAAGTATCTCTGCTTGGTATGACAAATGGTGTGAAGAAGGCCCTTTGTGTGATATTGTATCTGCAAGAGAGATATATAATGCAAGGTTGCAGAATGATTATACAGTGGAGAAGCTAATTACAATGGTAATTGGAGTTGGCCTCAGGAGTGGTTTGTTAAGTTCACAATTCTGCAAAATATTCAAATTCCCACCTTAAATAATGATGTACCAGATAAAACAGGATAAAACAGTGTGGGAAACTAATTCAGGGCACAAAACTGATTATGCAACTAAACTTGTGTGGAAAGATATATGTGAAAATGGCAATAAAGTAATATGGAGAGAAATAGTATGGTTTCCACAGAGCATTCCAAGGCATTCTTTTATCCTGTGGATGGCAATTCAATGTAGATTGATGACTCATGATAGGATGGCTAAATGGAACTCAAAAGATGAGTTGAAATGTGTGTTCTGCAATCTTGTTCAAGACTCTCATGAACACCTATTTTTCCAGTGTGCTTATGCAAACAGTGTATGGAATGAGATACAAAAGCTTATTGATATGAAATTTTCCTGCAATTGGCAAGAAATCATAGAAGAGTTCTCCAAGTTGAAAGCTAGTAGGAACATTTGGAGTATTAATTATCAGGAGGTTTATATATATTAACTTTGTTTAAAATTAAATGAGTATTAGTATTAGTTTTTAGATTTTCATCCATTAAAATTACAAAATTAGGTAAATATGCGAATTAGTTTTAATATACGTTAAATGTTTAAACTAATGTTATTTTTAAACTTTCATCCATTATAATATTTTTTAAATAAGGACTCATGTTACTATTTAAAAGTTTAATTTATACGTACATGGGTTGAAATAAGGCTAAATTATTAGTAACGAGAATATAAATATCAAATGGTAAGTACGATACTGTAATATGAAAATAAATATACGCGATTATACTTATAACAACGACTCATTAAATTGTTATTTAAAATTTATATATGGATATCCATAAAAACATTTTAAAAACTTTACGGAGCATATTTTAAGTTCATCAACACTTATTATGTGCTACTAAATTTACACATTTTGTACAACATGATATCAATAGTCAAAGTTCAACAATAAAATCAACCTCAATTTCAACATGTTTGTCAGTTAAAAAAGTTATACAAAGCTAATTATTAAAAAAAAAAAAAAAAAAAAAAAGGGTTAGATAGTCATTGTTTAATATAGAATGTGTTTTTCTTAAATTATATAAAAAAAATGCACGCATCACAATCCTTATTTGATAACAATCACCTCCTAAAAAAAAAAAAAAAAAAAAGAAAGAAAAAAAAAAGTAATAGTTGGCCGTTGTAAACGAATTAAAAGTATGTACATGAGAATTATTCAGCAAGAATATATAGTTTTAATCAGGTTATTACGTTACTATATTGCGATAATGTTATTGAGTTGGTAATCACGGATGTGAGATACAACCAGTATTCTATACTTATGATTTATGTGTAAACCTCTTTTTGCTTCTGAATAGAATCCGAAAAAGACCTCAACAGAACTTTGGCTTATGCCTTATCTAGCTGATTGTATTTAGTAACCTTTTTATGGTTTAACTTTTTTGTTATACACACCAACTTTTAGTAACTCTTTTTTATGTTTTATTAAAAACTTCTACACATAATATTTGTGTTTTTACTATAAACACACTAAGCTATAATAGAATTAGTTGTGAGTTAAGGGGTTTTGACTAAGCTTCTAAAATAAGCTTATAGCTTTATCATACACTTATTGTGTTATGGTAATTGAATAAGCCAATAAGCACATTTAATAAGCATAACCAAACATCCCTTTACATTTATAATTTACTTATACAAATAATAATAATTTCCATATATAGTTCAGGATTAGAGAAAATTTATTCTTATACATTATACATAAACGTAAGATTAAATTTGTGTTCTTCCCATTACAACTTTTTTCGTTTCTCTTTATGTACTAAAGAAGTTATAGTGTAAGTATCTATGTTAATTTGGTAATTTTATGATAAAACATGAGAAGTAAATAACACAAACCTATGAAAATAGAACTTTCCAAAGAAAAAGGTACATTAGTAAAAATGATATGATGGTTATTCATAATTAAGGAAATGAATCAATTTTCAAAGCTATCTAATTATGCTATATATTTTAACGAAAATATAAGTAAAAGAAATACCACGATTACAAAACACATCGTAAATTGGTAGCACGGGTTTGCAAAACTAAAAGCATATATCACTAACATCTCATGCAAGTCAAGTATCATGATGTGATTTTGCTTGAAAAATAAAATATAAATTTTAATCCAGAAGCATTCTCTTAAAATAATAGGTAGGTTATAACATATACATATGATTTTTTATTTTTAGTCAACCAAGAAAAACCATTTGAAACATGTTAAGTGGTTCATTTCTTAATCGATAATAATACATAACTAAAACTAAATTTTAAAAACCCTGTGCGTGCACAGGTATTATAATTTATTATAAATATAGTAGAATGGAACATTTGAAAAAATATGTTGCTATTGTACGGCTAAATCTCATATGAAAACCATGAAACATTTACCATTAGTAAAACGAGTAAACTGCAAAAATCGTCCTTAAGGTTTGGCCAAATTGTAGATTTAGTCCTTTTGGTTTCTTAATTGCAGACGGCGTTCTTCTAAGAAAAGTTTAGGTTCATTTTCTTTCTTTGCCTAAAGTGAAATGACTAAAACACCCTTGTTCAAACTGAGATACAGTAAAAAGAAGACGAGGGTGTTTACGTCATTTCACTTTAAGCAAGCACGAAAATGAACCCAGACTTTTCTCTCATGGACGTTGCCTGCAATGTCGAACCCATAAGGACGAAATCTGCAATTTAGCCAAACCACAAGGACGATTTTTGCAATTTACTCTTAGTAAAACTAAACCGACGACATATTTTAGTCATTTCACTTTGGGCAAAGGACAGAAATGAACTCAAACTTTCCTCACACGGACGCCGCCTGCAATTTCAAAACCATAAGGACGAAATCTGCAATTTAGCCAAACCACAAAGAAGATTTCTGCAATTTACTCTTACTAAAACTAAACCTACGGCATCTCAAATTTCTTAGTAACCCGATTAAATCAGCGCTATACGTCCTTAAACTTAGTCATCTTAAACTTGTGAGTACCGTTTTGAAGCCTTTATGAATGCTACAATATTTTAAGTAGCTAGGTGTAAAACATTGTTCGGTTAGTTCACTACTTCACTGGGCCTTTTTAAAGGATGGGCCATTAAAATTTAATATTACAGGCCGGTATGAAACTTGGAAGAAAATTAACAAGGTTTAAAAGATATAGACATACTCGTATCATATTTTGCATAAACTTGGAAGAAAATTAATTTGGTTTAAAAGATAGAGAAAAAACGACAGAGTTAAATCAAGGGTTCGAGCAAAACTAAGTTAAACTGTAGGTAAAAGTTACATGTTCATTTGTGTGATTTGCATACATTAACTTTTGAATTCAACACAATGTATCATGTTGTAAACAGTGTGTCGCTGTACTGTATAAGTTAAATTTAAATGTATGCAAATCAACTCTTCGTAAATTAATTACATGATTAGTTACTGAGTATATCTTGATCAAAGTTTAACCTTAAAAGCTTTGACTTAATTGGTTTGCATGGTACTTGTTTTCTTTAAGAGTTTTGAATAATTGTTCTAGAGTTTGTGTCTTGGTTCATTGATGTAAATAGAAAATGTTATATGAAAACTCATAGGAGATGCATTCAGATTCTGGATTCAAAGATGATATGTTATTATGTCTTTATCTTGGAAAAGTTAAGCGCGTGTTTGTTTAAGCTTATAAATCAAACAACCCCTGGGTTTCGGGATTTGGTTCGTACATTCAATAATTGAAGCTCTTATTTCGGTGTAAAGTAAGTAAATGAGCGACTTTTACCAAACACTTGAATTCTTAGAAAAAAAGCAGCTAGGCACATAGATAAGCAATCTAAACACCCTCTAAACACTTGCAAGTTAATCTCGATAGATCAAAATTGGAAATAAATTAATTGGCAAATGTGTATTTAGTAACAAGAACTATTGTTTGTGACACCAATCAGTAGGAACGTAAAGACCTGATTTTTGTTTTGGTTTATTCGAGAAGTAGTTAAGCAGATTCAAAAACTTAATGTAGAAAAATAATGAACAGAAATACTTTACAAATATTGAAGATTACACATAATTTCTTGTAGAGGTTTTTCTCAACCTAACTCAATTTTCTGCATCATTTTTATTTAATATAATAAATATAATAATATTATGCTATAATATTATATTAACTTAAATATAACATAAATTATTATTTAAAATATAAGATTAATAATATACTAATTATTAATATATTAGAATAGATTAGCTTATAAAATTATATTTATGTTATATTAGAATAAAATTATATATTAATTATTAATATATTATTAATATTAGAATAAAATTATATTTATGTGAATGATTTATCATTCATGTATTATAAAATATTATATTTATACTAATTTATATGTGTTTTTATAATACATATTTTTAAATTTTTTTTTAAGGACTCATGTTATTTTATTTAAAAGTTTAATTATGCGTACACGGGTTTGAGTATTAAATACGGCTAAATTATTAGTAACGGGAATATAAATATCAAATGGTAAGTATGAGTTACTGTGATATGAAAATAAATATATGTGATTTTACTTATAACAACGACTCATGAAATTGTTATTTAAAATTTATATATGAATATCTATAAAAATATTTTAAAAACTTTACGGAGCATATTTTAACTTCATTAACACGCATTATGTGCTACTAAACTCGCACATTTTGTAAAACATGATATCAATAGTTAAAGTTAAACAATAACATCAACATCAACCTCAACATGTCTGTCAGTTAAAAACGTTATACAAAGCTAATTTACTCATTTTGACAAGTGATATGCTCTAATAGGCTGCACCTTCTATTTTTTATTACTTTAGCAGAAAGTGTATTGTGCGCGTTGTTAAGTCTGAAAGAAATGAAGAAAAAAAGTGTACGTTTTGTGCCAATAGTTTGAGTATTAGCTAATTGATGTTTTTTTCATGATGTTTTATATACCAGTTGGTCCTTATGCGTTATTTATTCGAACTTGACACATTAAGAGACTAGGAATACAAATTCATCACCAAGTATGCTAAAGTAGGAACCATAAAAACCCTCGAAACTACACCTGATGCATCAACAACGGATTTTCTTTGAAGGTTACTTAGAACATATATTTGATATAATAATTTGCTTATATGGTATACGTGTTTATTGAATTTTAAAATCAAGTTGTCTCTTGAATTTTCATATACTTAAACGGCTAACTTACATAATCCCAAGTAACGTTATATAAATGCCTTTGTCTCAGGCACTGATATGTGTTGAATTGAATTAACCTTATTCCAAAGTTGCAACGAAAAAATAAATGTCACAAGTATTTGATGAGTTAATTGCTTTTGAATTTGTTGTAATATAGGATAATGATGATCTAGAAAGAGATGTAACTAATATGTCTTATTCACTTGAAAATCTCCTGCGAAAAGAGTGAGCCGGTTTACTAAAGTAGGACTTGCTTAAGTTATTGGAGTTTGGGACTGTTATTTTCTACTAATTATAGTAAGTTTTTAAAGGGTTTTGGGACCGTCTTAATAGTTAGATTCATGGTGATTAGGATTGTTTTAATGGTTGCCTTAATAGTTATTAAAGGGTTTTTGTGACTGTTTTAATTGCAGAATTCAAGGTGTTTGAGACAATTTTTAATAGCTGAATTGATGGGTGCATGAAACTGGCTTGATAGCTGAATTCAAGGGTGTTTAAGACAATTTCAATTGCTAATTTTAGGGGTGTTTGGAACTTTAATAATAGCCGAATACAAGGGTGTTGGGACTATTTTTAATAGGCATTGTTATTGCAAAATAATTTTGACTTATACTAAATTAATAGACGTAAAGTTCCAAACATTTTAAGACAATATATTCGGTATTAAATACATGATAAAATTTTTATGTAAAAACCCCGTGCGTGCACGGGTATTATAACTAAAAATTTATAATATGTATTATTTTGAAATCTCTATTCAATATTTAATGTTATGGTATAATTTTATTTTGAGTGTAGTTCAATCATACGTATTCACTATGATTAGTGATTGTACAATGAAAACGATTGACATGTCAAAACTTAAATGCGGGAGAGAATATAGATGCAAATAATAAGAAATTAGCTATACATATATCAAATTTAAGGTCTTGATTAAACTCAATCCAATATATGTAAAAGTTCACTTGTGGAAAATATATGACATATTTAAATACATGTATATAAAAAAACGTTGTATAAAATATCGGTTATGTTGGCACATACAACTAAAAGTTTTACATGTTTTAAAACTCATTCTCACACTTGAAAACATTACACTTAGAACACGTTCAGCTCAACACTACTTATAGTACCACTCAATCATATATAAGAGGCTGTTTGATTTGAAGATGTGAGTATGAGGGAATGACTTTCATAACTATTCTATATATGTTTGGTTGGTCGTGTGAAACTTGAATAAGGGTATCAAACCCAAATCTTATGCATTTTCAAAACCCACCAAAGGTGACGGATTTTGATTCGAATTATAATACCTATAGTCATTCATATTTTATGTAAAATATACATCTGTTGTCCGTACAATTGCTCACGAGTTCAAGTTTGAATGGCCCTTCAAAGTCCCGCACGGTCTTTTTGATCGGGAGCGGGGTGGGCGACTTCCGTCGGTGCTGGTGCCTGTGGAGCCGCCCCTGGTTCCAAGCCAAGGAACTTGTGCCAAAAAGTCCTGATAAATGATGATTGAGATGAGATTATGCATTTTTGAACCACGAAAACACGGTTTTCATTTCGGTTGTCTATGTAACCAACTAAGTGATTGTTTGATAATAAACAAGGAATATATGTCTTTTTGCTAAAGATGATGCATTGAACTCATAATTCATTAGATACTTTTATGAATGTCAACTAAGTATCATAAGTAAATTGCTCGCGGTTGTTCAATCATTTGATAACCAGATCCATTCTTTAATAAATGATAGCAATTGGTGCATTGGTCTTTGTAGCGTTAATGCTTTTTGATTCAATTCCCCTCGTTCGTCCAAATGAATTTTATTTATTTTGATAGATTATTCGTACGATTTTAGCTCTGGAATTGAATCATTTTCTTGTATCTGAGAAGACTTTCCAGCTTAATAGGAAGGAAGCTTAATCGAAAGGAAGAAGATCCTTTTTGATTAATTCTTTTATCACATTGGTTGAGTTTACATCTAGGGTTTAACCAAGCTTTTTTTGAAGTTGGAGGTTTGATTGTTATAATAAAATAGTACATGGACTAGTGAGGACATTTTCTCTTTCATTACCGGGCGGTTTGACCATTTGACCTTCATTTCGTTGTTTACCTCATTATGTCCCCAAATCCATTGCAAACCATATGCGATATTTATGATACATGATGTGAAGTGATAATCACATTACTTTTCCAACAAAATTTAACTTTTTCAATTGCTTTCAAATCATTGTCAAAGTTGCGGTTCTTGTTATTATTACTAGTTATAATACCTGTGCACGCACATGGTTTTTAAAATTTTGTTTTAATTATGTATTATTATCAATTAAGAAATGAACCACTTAACATGCTTCAAATGATTTTACTTGGTGGACTAAAAATATGTGTATATGTTATAACCTACCTATTATTTTAGGAGAATTAATGTTTTTGGATTAAAAATTATATTTTATTATTCATGTAAAATCACATGATAATACTTGACTTGCATGAGATGTTAGTGATATATGATTTTAGTTTGCAAACCCGTGCTATCAATTTACGATGTGTTTTGTAATTGTGCTATTTCTTTTACTTATATTTTCGTTAAAATATGTAGCATATTTAGATAGCTTTGAAGATTGATTCACTTCCTTAATTATGAATAACCATCACATCATTTTTATTAATGCACCTTTTTGTTTGGAAAGTTGTATTTTTATAAGTTTGTGTTATTTACTTCTCATGTTTGATCATAAAATTACCAAATTAACATAGATGCTTACACTATAGCTTCTTTATTACATAAAGATAAACGAAAAAATATGTAATGGGTAAACTCAAATTTAATCTTACGTTTATGTATAATGTATAAGAATAATTTTTCTCTAAGCCCGAACTATATAAGGAAATTATTATTACTTGTATAAGTAAATTATAAATGCATGAAAAAATGACAAAAAGTATATTCGCAAATCTTTTAGGATTGTTTGAATCCTTACTGACCTTTCACTTTAATGCAACTTTCTTTACAATTGGTCTAAATCATCAAGGTAAAAGACACCCATATTTTAGACCGTTGGTTGACACTTATAGTGTTATCAATGATAGCAAACACCTGCTAAGTTTCATTAACTCATTCAAAGATAAATTACACTCCGAAAAGAATTCCTACCATAAAATTCCCTATATTGGCACTAAAACACATCTTTGGTACATTAAAATACATTCATGTATTATCTAATCAGCAACTCAAATAAATTATACATTCATAACTTGAGCAGGCATAGAAAATCATTCCACGACAATCAAGTGTTGATACTTAATCCTCCTCTAAAAAACGCACACAACAAATTGCATTACACTTTAGTTTGTGCGATAAGATAATAAAACTACAAAAACCATTAATGTGTTGCATTATAGCGAGGATAACAACAAAGTTAGTTATGACATCAAATAAAAAAACTTCATATTAGAACTAAAGGGGTGTTTGGTTATGCTTATTAAAGGTGCTTATTGGCTTATTCAATTACCATAATACAATAAGTGTATGATAAAGCTATAAGCTTTTTTTAGAATAAATATTAATTATTATAAATATACTAATTATTATAATAATTATAGTATATTTTAATAATTAGTAAATAAAATTAATCTTATAAAGTTAAAATATTATATTATTAATATGGTTATTGATGAGTGCTCAAACACTCATCATTTTTATCGTATTTAAACTGCCAAAACATCCGAAAACGCTCAGAAATGCATCAAAATACTAAAAATATCCCAGGGATTGCATTTTATACGTTTCAGATGCAAAATGAGCAAAAACAATGAAAAACGAACAAAGTTTACACAATTGGCAGTTTTAGTCCCCCGACTTTCAAAAATTTACAAAACTAGTCCCTGAGCATATGTTTTGAAAGAAAAGTCAACCCAAGGCATTTAAAAGTCAAATATATTCAAAAACGATCCTTAGGTAAAAACTTTGGAAAATTTACAGAATTGGTCCCTGCAGTTTGAAATTTGACGAAATCAGTCCTTGGGTACTTTTTAAATGGAAAATGATATTTGTAGTCCCTGGAATTTGGAAAATAACATGTTTGGTCCCTGGATTAACTTTGAGCAGTTGGCAATGCTGGTCCTTCAAAATTACAAATTTACAAATTGGTCCTTGTGTACAAACCAAACGGACCTTTGTAATTTAAAACCAAAACCAAACACAAATACTACCCCAGCCCATTGTTATCCCAAGCCCAAAGATCCCACAGCCCAACCACAATAATAATAATACGGGGTCAAACCCTGGGTCAACTCCACCCCACCCTTTCTCCTTCTTCCTTTTTGCCCGCCAAAACCAGACAAGCCACCCCAACAAAGCCTGCTCTCCCAACATTCATGTCCCCCCTCCCCTCTCCTACCTCAGCCACCCTATACCTCAACCAAAGTCAACCCCAATCGGTTACAACCATTTTGTCCCCACCCTTATAACACCAACATGGAATTAAGGGCCAAGATTGAAGAGAGCTAATCCAGTGGCTCAGAATTAATGATGGGAAAGCATGTGTGGGTCACCAAAACCCTAAAGGGTGGGTATAAAAGGAAGAGAGGGGAAGCAGTCAAGAAGAGTAGATTTTAGTTGTTTAAAATAGATTTTAGTGTAATTTAATTTTAATAGTTAGTATAAATCTGTATTGTCTTTAAGTTTCATTATCACTTTTGTACTCTTAAAAACTCAGCTAATGCAATTTATGTTTTTTATGCCTTTTCAAAATTGCTTATTTGCCTTTGCTCAATTCAACTGCTTATCTATTTTGCTTATTTGTAACTGCTTATTTTGATTCATTTTAGATTATTAAGTCTAGTTTTACTTCTTTTAGCTTATATGTTCAAGTACTAGTTCAGAAACCAAAGCCTTATAGTCTAAAGTTAAACTCAGTGAACCCATTAGGGGGTGTTTGGCACAAGAAATTCTTGTGGTCTCAAAATAGTTTGTGCCCATTTTTTTAACTTAGATTAGCTTTAGTTTACTGCCTATAGTAGTTTTAGGGTAAACTTAATTAGTTTCATGTAATTTTGAAAGCTTTTGATTAAATGTTCCTAGGATGTAGTCCATGACTGTTTTTCAATAGCAAGTAGGCTAGATGATTGGTTCAATACCTTTAGTTGAGTTTGGTAGTTTAATTTAGTCCACAATAGGTTGTACAACTTGTGAAACCCCTGGGCTCTGACTTTTCTGTGGTCAAGGATCACAAAACCACCCACTTTGACCCTGCTCATCAGTTTGTAAACCTGTCCTAAATACACCCCTTTGATCCAAGTTTTGGGTAGGATAGAATTAGAGTTAGTGATTGACTTTGGTTTTTCGAATAGGTTGTAGTATAGATCTTAAGTTTTTGAGCTTGTTTGATAGATGTTGGCTAATTTGGTTAGGTTATTGAGGCTGCAAACAGCCTAACCCATCAGACCATCAGTCCCAAACCTCCTCAAATGTGCATTTTTCATTTGATCACCAATTGGTAGTTAGGCTTAAAAATCAGTTTGTACCTTATTTGTCACCTTGTTTTCATGCCAATATTTTTATTTTATTTTTAGGAATTTTCTTTATAAACTTTTGAAAGCCTTGAACTTGTACCTTCACCCACTGTTACCTATTTGCAGCCCTAGTTCATAAGTTGTTTTGCGCCTGTAAGACCCTTAAACTGCTTTATTCCTCTCCTGTTGTAGTTCGTTTAAGTATTCCCATAGGTAGCCCTAGTTAGCTTTTGCATGTTACCTTAAATAATAGCTTATTGAAGTTGTTGTGAGCTTATCACCATTGTTTAGGCCTGCTGCTCAACTTGCAGCCCAACTTATAAGCTGGTCCACAAGCTTATTTTAAGCTCAGCTTGCCTTCATAATTGGTCCACAGGTTCTTTGGTAGGTTGACTTTATTTGCTTAAAGATTTTTGGACAAAATGGCTTGTGGGTACTAGCTTGCTTTGGCAACCAAACTCGCCCTTTCACCCCTGCTGTGATCAGTCATGAACTGATCCAAACACCTCTAGTTCTGCACTAAATTAAGCCATTAGAAGCTCCTCACTTGCTAAATTTTGGTTTAAAATTTCTTTGGCAGGTTAGTTTCCAGCTTTCAGTCTTTTGTTTGTTAGCTTATTTTATTCTATTTTATTTAAACCTTCCAACTTAGGCTGCTAGTGTACTGATTTTCTGTATATAGCTTAGTTTAAATTAGTGCTTATTTTCTTAATTAGGACAGCTCATTTAGGTTCAGTTCAGTTTAATCTAGGATATTTATTGGTTAGTAGCTTATTGTGGAGGTTTTTCTTGAGCTTATTGCCCAAATCAGTTGAGCTTATCTCTGGTCTGCTCTTGAGCTGTCTCAAACAGCCCACTTCTTAAGCTCATTCCAAGCTCAGTAGTGGACCTCTTAAGCTGATCCTTGGCTTTTTAGATAGCTCACCTGGCTAGTTTATAGGATCAAGATTCAGCTTGGACTTCCAGTCACCCAGGTGGGCCCCACAGTGGGCTGCAAATGTCCACTTAGGCATGTTCTTGAGTTATCCCAGAAACCTGTCCCAAGGAGTCAGATTCATAAGCTTATTGTCTGCTTATTGGTGACCCCTAGCTTATGCCCCTTGGCTCTTTGAGAAGCTCAGCTGGTTGGCTCACTAGTTCAGCACTTACATTTTCTTTTCTTGCTTATTTGTCTACCTTAATTTGAGCCTGCAAATGCTTCATGGGCTGTTAACTTTAAAGCCATTGGATTTTGCTTATTTGTTATATCTTGCTTAATCTGTGCATTTATTTGGCTGAGACTAGTTGTTTTAAACTTGTATAAGTTGTTTATACTATTATTTAGCTTTTGGTAGTTTATTTGCATTGTTTGCTTATTTTTAAGTGCTTATTTGTAAAGTGCTTATTGCCATTTTGCTTATTTTGACTTCTTTTTCAGTAATTTTTATTTTTCTTAAGTTCCTAATTATATTTTAGAATTTTCCTAAAAGTTTCAGATTTTTCTTTGCTTTTTTAGTATTTTTAATAAATCAAAAGTAGTTTTAGTAATTAATAAATAGTTATTAATTAATAATAAATAGATAAAAAGTAGGAAAAATATAGTTTTAGTTTTAAAATTACTTTTATATTATTTTAGAATTAAATTTTCATTTTTCTAGCTTAATTTCATAATTAGTGTAATTTAAATATTATTAATTAGTAATAAATTAATAGTAATTAATTAATTAGTGTAAAAATTATTTTTCTTTTTCTAAAAATTTTCTTTTATCATTAGGATTGTAAAAATATAATTTTCATATCCGTAGGGTTAGCGTAGCTCAATTTTCACTTTTTATTTCGCGCACTCGCGTTTATTTTAAGTTTAACTCGCGTTTTATTTAAATAACTTTCACGTTTTTAAATTTAGGTTACGTTATCAAAAGTAGTTTGTTAAATTAAGAAAAACCAAAAATATAAATAAAGTGATAGCTTCTATTTAAGCCGATTGGCTTATTTTTCTGCTTACGTATAAGCAAATTCTGATTTTAAGTTTTTAGATTGCGTTTTAAGTTAACTAAGTTTCACGTAATTGTTAATATAGTTTGTTTAAATCGTTTTCACTCGTATTTCCTTAGCGTAATCATTCAAACCCTTATATACCCTTTCCCGTCCAAATTCACCCGATCACAAACCCGTTTTAAATACCATCCACACCTCGTCGGGACATAACGACCCGGGGAAACCACTATATTCCGCGGAGCATTGGTTTTAGACGTTTGACCTTGTTGACCATCACCTGGTCAATTTAGGTTGACCGTTTGGAGCCAACCAATTTTTGGCGCCGCTGCCGGGGAGGTTGTGTGCGTAACTAAACGGTTTTTCTGATTAGTGTCTTTGGAATTCGTTCCATTGTACATTTATCCATCCTTTGTTCATATTTTCAAAACAAAACCGTTCCCGAAAACTTTGTAAAATTAGTTTTCAACGAACACAAAAAACCCAAAAAGATTTTCTTTCTCATATGTACAAAATGTTTATCCAAAAACCCAAAAATACTCACCTTTACCCTCTTACCCCTTTGATTCTCATTTCCTCACCCTCTATACACATTTGATTCTTTCTATGTCTCACCCACACCTTCTGGTTTGCCATTGGTGTGGTAATCCTTATAATGGTGGCAATTGCCCCAGCTGTGGCATGGTAGGATCAGGAAACGGGTCTGTCTATAACCAGAATCCCTATTCCTACCATGACACGACTGATTCATTCCATCAGTTACCACACCATCAGTCTCAGAAGAATACTGTTGTGAGTACTGTGGCGGTTCACACTACAGTTATGATTGTCAATCGGGAAACACGCTTGTATATGAGCAGTTTCCTGGTAACGATTATAACTCTAGCACTTATCACCCACATCCACATCAGTTTTACTGTTGTGATTACTATGGAGGTCCACACTCTAGCTCGGATTGTCAAACAAGGAATCCATTTCCTTGTAACAATTACGACTATTCGTTTTCAGACCCACCTCCACAGTACGATATGATTCACACAACTCCTCAAGAAACCGAGCAAGACCTTTTACTAAAGGCTCTTGATATTTTAAAAGAACTTAAGGAGGAGTTGGCTACTTCATCGTTTCAAAGGTCTCGTGAGAAATCCATGGCAGAATTGCTTGCTGAAGAACGAGATGCTAAAAACGAATTAAGCAAGGAAGAATTACTTGTCTTAGAACAAGCAGCTAAAACACGTGCCATATTTCGCAATGCTGCTCTTCTCGACGATGATGATGATGATGTTACCCTTGATATTTCTCAATTTTGTGAGGGTTCATCAAGTTCATTTGTTGTGATTCCTTCCTCGGAAAATCAGGGAGAAAAGACTATGATAGAATTACTAGCAGAAGAACAAATGAAATTTATAAAACCCCTGTATGCTAGTCCTTCTCAACTCCCTCAGTCTGTTATCACACCCGAAGTTCACACTCACTCTCTGAACATGGGGGATGAGCATCTTAGCACTGTTCCTAATAAGGAATCGGACGAATTAATAAAGTCTAGTGTTGAGATCCTTGTCCCAATCCTGAGAGAGTCACAGGGAACTTTGGATCATGTATGTAATATTCCTTCACCCATTGAGTGTCCTAACGATCATTTTGAGACTTTCTCAGATTTTAATGATGATTGTACATCTCATGGAGACATTGAGTATATTGAGGCATCAGTTCCACATTCTGATGTTGATCCTCTTCTTGAGGAGTTCGCCGATGAACTTACTCACATCAATCCACTTTCATTGGAAAGTGATGATGGTCTCCTCGACTTTGAAGCCGATCTGGGAGAAATTGAAAGTCTCCTATATCATGATCCGTCACTCACTTCTTATCCCAACAGTCCAATAGAGAATATTGATCACTTTGTTCACGAAACATTCAATACTACTCTCACCAATCCTCTATTTGAATTCGAATCTGAATTCACAATGATTTCTAACAATCCAATCTTTGACGAGGATTGTGATGAGTCCACAATGGAACATGAGTTCACAAATTCACATCTTGTGAATAATTCTCTTCATGAGGAGTTCTCCGGTGAACTCACTCATCATGTCACGACTCCTCCGGAGTTTGATATCCCGGGGGGAGATGCTCTCAATCATGAGAATTTGCAAAATCCCAGCCACCCTCCCGGGATGTTTTCGAGCTTACCCTTTGAAATCCAAACTCAGGCTACGGAGCCTGCTCTCGAGGAAGAAGATCAAATCATGCTTTTTATCATGATTTTCTTCCTTTTCTTCACCTACAGGGTGACTTCTCTTGTTCTTCACTCCTTCGGGAATGAAGACACCATATTTGATCCCGGCATTTTCATGTATCATTATCTTGAGCCGGGTACTTATCTCATCGGTGTGGAACTTTCACGTGCTTCAAATGTTTGTCCAAACATCTTGAATGAAAGTCCGATTGAGATTGTTTCTTCCACATCATGCTTCCCCAAGGACAAATGAATTCGGGGTCGAGTCAAGCTAGCGACTCGGTAAACAAAAACAGTAGCATGCTTATAGGGTTTTCACCCTAAGTGTGGGGGAGTCACCCATGCTATGGTTACTTATGAAGTGAAAAAAAAAAAAAAAAAAAAAAAAAATTGTGTTTCCACATTTAGCTTGTAATGTTGCC
Organism: Artemisia argyi; assembly: GCA_030686995.1. NCBI lineage: Eukaryota > Viridiplantae > Streptophyta > Magnoliopsida > Asterales > Asteraceae > Artemisia > Artemisia argyi. The sequence continues at coordinate 183,218,530 of CM060705.1, forward strand.
CTTTTACGTTCAAAGAGTCGGCATAATAGCCGGGACTTTGAATATTGAGGACAATATTCAATTCTAAGTGTGGGGGGGAAATTCTAGTGAATTTTATCAAATTTTACTATCTAGTACCCCCGTTTTTGGCCAAAATTTCAAAAATTTTTAAAATTTTTTCACTGGTGCTTCAAAATTTTTGTGGTAATCAGTCCGCCTTGTCTAACCGACAAAAGGGATTGGCTAGTCCAGGAGAAAACGGCTCTTGGTAAAGACATCTCAAATCCGTTTACGGCTTGCAATTTGCCCAAAATTGTATGGTTCATCAACTCCCCAAAAACAAATGAGTTGGCTAGCCCACAAGATTATGGCTTGTGGTAAAGGCCGTGGAAAATCCATAATTGGTAATCAGCTCACCAAGATGTTGACTATTCCATCAAGAGCTGGCTAGTCCAGAAGCAAACGGCTTTTGGTAAAGACTAATCAAATCCGTTGACAGCTGGTGGTTTGCTCAAAATCACACGGTTATCAGGTGTGCCACAGTTCTTACACCTGGCTACTCCAGAAGTGATGGCTTTTGGTAAAGAGTTTAAAATCCATCAAGTTTTCCAAAAATATTGCTAGGGACTAGCAATAGTTTAGTGTGGGGGATTGATGAGTGCTCAAACACTCATCATTTTTATCGTATTTAAACTGCCAAAACATCCAAAAACGCTCAGAAATGCATCAAAATACTAAAAATATCCCAGGGATTGCATTTTATACGTTTCAGATGCAAAATGAGCAAAAACAATGAAAAACGAACAAAGTTTACACAATTGGCAGTTTTAGTCCCCCGACTTTCAAAAATTTACAAAACTAGTCCCTGAGCATATGTTTCGAAAGAAAAGTCAACCCAAGGCATTTAAAAGTCAAATATATTCAAAAACGATCCTTAGGTAAAAACTTTGGAAAATTTACAGAATTGGTCCCTGCAGTTTGAAATTTGACGAAATCAGTCCTTGGGTACTTTTTAAATGGAAAATGATATTTGTAGTCCCTGGAATTTGGAAAATAACATGTTTGGTCCCTGGATTAACTTTGAGCAGTTGGCAATGCTGGTCCTTCAAAATTACAAATTTACAAATTGGTCCTTGTGTACAAACCAAACGGACCTTTGTAATTTAAAACCAAAACCAAACACAAATACTACCCCAGCCCATTGTTATCCCAAGCCCAAAGATCCCACAGCCCAACCACAATAATAATAATACGGGGTCAAACCCTGGGTCAACTCCACCCCACCCTTTCTCCTTCTTCCTTTTTGCCCGCCAAAACCAGACAAGCCACCCCAACAAAGCCTGCTCTCCCAACATTCATGTCCCCCCTCCCCTCTCCTACCTCAGCCACCCTATACCTCAACCAAAGTCAACCCCAATCGGTTACAACCATTTTGTCCCCACCCTTATAACACCAACATGGAATTAAGGGCCAAGATTGAAGAGAGCTAATCCAGTGGCTCAGAATTAATGATGGGAAAGCATGTGTGGGTCACCAAAACCCTAAAGGGTGGGTATAAAAGGAAGAGAGGGGAAGCAGTCAAGAAGAGTAGATTTTAGTTGTTTAAAATAGATTTTAGTGTAATTTAATTTTAATAGTTAGTATAAATCTGTATTGTCTTTAAGTTTCATTATCACTTTTGTACTCTTAAAAACTCAGCTAATGCAATTTATGTTTTTTATGCCTTTTCAAAATTGCTTATTTGCCTTTGCTCAATTCAACTGCTTATCTATTTTGCTTATTTGTAACTGCTTATTTTGATTCATTTTAGATTATTAAGTCTAGTTTTACTTCTTTTAGCTTATATGTTCAAGTACTAGTTCAGAAACCAAAGCCTTATAGTCTAAAGTTAAACTCAGTGAACCCATTAGGGGGTGTTTGGCACAAGAAATTCTTGTGGTCTCAAAATAGTTTGTGCCCATTTTTTAACTTAGATTAGCTTTAGTTTACTGCCTATAGTAGTTTTAGGGTAAACTTAATTAGTTTCATGTAATTTTGAAAGCTTTTGATTAAATGTTCCTAGGATGTAGTCCATGACTGTTTTTCAATAGCAAGTAGGCTAGATGATTGGTTCAATACCTTTAGTTGAGTTTGGTAGTTTAATTTAGTCCACAATAGGTTGTACAACTTGTGAAACCCCTGGGCTCTGACTTTTCTGTGGTCAAGGATCACAAAACCACCCACTTTGACCCTGCTCATCAGTTTGTAAACCTGTCCTAAATACACCCCTTTGATCCAAGTTTTGGGTAGGATAGAATTAGAGTTAGTGATTGACTTTGGTTTTTCGAATAGGTTGTAGTATAGATCTTAAGTTTTTGAGCTTGTTTGATAGATGTTGGCTAATTTGGTTAGGTTATTGAGGCTGCAAACAGCCTAACCCATCAGACCATCAGTCCCAAACCTCCTCAAATGTGCATTTTTCATTTGATCACCAATTGGTAGTTAGGCTTAAAAATCAGTTTGTACCTTATTTGTCACCTTGTTTTCATGCCAATATTTTTATTTTATTTTTAGGAATTTTCTTTATAAACTTTTGAAAGCCTTGAACTTGTACCTTCACCCACTGTTACCTATTTGCAGCCCTAGTTCATAAGTTGTTTTGCGCCTGTAAGACCCTTAAACTGCTTTATTCCTCTCCTGTTGTAGTTCGTTTAAGTATTCCCATAGGTAGCCCTAGTTAGCTTTTGCATGTTACCTTAAATAATAGCTTATTGAAGTTGTTGTGAGCTTATCACCATTGTTTAGGCCTGCTGCTCAACTTGCAGCCCAACTTATAAGCTGGTCCACAAGCTTATTTTAAGCTCAGCTTGCCTTCATAATTGGTCCACAGGTTCTTTGGTAGGTTGACTTTATTTGCTTAAAGCTTTTTGGCCAAAATGGCTTGTGGGTACTAGCTTGCTTTGGCAACCAAACTCGCCCTTTCACCCCTGCTGTGATCAGTCATGAACTGATCCAAACACCTCTAGTTCTGCACTAAATTAAGCCATTAGAAGCTCCTCACTTGCTAAATTTTGGTTTAAAATTTCTTTGGCAGGTTAGTTTCCAGCTTTCAGTCTTTTGTTTGTTAGCTTATTTTATTCTATTTTATTTAAACCTTCCAACTTAGGTGCTAGTGTACTGATTTTCTGTATATAGCTTAGTTTAAATTAGTGCTTATTTTCTTAATTAGGACAGCTCATTTAGGTTCAGTTCAGTTTAATCTAGGATATTTATTGGTTAGTAGCTTATTGTGGAGGTTTTTCTTGAGCTTATTGCCCAAATCAGTTGAGCTTATCTCTGGTCTGCTCTTGAGCTGTCTCAAACAGCCCACTTCTTAAGCTCATTCCAAGCTCAGTAGTGGACCTCTTAAGCTGATCCTTGGCTTTTTAGATAGCTCACCTGGCTAGTTTATAGGATCAAGATTCAGCTTGGACTTCCAGTCACCCAGGTGGGCCCCACAGTGGGCTGCAAATGTCCACTTAGGCATGTTCTTGAGTTATCCCAGAAACCTGTCCCAAGGAGTCAGATTCATAAGCTTATTGTCTGCTTATTGGTGACCCCTAGCTTATGCCCCTTGGCTCTTTGAGAAGCTCAGCTGGTTGGCTCACTAGTTCAGCACTTACATTTTCTTTTCTTGCTTATTTGTCTACCTTAATTTGAGCCTGCAAATGCTTCATGGGCTGTTAACTTTAAAGCCATTGGATTTTGCTTATTTGTTATATCTTGCTTAATCTGTGCATTTATTTGGCTGAGACTAGTTGTTTTAAACTTGTATAAGTTGTTTATACTATTATTTAGCTTTTGGTAGTTTATTTGCATTGTTTGCTTATTTTTAAGTGCTTATTTGTAAAGTGCTTATTGCCATTTTGCTTATTTTGACTTCTTTTTCAGTAATTTTTATTTTTCTTAAGTTCCTAATTATATTTTAGAATTTTCCTAAAAGTTTCAGATTTTTCTTTGCTTTTTTAGTATTTTTAATAAATCAAAAGTAGTTTTAGTAATTAATAAATAGTTATTAATTAATAATAAATAGATAAAAAGTAGGAAAAATATAGTTTTAGTTTTAAAATTACTTTTATATTATTTTAGAATTTTTAGAATTAAATTTTCATTTTTCTAGCTTAATTTCATAATTAGTATAATTTAAATATTATTAATTAGTAATAAATTAATAGTAATTAATTAATTAGTGTAAAAATTATTTTTCTTTTTCTAAAAATTTTCTTTTATCATTAGGATTGTAAAAATATAATTTTCATATCCGTAGGGTTAGCGTAGCTCAATTTTCACTTTTTATTTCGCGCACTCGCGTTTATTTTAAGTTTAACTCGCGTTTTATTTAAATAACTTTCACGTTTTTAAATTTAGGTTACGTTATCAAAAGTAGTTTGTTAAATTAAGAAAAACCAAAAATATAAATAAAGTGATAGCTTCTATTTAAGCCGATTGGCTTATTTTTCTGCTTACGTATAAGCAAATTCTGATTTTAAGTTTTTAGATTGCGTTTTAAGTTAACTAAGTTTCACGTAATTGTTAATATAGTTTGTTTAAATCGTTTTCACTCGTATTTCCTTAGCGTAATCATTCAAACCCTTATATACCCTTTCCCGTCCAAATTCACCCGATCACAAACCCGTTTTAAATACCATCCACACCTCGTCGGGACATAACGACCCGGGGAAACCACTATATTCCGCGGAGCATTGGTTTTAGACGTTTGACCTTGTTGACCATCACCTGGTCAATTTAGGTTGACCGTTTGGAGCCAACCAGTTATGTTTTTCTTTAGTATATTATGCATAAATTAATCTTGTTCTATAATCATAATATGTATTATAATTTTAATATTAATATGTTGATATGTGTTTCTATAATAATTAATGTTTCTAATATGACAATTTTAGATATTGTTTTTGTCAACAATTAACTACATAAAATATTTAGTCTTAAGGCAATGAAAAATATACTCACACCAATCAATCCCGGGAATATCAATATCTTCCCGAACATGCCTCACAACATCTAAATTAATCTCCCCCTTCAACCCAGCACACATACCCATCGTGTTTGTAAACAGAGTGAGAAAGTTGATCTTAAAAAGGAAGTCAACTTCCTTGGACGCAATCAACTTCAATGCAATATCATTCACCCTAACATCCTTAAAAGCCTTATCAAACTGCCGTTTCCAAACAGCCTCAAAATCATCTCCAACAGGCCTCGTCTCTAAAGCTAACAAAGGCACACCTCCAATCGGAATACCAAACAATTCATGAAGCTTCGAAACCGTGGCCTCAATCCATTTTTCACCTTCCAAATTCAAACGGCAAGTATCTCCATCAAAATTACTAACCACATACCTTCCTAACCTCGAAGGTATGTAGTCTATGGCCAACTTTAAGAAAGAACTAAAACCTATATCTCCCAAAAACTTCTTAAGATCAATCTGTTTGATGCGAGAGATAGCGGTGTAAAGAGCTGTAGGCGTTGTCCTAGCTTGAAGAATAGGCAATCGTGAAAGATAATCCTGATGTCGTATGTCGTCATCAGTCAAAATTTTTTCTTTCTTACCTTTATTCTTCGGCACCACCTGCTTCTCCTCATATTCTTCTTTCACAAGTTCATTAACAATTTTTTTCTTCATCTTCTTCAACACCTGCTTCATAACAGCATCAGGTATGTCACCTTGAGAAGAATCATCCTTCTGAATATTCATTGGAGCCTTCCCCTTTAACTTCTTCTTGCCCATATCATCAGCATCTTTGATATTTGCATCGCTCATCTTCCTCTTCGAAACAGAAGTACTCTTTGATATCTTCTTTTCATCCGCATCTACAATTTAAAAAAAAAGAAAAACCACTTAAGAACAACAGTATATAAAACACTTGACAACAACACGATTCATTATAAATCCCATGGGATTCACTATGAATCCCATGGGATTCACATAGAATCCCATGGGTTTCACTGTGATACATGTGAATCCTATGGGATTGAAAGTGAATCCCATGGGATTGAAAGTGAATCCCATGGGATTGAATTTGAATCCCATGGGATTGACAGTGAATCCCATGGGATGGACTATCAAAAAAAATAAAAAGCCAGATTTATACCTTTTTCAACCACATCTTCTTCAACAACATTCTTCATCTTCTTCTTTTCACCAGCATCTAAATTAAAAAAAACACACAATATAAACAACCTAACATTGAAATTTAACAAAGCGATACATAAGCGATACATCTAAATGCTAACCAGACTACACAAATATCAATTAAAGAAAATAGATCAGACAAAAATATCAATTAAAGAAGCAAGAATTAAGCTGAAAAGATGGATATCTAAAAACAAAATGCAACAGTAGACAAAGAACAAAATAGATGAGTACTAATGAGCAACAATTAACTAAACCTACTGATTTTACATTATAAAAGCCTACCAATACTCTAATGTAAACTATATGTAGTACTAAAACATCAAACCAACAGTTACTCAACTCAGATTATAGTTAAGCCAAACACTCCCTAATATATCAGTTACAACTAGGAATGCATGAAATAATCAACAAAACTAGAATCTGGTGATCAAATAAACTACAATTATACTAACAGAAGTAATCTCAACTCTCAATAACAACTAATTCCAACAGAAGCTTAGATTCACAAATTGATCAAAACAAACAATGAAAATCAAAACAAATTTCATGGATTTGGGACATATCTATACCTTTCGGAACCTTAAGCTTTTGTTTCTTTGAACTATCATCAACTTCTGGTAATGCTAATTTCCGTTTCTTTGGAGGAGTTGGAGTATCATACTGAACCAACTTATTGGATGTCAAAGCAGGAGCTTCTGATATTACTTTATCAGACTTCTTCTTCAGAGTCGTCTTAACTGGCTCCGTCACCTTAACACTCTTCTTAAGCTTCTTATCATCAACAACCGTCACCTTCAAATTCTTCTTAAGCTTCTTATCATCAACAACAGAACCCTTTTTACCCTTTTTTGATTTATATGTAACCAACTTCCCACTCTCCTCATTCTCACTCTCCACCACTTTCTCAATAACGTTCTCCTCACTCTCCTTCCCCTTCCCCTTCTCCTTCTCCTTCTCCTTCTGACTCTCCTTCTCCAAATCAGCAACAACTGAAGCAATAACAACACTACTCTCCTTTCCCTGATCAACAATCGCCTCACTAACATTAACCTCAAACTCTACTGGTTTAGCAGCCTCACTAACATCACCCGCTGGTTTTGTCTTTGACGGCGATTTGTTTTTTTTAATATCAAACGGATTGAAGCGAGGCTGCTTCACCGGCGATGTTTTCTTTCCCAAATTATCGAATGGATTACGTAGGTGATAACCTAACTTTATTCATTGACTTGATGTTTAAAAAAAAAATAATAATAAAAAAAAAATTAATAATAATAGTTGGTTGTTGTAAAGGAATTAAAAGTATGTACATGAGAATTATTCAGCAAGAATATATAGTTTTTAATTAAGTTATTACGTTACTATACTGCGATAATGTTATTAACTTGGTAATCACGGATGTGAGATACAACTATTTTTCTATACTTATGATTTATGTGTAAACCCCTTTTTGCTTCTGAATAGAATCCGAAAGAGACCTCAACAGCACTTTGGCTTATGCCTTATCTAGCTGATAGTTTTTAGTAAAAATTTTTTATGGTTTAACTTTTTTGTTATACATACCAACTTTTAGTAATTCTTTTATGTTTTATTGAAAATTTCTACACTTAATATTTGTGTTTTTACTATAAACACACTAAGCTATGATATAATTAGCTGGGAGTTCAGGGGTTTTTAACTAACCTTCTCAAAAAATCTTATAGTTTTATCATAAACTTATTGTGTTATGGTAATTGAATAAGCCAATAAGCACCTTTAATAAGCATAACCAAACACCCCTTTAGTTCTAATATGAAGATTTATGATTTGATGTTATGACTAACTTTGTTGTTATCCTCACTATAATGCAACATGTTAGTGGTTTTTGCAGTTTTATGATCTTATCGCACACGCTAAAGTGTAATGCAATTTGTTGTGTGCGCTTTTTAGAGGATGATTAAGTATCAACACATGATTGTCATGGAAGGTTAATGTACCAAAGATGTGTTTTAGTGCCTATATGGGGAATTTTATGGTAGGAATTCTTTTTGGAGTGTAATTTGTCTTTGAATGAATTAATAAAACTTAGCAGGTGTTTGCCTTCATTGATAACACTATAGGTGTCAACCAACGGTCTAAAATATGGGTGTGTTTTACCTTGATGATTTAGGCCATATGTGAAGAAAGTTGCATTAAAGTGAAAGGTCGGTAAGGATTTAAAAAGAAAAATATATTTTATTTTTCTACTAATTATGACTTGTTATAATCTACCTATTAGTTTAGGAGAATAGTTTTGGATTAAAAATTATATTTTATTATTCAAGCAAAATCACATGATGATACTTGACTTGCATGAGATGTTAGTGATATATGCTTTTAGTTTTGCAAACCCGTGCTATCAATTTACGATGTGTTTTGTAATTGTGGTATTTCTTTTACTTATATTTTCGTTAATATACGTAGCATATTTAGATAGCTTTAAAGATTGATTCATTTATTTGATTATGAATAATCATTATTCCATGTTTACTAATGTACATTTTTGTTTGAAAATTTGTATTTTCATAAATTTGTGTTATTTACTTCTCATGTTTGATCATAAAATTACCAAATTAACATAGATGCTTACACTATAGTTTCTTTATTGCATAAAGAGAAACAAAAAAAAAATGCAATTGGTAAAACTCAAATTTAATCTTACGATTATTTATAATGTATAAGAATAATTTTTCTCTAAACCCGAACTATATAAAGAAATTATTATTACTTGTATAAGTAAATTATAAATGCATAAAAAATGATAGAGTACATCCGTAAGTCTTTTAGGATTGTTTGAATCCTTACTGACCTTTCACTTTAATGCAACTTTCTTCAAAATTGGCCTAAATCATAAAGGTAAAACACACCCATATTTTAGACCGTTGGTTGACACCTATAGTATTATCAATGACGGTAAGCACCTGCTAAGTTTTATTAATTCATTCAAAGACAAATTACACTCCGAAAAGAATTTCTACCATAAAATTCCTCATATAGGCGCTAAAACACATATTTGGTACATTAACCTTCCATAACAATCATGTGTTGATACTTAATCCTCCTTTAAAAAGCGCACACAACAAATTGCATTACACTTTAGTGTGTGCGATAAGATCATAAAACTGCAAAAACCACTAACATGTTGCATTATATTGAGGATAACAACAAAGTTAGTCATAACATCAAATCAGAAAACTTCATATTAGAACTAAATGGGTGTTTGGTTATGCTTATTAAAGGTGCTTATTGGCTTATTCAATTACCATAACACAATAAGTTTATGATAAAGCTATAAGCTTTTTTGAGAAGCTTGGTTTGCCAGTGGCGCAACTTCATAGGGGCGGGGGGGGGGGGGGGGGGGGGGTGGGGGCGGCCGACCCCCCGAAATTTTTTTTGCGATGTAGGGGTATATAGTTTTCGTGTAGAATAATTTCGGTATTTTCGGTTTCGCCCCCCCCAATTTAATTCGGTTTCGACCCCCCATAGTGTTAGGAAAAAAAAATTTAGATCCCGACCCCCCACTCGAAAAATCCAAGCTTCGCCACTGCCAGTAGCAACCAAGTCGCGAACAAAGTGAATGTCTATCTCGATATGCTTCGTACGTTGATGTTGTACTGGATTAGAAGATAAGTATACAGCACTGACATTATCACAATAGACAAGCGTAGCGGAAGATATGGGAGTATGGAGCTCTTGCAGTAAATTCCGTAACCAGCATGTCTCAGCAACAACATTGGCAACGCCACGATACTCAGCCTTTGCACTGGAACGAGAAAGCGTCGGTTAGGGGTTGGCAAAATGCTATGACCCGTATTGGTGACGGGAATGGAATGTCCGTCACCAACCGAGACGGACGGATACATACACATATTAAAAACATTACTAAGGCTGTTAACTCAAGAATTTAAATGAAGACTCGCACCTGTATCCATGTTCCATGCACCGGTTGTCGGATCGTGGAGAGTTCCAGTGGTAAATGCATGAGGTAGGAGTGTTGGTTGTCCCGAAGCATGTGGTGAAACCTGATGAACAGTAGTAGTGCCAAGGTGTGAAGCGGTTTGCCCTGTTTGGGTTTGAGCTACAGGTTGCGGGTGCTGTGGGGCCTGGTGAGGAGTGGGCTGCATATGGGCTGGCGATGGTTGGGCCTAGATATGGCTAAAACCTGGTGGGGCTGAGGTGGTAAACTGGGCAGATTGGTGGATTGTAGTGGGCTGAAGCCAGGTGAGGTAGTAACTGGACTGGTGTAGTATTGAAGGGGTGTTGGGCTGAGTGTTGTGAGACATGCCGACGGCCCAATGGCCAAGTTGTTTTGATGTCGAGGGTTAAAAGATTGAGGGGTGAGGTTACTGGTTAATCCCGGTTTGTTCTTTAGGTTCAACCACACGACCCATAGACTTATTATTATTGTCATGAACAAATTTACACCCCGCCCCATACCGACACGACCCTCTAGCATAATTAATGCACGGATTCCTGGATTTGACTTGCGGATTAGAGGGGTGACGGTTGTTACCTTTGTCAGTTAAAGGTACCACGGGAGAAGATGACGACGATTCCACGGATGGTGCAAGGGACTTGGATTTTAGTCGCATTTCCTCGGTGACTAGCATAGAGCGCGCGGTTTTGAAATCGGGAAATGTATCTTTGTAGTGCATATACCCACAAACTTGATTATAGGTATCTGGGAGGCCATCAAGAGCATAATGAACCGCATCTTCATCCGAAACGGGGGAATCGAGGCTAGCAAGTATTGTCATGATGGACTCGATTTTCTGAAAATATGCTTCCATTGTTAACGACCCAAGCTTGATGGACCGTAATTCCGTCTTCAATGCCGACGTTCTTGACCGTTTGTTGTCTTTCACAAGATCGCTAATAAATTCCCAAGCCACCTGTGCGGATTTCGGTCGTGCATTAACCAACCGTTTCTGTAGAGAATCTGATAGGGTCGAAAAGATCCAAGAAAGGATTATTTTATCGACCTTTTGTTCTTCGGGTGTGAGAGGAGCGGGTGTGCTAGAATTTGCCCCACTGTTGGTGCCATGTATGAAGTTGGATACATCATAAGTATCACATAACTGCTCAAAGAAAAATTGCCAAGATGCATAGTTCCAATCATCGAACTCAAGCTTGACGGGAACCCGAGTGTGTAGGTGATGATGAGTAACGGCTGATAACTTGTCGGAGAGGGAAACAATGGGAGTTTCGTTGGAGCCGGTCATGGTGAGGTGCGATGGGTAGGGTTTATAAGAGAAGGTATATTTGTGGTACGTAAGCAGTAGGGAGGAGATAAAATAAAATACTTGTGACCTTAGTTAGCACAAGTAACACAAGCAATTGTGTGGATTTAGACCTAGCTCGAATCACCAACACAAGAGTATAAGAATGAATATATTTACAGTGGAGGATCGAAAATATGAGGCTGAAACCATGTTGAAGTATAAAGATGTAGGATAAATGAATTGTTTTTGTATATCTTCTACTGCACCACATGCGTCCCATATAAAGGGATTACAAAGACTAATTATGGACAAATCCATAAATTACGGGATATACATATCACTAATTGACAGCCATGACTATTAATGTGAGAGATTTGGTCTTATCAAAATACACGGCTAACAGTATATGGCTATAGTTTTGAGAATTGTATGTAGTAAAAGTATCAATGCTATAGAATGCTGTTCTTTTGATAGCTTATTTGTAAATAGGTTTCTGTAATGCAAATCATGGGGTATGTCCATGTTTTGATTGAATCCTATTGTACTATTTTGTGATTAATAATATTTCACCTTTTCACAAAAAAAAAAAAAAAAAAAAAAAAAAAAAAAAAAAAAAAAAAGCTTAATAAATAAAACTTAATCCAACTGTGTAGTCTATAGGTGATGTAAACAAGAACTCGAGGCGCCAATTCTATAGTACAAAATATAAATTATTTTATTAGCAATATGAATAGCATGTTTTGAGGATTACATATACAAAATTAAGGAGTTTTGAGGGAGATAAAAGTGAGTGTAAATAATGAAGATGAAGGATGCTTTCAATTTGAAATTTGAATTGCCAAGTGGAAGATTTGCATGGGCTGCCATGTTCCAGTGTTGCACTTGCTTGTTAAGTAAAAGTATATTTTTAGTGAAGACATATAAGTGACATCATCAGTAACAATATCATCCAATAGTTACATGACATGTTAGCAAAATTACGTTAATTAGCAAAAATTAAACCAGCTTTTAATACTTAGTATAGAAGCTAAGGTTTTATGGTATGTCTATATCCTAGTATAAATAGTCATATAGGACTTCAGGTTGTCTTCATTACCTTAATATTCCAGAAACGACTATTCTATCTTCTTTTTATCCGGTTAGATTATATTCGATTCTTTGTTCGGTTTCATTGTTTATTGGTACATCGATCTACCTAAACAGGTACCATTTGTACGTCTTAATTATTTAATTTGTCATGTTTCCTAACGAGACTATTTGCTAGAATTTATTTGATTATTGTTTTTTGTTAATTTGATGAACTTAATTAGGTTTACATGCACGTATATATGTGATTTTCTGTATGTCACGATATAGCTAAGCTAGTAGCGCAAGAAAAATATATCAGAGCTATTAACTGGTTTAGGTAAACTAAAGGGGTTGTTTCTTTTATTTTGAAATAAGTGCTCTTTGAGAGATGTTTAGTTTTTCCTCTTAATGAAGAGGAAGGTTTTTATGGGCCTCCCAATAAGTGAAAACAATAATCTAGACCCACACATTAAGAGGAAAAGAAAATGTTTAAAAACCTGTTTTTAATTGACCCGGTCGAGCCTCCGGTTCACGGTTCAACCAGGTTTTTCAATTCGCACAAAACCACCTTCCAATCACCCGATTAGTTCATGGTTCAAGCGGTTCAACCAGCCGGGTCAACCCGGGTTTTAAAACACTTTACACTCAATCTTCCAAGACTTGTTCAACACATGGTAATAGTACTCGACTTTTGTACACCAATAATATTACAATCGGAAAATATGTAATAATGGGGATATTTAGGTTGGATTCTTTAATTAATCAGAAGGTTTAGATGTTAGAAGGATGATCTAGTTCTAGCTCAACAGTGATACATCATACATGCTTGATTCTAACTTGCTATTTTGATTTTTTATAATAAAGCAGGTGCCATACTAACCTTTGCAACATGGCGAGCACCTCATCTGATGAGATCATCCTTAGGTATAACGATGCGGTGCTAAGACAATCAGATCTCGTGACTCTAGAAGGACCAAAGTGGCTCAATGATCGTATCATCGAGTTTTATTTCAGTTACCTTTCTTCATTCTATCCTTCAGAACACATCTTACTTGTCCCACCGGCAATTACTTATTGGATAATGAACTGTCCCGACACCAATAGCCTCAAGGATTTCCTAAAACCCTTAAACCTACCGTCTAAAAAGCTTATTATATTCCCTGTTAACGACAGTGATGACGTGTCAAGGGCTGAAGGCGGCGATCATTGGAGCTTACTTGCATATGAAAAAACCGATAATTTGTTTGTTCATCATGACAGTTTAGGTGACATGAATAACAGACACGCAAAGTGTCTTTACAACAAACTTGTTCCGTATATGGGTGCTTATTCTCCTAAACCAAATTACTTCGAATATGAAGGTGGCCCGTTACAAGACAATGGTTATGATTGTGGTTTGTATGTTTTAGCTACCACTAAGGTAATATGTGACTGGTTCGATAGCTATTTGAAGGAAATTGGGCATTTATGGTTTTCGCTTGTATGGGAACAAGTTAATACCTCGACTGTTTCAGGGTTACGTAGAGAGATTTTGGAGGTAATAAACAGTATGAAAGGCGAACGGATCAATGATTCTTAGTAGTTGATTGCTATAATGTACGTCGTATGTTCTATGAAATAAATGAATTATAGAATATTATCATGTTTTGTTATACTTTTTCTTAGTTATGTATATCATTCAGATATGTTTGTGTTCATATGCCTTCGTATACATATATTGAAGAACGATTCAATAGATATCCATAGTATGAGGCGATCTTCAACGAGGTTTCATAAAAAAGAAATAAAGAAAAAGTTAACATGACTTAGGGGTGTAGGTGTTCATCGGTTCGGTTATCAGGTTGGTCCGTTTATTCGGTTAAACTTTTTTTGGGAATAAAAAACCAAACCGAAAACTAAAATTGAATTCGGTTTCATTTTCAGGTTGACCCGAATATCTGAATATTTAATACGGTTCGGTTCGGTTTACATTTTACCAAAGAAAAAGATCAGGGACTGTGGTAGGGATTTGGCATAAACCACAAAGACGACCCATTGTAATTTACTTTACTTATTATTTAAATTATTTAATTATCAATATGAAAAGCATGTTTCGTGGAGTACATACACAAAAGTGCAAGAAGAAAGGGAAAAAATTGGAGTGCAACAAAAGAATCTTGAAATGTTGAAATAAAATGAAGTAATACAAATGACTTTATCTTCAATGCACTGGAAATGAATTATATGTTCTTCTTCTGGTTAGAATTGTGGCTTAGAGCATTCAGGTGGCATCTGTCCCTGAAAACGCTTGACATCGGTGCAGTAGTTATAGATCATATGGTTATCTCGTACCCATTTGAGTTGACCTTGTTGACTCATTGTCAATTGCTTGTAAGCAGGTGATGTCCACCAGTTGGCTCGGGTGGGAATAGCACACTGGCTAATGCTGACCGGCCCATTCCACTTACAAGCTCTAGCCCTGAACCTACGATAGTTAGCCACAAAAGGTGCAGCCGTCCAGTCAATCTTGACTAGCCCACCTCTTGTAGCCCAGTTATCGGCATTCCATAAACTTGAGTAGACTTTCATCCCTTGTTGGTTTGGGTATGCAATCCCTTGGCTTTGATAGTTTCTAAAGAATCTGATCGGTATACTATCAACATACCATCTGCATTACGTTAACAGGATAAAATATAGTCAGTAAATTAAACTTAAAAACTGTTTTTTTATGAAAACCAATGTTGTTTTGTGTTGGTATACTCACACAACTTCAGTAGGATTCCAGTGGATGGTGTAGTTGTGATAATTGGCAGTCGGGTCAAACCATAATTTGAACTGCTGCTCTCGGTTACCTTGACCTTGAGTAAATATGTTTGTATGCACCGTGTATGGCTCTCCTGTTGAGTTCCCTAAGAACTCAAAGTCGATCTCATCATGTTTTGCACCGGTAGAAGACAACTGTCACGATACAACATAAGTAATTAGTACTCATTTTTATTTTGAACCATAATATAAGGAATGTTTTTATTCTTGCACATACATAATATGCCGTTACAGTTCCAGCAGAGTTCCCTGGAACCAACTTGATTTGCATTTCAATGCTACCAAATAAGAACGCCCTCTTTGATTGTATTCCAGATCCTGTCATCCAAATTAAAGTTCAGTTTTATCATTTATTAATATATATAATCTCGATGCAAATATTATACCATGTAACAATATGACATTAAGTTTAAATCTTGATACCTGAAGTTTGGTCCAAAACAAGACGGACTTCCTCACCATCGTTTGAAATAGAAGAATGATGAGCACCCCAATTAAAATACATGCTTTTTGAGAACTTTGCTTCGACCACAGAGGAGCAGAATGCTAATGCAAACACACACACAACCATGAACAAAGCTCGAGAACTCGCCATTTTCAAAATTATGGACAGTTCTCTTCTTTGCTTTGTCAGGTATGTGATTATGTATGTTGTTGGTTGCTGTTCTTGTTGTTTCGTGAGGCTTTATATAGCTTGTGTCCAACATATGGAGCTTAGCAAATGAGTCCGCTTGTGTCACATTGTTCCATTGACTTTATTTTAATCATATCATGACATTCTTGTAGCTGTCAGCATGAAAGATTTATGTTCTTTTTTGGTTATGCACCACAAGTCACAACCGACACTTGTATAAGTTCCTGCATTTTGACATTCTTCTTGTAGTTGTCATCAGGTAATTAATATTAATGTTTTTGTTAAGTGCTGCAACTGTTACTTGTCAAATAGTGTTACATATATTAACATGATCGACAAGTATTCATCTGACTAGATGATACACAGACTGTTGTAGGAATCGTAAAGCTAGCAGTAGATATGAAAACTAAAGTACAAACAGATTGAACTATTGAAGCTATATCTATATTCATTTTGACACTCTATTATAGGTGGTGGTGTTTAACATTCATTAGTAAAAACGTAAGTACATAACTATTTGATATTGAGCGATCTGTTGTAAGTTGTTTCAAACAGACTCCAGGATTCTAGAACAGTGGGTACGTGCAATCGAGCTAAATCAGTAACTTGCCAAAGTCGGCCTAATCTTTAAACTCAAAGGTAGAAACTTAACTCAACCTCAACCTAGCCTTCATTTTCAAGCTTGAGCTTAATGGCTTGGTTCAATTTAATTATTTGTATCATTTTCAATAAAAAGGCTGCAATTACGTTACAATAACATAGCGAGTCACGTCAAGTATTAAGAACTTAATGATATGTAAATCATTTTAGTATTAGATGATAGATTATAATGGCCCAAACCCGATTGTGAGTTTAGGGTCCATTAAGGTTTCATGTTTATCTTATAAATGGTTGATGAATAAACATTACTGTATGATTTAAATGGAATTCTATAATCCAACATTTAGTTGGATTATTACTTAAAGCAAATACAAGTGGTAGTTATAAATATTATTATTAAAAATGTATGTGTATGTCATATAACTTTATATAGCATGTTTTTATTAATAAAAATACCAATATGGATGTAACTATTTCCTATATATTGGGGTGCACGTCTTTTGAAATCAGAGGTACCTACTAAAAACGTGTTTGTTGCATATATACAAACTCTATGGATTGCGATCTTATATAATACAAACAATGATCCATAATCATAGTATTAATTTATATTTAATCCAAAATAAACAACAGATGCATGACTAGTTTAATCTAGTTTGAAACTAGAAGTGAATGTTATGATTCATTTACTTGATAATAATTTGTTCTGGGTTGCATTTTAGCATTCTATGTGTCAAATAGGGCATTATAAAACTTAGTTAAATGTGAAATTGCTCGAATGAGTTTGATGTATGGGGATCAACCCAATGCGGTCTAACCTATATTTAAAAAGTGCTTGTTTTGACCCGTTACCCAACCAGTTCAAACTTTCATTGTTGAACATTAAGTCATCAAGCGAATTCTAATAACCAACACCAACCAATCTCACAAATATTATCTCACATATGTCTCTAATCAGACTTGAACTCGCAACCTCTTGGTTGATAAGTCACTCACATACCGCTAGACCAAAAACATTTGGTTATGTTTATGCAATGACAATGCTCAAACTTAGAATATAACTTCTACCACAAAAATTTGAATTGAGATATGGTATTGACATATATCATTAAACTAATTTTTAAAGGGGAAAAATTAACCACATCACAAGCAAATAAACTTCATTTCATGTGATCCAAGAGAGTTATTAACTACACTTAATGGTGTTTAACAGAAAACACATGGATACTTCTAACGGACAACTTCACCATAAATGATATAAGAAAGTCAAAATGCAAGACACTGCCAAGATATGTTATTAAAACAAATTCAAAAATAGAATATGCAGTTACCTAGGTGAGGTACATCTGCTGAACACAACTTATATAAATAATCAAGAACCAACAGCATAAACACCTAATGATTCAAAAAAGAGGGTCATTCATCATTTTCAAAAATGCCGGGTGCTCGCTCTTTGATAATGGTTGTCTTTGTGTTCGTAATAGCATCGAATTCATTGTTGGTTAATGCAAACTTCCCGAAAAGTATGTATTTCAATTGGGGTGCTCATCATTCTTCGATTCCAGGCAATGGTGAGAACATCCAGCTTGTTTTAGACCAAACTTCAGGTATATGGAATTAAACTTTATCTCTCTCTGTTACGAAATATAAATCACATTTCTAGATTATAAATGGTCTATACTTTTACTAACAGGAACTTGCATACAATCAAAGAAGGAGTTCTTATATGGAAGTATTGAGATGCAAATCAAGTTGGTTCCAGGGAACTCTGCTGGAACTGTAGCATCGTTCTATGTAAGCACAAGAATAACTCATAAGATGCTTCATGAGAATATAACGCCTACATACCATGTAAAATAACAATGAAAACTAATTTCTTATGTTAGGTGCTATTGATTGTAACAGTTGTCTTCTATGGGTGGCAAACATAATGAGCTTGATTTTGAGTTTTTGGGGAACTTAACGGGAAGGCCTTACACGGTGCACACAAACGTCTTCCTTCAAGGTAAAGCAGAAAGAGAGCAGGAGTTCCAATTATGGTTCGACCCGACTACCGATTATCACAACTACACCATTCATTGGAATCCTACTGAAGTTGTGTAAGTAAACCAGCTCAAAAGTCTCATTAGTCTTCATACTAAAAGGCTGTTATATACATGTTTTAATTATATTTGATCTTGTTAATGTATTGCAGATGGTATATTGATAGCATACCTATCCGAGTTTATAAAAACTATGAAAGTGAAGGAGTTCCATACCCAAACGAACAAGGAATGCGAGTTTACTCAAGTTTATGGAATGGCGATAACTGGGCTACAAGAGGTGGACTAGACAAAATCGACTGGAACGCTGCACCTTTCGTGGCTAATTACCGTAGGTTCAGAGCTAGAGCTTGTGAGTGGAACGGGCCTAAAAGCATTAGGGACTGCGCATCTACCACCACAGCAAACTGGTGGACATCTCCTGTTTACAAGCAATTAACAAGAAGTCAACGAGATCAACTCAAATGGGTACGAGATAACTACATGAGATACAACTACTGCACAGATACCTGGCGTTTTAAAGAGATGCCACCAGAATGCTCCAAACCACAATACTAACCGCTAACAAGATCAAGATTCACACTTGTCTCTGATCCACTTATAGCACTATATCAGATTCCAATATTTCAAGATTCTTTTGTTGCTCTCATGTTTACTATCCGAGTAGCTATTAATTTTTCATTACATAAAGAAGTGTCCTAGCGAAATATTCAGACACAATGTATACATTGACATTGAAATAAATTCATAGGCATTTTATCGAACACAAAAACCAATCAAGATCCAATCTTTATTTCAATTGCAAATGTTTTTTCTTGTTTCTTATCGATCACAAATTCACAATGCACACTTAAATCCAAGATCTAAACACTTGTTGCTAAACAAGCGTTATATTCTAGTAAACACTAAACACTTAAAAACAATCCAAAAAGCTCGTCGCCAAAAATAACTCCAGTTGTCATCGATACATTCAACACATAAAACCAATCAACATCCAATGTTAATCTCAAACCCACATATTTTTTCTCATTTATTATAAACAAAACCATTAAGCTCCAAACAAACATTATATTCTAAACGCTAAACGCAGCTCGTAGCCAAACATAACTTTAGACTTTAGTGTTCAAACACCCTTAAACCAATCAAGATCCAAACTTTATAACAAACACATAAGTTTTTTCTCATTTCTTATCAATAAAACTACAAAATTTCTATATCAATTACACAAGATCAAAGCAAAATCCCAAAATTCCCATTCAAACATTTCATCAAACACCTGGTGTGCACCAATCCAAACACCCCCCAAAAAACCACCCAAGATCCAACCTTTATCACACAACACAAACATAAACACCAACAACAATCAAAAGGGTACCCAAAAAACACAACCCAATTCTGGTCTCTTCACCCAACAGCATCCCAAAGACAGCAGTAGCAGCAAAAGTAGTGGCATTAGTGACAGGCACAGCGACGGAAATAGGAGTGTCGTTTAAAATCATGAAAAAAGTAGCGGATGCTGATAAGTTGATGATGAATGGGACTGAGTATTGCCAGATTAGTAAGATGTTGAACCAGTCTGATAAGGTTTTGAGAAGTGGGTTTTTGTGGGGTTTTGAGGAGGATGGTTTTGTGGAGATGAGGGCGCCTTTGCGCATTAAGGCGTTGGTGGCGCCCCAGATTAGGCCGACGGTTAGCATCTTCTCGGTGTCTCCGATCATGGTTTTTGATGGTGTTGTGGTTGTTGACTGGTGAGTGGAGTTTGGTTATTAAGGTTTATAAAAATGGTCCTTTGGTTATTCTATAGTTTGAGGATTTAGTGTAGGGAGGAGCATTTCAACCCGAATCTCGGAATCGAACCGAATCCGTACTGAAATGTACCGTTTCTGATATATGGTATGTTACCGGGACTACGAAATAAGGTGAAAAACATCAGGACCACTAATTCGGTACGGGACCGGTACCAAATCGGGAAATTCCCGAATAAAAACGAGAAAAACCCGATTTTCCGGTACCGTTACCGAAACCGGTACCTATACCTGTATCCGAATCCCGTTTGGTACGGTACCGGTACCACTATTTATGCTTGGGAAAAAATCGGTACCACTAATTCGGTACGAGATCGGTATGGGACCGATACCGTGCTCATCCCTAATTTAGTGAGTTTCACTTTTATTTGGCAAAATGGAGGGGCCGGAAACGGTTTCAGGATTAACCCGGTGAGGCCGTATATATTATTACAAATCTTGAGTAAGGGAAAACCTTGAAAAAGAGTATGGTGTAATCGAGTTGAGTGTTGTCAAGCTCGAGTTCGATTAAATTGTTAGGATTTAGGTTTGATGTTTGAATCGAGTTTGATATAGCTTTAAAGTTGAAGATCGTGTCCGTCATGTTTTTTGAAACTTGAGATCAAGGTTTCAAAAATCGTGAATCGGTAGTCGGTCGGTCGATCCTCTTGTAGCTTGTAATCTGTCTAGGTGGGATTAATCGGATTGGGATTTTCGACAAGTTTTGGGTATTTCCGGCAAGTTTTTGGTATCCCAACAAGATTTTCCTTAAACTTGTAATAGATATAAACAACGACTATAAATAATCAAAATAAGTTTACGACAAGTTTCGAGTATTTCTGGCAAGATTTGCATGTTTCAGGCATCATTTGACAGTTGTTGATCGAATTACAAAAATTGAAAAGGTTGGTAGCCGATTAACGCTTAAGCAGTGATTGATCGGCCTTGTAAGCCCTTTTTTTGCGACACTGCTTGAGATTAGGTCGAGTTTGATTGTGTCTACATTTCAAGCTCAAGTTCAAGCTCGATAAACAATTTTCACAACAAATTCGACTTGACTCGTTTTGTATACATTTATTTGAGTTAATTGCATTTTTGGTCCTTGTGGTTTGGCTAAATTGTAGGTTTGGTCCCTAAAACTTTGACAGTGCAGCGATAGTCCTTATTTTAAAGTTTGGGTTACATTTTTTGTCCTTATCGGTGTGAAATGACCAAATTACCTTTGTCTTTTTCTGAAGAAGACAAAGGGTATTTTAGTCATTTAACTTTATTCATGGACCAAAAATGCAATCCAAACTTTAAAATAAGGACTATCGCTGCACTTTCAAAGTTTTGGGGACCAAACCTGTAATTTGGCCAAACCACAGGGACCAAAAATGCAATTAATTCCATTTATTTTCTATAGTTGCTATGATAAATTATGTACTAATACACATATGGAGATGATTTCTACAATACTTTGATATATACATTCCCACATGTGTTATGAAGTTTTGTACTTTCAATATAAATATTCATGTTTCTATTTCGGTATGTTTTTGAATAAATGTTCACACTATGTTTCGAAAATTTAAAATGAAGCTTAGTGGTTGTGGCTGAAATTCAATTGGTGGACATTGCAGTTAGTAAGATATCCTAAAACTATGCAATTTAAAAATGAAAGTAATATATGTTGCATACGGTTGATGCATGTGTCAATTTAAGTAATGTACAAATTACCAAGCAAAAGTGTGATATCTGAATTCAATTTTAACTTGTTTTCGAACCACTCTCGAATACTTTACGATGTGGCACACAATTGTATCAATAGTTTTATCAGTATTATTGCCAAGTAGTATATTATTGCCAAAAGTACAATGACGACATACGTCGTAAAACTTCTTATAGCAAATGATAAACATAAATATTTATGTACTTATTAATGGAGTGCACGTCCTAGAACACTGAACCAAGAGCCGGCTCACATTATATTTTGAAGCAACACCAGGCCAGTGTATGCAGCTTGCCCATCTTGCGTCACTCCAGGTTACTATCACCATACACCAACTAAAACCATGTTGTAGGTACATTTATCCATAATTAATTACATACCCTTTGTTACAATCTAAAGTATCATAATAAATAATATGGTGAAAAGGATCATTATAACTTGAAACTTTAGTATACCTCATAAACGGATGAGGTTTTCTGTGTGAGGGCGTCATCGTGACCGTTTTCGACCATTTTTCTTGCCACCTCTAGATGTGTATCTAGTGAGATTTGGAACTGGGATATCGGGTGAGGATATAACGATTCTAAGGCTGCATGCAATAACGACCGATAAGGGTGAGCAAACGGACCGGATGGACCGGACCGACCGACAAAACCGACCGGACCGGACCGGACCGACCACATTCGGTCCGGTCCTCGGTCTAGTCTTTTTGGCTAATTCGGTCCTCGGTCCGGTCGGTCCGGTCCGGTCCGGTCCGGACCGAACAAAAAACCGAAAAAATGTGCCAAAATATGCCTAATTGGACCGGACCGACCGAAGACCGGACCGAACCGGACCGAGACCGGACCGACCACATTCGGTCCGGTCTCGGTCTATGGTTTTACCGGTTCTCGGTCTTCGGTCCGGTCCGGTCTTGGCCGATCCGGTCCGGTTTTTGGACCATGCTCACCCCTAACGACCGAGACCGACTCGGTCTCAATCGGTCGGCCCTGGTGTGGGGATTCGGTCGTGACCCAGAAACAAGCGAAAATTACATGGAGTCGGTCTCAAGCTCGACCGACTAGGCAAAGCTTATTTTTTTGTATTTTGATCCAAACCTCCCACACATTAATGTTTATGACCGTTTGTGACTAAAAAAAAGTTACCGTTTGAATTGTAACGTTGGGCAAAAAAAAAAAATAAATAAATAAAAATTCCCCTATAAATACACAACTAAACAATACTTCAATTCACACAATCCCATTTCAAAAAATCTATATATTTTCTCACACCATGAATTCTTACGAGATATTTTTTGCCGATTCGGATGATGAAAATGAAGTTAGTAACGAGTTTTTGATGTTTGCGGAAGATTGTTGGGAGGCTTATCAAACGTCACAACCTAATAAGGAATTACGAAACCGTGTTGATAGGGATCGTGTGGGTGCTCATGACCGTTTAGTGACTACTTACTTCTGTGCTAACCCAACATACGACGATGAACAATTCCATGATCGTTTCCGAATGAGCCGCAGACTATTCAGACGAATTGTACGAGAGGTAACCGATCATTCACCTTATTTCCAACAAACTCCTAATTGTGCGGGCGAACTTGGTATTTCTCCTTTTATAAAAATTACTTCCTCAATTCGTCAATTGGCATACGGAGTCAATCCTGATATGCTTGACGAATATGTGCAAATGGGTTCGACAACAGTTCGTGCGTGTCTCTATAAATTTTGTGAGGCCATAATGGAGTTACTAGACGAGTACCCGTGCATAGCAACGGGATTTTATAGCGACAGATAGTTTATTGATAAAAAAAAGTTTATACGTTATAAATGAAAAATAATAAAAGTTTGAAGATTTGGGAATTAAACATAATGTTTTGAATCCCGGTTCGACCCGGGTGGTTCAACTGGTTGAACCGTTCCGGTCAAAAAACGGGTTTGAAGCGTCCCGGGTCAACCCGGTTTGTGTTTTAATTGGTTGTATTTAATTTGCTAGATATGTTTTTAATTGGTTGTATAATGTGAATAAATCATTGTACTTTTAAGTAAGGGATAATGTTTTGAAACCCGGTTCGACGCGGGTGGTTCAACCGGTTGAACCGTTCCGGTCGAAAAATAGGTCAATTTAAATCGGGTCAACTTGCTAGGTTGGGTCGAAAACGGGTCAAATTAAACCGGGTTAACCCGCCGGGTTTGAAGCATCCCAGGTCAACCCGATTTGTGTTTGAATTGGTTGTACAATGTGAATAAATAATTGTACTTTTAAGTATTAGGGTGTTTTAATAAGAGTATTAATTACATTTCACTTTCTCTCTCATTTGACCATTGTTGAAAACTCAACATTTCACTTTTGACCATTTTTCTATTATAGGTAGTATAGATATGGTGCAGAGTATTTGCGAAAGCCGACGATTACTGACGTTGATTGACTTTATGAGCATCACCATCGAGTTCATGGGTTTCCGGGGCTGATAGGAAGCATTGATTGTACAGATTGGCCATGGGAGAATTGCCCACATGCTTTAAAAGCTCAATTTTGTAGGGGTGATCACGGGAAAACTCCTTTCATTTTATTGGAAGCGATCGCCTCTCAAGATTTATGGATTTGGCATGCGTTCTTTGGTGTCGCCGGTATGAACAATGACGTAAATGTTTTACGTGCATCCCCTCTTTTCAATGATCTCAAAACGGGGATAGCACCAGATGTGGAATTCGTTGCTAACAGCGTGCCTTATAAACGGGGATATTATCTTGCTGATGGGATATATCCGGAATACTCTGTTATTGTGAAGTCTATTAGAAATCCAGGGACGCATGATGAATCATTGCAAATTACTAGAGAGATATGCAACAAAACAACTCATCTTAGCCTCAAAGCCGATTTGGTGGAACACATTTGGCAGCATCATAATAATCCAAACTAGTTTAGTCGTTTTATCGTAATGTTTTTTAATGTTATTTGAATTATATTGTAATGTTTTTATTTTATTTGAATTAATATGTAACGTTTTAATTATTAATGAAATTTTAGTTTGTGTTAAAAATGTTTAAAAAAAATGAAGTTGATCGCGTGGCACTGAATCGTCTGCAGGTCGTTGGAGAGATATAGCTGACATGGCAGAGAAAATAAGGGGGATTGACCCTTATTGTTGGTCATTATTGCATGCAGCATTGGCATAGCATAAGTACATGACTGATAAATTAAGTAATTTAATTTCATGGGGGCAAAACTAGCCATATTACAAGCATAGAAACTTCATTTCATGTACCATTCATTGATCAAATGAATATTACTCCGTATTAAACTAACTTTTATGGTGTCTACAATAATCAAACAATGGACATTTCATACTGACAACTACAGCATGAATGCTACAAGAATGTCAAAATGCTAGACATGGTCAAGATATGTTATTAAATAAAGTCAAAAGAACAATGAGACACACATAGGCTCATTTTGGCAGGTATATTTGCTAGACACAGCCTATATAAGGTATCAACAAGCAAGAATAACATCAACCAATAACATAAGTACCAAAGCACACAAATAATAGAACTTTCCATAGATTTTTAGAATGGCAAGTTCTCGAGCTTTGGTCATGGTTGTTTTTGTGTTGGCAGTAGCATTCCATTCCTCCATGGTTAGTGCAAACTTCCCGAAAAGTATGTATTTCAATTGGGGTGCTCATCATTCTTCGATTCTAGGCAAAGGTGATGACCTCCGACTTGTTTTGGACCAAACTTCAGGTAAAAAGTTCTAAAAACTCTATCTCTTATATATTGTGACATAATGTGAAATTTTCTTCAAGATTATATTTATATACTAACAAATAAAACTCCAACCTACAGGATCCGGAATACAATCAAAGAGAGCATTCTTATTTGGTAGCATTGAAATGCTAATCAAGTTGGTTCCTGGGAACTCTGCTGGAACTGTAACAGCCTATTACGTAAGAACAATCATAAAGGTTCTTAGATAATACGGAGTATTACTTAAAGCATAGTTAATAATATGATTAAACGTTGGATTGTGACAGCTGTCTTCTACGGGTGCAAAGCATGATGAGATCGACTTTGAGTTCTTAGGGAACTCAACAGGAGAACCTTACACTGTGCACACAAGCATATTCACCCAAGGTCAAGGCAACCGAGAGCAGCAATTTCAATTATGGTTTGACCCAACTGCAGATTACCATAACTACACCATTCATTGGAATCCTACTGAAGTTGTGTAAGTGAACCAACTCAAAGCATCAATAGTCTGTGTACTAAACAGTTGTTAATTATCTAATTATTGTGCTACTGTGTATTGCAGATGGTATGTTGATAGTATCCCAATTCGAGTCTTTAGAAACTATCAAAGTGAAGGGATTGCATACCCAAACCAACAAGGGATGCGAGTCTACTCAAGTTTATGGAATGCCGATAACTGGGCTACAAGAGGTGGCCTAGTCAAAATCGACTGGACTGCTGCACCTTTTGTCGCTTATTACCGTAGGTTCAGAGCTAGAGCTTGTAAGTGGAATGGACCAGTTAGCATTAGCCAATGTGCCATTCCATCTAAAGCCAACTGGTGGACATCTCCTGTTTACAAGCAATTGACAATGAGCCAACAAGGTCAGCTCAAATGGGTACGCGATAACCACATGATCTACAACTACTGCACAGATGTTAAGCGTTTTAAGGGACAAATGGCACCTGAATGCTCTAAGCCACAATACTAACCCGAGGAAGATTATAGACTACTCCCGATTCATCGAAGACTGATTCATTATATTTCAATATTCTTTTGTTGTACTCCAGTTTTTTCACTTTCTTTTTGCTCTTTTGTATACGGGAGATCAAAAAATTTTGAAGTTTCAAATACTTGAAAAAAATACCTCACACAACATACAATTCATTCTGATAAAAATTTAGATCTGACATCTCAAATTTGTGCCTCAAATTAATGTTTACATCAGCCGTAGACTACATTATCAGATTGAGAAATTGCAACAAATATATTATTACCGACATATACAAATTACCGACTTTAACAATAATACACCCATTCAGAATGAAGTCCAGTTCAAAACCAAAAAGTACAAAATAAATGAACAGACACACAATGTCAACAAAAAGGTGAGACACAGATGCAAACTTTCTATGTAGAGGTGGCTAGATGAGTGAGTTGGGAGGGTTGTGTAATGGTCCAAACGGGTTCGTGTTGAGAGTGGTAGTATTTAGGTACACGTAAAATAGTCACACCGGGTTGGGTTGACCCGCTTACACTTTTTTGTCCCAAATTTATAAATAACCAAAAACATCTTTATAAGACAAGTCAATAATAAACTAAACTTGCTTAAAACTATCAACTGCAAAGGGCTTTACCAGTTTGAGTGTGTATGGCAGTGGGTTCAAACCCATGGACTAGTCGGCCACAAGGTTTGGAAACCATGGTTACCCAAAAAACAAAAAATAAAATAATAATCAATAAAAAAATCGGTGGCTGCAGAGAATATCTACAACGGGAAGTAACATCTGAACTTTTAGGGAACTGGAAACCTCTTTTCTTCAGCCGAGATAAAACCTATCAATGGAAAGATAACATTATTAAAGCAATGCAATGAACATAAATGAAATATGATCAGGGAAAACGGATGTAAAACTAGCAATTACTCCCCTTAATGAGAAACACACACACAAACAAACCCAAGTGGAAAGAAAAGAAAAAAGACATTCTTTAATATAACCTGTAAACAATCACAATCCCCAAGTGCAACCTCGTTGACATGGCCAAGGCTTGATAAGAGTCCTCGAAGCAATTCTTCTTCTATATCACCTCGATCTCTTCGAACTCGTTCCGCAAAATAATAGTGGGGGTACCGAGAAATTCAAGTCTGCTTTGACTAATAAGGAGATGTTTAGCAACAAAATCTTCTCCAGAAACAACGTTCCTTCTATTGTTAGTGACAATATATAAGGAGCATTGATTTCGATAGTATTTGTATATTTGCCCCCAAAACTAGAAAGCGCCAAGTTCTTAACACTCTTTGAAGCAATATCAATCCGCCCCACACCAAAACAATTTTTCAACTTCAAAGTTTCCAAGCAAGGACTTCCGGTTAGTATTTTTCCAATTAAATCTTCATCAATTAATTCCCCAACATCAATACACAAAAAGTTAAGATTATCCCAACCATTAGGAGGATTAGATACACAACGCGAAAGTTTCATACTCATATAACCTAAATTGTCACGATACAACTCATCGTGATTGTCTTTACGCAAGAAAAACTCATCGCCATAGATAAACCATTCGTAAGTTTCCCTATGACATGACAATCTTTCAACTCCAAAGTTTCCAAACAAGGACTTCGAGAAACGCCCAACAATATAACAACAGTCCAACTCCAAAGTTTCCAAACAAGGACTTCCGGATAATATTTTTCCAATTAAATTGTAATCTAATTTCCCATAGTCAATACACAGAAACTTAAGTTTATCCCAACAAATAGCGCCACTAGGATGATTAAATACACAAGACGAGAGTTTCATACTCATAAGACATGAATTGTTGAAAAGCAACTCATCATCAAGGGTAAGGCGAGCATACCTGTCCTTTCTAACTATCCTAAAATCAACTTCTTGAACGTTACGAGTAATAGCATGTCGAATCCATCTATTGACTTGCGACGTAGGCCGATTATAAACTTGACTATTGTTTGTAATCGTAAGTTCAAATTTGTCGAGGTTCAGATTGGTCGGACATTGAGTTAGGGTTTTGTCGATAAACGAAAAGTAATCGGTGAGATCAGTATTGTGACGTAGGTCTGTGACGTCATCCTTATCTATGAAAAGGAGAGTAGGAAGTTGAGTCCAAAGATGTTGCCATCGTTTGGAGATGGTAGATGTTGTTTTAATTACCTCTTTTGTGGACAATTCTAAACGGGAGATGATTTCTAGTAATAAGCAATCCGGTAAAGAACTTATTCGATCTTCTTTTTCTTTTTCCATGATTTTGAAGGGAATCGAAATACAAATCAAGTTCGAATTTATCATAGCTGCAAAAGAAAAACTAACAATAAGCACATCGCATTAGTGAATTAAGTCAATCAATTAACTGGAAAAAGGAAAATAATAATAATAATAATAATAACAAATTACGGGAGCCGTTACCGGTTACCCGTTCTATTTCACATAGCAACAGCTTAATTAAGCTAATTTACATATAAACTAAATCTCAGACAGTGAACCAATAATCATGAATATAATTTCAAATAAATTACAACTTTTAACTAGTATCAAATCATGTAAATATCCAACAAATTATTTATATCCAATTTTATAACAATTAACATAAACAGTAGATAACATTAGATTTATTCAATAGATTATTATAGATAGTAAAACATAACCATGAGATAGAATTACCTGATAGAATACGATGCATAAAAGTGACAACCGATTGATGATTAGTGGTATGAATTTGTTTGTGTTTAAAAACAAATTCTTCTTCGTTTTTGGATATACATATTTCCCATAATAATTTGAAAATAAAATTAAGGGCTTCCAATTTTGGCAGTCCTCGCAAGAATTTTACAACTTGTTGCTTCATTAGTTCATTCTGTTGTTGACGCCACAGTTCATCTTCCCTTGGAGACATAGTGATATAAGACGATCGAGACATAGTGATAATGTATATCGGTAGGTATATGTAAGAAGAGTATGATTAGGGTTTTTACCTATTGGATTAAAATGAGGGTATTAATGATATTAAATAGGGGTATTAATGACACACTTGACACATGATTAAATATGTTGACACATTTGTACATAACTTCTTATAATTGACACATAATAATTTTTTGGGAGATGATATGTACAGATACATTTTTACTTTGCACACATAATTTTGCTTGTCCTTATACATCAATTTGATTGTTCCCACACATAAATTTTATGCGTGCAAAGTAAAAATGTATATGTACATATTATCTCCCTAATTTTTTAGCTAAATATATTGACACATTGGCACATAACTTATTATAATTGACACACAATTGTGATATTTTCAACACGATATTATAATTGACACACAATTGTCATATTTTCAACACGATATTATTGACGCATATCCTTTCTATCTTAAATCACTTTCTATTTGATCCAAACTATATGTAAGAATATTGGTATATATCCTTACATATATATGTGGCTAAGTACGACTTCCATGAAACGCTATATTTGTTGTACAACGACATGGAAATGATAATTAGGCAATTTTAATGTCACCTCAATGCCTACATGTACACTTAAATGCCACCTCAATGATGAGTCATTACACACAATTCCATGATATTTCTGGAATTTGGTTAAAAAATTTGTCGTTATAAGGATTCGAACCTAGGTCCCTAAGCCCACAAAGAATCCTCCAACCATTGGACCATACAAGTTTTTGTGTTAGATACATACAAACCATTCATGTCATGCTTTAATGAATCCCTGGTAAATTCAAAACAGGTTTGAAATTCATTCCCTTCTATAAACTAAAACCCTTAATGTTCTCCCTATGATCTCGTATTATTTCGAAATAGATTTTTGACATTCCATAACTCACACCCTAATTTTGAATGCATACCATAACTACTCATTCTTCCATAAATTTTCTCCCTATGATTTCACGTTTTTTATGAAACTAAAATTTGACAATTCATTTTTTAAATCAACCCTTTTCTTCTCAATCAATATCATTTCTAGATGAAAAAAAACCATTTTTGTTGATTAGGTTGACAAAAACTAATTAAGCTTCACTGAAACATTTCATCAAACACTTTGCATTCATTAGAAAATTGTATTATCAAACACACCTCATCACTTTACAAACAACATCATATTTAATGTAAATTACACAGTAAGAAAAGATTGATCAGTTATATTCATATTCGACTGATTTAACATAAAGAACCTTAAATCATGGCAGAAGATGGCAGGGGTCAAGTTACAGGTTGAATGGTCCACGTGTGACAGATGACAGTAATTACTTGAAGGGTCAAATTTTGGATCAAAAGGTTCATTTGGTCAAAAGGGGTTTTTTTATGGGAGATGGTTCAAGCCTTGCTTGATTTATGGGGGATGGTTTAAGCCTTGCTTGGAGTTCACACAAAAGTTCCGAAAGGACGTTATAGATTTGGACCTCACGATTTCAAAGATTGGGCCATATCTGATATGAAGTGTATGGTTAGACTATATAGATCCATTTTAAGGCCTAAACAATAACACGGATTTAGTCGGTAGTATTTTTTTTTTCTTTCTTAAACTAAGGGCGCGCTTGGTTCAAAATGAGGAATGGGAAATGGAAAGGCAAAATGAATGCAAATGAATGAAATGGAGATTATCATTATCTTTGATGGTGCTTGGTTTAAGAAAACACACATTAACCTCCAAGGTGGTGGTGGTAGTGGTAGTTGCTGGTGGTGGTGGTTGCTGGTGGTGATGGTGGCTGCTTGTGGTGGTGGTGGTGGTAGCTAGTGATGGTGGTTGTGGCTGATGGTGGCTACTGCTGGTGGTGGTGGCTCGTGGGTGGTGGCTACTGCTGGTGGTGGTTGCTGCTGCTGGTGGGTAATCATTACCATACCTCCTAATTTACTGGGTAATGCCCCATTACCCAATATTTAACAATGATTGCATTTCCTAGTCATAACCAGACATGTTTAATCATTACTTTTTCCATTCCCCACCCCTCATTACGCCCAACCAAGCACACCCTAAATGTTCACCCTTGTTGGTGTTATTATTGGTGGTGAGTTTCGACTTTTTTTTCAGGGGCTTGTTTCTTTGTTTTTTTCAGTTTCATTTATGTCATTGGTATATCCAAACCTGTACCAAACAAATCCCAAGTAAGTTTATGAATATGATATAGGAAAAATAAACTCTAAATGTGTACGTGTCATACAATTTGTAACATTCTACTGCAAGTATACATACACATTCTACTGAATATGTATGTATCGCAAGTGATATAACACAGAAGCTAGATGTCAAATCAAGTACGGCGCATACATTCAGGTTTTTATCATTAATTCTTCTAAAGGAGACATGCTTATATGTTACAATATACCTTTAATTTTATGAATCTCTGGAGATAAAGTCAAAAATTTGCTTGACGACATAACTGCATTTACATTTTTTTTAGATAGTAACACAATGTCTGCAATGTTTATGTGTAAAGCTTTATTAACATAAACTATCCGTTTAAAGCTTCTATCATGTTCAGATGCTCATAAATATCATCTTCTACATTTTTTCCAAAAGCAATAATTTATTCTCTCATGTTAAAAAAAAAAAAAAAAAAAAAAAAAAAAAAAAAAAAATTCGCATCAGATATAATAGCAATATAGTTATTATCACTACAAGTGCTCATTATCACAGATGATATACTACCAAAAATCGAAGAAAACCACTACAGTTGTTCATCATCATAGATGTTATACTACCAAAAATCAAAGAAAATAACTACAACTATTTTATCACAGGTGATATACTACCAAAAACTGAAGAAAATCACAACATTCAGCGCAAGTGCTATACCACCAAATATCGAAGAAAACCACTAAAATTGTTCATCATAACAGATGTTATACTACCAATAATCGAAGAAAATAACTACAATTGTTTTATCACAGGTGATATATTACCAAAAATTGAAGAAAATCACAACATCCATCACATTATTATAACAATCCCTCAATAAACATATAAAATCAACAAAAACCGAAAAATCTTAATAAATATCTTATAAAACTCAAATAAGTACATAATCATCACATGCATCATAGTATCACATCAATAATCAACAAAAAATACACAAAAATCTTCATAAGTGGCAATAACATTCATAAATAAGTACAAAATCACTAGAGATACTAATAAAACAACTAAATAATTAGTCGGAACCATCGTACCTTCATCTCAAGACTCAGAAGGTTCATTTTGAACCATTTTTTTGTGTGGATCTACTTGTGCACTCGATGATTCTTCAATTTTTGTTTTTTGATGATTCTTCAATTTTTGTTTTTTTGTTTTTTAAACGGTTAAAAGTGGTTGCTTTTGAATTTTTATGGTAGTTTTTGATTTTGGTTAGAGAGAGAAAGTGAGATTTTTGTTGATAACCATGGTTTCCGACTTTTTGGCCGACTAATCCACGTTGTTTGAACCCACCGCCACACAGACTCAAACCAGGTGAAGCCCTCCCTTTTCAGGAGGTTGGCGTGGCCACTTAAGGTTGTTTGCACCTAGCAGGATTGAACTTGAGACCTCACACATTTTAGAGTGATAGTCACAAGCTCTTTTACCACTAGGCCACCCTTAAGTGGTTGAGAAAGTGAGATTTTTGTTGATAGTGAATGATGGAAAAGTGATCGGTCTGGGGGTGGGGTTGGGTGAGGTAAGTTTGTTGAATTTACAGAAGTGGTCCATTCGTATTTTTTATTCTTAAAATCTGTCTTTTTGATCCGACAGTGGAGATCCGTCCCTTGGTAAGTAGCGAAATAATGATATCCAAAATAAAGGACTCAAAAAGTGGAAGACTAGATGAAAAAAAAATGGTCCTTCCTAAACGCACCCTAAAGTCATTGAAAAGTGAAAACAATCATAAAGTAGAAAATTAGAGGAAAAAAAAAAAAAAAAAAAAAAAAAACTCAAAACACATTAAAAAATTTATGGTTTTGTAAAATATTTCTAGTTTAAGACCAACAATACATTGCTTGGGCTAGCAATGTTTGATGGCTTTAACTATAAATATGATACTAACCCAAACACGTGAAGTTGTTATAGACCGTAGTATATAAACTGTCACCATTTCATCATTCTAATCGATATGGGATTGGATGTTGTCATGGTTTTCTTCACAAAACAATAAGTTGTACATAGCTTTGCTCTTGACTCATGTATTTATACTATCTTTAATAATTACCATCTATGTGCTCATTATAATCGTCTCTCTATCTAAGCTAACAAATGCAATACCCGTGTGTTGCCTTTGTACACTTTTTCTTATGACGTTTGCATAGGCGAGGTAACGTTTAAATATATAGAGAAAAAAAGATAAATGATATGACAAATCAATGTCATACCGTAAACAACATCTATCGAACATCAACGCAATACATAATACAGTAGCATCATAAAATAACGAATGTAAAATTTGAACCAATTTTATGCAAACATACGATATAATACTGGAACATACTAACCATCAAGTACACAATCTAAAACTATAATTTTCATAGTATATGATATCTAAGTAAAAAATTAGGCACGACCAAATGCTTCTTGACATTGTATTTAATAATGATTATATTTCGTACCATATAAATTAGGTGAAAAGTTTATGATTATTTTTGACAACCATTTGGTCGATTATTATGGAATACTCTTAGAGCGTAGGGTATCATGACATGAGGTTAAAGTTTAACATACTGTCACGTCAGCGTCAAATCAGCTTTAATCTTTCACCCTTAACTCAAAAAAAACACCCCTTATCATAACTCAACCTTAACTCAACTTTAACTCAACTATTTTCAAAATCATCCCCGAAACTAAAACTAATACTTCATTTAATAACTAACATAACATTTAATCTTAAACATTTTAAAATACAAATTCATTCAAATACGAAAATAAACGTTACATAATAAACATTACACAAAACAAACTACGATACGCTACCATACGAAATACATAGACATAATTTAATATGAGTGCTCCCCGCATGAAGAATCATACGAAGGAGACCTATACCCAGGAAATTCCTCAATGAACGCGTTACGTTCTTCTTCGTTCTTCCTGAGTTTCTCCTCCCAATATTGTTGAAGCTTTACTTGCTCTGCTTCAAATTCTTTGTACGTGTGTTCGCCAACCCTCATGTTATACAGCTGTGTTGCAGTTAAGCCATAAGGATTATCTGCCTCGTCGGCATAACCCGCAAATGGGGAAGACTGTTGTTGCTCAATAAATCTAGGTGCATCAGATGAAGTTAAGCCATGCTCATAACCAGGAAATGGAGGAGTCACTTGTTGTGATACATAATCAACAACTTTGTTTTCCTGAAAGCTTCACCGGATTTTGTTACTGATGTTGGATTGTATATGTGAAACACAACCTGTTAGGTCACCATTTAGTGATTACACAAGTTATTCAATGAAAGAAATGAGATGAGGAGAAGAGATGGTTGATTATAACAATATGAGAAATAGAAATGCAAGAGTTTCCTTAATGTAATGAAATAACCAACAAGTTTACAAATGGCCTAAGCTCTCTATTTATAGGTAAGGAGCTAGGGCAACACTCCCTCTCCTTTCCTTCCTTCCAACGTGTGGGCTTAAGGTCCATGGACTAGTAGTCTTAAGCCTAGTAAACTTAGCATATTACATAAATAGAAGTAAACAATAAATAAGCAACCTAACGTTTATTACAAATGACCGAGACTTGATAAATAGTAAAACTTCGTTCCCAACAATCTCCCCCTAAGGGTCGGTCATCACGGTTGCTTGACGTCTTTGTCTTGTCATCATCTTTGACTTTCACAGCTTTAGACGTCTTCCAAAAAAATCATTAGATAAAATCATTCATCGTTCTTTGTTCTTTGTTCTTTGTTCATTGTTGTTGTGATAGTGATCATATTATGAAGTTGTCTGCCTTTAGTCACTTCCGTAACTTTGGTGGTAGTCCGCCATTCCAACATGCTCATACATCTTTGAACTTTGACTTTCACATGCACGTAGTTCCCTTTCATTTACATAGATCTTTAGTCTTTATACTTTGTAGATTCTTCTTTTTTGCATAGAATCTTTCTTTGAACTTTGTGTTGCTTTGATCTTTGAGGGAGCTTTCAATGACTTCAAGATGTATGTATGAGCATGTGGAATCCGTCTCCATGGAGGTGATATGTAGCTGCAGGTAAACAGTTAGCAATAAAACATCCGATACTTACAGATAAGGAATTAGAGATCGTCAACAGCATAGTGTGAAGACTCCTTCTAACCCTTATCAAGGCCGTTCCCATATCAGATACTCCAGAGGGAGCTTACAAGACCTACTTAGTAGCTCAATGAGTGGGTGAGTCGCTGGGGATCACTCCACGACTGTAGACCGTTTTGGAACCACCGCAAACACTAAGCGTAACCCACAAGGAGTTACCGAAGTGACCTACTGTCAGGGCTATTTAAGGTTGACCCTGGCAGGATTTTCATTCAATCATTGAGAAATATATTTGTAAATTCTCTCATAAACGTTCTCGGCAGATTGCTAGGATCTGCGAAGGACTCGATAATTTACAGCTGGTGTCCATTGATTTAGAACACCAGTTGTATAAATACTAAGCGTTCCTAAGAGATCTTTGATGTATCTCATGGCTCTAGAATTGAAAAGTGCACGCTTAGGTTTTCTATGCGGAGACTAGGGAGGGGTCTCCTGGTTCAATATCAACCATCTCTAGAGATAAGTCGATAGATTACATCGGTTCCCCGTGAGAATGTAACAAGCTCTTTTAAGAGAACTTGAGTGGCTAGAAGGTTAAGTGCAGTGCGTCACTGGGTCCATGACGTCTTTATCTTCAATACCGGCGTCGCCTTAGCAACAACCAGTAGCATACGAATTGAACCCGGTGTCTGCCCTAAGGTTGAACATATGGAGGGCTATTTCTTATCACCCTTTTCTTTACTTTTCTTTTTAATTCTTCAACCCCTTCTTTCTCCTTTCATTCTTTTCTCCTTTTTTCGTATCATACCTGAGGACTTCTAATTCTAACTATTGGTGATGTCCTTGGGTAGATCCCTCCAGCTTTGGCGGATCATAGGACGGTTTTTCCTAACCTTAGTCACCTTATAACTCCATGACTATCCTATAATTGCCATTGAAACCATTTATAGAAAATCTCTCAAAGTGTTTTATATTGCAAGACAAGTTTTATTAACACTTTGAGAGTTTTGATTTTCTTTTGAAGGACTCCCCCGTCACATGTGCTCATGAATATTTAAGAAATTTGCACATGCGAGAGGAATAAGCACTTTTTGAATTGATCCATTCTTAATAGACATATACCCGAGGGACACGTTTACGTTGCTAGTTAAAGAGATGCATTGTCAGCTTTTAGGTAACAACTAGCTCTAGTAACTAACTTGAAGTTGTTAACATTCCTTGAAAAAGGAAGTTAGACCCGTCAAAGTACATATCTAAGAAGAGCTTCTCGAAACGGTACATTCTACTTAGACAAGTCCTATTCGAGACACGTTTACATCACTGGTTAGACCAGCTTGAAATTATTACCCGTCCAGGACAAGTCTTTTCAATTACTAACTTTTGTTGTTTCGTCAATTCTTGGGTCAATTCTGAGTCTAGCTCGCATGATATTCAACTTTAAGCATCTTTGAACTTTCATATTTTAATCACTTTTATTTTTCTCTCCCTCAAAAATAGCATGTAAGATGATGTTTTTGATAAACTTTTTGATTAAAATATGCCTTTTTGAGTCTTATGGGGAGAAATCAACAAGAACTTTTGATTTAAAGAACGATGAGTTTTCAAGTGCTCCCCCTCAACAAGTGAATACTTATTGAGGTGAAATACTTGTCTTTTGAGCAGAATTATGAAAATCAGAAAATGTTTGATTAATTCTACTCAAAAGTAAGAAGCCTTCGCTCCTTATATCAGGATTGAGGCACTGATGCGTACCTCAGGGTCCTTTCTTTACAAGAACGGGTTGTACACTGTAATGTGTGCACAAGCCATAATGATTACAAAACAATCAATGATATAATTGTAATGGAAATGTTAATACCCTTGTATACTAGCTTATGATTCATCAATAATCGGAGCATCAAAGTCTGTGAACTGAGGATTAGGTCTCTGGAAGATTTTGACAGGGAATGAAGGTCTGACACCGATGTAGCTCTCCAATCGTCTGATCTGTTCTCGACGAAACAATCTTTCTTCAACTTTCACGACAAAGTTTCGAACTTGTCTTCTGGAGTTGGATTTCCACCTAGGAGATTCACCCTTAGATATTTTCCTCTTATCATCTTTCAACCTTTTGACTAAACCATCGCGAACGGTTTTGAGCGTGGTGTCACAGAACTTGTGTAACTCATCGAGCCTCATAAAACTTAGTTTCTTTTTGTTGTTGAGGTAGGTAACACCAAATGGCGGTTTTTGGATGAGCATGTACTGTGACATCTGATCTATTCCAGGAAATGTGAGTTGTGGCTTAGTCAGATTGATCTTCTGCTGATAACTTTCAACTCCAAGTTGAAAGTCTTCCACTCTTTCTTGAACTATCAGTCGTCTGATGTAGAGGAGCAGAGATGAAATGAAGTTGAATTGTGTTTCAGTTGCAAATCCGCGCATTCTTCCTTGAACCTCTTCTAAATACATGTCTTCAATGTCATTTAGATAAAGATCGGGAAAATCAGCTTCCGAGAATTTTTACTTCTTTTCATCTTGTCTTTTAATGACAATCTCCCTCATGAAAGTGTAGTTGAACCTTTGTGACTCATGAATTTCCAAGATGGCAACGATTTTTGGTTTCTGCTTCATACTCTCAATTAACTTGATGTCTAATCTGTAAGTGTACCCGAGTCGACGACGTTCAGGCCAATGCTGAATTCCGAGTAGAGCATCTCTGTTGTAGGCTACGATGGAGTTGCTGAAGATGGGAGTCGTCTCTTCGATTGCAGGTATATCGTACCTTGCTGCGGGAACTGAGATCGTCAATGAGGAAGCATATTTTTCTTTGGATTTCTCTTGAGTGAGTGTAAGGTATCGAAGATCTTTGTTGAAGAAGAATCGGTAAGGTATTTTGGGCTTTTCTGGGAATCCCTGGAACGGTAATGGTTTGGTCCAGTCGGTGAAGTAAGGTTTGTCAGGTTTTCCTGAGTGGATGTCAAAATTTGCCTCCGGGTTTAGCCAATCGAACTTGCCAGACATAGCACTAGCAATGTTCTGCATGTGAAATTCGAGTTCCATTTTGTTTCCAGATCATGATTTGAGAAATTCACGTGCATCCCAATTGATTCTCCTTAATTCAGCCTTTGTTAACGTTTTAATCTCCAGACCTGTCATAATGTTTTGGGCGTATTGCAAGGTGTTACCCGGTAGTGGCTCTTCATCTTCAAGAGGAGGTTGAGCCTTGATCAAATCAGT
Organism: Artemisia argyi; assembly: GCA_030686995.1. Taxonomy (NCBI): domain Eukaryota; kingdom Viridiplantae; phylum Streptophyta; class Magnoliopsida; order Asterales; family Asteraceae; genus Artemisia; species Artemisia argyi. The sequence goes on from CM060705.1 coordinate 183,257,727, forward strand.
TAACCAATCACCTTCTGGTGTGTCATCATTGTCAATCCAGGAGTGACGTTTACCTTTTCTAGACTTTTTAGGCTTTGCGGCTTCACCCTTGTCTTTAGCTTTAGCGGTTGATGATGGTCCAGGTCTAGAGTCGGTGATAGGAGATGCACGAAGGTCTGTAACGGGTTGTTCCTGAAAATCTTCTATATGGTGCATGAATAGTTCTTCCTCATTTGTCAGACCTAATCCAGAAGCTAAAGTTTGTTGATGTTTAGGAGGAGGTGCTGAAGCCTTTGGTGGTTTTTGTGATGATGATGGACCGGTTGCAGACTTATGTTTCTTTCCTTTTGAATTGAGACCAGGATCATCATCTTTCCTTGGCCTTTTCAAGGTTCCAGCAGCTTCTTTGCATGACTCTTTTGACAAGTTGGCAGCAATGGCATCTACAAGAGCCGTTTCTTCAGGGGTCAAAACAGTCTTGTAAGCTACTTTGTCGTAGAGTTGAGCAAGTAGGTCATCGAATGACGGCTCCACAGCGATCGGAGTTGTTGTTGAAGCTTTTGCAGGTTGAAGAGTGAAAGGTGTTGTTGACAACATCTTTTTTACTACAATTCTGATCCTATGCTCCAAGTTGTCCTTGATAGGTTCAATGAGATCTGTCACTTGAAGGGTGACGATTTCCACAAGATTTTCTGTGAGGTGATCGTAGGTGAAAGTCTTGATCATTCCTTCCAAATCCGCTTTCATAAATTTATCAACCTGTTGCTTTGCCTCCTGAAATTCGTCAACTTGTTTGGCTAGATTAGTGACCATGGTAGTTAAACTTTTCACTTGCTCCTGAAGATCAACTGGAATTACGGGTTCATTGATTGATTGTTGTTTTGATGCGGTTTCTGATGGTGGAGGAGATGAATGTTCTGGCGATGATTCTGAAGAAGACTCGTTGTGGGAGCTTGAAGAAGAAGCTGGAGGAGTAGGATCCTTTGGAGGTGAGTCTTTAGGAAGTGGAGGTTTCTCTGGAGACGATTTCGACGAGAGATGTAGGAGAGAGTGTGAAGGTGATTGAAGAAATATGTTGGTGTCGAATGTTTGTTCACTGGCTTCTTTATCTTCACTTTCTTTTCTTCTACGTTCCTCTTATTCCTGTGCAGTGCCAATGTTCTCTTGTTCGGTAACTTTCTCCTCAATGGTAGTAGCTTCCGTCATAATCGTGTTCCCTTCTTCATCTTTATCTTCTACTCTGTCACTGGGTTGAATAACTGGTTCTAAAGTAGAAGACACTATAGGAGGAACAGTGCTACTTGTATCGCCTTCATGCTCTGGTTGATCGATCGGTTGTGGAGAAGGTTGAGGATGGAGTTGGCTGAGGAGTGACGCTTCCCTCTGATCTTTGAGGAATTTCTTCTCTTCGGCCCGTGTATCGACAACTATACTTTTCAACTTTCTCTTATCGACCAATTGTTCCACTATTGGTTCATCTTCTTCATCATCATTAACTCCTAAATTTGTTTCAGTGATGACAACCCCCCGTCTTTTCCTTTCATCCGTTTCAAGAGTTTCCAAGCTTTGTTGCTTTGCAAACGCAATTTCTGGAAAATCTTCTTCATATACTCTTTCACTTCGATCAAAATCCTCTTCATCAGTTTCTGTATCGAATTCTGACCCACTTTCAGAAGGTGGTGGTGTAGGTTCATCTTGAATCATGAGTTTAGGTGTGATTTTCTTCCTTGGTTTTGGTGTAGGCTTTGTTTTGGGTGTAGGTTTCGGTTTGGGAGTAGGTTTTGATTGTAGTGAACCTGTGGTGCTACTGGTACTCCCTGTTCTCCCACCTCTTTTACTGCGAGTCTGCATCTTAGTCTCCTCTGTGGATCCTACCTTTCTCCCTTGATAAGCTTTATCATAAAGTTCATAGCTCACGGTTTTCATGATGTTATCATCGAGGAAATAATCGGGAAGCCTCTTACCTTGTTGCTTAGTGGAGAACATGGTCATTTTGACAAAAGCAATGGTGAAGTCATCCTCGAAGAGGTTTTTGGGTTCATTCGGGTCTTCCATTCTTTTGATAAAGTCAGGTTGATCTTTACAAAGATGCTCGATGATTAACTTTGTGAACCTTATGAACGGGATCATTGTCTTTTCACGATCAGTTTGAATGTTGTAGACTAAGTCGCTCATTATAGATCTTGCAAAGTCAATCGGTAGCATGCTGACCATTCCCCAAAATATTTGTAAATGCTTAAGTCTGGGATGTTCATGACCACCTTTTCTTTCTGAAATTGAGCGAACGACCAACATATAGAAGGTTCTCCACGGTTGAGGCATGTACTTGGCATTGAACCTTGAATGCTTAATCAGTGGTAAGTCATCTTGAACATCGTATCCTAGATCAATGAGATAATCCAGGATTTCCAATTCAGGCAACATTGGGACATTTTCAGTTTCAGGTCTGGGTAGAAGGAGAACTATGCGAAGGACTTCCAGATCTACGGTATAGACTTGTTGGTCCAGAGTGACAGTAAAAGACTCATCATCCAAGTTAACCTTTGCTGTAAGCCAGAACTGATGTAGGTAGAATGATGGAACTGAAGTTGATTTGTTGAGCAGATGCTTGCATGGATGAGCCAGGAGTATATCTTTGACAATCTTACACGAGTCCTCAGGAATCCTTAATTTGTCGAAATCAACTCGAGGATTGTTTCTGCCAATGGTGATGCGGTAATCAGCAGGAATGATGTCATTTAGTGTGAGCAATGGAAGAGTTTGTTCAGGGACATTCTCGTTGTGTTTAGCCATGATTATCTGTAAAGGTATTATTATAAAACCAAACATCCAGATTTGTTATAAGTTAGCACAGTGACATGTTTGATTATATATAAATACCTAGAACATGTAAACACGGAGGGTCCAATTATATGTGAAGTGACGTATGATGTAATTTAGACAACATTGATCTAAGTAAATCATGAACTCAAGCAAAAGCACAATACATACACATGAGCACAATTACATCAAAAGTTATCCGAGTTACATAATTACAACACACATAACTTCAAATGATAATAAACTGCACATATACATGATTTCGAAAATACAACTTAACAAGGATCTCGAAACATTGCATTTTGGACAAATTTCGCAAATGCATATAATTCCTATTCTCGAAATATTCTCTAAGTGTATTCTCGAAAAAACAGGTTCTAGATAAAAAAATTCGCAAATGCCCATTGTGAAAAGTTTCGAAAATTTCACCAAGTGTATTCTCGATAAAACAGATTATCGAGAATATAAACTTTAGCAAAAAATTTCGCAAACACTCCAAATGTGCATTTTCAAAAGTTTTATCCAAATGTGTTCTCGATAATACTATCCTCGAAAGACATGATCAGTGTAAAATTTCGAAAACACATTAATCAAGTATTCTCGAAAATTTTCTAAGTGCGTTCCCGAAAAATTACGTTTTCGAAAATACATGGCTTTGGAAAAGTTTCGCAAACACTCATTAAGTGTATTCTCAAAATTTTCCACCAAGTCAGGTGTTCTCGAAAACATGTTCTCGAAAAAATTCTTATACAAGAATTTCGAAATTGTGTAGACGTACGTTTCTTTTGCAATATTGAGTTTCCAGAGAGTGTATACTGTTAGTGTAAAATGAGAAACAATAATTAACTCATAGAGATAACACATGCTCACTGTTTTCGAAACATGAACTACAACAAATTATCGAGAAACACAAGTTCAAGCAATAACTCATCATATCTATGTATTATGCATCTATTATCATACATTGGAACAGGTTAGGCACGTTTAATTGACCACAAGAACAACATACAAGAAAAACCCAATCGTATATAAACCCTAGTTGTCGAAAAATTATCCACAGTTGAAATGAAACTAATTGAATTGTTTCATAATGATTCTAGCACACATAACAACATATCCCACCAAGAAAATTAACCAAAACATCACAGAATCAAAAACACCCAAATCATACATAAACCCTAGATTTCGAGAATCATTCAAATAAGTTTCTGGTTGTGATTGATTGTAATAGGCATGATTAGAACATGTTTAAGAACAAAAGCCCTATGAATAATTTCACAAACATACTCGTTTTGATTATTTCTAAAATTTTCGAAACCCTAGACATAAAATTCACAATTCCATGAAATCTAACCGTTAAAATCACGATTAAACGAAAACCATTTCTTGTATAAACCTTAAGATCATTTAGAAACTTATAGTTTGAAGATTTGAAGCACGGATTTTCTTGTTCAATCTTAGCCTTTGATTTCGAAAATGGGTGTTTGTTTGTTTGAATATTTCTGAAACGAACATGTGTGGTTTTTGTTTGTTTAAGTTTATATTTGTTGAACTTTTAAGAACTTGACACTTATGGTCCCTTAACATCTTTCTTTGCATCACTAGTCCTCTAACTTTATTATATTAAAAGACAAATGGCAATGAACTTATGTATACTCCCTACGATATTATATATGAAACTTTTAACGGGACGAGACGAAGGATATGTCATGAAACTTCCATCTTTTATGAAACAACGCATCTTTTGGAAATATGCAAGTATACCAATTTTTAAAGATATAAAATTTTTAGGCATATCTCCCCCTCAACAGTTGTAACATAGTAAGAAAAACAAAGTGTTGAAAGGAAGTGATATACTTGCATTTTTTTATTTTTTTTTATTATTTTTTTTTAGAAATGCAAGAGGAAAATCTTTTTGTGTTTTTGTATTTTGATTTTGAGAAAAAAATATTTACAAAGATAGTTTTGATGTTTGACGATCACCTGTGTTCTAAAAACTTTTCCAGATCTTCTGGAGTCAAACATCGCATACCAATTTGGTGAACTAGATTAGCAAACCTTGTTGGAGGTAATGCTTTTGTGAGAAAGTCCACCAATTGGTATTCAGTACCCACAAAGTATAATTCAACTGTACCCTTTTCGACATGCTCCTTGATGAAATGATATCGGAGATTGATGTGTTTGTACTTGCAGTGTTGAACGGTGTTGCATTAGATTGCAATTGCACTTTTGGAGTCGCAGTAGATCAGAATCTTATTGAATAAGTAGCCATAGTCCATTAGTTGTGATCTCATCCAAATGACTTGAGCACAACATGCGGACATAGCTACATATTCAGATTCGGTTGACGACAGTGAAGTACAGTCCTGCTTCGTAGATTGCCAAGACACTAACTTATCTCCAAGAAACTGTAAGCCTCCTGATGAGCTTTTGCGTGCGTCTAAACATCCTGCATGATCAGCATCTGAAAAGGTAATTAGTTCAAAACCAGAATCCTTCGGATACCATATTTCTAAGTGAATGGTTCCCTTTATGTATCGAAGGATTCTTTTTACCTCATTGAGGTGTCGTTCAGTTGGTCTTGACTAATAACGCGAACACATATAGATAGCAAAAACAATATCAGGTCTACTAGCTGTGAGATACATGAGTGACCCAATAATACTTCGGTATTTGGTAGGGTCAACAGGAGTCCCATGTATGTCAGCATCGAGTTTTGTTGAATTGGCCATTGGTGTAATCATTGTATCACAACTTGTCATCCCATGTCTCTTTAAAATTTCAAGATCGTATTTAGACTGATTTAGAAAAATTCCATGGGGTGATTGATGAACTTGTAGTCCTAGAAAGAACGAAAGTTCACCCATCATGGACATTTCAAAATTATCCTTCATTAATTTTGCAAAATCATTTGAGTAACTTTTCTTTGTTGATGCAAAAATAATGTCATCGACATAAATTTGAACAATTAATAAGTCCACCCCGTATGTTTTTGTAAACAGTGTTGGATCCACCGAGCCTTTAGAAAAAGTCATTAGCCAGTAAGAATGTAGATAACTTGTCATACCACGCCCTTGGGGCTTGCTTGAGTCCGTAGAGAGACTTTTTGAGTTTGTAGACGTGATTGGGATGTTCAGGATCAACAAAGCCTTCTGGTTGACTGACATAAACCACTTCACGGAGTTGACCATTCAGAAATGCCGTTTTCACATCCATTTGATAAACAACCATATTCCGGTGAGCAGCATATGCTAGAAAAATCCGAACGGCTTCAAGTCTAGCCACTGGAGTAAAAGATTCTTCAAAATCGATTCCCTATTCATGAAAGTATCCTTTTGCTACCAAGCGTGATTTGTTTCGTATGACAGTTCCTTCTGCATCCAACTTGTTTTTCCAGATCCATTTTAATCCAATGACAATGATTCCTTCCGGTTTTTCAACTAACTCCCAAACTTCTAATCTTTCAAATGATTCAAATTCCTATTGCATAGATTCAATCCAGTTGTCGTAAGTCATTGCTTCTTTGATGTCCTTAGGTTCGGTTTCACATACTGTGAGTGCGTGGATGCAAGTTTCACCGTCTGTGTGGAGTCGTTGTCTTGTCATAATTGGTGCATCTGGATGGCCAATAATTTGAACTAAGGGGTGATCTCTTGTCCATTTGTGTGTCGAAGGGTGTAGTTGATAGTTATCTCGCATGTTAGCAGGATCCAACGTGTAGACGACTCAGCAATATCAGGAATTGTTGGAGCCGGTGCAAACGGGTTAAAGAACGCATTTGGGTCATACTCTGCGGATTGTGGAACTGATGATGGTGAAGGATCTTCTGCTGATTGTCATGAGTTGGAAGCGGTTTGTGTTACTATTTTTGGAGATGCAACTGGAGGGCCGTCTTTCTCAACAGTTGTTGTTGTTTGTTGAGGTGAAACAGGTACTTGAATATTTTCAGGTTGTGCAGCGGAAATGGGTGAGACCTCAGAAGGACGGTTTTCAATTGTATCTTCGAACAGTGGAGCAAACAAGGTTTCCAATTCTTTACGATTGAGAGACAATGGTTCAGCTGAAGAATCCGAAAAATTTAGACGGTTGATTTCGGGTCCTAAGCTGTTTTGCTCAGAAGCCATTTGTGTGAGTTCATCAGAATTAGCATGAATTGTCTCTTGAATTTCACGAGTGCGACGATTCCATATCCGAAAGCCTTTGGAATTTTCACAATATCCAACAAACACTCCAATGTCATCCTTTGCTTTAAGTTTGCCTAAATCATCACGATCATTCACTGGATAGCAAAGAGCTCCAAATACATGAAAGTAATTGATGTTCGGTTTCCTTTTGTGAACAATTTGATAAGGGGTTTTGTGATCATTCAACGGTTTTGAGTATAGCATGCAGTAGAAACTGCTTCCGCCCATAAGTAATCTGGTAATTGAGCATTGATTAACAACGTTCGTGCAGCTTCCACTAACGTTCTGTTGCATCTTTCGACTACTCCATTCTGTTCTGGTGTTCTTGGAATAGATGTTTGATGTTCAATTCCCACTTTCTTAAAATATGACCTTAAAGTCTGATTCTTAAATTCTGTTCCATTGTCAGTTCTAACCATTCTGACCGTGTTGCGTAACTGAACTTGAACTTTTATGAGAAAGGTGATGATCATTTGAGGAGCTTGATCTTTACTTCGAAGAAAATAAACCCAAGTCCAACGTGAGTAATCATCAACAATTACTAATATGTAGCGTTTACCGTTGATACTTTGAACACGCATCGGACCACACAAATCCATATGAAGCAATTGTAACACATGATTAGTACTGTGTTCAGTCTTTGAAGGGAAATGAGCATGAGTACTTTTACCTTGTTCGCAAGCAGGGCATAAGTGATCTTTGGCATAACGGAATCTTGGAAAGCCATCAACAAGTTTGTGATGAGCAAGTTCAGTCATCGTTTTGAAATTCAAGTGCGAAAGACGTTTGTGACATAACCACGATTTAGTCATTTCAGCTTTGGAGAGAAGACAAATTGGAGAAGAAGCAATCATGTCAGACATTGAAATTGTGTAGAGATTAGTGCAGCGCTTTCCTGACATTAGATCATTTCCTTGTAGATCACGGACAAAACAGGTTTTCTCTCGAAATGCTACTTCCAAATCCCCATCACAAAATTGACCGACAGAAAAGAGGTTGTGACCCAAGCCTTCAACATAATAAACTCTGCTAATTTCAATGTTCCCATTCACGTAGTCACCGTATCCCATAATTAGAGCGTAATGATCATTCCTGAATCTGACAGTGCCTATGAGCTTTGAAACAAAGTTTACTAATAGTTTGAGATTGCCTGTCATATATCGGGTGCATCCGCTATCAACAATGCAGAGAACAATTTGAACCACCTGCATCACAAGAAGACGACGAAGATGGAACAAGAGTAAGGGTGGAACCCGAAGAAGTAGTGGGTTCCTGTTGGTTAGATGCACACATAGTTAAAATTTTAGGAATCCATTTAAAGTTTGGTTTGTATTGTAACCAACGTTGCCAGTTCCAACTAGTTCGCGCTTTCTTTTTGGTGAATTCACTAACTTTGGGCTTGTTCCTAGACTTGTTTGTTTCAACTATGGGGGTGACATGAACTTTGTTTGAAACAGTGGGAGGCGATCCTACAATTGACTTAGAGGCAGTAGTGGGCCTAGAAGGATTGCCTGACCTACGTTTCTTAAGACGTTTTAAGAGAGAATTAGCTACACATTGAGTATGATCACCAGATAATACACGTTTTCGACAAAACACACAAGATGCATTAATATTCAAAACATTCATAGGTTCATCATTCGTTACACTGAGATTTTGATTACAATTTTCCAGATTAGAATCTAATTCAGATGCAACATGATTTTTATTCAGATTCCTAAGTTGATCTGCTACTTCTTGGGCTTCTAGTGATCCTCTTTTACGTTGCAAGATCCTATTCTTCTTCTTACTTTTCCCTTTTGGTCTGCTAACGCTACTAGTGGAAACTAGTCCTCTAGAAGTCGAATGATTAACATTAGTATTCTGAGTAGTATTATCCCAATGAGTTTTGTCTATGTGATACAATCCTGGTGCTATGACAGTGGCGTCAACAAACTTTCCTTTCTCAAGAAGCTTAATTTTCTCTTTTAAATCAATGATGATGTGTTTTTTATCCTGAATATCAGACTCGAGTTTTGCGTTGCAATAAGCAATGTCATCACGGTTTTGTTGCCATTCGGTGTTTTCAATTTTCAATTCTGCAATTTCCTTTTCATATGTAAGACATTGATTTTTGAAAAACTCATTGTTATTGCAAATCTGACAAGAGTTTGAGACATTTTGACTTTGTAATTTCAATTCGCGTTCAAGACTTTGAGCCTGACACCATTCAAGTCGTTGTTTGAGTTGAAAATTTTCTTTCAAAAATTTCATTTGCACATCATCATTGTTATTTCTCATTTTTTCATTTTCTTGTTTTAATGCCTCAATTTCCGTTTTCAGCAAATCATTATCAGCGTAGTACTCTTTAAAAAGCAAATAATCACCAGCTTTATAAATATCATTCATATATACCGACACAATTTCAGCCTCGATAACTTGTTCCAAGAGTCGATCAACTTCATATTTTAAAGCTTTGTTCATTTGTTTTTCAATCAAAAAATCATTTTCATTAGCTTTGAAAATATTCTGCATTGATTTGACCTCTTTTTGGAGTTCCTGTTCCCACCGTTGAGCACAATGACGCAAATGTTGAACGATTGGCAAAAATTGTTTTTGAAAAACTTCTCTCTTTTCTCGCTCGTAAGCAGATTGAAAAGTGGCAATTTTTATTTCAGAATTGTGTTCAATTGCATTTTCCAAAATTCGATGTCTTCCATAAAAGTTTTGAAATACTGAAGTATTCGACAACGTGTGGTAAAGAACCATTTGTTTTTGCTACAGTTTGAACAGAAGCTCCATTATAGGATGAGACATATGACTCGGTCACATACCATGATTTCTCAGGTATTTCTTTTGTAGAAAAAACAGATTTTGAATTATCAAGAACTTTTGAATAATCATTTGGTTTGCAATATGGTACTTGACTCATTTTTGATCGACTCTCTTCTTCAATTTCTTCCTCTTCTTCAGTATCGTGTACAACAACCCGCACAACAGAATTATCAAGCATTTGATTCATACTGTATATTTTAGGGTTTTCCTTGAGTGCCTTATGAAGAAAACTAAATGTGTGGTCGCCAAGGGCAAAGCCTCCAGAAGGTTTTGGCTTCATTTTATGTTTTTGAATTGTTGTGACTGAGCCCCCGGTTTTGTAAACAACAATTTGAAATTCTTTTAGTTGTCGTTCAAGATTTACAATATCATTTACATAAGACTCTTCTTTTTTCCTTTTCTGGACTTTATGTTCATAAAATTTAGTTTTACAAGTTGTCAACTCTTTTTCTGTTTTTGAAAGTTCTTTTTTGAGTTGTTCAACTTGTTGTTTGAGTTGTTCAACTTGTTGTTTGAGTTCTCTTTTGTCATTTTCCAATTGAGAAACCGTTTTTCCATGAGACTCAATTAATTCCCACATTTTATGTTGAAGATCTTGTTATTTATTGTAATATTCATGAAACGCCTTTTCAAAACCTTTATCACGTTTTTCTTTATTTTCATGATTTGAAAGTTGTGTTTTTAGGCACTCAAGATCCCTTTTTAATGACACATTTTCATCATGTAACATTCTATTATGCTCCTTCGTTTTCTGAAATATTAAATTGTGAGCCTGTACTTGTTTGGCCAGCATTTGGGCAAGATCTGGATCAGAGAAAGGTTCATGTTATTCAACATGATCATGTTTGTCATCTTCAATAGGATCATCAAATGAAACAACTGTGTTATCATCAAAGAAAACAACTGTGTTCATTTGTTCATCTTCTTGAGAAGATAAAGATGAGTCATATGGAACAACTTGCGCCTTATCTGATTCAGAAGCAGAGGGTGATGCAATTTCATGTATTAGGCACGTATTAACTTCATGTACCTGAGACAAGCTATCAGTGTCATACACTGGGCCTGAATCGCTCATTTGAAGTTCCTGCATGTTTGCCATAAGCATCACAGCGGCATTGGCTTCCAAATCTTCCATATCAGCCTCCTCCTCACCCTCGTACTCCTCCTCCTCCTCATCTGAGGGGTACTCCATCAGTCGTCGTCTCCGAACAGGTGAACCATGAGGTGATAGGGTAGGTGATCTAGGAAGACGACGGGATGATGTGGGTGGTGCATCTGACAGAAGAGCGTCAGCATCAAAGTGCATGGGTGGTGACGAAGGGCGCATAGACATGCGTGCCGTAGCTCGGTGGGCGAAACGTGGAGCCACACGAGCCAAAGCCTGATGAAGTGTAAGCTGCCTCAAAGTACCAGGAAGCCCCAAAGAAGATGAGGGTCCCTGAGAAGTAGCTGAAACAGGTGGGGCAGAAGTAACTGGTGTCGGTGATGAAGTAGCTGAATGCATGGCAATTCTGTAAGGATCATCAGGAGCCATGGTAATCTGTGTTGGGCGGTGTGGCTCCGCAAGAAGATCCTCAGAAACATCGAACGTATGGGAGGCCATGGTCTATGACAACGGCGTAGGGTAGGTGTAAGTGTTTCAAAACAACTAAACCGCGAAACTTAAAATATCGTACTAAAATCATCGTATAATCTCAATCATATCATTCCAAGAAAGATTTTTCAAATACCACATTACTAAAACATTTCCAAAACAATTAAACCATAAAAGTTTCCAAACGCCATCATATCATATAGTCAACATATCCAAAATTCTCAAATCATCTCAAAATCTCATATCAAATCATTATCTCATAATACCTCAATATAATCAAAGATGCTTCAGCTTGGCGGGCTGGCGGGCATTGGTCGAGGATCGTTTTCTATAAAAATCGGTTATAGTTTAGGTGTTTATTACCTAGTTCTCTATAACCTGGCTTTGATACCAATCTGTAACACCCCCAAAATTTGGTACAGTGGAAGACTAATCAAGCTTTCGGGGTGCTACGGGGATTGGTATCCATCACAAGTCATAACAGAATGAGATAAAGTAAACATAAGTAAAACAAAACCATACGGGGTTTTTAAAGTTTACATTCATCCCAAATTATTCAAAGTAAGGCCCAAGTAGAGTAAACATAGGTCCACAATAACATATCAGAGTTTGAAAATAGATCCTTTATCCAGATTGCCATGCCAAGCCTTCCAAACACAAGCATCCCAAGCCATCACTTAATTACCTGAGAAAACGCGCTAAAAGTCAGCTTACGCTGGTGAGATCATAGGTTTAAATTCTCAATTCAATCAAGTGGACATATATGCAAAACTCTTGCTAGCTAGACTAGGCCTCGTTCCACAAAACCAACCCTGTAGGTGCACACTATAGTCCAATCACATAATCTCATACAATAGCCATTCATATTATCTAACCATATCTAGTCCCCACGCGATAACAAGATTCACTGTGTGACTAGGGTTGATATAACTTTCAATACCATCTAACCTTATCCAGCCCAAATCAATCAGTTCAAAATGCATTCGCAAGTATACGACATGCTCAACAACTTACCTAGTTCTATAAGCATAGCAAGTTTTGATTCAAATAGCAATAATAGTCCACGTAAAACAATTTGCACGTTTCTCACCCCAAGTATTGAAAACAATATTCAAAAGTAAAAAGTGGGGCTATGACTCACCTCAAGTCCAGATATCAGCACAAAGAAACCGGTAGAATCAAGAAGTATAGCAACTTAAAAGACAGCAACTACGGACTTGGCACTTCCTAACAACATAAGTTCTTCTCAGAAACATTTCCTCAAAATCAAATATTCCCAATCCCGAACGTATTTCATTTTACTTTTCAAAAATCCATTTCTCGTATTAGTTTGGCGTTTGGTATCCATGCGGGTGGAAGGTCGACTCAACACAAACCAAGAAGACATATCGAAAGAAATAATAAAAATGCTCTACGGGTCTAATATTGGCCCAATATATTATTTAAAAAAATCATCGAAGTTTATCAAATCCGTCGACTTGGTAATCCTCCATAATTTATTTACCTAATATATTATTCCAAAATCATACCAAAACCTAAGTCACATAGCACGTAGAATACTATATGGTAAGTATTTAAGTTAATAAGTTTCCTAAATATATCGTTAAACTTACCAAATTCGTCAATTTGGTAAACCTCACGAGATATTTAATAGCTCATTATCCCGCACTCCTACCACAACCTATGGGCGTCGTAGGATACAATACTCGTTAATAGACCCTTTTTATATAACCAAATAGGTCCTATTTAATCCGTCGATCAAATAAGTTACGTAGTTATATAAAATGAATATATTAACGTCACATATCCGTGACAAGCACAAAAGTCATTAAATAAATAAGATGGCCCACTTGGACTCAAGTGCCCTCGATCTCGTATAACTCGTAAGTTTCTCGTTTTATTTTCCAAAAATGCATTGTATTTCGTAAGCATTCAACGTTATAATTATATCGTTATTTATAATAGTTTATTTATAATAACGTTCCCGACATTTATTATACTATTCTCATAGTGCAATATATATCTTTACATTATTATTTTTATTACTCGTGATCACTTTATTTTTAATATACGCACTTATATAAATATATATACGTTTTCACATTTATATATTTATATAAATGTTGATATCACTAATATAAGTTATTACGAGTCTTTATTATTAAGTTTAGTTATAATTAATTTTGAGTTATAAAAGATGAGTCACATGTCCGAGTCATCACTCTCGTCTCATTGTCCAAATCCAAGTGTTAAGGTGTTTTGCCGAAATCAATCGTTGACTAGAAAGTCAACGTGACTCCGACTCGCACAACCATGAGTCCAAAGTAACACTGTCCAAACCACAACTCCGTCATATGTCCCATTTCACATGCTACAATAATAAGGTCCGACTACGGCACCTTTCTAACCTATCTCTGTCAATCTAATAACCGTCACACAATCGGTTCCCGATATCACACTTCGTCAACACAACTTCAAAATACAAGTCCATTGCCGAGACCACAAGGTCTCGGCCTTACAATACTCTCGACCCAAAAGTAACAACAACAACGACAAGAATAATAATACAACAATAAGAGAAATATCACCCTAACAATCAAAATGGGTCCAAAAACAAGTAAACTTCGACCCGGAAGACCCATTTGGGTCTCGGTCAACCATTCGAGCCAAAAGAAACAACCACGAGACCATGAGGGTCTCGGTTAGCTCTAAACCCATAAAAAATCAAACCAAACGGACCAAGGGTCACGTTTAAGCTCATACGAGCTCCAAAACCACAACCAAACGGACCAAGGGTCATGTTAAGCTCCCAAGAGCTACAATACTCAAAACCAAACGGACCAAGGGTCACGTTAGGCTCCCAATCGGAGCCACAATAGTACCACACCGAGACCATACAGTCTCGGTTGAGCTACATCGAGCCATAACCACAACCAAACGCATCCAATAACTAAACCCGAGCACCAAATCAAGGAAGAGTCGACACCCATGGATACCATTTCAAGTTTTATAACAAAACCCATTTTCATCTTTTATTTTTATACCCAATATCAAGATTAAATCCGGTTTGACTCGAATTAGTCAAACCCGACGCGAAACCCGCGATTTCTCACCTTCCAATCAAATGAAAACCACGAAAATTAATGTGGTGGTGGTGTGTGACGTTTTTAGGCGGCGGTATCAAGAAAAACGGGGGAAGAGGTGTTTGTTTTGGGCGCGTGTTTCACACCACAAGAACAAGAATAAGATGGTGAGTATTTTGGAGGTGGTGGTGTTGCTTGAATAAAGGCGGTGGTGGTGTTTTTGTGGGTGGCAGCCGGCGGCGACCAAGATAGAGGAGAGGAGGAAAGGTTTTTGTGATATTATTAGGGTTAGGGTTAGGGGTGAGGGTAGTTATACCCGAAATTTACACATTGGTCCCTAAAGTTTCATGTTTCCAAATTAAGCCACAATAGCTTTTAGGTTTAGGAAAAATATTATGAATCGGTTTTCCCGTAACACGATTATTTACTTTTAAAAATATTAAATGTCGCCAAAATATATTTTTATAAGCCACCATAAATTCCCAAAGACATTTCCCGAATTATATAAAAGATAAAACGTTCATTTAACGTATAAACGCGACCGTTATCCAAAAGATTTAAACTCGTTAGGTTTTCCTAGTGCCAGAGTCAACGTAGTGCAACTAAAACATCTCAACAATAATTCACAACATATATATCTCATAGTAAATCAATAACTCGGATTCAATATCTCATAAACTTCAAAATTTAAAACATCGGTTTAAATTTCCCAAATCAGTTACGAATAACATTTCAATTATATAATAAAACTTCAAACTTTTAACGTAGTGCGGGTTTTAAAGTCTCCCTAATTTGCCAGTTGTCACATCCTCCCAGCCTCAGAAGAAACCCATCCTGGGTTTCTCTCGGAACAATCCATCTACGAAGTGAAAAGCTTGGGATATCTCTTCTTGAACTCATCCTCACGTTCCCACGTAAATTCCGGTCCATGACGGGAATTCCAACGAACCTTGATGAGTGGAATACGACTGCGCTTGAGTCGCTTAATCTCTTGATCCAAAATTTCAATCGGTTCTTCCACGAAGTTCAAACTCTCATCCACACGAATATCCTTTATCGGTATAACCGGTGTCTCATCAGAAAGACACTTCTTCAAATTACTCACATGAAATACATCATGAACCTTACTCAATTCCGGTGGTAGCTCCAACCGATAAGCTACGGGCCCAATTCTCTCTAGAATCTGAAATGGTCCAATGTAGCGGGGGTTGAGTTTCCCACGTTTTCCAAAACGTATCACTCGTTTCCAAGGCGAGACTTTCAGCATCACTTTGTCTCCAACCAGGAACTCAAGAGGTTTACGTCTCTGATCGGCGTAACTTTTCTGCCTATCTCGAGCTGCTTGTAACCGATCACGAATTTGAGTTACTTTCTCAGTGGTTTCCAAAATAAGCTCAGGGTATGTGAGTTGGCTGTCTCCAACCTCAGCCCAACCAATCGGCGAACGGCATTTATGACCATATAAAGCTTCAAATGGTGCAACTTTAAGACTTGTATGGTAGCTGTTGTTGTAGGAGAATTCCGCAAGGGGTAGATACTTCTTCCAGCCTTTACCAAAATCGATTATACATGCACGAAGCATATCCTCCAAAGTCTATATCATTCTCTCACTCTGACCATCGGTTTGGGGATGATATGCTGTACTCATATCAAGTCTCGTCCCCAAAGCGGTTTGAAGTGATCGCCACAAAGCTGACGTGAAACGACTGTCGCGATCCGAAATAATCGATATTGGAACACCATGACGAGAAATAATTTCTTTCACATACAACCTCGCAAGTTTGTCGATACTATCATCTTCACTAATCGCTAGGAAATGAGCAGACTTAGTCAATCGATCGACAATTAACCAGATAACGTCACAACCGCTAGCGGTCCTCGGTAATTTGGTAAAAAAATCCATTGTGATCCGCTCCCATTTCCAAACTGGGAGTTCTGGCTGCGTCAATAACCCTGACGGTCTCTGGTGTTCTGCCTTAAGCTTTAGAAAAACAATCCCTTTCAAGACACCAAAAGGACAAAAAAAAAAAAAAAAAAAAAAAAAAAAAAAAAAAAAAAAAAAAACCTGCAAAAAGTACCCTACCCATAGGGAAGGTTTTGTACTTTGGTACTACTTTGACCATAGGGAGGGTCCGGTTAACACATCCCCAACATAAATATTTATGTACTTACTAATGGAGTGCACGTCCTAGAACACTGAACCAAGAGCCGACTCACATTTTATTCAGAAGCAACACCAGGCCAGCCTATGCATCACTCCAGGTTACTATCAACATACACCAACCAAAACTGTGTTGTAGGTACATTTATCCATAATTAATTACATACCCTTTGTTGGAATCTAAAATATCATAATAAATAATATGGTGAAAAAGATCATAAACGGATGAGGTTTTCTGTGTGAGGCCATCATCGTAACCATTTTCGACCATTTTTCTTGCCCCCTCAAGATGTGTATCTAGTGAGATTTGGAACTGAGATATCGGGTGAGGATATCACAATGCTTATGGTAGCTGAATGACCATGAAAATTAAGTAATATTCATTGGGCAAAACTAGCCATATATATTGCAAGCATAAAAACTTCAATTTATGTACTCACTGATCAGATAAATATTACAGTACTAAACTAACTTTTAAGGTGCCTACAAGAAAATAATCAAAAACTTGGACATTGACAACTACAGCATGAATGCAATGCCACAAGAATGTCAAAATGCAAGACATGGTCAAGATATGTTATTAAATAAAGTCAAAAGAACAATGAGACAAACATAGGCTCATTTTGGCAAGTACATTTGCTAGACACAGCCTATATAAGGCATAAACAAGCAAGAACAACATCAACCAACAACATACATAATCACATACCTGTTTCACAGGTTTTAGGGAGGATTCCAGGATCGAATGATCATAACAACAACATGATAATCATCATATAGAATCGAAATAAATAAGAAACAAAAAAGACTGGGATGAACCCATAATAACTGATATTGATAAATGAATGGGTTGATGTGTTTACAGAATTCCTAATCTATTTATAAGAGATGAATCGGTGTTTCATGTAAAGTCACAACGATTCACAGAAAAGTAATCGTTATAACCCTAAAAGAAACGTTACAATGCTTTCTAAATAACTGCCTTCTATTGGGTTTGAGGGCCTGCGGATTTGCAGCCCATGACAGATAATTATGCAGGCTGACCCATCTTGTTATCCTTTGTCGATTTTGAAAAAACAAAGATTAATGGATTATGTTTTCCAACATATTCCTCCCTAATCTATTAATCTTTGTTTCTTATTCAATCTTCTTGTTCTTCTTGCTCATGCCTTCTTGGTGTTGATTTTTTTGTAGTTTGTTGATACCTGTTGTTGAAGATCAAAAAATAAAATAAAAATGCTCAATCTGGTGCTTCTTGTCTGCTTAAAAGTGATCCCCTTGCAGTGCTTATAATAGCAATTGAAGTCGTCCAAAATATTGATTGTAGCATGTAGATCTTCGCGCCATGTTTTTTGACAGGCCAAGTATCTTCATGGCTTTTGTTGGTAAAAAAAGAAAATACCAACAAGCCTTTCAAATTGCATCCATTATTTCCATGGTTGCTGTCTTTGCCGTGATCTTCATTATATCCATGTTGATCGTATTTGTCTGGTTAAATCCACCATATGACTTTTGGGCAGTTTCTTCTTTCAATTGGCATCGATGTAAGACTCTTGAATGATGATTGTAAAACATGATTTTGGTGTTGTTTTGATCCCTTGAAGCTCTGATACCAATGTTTCACAGGTTTTAGGGAGGATTCCAGGATCGAATGATCATAACAACAACATGATAATCATCATATAGAATCAAAATAAAAATAGAGAAACAGGAAGATTGGGATGAACCCATAATAACTGATATTGATAAATGAATGGGTTGATGTGTTTACAGAATTCCTAATCTATTTATAAGAGATGAATCGGTGTTTCATGTAAAGTCACAACGATTCACAGAAAAGTAATCGTTATAACCCTAAAAGAAACGTTACAATGCTTTCTAAATAACTGCCTTCTATTGGGTTTGAGGGCCTGCGGATTTGCAGCCCATGACAGATAATTATGCAGGCTGACCCATCTTGTTATCCTTTGTCGATTTTGAAAAAACAAAGATTAATGGACTATGTTTTCCAACAATACCAAAGCAAACAAAGAATAGAACTTCCATAGATTTTGAGAATGACAAGTTCTCGAGCTTTGGTCATGGTTGTTTTTGTGTTGTCAGTAGCATTCCATTCCTCCATGGTTAGTGCAAACTTTCCGAAAAGTATGTATTTCAATTGGGGTGCTCATCATTCTTCGATTCTAGGCAAAGGTGATGACCTCCGACTTGTTTTGGACCAAACTTCAGGTAAAAAGTTCTAAAAACTCTATCTCTAATATATCATGACATAATGTGAAATTTTATTCAAGATTATATACTAACAAATGAAACTCCAACTTACAGGATCCGGAATAAAATCAAAGAGAGCATTCTTATTTGGTAGCATCGAAATGCTAATCAAGTTGGTTCCTGGGAACTCTGCTGGAACTGTAACAGCCTATTACGTAAGAACAATCATAAAGGTTCTTCGATAATATTACTTAAAGCATAGTTAATAATATGATTAAACATTGGATTTTGACAGCTGTCTTCTACGGGTGCAAAGCATGATGAGATCGACTTTGAGTTCTTAGGGAACTCAACAAGAGAACCTTACACTGTGCACACAAACATATTCACCCAAGGTCAAGGCAACCGAGAGCAGCAATTTCAATTATGGTTTGACCCAACTGCAGATTACCATAACTACACCATTCATTGGAATCCTACAGAAGTTGTGTAAGTGAACCAACTCAAAGCATCATTTGTCTGCGTACTAAACAGTTGTTAATTATCTAATTATTGTGTTACTGTATTGCAGATGGTATTTTGATAGTATCCCAATTCGAGTCTTTAGAAACTATCAAAGTGAAGGGATTGCATACCCAAACCAACAAGGGATGCGAGTCTACTCAAGTTTATGGAATGCCGATAACTGGGCTACAAGAGGTGGCCTAGTCAAAATCGACTGGACCGCTGCACCTTTTGTGGCTTATTACCGTAGGTTCAGAGCTAGAGCTTGTAAGTGGAACGGACCAGTTAGCATTAGCCAATGTGCCATTCCATCTAAAGCCAACTGGTGGACATCTCCTGTTTACAAGCAATTGACAATGAGCCAACAAGGTCAGCTCAAATGGGTACGCGATAACCACATGATCTACAACTACTGCACAGATGTTAAGCGTTTTAAGGGACAAATGGCACCTGAATGCTCTAAGCCTCAATACTAACCCGAGGAAGATTACAGACTATTCCCGATTCATCGAAGACTGATTCATTATATTTCAATATTCTTTTGTTGTACTCCAGTTTTTTCACTTTCTTTTTGCTCGTGTATACGGGGGATCAGAAAGTTTTGAAGTTTCAAATACTTGAAAAAAATACCTCACAATACATACAATTCATTCTGATAAAAATTTAGATCTGACATGTCAAATTTGTGCCTCAAATTAATGTTTACATCAGCCGTAGACTACATTATCAGATTGAGAAATTGAAACAAACATATTATTACCGACATATAACAAATTACAGACTTTAACAATAATACACCCATTCAGAATGAAGTCCAGTTCAAAACCAAAAAGTACAAAATAAATGAACAGACACACAATGTCAACAAAAAGGTGAGACACAGATGCAAACTTTCTATGTAGAGGTGGCTAGATGAGTGAGTTGGGAGGGTTGTGTAATGGTCCAAACGGGTTCTTGTGGAAAGTGGTAGTATTTAAGTACACGTAAAATAGTCACGCCGGGTTGGATTGACCCGCTGACACTTTTTTGTCCCAAATTTATAAATAACTGTTGCCTTCATTATTATTAAAGTGAGGTATTATTAGAATGATAATATATATAACTTTCTGTATTCGATTACAAGAGTGAAAACACGTCAACTATCTAATACAAAAGTGATATTAAAAAAAAAACACGTTAAATGTGACATGATGAGAGAGCATCACTAAAGCCAACAAAAGAAATAAATAGTCATAGAATTCGCATGCTACATACTGCACATAATAAACACATTAAATCTAGGGATCTGAACTTTTAGGGAACTGGAAACCTCTTTTCTTCAGCCGAGATAAAACCTATCAATGGAAAGATAACATTATTAAAGCAATGCAATGAACATAAACGAATTATGATCAGGGAAAACGGATGTAAAACTAGCAATTACTCCCCTTAACGAGAAACACACACACAAACAAACCCAAGTGGAAAGAAAAGAAAAAAGACATTCTTTAATATAACCTGTAAACAATCACAATCCCCAAGTGCAACCTCGTTGACATGACCAAGGCTTGATAAGAGTCCTCGAAGCAATTCTTCTTCTATATCACCTCGATCTCGTCCAACTCGTTCCGCAAAACAGTGGGGTACTGAGAAATTCAAGTCTGCTTTGACTAATAAAGAGACGTTTAGCAACAAAATCTTCTCCAGAAACAACGTGCTTTCTATTGTTAGTGACAATATATAAGGAGCATTGATTTCGATAGTATTTGTATATTCGCCCCCAAGACTAGAAAGCACCAAGTTCTTAACACTCTTTGAAGCAATATCAATCCGCCTCACACCAAAACAATTTTTCAACTTCAAAGTTTCCAAGCAAGGACTTCCGGTTAGTATTTTTCCAAATAGATCTTCATCTTCATCAATTAATTCCCCAACATCAATACACAAAAAGTTAAGATTATCCCAACCATTAGGATGATTAGATACACAACGCGAAAGTTTCATACTCATAAGACCAAAATTGTCACAATACAGCTCATCGTGATTGTCTTTATCCAAGAAAAACTCATCGCCATTGGTAAGCCATTTGTAAGTTTCCGTATCACATGACAATCGTTCAACTACAAAGTTTCCAAACAAGGACTTCGAGAAACGCCCAACAATACAACAACAGTCCAACTCCAAAGTTTCCAAACAAGGACTTCCGTATAATATTTTCCCAATTAAATCGCCATCTAATATCCCATCGTCAATACACAGAAACTTAAGTCTATCCCAACGAATAGCGCCATTAGGAGGATTAAATGCACAAGACGAAAGTTTCATACTCATAAGACATGAGTTGTTGAAAAGCAACTCATCGTCATGGATAAAGCGAGCATTCCATTTCTTTCCAATTATAGGTATCCTTAAATCTACCTCTTGAACGTTACGAGTAATAGCATGTCGAATCCAACTAACTTGAGACGTATGACTAATCTTAAGTTCAAATTTGTCGAGGTTCAGATTGGTCGGACATTGAGTTAGGGTTTTGTCGATAAACGAAAAGTAATCGGTGAGATCAGTATTGTGACGTAGGTCTGTGATGTCATACTTATCTATGAAAAGGAGAGTAGGAAGTTGAGTCCAAAGATGTTGCCATCGTTTGGAGATGGTAGATGTTGTTTTAATTACCTCTTTTGTGGACAATTCTAAACAGGAGATGATTTCGAGTAATAAGCAATCCGGTAAAGAACTTATTCTATCTTCTTTTTCTTTGTCCATGATTTTGAAGGGAATCGAAATACAAATCAAGTTCGAATTTATCATAGCTGCAAAAGAAAAACTAACAATAAGCACATCGCATTAGCGAATTAAGTCAATCAATTAATTAACTGGAAAAAGAAAAGAAAAACTAACAATAAGCACACTACAACTTACCCGTTCTATTTCACATAGCAACAGCTTAATTAAGCTAATTTACATATAAACTAAATCTCTCAGACAGTGAACCAATAATCATGAATATAATTTCAAATAAATTACAACTTTTAACTAGTATCAAATCATGTAAATATCCGTAATATATTCTAACTGGTTAAAAGAACAAATTATTTATATCCAATTTTATAACAATTAACATAAACAGTAGATAACATTAGATTTATTCAATAGATTATTATGCAAAGTAAAACAAAACGATGAGATAGAATACGATGCGTAATTACCTGATATGAATAAGCTACAAACAGTGAGCTTATAAAACATAAGCCCATAACCAAATAACCCATAATCCGGCTATATAAGCCAACACAAACACCCCCTAAATTGCAACTTTTTACTAGCACATTAATATCCATATATAGTTCAATCCCATATTCTAACTGAGCTTTAATAAAATTTTATAACAGTACATAAGATTAGACTCATGGTTCATTCAGGGGTCAGAACAGGCATACTATCTAAACTCATTTAGGGCTTTTATAACAGTACCCATCTAATCTGCCTTTGTCTAGAAGACAATTCTTATTTAGACTATATAAACTCATTTAGGGCTTTTATAGGGCAACAGTAACAGGAAAGCAAGAAATCAGTCGTTACGTCACTGATCCTATTAGACCGTCCAAAATATTTAAAGTTGGGAATAAAGATCTTTAGAGCTGTAGCTCTTATGATTCTATTCTCGATAGAAAAGTCACAGAGAACAAGGTAACTAGACGATGGTAGGCATCCAAGAGGCCGGGGGCTTAAAATATATTAAAGCTAGGTCGTCAGAATATTACTACTACGTTTTGATTTGAATAGTGGTTATTATATATCATTGACCGTGATGTGATATCCTCCTAACTTGTTTTTGTTCCAGACATTCTTTGATTACGGTAACAAACTAATTATAGTGCAGAAAGAATTATTAGAATCTTATATATTGTATACTACATCATCAAACCACAATATTAAGCAGTTAACAAACTAAAGCAACAACGCCATCGATATTCATTAGGTTCAACACACAAAAGAAGTAGTAACAAAGTGGAGATCGCAAGTAACAATATCCATTAATAATAATAACTATATCAATGATCAACAATTCGAAAAACAGCAGCAAGATTACAGGAATAAAAAAGGATTAAAGTAAAACAAAACGATGAGATAGAATACGATGCGTAATTACCTGATAGAATACCATGCGTAAAATTGACGACCGATTGATTAATCGTATGAATTTGTTTGATGACTAATCTTTTCCATAATACTTTGAAAAATAAACTAAAGAGTTCCGATATTGGCAACTCATCCAAGAATTTTTCAACTTGTTGCTTCATTAGTTCATTCTTTCGCCGTAGTTCATCTTCCGTTGGAGACATAGTGATATAAGACGATCGTGTTTTTTAAGAATGTATATCGGTAGGTATATGTAAGAAGAGTATCGTTATTGTGAAAAGTCATTGATGGTAAAAAAGTAATAGGAAGGGTTTTAGCCATGGGATTATTAGATTAAAATGGGGTATTAATGACACACTTGACATATGACTAAATATGTTAACACACTTGTACATTACTTCTTATAATTGACACATAATTGACGTATTATTGACACACCCACAAAATTTTTAGCTAAATATATTGACACACTTGCACATAACTTCTTATAATTGACACACAATTGTCATATTTTCAACACAATATTATTGACACATTGACTTTCTATCCTTTCTATCTTAAATCACTTTCTATTTGATCCAAACTCTATGTAAGAATATGGGTATATATGTATATATATGAGAGTAAATTGCAAAAAATGTCTATGAACTTTTCAAAAACTGCAATTTATGTCCGCAAAAGAAAGTGCAAAAATATCCTTAACGTTTCATTTTTCTGCAATTTGTGCCCGTGAACGTGTACTTTATTTGCAAAATCTGGATTTTGGCTAACGCTCGTTACGAAATCTGGATTTTTGCACGTGAGGGTATTTTCGTCAATCCACTGTTCCCGCCTTTAAGACCCACTTGCAACAACCCTAGGCAGAGTATCGACGAAGACATATTTGGCAAATAACCTTAGTCGTGTATAACACTTTAATACGATCAAAACAAACACACACAAACACATTATATCTTTTTGCAACCATGGTAGTGGTTTCCCTACTTTGGCAGATTCGAACTCCTGAGTTTCCAACCAATGAGCTTGATGCTATTTACGGTAAGCTTAAATGTTTCAAGTTGTCATTTCTTTTTCTTATTCGAACATGCATGTGATTCCTTAGTATTAAGTTGTTATTTGTTAAGTTGTTATTTGTTTTTGTAACTAGATTCGAATGTTACACTATTCACTCTGAAAATCCACCACAATGGGCTCTTCACAAATCCACCAAACCGAAGATATCTGCTTGGACATATAGCCTATGTTGACCTTATTGATGTTGACTGTTTCTTCATTCAACAGTATGTAGGAATGTTAGACGAGCTAGGATTAGGTGATACTACTCTATTCTCACATTTTAGGATACCTGGGAAATCTTTGTGTGATGGGTTGGTCCCATTGATTAGTGTGGAAAATGTCGTGCAAATGTTTAAATACATGCCTCAGTTTAAGGAAATAGAGGTTTATATTGAAGAAGGTATTTCATCAGTCGAGCAGCATTTGTTGTACATGTGGAATAGCCATGGTAAGGGTGTTCTGATTGAAGATATAGAGGATGGTGATGTCGTTAAGGAATCTGAGAAAGCTGGTGAGTTGTGTTTGTTAGAGTGACATGTTGCTAATGAAATAGGAAAGGAGGGAAAACAGAGTGCTACTTCAACTCATGCTTCATCTAGTAAGGCTGGATACAGGGATGATGAGAATTGTTTTTTCCTAGATCTGGATGATGATTGAGCTTGTTATTCCAACACCATGGTCTGATGAAGGGAAGAACAAAATAAGGGCAAAAGGTTGAGTGGTGAGTACAAGTTCAAAAAGATTTTGTTCGAAATGGAATTCATTTTAAACGATAGGTATGAGCAAATGAAGGAGAAGCTAAACAATGAAACTGAGGACAATGAAAAAGAGGCTGTAGCAGATCTGAATCAAAATGTTGATAACGAAAAAGAGAAAGTTAGTCAATTAGATGTTGGAAAGGGTATGGGTGAACCAGAACTTGACCAGGGTTTGGAAGGTGAGTTGAAAACAGGGAAAGAGGCTGATTTCTTCCATAAAGAAATTGAAGAGGATTGTCTGGATGATCAAACATACTATGGACCTATTCATGAGTCAGAGATTGATATGTTGATTCAAGAGGCAAAGATTGATTTGTTGTATGCTGAGGAAGGTGAGTTAGGGACAGTGAAAGAGGATGATTTAGTCCTCAAAGAAATTGAAGTTGATTGGCTGGATGATAAAGTAGACTATGGACCTGATCAAGATGCAGAGATTGATATGTTGTATGCTGAGTTAGACTTTGTTATTCAGAATGTGGCTTTTCTACAAAGTGAACTCAGAGATGAAGCTGTAGTATTTGTTGATGAAGCTCCAACTGCAGATGTTGAAGAAAGTTTGTAAACGGCAGACATGGAAGCTCCATCTACAGTTGATTCATCTGCCAGTGTAGTGACGATGGGAAATTACAATATACCTTTACTTTTATGAATCTCTGGAGATAGAGTCAAATTTGCTTGACGACAGAACTGCATTTACAAATTTTTTAAGATAGTAACACAATGTCTGCAATTTTTATGTGTAAAGCTTTATTAACATAAACTAACCGTTTAAAGCTTCCATCATGTCCAGATGCTCATAAATATCATCTTCTACAATTTTTTCCAAAAGCAAAAAAATTAATCTCTCATGTTAAACAATAATAATAATAATAATAATAATAATAATAATAATAATAATAATAATAATAATAATAATAATAATAATAATAATAATAAAATATACTAAAAATCACATCAGATACACTAGCAATATAGTTATTATCACTACAAGTGCTCATTATCGCAGGTGATATACTACCAAATATCAAAGAAAACCACTACAACTGTTCATCATCACAGATGTTATACTACCAAAAATCAAAGAAAATAACTACAACTGTTTTATTACAGGTGATATACTACCAAACACTCAAGAAAATCACAACATTCATCGCAGGTGCTATACCACCAAATATCGAAGAAAACCACTACAACTGTTCATCATCATAGATGTTATAAACTAAGTGATTAGTCGGAACCACCGTACCTTCATCTCGAGACTCAATAGGTTCATTTTGAACCGGTTTTTTTTTGTTGATCTGCTTGTGCACTCGATGATTCTTCCATTTTTTTTTTAAATTTTAATGGTTAAAAGTGGTTGATTTTGAATTTTTATGGTAGTTTTTGATTTTGGTTAGAGAGAGAAAGTGAGATTTTTGTTAATAGTCAATGGTGGAAAGTAATCAGTCTAGGGGTGGAATTGGGTGGTGGAAGTTTGCTGATTTTACAGAAGTGGTCCTTCCGTGTTTTTTATTCTTAAAATTTGTTTTTTTGATTCGACGATGGAGATCCATCCCTTGGTAAGTAGCGAAATAATGATATCCAAAATAAAGAGACTCAAAAAGTGGAAGACTAGATGAAAAAAATGTCCTTCCTAAACGCACCCTAAAGTCATTGAAAAGTGAAAACAAGCATAAAACTAGAAATTATAGAAAAAAAATTAAAAATTTAAGGTTTTGTAAAATATTTCAAGTTTAAACCAAGATTCATTGCTTGGGCTAGCAATGTTTGATGGCTTTAACTAGAAATATGATACTAACCCAAACACGTGAAGTTGATATAGACCTTAGTATATAAACTGTTACCATTTCATAATTCTAATCGATATGGGATTGGATGTTGTCATGGTTTTCTTCACAAAACAATAAGGTGTACCTAGTTTTGCTCTTAACTCATGCATTTATACTATCTTTAATAATTACCATCTATGTGCTCATTATAATCGTCTCTCTATCTAACCTAACAAATGCAATATAGGCGAGGAAATGTTTAAATATATAGAGAAAAAAAAGATAAATGATATGACAAATCAATGTCATACCGTAAACAACATCTATCGAACATCAATACAATACATAATACAGTAGCATCATAAAATAACGAATATAAAATTTGAACCAATTTTATGCAAACATACGATATAATACTGGAACATATTAACCATCAAGTACACAATCTAAAACTATAATTTTCATAGTATATGATATCTAAGTAAAAAATTAGGCACGACCAAATGCTTCTTGACATTGTATTTAATAATGATTATATTTCGTACCATATAAATTAGGTGAAAAGTTTATGATTATTTTTGACAACCATTTGGTCGATTATTATGGAATACACTTAGAGAGTAGGGTATCATGACATGTGGTTAAAGTTTAACACACTGACTTCTCAGCGTCACCCCACCTTTAACTTTTCACTCTTAACTTACAAAAAACACCCCCTTATCATAACTCAACCACTACAAGAAAACAATCATTTAGTGTCATATTTAGTGTCATACATGTAGCCAATGTTACAATCTCAGACGCAAATAACTCGGTGTCACAGATTAAGTGGCTAAACATGTCGCTAATTTGCGATGTCTAAAAGGCATGTTGCTAGCAATGTTGCCACAATCGCGACGTTTTGGAAAACGTCGCTAACTACGTCTCTAATAGTGCGACACCTAAAAAAAATGCCGCTATCGACGTTACAAATTTTGCGACCACTCTAAATTAAGTCACTATCAAAGTCGCTATATTTGTGACGTCCAATCAAGTGGCTAACTTAGTGGCTAATTTACAAGTTCTAAACATCATATAACTCTCTAACTTTACTTTAAATGTAAATTCAGATAAAAAGTAATTTTATGTAGCTCCATTGACATATATTTACCTTTGTAGTAATTTAACCTTAACTCAACTTTAACTTAAACTATTTTCAAAATCATCCTCTAAACTAAAACTAATACTTTATTTAATAACTAACATAACATTTAATCTTAAACATTTTTGATGCGTGGGAATTGCACCAGGCTTTACCTCTCGAGGGATCTCGAGAAGCTTACAACCCCCACCAGGCAGTGTACCTGATCGTTGTAGTATAGTATAGTGACAAGTACCGGGGGATTGATCGTTCAGCTAGGAATAGTGTCGTTAGGATTGAAATTGATCTAACTAGGTCTAAAGGTGAAGGATGATTCTTTTTGTGTTTTTATATTTTATGAAAAGCAAGTGAAAATCTCGGGTTTTGGAAGAGTGGGCGGAATTAGTTGCTAATCAACTAACCCAAATGCTACTAATTAAACTAATGTGCAAGAAAACTAAACTAAGGTTCTACAAGATAAGTGAAGCATGTCTACCCATGATATGTTACTCCTTGCTAGCTATCCAATTCTACCTATTGAATTGTAAAACCTTGTTTTAATTGACGGGTTGTATTCCTTAATACCATTCATGGGGTGGCGCACTTAACTCCCCAATCCTATAAGCTCCTACTTCACTCCTATGTCGAGCCGGCTAAGAAGCTCCTAACATGGGATCACTAGAATTCGCTCATGCATTAAATACAACCATAAAAACCTAGTACACATCGGTTCATGTTTCTTAAGACGTTCAAGCATGTTACACAATGGAGATCTGCCAGTTTTCTTAAGCCTAACATCGAATTCATTCAATCAAAACAAGAATCAATAGGAATCAAGAATTATAAACTAAACCAACTAGATCTATTGAAGTTGTCACGCCTTAATTGATGGAGATAGACACACACATCAACAAGCCCCTCATTGATGGAGATAGACACAACATCAACAAGAAATCTGAGATCTAATTAATTATATACAAGTTTCACATAATCATAAGTAGACACAAGGTGAATTAGCAAATCATCATCAAAGAAGAGCAAACAACAATGATAATGGAAAACATAATTAAGATAGAATCATCAAACCAATACATGATGTTTATGGAGTGATTGAAACCCTCTAAGTTGCTGGAAAAACACCCACCTAAACCCAGGAATCGACCTTAGGGTTTAGGGCTTACAAAAAGTGAAGTTATGATGTTATATTTATAGCCAAGTTTTCTGTCGGCCCGATCTGACGGCGTCAGAATAATCATGACGGCATCACGAAAACTTTTTTTCACCAAATTGTAGATCTCTTCGTCCTCTTTGCGTGGGCTTTTGAATCACCTAAATCCGAGTTCGTATGCAAAAGTTATGACCAAAACAATATCAGCTACTCCGCGCGCAAGTTTTGACCAGTTAACACGTGACGGCCTTGGGTGACGCCTTCACGTTCCTTCTGGGCCGTCACCACTTTTACTCTTGACGCCGTCATCCACTGTTCCCAGCAAGGAAAATTAAGACTTTGGCGTTTTCTTCACTTTTATGCTTCAAAAAACGTCCGAATTGCTTCCTTTTCCAGATTTCTCTCCCAAAGTACCTAAAATCACAAAATGAATGATTTAGGGCAATATTTGATCAAATAAATTCAATTCCGGGCTTAAATGACCCCCTAAAAGTGGTTCATTTTTCGCCTCATCAATTTTACAATACAAATTCATTCAAATACGAAAATAAACGTTACATAATAAACATTAAATAAACGTTACATAAAACAAACTACGATACGCTACCATACGAAATACATAGACATAATTTAATATGAGTGCACCCCGCATGCAGAATCATAAGAAGGATACCTATACCAAGGAAATTCCTTAATGAACGCGTTACATTCTTCTTGCTCCTTCCTGAGTTTCTCCACCCACTCTTGTTGAAGCTTTGCTTGCTCTGCTTTAGATTCTCTGAACGTCTGTTCGCCAACCCTCATGTTATACAGTTGTGTTGCAGTTAAGCCAAAAGGATTATCTGCCTCGTTGGCATAACCCATAAATGGGGGAGACTGTTGTTGCTAAACAAATCTAGGTGCATCAGATGAAGTTGAGCCATGCTCATAACCATGAAATGGGGGAGTCACTTGTTGTGATACAGAACTAACAACTTTGTTTTTCTGAAAGCTTCACCGGATTTTGTTGCTGATGTTGGATTATGAAACACAACCACAAAACGTGTCCTCAATTGCCAAGTCTTTCTGGGCTTCCTCGTTTAAAAGTTTGTCAATCACAGCTTTTCTTTCCGCATAAATGTTTGTGCATTCAGCTTATCGTTATCTCATACGTTATTTTTTTGCTTTTGCAAGCCGAAACTGATTGATAACGTCAATGATAGCCTTTTTCGATCAGCATCTTCTTTGTCGCATTGTTTTTTAATAAACTCTTGCATTTGTTTGACAGAATGTGGCAGACGACAAGCCATGGCGTTTGTGTATTTATTATTATTATTATTATTATTATTATTATTATTATTATTATTATTATTATTATTATTATTATTATTATTATAGTGTATGGAAAGTGTGTGAAACTGCCTTGTAAACGTTGGTATTTATAGAGGCATTTGAATTTTAAAATTCAAACTAGCCGTTAAGGGGGTGTTTTGAATATTTTATAACCAAAACTAGCTGTTACAAAACCAAGGGGGTGTTTGGAATCTTCTTTTTTTTTTAATTATTATTATTATTATTATTATTATTATTTAATTCAAATTAAGCTAGACATTGGCGGGGGCAACGGTGTAGGTTTATTTATTTATTTATTTATTTATTTGGGATATGGTTTAACGCACGTTAGGCTGGTAACGCAAGCCCTAACGCGCCCCTTGAACTCACCAAGCTGCAATGTTAACACGGCCTAAACGTGCCCCGTGTTAAGGTTTAACGTGTGGGAATTGTTAACATACCGCTTGCTCTTAGTCACTTATCTTGTTATTGGTTAGATGATTATGAAAAATTTCTCTTGTGATTATCTTTTGGGGTAGTTTCAAATTTAGCCAATCAAAACATCAAATTTCATATTTCCTCAAAACACAAGTTTTTAATGCATAGGTACAATGCTTTTGAAGCATGTGTCGAGAACATATAAAATTTTAATGTTTAGGTTTTTTTTTCCTGAAATGGTGAACTTGTATTGATAAATTAGCAAATTACAAACATCATTCAAAACAGCTATTATGAACATGCTCATACTATTGCATGTTTATATTCTTTGATGTTTAGATTGGGTAGATATGGAATTAACCTTTATCTATTTATAAATATTTATTTTTGCTAATACTATTGCTTTTAAAAAAATGTAAAGGTTATAAACTTTTGCTGCGGGGAGTGTTAGTTATAACTTTCAATTATCCACTAAGAGATAAGGTTGATTTGTAGATGATTAGCTGTAGATTAGCTAGGCATTAAAGGGTAATTAGCAAATTACCCTAAATAGTTTTCTATAGTCCCTATTTATTCATTGTATCATTGTACGTATCTCAATCATCAAATAATACAAAAGATATTCCTATCCCATTCACTTACAAAACATACTATTCAATTTAGTCTCTTAATGTCAACTCGCACACTCTTTTCATATTAACTTGAATCTACAATCATTTGATTAACTATATACCTTAGACATAATATAAACAACTAATCATGTATTAATGTAATGTGTATGTTACAACTTATATATCACGCGCACAAAGTATTGATACTTCTATAATCATGTATCTCATTAGCTGGACAATTAAGTAGTCATGCAAATTTAAATGGCAGTTCATCTATTATTAAGAAGTACGATGATATACGTCATATAGCTTTCTATAAAACATTTATCAATATAAAATCACAAATGATGATATGATCATTGAGGTGCACGTCTTAGAAAGCCTCTACATTCTATTCCTACAATCCCACCAGCTCTATGTTTTCATATGTATTTTAGACGGACATCTTATCATGATCAACATATATTGCACCTACTAAAACCGTGTTTTGCATACGTTAAGCTTTAATCTTTGTTAAATATTTGTATATTGGCTAAAAGTTTACCCGTCATATATAATAATTAACCAACAACAACGTGGCGTGCTAATACTTTCATAAAAGGTCTCATGTATTAACCTCACTAGGTAAAATATTTTGAGGTGTGTAAAGGAAAGGGTTAGGAAACGGTCACTTGATACCCCGATTAGATCGCGTACACTTGAGTCAAAGACTCACCATTACGTAACTCAGAATAGGAAATACTTCGTCCATTAACCTGCCGAGTTCTCTTAATAGGACTCTGTCTCATTTGAAATATTTGGTAATTTCGACTCATTAAGGAAAAACAAGTCTTGTTTTTTTGTTTACAACTAAAAAGTTTTGAGGGTTGATCATATTCTATACTAGGGACTCCTACAAAAACTGTGATATTAATGCACAAATTCTGTTAGTAAACTACGGTTAAACCGGCTATGTTCCATCGACAAAAATTGTTTGCGCATCACACCAATAGCTAGACCGCTCCAACTGCATTGATGAAAATGCATGTTTTCACTAGTTAACCAGGCTGATCGACTGACTATTCCATTTCGCTATCTCGTTTAGAAAGGAAACATTGGAGGGTATATTGTTTCGTGTGTGTTCTTGTTTAGTCGACATAAGGATTATCAAACCTCATTCGATTCTTGTTTTTTGTGTGCTGTTCAAGTTGTGTTCATTCTGATCAAGTTTCCAAGTTTGTTGGTGTTCATAAAACAGCAATAATCACCATATAAAAAGCACTAAACATCATTTCATGATGTTTTCAATTATCAACCAAATAAATATTACTCAGCTACCCATATGATGCATACACAAAACATATATACTTCATACTGACAACTACAGCATGAATGTGGCAAGAAAGTCAAAATTCAAGAAAAGGTCAATATATGTTAGAAAACATGTTAAAAATGTATAGTGGCACAAAAAAGGACTCATCTTGGTGAGGCACATTCGCTGGACACAGGCTATATAAGGCATGAACAAATAACAAAAACAACAACAACACACATAGTAATTCCGAATTTGGAAATGGCGGGTTCTCGAGCTTTGTCGTTCATGGTTGTTTTTATGTTGGCAGTAGCATTCCATTCCTCCATGGTTAACGCAAACTTCCCAAAAAGTATGTATTTCAATTGGGGTGCTCAACATTCTTCGATTCTAGGCAAAGGTGATGACCTCCGACTTGTTTTGGACCAAACTTCAGGTATGAAGTTCTAAAACTCTTATCTCTTATATATCGTGACATAATGTGAAGTTTCTTTTTAGATTATATATATACTAACAAATGAAACATAAAATATATATTACAGGATCCGGAATACAATCAAAGAGAGCATTCTTATTTGGTAGCATCGAAATGCTAATTAAATTGGTACCAGGCAACTCTGCTGGAACTGTAACAGCCTATTACGTAAGAACAATCATAAAGGTTCTTAGAAATATTACTTAAAGCATAGTTAATAATATGATTAAACGTTGGATTGTGATAGCTGTCTTCTACGGGTGCAAAGCATGATGAGATCGACTTTGAGTTCTTAGGGAACTCAACAGGAGAACCTTACACTGTGCACACAAACATATTTACCCAAGGTCAAGGCAACCGAGAGCAGCAATTTCAATTATGGTTTGACCCAACTGCAGATTACCATAACTACACCATTCATTGGAATCCTACAGAAGTTGTGTAAGTGAACCAACTCAAAGCATCAATAGTCTGCGTACTAAACAGTTGTTAATTATCTAATTATTTTGCTACTGTATTGCAGATGGTATGTTGATAGTATCCCAATTCGAGTCTTTAGAAACTATCAAAGTGAAGGGATTGCATACCCAAACCAACAAGGGATGCGAGTCTACTCAAGTTTATGGAATGCCGATAACTGGGCTACAAGAGGTGGCCTAGTCAAAATCGACTGGACCGCTTCACCTTTTGTGGCTTATTACCGTAGGTTCAGAGCTAGAGCTTGTAAGTGGAACGGACCAGTTAGCATTAGCCAATGTGCCATTCCATCTAAAGCCAACTGGTGGACATCTCCTGTTTACAAGCAAATGACAATGAGCGAACAAGGTCAGCTCAAATGGGTACGCGATAACCACATGATCTACAACTACTGCACAGATGTTAAGCGTTTTAAGGGACAAATGGCACCTGAATGCTCTAAGCCACAATACTAACCCAAGGAAGATTATAGACTATTCCCGATTCATCGAAGACTGATTCATTATATTTCAATATTCTTCTGTTGTATTCCAGTTTTTTCACTTTCTTTTTGCTCTTGTGTATACGGGGGATCAGAAAATTTTGAAGTTTCAAATACTTGAAAAAAATACCTCACAATACATATAATTCATTCTGGTAAAAATTTAGATCTGACATCTCAAATTTGTGCCTCAAATTAATGTTTACATCAGCCGTAGACTACATTATCAGATTGAGAAATTGCAACAAAGCTAGATATTATTACCGACATATAACAAATTACAGACTTCAACAATAATACACCCATTCAGAATGAAGTCCAGTTCAAAACCAAAAAGTACAAAATAAATGAACAGACACACAATGTCAACAAATAAGGTGAGACACAGATGCAAACTTTCTATGCAGAGGTGGCTAGATGAGTGAGTTGGGAGGGTTGTGTAATGGTCCAAACAGGTTCGTGTTGAAAGTGGTAGTATTTAGGTACACGTAAAATAGTCACGCCGGGTTGGGTTGACCCGCTTACACTTTTTTGTCCCAAATTTATAAATAACTGTTGCCTTTATTATTAGAATGATAATGTATATAACTTTCTGTATTCGATTACAAGAGTGAAAACACGTCAACTATCTAATACAAAAGTGATATTAAAAAAAAACACGTTAAATGTGACATGATGAGAGCATCACTAAAGCCAACAAAAGAAATGAATAGTCATAGAATTCTCATGCTACATACTGCACATAAAAAACACATTAAATCTAACATGATAAGAGTTATGTTTGCTAGCCGTATTACACAGCAGTTGCATGATTTTATCTTTACACTGCAGATTCAAAGAATCTGTTTACATGTGAGCATTCTGTTCCTGATCAATACAGCCACACAAACGACATGATATCTAAAGAGAGCAAATTTTAGTAACTTTACACCTGTAACATCTGAACAATATTGATTTAACCGTTATAATTCGAGATATGACATGCTCATCTACAATTAAAGATTGTTCCATCTATAAGACTGTGGTTAAACAAAATAAGCTAGCTGTTAACATAAAATTCATTGCATTCTTCACTAAACCAGAACATCGTTATAAGCCAAGTCAATAATAAACTAAACTTGCTTAAAACTATGAACTGCAAAGGAATTTAACAGTTTGAGTGTGTGTGGCAGTGGGTTCAAACCCCATGGACTAGTCGGCCACAAGGTTTGGAAACCATGGTTACCCAAAAAACAAAAAATAAAATAATAATCAATAAAAAAATCCGTGGCTGCAGAGAATATCTACAACGGGAAGTAACATCTGAACTTTTAGGGAACTTGAAACCTCTTTTCTTCAGCCGAGATAAAACCTATCAATGGAAAGGTAACATTATTAAAGCAATGCAATGAACATAAACGAAATATTATTAGGGAAAACGGATGTAAAACTAGCAATTACTCCCCTTAACGAGAAACACACACACAAACAAACCCAAGTGGAAAGAAAAGAAAAAAGACATTCTTTAATATAACCTGTAAACAATCACAATCCCCAAGTGCAACCTCGTTGACATGGCCAAGGCTTGATAAGAGTCCTCGAAGCAATTCTTCTTCTATATCACCTCCATCTCGTCCAACTCGTTCCGCAAAACAGTGGGGTACCGAGAAATTCAAGTCTGCTTTGACTAATAAAGAGACGTTTAGTAACAAAATCTTCTCCAGAAACAACGTGCTTTCTATTGTTAGTGACAATATATAAGGAGCATTGATTTCGATAGTATTTGTATATTCGCCCCCAAGACTAGAAAGCACCAAGTTCTTAACACTCTTCAAAGCAATATCAATCCGCCTCACACCAAAACAATTATTCAACTTCAAAGTTTCCAAGCAAGGACTTCCGGTTAGTATTTTTCCAATTAAATCTTCATCAATTAATTCCCCAACATCAATACACAAAAAGTTAAGATTATCCCAACCATTAGGAGGATTAGATACACAATGCGAAAGTTTCATACTCATATAACCTAAATTGTCACAATACAGCTCATCGTCATTGTCTTTATCCAAGAAAAACTCATCGCCATAGGTAAACCATTCGTAAGCTTCCCTATCACATGTCAATCTTTCAACTCCAAAGTTTCCAAACAAGGACTTCGAGAAACGCCCAACAATATAACAGTCCAACTCCAAAGTTTCCAAACAAGGACTTCCGGATAATATTTTTCCAATTAAATTGTCATCTAATATCCCATAGTCAATACACAGAAACTTAAGTTTATCCCAACAAATAGCGCCATTAGGAGGATTAAATACACAAGACGAAAGTTTCATACTCATAAGACATGAATTGTTGAAAAGCAACTCATCATCAAGGGTAAGGCGAGCATACATGTCCTTTCTAACTATCCTAAAATCAACTTCTTGAACGTTACGAGTAATAGCATGTCGAATCCATCTATTAACTTGCGACGTAGGCCGATTATAAACTTGACTATTGTTTGTAATCGTAAGTTCAAATTTGTCGAGGTTCACATTGGTAGGACATTGAGTTAGGGTTTTGTCGATAAACGAAAAGTAATCGGTGAGATCAGTATTATGATATAGGTCTGCGACGTCATCCTTATCTATGAAAAGGAGAGTAGGAAGTTGAGTCCAAAGATGTTGCCATCGTTTGGAGATGGTAGATGTTGTTTTAATTACCTCTTTTGTGGACAATTCTAAACGGGAGATGATTTCGAGTAATAAGCAATCCGGTAAAGAACTTATTCTATCTTCTTTTTCTTTGTCCATGATTTTGAAGGGAATCGAAATACAAATCAAGTTCGAATTTATCATAGCTGCAAAAGAAAAACTAACAATAAGCACATCGCATTAGCGAATTAAGTCAATCAATTAATTAACTGGAAAATGAAAAGAAAAACTAACAATAAGCACACTACAACTTACCCGTTCTATTTCACATAGCAACAGCTTAATTAAGCTAATTTACATATAAACTAAATCTCTCAGACAGTGAACCAATAATCATGAATATAATTTCAAATAAATTACAACTTTTAACTAGTATCAAATCATGTAAATATCCGTAATATATTCTAACTGGTTAAAAGAACAAATTATTTATTTCCAATTTTATAACAATTAACATAAACAGTAGATAACATTAGATTTATTCAATAGATTATTATGCAAAGTAAAACAAAACGATGAGATAGAATACGATGCGTAATTACCTGATATGAATAAGCTACAAAAAGTGAGCTTATAAAACATAAGCCCATAACCAAATAACCCATAATCCGGCTATATAAGCCAAAACAAACACCCCCTAAATTGCAACTTTTTACTAGCACATAAATATCCGTATATAGTTCAATCACATATTCTAACTGAGCTTTAATTAAATTTTATAACAGTACATAAGATTAGACTCATGGTTCATTCAGGGGTCAGAACTGGCATACTATCATTACCCATCTAATCTGCCTTTGTCTAGAAGACAATTCTTATTTAGACTATATAAACTCATTTAGGGCTTTTATAGGGCAACAGTAACAGGAAAGCAAGAAATCAGTCGTTACGTCACAGATCCTATTAGACCGTCCAAAATATTTAAAGTTGGTAATAAAGATCTTTAGAGCTGTAGCTCTTATGATTCTATTCTCGATAGTAAAGTCACAGAGAACAAGGTAACTAGACGGATGGTAGGCATCCAAGAGGGGGCTAAAAATAAATTAAAGCTAGATCGTCAGAATATTACTACTACGTTTTGATTTGAATAGTGGTTATTATATATCATTGACCGTGATGTGATATCCTCCTAACTTGTTTTTGTTCCTGACATTCTTTGATTTCTGTAACAAACTAATTATAGTGCAGAAAGAATTATTAGAATCTTATATATTGTATACTACATCATCAAACCGCAATATTAAGCAGTTAATGGTTAACAAACTAAAGCAACAACGCCATCGATACATTAGGTTCAACACACAAAAGAAGTAGTAACAAAGTAAAGATCGCAAGTAACAATATCCATTAATAACTATCAATGATCAACAATTCGAAAAACAGCAGCAAGATTACAGGAATAAAAAAGGATTAAAGTAAAACAAAACGATGAGATATAATACGATGCGTAATTACCTGATAGAATACCATGCGTAAAATTGACGACCGATTGATGATTAATAGTATGAATTTGTTTGATGATTAATCTTCTCCATAATACTTTGAAAAATAAACTAAAGAGTTCCGATATTGGCAACTCATCCAAGAATTTTTCAAATTGTTGCTTCATTAGTTCAGGCCGCAGTTCATCTTCCGTTGGAGACATAGTGATATAAGATGATCGGTGTTTTTTAAGAATGTATATCGGTAGGTATATGTAAGAAGAGTATCGTTATTGTGAAAAGTCATTGATGGTAAAAAGTAATAGGAAGGGTTTTAGCCATGGGATTATTAGATTAAAATGGGGTATTAATGACACACTTGACATATGACTAAATATGTTAACACACTTGTACATTACTTCTTATAATTGACACATGATTGACGTATTATTGACACACGCACAAAATTTTTAGATAAATATATTGACACACTTGCACATAACTTCTTATAATTGACACACAATTGTCATATTTTCAACACAATATTATTGACACATTGACTTTCTATCCTTTCTATCTTAAATCACCTTCTATTTCACCCAAACTCTATGTAAGAATATGGGTATATATGTATATATATGAGAGTAAATTGCAAAAAATGTCTATGAACTTTTCAAAAACTGCAATTTATGTCCGCAAAAGAAAGTGCAAAAATATCCTTAACGTTTCATTTTTCTGCAATTTGTGCCCGTGAACGTGTACTTTATTTGCAAAATCTGGATTTTGGCTAACGCTCGTTACGAAATCTGGATTTTTGCACGTGAGGGTATTTTCGTCAATCCACTGTTCCCGCCTTTAAGACCCACTTGCAACAACCCTAGGCAGAGTATCGACGAAGACATATTTTGCAAATAACCTTAGTCGTGTATAACACTTTAATACGATCAAAACAAACACACACAAACACATTCTATCTTTTTGCAACCATGGTAGTGGTTTCCCCACTTTGGCAGATTTGAACTCCTGAGTTTCCAACCAATGAGCTTGATGCTATTTACGGTAAGCTTAAATGTTTCAAGTTGTCATTTCTTTTTCTTATTCGAACATGCATGTGATTCCTTAGTATTAAGTTATTATTTGTTAAGTTGTTATTTGTTTTTGTAACTAGATTCGAATGTTACACTGTTCACTCTGAAAATCCACCACAATGGGCTCTTCACAAATCCACCAAACCGAAGATATCTGCTTGGACATATAGCCTATGTTGACCTTATTGATGTTGACTGTTTCTTCATTCAACAGTATGTAGGAATGTTAGACGAGCTAGGATTAG
The DNA here is from genome assembly GCA_030686995.1 of Artemisia argyi. Lineage (NCBI taxonomy): Eukaryota > Viridiplantae > Streptophyta > Magnoliopsida > Asterales > Asteraceae > Artemisia > Artemisia argyi. Next base: position 183,297,577 of record CM060705.1, read on the forward strand.
GTGATACTACTCTATTCTCACATTTTAGGATACCTGAGAAATCTTTGTGTGGTGGGTTGGTCCCATTGATTAGTGTGGAAAATGTCGTGCAAATGTTTAAATACATGCCTCAGTTTAAGGAAATAGAGGTTTATATTGAAGAAGGTATTTCATCAGTCGAGCAGCATTTGTTGTACATGTGGAATAGTCATGGTAAGGGTGTTCTGATTGAAGATATAGAGGATGGTGATGTCGTTAAGGAATCTGAGAAAGCTGGTGAGTTGTGTTTGTTAGAGTGACATGTTGCTAATGAAAAAGGAAAGGAGGGAAAACAGGGTGCTACTTCAACTCATGCTTCATCTAGTAAGGCTGGATAAAGGGATGATGAGAATTGTTTTTTCCTAGATCTGGATGATGATTGAGCTTGTTATTCCAACACCATGGTTTGATGAAGGGAAGAACAAAATAAGGGCAAAAGGTTGAGTGGTGAGTACAAGTTCAAAAAGATTTTGTTCGAAATGGAATTCATCTTAAACGATAGGTATGAGCAAATGAAGGAGAAGCTAAACAATGAAACTGAGGACAATGAAAAAGAGGCTGTGGCAGATCTGAATCAAAAAAGAGAAAGTTAGTCAATTAGACGTTGGAAAGGGTATGGGTGAACCAGAACTTGAACAGGGTTTGGAAGGTGAGTTGAAAACAGGGAAAGAGGCTGATTTCTTCCATAAAGAAATTGAAGAGGATTGCCTAGATGATCAAACATACTATGGACCTATTCATGAGTTAGAGATTGATATGTTGATTCAAGAGGCAAAGATTGATTTGTTGTATGCTGAGGAAGGTGAGTTAGGGACAGGGAAAGATGATGATTTAGTCCTCAAAGAAATTGAAGTTGATTGGCTGGATGATAAAGTAGACTATGGACCTGATCAAGATGCAGAGATTGATATGTTGTATGCTGAGTTAGACTTTGTTATTCAGAATGTGGCTTTTCTACAAAGTGAACTCAGAGATGAAGCTGTAGTAGTTGTTGATGAAGCTCCAACTGCAGATGTTGAAGAAAGTTTGTAAACGGCAGACATGGAAGCTCCATCTACAGTTGATTCATCTGCCAGTGTATTGACGATGGGAAATTACAATATACCTTTACTTTTATGAATCTCTGGAGATAGAGTCAAATTTGCTTGACGACAGAACTGCATTTACACATTTTTTAAGATAGTAACACAATGTCTGCAATTTTTATGTGTAAAGCTTTATTAACATAAACTAACCGTTTAAAGCTTCTATCATGTCCAGATGCTCATAAATATCATCTTTTACAATTTTTTTCAAAAGCAAAAAAATTAATCTCTCATGTTAAACAACAACAACAACAATAATAATAATAATAATAATAATAATAATAATAATAATAATAATAATAATAATAATAATAATAAAATACACTAAAAATCACTACAAGTGCTCATTATCGCAGGTGATATACTATCAAATATCAAAGAAAACCACTACAACTATTCATCATCACAGATGTTATACTACCAAAAATCGAAAAAAATAACTACAACTGTTTTATCACAGGTGATATACTACCAAACACTCAAGAAAATCACAACATTCATCGCAGGTGCTATACCACCAAATATCGAAGAAAACCACTACAACTGTTCATCATCATAGATGTTATACTACCAATAATCGAAGAAAATAACTACAATTATTTTATCACAGGTGATATACTACCAAAAACTGAAGAAAATCACAAAATCTATCACATTATTATAACAATCCCGCAATAAATATATAAAATCAACAAAAACTGAAAAATCTTAATAGACGTCTTATAAAACTCAAATAAGTACATAATCATCACATGCATCACAATATCACATCAAAAATCAACAAAAAATATACAAAAATCTTCATAAGTAGCAATAACATTCATAAATAAGTACAAAATCACTAGAGATACTGATAAAAATAAACTAAGTGATTAGTCGGAACCACCGTACCTTCATCTCGACACTCAATAGGTTCATTTTGAACCGGTTTTTTTTTGTTGATCTGCTTGTGCACTCGATGATTCTTCCATTTTTTTTTTAAATTTTAATGGTTAAAAGTGGTTGATTTTGAATTTTTATGGTAGTTTTTGATTTTGGTTAGAGAGAGAAAGTGAGATTTTTGTTAATAGTCAATGGTGGAAAGTAATCAGTCTAGGGGTGGAGTTGGGTGGTGGAAGTTTGCTGATTTTACAGAAGTGGTCCTTCCGTGTTTTTTATTTTTAAAATCTGTTTTTTTTAATTCGACGATGGAGATCCATCCCTTGGTAAGTAGCGAAATAATGATATCCAAAATAAAGAGACTCAAAAAGTGGAAGACTAGATGAAAAAAATGGTCCTTCCTAAACGCACCCTAAAGTCATTGAAAAGTGAAAACAAGCATAAAAGTAGAAATTATAGAAAAAAAAATTAAAAATTTAAGGTTTTGTAAAATATTTCTAGTTTAAACCAAGATTCATTGCTTGGTCTAGCAATGTTTGATGGCTTTAACTAGAAATATGATACTAACCCAAACACGTGAAGTTGATATAGACCTTAGTATATAAACTGTTACCATTTCATAATTCTAATCGATATGGGATTGGATGTTGTCATGGTTTTCTTCACAAAACAATAAGGTGTACCTAGTTTTGCTCTTAACTCATGCATTTATACTATCTTTAATAATTACCATCTATGTGCTCATTATAATCGTCTCTCTATCTAACCTAACAAATGCAATATAGGCGAGGAAATGTTTAAATATATAGAGAAAAAAAAGATAAATGATATGACAAATCAATGTCATACCGTAAACAACATCTATCGAACATCAATACAATACATAATACAGTAGCATCGTAAAATAATGTAACACCCCCAAAATTTGATACAGCGGAAGACTCAACAAGCTTTCGGGGTGCTACGGGGATTGGTATCCAACACAAGACAATATAGAACGAGATAAAGTAAACATAATAAAAACACAACCAAAACGGGGTTTTAAGGTTTACATTTATCCCAACATCATTCAGAGTCAGGCCCAAAATAAAATAACAGTAGGTCCAAATTTAATTATCAGAGCTTAGAAAAATAGATCCATGAGCCGTGTGCCTTAGCCGAGCCTTCCAATCCAAGCATGCACCTCAACACTTAATTACCTGAGAAAACGTGCTAAAAGTCAGCCTTCGCTGGTGAGATCATAGGTGTAAATTCAACTAATAATATAGTGGACATATACGCAAAACGCTTGCTAGCTAGACTAAGGATTCACTAAAAGCCTGCGGATACCCTCCGCTCTCAACGTAACACACGGATACCCTTCCGCAATAACAAAACACACGGATACCCTTCCGTACTATCATAGATATTCGGGTAGCCCCCGCAATACCAATAATAACTCGGATAACCTCCGAAGTATAATAACCTATAGGTGCACACTACAGTATCTAAATAAGCCAACCTTGAATAGTACACACGAACCGTGTGACTAAAGCTGACAATAACAAATAAGCCAACCTTGAATAGTACACATAAGAAGTGACTAAAGCTGACTATACATCCTAGTCCATATGCATAGCAAGTTTAGAAATAATATAAAAGCGATAATAGTCCACGTAAAATGATTTGCACGTTTCTCACCCCAATCATTGAAAACATAGTTCAAGAGTAAAAAGTGGGGCTATGACTCACCTCAAGTCCAGAAAATAGCAAGACGAGGTAGATAGAAATAAGATGTATGATAACTCACGAAACAGCAACTACGGACTTGGCACGACCTAACAATATTAACTCTTTCAGAAATCATTTCCTCAAATATATAATATTCCCAAACCCGGACGAGAATCCGTTTTATTTCCGAAAATCCATTTCGTATTAGTTTGGTGTATTTGCGTTTGGTATCCATACGGGTGGTGGGTCGACTCAAAACAAACCAACAAGATCACACATAGAAAGATAAAATAAACTATAGATCTAATATTAGCCCAATATATCATTTAAATAAATCGCCAAAGTTTACCAAATCCGTCGATTTGATAATCCTCATATTTATTTACGTAACATACCGTTCCAAGATTACACCCAACCTAAAGCACATATAAAGCACATAATTACTATATAGTATATATCATAGTTTAATAAATTCCTCATATATATCGTCAAATTGGCCAGATTTCCCGATATATACACTCGCAATCTATTACACTTTACATATACTACAACCTATGGGCGTCGTAGGATACGATGCCCACTAATATATTTATTTCGTATAACCAAACAACCCGGCTCAACCTTACGGTTAAGTGGTTATTTAATTATAGAAAACGTCTATATTAGTCGTCATATATCCGTGACAACACGAACGTCACAAATAATAACTTACCTGGACCCGAGTGACAACAATTTCGCCTAACTCAATAAGTTTATCCGCTATATATATCCGAAATGACTTTTTATTAAACGTTTCATAATTGTCGGGAGTTTCCCGTTTTTATAACACAATTTTTATAATAATAATACGTTTAATAATATTACGCCACTTTCGTAGCCTAATATATATCTAATCGTATTATTTATAATACGACTCGTGATTATTATTATTATTAATATACGCGTTTATATAGTTATATATACGTTATTCACGTATATACTTTCATATAAACGTTCATATTATCAATAATTATTATTACGAGTTTTATTATTCTCGTTTCAATTTTTAATAGTTATTGAGTTATACGAAATGGTCATATGTCCGAGTCATGACTCTCGGCTCATTGTCCAAGTCCAATAATAAGCAAAAGTCATAAATAACAAATCTCCGTCCAATCACAATCTCAAACCACGGGCTACAACAATAGGGTCCGACTACGGCACCCGACTAACCTATCTCCGTCAATCTAACGACCGTCTCACAATCGGTCCCCAATCACTTTCTTCAACAACTCCTCAATTACCAATAATTATATCCCATGTCGAGACCACAATGGTCTCGACTCAACCAAAGTATTCGGCCGATAAATAAATATCACAACAATATAACAAATAGTTCACAATTATTATTACAAGTATATAACATTAACCAAGTTAATGTGTGGGTCGGTTTACCAAGCCGACCCGAGCCCTCGACTCACTTGAGTCTCGGCTCCGAACCGCGAGTCACTTGGACTCGAATCAAACATCACAAGTACATATAGCTCACAAGAGCCAAAACAAAGTGACCAAGTAAACCATTCGACCCAATGGTCCATTCGGCAACAAAGTGGTACTCGGCTAAAAGCCGCGACCCAAAAGGGTCGAACCACATTAACCATACGAGCCAATAGGCTCGAACCACACTCAACGAGAACCCCTTGAGGGTCTCGGTATGGCCAAAGAGCACAAGAGAAACCCCGAGACCACATGGTCTCGGCTAGCATCGGATCGAGGTACACCACCCTCGACAACAACCAACCAATCAATCAATCATCATCAAAGGACCATAGCCACACAAGGGCTTCGAACCAACAAAAAATTAAGCCGAGAGCTTTGCTCTCGGTTCCGAGTCGACCACGACCAAACTATGAAACCGGATACCAAACTATCTTTTAATCACAAAAAACATCATTTCCATTAAAACCCATTTCGATTCTCCATAATATTATCCGTGTAGCCACGGATAAAAGCCAATACGTGGCTCCCAAAACCCATGAATAGCTTCCTTCTCACCTTCTTAATCTTCCAAAAGCACGGATCTAGAAAACTACCACAAATTCGAATGGATAAATAGAGATTTGGTGGTGTTAATGATGGTTCTAGGGAGAGTATCTTATATCGAAAGAAAGAGGGGAAAGAGGGGAATAAAATGGTGGTGTTAGTTTTGTTGGAGGATCGGAGGTACGGCGGTGGTGGCCGGATTTTGGTCGGCGGCGGCTAGGGTTAAGAGATGGGGTAGATGAGGGTGAATTTTGAGAGAGAGAATAAGGAGTGAGTGGGTTTGTGTGTGTGTGTGATAATCGAACCAACACACACCCATTTTAACTTTTATTATTTTTTTTTTCTTATAAATGATAATAATAATAATAATAATAATAATAATAATAATAATAATAATAATAATAATAATAATATTATTACGGTGGAGCGGGTAACGCGGGTAATTGTAAAAACATGTGGCCCGAACCCGAACTCATTTTAAAACTTCCATATCACTCGAGAATCTCTCGTAAATAATTAATAATATATATCGGACTCGTTAAGACGAATCATAAAATTGTCGTTAGGTAATCCTAGTGCCAAAGTCAACGTAGTACCAAGTGAGAATTCAAATATACATCACCGATCATATAATCAAAAATGAATTATGAACATAATTCACGAATTCCATAATGTCATTAAATAAAATATCCATAAATAGGTCTTACAAGTTCGTTGTGAAATGAAAATTTCAAATAAAAATTATAAACGAACTTAAATTGAAATGCGGGTTTTTAAAATAGCTCCCTAAACTGCCGGTTGTCACATCCTCCCCGTCTCAGAAGGAAACCCGTCCCGGGTTTCACTCGGAAAAATTTATCTACGAAGTGAAAAGCTTCGGATATCTCTTCCTGAACTCGTCCTCACGTTCCCACGTAAATTCTGGTCCATGTCGGGAATTCCAACGAACCTTGACGAGCGGAATGCGACTCCTCTTGAGTCGTTTAACTTCACGATCTAAAATCTCAATCGCTTCCTCCACGAAATTCAGTTTCTCATCAACACGAATATCCCTCATTGGAATGACGGGCATTTCATCGGAAAGACATTTCTTCAAATTACTCACGTGGAACACGTCGTGAACTTTACTCAGTTCGGATGGTAATTCCAACCTATAAGCCACGGGCCCAATCCTTTCTAAGATCAAGAATGGTCCAATGTAGCGCGGGTTGAGTTTACCACGTTTCCCAAAACGTATAACACCTTTCCAAGGCGAGACTTTCAGCATTACTTTGTCTCCAACCTGGAACTCTAAAGGTTTACGTCTCTGATCGGCATAGCTCTTCTGCCTATCTCTAGCCGCTTGCAACCGATCACGAATCTTAGTTACTTTCTCGGTAGTTTCCAAAATAAGCTCAGGGCCTGTAAGTTGACTATCTCCAACTTCTGCCCAACCAATAGGCGAACGACACTTTCTGCCACACAAAGCTTCGAATGGTGCAGCCTTAAGACTTGTGTGGTATCTGTTATTATAGGAGAATTCCGCAAGGGGCAAATACTTCTCCCAGCCTTTACCAAAGTCTATGATGCATGCACGAAGCATATCCTCTAACGTCTGAATGGTCCTCTCACTTTGACCATCGGTTTGGGGATGATATGCAGTACTCATATCAAGCCTCGTCCCCAAAGCCGTTTGAAGTGATCGCCACAAAGCTGACGTAAAACGACTATCACGATCCGAAATAATAGATATCTGGACTCCATGACGCGAAATAATTTCCTTCACATATAACCTCGCAAGCTTATCCACACTATCATCTTCACTAATAGCTAAGAAATGAGCAGACTTTGTCAGACGATCCACAATTACCCAGATAGCGTCACAACCGCTAGCTGTCCTCGGTAATTTGGTAATGAAGTCCATAGTAATCCGCTCCCATTTCCAGACTGGAAGTTCTGGTTGCGTTAGTAGTCCTGACGGTCTCTGGTGTTCAGCCTTAACCTTGGCGCAAGTCAAGCACTTACTAACGTACGATGCTATACCTGCCTTCATATTTGGCCACCAATAGAACTTCTTAAGATCCTGGTACATTTTATCGGAACCAGGATGAATGGAGTACTTTGACTTATGCGACTCATGCATAATCAATTCTCGAATTTCTCCATTTAAAGGTACCCAAATCCGATCTCCAAAACATAATAATCCATCAGAACGCTTAACAATTCCTTTCTCATTATCAGCCATCCCAAATATATTCTCGGCAGATCTATTTTCTGCTTTCAACGCTTCCGTTTGAGCTTCGAGTATTTGAGACGGTAATGGCGATACGATAGTCATTCCCAATGACCTAACTCGTAACGGTGGTACTCTTTCCTTTCGACTAAGAGCATCAGCAACAACGTTTGCTTTACCAGGGTGGTAGCGAATTTCACAATCATAATCGCTTAGCAACTCGATCCAACGTCGTTGTCTCATGTTGAGCTCTTTTTGATTCAAGATGTGTTGTAGACTTTTGTGGTCAGTAAATACAACACACTTGGTTCCGTACAAGTAATGTCTCCATATTCTTAAAGCAAAAACCACAGCACCGAGCTCCAAATCATGGGTAGTGTAGTTTTTCTCATGCTTTTTGAGCTGTCGGGAAGCATAAGCTATCACTTTCTCTCGTTGCATTAACACGGCTCCTAAACCTTTATGTGAGGCGTCACAATAGACGACGAAATCCTCGTTACCTTCTGGTAACGCTAAGATAGGAGCACTACACAACATTTTCTTAAGCAATTGAAACGCTTCCTCTTCTTTATCTCCCCATTCATACGTAACACTCTTTTGTGTCAATTTGGTCAATAGTTTAGCTATCCTCGAAAATCCCTCGATGAATCTTCGGTAATAACCAGCTAAACCCAAAAATTGATGAACTTCGGTTGGGGTTGTAGGTGCAGCCCAATCTTTTAACGCCTCAATTTTTGCAGGATCCACGTGGACTCCTTGTCTATCAATCACATGACCCAAAAATTGTACCGTCGGAATCCAAAATTCGCATTTCGAAAACTTGGCATAGAGTTTCTCCTTCCTGAGCAATTCCAAAATGAGTCTTAAATGCTCCTCATGCTCTTTCTCACTCTTTGAATAAATCAGAATGTCATCGATGAATACAATCACGAACTTATCCAAGTAAGGCTTACACACACGATTCATGAGATCCATGAATATTGCTGGTGCGTTAGTCAACCCAAACGGCATCACCTGAAACTCGTAATGCCCGTAACGGGTTTTGAAAGCCGTTTTCGGAATGTCTTCCTCGCGAACTCGAAGTTGATGATATCCCGATCTCAAATCGATCTTCGAATACACACTCGATCCTTGAAGTTGATCGAACAAGTCATCGATCCTAGGTAACGGGTATCGATTCTTCACCGTTAACTTATTCAACTCTCTATAATCAATACACATACGAAACGATCCATCCTTCTTCTTCACAAATAAGACTGGGCTCCCCAAGGTGAAGAACTTGGTCTTATGAATCCTTTTTCGGCTAACTCCGTCAATTGTTTCGACAATTCTTCTAGTTCGGTAGGTGCAAGACGATAAGGTGCTCGTGCTACAGGTGCAGCACCAGGTATCAACTCAATCTGAAACTCCACTTGTCTAGTCGGCGGGATTCCCGGCAAATCATCGGGAAACACATCAGGAAAATCACGAACTATAGGTACATCTCCAATGCACCTTTCCTTTTTCTTCGTCTCTCCCTTCTCAGAAATTTGAGCTAAGAAAAGGTAACATCCCTCCTCCATTAGCTTCGGTAACTTAGTGCAAGAAATGACTGCTAATCGGGATGGGCTCCTAGAATCCTTTCGGTCTCCTAATATATTTAGGACTTCCTTTCCGTATGGTACACGCACGATCTTCTCGTCGCAATGTATGTGAGCACGATACTTCGACAACCAATCCATACCAATGATTACATCAAAACTTCCTAACGTGACGGGTAGAAGATCTATGTTGAAAGGATGGTTCAAGAAATTTAACGTACAACCGCGAATGATAGTATTAATCCTTTCTATGTTTCCATTAGCTAACTCAATATCATATCCAATTCCTAAGGCCATCGGGGGTTTCTCTAGTAAGGGTGCAAATGTAGTGGACACAAAACTCCTATCGGCACCAGTATCAAACAGTATGGAAGCATAACGATTATTGAGAAGGAACGTACCAGTAACGACGTTCGGATCTTCTCCTCTCTCGTTCCCGAGTGCATACACTCTTCCCTGAGCCGCTCCATCTTCCACACGTTGGTCCCCATTATCTTGTCGTCCACGATTTCCTCCAGTTCCACGGTTTCCATAATTGTACCCATTACCACCCGAGCCTTGATTTCCACGGTTTCGCGATTCTCTACACTCATTCCTATAGTGTCCCTTCTTTCCACACCCATAACAGGTAACATCTGCCTTGTTTCTCATCTCAGGAGCAGCTTGAACCATAGCAAGAGGTCGGGCTCTACAGTCCCTAGCTGTATGTCCTTTCTTTGAGCAATTCTGGCATTTCACACTACACCATCCAGTGTGATGCTGATGGCAACGATCACACTTGGGTGCATCACCGTTCTGATTCTTCTTATCTCCATTCCCAATAGCATAAGCCTTAGCTTGTCTCTTGCTTCGGTGATCATTACTCTTAGAGTGACGGTCTCTCTTTCTCTTTCCATTCTTCTCCTTATCAGCTTCTTCTAATTCCAACGAATCCATAAGTTGTTAAGCAATTGTGATTGCCTCATGGATGTTTGCAGGCCTAGCAGAAATTACATCATTCCTCGTAGCTACAGGCAATCCATCAGTATACCTCTCAATCTTTTGAGTCTCGGTTTTCACCATATCAGGGCACAACAAGGCTAACTCCTGGTAACGACGATTGTAAGTCGTCATATCATTACCTTTCACCTTGTGGTTCCAAAACTCAATCTCTAGCTTCTTGACCTCATTCCTTGGGCAATAAGTCTGAATCAGCAAGGACTTAAATTGTTCCCAAGTCATAGCATACGCTACATCACTCCCAACTGCATTTCGGTAGTTGTTCCACCAAGTCAACGCTTCATCCTTGAAAGTAAAAGAAGCAAACTTTACCTTCGCATTCTCCGCACAACCACTGACATTAAACACTGACTCAGTCTTCTCAATCCATCTGACTAAGTAAACCACTCCTTCAGTTCCACCAAACTCGATGGGTCCACAAATCTTGAATTCCTTGTATTGACATCCATTAGCACGAACAGGTGGAAAAGTTCCAGCAGAATTGTTGGAATGATTTGACTCAGCGAGTAGTTCAGCAACTCTTTGCTCCACGAGTTGGTTGATCATTGCTTGATCCACAGTAGGTGCATTAAGTGGAACATGACCATTGTCTCGCCCTGAACATCAACATTTTGATTCCTGTTGTTACGGTTAGTGGTGTCCAGGTTGTCAGGAGTAGGGGTTTCAACATTTCGAGTAGGTCGACGACCTCGACGAGCAGGAGTAGTCACAGCAGGACCAGTCCTGGTAGACCTAACAGGGTTTCGACGTGGTGCCATTGATCTGTAACATCACACAAGTTCATGAGTCTCCAATAGAACTTATCGATATGCTCAACAAAACATCTCAACGAAATCAAGTCATGGAAAGAATAGCAACAACACGCCACGTAACAATAAGCGAATAAGGACTCAATTTCCATAACACCCAAAATCACATAATACCATATACTAATAACCATCAACCATACAATAGCGATCTATATCGTTCCAACTAACGGATAACACAAAACATACTAATCGTTCCAAAAGAGACGAATACCGAACAAAATATATCAAAATATGATAACTAGCTTTTCTAACCGAACACTCCTCGGCTAAGAAAGCAACAAGATAATATAACCCAAACAACTAGCCACGTGGCTGACGGAGAATCCTCAACTCCTGCCTCAAGCCATCAAGATCCCTCCATAACGATCCTAATTCCACGCTATGGGTGTCTCGCTCTCTCTTGAGGTCAGCCACCTCCTTCTCTAGCTCGTCATTCCTTTGCCAAAGCTTGCGGTCGGCCTCACGAGCAGTAACGAATCCTCGCTGCAAACTATCGATATGCTCGTGGACATCCATCATAACTCTCCTCAGCTCAGTAGCCCTGCCCACAGCGACAGTCAAATCAACTCTCAAATCCGCTAAAAACTCTCCAATAACTCTCTCAAGTCGATCAGATACACGTGCAACTCTGTCACTAAGCTCAGTAATCCGAGCCCACAACCTGCCAACCTCACCCAACTCTGCATGCTCAGCAGAAACCTCAGAAGATGCATCCGACTCAACGGGACTACCAGGTGGCAACTCAAACAAGAACGGATGATCAGGTGAATCGCGCTCAATCGGGTGTACAGGTGAATCAGGCTCCTCAGCCTGAGCTGGTGGTGCTAACTCATCATCATCATCATCAGGCATCTCATCCTCCTGAGGGTCATCCTCCTCCTCAGGGTCATCATCATCACCATGCTCAGCCTCCTGAGGGTCATCCTCCTGCTCAGGGTCATCAGCCTCATCCTCACCCTCGTACTCCTCCTCCTCATCGGAAGAGTACCTCATCACTCGTCGTCTCCTACTAGGTGAACCATGTGAAGATGTAGTAGGTGATCTAGGACGACGACGCAATGATGTGGGTGGCGCCTCAGACAGAAGAGTATGAGCATCAATCTGTAAAGGTGATGGAGTAGGGCGTACCGACATGCGTGCCGTAGCTCGGTGGGCAAAGCGTGGTGCCACACGAGCCAAAGCCTGATGAAGAGTAAGCTGCCTCGATGTACCAGGGAGCCCTAGAGAAGATGAGGGTCCCTGCGTAGATGCAGCAGGTAGTGCTGAAGTAGAAGCTGCTTGTGACACAATAGCTGAATACATGGCCATCTGGTAAGGGTCATCAGATGCCATAGTGAACTGTGCAGGTAAAACTGGTGCAGTAAGGATGTCCTCAACGACATCAGGCATATGGGAGGCCATAGTCTGTGACAACGGCATAGGGTAGGTGTAAGTGTTTCAAAACAACTTAAATCACAACTCATAAAACCGTACCAAATATACTCATCAAATAATTCCATATATAATCTTAATAAAAGAATTTCAAACACCGCATTACTAAAATGTTTATAAAACATATAGACCATATAAATCCTCGAGAACGCCATCTTATTACTAAAATCCATAAACCTCAAATCATCTCAAATATCACATAATACCTCAAATAATAGAAGTTGCTTCGGCTTGGCGGGCTGGCGGGCTGGCGGGCGGTAGTCAAGGATCATTTTCTATTAAAAATACGGTTATAGTTTAGGCGTTTATTTACCTAGTTCTCTATAACCTTGGCTCTGATACCAATCTATAACACCCCCAAAATTTGATACAGCGGAAGACTCAACAAGCTTTCGGGGTGCTACGGGGATTGGTATCCAACACAAGACAATATAGAACGAGATAAAGTAAACATAATAAAAACACAACCAAAACGGGGTTTTAAGGTTTACATTTATCCCAACATCATTCAGAGTCAGGCCCAAAATAAAATAACAGTAGGTCTAAATTTAATTATCAGAGCTTAGAAAAATAGATCCATGAGCCGTGTGCCTTAGCCGAGCCTTCCAATCCAAGCATGCACCTCAACACTTAATTACCTGAGAAAACGTGCTAAAAGTCAGCCTTCGCTGGTGAGATCATAGGTGTAAATTCAACTAATAATATAGTGGACATATACGCAAAACGCTTGCTAGCTAGACTAAGGATTCACTAAAAGCCTGCGGATACCCTCCGCTCTCAACGTAACACACGGATACCCTTCCGCAATAACAAAACACACGGATACCCTTCCGTACTATCATAGATATTCGGGTAGCCCCCGCAATACCAATAATAACTCGGATAACCTCCGAAGTATAATAACCTATAGGTGCACACTACAGTATCTAAATAAGCCAACCTTGAATAGTACACACGAACCGTGTGACTAAAGCTGACAATAACAAATAAGCCAACCTTGAATAGTACACATAAGAAGTGACTAAAGCTGACTATACATCCTAGTCCATATGCATAGCAAGTTTAGAAATAATATAAAAGCGATAATAGTCCACGTAAAATGATTTGCACGTTTCTCACCCCAATCGTTGAAAACATAGTTCAAGAGTAAAAAGTGGGGCTATGACTCACCTCAAGTCCAGAAAATAGCAAGACGAGGTAGATAGAAATAAGATGTATGATAACTCACGAAACAGCAACTACGGACTTGGCACGACCTAACAATATTAACTCTTTCAGAAATCATTTCCTCAAATATATAATATTCCCAAACCCGGACGAGAATCCGTTTTATTTCCGAAAATCCATTTCGTATTAGTTTGGTGTATTTGTGTTTGGTATCCATACGGGTGGTGGGTCGACTCAAAACAAACCAACAAGATCACACATAGAAAGATAAAATAAACTATAGATCTAATATTAGCCCAATATATCATTTAAATAAATCGCCAAAGTTTACCAAATCCGTCGATTTGATAATCCTCATATTTATTTACGTAACATACCGTTCCAAGATTACACCCAACCTAAAGCACATATAAAGCACATAATTACTATATAGTATATATCATAGTTTAATAAATTCCTCATATATATCGTCAAATTGGCCAGATTTCCCGATATATACACTCGCAATCTATTACACTTTACATATACTACAACCTATGGGCGTCGTAGGATACGATGCCCACTAATATATTTATTTCGTATAACCAAACAACCCAGCTCAACCTTACGGTTAAGTGGTTATTTAATTATAGAAAACGTCTATATTAGTCGTCATATATCCGTGACAACACGAACGTCACAAATAATAACTTACCTAGACCCGAGTGACAACAATTTCGCCTAACTCAATAAGTTTATCCGCTATATATATCCGAAATGACTTTTTATTAAACGTTTCATAATTGTCGGGAGTTTCCCGTTTTTATAACACAATTTTTATAATAATAATACGTTTAATAATATTACGCCACTTTCGTAGCCTAATATATATCTAATCGTATTATTTATAATACGACTCGTGATTATTATTATTAATAATATACGCGTTTATATAGTTATATATACGTTATTCACGTATATACTTTCATATAAACGTTCATATTATCAATAATTATTATTACGAGTTTTATTATTCTCGTTTCAATTTTTAATAGTTATTGAGTTATACGAAATGGTCATATGTCCGAGTCATGACTCTCGGCTCATTGTCCAAGTCCAATAATAAGCAAAAGTCATAAATAACAAATCTCCGTCCAATCACAATCTCAAACCACGGGCTACAACAATAGGGTCCGACTACGGCACCCGACTAACCTATCTCCGTCAATCTAACGACCGTCTCACAATCGGTCCCCAATCACTTTCGTCAACAACTCCTCAATTACCAATAATTATATCCCATGTCGAGACCACAATGGTCTCGACTCAACCAAAGTATTCGGCCGATAAATAAATATCACAACAATATAACAAATAGTTCACAATTATTATTACAAGTATATAACATTAACCAAGTTAATGTGTGGGTCGGTTTACCAAGCCGACCCGAGCCCTCGACTCACTTGAGTCTCGGCTCCGAACCGCGAGTCACTTGGACTCGAATCAAACATCACAAGTACATATAGCTCACAAGAGCCAAAACAAAGTGACCAAGTAAACCATTCGACCCAATGGTCCATTCGGCAACAAAGTGGTACTCGGCTAAAAGCCGCGACCCAAAAGGGTCGAACCACATTAACCATACGAGCCAATAGGCTCGAACCACACTCAACGAGAACCCCTTGAGGGTCTCGGTATGGCCAAAGAGCACAAGAGAAACCCCGAGACCACATGGTCTCGGCTAGCATCGGATCGAGGTACACCACCCTCGACAACAACAACCAATCAATCAATCATCATCAAAGGACCATAGCCACACAAGGGCTTCGAACCAACAAAAAATTAAGCCGAGAGCTTTGCTCTCGGTTCCGAGTCGACCACGACCAAACTATGAAACCGGATACCAAACTATCTTTTAATCACAAAAAACATCATTTCCATTAAAACCCATTTCGATTCTCCATAATATTATCCGTGTAGCCACGGATAAAAGCCAATACGTGGCTCCCAAAACCCATGAATAGCTTCCTTCTCACCTTCTTAATCTTCCAAAAGCACGGATCTAGAAAACTACCACAAATTCGAATGGATAAATAGAGATTTGGTGGTGTTAATGATGGTTCTAGGGAGAGTATCTTATATCGAAAGAAAGAGGGGAAAGAGGGGAATAAAATGGTGGTGTTAGTTTTGTTGGAGGATCGGAGGTACGGCGGTGGTGGCCGGATTTTGGTCGGCGGCGGCTAGGGTTAAGAGATGGGGTAGATGAGGGTGAATTTTGAGAGAGAGAATAAGGAGTGAGTGGGTTTGTGTGTGTGTGTGATAATTGAACCAACACACACCCATTTTAACTTTTATTATTTTTTTTTTCTTATAAATAATAATAATAATAATAATAATAATAATAATAATAATAATAATAATAATAATAATAATAATAATAATAATAATAATAATAATAATAATATTATTACGGTGGAGCGGGTAACGCGGGTAATTGTAAAAACATGTGGCCCGAACCCGAACTCATTTTAAAACTTCCATATCACTCGAGAATCTCTCGTAAATAATTAATAATATATATCGGACTCGTTAAGACGAATCATAAAATTGTCGTTAGGTAATCCTAGTGCCAAAGTCAACGTAGTACCAAGTGAGAATTCAAATATACATCACCGATCATATAATCAAAAATGAATTATGAACATAATTCACGAATTCCATAACGTCATTAAATAAAATATCCATAAATAGGTTTTACAAGTTCGTTGTGAAATGAAAATTTCAAATAAAAATTATAAACGAACTTAAATTGAAATGCGGGTTTTTAAAATAGCTCCCTAAACTGCCGGTTGTCACAAATAACGAATATAAAATTTGAGCCAATTTTATGCAAACATACGATATAATACTGGAACATATTAACCATCAAGTACACAATCTAAAACTATAATTTTCATAGTATATGATATCTAAGTAAAAAATTAGGCACGACCAAATGCTTCTTGAGATTGTATTTAATAATGATTATATTTCGTACCATATAAATTAGGTGAAAAGTTTATGATTATTTTTGACAACCATTTGGTCGAATATTATGGAATACACTTAGAGAGTAGGGTATCATGACATGTGGTTAAAGTTTAACACACTGACATCTCAGCGTCACCCCAGCTTTAACTTTTCACTCTTAACTTACAAAAAAACACCCCTTATCATAACTCAACCACTACAAGAAAACAATCATTTAGTGTCATATTTAGTGTCATACATGTAGCCAATGTTACAATCTCATACGCAAATAACTCGGTGTCACAGATTAAGTGGCTAAACATGTCGCTAATTTGCGATGTCTAAAAGGCATGTTGCTAGCAATGTTGCCACAATCGCGACGTTTTGGAAAAGGTCGCTAACTACGTCTCTAATAGTGCGACACCTAAAAAAAATGCCGCTATCGACGTTACAAATTTTGCGACCACTCTAAATTAAGTCACTATCAAAGTCGCTATATTTGGGACGTCCAATCAAGTGGCTAACTTAGTGGCTAATTTACAAGTTCTAAACATCATATAACTCTCTAACTTTACTTTAAATGTAAATTCAGATAAAAAGTAATTTTATGTAGCTCCATTGACATATATTTACCTTTGTAGTAATTTAACCTTAACTCAACTTTAACTTAAACTATTTTCAAAATCATCCTCTAAACTAAAACTAATACTTTATTTAATAACTAACATAACATTTTGTTAAATGTTACGTATAAACATTAATAAGTAAATGTCTAGGATCGAACCCGAGACCTCGGGATTGCACACTTTACAAACAATAATAATGTAAATAAATATATATATATATATATATATATATATATATATTAAATGTATGGAATATATATATTTGTAACACTTAATGGACTAAACGGTCGTTAGTTATTAACCGTATGGACTAACTATCGTTAAATAAGAAAGATAAGGACTAGAGTGTAACTTGGGTGTAAAGAAGGTTCTAGAAACCCCTTGGGTTTGCTATGGCCGGTCGAACAAGGATGGGGCAAGCCCAATCCATGTTTGCTTGGTCACCAAGAAATACTCTAGTATATATACAAGGCCAAGAGTTAGACTTTCACATCTTTTTTGTGCACACACTCTAACCCTAAAAATTGTTTTCTTTCTTTTCTTCTTGTGGCCGATCGTCCCTCCCCTCCTAGGGATTCTTTGGGTCGATTTTTCCATAAGCAAAAACATTAAGTGTTTTGTTTACTTGCAACAAACCTTTATTCGTTGGTAGTTTGTGTGTACAAGAACGAGGTAATTACTTACTTTAGTAATTATCAAGAGATCGATAAACAAAACGGTAAGGGGTTTATCATTGATCTAATTGTACAAGAATCAAGGTTTATTTGAAGTACATCGGGTACGTTTACTATTTATGTTTTAGTTAATATTTATGTGTTATACTTGATCCTAGCTTCCGCAATATGTGTTCTTTGATTGTCCAACTTTAACAGTGGCATCACGAGCCATGTATAACATGTAATTGATTACTAAAACGTAATAAAAACCGGATCTTTAATTGTTTTAGATACATGTTTTTTTTTTATCTAGGGCTTTTCCTATTTTTTTCTAAAAATTTCGAAACCCTAACCCTAATTTTTTTTTGGGGGGGGGGGTCGATTTTCCCATGAAACCCTAATTAGGGTTTTGTGGTTTTCTTGATTATGTGTAATCACTAGAAACCCTAGGTCATTAACCGGTTAATTGAACGTATCTTGTGACCTAATTGCTAATTGTTAGGTTTTAATCCGTGACTTACATGCATGTTCGTCATGGATCTTGTTTATATGTCACATGTTTAGATAGATCTTAAATTGGGGAAGACTCCAATACATATTAAAATCAATTTTATATGCTATGTGGTGTGTTTTTAGCTTTGGCCTACGCAATTGATTCGTCAATGTATGTGACTCACCTCCATTAAGAGGGGAAGGCCTTAGTTGATTATATGCATTATTATACCTAGAATTGATTTTATTAGGATCTTTTCTAATACGGATTGCATGTGGCTAATTGTTTCACTTATTTATTATTGTTTGTTTGATTTTCTTTGATACTTGTTTTATTGTTTTTAGTTGGACTTGATGTAAGCAATAAAAGGGTTGTTTTCATAAAGAAAATTAATACGGACTAATAATTGTGAAACCCTAAAGTGATAAAGTAAGAATCTTGCAAAGGTCTTATGACAATCGTGGTCCGATTCGCACGGTAATCAGCTCCCAGTCGAGACTAGCAAAATTCAAACTTTATCACTATTTTGAGATTGAATCCATAAACTTTTGCTTGAATGATGTTTTGTGCAAATATACTTTTAAAATTAAGTCTTTTAAGATGATATTCATAACCGTGATTTGAAGGCTTAGAAAAGAGCCTTAGAGTCTGCCTTGGTTATCACAATCTTGAATATGTCTTAAACGAATTACTTTTAAAATTATATGTTGTAGAAAGTCATCTTAGGGTTTTGGCATAAACCTCAAGTAAAACTTTGTGTATTAATTTCAGGAATCGGACATAAAAAGTTTTTATGAAAACTTATGTTATAAAGATGAGTGCATGCATCTTTGTACATAATTTTGATTGACATATCAAAAATTAATACCCTTAAAATTTAAGTTACGTGCCATCTACCTATAAGAAACACTTGGAATTTTAATTTAGTAAACGTGAGACCTAGGCTAAATTACTATAACAAGGTAAAATTCTTTTAACGCGTGAGACCATAATTGTAATTTTACAGTTTCTAAGGTAGACGACTTAATTAAGTTGTGCGTGAGACCTAGAACTTAAGGCATGAGATGGGATAAAACATGCTTACAAAGGCAAATTGATGAATCAATTTGATGTAAATCCCATAATGATCTAGGAATTGGAAATCTTGTTTGCCAATTATTGTTCGACAGCAGTGTTCTGAAAGGCTCAAGGCGCACTAAGGCGCAAAGGGGTCCAAAGAGCCTCGAGTCGAGGCGCATTTCAAAGCGCGGGATTCATTAATGCGAGGCGCACTAAAAGCATTAAGTTTTTTATAACATATGTGACCATTTATGTAGCTTAAATAACATAAAATAACATTAGAATACTTAATGCATAACACATATTGCCATTATAAATATTAAAATGGATCGGTTGTCACTTCTAAAACGGATCAACTCTTTGGCTCGATGACCTATATAGAAATTAAAATCAATATCAGACTAAATATGTTTGTGCCATACACTTGTAGCTTACATCTAACAAAGATTACAATTCAACCCAAAATATCAAGCAAGCAATATACTAGTATTCAAGGCACGATGCTACATTTTCATGATAATATGTCGTAAAAAAAATAATTAATGAAACAAAATAACTTCTTAAAGAAAATTTCAATCAATAAATAAACATAAAATCAATTCAAATTTACAAATCATATAAATACTCACCTATGACTTAAAAAGGCCCATGTATTATATCTTAAAAAAAAAAAAAAAAAAAAAAAAAAAAAATCCTCAACGCGCTTTTTATGGGAGTCATGCATGTTGTGCGCCTCGAGTCAAAAAAAGCCCCAAGGCTAGCGCCTCGTGCGCCTTAGCGCCTAGGCGCGCCTTAGGCGCGATTTTGACAACTTTGTTCGACAGATTACTATCTTTTGTACTTTTACCACTAGCAGATCAACTGATGTGGTGAAACTATGTAAAGTTAGATCCTAGATTTTCAAGAAAATTAGTTGGTTATATGAATATAGCCTTGGGTATTTTATTTTCTTGAAGATATTGATTATCGAAAATACTAATATTTGAACTTTATCTGTAGATATGGCTCAACCCGATAACCAAACTGTGATTAATGCTTTCAAGAGTCATCTTGAGAGAGATAAACTGACTGGAAAGAATTTCAATGACTGGTACCGTTCGCTCAGAATTGTCTTGAGGGCGTCTGGTAAGATTGATTATGTGACCGAGGAATGCCCTGCTGAACCTGCTGCTACGGCAACACCTGAAGCAAAGGCAGAATGGAAGGTGACTAATGCTAAGTACAATGAGGTTGCTTGTTTAATGCTCACTAGCATGAATGCTCAATTACAAAAGAAGTATGAGTATTCGTCTCCTAAGAATATGCTTGATAACCTCAGGCAATCTTATGAGAAGTCACCTGCAGTTGAATTGTATGATGAACTTGACAAGCTACACAACTGCAAGCATGGTGATGGTAAACCAGTAGCCGATTATGTGGATGAGATGAAGGATTCCTTTGATCAACTTCACAGAATTGGTTTTGGTTACCCCGAGAATGTGCAAGTGCACTTGATCAACAGATCCCTTAACAAGGATTTTGCTGGTTTTGTGCAGAACTTCAACATGCATTGCTCGGGGAAGACAGTCTCAGAATTACTCGCATTGCTTGTTGATTATGAGAAAAGTCTACCAGCCAAGGTCAAGACTCCTACCCCGCAAGTGTTGGCAATTCATGGGGGGAGAATCCAGAAAAAATCGCATGTGAACAAAGGCAAAGGTAAAGGTGATAAAGGCAAGCAGGTCATGGCCTATCAACCTCAACCCAAGATGAAACAACATCAGCCTAAGCAGAACAAGGTGAATCCGCCAAACAAGAAGGATCAGGCTTGTCACCATTGTCATAAAAAGGGTCATTGGAAGCGCAACTGCCCTCTCTACATTCATGACTTGCGACTCAAGAAGCAGGGGAATGATGCTGGTAACCCCAGCTCATCAGGTTCGTTCTTTATGATTGAATTATTCACTCTTACTCCTAAATTGAATTCATGGGTATATGATACTGGATGTGGCATTCATATCTACAATACCATGCAGGGGTTTAGAGTTGAGAGAAAGCTGGCCTATGGACAACAATTCTTGCACATTGGTAACGGAGCGCATGCAGGAGTTGAAGCTATAGGAGTTTTTAATTTAGTGTTGCCTTCGGGCCTAGTACTATCTTTAAATAATTGTCATTATGCACCGTCAATTGTTAGAGGTGTAATTTCATTTTCATGTTTGTTGAACCAAGGTTTTCATCATACTATTTCAAGCAATGGAATTTCGGTTTCTTTAAATAATGTTTTTTATTTTAATGCTATTGCTGTGAATGGTGTATTTGAAATTGATATGAATGATAATGATAATGCTTTTGTTACAAATAATTCAATGTATAGCATCAACAATAAGAGAATCAAGAAAGGTCTGGATTCATCTTATCTTTGGCATTGTCGACTTGCTCACATTGGCAAAGATCGCATGAAAAAGCTGCAACATGATGGGCTTTTAAATAAGATCAATGATGAATCATTTGATAAATGCGAATCTTGCATTGCTGGGAAGATGACTAAGAAACCCTTTAAAAATAGGATTGAAAGGGCTAATGATCTACTTGGTCTTATTCACACAGATGTGTGTGGACCACTTAGACATGTGTCAAGGAGGGGTGCTAGCTACTTCTTAACATTTACGGATGATTACAGCCGTTATGGTTATGTTTATTTACTTAAACATAAACATGAGGTGTTTGAAACATTCAAAGTGTTTAAAGCAGAAGTAGAGTTGCAACTTGGAAAGAAGATTAAAGCTCTTCGATCCGATAGAGGTGGTGAATACCTGAGTCAGGAGTTCATAGATTATCTAGCAAAGGAGGGAATTGTCCAGCACCTTACTTCTCCATATACTCCACAACAAAATGGTGTATCTGAAAGAAGGAATCGTACATTGCAAGACATGATACGATCTATGTTTAATCTAACAACTCTTCCTTTCTCGTTTTGGGATTATGCCTTAGAATCTGCAGTTCGCATTCTAAATATGGTTCCAACAAAGAAGGTTGATAAGACACCATATGAGGTATGGACTGGAAAAGCTCCTAACCTGTCTTATCTTAAGGTCTGGGGTTGTGAGGCGTATGTTAAACGTGACTCAGCAGACAAACTCCAACAAAGATCTGTGAAGTGCATCTTCGTAGGATACCCTAAGGAAACTATGGGATACTACTTTTATTACCCACCTGAAAACAAAGTATTTGTTGCAAGGTATGGAGACTTTCTTGAAAGAGAGCTCATATCTCAAGAATTCAGTGGGAGAATATATGATCTGGAAGACGGTCAAGAAGATGTAGAACCTTCTGAAAACACTAACCAACTTCCGGAAGAACCTGAAAGCTTAGGTCCTCCACCTGAAGTTGAAGTGATTCCCATTCGTAGGTCAACAAGACCAGTAAAAGCTCCTACTCGTCTATGTCTTAATGTAGAGAGTGATGAGTATATACTGGGTGATCTTGATGAGCCTACAAGTTATAAAGCTGCCATGAATGGTCCTGAAAAGGCCAAATGGAAAGAAGCTATGGATGGGGAAATGCAATCCATGGAAGAAAATGATGTCTGGGAAGAAGTAGACCTACCTCCGGGTGCCAAACTAGTTGGGAGTAAATGGCTCTACAAGAAAAAGACTGACATGGATGGCGTTGTACACACCTATAAGGCCCGTTGTGTAGCTAAAGGCTATACACAAACTTTTGGTGTTGACTATGAGGAGACCTTTTCTCCTGTAGCTGACATAAGGGCAATTAGGATTCTTATAGCCATAGCCGCTTACTATGACTATGAGATTTGGCAAATGGATGTTAAAACCGCCTTCTTAAATGGTCGCCTAGATGAAGACATCTATATGGTGCAGCCTGAGGGGTATGTAAATCCAGAATTCCCAAATCGTGTATGCAAGCTTAAAAGATCCATTTATGGATTAAAGCAAGCATCACGACAATGGAATAAGAGATTTGATGGTGAGATTAAAAAGTATGGATTCACTAAAAATCTTGATGAGCCATGTGTATATCACAAAGTTAGTGGGAGTAATGTAATTTTCCTTATATTATATGTCGATGACATATTGATCATGGGGAACGACATTCCAAGTTTACAAAAGGTTAAGGAATATCTTGGAAGTTGTTTTTCTATGAAAGATTTAGGGGAAGCTGCATTTATTCTGGGAATCAAGATATATAGAGATAGATCTCAGCGATTAATTGGATTAAGCCAAAGTGCTTACATTGATAAAATACTGAAGAGATTCAGTATGCAAAATTCCAAGAAAGGATATATGCCGATGCAAGAGCAACATGGCTTGAGCAACAAGGTTTGTGCTTCAACACCTGCAGAGGTGCAACGCATGAAAAGATTCCCTTATGCTTCGGCTGTGGGATCTATTATGTATGCGGTGAAAAGTACAAGACCTGATGTAGCGTTTGCTCAGAATTTAACCAGTCGATATCAGCAAAATCCAGGTGTAGCTCACTGGACTGCTGTTAAGAATATTCTTAAGTACCTTAGGGCTACTAAGGATATGTTTTTGGTTTATGGGGGAAATCCATCGGCAGAACTTGATGTTACAGGTTACTGCGATGCTTCTTGGAAAGGTGATAAGGATGATACGAAGTCTCAGACGGGTTATGTCTTTGTCATTAATGGAGGAGCAGTGGATTGGAGGAGCAGAAAGCAGAGTGTACTAGCGATGTCTGCTACAGAAAGTGAGTATATAGCTGCTTCAGAAGCTGCAATGGAAGCTGTTTGGATTAGGAAGTTTGTTTCAGGGCTTGGAGTCATGCCTTCGATTCAAAGACCTATTAAAATGTATTGTGACAATTCAGCTGAAATTACATTTGCCAATGAGCCTGGAATCATGAAAGGCACCAGACATTTCCCGATTAAGCATCACTATGTTCGAGAACAAGTCGAAATAGGTGAAATCGAAATGCTCAAAGTTCACACAGATGAAAACTTGGCAGATCAATTAACAAAGCCTCTACCTGGCACTAAGCTTTACAAGCATGCTGAAGGTGTAGGACTTAGATTAGCTGAAAGTTTCATGCCCATTTGTGATTAGTGTTTGGATAAAGGATGTAATGTACAATTATTATTTTAATGGAATAAAATAAGTTTTATGTTTATTTATCATTGTCTTAATAATATATCCTATATTTGCATGTTTAAGATCCTTGAATAATTTATTATTCTAAATGTCCATTGTCGATTAATGATATGGGAATATCATTAAACTAAGACAAATTTGAGTATTGGTTTAGAATATACTTGAAAGTATATTGATGCGTAGTCATACCAATTTCACATAATATTCGATGAATTGAATATTGGACTTATCCCAACAATATGATTTAATATTTAATGTGAGAATCATATTTAAAGTTATCCTCAGACTTGAGATACCAGATAAGTGTCATGGATGTAGTGCATTTTTGTGAAGCAATCTACCGCTCACCGTAACAGGGAGTCATAAGGGTTGTTTTCAGAAGTGTTGCAAAGTTCATGGGTTATTCTTGTAGTCAAGAAAGAATTCATTCCTTCTGATTTGTTTAGAAGTTTAATACTGCTGGGCCCCTCGTAGGGTTGACAAAATGTTTGCATGGCCATGCCCAAAGTCTATCTGGAATACGTTCAGATGTTTTGATAATTTTGTTCAATCATAAAGAAACGAGAAACAGAATTTTAATAAAGGAACTCACATCTTTATTAATGTGGTATTAGTAATGAAAGGATAATTATAATGATGAATCATTAAAGGTTTTTCCAGGAAACCTAGATCGGATTGAACTAGGGGCATTGGAGTGTTGCAAGACGCTAACCAGTGTCATTTTACTATTAATGAATATACGAGTGGGAGCTGTTAAATGTTACGTATAAACATTAATAAGTAAATGTCTAGGATCGAACTCGAGACCTCGGGATTGCACACTTTACAAACAAGAATAATGTAAATAAATATATATATATATATTAAATGTATGGAATATATATATTTGTAACACTTAATGGACTAAACGGTCGTTAGTTATTAACCGTATGGACTAACTATCGTTAAATAAGAAAGATAAGGACTAGAGTGTAACTTGGGTGTCAAGAAGGTTCTAGAAACCCCTTGGGTTTGCTATGGCCGGTCGAACAAGGATGAGGCAAGCCCAATCCATGTTTGCTTGGTCACCAAGAAATACTCTAGTATATATACAAGGCCAAGGGTTAGACTTTCACATCTTTTTTGTGCACACACTCTAACCCTAAACATTGTTTTCTTTCTTTTCTTCTTGTGGCCGATCGTCCCTCCCCTCCTAGGGATTCTTTGGGTCGATTTTTCCATAAGCAAAAACATTAAGTGTTTTGTTTACTTGCAACAAACCTTTATTCGTTGGTAGTTTGTGTGTACAAGAACGAGGTAATTACTTACTTTAGTAATTATCAAGAGATCGATAAACAAAACGGTAAGGGGTTTATCATTGATCTAATTGTACAAGAATCAAGGTTTATTTGAAGTGCATCGGGTACGTTTACTATTTATGTTTTAGTTAATATTTATGTGTTATACTTGATCCTAGCTTCCACAATATGTGTTCTTTGATTGTCCAACTCTAACACATTTAATCTTAAACATTTTACAATACAAATTCATTCAAATACGAAAATAAACGTTGCATAATAAACGTTACATAAAACAAACTACGATACGCTACCATACGAAATACATAGACATAATTTAATATGAGTGCTCCCCGCATGCAGAATCATAAGAAGGATACCTATACCAAGGAAATTCCTTAATGAACGCGTTACATTCTTTTTGCTCCTTCCTGAGTTTCTCCACCCACTCTTGTTGAAGCTTTGCTTGCTCTGCTTTAAATTCTCTGAACGTCTGTTCGCCAACCCTCATGTTATACAGCTGTGTTGCAGTTAAGCCAAAAGGATTATCTGCCTCGTCGGCATAACCCATAAATGGGGGAGACTGTTGTTGCTCAACAAATCTAGGTGCATCAGATGAAGTTGAGCCGTGCTCATAACCATGAAATGGGGGAGTCACTTGTTGTGATACAGAACTAACAACTTTGTTTTTCTGAAAGCTTCACCGGATTTTGTTGCTGATGTTGGATTATGAAACACAACCACAAAACGTGTCATCAATTGCCAAGACTTTCTGGGCTTCCTCGTTTAAAAGTTTGTCAATCACAGCTTTTCTTTCCGCATAAATGTTTGTGCATTCAGCTTATCGTTATCTCATACGTTATTTTTTTGATTTTGCAAGCCGAAACTGATTGATAACGTCAATGATAGCCTTTTTCGATCAGCATCTTCTTTGTCGCATTGTTTTTGAATAAACTCTTGCATTTGTTTGACAGAATGTGGCAGACGACAAGCCATGGCGTTTGTGTATTTATTATTATTATTATTATTATTATTATTATTATTATTATTATTATTATTATTATTATTATTATTATTATTATTTTAAAAGTGTATGGAAAGTGTGTGAAACTGCCTTGTAAACGTTGGTATTTATAGAGGCATTTGAATTTTAAAATTCAAACTAGCCGTTAAGGGGGTGTTTTGAATGTTTTATAACCTAAACTAGCCGTTACAAAACCAAGGGGGTGTTTGGAATCTTTTTTTTTAATTATTATTATTATTATTATTATTATTATTATTATTATTATTATTATTATTATTATTATTATTATTATTATTATTATTTTTTAATTCAAATTAAGCTAGACGTTGGCAGAGGGCAACGGTGTAGTTTATTTATTTATTTATTTATATATTTGGGATATGGTTTAACGCACGTTAGGCTGGTAACGCAAGCCCTAACGCGCCCCTTGAACTCACCAAGCTGCAATGTTAACACGGCCTAAACGTGCCTCGTGTTAAGGTTTAACGTGTGGGAATTGTTAACATACCGCTTGCTCTTAATCACTTATCTTGTTATTGGTTAGATGATTATGAAAAATTTCTCTTGTGATTATCTTTTGGGGTAGTTTCAAATTTAGCCAATCAAAACATCAAATTTCATATTTCCTCAAAACACAAGTTTTTAATGTATATGTACAATGCCTTTGAAGCATGTGTCGAGAACATATGAAATTTTAATGTTTAGGTTTTTTTTTCCTGAAATGGTGAACTTGTATTGATAAATTAGCAAATTACAAAACATCATTCAAAACAGCTATTATGAACATGCTCATACTATTGCATGTTTATATTCTTTGATGTTTAGATTGGGTAGATATGGAATTAACCTTTATCTATTTATAAATATTTATTTTTGCTAATACTATTGCTTTTAAAAAAATGTAAAGGTTATAAACTTTTGCTGCGGGGAGTGTTAGTTATAACTTTCAATTATCCACTAAGGGATAAGGTTGATTTGTAGATGATTAGCTGTAGATTAGCTAGGCATTAAAGGGTAATTAGCATGGTTATCAAGATCGCGATCTTGATCGTAGAATCGTAGGATTTTACAATCATACATTAGTAAACCTTGCAAGATCTAAGTAGGATCAGAGATATCATAGGATCGAAGTAAGATCGTAAGATAGCTAGTAAGATCGTAGGATAGCTATCGATCCTGATCCTACGATAAAGCCTACTTTTTATTATTAGACAAAGTTTTTAGTGAAATTAATCCCGCTTCTTAAATTTTGACGGAATTTTACCCTTATACATAACCCAACTTTGCTCGTGTACTATTTCTTTTCTATCCAAAGCGTTTATCAAACGGCTGAACCATGAAGTAATTGCATGTGTTGCATTGTTTATATTATTACGATGTTTAAACTTTGAAATTTTCATCTATATTCACTTAAATTGGTCTTTTATATCGAATTTTATATAGAACTATATAACACTACAACTCCTATCTAAAAAATTTACATTCTTGTAGGATCTTACGATCCCGATTCGATCTTACGATCTCGATCTTGAGGAGACAAAAACGATCCTAAGTAGGATCGCGATCTTGATAACCTTGGTAATTAGCAAATTACCCTAAATAGTTTTCTATAGTCCCTATTTATTCATTGTATCATTGTACGTATCTCAATCATCAAATAATACAAAAGATATTCCTATCCCATTCACTTACAAAACATACTATTCAATTTAGTCTCTTAATATCAACTCGCACACTCTTTTCATATTAACTTGAATCTACAATCATTTGATTAACTATATACCTTAGACATAATATAAACAACAACTAATCATGTATTAATGTAATGTGTATGTTACAACTTATATATCACGCGCACAAAGTATTGATACTTCTATAATCATGCATCTCATTAGCTGGACAATTAAGTAGTCAAAATGCATGCAAATTTAAATGGCAGTTCACATATTATTAAGAAGTACGATGATATACGTCATATAGCTTTCTATAAAACATTTATCAATTAATATAAAATCACAAATGATGATATGCTCATAGACGTATATGTTTTTCATTGGGGTGCACGTCTTAGAAAACCTCTACATTCTATTCCCACAATCCCACCAGCTCTATGTTTTCATATGTATTTTAGACGGACATCTTATCATGATCAATATATTGCACCTACTAAAACCGTGTTTTGCATACGCTAAGCTTTTACTCTTTGTTAAATATTTGCATATTGGTTAAAAGCTTAGCCGTCATAGATAATATAGAGCCAACACCAAGGCGATTTAGTGGTCATTATTCTCATAAGAGATCTCATGTGTAATGTGTTAACCTCCCTAGGTAAATATTTTTGGGTAGCTAAGGAAAGAGTTCAGAAATGGTCACAATATACGGTTAGATCGCGTACATCTGAATCAAAGACTCGCCCTTTACAAAGACACTATCTCATTTGAAATATACTGTAATTTTGACTCATTATATTACTGAAAAACAAGTCTCTATTTTTATCTTCAATGAATCGAACAACCGAAAAGTTTAGAAGGTTGATCCTATATACTAGCTAGGGTACTCGTAGAAAATCTATAGTGCTCAATGCTATAAATCTGTTAGTAAATTTGCAATAATACGATTAAATCAGCTATCTTCCATGGACAAAAAATGTTTGCGTGTCAATCCAACAGACCCCATTTCAACCTGCATAGATGAAATATGTTTTCACTTGTTAACCAAGCTAACCAACTCTTCCATTTCGCTATCTCTATTTATATACAGATAATTATATCCAATGATAATGCTAAAAGAGATTATATGATATGAAAATTTTTATACAGCTGCATTGCATTACCATCTCTAATGAAAGTAATTACTATCATAGGGCAAAAATCAGCATATTACAATTTACAAGCATGATGTATCAACTATCAATTATTAATCAAACTAGTACTCAAAGGACTCATCTTAAAACAAATTTAAAATATATAGTGGGACAAAAAAAGGACTCATCTTGGTGAGGTACATTTGCTGGACACAGGCTATATAAGGCATGAACAAATAACAAAAACAACCACCAACAACCAACAACACACACAGTAATCCAGAATTTGGAAAATGGCGGGTTCTCGAGCTTTGTTCATGGTTGTTTTTGTGTTGGCAGTAGCATTCCATTCCTCCATGGTTAACGCAAACTTCCCAAAAAGTATGTATTTCAATTGGGGTGCTCAACATTCCTCGATTCTAGGCAAAGGTGATGACCTCCGGCTTGTTTTGGACCAAACTTCAGGTATGTTCTACAACTCTATCTCTTATATATTGTCACATAATGTGAAGTTTTCTTTTAGATTATATATATACACTAACAAATGAAACATAAACTATATATTACAGGATCTGGAATACAATCAAAGAGAGCATTCTTATTTGGTAGCATCGAAATGCTAATTAAATTGGTACCAGGCAACTCTGCTGGAACTGTAACAGCATATTATGTAAGTATATCATAAAGGTTCTTAGAAGATATTACTTAAAGCATAGTATGTTCATAATATGTTTAAACGTTGGATTGTGACGTACAGCTGTCTTCTACGGGTGCAAAGCATGACGAGATCGACTTTGAGTTCTTAGGGAATTCGACAGGAGAACCTTACACTGTGCACACAAACATATTCACCCAAGGTCAAGGCAACCGAGAGCAACAATTTACATTATGGTTTGATCCAACTGCAGATTACCATAACTACACCATTCATTGGAATCCTACTGAAGTTGTGTAAGTATACCAACTCAAAGCAACATTGAACTTCTTAATAGTAACATACAGTTGTTAATTATTCAACTTTTTTTAAGTATATTTTCTTGTGTTAATGTTTTGCAGATGGTATGTTGATAGCATACCTATCCGAGTCTTTAGAAACTATATGAGTCAAGGAATTGCATACCCAAATCAACAAGGGATGCGAGTCTACTCAAGTTTATGGAATGCTGATAACTGGGCTACAAGAGGTGGTTTAGTCAAAATCGACTGGACTGCTGCACCTTTTGCGGCTTACTACCGTAGGTTCAGAGCTAGAGCTTGTAAGTGGAACGGACCTATTAGCATTAGCCAGTGTGCCATTCCATCCAAAGCCAACTGGTGGACATCTAATGTTTATAAGCAATTGACAATGAGCCAACAGGGTCAACTCAAATGGGTACAAGATAACCACATGATCTACAACTACTGCACAGATGTTAAGCGTTTTAAGGGACAAATGGCACCCGAATGCACTAAGCCACAATACTAACCCGAGAAAGATTATGGACTGTTTCTGATTCATCGGAGACTAATTCCTTTCTATTTCAATATTCTTTTATTGTACTCCAGTTTTTTCACTTTCTTTTGCTCTTTTGTATACACGCTGGGGGATCAGGAGAAGTTTCAAATACTTGAAAATAATACCTCACAATACATACAATTCATTCTGATAAAAAATTTATATATATTTGAGTTTGTGTCACTTAAGTGGTTGTAAGCTTCATTGGTTTATGTTGAGTATAATGTGTTGCGTTTGATCATGCCATACCAAAACAGTAAAAGTACAAGAGTAACCAAATGCATCAAAGAACATTTTTTTATTACAAAAGCATATCAGGTTAAACAAAGAGTGTATCACTATATGTATAGCTTTGGAAACTTGGAAGAAAATATTACAAAAGAATATTTTTATTACAAAATTAACCATTATATTTGATGTAAATCACACAGTAAGAGAAGATTGATCAGCTATATTCGTATTGTAATTTGATCAATATATATGAAGAACTTAAATCATGGCAGTTGGGGTCAAGTTACAGGTTGAATGGTCAAATTTCGGATCAGAAGGTTCACAAAAGGCTGTATTTAAATTGTATTCTTTTTGTCACTTTTGACGTGCGGCGCGCTTAGCCATTTACGCGCCATAACTGCTATGTTTAATTTATTATTTTTTCTATATCTAGCGCATTAGGCCATATACGTACCTTGGCGCTCTAAACACAAAATCTGCGCGCCACAATCTTTATTTACCACCAAGGCTAATAAGAAACTGACACGTGGATGCAGTGCGTGTTGGTATTTTAGTGTAAAATAGATTGAGTTTAATATGCATATAAGGGTCGACACTTATATGAATATTAACTGGACTAACGGGGGTTTCAAGGGGGCGGTAGCCCCCTTGGTGGGGGTTCGGGGGCAACGCCCCTGAGAGAAGCAGGGTCCAAGGGGCAGCGCCCCTGGCTGGGGTCGAGCTGGAAAATTTTTTATTTCCACTAAGTTGCTATGTCAAAAATTCCTCAGAAAATTAAATTTTCGAAAATTGAGGGACTAAATTTGATAGCTTGAAACCTTGAAACTGCCAAAAGGCAGTTAACCCTAAATCCCGTTTTATCAAAAAACGGTTCTGGTGGAAGATATAGAAGCAACACAAGGATACAGAAATAATCCTGATTGCAAACATAACAACATACACAAACTTGAATCAATTAGATTTTATCCGGTCGTTAATTGGTATCCACTTCAATTTAATCGATCTGAAAGCGTTCATACTCATGACTTCTAATTGCTATCACGATACCCTATCTCCCCACATACGACATATAAACAACAGTGCGCAAAAGCCTCCTCTACGCCCCCATAAAGTATATAATTGTAACTAGCTTATTTAAATGGGTTGGCGGGTTACACTGTTAGACATAATATATTAAGATTAGATATAAGTCTAGCTACCTCGTTTGATATCATATGTTTCTAGTTTAATAAAGAAATAATATTAAGGTTGGTTTATACTATAAAGTTTATATATAAATTCAGATCTTTATGAATGTATTAAGCAAATTAGGAAAAAAGAAAAGAAACTTTGATCGTGTTCTATTTGTTATGATATTTATGTTCTCTTATAAATGAAGAGCAAAGATCATTTGATGACCAAACTTCTTTTACATACCAAGGGACTAATCTCCATCCTTCATCTTCCCTCTATTTTTATTTGATCTAATAGATAAAATTAATCCCAACAATTAAAAAAACCCACTTTCATTTTTTTTTTTAATATTACTATCTTTCAAACCGTTAATCGTTAAGTGAAAAAAATTATACCGTTACGACGGGCATTTAATTATCTTTCTATAGATAGGCACTTTGACATATTTTTGACAAAATTTTTTTTTTCGTTTTTTTCGCGTTTTTTTTTCGTAGCCGAAAAAATAATATATGATATTACATATAATATCATATATGATATTACATATCATATATGATTTTTTTTCGGCCACGAAAAAAAAAACGTGAAAAAAACGATTTTTTTTTCGAAAGTATATCAAAGTGTTCGTCTATAGAAAGATAATTAAATGCCCGTCGCGATGGTGTAATTATTTTCGCTTAACGATTAACGGTTTGAGAGATATTTAAATTATAAAAAATGGGAGAAATATTAAAATACTTTTAATCTCAACCATTGATTTACTTTTTAGATGGATGGTGGGGATGAGTCCCTTGGTATGTGAGGAATATTTGGTTTGTAGAATAACTCGACTCATAAATGAAAGCTTGCTTGTTGACCTTTGGGCATGTTTAGAACTTAGCCTAGACTATGTTTTTTTATTGTATCGTAATTTTCTTTTTTACTTGTGATGATATGTATCTCGTTAGTTGCTTATGGTGTAACAAAATTTGATAACTAAGTTTAAACAACTTGTCCCACATCGATAAAAAGTAGGAGTAATAAGATCTTTATATAACTCCAGCTGTGATAATAATATTAGTGAATTTGAGAAACTAACACCTCATCAATTGAGGTGTCTTTTCTTGGTTTCATTTTTGAACGTCACTATTAAATTAATAGAAAATCTCTCGTTTTGGTTATGTATATAAGCTTGTTGTGTTTCTTCTTCAATTGTTTTTCTTTTATATAATTGTTTAATGTTTAATTAAATAGAAAACTTCTCTTGTTCTTATGTATAATTGTTTAATTAGTCGATAAACAACTTGTAACAGCTTTATATCAGTATGCATGTATAATCTTTCTTGTAAGGCGAATGCTAATTATAGAATTATGCCATCAGGGAAGGAATCATTGTTCGGGTCACGGGACACTTATAAAATTTTACGTCAGGTGTTAATTTTTGTAAATAGCCTCAACTTTTCCTCAATGCATCTGGTCCAAAAACGTTGTTTTGTTTGTATTTATTACGGAGTAGCTTTTCTTATATGCACCTCGTCGGTATGTTTTCTGGTTCCGACTTACGTATGGTCAACGAGGAGAAATGATGGAATTACTTAATCTCTTATCGAAAGTAATTTCGTCTTGAAAATGGAATTTAAATGAGTGATGACGGCAGTTTTTGTATCACCCCAACACAACAAGAGTAAAGATGTCACAATAATATGGTGTTACATCAGAACAAACAGAACGGACCAAAAACGGAAGTCTTACATAATGACTTACTCTAAATGACTATGGTCAAAATCTTAAACTCAGTTCTACACTCAATTCCAGAAAGCTATCCCAAAAGCTATCTTGAATACCTGCCGCGGTGAAAAGAAATGCGGCTGAGTTTAAAAAGTCCAGTGAACAAATATATAACAAAATGAAACGAAATATAAATGCTGAAATACAAGTGATATATTTTGGAGAAAACATATTTAGGTATAACGGATAATACGGAAATAAAATGTGTAGGTTAGGTAAAGAATTCATACAGTCACCTGTATAAACAAAATCAGAACCAAAATAATACCATAAGCTCATAAACAGATCATAATCATATCATAAACACATATAAGGCAACATAATGGAGTAGCTAGCTCCTAGAATTTGTGAAGGACATGTATTTCACACACAGCCACATTTACTAGATAACAGATAACAGATCTAGGATGCATCCATACGCCCCTATCCAAACATATAACAAATATATATGCACACCAATCAAGGGACGTGGCAGAACATCACTCTACTGCCCTAGAGTCATGTCAGAGGTGTATCACTGACATGGACATGTAACCCCCATGCCTAGTGAAACTCAGGTATAAATATATTGAAGAAGAAGTGAACTCTTCCCTTATGTGAATCTTTCCTTTGATCTCATTGCTTTGCTAAGGTACGGATATTCTGACCTTACTTTTAAGGTTTCCTTTGTGATATGAACCATCTGAGTTGACAACTTTCTGATTTGAAACTTTCTGTTTTGGACTTTGTTATGATAAACCTTGTTTTGAACTTTCTGTTATGACATAACTGTATTTACAATTTTTTTTTAGATAGTAACACGATGTCTACAATGTTTATGTGTAAAGCTTTATTAACACAAACTATCCATTTAAAGTTTCTATCATGTTCAGATGCTCATAAATATCATCTTCTACATTTTTTCCAAAAGCAATAATTTATTTTCTCATATTAAAAAAATAATAAAAATAAATAAATAAATAAAACTCCACTAAAAATCACATTAGATATAATAGCAATATAGTTATTATCACTACAAGTGCTCATTATCACAGATGATATACTACCAAAAATAGAAGAAAACCACTACAATTGTTCATCATCACAGATGTTATACTACCAAAAATCAAAGAAAATAACTACAACTATTTTATCACATGTAATATACCACCAAAAACTGAAGAAAATCACAACATTCAGCGCAAGTGCTATACCACCAAATATTGAAGAACACCACTACAACTGTTCATCATAACAGATGTTATACTACCAATAATCGAAGAAAATAACTACAACTGTTTATCACAGGTGATATATTACCAAAAACTGAAAAAAAATCACAACATCCATCACATCAGGGACGGAGCCAGGGGGTTCCCGCGGGTGCCCGTGCACCCCATGAATTTTTTTGATATAGTGTTAATTTTTGAAAAAAACATCGATTTTTTCTAAAGTTATCTTAAATGCACCTGGTCCATCGAAATATGTTTCTAGTATTATTATTCAAATTTTTTTGTGCACCCGATCATATTTGGTCATGGCTCCGTCTCTGCATTACATTATTATAAAAATCCCTCAATAAACATATAAAATCAACAAAAACTGAAAAATCTTAATAAATATCTTATAAAACTCAGATAAGTACATAATCATCACATTCATCACAGTATCACATTAATAATCAACAAAAAATACACAAAAATTTTCATAAGTGGCAATAATATTCATAAATAAGTACAAAATCACTAGAGATACTAATAAAACAACTAAATAATTAGTCGGAACCATCGTACCTTTATCTCAAGACTCAGTAGGTTCATTTTGAACCATTTTTTTTTTGTGGATCTACTTGTGCACTCGATGATTCTTCAATTTTTGTTTTTTTTTTTTGTTTTTTTTATTTTAACAGTTAAAAGCGGTTGCTTTTGAATTTTTATGGTAGTTTTTTATTTTGGTTAGAGAGAGAAAGTGAGATTTTTGTTGATAACTATGGTTTCTGACTTTTTGGCCGACTAATCAACGGGGTTTGAACCCACCGCCACACAGACTCAAACCAGGTGAAGCCCTCCCTTTTCAGAAGGTTGGCGTGGCCACTTAAGGTTGTTTGCACCTAGTAGGAATTGAACTTGAGACTTCACACATATTAGAGTGATAGTCACAAGCTCTTTTACCACTAGGCTACCCTTAAGTGGTTGAGAAAGTGAGATTTTTGTTGATAGTGAATGATGGAAAAGTGATCGGTCTGGGGGTGGGGGTGGGGGTGGGGGTGGGGTTGGGTGAGGTAAGTTTGTTGAATTTACAAAAGTGGTCCCTTCGTATTTTTTATTCTTAAAATCTGTCTTTTTGATCCGACGGTGGAGATCCGTCCCCTGGTAAGTAGCGAAGTAATGATATCCAAAATAAAGGACTAAAAAAGTGGAAGACTAGATGAAAAAAAAATGGTCCTTCCTAAACGCACCCTAGTCAATGAAAAGTGAAAACAAGCATAAAGTAGAAATTTATAGAGAACCAAAAAAAAAAAAAAAAAAAAAAAAAAAAAAAAAAAAACACCTCAAAACACATTAAAAAATTTAAGGTTTTGTAAAATATTTCTAGTTTTAAACCAGCAATACATTGCTTGGGCTAGCAATGTTTGACGGCTTTAACTATAAATATGATACTAACCCAAACACGTGAAATTGATATTGACCGTAGTATATAAACTGTCACCATTTCATCATTCTAATCGATATGGGATTGGATGTTGTCATGGTTTTCTTCACAAAACAATAAGGTGTACCTAGTTTTGCTCTTTACTCATGCATTTATACTATCTTTCATAATTACCATTTGTGTTCTCATTATAATCGTCGTTCTATCTAACTTAACAAATGCAATACCCGTGCGTTGCCTTGGTACACTTTTTGTTATGACATTTGCATAGGCGAGGAAACGTTTAAATATATAGAGAAAAAAAAGATAAATGATATGACAAATCAATGTCATACCGTAAACAACATCTATCGAACATCAAAACAATACATAATACAGTAGCATCATAAAATAACGAGTATAAAATTTGAACCAATTTATGCAAACATACGATATAATACTGGAACATACTAACCATTAAGTACACACAATCTAAAACTATAATTTTCATAGTATATGATATCTAAGTAAAAAATTAGGCACGACCAAATGCTTCTTGACATTGTATTGAAAAATGATTATATTTCGTACCATATAAATTAGGTGAAAAGTTTATGATTATTTTTTACAACCATTTGGTCGATTATCACACTTAGTCACATTATTTTTTACAACCATTTGTGTCACTTAAGTTGTTGTAAGCTTCATTGGTTTATGTTGAGTATAATGTGTTGCGTTTGATCATGCCATACCAAAACAGTATAAGTACAAGAGTAACCAAATGCATATCAAAGAACTTTTTTTTATTACAAAAGCATATCAGGTTAAACAAAGAGTGTATCAGTATATGTATAGCTTTGGAAACTAGCAAGAAAATTAACCAGCTGAGATTAACAAAATAAATAAATAACCTTCATAAAACTACAATGGCAAAGTGTATCACAAATTCCTCACCCATCAGGACAAGCAGAACAAATGTGAGTACATTTCCTTTGCCGCGCTCAAACATACACCATACCAGATTGCAGATTACACCATAAATTGTACCTGTTTGCAGCAAACTCCCAAACCTTAGAAAGCAAGTATAAGGAATCCAAATCAGAAAGGCTTCATTAAGCTGACTAGTGTAGCCTTTAGCTATAGCCTACAAGAGCCGAATATCTGAGTGCAGTTGGTTGTCTCATTTAAAGTGAGCCGGATTACACATCCAGTTATAGGGAATCTGTATTTGCATGACTAAATAGCTAGAGCCATTTTAAGGCTTAAACAACAACACGAATTTAGTCGGTAGTTTTATTTATTTATTTTATTTATTTATTTTTCTTCTTTTCTTTCTTTCTTTGTTAAACTAAATGTTTATTTATAAAATGCAAACTAAGATATTAATATTAGTGAAAATTTCCGATCTAAGCGTATGTAATTGTGTACTATCACAAAAGGTTGTATTTAAAATGTATTTTTCTTTTTGTCACTTTTGACATGCGGCACGCTTAGCCATTTGCGTGCCATAATTGTTTTGTTTATTTTATTGCATTTTTTTTTATATCTAGCGCACTAGGCCTTATACATTAGCGTTCTAAACACAGAATTTGTGCGTCACAAACCTTTATTTAACACCAAGGCTAATAAGAAACTGACACGTGGATGCAGTGCGCAAAAACCCCCTCTACGCCCCAAAAAGTATATAGTTGTAAGTTTGTAACTAGTTTATTTAAATGAGTCGGCGAGTTACACTGTTAGACGTAATATATTAAAATTACATATAAGTCTAGCTACCTCGTTTGATATCATATGTTTCTAGTTTAATAAAGAAATAATATTAAGGTTGGTTTATACTATAAAGTTTATATATAAATTCAGATCTTTATGAATGTATTAAGCAAATTAGGAAACAAGAAAAGAAACTTTGATCGTGTTCTATTTGTTATGATATTTATGTTCTCTTATAAATGAAAGCTTGCTTGTTGACTTTTGGGCATGTTTAGAACTTAGCCTAGACAATGTTTTGTTATTGTATCGTAATTTTCCTTTTTACTTGTGATGATATGTATCTGGTAAGTTGCTTATCGTATAACAAAATTTGATAACTCAGTTTAAACAACTTGTCCCACGTAGATAAAAAGTAAGAGTAATAAGATCTTTATATAACTCCCAAGTGTGACGACAATATTAATGCAGTTGAGGGAGAACATGTCATCAATTGATGTGTTTTCTCTTGGTTTCATTTTTTAACGTCACTATTAAATTAATAGAAAATCTCTCTTTTTGGTTATGTATATAAGCTTGTTGTGTTTCTACTTCAAATGTTTTTCTTTTATGTAATGTTTAATGTTTAATTAAATAGAAAACTTATCTTGTTCTTATGTATAATTGTTTAATTAGTCAATAAACAACATGTAAAAGCTTTATATCAGTATGCATGTATAGTCTTTCTTGTAAGGCGAATGATAATTATAGGATTATGAGGGAAGGAATCATGGCTCGGGTCACGGGACACTTATAAAATTTTACGTCATAGTGTTAATTTTTGTAAATAGCCTCAAATTTTCCTCAATGCATCGGTCCAAAAACATTGCTATCCTACTTGACTTTGTGTAAATAGCCTTAATTTTTATATGCACCTCATCGATTTGTTGTACTCATTTATTTCACTTTATTTTTGCTCTTTTGTATACGGGGGTGGGGGTCACTTTAGTTGTTGTAAGCTTGGACCCAGAAATATTGCTATCCTACTTGACTTTGGGTCACTTAAGTTGTTGTAAGCTTCATTGGTTATGTTGAGTATATATAATGTGTTGCGTTTTGATCATGCCATACCAAAACAGTATAAGTACAATAGTAACTGAACGCATATTTAAGAACATTTTTTTATTACAAAAGCATATCAGGTTAAACAAAGAGTATATCAGTATATGTATAGCTTTGGAAACTTGGAAGAAAATTAACCAACTGAGATTAACCCAAAAAAAAAAAAAAATCACAAAACTACAATGGCAAAGTGTATCTTGTTGGATCATAAACTTGATTTAGCCCGAGAATGGTATGGAAGTTTTTAGAAAGTCGTAGAATGATATGGAAGCTTCTAGAAACTCGTAGAATACTCATAGAAAATATCTCTGTGAAATATCTAGAATGATACTAGAAATATCTAGTTAAACTTATCTAGTAGGAAGTATCTAGAACTAGATATGTTGATAAGGATAATGATGTATCAATAATCATCTAGAATTAAGATTAGGATGATGATGTAAGTAATTTTTCATGGAAAATATCTGGGTTCTAGAACCTTCCATGGAGAAGTATAAATAGGTGTAGTGATGCATTTGTATGTACTATGAAGAAAAGTTCAAGTGATAAAAGTTTCTTTGTAAAAGCTCTCTAAATATTCCTCTCTTCATCGAATATAAGCCTAAAAGACCTTCGTGTTTCCAACAAAGTGGTATCAGAGCTAGAAGATCGAGATGTCAGGTGCAATGAACTTGTTCCAATTTCCTCGTCTTACCAAAGATAACTATGGTAGTTGGTGCATGCGAATGAAGGCGTTACTCGGTTCACATGATGTGTGGGAGATAGTTGAAAAAGGTGTTGAGAAAGTTGATGATGAAAGTTCGTTGAATGCCACCTAAAGGGTGGAGTTGCAAAAGGCAAGAAAGAAGGATCAAAGTGCTCTTACACTCGTCTATCAATGTCTTGATGATGCGATGTTTGAGAAAGTTGCAAATGCAACCACTTTTAAGGAAGCGTGGGAGATCCTTCAAAATGCTTTCAAAGGAATTGACAAGGTGAAAAAGGTACGTCTTCAAACTCTTAGAGGAGAGTTCGAAAAGCTCCAAATGGAGGAATCCGAAACCATTTCGGATTATTTCACTCGTGTCTTAACCA
Organism: Artemisia argyi; assembly: GCA_030686995.1. Classification (NCBI taxonomy): domain Eukaryota; kingdom Viridiplantae; phylum Streptophyta; class Magnoliopsida; order Asterales; family Asteraceae; genus Artemisia; species Artemisia argyi. Next base: position 183,338,687 of record CM060705.1, read on the forward strand.
TTTCAAATGAAATGAAGAGAAATGGTGAAAGCTTGAGTGACACAAGGGTGATAGAAAAGATTATTCGCACTTTGACACCAAGCTTTGATTACATTGTCGTGGCCATAGAGGAGTCAAAAGACATAGACTCTATGACCATTTATCAACTCATGGGATCTTTACAAGCCCATGAAGAGAAGTTGAAGAAAAGAAGGGGGAAAGAACCCTTATAGCAAGCTTTATACTCAAAGGTCTCTTTCAAAGAAAGAGAAAAGAGCTTTCTAAATGGAAAGGAGCAAGGAAGAGGACGCGGTACTTTTAAAGGTCGTGGTGGTTTCAAAGGCCGAGGACGAGGAAGTGAAAGAGAAGATGCCAACAAAGAAGATGAAAACCAAAGGTTTTCATATCGAAGAGGTCGTGGGAGAGGCTTTCAATCTCAAAGAGGTGATAAGTCCCAAATACAGTGTTATAATTGTCGCAAATATGGTCATTATGCCAATGAGTGTAGTAGCTCAAGACAAGTGAAAGAAAAAGCTAATCTTGTGGAGGTAGAACACAAATATGATCTTACCTTGCTAATGGCAAGACGTGACGAACAAAAAGAGAGGATAGAGCCATGGCATATAGATTCCGCTGCGAGCGACCATATGACGGGTGAAGAAGACTTGTTCGTGGAGATGGAAACAAGTAAAGGCAATGTCACTTTTGGAGACGAATCAAAGGCGCCAGTGAAAGGAAAAGGTAAGATACTCATCCGAGCTAAAGATGGAAGTCACCAATATATTTCAGACGTATACAATGTGCCCAACCTTAAAAGTAACATTTTAAGTGTGGGACAACTTTTAGAGAAAAACTACGATATTTATTTCAAAGATCGCAGTGCTACAATAAGAAATCCCGAAGGAAAGCTCATAGCTAAAGTCCCTATGACTAAAAACCGAATGTTCCTTCTAAACATTCAACATGATGAAGCTAAGTGCTTAAAGTGTTGTTTAAAGGATCATTCGTGGCTTTGGCATATGAGGTACGGGAACTTAAACTTTGGTGACTTAAAGTTATTATCCTCAAAGGGAATGGTGAAAGGGTTAGATCAAATTGATCATCCCAATCAAGTGTGTGAAGGATGTCTTCTTGGGAAGCATTCTAGAAGTTCATTCCTGAAAGAAGCGACATCAAGAGCTAAGGAGCCTCTACAACTAATTCACACGGATTTGTGCGGTCTCATTACTCCACCCTCTCATGGTAAGAATCTTTACTTCATGCTTTTTATTAATGACTTTTCAAGAAAAACTTGGGTATATTTTCTAAAAGAAAAATCCCAAGCTTTTGAAGCTTTTAAGACATTTAAAGCTATGGTAGAAAAAGAGAAAGGTTTAAAAATTAAATCCATGAGATCCGATAGAGGTGGAGAATTTTTTTCAAAAGAATTTAACAAGTTTTGTGAGGATAATAGGATCCGGAGATTTCTAACGGCTCCTTACTCCCCACAACAAAATGGAGTGGTGGAGAGAAAGAATAGAACCATTCTCAATATGGTCCGAAGCATGTTGAAAAGTAAGAAGATGCCAAAGGAGTTTTGGGCTGAGGCAGTTGATTGTGCAGTATATCTATTGAACCGGTGCCCATCAAAAAGTTTAGATAACAAGACTCCACAAGAAGCATGGAATGGAATGAAGCCTACCGTCTCTCACCTAAGGGTATTTGGAAGCATAGCGTATGTCCACGTTCCGAGCCAAAGGCGATTAAAGCTTGATGATAAAATTGAGAAGCATGTATTCGTTGACTACGACAAGCAGTCGAAAGGTTATAAGCTCTATAATCTAATCACAAGGAAGGTGGTAGTGAGTAGAGATGTGGATTTCGATGAAGAAGAAGCATGGGATTGGAGCATCAAAGAAAATGAAAGGTATGACTTTCTTCCTATCACTGACGAAGAAGAGACATATGAATCAAGTGAAGAAGTCCAACAACCTCAAAGTCCAACTCCAACCCAAGACTCACCTTCAAGTTCAAGTGAAGGAGAACCAAAGACAAGAAGTTTGCAGGAGCTGTACGAGGTAACTGACGAGATACCCCTTCTTTGTTTATATGCTGATTGTGAACCTTTAGTTTTTGAGGAGGCTATGAAAAGTAAGAAATGGAGACAAGCAATGGATGAGGAGATAAAGTCAATAGTGAAGAATGATACGTGGGAGTTGACGACCCTTCCGAAAGGCCAAAAGGCTATTGGAGTCAAGTGGGTATACAAGACCAAGAAAAACACCAAAGGCGATGTGGAGAAGTACAAGGCAAGACTTGTGGCAAAAGGTTACAAGCAGAAGAATGGGATCGACTACGAAGAGGTATTTGCTCCTGTTGCTCGTTTAGAAACTATTAGAATGATTATTGCTATTGCAGCTCAACATAGGTGGAAAATCCACCAAATGGATGTGAAGTCTGCATTTCTAAATGGACTTCTCGAAGAAGAAGTTTATGTGGAGCAACCGGAGGGATATGTTGCCAAAGGGCATGAAGGTAAAGTGCTAAGGTTGAAAAATGCCTTATATGGTCTGAAGCAGGCGCCACGTGCTTGGAATACTAGAATTGACAAGTATTTCCAAGAACATGGTTTTATAACATGCCTAAGTGAATATGCACTTTACGTGAAATTTGAAAGTGGAGGTATACTGCTCGTCCGCTTGTACGTGGATGATTTGATCTTTACAGGAAACTCTCAAAGTATGATGGATGAGCTCAAGAAGTCAATGACGAAAGGGTTCGAGATGACAGACATAGGACTTATGTCTTATTATCTTGGCATTGAGGTGAAACAGATGGATGATGGAATTTTCATAAGTCAGGAAGGATATGCCAAGGAGATATTAAAGAAATTCGACATGGAGAAATGTAATCCCATTGGCACCCCCATAGAACATAAGGCAAAGCCTTTTAAGCATGATGGAGGAGAAGCAGTAGACTCAACTCTATTCAAGAGTCTCATTGGAAGTTTGCACTATTTGACATGTACAAGACCCGACATCCTCTTTGCGGTTGGATTGGTTAGTCGTTTCATGAAAGAGCCTACAACAAAACATTTGGAGATTGCAAAGAGGATCCTCCGTTATATCAAAGGTACCGTAGATTATGGTATGTTTTACTCAACAAGTGAAGACTTCAAGCTGGTTGGATATAGTGATAGTGATTGGGTTGGAAATAAAGACGATGGAAGAAGTACAACAGGATTCTTGTTCTTCCTGGGTAACAATGCCTTTACATGGTCTTCAAAGAAGCAACTTATTGTTACCTTATCCAGTTGTGAAGCGGAGTACGTAGCTGCAACATCGTGTGTATGTCACGCAATTTGGCTAAGAAGTATGCTAAAGGAGCTACACATGGAGCAAGAAGATGCGACTGAGATCTACGTGGATAACAAGTCAGCAATCGACTTAGCAAAAAATCCAGTCTTCCATGATTGAAGTAAGCATATCAACACTCGTTATCACTTTATTAGAGAGTGCACTGCAAGAAAGGATGTCCGAGTGATACATATGAGGTCTGAAGATCAAGTTGCAGATATCTTCACCAAACCGCTCAACGAGAAAGATTTCTCAAGACAACGAATGATGCTTGGAGTCGGTAAATCAAGTTTAAAGGGGGTGTTGGATCATAAACTTGATTTAGCCCGAGAATGGTATGGAAGTTTCTAGAAAGTCGTAGAATGGTATGGAAGCTTCTAGAAACTCGTTGAATACTCGTAGAAAACATCTTTGTGAAATATCTAGAATGATACTAGAAATATCTAGTTAAACTTATCTAATAGGAAGTATCTAGAACTAGATATGTTGATAAGGATAATGATGTATCAAGAATCATCTAGAATTAAGATTAGGATGATGATGTTAGTAATTATCCATGGAAAATATCTGGGTTCTAGAACCTTCCATGGAGAAGTATAAATAGGTGTAGTGATGCATTTGTATGTACTATGAAGCAAAGTTCAAGTAATAAAAGTTTCTTTGTAAAAGCTCTCTAAGTATTCCTCTCTTCATCGAATATAAGCCTAAAAGGCCTTCGTGTTTCCAACATATCTTTACTCCCATCTTCGTCCTATTGCTTTTATCGCATTAAGAAAAGGTGCTCTCTTCTTTTGACAATCAGCTTGAGTGTACCTATTAGCAAGTACCTGCTACCGTCTAGCCACAAAACCATAGCAAACAGGCTGCATATTAATTAGTACCTTTGCAAACTGAATCAAGACAAAAGAATATTGAAGTGTATGTATAGTGGGGATAAAAGTACCAATAAATTCTAAGGGATGGAAACCCAAAACCAAACCATATACTAACATCCAAAAGTAGAAAGCTTTGAGTCCAAGAGTATCGTAGTAAGAGGATAATTTTTTGTTGTTGAAAGGTTAACTACTTAAGTATATTATCACCGACATATAACAAATTACAGACTTTAACAATGCAACTAAACTAATACAAGTAAACGATATTATCATCAAAACAGATAGACCTACACAAGCAACTATGCAAGCCTCAATTCTCTTACTACATCAACCCCAACTCCAAACTGACTTATCCAAGAGTAGCTAGCCAAAGGCGTCCTTGTGCACAAATTCGTCACCCATCAAGACAAGCAGAACAAATGTGAGTACATTTCCTATGCCGGGCTCAAACATACACCATACCAGGTTGCAGATTCCATCTTCACAATCTAAGTATAAAGAAAAGTACCCAGATAGGCATCATCGCAAATGCTGGTGTCCTGCATCCAAACACTCGGTTCAATTATAAATTGTACCTGTTTGCAGCAAATTCCCAACCTTGCAAAGCAAGTATAAGGAATTCAAATCAGAAAGGCTTCATTAGGCTGACTAGTGTATCCTCTAGCTACAAGAGTCGAATATCTGCATGCAGTTGGTTCTCTCATTTAAAGTAGGCCAGATTACACGTCCAGAGAGAATCCTTATAAGGAATCTGTATTTGCATGACATTCGCCATAATAAGTCATATAATTAGTTAGCTCGGGGTAGTTCCATCTTTCATGACTTGATCATCCTAGCTAGCTAACTCAATGAATGACCTGTTCCCATAAACCTGACTAACAGCTTTGGATGATTGTTTCACATCAAGACTGATGATACTCAGTTTAACACTGTTCATCTGGACCATGAACAATAAAAATAGAAAAAACCATTTTTGTTGATTAGCTTCACTGAAACATTTCGTCAAATGTTGAGGTTAAATCTTGAGAATACCCCAAAAAAGCAGGAGGGATCCTCCAGACTGTCGTGGGTCCTTCGGATATTCTTTGGTTCTGCCGGGTGGCTTTAATAACCTTTGATTATCTGCAAAACAGACACGTCCGTTAATCTTGCCCCGGGTTTTATCCCTGGACCAACCTCCGGTGTGAGAGTAAGTACGTGTTCTAGAGAGATAAAGTGTAAAAGAGAGTATATAGAGTGAGAAAATTGATTACCCAAAGGTGAGGATTTCTCTTCTTTATATAGGCGAGGCATGTTTGTCCTTACCGACCGTTTGCACATATTTTTTGGGTTTGTACACTTTCCTTGTCGTTCGCTTATCTTTATCCCACTATCGTGTACCTTGTGTACTATTTGTCCTTGGGCTAGGTAGTTACCGTTAATTCAGATGAATGACTCCTTCGGACTTGTCGAGTCCATCGGATTTGTAGAGCATTCCAGATTTATGATCTATTCGGCGTGGGTCCTTCGGACACATACGCCAACATGTCCCCCCAGTATCATAGTATTGGTTATGCCAATGGTGTGATACTTAAGTATTGTTGCTTCGGTGTTTCCGGAGGTCACGTAATAGTTGTTTTGTCGGGCTGGGTTTTATGTACAAAACGTCAAAAGTTATAATTGTTCATCGTTTTAAGGAACGCCGCCTTTTTACCGTGCTTTTGAGATTGTGACACGTATAAGTGTTTTTGATTGTGTGTACTAGATGGTGCCACGCGTACAATCTGACAGACGCGACGTTTCGCGCTCTTTCTTTTTGCCTATAAATAGCGCCTTTGGTTTCATTTTACCACTGTAATTTCTCTCTAGTTTCACACATATTTCTGACAATCTTTCTCGTCCGTATTCCGAATGATTTTCCGATGCGCTAATTTGTTTATTTCATCTTTACGAGGTACGTCTTGTTCCGTGATGTCCACCTTCTTTAGTTTTATTTGTTTTGGCTATACCTCTCCTTGCTCCGGATACATTATGTCGGAATCTACCGCTTCGACCGATTATGAGGATGTTTTAATATTGGATGATTCTCACGTTAAGATGGATATTCTTAAGAGGAAATCCACTATAGATGATTCGGATGTTATCGTTCTAGTGGAATCCTTCGGAATACCTAAGGATTTGCATCTGCGGGTTACTCTGAAGGGAATGACGATGAATCAACTTCCGGATGATGCCATTGGTTTATACGCGGAGTACTTCTTTGAGGGGGGTCTCACTGTTCCTTTTTCTTCATTCCTTTTAGATGTTATCAAATATTTCAAAGTTCATATTTCCCAATTAGTTCCGCTTGGTATGCACCATGTTACACTCTTTGAGGTATATGCCCGAAGTATGCATAATACTCCTACCACTCCATTATTCAGAGTGTTTTATAAGCTTAGCAAATAGGGTTGTTGGTTTTCTTTTGAGAAATGTGTCCATGCGGACAGGAAAGTTTGCTTTTGCGAGTTTCCTTCCTGCCTGAAGGGTTGAAAACATCAATTCTTCTTGATCGATAGACGTGCAATTTCATTTGCTATGCCTTGGAGACATCATGACTCGGACGTTTCAGGTCCCTTTCCCAAATGAGAATTTGACGTTGCTCATGCTGAAAGGCTAGCCGCGACTGTTATTGAGCCTCTTCGGATCCCACACGGATTCTTGTATGCTTTGGGTTTGTCTTCCCGTTGGAAGTTTCCTGGTTACCGGGCGTGCACCAATCCAAACACCCCCCAAAACCCAACCAAGATCCAACCTTTATCACACAACACAAACATAAACACCAAGAACAATCAAAAGGGTACCAAAAAAACACAACCCAATTCTGGTCTCTTCACCCAACAACATCCCAAAGACAACAGTAGCAGCAAAAGTAGTGGCATTAGTGACAGGCACAGCGACGGAAATAGGAGTGTCGTTTAAAATCATGAAAAAAGTAGCTGAAGCTGATAAGTTGATGATGAATGGGACTGAGTATTGCCAGATTAGTAAGATGTTGAACCAGTCTGTTAAGGTTTTGAGAAGTGGGTTTTTGTAGGTTTTTGAGGAGGATGGTTTTGTGGTGGTGGAGATGAGGGCGCCTTTGTGCATTAAGGCGTTGGTGGCGCCCCAGATTAGGCCTACTGTTAGCATCTTCTCGGTGTCTCCGATCATGGTTTTTGATGGTGTTGTGATTGACTGGTGAGTGAAGTTTGGTTATTAAGGTTTATAAAAATGGTCTTTTGGTTATTGTATAGTTTGAGGATTTAGTGAGTTTCACTTTTATTTGGCAAAATGGAGGGGCCGGAAACGGTTTAGGGATTAACTCGATGAGGCCGTATATATTATTACAAATCTTGAGTAAGGGAAAACCTTGAAAAAGTGTATGGTGTAATCAAGTTTGAGTGTTGTCAAGCTCGAGTTCGATTAGACTCTTAGGATTTGGGTTTGATGTTTGAATCGAGTTTGATATAGCTTTAAAGTTGAAGATCGTGTCCGTTATGTTTTTTGAAACTTGAGATCAAGGTTTCAAAAATCGTGAATCGGTAGTCGGTCGGTCGATCCTCTTGTAGCTTGTAATCTGTCTAGGCGGGATTAATCGGATTGGGATTTCCGACAAGTTTTGGGTATTTCCGGCAAGTTTTGGGTATCCTAACAAGATTTTCCTTAAACTTGTAATAGATATAAACAACGGCTATAAGTAATCAAAATAAGTTTGCGATAAGTTTCGAGTATTTCCGGCAAGATTTGCAGGTTTCCGGCATCATTTGACAGTTGTTGATCGAAGTACAAAAATCGAAAAGGGCGGTAGCCGATTAGCGGTTAAGCAGCGATTGATCGGCCTTGTAAGCCCTTTTTTTTGCAACACTGCTTGAGATTAGGTCGAGTTTGATTGTGTCTACATTTCAAGCTCAAGTTCAAGCTCGATAAACAACTCTCACAACAAATTCGAATTGACTCGTTTTTTATACATTTATTTGAGTTAATTGCATTTTTGGTCCTTGTGGTTTGGCTAAATTACAGGTTTGGTCCCCAAAATTTTGAAAATGCAGCGATAGTCCTTATTTTGAAGTTTGGGTTGCATTTTTGGTCTTTATCGGTGTGAAATGATCAAATTACCCTTGTCTTTTTCTGAAGAAGATAAAGGGTATTTTAGTCATTTAACTTTATCCATGGACCAAAAATTCAATCCAAACTTTAAAATGAGGACTATCGCTGCATTTTCAAAGTTTTGAGGACCAAACCTGCAATTTGGCAAAACCACAGGGACCAAAAAACCATTTAACTCCATTTATTTTCTATAGTTGCTATGATAAATTATGTACTAATACACATACGGAGATGATTTCTACAACACTTTGATATATACATTCCCACATGTGTTATGAAGTTTTGTACTTTCAATATAAATATTCATGTTTCTATTTTGGTATGTATTAAAATAAATGTTCACTTTATGTTTCGAAAATTTAAAATGAAGCTTAGTGGTTGTGGCTGAAATTTAATTGCTGGACATTGTAGTTAGTAAGATATCCTAAAACTATACAATTTAAAAATGAAAGTAATATATGTTGCATACGGTTGGTGCATGTGTCAATTTAAGTAATGTACAAATTACCAAGCAAAAGTGTGATTTAACATAAGCTTTCTAACACTTGACTTATTAATCTATAACTCGATCTGAATGCAATTTTAACTTGTTTTCGAACCACTCTCGAATACTTTACGATGTGTCACACAATTGTATCAATAGTTTTATCAGTATATATCTTATTGGTTAGACAAGTAAAATACATGCAAGTGGTAGTATATTATTGCCAAAAGTTCAATGACATACGTCGTAAAACTTCTTAGAGCATCTACAATGGCACCAAGTTATAAAGACTTGGAGCATTTAATGCCATTAATGCTACACACATTTAATAACTAAAGCTTTTAGGAATGACTTGGAGTTCACCAAGTCTTCTTAAAAAGCTTTACAAAAAGCTTGTCATGCAATGCTAAAAACCATCCTCAAAAGCTTTTTGTAATAGTGAAAAGCTTTTGCTTGTTTGAGCCATTGGAGATGCTCTTATAGCAAATGATAAACATAAATATTTATGTACTTATTTTAATGGAGTGCACGTCCTAGAACACTGAACCAAGAGCCGGCTCACATTATATTTTGAAGCAACACCAGGCCAGTGTATGCAGCTTGCCCATCTTGCGTCACTCCAGGTTACTATCACCATACACCAACTAAAACCGTGTTGTAGGTACATTTATCATTAATTAATAACATACCCTTTGTTACAATCTAAAGTATCATAATAAATAATATGGTGAAAAAGATGTGGTTTTCGACCGTGTTGTAGGCCAGTGTATAACTTGAAACTTTAGTATACCTCATAAACGGATGAGGTTTTCTGTGTGAGGCCATCATCGTGACCGTTTTCGACCATTTTTCTTGCCACCTCAAGATGTGTATCTAGTGAGATTTGTAACTGGGATATCGGGTGAGGATATAACGATCCTAATGGCATAGCAAAGTACATGACTGATAAATTAAATCAAGTAATTTAATTTCATGGGACAAAACTAACCATATTACAAGCATAGAAACTTCATTTCATGTACCATTCATTGATCGATCAAATGAATATTACTCCGTACTAAACTAACTTTTATGGTGCCTACAATAATCAAACAATGGACATTTCATACTGACAACTACAGCATGAATGCTACAAGAATGTCAAAATGCTAGACATGGTCAAGATATGTTATTAAATAAAGTCAAAAGAACAATGAGACACACATAGGCTCATTTTGGCAGGTATATTTGCTAGACACAGCCTATATAAGGTATCAACAAGCAAGAATAACATCAACCAATAACATACATAATCAAGTACCAAAGCACACAAAGAAGAGAACTTTCCATAGATTTTTTTAGAATGGCAAGTTCTCGAGCTTTGGTCATGGTTATTTTTGTGTTGGCAGTAGCATTCCATTCCTCCATGGTTAGTGCAAACTTCCCGAAAAGTGTGTATTTCAATTGGGGTGCTCATCATTCTTCGATTCTAGGCAAAGGTGATGACCTCCGACTTGTTTTGGACCAAACTTCAGGTAAAAAGTTCTAAAAACTCTCTCTTATATATCGTGACATAATGTGAAGTTTTCTTCAAGATTATATACTAACAAATAAAACTCCAACTTACAGGATCCGGAATACAATCAAAAAGAGCATTCTTATTTGGTAGCATTGAAATGCTAATCAAGTTGGTTCCTGGGAACTCTGCTGGAACTGTAACAGCCTATTACGTAAGAACAATCATAAAGGTTCTTAGATAATATTACTTAAAGCATAGTTAATAATATGATTAAACGTTGGATTGTGACAGCTGTCTTCTACGGGTGCAAAGCATGATGAGATCGACTTTGAGTTCTTAGGGAACTCAACAGGAGAACCATACACTGTGCACACAAACATATTCACCCAAGGTCAAGGCAACCGAGAGCAGCAATTTCAATTATGGTTTGACCCAACTGCAGATTACCATAACTACACCATTCATTGGAATCCTACAGAAGTTGTGTAAGTGAACCAACTCAAAGCATCAATAGTCTGTGTACTAAACAGTTGTTAACTATCTAATTATTGTGCTACGTACTGTATTGCAGATGGTATGTTGATAGTATCCCTATTCGAGTCTTTAGAAACTATCAAAGTGAAGGGATTGCATACCCAAACCAACAAGGGATGCGAGTCTACTCAAGTTTATGGAATGCCGATAACTGGGCTACAAGAGGTGGTCTAGTTAAAATCGACTGGACCGCTGCACCTTTTGTGGCTTATTACCGTAGGTTCAGAGCTAGAGCTTGTAAGTGGAACGGACCAGTTAGCATTAGCCAATGTGCCATTCCATCTAAAGCCAACTGGTGGACATCTCCTGTTTACAAGCAATTGACAATGAGCCAACAAGGTCAGCTCAAATGGGTACGCGATAACCACATGATCTACAACTACTGCACAGATGTTAAGCGTTTTAAGGGACAAATGGCACCTGAATGCTCTAAGCCACAATACTAACCCGAGGAAGATTATAGACTACTCCCGATTCATCGAAGACTGATTCATTATATTTCAATATTCTTTTGTTGTACTCCAGTTTTTTCACTTTCTTTTTGCTCTTTTGTATACGGGGGATCAGAAAATTTTGAAGTTTCAAATACTTGAAAAAAATACCTCACAATACATACAATTCATTCTGATAAAAATTTAGATCTGACATCTCAAATTTGTGCCTCAAATTAATGTTTACATCAGCCGTAGACTACATTATCAGATTGAGAAATTGCAACAAAGATATTATTACCAACATATAACAAATTACAGACTTTAACAATAATACAGCCATTCAGAATGAAGTCCAGTTCAAAACCAAAAAGTACAAAATAAATGAACAGACACACAATGTCAACAAATAAGGTGAGACACAGATGCAAACTTTCTATGTAGAGGTGGTTAGATGAGTTAGTCGGCCAGTCGGGAGGGTTGTGTAATGGTCCAAACGGGTTCGTGTTGAAAGTGGTAGTATTTAGGTACACGTAAAATAGTCACGCCAGGTTGGGTTGACCTGCTTACATTTTTTTGTCCCAAATTTATAAATAACTGTTGCCTTCATTATTATTTAAGTGAGGTATTATTAGAATGATAATATATAACTTTCTGTATTCGATTACAAGAGTGAAAACACGTCAACTATCTAATACAAAAGTGATATTAAAAAAAAAAACACGTTAAATGTGACATGATGAGAGAGCATCACTAAAGCCAACAAAAGAAATAAATAGTCATAGAATTCGCATGCTACATACTGCACATAAAAAACACATTAAATCTAACATGATAAGAGTTATGTTTGCTAGCCGTATTACAGTTCCTGATCAATATACAGCCACACAAACGACATGATATCTAAAGAGAGCAAATTTTAGTCACTTTACACCTGTAACATCTGAACCATATTGATTTAACTGTTATATAATTCGAGATATGACATGCTCATCTACAATTAAAGATTGTTCCATCTATAAGACTGTGGTTAAACAACATAAGCTAGCTGTTAACATATAAAATTCATTGCATTCTTCACTAAACCAGAACATCTTTATAAGACAAGTCAATAATAAACTAAACTTGCTTAAAACTATCAACTGCAAAGGGCTTTACCAGTTTGAGTGTGTGTGGCAGTGGGTTCAAACCCCATGGACTAGTCGGCCACATGGTTTGGAAACCATGGTTACCCAAAAAACAAAAAATAAAATAATAATCAATAAAAAAATCCATGGCTGGAGAAAATATCTACCACGGGAAGTAACATCTGAACTTTTAGGGAACTGGAAACCTCTTTTCTTCAGCCGAGATAAAACCTATCAATGGAAAGATAACATTATTAAAGCAATGCAATGAACATAACTGAAATATGATTAGGGAAAACGGATGTAAAACTAGCAATTACTCCCCTTAACGAGAAACACACACACAAACAAACCCAAGTGGAAAGAAAAGAACAAAGACATTCTTTAATATAACCTGTAAACAATTACAATCCCCAAGTGCAACCTCGTTGACATGGCCAAGGCTTGATAAGAGTCCTCGAAGCAATTCTTCTTCTATATCACCTCGATCTCGTCCAACTCGTTCCGCAAAACAGTGGGGTACCGAGAAATTCAAGTCTGCTTTGACTAATAAAGAGACGTTTAGCAACAAAATCTTCTCCAGAAACAACGTGCTTTTTATTGTTAGTGACAATATATAAGGAGCATTGATTTCGATAGTATTTGTATATTCGCCCCCAAGACTAGAAAGCACCAAGTTCTTAACACTCTTTGAAGCAATATCAATCCGCCTCACACCAAAACAATTTTTCAACTTCAAAGTTTCCAAGCAAGAACATCCGGTTAGTATTTTTCCAATTAAATCTTCATCAATTAATTCCCCAACATCAATACACAAAAAGTTAAGATTATCCCAACCATTAGGAGGATTAGATACACAACGCGAAAGTTTCATACTCATATAACCTAAATTGTCACAATACAACTCATCGTCATTGTCTTTACCCAAGAAAAACTCATCGCCATAGGTAAACCATTCATAAGCTTCCCTATCACATGACAATCTTTCAACTCCAAAGTTTCCAAACAAGGACTTCGAGAAACGCCCAACAATATAACAACAGTCCAACTCCAAAGTTTCCAAACAAGGGCTTCCGGATAATATTTTCCCAATTAAATCGTCATCTAATATCCCATCGTCAATACACAGAAACTTAAGTCTATCCCAACGAATAGCTCCATTAGGAGGATTAAATGCACAAGACGAAAGTTTCATACTCATAAGACATGAGTTGTTGAAAAGCAACTCATCGTCATGGGTAAAGCGAGCATTCCATTTCTTTCCAATTATAGGTATCCTTAAATCTACCTCTTGAACGTTACGAGTAATAGCATGTCGAATCCAACTATTGACTTGAGACGTATGACTAATCTTAAGTTCAAATTTGTCGAGGTTCAGATTGGTCGGACATTGAGTTAGGGTTTTGTCGATAAACGAAAAGTAATCGGTGAGATCAGTATTGTGACGTAGGTCTGTGATGTCATACTTATCTATGAAAAGGAGAGTAGGAAGTTGAGTCCAAAGATGTTGCCATCGTTTGGAGATGGTAGATGTTGTTTTAATTACCTCTTTTGTGGACAATTCTAAACAGGAGATGATTTCGAGTAATAAGCAATCCGGTAAAGAACTTATTCTATCTTCTTTTTCTTTGTCCATGATTTTGAAGGGAATCGAAATACAAATCAAGTTCGAATTTATCATAGCTGCAAAAGAAAAACTAACAATAAGCACATCGCATTAGCGAATTAAGTCAATCAATTAATTAACTGGAAAAAGAAAAGAAAAACTAACAATAAGCACACTACAACTTACCCGTTCTATTTCACATAGCAACAGCTTAATTAAGCTAATTTACATATAAACTAAATCTCTCAGACAGTGAGCCAATAATCATGAATATAATTTCAAATAAATTACAACTTTTAACTAGTATCAAATCATGTAAATATCCGTAATATATTCTAACTGGTTAAAAGAACAAATTATTTATATCCAATTTTATAACAATTAACATAAACAGTAGATAACATTAGATTTATTCAATAGATTATTATGCAAAGTAAAACAAAACGATGAGATAGAATACGATGCGTAATTACCTGATATGAATAAGCTACAAAAAGTGAGCTTATAAAACATAAGCCCATAACCAAATAACCCATAATCCGGCTATATAATCCAAAACAAACACCCCCTAAATTGCAACTTTTTACTAGCACATAAATATCCATATATAGTTCAATCACATATTCTAACTGAGCTTTAATTAAATTTTATAACAGTACATAAGATTAGACTCATGGTTCATTCAGGGGTCAGAACAGGCATAAACTCATTTAGGGCTTTTATAGGGCAACAGTAACAGGAAAGCAAGAAATCAGTCGTTACGTCACTAATCCTATTAGACCGTTCAAAATATTTAAAGTTGGGAATAAAGATCTTTAGAGCTGTAGCTCTTATGATTCTATTCTCGATAGTAAAGTAACAGAGAACAAGGTAACTAGACGATGGTAGGCATCCAAGAGGGGGCTTAAAATATATTAAAGCTAGGTCGTCAGAATATTACTACTACGTTTTGATTTGAATAGTGGTTATTATATATCATTGACCGTGATGTGATATCCTCCTAACTTGTTTTTGTTCCTGACATTCTTTGATTACTGTAACAAACTAATTATAGTGCAGAAAGAATTATTAGAATCTTATATATTGTATACTACATCATCAAACCGCAATATTAAGCAGTTAACAAACTAAAGCAACAACGCCATCGATATTCATTAGGTTCAACACACAAAAGAAGTAGTAACAAAGTGGAGATCGCAAGTAACAATATCCATTAATAACTATATCAATATATGATCAACAATTCGAAAAACAGCAGCAAGATTACAGGAATAAAAAAGGATTAAAGTAAAACAAAACGATGAGATAGAATACGATGCGTCATTACCTGATAGAATACCATGCGTAAAATTGACGACCGATTGATGATTAATAGTATGAATTTGTTTGATGATTAATCTTCTCCATAATACTTTGAAAAATAAACTAAAGAGTTCCGATATTGGCAACTCATCCAAGAATTTTTCAAATTGTTGCTTCATTAGTTGCAGTTCATCTTCCGTTGGAGACATAGTGATATAAGATGATCGGTGTTTTTTAAGAATGTATATCGGTAGGTATATGTAAGAAGAGTATCATTATTGTGAAAAGTCATTGATGGTAAAAAGTATAAGAAGGGTTTTAGCCATGGGATTATTAGATTAAAATGGGGTATTAATGACACACTTGACACATGACTAAATATGTTAACACACTTGTTCATAACTTCTTATAATTGACACATAATTGACGTATTATTGACACATCCACGAATTTTTTAGCTAAATATATTGACACACTTGCACATAACTTCTTATAATTGACACACAATTGTCATATTTTCAACACGATATTATTGACACATAGACTTTCTATCCTTTCTATCTTAAATCACTTTCTATTTGATCCAAACTATATGTAAGAATATGGGTATATATGTATATATATATGAGAGAAAATTGCAAAAAATGTCTCTGAACTTTTCGAAAACTGCAATTTATGTCCGCAAAAAAAAAGTGCAAAAAATGACCCTAACGTTTCATTTCTGCAATTTGTGCCCGTGAACGTGTACTTTATTTGCAAAATATGGATTTTGGCTAACGGTCATTACGAAATCCCGTTAGTCCTCACGTGCGTTGCACGTGAGGGTATTTTCGTCAATCCACTATTCCCGCCTTTAACACCCACCTGCAACAACCCCATGCACGAATATCGACGAAGACGTATTTTGCAAATAAGCTTAGTCGTGTATAACACTTTAACACAATCAAAACACACACACACAAACACATTCTATCGTCATATTGGTGTCTTTGATCGCTAAAGTCTGTTGCAATTATATTTTGTATGGAATAAATAATTTACATGAAATAAAGATGCACTTAGTCGGGGATACATCTATATAAAATGGAGGAGAATAGATGCCAAGTTGTCATACATTCACTAAAGAGAGTTTAAGCCACCACACACTTTCAACTATCATTTCATTGCTATATTAAAAAAGCATGTTTATCATATGATAGTTCTCTCAGTACACCTTTTGTTATTCCTGTGCATAATATGCAAACACTTGCTTTTCCTCACACATTACACATAAGGAAGGAAAGTTGCACATCATTTACACACATACTCACAAATAGGGACTCAAGGAGGCATGATCACATGGGAGAAGGCATACCTGAAGGGCCAACAGTTGACTGGAAAGGCTTACTACATGGGGATACATGAGTTTATTAGGGAACCTAGAAAAATATGAATTATTAGGATTTGTATTGTCCATATGGCACAATAGCTCAGGCTAGGATTTGTAGTAAGGATGTTTATATTCGTGTTTATACCAAGATATAAGAAGTTGAATAATAATTTTGTATGCCTGTTGTAGGGGTACAAGCATTTGAGATAATGGTTGTAGCGACAGTTGGTATATGCAATAAATGTGATGCACTTTTCTCTGTCGAAAGTAGCGAACATAGTACCAAACTTCGTTGGCAATATCTTCATCTCGTCTTTGTTTGGTGGCTACCTATCAGACTCTTACCTCAGCTGTTTCTGGACTACGCTCATTTTTGGCTTTAGCGAACTCTCAGTAAGATTTCTTTCATTTCATTTATAATATAATTCTGTTATTTGTAACAGAGCTTTATATAGTTATCACTCCAAGCCCACCTTCCTCAGCTAAAACCTGTAAAAATGGTAACAAAACTACTAACACAACCGATTAATCACCCAACCAACCACCCCTTGGTGATCTTTTCTTTTATTATAACTATAAACACTGAAGACTTGTCCCCAAACAGATGCAAACCAATACAATACAAGAAAGAAATATAAGATTGTCCTCCTAATGAGTGCAATCTTGATACAATGAACTCACACACTATCACCAAACTAAACCAAACCTAAACAACCTGTAGATCAAGATGATCTACAAAACAATCACTGAAGGAAACCCAGAAACTATAACAATACAACTTTGAGAGAGATGTTTGACTGCGTGTTTTGATTGTGAGAGATAAAGCTCGATAATGAAACGCTAGCTCCGGATAAGAGCTTATATACACACATATTACACTTAGCACCCTGCACAAACACAAACAATACAAACACAACTCAAAGTGATATTAGTTATAAAAATGTTACAAAACAACCCCTGAAGTTTCATAAGTTTGAAAGAGTAATCATTTTAACACCCCCCCCCCCTCAAACTGATGAAGCAAACAGATTTACCATACCAAGTTTTTTAACTAAAAAACTATGTTGCACAGAGCCAAGAGCTTTAGTCAAAATATCAGCAGTCTGTTCTTTTGACTCAATATTCACAGTTTTAATAAGCCCAGATGCAACTTTTTCTCTAACCAAATGCACATCTATATCAAAATGTTTGGTTTTTTCATGCATAACAGGATTAGCTGCAATTTGAATAGCAGACCTATTATCACAAAACAATTCAACTGGTATTAATCCAGTTTCACCCAAATCAGTTAAAACTTTCAAAATCCACATGATTTCACAAGTAGCAGAAGCCATGCATCTGTACTCAGCCTCAACAGATGACTTGGACAGAGTAGCTTGTTTTTTACTCTTCCAAGACACCAAATTATTATTAACAAACACACAATATCCAGAAACAGACTTTCTAGTAATAGGACATTTAGCCCAATCAGAATCAGAGAAAGTAGTCACTTTAAACCCATTCTGAACCTTGTTAAACCCAATACCATAACCAGGAGCAAGTTTCAAATATTTAAGAACTCTTAAACCAATATCATAATGAGATTGCAAAGGAGCATGCATATGTTGGCTAAGACAATGAACATCATAAGAAATATCTGGTCTAGTCAAAGTAAGGTAAATCAATTTACCAACTAACTTCTGGTAAGCAACAATATTTTTAAGATACTTATCATTATCAGTTTCTTTATGAGCTAGAACAATATTCTCAGGTAATGGTGTAGAAACAGGCCTACATGCAAGTAAACCAAACTCATGTAATAGCTCAATGCAATACTTCCTTTGATTCAAACAAAGACCAGTTTTAGTTTTTAAGACTTCAATTCCAAGAAAGTATTTTAACTCTCCTAAATCTTTAATCTTAAACTTATTCTTCAAAAAAACTTTAAACTGATCAAGTTCCTTTTCACAATTACCAGTGATAACAAGATCATCAACATAAACAAGTAAAAACAACACAGTATCATTCTTTTTTCTAATGAACAAAGAATGATCATTCTTAGATTGCTCAAACCCAGCTTCAAACAATGCTTCAGACAATTTTTGATTCCATTGTCTAGGAGCCTGTTTAAGACCATAAAGAGATTTTTTCAACTTACAAACTCTGTTATCACCTTCTTCAAGGTAACCTGGAGGAGGAATCATATACACTTCTTCCTTAAGGTCCCCATACAAGAAGGCATTATTAACATCCATTTGAAAAATTTTCCAATCCTTTTGAACTGCAAGACTTATCAAGCATCTTACAGTCCCCATTTTGACAACAGGACTAAAGGTTTCCTCATAATCTATTCCTTCTTTTTGACTATAACCTTTAGCCACAACTCTAGCTTTATACCTTTCTATTTCACCAGTAGACTTATACTTAATTTTCCAGACCCATTTACTACCAATAGCATTTCTACCAATAGGTAACTCAACAACCTCCCAAGTATCATTTTCAAGTAAAGCATACATTTCCTCATTCATAGCACCTTTCCAATAAACACTTTTACTAGCTTCCTTATAGGAAGAAGGTTCAGCAGTTTTATTTAAATTTGACACAAAACAGCAATTTTCAGCACTTAACAAACAATGATTAGCATACTTATTAAGACCATATCTAACCTTAGAATCAAGCACATAGTCATTTAACTTGGCAGGCAACTTAGAAGGTCTACTAGACCTTCTATGACTTCCTTCTCCAACCTCATTTTTAGAAAAATTTTGAAAAATAGGAACCTCTAAGTCTGGATCAGAATTTCCCTCAGAATAATAACTATCATCTAAAGGAGTTGCAGAAGTGACATCATGTCCAGGTGGCTGATTACTATTACTAGGTATTGGATATTGTATCTGTTCAAGATTATCTAGATCCAAAGAATCAGCCTCATCTGGTTGATGTATTCTACCTTCTCTACCAACAGATGTATTTCCTTCATGAATATCATCATTGGGAGAGGGACCAGGAGTTTCAGGTGAAGTTTTAGACTTACTATCAACAGACTCAAAAAAGTTTACTGTTGTTACTTCTTTTTCAGACTCAGTTTCAGACTCAGAAGATAAATTTTGACTCATTTTAAAAGGAAAAACTGTTTCATAAAACTTAACATCTCTAGAATATAGAATAGACCTGTTTTCAAGACTTAACAACTTATATGCCTTTTTTCCACTTGCATACCCAATCAAGACACATTTTTCAGACTTAGAAGAAAACTTATCAGACCCTTTTAAAATGACTGCAAAACACAAACACCCAAAACTCCTTAAATGGGACAAATTTGGTTCCTTATTATAGACCAATGAAAAAGGTGACTTACCATTTAAAACAGAGGAAGGAAGCCTGTTAATCAAATAAGTAGCAGTTAACACACACTCAGACAAAAAAACAAGAGGTATCCCTCCCTGAAACATAAGACTTCTAGCAACATTCAAAAGATGTCTATGTTTCCTTTCTGCTATACCATTCTGCTGTGGTGTATATTCACAAGTTGTTTGATGTATGATTCCCATAGTATTAATAAAATCAGACATCTTATTATTTACAAATTCAGTACCATTGTCAGATCTTATGATCTTAATTTTTTTCTCAAACTAAGTTAAAACAAGATTGTAGAACTTAACAAACATTCCAAAAACTTCATCTTTGGTTTTTAACATATACACCCACACAGATCTGCTATAGAGATCTGCTATAGTCATCAACAATGGTCAAAAAATACCTAAAACCCTCCCTGCTAATTACTTTATAAGGCCCCCACACATCAAGATGTATAAGTTGCCCAAAAACAGTGGATTTATTTTCACTTAAAGGAAAAGAGTCTCTGGTTTGCTTAGCCTTATGGCAAACTTCACAAGGTCCTTCATGATTAACATTAGTCAGATTTAAAGAACCCTTTAATAATTTCAAAACCTGATTAGCAGGATGACCCAATCTGTTATGCCAGACTTCTTTAGACACATGATACACACAAAACTCACTCTGATTAGTCATAGCAAGACAAGAAGACTCCTTATCAAATATGTACAACCCACCAAACTCACTACCAGTCCCCAGAACACTCTGCTTTTTCAAATCCTGAATATAACATGTAGTTTCATCAAAACCAACAGTAAGTTTACTATCCTTAATCATTTTATGAACAGATAATAGACTCACAGAATACTCAGGAACAACAAGCACATCAAACAAAACCACATTATTATTCAATCTTAAGTTTCCAACATGTGTTATTTTAGCCAAAGTACCATTAGGGTGTCCAACTGTAAGTTTTAAATCAGATATATCAACAACACCAAACATCTTTTCTGTACTATTGGTCATATGTTGATTAGCACCTGAGTCAATTATCCATCCTAGATGATAACTGACTCCATTTAATTTGACTTTAGCACAAAAGAACTTATAAAAATATTGATTAAAGAAAACATTACAGTTAAAGAAAGAACATGAGGCACTACCTGCCATGGTGGCATTAGCAGAAGTACAAGTCTTATCATTCAAAAGATTCATCAACTTCATAACCTGTTCATTAGTGAAAGAAACAGTGCCACTATTCTTCCCATCACCATTAATCCCAATAACACTTTTAGCCTCAACATTATTATTCTTGTTATTATTAAAACCAGATACAGGCTTCAAGTTGGGATTCTTTTTAAAACCAGGAGGGTAACCAACAATTTCAAAACACCTCTCAATAGTATGTCCTTTTAACCCACAATGTTTGCATAACAAACTATCATAATTTCCTCTATTATTAGAATTATTACCAGACCAGTTGTTAGAATTTCTTCTATTATTACTATTATTCACATTTGGTCTGGACACAATAGCAGAAACCTGGGGCTTTTCAGACTTCACAGAAGTGGTTGGAATCCCTCTATAGGATTCTTCCCTAGAAATGATGACAAAAGCATCCTTAACCTCAGGAAGAACTTCCCTAGTCAGAATGCTACTCCTAATAGGCTGATAAATGTCATCAAGGCCCATCAAGAATTGCATCAATTTCAACAATTTTCCATGATCATTTAATTCAATTCTAGCCTCACAAGCACAATCAGGCAGCTTAGTAAGAATATCAAACTCTCTCCACAGAGAACTCAACTTATGATAATATTCAGAAACAGGTAAACCACCTTGTTTAAATGTATTAATCTTTTGCAACAGATTGAAAACAACAGACCCATCAATTCTATCATATGTATCCTTTAATTCTTTCCAAACACTAGCAGCATTATCAGAAAACACATGACCAAGATATACATCTTGGGATAAAGAACTAAGAATCCAATTAAGAACAACAGCATTACACCTGTCCCACTGGGCTTCCAGTAAGGGACTAGCAGCATAACTAGTTCTAACACAACTACCATCAAGAAAACCCATCTTGTTTTTAATCTGCATAGCAAGTTTAATAGCACTAGACCACACCCTATAATTCTCAACACCAGATAGTTTAATACTCACAATAGAAGCACAGTTAGAATCATTAGGATGTAGATGCAGAGGATTACTCTGATCCAAACTACTAATCATAATAGCCATAATGAAACACTAATCAAGCAAAAAACAAACAAAACCAAATAAGCAGAAAACAAACAGTTACAACTAACAGATAAAACACAGACTAATAACCCAAGAAACCACCAAACCACAACTTCCAAGACTGCCCAAATCCTATCCTCCTTCGACCTAGACACAATAAACCAAACAATAAAACTAATGCTACACAACTCACACTCAAGAGTAACCAAATGCCCAGCAGAGCAGACTGGGACAGACCAGAGCAGGCTTCCGTACCAATCAATGTTGGCAGGTCAAGATGTTAGTCTGTCCGTTTGCACCCACTCTTACTAAAACACAGGTCTCTTAAAGAAAAAGAACACTTACAGTGATTATAGCAAAAACCAGCAGCGGAATAACGAGCAATTAACTCTAGATTCACTTAGTCTAGAGTAATTGCCACCAAGAACCAACCCAATCGAACCACAGATCCTCCAGAAACAGAAACCCCCAATAATCCAATTAGGGTTTCAACAAGAAACCACCACAATTGCAATAAATTGCAATCAATTACTACCAAACTGATCAAGAACCAAAACCCCCAAAATCTAGGGTTTCAAGAAAAAACCCTAAACCTTCAATTGATACTATCAGCTTACAATAAAACCCAGATCCAGCAAGACTCAACACCAAGACCGTTGAATTCACTAAACCCTACCCAAAAATCAATCAATCAAAGCCTAAAGCTCTGATACCATGTAAAAATGGTAACAAAACTACTAACACATCCGATTAATCACCCAACCAACCACCCCTTGGTGATATTTTCTTTTATTATAACTATAAACACTGAAGACTTGTCCCCAAACGGATGCAAACCAATACAATACAAGAAAGAAATATAAGATTGTCCTCCTAATGAGTGCAATCTTGTTACAATGAACTCACACACTATCACCAAACTAAACCAAACCTAAACAACCTGTAGATCAAGATGATCTACAAAACAATCATTGAAGGAAACCCAGAAACTATAACAATACAACTTTGAGAGAGATGTTTGACTGCGTGTTTTGATTGTGAGAGATAAAGCTCGATAATGAAACCCTAGCTCCGGATAAGAGCTTATATACACACATATTACACTTAGCACCCTGCACAAACACAAACAATACAAACATAACTCAAAGTGATATTAGTTATAAAAATGTTACAAAACAACCCCTGAAGTTTCATAAGTTTGAAAGAGTATTCATTTTAACAAAACCACCACAGTGCAACATGCTAACCAATGGAGACCAATGAATAGAGACCAAGGGAGTGGAGGCTTTAATATTCTTTATGTTGGAATTATGATATCATGACATTCATATAAAATAAACTAAACACATCAAGTGAGCATAGCGGAAGCAATTATAACAAGATCATATAACATGTAATTAATTAATCAAATATAAATAGTAAACATACCTTTGTGATTCTAGCCCGAACAAGAATCAATTGCAATCTTCAAATCAAGAACCCTAATTAGGGTTTATGTGGATTATAAGAATTACCCCTTACCTCTTTTGTAATTCAATCCAAGAATCAAACAATAGTGTGTTTGAATCACGTTCTTGTACACACGTACTAATTCAAGAAAAAGTTTATGCAAGTAAATTAAACACAAAACTTATTTTGATCAATGAAAATCGAATCCCTTAGGGATTGTTTAGATGGATCGATTATGAGACAAAGAGAAGGAGATAAAACACCAAGATGTGTGTGTACAAGTTATGAGAAAACAATACATCTTGGGTTTGTATATATACTAATTGAAACTTGGAGCTCAAGGCACAAAGGAGGTGGAGAACCTTCCTTGGCCGATTGGTTTAGCTAATCCCAAAGGGATTTCGGAACCTTCCCTTGTTTCCAAATATTCATTAGTATTACTTTCCTAATCTTCGTTAATAGGTCATTAGTCATTTATCATTAAATACTAATTACTATTACTAGTTTTGTGTTTATTAATAATTACTTATAACATTTATAAATAATTATTTCTTTTTCTCTTCATACGTATTGTGTGCAATCCTGTGATCTCGAGTTCGATCCTAACACACGACTACTAAAATAATGTCCATAATCTAACAGCTCCCACTTGGACATATTTTAATAGTGTAATCACATCGGTTAGCGTCTTGCAACACGCCGATGCCTCTAGTACGATCTCGAGTAAGGCTCCTGGAAAAACCTTTTAAAGATTTCTCATTATTATTATCCTTTTGTTTCTAATACCATGTTAATAAGGATATGGATTAAAGTCATTCCTTAATTAACCATTCTGTTTCTCGTTGTTAGTGATTGATCAAGATTACCAAATCATCTGAACATATTCAGGGAAGATCTTGGGCACGGCCATGCAAACATCTTGACAACCATACGAGGGGCCCAGCAGTATTAAACTCCAAAAATAAATTTGAAGGAACAAATTCTATCTTGACTACAAGCAAAACCCACAAACTTTGTAACACTTTCGAAAACAACCCTTATGACTACCAGTTACGTATAGCGTTAAGTTGTTCCACAAAAAATGTACTACATTCATGACACTTATCTTGCATCTCAAGTCTGAGGATAACTTCTCATGATTTACTTAATAACAAAATCTATAAAGTAACATCATGTAGTTGGGATAAGTCCTATATTCGGTATCATTGAATATCATCTGAAATGGCATGACCACGCATCAATATACTTTAAGTATATTATACCAACCTTCATATTTGTCTTGATTTAATAATAGTCCCATATTATTAACTGACAACGGACAATTTAGAATAACATTTATTCATGGATTAAACATACAAATATAGGATACAATATATTATAAATTAAACATACCATGTATTTCAATTTATCATAATAATTGTTTAACATCCCTTATCCAAATACTAAATAGATCAATGCATGATAACTCTTGTTAATGAATTATGTCTCAAGTAATGACATTCATACTTGTTGACAAGACATAAATCATCCAACTTTGATCTATCGGAATTTTGAGAATACTTATTTCAAGAATTTAACTATTGAAGTTCTTGAATATGCATACTCAACTATTTTGATAATGTCTTATAATCTTTCATAAATGTGTGACATCCTTAACCACCAATTTATGATAATCAAACTTCCAAACATTTTAAAGTTTAAAGTATTCTTGTTCTCTTAATGTATAATGCAACTATGCTCTTACTAAGCATAACTAGTACATATAGCCAAAGATGAAATCTTTACCATAATTAGTATTGAGTGTCATCTCAATTTCATTTAGCATCATTGTATGCAACAACAATATGTTATTAAAACTTCCCGTAAACATTAATATCTATTGTGTAATGTTTGATGCCCTTCAAACTTTCAAGTTTGTTGGCTATGACAATTTTCACAACAATTGAAAATTGTTCATCTATAGAATTTGGAAGCTATTCCAGATTTAGGATGTGATTCTATAATCAAACATATTCATTTAGAATATTACACAAGTTATCTAATAACCTTTTAATTAGATATTAATATTGCCAAATCATCTTGTAATCAAGCATGATACAACAAAACATGATGTTCATTAAAAATCTTTGAGTCATACTTAGATTTTATTCATGTTATACATATCCATTTAGACTTTCTAAATAATATATCATGTTATATATTAAATTCATTTACCGCACATGTTTCAACAATAACTATTCATTCCAAGGTTATATGTCTTATTTCCTAAATCTTTCAAGTAAAGTTTCATTCCAAACTAAAACTTAACTTTTAACTTATATGGAATGTTACTTTTAATATGTTCCACAACATATATGATTGAAATTAAACATAATACTCCCACTAGCTTTTAGGAATACTTAGAAATTATCTCATTTCAATTATAAATCAAAACATGAATTTAATAATTAAACATAAGAGTAATCTTCTAGATGCATGCATTTATCCATCTATGGATTATTGCACCTTGTACACTTTCAAAGATTTATTTGAATTCATAAACTCCTTTTGATTACTTATCGTCCTCGCTCAAGTAATCACTCAAGAAAGAGTTTTGATATTCTATTGTCAATTTCATAAATATGACAATCATAATCTTTATATATTTAATGTGTTTAGAAAAGAATATTCAATCACAGTTAATTGCTTAAGTGTGATTAATAATCTTGTAATAAGACATCAATTAAATACGTGCACAATATTGTCCATATGATTTCTATACAAAGATTTAAACCACAAGAGTTACCTAATCTTTGAAGAAACTCATCTTCATTTTCTAGTCTAACTATTAAGATAAACCAAGTTTCTAAAGTTGATTATCTTTATGGACAGCATCTTAATCATTATATTTGGTAATGTATCATAATGATTATCAGGTTTACAATAATCCTGTAAATCATAGTCCTCAGCATATTAATCAAATATCTGAGATATATTGCTATTCTATGAATGATAATTCCATCATCTTGAGATTTAACATTTAACATTTAAATGTCAAGCTTTATTATCATGTTGAGATTTAACATTCAAATGTCAAACTTCATCATGATATTTACTAGTGTATTTTAGAAGATTATGTATCTTGTAATTTTATCTTTTAAAGATCAACACTCCCACTTGCTTTTAGCAATTTAAAGACTATCTTTAAATACTTAGCAAATAAAGCAACAATACAATATTCTCTTTTGGTATATTACAAATACATATTGACAGTTCCTGACTTTACTTTGTTAATAACCTCTTCATAAGCAGTTAAACAAATTTAGAACTTCAATTTAAGACTTAATGTGATTCATCACATTCATCACATTCCATCATATGATAATGTCTTATTAATCTTCTATGTTGGAGTTTTATTAAATATGTCCAAGTCATACTCAACATTCTAACCTTGATAACTTTTGGAAGTAAAGAAGTCATAGTTATCTTTAATCAATCAATATAACAAGAGTTTGATTTTCCTAACTGAACATACCATAAACATTTGATATTTCATTAGTATTAATATTGTAAGACAATCTAACAATATTAAAGATAACCATATTCCTTTTGACTTGTCTATTTATCAACTAATTCATTTTAATGGTATAATAATATTTAAGCCAATTACATGCTTTATAACACAAGTACTTTTTACAAAGTCACTTCATGTCCATGTCTTTACAAGAAAACATAAACTGTTATAATCCCACTAGACGTTATAAGTCATTTAACAATTTAATAACTTCATGTATATGTCTTAATTAAAAAACACAACAAGATAACGTCTTACTTTATTATAAGTCTTGTAACAATTAAAAGACTTTATGTTTATATCTATACAATGAAACATAAACATGTTTAACTAAAGTAATTATGAACACCATCTTTTGGTTTCAATAGTAATTTCAAGTTAATTTATTACTTCACAATAATGTAAGTAACATTATTTCTTCATTTATTTATGTCATTCCAAGAACACATAAATATTCAGATTGAAGTAGCATTAGATTACTTAATTAATTTATGTCATTCCATGAATTCATAAATCTATAAATTAAAGTAGTCTTGTTATCATATTGACACATGTTCTAATAGGTATTTAATTTAGAAACTGCAAATTCTCATAGTTCAATTACATCAGTTGATCTGCTAGTAATGAAATATGAAATTCACCTTGTTGTTGCAATCTAGCTAAGCTCTCACATAACATAAATTGTAACACCAAGTGTTTCTAGAGCTAATATTAGAACATTATTCTCTTACCTTGTAGTCAAGAGAATCCATTAAATTATATCTTTATGAGTTGTTTCTTGCACACATTAAAGATAACATTTCTCCCACTTGTGCATGGAACAACCTCATATAGTTGATAAACAACATGTCATGCATTTGTTTATGTGTTCAATATGATTGTGTCATAGATTTTAGCATAACAAGTATATGTAAAACAACAATGTCTAATAAGGAAACGTACAAGACTATCCTTAAAAGTATGAGTGTCTACACTTGGAAAGTAATTATCTTTAGCTACCAAGATGTCAAAGCTTGTAACTACCACTGAATTAAAGATCATTACAATAATTCCTTATTCAGTGATAAGTACACAATACTCCCACTGAATTTGACAACATTGTAAATGTTTCATATCCAGTGAAAACAAATATTGTGTCTTTAACTTTCCTACACCTTTAAATGTCCATGCGTAACAATTACTTATGCACTAAAGAGTGTATTCTACTACGTAAATGATGGACTATCCATCAAATGCTATTAACTTGAAAATTGGGCATGCAATTTCTTCCTTAACAGGTCTACCATCCTTCAATGTATGTAGCACCTTTAAAATAGTCAAAACAACTAGTTTGTCTTTAAACATTTTGCAGTAATTAGTCTAGCTTCTAATTATAATAACTCATAAAATGTCATACATAATTTTCTGTTAACCAAATATCATATTTGTTACTAAGAATTTGATCACCAAATTATGATGATAAAATCCCTATGAAAAATATTCGCAATTTTCTTAACTATTAAAAAATTTGCTATGAGTTATATTAGAATTTAGACATATCTAATATTCCTATTATCCTTTCTCATTCATGAAAAGGAATATGATTGTGTCTCACTCTTCTTTCATAGAAAGGAGACTTCATTTGTCTTTTAAGTAAATTATTCTTAATCAAACATTTGTTTGAAAATAGAACTAGATCAATTTACCAAAGCCCAAATACGTTTACGGTTTGAACGTTGCATTAATACATTAAAACGAATTACAAAATTCAATTTCAGTATTTTCGATAATTAGATCTTTAAGAAAATAAAATACCCATTGGTAAATATTCATATAAACCATAGTATTTTCTTAAAGCTAGGATCCTAATTGACATAGTACCATTACATCAGTTGATCTGCTAGTAATGATAGTATTCAACAAGGTAATTGTCGAACAATAATTGCCAATATCATATTGCAATTCCTAGATTTATGGGATTTACAATCACAAAACTTTTGTAATGTAAGCATGTTTGATCTCCATCTTAATGCCTTGAGTCCAAGATCTCACTTCCTACTCAATTTAAGTCGTCTAACTTAAAAACTGCAAACTCATAAATCCATCACATCAGTTGATCTGCTAGCAATGAATTTATGAAATTTACCTCTCCATTGCAATCTCGCCAAGTTCTCACATGACGTAAATCACAACTTCAAGTGTTCTTAATTAGATGACATTCGACTTAATTTTATAAGGGTATTAAATTTTGACGTGTAATCAAAATAATGTATGAAGAAGCATGCATACAACTTCATAACATTGGTTTTACAAAACATTTTTATTACCAATTTGCTAAGAGTAAAATAACAAAGTTTTGATTGAGGTATCGGGTTCACCAGTTAAAGAATTACCATCAATTATCGTCCACTATATCGTACTTTTGCATAAGCCCGAAAGCTTAGTGTTTCGGACAATCATTGTGGAATTGTGGTTAATTCACCCTTAAGATGACAGTGTACATGTAATGGTTGTTCGGTAAGTCTAATTTACACACAAACGAGCGTTAAGACAGAATGTTGTCTCTCTAAGACCACAATTTAATGCGAAGCTATCCTTATACCCATCTTATAGTGTTTAAACTTCGGTCGAGCCTATTAAACCATTACGTACAAAAACATCAATCAACCAATCATTTGAGATTTATTCTTAAAAACCAAAACAATTTCGCCATTATTTAGTCCGTATTATTTTTCTATTCAAAATTACCCTTTTCGTTTATAAACATGTCTAACACAATTAATAAACAAAAACAAGTAATGTACAATAAAAAATAAAACAACTAAATAAACAAATATACATAAACATAACAATTAAATATGTATAAAACATGTAGCCACATGCAAATCTTATTCAATAGTCCTATTAATAATCAAATCTAGGTGTATAACGTATTTATTCAATTAAGGCTTTCTTCTTCTAGGAAAAAGAGCCACATACATCGATAAATCGATTGCGTAAGCCAAAACAAAATAAATACCACATAGCACATAATTGATTACTTAATATTGGAGTCTTCCCCAATTCGACATCTATTAATAAATTTACATGTTTCGATATAACTTAACCATTAATTTATATATATATATATCCAATTTAAACTATTTAAATTATCACACAATATAAAATCCATGCAAATATGCACTTTTTCATGGATTAAGCTTAACAATTAACATATTGCACCAAGATCGTTTACTAAAACGCATAACAAATTACATGACATCCTAGGGTTTCTAATCATATTAAAAAATCAAAAACCAAAACCCTAAAACCCTTAAGGGTCAAATCGACCCAAAAATAAAATTAGGGTTAGGAATCTAACAAACCCTAAAAACATGTAACTAAACGAATCAAGATCCAATTTTTATGCGTTTCGTTAATTAATTACACATTATAATGGCTCTAGATGCCATTGTTGGAATTATGATATCATGCCATTCATATAAAATAAACCAAACACATCAAGTGAGCATAGCGGAAGCAATTATAACAAGATCATATAACATGTAATTAATTAATCAAATATAAATAGTAAACATACCTTTGTGATTCTAGCCCGAACAAGAATCAATTGTAATCTTCAAATCAAGAACCCTAATTAAGGTTTATGTGGATTATAAGAATTACCCCTTACCTCTTTTGTAATTCAATCCAAGAATCAAACAATAGTGTGTTTGAATCATGTTCTTGTACACACGTACTAATTCAAGAAAAAGTTTATGCAAGTAAATTAAACACAAAACTTATTTTGATCAATGAAAATCGAATCCCTTAGGGATTGTTTAGATGGATCGATAATGAGACAAAGAGAAGGAGATAAAACACCAAGATGTGTGTGTACAAGTTATGAGAAAACAATACATCTTGGGTTTGTATATATACTAATTGAAACTTGGAGCTCAAGGCACAAAGGAGGTGGAGAACCTTCCTTGGCCGATTGGTTTAGGTAATCCCAAAGGGATTCCGGAACCTTCCCTTGTTTCCAAATATTCATTAGTATTACTTTCCTAATCTTCGTTAATAGGTCATTAGTCATTTATCATTAAATACTAATTACTATTACTAGTTTTGTGTTTATTAATAATTACTTATAACATTTATAAATAATTATTTCTTTTTCTCTTCACACGTATTGTGTGCAATCCCGTGATCTCGAGTTCGATCCTAACACACGACTACTAAAATAATGTCCATAATCTAACACTTTATGGCCCTCTACTTAGTGGCTTTAGGTAGTGACGATATGAAGCCAAACATGTTGGTTCATGGTGCTGATCAATTCAACAAGAGTGAGTCAAAGCAGTCTAAGAAGCTCTCCACCTATCTCAATGCTGCACACATCGCTTTTTCCATGGGTGACTCATTGCCCTCATCCTCATTGTTTGGATCCAAACACATTCGGTTATGGCTATCGATTTTGGTGTATCTACCATCGTCATGGCAATGGGCCTGATCTGCTTGGTTTCCTGGTACTATATATTATAGAAATAAGCCTCCTCAAGGAAGTATTTTATCCCCTAATGTACAGGTAAGTTCAATTTCTCTCAGACCTATTAACTATGGCCTGCTATATGTGTAATTTATGAAATACGTAGCACTATTGGCATCACAACAGACTTAAAAAATGCCATACAAATTTTTTTATTCTATTCATATAAAAAAAGGTTTTAAAAAAGGATATACTAAAGTATTGAATTATACAAAAACAAAACTTAAAACTTTATAATGCAATATTTGGAAGTGCAAATGGCATTTCATGTTCAAATATTGTCTTTAGTACACGTAACAAATACTCTACTGCATTTTATAATAGTTTATGTTCTAAAAAAGTCATATTTCTCTTCTGAATCAAGTAGGGACTTTACCTCCCTCTGGTGGACCTTAATTGCATCATATGGTATATTAATATTGCACATTGAACGGGCTATGCTTTGATACTTTGTTCTTGTGTACCACTTTGAAACTTTTTTTTTTCTCTCATATTCAATAACCGTTTATTTTCTTTTCATTCTAAATGCATTAAAAAAATAGGTACGTTTATATCTTATTTTTCGTTAACTTATTTTTTCAAAACGATAATTATAAGTCACACCCGCCCATCGGGCATAATAGCACCAAAACTATTATTAAAAAGTCACATAATACATAAATTATACAATCAAAAATACATAAGTAACATACAATTAAAAATTCATGCATCAAAATAATAAAAATCACTAATATCCAATTATAGTTAAATTAAAATGTAAAATTACAAGTCATGCCCGCCCATTGGGCGTGCTTCGAAGCTAGTGTATATATATATATATATATATATATATATATATATATATATATATATATATATATATATATATATATATATATATATCTGTTTGGTGATGTGTGACACATTTGTTTTACAAACTTGGGTATTACTTTTACCAGGTATTATTTTGTAATTCATGTTTTTTTAAATAGCCCGTTTGACCCATGCTTGTTTGATCCAAATTATAATTTGCCCGTTTAAGCCCATGCCCGTTTGGCTTGTGCCCGTCTTGGCCCGTGCCCGTTTTAGCCCGGATTATAATTTGCCCGTTTGGGCCGTGCCTGCCCGACCCGCCCGTTTTGCCACCTCTACGTGTTAGTTTTGCGTTGGGACAAAACCCACTGTGGGTTCGAACCACAGTGGTGACTTGATAAATGTTGTCAAACAAGCTGAGTGTTATGGTTTGGTTTTGATATGATGGTTTACATTACTAAATAATGTGTTTGTGTTGCATTTGGGCCACAACCCAACTAGTAACACAAGATATATTTGTTTGTACTTGGGCCGCATGATGCGGAATGGGCGACAACCCAATAAGCCGAAGGTGTATCTGTTTCATTATCGGGCCACAACCCACTTACCCACAACAAATGGTTATTGGACCGAAGTCCACCGATGTTCGGGTATCTTTGTATACACTAATACACATTTTTGCAGATTCAACATATCCAACGAATCATTCCACGTCTTATTCCGAATTGAATCCGACTCGTTTCACTTCGCTCGACCACAAGTTTCGCAAATATAAATTTCAACAAATTTATAAAAACATCAATATTATGTACAACTATATAAAAACTTGATATGTTCTATAAAAACTTAAGTTTTAAAACGGCTACTCACGTAAACATATATTTGTAACTTATAGTTACCACGAGAACCCAAAATATCTACACGTGTCATGCACGATTTTCATCAATGATATATATACAATGGGTTAATATTTCTATCTAAAATTGATTTTTTTTTTTCAATAAATTATCTTTTTACTAATTAACCATATATGTATACACTTTTTTCAATTTCCGACAACACTTTTTTCATTTTCGACTATTGTCTAACAAATTCTTATTTCATGATTATTTTACGTATGCACTTGCAAGAGCCAAACCTTGCCAACATTAAAAGAGAAAAAAATAATAATAATAGAAATTAAATGCTGCTACACAAGCAACAATAACATAAATACTTTGAAACTTTTAAACTTATTTAGACTTCACTAATCGAGTCTTAAATAACGTAAGTCTGTGAACTAAATTTGCCTTACTAATCTAGGTCGTGTGTCGGTGCCATCCACTGTTACTATTTGACTTTACTCTATTCAGACTGCTTTACTGAGGTGAGTTTTCGTAGCCCATATGTTTTTCCCTTGGGGGAAAATGGTACTCAAATGGTTTCTAACTGATTTCATGCTGTACTAAAATGTTTACATGATTTTGGACAATATGTGCGTTTTGATTGCAATATGTGCCTTGTTTTGCGGTTTCATCTGTGTGTTCATTATGTGCAACTGTTTAACTCCGTTTGGAGCCGAAGCAAATTGATAGTACTATCTGGTGTAGCTCCCCGCTATTGGTAACCTGTGTGTAACAATGTTGGTAGGTTCAGTTGTCGCTAGCATCGTATTTTCATTTATATGCATATATTTGTATATCCTGCTTACTATTGTCCTACGTTATGCTAATCACAGCTTCGTGGTTTAACTCTTAAACCTACGAGCTCACCAACTTTATGTTGACGTTTTCGAGTATCCATTTTCAGGTGTTAAGAATGAAGTTGCATAGAAGGTTGAGTATTGGCCTGGCTTAGCAGACATAAGACAAGACTATGTGTGATTGTGTTCCCGAGAAGTTATGCATTTGGAATGTTCCTTTAAGAATTGATTATTGTGAACTTATGTAGCAAGACTTCTATTTACTCGTATTATGGGATCGCTGTAACTTTGAATTGTGTTGTGATGAATGCATTTAGTATTTCTCTATTTTGACACGTTGTGTTCTCGGTTATGAAGTCATGCCCCGTAAATGACATTCCGCTGCGCCATTTTTGGGGTGTGACAGGTTTATCCTGAGGTAGAGGTAGGATCTGTCTAAATTGTACCTCCCTCATATCCAGTTCAGGCGAGATTGGGTTTGTTGTTGTGAGTATATATTTGAGTTAAAATATAATAAAAGTGAAAATAAACATATGAGAGAATCCTATGATGATGTGGTTGACTTTTGTATTCATGAAAACTAACTAGTGGTGGGCAAAACAAACCAAACTGAAAAAGGTGAGGTCCAATAAAAAAAAACCGAACACTGACAATAATCGGTTCTATATAATTATGATTTTCGGTTTCGGTTCGAACCAAAACCGAAAAAACAGCCGACCAAGAATTATATAATGCAATTTTGTGTAAACCACAAGGACCAAACATGTAATTAACTCTCAAATATATCCCAATAGAATTCTTAATACATCCAAATCCTACATATTTATAAACCCAAAAATCGTACTAGTTTCTCCGGCAACCGGCAAATTAAGAATTATGCGTAAGTAGTTATATATACAATAAATAATCGATTTTATTATTCTAAACTAACTTTTGATTATGTTATGTTAGGTCGTTGTTCAAATAAAGAGGAGGAGATTTCTACTAGTACACCAAAACTTATTTACACCCTAACATTATGCAAGGTATGTCGTTGTTTAAGCTTATATGTGGGCTTATTTGATTTCTTCATTAGCCCCAATTTTTTTTTCAAGACTTATAAGTTTATCATATTATAATAAAGGCCCACACAAATAAGCCCCCACATACAAGCTTAAACAAACACCCCTTTTGTTTAAGCTTTCGGCTTGTATTTCATAAGCACCAATTTTGAGACCTTGTAAGTTTATTATTATATATATATATATATATATATATATATATATATATATATATATATATATATATATATATATATATATATATATATATATATAATAAACTTATATAAGCTCCGGGAAAATCGGAGCTTAAGCCGAAATCAAATAAGCTTAAACAAACACCCCCTTAAGCTTATTATGATATGATATTTAAAGAGTATAGCTTTTACCCGTTACTATTTTGTTTACAAATGTGTATTGGAACTGATATAGTATTTGTTATAGGATGAACACCCGGAATGCAATTCAAGACTTCCTGCACTTCTGAATGCTCTTGAGAAGATGCGCCTCACTCCAAAGGTATTTTCACATATTGTAAACTATATATGTGTTTCGGTTTTCTGTTGGTGTTTATGGTTTTTATCTGCAGTTTCGAGGATCTGCGATCGTTCAACTTCAAAATTATAAAACCGCTACTCTTGAAGATTTTGCAGCCATACATTCTGCTCTTGACAAGGTGATTTTCTACTTTTAAGCTATGGAATCAAACGACTGTTTAATTTATCTGTCACTCTTGGAACAATTCCACGCCCATATTGTTTGCCTGATGAACTTTTTTTTCCCCTTAATAATTAATATCATTTTTCAGTCTTACTACGTATCTATGCTTCAACTGTTTAACTTCTATCCTTGACATTATGAAATACGGAGTATATTTTAACATATATTAAGATATCCATTCAAACTAAGAGTATGCTATTTTAGATGGAGTTATAATACGGTTGCATAACTTGGATCCACTATGAACTTACGTTCCTACACTTTTGGTTTATCAGTTATCACTGAGATTTTGTGTTATGACCTGAGTTAGGCACATACTAATCCAGATAATATGATAATAAATTACTGTAATAACTTTGCCAGAAAGGAATATTGTCCAAAAATATATGTTATTCAAAGTGCTGCAACTGGCATGAAGAAAGACTCGTCAACTGTATTCAAAGTTTTTTTTTTTTTTTTGCAGGCAAGGGAAACTGTTTCAGAAGAAAGTGTTGATGGCTCTGGAGACACATACGCTACTGACACAGTAAGAAAACTTTACAAAATGAAACTTTAATTAGATCAAAGTCATTTCTTAGGTGGGAAGTGTTAATTGAATTCGATATTGCACCCCAGCTTATTTTGTATCACTTATAAATTATATGGTTTTTAGACTGTTGAGCTGTTTAATTAGTCTTTTGTGGGGATTAACTTTATCAATTGATCATTGGGATGCTGTAAACACTGCAGACATTCAAGGAGTCATTGGTTGCTGCTGGAGCAGGCCTATCCTTGGTTGATTATGTGGTAATTTTACCTCAAGTGCATATGTATGGGTGGGCTTGGGCTATATTCTTATATTTATCATATATTATCCTTTTGTTGATATTGTAGGTGACGTCAGCAAAAATCACTAAGAACCCTCCAATCGGTTTTGCCCTGACATGTCCTCCTGGGCATCATGCTGTTCCAGATGGGCCCATGGGACCTTGTTTCGCTGTTAATGTAGCTATTGCAGCTCGATATGCACAGCGTGTGCATGGACTGAAGCGTGTTTTAATTATCGATTTTGATGCTCATCATGGAAATGCCACAAATGATGTGTTCTACGATGACCCAGACGTATTCGTTCTTTCAACTTACCAAGTAAGAAACATATGGCCATTAGTTTGTTTATTTTAAAGGGTCCATTTAATTTTCGTATGTGAATGCATTCTCTAGTGTGGCTTACTTTGAACTTTTGTACTTCTAACGTTTCAAAATATATTTGTGTTATTGTTATTATGTTGTTTTAGGATGGGATCTTCCCTGGTACAGGGAAAATAGAAGATATAGGGCGTGAGAATGGTGTAGGAGCAACACTTAATTTGCCTCTACCTGCAGGGTCTGGTGACATAGCTATGCTGATTGTGTACAATGGAGTCATTGTACCGTGCGCACAAAAGTTCAAGCCAGATATAATTCTTGTATCAGCAGGGTAATTTTCTATTTACCAAAACCTTACATTCTTCATTTCCATTTTTTGTGTTTATATATTAAGGGTTGTGAGGCTTGAAACGATCCGAGCTCGAGGATACTATAAATAAAGAAGCCGAGCTCATCGAATCGAGCTTTATTTCTTTTTGGCCCACTATGTCACGAGCTGAGCTTGATGTAAAAGCATACGGCTTGAAATGAGCATGGCTCACGCTCGAGCTTTATAAATTTAATCAAGCAAAGCTCGAGCTTTGGCAGGCTAGGCTCGGCTTGGTTAAGCTTGTTTACACCCTTAGTTTATAGTGGACAATTTTTTTATTCTTTTACTTATGAATGGGTCGAATTGGCTTATTAACATCCAATATTTCTTTTGCAAAGACTTGATTAATAATGGAAATGAGATATTTTGTCATAAAAATTTTTGACCCACTTTTTCAAAAAATATTTGGAAAGAAATTGTTTCTGGTACCTAAAACATGACCAGACCGACCTGCCAGTTTTCCCACATGTACCACATAATCATATATTAGCTCATAAGTAACTGATTATGCTGAATAGAATTACAATGTTTGACATTAGACTTACTTTCATTGCAGTTTGAACATCAACTGGTGTTCGTAGTCTCTATGTGTTCATAATGTTTGAATAAAGGGTTTTTGCTAACAACTCTTAGGTTTATTCACAACAACCAGCTTTTCAAATTTAAGTTTCAACAATATACCACCTCCAAACAAAAACCACCAATAACCACTAACCATTTTCTGTAATTTCTTAAACAGTCTCAACATTGGTCATATTACAAAAAAAAAAAAAAATATGAATTTGTTAGTCGTGTTGAAATAGGAACATTTTTCTTTTTTGAAAAGTTAGCTGTTAATGATTTCTGTTAGGGCTATTGTTAGAGTCTAGGCTTTAGAATTCACGGACTAGGGGCATTTCCTTTGAATAAATAAGGGAAAATTAAAATTATATTATTGACGCCTTTATTATTATATTATATAATATACTAAAGGGTAAGAGGTACTGTAGCAAGCACTGTGCTTGCTACAGTTTTTTTTTTTTTTTTTTTTTTTTTTTTTTTTTTAAGTATTAACGGTCGTTAGTTATTTAACGGCTGTTAACTAACGACTGTTATCTTTAACATTTAAAAAAAATTTTGTACACACTTTGTCTTTCATCTCAGTGATTCATTGCAAATTTAGTCCTCAAATAATTTACATAAATGGTCCTTCATGTTATACATCAATTGCAAAATCAGTCCTAGGTAACTAACTTCATGTTAAGTAGCTAACGGCAACAAAAGAATTCCGCAGCAACGCGCGGGTACCAAACTCGTAGGGTACTAAAAAGTAAAACACACTAGTATATATACTAAAAGGCAAGAGGTTACTGTAACAGCTACAGTGCTTGCTACAGTACGCTACAATAATTTTTTTTTTAACGGTCGTTAGTTATTTAACGGCTGTTAACTAACGACCGTTATCTTTAACATTTAAAAAAAAAATTGTACGCACTTTGTCCTTTATCTCAGTGGTTCATTGCAAATTTAGTCCTCAAATAATTTACATAAATGGTCCTTCATGTTATACATCAACTACAAAGTAAGTCCTAAGTAACTAACTTCATGTTAAGTAGCTAACGGCAACAAAAGAATTCCGCAGCAACGCGCGGGTACCAAACTCGTTTATCCTATTTTGGGATATTCTTGTTCTACTAAAATTGTTTTTTTGCCTTCACCAGAATGTAAGTTTGGGCCAGTTCATGTAGTCATATACAACAAAAGCACTTTGCAATACCGTCTATAAAAATTTGTTAGAGCGGTTTACCTTTAGACCATTCCTCTTTTGTACTTGTGTTTGTTTTTCATCAAAATTCTTGTAATTGTAATTTTATTTTATTTATTTATTTATTATTATTATTTTTTTTCTATCTAGATATAATGGTCATGTGCAAGATCCAGGCTCCAAATTACAATGTAGGACAATGACATATTCTCTGCTAGCATCCGGCATCAAGAAACTTGCAACAGATCTGTGTGGTGGTCGCAGTGTGTTCTTTTTGGAAGGAGGATACAACCTGGAGTCCCTTTCGGATTCTGTTGCAGAATCTTTTCGTGCTTTCATCGGAGAACCAAGCAATTCAACGGAACTTGATATCCGTCATTTCACGTTTCAGGAACCATTATATGGATTGTCACAAGCAATCAAGAAGATCAAGCAGTTACACAATCTTTAGAAAATCCCAACAGTGACCTGGTTTTTGCACACTTTGATTTCTATTTTATATATAGTATGTAAAACAGTCATTTAAACATTTGGTATTTAAATATTAGTTTGCACCCAAATTTGACTGTATTGAGCGTTTTTTTTTTTTTTTTTGATACCAAGTCTTGTTA
Source organism: Artemisia argyi (assembly GCA_030686995.1). Classification (NCBI taxonomy): domain Eukaryota; kingdom Viridiplantae; phylum Streptophyta; class Magnoliopsida; order Asterales; family Asteraceae; genus Artemisia; species Artemisia argyi. Next base: position 183,378,488 of record CM060705.1, read on the forward strand.
GAGTTGAGTTGCAAAATGGGCCAGCTGTGTGATTAGCTGTGTGTTTTGGCAGAAGCTCAATGCACAAGTCTTAAAGCTTCAAAAAGTGTCACTGAATGGCCTGGATAACAGGGTGGTTTGGTAGCATTAGATAAGGTGGTTTAAGATCAGCAATTTGTTTTTATAAACAAAGGCGATAGAGCTTTACACCGAACAACCTATGGGTACGGCTCTCATGATCAGACATATCTCCTTCATTTGACGTACAACTTTATGTTTTCTATTGGAACTAGCCTATTAAAGGATGCCGTCCATAAGTAGGATGGAAACTAAATAATTAAAAAATCGTATGTTATACATTCACTTGTTATCTTGGATGCAATTAACAACCATTTTGGGGACGGCATGTTGCATCTAAGTTCTATATTGCTGTCTTTCGGACATGAAGATCGAGTCTAGTACGGCATGTTGCATATGAGTTCTAAATTGCTGTCAATGTTTCTTTTAGCATCCATTTTTTTCGAGAAGCAACGCTTTATTAAAACACTTTGGAAAAAAAAAAACAAAAAAGGAAGAAACCAAAAACACAATAGTGAGCTTCCAAGGTGGAAGCAAACTAAACCCGAAAAGGCGGCTTACAACATTAAAACACTAAGTCACACCCAACACCACCACACAAAATATGTTAATGGCTCCAAGAGAAGTCTCTTTAGCATTGACCGTTTAAAACATTTTAATGCGTTCTAAATTGCGGTCTTGTAGACACGATAATAGAGTAGTACGTTTTTTTTAATCATCCATGGCTTTAGCATTGACCTTTTAAAACATGTTTATGATGCTCGCAGTGTAAACTTTTTTGGTGAATGCTTAGACCTGCATGACTTATACCTACCCAATGAAGTTGTACGATAATTCATCCTTTTATTAACCAATATGAGAGTTTAATTGTAAAATCGAGCCTTCTATTGTTTAATGAAAGTCAATATTTAATTAATTTGGTCAAACTACTGATAAATTCGGTGGAGAAATTTGGTGGAGAATAAAATAAAAATACGGAGGGCTTTGTGAGCATTTTTGTAATTTTAGACTTAAATGTAATTAAATGTTATATTTTGATTGGTTAATAAAATCTTCTTTATTATAAAAGAATAACATCACTTCATAAGTATTTTGCTAAAACAATCTTATTGAGAAAATTTTGGGCCAATCAAGGAGCTTTATTTTGACACGTGGCTAAATCGAGTATTTTTATTGACTAATTGAAAGTCAAAATTAAAAAAAAAAATGTCAAATTTTGATCAATTCAGTGGAGAAAAGAATAAAATAAAGTACACATATTTAAAAATGTATTGCATAGATGGAACTGTTTAAAACGAAACATATTTATTGATGAGAGGATTAACCGTCACTCCAATTTTAAGCCATACATTTTGATTTCTTTTTCTTAACTAGCAATAACAGGTAGGGGTGTTCATCGGTTCGGTTATCGGTTAATCGGTTTATTCGGTTCGGGTTGTTCGGTTAAAAAAATTTTTTGGGTCATAACCGAAAACCGAACCGAACCGAAAATATCTATAACCGAACCGAGAACCGAGAACCGAACCGAAGTTCAGTTCGGTTATAGGTCAAAACCGAAAACCGAATTTTTTACTTAAATTACACTATTTATATTTTTTTTTAATTTAATTATATATATTTTTGGCAAAAAAAATATTTCAAGCATAAAAAAATGTTTTTTTATATTAGTATAAAATTTTAATGGATATTTTTTATATTTAAAATAATATAAATATATAAAAAATATATATATTTATATAAATTCGGTTTTCGGTTCGGTTTTCGGTTCAGATAGCTAAACCCATATCCAAACCGAAAACCGAATTTTTAATTCGGTTCGGTTCGGTTTTAACAAGTTCGGTTCGGTTATATGTTCGGTTCGGTTTTATTTCGGTTCGGTTCAGTTCGGTTTTCGGTTTATTCGGTTAATTAACCGAACCGTGAACACCCCTAATAACAGGACCATGATACATAAGTTTCAAGAGGTGCCCAAATAGAGTTGCACAAACAAATTAGTATCACCATCAGTGGCGGAGCTAGAAAAAATTTTGTGGCAGAAATAAATTTTTTTCTAGAAAAACATTAAATGTTGGGGCCGAGATGAAAAGAAAAAATTAACACATAAAATCGCGAAAAAAATATACTAACGGGCTTAGGTTTAGGGGTTGGGACCCTTCCCGGTCAGCATTAAGCTTCGTCCTTGATAACTATATAGACGAGTGAAAATGTGGAAGAACTAAATTTTGTTGCATGTACACGAAAACATATAACGTTTGCAGATAAAGTCTTTGTTAAACACATTTGCTCTTCGGTCTTCTTGGTTGGTTCATTTGGATTTTATATTTAGTTATTCATTATGTATTTACAAACTTGCCTCTTTATATGTCTTGGTTTGTCGGTAAACATATACAATTGTTTCTCGGTCATCTCATAGCCGTATAACTATATAAATCGAAACTGTAATGAGTTGTTAAATGGGCAAGGGTAGAAAGTGTTGGAAAAAGAACTTTTGCAAAAATGAGTATTTTCAAATTTTGAGCACTATTTAATATATGTATATATTAAATATGTTTGTTGTGGTTGGTGGGTTTATACTTTATAGTATTTCAAAGTGTGACACTTAGAAACACAAAATCTAAAAAAAAAAAAAAAGCTCAAGATTAATGATCTCAATGGTATCAACGACATGTATAAACATCCGCATAAAAAAAAAAGGGATAGCTTGACTACAATTTTTTTAGCCAATTAGCTACAATCATTCATAAAAAATACACTAGCATTGAATCAGGGACCTATAAAAAAATCAGAACCTACAAAATAAATCAGGAACCCACATTTATAGCATAAAATTATAGCCAATTGGCTACAATTAATTGTAGCTAATATTTTTCCTAAAAAAAAAATCTCAAGCAAATAGATAACATAAGGGATAAGAGATATAATATCATTAATGGTAGTGACAAAGAAGAATTAAAAGTGTGAATTAGTTAATGTTGAGATACAGTCAATGGTTTAGTCTCACATCGACCAAAAGAAAGAACTTAGCACTGATTTATATTGCTCTGAAACAAGGCTATAACACTTGTCTCTAAGCGGCCATTCGATAAAATTGGAACGATAACACGCACAAATCGAGAAATGATCCAAATTTTTTTCTTCCTCGGCAGTTCACTTATTTCCAGCCTGCACAAATCTGAGAAATGGTCATTTTTTTTCTTGACCATTTTCTTTAACAACCCACACATGTTTATCATTTTTTCCTTCATGCGTCGCTTACTTTGGCATGTACTTGTTTCGTCATCACTTCCTTAGCATATATGTTATAGAACAGATCATTTCCATATAGTATCTTAAACTTTTTGCCTACTGCTGAGTGCTAGAGATAAGTTATAATCGAAGATACATAGTATATAACTTCACTTAGAGTCGGGTTGACTGAGCTATGAGTTTTGTTATTTGTCCAGTTCTCTTTCTGCCATTTGAATCTCATCAACTCATAATAAAATAGCCAGCTTTGAATGAACGATTTCAACATCTTTTATATATGTAACGAACATAAAAAAAGAAGGTTATTTTGAAAGCCGGTATACATGATGGTATGTTAGTCTGTAATATAATGTTCATTGATTCAAGACCTCAAAATATAAATGACCTCAAACATAACTTCATATGCAATTCTGTTAAAAGATGACCATTCGCACACCTTGGCATTATGTTTGAACTCTAAAAAAAAGTAAGGAAACTTTAACCGGAACTTTCGAATTTTTTTCATTGACGGCCCTACGACATATACATTGGTCGAATTGGCTTATGTTAATTGAAGGCATTCAACTCATTACTGATAAATTCGGTGGAGAAATTTGGTGGAGAATAAAATAAAAATACGGAGGGCTTTGTGAGCATTTTTGTAATTTTAGACTTAAATGTAATTAAATGTTATATTTTGATTGGTTAATAAAATCTTCTTTATTATAAAAGAATAACATCACTTCATAAGTATTTTGCTAAAACAATCTTATTGAGAAAATTTTGGGCCAATCAAGGAGCTTTATTTTGACACGTGGCTAAATCGAGTATTCTTATTGACCAATTGAAAGTCAAAATTAAAAAAAAAAAAATGTCAAATTTTGATCAATTCAGTGGAGAAAAGAATAAAATAAAAGTATACATATTTAAAAATGTATTGCATAGATGGAACTGTTTAAAACGAAACATATTTATTGATGAGAGGATTAACCGTCACTCCAACTTTAAGCCATACATTTTAATTTCTTTTTCTTAACTAGCAATAACAGGACCATGATACATAAGTTTCAAGAGGTGCCCAAACAGAGTTGCACAAACAAATTAGTATCACCATCAGTGGCAGAGCTAGAAAAAATTTTGTGAAAAATACTTAAGGTCAAAGTTGAAAAATAAATATCGAAAAAGTCAAACGATGAATATAATTTTGGGACGGATGGAGTATAAGATGATACATTGACTTCATAACGTAATTGTTGAAATTTTCCTTCTATAGACAAAATACATATTATACATGGGGAATGTTATATTTGAACCCGTCATCTCTTCAGGACATAGACGATGTGAGATTTGTCCAGAGTGTTACAATGAGATTCTCTCAGGTTTGGATAAACATGACAAGTTATGTTTTTTCACAAACGAAAGAAAAGTTAGGTCCTTATGCAGGCCACGCTGTTTTACATTGTGAAAAAACACGATTGACTAAGTATCTTGAGAGGATTTTAATCTTGTATATGGATAGGGTGGATTTTGTAAATATTGTAACGTTCTATATATTATCGATATGTAACTCAGTGATGCCTCATTTTTGTTCGCTAGATAGTTAATATCATATAAATATATTTGTAAGAGTTGATGAGCTTGATTTGGGAGCGTTTTACTAAGCTTATTTGAAGGTTTATGTGTTTTAGCTCGAGCTTAAGAACTTTACGAGTTCGTAAGCCTGTAAAATGATCTTTTAATAAGTTCGTAAACCTATCAAATAAGCTTAAACAAACACCGCTTTAAAAATGTTTGTTTTATAAGTCTTAATTTTTTTGGCTTAATTTGAAACATATGAGCTTGTATAAGCTTATATTATGATATAAGCTTATATTATGTATAAGCTTCGTAAGTGAAAAATAATCTTAAACAAACACCTTTTTAAAAATGATCACAAGTCAATATATCGGTGGTGACTGTTCGTGGGTTATTCGACGATTTCAGGTGGAGTTATAAGCCTGGGCCCGGGTCAAGTTACGGGCTGGATGGTCCACGTGTGACAGATCACAATGATTCACTTGAAGAGTCAAATTTCGGATCATAAGGTTCATTTGGTTAAATGGGTTCATCTATTGGTTTACTGGATGGTTCAAGTCATCCAGGAGATCACACAATTGGATAGGAGTACTAGGTCCGGAATGGACCTTATTAATTTGGACCTGCCGATTTTAAGTGTGTTGTGTAACACTTGAAGATGGAATTTGAGTGACGATGGCCATTTTACGCTTAAAGAACGAACTTACATAATGTTTAGTCCACCCCTATATAAATTATCTGGTTTTTTCATACATGTATTATGTATGTATCAATCTTATAATTGAACTTCTTTAAAGCATTAAACCATTAATAACTTGTTGTAATATATAGTTGAAACATTTATACGTATATATTGCTATCTCTACTAGCATAGAGTTTACCCTTGTAAACGGTAAGTTGTAGGATGGCGTACTGTATGTTAGTTCAATAACAAAGTGAGAATCTTCTGCGCCATATCCAAGAAATACATTGGTATATTTCTCCTCAGGATTGTCTCTCGTCTGCAATAGTTTTATTCCTAGGCATTCTTTATAGAACCTAACCCGCATCTTTAATGAGTACTAGTATTGATACTAAGATGAACGAAAACATGGGAAATTAACAATAATGAATGTGATGAGATGCATTTATCAAAATATACCATAGGTGATATGTAATGAATTAAACTGCCGGCGATAGAGATTGAAGGTGGCAAAAGATGCAGCGAATTGAGAAGATGCCAGAGATGAAAAAAGGACGGAAGGTAGATGATGCCAGTAGTATAATTTCTCACAATTTTCATTCAATACACAGACACAAAAAAACAGCCACTTATGCATGTATTACGGTAAAAACTTAGGTGTTGTGTTATCTGAATGGGTTAACCGCTTAACTAGATAAGTTAACACGTCGAAACGGACATGAAATATTAAGTTGATTAGATATAAGCTACCTCGTTTTTACTTTATGTTATTGTAAGATCCTAAGATCCTAAGATCCGGATCAAGATCTTTAACAACCATGCTATCATATGTTTCTGGTTTAATTTACATCTTTTGAGCTTGCATTCGTGTTTGGTTCATTCCAGCCCCATTACTATTAATTTGCTCAAACTAATTTACAGTTTTTGGGCCTGTTAAGAACTTAACCTAGCTAAACGATGTTTTGTTATTGTATCGTATTTTTTTTTCCTTTTATATGTACGAATGATTCTCAGTTTATCTATTCTTCTTTGCTTGGAATCAAACAAGTTATATACAGAGTACTTGTGATGATATGTATTGGGTTAGTGCTTATAGTATAACATAATGTGATAACTAATTAAATTAGACAACTTGTCCCACATAGGTGGAAAGAAGTACTGAGTTCTTTATATAACTCTAAGTGCGGTCCTTATCGATTTTAGAAATCGATATGGTTCTCGCAAGTTTTTTGTTTTTATTATTATTATTGTTTTTTTAATATATGCAACTATTTAATAAAGAAAATCTCTCGTTTTGCCTATATATATAATTTTGTTGCGTTTGTACTTCAACTTTTTTTCTTTGTATAATTGTTTAACTAGTTATAAAGCCCGCACACGTGCGGGGTTTTTTTTAATTTTTTGAATAATGTATTTTCATTTATTAAAAAGCAAGTAATATAATTTTGGTTTGTATTATTTATGGTTTTTAATTTTGTATTATACGATGAAGAGTTTTCTTGAATAATGTATTTTGAGTAATGTATTTTGAGTAAAGGGGATTACCCCGGTAAAATATATAATCACAAAAAAATGTTAACTACAATGGTATATGGCTGAATTATACGATGAAAAGTATTCTTGAATAATGTATTTTTATATGTTAAAAAATGAAAATGTAGTTTATAACCATTTGACCCAATACTACACTTCTTTATAATTTTAAACGCATCCAAAACATTTAATTATGTATTGTTATTTTAAAAACATTGTACATAATGCACTTAATACTTGCACTTTGAGTTTATATGAAATTAAACATGAAAGTAAGATGATATATGAAATTAATCCATTTATTAAATACAATCAAATTATTTTGTCCTAAACTCATTAAAAATAAAAAATGTTATGCATATACGTATCACCTACAAAATATTACAAAACTTTCTACTCTCGCATAATATCTTTATAGGTTAAGTCAAAACAAAAACTAAAATCTAAACATAGGAATTAATCAGTTGCAAGTATCATTGGTTGCGAACATGATACGCAATAGTCTATTCTAGAAATCCGTGTGAGAGACATGTTTCCTTGTTGTAAATGATCAATAAATCTTTCAAGTGTGGCTACCAAAATTTATACTCCCACCCAAAGCTCAGACTTCTGTAAGGTACCCACAAACAAAAGACAAAATATGAGTTGGTAAACATACCTTCGTTGAACTCATTATAATGTGTTACTTCTAATGGTAAGGCACATAAACATACCTTCGTTGAACTCATTATAATGTGTTACTTCTAATGCATATTAGATATCCATGAACTCGTCAAAACAAAAGGACCCCAAGGCTTTCGAATAAGTCTATTTCATGTCTTGCACCAACACCTAATTAAAAGCAAATTAGCAAAAAAAAGTTAAATATTTAATTTACTTTAGAAAGACTAATATTATTATAGATTATAACGTACTATAAGTCCATATTACTTAACAAATCAACCTTCATGTGAGCTAAAGGGATAAAGCAAGAAGTTGTCCTAAACATCGCTCAAATACTTTTTGAGCACATAAATACTGACTTTTTCATACTATTTGTAGTCACATTTTATAGTTCAAAATTGCCATGCATATAAAAAGAATGCATAGTAAATATCTTAGGTAGATGTCTCCCGAATGAGGATTTGGTGTGGTGAATTAGTAGTAATAGAAGCCATATAGGAGTATGTCGTTAGGAATTAATCCTTCCAAGAAAACTGCAACATTGGACTTGACAAATTATTTAATACGCATTATAACATCAGATTAGTTGTCTGAATGATAAATAGACAATTTATATATACAGAAATAATCTAACTGTGGTGACTTTTATGGTAATTTAAGGCCTAATACCAAAATAAAGCATCATACTTGTCAAAAAAAGTTCTTTTGAGTAGCGAACTTTTTTTTTTTCCTCATTGGGGTACAAAACTTTCATTTTTGGCCTCTTTTACGCACTTTCAACTTTTTGCGACGCTTTTTGCCCCTGGGAAATGACATTTTTGCCCATGGATTTTCAAAAATTTAAGGGCAAAAATGTCCAAAGTACGTACTTTTGGCAATTAAATGCAAGTTTAGTACACCAATGAGGAAAAAAAAAGTTCGCTACTCAAAAGAACTTTTTTTGACAAGTATGATGCTTTATTTTGGTATTAGGCCGTAATTTAATATTGACCATAACATAACCCATGGTTAAGCATGGGTTAGAACCTAGCAGTATTGTTCAACAAATGGAATAAAAGCATGACTAAAATTTAGGTGGTTCTTTTCTACTTCACATGACTGTTTAAAGGCATGCTTATCTAAGGCTATGTTTGGCAAAACCTTTTTTTTTACCCGTTTGAAATAAGATATTACCCGAATCTCCACATTCAATTATAAGCATGTTATTTTGGTTCAGTAAAGAGAGACTAACGTGAGCACATTGTAAGCAATTCAGCTTGTCATTGAACCATCTGCTGATACTCACCTTCACCATCTTATCTGAAGTTTAGAACATAGGTTTCCCGTCCAAGAACAACAGCCATCATTGCAATAGAAGATACCACGAAAGTTGCTAAGAACTAACGCCATACACTGATTACCAACTTTTTCAGGTGGACATTGAAGTTCACTACATCTGTATGAATTGCATTTATTACAATTTTAGTAGTATACCTATAGGCGTAAGGATAGCCCGAGGCTTGCTATTATATCGAATAAGAAGTTTTATGATACATGTGAAATGATCTATGAATCTAGTTAAGAAGAAGTCTTGTGTACAAATGAAAAGCAATACTTAGTACAATGAATGTCCTTTAACTAAAATTAGTTACGGTACATATTTACGTGTCATTAATTTTATAAATTTTAGTTATTGCTTATGAAATCTTAAGCAAATATATTTCCTCATCAAAATATGAAGAAAAAGGTATCCATTAATTTTTTGATGTAAATAACATGCTTAGATAAACATATGTATGGAACCAAGTTTGAGTACAACATTTACCTCAGATTTAAGCGCCCTTATAGTTGATTGCCTTTCAAGTGTCTCTGAGAATGATGCATATATAGGTGATCGAGATACGCTGTCGCGCCTTCTCAATTCCCATGACGTTGACCTGTATTAATTAAATGTGAAGTTGAATAATAAGACTATATATACTGATATGTATTTTATAAAATTTAGAGGTTTAGGTACTTCACATGCTCAATGCCTAATGTTGGTATGCTACTGCGACCTATTATGTGGTATACACAGGATAAACCCAATAGCCCGACCCAATAACATACCTGCTTATAAACATAAAGCTTACTTACATGCTTAAAAGAACACAATAAGCATATGAGCACTTAAATAAATGATTCCAAACACCTCTTAAAGTGAATATTGTTACTTTATAGGGTGAGTTGTGAGATATAATCATATAAAGCAGCACCTACCTAATAAAAATTTCAAGTGCAACAGCAGCAAGCTAAGCTGCGAGCACCAGCAAGCCATATGCAAGCAAGCACCAGCAGGCTGCTGCAAACAGTAGTCTTTTGGAGGTACTCCTGTTTTTCCTCTTTTGCTCAAGACCTTGGTTTTAGCTACGAAAAATTTTAGATTAAATTCAAATCAACATGAAACAAAAAGAATTATAAATTTACTGTGTTAGGAACAAACAACTCCTCTCTTAAGTTTCATGTAAATAAGCAAATAGGGGGTCTTTGGGATCACTTAGTTAAACTGCTTGTCAGGTTAAATAATAAGCAGGTTCTAAACACCCATACTGCAAAAAGTACTAAACTTTACGCTAGTTCTTAGCAATTTCACATTGATATCCAGAATAGTGTGGCATATCATATTCAATTAAAAACATAAAGATGAAAATTGCATACAACACTTACCATCAAACTGATTCAAAACATCGATTCCCGAGGATACATAACATACAAATCATCGTGTATTCATTGCATCCCGACAAACACCAATAAACACAATTAAATCGAATTAGATCAAACATATTAAGCCCTCACAAATTGCAATAACTGGTTACAATCGCAGTCGAGTTTAATTGATCCTTATTAATAACCTGGATATGAAAGAAGAACAATAGAAATTGAGTATTGAACCAAAATTAGATGATTCCGGTGGGTTTTAAGGAAAGAGTAGTCTATTGATTTTGGAGTTAGAAAGGGTTTCTTTGGAGTTAGTATACTGATTTTGGAGTTCCGATTTTTTTAAAATTTTACAATTTTGGCCCAAAAGTATCAATTATTAAATTTTAAGGACATGTGTATTTTGGTCTTTTTTTCTACAACTGATTTTTAAGGACCTTTTTTTTGTAAGATTAGCTAAATTAAGAAATATTTAAACTTTCTTTTAGTATTAAAATCTTTTTAAAAAATTAATAAATAAAAAAATTACTAAATAAAGTATGATTTGATTTTTTTGAAATGAAAAAGTCCCCACTAGGGGTTTTATTTTATTAGGAAAAAGATTAAATTGAAAACTTCTCTTTCTTTGCCTTGTGTATAATTCTCTTATATAACTAAAAATTTGGCTATTTATTTTTTTCAAACATTTATACGTATGTACATGCATGGATAATTGAAGTTATTTAAAGTTATTAACTTAACTACATGTAACTTGTTATTAGTCTAGGGAACGATAATAACTGTAAGAAGATTCATCGACTTCATAACATAAAGTTTGAAACTTTCCTTCTATAGACAAAACACAATACTATACATGGTGATTGAGATTCTCTCAAGTTTGGACCACATGACCGTCATGTTTTTTCAAAAAAAAAAAAAAAAAAAAAAAAAAAAAAAAAAAAAAAAAAAGTTGGATCCTTGTGTAAGTCTTGTTTTAATTGTGATTAAACATGCTCGACCATGTATTTTGAGCATAGGTGAGCTACATGTCCCGGCCCCCTATACTTAAGTCCGTTAGTGTAATTATTTATGATTTCATGTGTAAAAAATTATTTTTCTTCTCGGCCCTCCCATTTAATGTTTTTCCGGAAAAAAATTGTTTCGGCCCTCAAAAAAAAATTTTTCTAGCTCCACCACTGATTTTGAAAGAATCTTAATCCTTTGTATATGGATATGGTGAATTTTGTAAATATTGTGACGTTCTATTATCGACTATGTAAGTGAGTGATGCCTCATTTTTGTTAGCTACATAGTTCATATTATGTAAATATATTTGCAAGAGTTGATAAGCTTGATTTGGGTGTGCTTTTCCAAGCTTATTTGAAGGTTTATGTGTTTTAGCTTAGGCTTAAGAGCAACACGAGTTGGTAAGCCTAAAAAATGAGCTTATAATAAGCCTGTAAACGTATCAAATAAGCTTAAAGAAGCACCGTCTTTAAAAAAATGTATGTTTAAGCTTTTTGACTTATTTGATTTCGGCTTAAGTTTCATAAGTCTCAATTTTCTTGCTTAATTGGAAACATATGAGCTTATTCGAGCTCATACACTGATATAACAAGTTTAGATAAGTTGATAAGTCATAAAATAAGAAGAAGAAGAAGAAAGAAAGAAATAGGGCTGAGCATCGGGCGAAAACCGGACCGGACCGACCAAGACCGGACCGGACCGAGGACCGAGAACCGGAAAACCATGGACCGAGACCGGACCGAATGTGGTCGGTCCGGTCTCGGTCCGGTCCGGTCCGGTCGGTCTTCGGTCGGTCCGGTCCAATTAGGCAAGTTTTTTCGGGTTTTTGGTCGGTCCGGACCGGACCGGACCGGACCGACCGGACCGAGGACCGAATTTTTCAAAAAGCTTAGACCGAGGACCGGACCGAATGTGGTCGGTCCGGTCCGGTCGGTCTCGGTCCGGTCGGTTTTGTCGGTCGGTCCGGTCCATCCGGTCCGTTTGCTCAGCCCTAGAAAGAAACATGTAGTATATAAGTCAAAATGATATAAGCTCGTAAGCAAAAAATAATCTTAAACAAACACCTTTTAAAAAAGGATCGCTTCGGGTCACAAGTCAATCGGTGGTGACCGTTGGTGATTATTCCACGATTTCAGGTCAACTTATAAGCAGGATCCGGGTCAAGTTACGGGGGTGGATGGTCCACGTGTGACAGATCATAGTGATTGCTTGAAGAGTCAAATTTCGGGTCATAAGGTTCATTTGGTCAAATAGGTACATCTATGGGTTTATTGATGCTTCACACAATTGGATAGGAGTAGTTGGTCCGGAATGGACCTTATTGATTTGGACCTCCCGATTTTCAAGATCGGGCCACGTCGGATACAGAGCGATGGAGTTCATGATTAGATTATATGAAACCATTTTTAGTTATCTCTTATTGAAAAACAGTTAATATTGAAAAAAAATACTAATCTTTTTTTATTTAAAATTTTTATTAAAGATTCATTCAAACGTGTTTTTAAGTTGTGAGAAAAAAGAATTTAATTAACGTTCAAGTTTTTTTTTTCCTTACTGGAAATGATAATTATTGTATTTGACATTATATGGGAATGGAGCACCGAGTTATCCTTAGCCCAGGTATTGTTAGAGTTTAACAATTAAATAGTACGTATTGCGGAAGCTAGGATCAAGTATAACACATAAATATTAACTAAAACATAAATAGTAAACGTACCCGATGCACTTCAAATAACCTTCATTCTTGTACAAATAGATCATTGATAAACCCCTTACCGTTTTGTTTATCGATCTCTTGATAATTGCTAAAGTAAGTAATTACCTCGTTCTTGTACACACAAACTACCAACGAATAAAGGTTTGATGCAAGTAAACAAAACACTTAATTTTGCTTTAGAAAAAATCGATCCAAGAACCCTTGGAGGGGGGTGGACGATCGGCCAAGAAAGAAAAGAGGCAAAGGAAAACTTTAGGGTTTGTGTGTGTGCACAAAAGATGTGAAACCCTAACCCTTGGCCTTGTATATATACTAGAGTAAACTTGGAGGACAAGTTGGACATGGGTTGGGCTTCCCCTCCCCTTGCTCGACCGGCCTAGGACCCCTAAGGGGTGTTCTAGATCTTTCTTGACTTCCAAATTACACTCTAGTCCTTATCTTTCGTTATTAATGATAGTTAGTCCATACGGTTAATAACTAACGACCATTTAGTCCATTAAGTGTTTATAAATATGTATATACGATACATTTAACATATATATATTTATTTTACATTATTCTTGTTTGTAAAGTGTGCAATCCCGAGGTCTCGGGTTCAATACTAGACATTTACATATTAATGTTTATACGTAACATTTAACAGCTCCCACTCGTATATCCATTAATAGTAAAATGACATTGGTTAGCGTCTTGCAACACTCCAATGCCCCTAATTCAATCCGAGCTAGGTTTCCTGGAAAAACCTTTAATGATTCATCATTATAATTATCCTTTCATTACTAATACCACATTAATAAAGATGTGAGGTTCTTTATTAAATTTATGTTTGTCGTTTCTTTATGATTGAACAAAATTACCAAAACATCTGAACGTATTTCAGATAGACTTTGGGCATGGCCATGCAAACATTTTGTCAACCCTACGAGGGGCCCAGCAGTATTAAACTTCTAAACAAATCAGAAGGAATAAATTCTTTCTTGACTACAAGAATAACCCATGAACTTTGCAACACTTCTGAAAACAACCCTTATGACTCCCTGTTACGGTGAGCGGTAGATTGCTTCACAAAAATGCACTACATCCATGACACTTATCTGGTATCTCAAGTCTGAGGATAACTTTAAATATGATTCTCACATTAAATATTAAATCATATTATTGGGATAAGTCCAATATTCAATTCATTGAATATCATGTGAAATTGGTATGACTACGCATCAATATACTTTCAAGTATATCCTAAACCAATACTCAAATTTGTCTTAGTTTAATGATATTCCCATATCATTAATCGACAATGGACAATTTAGAATAATAATTTATTCATGGATCTTAAACATGCAAATATAGGATATATTATTAAGAAAATGAATAAATAAACATAAAACATATTTTATTTCATTAAAATAATAACTGTACATTACATCCTTTATCCAAACACTAATCACAAATGGGCATGAAACTTTCAGCTAATCTAAGTCCTACACCTTAAGCATGCTTGTAAAGCTTGGTGCCAGGTAGAGGCTTTGTTAATTGATCTGCCAAGTTATCATCTGTGTGAACTTTGAGCATTTCGATTTCGCCTATTTCGACTTGTTCTCGAACATAGTGATGCTTAATCGGGAAATGTCTGGTGCCTTTCATGATTCCAGGCTCATTGGCAAATGTAATTGCAGCTGAGTTGTCACAATATATTTTAATAGGTCTTTGAATCGAAGGCATAACTCCTAGCCCTGAAACAAACTTCCTAATCCAAACAGCTTCTACACTCTGCTTTCTGCTCCTCCAATCCACAGCTCCTCCATTAATGACAAAGACATAACCAGTTTGAGACTTCGTATCATCCTTATCACCTTTCCAAGAAGCATCGCAGTAACCTGTAACATCAAGTTCTGCTGATGGATTACCCCCATAAACTAAGAACATATCTTTAGTAGCCCTAAGGTACTTAAGAATATTCTTAACAGCAGTCCAGTGAGCTTCACCTGGATTCTGCTGATATCGACTGGTTAAATTCTGAGCAAACGCCACATCAGGTCTTGTACTTTTCACCGCATACATTATAGATCCCACAGCCGAAGCATAAGGGACTCTCTTCATGCGTTGCACCTCTGCAGGTGTTGAAGCACAAACCTTGTTGCTCAAGCCATGTTGTTCTTGCATTGGCAAATATCCTTTCTTGGAATTTTGCATACTGAATCTCTTCAGTATTTTATCAATGTAAGCACTTTGGCTTAATCCAATTAATCGCTGAGATCTATCTCTATATATCTTGATTCCCAGAATAAATGCAGCTTCCCCTAAATCTTTCATAGAAAAACACTTTCCAAGATATGCCTTAACCTTTTGCAAACTTGGAATGTCGTTTCCCATGATCAATATGTCATCAACATATAATATAAGAAAAATTACATTACTCCCACTAACTTTGTGATATACACATGGCTCATCAAGATTTTGAGTGAATCCATACTTTTTAATTTCACTATCAAATCTCTTATTCCATTGTCGTGATGCTTGCTTTAATCCATAAATGGATCTTTTAAGCTTGCATACATGATTTGGGAATTCTGGATTTACATACCCCTCAGGCTGCGCCATATAGATGTCTTCATCTAAGCAACCATTTAAGAAGGCGGTTTTTACATCCATTTGCCAAATCTCATAGTCATAGTAAGCGGCTATGGCTATAAGAATCCTAATTGCCCTTATGTCAGCTACAGGAGAAAAGGTCTCCTCATAGTCAACACCAAAAGTTTGAGTATAGCCTTTAGCTACCAAACAGGCCTTATAGGTGTGTACAACGCCATCCATGTCAGTCTTTTTCTTGAAGAGCCATTTACTCCCAACTAGTTTGGCACCCGGAGGTAGGTCTACTTCTTCCCAGACTTCATTGTCTTCCATGGATTGCATTTCCCCATCCATAGCAACTTTCCATTTAGCCTTTTCAGGACCATTCATGGCTGCTTTATAACTTGTAGGTTCATCAAGATCACCCAGTAAATTCTCATCACTCTCTACATTAAGACATAGACGGGTAGGAGCTTTTACTGGTCTTGTTGATCTACGAATGGGAATCACTTCAACTTCAGGTGGAGGACCTAAACTTTCAGGTTCTACCGGAAGTTGGTTAGTATTTTCAGAAGGTGCTACATCTTCTTGACTGTCTTCCAGATCATATACTCTCCCACTGAATTCTTGAGATATGAGCTCCTTTTCAAGGAAGTCTCCATACCTTGCAACAAATACTTTGTTTTCAGGTGGGTAATAAAAGTAGTATCCCATAGTTTCCTTAGGGTATCCTACGAAGATGCACTTCACAGATCTTTGTTGGAGTTTGTCTGCTGAGTCACGTTTAATATACGCCTCACAACCCCAGACCTTAAGATAAGACAAGTTAGGAGCTTTTCCAGTCCATAACTCATATGGTGTCTTATCAACCTTCTTTGTTGGAACCATATTTAGAATGCGAACTGCATATTCTAAGGCATAATCCCAAAACGAAAAAGGAAGAGTTGTTAGATTATACATAGATCGTATCATGTCTTGCAATGTACGATTCCTTCTCTCAGATACACCATTTTGTTGTGGAGTATATGGAGAAGTAAGGTGCTGGACAATTCCCTCCTTTGCTAGATAATCTATGAACTCCTGACTCAGGTATTCACCACCTCTATCGGATCGAAGAGCTTTAATCTTCTTTCCAAGTTGCAACTCTACTTCTGCTTTAAACACTTTGAATGTTTCAAATACCTCATGTTTATGTTTAAGTAAATAAACATAACCATAACGGCTGTAATCATCCGTAAATGTTAAGAAGTAGCTAGCACCTCTCCTTGACATATGTCTAAGTGGTCCACACACATCTGTGTGAATTAGACCAAGTAGATCATTAGCCTTTTCAATCCTATTTTTAAAGGGTTTCTTAGTCATCTTCCCAGCAATGCAAGATTCGCATTTATCATATGATTCATCATTGATCTTTTCTAAAAGCCCATCATGTTGCAGCTTTTTCATACGATCTTTGCCAATGTGAGCAAGTCGACAATGCCAAAGATAAGACGAATCCAGACCTTTCTTGATTCTCTTATTGTTGATGCTATACATTGAATTATTTGTAACAAAAGCATTATCATTATTATTCATATCAATTTCAAATACACCATTCACAGCAATAGCATTAAAATAAAAAACATCATTTAAAGAAACTGAAATTCCATTGCTAGAAATAGTATGATGAAAACCGAGGTTTAACAAACATGAAAATGAAATAACACCTCTAACAATTGACGGTGCATAATGACAATTATTTAAAGATAGTACTAAGCCCGAAGGCAGCACTAAATTAAAAACTCCTACAGCTTCAACTCCTGCATGCGCTCCGTTACCAACGTGCAAGAATTGTTGTCCATAGGCCAGCTTTCTCTCAACTCTAAACCCCTGCAAAGTATTGCAAATATGAATGCCACATCCCGTATCATATACCCATGAATTCAATTTAGGAGTAAGAGTGAATAATTCAATCATAAAGAACGCACCTGAAGTACTGGGGTTACCAGCTTTATTACCCTGCTTCTTCTGTCGCAAGTCATGAATGTAGAGAGGACAATTGCACTTCCAATGGCCCTTTTCATGACAGTGGTGACAAGTCTGATCCTTCTTGTTTGGAGGATTTGTCTTGTTCTGCTTAGGCTGATGCTGTTTCATCTTGGGTTGTGGTTGATAGGCCATGACCTGCTTGCCTTTATCACCTTTACCTTTGCCTTTGTTCACATGCAATTTCTTCTGGATTCTCCCCCCATGAATTGCCAACACTTGTGGGGTAGGAGCCTTGACCTTGGCTGGTAGACTTTTCTCATAATCAACTAGCAATGCGAGTAGTTCTGAGACTGTCTTCCCCGAGCAGTGCATGTTGTAATTCTGCACAAAACCAGCAAAATCCTTGTTAAGGGACCTGTTGATCAAGTGCACTTGCACATTGTCGGGGTAACTAAAACCAATTCTGTGAAGTTGATCAAACGAATCTTTCATCTCATCCACATAATCAGCTATTGGTTTACCATCACCATGCTTGCAGTTGTGTAGCTTGTCAAGTTCGTCATACAATTCAACTGCAGGTGGTTTCTCATAAGACTGCTTAAGCATCTCAAGCATATCTTTAGGGAAAGCGTACTCATACTTCTTTTGTAACTGAGCACTCATGCTAGTGAGCATTAAACAAGTAACCTCATTAAACTTAGCATTAGTCACCTTCCAAGCTGCCTTTGCTTCTGGCGTTGCAGTAGCAGTAGGTTCAGCTGGGCATTCTTCGGTCAAGTAGTCTAGCTTTCCGGACGCCCTCAAGACAATTCTGAGCGAACGGTGCCAGTCATTGAAATTCTTTCCAGTCAGTTTGTCTCTCTCAAGATGACTCTTGAAAGCAGAAATCACAGTTTGGTTATCGGGTTGAGCCATATCTACAGATAAAGTTCAAATATTAGTATTTTCGATAATTAATATCTTCAAGAAAAATAAAATACCAAAGGCTATATTCATATAACCAACTAATTTTCTTGAAAATCTAGGATCCAACTTTACATAGATTCCACCACATCAGTTGATCTGCTAGTGGTGAAAGTATAAAAGTTGGTAATCTGTCGAACAATAATTGGCAAACAAGATTTCCAATTCCTAGATCATTATGGGATTTACATGAAATTGATTCATCAATTTGCCTTGTAAGCATGTTTCATCCCATCTTATGCCTTAAGTTCTAGGTCTCACGCACAACTTAATTAAGTCATCTACCTTAGAAACTGTAAAATTACAATTATGGTCTCACGCGTTAAAAGAATTTTACCTTGTTATAGTAATTTAGCCTAGGTCTCACGTTTACTAAATTAAAATTCCAAGTGTTCCTTATAGATAGATGGCATGTAACTTAAATTATTAAGGGTATTATTATTTTTTGATATGTCAATCAAAATATGTACAAAGATGCATGCACTCATCTTTATAACATAAGTTTTCATAAAAACTTTTTATATCCTATTCGTGAAATTAATACACAAAGTTTTACTTGAGGTTTATTCCAAAACCCTAAGATGACTTTCTACAATTATGATTTTAAAAGTAATTCGTTTAAGACATATTCAAGATTGTGATAACCAAGGCAGACTCTAAGGCTCTTTTCTAAGCCTTCAAATCACGGTTATGAATATCATCTTAAAGGACTTAATTTTAAAAACATATTTGTACAAAACATCAATCAAGCAAAAGTTTATGGATTCAATCTCAAAATTATGTAATAAAGTATGAATTTTGCTAGTCTCGCCTGGGAGCTGGTTACCGTACGAATCGGACCACTAGCGGCACTTAAGACCTTGCAAGATTCTTACTTTATCACTTAGGGTTTCACCATTATTAGTCCGTATTATTTTCTTTATAAAAACAACCCTTTTATTGCTTACAACAAGTCAAACTAAAACAATAAAACAAGTATCAAAGAAAATCAAAACAACCAATAATAAATAAGTGAAACAATTAGCCACATGCAATCCGTATTAGAAAAGATCCTAATAAAATCAATTCTAGGTATAATAATGCATGTAATCAACTAAGGCCTTCTCCTCTTGATGGAAGAGAGTCACATACATTGACGAATCAATTGCGTAGGCCAAAGCTAATAAACACACCACATAGCATATATAAACCGATTTTAATATATATTGGAGTCTTCCCCAATTTTAGATCTATCTAAAACATGTGATAAATAAAAAAGCAAGATCCATGACTAACATGCATGTAAGTCACGGATTAAAACCTAACAATTAGCACATAGGTCACAAGATACGTTCAATTAACCGGTTAAAGACCTAGGGTTTCTAGTGATTACAAATAATTCAAGAAAACCACAAAACCCTAATTAGGGTTTCATGGAAAAACCGACCCCCCCTAAAATTAGGGTTAGGGTTTCGAATTTAATTAAAAAAAATAAGGAAAAAACCCTAGATCAAAAACATGTATCTAAAACAATTAAAGATCCGATTTTTATTACGTTTTAGTAATCAATTACATGTTATACATGGCTCGTGATGCCACTTTTAGAGTTTAACAATTAAATAGCACGTATTACGGAAGCTAGGATCAAGTATAACACATAAATATTAACTAAAACATAAATAGTAAACGTACCCGATGCACTTCAAATAACCTTGATTCTTGTACAAATAGATCAATGATAAACCCCTTACCGTTTTGTTTATTGATCTCTTGATAATTACTAAAGTAAGTAATTACCTCGTTCTTGTACACACAAACTACCAACGAATAAAGGTTTGATGCAAGTAAACAAAACACTTAATTTTGCTTTAGAAAAAATCGATCCAAGAACCCTTGGAGGGGGGTGGACGATCGGCCAAGAAAGAAAAGAGGCAAAGGAAAACTTTAGGGTTTGTGTGTGTGCACAAAAGATGTGAAACCCTAACCCTTGGCCTTGTATATATACTAGAGTAAACTTGGATGACAAGTTGGACATGGGTTGGGCTTCCCCTCCCCTTGCTCGACCGGCCTAGGACCCCTAAGGGGTGTTCTAGATCCTTCTTGACTTTCAAATTACACTCTAGTCCTTATCTTTCGTTACTAATGATAGTTAGTCAATACGGTTAATAACTAACGACCATTTAGTCCATTAAGTGTTTATAAATATGTATATACGATACATTTAATATATATATATTTATTTTACATTATTCTTGTTTGTAAAGTGTGCATTCCCGAGGTCTCGGGTTCGATACTATAAATTTACATATTAATGTTTATACGTAACATTTAACATGTATTACGTGGCATGGCCACCTGGGGACCGTATCTCGCAATATCTGAGTAGGTGGTGCACTTTCTGTTATTTGCAACGACCGCCGGGTATCAAGGTATATTCGGGGACGAAACCAGTACCAAATATAACCGAGTGCACAAATTTTTTTGGAATCGTAATATAGAAACACATTTCGATGGACCGGGTGCATTTAAGAAAAATTGATGTTTTTTTCAAAAATTAACACTACATCTAAAAAATGCATAGACGTCCTGAGCACCCGCGGTAAAACCCCTGGTTCCGTCCCTGGGTATATCGGACTAATTAAAGAGTGTTTCCCTTTTTCTTCATGTGGTTCTTGCCATGTAATAGTACTCGACGTTGTTGTTCGTCCTTTGACTGACATTCGGAAGGCACACTTACATCATCAGGATCCAACGGTATGTTTGTGTAGCTCTAACCTGTTAATACGTAACCTATATATATATATATATATATATATATATATATATATATATATATATATATATATATATATATATATATATATATATATTGTAACTCGTTTATTTAAATGGGTCGATGAGTTACACTCGTTAAATGAGTTAAGTAGTTAACATGTGAAGACTGATGTTAAATATGAGTTGGGATGTACGTGTGAGTAAGCAAGCAACCTAGAATGTGGGAGGACTGGAGGCATGTGTAAAAATGGAAGAATTCCGATTCTTTTTCTTTTGACATTTTGTTTTACTGTTAGTTTTACACGTTTGGTTAATTTCAGCCCGATTACTAATAATTTCTTCAGGCTAATTAACGATTTATAGGCTTGTTTTGAACTTAACCAGTTAAACGATATTTTGTTATTGTATATATCGTAATTTTCCTTTACGAATGATCGATTTTGAGTTTATCTATTCTTCTTTGCCTTGGAATCAAACAAAGTTATATGAAGAGTACTTGTGATGATATGTTTCTTGTTAGTGGTTATGGTATAACATAATTTGATAACCAAGTTTAGACAACTTGTCCCACACCGGTGGAAAGTCAAAGTGACAACATCTTTATAAATCCAAGTGCAATGACATTATAAAATTAAATATGTGTAGCATATAACAATTCAACGATTGATATGTTTATCATATTTGAATTTTTTCTTTATTGTATCCGTATTTTTTTGTAGAATGAGTGGAATTACTTAATCTCTGATCAAATGTTATTATGTTTCTAACTTGTGGCTGCCGTTTGACTCGACAAACATACATAAGAACAACGTACGAGATAAAAAATAAATACATGACCAAAAGCTTTCGATTTTTATCATTATGATGATTACTTTTCTATATACTAGCTACATTGCTTAAAGTCTTGGCATTAATGACTAGTCTATTCATGTATTCATGCATCTTGTTATTTGTAAATCAAATCAATGTTCTATCAACATCATAGCGATAAAACATAAGAATGTCGGCACCAAATAACATCTCATATCCTCAAAAACATGCAGAAATGGACGACGTGTAATGAATTAAACTGCCAGCAATAGAGATTGAAGGTGGCAAAAGATGAAGCGAATCGTGAAGATGCCATTGATGAAAAAGGACGAAATGTAGATGATTGATGCCATTGGTATATTTCTCACCATTTCCATTCAATACAGAGATACAGAAATAGCCACTTATGCATGTATTACCAAACTTTGTGTCTTAAGAATATTTTTATAGTTACTTTTTCGTGTTAGCACGATCTAACCTTTTATAGATAACTTATATATGATAGTAACTCGCCTAAATGGGTTAACAGCTTACTTAGATAAAATGAGTTAACGTGTGGAAATTGACATGAAATATTAAGTTTGGATACAAGTCTAGCTACCTCGTTTACTAACATATGTTTCTAGTTTCATTCACGGGCATAGCTACGTTGGGGTTAAGGTGGGTCATGGCCCACCCACTGATGAGTGTCTAAATACTCATCATTTTATACCAATCTGAACTGCCAAAACATACAAAAATACTCAAATATGTATCAAAATACTTAAAATATCTTAGAGGTGTGTTTTATATGTTTCAAATACAAAATATGCAAAAACAGATGAAAAACGTACAAAGTTTGCATAATTGGCAGTTTCAGTCCCTCAAGTTTCATAAATTGGCAAAACTAGTCCCTGGTTATTCTAAAAACATGAAAAAGTCACCAAAGGTCCTTTTTAATCATAAAGTTACATATTTAGTCCTTTGGTGCAAAGTTTCACAAAATTACAAGTTTAGTCCCTGTACTTTGGAAATTGACAGAAATGGTCCCTGGGATGTAAAAACTTTGAGAAATTCAATTTTGGTCCTTGTACTAATAATCTTTTGCAGGAATGGTCCTTGGTGTTAAGTTTGGTGAATTTACATGATTGGTCCCTGAAGTTTCACAGTTTGGCAAAACAGGTCCCTCAAAGTTTCAAACTTGACAGTTTCAGTCCCTGGGTGTTCAAAATGGGAAAATTATCATTAAGGGTCCTAGGGAATTCATAATTGTCACTATTAGTCCCTGGGAGAAAGTTTTGAATAAGTTACACATTTAGTCCCTCAAGTTTGAAGGTTTGTCAGTTTTAGTCCCCGGGTATTTAAAACATGGAAATTTATCTTTATTGCCTTGGTACTATTCACATGTGATAATTTGGACCCTTATTTGAACTTTGGAAAGTCACCTAAATCAGACCCCAAACTTTGCCCAAATTACAATTTTAGTCCTTGTGATTTATTTCCTAATAAAACCAAACCGGACCAAAAATAATACAAACAAACAAACCCAACATTTAATAAAAAGCCCACCCTTCTTTTTTGTCCAAGCCCAAAGTGCAAAGCCCAATCCCCTTTACCAGGTTTGACCTGCGTTGACCCCGCCACAAACCATAGTCACTGTTCATCTCCCTCACAGCCTAAACCGCCCATCCACCTTGCCTGGTATTGCCACCACTTAACCCCCAGCCTTATCCCTCCACCTCCACAACACTCCAACATCCATTTAAAGCCCTAAAACCCTCCCCACGTTTCCACTGACACCCTGTGGAGACTTTGGCGCCAAGAAAAGATTTAAACGGTTTGGATTGATTAGACACAATCAATGGCTGGAAATTGGTGGGAAATACCCCAGTGGGTCCCACAAACTCAGAAAAGGTCTACAAAAGAGAAAAGAAGCTGTGATGATGAAGTATTAGTTTAGGTTTAGTTAATTTAGGTCGAATAGTGTAATTTTAATCTTTCAGTGTAATTTAAAGCTTCTTGATAATCAATTAAGTTATTTTCATGTATCTTTGAACTTTTGCAATCATCAATTTAAGGTTTCAGTTTGTCTCTCAGTCTTTGCAATTTCTTGAAATTTCAAAATCTCAAAAAGCTCACTGTTGTTGTTAGTTGTTGTTGTTATTGAATTCATAAACTCATATTAGTTCTGACAAAGATAATATAAGTTTTAGAAAACTTTAACTTATCTGTTTAGCTATAAATAGCAAAATACCAAAAATAATTAAGAAAATATAAAGAAAATAAAAAAAATAGAAGGAAGAAAGGAAGATGGACTGAGCAAGGGTTGATTTGAAGTGTTCTGGTATTAGAAACTTTGTGGAAAGTTGTTAGGGTGATTCTCAGTTCATGGTTCATTAATTCTCATCATAATCCATTTTGTAAGTTTTCATATTAATTTTTCATATTACTATTAAAAGTACTTAATTTGCTTAGGACTCTGTGTTTTCATGCTTATTTGTTGTTGTTAAGATAATATAAAGTTTAATATAGATAGCTTATTAATCAGATATCACTTGTTGCTAAAAATCAAGTTTCACAGTGGAAAACTCATTCTTGACAAACTTGTGTTTTTCAGCTTGTGTTGTGTTTGATTCTTGTTCATTTAATCTTATATTAGCATAATATAGTGTTAGGAATCTGAGTTTTGGTTTAATCTCACTTTATCTTTGGAAATTTCTCAACACAGTTAGTACAAGGGGTGTTTGGAACAAGCTTTTAAGCAGGGCTTTTGTTGATTTATGGTAATCATTTCAGTTCCATTAGATCACATTAGTGATATATAGGTTTAATAGAGCATAAAATATTGGTCTTATACAACCATAGTCAAAATCCAAGTCCCAATTCCTTGACAGTTAACTGTCAAGGATTTGTAATCCACAAACCCCCACATTAGCTTATAAGTAATAGCTTTATGCTAGATTAGCTTTAGTTTAGCTTATTACAATTAGCTTAGTCAATTAGAAGCTCTCAAATCTCAATTTAGTCAACTGTCTGAGTTTACTAAAAAAGTCAACATTTCACTTGTGCAGAAAAAACCCAAACTTCCAAGATTTCTTGTGAATTTTATATTGTGATCTAGACTTTGAAATTTTGTGGAATTGTTCTCTACCACCTCAACTTTAGAATCCCATCACCCTCTTATTTTTAGGATTTTTCTTGTGGCCCCCACACAGCCCCAAACACAACTGCAGGGAGGATAACCTCCCCTGCATCAGCAGACTTGGTCACACCACCACCTTTGGTGGTGTTTTGTGACCACCACAGTGGGCCCCACACATCCTAAATAGGTTTTCCCAACCCCCCTCCTAGTAGACTCTTAGGTTTGACCTCTTGTTTGACCTAATCCCCTGTGGACCCCACCTAGAATAAGCCATCAATTCTGTCCCCAGTCTGTGTAGTATTTGAGTTTTGGATTAGCTTATTTGTGCTTATAAGCTTATCTACTGAGCTTATTTGGCCAAATCAAGTTTTGACAACTCCAACTCACTTATTAGTATCAGAAATATCCAAAGTGGGTCCCACATAAGCTCATTTGAGCTTATTTTCCATCTCAGTCAACCAAAGTCAACTGTGGTAGCAATAAGCTTCCACAGTGCTTATTTCTAGCTTATAAAATTATTGTTTTTATTAAATTTGTTTATTTTTAAGTATAATATAGGTTGGTAAAATAAAAATCCAGAAAATACAACATAAAAATAAGTGATAGTTTCTATTTAATTTAATTTAATTTTAATTTTCATTTTTAGATTTTAATTAAGTAATTTGTGTTTTTATATTTTTATTAATTTCCTTATAGGTTAAAGTAATTTAAATAATTTTCTTAGATTTTTATATTGCCATTTGATATTTATTAGAATTAAAATTAGTTTTATTAATAATTAATCAATAAATAAGTTATAAATAGCATAATTAGTTTTTATATAGCAACACCTAGTTTTTATATTTTTTATAGCTTTTATAAGTTATAAAATAGTTTTATAAATTTTCCCATAATTTTCTAAGTTGATTTAGTATTATTTTTAATTTAAAATAGTTTAATTAGTATAAATAATTTAAATAGTTTTTAATTAATAGAAAATTCATAAAAAGACAAAAATATTTTATTTTATTTTTTATACTTTCTTCAAGTTCTAATTTAAGTTTAGAAATTATTTTTATAAGTTTTTAGTTTAATTTGTAGTGTTAATCATTTTTAGTTTTTATTTAAGTTAGTTTTAATTAAATAGTTAAATAGTTATTAATTAAATAATTAATAATAAATAATAAAATAATCTAAAAAATATTTTTCTTTTTAATTAAATTTTATTTTAAGTTTAAGTTTATAGAATTTTCATTTTTAACCCCTGTAGTTTATTTTTCTTAAAACTCACCTTTTCCTCAGTACGCAGTCGCGTCTGATTTTAAATTGGTGTACGTTTTAACGTTTTAGATACCTAGCTTTTACGTAATCATTCTAATAGTTATTTTAAGTTATAAAACCCTAGTTAAACACACACACACACTTTTATACCTTTCCTGTTCACATTCACTAATCACAGATTCGTTTTTAATAAAACATCGCACACCTCGTTGGGACATTACGACCCGGGAAAACACTGTATTTCACGGAAGCATTTGCCTTGGACTGTTTGACTTGTTGACCATCCTTGGTTAATATTATCTGACTGTTTGAGGCGAATCAAAATTTGGCGCCGCTGCCGGGGAGGTTGTGCGCTTATTCTAACGATTTTGCGTATTAGTAAACCTGAATACACATCCATTGTATATTTACCATCTTTTATCTATATTTTTATACAAAACACAAAAATATTCACCTTTACACCTCTACCTATTTGATTCTTCATTTCTCATCCCCAAAACCCTTTGATTCTACATTCTTCCACTTATCTCATAATTGATTCTAATGGCATCTTTCGATGACGATTTCTTTAAACAAAGGGCCTGTAAAAGCAAAGTTGAAAAACTTGTGGCCTTGTCCAAGATATCGAGATGTCATGTTGATTATGATAGACCGTTGATTCATATTCCCTCTCCGGTGAGGGAAAGAGATCATGAAACCAAGGTGACAAAGGACCTTGTACTTTCCTCTGACGATGGAGGTGCTAAATACGTCCAAACCATGGTTGTCCAAAAACCTGAGCTCACAAATGCTCCTAAACCTTCAAAAATCAATCCTGATCTTTCACGGTTTACGGTTAAAAGTTTGTCAAGCAAACGTACAGAGCTTAGAGCAATGACTGAAAAGAACGACTTACCTAACCTTCACGTTTATCAAGAACCAAAACCCGAGACCATAACGGAAGTGGTGGAAATTGCTAGCTCTCAGAGCACACCACTTGTCCCACCTCCAGATTTTGTTTCTTGTGTCGGTTGTGGTGAGCCGCTTTTCGGTTTTCCATGTCATTGGTGTACATGTGAACAATGTGGTAATGATATTCAAAACGGGAGTTGTTTGTTTTGTGGATCGAGTAATTCATTTGCTTATGATCCTAATCAAAACTCATTCAACGACTCAAATTTTTCCAACTACCCATCACATTCATACGAGCAAGAATCATATTATCCAAATCTCAATGATGCTTCGTATCAAAATACACCAAACCAGACTCAACAGTTTAACTGTTGTGAGTATTGTGGTGGTTCACACTACAGTTCTGATTGTCAAACTAGGAATCAGTTTGTCTATGAACAGGTTTCTAATAACAATTATGACTTAAACACATACGACTCACAACCACATCAGTTCAACTGTTGTGAGTACTGTGGAGGTCCACACTTTAGCTCTGATTGTCAAACAAGGAATCCATTTCCTTGTAACAATTATGACTATTCGTTTCAAGACCCACCTCCACAGTGCCAAATAAACCAAGCAACTCCTCACATCCAGCAAGACCCTTATATAGAGGTTCTTGAGAAACTTAAAGATCTTAAGGAGGAGTTGGCTAATATGT
This sequence comes from Artemisia argyi, assembly GCA_030686995.1. Lineage (NCBI taxonomy): Eukaryota > Viridiplantae > Streptophyta > Magnoliopsida > Asterales > Asteraceae > Artemisia > Artemisia argyi. The sequence goes on from CM060705.1 coordinate 183,406,659, forward strand.
CGTCTAACAATGCACCAAGTCTTTCTTGTGTATATTGTAGGGGTCCTCATAATGATGATCAATGTCAACCTACGGGTTTTGACACATTCACACCCCCACAGTTTCCACTCACTCAATATTCTCGTGATAAATCTATCACGGAATTACTCGTTGAAAAACATGCTGCTAGAGACGAAAGAAGCATGGAAGAATTACTAGTATTAGAACAAGCAGCTATAACACGTACCAAATTTCAAAATGCTGTTCTTCTCGATGAAGATGATGAAAGTGATGATACCTCATCAAGTTCATCAGTTGAGACTTCTTCCATGGATATACAGGGAGAAAAGAATATAACTGAATCACCAGCAGTAGAAATAATGGAACTTGTAGACTCCATTACTGCTAGTCCTTCTCATCTCCCTGAGTATGATGTTATCACACCTGAGGTTCCCACTCACTCTCTGAACATGGGGGACGAGCATCTTGACACTGTTCCTGCAAAGGAATCGGACGAATTCATAAAGTCTAGTGTTGAGAACCTTGTCCCGATCCCAAGAGAGTCACAGGGAATTCTTGATCATGTGTGTGATATTCCTCCCCCTCTTGTCTTTCCAAATGATCATATTGAGATGTTCTCTGATTCTGATGAGAACTATTCTTTATCTTGTGGAGACATTAGTTATGTGGGGGAATTACCTTCTGAGCTTGTCAACTCAGAAGAAGAGAATGAGGAAGAAATCATCCAAGACGAATCTCTTCGTCTTACATTATTAAATGCTAATCTTCTCATTTCTAGAATCGAGGCTTTTAATGAAAAGCCTATTTCATCTCCTATCCCCGTCAAGGATAGTGAGATTTTGATCAATGATTCTATTCCTGAATTGCAAACGTTCCATTTTGATCAAACGGAAGAGAACATAAGTGGTATCACCACTTCTCATTCTTATAATTCTCTTCCCGTTTATGAATCATTTACTTTTGAGGAGTTCCCCAATGAACTCACTCAAATCAATCCCGAATACGAATCATTCACCTTTGAGGAGTTCTCAGGTGAACTCACTCATATCATATCTCTACCGGAGTATGATAAATTCTATTTTGATCTAGACATACCCATAATATGTCTTGATCAAACGAGCTTAAATGAGGAGATTCATGAACCAATGAATTCTCCTATTGATGATGAGGAGTTAGTTATGATTTTCATCATGACTTTCTTCCTTTTCTTCATATATTCTGTTCCCTATCCTGTTCTTCACTCTTTCGGGAGTGAAGACATTATCTTTGATCCCGGCATTCTCATTTATAAATTATGAGCCGGTTACTTGTCTCATCGGTGTGGAACTTTCACGTGCTTCAAATGTTTATCCAAACGTCTTGAATGAAAGTCCGATGAGATTGTCTCTTCCACTTGCTTCCCCATGGACAAATAAATTCGGGGTCGAGTCAAGCTAGTGACTCGGGAATCAAAAATATTAGCAAAAACATGGGTTTTCACCCGTGTGTAACACCCTAGTGTGGGGGAGATGCCCCACATGTTGTATATATCTTCAAAAAAAAAAAAAAAAAAAAAAAAAAAAAAAAAAAAAAAAACGTACATATAGTGATAGCTTCTATTTAAGAAGTTTTATCTAAAAAAATAATTGTATGTATATACATCTTAAATAAAGGCTATGTAATATTTTCTTTTTACGTTCTAAGTTCGGTTTAACACCCGGTACTTTGAATATTGAGGACAATATTCAGTTCTAAGTGTGGGGGGAGATTCGTTATTCTAACGAATTTAAACACATGTTCCATCAAGAACCCCCATTTTAGCCCAAATTTTAAAATTTTTTCTCACTTAGAACGCAATAAATGGTATCACCCACAAAGCCCTAATCGTTATGCATATGTGTTGTAGTCAAAAGCCCAATTTACTATCATATATTAACATTTGGACCAGGTACAAACTAGATATCTCTTCCAGGTACTTAATCCCCGATCCATCCATCACTCCATATTAAATCCTATAGCTAAGAATCTTGGTTCAAATTCATATTTTGACGTGAATAAGCATCGCGTGCAACTAAGACGTTGAATGAACGAATATGTTTCAATCTTTTTACATAGTTATATATTATACTTAGTAACCATGTTCCTTTCTAACATGCCAGTGTCTTTTAAATTTTTTGGCCCCCGTGAAAAGAATACATGGTTAAGTGCCCCTGTTTTCATTTACATCTTTTGGGCTTGTATTCATGTTTGGTTCATTCTAGACCCGTTACTGTTAATTTCCTCAAACTAATTTTTGATTTTCGGGCTTGTTAAGAACTTAACCTAAATGATAGGGGAGTTCATCGGTTCGGTAATCGGGTTATTTGGTTTATTCAGTTCGGTTAAAAAAGTTTTTTGGGTCAAACCAAAAACCGAACTAAATGGAATAACCCAAAACCGAACCCTTATAACCGAATACAGAACCGAATAACCCGAATTACATAATTTTAACGATTTTTTCATTTAATTATATATATTTTTAGCACAAATTTTTTTTCAAGTTTAAATAATGTTATATTTATACTAAATAAAGAGTTTTAGTATTTATTTTTTTATTATTTTTTTTTCATATAATTACATAGAAAAAATGTATATTATATGAATTCGGTTTTGGGTTTGATTTTCGTTGCCAAAACCATATAAAACCCGATAATAGAATATTTAGTTCGGTTAGGTTTTGACCAATTCGGTTCGGTTATAAATTCAGTTCTATTTTTTTTGTTCGGTTTAATGCTTATTGTATAGCATAATTTGAAAATTGAGTTTAAAACAACTTATCCCACATTGATAGAAAGTAAATATAATAAAATCTTTATAGAACTAACTATGTTGAACATAGGAATTGGTTAGCTTCGTATAAAAGATTGATACGTTTCTCTCCCTTTCTATGTTTTAACCTTTTATGTAATTATTTAACTAACTGAAAAACTCACGTTTTGATTATAATCTTTTGTGTAATCATTTAATTAATAGAAAAATTGAGTTTCAGTACTCACGGCAATTTTACTGTCGAAGAAGTTACTTACATAAAATTTAGTCCTCCCCAATATATTATATGATTTTTTCAAACATGTGTCAATGTTATAATGAAGTTACTCAAAGTCTTAAAATATTTTAACATTAAGGCTGTCTACGTCTCAACATCTCCCATATATCGTGGAAAACAGTATTAGGACCCATAGGCCATAACCCGTGGAAGACGGTATTTGGAATTACTTTACTTTACTTTTTACTTTTTAAAAATTATTTTGACATTTTGTTGTACGAGTACTTTATCTAATTTAATGTTTTGGTCTTTTATTCACATTGGGTGCATTCCAGGCTTCCGGCCCGATAACTAATGATTTCTTCAGGCTAATTTATAACTTTTGGGCCTGTTTTGAACGTAACCTTAAATAGTGTTTCGTTACTGTGTCGTAATTTTCTAATTACATGAACGGATTTACATGTTCCTCTTTGCCTTGGAATTAAACAAGTTATTGAGTACTTGTAATGACATGTATCTGGTTAGCGGTTATGGTATAACATAATTTGATAATTAAGTTTAGACAACTTGTCCCACATAGATAGAAAGTAAAAGTAATGACATCTTTATAGTACTCCGCCCGCCTCTTCTACTAAGAGAGTTAACCCTTTTTCTAAGGTGGGAGAGATCGTGGTTTCTGATGATGAGGTAGTTGCTAACCCATTTGATGAGTCTGCTAATCTATTCGGTGGTGGCCAAGAGTTTGAGGACGAGTATGATGAATATGACTACGACGACTATGCGAACCAGGCTTATGATCTTCCAGGGAATTTGGATGCTTTTAATGCCATGTATGGCACCAAGCTTCAAGGTCTTAGGAAGTAATCTTATTTCGTTATGTCCTATGTTATCCTTTGAGTAATGGTTTGTTTTCTTGTTTAGAAAATAGGAAGTTCTTGTTATGTAAGCTTTTTGCCTATGTAACGGGCTGAGATATGGGATTTCACTCATATCCATTGTACTTAAACGTTTTTGGTTAATATATTTACCAGGGTGCAGGATTACTCCCCTTTACCCAAAAATGACATCTTTATATAACTCCATGTGTGCAGACTTAGTTGAAACATGTAGGAGTATCATGTATAAAAAATGTATATGAATTCTTCATGCATGTTTTTTCTTTTTATGCAACTTTTTAAAAAAATAGAAAATCTCTCGTTTTGCCTATGCTATGTAAGTTTCTTGTGTTTCTACTTGAACTGTTTTTCTTGTATAATTGTTTGATAAAATTGAAAACTTCTTTTTCTTTGCCTTTTGTATATTTATGTTATCACATGTAATTTCGTCTACAACTTGCGCGGACTCTTGGAAATAGAATTTTAGTGATAACGGAAGCAATTTTATGCTTAAAGAACTTACTAACATACACTCCTATATAATTATTTGGTTTTTTCATGTATTCATGCATCTTGTTCTTTGTAAATCAAATCACATTTCGTATCCTCAATAACATTCGGAAAATTCAAATGTTGAGATACGTACATATATCAAAATATACCATGGGCGGTATTTAATGAATTAAACTGCCAGCGATAGGGATTGAAGGATGCAAAAGATCTAGTGAATTGAGAAGATACCGGCGAAAGAGGAAGAAATGTAGATGAAGCCATTGATATAACTCTCACCATTTTCATTGACATACAGAGACGCAAAAATAGCCACTTACGTATTAGGTATCTTTTTGTTTTAAGAAATGGTTGGTTTTAGATGGTGCATGTCATGTCAGATCTAACCCGTTTTGTAACATCCCAACCCGACAAGGGTAGAAGTGCCACAAGGATGGTGACATATCAAAGCATACATACATAATATCATACACAGCGGAAGTCTTAAACATAATTCAATAAGAAAGACCAAGCCAACACAGCTTAAGTCAAAGTACATAAGTTCAATGATGAAGAAATAATCCAAAGGAAATAAGAACATAATCCAAAACCAAAGTCATAACATGGGGTGGTCATCTAAGGTAAAATCTCCAACACAAGCTCTAACTCTCATCCCATAGCAAAAGCCCAGCTCCTAGCTTAGATACCTGCCGCAGGAAAAGGAAATGCGGCTGAGCTTAAAAAGCCCAGTGAACAGATACATAAACAAAGCAACGATAATGAAATAGAACTGAAATATAGTGCATTGGGGAATATCATAAGGAATAAACAAATGAATAATGGAAAGGAAAAATAGGATAGTCATCTACCACGAGCCCAAAACTCAAAGTCACATCTCAAAGTCATAAGCCTTCAATTCATAATCTCACAATCAGAGGGGATACCTCTCAGGCAACCAGATAATATGAGGGGTGTCCTCATGTATCATAAGGGTGGAGTGATCAGCTCCCAGGGGTTGTGAAGGGCATGTATAGCACACAGTACCAATCACCTCAAAGTCAACTCAAAGTCATAATTAAATCCACTAAGCATACATATCTAGGATTGCAACCCATACGCCCCTTACTCAAAGTCAATCTCAAAGTCATAATGGCCATAATAGTAATCATAAAAAGGGACGGCGTGAGAAATCACTCACCCACACATGAGTCATGCCAGTGGTGCATCACAGACATGCCTATGGTACCTCCATAGGTAGGAGAAACATAAATGGCTCGGGTATCAAACTAAGAGTCAGGTCTCAAAGTCATGCAAAAGGTCATATAGCAAAGGTTTATCTCAAAGTCATCTCAAAATCATATCAGGGTTCAATCAAAAGGGAACATAGCAGTGGCTTGGGGAATCTTAACTGAATCATAACTCAACATCAATGTATAGGAACCTTTTACTGAAAAAGGCAGAGTATCCGTACCTTATTGCAAGCACAGAAAATAGAAACAAACTCAGAAAACAGATGTGGCTCAGGACCTCTCCTTCTTCACACCTAGAGGAGAAGAGGGGGAATCATAATTCATTCTTTAAATTCATATCTTTCCATTTTAAGTAACTTTCCATTTTTAGCAGGTTTCCATAAATAGTAAGTTTCCACTTTTAGAAAGTTTCCACTTTTAGAAAGTTTCCATATTTAGAAAGTTTCCATATTTAGAAAGTTTCCACTTTTAGAAAGTTGAATCATTATTAATGGAAATAAAATATCTTTTAACCTTTTTACTCATTTGGTCCTTAGGGTTTCATAACTTTGCATTTTATACCCTTTACTTTCCAAAATTACACTTTAAACCTTTTAGTATTCAAAGTTACACATTAAACCCTTAACTTATCCATTTTACATAATGAGCACTTATTTTATTAAGTTATTCGAATGAATCCTCAAATATTCATAATTTACACTTTAAGTCCCTCAAGTTATAAAAGTTACATATTTAACCCTTTAATTTATAATTTCAACTTTTAATTACCACTAATTACATATTAGGCCATTAAATTATCAAAATGACACATAACTCCCTGAATATATTAAATTACTCAAAACAGCTCCAAGTTTCTGAAAATTACATGTTTAGTCCCTCTCTTTTAATTATTTTCAAAACAAACCCTAATTAGGTTTAAAATACATTTTAATCCATTTAAATGCAAAACTTACACTTAGCACCCTCATTATATATTTTATTAGAATATTATACAGCTCAAATAAAGTTCCAGAATTAACCCTTAAGTTTTAAAGTTTACAAAACTCACCCAAAACCTTTTAGCCAAATCGTATAAACCAAAAACAAAGAAACTAGAAACCCTAATCCATCCAATCCATTTTTAATCATTACCAAATCATTAAAGATCATTAATAGTCACAAATTTCCAGCCCTAAACACAAACCCTAGATCCCACGATTTTATTTTCTTTTTCTCCTTATACGTTTTATACAAAACTCAATAAATCAAAATAAATTTGAAACACATGATTCAAGCCATGATAATTCTTCCAACATTTTTACAGATCACTATACATTATAACAAGTGTAAATAAATTATATTTAGAATTATTATGGATCGCATGGTGTCTTTTACATTTTAAACATGTTTTTAGGGTTTAATTAGCCAAAATGATGTCGAGCATGCATGGATCGATTAGAGCATTTTAGATGATGTTCATAGGGTGTAAGGGACCTGAGAAAAATACCAAACCAATACTTAGACGTGTGGAGAGGGCTGTACGATTTGTTGTATATGCGTATGGACAAAAACGAACCCAAAATGCTCACGACTTCACCAACGATCTTCCAACCTTGTAAACATTTTTCGTGGGTTGTATATGATGTAAGAATCACCATAAAAATAATAAATAATTTTTGTGGAGGTCGAATGATGTATAAACAATTTTACCTTGTTTTTAGGACTCGACAAAAGAAAACAATGCCACGATCGTGCAAGGCTTCCACAATTCAAAAGGGAATTTTTCTTGGCTTCTTAGGATGATGATAGATCACAGAAAATTGCTGAGGAGGATTGTGTGTGTCGTATGGAGGCTACACAAGTTTGTTTGTGTGTTTTGCTTAGGTCGGCTAGGGTTTAGGAACAAATGAAGTATGGTTTGACTTTTTAAATGGAATGCCGTGTGGTATAAGGGGGGGGGGGGGGAGAGACCAGAAATTTCGTGATATGGGTTGGGAGAATATATTTTGATGATAATCTTCCTTTTTTTTAATAATCCATATCTTTTAAAATTAAATTAAATCATAATAAAACTATATATATATCATTCGGCCATAGTAGGGGTAATTTAGTAATTTTTCCACTTGTACAAATGTTAAATGAAATTGTTAAAAATATTTTGGATCATAACTTGTTCATTGTTAGAAGTTTGGGATTTATTTGGGTACTTAATAAGCTTTTAATTAAATTTTAAATATGTAGGGGCATTTTAGTCATTTCACATGCTTTTAGAATTTTAGGTGTTACAACTTCTTCCCCTCTAAAAAGAAAAATTTCATCCGCGAAATTTGAAAGGAATCAGAAATGAAACGAATCGAAACATAACGGAGACATACCAGATCAGAATACAAAGTGAGGATAACTAGCTCGAATAGACTCCTCGGTTTCCCAGGTAGCTTCCCGCTCTGGGTGGTTCTGCCAAAGAATCTTAACGAAAGGAATAACTTTACGCCTCATAACTCGCTCTTGGCGATCAAGAACAGCTTCCGGCTCCTCCGGAAGAGACATATCGGGCTGAATCTGATCGAAAGGATAGGACACCACATGCAAGGGATGATAATTGTATCCCCTCAGAAGAGATACATGAAAGACGTCGTGAACATGTGATAACTGCGGAGGAAGAGCCAAACGATACGAAACCTCTCCGATGCGCTCCAGAATCTCAAACGGTCCAATAAATCGAGGACTAAGCTTGCCCTTGATCCCGAAACGTTTAACTCCACGAAACGGCGAAACTTTAAGGAATACCCGATCACCAACACGAAACTCTAAGTCACGCCGATGCTTATCAGCATAACTCTTTTGACGCGCACGTGCTTCCTTCAATTTTTCCCTAGCAACATCCACTTTCTCGGTAGCAATCTGAACTAACTCCGGACCTTCAATAATACGCTCACCAACCTCATTCCAACAAACTGGAGCTTTGCACTTCCTACCATACAACATCTCGAAAGGAGCCATACGAATACTCGCGTGCCAGCTGTTGTTGTATGCAAACTCAACCAAACACAAATATTCGTCCCAGTTACCAGTCCACTCTAAAGCACATGCCCTCAACATATCCTCTAATGTCTGGATGGTCCTCTCCGACTGACCATCTATCTGAGGGTGAAAAGCCGTGCTGAACTTAAGGCGCGTACCCCATGCCTTATGCAATCCCTTCCAGAAACGAGATGTAAACCGTGGGTCTCTATCTGATATGATAGCCGTAGGCATACCATGAAGCCTAACGATCTCCTGCTGAAATATGTCCGCCAACTTACTAACTCTGTAGTCCACACGAATAGGGAGAAAGTGAGCAGACTTGGTTAGTCGATCAACAACCACCCAAATCGCATCATGCTTCTTACGGGTAAGAGGTAAACCTGTAACGAAATCCATGGAAATCTCTTCCCACTTCCACTTCGGAATCTCCAATGGCTGCAATAACCCACTCGCTCTTTGATGCTCAATCTTTACTTGCTGGCAAGTCAAACACTTCGATACAAACAACGCCACGTCATGTTTCATACCATTCCACCAAAAATGTTGTTTAAGATCCCTGTACATCTTGGTAGAACCAGGATGAATAGTGAACGGGGAACTATGAGCCTCTGATAGAATAGTCTCTCGAAGTTCCGGATCGTTAGGAACGCAAAGACGATCCTCAAACCAAACCACACCAAATTCGTCAACTCTGAACTCTGATTGTTTGCCTTCCTCAACATTTTGAACTATAGACCACAGCTCACCATCCTCCTTCTGAGCTTCCTTTATTCGCAAGATAAGATTGGACTCAACTTTAAGACTAGCCCAATAACCATCCTGACCTCGAATACAAAACTCCACATCCAGAAACTCTAAGTCATGCAAAACACGAGGATCAAACTCTAAACTCGCAACCATACCAGACTTCCTACTAAGAGCATCCGCGACTACATTCGCCTTACCGGGATGATACTGAATATTAACATCATAGTCCTTCAGAAGTTCTAACCACCGCCTCTGTCTCATATTTAGTTCCTTCTGAGTGAAGATGTACTTAAGACTCTTGTGATCGGTGAAAATGTCACAAGACTCTCCATACAAATAATGGCGCCAAATCTTTAGCGCGAAAACCACAGCTGCTAACTCTAGATCATGTGTCGGATAGTTCACCTCGTGAGGTTTCAGCTGCCTCGAAGCATAGGCGATCACTTTCCCATGTTGCGTCAACACACATCCCAAACCTTTCTTCGATGCATCGCTATATATCTGGAAACCACCTGATCCAGATGGAAGAGTCAAAATAGGTGCAGACACTAAACGTTTCTTCAACTCCTCAAAACTACTTTCCCTCTCATCAGTCCAAACAAACTTCTCTCCTTTCCTCATCAATTGTGTTAAAGGCAAAGCGAGACACGAAAAGCCTTCAACAAATCTCCTATAATACCCAGCAAGACCCAGAAAACTCCTTACTTCCGTCACGTTTGTAGGTCTCGGCCATTTTGTGATAGCCTCAACCTTCGCAGGGTCCATAGTAATACCGTCCGCAGAAACAATGTGACCTAAGAAGGCTACTCGATCCAACCAAAACTCGCATTTCGAAAACTTCGCATACAATCTCTGCTGTCGAAGAACCTCCAGAACCATACTAAGATGTTGCTCGTGTTCCTCCTCGGACTTAGAATACACAAGGATGTCATCAATGAAGACAATGACGAACTTATCGAGGAATTCGTGAAATACCCGGTTCATAAGGTCCATGAAAACTGCAGGAGCATTGGTCAACCCGAAAGGCATAACCAAGAATTCATAATGACCGTACCGAGTTCGAAAAGCCGTTTTAGGAACATCTTGCTCCCTCACCCGAAGTTGGTGATAACCGGACCTCAGATCAATCTTAGAGAAATGCCTCGCTCCTTGCAATTGGTCAAATAGATCATCAATGTGTGGAAGAGGGTAACGGTTACGGATTGTGATACGGTTAAGTTCCCGATAATCAATACAAAGACGCATGCTTCCATCCTTCTTCTTAACAAACAATACGGGAGCACCCCATGGAGACACACTCGGACGAATGAATCCATTATCTAACAGTTCTTGCAATTGCTCCTTCAGTTCTTTCAATTCGATCGGTGCCATACGGTATGGAACCTTAGATATGGGTTCAGCACCCAGAATCAGATCTATACTGAACTCAATTTCTCGAGCAGGAGGAATACCAGGAAGTTCATCTGGAAACACATCAGTAAAATCGCGCACAATGCGAATACCATCAATGCTCGGAACATCCACAGAAGTATCCTTGATAGAAGCAAGGAAACCAATACAGCCATGTGAAATCAGTGTCCGGGCTTTCATAGCCGAAATAATCTTTACGGATTTCAGAGGTTGTGAACCAGAATAGACAAAATCAGGATGATGAAGATTACCAAAGATCACTTTACGAGCATAACAATCAATGGTCGCTTTATGAGCAGCCAACCAGTCCATGCCCAGAATAATATCAAAGTCAATCATATCGATGGGAAGAAGGTTCGCAGCACGAATACGATCATCGAAACGAAGAGGGCAATTCACATACTCAACATCAATAATTACATGAGTTTTCATCGGAGTAGCAATAGATATACGGTTCATTAGTCGTTTTGGGGTTATGTTTATTTTATTTGCAAGTGAAGTAGATATTATGGAATGTGTAGCACCGATGTCAAATAAAACAAAGACAGTACGATCTCCAATAAATAGAAAACCCGTAATAGTACCTGAGGAACCAGCTGCCTGATCACGAGTCACAGAGTAAACCCGGCCTGAATTAGGAGCAGCCCTAGCATCAACTTTAGGTTCACCAGCCTTCTTCTTAGGATAGTCGATGACTTTGTGATGAGTAGATCCACACCAGAAACAACCACCAGAAGCTTTATAACAAGGACCTGGATGAGTCTTCCCACAGAAAGTACATGTAGGAGGAGGGGGTAGAGCTTCAAAAGACTTCTTCTGACCCGACGATCCCGACTGCTGATACTGCTGAGAATCCCTACGTCGGTTGTTATTATTCTGCCCTTGACGATCACCACCATACCTACCAGTATCCCGACGATCCTGATTCCTGTAATCCTGCTGTCTATTATTATAACCACGGTCCTGACGACCCCTCTGATCATACCCCTGGTCCTGTCGACCCCGAGAATCCTGCCTATGGTCCTGCCGACCATGACTACGAGAATCCACCCTGTTACCATCCCTATCACGCTTATAAGACACCCGATCCGCATGTAGCAACTCAATGTTACGGGCGGCATCCTGCACTCCAGCAACATACTCAAATGTAGTGTTAACGATCTTGTCCAACACCCACTTCTTCAAAGCCCATTTAAAATGACGTGCCTGATGCACAGCATCACCAGTAACCTCTGGCCCAACAAAACTAGCCAAACGCAAGAATCTCTGCATAAACTCTCCGGATGACTCCTGATCACCCTGACGAATCGACCCGTACTCTCTCTCATACCTTAACTGTTCTGCCATAGGAAGATACTGTCTGTAAAATGCCTCAATGAAATCAGCCCACGAACAAGTCTCAGCAAAATCACCTCCTTTGGCCTGAACAAGAGCAGTCCACAAGTTCTGAGCATCACCTTCCAATTTGAATGTAGCCAAACGAGTTTTAAACTCGTCACCACATCCCAGAACACGAAACAATTTCTCAACATGTGTGATCCAGTCCTCCGCTTCATGGGGAGTAGCAGCGGACTTGAATGAGAGAGGCTTGAGCTTGTTAAACCTCTCGATCCACACATGGATACCAGTTGGGGGAGCATGAGGTGGAGCATTAGGTTGACCATTTGGTGGAGTAGGAGGTCTAGCACCACTACCAGAAGAACTCGGCCCATTCCTGAGGTTATTGGCCACTTCAGTCACTACTCGTGGAATAGCAGCTTCCAAAGCAGCGTTAATCATAGCTTGGAAATCAGGGGCATCATCATCCCCATCAGTGTACTGAGTAAAGCGGGTGTTCACCATCTGAATGATCATGGAAAGGGATTAGCAAACATAAGAGAAAATAAGCACGAAATGGAAGACGAAGCAGAAACCTATGCTACCCAAAATCCTCACCAGTCAAACCTAAAGTCAAATCCTAAGGTCCATAAGACTCACATGCCATGTTTATGTACTACAGGTCGCAGCCTGGGCTCTGATACCATAATTGTAACATCCCAACCCGACAAGGGTAGAAGTGCCACAAGGATGGTGACATATCAAAGCATACATACATAATATCATACACAGCGGAAGTCTTAAACATAATTCAATAAGAAAGACCAAGCCAACACAGCTTAAGTCAAAGTACATAAGTTCAATGATGAAGAAATAATCCAAAGGAAATAAGAACATAATCCAAAACCAAAGTCATAACATGGGGTGGTCATCTAAGGTAAAAGCTCCAACACAAGCTCTAACTCTCATCCCATAGCAAAAGCCCAGCTCCTAGCTTAGATACCTGCCGCAGGAAAAGGAAATGCGGCTGAGCTTAAAAAGCCCAGTGAACAGATACATAAACAAAGCAACGATAATGAAATAGAACTGAAATATAGTGCATTGGGGAATATCATAAGGAATAAACAAATGAATAATGGAAAGGAAAAATAGGATAGTCATCTACCACGAGCCCAAAACTCAAAGTCACATCTCAAAGCCATAAGCCTTCAATTCATAATCTCACAATCAGAGGGGATACCTCTCAGGCAACCAGATAATATGAGGGGTGTCCTCATGTATCATAAGGGTGGAGTGATCAGCTCCCAGGGGTTGTGAAGGGCATGTATAGCACACAGTACCAATCACCTCAAAGTCAACTCAAAGTCATAATTAAATCCACTAAGCATACATATCTAGGATTGCAACCCATACGCCCCTTACTCAAAGTCAATCTCAAAGTCATATACTCAAAGTCATAATGGCCATAATAGTAATCATAAAAAGGGACGGCGTGAGAAATCACTCACCCACACATAAGTCATGCCAGTGGTGCATCACAGACATGCCTATGGTACCTCCATAGGTAGGAGAAACATAAATGGCTCGGGTATCAAACTAAGAGTCAGGTCTCAAAGTCATGCAAAAGGTCATATAGCAAAGGTTTATCTCAAAGTCATCTCAAAATCATATCAGGGTTCAATCAAAAGGGAACATAGCAGTGGCTTGGGGAATCTTAACTGAATCATAACTCAACATCAATGTATAGGAACCTTTTACTGAAAAAGGCAGAGTATCCGTACCTTATTGCAAGCACAGAAAATAGAAACAAACTCAGAAAACAGATGTGGCTCAGGACCTCTCCTTCTTCACACCTAGAGGAGAAGAGGGGGAATCATAATTCATTCTTTAAATTCATATCTTTCCATTTTAAGTAACTTTCCATTTTTAGCAGGTTTCCATAAATAGTAAGTTTCCACTTTTAGAAAGTTTCCACTTTTAGAAAGTTTCCATATTTAGAAAGTTTCCATATTTAGAAAGTTTCCACTTTTAGAAAGTTGAATCATTATTAATGGAAATAAAATATCTTTTAACCTTTTTACTCATTTGGTCCTTAGGGTTTCATAACTTTGCATTTTATACCCTTTACTTTCCAAAATTACACTTTAAACCTTTTAGTATTCAAAGTTACACATTAAACCCTTAACTTATCCATTTTACATAATGAGCACTTATTTTATTAAGTTATTCGAATGAATCCTCAAATATTCATAATTTACACTTTAAGTCCCTCAAGTTATAAAAGTTACATATTTAACCCTTTAATTTATAATTTCAACTTTTAATTACCACTAATTACATATTAGGCCATTAAATTATCAAAATGACACATAACTCCCTGAATATATTAAATTACTCAAAACAGCTCCAAGTTTCTGAAAATTACATGTTTAGTCCCTCTCTTTTAATTATTTTCAAAACAAACCCTAATTAGGTTTAAAATACATTTTAATCCATTTAAATGCAAAACTTACACTTAGCACCCTCATTATATATTTTATTCAAATATTATACAGCTCAAATAAAGTTCCAGAATAAACCCTTAAGTTTTAAAGTTTACAAAACTCACCCAAAACCTTTTAGCCAAATCGTATAAACCAAAAACAAAGAAACTAGAAACCCTAATCCATCCAATCCATTTTTAATCATTACCAAATCATTAAAGATCATTAATAGTCACAAATTTCCAGCCCTAAACACAAACCCTAGATCCCACGATTTTATTTTCTTTTTCTCCTTATACGTTTTATACAAAACTCAATAAATCAAAATAAATTCGAAACACATGATTCAAGCCATGATAATTCTTCCAACATTTTTACAGATCACTATACATTATAACAAGTGTAAATAAATTATATTTAGAATTATTATGGATCGCATGGTGTCTTTTACATTTTAAACATGTTTTTAGGGTTTAATTAGCCAAAATGATGTCGAGCATGCATGGATCGATTAGAGCATTTTAGATGATGTTCATAGGGTGTAAGGGACCTGAGAAAAATACCAAACCAATACTTAGACGTGTGGAGAGGGTTGTACGATTTGTTGTATATGCGTATGGACAAAAACGAACCCAAAATGCTCACGACTTCACCAACGATCTTCCAACCTTGTAAACATTTTTCGTGGGTTTTATATGATGTAAGAATCACCAGAAAAATAAGAAATAATTTTTGTGGAGGTCGAATGATGTATAAACAATTTTACCTTGTTTTTAGGGCTCGACAAAAGAAAACAATGCCACGATCGTGCAAGGCTTCCACAATTCAAAAGGGAATTTTTCTTGGCTTCTTAGGATGATGATAGATCACAGAAAATTGCTGAGGAGGATTGTGTGTGTCGTATGGAGGCTACACAAGTTTGTTTGTGTGTTTTGCTTAGGTCAGCTAGGGTTTAGGAACAAATGAGGTATGGTTTGACTTTTTAAATGGAATGCCGTGTGGTATAAGGGGGGGGAGAGACCAGAAATTTCGTGATATGGGTTGGGAGAATATATTTTGATGATAATCTTCCTTTTTTTTAATAATCCATATCTTTTAAAATTAAATTAAATCATAATAAAACTATATATATATATCATTCGGCCATAGTAGGGGTAATTTAGTAATTTTTCCACTTGTACAAATGTTAAATGAAATTGTTAAAAATATTTTGGATCATAACTTGTTCATTGTTAGAAGTTTGGGATTTATTTGGGTACTTAATAAGCTTTTAATTAAATTTTAAATATGTAGGGGCATTTTAGTCATTTCACATGCTTTTAGAATTTTAGGTGTTACACGTTTACACGTAATCTAGATATATATTGTAACTCGTTTATCTAAATAGGTTGACGGGTGGAAACATCGTCGAATCTCTTTTTTAGTTGTTGCTTCATTTCGGACGTTGTTAGACTTGTTTGTCGTTGGTGGAACGTGACTTGGTCTCCCCCGGGTTCGTACTCCGAGTGGCTTTCTTGGTTTAATTCTATCAGGCTCAATTCTTTTGCTAAAGTTTTACTGGAGGGTGTGTTTTATGTCTCGTGGTGGAGTGTTTGGAAATTTCGTAACCAATTGCTATTCTTGGCACAAACCCCTCGTAAGGATGTTATTTTTGATGACATTGTTTCTCGTTCGTTCACCTTTTGTCATTCTAGATGTAGTCGAACTTTTAATTGGGATAGTTGGTTACAACATCCTTATTTAATTTCTTTGTAATTGTCGTAGTTCCTTGCTAGGTTCTAATAAAGTTGTCGTTCAAAAAAAAAAAAAAAAAAAAAAAAAAAAAAAAAAAAAAAAACCCGAAAATGCGTATGTACAGTAAGTTTGCAATCTACTTTGGGCCAATGATATTCTGCCAAGTCCTAAACCTATCAACTGTTGGCCTATTAATACCTGTAATCACATTACAATATACATCGACCAATAGTGTTGCAAGTTTATAAATAACGGAAGGGTTAACAAAATTCTAATTGTGGTGTCACATTTCCATGTTTATAATAAGTGTCACATTTCCATGTTTATAATATATTATAATACGTAATTTTTAAATAAGCTTACATCAACCCCCTAATCAAATTAAAGTCATGCTCCTCAATCTTTTACCTAATCAGGATTAATTTTTAATATAATAAAATTTGTATAAAAAGAGTTTAAAAAAAGTCAAGAACTTGCATCTACTGTTGGATATGACATACCCATTCAAGTTTTTAACTGGAATGGATTATCCACACCAACAACATAATACTTTTCTCAACTTAAATGAGTTGTATACATCACACTATATAAGTAAGAACAAGTTCTTTTGTATGCCCTATGTGGGAAAGTAAAGTTATAACTTATAGTTTTTACACAAATAACCCCTTTTTATTACTCCATTTTGCCTATGGATTTATACGTGTCAGAATAAAGATTAAAAATCTTTGTTAGAGCATGAGGTGCAGTGAGCAACCTCCCTTCGTCATTTGGGGCCTACGGTGTGTCACGTCACTTTAACAAACATTCACAACTAACTCCTCTCACTAACAACTAACATCAACATACTCATTTGAGGTCAACCACTTATAACTTTATTTTTTTATTCAAATTTCCGAATAAACTAAAATCATTTTATTTAAATAAAAATATAAATAACACTTTTTAGAAATAAGTTTAAAAAATAATAATAAAAACATAACTAATAATTAAAAAAAAAAAAAAAAAAAAAAAAAAAAACAACTTACAATCCACATTCAACTCAATTCAAAGCCTACTTTATTAGTAATCAAGCCCAATCCCCCCCCCCCCCCCCCCCCCCCTCAAAAAAAAAAAAAACTGCTTCTACGCATCATCTTCACACACACACACACTTAAACACAAAAACACAAATTGATTATAGGTCGGCAAAATAAAAGTAAAAAGAAAATAAACCTGACAAAAGTACAATTCATATACTCGTCGTGCAGACGAGTAAGCTCAAAGTGGTGAGATTAGTTGAGGGGGTGGGGTGCAGTGGCGAGGCACAACGAGCCTCCGCGGTGGACCGGCCACCTCCCGCTTTTATATATGTGCTATTGAATTATACGGAATGCCTTGTGCTTTTGTAACCAACATGCATTTACGTTCATACTGATTGCCTGAATGAAATAGGACAAAAGGCTGACATAAAAGAGAAATAATGAAGTCATGAGGATACTTCTTATAGGGTAAGACTTATGAGAAGTTCTGAAGTGAGAGATGAATTGAGAGAAAAATGATGTTGTGTTATTGATTGAATGAATGAAAATGTAACAGAATTACAAATATATACAGTTACAACTTTACAACTTGTCACTCTAAGTCCCTATACTTTCACACTTGTCACTCTAAGTCCCTATACTTTCACACTCCTCCTCAAGTTGTGAGTTGACAGGTGTAGAAACTCCCAACTTGGACAGCAACTTATGATGTTGATCAACAGTTACAACTTTAGTGAACACATCTGCTAACTGTGACTTAGTATTGACATAAGAAGGTTTGATGTTGCCAGCTTTCAATTGATCTCTGACATAGTGACAGTCCACCTCAATGTGCTTTGTTCTGGCATGAAACACTGGATTTGCAGCAATATACAATGCTGCTTGATTATCACAATACAAATCTACAGGTTCTAAGTCCTTTATACCAAGATCTTTGAGGGTTACCTCACAACAAGTCAATGCCATTGCTCTATATTCAGCCTCTGCTGAAGATCTAGACACAACAGCTTGTTTCTTAGACTTCCAAGATATTGGTGAATCACCCAAAAGAACACAATACCCTGTAGTTGATCTTCTAGTCATTGGACAACTAGCCCAATCAGAATCACAATAGGCTTTCAATTGAACAGCAGAGTCATTAGCAAGAAGAATACCTTGACTAGGAGAAGACAAGAGATATCTCAACAAGTGTTTAACTGCCTACATATGTACTGAGGTAGGAGACTGCATAAACTGACTCAGTAATTGCACAGAATAACATATGTCTGGTCTAGTGACAGTGATCTCCCAAGTATCATTATCATCCAAGGCTTGTACCTCAACATCCATAGCTTTACACCACTGTGGATTCACAATAGCTTGTTTGAAATTCACTGGATCATTTTGAGCTAACAAAGCACAAATAAAATCTTGAAAATCAGGTATAAGGGGTGTTTGGGACACCTGATTAGCCTTTGGAATATGAGACAGAACAAAATCTTTCAACTTTGATGGCACAGTAGTGGTTCTAGTAGACTTTCTAGTAGGAGCTTGTGATTGAGGAGGCACACTAGAAGTAGTTGACTGTGAGTTATTATTCTCATGAGTAACACTACTAGAAACTTGAACTGATTCAGGTGTTGTTTCATCAGGAACTTGAAAACTATCAAAATCATCATAGAACTTATTTGAAGTTTCAAATTGACAAGGAAATGAAGTTGGAAGAGGATTTAAGAACTGTTGTATACTTTTTGCAGCATAAGGAAAAATATGCTCATAAAACACAGCATCTCTTGACACAAATTCACTGTGAGTTAGAAGATTATAAAACTTGTATCCCTTTTGACTTGCTAGATAGCCCAAAAACACACAAGGAACACCTCTTGGATCAAACTTATCAGCAGCTCTTGAAGGATTACTCACCACAGCAAAACACCCAAACACTTTTAGATGATCATAAGCACGTTTCTTACCAAGTAAAACTTCATAAGGTGTCATATTATCAAGAACAGAAGATGGTAATCTATTTATCAAGTAAGTAGCTGTAGCAACACAATCACCCCAAAACTTAAGAGGAAGTTTGGAATGAAATCTGAGAGCTCTTGCAGTATCTAGAACATGTCTATGTTTTCTTTCAACCCTGCCATTTTGCTGTGGTCTATCTACACAAGATGTCTGATGAATTATGCCCTGGCTTAGCAAATAAGGACCACACTGACCTTTTACAAACTCCAAAGCATTATCAGACCTCACAATCTTAACTTGTTTTCCATACTGAGTATAAACCATCTTCAAGAATGACTTCAAAGCTTGAAATGAATCAGACTTTTGTTCTAGCAAATATAACCAAGTTGTTCTACTACAATCTTCAACCACTATCAAAAAATATCTAAACTTCCCATGTGTTGGTACTTTATAAGGACTCCATATGTCAATATGAATCAACTCAAATACACTACTGCTATGGGAATCACTTTTTGTATATGGAAGTTTAGTAAATTTAGCCATAGGACAAGACAAACAGATATCATTGCAAGACTTTGATACAGAATCAGGTAAATCATTCATATGTTTCAGCTTAGAATCAGATACATGACCCAATCTATGATGCCACAAACCATATGATGACACTGTTTGCTTATTGTTAAAATCAAAAGTACCTAATGCTGACAAAGAGAACTTTTGCATAGAAGACTGCACAAGATTTCTAAAAACACTATCAACCTTGTCTGTAGGAACATTAACAAGATGATATAGCCCAGCTTTCTTCTTACCCAGTCCTGTCACCTTCTTGGTTGTCAAGTCCTGAACAACACAGAACTTAGGGTAAAAAGAAACCACACATTGATTATCTTCTGTGAGTTTTGGGACAGATAATAGACTGAATTTGAAGGATGGTACAACTAACACATCTTTCAAAGTTATCCCATTATTGAGTTTAACCTTACCCACATGAGATATAACAGATGTTTCACCATTTGGCAGTCTTATTTGTGGTTTGATTTGAAGCAAATAAGGATCAATAATGTCATCATGCTCTGGTGTCATATGGTCAGATGCATCAGAGTCATAAATCCAGTTTTCCAATATTTCCAACAAATCTAATTGACTACTAAGACATGCAATACCTGCCACATATTGATGGTCAATCTCCTCCTCAGCATTGTTAAAACCAGTCATCTGTTGAACACTTTTAAGCAATTGTTCAAATTGTTGAGGAGTAAAACTGATATTCCCACTCTCAACATGAGCAGCAGTCCTAGCAACAAACTGATTCCTTCCTTGAACTTGACCAGGCTTGTTTTGCTTTGACTGAGATAGTTTGCTCTTTGGATGCCAAGAAGGATAACCAACTTTTTCCCAACACCTTTCAGGAGGATGCCACTTGAATCCACAAATACCACATTTATCATCTTTAACTCCATCTTTAACATTTCCTTTACTAAACAAGGCAGTAGACTCAATACTTGAAGATCCAAATAACATTCTTTGTGACTCTTCTTGTTGAATGATGAGGCGAAAAATGAACCACTTTTAGGGGGTCATTTAAGCCCGGAATTGAATTTATTTGATCAAATATTGCCCTAAATCGTTCCTTTTGTGATTTTAGGTACTTTGGGAGAGAAATCTGGAAAAGGAAGCAATTCGGACGTTTTTGGAGCATAAAAGTGAAGAAAAAGCCAAAGTCTTAATTTTCCTTGCTGAGAACAGTAGGTGACGGCGTCAAGAAGAAAATCCTGACGGCATCAAGAGTAATTTTCATGACGGCCCAGTACAGAAATGAAGGCGTCACCCAAAGCCGTCACGTGTTAACTTATCAAAACTTGCGCGCGGAGTAGCTGATATTGTTTTGGTCATAACTTTTGCATACGAACTCGGATTTAGGTGATTCAAAAGCCCACGCGAAGAGAACGAAGAGATCTACAATTTGGTGAAGAAAAGTTGTCATGACGCTGTCATGAATATTCTGACGCCGTCAGATCGGGCCGACAGAAAATCTGCCTATAAATATAACATCATAACTTCACTTTTTGTAAGCCCTAAACCCTAAGGTCGATTCATGGGTTTAGGTAGGTGTTTTTTCAGCAACTTAGAGGGTTTCAATCACTCCATAAAAATCATGTATTGGTTTGATGATTCTATCTTAATTATGTTTTCCATTATCATTGTTGTTTGCTCTTCTTTGATGATGATTTGCTAATTCACCTTGTGTCTACTTATGATTATGTGAAACTTGTATATAATTGATTAGATCTCATTGATTTCTTGTTGATGTTGTGTCTATCTCCATCAATGAGGGGCTTGTTGATGTGTGTGTCTATCTTCATCAATTAAGGCGTGACAACTTCAATAGATCTAGTTGGTTTAGTTTATAATTCTTGTTTCCTATTGATTCTTGTTTTGATTGAATGAATTCGATGTTAGGCTTAAGAAAACTGGCAGATCTCCATCGTGTAATGTGCTTGAACGTCTTAAGAAACATGTAGCCAAGGCATACTAGGCTATTAAGGTAGTATTTAACGCATGAGCTACTGTTTACAATCCCTATGGTTGTGTCGGGCATGGCATAGGAGGAGATAAGAGCTCATAGAATTGGAGAGATATGTATGCCACTCCATGAGTTATTAGGAATACACCCGTCAATTAAAATAAGGTTTACGGTCAATAGGTAGGATTGGATAGCTAGCAAGGAGTAACATATCATGAGTAGACATGCTTCACTTATCTTGTAGAACCATAGTTTACTTTTCTTGCACATTAGTTTAATTAGTAGCTTTTAGGTTAGTTGATTAGCAACTAATTCCGCACCTCCTTCCAATACCCGAGATTTTTACTTGCTTTTCATAAAATATAAAAACATAAAAAGAATCATCCTTCACCTTTAGACCTAGTTAGATTAATTTCAATCCTAACGACACTATTCCTAGCTGAACGATCAATCCCCCGGTACTTGTCACTATACTATACTACAACGATCAGGTACACTGCCTGTGGGGGTTGTAAGCTTCTCAAGGTCCCTTGAGAGGTAAAGCCTGGTGCAATTCCCACGCATCATTGAACTAAAGATCAAGCAGATTCCACATTAGGTAATGGAACAATCATCAATATTTGACTTCTTTGATGACTGTAACATTCATCCAAACCATTAAGAAATTGAAACAATCTTTGTTCCTCTCTTTGCTTATTCAGAGCAGCCAAGAACAATGACACTTCAGGAGTAACATTATTGATCACAGGTAACACATTCAGATTATCCAACTCTTCCCAAACACATTTCATTTTGGTGTAATACTCGCCAACAGATCCACCATTCTGAGCAATTGCATACGTATCTTTATTCAACTTATACTTTCTTGATCCATCACTCAAAGAAAACCTTCTTTCTAACTGACTCCAGATTTCACTTGCAGTACCAACAAACATTATAGATTTTGCAATAGAATCACTCACAGAGCCCATTATCCAACAAATCACCATATTATTACATGTATCCCACAACTCAGCAAGATTGGGATCAGTAGTTGATCTTAACACAGTTCCTTTAATAAAACCAAGCTTTCTTTTGGTAGACAATCCAATTTCAATAGCTCTTCTCCATGCTCTGTAATTATGTGCCCCAATGAGTTTTTCTTGAACAGTTAATGATGCTGGACCATCAGATGGATGAAGATAAAGTGGATTTTGAAAGATTGCAGGTTGTGTGAGATCTTGTGATGGTGGATTAGATGATGCCATTGTTAAACAATCAAGAACTTGTGTGGAAACGTAACAAAGATAACAGAGTAGAAACACACTAGTACACACACTAGTACAACTTGTAACAGAAAACCGTTAGAAAACGGTTAGAAATTGGTTAGAACTCCATTAATGAAGCTCTGATACCATGAGATGTTCTGAAGTGAGAGATGAATTGAGAGAAAAATGATGTTGTGTTATTGATTGAATGAATGAAAATGTAACAGAATTACAAATATATACAGTTACAACTTTACAACTTGTCACTCTAAGTCCCTATACTTTCACACTTGTCACTCTAAGTCCCTATACTTTCACAACTTACTTATCGGGTAAGACACTAAATAATACGATGGTAGATATAATACCGAAATAGTACTTCCAAAGGTGCAAACGGTGTCTCAAAGCAGTGAGACTAGCCGTTTTATATATATTAATTATTTGGTTTTTTCACACATGTATATGTATGCATGCATGTATCAATCTTATAATTGAAGTTCAATTCTTTCATGTTTTAAACCACTAATTACTTGTCGTAATAGTTGAAACATGCATACGATAAGTTGTAAAATAACATACTGTATGTTAGTTCAATAACAAAGTGAGAATCTTATACGCCATATCCAAGAAATACATTGGTATATTTCTCCTCATAATTGTCTCCGGTCCGCAATAGTTTCATCCCTAGGCATTCTTTATAGAACCTGAACCCGCATCCTTAATGAGTTCGAGTATATATACTAAAATGAACGAAAACATGGGAAATTAACAATGCTGTAATTAAAAACATGCTTTATAGTTATGTCTAACACACCAACACGGTATACAACATGAAGCATTCTTCTGTTGTCACGTTTGACCCAATCCAAGGCACTTTCTTTAGTAGTTATGCTTCCTTGGGCCATGTCAGTGAATGCTTTAGTGAAAACACTATTTCCTTCACGTTGAAAACGTTAATGGTTTAGAATCGGAAGGTTGTGGCTGCAGTTTGACTATAGAAACATACAAAACAACAACGTACGAGATAAAAGAATAAATACCATGACCAAAAGCTTTCAATTTTTATCATTACGATGATTACTTTTCTATATACTTGCTACATTGCTTAAAAATTTTGACACTAATAGTCTATTCATGCATCTTGTTCTTTGTAATGTGAATCAATGTTATAATACACCTCATATGGATAAAATGCAACAAGGTGCAATCACATTTCATTTCCTCAATAATGAGATGCATTTATCATGATATATACCATGGGAGATATGTGACGAATTAAACTACCGCTGATAGGGATTGAAGGTGGCAAAAGATGCAGCGAATCGAGAAGATGCCATTGATGAAAAAGGACGAAATGTAGATGATGCCATTGGTATATATAGTTTCAGTCAATCAAAGATGCATGTAGTGATTTCAAGTTTTAATTTAGACATTTGTTTGATGGATTCGGTGGGACAATATTATATTCGGCCACAAAATACAATCCAAAATCGAAGAAGTGATCAGAAGTCTCATAAAAAAATTATACAGATTAGAGATACGAATTTTCAATAATGCACATATATATGGTGTGTCCATTTTTGAAGTCACTGATCTTATTGGGTTAAAGACTCGCAATTCTATTCATCATCTTCATTCAAATACACATCCACTTATGTATTACGTAACATTTTGATTAAATAATGTATGGCTCCAGATGGTACCTGTCATGTTAGCTCTAACCCGTTTATACATAAGATATATATTGTAACTCGTTTATCTAAATTGGTTAACGGGTTACACTGGTTAAATGAGTTAACACGTCGAAACTTACATGAAATATTAAGTTTAGTTATAAGTCTAGCTACCTCGTTTACTATCTTATGTTTCTAGTTTAATTTACATCTTTTGGGCTTGTATTCAATTCATGTTTAGGTCAAGTCCCCAAACTAATTTACGATTTTTTGGCCTCTTAAGAACTTAACCTCAAATGATGTTTTGTTACTGTATCGTAATTTTTTTTCCCTTTATATGTACGAATTGTTTTCAGTTTACTCGTTCTTCTTTTCTTTGGAATCAAACAAGCTATAGAGTACTTGTGATGATATGTATTGGGTTAGTGGTTATTGTATAGAAAGTAAATGTAATAAGATCCCTTATATAACTCCGACTTTGCCAACTATATTAAACATATTCAAGAAGCTGCGTGTCAAAGATTGATACGTTTCTGCTTGTTTATGTTTTTACCTTTTATGTTATTATTTGATTAAATAGAAAACCTCTTGTTTTGCATATATGTATGCAAGTTTGTTGTGTTTTTGTACTTGAATTTCGGTTGACTGATAAACACTCCTGCCAATATGCGAATGACAGGTTTAAAGTATACCATGGGCGATAAGCAACTATTTAAACTGCTTGCAATAGGGATTGAAGGTGGCAAAAGATGTAGCGAATAAAAAAAGATGCAATTGATGTAAAAGGACGGAAATGACACGAGATATAAGTCTAGCTACCTCGTTTAATATCATATGTATCTAGTTTAATAAAGAAATATTGTTAAGGTTGATTTACATTATAAAGTGTATTTATAAATTCAAGGTCTTTATGATGTATTAAGCAAATGAGGAAGAGTAAAAAAGTAGAGACTTTGATTGAGCTTTTTTTTTCTTTTTTTTTTTCTTTTTTTTCTTCTTTTTTTTTAACATCACTTCATTAGAAAATCACACGGTTTACAAGAAATTAGTGAGGAGCCGAGAAACTAGCTGGGCCCCCACTCCTCTAGCTATAGCAAAGCTAATTCTCTTAAAAATATGATCAGGCGCACGTGCTCCAATGTCTTGAGCCACTGAGAATCTACGGATGCACTTTAGTAAGGTCACCGCATCCTTCTCAAGTTCTCCCATGGAAGAGAATGAGAAGGGGAGAAACTCATATCCAATGTCCGCACATTTAGCCTCGTACTTGGCACGTTTGCGTTGTGCGGCTTCAACCACCGCACGGCCAGGTGCAAAGTCAGTCATGTTGGTTTGTGTCAAGGGAAACGCCCCTGTCAAATCAACACATGTGTCCTGCCCGCCATCCCAAGAATAGAGTAATACATCAGCTGGGCGTAAGGTTTTGTCCCTTTCTCCACATAACCCAATGTCAACCTCCTTACGAGCTGAGATCCCGGACCGAGAACATATGTCAGCAAGGGTATCACGTACAATGTTATATCGATGTTTAATCCCGATAATACCAGCACATGAAACCACGTGGTCCCCATAAGTGTCCCCCACGAACACCCTGGAACAAGCTGAACAAGGCATCTGAGTTAAAAATAGGGGAATACCCAGCCGATAGCATAGCACACATCGGTAAGTTCTGGCATTCATGGTCTGTCCCAACCCAGATATCGGGACCACCTTGAGCCAATCTGAAGTGTGGTCCTCATTTTGCGATCTCCATAAAGCCATTTGTCTAGTAGATAAGCAAAAGGTGGATTCGGCCATTTTGGCAGCACGTGTGAAATATATATCTGCCAGTTTTTTCATAAGTTCTGGCATGCATGGTCTGCCAATTTCTATTATTATTATTATTATTATTATTATTATTATTATTATTATTATTATTATTATTATTATTATTATTATTATTATTATTATTATTATTATGATGATGATGATGATGATTTTTCATTGAAACCAAGAAAATTACATGAAATTGAAGGGGAGTCTAGACACAATCTGTGCTCCCACTCCTTTTTGAATACACAAACTAACTCGATGAAAAATAAAAGCACCGCTCTTAACGTTGTTAGAGTGGCTGCTGGCAATAGCCCCGACACGCGAAAGTGTATTCAAAGCTTCCACATCAAGTTCCCCAAACGTGGAAAAAGCGAAAGGGACGAACTTGTATCCATTGTCTTCACACTTGGACGCATACTTCTTCCTTTTCTTTTCCACAGCATTACTCAAAGCAGCCCCAGGAGCCCATGACGTTACCCCAGTCCCAGCAAACGGAGAGACCCTAGTTACATCTAGACATGCGTCCTTACCTTGGAACCAGTTAAACAATAGCACATCTGCAGGACGTAACTCTCTCCCTTCCTTTGAAAGAAATCCCATTGGAGCCTCTTTACGCGCCATAATCTCAGCTTTGGAACATATATCAACAAGGATATCACGCACCAAATTATGCCTGAACTTAACACCCACTTCGCTAGCGCAGTGGACCGCGTGATCCCCCCACTGGTCCATACGGTGTACATTGCAACTCGGGCATAAGCTGCCTTCAGAGAACATAGGAACCGCAAGCCTGTAGCATAACACCGATCGAAATTGGCGAGGATTCATCCTTTGTCCGAGACCGTCAATAGGGATGGCGAAGAGGAAGTCCTGCGCATGTGGGGCGCGAATACTGCTAAGTATTGCCACCTGCCTTGGACTTAGTGAGTACTTGGAAGCAAGGTCTTTCTCAATGACACCGAAATAACACTTTGCCAAGGTTTTCATCATTTGGGGGGCAGGAGCGCCCCCGCTGACAGTGAGAAAGTCGGTGTTACAAGTAGCGTTGAATATGTCCAAAGCATGCTGGAATGAAGGGCCATGTGTTACAATACCCGTTTTGGTGAGTATCTTATCCTGTAAGTCGTTCGTTTGCATCCGAGAAGCGAGGAAAGCATATTTGATGATATCCCCCGCTGAAAGGATGCCAAGACCACCGAGCTTTATTGGAAGAGTGGCAAGCCTCCACTGCCAATCACCAAACCCGGGCCCTGAAGCAGTAACAATTTTCTCTAAAGAGGCACGTAACGTCTGATCGAACTGAGCTTGGGCCTCTGATAAGTGCAAAGGGGAGCATGTTCTCAAAGCATAAGATAATTTCGAAACTCCTGCACAATTACGCAAAAGGAGAAGCTCACATTGCGGATCATTGAGTTTGTTAATTGCCTCGATTAATTGTATGGTTTTGGAGACCCTTTTGGACGCCAAATCCCGACAAAAACCTTCGTCCAAACTAACCGAACCACCAAGAAGTTTGACACCATTGAGCGAGCGAGCGATATTTGTAGGAAACACGCCCTCCAATCTGCTTCTCGGGTCTTCGGCAGGCCAGAAGAGTTCAGTCTTGTCAACATTTAAAAACAAACCACGAGCGAGGCCCTCTGTCCTAATGATGTCAAGTGCCTTGGCGACCATGAGTGTATCTCCAACAATAGTACCATCATCGAGGTACCACGTCTGAATGGTAAGTTCACATTATTATTATTATTATTATTATTATTATTATTATTATTATGTTTTACGGGTACTTTTTCTAAATTACATTTCCTGGGCTTGTATTCACATTGGGCTCAGTAACAACTAAATTCTTCAGAATAATTTACGATTTTTTGGAATGATGTTTTGTTTTTGTAGCGTAAATTTCTTTTTACATGAACCAATTTATAGGTTCTTCTTTGCCTTGGAATCTAACAAGTTATTGACTACTTGTGAATTGTGATGTATGTTTCTTGTTAGTAGTTATTGCGCAACATCATTCGATAACCAAGCTTACGGGGAGTTTCTTTTTTCCCTTAGTGAAGGGATTGGAACCATTGTCATTTAATATTATTATTTTTTTATGTGGGGCGTATAAAAATCACTTATTCATTCTATATTCACATAGGATAAAAATTAAGATTCTCCCCATTAAGAGGCATTAACAGAGACCCGCTAAACCCTTAGCTAAAGAAAAAAAGAAACAGTCTTTTAAACTACTTGTCCCACATAATAAAAAGTAAATGTAATGAAATCTTCATATAACTTCAAGTGTGATGACCAAGTTGAATAGCTTAAAGTAAAATGCATATAAAAAATGTATGCGTTTCTCTTTATGCAATTTTTTTATCCTTTTATGCAACTAGATAATTGAATAGAAAATCTATCATATTACCTACTAGTTATACATATTGATATAATTTATATTAATTACATAATATAAGATTTGCTTCCAGATAATAAAACAACAAATGAAACACTTGTAGGATATGATCTGGGATACAATCCAAGAGGGCGTTCTTATTTGGTAGCATCGAAATGCTAATTAAGTTGGTATCGGGCAACTCTGCTGGAATCGTAACAGCATATTGCGTAAGTACAATCATAAAATATTACTTAAAGCATAGATAATAATATAATTAAACGTTGGATTGTGACACCTGTCTTCTACGGGTGCAAAGCATGACGAGATCAACTTTAAGTTCTTAGGGAACTCAACAGGAGAACCTTACACTGTGCACACAAACATATTCACCCAAGGTCATGGCAACCGAGAGCAACAATTTGCATTATGGTTTGACCCAGTTTGCATTATTGTGTAAAAAAACTGCCTCAAAGCAACATTAAATAGATTTAATTATTCTACTTTGTTAAGTATATTCATTTTTCTTGTGTTAATAACTTAAGAAAATTTATTGCAGATGGTATCTTGATAGTATCCAAATTCGAGTCTTCAGAAACTATCAAAGTGAAGGGATCGGATACCCAAACCAACAAGGGATGCGGGTCTACTCTAGTTTATGGAATGCCGATAACTGGGCTACTAGAGGTGGCCTAGTCAAAATCGACTGGACCGCTGCACCTTTTGTGGCTTTTTACCTTAGGTTCAGGGCTAGAGCTTGTAAGTGGAATGGGCCTGTTAGTATTAGTCAGTGTGCCATACCAACAAAGGCCAACCGGTGGACATCTAATGTTTACAAGCAACTGACATTGAGTCAACAAGGTCAGCTCTAATGGGTATGAGATAACCACATGATCTACAACTACTGTACCGATTTTAAGCATTTTAAGGGACAGATGGCACCCGAATGCTCTAAGCCACAATACTAAATCTATTGATGATTAATTCTTTTACGGCATTCGTTGTATTCTGTTTCAGAATTTCAAATTTTAATTGAATCGTATTTGTCCTAAAAGAAGTACTTAATAGAATGGAAAAAATGTTCGATTGTGTATCCAGTGCTTCGTATTGTAGTTTCCATCAACTACATGATACGCTAAGATCATTCTGAAGATATAAGGAGCTCTTCGTTCAGGATTTTTCTAACCTGATGCATGACAAGTAATCCATGGTCAGACGCGATATTATTAGATGATTATGTTATTGAGTACTTGTGATGATATGTATCTTGTTAGTGGTTATTGCGTAACATAATTTGATAACTAAGTTCAAACAACTTGTCCCACATAGATAGAAAGTAAATGTAATGACATCTTTATATATCTCAAGTTTGAAGAATAATTAAAATTGTTGTAAAAGCGCATGTCAAAATTTGATGTGCTTCTTTGCACAATTTTTTTTCTTTTAAACAACTAATTAATTAATTAGAAAACCTCTCGTTTGACCTATGTATGAATTCAATTAAAAAGAAAATCTCTTGTCTTACCTATGTATGTAAGTTTGTTGTCAAACACTTGAAGATGGAATTTGAGTGACGATGGCCATTCTACGCTTAAAGAAACTTACTTACATAATCTATAGTCCACCCCTATATAAATTATCTGGTTTTTTTCAAACATGTATAAACATGTCATTGCTATCTCTACTAGCATAGAGTTTACCTTATAATTGAAGTTCTTTAAAGTTTTAAACCACTAATAACGTGTTGTAATATATAGTTGAAACATTTATACGTATAATGCTATCTCTACTAGCATAGAGTTTACCCTTGTAAACGGTAAGTTGTAGGATGGCGTACTGTATGTTAGTTCAATAACAATGTGAGAATCTTCTGCGCCATATCCAAGAAATACATTGGTATATTTCTCCTCGGGATTGTCTCTCGTCCGCAATAGTTTCATTCCTAGGCATTCTTTATAGAACCTGAACCCGCATCTTTAATGAGTTCTAGTATTGATACTAAAATGAACGAAACCATGGGAAATTAACGATACTGTAATTTAAAGCATACTTTATAGTTCTGTCTAAGTCACCAACACGGTATACAACATGAAGCATTCTTCTATTGTCACGTTTGACCCAATCCAAGGCACTTTCTTTAGTAGTTATGCTTCCTTGGGTCATGTTTGTGAATGCTTTATATGTGGACACATTGTTTCCTTCACGTGTTAATAACTTTAAAGCTTTAAAACCGAAAGGTTGTGGCTGCAGCTTGACTGGAGAAACGTACAGAACAACGTACAAGATAAAAGATTAATACCATGACCAAAAGCTTTCAAATTTTTCATTACTGATGATTAGTTTTTCTTTATATTTGCTACATGCTTAAAAGTCTTGACATTGATGACTAGTCTATTCACGTATTCATGCTTCTTGTTCTTTGTAAATAAAATCAATGTTAATTATAGCGATAAAAAGTAACAATGTAGGCACAAATCACATTTCATATCCTCAATAACATGCGGAAATTTATGAATGTGATGAGATGCATTTATCAAAGTATACCATGGGTGATAAGTAATGAATTAAACTGCCGGCGATAGAGATTGAAGGTGGCAAAAACAACCACAAAAAAGGACGAAAGGTAGATGATGCCATTAGTATAATTTCTCACCATTTTTATTCAATACACAGACACAAAAACAGCCACTTATGCATGTATTACGGTAACAAAAAATTAGGTGTCGTGTTATCTGAATGGGTTTAACCGCTTACATAGATAAGTTAACAAGTCGAAACGGACATGAAATATTAAGTTAATTAGATATAAGTCTTGCTACCTCGTTTTTACTCTGTAGTATTATAAAATCATAAGATTCTAATACCCAGATCAAGATCTTTAACAACCATGTTATCATATGTTTCTAGTTTAATTTACATCTTTTGGGCTTGTATTCAAGTTTTGGTTCATTCCAGCCCCATTACTATTAATTTGCTCAAACTAATTTATGGTTTGTGGGCCTGTTAAGAACTTAACCTAGCTACACGATGTTTTGTTAGTGTATCGTATTTTTTTCCTTTTATATGTACGGATGATTCTCAGTTTATCTATTCTTCTTTGCCTTGGAATCAAACAAGTTATCTATAGAGTACTTGTGAATTTGTGATGATATGTATCGGGTTAGTGCTTATTGTATAACACTAAAACGGTACCCGCACAATGCGGCGGCGGGTACATGTGACTATATTTTGCGTTATTCGGTTATTCAGTGACACATTTAGTTGTCTTTATGGTTTATAAGTAAAGATAGTTAAGCCAAATAATTTTATTTTGAACAACCAACCTATTTCCTAAGAAACTTCATAACCAACTTGCTTTTTAACAAATTAATTTTGAATTCCTTCCATAATAAGCAAGTAGTAGTATAGATAATTTGATAAATTGGTTTAGACAACTTATCCCACATAGGTGGAAAGTAGAAGTAGTGAGATCTTTATATAACTCTAAGTGTGGTAACTAAGTTGAACTGCTGCGAGTGTTTCATTGATATAAAAAATCGATGCGGTTCTCGTACAGTTTTTTTTCTCTAAAATTAAAAAAAAAAAATCTCGTTTTGCATATATATATATATATATATATATATATATATATATATATATATATATATATATATATAAAAGTTTGTTGCGTTTCTACTTCAACTTTTTTCTTTGTATAATTGTTTAATTAAATTGAAAACTTGTATTTCTTTGCCTTGTGTATAATTCTCTTATCACATGTAATGTCGTCTACAACTTTCACGGACACTTGGAAATAGAATTTGAGTGATAACGGCAGTACGCTTAAAGAACTTACTTACATGATCTTTAGTTCACCCATATATAACTAAATATTAGGCTATTTGTTTTTTTTTTTCAAACATTTATACGTATGTAATTATGTATGCATGCATGGATCAATAATCTTATAATTGAAGTTATTTAAAGTTATAAACTTAACTACATGTAACTTGTTACGTATTAGTCTATGGAACGATAATAACTATAAGAAGATTCATCTACTTCATAACCTAATAGTTGAAATTTTCCTTCTATAGACAAACACACATGTTATACATGTGGATTGAGATCATCTCAAGTTATGGATAAACATGACTGTCATGTTTTTTTCACAAATAAAAGAAAAGTTGGATCCTTGTGTATGTCTTGTTGTTTTAATTGTAAATGAACATGATCCACCATGTATTTTGAGAGGATCTTATCCTTTGTATATGGATATGGTGAATTTTGTAAATATTGTGACGTTTTATTATCGACTATGTAACTGAGTGATGCCTCATTTTTGTTAGCTACATAGTTCATATTATGTAAATATATTTGCAAGATTGATAAGCTTGATTTGGGAGTGCTTTTCCAATCTTATTTGAAGGTTTATGTGTTTTAGCTCATGCTTAAGAACATTATGAGTTGGTAAGCCTAAAAAACTGAGCTTATAATAAGCCCGTAAACGTATCAAATAAGCTTAAACAAACACTGCTTAAAAAAATGTATGTTTAAGCTTTTTGACTTATTTGATTTCGGCTTAAGTTTCATAAGTCTCATTTTTCTGGCTTAATTTGAAACATGTGAGCTTATTTGAGCTTATACGCTGATATAACAAGTTTAGATAAGGTGATAAGTCATAAAATAAGAAAAAAAAAAAAAAAAAAAAAAAAAAAAAAAAAAAAAAAACATGTAATATATAAGTCAAAATGATATAAAGCTCGTAAGCAAAAAATAATCTTAAACAAACACCTTTTAAGAAAAGATATCTCGAAAGAGGATCGCTTCGGGTCACAAGTCAATCGGTGGTGACCATTAGTTGTTATTCCACGATTTCAGGTCAACTTATAAGCCTAGATCCGGGTCAAGTTACGGGGTGGATGGTCCACGTATGACAGATCACAGTGATTACTTGAGGAGTCATATTTTAGGTCATAAGGTTCGTTTGGTCAAAAAGGTACATCTATGGGTTTACAGATGGTTCACACATATCAACAACTTATTGCCTAAGGATCAAATGAGAAGAATCTTTAAAATAAAAAGGATGAGAAATAACTATAACTACACATTAGAGATGTATCAATTTAAATTAGATGCATCACTAATCTTTTAGATGCATCATTGTAGTAATATATTTCTAGCTAAAAATTAGATGCATATACATATATTAGATGCATTTAGTCAAGTTAGACGAATCATATGTATTTTTCGTCCTCTGCGGGTCAAATTTGTTACTAATACTACTTTGCATCGTTTTCACTTCAAAATCACTTTCGAAACTAATTGTGATGCATATAAATGAATAGAGATGCATCTAATTTAAGTCGATGCATCTCAAATATGCCGTTATAGTTATTTCTCATTCTTCTTATTTTAAGGTTTCTTCTCACTGGATCCTTACCCCCAACTTATTTAGTAACTTTAATTTAATATTTTCACATTTGCTTATAAACGTTATGCGAACAACATTTAACATGGGACTTATATATAATAGTAAACTTTATGTGTTTAATACCCCGTACATTACAAACTTAAAATACCACCAAATTGTCATAAATTTCATCTTGTAAGATATTGTAGCTTGTTTATTTAAATGGCTTAACGGATTACGTTGATTAAGTGAGTTAACACGTCGAAACTGACATGAAATATTATGTTTAGATATAAGTCTAGCTACTTAGTTTAACATCATATGTTTCCAGTTTAATAAAGAAATTAAATTAAGGTTGAATTTTATAAAAAAAAAAAATGTATTTATAAATTCAAGGTACTTTATGAATGTATTATCTGAATAGACAACTATCTGCCCATAACCGTGATATGTATTGACAAATAATTATATTTGTGAACTTATGTTTTTTGTGTGACCCTTTGCAACTCTTTTAAGAGTTTAATTATAGTCATTTCAAGAGAAAAAAATAAGTTTTTTGCCGGATTAAATCAAAAAATAATGAAAGTTTAAGGATTAAAAGATTTTGGGGCTTTTGCATATATATATTTTCGAAAATCAATAATTGCATATATATCCAAAGAATGCACATAAACCATTGTATTATGTGCATCAAAAACTTGTACAAATGATATATATATACAATTATTCGCTTTAGGAGGGATATTTATGCAATTCTGCATAAAATGGGTTTAAAATACTAAATGATAGATGCTATTATCTTTTTAGTCGAGGGAGTATTTGTTATTTGTTAGCTTTAATTTCACAAGTTTTCAGAAAATATGTTCTCTTTTCTTATGCACTTAAGGGAAGGAAAAAAAAAAGTAGAAACTTTGATTGTGTTCTGTTTGTTATGATATTTTTTGTTTGTTTTAAGTTTTGTTATACAAGTATCTTTTTTATAATTTACATCTTTTGGGCTTGTATTCACCTTGGGTTCATTTAGGCCCATAAGTAATAATTTCTTCAGGCTAATCTTCAATTTTTGGGCCTAATTTGAACTTAACCTAAACGATATATGTTTTGTTACTGCATCGTAACTTTTTTTTCTTTTTATATGTACGAATGATTTTCAATTTATCCCTTCTTCTTTCCCTTGGAATCAACAAGTTATATATAGAGTACTTGTGATGATATGTATCGGTTTAGTGCTTACTGTATAAACATAATTTGACAATTTAGTTTAAACTACTTATCCCACATAGGTAGAAAGTAAATGTAATAAGTTCCTTATATAACTCCGACTGTGCAATGTATGTTAATAACTTGGGATTAGACTCGTATCAAAGATTGATACGTTTCTCTTTCCATTCTATTTTTTCCTTTTACGTAATTATTTAACTAATAGAAAATCTCACGTTTTGCATACGATCTTTTATGTAATTACTTAATAAATAGAAAATCTCTCATCAGATGTAATTTCGTCCCCAACTTACAGGGACTCTTGGAAATGGAGTTTGAGTAATGACAACAATTTTACACTTGAAGAAGTTACTAACCTTTAATC
Organism: Artemisia argyi; assembly: GCA_030686995.1. NCBI lineage: Eukaryota > Viridiplantae > Streptophyta > Magnoliopsida > Asterales > Asteraceae > Artemisia > Artemisia argyi. The sequence goes on from CM060705.1 coordinate 183,442,544, forward strand.
CGCCCCAACATAATTATATGGTTCTTTCACACATGTGTCAATCTTATAATGAAGTTACTCAAAGTCTTAATATATACCATGGGCGATATGCAACGATTTAAACTGCATGTGATAGGGATTTAAGGTGGCAAAAGATGCAATTGATGAAAGGAGTAAATGTAGAAGACTCCTATGGTATGATTCTCACCATTTTTATTCACATACAATAAAATGTGTTACATATCTTGTTGTTCAATAAATTTTTGGTTCCAAATGGTACGTGTCATGTTAACTAAATAAAAGTTTGTTTGTTAAACTTTTTGTTATGACATTGTTTTTGGTACGCTTGTATTACTTTTGGCGCAGATTTTTATTTTATTATATATATTTTTTACGTTTTTTTTATGCGAGTTGTCTTTTTTCTAATTTACATATTTTGGGCTTTGTATGCACCTTGGGTTCACTCCAGCCTGATAACTAATAATCTCTTCATGCTACGTAATTAACAATTTTTAGGCCTGTTTTGAACTTAACCTAAACGATACTCCGTATTTTGTTATTGTATCGTAACTTTCCTTTTACATGTGTACGAATGATCGATTTCCAATTTTTCTATTCTTATTTGCCTAGGAATCAAACAAGTTACAGAATACTTGTGATGATATGTATCGGGTTAGTGTGCTTATTGTCTAACATAAATTGATAACCAAGTTTAGAGAACTTGTCCCACACTGGTGGAAAGTCAAAGTGACAAAGTCTTTATATAACTCCAAGTGCCAAGTCTATTTTGAAATAAGCACTTGAAACAGATAACATTCCAATGATTGATCTGTTTCTTCATGCTTGATTTTTTTCTTCTTTTATGTAACTATTTAGCTTTTATGTAACTATTTAGTAATTAAAGAAAATCTTTAGTTTTGCTTATATATGTATATAAGTTTGTTGTGTTTCTACATGAACTATAAAGCGAATGATAATAATGCCATTATAAAGGGATACTCATGGATTATTGCATCATATTGTTACTTTTTTAAAAAGCCTTGATATTTCCTAAATGTTTTCGGTCCAAAATCATAACAAAGGCGCTACCAAGCTGCGCTACATCCCTTTCAATTGGTCTACAGTGTCATTGTAGAGAATCTCTGCCCTGTGTTCCTTACTTAATATGATCAAATGTTATTACGTTTCTAACTTGTGGCTGCTGTTTGACTCCAGAAACATACAAAACAACAACGTACGAGATAAAAAATAAATACATGACCAAAAGCTTTCGATTTTTATCATTATGATGATTACTTTTCTTAGATAGAAAGTAAATGTAATAAGTTCCTTATATAACTCCGACCGTGCAATTTATGTTAATAGCTTGGGATTAGTTCACGTATCAAAGATTGATACGTTTCTCTTCCTTTCTATTTTTACCTTTTACGTAATTATTTAACTAATAGAAAATCTCACGTTTTGGGTATCATCTTTTGTGTAATTATTTAATAAATAGAAAATCTCTTATCAGATGTAATTTCGTCCCCAACTTACAGGGACTCTTGGAAATGGAGTTTGAGTAATGACAACAATTTTACGCTTGAAGAAGTTACTTACTAACCTTTAATCCGCCCCAATATAATTATTGTTAGCTATACATTCTTATGTAATTGATTTGGTCCTATCCGAATATTTACTATGATTGATATTGTAATCAGTTTGGTCTTATCATTAGCTAGAGATTTGGACTTATCATATTGTAATGGGTAATTATTATTTACCCTAAATAAGCTCTTATATTGTCCATATATACTAGTTATAATACCCGTGCACGCACGGGGTTTTTTCTAAAGCTTTTTACCAAGTATTATTATCGATTAATATAGTAACAAAATAACGTTTTATAAATGATTTTACTTGTTAGATTAAAATATGAAATTAATCCAAACTTTAAAATGAGGACTAACGTTGCACTTTTAAAAGGATAAGGGCCAACCCTGCAATTTGGTCAAACCACAGGGACCAAAAATGCAATTTACTCTTAGGTATATATGTTTATAGTTATTTATTGATATTAGATATGGTATTTTCGACAATATTTGCAGGTTTTTTGTAAGTTTGATTACCGTTGATCGTCATTGACCGTTGTTGATCACGTCTGATCGATTTGTTCGACCAACTTACACAAATCAAAAAGATTAGTGACGATTAGTGCCTAGGCGGCGACTAATCGGCCTTGTAATTCTTTTCTTGCAACATTGATTTTATTTATTCATTGTTTTTTTTAGTGAATCTATTCGTATAAAAACTACTTTACAAAAAAGTATATTAGAACAAAACACACAATTAACAAAAGAAACGATCTTTTATGAAGTTTTGGGTTTTAAATATGAAGTTTATTATTATTATTATTATTATTATTATTATTATTATTATTATTATTATTATTATTACTTCATTTGTTAGTTATTGTTTGTTAACTTCGTCTTTTAAAACTTTAAAGATATCTTGTTTTAACACTTGATTGTTTTATATATAAATTTAGCCAAACATCATTGGTCACCGAGTTAACTTAACAAATTTAGACTAATTTAGAGGGAGGAAATATTCGGTAACGAAATGCCCCTCCCAACTCCTAGTTCATGTCTTCATCTAACGTAACTCTGCCGAATGCCACATATAGATTCTCAAACATTCCCATTTTGCTGAGGTTCTTTGTGAAAGCAACCATTTTTGCGGCTACATTTGCATCGTTAGTATAAAGAAGCATTTGAAATGACTAATGATCAAACATATTATTTAAATGGATGTGGGTAAGAGTGACAATATGAAATGTAAGTAGCCACTTGCCAACACAAGTCGACACTTGTGGTTGGCCATACCTAACTTCATAAACATTATTTGTATACCTAGTTCTTGTATAATGCAATGCATATGTTATTACGTATAGCTATCCTGAATACATGTTAAATAATTATTCATATGAATCATAAGTCATGATATTCAACCTTTACATGAACATGTTATGTGACTCCAATATATATATTTACGACACATTCATGATAATCCAAAACACAAGACCATACTTAGTCATTTCAAATTATTACTTATTATTTCAAAGGATGCATAAAGATGAAGAGGAATATAACAATTTAACATACTCTCAATGTCTCAGTTTTGTGAACACCACACATCTGGCATGTCTTAACCCTCCTTTCACACATCAAACACACACAAATGTCGACACGGCAGGTACAACATGGTCGTTGGTCGATTTTGTCAATTCCAACATGTTGTGTCCATTCTTTGCGCATCGCCGTTCATATCAACCAAACATGACTCGACTTCTTCCTCCATAACAGCATTCATGTTGCTGACTCTTTCTCCTTCGATACTACGTCGCAATTTTTCCTCCAAGTGAAATGCTTTATCTTTGTAGAAATAATACAAACGTCTAAATGTACCCACTTGTCGTTCTTTTTCTTGTAGCATCGCTTCCAATTCTTTGAACTTTTTTAGTTTACTTGTAAGGTTTCGACACCAAAAATCCTCCACACTTTGTAATATCTGAGTCATTTGCATCAACATCCAAAGATCATTAACTTTCATATATTTTTTTTGCTGGTGCTGTACAAAAATATCATGTTGATGGTTTAACAAAAATAAACACTTTTTAAACATCCATTATATAATCAATATAATTTTGGCAATACCAAAACATCATGGATGAGATGATCAGTTTCAAAAGCAATGCCAAACATCCCTAATAAATATTTACACTTACATAAACACAACCAAATTGACCCATTCATGAGTAAATGGGTCAAAAAAGACATCCATTTTGAGTAAAGAGAGTTCATAATGGAAGCTTATTGAGAGTTATAGTAGCCTCGTGCCGTGTGAAGCAATAGTATTTCCAGTCCATACTCATTACTCTCCCTTATTGAGAGGTATAGTAGCCTCGTGCATTGTACTAACTGCAATAATAATATAATCACTTATGTTACTAAGAATAGCCAATTAATAGTTAACATTCTAAGAATTATATACTTGAGAGTCGAGAGTGACCACATACAGCATTGATCATGAACATGTTGTGTTGTCATGAGATTCTTTATACATAACCTGGGCAAATTTCACACACAAAATTAAAGAACATCATATTAATCAATACAAAACATTCACCTTAATTTGTGAATCAGACTCCATATTCAATACTCTACCCGGACTACCGCAAATGAGTAGCAGCAACACTACCACCAATCTGGTTGATTTTTTAGCACCCATGCCAGTGACGTAAAAAGTTGGACTAAAAGTATCACTTTTTTAATGAGCGGAAACAGCTCAAAATTATTGCCAATTTGAACAAAAATATGACTAAATATAACATGAAAAAGCACCGCCCTCCGTAATGTTACCTCTATTAGAAGGGGAGATGCCAAGAAGCATCTGAAGAACACGTCTCTAACCTAATGTCATCCAACATCATTTAGACATTGAGTACCATGCTTGATACCATTGTCTTTTAAACTTAAAATTGTATGTTTCACGTATTGTATACCTTGAAACTATCTTGCTAGTGATTTAGAAAGCAACAGTTCTTTGTTTATGACTTTGATACTTAATTTTAAAATTTATATATTTCTAGTCTTGATATTGTTCATATAGTCATACTTTTTCTTTTTCATACAATATAACTATAATAAGCCAATTAATAAGTAAACCTAATCACCTATATCATTCCATATGGATCAGTGCCTGCAAAAAGCATAGCACATGCATAAGATGATAAAGATAAAAAAAATCATGCTCAAGAATACTGGTGGCAATTTTGTTCCATCTACACATGAATTGTAAAATTTGGGTTTTGTTTTGTCTCAAACGGGTCAAACTAAATTTTTCCTAAAGGAAACTAATAAAATGCATCCCATGGGTTGAAGGGCATCCTAAAGCTGTACTTACTGCACACAGCCTCCTACATGATGTTATTAAAGAATGTAAGACTATAGGAAATGGAGAAAAACACTCTACCTACCCGTTTTAAGTTTTAACTATCATAAAATGCTTGTTTTGTTGTAAAAAGGGTTGGCCGTGACCTGAAACCACCAATTTGCAACCTCTGATAAAAATCAAAGAACATGGTACATTTCTACAGAAGAGAATTTAGTGACCTATGAATCACAAATATCAGTTTAAGATGAACATGGATTTAATAAGAACACATAAGGGGTTATACATTTGTAAGGGTTTTTGAGATTCACATGTTTAAAAAGATATGAAAAACATTATACAAATGCATACCACCACAAAGGCTTTTTCGAATCAATTGTTAAAATTGTACCTTTGATTGAAGATAAAAGGATTGGGGTTCAACATATGGGCCATCTAAATGCTTACAAATTTCCAACTTTATACTTGGTGTATAGTATATTAAAAAAAAAGGCATGTTGACGGGTGGCTAGAAAACGTTTCAAGTTTATACATGTTTAAGTGGGTATTAAGGGGTGGGAAACAAATTTTATCATCATAATACTCTTATAGTGTCATCATATTGTATAAAGTTACCACATTGCTTCTATAAATAGAGCACATTCCTTAAAAGAAACACATAAATAAGAATTTCCCCAACACTCAAACATGTTATATGCAAAATGATTGCTAATAATTGGGGCAACCGATCACCTATTACTTATGATGATTTGGGTTCTTTTTCATCTCAAATGGGTCATATGATAAAATAATTTACATAGAAAATGGGTCAAACATGCTGATTGCTAATTTATTGGGATTTTTTCTTCTGAGAATCAGACAAATGGGTCATATATCAAAGCAATAATATAATCATTGCCAACTCATGTCAGTTGGTTGATCGGTCAAGGGTTAAACATTGAGCCCCATATCACCTCATGTAATCATAGAATTCAATACATGAGCAACTTTCAAGGCTTTTAGATTCACTATCAGTCCATCCTTGTCTGCAATAAAAAAATGCCCATAAACATAATTTTTACTATCTTTACAATTTAAAAGCCTTTTGTTTCGTAATCGTTCTCGAACTTAATAGCCTAAAAACTAATAAAATCTATAGTATATAAACAGTTCTCTAACCTTATTTTCAATTACATCGTCAAAGATATTCTTGTTTAAACAAACCACGGGTTAGCCTAAAATGCAAAAGGGGAAGTTTTCTATCATTAAAGAGGAGTTGTAATACTTTTTAAAATGTTGTATAATGATAACAGCGTCATCTTGACCAAAACAATCAACCAATGAATAAGTAAACCAAACATTATTACTTATAAGTTATTACTTATAATGCCAACTGGCTGCACTAAACTTGACAAAAAAAATTCATTATGGTTATAGGACTGAGACGATTAACTACTCGTGATCTTCATCAAACTGCCATGAACCTAAAAGGCTAATAGATTGTATCTTCATCAATTATAAAGAAAACTCAATAATCTAACATGTCATCACAATTTCTTGCACTGTGTATATAAACATAACTTATAAAAATTGCTATCAAATTATATTTGAAGGTAATAGTGGTATCCGATAACTTGGCCAAAAGAGTTCTTATGATGACATTTAAATAACCTTTGCAATTTAGTTAACGGGCACGGCATAGAGATTTACCTATCTAGAAGAAACTTACTTCTCATGACAGTTGACATTACTTCATAGAGATCAAATCTTAGCTGGATAAACAATCTTCCAAACACCCATAAAGCAAAAAGTTCTAAACTTTACCCTAGTTCTTAGCATTCCACATTGATATAAAAAATAGTGTGGCAATATCAAATTCAATTTACAAACATAAAGATGAAAACTGCATAAACACTTACCATCAAATTTATTCAAAAAAACGATTCCTGAGTTTGAGGATACATAACATACAAATCATCGGGTATTAGTTGAATCCCTGCAAACAGAAATCAACACAATTAAATCGAATTAAGGTCTAAAAACGAATTGAGAAAATTAGATTAAAGAATCTGATCATATATTGTGATTTTATTCATCATAACATAGCAAACCCTCAAACTTTAATTGATATTTTTTAATAACCTGGATCATAAAAGAATAATATCAATTGGAGTACTCACCTAAATTTAGATGATAGAGGTGGGTTTTAGGGTTTCGTTAGGTTGTGGGAAAACATATGAAACAGAGAGATGATATTATTGAATTTGGAGTTCCTGTTTTTTATTTATAATTTTCACCCAAAAGTATCAACTAATGAATGTGAAGGACATGTGTATTTTTGAATTTTTTTTTTCTACATCTAATAAAACACGATTTTTTTTAAGTCTTGGCTAAATGTGGAAATATTTAGGTTTAATTATTTTTAAAATTCTGAGAAAAAAAATCAAATTAAAAAAATTATTACTAAATAAAGTATGATTTGATTTTTTGAAATGAAAAAGTCCCCACTAAGGGTTTTATTTTATTATATAAAATATTGGTCCTCTCATTGTAATTGTGATCATCAAGCAATAAAGCAAACATTATACAATTATTCTTGTCATGTATATCTTACATGGTATCAAACCATTAAGATCCACAAAACCTAAACTCTTCCGCCGCCGTCTCCAGCCGCCGGCTACACGCCGGAGGTTCGGATGGCTCCCTTTAATCCGTAACCGAAATAAACACAACTTCTTCTAAATCTGTGAATCAATATTACAAAGGACGAGGAGATATTTATGCCCACTATACAAGAGTAACGGGGTGTTTGATAAAACTGTACAATTTAGCGCTGAATAAATCAAAGGTGCTGAACAATTCAAAGGTACTGAGTGAAAATGTTTAGTGTTTGATAAATTCCTGAAAATCAATTCTGAATAAACAAAATTACCATATTAACCTCCACTGTAATTTAATAAAATATGTTAGTTGATAATGTTAAGAGTTAACTACATAAATGGTCCCTGTGGTTTGCCGGGTTTTACGGGTTCAGTCCATTTTTCAATTTCGTTACGGGTCCAGTCACTGTGGTTTGAACATGTTACGGATCTAGTCCATTTTGATGTTAAGTCGAATAAAATGACGAAAATACCCCCACTTTCATCTTTTTTTTCATTTATATTTACTTTTAATAAAAAAAATTCTTAAAAATTACTAAAAAAATTATTTTTTTAGAAATTTTTTCGAATTTTTTATTTCCAAAAAAAAAATTTGAAAAAAAAAATTCTAATAAAAAATTTTCTTAAAAATTACTAAAAAAATTATTTTTTTTGGAAATTTTTTTTTCCAAAAAAAAAATTTGAAAAATTCAAAAAAAATTCTAAAAATTTTTTTGACGAAATTTTTTTTCCAAAAAAAAATTTTTTCTTAAAAAATTACTAAAAAAATTATTTTTTTTTGGAAATTTTTTTTTTATTGGAAATTCGAAAAATTTCTAAAAAAATTATTTTTTTTTGGAAATTTTTTTCAAAATGTTTTTTTTGGAAAAAAAAATTTCGACAAAATTATTTTTTTTTCGAATTTTTCAAATTATTTTTTTTGGAAAAAAATAATTTTTTAAGAAAAATTTTTATTAGAAATTTTTTTTCAAATTATTTTTTTTAGAATTTTTTTCGAATTTTTCAAAATTTTTTTTTGGAAAAAAAAAATTTCCAAAAAAAAAAAATGTTTTTAGTAATTTTGAAGAAAATTTTTTATTAGAATTTTTTTTTTCAAATTATTTTTTTTGGAAATAAAAAATTCAAAAAAATTTCGAAAAAAATAATTTTTTTAGTAATTTTTAAGAATATTTTTTATTAAAAGTAAATATAAATGAAAAAAAAGATGAAAGTGGGGGTATTTTCGTCATTTTATTCGACTTAACATCAAAATGGACTAGATCCGTAACATGTTCAAACCACAGTGACTGGACCCGTAACGAAATTGAAAAATGGACTGAACCCGTAAAACCCGGCAAACCACAGGGACCATTTATGTAGTTAACTCTAATGTTAATCTATAAAATTTATAGTATAAAAAGTAAATGTAACTAAAAGAAAACCATATAAATTACATAAGTTTTTCATAAATATCATCACATGTTTTTAACAACTAAGTAAACTCATATCAATGGACCAACGAATATACATATATACATATGACCAAACCGAATTCAACATAATTTTAATAAGTAAAAGTGTTTCTTTTTCATGAAACAACACATCGATAGCTTCATCCGATGCAACTGTGTTTCCTTCTTTTGGTGTGCTTGAATTCAAATGATTGGTCAATGTGGGAGAGTGGGAATGTGACGAAAGGGTATTTTGTGAATACCTGTCCACTGAATCGTTTAGCAGCCTATACCACACAAAATCGGTCAGCGCCAGAATTTGTCATTCAGTGATGATTTTGTTGTTGTCAAACACTCTGACCGATTAATTTTGTAGTGCAAAGTGCTGGATCATTTCATTAAGGAGTAATCAAACACACTACTAATGGCATTGTGATCTCCAGCTAATAATACATGATACTATATCAATTGCATTAAACCTATAACAAATCGGATAAGACTATATCAAACCGATAAGACCAAATCAATAGCAATGAATGTACAGCTAACACGTAATACTCACAATCATATAAATTAACATGAGATGTACATATATCAACAACTTATTTAGTAATTTTAATTTAATATTTTCACATTTATTTATAAACATTATACCAACAACATTTAAAATGGGATATAATGCAACAACCTATTATATATAATAGTAAGTTTGACCTCGCAAAGTCAAACCCTGCAAATTTTTCAAAAAAAAAAAAAAAAAAATTTGCGAACCTTGTGAATTTTTCAAAAAAAAAAAAAAAAATCGCAAACCTTGCGGATTTTATGGGTATTTTGGATTTGTTTATACAAATTTGGTATTTTGTGAAAGTATGTTGGTAAAATTTGTATTTTTGTCATTTTCCCTTGTTTTGTTTATAAAAATATGCACTTTCAATAAACACCTATGAATGTGCTTGCTTTACAGTGCTTGTATTGCTTGTATGCCATATGAATTAGCAGTAAGCCACAAATAACCAATGTTTTTACCCATTTGACCCGCGTAATCGAAAAAAAAAAAAAAAAAAAAAAAAAAAAAACAGATACTGTACCATTTGAACCAACACACGAGCTGACTTGCATCCAATACTTTTTTTTTCTTCAGCTATAAGCCTATGTGTATACATAATACATTACATCTGTCTCAATTGTTTCATTTCATTACACTTTACTGAATGTATGCAGTACGAATGAAAATCGAAACAAGAATCAAGATCTTTTCATTTTACAGTTCTGTCAAACAACGACGCCGACAATGATGCAGCAAGACAGCTTTGAAAACCATAAACTCTATGTAAAAGCAATGAAAACAGTTGTACACAGCTTTAAGAATAGTTTAATCAGAAACCATTACCCGACTAAAAAGAACCCAAACCTTCAGACGACTTCCCAAGTCCCTATAGCGGGGCAAACCAAGTACTGAATCTGCACCTAAGCATAAACAAACAGCCAAGAGCCAACTGTCAAACCATACATTATAATAGCAAACAAAAACGATGAGAAGACACCGTCAAATAACAAGATATCATCATCATCATGATTGAAAATCGCGCATTAGACAAGCATTTCAAGCACTTGAGTTTCAAAGAAATCTAAATAGCATACCCAAATATAAAAACGCCCATACAATTCGACCAGCAGGCTCATATCATTCTGGTATATATCAGCATCATATGCACTTTTGACAACCATTGCATACTCTCCCCTGATCCATTTATACTATCATTACACAGAATCAAACGTATGCACTATCAAACTGTTTATGATGTATATATATAATATAACATGCATGTACGCGTAAATGAATAGGAAGGCGAATGGTAGAAGACAAGTAATCAAAGTTTCGAGTTAGCATTCAATTCAAATTAATTAAAATGGCCTCATTCATTGTAGACCCAAAAGTTGAATAACAAAAGCTCGTATGTGCAACTCATATTATAACAACAAAAATTATAGAGTAACAGACTATAGACTTATATGGAACAAAAAGGATCTGCTAGCTATAGATGGCTTTTTAATTCATTTTAAGCAGACGTAACTCGTTCTGCAGGATTTCAGTCTCCATGTCGTCTCCTCCGACTTGCGGCTCCTCAGTTGGCCAAACTCCTGTAATTATTAACGTGAAAGAGTCGATTAGGAATGAATTTTAAAACAACAGACAAGATTTTCATTGTGTATATATATAAATAAAAACAGATGCGGTGCATGTTGTATATATACATACCTGTAGGAGGAGATGGTGGTCGTTGCTTCTCTAAGGCCTCCTTAACTCTCCCTACGGTCTGATTTATAGCTAAGGTGATTAATGCCACTGACTCTGGCCCTTTTTCCTGCAACGGCTTGTTTTCAACAACCCACATCCGTAATACCAATGTAACTACTGAACCACCCCTGTTAGTAGCGGTTGTGTGGCCATCGGTGCTGATGGAAAACCCTGATATCAGCACGGGAACATCTGGAGGTGGTGCCTTGCCAAGGCTGATGAGATCAAAAATTTTCTTAGAAACAGTGGTCCACACGACTACTGATCCAGACCGGTTGACATTCACTTCCTTAATTAATATCCCATCGCTTGAACCCTCAATCTGTTACAGTTAATCAAATGTTGGCAGATGTTAAGCAATTGGAAGGGAGGAGGGGGAATTGCATAGAGTCAAACGGCCAATTACCATAGAAGCAGACACATTGTTCCTGAGGTCACCGGCAGTTAAGTACTGTGTCACAATATTTAGTTTTCTAAGACCCCCAACCACGTCCCACTGTCAAAACAATTAAGATTCAAATTTAGTAAATGTCCTTATAGCTTGTGCATGTGTGTGTGTGTGTTGGTTTATACATAGCGCACAGTACCTCATGGTGTTTACGTTCGTCCCCAAGGATCTTAAGCACAAAATCAGGAGAATATTTTACACCAAAGGTCACCGCACCTCCCACAACTTCATAATTGGAAGAGGACTTATATAGAGTGGCATAAACCTTCAAGTCATCAAGACCAGTAATAGACCGCCATAGGCTGGAATTCTTGTCTTCATTAGGACTGATATTCTCAAACAAGCCACTCACCATGCTCTCCCCAAACTCCATCAAACTGAACTTCTCCATAATCCATGGAGCCACTGTCCATGCATTGAATTGTTAAGATAATGAATCAACAAACACTCGATATATCATGAAATAAAATGATCACTTAAATATTTCTTCTTATATGAACTTGGAGACTCATAAATTAAGAAAAAAAAATACTCAATTTGTTTTAGTAAAACAAATAGTTTACAGATATCCAAATCAATGTGAATGTGAGTACCTTTTCCTTCTAAGCCGGGAGTTCTGATGCGACAGATATCATTCATATGTGACATTCTTTCATGCCATCTTTCAAGACACGCTAGCATTCTTTCGGCACCAAATGCCAGCCCACTCCGGATGAGATGATCGTAAAGTGTGTGGTTTGGCATTATTTCTTTGACTTCCATATGTTCCACCCATGTTACCTGTTTATAATGGCACACAAGGAATCCTGATGGGACTGCATACATTATGTATAAATAATATGTGTTTGTGTGTGTGTGCGTGTGCGTGTGTTTGTGTGCGCGCTTCAAACAATAGCATTCCATATACAAACCTTTGATAATTTCTCAGATATGCTTTGAATCAAGCATCCAGAAGGAAGTCGACGATAATTAGAATGATAACCATTAAAATTTAAGATGGGTTCATAAGAAATATCTGCAACTACCCACGTCCCTTGATCAATTTGTTTACACGTTCTAAGGCAAGTGAACTTCCTTTTCGCAACTAACGGTGAAGTCACTTGCAACTCTTTGTACATCTGTGTGCGAGACATTTAAGTCAACAAATTAATCATTAAGCAACAGATTGTAATTATTTAAAAACAAAATATGTTGTAAGTATAAGTGTACCAGCTTCAAGGACCCGTCAGGGTTATCCTCCGATGATCCAGGTGACAAGACTGCAATGGTTTCCTCTTTTGCAACCATGTTTGGAAACAGGTAAGTCCAATTGTCCTAGAAAAAAAAATCCTAATCTTATAAGGATGCATGAAGAACAAAGCCAATCTATTAAATAATGAACGATGTAATCTTATATGGAAGTATGATGCAGCAGCTACTGACGTTATCAAATATCAATGAACATAGCTTATCGAATTATATTTCTACTATTACTAGTACAAAAAGGGCAGTTGGGATATGATGATCGAGTGCTCGAATATTTAATATTTGAATTCCAGAATTTGGCACCGGAAGTGTTGCAAGAGGGAACAAGGCTTGTTATTTTACGGAATAGGAGCAATTTGAGCTTTTATGGTTTCTGCATCTCATTATATTGATTGTTGATATTACTTCTCAAATATATTTTGGTTCTGGTTTAATTTCCGCGTACATGTACTAGTCCTATATGTGGTTAAGATGCTTTTTGTATCGCTGCTTATCAAGAACGTGAAACAACTTGAACCAGTGTCCTGCCTCTTGCTTAAACTTTGCTGGTGCTAGCTACATGATTGGATTTGAACTTGGCTAGGTTTGAACTTTTACTTTTGGGTATGAGGGAAATCCTAACCGAATCACCTTTGGTACGTGACCTCATAGGTAAACCCTAGACTCCATACACCACCCCGCAAGACCATGGAGCCTGGTAAATTACTAGCCCTCCCTAATTGTGGATATATGGCTACTGGGTGGCCTCACGGAGTTTGCAGCTAATGGGATTTCTGACCTGATAGGTAAACCCTAGACTCGATACACCACCCCGCACGTACCTACCTCTATTAGACTAACGGCGAGGTTCACGTGATCCTCCTTAACATAAGCAAAACTTCGAGATGCTTCAATCCATGAATTGTGATTTCTAGTCCTCATGTTATTGGAGACGCCAAAGGCGCATTCATAGTTATGTTGAACAAGAACATCTCGTCCATGAACCGGGGACTTGTTCCATAGATTCTCGTCATCCTTGAAAAGCCTGCACAACTCCTGGACACCAGTTCTTGCAATAACGGATTGCTCCATAGCCGCGGCTTGCAAAGTAAATTTTTGATTGTAAGAGTGCTATTGTTATGAGAATTCTTTCGGTTTTTATATCATATTGTCGCACTTTCAACTTATTTTATTTTATTTATTTTTTATTTTTTTGGATTTTAAATAAGGTAATAAGAAAGATGAATATATCTACTAAACGTTTATTCAAATTACCTTGTATAGGCATTTATTTATAAAATTTATAATTCACTTTTAACAATTCGTAATGTCAAATATTAAATGTACTTTGTCTAAAGGTTGATGTTTATATGATTGCTAGCTTAATACAGTAGTGCATGAAACTTAAGCATATTAAGTACATTTCGATCTCGTATTTAAATCATGAATCGTCAAATGATAATTTGAATATATCTTTTATATAATAATAGAAAACTATTTGATATAAAGATTTTGGCCGACTAATACACGTAGTTTGGACCCATCTTCACACAGACTCAAACCGGGTAAAGCCCTCCCTTTCAGAAGATAGACCTGACCACTTCATGATTGTTTGCATCTGGCATGAATTGAAATTGAAACCTCACACATCTTAGTTGGTTTTGTTTAATAAAGGTGTGAACTTGTGATGAGTTTGTGTAACTAATTTTCTTATGTTGTTGATTTCTTGATTTTGATTCTAAGTTGATCAGTTTAAAATGTGAATTAGGATTCTAGGTTAAATTAATTTGGTTTTTTATCAGTTAATGCTAATTTAGTGGTTTTTTGTGAGTTAGCTTTAAATAAACCTTGCTAATATAAACAAAACCAATGTGTTTTTAAGATATTTGTTTTTTTGTTTCCTAAGTTGTGTTCTAGACAAGTGAAAGAGGGTGTTTGTTCGGCTTATATAGCCGGCTTATGGCTTATTTGATTTTGGCTAATGTTTGATAAGCTCACTTTTTGCGGTTTATTTTGACACTTTCCGGCTTATATTGTGGTTTTGTTTATTTGATTTTGGGTTTTGTTTAATAAAGTGCGGTAACTCAAGTCTCACAAAATTTCATATACCCAAAGTGCAAGTAAATGCATAATGTACAATTCTTTTAATGCATGTTTGAGTAAATACCCTAACTCAAAAAATGGAAAATATGAAATTGCCCCCGTTTCTCATTAGTAAATACCCTCTTGTTTCTTTCATTGTATAAAAAATATACACAAGCTACAACACAGGCTTTTAATAATGTTCATTATAAACTTGTTGCAGGGCATATTAGAAAAGGAAATTGATACTCACATCAAATAAATTTATGCACACACACACCGCAATATCACATCATTAATGCATATGTTACAACAAAGTATGTGCATAATTGTGGTGTGTGCATCACTCCCCATTAGAAAATTGATCAATAATTTCATTCCAAACATTGCTTACAAACTGCTGCTGAATCTTGAATTTCACTTTCTCCTAAATTTTACTAGAAAACTGGCAAGCAAAAACGAGATGGCTATGAGAATCAGGGCAAGTATTGCATAAAGGACTAGTGACCACTTTTCCAAGATACCAATTAGCAATTTTTTCTTGAGTAGCCAATCTCACTTGAATAGCCTACAATAATATGAAATAATGCCTTGGCACACAATGTAAAAACCACATCATCCCACACCAAGGAACCATCTCTATATTTACCCTCAAATCATCACAAACTTTGCTAACAGAAAATCTACCTTTAGTCCCTTTATTGATGATCCAAGATGTAGTATCTAGGATGTTTGGCAAAAGCTTTGGCACAAGAATTGTTGCAGTCATGAGGAACTCATTATGCCAACATCTAGAGCATCTCCATGTCTTATTATCAATCATCTCATATACTTTCATGTTTAATTCCAAATTATCATTTATTACTTTTGCTAAAGGGATATGATAACTAATAAGGCCCTTTTTCCCACCATTTATCACGCCACATGAAAGTACTCTGCCCATCACCAATATGTTTAAACATATGGGGTCTCATTTTATCCCTTAAAGATAAAATTTGCCACATATAGCTAGAATTAGCATCCACTTCAACAGTCTAAATAATCCGCCTTTTAACCTTATTACATTCATCCATTTTACCTAAATAGATTCTTTATTACTTGCTATGTTCCATAAGTTCTTTGATATCAAGATTTCACACCACATGCCCAAGTCCTTAAGGCCTAGGCCACCTTGACTTTTTGGACAACACACCTGCTTCCAGGCCACTTTTGCTTTACCTTTCTTTAAATCATTTTGACAACACAAAAACCTTTCAATAACTTGTCTATATCCTTCACCACATTTTTAGGAATAACGAAAACTGAATCCCAATATACATGAAGAGCAGATAGGGCCTAAGCAACAAGTTGAAGCCTGCGTGAATAAGTGAGCACCTTATTCTTCCAAATTAGGACCTCTCCTTTCACTTTATCAATAAACCCTTTACATTCATTAATCCCAATTTGCTTTGTAATTAGAGGAACTCCCAAATATGTGATAGGAAGACTACCAACTTTGAAAGGCATGATATTAAGAATTTCCTGTTTAACTTGCTCCCCCATATTAGGATTTAACCTAGACATACTGCTGAAATGATCCAAAACCATCTTTGCTAATTTGACATCTCCATGACATAAGATCAACAAATCATCAGCAAAGCATAGATCAAAAATTTCTAGTTGATTACAACCCCAATGATATATGAACTTACCATTTACACAAATATGGTGTTTCATAGTAAGAGTGAAAACTTCCATGACTAAAGTGAATAAGTATAGTGATACTAGATCATCTTGTCTTAAACCCCTACCACCCTTGAAATAACCAAACCTTTCTCCATTCAGACATATAGAAAAAGCAGCAGTACTAACACAAGTCATGATGAAATTAGCAAAAGGAGCTGGATGGGCGATGAAACCCAAAATTAGAAAAACTTACTTCACAAGTTTTTTATGCATCAACATAACCAATCTTGTGGATTTTTTTTAGAACTTAAAAAAAAATTAAAAAAAATAAATAAATAAATAAATAAAATTTGTATCCTTTGTACGGACATTAATCCACAAACACCACCTTAACTATTACTAATATATGAATGAAGTAGGATCCTCTCATTTTTCACTTTCTCTTGTTCTTCTCATGTTGATATTTTATGAGAGTAGATAAATTAACGAGTCTCATATTTTATTTAATTGTGAACCAACTATATTGTTTACTTTTATCTCATTGGTAATTGGTTTAATATGACAAAACCTTAAACACAAACTTTATTAATCCGCATGAAATATAAGATAAGAGCTTTGATATAGAGACCTAACTATTTGCTTTGATATGTGAAGGGGCCATATGTGAAAGTGAACCAAAACCACTATTTGGGTAAAGGGAATTTTCCACAAATACCCCAAAAGTACAAGGGTATCCACCCTAAATAACCCATAAAATCTTGTTTTCCCCAAATACCCTAACGGGAGGAGGTCGCCTCCAAAATTTGGGCGGATGGTGTGATAAAGTGACATGTGTCCCTATACATGCCCCCACATTGTACTTTCATAGTACAACTTTTAAAGTGTACTTCTTGGGCGACTGGGGCCCACATTTCTTGGGCGACTTGATTATTTTGTCTTTTTCCGAAAAGTTATGGTCTTTTTTTATTATTTTATAGTACAATAAACTTGAGCGACTGGGTCCCACTTATCTTTATTCTTGGGCGACTTGGTAGGTATGGAGTACACTTTTACAATACTTTATTTACCAAATTACATGTATTTTATTTTTTAACTTTTTATACAACATTATTAAGTTTATACTTTTTATTTTTCTTATACACTTACTACCACACACACTTATACCACACACACTTTTAATACTTCATCATCTTATCCTCAAACATCATTTTAACACTTTTAATACTTCCCTACCTTTAATACCACACACAGATCTTCGACACCATCCGATCTAACATCTTTTTACAAATACTTCGACACCATCATTTTACAAATACTTCGACACCATCCGATCTAACATCATTTTACATTAGTTCTTGGGCGACTTGATTAGTTCGAAGGGTAGGCACCATACGACACCATCACCACCTCCATTAGATCTAACATTATCGAAGGGTAGGCACCACCACCACCACCAGATCTAACATTATTTCGAAGCCCAATTTATACACCAGCAGATCTAACATTAGCAGATCTAAGTTTTAAAAAAACCATGTTTTATAGGGTAAGTTGTTTCGTGTTATAATTAACGTATGGTTGTACATTTTAGTTCACTTAGATTTGGACGATTTTGCATAATCTGTTTTATGTAGCCATAATTGTTGTTTAGTACGAAATTTTACATTTAGGTAGGGTAAGTAATAATTCAATTGACTTAGGGTTACGCTAATTTAGGATTTGGGTAAGCAATTATAAAAAAGTTGGATTTAGGTTTATTGATGCCTTTCTGGCAGATTTAGGTTATTTGTGAGTATCTGTTAGTGTAAATTTGTATGTTTATTGTTGCTTTTGTGAGTTTTTATTAGTGTAAACTGGTGGATTTAGGTTTATTTGATGCTAGATCTCTTTTTAATATACCTAAGTATGATTAAATTTTTTTTGGGAGATGTTAGATGCCTACAGTTTTTAGAAAGAATTGTCAAGTTTTGTTGCTTTGCAAACCTTTGTGTTTGTCTTTGTGATGACGATCTAAGTAGTAGCTGGTTCCGGTGGTAACCGGCTTTTCTATGGGAACCATTTTTTGGTAACAAGGCCGGGGGAGCTTGAACCATAGATGGTCGGTTGACTTAACCCGGTAGAGTTGTGCTAAGATATCGGGCCTCGGACTATATACATCCTGCTTATACACGGCGGGAAATAGTTTGTACTCCCGATCAGGTTCAAACTACTCGGGCAACTGTTTTGGCTACTTACTTATGATTGTTATTGCGAAGATTTGAATACACTGGTAGTGCGCACATACTTGTAAATTCTTTTTAAAAACTTATAACTTAGTTGGTAAATAACATAAGGAATAGTTAATCGGCAAATGTTTGTGAAAGCAAAGTGATCGTTAGGAGTAAACTTTTCACCGACTTGGTAAATAACATAAGGAATAGGTATATAACATAAGGAATAGTTAATCGGCAAATGCTAATTGGTAAACCTTTCTTAGTATTATAGTAATCTTTGTTCATTGTACAAGCTTATGTTTCAGTCTCATGGTCTAAACATCCACTTTACTTCAAAAAGCACATTCATAGTCTAATAAAGGGGTGTTTCGTTAAATATGTCCAAGTGTATTAGAGGTTGTTGTTTATTGCTTATATGGTAAGTTAGTACGAAATTCTACATTTTATTGTTTATTTTACTTCAGTTAGATTTGGACCATTTGCATAATCTATTTAATGTAGCCGTAATTGTTGTTTATTGCTTATTTTAGTTCACTTAGATTTTAGGATTGGTTCTTTAATGACAAAACAGGTCCACATTACGGAGTGTTTGGAACAGGTTAAGTAAACTATAAAAACAAGTGTTCTCTTAATGAGAGTATGAGTGTTAATCGATAGCCATATGAAGCTGATAATCTGATGCTCTTAATTGAAATAAACTGATTATTGTGATTACATGTTTCAGTAGAAATTTAAAATTTACGATGCTCATGTAATGTCATTGAATATACATAATTAATATGTATGTTATGGACATTTAAGTGAGCTATATCAAATAATGTCTATACAAATGTTTCGTAAGAACATGCTCAATTATCAGGGGGAGATGTATGTAACGTTGTAGACGGGTTACATTGGTTAGTTTGAACACCGTCTAGCACCCTTTGTGGGTGAGATCAATAGTCACATGTTTTCGCTCTTAAATAGCCAAAGCATGTGGTAAAGATCAAGCTCACAAAGGGTACTAGACGGTGCCAAAATAACAAAGGAATGGAACACATGTGCGACGTAACATATATCTGCCCTTATAATTCAAATGTGTTGATTGCGATAATGATACTGTGTATTGTTCATGGCATGCCATGGTCCTTCATTATCTCATTCTAGACGATTCGTGTTACTTACACTCTATTGTAGACTTACACTCTATTGTAGACGATTCCTGTTACTTACTTATGATTGTTATTGCGAAGATTTGAATACATTGGTAGTGCGCAAATACTTGTAAATTCTTTTTAAAAACTTATAACTTAGTTGGTAAATAACATAAGGAATAGTTAATCGGCAAATGTTTGTGAAAGCAAGGTGATCGTTAGGAGTAAACTTTTCACCGACTTGGTAAATAACATAAGGAATAGGTAAATAACATAAGGAATAGTTAATTGGCAAATGCTAATTGGTAAACATTTCTTAGTATTATAGTAATCTTAGTCTCATGGTCTAAACATCCAATTTGCTTCAAAAAGCACATTCATAGTCTAATAAAGGGGTGTTAGAGGTTGTTTCTGTGGGTATTGTGGGACCTTAGCTTTTTAGACAGCTTGTCACCTCAACTTATTGTGGACTGTTTGGTGTTTGGATTGCTTATTGCTTATTTGGTGCTTATTTCTTGTTGTTATTGTGCTCTATTGTATACTTAACATTTTTAAATAGTTAAGTATGTTATAAGTGTTGTGTTACGTGTAAGATGTTCCTGTTTCTTACAGTCTAAGATGATTTTATTTTTTTTTTCTTAAAAGGACTATGAAGCGAAAGTCATTGTTAGGAGTAAACTGAAATACTTTTCCTTAATTAGAGAAAATTTGAATGAAAAACGGCGGAACTTATTTAGGTCTACATGTTTTGGACGATGGTTGGATATTTTCTTTTTTGACCATGAATCACATATGGTAGATTATATACTACAAAAACAAGGTTATGTAGATGATGCACACTTTGACATGCCCCTCATATATCATGTCGACGGTCGTAGTCTACATTTTGGTCGTCCCGAGTTTTGTTTAATCACAGGGTTTCGTTTTGGTAAGTTTGTTAGGCCTCAGTTATATAGTTCAGGGGATATAAAATTTAAGACTAGGGTATTTCCCAAAAAAAATGGGGAAAGACTTTCAAACTTAGATCTTATTGGTGTTATTGAGGACGAAGAGTTATTCGGTACTTTATCTGATGAAGACGCAGTCCGTGTGTGTCTACTGTTAGCGTTAGAGGTCGTTTTTATGGGTCGGTTGTTGGATGAACAAGTGGATGATAAACTCCTACGTTTGGTTGAAGACCTTGAAACATGGAATTTGTTTCCATGGGGGGAGCACATTTGGAGGCAATTGTACAACCAGCTACTGAATGTCGTATCCAAACATAGGTGGACACACCTTAAAGGCCTAGAAGCATCTCGTAAGTATGTTCCAACGTATACACTATCTGGATTTGTTTGGGCTTTCAAGGTTATCGTTTTATTTATTTCTTATGATCGTATGAGTTTTCATTTTTTTTTATTATATGTGATAGACTAACGTAGTATTTAATTTCATAGATATGGATTCTTGAGTCGTTTGAAAGAAGCAATAATTGGTGGAAGAAAGACCCAGATGTCATACCAAGGGGTGTAGCCTGGTCAAAGAAAGAAGTTTTTACAAAATCGGATTATGGATTACTATTTGGCGAGGTAAACTTTTATATATGTTGGTCTTTGAAATCTGTTATGTTCCATTAATCTTGCTTTCTTTGATTTTCTCGGGCTGATGATATTTGTAGGACTCGAAGATACATTTTGATTTGAAAGCCACATTATTGGAGCAGCAGTCCGATTGGTATATCCAATCTCAGGAGTTTATGATGGGGTACATACCAAAGACTCGTAAACGTAGAGCACCGGATGAATACGATGTGTTTTTACAGAAGTTGGAAGCCTCCCAGAAACGTAGGAGGACAGAAATACAGTATTTACCACTTGTTCCTAGGATTGACGCCAGTAGTCTTATTACAGAAATCGGCCTTAAGGATCGTGTGATTCAGGAGTTGAATTCTCGTGTTTTTAAGCTTGAGTCTATTATTCAGGTGATTTGCGCTATAAAGTAATATAATGCATCTTACAAATGAATTTCTAATTATATGTTTTTAAATATACTTTGTAGGTTCTTGCATGTGAACGAACTTGCGGATATCGGGTATTATTTTGTTTTCCGATAGCTTAATTTTCCTTTATTTTTAAACAATTACTTTTTTTATTTATTCTGGTAACCATATACAGGAGACATTGGACTTTAGCCGATCATTTTCTCATCTGAGCTCTGAATTCCGAGAACAACTGAAGCGTGAATTCTTTGGAACGATTGACAATCTGATTTCTAATAGTTGTTTAGCCCAGATAGAAGTCGACTCTGATGATGATATTGTACAGGTAATGTGCTTGTCCCAGTAATATGACAACATACGTTTTTTACCCTTTATCAGCACATACATTTTTTATTCTCAGGAGTATCTTTTAAAAGAGGAATTAATGTTGAGGAATCAAGAGGAAGAAAGGTGGAAGGTTGAAGAATTAAAAGCTAAGGAAAATTTGTTTATGAACGCGTTGCTACAGGAGATTGAACGCAGGGTGGAAAGAGAAAAGTTGTTGAAAGAAGCTAAGGAGAGAAAAAAAAGTATTTTTGAATTTCATAAATCAGAACACTGGAAAAGGGCAAAGGCAGACCAAGCTAAACCCGAAAAGAGAACTCAGAAAGATGGTTCAGAGTCATTGTATTACTGGTCCCCAAATTTCTTAGAAGCTGAAAAAAAACGAACACCTCCTATTGGTTGTCGGGATCCAGATATGACTCGCTTTTTAAAAGATGTTAAACCTTGGGTGGAGGTATGAACTTATTTTAAATTTTTTTTTTTTTTGAATCATCATACAAGTAACATGTACTGTTATTTTTCCTAATGTAGCGAGCATGTGTTTGTAGAATCTTGGTCGTTTGAACAAAGCTATCGACAAAGTAAATATTTATAATGAGTACGACGAATTCATTGGAAAGCCGGGTCCCCTACGTTGTATCTTTCCATGGTCTAAGGAACCAGTACGTGTGGATCGTAGGTTTTGGGAAACCTTAGTTTGTTTAGATCCGTGGAAAAAAGGATGGCTGATGGATGAGGTAAATGTTAAATAAATTACTGTTATTTTATGTACATCAATAGTTTTTCATTTCTTCTTGTGTCATGAACTATGTTTTGCGGTTATGTTGACAGCATATTGACCTATGGGTCGAGTACATGCTGCACTTCAGACCTGATGACGCAGATTGGGCTATGGTTACTGGTTACTTTGTTCAACTACTTTTGCAAGATTCAATTCCAATATGGTATGCTAACGGAGATAAGTACCAAATTTCATGGGCCGATGTTGAGCAGGTTTTTTTGCCTATCAACGAAAAAGAAAAACATTGGTTTCTAGCACAGTTCGAAATCAGGACAGGGATTGTAACGTTTTATGACAGTGTTCAGCAAGAAAAAAAAAAGGGTTCTAACGATGAACAAGAGCATCGTCCTTGGTATGTGAATATGCGTGCATGTTTAAAGGTAATTAATAATTTTTCTAAAAATACTTGTTCTTAAAGATCAACCTCTATATGGCCTAAAAATTAATTTGATAAAAATACATTGTTATTAGTATACATGTGCTGAAAATACTCTTTGAAACTATAATTTAAGTACAAAAACCATAAATTACATAGGCTTAGGTAATTAATAATTTTTCTAAAACATCAACCTCTATATGGCCTAAATATTAATTTGATAAAAATACATTGTTATTAGTATACATGTGCTGAAAATACTCTTTGAAACTATAATTTAAGTACAAATATCATAAATTACATAGGCTTTTAAGTACATATGACCTTCTTGTCAACAAAGTCAACCCCTAAATGTCTAAATCTAGTCTTAAAATATTTCTCACAAGTACAATTAAGTACAAAGCAACAATAACTTAGGTTTATGTGGTTAGGTTTGTAGTAAATGTTTTTGCAACATATATACTCTTCCTCTCCCCATTGTTCTACAACCATACCAGCCAAAAAATTTCTTTCACCAGCCCAAATTTCCATCATGTCTGATAACATTCCGGTTGAAGTTCAGATGAACATTGTTAGAAGGCTTCCTGTTAAACAATTACTTCAATGTCGAACTGTCTCCAAGAGTTGGAAGGCTCATATAGACACTTTGCACTTCACAGCTAGTTACGGTGTAAAGGTTCCAAATGTTCCATCTCTTGTGTTGTGCTATCGGCAAAGGTATAAAGGGTACATGTGTTTTTTAGATCAAAATTTATCTCGCACAAATGTGCCTACAAACCTGTCTTATTCTGATATGATACCTGTTGGTTACTCCCATGGAGTATTGGGTTTTTCTCATGGTCCAATTGTATCTGACTTCTTGGCTGTTGTGTGGAACCCATCGATCAGAAGGTCGGTTACAGCATATGTGCCTTATGCCACTCAATCCCAAGAATTTGAAAAGCGACTATTGGCTTTTGGGGTAAGGCCTGATAACCTTGACCCAATTTTTCTAAAGATTTCATATCCTTTCAATCCTGAAGAACATGAATGGTCTGTCTTGCTTTTCTCATTTTCTTCTAGAGAATGGAACACTTTAGAAACTCAATTTTTGCCTCGTCAGTCAATTAGACTAAAAAAGGCAAGTCAATGTGTCGTTGGTGGCCATATCTTCTGGTGTGGATATGAGAAATTTTATTCTAATGATGGTAGCATATACAAAAACTACATGATGGTGTCGTTCGACTTGGTTACCCACCGTTTCCAAGAGTTATACATACCAGATGAGTTGTTAGTGAATCTTCCCAAACCATTCTTTCTGTCTAACTTAAGAGACAACATTGTTCTTTCTGGAAACATAATTTATGATGACTTCTACGTTTTTGTGATTTGGCTGATAACGATTGCTGGTGGAAGCATTGCATCTTTTCAGTGTCTACTTAACATACCCACTCCTTGTAAATTTAAATTAATTGGTTTCAATGCTAACAATGACCCCATACTTGAGGTTCAGAACCCGGAAGGATTTGCTACGACTCTTGGAATTCACAACATAGCTTCTGGTACCTTTGTCAGTCTGGGAATTGAAGGAGATGGTGGTTCCTTTTACATCGCCCCCTATTGTGAATCAGCTATTCTCCAAACTCATGTTGATCGAACGGATTATGGTCTACGTAATCTGTTACTGTATGGTCATGTTTAGTATCTTTTTTAATAGGCATCTTGTCATGTTTAGTATCTTTTGTAATAGGGTCGTACGGTCATGTCGCTAGTCTTTAGCCTTTATGTCAGTTATGTTTAGTATCTTTTGTAATAGGGTCTTATGAAGTCAATCTTTTGTCTACCATTGTAGTTGGGTAGTTATGTAATGTCTCTTATCTTCTGTACTAGGATTATGTATGAAATGAAGTTATTGTTATCCTATTATTTTATGTAGCTTATACTTGTATATATGGCTTATTATAATTTTTTTTTTAATTTTTAAATACTGAAATTATGTTTATAATTTAGTGTAATCTTGTGTATTTTCTTGTAATCTTGTTTATTTTCTTGTAATCTTGTGTATTTTCTGGTGTAATCTTGTTTATTTTCTTTAATATGTTTCCTTTTGCCTACAGGCTGGACTTCCGATTGTTTTAGAACAAGCCAAAGTGTTTGAAAAGAAACGTATAAATCCTGCCACTTATTTCATCACATTTAAGAATGCACACAACATCCCATCACAAGGAGGCTTGTTTGGTGATTGCGGTATTTGGGTATGCATATGGTTATATCGCTTGGCATATGGAAAGTCGTTAGCAGTGGATAATCCGGTTCAGACTGCTCTTGCTTACCGTGAGCGTATGGCTGACTTCTATTTCAAACACAAAGTGCATAGTTGGTAGGGTTGTCGGGCTGACAACACTTTTTCTAATTCGGGTACTTGGTTTTATGTATTACTATAAACTATATATTATGCCACATGTTTTTAATGTTTATCGTTTGTTTCGTTTTAATTATAATGATGGTCACTTTTTACATTTTTTTTCCAGCATTCTTGAAGGTTTAACACAATTTCGCAAACGAAGTGGACATGGTTTCATGAGAAGTTGTTTCCACTTATTCAGGTACACGTTATCATTTGCTACTACCTGACAATATGCCAAACAGTTTTGCACATAAGGCATTACACATAATATCGTTCACAAATAAAAACAATATGCCATAAAGTTTAGCACATAATAATTAAACATAAGACTAGAAATCATCTAAATGATACGCATTAGACGATTCCGGGTAGGAATTTAAGTTGATGGCAGTATTGGATGGTTGACCACCCCATAACGCATCACCCTGGTAAAGGTTGTTCGAGGTTTGGCCAATGCTAGGATATGACTGTTGACCACCCCAAAACAAATCACCCTGGTAAAGGTTGTTTGAGGTTTGCCCGATGCTAGGATATGAAGGTTGAACACCCTGAAACAAATTACCCTGGTAAAGGTTGTTGGATGGTTGCCCGAAGACATAATTAGATGCCTCACCCATCCAACTCAGCTCATCCCAATCCTGGTAAATTCTTCCGTTCTGAAAATATTCCTCGTACACATCTGTTTTCGGTTCGACTATTAACTCTCTTTCAGTACCTGTCTTACGTTTGCGATTTCCACTCATATCCAACAACACGGTTCTACTCGCCTGTTCTATCACAGGTTCCTGCAACACTGATTTTCCCTTGTTTGATGCTCTTTTGGTGGTTGTACTTTGCTGCACACATACTAACTTTATGACCAAAATGCACACACACACACACACACACACACATATATATATATATATATATATATATATATATATATATATATATATACATATATATATATATATACATATACATGTATATATATATATACATGTATATATATATATATATACATGTATATATATATATATATATATATATCTATGTACATATATATATATATACATGTATATATATATATATATATATATATATATATATATATATATATATATATCTATGTACATATATATACATGTATATATATGTATATATATATATATATATACATGTATATATATCTATGTACATATATATACATGTATATATATATGTATATATATATATATACATGTATATATATATATATATATATATATATCTATGTACATATATATACATGTATATATATATGTATATCTATGTACATATATATACATGTATATATATATGTATATATATATACATGTATATATATATATATATATGTATATATATATATATATATATATATATATATATATAATAAAATAATATTAATAATAATAATAATAATAATAATAATAATAATAATAATAATAACTAACTTTTGCTGCACACATACATATCTAAATTTCTGTCATGTTACAAACTTACCTCTATTCTTGGCAATGGTTGCATACATGATTCACGTGTGTGGCCTTTGTTGCCACACCTGCCACACTTATTTTCTTTCGGTGCTTCATTTTTTGATCGAATACGGTCTTTGTTTTTCGGTCTTCCCGATTGTCGTTTAACCATTACCGGAGGCAAAACCTTTTGCAGGTTACCGGGATTAACCCAATCGGCTTCATCTGCCAGTGGAAAGACCAGTTCATTGTATGTGCCTTTAAGGTTGGTTTTTGTGAACCACGGTAGCGCCCATTGGTTACAGTCGGTCAAAGCTTCTGCCCTACACACAGCACACACATGACCACACGGTATACC
Source organism: Artemisia argyi (assembly GCA_030686995.1). Taxonomy (NCBI): domain Eukaryota; kingdom Viridiplantae; phylum Streptophyta; class Magnoliopsida; order Asterales; family Asteraceae; genus Artemisia; species Artemisia argyi. Next base: position 183,470,266 of record CM060705.1, read on the forward strand.
CGAAAGTTGCCATTGCCTGAAATTGCATTAAATTACATATATGCAAGTCAGAAAGAAAAAATAATAAAATGTAATCAACTTGTATATATAATAAACATGTTGGTAATACATACTTGCAAGTGCATTCTCTTTTTATTAAATCGACTATATGAGAATTATAAGTGTCTAACACTTGGTACACAGCACACATGGCAATGCCTCTAACTTCCCAGTTAGCACTCTTTAGCATTCTGTCTTGCACCTTTGCTGCTGCCCATTCTCCAAGTTCAAATTCTGGTGCGTCTACATAATTTTAAAGAAAAAAAATTGTTATTATTTCACTGTAAAAAAATGTACCATGCATAAATTATTTTATTAGTAATTCAGATTATAGAAACACCAAATATTTACCTTGATATTTTTCTCGTCGTTCAAAATACCAGTTTTGTAACAACTTTCTGTAATACTCCAGGAGATGTGTTATTGGAACCCTTCGAACTAGTCTCGTTAAACTGTTAATTGATTCCGCACTGTTAGACGTCAAGTAATTGTATCTATTTCCTTCACTATATGCCCGTGACCACTTTTCAAAACCTGCTTCTTCCAGTTTTTTTACCGCTTCTGGTCTAACAGCGCGAAGCTCTTCGATTGCTTTGTGAAAGTTTTCCACCGTATAAGATTTGCACGCCTTCCAGTATATATACTTATCCCTATCGCTGCTCAAATTGCAATTCATTTGCAAGTGACGGCAACAATTGCCATGAAAGCAATCTGGGAAAACTTTATTACACGCTTGGATAATCGATTGATGTCAGTCAGAAATAATTGCCAATCCAGGAACTACACCGATGCTCTCTTTCAACTTGGTCAAAAATACTGTCCATGCTTCACCTGTCTCTCCTTGTGCCACACCTGTAGCAATTGGTATGATTTGGTTGTTACCATCCATACCAACAGCAAGCAAGTTGGTACCTTTGTACTTTCCTTTAAGATGCGCCGCATCAATAATCAACAACGGCCGCATGAAGGCTATGAAACTCCGAACCTAAATCAGTAACCATGTTTTCAACTTTATATTCAGTAATCAACAAAGTTTAAACTAAATTATTTAAAAGTATATAAATATTTAACTTTATATTCTATATAAAAGCAACTCTTACCGCAACACCAAATGCTATAAACACCGACTTAAATCTCCCTGCCTTGTCTGTTTCAATGTGTGTTACGGTCCCCTTGTTTGCTATCTTTAAATTGTGACAATAATACGGAAGCTGCTCAAACGAATCTTCAGGTGTCCCATTTAACAACTCAAACGTTAAATTCCTTCCTCCCCATATTCGTTTGTAAGAAAGGTCTACTTTCCATTCAACCTTAATATCTTTTTGTATATCCCGCACCTTGTATGTTCTGGTATTATCTTTCATTTTTTCGTAAAGTAAATGACTTAATAATACCTTATTGTCACATACAACATCTTGGTTCTTTTCATCACGGACTTCCAAACCAGTTGTGTCGGCATGCACATCTTCGGACTTTTCATCACAGACTTCCAAAGTTGGTGTGTCGGCATGCACATCTTGGGAGTTGTCATCACAGACTACCGATTTTTGTTCAAATCTCACTCCTAACACATCCTCAAGCACCCCGATCCTTTTTTTAACAAAATCTAGCTGAACTAATAGGTTTGAGACATCAACGTATCCAACACGTTCTTCAATGCCTCCTACTGTAGACTTAATAGACTTAAGCTCACTTTCAATTTGATCTCTATCCAACCTTTGTGACAATTCATCCTGAACATGATGTTCATTAGGACCCACTTCATCCTTGTCGACTGTTACACCCTCAACATGATGTTCATTCGGTCCCACTTCATCCTTGTCGACTGTTACACCCTCAACATGATGTTCATTCGGTCCCACTTCATCCTTGCCGGAAACAGTTTCAATCTCTATATGATGTTCATTCGGACCCACTTCGTCCTTGCCGGAAACAGTTTCAACATAACCATCAGAAATATCAGTTTCTGGGCATGTTTGCCCAATCTCATGATGAATACAATCCTCTTGAAACACTCCTGATCCACCATCATCTACAGTAGCATCTACACTCCCACCAACGCCTGCACCACTTTCATTTCCTTCTCCACCATGGTCATCAATGTTTACATCAGCTTGTGTACCAACCTCTGTTACAGCATCATCATCAGCATTACTAGAATCGTTGGGCATGTTAACGTAACCTTCATCAGCATCACCATCAGCATCAGGTTGTACAACTGTCACTGGCTCAACAGACATGTTTGTTGCATGAACAAGTGTAACTTGCAGCTTTAGACCTCGGATATATTCCATGCTACGAATGTACCATGGAAGGAATGCCTCATCGTTTCTTGGAATCCATTGCTTTATTGGTTTAAAAGCCTACATGATAAAATAAGGTATGAATAATAATTAAAGGCAATATAAAGAAATATACATAACAAATGATCGGGTTTATACAGGGTTTGTTTACCGGATCAAATAGCATCTGGTAGTGTTTTTTTTCAAAGGTTTTAAATCTTGACCATGCTAGACCACGTGGGATTTTTTTAGAATCTTTGCTCCACCATTGCATGCTATTAGGGAATGTTTCCAAAATCCATATCTGAAAAAAGGATCAACGCCACAAAAAGGAAAATTAAAACACAGAAACATCAAGCATGGTTAACTTAATAAAATATAAAAATATAAAACTGCGAGTTACTTAATAAAATCTAAAAAGGAAAATTAAAAAGATAAATAAAATTAAATAGAAACTATCACTTATAATTAAATTGGATTTTTGTTACCGCTTTTCATTTACCAACAACTTTTGTGAAAATAACTTTTTTATAACTCAATGATAAGCTGTGCACAAGCTTAAAGGTTAAACAGTTGGTGGTGCAGGGGAGGTGCATCCCCCTGCAAGTCAGTTTGGGGAGCTGTGGGATGCACAAAAAAAATTACAAAAATACAGTAATCATGGGATTTTGAAGTTTAGCTGGGGGTCTACAAGTCCTGAAAATTTCAGGGCCTGAAACCTAACACAAAATTCTCTAAAATTCTTGCAATAAATGATTTTTCTTCACAAATGCAAATTTGACTTTTGAAAGAACTAAGCTAAGTTGACTATTGTGAACTTTGAACTGATCCTATGGATTGAAATTGATGTTACAAACTGCAAAGAAACTAAATTAAGCTCAGCTAAGTACAAATGAACCAAATTGAATGATCATGCACATCCAAAATCCATTCAGTTAAGCTGAAACATACATAAAGACTGATTTTGACTTTTTCGCAAAGTGGCACATGTTTTTATGGTTTCACTAGGATATTAGATCATAATGTGTGCTACATCAAACAAGAACAACCACACATACAACCATTAACATAGATTAACCAATAAACCCAAACACTCCTTAACTTTACTAATTTGGTGATTTTCACATGCAATACCAGATTTGGACCATGAAATGTAAACATGAGCATAGATAATGATATATCAAACTGAAATGGGAACATAAACATCAACCAATAAAACAAATACCTAAGATTCGAAATTACACTACCATGGGAGTTTTCATGAAGAAAATGGACTCAAAGGAATCCACAGAACAAGCTCTATCAGGCATCATTTAACCAACTTAAGACATCCTATGAGAATTCATTACTCCATCATTGGAATACTTTATGACTGAATGACTACACAGTCTAATGAAACCCAATAATTCAGAGACTTATGCCTTTTCCTCTTGAAACTCAAAAAACAGACAAACTGTCATTATGCCAAACACTGTCAAAGCTTTGGACCAGTATAAAAAACATCATACCATTATCTAGCTTTTATGAACCAATTTTTATGAAATCTATAAAGCTAGGATCAATTAGTTTCATCTTTCACAACTCACGATTTCTAACTGCTTATGGATTTCAAAAAATTGGTTCATATTATTTGCTGAGATACTAGATTTCCACTCCAATCACCGAGTGAGTTCTCACTGTCTTCTCTGATATTCATGGTTCCTTATATAACAGATAGCCCACCTAAATGATACGGAGTAATAATTTAGCTATGGAAAATATTTTGATAATCCATCTAAACACACTTTAGTGTGCATGAAAATACATGATATATGCCATATGTACGTTTCAATGATTATTCAATTATTAACCAAGTAAAATCGCATAATTTGATTATTTACTACTTGATTAAATCTCTAGTTGGTGGTTTGAGGACAGTAGCATTAGACTTGTTCAACCTTTGTTGTCAAGATATATAGTCAATTATCCAAAATTATATGTTATTATCTAGAACAAGAACAATTAGATATTTTAATCAAGAATTTACGACAAAGACGGAAACCAAATTGTAGTCAGGTATGGAATCGTACACAACAGTTAATCTTAAACTAAATATGTTGTAAATTTGCCACCTACAAACAAGCACTAAACACTTCTAAAAGGGTGTTTGGAACAGGAATTCAGATATACAACTTATAATATAAACACTTCAAAGAAATAGTGTTAGATTTGCTTATGCTTTTTAAAATATTTTCATTAGCATAAATGAAAATATAGAAGCTGCCCACTTGGATATTTTATAAAATTATTGGGTTAGATATGATTATGTGAGGGTAAATAAGCATGTTCCAACCTGCTAAAGCAAGATTACTTATTTTGTTCATAATAAGGGAAGCAATTTATTCTATTCAGCAAACGCTTAAACACCCTCTACAAACCTAACATTTCTAACCATAGATCGAGCTTTGTGGGATACAAATTTTAAACTGTTACTAGTTACTACAGTTCGATCACCTTTCATATTAATCCTAAAATGGTCAAAACACCACACACTTTTATAAAGAAAAACTCATCCATTTGTAAGTGTTAAATAAGCATGTTTGCTTCATACACAACAATTTAAATATAAATGACTAGATATGTTAAGCATTTCTCACCTTGAGTGCCCAAACAAAGCCATACAAATTGTAAGTTTGCTCTTTCTTTGGGGATTTTTTTACGGCCTTCTTTGTTTGAGGCTTATCAGCCTTTTTGGCTTCGGCAGCGATATGCTTCTGTACAACATTCACCGTTCTTTTGTACAAGTGTGCCCACATATACTCCCCCCACGGATACGAATTCCAAATAGAAAAGTCCTCAACCATTGCCAATAAATGGTCCGGGATGTAATACCTTAATTCACGCCCAATGAATACACTAGTCGCAATGACCAACAAACACACCCTAACTGCATCCTCATCCGATAATGCATCCCATTCTTCACCAGGTTTCAACAATGCAAATAGCTGCTCACCCTTTATTTTCTTATTCCTACGGGTTTGGTTTTGAGGAAACAATCTATCATAGAATGGACTATGTGGTAAACCATGAACATTAATAAAATGTTCACTAGGGACATGCCCAAAAACAAACCCAGTTATCATACAAAATTGTTCACGGCCAAATTCAAGCACGTTATCACCTATTTTAAAACTAAGTGAAGGGCAATCCTCACTTTCATCAACACTAACCTGATTTTGATAAAAATAATTTAGCAAATGGGTATCAGCAGAAAAGGGGGGATGTCTAACCATGGCCCAAATACAGTGGCCCGAAACAAGATTGCCCTATTAGTATTCAACAACCCTCTAATTGTTGTAATGTAATCTAATCTTGATCTAACCGTTACCTTTGCGTCAGCCATTACAATATGGTATCAAGTAGGGTTTGAGTTGCAGGTATGGCGAGGGGTTTTAATTGTGGGTGAGATGGTTTCTTATAAAATGTGGGCGAGATGGGTTGCATTCCTCAAAGATGAAAGGGATGATCGTATGATCAAAGGGATGATCGTATGATTCTTGCCGGTTGATGATTTTAGTGTTTATGTGTGTGTTTTTAAAAAGTGTATTTAAATGTGTATTTTTAAAAGGTGTATTTAAATGTGGATTTTAGTGTATTTAAAAGTGTAATATTATTTAAAAGTGTATTTTTAAAAAGTTAAATCAAGTATAAAAATGTTTTTAAAAGTTTATTTTTTTCAAAGTGTACTATTATTTAATAAAAAAAAGATCCATACCTACCAAGTCGCCCAAGAATAAAGATAAGTGGGACCCAGTCGCCCAAGTTTATTGTACTATAAAATAATAAAAAAAGACCATAACTTTTCGGAAAAAGACAAAATAATCAAGTCGCCCAAGAAATGTGGGTCCCAGTCGCCCAAGAAGTACACTTTAAAAGTTGTACTATGAAAGTACAATGTGGGGGCATGTATAGGGACACATGTCACTTTATCACACCATCCGCCCAAATTTTGGAGGCGACCTCCTCCCGTTGGGGTATTTGGGGAAAACAAGATTTTATGGGGTATTTAGGGTGGATACCCTTGTACTTTTGGGGTATTTGTGGAAAATTCCCTTGGGTAAATTTGCTTGCCTACCCTAACAACTTCAATGATTAGGAAAACTTCACAACACTACCTAACCACTCAATTCTCACCCTCTCCATTGACACTAATGTTTTGTTCAACTATAGTCTCACAATACTAAACAATTTACTTTGTTAAAATACTCACTTGTTACGAAATATCATGTTTAAAGCTGGAATTTAATCATTTATGAAAAACTAGACGAGTACCCGTGCATAGCAACGGGATTTTATAACGACAAATAGTTTATTGATAAAAAAAGTTTATAGGTTATAAACGAAAAATAATGTTTTGAAACCCGGTTCGACCCGGGTGGTTCAACCGGTTGAACCGTTCCGGTCGAAAAATAGGTCGATTTAAACCGGGTCAACTTGCTAGGTTAGGTCGAAAACGGGTCAAATTAAACCGGGTCAATCCGCCTGGTTTGAAGCGTCCCGGGTCAACCTGGTTTGTGTTTTAATTGGTTGTATTTAATTTGGTATATACATTTTTTAATTGGTTGTACAATGTGAATAAATCATTGTACTTTTAAGTAAAGGATAATGTTTTGAAACCCGGTTCGACCCGGGTGGTTCAACCGATTGAACCGTTCCGGTCGAAAATGGGTCGATTTAAACCGGGTCAACTTGCTAGGTTGGGTCGAAAACGGGTCAAATTAAACCGGGTCAATCCGCCAGGTTTGAAGCATCCCGGGTCAACCCAGTTTGTGTTCTAATTGGTTGTATTTAATTTGGTAGATATGTTTTTAATTGGTTGTACAATGTGCATAAATCATTGTACTTTTAAGTAATAGATAATGTTTTGAAACCCGGTTCGACCCGGGTAGTTCAACCGGTTGAACCGCTCAGATCGAAAAATTGGTCGATTTAAACCGGGTTAACTTGCTAGGTTGGGTCGAAAAAGGGTCAAATTACCGGGTCAACCCGGTTTGTGTTTTAATTGGTTGTATTTAATTTGATAGATATGTTTTTTTAATTGATTGTACAATGTGAATAAATTATTGTACTTTTAAGTAATGGGGTGTTTTAATTAGAGTATTAATTAGATTGTTCAAGTTTCCTTAATTAATAAGGGTATTATGGGGATTGACCAAAAGTTAAGTTTTCACTTTTCCACTTTGACCATTTTCTCTTTATAAGTAGTATAGATGGTTAAGTGGTAACCATGTTAAGATCATGTCTTTTCTAAAATTGCAGCCTACATAAGATTGTGATAAAAATGGGTTTATTGCATAAAACATCATGTTCTCCTTTTTACAGTGTAAAGTTTCTTTTAACACATATCATTAAAATTTGGCTTTTAGGTCCTGCATGGCCTGGTCATAAAGTCGTTCATTATATAACTAAAGGCGTGTATAAATCTAATATATAAAACTCTGGTTTTTAGAGTTTTTTTTGTCACAAAGTAACTCAAAAGAGAGTCCAAATAGAAAAGAAAAAAAATTGTAATAAGTGAAAATTTTAGTGTCTTATGGAATACTGTAAAATTGTATAGCAATTGTTGATGCATTTTCTTAAGCAAAAATAGTATTTGAATAAAAGAAAAGGAAATATTAAACAAACTAAAAAAAGGTTTTATACTTTTGTTGGATTTGGTAGTAAATATTAGGTAACCTGATCGTTCAGTATACTATGCTTATATACATAGAAGAAACATCGTCTTCAAGAAATTAAGGTCCATTTCTCACCCCCTCTAATGAGAGTTAAAATGGATAGTATGATCCCGTTAAATCGACGTCTCCTTTTGAAGGAAGGGGACAACGACACAGATGACTCTTCCCACTCGGATGGATCAAATGTTGATACGGATATGGTGGTAATGTTGGCTGCTTTGTTATGTGCCTTGGTAGCTGCACTTATATTGAATTCAGCAATACACATATTATTACGACGTAGACGTGAGTCTATGGAGGTAGCTTCAAGTATGCAACCTCTTGGCTTAGAGAAACATGCCCTAAAGAAAATCCCGGTTGCAGTTTTTAGGTTGCGGAATGGTGTTTTAACCACTGAATGCTCTATCTGTCTTGGAGAATTTGTAGATGGTGAGAAAGTGAGAGTTTTGCCCGAATGTAGCCATGAGTTTCATGTTAAGTGTATAGATAAGTGGCTAAAGGAACATACCTCATGCCCAAACTGTAGACGGTGCTTGGTCTCGGCTAATGTTGTTGATGGCAAAGGACCGACCAACGTTTAGAGTTGAGCATGGTGGTGTTGCCATGGTTTAACAAATTTAGGGAAACCCATGATATTTAGTTGTCCTATTGAAACCATTTGTAAATATCTACGTTTTCGAATACATAGAAATGATGAGTTTGTTAATGTATTGTAGATGTTATGTTGTTATGTTATGTTGTCATGTTGATAGTATATATCCCAATTCGAGTCTTTAAAAACTACCAAAGTGAAGGGATTTCATACAAACCAACAAGGGATGCGAGTCTACTCTAATTTATGGAATGCCGATAACTGGGCCACAAGAGGTGGTTTAGTCAAAATCGACTGTACTGCTGCACCTTTTGCAGCTTACTACCGTAGGTTCAGAGCTAGAGCTTGAAAGTGGAACGGGCCTGTTAGTATTAGCCAGTGTACCATTCCATCGAAAGACAATTGGTGGACATCTCATGTTTACAAGCAATTGACAGTGAGCCAACAAGGTCAGCTAACTACTGCACAGATGTTAAGCGTTTTAAGGAACAAATGGCACCTGAATGCTCTAAGCCACAATACTAAATTACTGATGATTAATTCTTTTGCGGCATTCTTTGTATTCTGTTTCAAAGTTTCAAATTTAATTGATTCGTATTTGTCCTAAAAGAAGTACTTAATATAATAATAAAAATTCTCTATTGTGTATTCAGTGCCTCGTATTCTAGTTCCTGTCAACTACACGATACGCTAAGAACATTGTGAAGCTATAGGTAGCTTTTTGTTCAGGATTTATAAGAAGCATGTGAATCTTGTACTGATGCATGACAAGTTATCCATGGTCAAATGTGAAATCAGAACAACCATTGACCCGTTAATTTCATAGTCGACAATGTTTCTTATAAGATCATCAAATATAGAAGCAACACTACATTACCACATTGTTGTACCAAAACTGGGGTCTGAAAATTTTCTAATAGCTATGTGCTTGATGACCCGTTTTATGACCAGATATGAAGCTCTACTTAGTGGAATATTTTCTGGTCTCTAGAGCATCATTGTAGCACTTTTATGAAATCAACATTATCAACAAAAACCTGCAGTTAATTCACAAAAAAATATTATTTGAAGGATGTAGTACAATCCGATTCGGCAGGGACTCATACTAACTAGACTTTAAAAAAAAAAAAAAAAAAAAAAAAAAAAAAAAAAAAGAAGTTAAACGCAAAAGTGACGTAAAGAGACCAATGAATATATAAAAGAAGGAAAAAAATTCACCGTCTGCCAACCATCAGCATCCAAGCATGCTGTAATTTTGGTGTTGATATTAGGAAGCAGTCCAGGTTCTCTCGTAATATGTCCACCAAAGAGTTTAACTGCTTCTGCAGTTTAATAAACATCATTTGTTCCTATTGCAATCTGTTAATAAGCAATAGAGCGGGCTTCAACACAAACGACTATTTATAAGCGTGTTTGCTTTTTGCAAGTGTCATGGTTTAAGATCTGATTCCAAAATACTAAACCATTTACACTGTAGCGTAAAGTCTGAAAATAAAGTTCAAAAACTACCCTCGCAGAAACGAAGTTCTTTTCTGCACTCAATTGTTCTCATCTTCAACTTCAGTTAGTTCAGCGTTAATGATGGCCAATTAGTTTTTGACAGGTTCTTCCACCTGAAAAACCAGCTCAAAAGTTTTAATTTAGTACAGATGAATTTGAAGCGGGAAAAGGTGAACCATGAACAGAAGTGTACCAAGGAGCCATCACTCCCCAAGCTTGGTTAATCAAACTGATATCTGTAGCGGGAAGTTTTATTGTAGTAACATATATAAGGGATTCTGATAGGCGATTTAGTAGATTAATTAAAGCAATCACTTCATTTCTTTGCAGCTGCAGCTATAATAACAGAATTACAAATAATGTTCGTTAAGAAATTAAAAGATCTTCACTGAGACCAGCTTGAAAAGAATATGAGATACCCACATGCGGGTCCGGGTTACTTTGATCACCGACAGAGAACAGAATCTTCAATGCAGTTCCAAGACCAAGAACTTGAAGTTTTCCCCAAAGATGACACTTCTCACATCCTACACAGTCCATGAGTGCACTGCACCATGTAGAAAGTCCAGTTAAAAAAACGATCACAACACAAAAAATAGTAGAGGTGACAAAGATAGGCCGGTCAAAGCGGTCTTTTTTTGGTATGAGCCGAAACAGGACAAAATGTATAACAAGCTTTTAACTGTAAAAAAATATGTAAAAGTTCAGGATGAAACCTGATGTTATGAAACTGATTTTGGATCTGTTGCCTGAGTATGGGTCCACCTTGGCCTTGCCACAGCTCCGCCTCATCAAACGGAAGAGCACATGCAGCTTGCAGTTCAGAATTGTGAACCATTTGTCGAATTAAGGATTGGGCTCTAAGATCCACCACACGGTTACCAGAATCATACTCAGCCTGATCCAGGTAAGCAGCCGCCTGTAAGCAGTGACATCGTTTTCTTGAAAAATATTCTCAAATTTGTAAATTTGTGTCAAGTTTTCATAAAACGAAAAGATGTTAATAGTACTCACTTTCGTGACAGCTCTAAGAACAAACAAGAAAGTGAAGTACAAGTTTTCCACGCGATCAGGATGTTTCAAGACACGATTATACATCAATTCATAATTTGGACCCCACTGCAAGTGTAGCCACCAATTTGGTTAAATTATCAGCAAATTCCTCCGGTTAACCAAACATATATATCACCATAACACAAACCTTATAGCCACTTTCGTCAAGTAGATAATCGGCACCTATGTGGATAGAAATCGATGAGTGCAAACCGGATATTAGCTTGTACAGTACTTTCTTTTCTGGGCACGTCTCTCCATATGCATCTGCACAAATATGAATATACGTATATTTATATCACAACAGAGTAAATAGACATGCATATACAAAAATGCTTACATCTTGGACAATATTCTGAGTATATAGCCTCCCATATTCTTCTTGCTGATAGCCCTGTGTAACCCGTATGACGTTCAGGGTTCAATTGCAGGTTCACGTACGTCATTTCACCTGCAGTTTATCAAAACGTGAGTTAAGATTGTCAATATATGCAGCACTTGTGAAACTTAATATTGGCCTATTGGTATTACGGTATTATTACCATTATCAGTTTCATCATCATGAGTCCATTGATTATCTGTTTCAGCCCAACCATTAAAAGACTTGGAATCTAGAGTACGGTCCACTGTAGCTTCAGGCTTTCCTTCTTGACATACAGGATCATCTTTTGGAAGAATATACGGTGATGGTTTCTTAAATGATTCCGGGAATTCATGTTCTGGACACTCGCATACACTGCAATCACGTAGGCGGCACATACCATCGTCAGGCCAGAAGGGACAATCACACCATAACTTCACCTGTCAGAGCTACAATCAAATCATTTACTTGAGCTACTTGAAAAATGATTTACAGAACGAGTCACAGGTCATGCTAACGTTTTATAAGTATTCATGTAATTTGACGCTTCTGATTACATCAGAAGGTAATCAGTATATACACAAATAGTTATACTTTTAGGTGAATATTAGGTAGTATGAAAACCTTAAAATATCGGAAGAAGGGAGTTGTAACAAGCTGTTGCAACAAGGGATGTAAAATTGCCCCGTTAACATTGTTAACACTCTCGTAGTCACAACAGCAGTCTTCAATGATGCCTGAATATTTACAAGTATCCTGCTCAACAGACAAAAAGTTAAACAAGCGGAAATTACTATCACACCCAAGTTTTATTAATAATTCATCCATCGTTGTTGCATCCTATAACTAACGTTCTCATCAATCTCTTGGTCATATTATTTGCTTTGTCGAAGAAATTCTTGATCCTAAAAGGATAGCAACTCGCGTTGCATTCTTTTCTTATATTTCATGCATAGGTAGGTGTGTGTTTCAATTGAGATGAAAATATGGAAGGTTTAGGTAAGTGGGTGAAAATAATGTTCTGCGCTAATGACATACTTTCAGACTACCTTTGCCGTATGTCACCAGTTTGCATTTAAACAAACTACGGTAGTGTCTACATGTCGTAATGAATATTAAGAGCATGTCGCGAACTCATTCGAGCTCTTGAACTATACACAGGTCTAATATTCTCTTTACTATGTGAATATGTTCAGCTTAAGGATAACAAAATGACCCATCATGGCACGAATTCATATTATAACGACTTTAGATATACACAACAGTTGGTGCAGAACTACTAAAATACTAAATCTCATTGCACAATGCTAAACACCTAGGGTGCTTGGATATGCTATTTTGTGAATTAATAGTCATTAACAACATAAATAGTCATCCAAAAAAAAGGAAAAGAAAGCACTTGCCTCTCAAAGCTGTGAGGAAAAAAGCATAAGAGATCATTTAAAACAACTCAGTGATAGTGCTTTGAGACGTAAAAACTGTTTTAACCTCTGTACTCAGAGATCGAGATATACGTAAGTTAGTTATTTGATATGTTAGCTCATCTACACACAGTTAAACAAATCAAATAACTAATACAAAACAGTTAAAAACAACATACAATCATCCTCACCACCAACTAATAGAAAACAGTTACAATTAAACTAACAATAGTTATATAAATAAATATACATACCGGGAGAGAGGAGGAAACTGAAGTCGAAGTTGGCTTGCTATAATTCATCACAGCAGCATATCATCTAAGCTAAGGAATGTTTTGATACCCTGAACATCAGTATAAATGTTTTTGAAAACCTGGGCCAACCGCTTCAGAGAAATTAGTTAGGCATTTCATAGCTTGGGCACGGGTTTGATATCAGCAACCCTTTCACAAATACCTGTCACCCAGCAAAAACATAAACTCACATGTATAACAAACTCATAAAACAATGATCTGTCTTAATAACTCGTATTTAAAGCAAGTAGCAGATTTATAGCAAGCTTTATAACCTGCTACGCATTATACAACACATTTCTTAATGAACTTTTTCGCAGTTGAAGCAATTAGGCTAACGTATTCAATAACTTGCTGCTGGAACTTTAAAAGGCTCACGTTTTGGACTACGCCAAACTTTAGCCAAAACAAAACGGTGGCCCAAAAGTAAAAAGGAAGCCTACATGAAACACATACGTTTCATGTGGGGAATGCAGAAATATGGTTAGCTAAATCAGGCTCAGATATGCAAATATAGAAGCACTACCACATACCCGCCGTGGCTGCAACCACAATGTGGTCGTGGCTGCTCCGCCAAAATACGCGCATCAGTAAGCTAAGGTCAAAAAATAGCTGAATGCAAAAGATTATGGTCATCGCCTTAATTACCATTACACATATATTAGTCAGGCTTTTAACTAAATGGGACTCGGGTCTGCAAATATAGAATACCCACCAAGGCTGCAACCATAGTCTGAAAAAAACCCCAAAATGCAGGCAAAAGATTGAAAGAAATTTATAAAAAACCATACTTACCAACCCAATTTGGAATTTACGGTTTGCCATTTTCCTCAACAGTTCTCTACCACTTCGCACTTAAGAAAATATCGCGGCTAAATTCTAAAGACCAACACCAGGCTCCCAAGTCCCAACAAATAATTTAAGTTAATGAATATACCGAACAAAGGATAAAATATTACAATCGGTTACTTGTAAATGAATCTTCTTTTTTAGCCCTACAAACTCCAACATTTAATTCAACAAAAGTTACTCCCTCCGTTAATAGTAAGTTCTATGTATTTTGTTAGGAATAATATTACAATAACCAGATTCAAACAAAAGATAATTTGTGTTAACCAAAAATCTAATCTTTTTATCCACACATTCATTAAATCCCTAATTTCTTTAAAAAAAATTACATACCATTCACGAAACCCTGATTTAGCGTTTTCAAAGAATAACACAAATTCAAAGCGCACATCGTTCATGGTTGTGGTATGATGGCATCCCTCATGGTTGCGGTTAAAAGTTGATACTTCAGATTATGTTCCGGCCTTACAACGGCCGTAGGCCTGACAATAGACGCTTGAGGCTGTAAACCAAAACCGGAAGAAACGGACGGACAATCATTTGATGGAATTGGACCAGGAGACCGATAATTGTCCTGTACATCAGTGTCAACTACCGGTGCTGTAAAAAAGGGAACCAATATTGTACCCATTAAAAGCTAAAAAACATGTAAGCCAATAACAGGAACGACACATATCAAGATATAAAGTAACCGACCTGGAATGACAACGAGAAAGGAAGAACTACTGCCCCGGGCTCCAACATCAGCTGTAACAACAACATCGAAGACCGAGTGACAATACAGAATAACAAATTATACTATTATGTTAATTTGTTAGCAGGACTTAACATATGGATCATACTATTGTTCATATTACTCGCAGCAGCTTTTTATTATGCCAAAACAGAAGGCTTTCTTCCCTAAATATTCAAACTTATGTGACAATAAGGACAGAGTTAAGCGTGCCTACATTGTTCTGAAATAGCACAGCTCGCTGAGCAAATTTTAGCGTGCCCAACGTCTCATTCATAGCACTGCATAAGAATATGCAACAGTTACAAAAACAAAATTATACAAAACAAACGAAGCAAACACTAACCACACTGACGGCCTGACATTTGCTATAATCGTTGTTTCTGGATTTCCACCTACAGAATCCTGCATCCTGAATAAAAAGAAATAATGTAACTATAGATATAAGAGACCACCAAAAATGAAATAGTATAGAAATTGTAAGATGATAATGTGCACTTGTGATTCGAGCTACTGACCTGAAGAAGAAATGGAAGTCTTGAGATGCTGTACGCTACATGCCTATGTTTCCCATGTGCAACATCCATCGGAAACATTATTACCAGACTGCAACCACAAAAAACGATGTTCAGTGGCTTGTCACAACTTCTCATACACGCTTCTTGTAGCACACAACAGCAAGATTATGTTAATGATGGTATCTTATGATTAGGGGATGATTCGCGTTGTGTCTTAAAAATTATTATGGTTGATGTACAACATCAGCATAAGCAATCAACTAATCCTATAACATAATGGATCATAAACAAAGGCTACTATCGTTGATCATTCTCCCCAAGTTTTGGCTTTCAACAATTTTCAGAACCAAAGATTTGTATCAAGTACCTGATATTACAGTTACAAAACTCAACTGTTCAACATTCTTAAACTAAAGGTCAGTTAAAAAATCATAACTACTTTACCTATTTGCTTATTATCATCATCAATCATTAACTAATTGTACTAAACACTAACTTCATAAATAAGCAGTTTCATTACAATATAAATTTGAAAATAATTATTAATTTCAAATTTTGACATACTTAACACCTAATATTCGATAATTCCAATTTTAAAAAAAAAATGAAATAATACCTGGATTCACAAAGCATGACGGAATAATCAGATTCAGGAACCGAGCTTTCATTCTTATCCTAACATAAACACCAAAAACAAATACAAAATATACCAACATCCAAGCCATGTCTTTGTTCCAATGATTTGTTTTTTGATATATATATATATATATATATATATATATATATATATATATATATATATATATATATATAGAGAGAGAGAGAGAGAGAGAGAGAGAGAGAGGCGGTGAGATTAGTGTTTGTGTGTGTCGAGAATTATATCAAAACCGAGAAAAAGAAAAGAAATGAAAAAAGAAATGGGCTTAGATCATGGGCTTTGGGCAGACGCAATGGGCTGGGCTAAAAAAACGCAAAACCAAAACGACAGAGGTGTCGTCGTTTTTGCCCGTACATTATATATATAGTAATGAAGCTTACCCGTTAAAATGTTTGGTGCAATTTGTTTTGAAAATAGTATCGAGATGAAGTAACACATTAAAAGCAAGATAATTATCGCCTAATAAAAAAAAATTGCAACTAAATGCAGAAAAAAAAAAAAGGCACTTTTCATTTCTCAAAAGATTGAAGAAACAAGTGGCTATGGAAATGAACCCATGTTTGCAATACGTTCTTAATAATCAAGCCAACAATATATATTAGCTACCATTTCAACAAAAAAGTAGTGTGTGCTGCATAAAAAGCTCATTATAAACAAAAGTCATATGGATGAATTAAAGAAACACAATAAAGGTTTTCAATTGGACTACCACGACCAGTATAAACAAGGACCAGTGTTCCTGGTTACGCCTAACATCCCACCATGTTGTGTTGGAGTAGGGAGGCCTTGGAGCATACTTAAATGAGTTAAATCTGCTTCTTCTTGTATATCTTCATCACAAATTAGTCTTACACCACACTCCTTCACCTCAACATCTTCTTCATTATTCTCTTCGAAACAAAATGTTACAAAATTCTTTGCTTCCTCCCATTGCCTTGTATCCCTCATGAAATGCAACCATATCATATATGAATCTTGGATTCCTGTCAACTTATCCTGAAAATAATCCTTAACTGAACCTGAAATGTAACCGTATGGATACACAGAAGTTCCATCAAAGTTCTTTACAGAGATTCCTTTAAATTTCCAGGGGTTTTTGCACTTGAAAACAACACAAGTTCCAAATCCCCTAAACTTATTGAAGCCCCAATCTGATGGTAATTCAACCTTTGCATGATTTCCAGTACTTCTATTCGTAAACCACTCCGGAATGCTATTCCCATGATATACTATATTTAAAGAATAAAATCCAGTGTCCTGTGTGAAGAATTCACATCTGTTTGTCTGGAAACCCACATACCCAAGGAAACCAGAAAGTTGATGAATAGAGCCTTGGGAAGTTATAGACCCCTGGCTATCAATAAACAACTTTGGACAATGTCTGAAACGATTAAACCTTTTCTTGAATGGTTCTTTAGATGATCCTGATACTTCTCTTAAGGAGGTGCAAATAGATGCATAAAGATTTTCTAGGCTATGTGGAAGTTCGGGCAACACTTCCAGCTTCTTGCAACCATCAAGTACAAGTGTCTTAAGATGAGGAAGTTGACTCAAACTTCCAGGCAAGCTAGTAAAATTGTTCCCTTGCAAGTATAGACCTTCTAGACATGATAAGCCTCCAATGCTCTCATACACTTCTAATAAATTGCAGTAGCTTAAATTCAGATCCTTTAACCTCCGTAAACCTGCCAATGAAACTGGTCTTTGGGGATGTTGTTGTTTACTTAGTAAACCAAAAGGCGCAGTGATTGGAGTCCACCATCTAGGTTGAAGAGCATCCATTTCCACTCTAGTTGGAAAATTCTGAAGCCGTTTGCAGTTGCTCAGATTTACCTCAACAAGCTTCATGAGCCTTCCAAACGAGGAATGAACGCTAACCAAATTCACACAACCTTCAAGATCTAACTCTTCGAGATTTGTAATCTCTGAGAAGTCAGGGGTGGTTGTTAGGTTACAACAGTACCTTAGCTTCATTACTTTCAACGTTGTAAAGCGCTGACATCGATTAAAAAAAAAAAAAAAAAGGATAAGTTCTTGGATCATTAGGTATCAAATAGGAAAACATGTGTATACAAGGAAATACCTTAGGTGTTGTCCAAAAATGTTTTATGTTGCTGTAAGACAGGTCAATGGCCACAATGTTTTCTGGATAGAAATGTGAAGGTAAGTACATGAAAGGGCATCCATGCCAATAAAACAAGCTCAGTTTATTGGACAAATAATCCAATTTTTTTCCTAAGAAGATCACATTGTGGCTCTCCAATTCACGTTTCCGCTCAGATACCTTTTCCTCTTGATAGATTTTCAGGATCCGCAACTCTTTCATATGTGCAAAAACATTAGCATCTATGTGAACCTTTTGACTAAATTTCTGTAACGGAAGGACTAGAACTTCAACTGCTTCAGTTAATGGCACCTGGAAAAGCAAGAACATGTAGCTTAATTAGGATATTTTGCTAGTACTTTAATGTTGAGAAAAAAGAATCATATACCACTACATACCTTCTTTCCACTCAATACATTGTATACTTCAGATGAATTCCACAATCTCCTCTGTTTCCCAGTCGTGATAGATTCTTCACGAACAATTTCCCTTGCCATTGCTTGAATCAAGTCATGCATTTGAAGTGACATGTCACTAGAGATTGTGATTAATGACTTGTCAACTAGAACTTGCATGTTACTAGCTGCAAAACAGTTACAGCCGTCTAGTACGCTTGCTACAAAATACCTGTTTTCTCCAAGGAATAAACATGCAATATCAAGTAAGATGTTTTTCTGATGGATGTCTAGCTCATCGTAATTTAAACGAAGCACTTGTTGTATCATTTTATGAGGATGTACTTTGAGCTTTTGCAGTTCACTATCCCACTGATCAACAGTTTTGCCGTATAAAAAACCACCCAAATGTTTGAGGGCCATAGGGTGACCTTGCACATAGTCCACAACTTTCTTAGAAAACTTTTCGAATTCTCTAGAATAATGTTTTTCTTTAAAGGCGTAGTAACGGAAGAGCTCAAGAGATGGATCCTTATCTAGAAAGTCCATGTCATGGATTTCATCCACTCTATGTGATCTTAGCAACTGTTTATTTTGACAAGTGAATATAATAAGACTTCCAGGACGAAACCAGCCAGGTGAACCTTTTTGACGTGAACCTGTTAGTGCTTCTAACTGCTCCAAGTTATTCACATCATCCAAAACAAGAAGGATCCGCTTACATTTCATCCTTTGCTTTATTGCCATAGAACCTTCACCAACACCTGATATATTCAGACCTTCTGTTTTCAAGATCTTTCCAATCATATATAGTTGGACTTGAATCAGGCCTTGTCGTTTCGTGACTTCTTTGACATCTTCACAAAAGCAACTTCCGTCTTGAAAGTGGACATACATCAAGTTATAAATAGCTTTGGCAAGGGTCGTTTTTCCTATTCCCCTTATACCACATATTCCAATCATGCTAACCTTATCATCTGACCCAATGAAGCGTGACAAGTTTAATTTTTTGAAATGGAAATCGATGCCAACAATGTTTTCACCAACAATCAAGGGCCCGTCACATAATTCTTTGAGTATGTTTTTGGAGATGAGCTTGATGAAGTCGGATTCATATCTGTTGAAAAAAAAAAAACACGGTGTTAAGCTTTAGTAATAAATAAAGATGTTTGTGAGGAAACAACCAACATAAAGATAATTTCTCAAAATAAGAATTTTACCCATTTGTCGTGTCTTGGAGATCCCATCCAGATAAGTTAGCTGCCATGGATATAGATTTCTCCCATTCATCCACCGTCGTGGATAAAGTTTTCTTCCAGTCATCTACCGCCGTGGATAAAGCTTCCTTCCATTCATCTACCTCTGATCTTCCTAATTTTTTATGTTTATCAAAAGCTTCAGCATAGCTCTCAGTTTGGTGCCTCACCACGTCAGGTTTAACATCATAAAAGATAATCCGAACCCCGTGTTTAGGGTTTCCCATTTGCTTGCACTTTAGTATTTTGACAAGTTCCCTCAAACACCATGTTGAAGAAGCGTAATTTTTGGAGAAGATCACTATCAGAAACCTTGATTCTTCTATGGCTTTGTAGAGTTGAGGGGGTATGAATTCTCCTTTAGGCAAATCGTTATCATCTCTAAAAGCACGAATCCCTTTTTGCGTGAAGTCGTTGAATAGATGATCCATGAAGCTTTTACGGATATCTTCACCTCTGAAACTTACAAAGACATCATATTTCCACCGATGAGGAATAGACGTAGTAGCCATTATCAATGATGAGATCGAGCTGCAATCACAAGTAGAGATGATCAGAAAGAGGGAAAGAGGAAACAACATCACATGAATGCTGATAAGTCAAATAATTTTCATATTGATGAGTTGAATAGTAAGATTTTTAGATTCTAAAAAGTAAAACCAAAGGACTTGTGTACGTGAGAAGCTCCCCAACAAAATGGTTGTGGGTTCAAAGTCTTGTTTAGGACATGTGAGATAGATTTGTAGTGTAATATTGTGAGATAATTAAAATTGCCGACCAAGAAAAAGAAAAAAAAAATGCTATAACTTAGTTTAATGAAGCTTGTATGATTGCATTTCATAAAAAATTCCTTTTACCAAAAATGTGACTCTCGTTCATATGTTGAGTTCCTAAAACTCAAAGCTTAAATGTGAGATTTTCCATAACGATATCATATGACTCATATTGTTTTTTAAAAAATTGAATCCCCCTTATTTACAAAATTGAAAATAGAGAATTAAGAAGAAAAAAAAATTGTTTATTGTGTAATTTAATGGGCAAATATTTTTAAAAAGTATGATACTTGACACCATTTGTTTTTATGGGTGGTGAACAAATTTTTTTGTTTATACGGGTATTTTTCTTTCAAATTCAGTCTTTTTAGGGTATTTTACAACTTTATTTTTTATTTTTATTTATTTATTTTTTTTGACATTGTTGCCCTTCGGGAAAAAAAATTCTATTAGCTGAGAGGGGGAAAAAAATGTCACAAAATGTTGCAAAATACCCTTAAAAAAGCTGAATTTGAAAGAAAAATACCTGTATAAGCAAAAAAAAAATTGTTCACTACTAATAAAAACAAATGCTGTCAAGTATGGTACCTTTTTGAAACATTTGCCCTAATTTAATCTTAATCAGATTATTTGGTATTCTTTATACGAGAGATACCTTAATAGTTACCCGAACACAGTGACCAATTTAACATTTTGACCTATTCTTATAAGTTGTTTGGTTATATAAACCTGGTCATTTGGCCCACTCTTTTAGTGCTTTAGATTAATAATATAACCACACGAGATCTTTTTTAAAAAAGATAATCACATAGAATCGCAACTTATAACTTATAAGATGACCAAATACAAAATGATTCTATCAATAAAAAGTAAAATGATTTGCATAAAGTTTTGGGTAAAGTTATCAAATCAGATCTAATCAGTTTTGTAATGTTATAAAATGAGACAATATCAAAAGTAATTAGAATATAATCCGAAGAAAACTTACAGTTTACCAATGGATGGAAAGTGTTTGAGAGTGAAAGTTAGGTAATGAATGAAGGCGATCAAAATGGTCAAGTGAAGTTAACAAAGAGTAAAGGTAAGTGTTTGAGAGAAAACTTAATCAGATTATTTGGTATTCTTTATGCTATATACGAGAGATACCTTAATGATTTCATATGTTGACTTCCAAGGTCAATTTTACATGTACAAATTGCACTTCTAGTCCCTAGGTTTAAGATAAAATGCAAGTTCTTGTATTATGTTACATGTCGAAAATTCAATTATCACAACAAACACTTTTCACACTCAATTACAAAAAATAAACACTTTCAAATGAGTTTATCAAAACCGATACTTTGGGCGAGCAAACCATTTGCTCTTCAATTAATTTGAGCCACATATCCTCGCCAAAAGACAAAATACACAAGGAGCAAATGTTTTGCTCTACCGCCTCACTTAAAGACAAAATACATAGAGTGCAAATGTTTTGCTCTCCCTTCCAGTTGCTCGGCGCCTCGCTAAAAGACAAAACACAAAGAGAGCAAACACTTTGCTCGCCAGGTTAAAATTGTGTCAATTTTCTGGTAATACGTGTGTATATATATTCATTTAAAGAAAATCTTTCTATTTAGAGATATGTAAGACATGCAAAGATTTCAAGAAAATACGTACTTTATTTTCCTGAGCTTGAAACTTCATTTAAATAAATGGGCCAATCTCACTTGAATAGCCTACAATAATATGAAAGAATGCCTAGGCATACAATGTGAAAACCACATCATCCCACACCAAGGAACCATCTCTATATTTACCCTCAAATCATCACAAACTTTGCTAACAGAAAATCTACCTTTAGTCCCTTTATTGATGATCCAAGATGTAGTATCTGGGATGTTTGGCAAAAGCTTTGGCACAAGAATTGTTGCAGTCATGAGGAACTCATTATGCCAACATCTAGAGCATCTCCATGTCTTATTATCAATCATCTCATATACTTTCATGTTTAATTCCAAATTATCATTTATTACTTTTGCTAAAGGGATATGATAACTAATAAGGCCCTTTTTCCCACCATTTATCACGCCACATGAAAATACTCTGCCCATCACCAATATGTTTAAACATATGGGGTCTCATTTTATCCCTTAAAGATAAAATTTGCCACATATAGCTAGAATTAGCATCCACTTCAACAGTCCAAATAATCCGCCTTTTAACCTTATTACATTCATCCATTTTACTTAAATAGATTCTTTATTACTTGCTATGTTCCATAAGTTCTTTGATATCAAGATTTCACACCACATGCCCAAGTCCTTAAGGCCTAGGCCACCTTGACTTTTTGGACAACACACCTGCTTCTAGGCTACTTTTGCTTTACCTTTCTTTAAATCATTTTCACAACACAAAAAACCTTTTAATAACTTGTCAATATCCTTCACCACAGTTTTAGGAATAACGAAAACTGAAGCCCAATATACATGAAGAGCATATAGGGCCTAAGCAACAAGTTGAAGCCTGCGTGAATAAGTGAGCACCTTATTCTTCCAATTTAGGACCTCTCCTTTCACTTTATCAATAAACCCTTTACATTCATTAATCCCAATTTTCTTTGTAATTAGAGGAACTCCCAAATATGTGATAAGAAGACTACCAACTTTAAAAGGCATGATATTAAGAATTTCCTGTTTAACTTGCTCCCCATATTAGGATTTAACCTAGACATACTGCTGAAATGATCCAAAACCATCTTTGCTAATTTGACATCTCCATGACATACGATCAACAAATCATCAGCAAAGCATAGATCAAAATTTTCTAGTTGATTACAACCCCAATGATATATGAACTTACCATTTACACAAATATGGTGTTTCATAGTAAGAGTGAAAACTTCCATGACTAAAATGAATAAGTATCGTGATACTAGATCATCTTGTCTTAAACCCCTACCACCCTTGAAATAACCAAACCTTTCTCCATTCAGACATATAGAAAAAGCAGCAGTACTAACACAAGTCATGATGAGATTAGCAAAAGGAGCTGGATGGGCGATAAAAACCCAAAATTAGAAAAACTTACTTCACAAGTTTTTTATGCATCAACATAACCAATCTTGTGGATTTTTTTTTAGAACTTAAAAAAAAATAATAATAATTAAAAAAAAAATTATTTGTATCCTTTGTAAGGACATTAATCCACAAACACCACCTTAACTATTACTAATATATGAATGAAGTAGGATCCTCTCATTTTTCACTCTCTCTTGTTCTTCTCATGTTGATATTTTATGAGAGTAGATAAATTAATGAGTCTCATATTTTATTTAATTGTGAACCAACTATATTGTTTACTTTTATTTCATTGGTTTAATATGATAAAACCTTAAACACAAACTTTATTAATCCGCATGAAATATAAGATAAGAACTTTGATATAGAGACCTAACTATTTTCTTTGATATGTGAAAGTGAACCAAAACCACTATTTGGGTAAATTTGCTTGCCTACCCTAACAACTTCAATGATTAGGAAAACCTCACAACACTACCTAACCACTCAATTCTCACCCTCTCCATTGACACTAATGTTTTGTTCAACGATAGTCTCACAATACTAAACAATTTACTTTGTTAAAATACTCACTTGTTACGAAATATCATGTTTAAAGCTGGAATTCAATCATTTATGATTGTCGGTTAAGTGGTAACCATGTTAAGATCATATCTTTTCTAAAATTGCAGCCTACATAAGATTGTGATAAAAATGGGTTTATTGCATAAAACATCATGTTCTCCTCCTTTTTACAGTGTAAAGTTTCTTTTAACACATATCATTAAAATTTGGTTTTAGGTCCTGCATGGCCTGGTCATAAAGTCGTTCATTATATAACTAAAGGCGTATATAAATCTAATATATAAAACTCTGGTTTTAAGAGTTTTTTTATCACAAAATAACTCAAAAGAGACTCCAAATAGAAAAGAAAAAAAAATGTAAATTAGTGAAACAATTTGTGTCTTATGGGATACTAGGTAAAACTGTATAGCAAGTGTTGATGCATTTTCTTAAGCAAAAATAGTATTTGTATAAAAGAAAAGGAAATATTAAACAAACTCAAAAAAGGTTTAATACTTTTATTGGATTTGGTAGTAAATATTAGGTAACCTGATCGTTCAGTATACTATGCTTATATACATAGAAGAAACATCGTCTTCAAGAAATTAAGGTCCATTTCTCACCCCCTCTAATGAGAGTTAAAATGGATAGTATGATCCCGTTAAATCGACGTCTCCTTTTGAAGGACGGGGACGGCACAGATGACTCTTCCCACTCGGAGGGAGCAAATGTTGATACGGATATGGTGGTAATGTTGGCTGCTTTGTTATGTGCCTTGGTAGCCGCACTTATATTGAATTCAGCAATACACATATTATTACGACGTAGACGTGAGTCTATGGAGGTAGCTTCAAATATGCAACCTCTTGGCTTAGAGAAACATGCCCTAAAGAAAATCCCGGTTGCAGTTTTTAGGTTGCAGAATGGTGTTTTAACGACTGAATGCTCTATCTGTCTTGGAGAATTTGTAGATGGTGAGAAAGTGAGAGTTTTGCCAGAATGTAGCCATGAGTTTCATGTTAAGTGTATAGATAAGTGGCTAAAGGAACATACCTCATGCCCAAACTGTAGACGGTGCTTGGTCTCGGCTAATGTTGTTGATGGCAAGGACCGACCAACGTTTAGAGTTGATCATGGTGGTGTTGCCATGGTTTAGCAAATTTAGGGAAACCCATGATGTTTAGTTGGATTGAATCCTAAATTGTCCTATTGAAACCATTTGTAAATATTTACGTTTTCGAATACATAGAAATGATGAGTTTGTTAATGTATTGTAGATGGTATGTTGATAGTATATCCCAATTCGAGTCTTTAAATATTAAGTTATTAACTACCAAAATGAAGGGATTGCCTACCCAAACCAACAAGGGATGCAAGTCTACTCTAGTTTATGGAATGCCGATAAATGGGCTACAAGAGGTGGCCTAGTCAAAATCGACTGGACCGCTCAACCTTTTGTGTCTTATTACTATAGGTTCAGGGCTAGAGTTTGTAAGTGGAACAGGCCTGTAAGTATTAGCCAGCCAGTGTGTCATTCCATCCAAAGCCAATTGGTGGACATCTAATGTTTACAAGCAATTGACAATGAGCCAACAGGGTTAACTCAAATGGGTACGAGATAACCACATGATCTACAACTAGTGTAGGGATTTTAAGTGTTTTAAGGGACAGATGGAACCCGAATGCTCTAAACCACAATACTAAATTTACTGATGATTAATTCTTTTGCGGCATTCTTTGTATTCTGTTTCAAAGTTTCAAATTTAATTGATTCGTATTTGTCCTAAAAGAAGTACTTAATATAATAATAAAAATGCTCTATTGTGTATTCAGTGCTTCGTATTCTAGTTCCTGTCAACTACACGATACACTAAGAACATCGTGAAACTACAGGTAACTTTTTGTTCAGGATTTATAAGAAGCCTGTGAATCTTGTACTGATGCATGACAAGTTATCCATGGTCAAATGTGAAATCAGAATAACCATTGACCCGTTAATTTCATAGAGTCGACAATGCTTCTTATAAGATCACCAAATATAGAAGCAACACTACATTACCACATTGTTGTATCAAAACGGGGGTCTGAAAATTCTCTAATAGCTATGTGCTTGATGACCCGTTTTATGACCAGATATGAAGCTCTACTTAGTAGAATATTTTCTGGACTCTAGAGCATCATTGTAGCTCTTTTATGAAATCAACATTATCAACAAAAACCTGCAGTTAATTCACAAAAAAATATTATTTGAACGATGTATTACAATCCGATTCGGCAGGGACTCATACTAACTAGCCTTTTTTTTAACAAAAAAGTTAAATGCAAAAGTGCCGTAATGAAACCGATGAATATAAAAAAAGAAGGAAAAAAATCACCGTCTGCCAACCATCAGGATCCAAGCATGCTGTAATTTTGGTGTTGATATTAGGAAGCGGTCCAGGTTCTCTCATAATATGTCCACCAAAGAGTTTAACTGCTTCTGCAGTTTTATAAACATCATTTGTTCCTATTGCAATCTGTTAATAAGCAATAGAGCGGGCTTCAACACAAACGACTATTTATATGCGTGTTTGCTTTTTGCAAATGTCATGGTTTAAATACTGAACCATTTACACTGTAGCCTAAAGTCTGAAAATAAATTCAAAAACTACCCTCGCAGAAACGAAGTTCTTTTCATCACTCATTTGTTCTCATCTTCAACTTCAGTTAGTTCAGCGTTAATAATGGCCAATTAGTTTTTGACAGGTTCTTCCACCTGAAAAACCAGCTCAAAAGTTTTAATTTAGTACAGATGAATTTGAAGCGGGAAAAGGTGAACCATGAACAGAAGTGTACCAAGGAGCCATCACTCCCCAAGCTTGGTTAATCAAACTGATATCTGTAGCGGGAAGTTTTATTGTAGTAACATATATAAGGGATTCTGATAGGCGATTTAGTAGATTAATTAAAGCAATCACTTCATTTCTTTGCAGCTGCAGCTATAATAACAGAATTACAAATAATGTTCGTTAAGAAATTAAAAGATCTTCACTGAGACCAGCTTGAAAAGAATATGAGATACCCACATGCGGGTCCGGGTTACTTTGATCACCGACAGAGAACAGAATCTTCAATGCAGTTCCAAGACCAAGAACTTGAAGTTTTCCCCAAAGATGACACTTCTCACATCCTACACAGTCCATGAGTGCACTGCACCATGTAGAAAGTCCAGTTAAAAAAACGATCACAACACAAAAAATAGTAGAGGTGACAAAGATAGGCCGGTCAAAGCAGTCTTTTTTTGGTATGAGCCGAAACAGGACAAAATGTATAACAAGCTTTTAACTGTAAAAAAATATGTAAAAGTTCAGGATGAAACCTGATGTTATGAAACTGATTTTGGATCTGTTGCCTGAGTATGGGTCCACCTTGGCCTTGCCACAGCTCCGCCTCATCAAACGGAAGAGCACATGCAGCTTGCAGTTCAGAATTGTGAACCATTTGTCGAATTAAGGATTGGGCTCTAAGATCCACCACACGGTTACCAGAATCATACTCAGCCTGATCCAGGTAAGCAGCCGCCTGTAAGCAGTGACATCGTTTTCTTGAAAAATATTCTCAAATTTGTAAATTTGTGTCAAGTTTTCATAAAACGAAAAGATGTTAATAGTATTCACTTTCGTGACAGCTCTAAGAACAAACAAGAAAGTGAAGTACAAGTTTTCCACGCGATCAGGATGTTTCAAGACACGATTATACATCAATTCATGATTTGGACCCCACTGCAAGTGTAGCCACCAATTTGGTTAAATTATCAGCAAATTCTTCCGGTTAACCAAACATATATATCACCATAACACAAACCTTATAGCCACTTTCGTCAAGTAGATAATCGGCACCTATGTGGATAGAAATCGAGGAGTGCAAACCAGATATTAGCTTGTATAGTACTTTCTTTTCTGGGCACGTCTCTCCATATGCATCTGCACAAATATGAATATATATATCACCACAGAGTAAATAGACATGCATATACAAAAACGCTTACATCTTGGACAATATTCTGAGTATATAGCATCCCATATTCTTCTTGCTGATGGCCCTGTGTAACCCGTGTGACGTTCAGGGTTCAATTGCAGGTTCACGTACGACATTTCACCTGCACTTTATCAACACGGGAGTTAAAATTGTCAATTATATGCAGCACTTGTGAAACTTAATATTGGCCTATTGGTATTACGGTATTACCATTATCAGTTTCATCATCATGAGTCCATCGATTATCTATTTCAACCCAACCATTAAAAGACTTGGCATCTAGAGTACGGTCAACTGTAGCTTCAGGCTTTCCTTCTTGACATACAGGATCATCTTTTGGAAGAGTATACGGTGATGGTTCCTTAAATGATTCCGGGAATTCATGTTCTGGACACTCGCATACACTGCAATCACGTAGGCGGCACATACCATCGTCAGGCCAGAAGGGACAATCACACCATAACTTCACCTGTTAGAGTTAGAATCAAATCATTTACTCGAGCTACTTGAAAAATGATTTTACAGAACGAGTCACAGGTCATGCTAACTTCTTATAAGTATTCATGTAGTTTGACGCTTCAGATTACATCAGAAGGTAATCAGTATATTCACAAATAGTTATACTTTTTGGTGAATATTAGGTAGTATGGAAACCTTAAAATATCGGAAGAAGGGAGTTGTAACAAGCTGTTGCAACAAGGGGTGTAAAATTGCTCCGTTAACATTGTTAACGCTCTCGTAGTCACAACAGCAGTCTTCAATGATGCCTGAATATTTACAAGTATCCTGCTCAACAGACAAAAAGTTAAACAAGCCAAATTACGATCACATCCTCAGCATATTGATAGTTCATCCATCGTTGTTGCATCCTATATATAACTAACGTTCTCATCAATCTCTTGGTCATATTATTTCCTACCATATCGCCTTAACTACACTAAATTATTTTCACATCTCTATACTCGATGCCCTCATTAATAGAATAGGCTTAATTTGATTCAAATGCAATTCCTAAAACATCATATTTGCGTCAAAGCCTGATCTCTAGTGTCTAACCTCTACTAGTGAACAGCAAATATGTTGAGAACAAATCAATTCATAGATTTCGATTCCTTAATTTTCAGGAACTAGTCGATAACTAAAGTCATGACGCCAACAAGGTCATTAAAGTCATGTCCCTTTTAGTCATTGTACTATCTTTGTACACATCGGTTATTAAAAGATAATCGTGATTAATTATGTAAAAACCTCAGAGATGTCAGCCGACATGACAATTTCTCAATCATCATTTTCGTTATTACACATTGAACGTTCACTTTTTATTTTTTCCATGTTACTAATTTTACTTAGCTGTGAATCGATTTCTTAAGAACCCGTATGTACAAAAGTGAACATTAACCAATAATGTAAAGGAAATATCTATAAATTAACCGATGCATGCATGCATTTATATAAAAGGTTATAAACGAACACGAACACGAAACACCAACATGTATAACCTAATTTTAGCTCAAACTTATGGATAGATTGGATCCGAGATCCAAGTTTGGCTTGTAACAACTTGTTGAACATGTTGTAAACTTCGGCTAGCATCTTGTTAGAGCTTTTATATTTATATATATTCACATTCTGTCGTTCAAAAAAAGCATGTATAACCTAATTAATGGATCACTGAAGTCTGGCTACATGCAAATATACGAAGATAATGATAATAATAATACCTCACTACATAGATAAGTTTTATTGACGAGATTATGCCGCAATGGATTGATATGCATAGCAAATAAAACCACAACCACACATACAAAAACTCCTCCATATCTCCTCATCTTATATGTTAGAATTGAAAAGGGACTCAAACTCCATGCGGCGTTCGGTAAACTTGGTAATTAGTATCTCCGAGATAGGTCCGTTTAGCCATGAAGAAAAAGAGAAAGGAAAAAATATTGGTTTGTAAAGTCGTTCATTGAATTTGGAGAAAGGTTTTTTTTTTTTTTTTTTTTTTTTTTTTTTTTTTTTTTAAGAAATTTGATCGATCTAATACTTTGGGATATTAGGATTTTATTTTATTATTTATTTATTTTTTTGACATTTTGTTAATATGAGTATCTTTTTACTACATCTTTTGGGCTTTTATTCATCTTGGGTTCATTCCAGCCTCATAACTAATAATTTCTTTGGGCTAATTTACGATTCTTGGGCCTATTAAGAACTTAACCTAAACGATGTTTGTCACTGCACCGTAATTTTTCTCCTTTTACATGTATGAATGATTGATTTTAAGTTTATCTATTCTTCTTTGCCTTGAAAATCAAACAAGTTATATAGAGTACTTGTGATGATATGTATCGGGTTAGTGCTTATTGTATAACATAATTTGGTGATTTGGTTTTAACAACTTATCCCACATAAATAGAAAGTAAATGTAATGACATATTTATATATCTCAAGTGTGATGATTAAGTTGAAATGCACAGAATGACGCATATCAAAAATTGATGCGCTTCTCTATGTGCAATTTTTTTTATACAACTATTTAATTAAATAGGAAAACCTCTCGTTTTAATTACCTATGTATGAAGGCCTGCATGTCAAAATTTTATGTGTTTCTCTTTGTGCACTTTTTTCTTTTATGCAACTAATTAATTGAATAGAGAATCTCTTGTCTTACCTATGTATGGAAGTTTGTTAATGTGTAACACTTGAAAATGGAACTTGACTGACGACGGCCATTCTAAGAGCAACAGGTGTGGTCTCGTTGTGAGCCCTCGTCGTCTGACGTGGAGCTCGTCGTAGCTCGCCACCACACCGGGTTGGCCTCGTTAAGGCTCGCCGTTGGTTAGCTCCTCACGCAGACGACGAGCATGAAGCCTGACACACGAACTATATTTGTGTGATTTTGTTTTTTTGTTTTTTTTTTTTTTTTTTTTTGTTCAGATTAAATGTGTGTGCGCGCGCGCGCTTGTGTGTGCTTCGGAGAACAAGACACGTTTTTTTTTTTTTTTTTAAAAAAAAAAAAAAAAAAAAAAAAAAAAAAAGTGGACTGGAATTTGTTTCTAAAGAGATAACGTGTCTTTTTTTTTTCAAATTGTTTTTTTTTTGTTTTTTTTATAAAAAATGTTATTTATACTATTTTATAAAAAAGAGATTTTTTTTTTTTTTTTTTTTTTTTTTTTTAGTTTCGTTACAAATTGATTTATTTTATTTTGTATCGTTTTTTTTTTATTACGTTATTTTTAGTTGTGTGTAATATTTTTTGTATTTTATTTTATTTTAAGTATTAATGAAATAAATAAAAAAATAAAGTTGTAAGTGGTGGGCCCCAAATGAGTAAGTTGAGGTTAGTTATGAGTGAAGAAGGGTTAGTTGTGAAGAGGTGTTGGGATGATGTGGTACCCGTGAACCCCAAATGAGGTAAAACTTCATTACCACACCTCTTGCTCTAAGCTTAAAGAACTTACATAATCTTTAAGCCGCCCCTAGCTATCTAATAATTATTTGGTTTTTTCAAACATGCATACGTATGCATGCATGCATCAATCTTATAATTGAAGTTATTCAGTGTTAGTCTATGGAGCGATAATTACTAAAAGGAGATTCATCAAGTTCAAAATAGGGATGTGTTAACCGGACCCTCCCTACTATGGGGGGCCGCCTACTTTATTCAAAATGTACAAGTTTTACTGCAGACAGTACAGGCGACTAACTCAACCTTTCACAAACCCTCCCTACAAGGGGGGTCCGGTTAACTCAACCTTTCAAAATATAGTTGATGTTGATTTTCCATCTATAGACAAAGACCTATTATGGACAGAATGGATTTATAAATTTTCTGACGTTCTATATTATTGACTATGTAACTTTTTTTTTTCTAGGTTCTTACTATATAATATCTCTTGGCATTTAATAAAACTGTTGTCTCATACAAGAATCTTGCATGAATTGAATAAGTGAATAATGGTACTTTATGTTATGTAAGTGAAAAATATTTATCAGAATTTACATGTACCCTTGTGAAGAAATGTTTAGCATTATGGTAATTAATACTCTAGTTTAGGCATGAGAACTTTGACAAACAAAAGTGTCAATAAATTAAATTTCTTATTGACTTAATTGTCTTTTGAGTTGTTGTAAGAGATAGACTTATATATAGTATATACTTTGCATCTTTGCAAGACATGATCAACATGATGACAAGATCAGATCGAGTTACGTGGAGAGAAAAACAAGATTTTATTTTTTTCAACGTGACATTGTTATATCCAATTTGAATTCGTCTTGATATAGAAAACATATCTATCGACAAATAATCCTTGATAGAATTAGTATCAACATTTTATTTGTTCTCATAGTTCGTCGAGAATGAAAGTTTATTAAATTGCAATCTTGTGGAATTTTATTATTATTATTATTATTATTATTATTATTTTAATCTAATCATCGCAAATAATTATTCGCAGTTTAAGAAAAACTTAATCTTGCCGCTAAGGTTTCATAAAATGATGTTTTTACCCTCGACTGACATGATTAACATATTATGATGCGTTTGAGTCTCGATAATTTTAGTTTCCGTTAGAGGAAAATTGTAATTTTTAAACTTGAGTTAACTAGTGTGTTTTTTTTTTTTTTTTTTTTTTTTTTTTTAATAAATGTCAACTAGAAAAATTGTCTCGAAGTAAAACTGAATTTTCATATATAGAAGTTAATTAATTCATTTTTAAATGCTTACTCTTGCACGACCATGGTCCAATTGGAGCTTCAAGAATAACTTATTGTTTAATTATTTAATTTATGTCAGCCGGTTTTTGCGTAGATAAAATATCAGGATTACTTATTTTAGTTGAACTTAATTATTTTTCTTCAACATACAAATTTGTGTAATGAATACTGTAAATTTCATTGTGGATAAGTTTTACTTCCTGAAAAAAGTTAATAGCTGTAAACCTTTTTTTATGTGTTCAATTCATACAACAAGATTTTTTCATTTGAAGAAACTTTATGTTTAAAGAAATATTTCATTCATTCGAAGTAAAATAATTTTATTATCACAAAAAACTGATCAAACTGACATTTTAATTAGTTTAGGCACCTTTTTTATACATCAACTAAGCATAAAATACAGATTATCTCACATGCTGCCATGCAATTAACCTAATGCAACAAAAATAGCAATATAGCATTAGTACAATCAGTGTTTTAAAAGGCGCCGCCAAGGCGCGAGGCGTGGCCTCGACGCCACGAAATGGATCAAGGCGTGAGGTCTAGGCGTCGTGTGAAAAGGCGTGGAGTAAGGCGCGAAGGCGCGCCTTTTTGGTAAGGCGTGGCGCCATTTTTAGAAACATTTAGGGATTTATAGATTTGGGCTTGAATTTCAAGTATTTGGGTTATTTTTTTCTTGGGCCTCGTAATTTCAAAACTTAATTCCTACTTGGGCCTCGTATTTGGGCCTGTCTATTTGGGATTTGGTCTTTAGTATTTGAAATTGCTCTTATAAAATGATATAAAATTATAAATACATAAATTTATAAATATTTTGTTGCCGCCTTAAGCACGCCTTAAGAAACGTCAAGGCTTCGCAAAGGCGCGTAAGGCTTGAGGCGTGGCTGTGCCGCCACGCCACGCCT
Source organism: Artemisia argyi (assembly GCA_030686995.1). Lineage (NCBI taxonomy): Eukaryota > Viridiplantae > Streptophyta > Magnoliopsida > Asterales > Asteraceae > Artemisia > Artemisia argyi. Next base: position 183,504,047 of record CM060705.1, read on the forward strand.
CATGCCTTTTAGAACATTGAGTACAATTTACTGATAAATAAATGTACAAAATGTTATGATATTAATTAATTCACCGTGTCTAGAATTTAAATAATTTTGTAAATAAAAAAAAAAAGTATACATTTTTTTTTTTCTTTAATAACTTGTGGACGTGGTAAACATGAAAATTCTTAGAGAAAATCAACTAATAGATCTAATCTAAACTTGTGTTTTGTGTATAATATGTGACTGTTGATCTCTATTCGCAAACCATTGAACCGTTCTTCGCGCTATTGGGAGCCATAATCTCTTTAATCTCTCTTCTTTAGAACTAGTCTCACCCGAGTTAGCTTCTTTGTTACTTGATTCAACATCAAGAAATCTTGTATGAACAATGATTTCCGACATAGATCGTTGCTCTACAAGTTTAGCAGATTTTGGCTCATTGGATGATCCGATACCAGACTCGCCACCAGGAAATTTCTTGATTTTCTTCTCGAATTCTCTTTTTCTTTTTATTTCTTCCTTGATCTTGATTACTTGATGCTCATGATCATGTTTATGATAGTTTCCGTCTGCCAAAATTTTGACAGGTGGAATCCTATCAACTTTGTTGCTTGACATAGAAGCAACAATCTTTTGATCATTGCGGTGATCAAAAGAGTTGCTTGATAAAGAAGTAATCATTTCGGAATTTAAGAAAAGAAGATCAGATGAGGTTAAGTTGCTCCATCTGTTCTTTGACATCAAATCATGTCCATAATCAGAAATTATAATCCTATGATTGTACTTATGCAAGATATCTTGATCTTCAAATATTTCTTGGTGGTCATTTTCTCCTTCAATCTTTCGGAAACTTCTTTGACTTCCAAATCTCGTAGAACCTTCTCTTTCGATATATAGTTCCAAATTTGAACCTTCACGAGCTCGATCGGATTGGTTGTTTAGAAACCTTAAACTACCTGAATACGCGAAAAGGGTTGCATCCTTTTGGCTTACTTTGGACCTACAAAGTGGACACCCCGAGTGTTTCTCAAGCCATTGATCAACACAATCTATATGAAAAGCATGTTTACATTTAGGTAACAATCTTAAAATCTCCACATCTTCAAACTTGGACAAACAAATAGAACATTCAAGCCCATTTCTCCAACCTTTCAACGTCGAAAACCTAAAAAACGGAAGTGATTCTATCACTGTTTTATCTAAACCCGAAACCCTAGAAACTGATGATCTTCGTATCCCACCAAAATTCTCTTGATTTAAGTACTGAAGAGAAGATGGTCTATGACAACATTTTGCATAGAGCAAAAGGCAAAAAGTTAGAGAAAACATGATGCCTAGAACTCCAATGACAACGGCTAAACTCGGTTGGAAGTTCGTCGTAGAATCATTTGAGTATGAAGAGCTACTGGGCTGTGAGTTTATTTGATTACATGAGACTAAAATGATGGATATAATGATAAGAAATTCCGGTAAAATGGATGCCGGAAAATTCATGGCTTTTTTGTGCAAAAAGTGCTAAAATGTTTGACATATGCTTGGTTTAGTTATAGACTATTCTTGAGACCCAAAAAGTTAAAATTTTAAAGTGAGCAACTGACCAGTGTGCATCTATGAATAATTTAATTACGCTTACATGGTTTTCAAATATAGTACTATTATTTTATCAATTTGAAAAGACATTATGTGGCTTAATAAATGGAAAATTTTGTTTTTGTTTCCAATAAAAACGTTGGATTTTTGTAATGTCAATTAATAAAATTTGAAACGTAAATCGTGGTTGGAAAGTGGCGAGCTTGTTGATTGAGATATACTTGACTTTATACTTTGTTGATAAAGACAACGACCCGCTATTTATGCTTATTCAATTAGCTTACAAATAAATCTTAGACTAAAGTAATTCTAAATTTATATTGACTAACTCAAATGAATACGTATAATTGTTTTTTGTTACTTTATACAAGATGTCGTATTCAATTTGCTGATCATCATAAATATATTTGCTTTCATAAAGTAAAGAAAACATGCATGAAAAGAACTGCATAGCCATATATATGATCAAATTTGTCCTTGAAACTTTCTTAACTATATTAGTTTTCACATATGTTCAAATAAATTTTGAAATGTTTTTTTTTAATCCAAATTGCATTAAATTTAAGAGTAGTAGTTTAATGTTGGATTCTTTTATATGAAAAAATATATATATAAATAACAATAATGTTAAAATGATGACATACAAACTTACCAACTTCTTAATTTGAATTGGTAAACTAGTGACACCAAAAGCCATGCTATGAGATGAGACAATGAGATTTAAAAACACTTTAGTTATACATTATTAATTAGTAATCCTCGATGAGTTGGTTACATAGTTGTCACGTTCTTGCTTATATTGTTTCTCATAATTTAATTCATGATTAATATTCACACCAACAAATTAAATGTTATCAGTTTTTCAAAGGCGTGTTTAATTTATTGATCAACAAAGTCAATCATACACACTAATAACATATTTCTCTATGCATAGACAAATTCTCATTTTTGAAGTATGTTACTTTTTATTTAAAATGGATAGAAAGTATATGTTATATTAAAATGAGCTACATGTAAAGTGTTATATTAGTACATAAAAAATCATTACTAGTAATTAATTAATAAATATTAGCATAAATACATTAGTATTACTGTGGAAATTACAGAATGCTACTTTGTTTTCTGGCCTTAGATGCAATGGTCCCAAAAATAAAAAATATACCATTATAAATAACAGTATTATTTCACATCTATTGGTCAAACTTTAGTTTCAGCACATAGAAAAATTACAAGTTGCTTTTTAAGTAATTAGTGCATGATCTTTGATCTATTCAGTTCTTTATATTTTAAGGTGCAAGAGAAATTTCTATTACATTGTATATGTGTATGTAGTACAGTCCAACATAAGTATTAACCCGTATTTTATACTGTATTTTATTATAGTTTTTGTTGGTTTATACATGTTTTACATCATTTTGAAATTGTATGTATTATAATACAATTATAGTCTTGAAAACTCTATTATTCATAAGGAAAAAATTATAAAAAAATAATTTGATTACAGTTTTTAACGTGGGTTAGTTAAAGAGAAAGAAAAATAGAAAGATTTGGAGGTTAACAAGTTTTATTAAACCCCCAAAGGGGTGGCGTAGTAACAAAGGAACAGTTTCATATACAACCAATATAAACACTATAATTTTATATTTATCCAACTCATGCTTTAAAAGTATGGTTAATAGACAAATATGTTACCAAAGTTTCTCAAAATTTTCACCTAAGTTACTAAAGTTTAAAACGTCAAAAATATGTTACTAAAGTTTGGTCTCCGGTTACATAAGTTAATCAACCTTTTAAATGATGTCATGGCTTATATTTTAAATACAAAACGGTCCTTGTCGTTAGCCAGGTTTCACGGATTTAGTCCCTAGACCACTCCGTTTTATACGTTTTCATATGTTTTAACCTGTTTTTTTTTACGTTTTATCCGTTTTCATACGTTTTATTCGTTTTTGTTATTTTTTTACGTTTTTATCCGTTTTAAATTTTTTTCCTACGCTTTTATCCTTTTTTTCATCGATTTTTATACGCTTTTGCCAGTTTTTCTTGCATTTTCGCCCGTTTTCTTATATTTTCATACGTTTTTGTCAATTTTTTACGTTTTCATATGTGTTAGTACATTTTTTTTTTACATTTTTCATACGTTCTTATAGGTTTTTATCCGTTTTTATGTATTTTCATCCATTTTTATAAGTTTTCGGCTGTTTTTTTAAGTTTTCATATGTTACGTTACGTTTTCATAAGTTTTCTTATGTTTTTGTCTATTTTTATATGTTTTTATCCGACTTTATTCGTTTGAAAGGGTATAAAAACATATAGAATTGATAAATACGTATGAATACAGATAAAATAATATTAAAACGTATAAAAACGGATGAAAACGTATACTAACGGATAAAAACGTATGAAAATAGATAAAAACGTATAAAAATATAAAAAACGGACGAAAACGTAAAAAACATATGAAAACATAATAAAATGGCGAAAACGTAGGAAAAACAGACAAAAACGTATAAAAACGGACGAAAACGTTTAAAGACCAGTAAAAACGTACGAAAACGTATAAAACATATGAAAACGTATAAAAACAGACGAAAACAGATAAAAACCTATGACAGTTGAAAGCTGATAAAACGTACGAAAACGGATAAAAAATATATGAAAACGATTAAAAACATATGAAAACATATAAAAACGCTCAAAGTTACAGAAATATTGGTGTATCAACTAAATCCGTGAAACCCGGCTAACGACAAGGACCGTTTTGTACTTAATAAATAAGTCATATCATAATTTAAAAGGTTCATTAACTTATGTAACCGAATACCAAACTTTGATAGCCTATTTGTAACGTTTTAAACTTTAGTAACTTAGGTGAATATTTTAGCAAACTTTGGTCACATATATGTCTATTAACCCTAAGCCAAAAGATTTGCGTAGAACCAATTTTTACCTTAAAATCAATCAAGCAATCTTTGCCACTCATTTTTTATTAAAAAAAAAAAAAAAAAAAAAAAAAAAAAAACTTTCACCCTTTTTTTAAAAATTAAATATCTCACAAACTGTAAATCGTTACGTGAAATACCATCGCGACGAGAATTAAATTATCTTCCTATATGCGTAGTTATATACTTTCGACGAATTTTTTTTCGATGAATTTAAAAAAAAAAAAAAAAAAAAAAAAAAAAAAAAAAAAAATCTGCTCAGAAAAATCATATATGATTTGTAAAAATCATATGTGATTCGTTAAAATCAAATCATATATTATTCTTATGAATCATATATGATTTTCGTAAGAATCATATGTGATTTGTAAAAATCAAATCATATGTGATTTTTACGAATCATATATGATTTTTCCGGGTGGAAATTTAAAAAAAAAATCGTCGAAAGAAAAAAAATGGTCGAAAGTATATAACAATGCATATGTATAGAAAGATTATTTAATTCTCGTCACGATCGTTTTTTTTTTTTTTTTTTTTTTTTTTTTTTTTTTTGTAGTTTGAAGATTTAACGTTTGCAAAATATGTTGTTTTTTAAAAAAATGTGAAAAATAAAAATGGATGACTATGATTGATTCATTGGTTCTATGACAATTATTAGTTCCATATTGATCTCATCTCTTAGCCCTAATAGTATTATACTTATGCATTAAAAACTTGAGTTTTGAGTAAATATAAAATTTTGATATTTAAGTTGGGTAAATATGAAATTATCTCTAACAAATTACAAAAGTTTTGAATTTCTAAGTTGTTTGAAAATAATATAAAATTACGTACGCTTATTATCTTTGTTAAACTTCTACGTAAGAAATATCGAAACATCCGTTGAGTTAAATGTCAATCTATATCTATATCTATATCTTCTAATAAACCAAAATAATTTACAACCCCCTAAAGCTTTCTATGCAATAATGACGCTGATGTGTCTTACATGTGATTGGTCCAACATTAATTCCGTACAACACCTAAATGCACTACCCATACACACATACATTCCGATATAAAAATCAAATAATATTTTTAGAAACTAATTAAACTAATTATCACACTCCTCCTTCATATAGTCAAACACAGCTATCAAACCCCCCATTCACACGCTCCTCCTTCATTTACCATCCCCTTTCAAATGGAAAACGTATCCATTCATTAATTGGATTGTAACTGATTCTAAACAAATCTTTGAATGGGGGAGTTTCGTTTTCTAATTCATTGTAAAGTAGGCAATCAAGATTCTATGATAAAACATGATCAATCGACCAAACTAATTGAATACCTAAACAAGGCAATGATCCTCATTCTTCCCAATCTTATTATTGGTTTTCATTGTAAGTTTCTTCCCATAATTTTTTTTATTAATTTATTGGTTTTCGCATATGTATAATTTATATTTAGGGCTAATGATTAATTTATAAAAAGGCTAATTTATGTGTTCAGTATTATTTTTTAATTGTATGTTTACTTATTAATTGGTATTTGTTAATGAATAATTTTTGTTTGATTGTTCATATATATTTTGTTTGATTGTTCATATACATTCATTTGACCCCGAAATAATTAATTTTGGAATGTTTGATTTGTGATTTTTATTAACTCGCCAATAGTTATTTAAGGAAGTGCAGCCTGTATTTCAATGTCTACCCCCAATTTACATTAGCAGATTTTTATTTTTTTCTGGGTTGGAATCATAAAATTAAAAACCTTCTACAAATAATTAGCCCTAATTGTTATAATTTGCCTATATAATGTTTCACATCATTCACCTAAATACTCACATCCTGATTTGTACGCTTAAAGGTATATATCAAAAAAAAAATGGCCCAATTCGTGAATGGCTACATCAATGATCTTTCTGCTGTTAAGGACAATGTGATACTGCGCGTAAGAGTTCTGCGCAATTGGATGCAGCCTGTATTTTGCAAATCCCACATCATCAATATGGAGCTTATTGTAATGGATGAACAGGCAAGCCAATTTGATTGTTTTTAACATTTTATGTTTTAACTTGCATAGCTGTTTAAAATGGATGAATCAGCAAGTGTTTTTTAATTAGTTTTTTGTTTCGGTTTTTTTTTATTCAATTTTGTTTTTCATGTCGACAGAATACCAAGATTCAAGCTACAATTCGGATGAAACTGGTTGATAAATACAAACACCAACTTGAAGAGGGTAATGCAGTCACATTGCAACGATATTCACTGGGCGAGATACAACCCAAATTCAGGCTCCTAAAAAACGGGCTCCGGCTAAGCTTCTTAGCCGATACATTTGTTCAAAAATGTAATGACTTTACTGGCACTATGTATGGTTTTGACTTTAGAGCTTTTAAAACAATAACTAATCTAGGAGTTGAGGAGGTCGGCCAATTTGGTAAGTACTCATGTGCATTAAACTATACTTTCTAATGTTGTATTTTGCATTTAATTTTCGTTTGAAAAAATGTGCTGTTTATAATGCATCCGGTTATTGTGTCCAGATGTGATAGGCCAGGTTATCGCTTGCGATGATCTTGATTGTTTTGACAAGAATGGTAAACCTGGGAAGAAGAAACCGCTCAGCCTTCTTGATGCGGAGTAAGTCAATTTTTCTTTGTACATGTTCACTTTCGAATATATGTGCATGTCCACCATCTTTAATTTATCGTGCAGGGGGACTGAAATGAGGTGCACACTGTGGGGTTCTTTTGCGCAACAGTTTTCTGACTTCCTTCAAGGATGTGATGACCATTCAAATATCATTGTTGTTCTTCATCTTGGGATGATGAAAATGTGGGACGGTATGCGCTCATCCTATAACATAAGTCGTAACATTTGTATTTATCTTATATGTGTAAACCTAACCATACAAAAATTTTATTTGAATAGGGAAAATGGGTCTTCAGAATGGTTACAATGCAACGAGGTTGTTCCTATTTAGCGGAAAGGAAACTATAACAGCATCTGAATTTAAAGATGTTGAGGACTTTAGACAACTGTATGTATAAAATGATCACACAACAAAAACTTTCCTATTAACTTATATATGCACCTGCTTATGTTATATTAAAAAAAATTTGTTTATAGGTTGCTTGCTAAGAAGGCAGATGAAACATCTGAACATACAATAAGCATGTCCACCGCCTCAAGATACTCAACAAAAGAAGACTTTACCACTTCTGCAGAAATGAGGCACATTGTCGATCTCTTGGATATCCCAAAGGTACAACGTCCTACTATCATAAGCTACAATAACTATATGCGGTTGACTATTTTAATCGTTAAATATTATATTGTTTCTTATTATATTAATAGGGTACGCCATCTGTAATCGTTGGCACTATCATTGCAATATGTGAAGATGAGGGGTGGTGGTACCTAGGTTGTGGCAAATGCAAAAAGAAGGTTGTTAAGGCCACTGACATTGTGGATTTGGAAGACGATTCCCCGAAAAATCAGGTTGGTGGCCCAACCGAATGGTGGTGTACTAAATGCAATGCCGTATGTTCGACCCTGAAAACAATGTGAGTTTTTTCTTACAACCAAATCAACGGGTATTTACTTACATCATTGGGCAACACCAATATTAATAAGGTTTTTGATTTTTTTTTTTAATTTAGGTACCGGCTTCAGGTACGCGTTCAAGATTCAACCGGTACATGCTCTGTGTCTCTATTTAACGATGAGGTGCAAGCGTTTGCTGATAGATCAGCCTACCAGCTGTGTGACAAATATGGCAAGGTACCATAACACGTTTTGTATAAGTTTTTTTATTTATTCACCTTTAGCGGAAAAGCATACCTTTTTAATTATTTAATATGTAGGTCAGTGATAGTGATTTTGTCCCCCCTGAGATTACAAAGATTGTTGGAACCAAGTTTGCCTTTAAGATCTTCATGGATAAATTCAATGCAACAAAGTTGTTACCTGTTTTCAACGTCATGCGTATGTCAGCTGATACTCAAATTATTGAGACACTTCACGCAAATGCAACCCCAGTCAAGGTACTAATTTTGATGCTGTTTGAATTACATTTGTCTAAACTCCGCATGCCTATTATTATGGATGGCAGCTGATTGTACATTTGGACTTTTTTAGCAGCCGGACACCGAAGCTACAAGTTCCATTGTACCAGATGTCACACCATTGGTAAGTTTGTTTAACATCACTTAAAATAGCACCACCTACATTACAATCATTTTCAGATCAACTGATCCTGTATTTCGTATTGCTAAGGAATTGGAATCTCAAATGGATGAGAACACCACTTCATCAAATGCAGACAAAACTACAGCTAAGAACAAGCGTATAGCAGATGAGCAGCCAGAAGGGAGCATGTCTTCTAATTCAAAAAAGACAGCTGTAGAAATCAAAGTTGAAAAGGGTCCATGAATGATGACCTTTGAGTCTTGAAGCCTTTTAAGTCTTGCAATTTATATTCTCTCTATCAGAATGTTTTAATAAGTTTTATGTTACAACTGTTATTCACTCTTTGTGTTTGGGGAGTCCCAATTCACTTGCAATAAGCATCTGAACATACAACTTTTATTCAGTCTTTGTGGTTGGGGAGTCCCAATTCACTTGCACAATGTTTATGGCTTATGAAACACTTTTATCAAACTATTTTATTTCAGACTTTCATACACTCATTATGAATGTGTTTTTCAGGTAATTCTAAGATTGTTAGGACTATCAATGCAACTGCCAAAACCATAGTATTCTTTGTCTCTTTATTGACTTTTATTTTTGCAATTTTTTTTTTAGTTTTTGTTGCAGGTTATAACTGATTTTTTTTCATCTTAGACACCCTTTGGTTGGTTTTTTGTTTTTTCTCCTTTTCAGGTTACTTACCGTTACATTATTGGACAAGTTGATGTGCGGATCAAATTATAATGTATCACGTATATGTAAATACATAGTTTAATTATTTTAGAGGGCTTTTCTATCAACTTTATTTGAATTTATCAACAATATACTTTTCAGTTATATACTACCTTTTTAAAGATATTATCATCTTTATTGATGTTTTGTTGCCACATTTTCATATATTTCGCATCTTTAATAGGCAATCATTGTAAAGTAGGCAATCAAGATTCGGTGATAAAACCTGATCAATCGACCAAACTAATTGAATACCTAAACAAGGCAATGATCGTCATTCTTCCCAATCTTATTATTGGTTTTCATTGTAAGTTGCTTCCCATAATTTTTCTATCAAGTTTCTTTGTATTTATCAACAATATACTTTTCAGTTATATACTACCTTTTTAAAGATATTATCATCTTTATTGGCATTTATTTACAAACGAATTTATTTTTAGTTATTGTCAATCACTTTTCAAATTTCAAAGAATCAAATTATTCTCAAAAATAGATAGCCTTAAATGTTTCCAAATCTATTCCAAAAGTATATAACCGTTTAAGTTATATAAATAACTCTCACATCTTCATCATATACACTGTACTGATTCATCTTTAGGTTCCAATTAAGTAGAATAATATGCCTTTACGATTCAACACGGGGAATCGCAGGATTCGTGCTTTCAAGTAACTTTTGTTGTTTATTTTCTTGTGTTTCTTTTATTATGTCCTTCACTTACATTGATTCTTGCAGTGAATCGGGTGACGCTCCTCCTACTATTGACATATGCATTCATCATGGCGGTAGAGTTGTTACAACAAACGTGCTTTATGATTATTGGGGCGGTGATGAACTAATGCTATGCAACGTACCTACACACAATCTAACATTATCCATGCTTAGACGCTTAGTCGCTCACCATCTAAGTCAGTATACTGACGTTTTCGCATACTATATGCGTGTCCCGACGGTGCAAATGGAAGAAGATTGGAGTCTTCGTAAGATAGAACAAGAATGGTACATTGATTCGTGGCTATGTTCGATTGATGTTGAACATGCTTTGGATGTTTACTTAGCGCATCGACATTATCCAACACTTATCGACCCAAATCCTCAAAGGTGGATGGAAAGAAGATGGGAAAGAAATGGATGGATAAGTGGCCATGTTGAAGCTAACCGAATGGCTGCTTTTGTTAGGGCTGCTCCTACCCAAAATTAATGAATTGTATCATTTTCGTTTTTCTTTTTATCTTTTTCCATCGTATAATTTTAAAAATCACAAATAAACATTTTGCGCAACTAACGCTTTTGCATAAATGTTTATGCATGTTACATACATTACAATACCAAGTGACAAACATAACACTACTAATACTAATATAATTTTACTACCATAACTTATAATCCATAACAAACCAACATCCAAACAAAACATAGTCTTAAATTATTCATTAACATTCAAACCTAATAACTTTTAAACAGAGTCATTACCATTGAACCGTCAAGCTGAAACCATAAAATATGCTTGCCGACACATGTTTAACATAGGTGAAACACCGGAATTTGCCCCATTGCTGGTCCTTCCAGGTCGTTCAGGAGATACATGTACTTGAACCGTATCATCTTTTGATAGCCAAACCCACATTCATCAGCAAACTCCCTCCAATCCCCAAATACATTTATATGATTTGTCCGATCTGGGTCCTCCGTATGAAACTCCATCTTCACAGTCATTGTGTATTCAACATTTTGGTGTTTCATCAGCGCATGTGTATACATGTGCATTGGATGGTGCACCAAAAAATCTGCCGGTATTGTCCGTAATATTACCAAGAGGAACATACAACAATAACTAACTATCATAAAAGACTTAACTTAAATTCAAGTATATAAACGAATGTTCCTTACCAGCCGTTTCATAACCACGATATAAGAATATCTCTTATAGAATGTATCTTCAGATTCACCAAAATGGTCGCGGTGAGCTGGCCAACGACATATGTGGTGCATTCGGTCATCCGCTACAAATACATTTACAAAATTTTTAAGGATCTTAAGAATTATAAGGAACTGTCAATATAAACTTTTAAACTCTCACATGAACAAGAAAGTGCATCAAAAGCCTCTTACATACAATCATAGTATCATAAGCGAGTATATAAATATAGATATGTTTTAGTTGATTATAAAGTAAATTTATATCGAACCTTGATCTTCAAAAGCTAATTTCGGTTGTATCCGATGTAGTGTTGTTGCCCCAAAAAATTGTGGATTTGTATGTGGACTTCCATTACCATTAAATGCCATCATCCAAAATTGAGTATTTTGCACCTTTGTCAACACCACAATCATTCCCGCTTTTAAATGTAACGTTTCTTTAATAAGTTCCCAACTGGCACTCAACACTTGATATTCATTTTCATTGTTGACTCCTTGACCATTAACACGATCAACATGAACTATAAACCTGTGACCCTCCACGTTAATCCTAATACTTCCTGCTTGCCCTAAACCGGTTAAGAAAGAAGCCGGAATTCTCTGCAAATCAAGGAGTCATTTTACATGTTTATTATTGAAAGTTAATATATTAATACAATAACTAAAAAAAACACGGTTAACTGATGTATTAACGTGTACCAGAGGTTGAAGTGCTGAAGCCCAAACACGAGTTTGGAACCTTGAATAACGAACCTCTATATCTTCATATCCAGCTGCTTCATGGCCACCACTATGATATCCTGTAACATACCATGTATCATCGCCTTCTTTGATAAAATGTAACAACCAAACACGGTTGGTGATATTTTCCTTAGCGAATCGATTCCATTTGTAACCTTTCAGCGTTACAGGTCCATGGACAGGTGTCACAAAGTTCACTTTAGTACGAACCCTTACGGAGTTGATTAAGTATACATGTTTGTTCATGTTGAACCCATCCTCCGAAAAACATGGCGGGAGAGCCTGAAACAATGGTCTATACGTTTAAATAATCATAACTAATTTCAAGCACATGCCATTATCTTAAGTAATAATAAAAAATGGCATTACTAGATATGTTTAAGTTATGGTATATGTTAGTATTACCAGTGCTTTCTGATACGTTCGATGGTTACACCAAACACAAAATTCAAATGGAGCCATGATCATACAAAAACAATAATTGTGCATATACCAAATTAGTTTACATGTCGCAAATAAAGTAATAAACAACAGAGTATTGATTTCATTATACTAATATATTAACACAGAAAATTATTTTAGTATGTTTTGTAGCATATGAAAACCACTAAAACCACATGCATCTTTTCCGTAACTGAAAATTCTATTTTGATTTACAAGTGCTACATAAGAGATATATGGTTTTTCATTACTTTCACAAATCTGATTCATTAGGATCACACTAACCCTGCCTGATCTAATAAGCTTATAGAACCTAAAAGGACCTTCCATCATACTAAAAAATAACATCATGCATTTTAGACCATAAGAAGCTACCTACTTTTCAATCGACTACAAATCAAGTATCTATATTGCATCTTTTTAGGATGTTTTGTATCATATGAAAACAAGTAAAACCACATGCATCTTTTCCCTAACTGAAAATCCTATTTTGATTAACAAGTGCTACATAAGACATATATTGTTTTTCATTACTTTCACAAATCTGATGCAATACTTAATCACATTAACCCAGCCTGGTCTAATAAACATGTACAACCTAAAAGGATCTTCGATCATCCTAAAAAATAACATCATGCATTTTAGATCATGAGAAGCTACCTACTTTTCATTCGACTACAAATCAAGTATCTATATTGCATTCCAATATATAAGTATGATTTTAAACAACTGCTACTAACCTTTAAACGGTTTTGATTAAAAAAAAATCATGGAAGCTGACCTTTGATTATCTTCAAAGAATGATGATCGAATGCCCAGTGCATTAACTTGAAAAGACTATGCGTTTGCAAGTGTAAAAAATCTACTTTAGTAGATTAGGCGTAGTCAATATATATTTAAAGGACCGGTCAAAATAAAACATGTCTTCTTGGGCTAACCTACACTAGGATTTTCAGTTATTGGGCCTTATACATATTATCTAATTGGACTTATATATATGTAATTTCAGTTATTGGCCCTTATGTATACCTGATAGGATACATACTATAATTGAAGTATAACTGAACTTATAAGTAAGTGACTTGGTGAAAAACTTCGACTTATACAAAAAGCAACCACATTATCAAATTCAACTAAAACGAAACATCAATGTCTTAAGTATGTTAGTTATTCAAAAAATTCAACATGCTCAAATATAAGTCTTCAAGTACATTACTTAGTAAAACACATCATACTTCAACTACATAAGATTACCACATACTCACACCATGCTTATCAGATTTACCAGCATATTCAGTTTGGGATAATTTAAGTTAAAACATGTTTCTTCAACCAATTTAATTTATAAGTAACCATCAATTGTATATATTATTAAAAAACACAAAATGAACGTAATGATAAATTACCTTTGTGTCTTATCGATAAGTTACACAATTCACATACAAGTATTCAACATCTCAGCCTACATGATCAAATTGACCGTTAACCAAACTTATAATTCTTAAGTATGCCACTTATTAAAAAATGCGACTTAAAAAAGACAAAAACAACCAAGTATTGAAACTACAAAACAAAAACTTGAATCATCCTTCAAGTTCCATCAAAACAATTCACATAAAAGTATTCAACATCTCAGCCTACATGATCAAATTGACCTATAACCAAACTTATAAGTCTTAAGTATGCCACTTATTCAAAAATTCGACTTAAAATAAACAAAAACAACCAAGTATTCAAACCACAAAACAAATACTTGAATCATCCTTCAAGTTCAATCAACACATATCAAAAACTGGCAAAAGTACCGGAAACTCCTTATCAACTGTTTCATCCAAAGATTCCATGAAAGATACGAGCTTGAACCTAATCATTTTGTCTTTCCGGAATCGACAGTGCCTGTTAATCTGCTTCCATTTCGTATCAGCTATCATTGTCACATGGTTGTTGCGGTTTTTACGTTTCGATTTCTTTTTATTCCTTTGTAAATCCAGTTTCACCGAGAACTCCTTACCATCATGCCGAACGAGTGCGTTGTCAAAAGTGAACATCTCATTTTTTCTAACAAAATCTGCTGGTATCGTCTGCCATTAAAGTAAATCTATCATCATATTCATTTTTTAAGACATCTTATTCAATGTCACAATAAGTAATCAATTAAACAAAATTGCCAAAATACACTTACCAAACGATTTCGATCTTTGACGTAATCAAGCATTGGGCTATAAAAACATCCGTCTTCGTTCAGATCATGCTTATGTCCTTCCCAATCACAGATATGAAACATCCTTTTGTCTATTTTTCATTGTCAAGCACACAAGTATGTTCAACATTTGCCACAATTATAATACATCACAACTATCTACAAAATTGGAAAATTACTTTAAAATAATACCTTTGTCCAAAGGCCCTCGGATTATTGGAACAGAATGATTCAAAATCGTTCTTGGAATGTTTTCGAAACCAAGACCAAGACCATTTGATGCAAACGAAATTAATCCAACTGAATTTCCACCGAGATTTGTAAAAACTACTCTCTTGCCAGCCATCAAGTGTTGACTCTCAACAACCTCAGCCCAACCTCCACCAGAAAACATGTTCCCATATTTTGCCGGCTTACCTGTTCCAGGTATGGGAACACGACGATGCCTCACAGTAGCTAAAAACATACCACCCACTTTCACATCATATTCCTTACTCACTATATCTTGCAGGAAATCACCAGGAAGCACCTACGTACACATTTTAGCAACATATTATTTATAACTAAAGGATAACATACTTATATAATTTACATAACTCATATATTAACATTTCATTTAATTTTGCACTTACAGGAGAAATTCCAAGATCATTTTGAATCGTAGCCAAGCATCTCATTTGGCGGGCTCCAATCTCCGTGCGGTTATAGCCACCACATTCAGATCCATCTTCACCGTAAGCAGTTACATAGTATGTATCGGCTTCTTCTTGAATAAAGTGTAATGCTGCTACATTAGTATACGAACTGTCTTTAACAAATGCTTCCCACTCTTCTCCGTACAGTCTGAAGTTGTTTTGACACTTTTTCTCAATCCATACTTTGTGTTTTGTTCCTTTATTGTGTATCAAGTATAACCACGGAGTTCCTTTGTAAAAACTTTCAGTGAAGAGAGACGGAAGACGCTGTAAATGACAAAAACATCAAACTTTTTTTTAGAGGATTTTGTATATGAAAACACATAATTTTAATAGGAAATGAATTGTAAAATAACTTATGAAAAAATTACAATACCTGTGTCTTTGATAATTTCCCTTTCTTCACAGAAAACACAAATTGAAGGGTCATTCTGTTAAATCATTGTTCAAGTAAACAAAAAGTAACGTAAGTTATTCGTCATCTACAAATAACGTGATAAACCAAGACTAAATGTTTTAGACCTTATTAACGATAACACTGTTTATTTTTCCATTGGCTAAGTGTAGTTGACTCTAAATTCCTTCTCATATCACTTTTAACATTAATCAATCGTATTCACAAGCATATTTAGAAAGTTTAAGCACGAAATTAAAATACTTACAAGTAAACATATTCATATTTAATAAACATACATACACAGTTTTACACTAACATACTTAACCGAATAGGGCCATACAAGGTACTCCCATTACATACAAGTTTTCCATAACAAGCCAATTGCATAATACAACAAAAGCAAATCGTATTTTGATTTACTTCATAGTTCATGTATAAAAAATACCTGTTGCGTTTAAGTCGAATTTACCAAGAGTATGAAGATTTCTGTGTGCTCTCACTGTTACACGAAAGAGGGTTTTAAAATAACCAAGAAGCTGTAATTTACTAATATTAAAAGTGTATAACTGTTTTCCATTCATGAGATATGCATTTTAATAAAAAACATCCTTTCCTAAATTATATTTGATCACATTGATTCAGCCCAATATATTTAGCAAATATTACACAATCAATTTGACAGCTATTCGGTTATGAAAGTGTATTAGTAATTAAATCAAAAGACCATAATTGCTACATAATATTAGTTGAAAATAGATGATCAATAGTTGACTGTATACATTATTATGTATACGGTTTTCTCTATAAATATTGTTTCAACAAAAACTCATTTATCACAAACACACAATTTGGCAAGTATCTTCCATGGCAACATCTAAAGAAAAAAGTGTTTTACAAATGTTCGAAAATTTATGTGTGACTAAATCTTTTGATCCCTGCTCATCCGTAGATGATAATGATAAAAAAAACTGTATGCTCCAATGAGGATGTTGGATTACAAGCTTGTGAGAAAAACGACACTGATGTTCCACTTGAATCTATAACAACTCCAAAGGCTAAACTCGATGGCAACCCTTTTGCCGATTCGTGTTTTGAAGAAGGTGAATCTTCGAAAGAAGATGAAGGTAATAAAATATAATTGATTACTATATTTGACATACTTTTAAAACATATTAACATAGCAAATTTTGATTACCAGATGACTTTGACCCAGAGCCTATCATTGACTGGCTGCGTTTTAATGTTGGAGATCAAGAAGCATGTCAAAAACTTTTGAACGGTTTATTGACAAAGATTAACAAGGCAAATGACTTAATCAATCAGCTTCGTCAAATGGGCCATGATATTGATGATGACTATGTTGTTGACCTAAACTTCTTCGATGAAGAGTGAATTGTGTTCAACATCAATGGCTCAATTCGTATGCTTGCTACATTTACTTACTATGATTTCAATGAATAAGTGTAACGAATAAGAAATCAGTATGAATATTTTATGTACTACAATATCCTACTTACAACTGGTATTTGAGTATCAGCCCATCTTACAGTCTTTAGTCACGATATTTTTTCTTTTTGTATATCTCCAACATATAAATCGACATTCCATTCTCATAATGTTCATTGCACAATCGGCATTTCCATATTATCTAATCCGAATATATCATAAACTTTACAAACTAACATATTACAGACTTTGCTCATATTCTACATAATTTTATACAACAAAATACCTGTTTTCTTTACACTCATTTAACAAGATTATGAATATCAAATGGGCTCTAACTATTACATAAAATGGCCTTTTAAAATAACCATGTACATGTAATTTCGCCAAGATTAACTCATTATATTTATGTCAATTAAATAATAAAAAGCATAAAATACTTTCCTAAACTATCAGTTATGCGTTTTTTATAAGTCCAATATTAGCTGAAACAGTTTTTACTAAAATCATTGCCGAAATTATGCAATTGGGAGACTTACAAGATATTCATTATTATTACTTACAAAATACATTAATGATATCCACTTGCTATAATAAAGGATAATTTATATACTATATATCTTTTCTTATTAGACAAGGCATTCTTAACAACACCATATCTTATAGTAGCCTAAACGTTTTTTTCATGTGCATACACTTTACTTACATTTTTATGCTTTCAGCTTTCCAAACAAGTCTTGATTCATAAAAAAAAAAAAAAAAAAAAAAAAAAAAAAAAAAAAAAAAAAAAAACAAACAAATATTTAATATAATCAACTCTTAAATATATGGGTACTATACAAATAAATTAAAATATTTTACAAATCAACTCCAAATATAATGTGCCCTTCATCCTCTATAAAAACTATACCATCTTCATTAACAAATATTGTAAACAAATTTCTTAATCACACATTATGGTTAATAGTAAATCATCAAAGGTATGTTTTCATGTTTATAAAAACAACAAATTATTGAACTTTTTTTATTTTGTTAATCATTTGTAAGTCTAATTAATATTTATACTTTAATTTTTGATTATATTTTATCTTACAATGTAGACAATGAAGCCAGAAAAAGATGCTAAAGAATCCAATTCTATCGATTTGTCCGCTAAAGAAAATACGGTTGTCCAATTATCTAATGATCACATTCTTTGTTTCTTAAAAATATGCATGTAAAGTTATAACATATGTACGTTATGTTAAAATTCTACAGGATGTTCCCTTCCCGCGCAAACGTGGAAGGTTGATGAAAAATGGTGTATTTGTCAGAAAAACAAATGTTGATGTTCCATCTTGTGACGAACCATATGATGACCTGTTATCACAAAATAAGATTCTCAATGACATTGAAAATAATGCTAACGCGGTATTAATTTTACCACAACGATATATTACATTTTTTAACATATATTACTAATGTCATTTATTTTACTCTTTTACATAGGAACTTGATGACGATGCACCTATAACTTTTAGGCGTGCGAACAAGAAACAAATGACGTCGTCATCCAATCTGTTTAGCCTTAGTGATGAAGAGACTAATGATGACCATGATGACATTAGTGAAGATAATGGCATTCATATAAGTGATATCGCTGAAGAAGGTACCGATGAGGAAGATGGCATTGGCTTAAGCGATCTTGAAACAGATAGTCACAAATCTACTGATGGATCAGACGATGGCTCTGATTTGGCCGATTTCATTGACGATAATGATGCGGAACGTGTAAATGACGATGACGATGTTTGATATTCATAACAAGATTCTTGTGTGTGCTCAATCTTTACTACATAATCACATGCGTTGGTTTATTTTGATTCTTATTTTATGACGTTTTTAAGAAACAATATGTATGTTCCCTTTTATTTTTGTTAAATATTTTATGCATATCATGCAATCTCCATGTTAAAAACCATTCATTTTAAATCGCAGTCATTAATACATATCATGCAATGTCCATGTTAATAGCTAATTTAATTCAATTTTCAAAATGAATTTCAACTTCATGTCAATCCATACGTTTGACTTATAAGTACTGACATAGTCCTTTACATGCTACCCATAAACGATTTTCCTAAAAAGACTATGGAGAATGAAAAAACTTCGAGAAATCCAAGAAAGCGTGCATCTTCTTCAACATCTCAGCCGAATAGGAATTTAATACCACAACAAAATACTTCCATCTCCACTAACAATTCTACATCGCTTCAATCTTCTTTTTTTCAATCAGCCGACATTATTCCCCAACCCACTTTCGTAGATGCATCTTCATCTAAAAGAAGGGTTTCTTTGACGCAGCTATTGAATTGTAACACTCTATTTCGCATTATGTCTTTAACAATATCTACTTACTGTTGCACTCCGTGTTATTAATTTTTACTTCTTCATTCATTAGATGATCCGTTAACTGTAAATGTTGCTCCATGGAGTTTGTCTAATACACGTTTGCCCTTAACAAACAATCCATCAGGTTTGTTTATTGTTCATAATAACCTATTGTTCCTTTTATAATCTGTTTGTGTCGGGTATATTCTTTATCATACAAAACATTAACGGTCAATAACTATCAAAATAACCAAATATGATATGCTAATATCTTATTATTTGGATTGCTTTGTTTTATAGGTTCCTTGATAAGTTCTACACCGACTCAACAAACAAGTCATCAAAGGGTACCACTTTCGGACGTCTCGAATAGTAAGTTACTTTTTGAATGACATCAACTGTTTCATAGATATTACAATATTTCAGTCTTTTATATATACTAAATTATACTATTAATGTTTGTGATAGATCTTCCACGTAGAAACAACACATATTCTGTTATAGTACGACAAACAACAAATCCCTCATTTGAAACACTTGGAATTGGTTTGTATACTCTAAGGCTAGAAGTAGTTTCATTTGCTTACTCACTTTATTTTACTCTTAACAACTTCATTTGCTATAGGAACAAATGCAAATAATATATCTCCCGTGTATCGGAACCAAAGTCTAAATTCCCCTTCACAACACGGTCATGGTCCGGTTCCTACACAAACAACACCTCAGATTCCAACTCCAACAACTCATGTTTCCAAACCAAGAAATTCAAGAGTAGCACCACATCTTAGTGGTAAAACTATTCTATAATTACATACTGATTTATAATTTATGTACTTACATTTTTTACTTAAAATCAATTATATATGTATGTGAATCATAACAGGAAGATATACTCACTCTACAAGCGTACTACTTCCTAAACCCAATCACTCTGGATTTCTTTCATCTTCGTCTTCCGGTAAGGCTTTTTTAATTTATGTACTTACATTTTTTTCTATTTATATACTCAACAAATGCATTACGTCAACAACTATGTATATACTCAATAATTGCATTACATCATTATGCCAAGCTTAAAAATATTTTTAATACGCCATTAGGAATGAATCCTCTAATAACGAGAAATCAAATGTCTGCATTTGGAGCGCCTACCAAAACAGGTAATGTTTACTATAAAGTTCATTAACTTAACTTCTATATGTCATGGACTTTTAAAGTCTCTAAGTAACCTTATCGGAACAAATGTCTTGCATCCATGTCTGGAAAAAATGTACAGCAAGTCATGCAGTTAATATAAACAACCAAGCAAATGTTTCAACAGGTCATTCAAATTTACCTGTTCTCACAACTCCAACTTCAGATAAAGGTAAAAAATTTTACCTGATATCATTAATTTTACATGGTGTTAAAAACTTATTTACTAAATCTAATTCATTTTTTTTCATCTCATATAGCATCACAAAGGTCTGTTCGTCGTATCACGATTAACGATGAGAATATTCCCGCAACTACACCAAACTCTGTTACAACAACCAGTCGTCAACTTACCCAAGCTGCAGCTGCAAGGAAAACCCGTTCTCCGTTGACCGACATCTCAAACGGTAGTATCTAAAAATATTAGCATTCAAAAATACTTGCCGACTCCTGTTTCTGAACGGAGTAACTATTCGTTAAATGAAAACATTCCTTTCATTATACATGTACTAACATTGTTATTGAATCTATTACAGTTACTTTTCAAACACAATTGGTTACTCCTGTTAGTGAACGGCCTCAACAGCCATCAAAAACCAGAATTCCTGTGTTTGCAACACAAAATTCAAGATACGAGGCAGGAGAATCGTCCAGAACGACCAAAAGATCTAAAAGACCTCCTTTACAAACCCGCACGCCTATTGCTTTTAATCTTGATGATGAAGGCCATGTTAGGAAAGTGTACGACAAATACGTGGGTATATCGGAAGGTAATTTTTTCGTGTTATTTTTTAACTCATTCCAATGAACATGTCATTATTTATATACATCATTTAACAACAATCTTTTATAATTATGTAGATTACTACGACCATGGAGATCCTACATTTGAATGTACAAAATGTCATGCTTTGTTATGGGAACCTGAAGCGAGAACAGGGAACACTAATCCCAATAATAAGCCTTACAGTATATGCTGTGGCAAGGGCAAAGTTAAACTTCAAGCACCACCGCCAACTCCAAAACCATTGCTTGACTTATTCATGAACGACGATGCCAAAAGCCAGAATTTCAAAAACAATATAAGAACGTACAACAGCATGTTCGCTTTTACTTCAATGGGCGGCAAAGTGGATGATTCAATCAACAAGAAAGGACGTGGTCCGTACGTTTTTCGCTTACACGGCCAGACTTACCATAGTATCGGTAGCTTACTCCCAGAAGCAGGTGCACCACCGAAATTTGCACAGCTCTATATATATGACACAGAAAACGAAACAGAGAATAGAGCATTAGCATTAAGGTAATTCCATAAAATATAAAATTCTTTAATGTGTACACATAAGTTTCCTACAAATCTTTTCTCATATAATATTCGTTTTTGCTAAACCCGTTGTTGTATTCATATCAGAAAATCTTCTAAGTCATCGGCTCCTTCAACCTCAAAGGATCCTGTTGATCGCAACATTATCAATCAAGTTAAAGATGTTTTAGATGAATCAAGTGATTTGGTTAAAACATTTAGAAGGGCACGTGACCGATACACGGAAGATAGTGAGCAGAATATACGAATAAGGCTAATTGCAAAGCGAGGTAAAGATGGACGCCAATACACTCTTCCTACTGCCAACGAGGTTGCTGGTCTTATTGTAGGAGACTTGGATTCATGTATAGAGGATCGTGACATTGTTTTGGAAATGCAACATGGACCTTTGAAACGTATTAATATTTTCCATCCTATGTACCTCGCTTTGCAATACCCTTTGTTGATGCCATGTGCACAAGATGGATATACTTTGGGAATTCCCCATCAAAAAATCTCTTCGAAATCGGCCACCAAAAAAACAGAGAAAACGGTTACTATGCGTGAATGGTTTGCCTATCATATTCAAGACCGTCCCAATCAAGAGAATTTGCTTATACGTGGAGGTCGGTTGTTTCAACAGTTTCTTGTGGATGCTTTCACTATGGTTGAGACTGAGCGCATGTATTTCCATCGTTCCAAGCAGTCTATACTTAGGGCTGATACATACTCTAATATACGCCAAAGCATCGCATCTGGAAATAATGACCCTACCCAACTTGGGAAGCCTGTTGTATTGCCTTCTTCGTTTACCGGTGGACCAAGGTACATGCAACAAAACTATATGGATGCCATGGCATTGTGTAGGTGGTATGGTTGTCCGGATTTGTTTCTAACCATAACATGCAATCCTAAATGGCCTGAAATAAATCGGTATATGCGCGAGCACAACCTTACATCTACCGATCGTCCGGATGTGCTTTCTAGAGTTTTCAAAATGAAGTTGGATCAATTGATCAAGGATGTCAAAGAATTAAAACTTTTTGGACGTGTTCAAGCTGGTAATGTTTATAAATTTGTTTATATAACAATTTTTCCATTCATACAAGTATACTTTACTTATAAGGTGACCTTTACATGCACTTGAAACTAACTTCAACATAACATTTGCAGTCGTATACACTGTTGAGTTTCAGAAGAGAGGCCTCCCTCATGCCCATATATGTTTATTTTTGCATAAGGATGACAAGATTCCGAATGCTGCACATATCGACAAGTTCATATGTGCTGAGATACCTGATCCGAACGAGGATCCTGATTTGCACAAATTAGTTTCTGATTTTATGATGCATGGTCCTTGCGGTACTGATGAGCCAAATCAAGTTTGCACCACGGACGGGAAATGTACCAAACACTTTCCAAAAAATTTCATTGAACAGAGTTCAGTTTCCTCCGACGGGTACCCAATTTATAGAAGACGTGACAACGGAAACTATGTTGAAAAGAGTGGACACAAGTTGCATAACGGATATGTTATCCCTTACAATGCTATGCTTCTCAAACGTTATCAGTGTCACCTTAATGTTGAATGGTGTAATCAGACGGGTTCAATCAAGTATTTGTTTAAGTATATAAACAAAGGTCCAGATCGAGTCTCTGCACAATTGTATGAACCGGCTACAACGGTAGAAGGTCAGCCAAGTGGTAAACAAGTTGATGAGATTAAGGCCTACTATGATTGTCGGTACCTGTCAGCGTGTGAGGCTGCTTGGAGGTTGTTTAAGTTCGAGATTCATTATAGAACACCAAATGTTGAAAGACTTTCTTTTCACCTGGAAGGAGAGCAGCGAATTGTATATGACGAGAACTCGGATCTTGAAACAGCTGTCAACAAGCCATCAGTAGGGGCAGCTATGTTTGATGCTTGGATGAAAATGAATGAGAAGTATCCTGCAGCAAGGGAACTTTCGTATGTGGAGTTTCCTACAAAATTTGTATGGAATGACGAAAAAAGAATGTGGACATTCAGGAAGAAAGGCTACGCAATTGGTAGAATTCATAATGTTCCTATTTCAACCGGTGAAGCATACTATTGTAGGATGCTATTAAATTGCCAGAAAGGATGTATGAATCATGCTGAAATAAGAACATGGGACGATGTTGAATATCCTACATACAAAGAAGCTTGCTATGCAGCGGGTCTTTTAGAAGACGACAAGGAGTATATTGAAAGTATTAAAGAAGCAGCACACTGGGCGTCCGCTAAACATCTATGCGATCTTTTTGTAACATTGCTTTCTCAAAAGGAACTTCAAACTCCTTTGAGTGTCTGGTTACAAACATGGCACTTGCTTGCCGAAGATGTCGAGTACAAAAGAAGTCAAATTTTAGGACTACCAGGTACACAATTGACTATTCCTATAATTTTATAGTGTTAATAAACTTATCTTTATAGTTGTCATGTTCAGTTAGTTGTCTCATATTTGATCACGTCTAACAGTAAGCATAAGAACTTTCGAGTAGTATAGTCTTCAATATTCTTAATAGACTTACATAAACAAGTGTACATACAACCAACTGTTTCCCAAACTATTGAATACTCATAATGTCATGACGGAAAGTTAACTAAGTTTTGCTTCTATGTATATATATAAACAAACAACTCTGATCCATCACAGGAAAAAAAGTAAAACAGTGCACTTCATACTTTAGTTTACTTTCATTTGAAAACTAAAATACTTACTGAAAATGTTTTATTTCTGATAACATGTTTTATATTCAAAAGGTTATAAATAGGTACGAATTACCTTAATACCAAAGCAGTTTAATTATAAACCTACAATGGAATGTATAGAATAAAATATCATACCTACCAGGTCAATACACTAATCTTAAGGTTAGACTAAGTTTAAAGTAACTAACCAGTTAATAAACATTGTAAATTAATCAGACGAGAAGCTACCAACAACCTTCTAAGATCAAATTATGACCAAACTGAAACTGAATATATGCAAAACAAACATTCCTTATGGTGAACTTGCAGAGGAAAATGCACTAATGAAATAAGCTAACGAAGTCCAAACAAAGCGCAAATATAGCGACCATGTAGTATAAACTTCTAAGAAAAAAAATCTCAAAGCATAAGTTCAGCTGAGTTAACTGAACTGAGCTTTTGAAATTAGGCTGACGAGATAAAATAGACTGGTGCAGGGCTTACAAAGCCTCTAACAGCTCACTTTCACCTTGACTTCTAACAACCACATGCTATCGAAATTAATATTTTCTTTTTTATAATGATGCACAAGCAACAAAATAACAAACAAATCCAATTTTTAGCAATTTCCAATTATTAATAAAGTCTAAATTTAACCTTATGTTAAGCTGTACTTTGACTTTTTTTAATATAACATACAGAATTACATATTTGTCCACTCTAATGTTTTACTAATGTTGCTTTTACTTGACTACTAAAAATTATTTATGCAGGCTTGCGACTTAGTGATGATGAAAAGCAAAATGTAGCTTTGTTCTGGATCGAAGAACTTATGCGATCGAGAGGCACATCATTGAGACGTTTCCCTGAGCTGCCATTGCCAGATGATAGATACATAGCTCATTTTGGTAATCGACTTCTATATGATGAGACTCATTATAATGCAGAAGAGTTACAATCTGAGTATGCCCGTCTTTACACAGCTTTAACCACAGAACAGAAAACCGTATATGATACTATCGTGACATCCGTTGAAACAGGTAAAGGAGGTGTATATTTTGTATATGGATACGGTGGTACTGGGAAGACATATTTATGGAAAACCCTTGCCGCTGGTATTAGAAGGAACGGTGATGTAGTCATAAACGTCGCATCAAGTGGTATTGCATCTTTACTGATGTCAGGTGGCAGAACTGCTCATTCACGATTCCATATTCCAATCAATATTGATGAGACTTCTACTTGCTCTATCTGCCCTCAAAGTGATCTTGGAGAGTTGTTAAAGAAATGCAAGCTAATTATTTGGGATGAAGCACCAATGACCAACAAACTTTGTTTTGAGGCTTTGGATAGGACATTGCGCGATGTTCTACGTAAGACAAGGTTTGACATTTGCCAAACACCTTTTGGTGGAATGACAGTGGTATTTGGTGGTGATTTTAGACAGGTTCTTCCTGTTATCCCAAAAGGTTCCCGACAAGACATTGTAAGTGCTTCTTTAAAGCAATCATATTTGTGGGACCACTGCACGGTTCTGAAGTTAACTGCCAACATGAGGCTAACCGTTGGATCTCGCCCTGAGGATGTTAACGAGATACGTGAATTTGCTGAATGGATACTAAAAATAGGAGATGGAAACGTCGGAGATGCACCAGACGGAGAGGTTGAAATAGATATACCCAAAGATATTCTAATACATGACTCTTCGGACCCAATAAAATCCATTGTAGATTTTACGTACCCAAACCTTTTGTCTCACATAGACGATCCGTCCTATTTTCAAGAAAAGGCCATTCTTGCTCCAACCAATGAAGTGGTCGACACTATTAATGATCATTTGCTAAAGACATTTCCAGGTCAAGAGATGGTTTACCTTAGTTGCGATAGTATTGATAAAAGTGATCGGGGGTCATCAATAGATGAATCTGTTTTCTCAACAGATTTTATAAATGGACTAAAGTTCTCAGGTGTTCCAAATCATAGGTTGGTGTTAAAAGTTGGTGTCCCTATAATGTTGCTTCGTAATCGGGATCAATCAAATGGATTGTGTAACGGAACAAGACTTCAGGTTTTACGCTTATCACGTACTTCAATTCAAGCGCAGATCATTAATGGTACACATTTTGGACATAAGGTTATCATACCACGCTTGAGAATTACTCCATCTGATAAACGTTTGCCTATCAAGATTATTAGGAAACAATACCCCGTTTCTGTGTCATTTGCCATGACAATAAACAAGAGCCAAGGCCAATCTCTTTCAAAAGTCGGATTGTACCTACCACGTCCTGTGTTCACACATGGACAACTATATGTAGCTCTTTCACGTGTCAAAAGCAAAAAGAGTTTGAAAGTTGCTGTTTCGGATGCCGAAGGTAACCTATCCACTACTACTATGAATGTAGTATATAAAGAAGTTCTTCATGGTCTATGATCAAATGATCAATAGGTATGTACATCATATATGTTAGATGTTTATATGATTCTTTTTATTTACAATTATTATATATCCAAAATTTATACTACTTACACTTTTTTTTTAAAACTTACAGATGTTGACGGAAAGGATGTTATGTTCAACTGTTATACTGACCACTACATGCATTTAACAAGACCATGTATCAAGAGGAGGTGCAAAATGGATGATAATGACAATAAATCCGTATTATAATAAAGTCGATGTTATTTAAAAACATTGTATTTGATATTTTCAGCCATTTATAACTTATAGTTCGGTTTTAAAAATATTGCATGCCGTTTATGTTCGTTCATCTTTCTTACTTTATAACCGCACGTAGCTTATTTTAATCAAAAGCCCTCTAAAATCCCGTGGATTCCACGGGTCTATAAGCTAGTAACTACATATATGAGTAACTATATATCATGGAAATTTTTACTTTTATTTTATTTATTATTATTATTATTATTTTAAAACTGCAATTTTGTTTCACACATATACTACCTATCTCACAAATGCCTCAAATGAGGCTACCCACAACTTTTAAATTGGTGGGAAACTCACATACCACTTTTGCCTTGCAACTATTAAAAAAAAAAAAAAAAAAAAAAAAAAAAAAAAAAAAAAAAAGTCGCAACAACGCACGAGCACTAAACCCGAACAAATTAAAAGCACACAATATATGTATTCAAATCGCATATATAACATTATTATCGTTATAATAAACATAATAATAATTAATCTCAAAACTCAGATTCATCTTAATCCCAAAATATCAAAGCCACAAACGAAAAATAAAACGACGAAAACTCTAAAGTGATGAGGCAACAAGATATTAACTTAGGATTTTGTTTTTTCCATGCTACATGCGCGAAAACCTTTCATTCAACTCTTGGATCTTCTCTAGGATTCTTATACATTCTTCATGCTCTTGGATTTCCTTGTCCATGCGTTGTAATTCTTTACGAGCCATGATCAATAATTCAGCTTTACGAAGACCAAACTCACGAGCAGCTACGTTTGTTCCCTTCGACCGAATAGTTTCGAGAATTTTGGACTCCCTAGTATCAGCCATTGTCGAACTAGAATTAAACAGAACAAAAGTAAACAATATAAATCGGATACAAAAAGTTATTAAGAAAGCGAGGGATAGTTTAGTTTATATAGACAGGCTAGATTAAATAAAAGGAAACTAACATCACACGGTTTGAAAAAAAGTTATATTTTGTGATTTCAATAAAAGGAAACAAAATTTAGATAAATACTTTACAAATTTACTAGCAGGGTACCCGCGCGTTGCAGCGGCGGGTACCTTAAATTAAAATTTTTCGGTTAATCGTGTAATTTTAGTTTATTATGTTTTTTTTGACAATAAATTTACGGATATCAAAATTTCGTTTAGCTCGTGTCCGTTCGGGCTCGAGCCCGTTGGCTCGTGTCCGTTCAGGCTCGAGCCTGTTTGGCCCGTGCCCGTTCGGGCTCGAGCCCATTTGACCCGTTGCCCGTTCGGACTTGAATATTTGTATAATGTGCTTTATTATTTGTATTAGTGACATTTAATGCAGGAATTGTGTTTAAGTTGGTTGTACAATATGCTTGATAATTTGTATTTCTTATATAAGAGGTATTTTAATAAGTCCATTAATTGTATTTATTGACCGGTTAAATAATTGTATTTAATGTACATAATGTTTTATTTATTATATTTAATGTTAGTATTAATGGTATGTTAGAATTAAATAAGGGGAAAATTGGTGTGTACTTTAAGCTTATTAACTTGTAAATGTCTAATTATATTTCATCTTTTGTACTTTAAGCTTATTAATTTGTAAGACTTAAAATTAAGCATGCTAAAATTAGAAAGCATTCCTCCTTTATAATATAGTAAGATTATTTTGAGAGAGAATGAGAGAAGAAAGGAAACAGAATAAATAGGAAAGAAATTGATTTATGGATTTAGGGTGCGTTTGATTCGCAAGTGGGATTAGAATTGGATTTGAATTTGAGAAATATTTTAAAGATATAGAAAAGGTTTGGAAAAAAAGTATGAGAAAGAAAATATATTATTATTATATATTATTATATATAATTTATTAATTTTATATTGCATTTAAATATTATATTATAATAAAAAAATTAAACCTAGACGTAAATAAAATGGGGCTCATGACTTTCAACAAAAGTCACCAAAATTGTGTGGAATTGATCTATCATTCAATATATGTGTCAGACAAAAATTTGCATGTACCAAACAAATGATTTGATGATTCTTTGAATCCACACCCTCTCAAACCGTGAACCAAACGCACCCTTAATGAAGGAAAATTAATCCCATGCATGTTACCCAAATTAATCCCATGCCTAAACAATTTTTTTTTTTTTTTTTTTTGAAAGGTTAACTTCATTCAACACCACTTGCGAGTCGTCAAAACGAGGACCGCAAGGAAAACCACAATTACATCAATCCAAATGGGCAAATACACCAATCATTCCGATCAATGTTTTTAAATCTAGATCTACTTCTAATCCAAAAAATGACGCCGCTTTGATCTTAACCACCACCTCAACCGGGTTACCCTTTTTACTTTGAAAAACTCTCGCATTCCTTTTGGTCCAAATGCACCAAAGCGTCGCTAAGACTATACTATGTAGCACCCTCGTATCCGTCTTTTGCAGCTTCGAGTCTTTTGCAAGCGTAAGAAGGTCTCGAACGTGGAAAGCAACGATAGGTTCTAACCGGAACCAACCTGCAATCCTAACCCAAACTTCCGTGATGAAGATGCATGCTGTGAACATGTGCAACGAGGTCTCCATTTCCGCATTACACAACGGACAAACGTCATCCACTATAGCCATTCCTCTTTTACTAAGGGCCACTCTAGTCGCAATTCTATCTTGCTCCGCACGCCAAGACAAAATGTTACATTTAAGTGGCATCCAACACTCCCACTTCATGATAAATACTGGATCAATCTCGCGACCAGAAATAATAAGCCGCTTTGCTGCTCCCACCGAAAAAACACCACTTGTATCTCCAGCCCATTTCCACATGTCTAAACCTTCGGCCCACTTGAACTCATGAATATCAGAAAGAAGACTAAATAATTCCATCACTTCAACAGGAGATGTAGGAGCCATTCGCCAATTCCAATTCAACACTTTAACCCCATTATATAAAGCAAGTCTCTCTAACACCCAGCACCATTTTTGATTCTCTAATCTAAAGAGATTCGGGTATTGGTCTCGAAGAGGCGTATCATTTATCCATGGGTCACACCAAAATTTAATAGACCTCCCATCGCCCACAACCCCATACAAGAGTCTATTAAAGCTTTTACCATGAATTGAATTTCATTCCCCCATTAACACAATATTTTTCCAACATCCTGAAGCCGAAGACCCAAGGGGAAGAGAGGACCACTTCCTACCTCCCCCATGACAGCCCAACACAACCTTCTTCCAAAGACAATTATCTTCTTTTTTAAAACGCCATCCCCATTTGAGTAAAACAGCCAAGTTCGTGTCTTGCAAACGGTTGATACCCAATCCTCCCAGCCTTTTTGGTCTTGCCACTCTCTCCCATGCGACCCAATTTATTTTCTTATCTTCGCTGGACCCTCCCCACAGAAAACGTCACATAATACCTTCAATTTTCTCAGTAACGGCCACTGGGGCTTTATATAGAGACAAGTAGTATATAGGCAAACTTTCAAGCACTAATAACCAGGTTTTATGGGTACCAATAGACTTTCCAAATTAATCCCATGCATGTTACCCAAATTAATCCACTTGTGGCTACGAAGGTTCGCTTGCACCGACTCCGGGCTATACAAAAGTTTAGTCACGCCGTGAGATTAGTCAGCTCACAACGTCAAGTCAAAAACCCATGTTACTCAAAAAAATAGTCTTTCCAAATAAATAAAATTCCTATTTTAAAATGACTCAAAAACTCATATCACTTAGTGTTTTTTGTCGATCCATGAATCATTTTTGTATCATTTTTGCCTTATCCTATGCACTAGGGCAAAAGATAGAAAAGTCCGTATATATATACTCGTTTTGTATATATCTCATCAAACAGGAACAATATTACAAATGCAATTTGATAATTAATTAGCATCTTAGAAAAAATTATGGTATAGAAACCAAAAGTGAAGAAGACAAAATAGTTGAAGAATATATGCATTAATTCCTCAAGGGGAAAGTGTTCATGTACCAAAAAGTGCATGCATCATTTCCCTCAATCAATGGAACTTGTTTCTCCTTTTTTAGAAGTAGACAATGAAATCGATCATATGATATCACATCCTATGATTTTTCTTCTTTTTCAACCCGCAATATATACTTTCTATCGATGTGTTTCCTTAAAGATGAAAGGCGTTGGTTATGTACCACTATAAAATACAACCACCAATTGCATCATTTTACATAACAATCCATTTGTACGTAAATTAACTTATTTAACCGTGTCCCTATTTCTTTTGATATAAGAAAATCGAGGGCAAAGGGAAAAGTGAAAATATATGCAATAAATAAAGTTGTAGGTGTGTTGGTAAACATAAGATTCACATATTTAAGGAAATTCCAGGAATCATTGCTCTTGTTTGATGTGGCTTCAATCTTCATACATTTTTGTGCCACCTAAAATAGTTTTGTACACGCATGCCAATCACCCATAACTTTAGACCAGGTACTATGGTAATCAAACTCATTATTTTTAAAACATCACATCATCATTCAACACTATTAAACCCACCACTAAACATGTGCTATGATTATCACCAAATCAAAAATATAAAAATACACTATTTTATACGAACATACTTAACAATATACCTCACAATCAGACACATGAAAATATGGTGCATCAGTTACGTGGTCTGCACCACCAAATCAATACAAAAAGCTGAAACCGCGCATGACAATTGGTGATGTTTATAAGAATCCTATGTGAAGATTAAAGGTAATGGTATCATTCACCTACCGTAATGACTAGTCTAGAAAAATGACACATTCTCACATCGTATTAGATGTTTCACATGTGACGACCTTTTGATGATTGATAGGTAAGAGAATGAGTAGTAATGCTTTGAAGACCTTGTAAATTTGTATCGACTTAATTAAATTCATCGTCAAATTTTCAAGGTCTTGTGTTATATTTGTTCCTTCTCGCGACAGGTTGGTATGTTCAGGTAGGTTTCATCTTTATTTGTATGTCATGTTCTAATTTCTTTGGGTCCTACTCTCGTTTAATTATCTTGCTTAATTGAGGTGGGGTGTCTTGTATTGTATGTGGTTGTTTCGAGGTTCTTAATAATATATTTCCTTTCTAAAAAAATTAAATAAACATAGAATGTAATATATTTGCATCCAAATATGCAAGTATGCAAACTCTTGTCAGTTTTCAACTGGTTCTGAAGAAGTTGTGATAACATGGATTTGTATATTATTGTACCAACAGATTTTGTCTCCCAACATGCAACGTCCATTTATGACATACAATTTTCGAGAAAACGGTTGAGGACTTTTCTGTTCAGGATACTTGAGAATATGAGTCTTTAAATTAAATATACACGGCTAAACCGAAGCATTCTTGTCAACGTTTCGAACCATTTTCTTGGCCACCCCAAATATGTATCTGAGGTTTGAACCCTCGACCTTTTTTGAGGAGCAACATATTTATGTGCTAATCCTGTTTTCCACAGACGAATGAAGCACATAGCCCTGGTTATCACTTTGTGCGAGAACAGATTCAAAATGGCACACTCAAAGTTCAACATATCAGTACCAAAGACCAATTAGCAGATTGCCTCACAAAAGCTCTTTCTCGACAACTTCAAAAGTTTCGACCCAAGATTGGAGTTGCAAACGGTACCTCCATTTTGCGGGAGCGTATTAACACCACATACTCGTGCCTCGACAAACTCATCCACATATGAAGGCAAAGATAGTTGACCACCAAGGATTATTATCTCTATTCATTAGCAAGTTTGTTGTATCTCAAGCCTAAAGCGTTGTACTATAAATACTTTACTCGCTCAATATAATTTCTGTGCATTTATACGAATGAGCGAAGATATTAGGAGGAAACATATAAAATTTTAGGAATGAATATGACTTAAGAGAAAATAACGAGTACTAACTAGCTAGCTTGCTTGTTAAGTTGTTATATTGTAGAACAATCAATTAAGTTTTACTATAACTAAAAGTTACTGAAATTTCGATAGTTGATGGAATGTTGATGATAATTCGATAATAGTCCAACATGTTGATACTGGAAGCCCAGAAATCGAAAGCCCAAAGTAAGGCAGGCCTAGTGTAGTCCAATAATAGTAGCAATCGTTTTAAATCGTTGGCCACCACTTAAGGTTAAAGTTAAAAAAATAAAAAATAAAATAAAAAATCGCAACAACGCGCGAGCTTTCACTAAACCCGAACAAATTAAAAGAACACAATATATGTATTCAAATCGCATATATAACATTATTATCATTATAATAAACCTGATCATAATTAATCTCAAAACTCTGATTCATCTTAATCCCAAAATATCAAAGCCACAAATGAAAAATAAAACGACAGAAAACACTAAATTGATGAGGCAACATATCAACTTAGGATTTTGTTTTCTCCATGCTCCATGCGCAAAACCTTTCATTCAACTCTTTGATCTTCTCTATGATTCTTGTACATTCTTCATGCTCTTGGATTTCCTTGTCTATGCGTCGTAATTCTTTACGAGCTATGATCAATAATTCAGCTTTACGAAGACCAAACTCACGAGCAGCTACATTTGTTCCCTTCGACCGAATAGTTTCGAGAATTTTGGACTCCCTAGTATCAGCCATTGTCGAACTAGAATTAAACAGAACAAAAGTAAACAATATAAATCGGAAAATCTTAACTACTTATAATGTAGATTTAGTCAAAGGGGAAAAGTGGAAAACTGAATTTTCAGTCAATCCCCATTTTGCCCTTCTATATTACAAGAGTGAGAGAAAATGAATTGTGTAGTTAATGCTCTTATTAAAACACCCCATAACTTAAAATTACAATTATTTATTCATATGGTACAACCGATTAAAAGCATATATATCAAATTAAAAACAATCAATTAAAACACCCCTTACTAAAAAGAGTACAATAAAATATTCACAATATACAATTTAAACAATCTACAACGTAATATAAAATATAAAATAATTAAACACACTAATTAATGTTATTTTTAAAACACCCTAAAATGAAAAGTATATGTTATTATACACATTATACAAATTAATAAAACACACAAAACTTTATACAAGCTAACAAGTTGATGTTGCATATAGTTTTGAAAACTGGACCGGACCTACGGCTTCAACTGGGAAAAACATATAGTTTTGAAAATTGGACACGACGGGTTCAGTTATTAAAAGCATGACTCGGTTTAAATCGACCCATTTTTCGACCGGAACGGTTCAACCGGGTTTCAAAACATTATGTTGACATGAGCTTAAGTATCAAAGTCAACAAGTCAACAAAGTCAATAAGTCAATAAGTCAACACATTTAATCCCTAAATCTTCAAACTTTTATTAGAGGTGGCAAAACGGGCGGGCACGGGCTAAAATGGCACGGGTTAAAACGGGCACGGGCTAAACAGACAAATTATAAATCGGGCCAAACGGGCACAGGCTAAAACGAGCAAATTATAATTTAACTATTAAAAACATTCGGAACAGTCCTAAAAACCATTTTAATTAATCTTGTAAAAAAAGATCAAGCATCTAAGTCTTAACTATATTTAATTAATTTTTCTAAAAAAAAAATAGAGTATTAAATGAATAAAAGTGCAACTAATTAAATATATCTATCAATTAATTAGAGTATTAAATAATTATGCATAAAATAGTTATTAAATGAGATAAATTAAAATTAAAATAGTTGGAATGTTTTATAGTTACCAGTGACAAGTGAATTGGTCCGAAAAAAAATGAGTGTAATTGCTTGAAAGTTGAATTGTGTGATTTGAAAGCCCATCTAATAATATATGTTTTTATCTTTTGCCTGTAAGAGTCCATCAAATAAATGCAAGGGGCAAAAAATGCCCCAAACTTTTAAAAAAGTGTCAAAAATATCCTAAAAATTACAAATTGGGAAAGATTTGCCACCCCTAACTTTTATTATTTTTCATTTATAACCCATAAACTTTCTTTTATCACTAAACGATCTGTCGTTATAAAATCTCGTTGCTATGCACGGGTATTCGTCTAGTAGTAATAAGAAAGTTAGGGGTAGTTTAGTTTATATAGACATGCTAGATTGAATAAAAGGAAAGTAAGATCACACGGTTTGAATAAAAGTTATATTTTGTGATTTTAATAAAAGGAAACAAAACTTAGATATATTATAATTTCCAAATTTATTATTTCGAGAGAGAATGAGAGAAGAAAGAAAAAAAGAATAAATAGGAAATAAATTGATTTATGGATTTAATGAAGGAAAATTTTATGCCTAAACAAAATTTAATAACCAGGTTTTATGGGTTCCAATAGTCTTTCCAAATTAATCCCGTGTTACCCAAATTAATCCACTTGTGGTCTCGGAGATTCATCTGCGCCGACTCCAGGCTATACAAAAAGGTAGTCGCCGTGGGATTAGTCAGCTCGCAATGTCGAGTCAAAAACTGATCATGTTACCCGAAAAAAAGTCTTTCCAAATAAATAAAATTCCTAAATTAAAAGGACTCAAATGCCGTATCACCAAGTCATTTTTTGTGGATCGCTGAATATTTTTGTATCATTTTTGCCTTACCCTATGCCCCACGGCAAAAGATAGAAAAGTCGGTATATATACTCGTTTGGTATACATGTCACTTAAACAAGAACAATATTAGAAATGCAATTTGAGAATTAGAATCTTAGAAAAAGTTATGGTATAGAAACCAAAAGTGTAGAAGACAAAATAGTTTGAAGAATATATGCATTAATTCCTTAAGGGGAAAGTGTTCATGTACCAAAAAGTGTATGCATCATTTCCCTCAATCAATGGAACTTGTTTCTTCTTTTTTGGATGTAGACAATGAAATCGCTCATATGATATCACATCCTATGATTTTTTCTTCTTTTTCCATCCGCAATATCTACTTTTTATCGATGTGTTTCCTTAAAGATGAAAGGTGTTGGTCATGTACCGGTATACACCACTATAAAATACAACCACCAATTGCATCATTTTACAAGAAAGTCATGTGAATTTATTCAAAATTC
Organism: Artemisia argyi; assembly: GCA_030686995.1. Lineage (NCBI taxonomy): Eukaryota > Viridiplantae > Streptophyta > Magnoliopsida > Asterales > Asteraceae > Artemisia > Artemisia argyi. The sequence continues at coordinate 183,540,600 of CM060705.1, forward strand.
TTATAACAATCCATTTGACGTACATAACTTATTTAACAGCGCAGGCTAATATTTCACAGTTTAATGAATCTTCCACTTATTTGATAGGCTGGTTAAAAGATTGTTTTTGGTTAAACTCTTCACAACTTATTAATCGATATAATCATTTTGGCATGGTATGAATAGTACAGTTTCATTTTTTTTTCATCAAAATTAGTTATCTAATTTATTAAAATAACCGTGTCCGTATTCTTTTGATATAGGAAAATCGAGGGCAAAAGGAACAGTGAAAATCGGCAATAAATAAAGTTGTGGGTGTGTTGGTAAACGTAAGATTCACATATTTAGGAAGAAATTCCAGGAATCATTGCTCTTGTTTGATGTGGTTTCATACATTTTTGTGCCACCAAAAATAGTTTTGTACACACATATCCATACCGATCACCCATGACCTTAGATCAACCTTAGATCGGGTGCTATGGTCATAAAACTCATTATTTCTAAAGCACCACATCATCATTCAACACTATTAAACCCACCACTAGACAGGTGATATGATTATCACCAAAAAAAAAATATATATAAAAATATCACACTTATACGAACATACCTTACAATATACACTACAATTAAACACACAAAGAAAAAAGGGTGCATCAGTTAGTTGATCTAGCTGCACCACTAAACAAATGCCAAAATATGAAAACCACGTGTGATAATTGGTGATATTTATGTTGTTAAAAAAATGGTGATATTAATGAGAATCTGCGTGAAAATTAAAGGTAGTGGTATCCTTCACCCACCATAATGACGCTCATAGAAGAATGACTCACATTCTCACGTAGCATTAGACAAGGTTGCAAAAATCCTGCATCGGTAGTCGGGCGGTAGACCACCTTATATGGATTAATTGGTGATTAATCGGATTGGCATTTCGTGCAAGTTTTGGGTATTTCTCGAGACTAAACTAAAAATCTTAATTGATTACAAGCTTACTATGTTCTCAAACCTCAATAAAGGCTCCAATTCTGATTATGATGTCCATTGTGTGTTACAAGTGAAATAAATGATCCCTAAATTAAGTTGAGTGCCTAAATTATTTTTTTTTTAAGTTGACCGATTAAGACGATTTTGCTGATTAGTTCGATTTTTGACTGATTAGTCAGATTTTGATCGATTAGGCCGGTTTTTGACCAATAAGTGGCTGATTTTACCTCCGATTTTCAAAAATCAACAAGGTAGAAGGCCAATTACCTAGTAATCCTCAATTAATCGGCCGAGTTGACTGATTTTTGCAACACTGGTATTAGATGTTTCACATGTGACGACCTTTTGATAATTGATAAGTAAGAGAATGAGTAGTAATGACCTGAAGACCTAGTAAAAATTCGTCGTCGCATTTGTACCGACTTAAATAAATTAAATAAACATGGAATGTAATAACGTTGCATCCAAATATGCAACCTCTTGTTTGTTTTCAACTGGTTCTCAAGAAGTTGTGATAACATGGAATTTATATATTATTGTACCAACAGATTTTGTTCCCCAACTTCCTTAATGTTTAATTAGTTAAACGTCATGTATGTGTAGTAGGACTATGATCCAACGTCCTTTTTCCTTACGGGTGTTGCGCATTTATGACATACAATTTTCGAGAAAACAGTTAGAGGACTTTTTTGTTCAAGATACTTGAGAACATGAGTTTTTAACTCGAGTGTGCAGGGCTAACCCGAGGTATTCTCTTGAATGTTTTGAACCATTTTCTTGGCCACCCCAAATATGTATCTAGTGAGGTTTGAACCCTCGACCTTTTGTGAGGAGCAACATATTTATGTGCTAATCCTGTTTTCCACAGTCGAATGAAGCACATAGCCCTGGTTATCACTTTGTGCGTGAACAGATTCAAAATGGCACACTCAAAGTTCAACATAAAACATTTAAAATTTTAGGAATGAATATGATTTAAGAGAAGATAACGAGTACTAACTAGCTAGTTTTTTTTTTTTTTTTCCTTTTTTTTTTTCTTTTTTTTTTTTTTTTTTTGAACAAAGGTTTCATTACATTTCATACCTCACAAATGGAGGAAGATAGAACATAACAAGTTACATCGAAACATAACAAGTTAAGCCAAACAAGACATACACCATAATAGTTGAAACAGCCTACAGCAACACCATTCAAAGGTGAGGGGAATCACCCGAGTGAGCTTTGACTGATACAACCATATAAAATGTAGCTTGACAAAAGTACACTAAGTACATAATACATACATAGAAGATAAAACTAGGCATCCCTAAAGGAGCCGAACAAAAGCCTAACAGATCTAAAGTCGAACCCCTACGCAGCAGCAGCCGTCGATGACGGACCAACGGATCTATAATGTAGAACAATCAATTAAGTTTTATAGCTAAAAGTTACTGAAATTTCGATAGTGATGGAATGTTGATGATAATTCGATAATGGTCCAACATATTGATCCTGGAAGCCCAGAAATCCAAAGCCCAAAGTAAGGCAGGCCTAGTGTAGTCCATTAAGAGTAGCAATTGTTTTAAATAGTTAAGTCGTTAACCACTTGCATAAGAATTCAGAAGTTAAAACTAGACAATTATTTTGAGATGGATGTAGTATATTTTTGTTGCTATTAAGCAAACATACATATAAAATAATTGGCTGAAAATGAATCTCATAATTTTTTTTTTTTTTTTTTTTTTTTTTTTTTTCATGCTTGAACCATTTTTATTTCATGTTTGGAGACTACATAGCACTATATGATTATGAATTTTACTTCTAAAGCTTATGTAAAATATTGCACTCATAACTAACTTTGTTTAACGACATCACAATTTGTTCTCTATTTAACTTTTTATTGTTTTACTTCTCGTAATAAAGCTTCATCGTATCAAAATACGCAACTTTTAACTGGCTTTCGTGATATTGGGATATTTCACTAAGTTTTCATGCACTTGTTGTGCAAATGATGCGTGAATCTGCCACCGTTGTGTTGTGTGATTACGATCCATAAGAACTTAACAAGTGCTAACTAGCCTATATAAGTCGTATGTATAACTAAATGTATGTAAACCAGATAATGTACATATCTTTTTTACGTTGATAAAGATTGTGATTCATATATACCTTGTAGGCTTGTACAAATGATACATGTAATTATAGGGGTCAAAGGTGAAAGATATATAAATCAAGTATGATTGTGATTCATATCTTTTTTTTCAACTTACTTCAAAAAATAATACTGTACTACTACTATGATTGAGTCAAACTACAAACATGGTGCATGCGAGAATTTTTACGTATATTTAACTGGCAACTAGTAATATCAAAATATGAAGATAGCGAAGTGATCCATTCAAGGTAACATATATCAGCTGCCTTAGCGCAGTTGGTATTGCAATGAAGATTCGAATCTTGGGTCAGTAGACCGGGGTTCGAATCCGAGCAGCGTCGGGGTTTTAATCCGGCCGTTTCTCTAGCAGGGTAAAATCTGTGTAGAGGCGGTACGGTTCCCTCGCGACACCGTAGAGCCACATTCCGTACGCCAGCGTGGACCCGGTTAAGACAACATAGTCTGGTCGGAATGGTGGTTAGGGCCCCGGTCTTCGGGGTGGTAAACCTAAGTTGGAAATTTACCTGTCAAAAAAAAAAGGTAACATATATATGAGGTTGTCTCTTTCTTTTCTTTTTTTTTTCCAAAATTACTAAATACCCATTCTATATTTATTCATTTTCCATATAAAAAACGAAAAGGAGAAAACAAGTTACAAAAAAGTCTTTTTTTTTTTTTAAGCACATGTTGAGATGCGATAATCAACCTGTTAATTTTAATAAAAAAAATATATAAAATGCAATTAATACACATTAACTGTATCTAAAAATTATTATAAGATGCGATGATCACAAATGTTCCTTGAGGGCACATTTTACAAAACCCCAAAGTTTTATTAGACCATTAAAGTAAATGAGATAAAAGAGTAAGGTTGGATCAAGTGGTTAACACCCTTACTTCCGGAGACAGAGGTCAAGGGTTTGATTCTCACCTCTTGCAAACCCGGAGGTCCTTTTCTACCTTTGGTAGAACCGAAAGCAGCCTCTCTACTTTAGGTAGGGGTAAGGCTATCTACGTTACAACCTCGCCCATACACCGTGAAAGACAGTATTGGGACCCATAACCCGTGAAAGACGGTATTGGGAGTTACTTTACTTTTATTAAAGTAAATGAGTTATTTCTTGAACATGAACTGCGGTTTACGATACAAAGCATATTCAAAATCGTATTAATCTCTATCTCTATTACTTATAATTATAAAGAGTGTATCTCTTTTCTTGAAACTTGAATCTTGAAATCATGAAACTTAAATTAATGTCGTTTGCTTAAATTACCCTTAAGTAGCCCTTAAACTTGACAACTTAACCACAAGAGGGTGATCCAGCAGTAAGAATACCAGCCCAAAAAAGGGGTCAAGGGTTCGAATCCAACAGGGAGAAAATTAATTCCCTTATGGCCACGGTGGTTCACCTTGGATTAATCGGTTCGCAATTTCGAGTCAAAAATACAGGTTAAAAAAACAAAAAACGAATCATGGTCACAATGGTGGTATGCATGCGGATTCCAGGCACTCATCTAACAAAGGTACATGGTGTGGTATCTTGTCCATGTTTAGTTCTCTTAAATCAAAAGGAATCGATCTGCTTTCTTTGTGCACTCAAAAATTAGGGAATGGATTATCTTTTTTGGGATGGTGTTTGGAGCAGGAATCATCCTTTAAAAGTCTTATTTCCGCGTGTTCATATGCTCGAAGGCTGTCAGTTTGTCAATCGTATTTCTACTAACGATTGGAGTTCCTTTCTTAGAAGGCCTACGAGAGGAGGTATTGAAGATTCCCAATTATCGAGTTTGCAGGACCTCATTAGAGATGTTGTGTTATATGATCGTTGCGATTCGTAGACCTGGATGCCTGATATTTCAAAAGGCTTTACTGTTGCTTCTGTTCGTCACATGATTGACGCTCGCTTTCTAGATGTTAGCACTACCGCTACTCGTTGGATACGAGATATTCCTATTAAGGCTAACGTTTTCTTTTGGAGACTATCTCTTAATAAGTTTCCATCTAGGATGAATTTGGACAAGAAAGGTATTGACGTTGATTCGCTCCTTTGTCCCATTTGTAATGAAGATGTTGAAACGGTTAATCACCTTTTCTTCTCTTGCGATATGGCTAAGGATTTGTGGTCTTTATTGGCGAGATGGTGGGAGCTTGATATCCCTTTTTGTTTGAATATCTCGGATTGGTTCAGTTGGTTTGATTCCTTGTCCATTTCTCTTAAAGCGTGGGTGTTCCTTGAAGGTGTGGGAGGGACTCTAATGTGGTGCATTTGGAATTTTCGCAACCGGCGGATTTTTTCTAACCCTCCTCCTAAAAAGGCATTGATTTGGGATAGTATTGTTTTTCAATCGTTCCTATGAATTTCCTCTAGAAATCCTAAGCTTAAAATTAGTTGGGTAGGTTGGTTGCAAAACCCCTTAGCTACTATTGATTCCTTGTAATTTTCTCTAGCTTTTGCTAGTTTTAATATAATGCCGTCATTCTAAAAAAAACAAAACACGAAACATAACCTGGCAACTTTTTAAAAACTTGGCAACTTAAATTATTAGTAGTATTTTTTATCAATTATAAAACTGACAACTTTTCAAAATACATCATATATTAATTTTAGAAAACACACGCTTTGTATTTCATAAAACACATGCTTTGCATCAAAGGTCAAACAAGAATTATGATTCCCAAGTATAATTATTTACGGCTATACACCGTTTGTTGGGATATAAAGTCAAAGTACTTCTGAAGATCAAAGTACTGCTTATGTTGAAAAGTCAAAGTACTGCTCATGTGAAGAAAGTTAAAGTACTGTTATTATTGAAGGACTGTTAAGCAAATCGTTAAAGGAATATTATGTAAAAGATATGATTAAAATATTCTAGAATTAGTTTACTTGTCCTTCAAGTATTGTAAACCGACTTAAGGTTTTCCTTATGCCTATAAAAGGAGCCTTAGGATGGTATTAGAAGATATCTAGATACACGTATGATATTAGAGAGTTAATTAACAATTAGGGTTGTTAGTGAATTTGTATAGTAAGCAGGTTCAAAGTTTGGTTTTAATATAATCATTAAAGTTCTTCTTAGCTTTGTTGAAGTAGATTCCGCATACTTAACAGAGTTATATCAGTGTTTCATTATTAATAGTTTTGGAGTCATTCAAGATTGTTAAACCTTTACAAGCTACATAGTTAGTTTGGTTAGAGTATATATCGATCCAACACCGTTGCTTTGTGCGGGTATTCGTCTAGTTTCATATGAACTACAAAGACAATAACTCTACCAAAAGGGCTTTGGATCAGTTGGTGCCCACTTTCAAAAAACCCATGGGCCCACTCAAGAGATTTTGTGGATAAAGGTCTAGGGTTTGAGTCTTGGCTCCTGCCTACTCCAGTTGGTGCCTCACTGGTCAGAAAAATTGCTTGAGCTATTCATTGAGGGTGGATAATGGCGAGTGCCAAAAGACACATCGGATGAAGGTGTTTGAGCCAATTCACACCTTTTGTGGACAAAGACAATAACTCTAAGTCGTTTAATGTTACGTGTATACTCTATATTTACATTAGGCTATATGATGTAACAAACACGTGATTGAGTTCAAAGATTGCTGGCATATAAATTTCTTAAGGAGTATTCTTCTTACTCAACTGAATTCTTGTTATTACTTCGTATAGGAGTATACTAACTTTAGGACACGCTCCGTATTAATTTGATTTTACATAGCAAAAAAGCGAACAAAATAACTTGGTTCATGCTCTTCAAACCAATTGGCCGATTGTCATCCTTTTCAAGACATAATTGAAAGGAATCATATCATATAAGACTATAACACACAAAACTCTCCGCAACATAAGTCTTTGATTTAAAAGGCAAGTGTTTTTTTAATAACTGTGGTTACCGACTTTTTAGCCAACTAATTCATGAGATTTTAACTCACTGTCATACATAATTAAGAGTGTTAAAAAGTCTGACCTAACCTGAACCCGAACTTGACTAAAGCTATTAAGGTCGGGTTACTCGGGTCAATAATCTTATTCAGGTTATTCAGATCAAACCGAATAACCCGAATTCTAAATAGGGGCGAGTATCGGGTTAAATATTTTTTGCTAACTTTGGTGTGGGTCAACCCGATTGACCCGAATAATTTTTATAAATTATCTATCTAAATTAGTACAAATAAACAATTTTGAGAACATGTTTACTCATATTCGTGTTGCTCGAACCCGGATGGACCAGACTCGAATTGATCCGAAGCTGACTAACCCAAATTCATTTATGATCAAGTTCAAGTATGTTATTTTTAGCCTCAAACTCGGATGGGCCCAACACGATTAACACCCTTAGCCACACATACTAGTGTTATGCACAAAATAATATAAAAGGACCAAATATACATAATCTAACACACTCTTACAATTGTTACTTGACTCTTAATCAAGACCAGGGTTCTAAAAGGTGCGCCTTAGCGTCGCTAAGGCCCGAGGCGTGACCTCGGCATTACGAAACAGATCAAGCGTCTTCTTAAGACGTGGCGTGTGATGAGGCGCGAAAAGGCACGCCTTAGCGCGAGACGTAGCGCCTTATTTTGAAGCTTTTAAAGAATTTACCATTATTTTGTCTAAAATTACTGATATAAGGGATCGGGCTTAGACATGGTAACTTTATAAATCAGTTTCAAGTTTTTAACTTATTTCTATGGTTCTACCACTCATATAACGAGTGAAGAAGATTTGACGACTACTCTGATGAAGAAGATTTTATTTAAAGAAATGATGAAAAATGCAAGGATAGTTTAATTTGTTGAGTTTATTTCTTATGTATAACGCTTTTTGTAAACTTCAGGTATATATATATATATATATATATATATATATATATATATATATATATATAGGCCGCCTTTAGTCACGCTTTAAAAATCGCCGTAGCTTTGCTATGGCTCGTAAGGCTTGAGGCTTGGCTTCGCCGCCACGCCACGCCTCACGCTATTTATAACCTTGATCAAGACACCATTTCATAGCGACTTAGGCGACTGAACATCTCCATTCAAATGTTAACAAATTGTTATGATCCACATCGGTCAAGTATGAAATTGGTTGATAGTTTATAAAATCTAGGTGTCCCCCTCTCTTACAAGCTAACTTTTTAAGTGAGTTCTACACTTAGACTTATGAACCGATGCAAACCTAGTATGAAATAGGTCCGTATCACAAATGTCCTGTATAAGTATAATAATATTTTTTTCTTTGTCTATGTTTTTCTTTGTCTAGTATAAATTGACAAACATACCCCAAATGACTAAGGGTGTTAATTTTAGCCACACAAATCCATTTATGGATAATCACTTAATAGACATAGACTGATAGACATAATAATAATAATCATCATGGCCATAAACAAAACTCAACTCTCACATTCATATTACCATGTCAGTCTGATAGTAAAGTTGACTATTGAGGTAAACCACCACAATGGCCGGAGGAGCAATGGTTGGAGGCAATGGCGGCGCTAGGGCGGAGCTTTATGAACATAAGATAACCTCGTACTTTGTTTTCGCATGTATCTTTGCTGCTCTTGGTGGATCTTTGTTCGGATATGATCTTGGTGTCTCTGGTTAGCCTTTCTACCATCTTTTTTTACTTGTCTCATAAGTAACCTTTCTTGGCTTGTACGCATGTGGGTTGCTTTGTTTTTATAGTATTTCTTTTTTCCTGATACTCTGTACTTTTTTCAGTGGATCTAACGAGTTGTGAGGTTGTTTTGGTAAAATTAGATAACAACAATGTTTTTCTTTTCGTTGGTTAAAACATGGTTGTTAAGATATCGATCTCAATCTTTGACGATCCCACATATGATTTTTACAAGCTTAAGATTTTATAGAATTCCGATCTTAATAATAAGATCTTAAAATCTTATCCGATCTTATGTTACTTTTCTTGAACAACAAACTAAAAAACTACAAGTTATTGATCATGTTTCATAAAGTTTAAAAAATAATGTATTAATCTTTTTAAATATTATATAATCAAAATTTAGGACAACATTTTCATAAAATATTCCTATAATTTTTTGTTTATGATATTTACTTATTTCTAGATTTGTATAATAATAATAATAATAATAATCTATTAAGAAAATGACAAGTAAGATGTTAAGATCATAATCCGATCTTACGAGATCTCGATCTTGCAAGAAAATATTGGGTTAGAGGCCTAGGTACCCTTCGCCAAGAGTGCTGTTTTTACCTAAAACGCAACATGGCGGCACCACCACGGTACCGTGCCTTGCGTTTTCGCATCCTGAGCCGTCGTGACCAACTAAAATTATCCCAAAAACGCAATCGGACGGCGCCACCTGCACACCGTGGCCAGCACTTTTTTTTTTAGTTGTGTAACGACGGCAATAGAATCTGATATCATAGAAGGGAGGGTTGTTTTTTGTATTGTGGTTCTGGTGTTATTGAAAAAAGTATTGATGTACGACACTTTTCTCATAACATCATACGACGGCACCACAAGGCACTTAGAGAATCTGTATCTTTGTGTTTGGTGCTTGTCCATATACGGAGTATTAATTTAAGAGAATATAAGTTATACTATGTTTGAGAAATAGTTTTTAAATTAACTTTTGTTTGTTATTACTAGCCAAAGTCCAAAGATGTATTTTTATGTAGAAAACTTATGTTTCAAAAGTTGATTATTTCATGGCAACTTTAAACAAGAAAAACTTTCAACCGCTAAAACTTCAAAAGTTCCTTATCAAGTTGACAATAAAAAAATAATAATAATAATAATAATAAAGAAGAAGAAGAAGAAGAAAAAAAAAAAAAAAAAGTAGACGATGATGGGAGAAGTTAAGAAAAGAAATATTTTTAGTTTTAACCCTCTAACTATCTAACATACACATAATGACCCCTCAAAATACCTGCATTGATGATCTTTCAGGTGGAGTAACATCTATGGACTATTTCTTGAAGGAATTTTTCCCAAAAATATATAGAAGAAAACAAGAACATCTTATAGAAACCGATTACTGCAAATATGACAGCCAAATCCTCACACTTTTTACCTCGTCACTCTATTTCGCCGCTCTAGTTTCCACTTTTTTCGCGTCCCATGTCACTCGAAACAAAGGCAGGAGAACTAGTATTCTCTGTGGTGCTGTTAGCTTTTTCGCTGGAGCTTTCATGAATGCTGGAGCACAGAACATTGCAATGCTCATCATTGGCCGGTGCCTTCTTGGTGTTGGAATTGGATTCGGTAACCATGTAGGTTTTCAGTTACGATTGCTACTTAAAGATTTATATTTGCTTGTTACATTTTGAGCCTCAAAGATTAAATATATAATGGTTTCTTGGTTATACAGGCGGTTCCTCTTTACCTATCGGAAATGGCTCCAGCAAAGATCAGAGGGAAAGTGAACCAGTTGTTTCAGTTGACAACTTGTTTGGGTGTCTTTATAGCCAATTTTATAAACAATGCAACTGAGAAGCACTCATGGGGATGGCGTTTATCACTCGGGTTAGCTGCAGTTCCAGCAACATTTATGTTTGTTGGTGGATGGTTCTTGCCCGAAACACCAAATAGTTTAGTAGAACAAGGAAGATTAGAAGAAGGACGAAGAGTCTTGGAAAAAGTTAGAGGTACAAAAAATGTTGAAGCTGAATTTCAAGATCTTCTTGAAGCAAGTGAGGTTGCAAAAGCAATCAAACATCCTTTTAGAAACATTCTCGAGAGGAAAAACCGACCCCAGTGGATCGTTGGAGCGTTGGGTATACCAGCATTTCAACAACTCACAGGGCATAACTCTGTCTTGTTTTATGCGCCTGTGATCTTTCAAAGCTTAGGGTTTGGTTCTGGCGCATCTTTATGGTCATCGACCATCACTAGTGGCACCTCTGTTGTTGGCACCTTCATTTCAATGGCGTTTGCTGATAAATTTGGTAGACGATCACTCTTCTTGGAAGCTGGGGTTGAAATGATCGTCTGCATGGTAATCAATATCACTCTAGAACCAACATAATAGTGAAAATCGTATCGTTTTTTGTTTTTAATTATTTTGCTAGAGTGGCTTGTTACTATTTCTATGTTCTTTGAGAATCTTGATCCCTTTTTTTGATTTTCAGGTGGCCGTGGCTGTAACACTAGCTCTCAAATTTGGACAAGGAGTCGAGCTACCAAAAGGAATCGGGATTTTTCTAGTGATAATGATCTGCATTTTCGTTTTGGCTTATGGGCGATCATGGGGTCCATTAGGATGGCTAGTTCCAAGTGAGTGTTGGAAAATTTAGTGCACTTGAGGGATCAATTCACACCTGGTAATAGGTTTGGAGGTATGGAGTATACACCCATTTGGTCACTGAATCCCCTGACTCAATAGTGGTTATGTTGTGAATCTGCTGCTAGTTGATTCAGCTACTAGTGTGTTTCCACTGATGTGTTAACGTTACCACTGCAAGGGTTATTGTTTCCACTGCAAGGGTTGTTGTTACCACTGCTAGTGTTAACATTACCACTGCTAGTGATAATGTTTCCACTGATAACCACTGATCCTATAATTATGGAAATTATTATGATATAATTAATGGGCCGTTAATTATACATAATACCATGGGCTAGGGTTTGAGTATTCTCTATTATAAATAGAGATCACATCATTATGCATGAAAGTAAGTTATCATACGATATACTAAACACAAAACCCTAAACACTTCTATACGCATCTGGTTCTTGGTTTGTGCCTAAAGCAAGAACATCACTTGGTCTTATCCCATAGAGATATTCGTGTAACCCAGGCATAGGGTCGAATAGTTTCTATTGGAAAGTGATACCACGATTTCAAGTGAATATCCGGTACCTTCATTGATTATCTTAACCCTAATCTGGAACTGTTTTGCAGCTAAACAACCAACAATCAATAGAAACTATTAGTGATAATCAATGGCTGCTGCTATGAGACAAATGGCTGCTAACTTTTCCAAGTTGGAAAAGTTTGAAGGTGTTGATTTCAGAAGATGGCAAAAGAAGATGCACTTCTTGTTGTCAAGTATGAATGTGGTGTATGTTCTCACAACTGAGATTCCAGAAGATCATGGAGATGATGCTACTATGGATCAGATGAGGGCAAGGAGCAAGTGGGAGAATGATGACTACATATGCAGGGGTTTAATTCTCAATGGTATGTCTGATTCTCTATTTGATATTTATCAGAGTGTTGAAACTTCTCAAGAACTATGGGATTCCTTGGAAGCCAAGTATATGGCTGAGGATGCATCAAGTAAGAAGTTCCTTGTAAGTAATTTTAACAATTACAAAATGGTTGATTCTAGACCTGTCATGGAACAATACAATGAACTTCTTAGTGTACTTGGTCGATTCACACAACACAAGATGAACATGGATGAGGCTATTTCAGTCTCTTGTATCATCGATAAACTACCTCCCTCTTGGAAAGAGTTTAAGCATATGCTTAAGCATAAGAAGGAGGAGTTAACTCTTGTTGAGTTGGGCAGTCACTTGCGCATTGAGGACTCACTCAAAGCTCAAGACATTGACAAGCCAAAGAGTAGCACTGCTACTGGTCCATCAGTTGTCAATATGGTGGAGCATAACAACTCTACCAAGTACAATGACAACAAGGGCAAACGTAAGCATCAAGATAACACCAAATCTGATCTTAACAAGAAACCTAAGGTGACTTGTTGGAAGTGTGGGAAACCTGGACACTTCAGAAAAGATTGCAAGGGTGGTAAAGTTGGAAACAAATCCAATGGATCAGGCACAAGTGGAGGGAATGGTAACACCAATTCTCTGAAAGGTCAGAATGTGTTTAATAAGTCTTTTAAGATTTATTATGTTACATATATATCTGATATTTACTTTGTGCAGGATGATGATGTTGCGTGGTGGGTTGACTCTGGAGCTACAATTCATGTGTGTAAAGATAGAAGCTGGTTCAAGACCTACAAGTCAATGAATGATGGTTCTATTCTTCACATGGGAAATGAGTCAACTGCCCTGGTGCATGGAAAAGGATGTGTTGAGTTGAAGTTTAGTTCTGGAAAGATTGTTTCTTTATTTAATGTTTTACATGTTCCTGATATTAGAAAGAATTTGGTTTCTAGTAGTGTTTTAAATAATTGTGGTTATAAACAGGTTATTGAATCTGATAAGTTTGTTTTATCTAAAAATGGTGTGTTTATTGGTTTTGGTTATTTATGTAATCAAATGTTCAGACTTAATATTGTTCATGATAATATTGATTCTGCTTTTATATCTACATCTAAACTTTATGATTCAAACCTTTGGCATGCAAGACTTGGCCATGTACATTTTAAAAGAATGCAAGATATGTCTAAGGATGGGTTAATTCCAGCCTTTGATGTGAACACTGAAAAGTGTAAAACTTGTATGTTGAACAAAATAACTAAGAAACCTTTTCAAGGAGTAAAACGTGAAACTAAAGTTTTGGAGTTAATTCACAGTGATCTTTGTGATTTACATGCTACTCCCTCCTTGGGGAATAAGAAATACTTTGTGACTTTTATTGATGATGCTTCTAGGTTTTGTCATGTTTATTTATTACATTCTAAAGATGAAGCATTAGATAAATTTAAAGTATTTAAAACTGAAGTTGAATTGCAACAAAGTTCTTTGATCAAAAGATTAAGGACTGATAGGGGAGGTGAGTACATGGATACTCTGTATTTTCAGTCTGTTGGTATAATCCATGAAACGACAGCCCCTTATACTCCTCAGCAAAATGGTATTTCTGAAAGGAAAAACAGGGTGCTGAAGGAGATGGTTAATTCCATGTTGTCCTATTCTGGGCTGAGTCAAGGTTTCTGGGGTGAAGCTATGTTAACAGCTTGCTATTTATTAAATAGGGTTCCCAACAAAAGGAACAAAGTTACCCCTTATGAACTGTGGACTAAAAAGAAACCTAACCTTAATTATCTTAGGATATGGGGTTGTAGGGCTGTTGTAAGACTCCCTGATCCAAAGCAGAAAACTTTGGGTGAAAGAGGCATTGAATGCATCTTTGTTGGATATGCTGAGCATTCCAAGGCATATAGGTTTTATGTTATAGAACCTAATGAATCTGTTTCAATTAACTCAATAATTGAATCAAGGGATGCACTCTTTGATGAGAACAGATTCTCATCTATCCCTAGACCAAGTCAAAGGATTCCTAATGGAACCAATGACAATGGTGTTTCAGAGGTTCCTACTGATGAGGTTCCTGCTGATGAGGTTCCTGCTGAGGTTGTGGAACAACAACCTGAACCTGAGCTCAGAAGGAGCAATAGGGTGAGGACTCCAAAGTCATTTGGACCTGAGTTTCAATTATACTTAATTGAAGGTACAAGGAGTGAGGTCTCTGACCAATACTCTTATTGCTTCATTGTGGAGGATGATCCCAAAACATTTGAAGAAGCAATGAAGTCCCAGGATGTTGCTTTCTGGAAAGAAGCAATTAATGATGAGATGGACTCCATCATGGGCAATAACACTTATGTGTTGACTGATCTACCACCTGGTTGCAAACCTTTAGGTAGCAAATGGATTTTCAAAAAGAAAATGAAGGTAGATGGAACTGTTGAAAAGTTCAAGGCAAGATTAGTTATTCAAGGCTTTAAACAAAAGTCAGGAATAGACTACTTTGATACTTATGCTCCAGTGGCACGTATCAGTACCATAAGATTGCTAATTGCTTTGGCATCAATTCACAATCTGATTATTCATCAGATGGATGTGAAGACAGCTTTCTTGAATGGTGATTTAGATGAGGAGGTTTACATGAACCAACCTCAGGGCTTCATCATGCCTGGCAATGAAAACAAGGTGTGTAAACTGATTAAGTCTCTTTATGGACTAAAACAGGCACCTAAGCAATGGCATCAAAAGTTTGATGAAGTGGTTTTGTCTAGTGGTTATTTACTTAATCAAGTTGACAAATGTGTATATAGCAAATTTGATGAATCTGGTAAAGGAGTCATCATTTGTCTATATGTTGATGACATGTTGATCTTTGGCACTGACCAAAATCAAGTTGATCTTACAAAAGAATTTTTGTCATCAAAGTTCTCCATGAAGGATATGGGGGAGGCAGATGTTATCCTTGGCATTAGGATTAAACATGAAAGTAACAAAATTTCTATATCTCAGTCTCATTACATTGAGAAGGTGTTAAAGAAATTTAATTACTTTGATTGTACTCCAGTGAGTACTCCCATGGATACAAGTGAGAAGCTAATGCCTAATACTGGCAAAGCTGTATCTCAACTTGAGTATTCTAGGGTGATTGGCTGCTTGATGTATGCCATGACATGTACAAGGCCTGATATTGCTTTTGCCGTGGGTAAACTGAGCAGGTATACTAGTAATCCTAGTGCTCATCATTGGCAAGCAATTCAGAGGGTCTTTAAGTATTTGAAGAGAACTATGGATTATAGTCTCTCATATACTGGTTATCCTTCAGTATTAGAAGGATACACTGATGCAAGTTGGATCAGTAACACTGAAGACAATTCGTCTACTAGTGGCTGGGTATTCCTACTTGGTGGAGGTGCAATTTCTTGGGCATCCAAGAAACAAACTTGCATTACCAGTTCAACCATGGAATCTGAATTTGTGGCTTTAGCTGCTGCTGGCAAAGAAGCTGAATGGTTGAAAAACTTGCTTCTTGAGATTCCATTGTGGTCTAAACCTATAGCACCTATTTCTATCCGTTGTGATAGTGCTGCTACATTGGCAAAGGCTTATAGCCAGATGTACAATGGGAAGTCTAGACACTTAGGTGTTAGGCATAGCATGATTCGTGAGCTTATCATGAATGGGGTGATATCTATAGTGTTTGTTAAATCTCAACAAAACTTAGCTGATCACTTGACGAAGGGTTTGGCTAGAGACTTGGTTTTGAAGTCTGCTAAAGGGATGGGTTTAAGTCCAACTTAGTCACTGAATGCAAGGATACCCAACTCCCTTCTAAGGAAACTTGGAAGCTGAGTTCAATGTGGAAAGCTGATCATTTGGTGGACTGAAGCACATGTATTACAAACATCCCAAGGTTGTGCTTGTTACCTGCTGAAAGGAGGATGAAGTCTTCACTTCTTAATGGTTAATTTTCTTTGAAAAAGTGTTGAGCAGGAGCATGAATTAAAGATGAACCACCTATGTAAATGTTGAAGTTTTGCCGCTTCAGGAAGCTTTGGACTTTTAGCTTTTACAACATTTATGAATTGGATATGGACACATGGTTTGTATAGTGTCAGGAGTATTTTAGTGTTTGAAAACTTGTGTGTATTTATCATCAGGTATTCAAATGGGTTGAAGGGTTCAATTCTTAGAACACCCTGATTCTCGAATATTTGAAAGTATATGTACTAATGTGGAAATTCAATCCTCAGGATATTTTCATTTATGCACTTGTTTTGGTTTGTGTTTGATTTTTCATGCAAAGGTAGTGAACTAAATTTGGGGAGGATTGTTGGAAAATTTAGTGCACTTGAGGGATCAATTCACACCTGGTAATGGGTTTGGAGGTATGGAGTATACACCCATTTGGTCACTGAATCCCCTGACTCAATAGTGGTTATGTTGTGAATCTGCTGCTAGTTGATTCAGCTACTAGTGTGTTTCCACTGATGTGTTAACGTTACCACTGCAAGGGTTATTGTTTCCACTGCAAGGGTTGTTGTTACCACTGCTAGTGTTAACATTACCACTGCTAGTGATAATGTTTCCACTGATAACCACTGATCCTATAATTATGGAAATTATTATGATATAATTAATGGGCCGTTAATTATACATAATACCATGGGCTAGGGTTTGAGTATTCTCTATTATAAATAGAGATCACATCATTATGCATGAAAGTAAGTTATCATACGATATACTAAACACAAAACCCTAAACACTTCTATACGCATCTGGTTCTTGGTTTGTGCCTAAAGCAAGAACATCACTTGGTCTTATCCCATAGAGATATTCGTGTAACCCAGGCATAGGGTCGAATAGTTTCTATTGGAAAGTGATACCACGATTTCAAGTGAATATCCGGTACCTTCATTGATTATCTTAACCCTAATCTGGAACTGTTTTGCAGCTAAACAACCAACAGTGAGTTGTTCCCAATAGAGACAAGATCAGCCGGTCAAAGTATTGTGGTTTGTGTCAACATGTTTTTTACAGCTTTAGTTGCACAATTCTTCCTCGTGTCCCTATGTTACCTCAGATACGGTATTTTCTTGCTATTTGGTGGCTTGATTGCTGTCATGAGCATCTTCATCTACTTGTTCTTGCCGGAAACTAAACAAGTTCCGATTGAAGAGACATATTTGTTGTGGCAAAATCACTGGTTTTGGAAATCTTATTGTGCGCCAGCAGATCATTCTAAAGAAAAAGAAGGACTTCTAGTCACACATTTTGAATAAAAGAGAGAATTTTAGGGGGAGATGCATCTATATTTGTATGTTGATGTGCTTTCGTAATTGCAAGTTTTAAATTTATAAATAGGATTAGCTAACAAGGAACAAAGCACATACGGCAAGTATACCCCACCCGTTTGTAGCATGATATATCGGTAAGTCGAGATCGTTCGCAAGAATTTGTATGTTTCTATTTTTATGTTTGGAATCAAATGCAATTAGTGAAAATAGCAAGGACAATAAATAAAAACAAGCGGTAACGATGATGATGATTTCAAGATATTAAAACTACACGTGCTTGGACTAGTTTGTATACTTGGTTTGCTTAATAGTCTATTGTTTTTAAAACATATAACCCTCGTCAAGATCATATAATAATGAAAACAAGCTTTAAGACCAATCAACCAATTCAAGACTAACTCTTTTTAGGAATTTCGATTCGCGGTAGTTTCACAAATTCACTAGCAACCATACTAAAGTTTCTTGTCTAATCAAACTATTTAGGAAACGGTCAATACAAAAGGTAGCAGATTATAGACAAAAATGCTACAATTAGTTGAATATTAGTTACCCTTTTGACCTATGACACTATTACCAACAAATCTAGTTTGATAAACAACTGTCAGATGAAACTTAAGAACAATTGGTTCATAGTATTATGTTGAAATTGATTAAAAACATATTGTCACAACTAAGCAATCCTCATATCATAACCATCATCCAAACAAGTGCATAAAGGCACTTGCCAGTCATAGCAAACAAAGTCACAATCACAAAAAGTTTGATGCTAGAAAACATGATTAAAGGTCTTACAAAAGTGTAATAGAGATTGCAAATGATAAGGCAATGATGCCTCAAAGATCGGTGATGATTCCTTGATGATTTTGACCTTGGAAATATGTGTTCTTGATCCACCATGCTCTTGCGATTTTTCTATGGTTTGAAGGCTGGGAAATGACTTAGATAAGTTGGTTGAATAATGAGATAAATAATTTGATAATTAGATATCACACCCCGTCTATCGTAGAAACGCGAAATGTGACATATGGAATCGTCATAACACATTGATAAAAGATAATAGAGAATTCACTAAATGAAAATCCACACAAAATGTCATGACGACGCCCAACATAAGTGGAGACTTGTATCGTGGTTAGTCACTACGACGACAAACATAGTTGTCACACCTACAAAATGTTGCAGCGGAAAGGTAACGAGGGGTGTGACTTCATAGCACAAAGTCACCGGGTATAAAGAACGATGTCTACATAATTTGTTTGAGAAGTTTACATTCGATTAAGTAGAAAAGTTTTAACAAGTACACATCACAAATGAAAAATGTTTTGCGTTCATATCGAATTTCAAGACAATGCTAAAAATCTCCATGATGGAATGAATGCAGGTTGTAACTCTATCAATGATGCTCCAATGCATCGCAAGTTAGTCAAACCAAACACATGAGAAATGCACACTCAAATGTCAACATAAAGTTGGTGAGTTCACAGGTTAGTATTTGTAAAAGCGGACCATGAGATTTAATGTTTGTTTGACCGGTACATTTGGTCATGAATGTGTAATAGTGTGGCAGGTACATTCGGTCATGTATTTACATAGCAGTTTGACCGGTTCATTCAGTTATGTATGGATAACTTGTTAAAGTACTTGTGTCAGTACGTAAAAGTAAGCAATGTATTCCCACCTCGATTATTTCAAAATAAGTATAAACAATATAAAAGCACCTCAAATGGTCAAAGTAATCGAGAAATTGTAATGTAATATAATCAACCGGGAATCCTAAAGCGGCCTAGAAATATAAATCGTTTTAGGGAATATGCAACATATACTATATGCTTATGAGTTTTATGATGTTTTAGCACCATTATATACTTGTAGTGAGGTTTCACGACACAAAACGTATTAAAACGCAAGTTTCACTTTTTAATATTAAGTATTTAAAATCTGAGAATGAGTTTCGTTCAAGTTTAGCGGGTCTTAAGTTCTTCGTGTCTTATTTGTTTGGGGCATTCCGAGTTCCGGTGTCTAGTATGCTGCGTGGGCTTTAAAAAGTTCAACTACCGCTCCCAATGGTTTTAAGTATATGGCCCTCGTAAATAGGCACGAAAGTGGTCTCTCGGGTTTTTATTCAATACTTTAAAAGAACCCTAAAAAGTAAACTCATAACTTTTAAGTTTAATATGACTTCGTGTAAGTGTATATAATTCATTTTAAGTTCGTTTTTCCTCGTTAAACTATCTAAATGAAGGTAAACATGTCTACTTTCATTATTTCAAGGTTCTGTTTGAGAATATAAGTTTTTAGTTTCGGTTTATATTATAACAAAAGATGACTAGCAGTGACTTATTTTCAAAAAACTTCCACTTAATTGGGTTATTGCTCACTCATTTTCTAAAGAAGGCAATTGTTTAAAAAGGCCTAAGTTCATCGTTTTCGAATCAATGTTCTAAAAATGCCAGCCACTCGACTTAGTTCTTCACCAATTACTTTATATGGTAAAAAATGTACAAAGGTGTCAAGGATGTTAAAATTCATAATATGAGACCTATGGTTTCGGGGCCGTAGCTCCTTCAATATTTATCGCAACGACTCGATTTTTCAGTCTACAAAATGGTCTAAGAGTGCTCTACAGTAGCTATTCATCATTTTCACATAACTAGGCCTTAGGGTAGTCATTTTTCCAATATGCAAATAGTACTTAGATTTGTCTCGGTATTGAGTAACTGTTTCGTGTGATTTATTAAAAATAACAAATCAAATCCAAAAATTATAACATATATGTAGGTATAAAAAAATTGGTGAGGTCCATAAAAATGTCTAGGTTGGGTTTGTAGGTCGAAGCATGCGACTGAAATTTGGGGACAGAAAGTGTGATAACAAGGCTAACATAATTCAAATTTCCTCAACACTACAAGCATATACAAGTGCTAATATGATTATGGCATGCATATATATGTATGAAAGTAAGTACAAAAGAGTTCTTGAAGCTTACAAAAGGTTGGTGAGTAATTAATGCCAAAGAACCCAAAGACTCTTAATTAAAACCCAAAATGTGCAAGGAATCGTGGGGCCGTAGTAGTTTTGCTAGATGCATGATAGAAGTGAAGTCGGATGAGGTGCTTCGAGACAGCCTCACTGTTGAGATACCGTTACTTGATGGTTCGGGTTTGACTATTGAGAAGATAAAGGTTGAATATGAGTGGCAACCACCTCGTTGTGACAAGTGTAAGATATTTGGTCATACTCTGACTGAATGTCCTAAGGTTGTTATACCTCCTGTTCAGCCTACTAAGCCTGTTAATGATAGTTTCAAGACTGTCAATAACAGGAAGAAAGGAAAACAAGGTGTATCTACAATTTCGGGTAAAGGAGGGTTTACTAAACCTGTTGTGGGTAAGCAGTTTCAGTATCAACCCAAAAAGACTCCTCCTAAACCCAAGAATGTTAGTGGCAATAAGAAGAAGACTCCTGATGTGGCTAGTTCTAGTAGAACAACAATCTCTACATCTAACCAATTTGATGCTCTTAATATGGATGATACAGATGCGTTTGGTATTCCTACTTATGACACCAACATGGATGTGGATGCTGGCCGTACAATGGAAGTTAATGAGGATGAGTCGGTTAAGACTGGTACTACATCACAAGAACCGCTTGTGAGTGATTTAATAGGAACTAAGGAAGTTGGTTCTACTCCTATAGTTGAGAAAATTAGTAAGCTTGAAAAGCTACTTATCGATGGGAAAGCTACCCTTGTGGATGATGAAGGTCTTCCTATTCCGTCTGCCTCTGTCACTAAGAGGGCTAACCCATTCTCTAAGGTGGGTGATGTTGTGGTTACTGATAGTGATGAGGAGGAGGTTCTTAACACGTTCGACGAATCAGCTAATCTTTTTGGTGGAGGTCATGAGCGTGAAGATGAGTTGGATGACTATGATGATTACTTGAAGCAAATTTATAATCTTCCAGGGGAATTGGATGCTCTTAATGCCATTTATGGCTTTAATCTCCAAGGTCGTAGGAAGTAGTTTATATTTTTTGTTATGTAAGTCTTTCGCCTATGTAACGGGCTGAGATATGGGAATCACTCATATCCGTTGTACTTAAATATTTTTTGGAGTAATATATTTACCGGGTCGTTGACCTTTTACCCGAAAAAAAACCCAAAATTAACACACCAAGACCCTAACTTTAGATACCCTTAACTAATATCCTTGTAAGATACTTGGACCAAGCTCAATAACCCTTGTCCTAAACCCTTCTAGTTGCTGTGTTTTAGAGAGAGAAGAAAAAAAATGGAGAGATATGTTGGTGTTTGATTTGGTTTAAATGAGAGTGGTTAGGTGTTGGGTTTATATAGAGGTAATTAGGGTAAACTTTGAATCTTATTTCCAAGCCTTTTATTTTTGTCACAACAAATATGGATTGTGTGTTTCTTGGTTGTGGTGTGCCGTATATAGGAGTCCAAGGAAAAGAAAGAAAAGTTGCCTTTAGATGCTAAGTTTACATGGTTTCCTGTGGTATCAAAACTTAACACAAATGGTGAGGTGTGTATTTCTAAGCAACAAAAGAGAAATGTTGGTGTATCCACATGTGACTTTGAGCGGCAAGGGATAAGGGGAGCTTAAAAATTTTGTAGTTTTTGTATTTTGTATGTATCATGTGTATTTGTATGTAGAATTAGGAAAAGTGATGACCGAATGCATGCATGCATGACAAAAATGTAAAACGTAAATTTTTTACGTAAAAGTTTATAAACCAAAAATATAAAATGTGTAAAACGTGCTCATGAAAATAATAGTGTTTTTGTTCATGTAGACTAAATGTAGTCAACGGTATGCGTTTAATGGTTTTTCTTGATATGCGTGAAATAAAATTAACGACTACGCGTCAAATAAAATATAGAGGTGAAATTATGAAACGTAGTATTTATTAAAATATATATTGACCTGAAAACTGCGAGTTGTTATGGTTGTACCCCGTTAAAAGAATTTTGTCCCGAAATTCAGTTTGTGTTGGCTGCCGGAGTGGTGTTGGTGAAGAGGTGTAGGTACTTCCCCATTCCCAAGTGGACTCAAGACCTCTTCAAGAATTCCAGGAAAACTTGACGATAGGAATTTGGCTCTGCTTTAGTCGCTTAACTTCTCGATTCATAATCTCCGACTTGTACATCTTTAGGGCCCTGATCGTACGACAAAACCACTAATCGTGACCACACTGGTCGGTGGGTTATGTTCGGGGATGGCTAGTGATGTAACTCGACTCGTTGGCTCAGAAGCAGTGTAGGATGAGGCTGACTGTACATGATAAGGTTGGTGTAAAAGTCTACTTGGTTATTGTGTTAACTAATACGAATGTCCATAAATTGTTTATACACACACAAAATTTTGCTTTTCAAATACATAAGTGAAAGGTTCATTTTAAACAAAGTTTAAAGATAATTACTCCCTGCGTAACATAATCCTTCCTAAATTATACATAGATGATTATGCTATGTATAATTGAGGATTATTGATGCAATGCTCACTTTAGTCAAAATTGTATTGTGTTTTTTAAAGCTAAATAGTATTAATCATACTTTGTACAAGATAGTAGCCAAAACAG
Organism: Artemisia argyi; assembly: GCA_030686995.1. Classification (NCBI taxonomy): domain Eukaryota; kingdom Viridiplantae; phylum Streptophyta; class Magnoliopsida; order Asterales; family Asteraceae; genus Artemisia; species Artemisia argyi. Next base: position 183,563,741 of record CM060705.1, read on the forward strand.
TTTATAAAGCAGCAAAACAGTTTATATAATGATAACAAAATAGTTTATAAGAGGGTAACAAAATAGTTTATATAGAATAACAAACCAGATTATAAGATAGTAGTAAAGTAGTTCATAAGAGTGTACCAAAATAGTTTATAATATGTTAACAAAATAGGAAGTGCAATGGATGGAAATCGTCATAACGTATAGTTAATGGAGAATTCAAAATGAAAGGAAAATCCACACGATACAAAGGTGTTCATAGGATAGTACTGATACAAACTTCTCAAGAAATGCAACCCAGGAGAGCCTAGACTTAGGTCTTATTACATAAAGCAGGAAACTCTCTCCTTAAACATTATCATCACCCGTAACGTCGTTAGGATCCTGGCAAGTACCTCCTGCATTCTGATTCTTCAGATCTGGACAGTTACTCCTAAAATGCGCTTTCACCTCTCACTCAAAGCATGTCACCGTGACGTTCCGGTTTATCACGAGTGTGTGAGCCTTGCAATCCTTGGCTTGATGATCGACCTTCCTGCAGTTCCCACACTGAGTGGGGCAAAGTCTATTGTGATGAAACAGGCACTTGTTGCCCTTGGGTAGAGTTCCATCAACCCTTTTTTTTCACTAAGCCCAACAGCATAGGCCCTGACCACTTCTTGTTGCTTGTTTTGTTGCAGAACATGGTTGTCTCCTTGGTCGTCATCTCAACTTCCTTTTGTTGTTGTTGTTGTTGTTTGGGTAAAAGGTCAAGAGACCCAGTAAATATATTACTCCAAAAAACATTTAAGAACAAAGGATATGGGTGAGTCCCATATCTCAGCCCGTTACATAGGCAACAACTTACATAACAAGATACTACCTATTTTCCAACAGGAAAACAAACCACTACTTAAATGATAACAAAAAGACAATGACAAAAAATTACTTTCTAAGACCTTTAAGCTTCGTGCCATACATGGCATTAAAAGCATCCAAATTCCCCGGAAGATCATAAACATGCTGCGCATAGTCATCGTAATCATATCCATCATAGTCATACTCGCGCTCGTGACCCCCACCAAATAGATTAGCGGACTCATCAAACGTGTTAACAACCTCCTCATCATCACTATCAGACACAACGACATTTCCCACTTTAGAAAATGGGTTAACCCTCTTAGTAGAAGAAGTAGATGGAGAAGAAAATGAACCAGGCTTAGAAGTTCCAACCTTTTCCTTTTCATTCAGATCACTCACAAGAGGTTCTTGTGATGTAGTAGCAGTCTTAACAGACTCATCCTGTTTAGCTTCCTCAATTCTTCCAAATGTCACATCCAAAGTCACTTCCTTAATAGGAATACCAAAACCATCAGTATCATCCATATAAAGTGCATCAAACTGATTAGATGTAACAATCTTTGCTCCACTAGTACTCGGCATATCAGCAGTCTTCTTCTTGTTGGCATCCACTTTCTTGTGTTCAGGAGGAGGTACTTTGGGTCTATATTGCATTTTCTTACCCACACTAGGTTTTGTAAAACCTCCTTTGTTGGGACCAGATTGACCACAACTATTACTCTTCTTCTTATTATTGACAGTTTGGAAACCATCATTAACACTCGGCATAGGTTGAGTAGTAGGGGGACAGACTTAGGACAATCAATACGAGTATGACCAAATACCTTACACTTATCACAACGAGGCGGTTTCCACTCATATTCAACCCGAATCTTCTCAATAGTCGACCCCATCCCATCAAGCAAAGGTATTTCAACAGTAATGCTATCCCTAAACACCACATCCGACTTCACTTCTGTGACAACCGGCAGTTTAGGGAGCTATTTTAAAAACCCGCATTACGATTTAAGTTCGTTTATAATTTTTATTTGAAATTTTCATTTCACAACGAACTTGTAAGACCTATTTTATGGATATTTTTAATTAATGACGTTATGGAATTCGTGAATTATGTTCATAATTCATTTTTGATTTAATGCTCGGTGACGTATATTTGAATTCTCACTTGGTACTACGTTGACTTTGGCACTAGGATTACCTAATAAAAAGTTTGTGATTCGTCTTAACGAGTCCGACTATATTTTTAATTAGTTACGAGATGTTTTCGAGAGATATTGAAGTTTAAAATGAGTTCGGGTTCGGGTCACATGTTTTTACATTTACCCACGTTACCCGCTCCACACCGTAATAATATTATTATTATTATTATTATTAGTATTATTAACCTTTAAAAAAAAAAAAAAAAAAAAAAAAAAAAAAAAAAAAAGAAAAAAAAAAGGTGTGTTTAGTTCGGTTCACCCACACACACACAAACCCTCACCACTATTATTCTCTCTCTCAAAAACTCATCTCCTCCCCCATCAATTTGACCTAGCCGCCGAACCACCAAAACCGGCCACCACCGCCGCTACTCCGACCACCCAACATAATAAATACCACCATCTTCTTCCTCTCCAAATCCTCTTTCATTTGGTATATCATACATACCCTAGAACCACCATTAACACCACTAAACTTCTAAAAATCCATTCGAGTTTTATTACCTTTTCAAGATCCGTTCATTTGGAGGTCCAAGAAGGTGAGAAGGATCGATTTTCGGGTTTTGGGTGCCACGATTTGGTATTAATCCGTGGCTACACGGATTATTTTGATGGGAATCGAATTTATTTTAATGGGAAATGATGTTTTGATGATAAATATCACGTTTGGTATCCGGGTTTTTGTGTTTTGGTCGAATTGTGATGCGTGGTCGACCCCTAGCCGAGGCCCTCTCCTCGACTTCTTTTAGTTTCGGGTCGATGTGGTCTTTTTGACCCATTTTTCTGGATGGTTGACCATTTGTGGTCATGGTGATTAGTTGGTTTTGCTAGTTTGGCCATGGTTTGGTTATTTTGTTGTGGCCGACCCTTGTGGGAATCGAAGACCCAAAATGGGTCGATTGGGGGGCTTTTGAGTCGAGCTCGTGTGAGCTAGCCGCAACCCTAGTGGTCTCGGGTGGGACTCTCTTGGCACTTGGTATATTATTTGACTTTAGTTGACTTGGTCTTTGACCCGAATGCGGCTATTTTTGAGAACCGTGGTTGATGTCGAAATATATATATTTCGGCTAACTTTTATTTGTTATGACTATTTTTGGTATATGTTGATTGTTACTATTATTTTTGCGGCTTATTGGATTTTGTAACGGTTGACGAGTTATATTTGAACTCGTGGTATTATTTGAAGAAGTGTTGACGAAAAGTGTGATTGGGGACCGATTGTGAGACGGTCGTTAGATTGACGGAGATAGGTTAGTCGGGTGCCGTAGTCGGACCCTATTGTTGTAGCACGTGGATTGAGATGGTTTTGGACGGAGATACCTTTGGTTATTATAACTTTTGTTATTTACTTTGGACTTGGACAATGAGCCGAGAGTCATGACTCGGACATGTGACCATTTCGTATGACTCGATAACTATTAAAATTAAAACGAAAATAATAAAACTCGTAATAATAATTATTGATAATATGAACGTTTATATGAAAATATATACGTGAATAACGTATATATAACTATATAAGCGCGTACATTAATAATAATAATAATCACGAGTCGTATTATAAATACTACAATTAGATATATATTAGGCTACGAAAGTGGCGTAATATTATTGAACGTATTATTACTATAAAAGTGTGTTATAAAACGGGAAACTCCCGACAATTATTAAACGGTTAATAAAATGTCATTTCGGATATGTAACGGATAAACTTATTGAGTTATGCGAAATCGTTGTCACTCGGGTCCAGGTAAGTTACTATTTGTGACGTTCGTGTTGTCACGGATATATGACGATTAATATAGACGTTTTCTATAACTAAATAACCACTTAACCGTAAGGTTGAACCGGGTTATTTGGCTATATGAAATGAATATATTAGTGGGCATCGTATCCTACGACGCCCATAGGTTGTAGTATATGTAAAGTGTAATAAATTGCGAGTGTATATATCGGGAAATCTGGCCAATTTGACGATATATATGAGAAATTTATTAAACTATGATATATACTATATAGTAATTATGTGCTATGTGCTTTAGGTTGGGTGTAATCTTGGAACGGTATGTTACGTAAATAAATATGAAGATCATCAAATCGACGGATTTGGTAAACTTTGGCGATTTATTTAAATGATATATTGGGCTAATATTAGATCCATAGTTTATTTTATTACTCTTTATGTGATCTTTTTGGTTAGTTTTGAGTCGACCCACTACCCGTATGGATACCAAACGCAAATACACCAAACTAATACGAAATGGATTTTCGGAAATAAAACGGATTCTCGTCCGGGTTTGGGAATATTATAAATTTGAGGAAATGATTTCTGATTGTTAGGTCGTGCCAGGTCCGTAGTTGCTGTTTTGTGAGTTATCATATATCTTATTTCTACCGACTTCTACTTGATATTTTCTGGACTTGAGGTGAGTCATAGCCCCACTTTTTACTCTTGAACTATGTTTTCAATGATTGGGGTGAGAAACATGCAAATCATTTTACGTAGACTATTATCGCTTTTATATTCTTTCTAAACTTGCTATGCGTATGGACTAGGATCTATTGTCAGCTTTAGTCACACATGTCGTGTGTACTATTCAAGGTTGGCTTATTTGGTTATTGGTGGATTGTCAGCTTTAGTCACATATAGGTTGTGTGTACTATTCAAGGTTGGCTTATTTGGTTATTTGGAATTGTCAGCTTTAGTCACATATATGTTGTGTGTACTATTCAAGGTTGACTTATTTAGATACTATAGTGTGCACCTATAGGTTATTAATACTTCGGAGGTTATCCGAGTTATTATTGGTACTGCGGGGGCTACCCAAATATCTATGTTAGTACGGAAGGGTATCCGTGTGTTATGTTGAGAGCGGAGGGTATCCGCAGGCTTTTAGCGAATCCTTAGTCTAGCTAGCAAGCGTTTTGCGTATATGTCCACTATATTGTTAGTTGAATTTAAACCTATGATCTCACCAGCGAAAGCTGACTTTTAGCACGTTTTCTCAGGTAATTAAGTGTTGATGCATGCTTGGAATGGAAGGCTCGGTCAAGGCACACGGTTCATGGATCTATTTTTCTAAACTCTGATAATTAAATTTGGACCTATTGTTACTTTATTTTGGGCCTGACTCTGAAGTATGTTGGGATAAATGTAAACCTTAAAACCCCGTTTTGGTTGTGTTTTTATTATGTTTACTTTATCTCGTACTATATTGTCTTGTGTTGGATACCAATCCCCGTAGCACCCCGAAAGCTTGTTGAGTCTTCCGCTGTATCAAATTTTGGGGGTGTTACAGATTGGTATCAGAGCCAAGGTTATAGAGAACTAGGTAAATAAACGCCTAAACTATAACCGTATTTTTTTATAGAAAATGATCCTTGACCACCGCCCGCCAGCCCGCCAAGCCGAAGCATCTTCTATTATTTGAGGTATTATGAGATATTTGAGATGATTTAAGGTTTATGGATTTTAGTAATAAGATGGCGTTCTCGAGGAATTATATGGTCTATATGTTTTATAAACATTTTAGTAATGCGGTGTTTGAAATTCTTTTTATTGAGATTATATGATGGAACTATTTGATGAGTATATTTGGTATGGTATTATGAGTTGTGATTTAGTTGTTTTGAAACACTTACACCTACCCTACGCCGTTGTCACAGACCATGGCCTCCCATATGCCCGATGTCGTCGAGGATATTCTTATTGCACCGGTTTTACCTGCACAGTTCACTATGGCATCTGATGACCCTTACCAGATGGTCATGTCTTCAGCTACTGTATCACAGGCAACTTCTACTTCAGCACTACCTGCTGCATCTACGCAGGGACCCTCATCTTCTCTAGGGCTCCCTGGTACATCGAGGCAGCTTACTCTTCATCAGGCTTTGGCTCGTGTGGCACCACGCTTTACCCACCGAGCTACAGCACGCATGTCGGTACGCCCTACTCCATCACCTTTACGGATTGATGCTCACTCTCTTCTGTCTGAGGCGCCACCTACATCATTGCGTCGTCGTCCTAGATCACCTACTACATCTCCACATGGTTCACCTAGTAGGAGACGACGAGTGATGAGGTACTCTTCCGATGAGGAGGAGGAGTACGAGGGTGAGGATGAGGCTGATGACCCTGAGCGGGAGGATGACCCTCAGGAGGTTGAGCAGGGTGATGATGATGACCCTAAGGAGGAGAAGGAGGATGACCCTCAGGAGGATGAGATGCCTGATGATGATGATGCTGAGTTATTACCACCAGCTCAGGCTGAGGAGCCTGATTCACCTGTACACCCGGTTGAGCCTGATTCACCTGATCATCCGTTCTTGTTTGAGTTGCCACCTGGTAGTCCCGTTGAGTCGGATGCATCTTCTGAGGTTTCTGCTGAGTATGCAGAGTTGGGTGAGGTTGGCAGGTTGTGGGCTCAGATTACTGAGCTTAGTGAGAGAGTTTCACGTGTATCTGATCGACTGGAGAGAGTTATTGGAGAGTTTTTAGCAGATTTGAGAGTTGACTTGACTGTCGTTGTGGGCAGGACTACTGAGCTGAGGAGAGTTTTGATGGATGTCCACGAGCATATCGATAGTTTGCAGCGAGGATTTGTTACTGCTCGTGAGGCCGACCGCAAGCTTTGGCAAAGGAATGCCGAGCTAGAGAAGGAGGTGGCTGACCTCAAGAGAGACCGAGACACCCATAGCGTGGAGCTAGGATCGTTATGGAGGGATCTTGAAGGCTTGAGGCAGGAGTTGAGGAGCCTCCGTCAGCCGCGTGGCTAGTTGCTTGGATTATGTAGTCTTGTTGCTTTCTTAACCGAGGAGTGTTCGGTTAGAAAAGCTAGTTATCATATTTTGATGTATTTTGTTCAGTATTCGTCTCTTTTGGAACGATTAGTATGTTTTGTGTTATCCGTTAGTTGGAACGATGTTAGATCGCTATTGTATGGTGGATGGTTATTAGTATATGGTATTATGTGATTTTGGGTGTTATGGAAATTGAGTCCTTATTCGCTTTATTGATGTTACGTGGTGTATTGTTGCTATTCTTTCCATGATTGGGTTCGTTGAAATGTTGTGTTGAGCATATCGATAAGTTCTATTGGAGACTCATGAACTTGCATGATGTTACAGATAAATGGCAACACGACGAAATCCTGTTAGAGCTACCAGAACTGGTCCTGCTGTGACTACTCCTGGTCGCCGAGGATGTCGACCTACTCGAAATGTTGAAACCCCTACTCCTGACAACCTGAACACTACTAACCGCAACAACAGGAATCAAAATGTTGATGTTCAGGGAGACAATGATCATGTTCCACTTAATGCACCTACTGTGGATCAAGCATTGATCAATCAACTTGTGGAGCAAAGAGTTGCTGAACTACTAGCTGAGTCAAATCATTCCAACAATTTTGCTGGAACTTTTCCACCTGTTCGTGTTAATGGATGTCAATACAAGGAGTTTAAGATTTGTGGACCTATTGAGTTTGGTGGAACTGAAGGAGTGGTTTACTTGGTTAGGTGGATTGAGAAGACTGAGTCAGTGTGTAATGTCAGTGGTTGTGCGGAGAATGCGAAGGTAAAGTTTGCTTCTTTCACTTTCAAGGATGAAGCTTTGACTTGGTGGAACAACTACCGAAATGCAGTTGGGAGTGAGGTAGCTTATGCCATGACTTGGGAGCAATTTAAGTCTTTGCTGATTCAGACATATTGCCCAAGGAATGAGGTCAAGAACCTAGAGATTGAGTTTTGGAACCACAAGGTGAAAGGTACTGACATGGCGACTTACAATAGTCGTTACCAGGAATTAGCCTTGTTGTGCCCAGATATGGTGAAAACTGAGACTCAAAAGATCGAGAGGTATACTGATGGGTTGCCTGTAGCTACGAGAAATGATGTAATTTCTGCTAGACCTGCAAACATCCATGAGGCAATCACAATTGCTCAACAACTTATGGATTCGTTGGAATTAGAAGAAGCTGATAAGGAGAAGAATGGAAAAAGAAAGAGAGACCGTCACTCTAAGAGTAATGATCACCGAAGCAAGAGACAAGCTAAGGCTTATGCTATTGGGAATGGAGATAAGAAGAATCAGAACGGTGATGCACCCAAGTGTGATCGTTGCCACCAGCACCATACTGGATGGTGTAGTGTGAAATGCCAGAATTGCTCAAAGAAAGGACACACAGCTAGGGACTGTAGAGCCCGACCTCTTGCTATGGTTCAGGCTGCTTCTGAAATGAGAAACAAGGCAGATGTTACTTGTTATGGGTATGGAAAGAAGGGACACTATAGGAATGAGTGTAGAGAATCACAGAACCGTGGAAATCAAAGCTCGGGTGGTAATGGGTACAATTATGGAAACCGTGGACGACAAGATAATGGGGACCAACGTGTGGAAGCTGGAGCTGCTCAGGGAAGAGTGTATGCACTCGGGAACGAGAGAGGAGAAGATCCGAATGTCGTTACTGGTACGTTCCTTCTCAATAATCGTTATGCTTCCATACTATTTGATACTGGTGCCGATAGAAGTTTTGTGTCCACTACGTTTGCACCCTTACTAGAGATACTCCCGATGGCCTTAGGAATTGGATATGATATTGAGTTAGCAAATGGAAACCTAGAAAGGATTAATACCATCATTCGCGGTTGTACGTTAAATTTCTTGAACCACCCTTTCAACATAGATCTTCTACCCGTCACGTTAGGAAGTTTTGACGTCATCATTAGTATGGATTGGTTGTCGAAGTATCGTGCTCACATACTTTGCGACAAGAAGATCGTGCGTGTACCATACGGAAAGGAAGTCCTAAACATATTGGGAGACCGAAAGGATTCTAGGAGCCCATCCCGATTAGCAGTGATTTCATGCACTAAGTTGCCAAAGCTAATGGAGAAGGGATGTTACCTTTTCTTAGCCCAAATTTCTGAGAAAGGAGAGACGAAGAATAAGGAAAGGTGCATTGGAGATGTGCCTATAGTTCGTGATTTTCCTGATGTGTTTCCCGATGATTTGCCGGGAATCCCGCCGACTAGACAAGTCGAGTTTCAGATTGAGTTGATACCTGGTGCTGCACCTGTAGCACGAGCACCTTATCGTCTTGCACCTACCGAACAGGAAGAGTTGTCGAAACAATTGGCGGAGTTAGCCGAAAAAGGATTCATAAGACCAAGTTCTTCACCTTGGGGAGCCCCAGTCTTATTCGTGAAGAAGAAGGATGGATCGTTTCGTATGTGTATTGATTATAGAGAGTTGAATAAGTTAACGGTGAAGAATCGATACCCGTTACCTAGGATCGACGACTTGTTCAATCAACTTCAAGGATCGAGTGTGTATTCGAAGATCGATTTGAGATCGGGATATCATCAACTTCGAGTGCGCGAGGAAGATATTCCGAAAACGGCTTTCAGAACCCGTTACGGGCATTACGAGTTTCAGGTGATGCCGTTTGGGTTGACTAACGCACCGGCAATATTCATGGATCTCATGAATCGGGTGTGTAAGCCTTACTTGGATAAGTTCGTGATTGTATTCATCGATGACATTCTGATTTATTCAAAGAATGAGAAGGAGCATGAGGAGCATCTAAGACTCATTTTGGAATTGCTCAGGAAGGAGAAACTTTATGCCAAGTTTTCGAAATGCGAATTTTGGATTCCGACGGTACAATTTTTGGGTCATGTGATTGATAGACAAGGAGTCCATGTGGATCCTGCTAAGATTGAGGCGATAAAAGATTGGGCTGCACCTACAACCCCAACCGAAGTTCGTCAATTTTTGGGTTTAGCTGGTTATTACCGAAGATTCATTGAGGGATTTTCGAAGATAGCTAAACCATTGACCAAATTGACTCAAAAGAGTGTTACGTATGAATGGGGAGATAAAGAAGAGGAAGCGTTTCAATTGATTAAGAAAATGTTGTGTAGTGCTCCTATCTTAGCGTTACCGGAAGGTAACGAGGATTTCGTCGTCTATTGTGACGCCTCACATAAAGGTTTGGGAGCCGTGTTGATGCAACGAGAGAAAGTGATAGCTTATGCTTCCCGACAGCTCAAAAAGCATGAGAAAAACTACACTACCCATGATTTGGAGCTAGGTGTTGTGGTTTTTGCTTTAAGAATATGGAGACATTACTTGTACGGAACAAAGTGTGTTGTGTTTACCGACCATAAAAGTTTACAACACATCTTAAATCAAAAAGAGCTCAACATGAGACAGCGACGTTGGATTGAGTTGCTAAGCGATTATGATTGTGAAATTCACTACCACCCTGGTAAAGCAAACGTTGTTGCTGATGCTCTTAGTCGAAAGGAAAGAGTACCACCATTATGAGTTAGGTCATTAGGAATGACTATCGTATCGCCATTACCGTCTCAAATACTTGAAGCTCAAACGGAAGCGTTAAAAGCAGAAAATAGATCTGCCGAAAATATATTTGGGATGGCTGATAATGAGAAAGGATTTGTTAAGCGTTCTGATGGATTATTATGTTTTGGAGATCGGATTTGGGTACCTTTATATGGAGAAATTCGGGAATTGATTATGCATGAGTCGCATAAGTCAAGGTACTCCATTCATCCTGGGTCCGATAAAATGTACCAGGATCTTAAGAAGTTCTATTGGTGGCCAAATATGAAGGCTAATATAGCATCGTACATTAGTAAGTGCTTGACATGTGCTAAAGTTAAAGCTGAACACCAGAGACCGTCAGGATTACTAACGCAACCAGAACTTCCAGTCTGGAAATGGGAGCGGATTACTATGGACTTCATTACCAAATTACCGAGGACAGCTAGCGGTTGTGACGCTATCTGGGTAATTGTGGATCGTCTGACAAAGTCTGCTCATTTCTTAGCTATTAGTGAAGATGATAGCGTGGATAAGCTTGCGAGGTTATATGTGAAGGAAATTATTTCGCGTCATGGAGTCCCGATATCTATTATTTCAGATCGTGATAGTCGTTTTACGTCAGCTTTGTGGCGATCACTTCAAACGGCTTTGGGGACGAGGCTTGATATGAGTACTGCATATCATCCCCAAACCGATGGTCAAAGTGAGAGGACCATTCAGACATTAGAGGATATGCTTCGTGCATGCATCATAGACTTTGGTAAAGGCTGGGAGAAGTATTTACCCCTTGCGGAATTCTCCTATAATAATAGCTACCATACAAGTCTTAAGGCTGCACCATTCGAAGCTTTATATGGCAGAAAGTGTCGTTCACCTATTGGTTGGGCGGAAGTTGGAGATAGTCAACTTACAGGCCCTGAGCTTATTTTGGAAACTACAGAGAAAGTAACTCAGATTCGTGATCGGTTGCAAGCGGCTAGAGATAGGCAGAAGAGCTACGCCGATCAGAGACGTAAACCTTTAGAGTTCCAGGTTGGAGACAAAGTAATGCTGAAAGTCTCGCCTTGGAAAGGTGTAATACGTTTCGGGAGACGTGGTAAACTCAACCCACGCTACATTGGACCATTCTTGATCTTAGAAAGAATTGGGCCCGTGGCTTATAGGTTGGAATTACCGTCCGAACTGAGTAAAGTTCACGACGTGTTCCACGTGAGTAATTTGAAGAAATGTCTTTCCGATGAAATGCCCGTCATTCCAATGAGGGATATTCGTGTTGATGAGAAACTGAATTTCGTGGAAGAACCGATTGAGATTTTAGATCGTGAAGTTAAACGACTCAAGAGAAGTCGCATTCCGCTCGTCAAGGTTCGTTGGAATTCCCGACATGGACCAGAATTTACGTTGGAACGTGAGGACGAGTTCAGGAAGAGATATCCGAAGCTTTTCACTTCGTAGATGAATTTTTCCGAGTGAAACCCGGGACGGGTTTCCTTCTGAGACTGGGAGGATGTGACAACCGGCAGTTTAGGGAGCTATTTTAAAAACCCGCATTACGATTTAAGTTCGTTTATAACTTTTATTTGAAATTTTCATTTCACAACGAACTTGTAAGACCTATTTTATGGATATTTTTAATTAATGACGTTATGGAATTCGTGAATTATGTTCATAATTCATTTTTGATTTAATGCTCGGTGACGTATATTTGAATTCTCACTTGGTACTACGTTGACTTTGGCACTAGGATTACCTAATAAAAAGTTTGTGATTCGTCTTAACGAGTCCGACTATATTTTTAATTAGTTACGAGATGTTTTCGAGAGATATTGAAGTTTAAAATGAGTTCGGGTTCGGGCCACATGTTTTTACATTTACCCACGTTACCCGCTCCACACCGTAATAATATTATTATTACTATTATTATTATTACTATTATTATTATTATTATTATTATTATTATTATTATTATTATTATTATTATTATTATTATTATTATTATTATTATTATTAACCTTTAAAAAAAATAAAAAAATAAAAATAAAAGGTGTGTTTGGTTCGGTTCACCCACACACACACAAACCCTCACCACTATTATTCTCTCTCAAAAACTCATCTCCTCCCCCATCAATTTGACCTAGCCGCCGAACCACCAAAACCGGCCACCACCGCCGCTACTCCGACCACCCAACAAAATAAATACCACCATCTTCTTCCTCTCCAAATCCTCTTTTATTTGGTATATCATACATACCCTAGAACCACCATTAACACCACTAAACTTCTAAAAATCCATTCGAGTTTTATTACCTTTTCAAGATCCGTTCATTTGGAGGTCCAAGAAGGTGAGAAGGATCGATTTTCGGGTTTTGGGTGCCACGATTTGGTATTAATCCGTGGCTACATGGATTATTTTGATGGGAATCGAATTTATTTTAATGGGAAATGATGTTTTGATGATAAATATCACGTTTGGTATCCGGGTTTTTGTGTTTTGGTCGAATTGTGATGCGTGGTCGACCCCTAGCCGAGGCCTCTCCTCGACTTCTTTTAGTTTCGGGTCGATGTGGTCTTTTTGACCCATTTTTCTGGATGGTTGACCATTTGTGGTCATGGTGATTAGTTGGTTTTGCTAGTTTGGCCATGGTTTGGTTATTTTGTTGTGGCCGACCCTTGTGGGAATCGAAGACCCAAAATGGGTCGATTGGGGGGCTTTTGAGTTGAGCTCGTGTGAGCTAGCCGCAACCCTAGTGGTCTCGGGTGGGACTCTCTTGGCACTTGGTATATTATTTGACTTTAGTTGACTTGGTCTTTGACCCGAATGCGGCTATTTTTGAGAACCGTGGTTGATGTCGAAATATATATATTTCGGCTAACTTTTATTTGTTATGACTATTTTTGGTATATGTTGATTGTTACTATTATTTTTGCGGCTTATTGGATTTTGTAACGGTTGACGAGTTATATTTGAACTCGTGGTATTATTTGAAGAAGTGTTGACGAAAAGTGTGATTGGGGACCGATTGTGAGACGGTCGTTAGATTGACGGAGATAGGTTAGTCGGGTGCCGTAGTCGGACCCTATTGTTGTAGCACGTGGATTGAGATGGTTTTGGATGGAGATACCTTTGGTTATTATAACTTTTGTTATTTACTTTGGACTTGGACAATGAGCCGAGAGTCATGACTCGGACATGTGACCATTTCGTATGACTCGATAACTATTAAAATTAAAACGAAAATAATAAAACTCGTAATAATAATTATTGATAATATGAACGTTTATATGAAAATATATACGTGAATAACGTATATATAACTATATAAGCGCGTATATTAATAATAATAATAATCACGAGTCGTATTATAAATACTACAATTAGATATATATTAGGCTACGAAAGTGGCGTAATATTATTGAACGTATTATTACTATAAAAGTGTGTTATAAAACGGGAAACTCCCGACAATTATTAAACGGTTAATAAAATGTCATTTCGGATATGTAATGGATAAACTTATTGAGTTATGCGAAATCGTTGTCACTCGGGTCCAGGTAAGTTACTATTTGTGACGTTCGTGTTGTCACGGATATATGACGATTAATATAGACGTTTTCTATAACTAAATAACCACTTAACCGTAAGGTTGTACCGGGTTATTTGGCTATATGAAATGAATATATTAGTGGGCATCGTATCCTACGACGCCCATAGGTTGTAGTATATGTAAAGTGTAATAAATTGCGAGTGTATATATCGGGAAATCTGGCCAATTTGACGATATATATGAGAAATTTATTAAACTATGATATATACTATATAGTAATTATGTGCTATGTGCTTTAGGTTGGGTGTAATCTTGGAACGGTATGTTACGTAAATAAATATGAAGATTATCAAATCGACGGATTTGGTAAACTTTGGCGATTTATTTAAATGATATATTGGGCTAATATTAGATCCATAGTTTATTTTATTACTCTTTATGTGATCTTTTTGGTTAGTTTTGAGTTGACCCACTACCCGTATGGATACCAAACGCAAATACACCAAACTAATACGAAATGGATTTTCGGAAATAAAACGGATTCTCGTCCGGGTTTGGGAATATTATAAATTTGAGGAAATGATTTCTGAAAGAGTTAATATTGTTAGGTCGTGCCAGGTCCGTAGTTGCTGTTTTGTGAGTTATCATACATCTTATTTCTACCGACTTCTACTTGATATTTTCTGGACTTGAGGTGAGTCATAGCCCCACTTTTTACTCTTGAACTATGTTTTCAATGATTGGGGTGAGAAACATGCAAATCATTTTACGTGGACTATTATCGCTTTTATATTCTTTCTAAACTTGCTATGCGTATGGACTAGGATCTATTGTCAGCTTTAGTCACACATGTCGTGTGTACTATTCAAGGTTGGCTTATTTGGTTATTGGTGGATTGTCAGCTTTAGTCACATATAGGTTGTGTGTACTATTCAAGGTTTGCTTATTTGGTTATTTGGAATTGTCAGCTTTAATCACATATATGTTGTGTGTACTATTCAAGGTTGACTTATTTAGATACTATAGTGTGCACCTATAGGTTATTAATACTTCGGAGGTTATCCGAGTTATTATTGGTATTGCGGAGGCTACCCGAATATCTATGTTAGTACGGAAGGGTATCCGTGTGTTATGTTGAGAGCGGAGGGTATCCGCAGACTTTTAGCGAATCCTTAGTCTAGCTAGCAAGCGTTTTGCGTATATGTCCACTATATTGTTAGTTGAATTTAAACCTATGATCTCACCAGCGAAAGCTGACTTTTAGCACGTTTTCTCAGGTAATTAAGTGTTGATGCATGCTTGGAATGGAAGGCTCGGTCAAGGCACACGGTTCATGGATCTATTTTTCTAAACTCTGATAATTAAATTTGGACCTATTGTTACTTTATTTTGGGCCTGACTCTGAAGTATGTTGGGATAAATGTAAACCTTAAAACCCCATTTTGGTTGTGTTTTTATTATGTTTACTTTATCTCGTTCTATATTGTCTTGTCTTGGATACCAATCCCCGTAGCACCCCGAAAGCTTGTTGAGTCTTCCGCTGTATCAAATTTTGGGGGTGTTACAACTTCAATCATGCATCTAGCAAAACTACTACGTCCCCACGATTCCTTGCACATTTGGCTGGTAAAAGCATCTAGCCTTTTGGGTGTACCAATCAATGTAGCAAGAAGACTAAGACCATCATCAGAAAACATAGCAAGAGGAACATCATGGAATTTAACCCACACCGGGATGTTGGTCAAATCCTCTTTAAGTAAATTGGTGTTCAATGTCCATGGTTTAAGAATAATAGGCACATTTCTAATCAACCAAGGACCATTTTCAAGTACATCGTCAACCCCTTTACTCGAATTGAACTTAAAGAAAAAGAATCCCTTAGCATTCATCATCACCTTTTGTATACCAAACTTTGCCCACGCATTGCGTACATAGTAGTCAACAACAGGAAAAGCAAGGCGTTAGCCAAGGAAATACCTATAAAGAGTATTCTCAAACCTAGTGTTCACCTCTTCAACCACTTTCATCGGGACAGAAAGATCAACATCAGCCCTCTTGTTACTACTTTCCAACATACGAAAATTAGACACTTGTTTCTGTGGCTCGTTTGAAGTAACACCCGCATAAGAGACCGATTTAACTCCAGTATTACTAGTATTATTAACCTCCAAAACACTAGGACTATTAGCCATTTGTGATTGTGAATTAGGGCTAGGAACCAAATTAATAGTGTCATTCGTGGGAAATACACTCATTTTTCCAACCCTATGAGATACATGAACACCATCACCTTTGGGAAGATTAGCATCCATATCGTTAACAACACTACCAAGTGAAACCGGTTTCACTTGGTTTGTAAGTTGCTCCATGTTAGCATCCCGAATTGATTGAGACCCCAATTCGTTACCATCATTAGCAGCAGTACTAATGATAGGGTACTCGTCATTGAGAGGTAATGGAACCCCTTCATCATCCACGAACACAAGTTACCTTCGACAATTTTACGTTCCATGTGACGGATCTTTTCGTCAACCCTAATATTCCTGGTAGAACAATCAACACCAAACGAACCACTAGCCGCCAAACCCTCAACATCCACGTTAAGATTACCTCGAAGCTTGGTAGCATCAGCAGTAGACTTAGAATTCAAGAAACCTTTATTAATCATCTCCCTAAAAACCCACGACCACTAAATCCAGACCAATCAGCAAGCATGCAAACAAAGAATCAAAAGTTAAAACCCTAATCGCTTAGGGTTTTGATGAGAATTGCCAAATCACTAACCAACATCCATAATAATCAACCAAGGATAAAGTCGGTTCAATACAGAATCCCTAAAAACGATTTGAAGAATAAGGAAAACCGATTAATAATAGGAATATGTAGGTCGGTAAAACCAGATTCGATTTAGGGATAATAAGAAGATCGTTGGAAACAAAACCCTAAAAGGAACGATTCACAAAAACTGCCAAATTTTGTGTAATCTAAACAAGAATCTGCTCAAGAAACGAATTAACCACAAGATTAATCAATGACTATCACAAACTTAGTGCAAGAAAACCAAAGAATTAGCAGAATTGTGAGAAAAACGATAAGTGTGGTTAGGGGTTTTTTGTCGCCAAAGAGAGAGAGTTTTTTAGGGTTTTTTTTGGATAAGATACATTGTTTTTATTGTTGTTGTTGTTGTTAGCGTCTCTAGTAGCCTTGGCTCGCACAACCTAATCCGTTAAGTTATGAGACATCCAAAATGCCTCCTCAGGTGTGCTTGGCTTTGAAGAGGTCACATATCCATGTATGTTTGGTGGGAGTCCCCAGATATACCTCTCAATCAACTTATCATTAGTTGAGACCATGGTTGGGCAAAGTATAGCTAGGAAATTAGTTTGTGTAGGCTCTGATGTCAACCCCGTTGACAGTCAAGCTCCAGAACTCAACCTCCATCTTCTACACCTCGGTCTTGGGGAAATACGCTTATGTCATCATCTTCTTCAGTTCCTTCCAAGATGTTTCGTATGCCTCAAGCCCAACAGACTAGGCGGATGCGTTCCACCAAGTCAATGCAACATCCAGTAGGGTGCACGTAGCATACTTCACCTTAAAATCCTCTACACAGTTACTGATGAGGAATACATATTCCAACTTCTCGAACCATCAGGTCAAACCGACAGCTCCTTCAATCCCGCTGAAATTTCGAGGCCTTCAGTTCATGAACTCCTTGTAGGAGGAGCCACGAGTCGTGGGCTCCACTCTTCCTGCACTACCACTGGCTTCATTGATTCCACCACATTACGGTTGTTGCGTGATATTGGGATATTTCACTAAGTTTTCATGAAATTTTGGTGCACATGATGCGTGAATCTACCACCGTTGTGTTGTGTGATTACGATCCATAAGAACTTAACCAGCGCTAGCTAGCCTATATAAGTCGTGTGTAAAACTAAATGTGTGTAAACTAGATAACGTACATATCTTTTTGACGTTGATAAAGATTCTGATTCATGTACCTTTTACAAATGATACATGTAATTAATGGGTCAAAGGTGAAGATATATAAATCAAGTACTTCAAGTAAAAAAAAAGAAAAGGAAAAAAGAAACCAAGCTACGAGACTATGACTACAAATATATAATAAAATTCTTGGAACGTTTTTTCAACTTACTGGAAACAATAATATTATTGATCGAGTCAAACATGATGCATCCGAGAATTTTTACGTATATATAACTGACAACTAGTAACAAACAAGTGATGTAACAAATTGTGATGTCTATTGTATACTTTATATTTACATTAGGCTAGATGATGTAACAAACACGTGATAAGTGTTTTCCCAACTCTTTCGGCCATATTCTTCTGTTGAGGCTTAATTATTATTATGTCTACTGTAAATTGACAAATGTGTCCTAAAAATGGCTAGGGGTGTTATCTTTAGCCACACAAATCCATCTATGACAATCATTGAATAAACATAATAATAATCATCATGTCATGACCATAAATAAAATTCAACTCTTAGCACTACTCTAATAGATATTATAAGTTTCTCATTTCATTTTTTTTTCTTTTCTTCATGTCACTCTGATAGTAAAGTTGACTATTGAGGTAAACCACCACAATGGCCGGAGGAGCAATGGTTGACGACAATGGCAGCGCTAGGGCGGAGCTTTATGAACATAAGATAACCTCGTACTTTGTTTTCGCATGTATCTTTGCTGCTCTTGGTGGATCTTTGTTCGGATATGATCTTGGTGTCTCTGGTTAGCCTTTCTACTTACTTGTCTCATACTCCGTAATTTATAACCCTTTTTGGCTTGTACGCATGTGGACTGTTTTGTTTTTATAGTACTGTTTCTGTTTTCTTGATATTCTGTACTTTTGTAAGTGGATCTAACAAGTTGTGAGAGTATTTTAGGTTCATAACAACAATGTTTTTCTTTTCATTGGTTAGAAAATCTGTATCTTTGTGTTGTTGCATATCGATATATATTAATTTAAGGAAAATATGAGTTATACTATGTTTGAGAATTCGGTTGTAAATTGATTTTTTTTATTATTATTACTATGTTCAGCCAAAGTCCAAAGATTTATTATTATGTAGTAGCAATAACAAAACTAATACTTCAAAAGATGATTATTTCATCAGATCTTTAAACAAGAATTACAATCATAAGGAAAACTTAAATTCGTGGTTCCATAAATTTCCAAGTTTTCCTTATGAAGTTGACACTAAAAAAGTAAGATTATCATCAACTACAGCTATATATGCACGGACTACAATTACAATCATACAAAGCATATGCTGTTTTTATCGACTCCAGATAATTTATTAAACAGACTGGTCCTACTTTTAGACATTACAACAAATATTGACTTTAAAGTCACACAGCCAAAATTGACTCAAGAAAAGTCAAAGATAATTAGAGAAATTAAGACAAGAAATATTTTTATTTTCAATCCTCTAACTATCTAACATACACATAATGACCCCTCAAAATACTTGCATTGATGATCTTTCAGGTGGAGTAACATCTATGGACTATTTCTTGAAGGAATTTTTCCCAAAAATATATAGAAGAAAACAAGAACATCTTAAAGAAACCGATTACTGCAAATACGACAGCCAAATCCTCACTCTTTTTACCTCGTCACTCTATTTCGCCGCTCTAGTTTCCACTTTTTTCGCGTCCCATGTCACTCGGAACAAAGGTAGGAGAGCTAGTTTCTCTGTGGTGCTGTTAGCTTTTTCGTTGGAGCTTTTATGAATGCTGGAGCACAGAACATTGCAATGCTCATCATTGGCCGGTGCCTTCTTGGTGTTGGAATTGGATTCGGTAACCATGTAGGTTTTCAGTTAGGATTGCTACTTAAAGATTTATATTTGCTTGTTACATTTTGAGCCTCAAAGATTAAATATATAATGGTTTCTTGGTTATACAGGCGGTTCCTCTTTACCTATCGGAAATGGCTCCAGCAAAGATCAGAGGGAAAGTGAACCAGTTGTTTCAGTTGACAACTTGTTTGGGTGTCTTTATAGCCAATTTTATAAACAATGCAACTGAGAAGCACTCATGGGGATGGCGTTTATCACTCGGGTTAGCTGCAGTTCCAGCAACATTTATGTTTGTTGGTGGATGGTTCTTGCCCGAAACACCAAATAGTTTAGTAGAACAAGGAAGATTAGAAGAAGGACGAAGAGTCTTGGAAAAAGTTAGAGGTACAAAAAATGTTGAAGCTGAATTTCAAGATCTTCTTGAAGCAAGTGAGGTTGCAAAAGCAATCAAACATCCTTTTAGAAACATTCTCGAGAGGAAAAACCGACCCCAGTTGATCGTTGGAGCGTTGGGTATACCAGCATTTCAACAACTCACAGGGCATAACTCTGTTTTGTTTTATGCGCCTGTGATCTTTCAAAGCTTAGGGTTTGGTTCTGGCGCATCTTTATGGTCATCGACCATCACTAGTGGCACCTCTGTTGTTGGCACCTTCATTTCAATGGCGTTTGCTGATAAATTTGGTAGACGATCACTCTTCTTGGAAGCTGGGGTTGAAATGATCGTCTGCATGGTAATCAATATCACTCTAGAACCAACATAATAGTGAAAATCGTATCGTTTTTTGTTTTTAATTATTTTGCTAGAGTGGCTTGTTACTATTTCTATGTTCTTTGAGAATCTTGATCCCTTTTTTTGATTTTCAGGTGGCCGTGGCTGTAACACTAGCTCTCAAATTTGGACAAGGAGTCGAGCTACCAAAAGGAATCGGGATTTTTCTAGTGATAATGATCTGCATTTTCGTTTTGGCTTATGGGCGATCATGGGGTCCATTAGGATGGCTAGTTCCAAGTGAGTTGTTCCCATTAGAGACAAGATCAGCCGGTCAAAGTATTGTGGTTTGTGTCAACATGTTTTTTACAGCTTTAGTTGCACAATTCTTCCTCGTGTCCCTATGTTACCTCAGATACGGTATTTTATTGCTATTTGGTGGCTTGATTGCTGTCATGAGCATCTTCATCTACTTGTTCTTGCCGGAAACTAAACAAGTTCCGATTGAAGAGACATATTTGTTGTGGCAAAATCACTGGTTTTGGAAATCTTATTGTGCGCCCGAAGATCATTCTAAAGAAAAAGAAGGACTTCTTGTCACACATTTTGAATAAAAGAGAGAATTTTAGGGGGAGATACATCTATATTTGTATGTTGATGTGCTTTCGTAATTGCAAGTTTTAAATTTATAAATAGGATTAGCTAACAAGGAACAAAGCACATATGGCAAGTATACCCCACCCGTTTGTAGCATGATATATCGGTAGATCGTTCGTAAGAATTTGTGTGTTTCTATTTTTATGTTTGGAATCAAATGCAATTAGTGAAAATAGCAAGGACAATAAATAAAGAGGAATGCTAAAGCTACAAAGAAAATTTTCACAAAACATACACAAAGTGATGTGTCAAAGAATGATTGGTTTAATCATAATGAGGAGAGAAAAACTATCACAACATACACCAATAACCTTTTGACACATCACTTTGTTGATGTTTTGTGAAAATTTTCTTTGTGACTATAGCATTCCTCATAAATAAAAGCAAGCGGTAACCATGATGATAATTTCAAGATATTAAAACTACACGTGTTTGGACTAGTAGTTTGTATACTTGGTTTGCTTAATAGTCTATTGTTTTTAAAACATATAACCCTCGTCAAGATCATATAATAATGAAAACAAGCTTTAAGACCAATCAACCAATTCAAGACTAA
This sequence comes from Artemisia argyi, assembly GCA_030686995.1. NCBI lineage: Eukaryota > Viridiplantae > Streptophyta > Magnoliopsida > Asterales > Asteraceae > Artemisia > Artemisia argyi. The sequence continues at coordinate 183,585,412 of CM060705.1, forward strand.
CTCTTTTTAGGAATTTCGATTCGCGGTAGTTTCACAAATTCACTAGCAACCATACTAAAGTTTCTTGTCTAATCAAACTATTTAGGAAACGGTCAATACAAAAGGTAGCAGATTATAGACAAAAATGCTACAATTAGTTGAATATTAGTTACCCTTTTGACCTATGACACTATTACCAACAAATCTAGTTTGATAAACAACTGTCAGATGAAACTTAAGAACAATTGGTTCATAGTATTATGTTGAAATTGATTAAAAACATATTGTCACAACTAAGTAATCCTCATATCATAACCATCATCCAAACAAGTGCATAAAGGCACTAGCCAGTCATAGCAAACAAAGTCACAATCACAAAAAGTTTGATGCTAGAAAACATGATTAAAGGTCTTACAAAAGTGTAATAGAGATTGCAAATGATAAGGCAATGATGCCTCAAAGATCGGTGATGATTCCTTGATGATTTTGACCTTGGAAATATGTGTTCTTGATCCACCATGCTCTTGCAATTTTTCTATGGTTTGAAGGGTGGGAAATGACTTAGATAAGTTGGTTGAATAATGAGATAAATAATTTGATAATGAGATATCACACCCCGTCTATCGCAGAAACGCGAAGTGTGACATATGGAATCGTCATAACACATTGATAAAAGATAATAGAGAATTCACTAAATGAAAATCCAAAAAAAATGTCATGATGACGCCCAACATAAGTGGAGACTTGTATCGTGGTTAGTCACTACCACGACCAACATAGTTGTCACACCCACAAAATGTTGCAGCGGAAAGGTAACCAAGGGTGTGACTTCATAGCACAAAGTCACAGGGTATAAAGAACGATGTCTACATAATTTGTTTGAGAAGTTTACATTCGATTAAGTAGAAAAGTTTTAACAAGTACACATCACAAATGAAAAATGTTTTGCGTTCATATCGAATTTCAAGACAATGCTAAAAATCTCCATGATGGAATGAATGCTGGTTGTAACTCTATCAATGATGCTCCAATCCATCGCAAGTTAGTCAAACCAAACACATGAGAAATGCACACTCAAATGTCAACATAAAGTTGGTGAGTTCACAGGTTAGTATTTGTAAAAGCGGACCACGAGATTTAATGTTTGTTTGACCGGTACATTTGGTCATGAATGTGTAATAGTTTGACAGGTACATTCGGTCATGTATTTACATAGCAGTTTGACCCGTTCATTCAGTTATGTATGTATAACTTGTTAAAGTACTTGTGTCCGTACGTAAAAGTAAGCAATGTATTCTCACCTCGATTATTTCAAAATAAGTATAAACAATATAAAAGCGGGGCTATGAAACTTACCTCAAATGGTCAAAGTAATCGAGAAATTGTAACGTAATATAATCAACCGGGAATCCTAAAGCGACCTAGAAATATAAATCGTTTTAGGGAATATGCAACATGTACTATATGCTTATGAGTTTTATGATGTTTTAGCACCATTATATACTTGTAGTGAGGTTTTACGACACAAAACGTATTAAAACGCAAGTTTCGCTTTTTAATATTAAGTATTTAAAATCTAAAAATGAGTTTCGTTCAAGTTTAGCGGGTCTTAAGTTCTTCGTGTCTTATTTGTTTGGGGCATTCCGAGTTCCGGTGTCTAGTATGCTGCGAGGGCTTTAAAAAGTTCAACTACCGCTCCCAATGGTTTTAAGTATATGGCCCTCGTAAATAGGCACGAAAGTGGTCTCTCGGGTTTTTATTCAAAACTTTAAAAGAACCCTTAAAAATAAACTCATTACTTTTAAGTTTAATATGACTTTGTTTAAGTGTATATAATTCATTTTAAGTTCATTTTTCCTCGTTAAACTATCTAAATGAAGGTAAACATGTCTACTTTCATTATTTCAAGGTTCTGTTTGAGAATATAAGTTTTTAGTTTCGGTTTATATTATAACAAAAGATGACTAGCAGTGACTTATTTTCAAAAAACTTCCACTTAATTGGGTTATTGCTCACTCATTTTCTAAAGAAGACAATTGTTTAAAAAGGCATAAGTTCATCGTTTTCGAATCAATGTTCTAAAAATGCCAGCCACTCGACTTAGTTCTTCACCAATTACTTTATAAAGTAAAAAATGTACAAAGGTGTCAAGGCTGTTAAAATTCATAATATGAGACCTATGGTTTCGGGGCCGTAGCTCCTTCAATATTTATCGCAACGACTCGATTTTTCAGTCTACAAAATGGTCTAAGAGTGCTCTACAGTAGCTATTCACATCATTTTTACATAACTAGGCCTTAGGGTAGTCATTTTTCCAATATGCAAATAGTACTTAGATTTTTCTCGGTATTGAGTAACTGTTTCGTGTGATTTATTAAAAATAAAAAATCAAATCCAAAAATTATAACATATATGTAGGTACAAAAAAATTGGTGAGGTCCATAAAAATGTCCAGGTTGGGTTTGTAGGTCGAAGCATGCGACTGAAATTTGGGGACAGAAACTGCGATAACAAGGCTAACTTAATTCATATTTCCTCAACACTACAAGCATATACAAGTGCTAATATGATTATGGCATGCATATATATGTATGAAAGTAAGTACAAAAGAGTTCTTGAAGCTTACAAAATGATGGTGAGTAATTAGTGCCAAAGAACCCAAAGACTCTTAATTAAAACCCAAAATTAACACACCAAGACGCTAACTTTAGATACCCTTAACTAATATCCTTGTAAGATACTTGGACCAAGCTCAATAACCCTTGTCCTAAACCCTTCTAGTTGCTGTGTTTTAGAGAGAGAAGAAAAAAAATGGAGAGATATGTTGGTGTTTGATTTGGTTCAAATGAGAGTGGTTAGGTGTTGGGTTTATATAGAGGTAATTAGGGTAAACTTTGAATCTTATTTCCAAGCCTTTTATTTTTGTCACAACAAATATGGATTGTGTGTTTCTTGGTTGTGGTTTGCCGTATATAGGAGTCCAAGGAAAAGAAAGAAAAGTTGCCTTTAGATGCTAAGTTTACATGGTTTCCTGTGGTATCAAAACTTAACACAAATGGTTAGGTGTGTATTTCTAAGCAACAAAAGAGAAATGTTGGTGTATCCACATGTGTCTTTGAGCGGCAAGGGATGAGGGGAGTTCAAAAATTTTGTAGTTTTTGTATTTTGTATGTATAATGTGTATTTGTATGTAGAATTAGGAAAAGCGATGACCGAATGCATGCATGCATGCATGACAAAAATGCAAAACGTAAATTTTTTACGTAAAAGTTTATAAACCAAAAATATAAAATGTGTAAAATGTGCTCATGAAAATAATAGTGTTTTTGTTCATGTAGGCTAAATGTAGTCTTGAAACGGTATGCGTTTAATGGTTTTTCTCGATATGCGCGAAATAAAATTAACGACTACGCATCAAATAAAATATAGAGGTGAAATTATGAAACATAGTATTTATTAAATAGATATTGACCTAAAAATGCGAGTTGTTATAGTCGCGCCCCGTTAAAAGAATTTTGTCCCGAAATTCAGTTTGTGTTGACTGCCGGAGTGGTGTCAGTGAAGAGGTGTAGGTACTTCCCCATTCCCAAGTGGACTCAGGACCTCTTCAAGAATTCCAGCAAAACTTGACGATAGGAATTCAGCTCTGCTTTAGTCGCTTAACTTCTCGATTCATAATCTCCGACTTGTACGTCTTTAGGGCCCTGATCGTACGACAAAACCACTAATCGTGACCACACTATTCGGTGGGTTGTGTTCGGGGATGGCTAGTGATGTAACTCAACTCGTTGGCTCAGAAGCAGTATAGGATGAGGCTGACTGTACATGATAAGGTTGGTGTAAAAGTCTACTTGGTTATTGTGTTCATTAATATTAAGGTCCATGAATTGTTTATACACACACAAAATTTTGTTTTCAAAGACATAAGTGAAAAGTTCGTTTTAAACAAAGTTTAAAGATAATTACTCCCTGCGTAACATGATCCTTCCTGAATTATACATAGGTGATCAGGCTATGTATAATTGAGAATTAATGATGCAATGCTCACTTTAGTCAAAATTGTATTGTGGTTTTTAAAGTTAAATAGTATTAATCATACTTTGTACAAGATAGTAGCCAAAACAGTTTATAAAGCAGCAAAACAGTTTGTATAATGATAACAAAATAGTTTATAAGAGGGTAATAAAATAGTTTATACATAACTAATAAAACAGTTTATAAGATAGTAGTAAAGTAGTTCATAAGAGTGTACCAAAATAGTTTATAATATGGTAACAAAATAGGAAGTGCAACAGATGGAAATCGTCATAACGTATAGTTAATGGAGAATTCAAAATGAAAGGAAAATCCACACGATACAAAGGTGTTAATAGAATAGTAGTGATACAAACATATCAATAAATGCAACCCAATAGGGCCTAGACTTAGGTCTTATTACATAAAGCAGGAAACTCTCTCCTTAAACATTATCATCACCTGTAACGTCGCTAGGATCCTGGCAAGTTCCTCCTGCATTTTGATTCTTCAGATCTAGATAGTCACTCCTAAAATGCGCTTTCACCTCACACTCAAAGCATGTCCCCGTGACGTTCCGGTTTATCACGAGTGTGTGAGCCTTGCAATCCTTGGCTTGTTGACCGACCTTCCTGCAGTTCCCACACGTACTGAGTGGGGCAAAGTCTATTGTGATGAAACGGGCACTTGTTGCCCTTGGGTATAGTTCCAGCATACCCTTTTTTTCACTAGGCCCAGCAGCATAGGCCCTGACCACTTCTTATCACTTGTTTTGTTGCAGAACATGATTGTCTCCTTGGTCGTCATCCCACTTTCTTTTGTTGTTGTTGTTGTTGTTGTTGTTGTTGTTGTTGTTGTTGTTGTTAGCGTCTCTAGCAGCCTTGGCTCGCACAACCCGATCCATTAAGTTATGAGACATCCAGAATGCCTCCTCCAGTGTGCTTGGCTTTGATGAGGTCACATTTCCCTGTATGTTTGGTGGGAGTCCCCAAATATACCTCTCAATCTACTTATCATTAGTTGAGACCATGGCTGGGCAAAGTATTGCCAGGAAAAAATCAGTTTGTGTAGGTTGTGATGTCAACCCCGTTGACAGTCAAGCTCCAGAACTCAACCTCCATCTTCTACACCTCGGTCTTGGGGCAATACGCTTATGTCATCATCTTCTTCAGTTCCTTCCAAGATGTTTCATATACCCCAAGCCCAACAGACTGGGCGGATGCGTTCCACCAAGTCAATGCAACATCCAGCAGGGTGCACGTAGCATACTTCACCTTAAAATCCTCTACACAGTTACTGATGAGGAATACAGATTCCAACTTCTCGAACCATCAGGTCAAACCGACAGCTCCTTCAATCCCGCTGAAATTTCGAGGCCTGCAGTTCATGAACTCCTTGTAGGAGCCACGAGTCGTGGGCTCCACTCTTCTTGCACTACCACTGGCTTCATTGATTCCACCACATTACGGTTGTTGCGTGATATTGGGATATTTCACTAAGTTTTCATGAAATTTTGGTGCACATGATGCGCGAATCTGCCACCGTTGTGTTTTGTGATTACGATCCATAAGAACTTAACCAGCGCTAGCTAGCCTATATAAGTCTTGTGTAACACTAAATGTGTGTAAACTAGATAATGTACGTATCTTTTTGACGTTGATAAAGATTGTGATTCATGTACCTTGTACAAATGATACATGTAATTATAGGGTCAAAGGTGAAGATATATAAATCAAGTACTTCATGTGAAAAAAAGAAAAGGAAAAAAGAAACCAAGCTACGAGACTATGACTACAAATATATAATAAAATTCTTGGAACGTTTTTTCAACTTACTGGAAACAATAATATTATTGATCGAGTCAAACATGATGCATCCGAGAATTTTTACGTATATATAACTGCAACTAGTAACATATTGTGATGTCTACTGTATACTTTATATTTACATTAGGCTAGATGATGTAACAAACACGTGATAAGTGTTTTCCCAACTCTTTCGGCCATATTCTTCTCTTAACGCTTAATTATTATTAGAGGAGAGTTATATTAAATATTAAACTATTTTTACAGGACTCATCGTCACTATTTATATAAAAAGAAATCATTGGTTAAGATTAAAAATATTTTAATATTTTACACATTTTTTATAATTTAAATATCTTTTAAACTGTTAATCGTTAATCGAAAATAATTACACCATCGCGACGAGCATTTAATTACCTTTCTATAGATAGGATATTTGATATATTTTCGACAATTTTTTTTTTTTTCGTTTTTTTCACATTTTTTTTCGTGTCCGAAAAAATCATATATGATATTACATATCATATCATATATGGTATTATATATGTAATATCATATATGATATGATATGTAATATCATATATGATTTTTTCGGTTACGAAAAAAAATGTTAAAGAAACAAAAAAAAAAAATTGTCGAAAATATATCAAATAGCCCATCTATAAAAAGATAATTAAATGCTCGTCTTAACGGTATATTTTTTTTCGCTTAACGATTAATGTTTTGAAAGATATTAATATTTGAAGAAAAAAAATGATGAAAGTGGATTTTTTAAATTATTAGGATTAATCTTATTAATTAGATCAAATAAAGATGAAAGGAATATTAAGGGTGGAGATTAATACCTAAAAAGAAGTTTGGATCTTATATCTTATTGTTATGTCTACTGTAAATTGACAAATGTGTCCTAAAAATGGCTAGGGGTGTTATCTTTAGCCACACACATCCATCTATGACAATCATTGAATACACATAATAATAATAATCATGTCCATAAATAAAATTCAACTCTTAGCACTACTCTAATAGATATTATAAGTTTCTCATTTCATTTTTTTTTTTTTTTCTTCATGTCACTCTCATAAGTTGACTATTGAAGTAAACCACAACAATGGCCGGAGGAGCAATGGTTGACGACAATGGAGGCGCAAGGGCGGAGCTTTATGAACATAAGATAACCTCGTACTTTGTTTTCGCATGTATCTTTGCTGCTCTTGGTGGATCTTTGTTCGGATATGATCTTGGTGTCTCTGGTTAGCCTTTCTACTTACTTGTCTCATACTCAGTAATTTATATCCCTTTTTGGCTTGTACGCATCTGGACTGTTACTATTTCTGTTTTCTTGATACTCTGTATAGTACTTTTGTCAGTGGATCTAACGAGTTCTGAGATTATTTTGGTAAAGGTTGATAACAACAATGTTTTTCTGTTCATTGGTCACACTAATGCTAATAGCAACACCATTTTCACAAAAGCAACTCCACTACGTTTGAAACATCAACTTTCTCTCTCCACAACTCCACCCTAACCATAACTAGCTAGTGATGACCACAAAAGCGACCCCGAAAACTACAACAAAAAACATACTTCATAAAACAAATAAAAAAAAACTACACACACAAATCTTGCAAATGTTTCGGTCGGCTGAGCAACCATAACTTTGAAATGGTTGCTTGGTGACGCATCGCTTTTGGGTGAGCTAATAGGGCAACGCGTTGCTTTTTTAGGGTTATAGTTAGGAGGCAACTCCCATTAGCATGAGTCTTAGAAAATCTGTATCTTTGTGTTGTTGCATGTCATATATATATATATATATATATATATATATATATATATATATATATATATATATATATATATATATATATATATTGATCAGAGACGTAACTAGTCATCATAGAATTTACATAGTGGTTGAAGGCAAACGAGCAACAAGCTGCGCCGCTAGCTCTTTTTGAATTACAAAGCTAAATCTTTTGAAAACACATTCGCAGATATATTAATGTAAGGAAAATATGAGTTATGCTATGTTTGAGAATTCGTTTTTAAATTGATATTTTTTATTTATTATTACTATGTTCAGCTCAGCCAAAGTCCAAAGATTTATTATTATGTAGTAGCAATAACAAAGGTTTTTTTTTTTTTCTTTTTTTTTTTTTTTTTTTTTTTTTTTTAAGCAACGAGCAATAACAAAACTTATACTTCAAAAGTTGATTATTTCATCACATCTTTAAACAAGAAAAACTTTCAATAGCCAGCTATAACAATTTACAAGTAACTGATTTTGATTATTTTATATTATTATATACTCATTTACTAGGATATAATTTGTGGATAAAGTTTGAAAAACCTACCAGGGAGTATTAAACTCTATCTTTCAAGTGAAATGAAGACATGGAGCGCGTAAATAATGTACGACTATGTAATGCATATAGTCAAGTCTAGCAATTAAAAACATGAGTTTGTGAGAAAGTTAAAATTATTATTCTGAAAAATTAAATAAAGTTAGAGTAAATCACATGGTTGGTCCCTGTGGTTTATACAAAGTAACAAGTTTCGTTCCTCTCTTTTAAAAGTTGCATGGTTAGTCCCTAAGTGCGTAAACAAATAACACCACAGGTCCCTTGGTTTAACTGGTGTTAACTAGGTTAGTTAAAATTTACAAGTTAGCCCCCTTTGGTTAAATAGCGCTGCATCGTTAATCCTTTTAACGTTTTCGCCTGTTTTTGTCCGTTTTTTTACGTTTTCGCCCGTTTTTGTCCCTTTTTTTTTGTTTTCGCCCGTTTTTGTCCGTTTTTTTACGTTTTCGCCCGTTTTTGTCCGTTTTTTTTTGTTTTCGCCCGTTTTTGTCCGTTTTTTTTACGTTTTCGCCCGTTTTTGTCCGTTTTTTTTTGTTTTCGCCCGTTTTTATCCGTTTTTTTTTACGTTTTCGCCCGTTTTTGTCCCTTTTTTTACGTTTTCGCCCGTTTTTGTCCGTTTTTTTTACGTTTTCGCCCGTTTTTGTCCCTTTTTTTTGTTTTCGACCGTTTTTTTTTGTTTTCGCCCGTTTTTGTCCGTTTTTTTTACGTTTTCGCCCGTTTTTGTCCCTTTTTTTTGTTTTCGCCCGTTTTTGTCCGTTTTTTTTTGTTTTCGCCCGTTTTTGTCTGTTTTTTTTACGTTTTCGCACGTTTTTGTCCGTTTTTTTTTTTTTCGCCCGTTTTTTTTTGTTTTCCCCCGTTTTTATCCGTTTTTTTTACGTTTTCGCCCGTTTTTGTCCGTTTTTTTACGTTTTCGCCCGTTTTTGTCCGTTTTTTTTTTGTTTTCGCCCGTTTTTGTCCGTTTTTTTTTGTTTTCGCCCGTTTTTGTCCCTTTTTTTTACGTTTTCGCCCGTTTTTGTCCAATTTTTTTGTTTTCGCCCGTTTTTGTCTGTTTTTTTTACGTTTTCGCCCGTTTTTGTCCGTTTTTTTTGTTTTCGCCTGTTTTTATCCGTTTTTTTACGTTTTCGCCCGTTTTTGTCCGTTTTTTTTACGTTTTCGCCCGTTTTTGTCCGTTTTTTTGTTTTCGCCCGTTTTTGTCCCTTTTTTTTGTTTTCGCCCGTTTTTGTCCGTTTTTTTTACGTTTTCGCCCGTTTTTGTCCCTTTTTTTTTGTTTTCGCCCGTTTTTGTCCGTTTTTTTTTGTTTTCGCCCGTTTTTGTCCGATTTTTTACGTTTTCGTCCGTTTTTGTCATTTTTTTTACGTTTTCATCCGTTTTTGTCCATTTTTTTACGTTTTCGCCCGTTTTTGTCCATTTTTTTTACGTTTTCGTCCGTCTTTTGTCTAAATATAATTTTGAATTTTTTTTAAATAATCATCGAAAAAAATATTTTCGAAAAAAAAATTGGGTAAAAAAAAGTTTCTAAAATATATTTTTCGAAAAAAAAAATTGGGTAAAAAAAAGTTTCTAAAATATATTTTTCGAAAAAAAAATTGGGTAAAAAAAATTTTTCTAAAATATATTTTTCGAAATTTTTTTTTACCCCAATTTTTTTATCGAAAATATTTTTTTTGATGATTATTTAAAAAAAATTCAAAATTATATTTAGACAAAAGACGGACGAAAACGTAAAAAAAATGGACAAAAACGGGCGAAAACGTAAAAAAAAACGGACAAAAACGGATGAAATCGTAAAAAAAACGGAAAAAAACGTAAAAAAAGGGACAAAAACGGGCGAAAACGTAAAAAAAAACGGACAAAAACGTATGAAAATGAAAGAAAATGGGCGAAAACGTAAAAAAAAGGACAAAAACGGGCGAAAACAAAAAAATGGACAAAAACGGGCGAAAACGTAAAAAAAACGGACAAAAACGGGCGAAAACAAAAAAAACGGACAAAAACGGGCGAAAACGTAAAAAAAAACGGACAAAAACGGGCGAAAACAAAAAAAAAACGGACAAAAACGGGCGAAAACAAAAAAAAAACGGACAAAAACGGGCGAAAACGTAAAAAAAAACGGACAAAAACGGGCGAAAACGTAAAAAAAAAAACGGACAAAAACGGGCGAAAACGTAAAAAAAACGGACAAAAACGGGCGAAAACGTAAAAAAAAACGGACAAAAACGGGCGAAAACGTAAAAAAAAAGGACAAAAACGGGCGAAAACAAAAAAAAAAACGGACAAAAATGGGCGAAAACGTAAAAAAAAACGGACAAAAACGGGCGAAAACAAAAAAAAACGGTCGAAAACAAAAAAAACGGACAAAAACGGGCGAAAACGTAAAAAAAAGGGACAAAAACGGGCGAAAACAAAAAAAAAAAACGGACAAAAACGGGCGAAAACGTAAAAAAAAACAGACAAAAACGGGCGAAAACAAAAAAAAAACGGACAAAAAAGGGCGAAAACGTAAAAAAAAACGGACAAAAACGGGCAAAAACGTTAAAAGGATTAACGATGCAGCGCTATTTAGCCAAAGGATTAACGATGCAGCGCTATTTAACCAAAGGATTAACGATGCAGCGCTATTTAACCAAAGGGGGCTAACTTGTAAATTTTAACTAACCTAGTTAACACCAGTTAAACCAAGGGACCTGTGGTGTTATTTGTTTACGCACTTAGGGACTAACCATGCAACTTTTAAAAGAGAGGGACGAAACTTGTTACTTTGTATAAACCACAGGGACCAACCATGTAATTTACTCATAAAGTTAAGTTAAACTAAATTAAAAACATGAGTGTGCAAATTAAGAGAAAAGTCCAAAATACATCCTTGTGTTTTGCCCTAATCCCGCTTTACATTCTCGTTCTTTTTTTGGCACAAAACCATCCCTCCGTTAGGAAAGTTGGCACAAAAACATCCCTCCGTTAATAATATAAGTTAATGAGGACTAACGATGCAAATGATTTTCCGTTATCTCCTAATAGGTGTTAATTAAAATATTTGCATCGTTAGTCCTCATTGAGTTAAAATATTTGCATCGTTAGTCCTCATTGAGTTAAAATATTTGCATAATTAGTCCTCATTGACTATTCTTACGCTTTTATCTTTTTTCGTCCGTTTTTCTCATGTTTTCATAGGTTTTTATCAGTTTTCGTCCGTTTTTATACGTTTTCATCCATTTTTCTCATGTTTTATTCGTTTTTTCCTTTTTTATCACGTTTTCATACGTTTTTATCCGTTTTCATGCACTTTTATTCATTTTCGTCTATTATTCTACATTTTCATCTGTTTTTCTTATATTTTATCTAATTTCATCTATTTTTATACATATAATACGTATGAAACAATATAAAAATAAATAAAAACGTATGAAAACTTGACATTTAATAAAAATATTTCTGTATCAATTTTAAATCACGATTTTGACCCCTTTCTGATCTGAATCATCAAAAGTGTAAAACAAGAAAGTTGTCAGAAATGATGTTTTACATCAAAACTCACGAGATTTTAACCTGAAATTGCAAAACAATGACTATTTACTACCAAAACTTAAGTGGTTTTTGACCAAATTCATAACTTATAAACTTATACTCTTGTAAATCTTATAAGTTATACTTCGTGTAAATCATCAAACTTATAAGATTTACAAGAGTTTTTAAATGTATAAGTTATGAATTTGGTCGAAAATCGCTCAAGTTTTGGTAGTAAACAACCATTGTTTTGCAATTTCAGGTTAAAACCTCGCGAATCTTGATGTAAAACATTATTCCAGACAACTTTTTTGTTTTACACTTTTGATGATTCGGATTAAAAAGGGGTCAAAATCGTGATTTAAAATCAATACCAAAACATTTTTATCAAATGTCAAGTTATTATACGTTTTTATCTATTTTCATATATGTTTATCCGCTTTCATAAATAGTATATGTATAAAAATGGATAAAAACATAAGAAAAACGTAGAATAATAGACGAAAATGAATAAAAGTGTATGAACACGGGATAAAAACGTGAGAAAAACAGAAGAAACGGATAAAAACATGACAAAAATAGATGAAAATGTATAAAAACGGATGAAAACAGATAAAAACCTATGATAAATATGAAAAAAATGACGAAAACGGATAAAAACGGCCGAAAACATAAGAAAAGCGGACGAAAAAAGATAAAAACGTAAGAATAGTCAATGAGGAATGTGATGCAAATATTTTAACTCAATGAGGACTAACGATGCAAATATTTTAACCCTTGTTAGGAGATAACGGAAAATTATTTGCATTGTCAGTCATCATTAACTGATATTACTAGTGGATGGATGTTTTTGTGCCAACTTTACTAACGGATGGATGGGCAACCACAAGGACTTAAATCGGGATTAGGGCAACCACAAGGACTTTTCTCGCAAATTAATTTTCTATTGCCAAATTCAACACATATAAACATTAAGTTAAATTACTTTTTTGATCGTTTTAATAAGAATAGACGTATATCCGCGCAAAGCATCGGTGTATAGCTGTAAATAATTATATTTTTGAAATCGTGATTTTGTTCGACATTTGATACAAAATGTGTTTTTTAAAACACAATCAATGATTTTTTTTTTAAAAATTAAATATACCGTGTGCTTTTCAAAAGTTATCAAGTTCAGAATTGATCAAAATTAAAGTATATTAAAAGATACGGGTAATTTAAATAAATTATATTAGTTTAAATTCATGATTTTAAGAATAAGCATCCGCCGTTTAAAAGTAGTATAAATGAGTTATCTACTCAAAACTTAATTCATGGTTCCATAAATTTCCAAGTTTTCCTTATGAAGTTGACACTAAAGTAAGATTATCATGAGCTACAGCTATATATGCATGGACTACAATTACAATCATACAAAGCATATGCTGTTTAACGGTTTAACCTGTTTTCATCAACTCAATAATTTATTAAACAGACTGGTCCTACTTGTGGACATAACCAAAAAGTGTTGACTTTTTAGTCACACAGCCAAAATTGAACATACACATATATGACCCCTCAAAATACATGCATTGATTATCTTTCAAATATAATAAGAGAAGTTAAGACAAGAAATGATTTTAGTTTTAATCCTCTACATATCGAACATACACATAAATGACCCCTCAAAATACTTGCATTGATGAACTTTCAGGTGGAGTAACATCTATGGACTATTTCTTGAAGGAATTTTTCCCAAAAATATATAGAAGAAAACAAGAACATCTTAAAGAAACCGATTACTGCAAATATGACAGCCAAATCCTCACTCTTTTTACCTCGTCACTCTATTTTGCCGCTCTAGTTTCCACTTTTTTCGCGTCCCATGTCACTCGGAACAAAGGTAGGAGAGCTAGTATTCTCTGTGGTGCTGTTAGCTTTTTCGTTGGAGCTTTCATGAACGCTGGAGCACAGAACATTGCAATGCTCATCATTGGTCGGTGCCTTCTTGGTGTTGGAATTGGATTCGGTAACCATGTAGGTTTTCAGTTAGGATTGCTACTTAAAGATTTATATTTGCTTGTTACATTTTGAGCCTCAAAGATTAAATATATAACAGTTTTTTGATTATGCAGGCGGTTCCTCTTTACTTGTCAGAAATGGCTCCAACAAAAATCAGAGGGAAAGTGAACCAGTTGTTTCAGTTAACAACTTGTTTGGGTGTCCTCATAGCCAATTTTATAAACAATGCAACTGAGAAGCACTCATGGGGATGGCGTTTATCACTCGGGTTAGCTGCAATTCCAGCAACATTAATGTTTGTTGGCGGATGGTTCTTGCCCGAAACACCAAACAGTTTAGTAGAACAAGGAAGATTAGAAGAAGGACGCAGAGTCTTGGAAAAAGTTAGAGGTACGAAAAATGTCGAAGCTGAATTTCAAGATCTTCTTGATGCAAGTGAGGTTGCAAAAGCAATCAAACATCCTTTTAGAAACCTTCTCCAGAGGAAAAACCGACCCCAGTTGATCGTTGGAGCGTTGGGTATACCAGGATTTCAACTACTCACAGGGATGAACTCTGTGTTGTTTTATGCGCCTGTGATCTTTCAAAGCTTAGGGTTTGGTTCTGGCGCATCTTTATGGTCATCGACTATCACTAGTGGCACTCTTGTTGTTGCCACCTTCATTTCAATGGCGTTTGCTGATAAATTTGGTAGACGAGCACTCTTCTTGGAAGCTGGGGTTGAAATGACCATCTGCATGGTAATCAATATCACTCTAGAACCAACATAATAGTCAAAATCGTATCGAGAATGGCTTGTTACTATTTCTATGTTATTGAGAATCTTGATCCTTTTTTTTTTTTTTTTTTTTTTTTTTTTTTTTTTTTTTTTTCAGGTGGCTGTGGCTGTAACTCTAGCTCTCAAATTTGGACAAGGAGTCGAGCTACCAAAAGGAGTCGGGATTTTTCTAGTGATAATGATCTGCGTTTTCTTTTTGGCTTATGGGCGATCATGGGGTCCATTAGGATGGCTAGTTCCAAGTGAGTTGTTCCCATTAGAGACAAGATCAGCAGGTCAGAGTATTGTGGTTTGTGTCAACATGTTTTTTACAGCTTTAGTTGCACAATTCTTCCTCGTTTCCCTATGTCACCTCAAATACGGCATTTTCTTGCTATTTGGTGGCTTGATTGTTGTCATGAGCATCTTCATCTACATGTTCTTGCCAGAAACTAAACAAGTTCCGATTGAAGAGACATATTTGTTGTGGCAAAATCACTGGTTTTGGAAATCTTATTGTGCGCCCGATGATCATTCTAAAGAAATAGAAGGACTTTTAGCCACTTAATTTGTCAAAGTAATAGGGGTTAAAGTGTAATTAGTCTGATAGTTTAGGGACTGAATATGTCATATTGTATTTCATTTCTTTATATTGTAACTCAGCCTCTCATTTGAGGATAACAAACAAACATAACAGAATTTTCCCCCAAATTCATCTTTCTCTCTAAGAACTTCACATGGTATCAGAGCATCATCAATGGAGTTCTGACCGTTATAATCGTTAAAATCGTTTAAAAAGTTTGTTATTTCACACACAAGTGTGCTAGAAGTGTATCTAGTGTGTGTGATTACTCTGTTTCACGTTTCCGCGTTATTTCAAGTGTTTTTTTTAATTCTTGATCATTCAACAATGGCGACTGATCCTACACCACCTGCAATCTTTCAAAATCCTCTTTACCTACATCCTTCAGATGGACCTAGTTCTCTAACTGTTCAAGAAAAGTTAATTGGGGCTCAAAACTACAGAGCATGGAGAAGAGCAATAGAAATTGGTCTTTCAACCAAAAGAAAATTAGGATTCATCAAAGGCACTGTTGTAAGGTCAAGTACTGATGCTAATCTTGCAGAGTTATGGGATACGTGTAACAATATGGTTATTTGTTGGATTATGGGGTCAGTGAGTGAGTCTATTGCTAGATCCATAATGTTTGTTGGTACAGCAAGTGAGATATGGATGCAGTTAGAAAGGAGGTTTTCTTTGAGTGATGGATCAAGGAAGTATAAACTCAACAAAGACACATATGAGATCGTACAATCAGGAGGTTCTGTTGGTGAATACTACACAAAGATGAAGTGTGTTTGGGAAGAATTGGATAATCTCAATGTGTTGCCAGTGATTAGTGAGTTGACACCTGAAATTTCTACCTTCTTGACTGTTTTGAACAAACAAAAGGAAGAACAAAGATTGTTTCAATTCTTGAATGGTTTGGATGAGTGTTATAGTCATCAAAGGAGTCAAATCTTGATGATTGTACCATTGCCAAATGTTGAGAGTGCATGTTCTTTGATACAGCAAGAAGAGTCACAGAGAATGTTATTTGGAAATTCATCAGGTGTTGTTGATTCCACAGCTTTGTTTAGTAAAGGTGGTGTGAAAGAGGGTGTTTCTAATGGAAAGTGTTCAATTTGTCGTTTCAAATGGCATCCACCAGAAAGGTGTTGGGAAAAAGTGGGTTATCCTTCATGGCATCCAAAGTACAGGGGTTCTCAAACTAAGCAAAACAAGCCAGTTCAGGGTAGGAATTCAAGTGTAACAAGGACTGCTGCTCATGTGGAAACTGGTAATATTAGTTTTACTCCTCAACAGTTTGAACAATTAATGAAGAGTGTGCAACAAATGGGTGCTTACAGTGGTGGAGATGAGGATTTTGATCATCAATTTGCAGCAGGTATTGCTTGTCTCAGTAGTCAATTAGATTTAATGGAAATATTGCATAATTGGATATATGACACTGGTGCATCTGATCACATGACACCAGATGATGATAATATAATTGATCCATATCAGTTGAAAATCAAACCACAAATTAAGTTACCTAATGGTGATACTTCAGTCATTTCACATGTTGGTAATGTTAAACTTAATAATGGTACAATGCTGAAAGATGTGTTGGTGGTACCATCATTTAAGTTTAGTCTTTTATCTATTCCAAAATTGACTGAAGACAATCAGTGTGTGGTATCTTTTTATCCTAAGTTCTGTGTTGTTCAGGACTTGACAACAAGGAAGGTGACAGGACTGGGTAAGAAGAAAGATGGCTTATATCACCTTGTTAATGTTCCTGAAGATAAGGTGGATAATGTGTTCAAATCAATGGTACAAACTGCAGTTCAAAAGTTTTCTCTTTCAGTTTTAGGTTCTTTGAATTTTGTGAATAAAGTTGAATCAGGACAATATGCTTTGTGGCATCATAGATTAGGGCATTTGTCTGATTCAAAATTGAAACAAATGAATGAATTACCTGTTTCTGTTTCTAAATCAAGAGCTGAAGTGTGTTTGTCATGTCCCATGGCCAAATTTTCCAAGCTTCCATATGCTCTTAGTGATTCTCATAGTAGTGATGTGTTTGAGATGATTCACATTGACATATGGGGACCATACAAAGTGCCAACTAATGAGAAGTTTAGATATTTTTTTACTATAGTTGATGATTGTAGTAGGGTGACATGGACATATTTGTTAATTCAAAAGTCAGATTCATTTGAGGCATTAAAATCATTTCTGAGTTTTGTATTCACTCAGTTTGGTAAGAAAGTTAAAACAGTAAGGTCTGATAATGCTTTGGAGTTCATTAAAGGTCAATGTGGTCCTTATTTGAAGAATCAAGGTATTGTTCATCAAACTTCTTGTGTGGATAGGCCTCAACAGAATGGGAGAGTTGAAAGGAAACACAGGCATATATTGGACACTGCAAGAGCTCTTAGATTTCATTCCAAACTACCACTTAAGTTTTGGGGTGATTGTGTGTCAACTGCAACCTATTTGATCAATAGAATGCCATCATCAGTACTTAACAATGTCACTCCATATGAGATTTTGCTCAAGAAGAAACCAGAGTATAATCATCTAAGAGTGTTTGGATGTTTGGCAGTTGTGAGTAATCCATCAAGAGTAGCTGACAAATTTGATCCAAGAGGTGTCCCTTGTGTATTTCTAGGCTACCCTTCTAATCAGAAAGGATACAAGTTTTACAATCTTCTAAATCACTCAACTTTTGTCTCTAGAGATGCTATTTTTCATGAGAGTATCTTCCCTTATGCTGCAGATAGTGTTCAACAGTGTTTACAACCATTGCCTGCTACATTTCCCTGTCAATTTGAAAACAACAACAACTGTTTTGATGATCTTAATGATGTTCCAAATGTTGTGCCAGAAAGTCAATCAACTAATGTAGCTGAAGTGCCACTTACAACTTCTAGTGAAATACCAATATCAAATGCACCATCACAGTATCAAATACCAACTAGAAAGTCTACAAGAGCTACTAAATTGCCTACTAAACTCACAGATTTTGTTCTTTCACATACACCCAGAGCTAATCAAGTTTCTCAAACACCCCTGATGCCAAACTTTCAAGAATATGTTAAGGCTCTTTTGGTTCAAAAGGATCCAGTAAACTTTAAAGAGGCAATTGTGAAACCACAGTGGTGTGCAGCTATGGATTCAGAGATAGATGCTTTAGAAAAAAATGATACTTGGGAAGTTACTACATTACCACCTGGAAAGAGGGCAATTGGGAGTCATTGGTTGTTTAAAACTAAGCTCAAGGCTGATGGTTCAGAAGACAGAAAAAAGGCTAGGTTGGTTGTACAAGGAAATAGACAAAGACATGGTGTGGATTATGGTGAGACTTTTGCACCAGTGGCCAAAATGGTAACAGTGAGATCTTTGCTAGCAGTTGCAGCTCTGAAAGGTTGGCATACAAGTCAAATGGATGTTTCAAATGCTTTTTTACATGGGGACTTATTAGAAGAAGTGTACATGAAGCTTCCTTTGGGATATGCAGGGAAGAATAAGCCAGTCACAGCTGTAAGTCCTCTTGATCCTAATCTTGTATGTAAACTAAAGAACTCTCTTTATGGATTGAAGCAAGCTCCCAGGCAGTGGTTTTCTAAGCTTTCTACTGCACTTATTGAGTTTGGTTATACACAGTCAAAGACTGATTATTCTCTATTTGTTAAGAAAGAGAATGATAGTTTCACAGCTGTTCTAGTTTATGTGGATGATTTGTTAATCACTGGTAATGATGAAGCACAAATTTGTAAGTTGAAGTCTCAGTTAAGTTCTGTGTTTCATATGAAAGACTTGGGTGAGGTGAGTTATTTTTTGGGCTTAGAAGTTTGCAAGTCAGCTCAAGGTATCTTCATTTCACAGCATAAGTACACTAGAGAGCTGTTACAAGAAGGGGGAGTTCTTAATAACAAGCCATACAAGTTACCTATGGATCCAAATCTAAAGCTTAAAGCTGATGTGGGAACACCTCTATCTGATCCTGAAGTATATAGAAGGTTGATTGGAAAGCTCATCTACTTAACTGTGACAAGGCCTGATATATGTTATACTGTCCAATTACTGAGTCAATTTATGCAAGCACCTACCTCAGTACATATGCAAGCAGTAAAACATTTGTTGAGATATTTGTTAGCATCACCAAGTCAAGGTATTTTGTTAGCAAAAGACTCAGCAGTTCAGTTGCAGGCTTATTGTGACTCTGATTGGGCTAGTTGTCCAATGACTAGAAGGTCCACTACTGGTTATTGTATACTATTAGGAGACTCACCTATTTCCTGGAAATCCAAGAAACAAGCAGTTGTATCAAGGTCATCAGCAGAGGCTGAATACAGGGCAATGGCATTAACCTGTTGTGAAGTAACTTGGATTGTTAGTTTGCTCAAAGACCTTGGTATTAAGGAGTTGAAGCCAGTTGACTTGTTTTGTGATAATCAGGCAGCTTTGTACATTGCTGCAAACCCAGTTTTTCATGCTAGAACCAAGCATATTGAGGTGGACTGTCACTATGTGAGGGATCAGCTTAAAGCAGGAAAAATCAATCCATCTTATGTTTCTACCAAGTCACAAGTTGCAGATGTGTTTACTAAAGTTGTTACAGTAGACCAGCATAATAAGCTCTTGTCCAAGTTGGGAGTGTTTGTTCCAAATACCTCTCAACTTGAGGGGGAGTGTCAAAGTAATAGGGGTTAAAGTGTAATTAGTCTGATAGTTTAGGGACTGAATATGTCATATTGTATTTCATTTCTTTATATTGTAACTCAGCCTCTCATTTGAGGATAACAAACAAACATAACAGAATTTTCCCCCAAATTCATCTTTCTCTCTAAGAACTTCACATAATTTAAATAAGAGATTGTTCGCAAGGATTACCTATCAATGAACAAAACACATACGGGCAAGTATAACCGTTCGTTTGTAGCATACCGGTAAGTCGAGATCGTTCGCAATGATTTGTGTGTTTCTATTTTAGCGTTTAGAATCAAATGCAATAAGTCAAAGTAGAAAGTACAAGAAATAAACTCAAGCGATAATGATGATGATGATTTCAAGATATTAAATCTACATTTGTTTGGACTAGTTTTTATACTTGGTTTGCTTAACCATGACAATGATTTTGACAAGTTGATTATAACAATTAGCCGTGAACCCAATCTATTTTTTTTAAAACATATATCCCTCGTCAAGATCATATAATAATGACAACAAGCTTTAACACCAATCATCCAATTCAAAACTAACTCTTTTTAGGAAATTTGATTCGCGCTAGTTTCACAAATTCACCAACAATCACAAAGTTTCTTGTTTAATCCGACTACTTAGGAAATGGTCAATACAAAAGATAGCCGATCATAGACAAAAATGCTACAATTAGTTGAATAACAATGACCCTTTAGACATATGAGATTATTACAATCTAGTTTAATAACAATTGTCACATGAAACTTAAGCATAATTGGTTCCTAGCATTAGGTTGAAATTGATTAAAAGCATAATGTCACAACTAAGCAAACCTCATACCACAAACATCATCTAAACAAGTGGATAAATGCACTAGCCACTCATAGCAAACAAAGTCACAATCACAGAAAGTTTGATGCTAGAAAACATGATTAAATGTCTTACAAAAGTGTAATAGATATTATAAATGATAAGGGAATGCTGCCTCAAAGATTGGTGATGATTCCATGATATTTTGACATTGGAATTATGTGTTCTTGATCTGCCAAGCTTGATGTGTCTTGAAAGGTTTAAATTTATAATACTAGAAATACCGGTTCTCTTGATTTCAAAACACACGGTTAAAAGTATAATCTTCATTTATAGTAAAGAGTTTAGGTAAAACCATGTCGTTCCACATGGACCGGGATTATTCTAATTATCACGCAAAACTACTTAGATTGATTTTAGAAAGGATTTAAGTGAATTGTGCAAATAACTGCTACTTAGAAAAGGATTCAGATAAAGGACAAGTGTGATTACTTGGATAGCTTATATAACTTAGTGGCAGGAAAATGATGATGATCTCAACGGTAAAGCAAGTTCAATTCACGAATAGCTATTTTTGTCAAAATGGCGTTTTCATAAATTAACTGGTTGATTCAAGACTATACGTAAATTCTTGACTCAATAGTTTACTACTCATTTCACTAAAACAAATAAATCATCAAACATGTCTAGTTAAATAGTTTATATAAAACCAAAACTATTTTTTTAAAACACTTATAAGTAACTTTACTTTAATAAAAATACACACTTATAAACTAACCAAATAAACATACAAAGTAAATTGAACTATCCATAAACCATAGCCCATGACCCATGACCTATAACCCATGGCCCATGTGCATTACATTATTGATGCATGGGAATTGCACCAGGCTTTACCTCTCGAGGGATCTCGAGAAGCTTACAACCCCCACCAGGCAGTGTACCTGATCGATGTAGTATAGTATAATAACAAGTACCGGGAGATTGATCGTTCAGCTAGGAATAGTGTCGCTAGGATTAGAAAACCTAAAGACTAGGTCTAGAGATGAGGGATGATTCTTTTTGTATTTTTATATTTTTAGGAAAGCAAGTAAATATCTCGGGTTTGAAGGATTTGGGTGGAATTAGTTGCTAATCAACTAACCCAATACTAAAGATGCAATCAAAATGAAATGCTAAAAATGAAAATAAACTATATTAAACTAGAGTTGTGAGCAATATGTGGGAGAAATGTGTTTACTTAGATTTCACTACTCACTAGATATCTTTTACACGTTAATTACTTGTTATAGTTGCGTGGATGACGGATTGTATTCCTTAATACCATTCATGGGGTGGCGTACTTACTTCTCCAAACCTATGAGTGCCTACTTCACTCCTATGTCGAGCCGGCTAAGAAGCTCCTAACATGGGATTATTAGAATTTACTCATGCATTAAATACAACCAATAAAACCTAGTACACATCGGTTCATATTTCCTAAGACGTTCAAGCATGTTACCAAATGGAGATCTGCCAGTTTTCTTAAGCCTAACATTGAAATTATTCATCCAATACAACCATAAACAAGTAATCAACATATAATTAACATCTAGGTTTCATTAGATCTAAGCAAACACAAGATAGATCTAGCCTAGCATGGTGGAATCAAGACAAACACAAGATATAGACAACCAACACATAGACATATTGATTGAATTAAGAAAAGACTTATCTCAATAGCACATGTAAGGATTCAAGGGCTGAAAACCCTTGAAAAAGCTGTAAAATACGTACAAGGTTCGGCCTTAGGGTTTCTCCACACTTGTTCCCTTTAATGAATGAAAATTAGAAAACTGTATATAGATTTTAGAAGGTGACGGCGTCAAGAACAAATGTCTGACACCGTCATCTCGCCGCCAAATAGTTCCTCGGACTGCCTAGATCTGGGTCTGACGCCGTCATGTATACTCCTTATGCAGGTCGTCACGATATTAACTCTTGACGCCCTTTTTGTGACACCTTCAGGTTTGTACTAGGTCGTCATGGATTTTACTCTTGACGCCGTCATGCACTGTTCTCAGCATGAAAAATTAAGTCTTTGGCGTTTTCTTCACTTTTATGCTTCAAAAACATCCGAATTGCTTCCTTTTCCAGATTTCACTCCCAAAGTACCTAAAATCACAAAAGGAACGATTTAGGGCAATATTAGATCAAATAAATTCAATTTCGGGCTTAAATGACCCCCTAAAAGTGGTTCATTTATCGCCTCATCATATACCCTTACACTTGAGATTTGCTTGTCCTCAAGCAAATGCGCTTTTTTTCTAATCAAAATACAAGTTAGGGGTCATTTAACACTAATATAAAAGTAATCATAACAAATAATCGTTCCACTAAAGACCAAAGACAAGCACGGATGTCATATACTAGCACCTCACAAATAGTGTTTAGATACTCACATCTCTCGGGTGTAATAAAGTATAAATTACAATATGGAAACGGAAGATATCTCTCACTACCTGTCATATCAAAATAGATTACCATAGGCTTGGGAAAGGATCAAACCTCCACCACATGGCGTAAGCACCTAGGATAAACTATCAAGGAGGTCTTTTAAAGGGTTGTAATGTTAGGTGTACGGATATGGAATACACGGTTTTGTTGGATATAGGCAGTCTTTACTGGTGGCGAGTTAACAATCTTGGTTAATTACATGTATAATATGGCGTTGCTAAGCCAAGACTAGACTCAACTTAAGCTAATAAATGAAAAATAACAAAAACATAAAATGAACATAGAATGAAAAGGGATGGTAGTCCGTATGTTTTTTCTCTTTTTCTTTTTCTATTTTTTTTTTCTTTTCTTTTTTTTTCTTTTTTTTTTTTATTTTTGATTTTTGATTTTTTATTATTATTATTTTTTTTGCATACACTCTTACGCTACCATCCAAAATAATACATCATATAGGGAATGTAAATTCCCCTTACACTTGAATTTTGACATACTTTACAATAAACTAATCTAATTACTTGAATTAAGAAAATCAAAACACTTGTAGTACTTTTAAGATTAACGTACATATGGGGGTAATAATATGATGTTCCTCTCCATTACTCCATAAATAAGTACTTTACCCATGAGTCCCAATCGTCCCAAAACAATATGTATAAGGATATGACTCGACTTAGCAACCATGTAATCAATTAGATAATTAACTTAGGGTTTAACAAATAACAATAATGCACTAAAGATGAGTGCATACACGGAAGGCTAAGGCGATTTGGGTGTACATTTAAGTGGGGTGTAACAAATTCTTCCTTTAAGTAAAATGCTTAAAGTTAGAAACGAAAAGATAGGCTCGAAGGGGTGTACTAGGGGTTTCGTGTACTAAAAATGAGTACAACGCTAAGGTGTGGGAAAAATTAGTTGACTTAACTAGCCAAGTAATGTGACTTAAATGGTCAAGTAATTATGATACGGGTTTAACACAAGGGTGATCCTAATGCCTCTTATCATGTAGTAAATCCTACTACACGAATGTAGTCTCACTAGCGGTCTCGGGATGCATCACTAACGCAAGTTCTAGAATCTGAATGCTACCGGTACACTCATAAGCATTAATAGTAAATGCTTTTCCTATCAAATCTAAAGGCGAACCTCACATATTTGGGTGAAAAATTTTTCTGAATGATACGGTTATGTGCTAGTCATACAATCTCCTATCCATGAGACGCTTGCTATGACTAAAGTTTCACTCCTAAATGTTGTAAAAAAATTTAAATTTGGCGCTAAAATTGCACTAACAAGTATTTCTCATAGTTTTATTACACATCTACCATCAAACAAACAAACTCAAGCGAAAGTGTATCTGTAAGGTATTATCATTTTACCCTCCGCTTACACTTAGGATGAACATTGTCCCCAATATTCAAGTAAAGAATGTAAAAGTGAAATAAGTAAAAAGAACGAAATCAAATTCTCCCCTGATTCGCTCGGTATGGATAATAAGGTAACCAGGTTAGATCTTCCTCCAAGAAAATGAAGAATCAAAGCTTCCCTTCCAGAATATAAATCATCTTCTTGTCATACATAACCTGTAAAACCTGAGAAAATAGACAAGGCAACCTCACGTAAAATCGGCGGCAATCTATATATGCTAACAAATCCTAAAAATCAAAGTAAGATATAATGCTTGTGGAATGATGTTTGCAGATCTCCTGGAGATTATAAAACTAAAGATTCAACAAAAACTTTAAGACTCCGTTAGAAAAACAAAACTAGTAAAATTTCCAGAATTTTACACGTGACGCCGTCAGGAATTTCTTCCTGACGCCGTCAGAAGTGACCTGCAGAAATTCTTATGTTAAGTTTTCAGAAAATTTCTAGAAAAACTTTGTCCTACTTCCTGGAAAATCCTGCAAAACATCATTGTGACTCGATACAAGCATTTGACTCTAACAAATACGAATATACATGTTCACTTAATATTGTGGAGAATCATGATCGAGTTTATTTCTTAAAAACATATTTGGGGTTTCCCCTTACACTTATCTTTTGCGAAATACCTTTGTATGAAGTTAAGGCTAAGCCAAACAACAAAATAAAGTATTTTCACCATTTTAGTTTTGAAACATGATCTACCAACAATAAAATAAAGCATGCATATGGAAGCAAATAACAATCAAACAAAATAAAAATCACACAAAACATGGGTTGCCTCCCAAGAAGCATTTGTTTTTGTTCGAGTCACGAGCCTGACTCTACCCTTATTTCACGGATAAAGGTGAGGTTTTCCCTACACTTAGGATTAAGTGCGGGTGATAGTAGCGATACACACCATCTCTGTGCAAGCATGCCACGTGAGGAAAGAGTGGTGGATGAATTATATGCTCAAAGGGATGTGCTCCTATCATCATAACTTTACCTAATTCAATTGGGTTAATGGCCTGGGTGGATTAAGATTTTCTCCTAGAAAGGGATCATTTTCTATCAACTTCGAGAGACTCCTAGTTGAGGATCCATCTTGACCTAATAAACCCGGTTTAAACCCATAATATTTTTTGTGATCAATCATAAATGGGTGATGTAAGCATGTAAGGTCATTTTCTACTCTTATATTGGCTTCCTCTCTACAAGGCTTAGAGTCCACTACCTTTATCCCAAGACTACCCGGACTATATGGTTTGATGGGTGGATCAGGACCTTTTTCAATTCCTAAATTCACATCTAAAGATGGAAGATTAGGTAACGGCTTTGGTTGAGGCTCTGGTTCATCAAAACTAGGAACTTCCTTAGAACTAAAAGAAAGGACATCACTACAAGTGTTAAAACCTATATTCTCTAGTTGTGCTTGATCCAAGGGTTCTACCTCTATTGGGGTTCCTATAGTCTCTTCTACTTCTTCCGGGTAAGTCACGAGTGGTATGTGTGCCTCAAATGATGGTAGGACTTGTGGGGTACTTTGTAGGTTTGTGTTATTTACCTCATCATTCCTTTTCTCAACATCACCTATATCCTCATCATGTGTTTTAGTAGAATCTAACCTAAACATGTTCCTAAGTATCTCAAATCCTTCTCTAGCCATTTCAAGTTCTAAGTCTGATTCATAAGAACCTTCCTCAATAACTTGATTACAATGTTCAATTTGCCTAAAGGATTCATATTTTTGCTCAATATGATCATGTTCGGCTAAATCCTCCTTAATTATTTCCTCAAGTTGTGATGTATACAAACTCATCAATTCATTGAACTCATGGTTCACGGTTAGGAGGCTTTCCTCAAAATTTTTCCAAAGGGTCTTACTAAAAGGAATTGATCCTAACAATGATTGTTTAATATAGGCCACACATGCGCATAACTCATCAAACCTATCAAACTTTACACCCATCTCCTCTTGTATATAGCTAAGATCACTTAAAAATTCATTGGAACAATAGGAAGCAAATCTATCTGAGTAAGCTAATTGTTCCTCTATTGTTAATGATCTAAATGTAATCTCATCCGCCATGAAGACAAATAAAAATGGTTTTACAAACAAAGGGCACAAAGAAAAAGATAGACTAAAGGAATCCTATCTCACTAGAAAGGATTCTAGTAAGTAGACCTAATAAAAAAAATTCTAACCTAGACAATAACTATTCCCCGGGCTGCGGCGCCAAAAACTTGATGCGTGGGAATTGCACCAGGCTTTACCTCTCGAGGGATCTCGAGAAGCTTACAACCTCCACCAGGCAGTGTACCTGATCGATGTAGTATAGTATAATGACAAGTACCGGGGGATTGATCGTTCAGCTTGGAATAGTGTCGCTAGGATTAGAAAACCTAAAGACTAGGTCTAGAGATGAGGGATGATTCTTTTTGTATTTTTAAATTTTTAGGAAAGCAAGTAAATATCTCGGGTTTGAAGGATTTGGGCGGAATTAGTTGCTAATCAACTAACCCAATACTAAAGATGCAATCAAAATAAAATACTAAAAATGAAAATAAACTATATTAAACTAGAGTTGTGAGCAATATGTGGGAGAAATGTGTTTACTTAGATTTCACTACTCCTTATATATCTTTTACACGTTAATTACTTGTTATAGTTGCGTGAATGACGGATTGTATTCCTTAATACCATTCATGGGGTGGCGTACTTACTTCCCCAATCATATGAGTGCCTACTTCACTCCTATGTCGAGCCGGCTAAGAAGCTCCTAACATGGGATCATTAGAATTTACTCATGCATTAAATACAACCAATAAAACCTAGTACACATCGGTTCATATTTCCTAAGACGTTCAAGCATGTTACCAAATGGAGATCTGCCAGTTTTCTTAAGCCTAACATTGAAATCATTCATCCAATACAACCATAAACAAGTAATAAACACATAATTAACATCTAGGTTTCATTATATCTAAGCAATACAAGATAGATCTAGCCTAGCATGGTGGAATCAAGACAAGCACAAGATATAGACAACCAACACATAGACATATTGATTGAATTAAGAAAAGACTTATCTCAATAGCACATGTAAGGATTCAAGGGCTGAAAACCCTTGAAAAAGCTGTAAAATACGTACAGGGTTCGGCTTTAGGGTTTCTCCACACTTGTTCCCTTTAATGAATGAAAATTAGAAAACTGTATATAGATTTTAGAAGGTGACGGCGTCAAGAACAAATGTCTGACGCCGTCATCTCGCCGCCAAATAGTTCCTCGGACTGCCTAGATCTGGGTCTGACGCCGTCATGTACACTCCTTATGCAGGCCGTCACCATATTAACTCTTGACGCCCTTTTTGTGACGCCTTCAGGTTTGTACTGGGTCGTCATGGATTTTACTCTTGACACCGTCAGGATTTCCTTCTTGACGCCGTCATGCACTTTTCTCAGCATAGAAAATTAAGTCTTTGGCGTTTTCTTCACTTTTATGCTCCAAAAACGTCCGAATTGCTTCCTTTCCCAGATTTCACTCCCAAAGTACCTAAAATCACAAAAGGAACGATTTAGGACAATATTTGATCAAATAAATTCAATTTCGGGCTTAAATGACCCCCTAAAAGTGGTTGATTTTTTGCCTCATCAATTATGCATGATATCAAAATGGGTAAAATCCATGACCTAAAGTCCATAACCCATAACCCAAAGTATGTATTGCATCATGCATGACATCATGTTGGGTATCTATGACCCATAGTCCAAAACCCAAAACCCGAAATTGTAACCCAAAATCCGGATTGGTACAAGGCTGATCAGAGGCCATTTTTTCCTATAAATAGTGAGCAATTTCTTCATTTCTTCTTACCAGTACACACACATATTCTCTCTATACTATTGTCTCTCTAACCCTCAGATCTTAGGATCTTCCATGTAGCTTTTTCTTTAGAGATTCTCTAGGCTCCTCTTAAAGGCGAGATCACGATGTTTTGGATAGAAGACTCACAAGCTTGAAGACAAAAGTTGCTAGGCTTCATCATCATCTCAAGACCACTTAAGTGACTCTTGAAGTTGATCCCTCTTTGTATCCTATAGGCGTGTCGTGATAGTTGGTGTAGTTCGGATTGGTTCCTGCATTATAAAGGAACCCGATATTTAGCTTTGTACCAGATAAAGTGTAGGCAACGTAGGTTTGATTCTACCTTGTGAAAGAACCCGATATCTAACCTCTTACGGGATAAAGTGTAGGCGACATAGGTTCTACCTTGTGGAAGAACCTGGTATTTAGCTTTGTACCGGAAAATGTGTAAGCGATGTTGTAAGGCTTCTCCACCGATTAAAGGAGCTTGTGGTGTGTAGTGATTACGAACTCTCGAGTTGGGTACTCGGTGACTGGAGTAGGGAGACACTATAAATATTCGTGTTGTGGTTGTGTCTTTCTTTCTCTATCTTGTAGTATAGTTTATTCACATCTAAACTATCAATATCCACACACCAAAATAGATTGACATAATTCGATCTAAAAGTTTTTAAAACAAAGTTTTAATCGATAAAACTATTCAACCCCCCCCCCCCCCCGGTTCTAGTTTTCTACATATTGAACAAGACGCACCCTGGGACTATCTGCAATGATTGTTCATTTTCTTGGAGGAAGATTTAACTTGGCCAACTTATTATCCATACCGAGCGAATCAGGGGAGTATTTGATTTCATTCTCTTTACTTTTTCACTTTTACATTCTTTACTTGAACATTGGGGACAATGTTCATCTTAAGTGTAAGGGGAGGTAAAAAGATGATACCTTACATATGCACTTTCGCTTGAGTTTGTTTTGTTTGATGGTAGATGTGTAATAAAACTATGAGAAATACTTGTTAGTGCAACTTTAGCGCCAAATTTAAAATTTTTTACAACATTTAGGAGTGAAACTTTAGCCATAGCAAGCGTCTCATGGATAGGAGATTGTATGACTAGCACATAACCGTATATTCAGAAAAATTTTTCACCCAAATATGTGAGGTTCGCCTTTAGATTTGATAGGAAAAGCATTTACTATTAGTGCTTATGAGTGTACCGGTAGCATTTAGATTTCAGAACTTGCGTTAGTGATGCATCCCGAGACCGCTAGTGAGACTACATTCGTGTGGTAGGATTTACTACATGATAAGAGGCATTAGGATCACCATTGTGTTAAACCCGTATCATGATTACTTGATCATTTAAGTCATATTACTTGGCTAGTTAAGTTAACTATTTTTTCCCACACCCTTAGCGTTGTACTCATTTTTAGTACACGATACCCCTAGTACACCCCTCCGAGCCTATCTTTTCGTTTCTAACTTTAAGCATTTTACTTAAAGGAAGAATTTGTTACACCCCACTTAAATGTACAACCAAATCGCCTTAGCCTTCCGTGTATGCGCTCATTTTTAGTGCATTATTGTTATTTGTTAAACCCTAAGTTAACTTTCTAATTGATTACATAGTTGCTAAGTCGAGTCATATTCTTGTACATATTATTTTGGGACGATTGGGACTCATGGGTAAGTACTTATTTTATGGAGTAATGGGGAAGAACATCATTTATTACCCCCATATGTGCGTTAATCTTAAAAGTGCTCAAAGTGTTTTAATTTTCTTAATTCGAGTCATTAGATTAGTTTATTGTAAAGTATGTAAAAATTCAAGTGTAAGGGGAATATTCATTCCCTATGATGTATTATTTTGGATGGTAGGGTAAGAGTGTATGCAAAAAAAAAAAAAAAAAAAAAAAAAAAAAAAAAAAAAAAAACGAAAAATCAAGAAAAAGAAAAAAAAAATAGAAAAAAAGAAAAAGTGAAAAAACATACGGACTACCATCCCGTTTCATTCTATGTTCATTTTATTTTTTTGTTATTTTTCATTTATTAGCTTAAGTCGAGTCTAGTCTTGGCTTAGCAACGCCATATTGTACATGTAATTAACCAAGAGTGTTAACTCGCCACCAGTAAAACTTCCTTTATCCAACAAAACCGTGTATTTCATATCCCTACACCTAACGTTACAACCCTTTTAAAAGACCTTTTTGATAGTTTATCCTAGGTGCTTACGCCATGTGGTGGAGGTTTGATCCTTTCCCAAGCCTATGGTAATCTATTTTGCTATGACAGGTAGTGAGAGATATCTTCCGTTTCCATATTGTAATTTACACTTTATTACACCCGAGATATGTGAGTATCTAAACACTATTTGTGAGGTGCTTGTGTATGACCTCCGTGCTTGTCTATTGGTCTTTAGTGGAATGATTATTTGTTGTTATTACTTTTATATTAGTGTTAAATGACCCCTAACTTGTCTTTTGAGTAGAATAAAAGAGCATTTGCTTGAGGACAAGCAAATCTCAAGTGTAAGGGTATATGATGAGGCGAAAAATGATCCGTTTTTAGGGGGTCATTTAAGCCCGAATTCGAATTTATTTGATCAAATATTGCCCTAAATCGTTCCTTTTGTGATTTTAGGTACTTTGGGAGAGAAATCTGAAAAAGGAAGCAATTCGGACATTTTTGGAACATAAAAGTGAAGAAAACGCCAAAGTCTTAATTTTTCATGCTGGGAACAGTAGGTGACGGCGTCAAGAGTAACATCCTGACGGCGTCAAGAGCAAAATTCCATGACGATCCAGAAGAGATTTGACGGCGTCATGAAGGTAGGGCGTCAAGAGTAAAAGTCATGATGGCCTGGAAATGATAATGTCTTGACGGCGTCAAATGTAGATCAAGGCATTCCGAGAATGGTTTTGGCGGCGAGGTGACGGCGTCACAAGCTTTGTCTTGACGCCGTCAGACCTCTTTTCCTATATATAGTTTTCTAATTTTTCACATTTAAAAAG
Source organism: Artemisia argyi (assembly GCA_030686995.1). NCBI lineage: Eukaryota > Viridiplantae > Streptophyta > Magnoliopsida > Asterales > Asteraceae > Artemisia > Artemisia argyi. The sequence goes on from CM060705.1 coordinate 183,616,667, forward strand.
AGAGAAGTTTTGGAGAAACCCTAGTACGAACTTGGTGCGAATTTTACAGGTTTTTCAAGGGTTCCATGCCCTTGATACCTTTCATGTGTAATTAAGATAAGTGTTCTTTCAATTCAATCAATATGTCTATGTGTTGGTTGTCTATATCTTGTTCTTGTCTTAATTCCATCATGTTAGGCTAGATCTATCTTGTGTTTGCTTGGATCTAATGAAACCTAGATGTTAATTATGTGTTGATTACTTGTTTATACTTGTTTTGGATGAATGATTTATATGTTAGGCTTAAGAAAACTGGCAGATCTCCAATTGGTAACATGCTTGAACGTCTTAAGAAACATGAACCGACGCGCACTAGGTCTTTATTGGTTGTATTTAATGCATGAGCCACTGTTTACAATCCTTATAGTTGTGCTGGGCATGGTGTAGGAGGAGATAAGAGCTCATAGAATTGGGGAGTTAAGTGTGCCATCCCATGAATGGTATTAAGGAATACGATCCGTCATCCATGCATTTATAACAAGTAATTAACGTGTAAAAGATGTCTAGGGAGTAGTGAAATCTAAGTAAACACATTTTCTCCACTTATTGCTCACAACCTTAGTATAATTTAGTTTATTTTCATTTTCAGTATTTTATTTTGATTGCATCTTAGTATTGGGTTAGTTGATTAGCAACTAATTCCGCCCAAATCCTTCAAACCCGAGATTTTTAATTGCTTTTTAAAAAATATAAAAACACAAAAAGAATCATCCCTCACCTTTAGAACTAGTATTCAGGCTTTCTAATCCTAGCGACACTATTCTTAAGCTGAACGATCAATCCCCCGGTACTTGTCGCTATACTATACTACAACGATCAGGTACATTGCCTGGTGGGGGTTGTAAGCTTCTCGAGATCCCTCGAGAGGTAAAGCCTGTTGCGATTCCCACGCATCATTGTGTTCTTCGATTTCGAGAATCACGAAGTCGACAGGGAAAACGAATTGCCCGACCTGAACAAGCATGTTCTCAGCAGTTTCAGTTGTGTATAAACGACACAACAATTTGTTCTCTAATTAACTTTTTATTGTTTTACTTCTTGTAATATAGCTTCATTATATCCAAATATGCAATTTTTAATTGGCTTTTGTGATATTGGGATATTTTACAAAGTTTTCATGAAATTGTGGTGCACGTGATCATGAGTGAATCTGCAACCGTTGTGTGATTACGATCCACAAGAAATTAACCAGTGCTAGCTAGCCTATATAAGTCGTTTGTATAACTAAATATATGTAAACCAGATAAATGTACATATCTTTTTATGTTTGATAAAGATTTTAACACATTCATATACCTTGTACAAATGATACATGTAAGTATGGGGTCAAAAGTGAAAGATATATAAATCAAGTACTTCAAGTGACAAAAAAACAAGCTACGAGACTATGTCTGCAAATATATAATAAAATTCCCAGACCCTTTTTTCATCTTACTGCAAAAAATAATAATAGATTGAGTCAAACATGATGCATCCGAGAATTTTTAGGTATATTTAACATACAACTAGTAATATCAAAGTATGAACGTAGTGTCCGTTGAAGAAAAAAAGGTCTCAAGATAACGAAAGTGACTCATTCAAGGTAATCTATATTGAGGTTGTCTCTTTCTTTTTATCCAAAATTACTACTGTATAATGTATATTCATTTTGCATATAAAAAATGAAAAGGAGAAAACAAGTTACACAAAGTTTTATTAGACCATTAAAGTAAATGAATTATCTTACTTGAACATGAAATGTGATTTATGATGATACAAAGCAAATTCAAAATCGAGTTAATTTCATATGAAGTACAAAGACAATAACTTTTGATTCGTTTATAGTTACGTGTATACTTTATATTTCTAGACAATGTATGTAAGTATGTAACAAACACACGATAAGTGTTTTCCCAACTCTTAGGGCAATATTCTTTTGTTAACGCTTGAGTTTAAAGATCATTTTATTTTAGGTTGAGTTTTCGTCTAGCTTACCCAACTGAATTATTGTTATTGCCTCATACAGGAGTATATACTAATTTAGGACACACCGTATCAATTTGTTTTTACGTAGCAAAAAGCGAACCAAATAACTTGGTTCATACTCTTCAAACCAATTGGCCGATTGTCCTCTTTTTCGAGACATAATGAAACTCAAGAACCCCGGCCAGTGAAAAAGAATCATATTATAAAGACTATCATATCACCACGAAGCTCTCCACAACATTAGTCTTTGATTTAAAAGGCAAGTACTTTTTTTTTACAACTGTGGTTACCAAATTTTAGTCATCTAATTCACGAGGTCTGAACTCAGTGTCACACATACTCAAATATGATAAAACTCTCATTCTCAGTGTTATGCACAAAACAATACAAAAGGACTAAATATACATAATCCAAAACCAACACACCACATTTGCACGTAACTCATAATCAAGACACCATTTCACAAATCCATATTTCAATCTATGGATAATCATTGAATACATTTAATAATAATAATAACCATGAATAAAATTCAACTCTCACAATCATATTCCCATATAAAAACACAAACACCCATAACCAAACAAGATATTATAATAACTTTCTCATTTCATTTTTCTCTTCATGTCACTCTGATAGTAAAGTTGACTATTGAAGTAAACCACCACAATGGCCGGAGGAGCAATGGTTGACGGCAAAGGCGGCGCTAGGGCGGAGCTTTATGAACATAAGATAACCTCGTACTTTGTTTTCGCATGTATCTTTGCTGCTCTTGGTGGATCTTTGTTTGGATATGATCTTGGTGTCTCTGGTTAGCCTTTCTACCACTTTGTTAGTTTTTACATGTCTCATTATTTATAACACTTTGATAGAGGTCTATACGTAATCTCTTTACCCTCGGGTTTATCAAGGTTAGGGTATGATCTGTCTACATTCTGCCTTCCTGGATTGGGTATTGATGTTGTTGTTGTCGTCATAATTTATAACGGCTGTTTATTTTATTATTTTAGTTTGTTTCAAAACAACTGTTTATTTGTGGGGTTTCGGATAACTGCGAACCACATGGAAATTTTTGCATAGTGTATAATATATGGTAATAATATCTCGATTTTTATGAAATGAACCATGTCATAAAAGCTTATGTTACAATTCTTGTTTAAGTTTAACGAATGTGGTCGCTTTTAGTTTCGTGTCACTACTATGTTCACTTTTATTAAGACATTTAAAACTGTAATAATTGCATATATTTTATGGTAACATGGTACATGTATTAGTTTAGGGAGGTGATTTGCACACTCTTATGTACAAACACTTGAAACACAGTATTAATTATGTATAAGCATTTAATGCAAAAATAGAGTGTTTCATTCGTTTTTGAAAGTGTGTAAATCAATTCCGATTAGTTTACCATCGGAAAAGCATTTTAAGTTGCCGGGAAATATGTTAGTTTGTTTTCATATTGTTGACTTGGTGAGTTTGTTGTGGGTTTGGGAATATTTTATTTTAGTATTTTTGGCTTTGTATGCATCATGTGGGTTGTTTTGTTTTTTTATAGTATTTCTGTTTTCTTGATATTCTGTACTTTTGTCAGTGGATCTAACGAGTTGTGAGGGTATTTTGGTAAATTTAGATAACAACAATGTTTTTCTTTTCATTGGTTAGAAAATCTGTATCTTTGTGCTAGCTTAATTTAAGAAAGAAAGGGGTCTAATTAAATGGTCTTAAAGTGTAACTTAATGTTTAAATAACTTGGATGGAGTACTTCAAAAGTTAGATTATTTCATCACACCTTTAAACAACAAAAACTTTCAGGATTATTTTATATTATTATATAATCTTTTATTAGTATATAATTTGTGGATAAAGTTTGAAAAACCTTCTATTAAATTCTATCTTTCAAGTGAAATGAAGACACAATTATTAGATAAACATTGACTATTATTCTTATTGCCAAATTCAGTAAAGATAAACATTGAGTTAAATTACTTTTTTGATCATTTTAATAAGATGAGTTATCTACTCAAAACTTAATTCATGGTTCCATAGAGTTCACATGTTTGCCTTGTCAAGTTGGCACTAAAAAGGTAAGATAATCATGAACTACAGCTATATATATGCATGGACTACAATTACAATCATACAAAGCATATGCTGTTTTTATCAACTCCAGATAATTAACAGGCTGGTCCTACTTTTAGACATTACAACAAATATTGACTTTAAAGTCACACAGCCAAAATTGACTCAAGAAAAGTCAAAGATAATAGGAGAAAATAGAAATTAAGACAATAAATATTTTTATTTTTAATCCTCTAACTATCTAACATACACATAATGACCCCTCAAAATACTTGCATTGATGAACTTTCAGGTGGAGTAACATCTATGGACTATTTCTTGAAGGAATTTTTCCCAAAAATATATAGAAGAAAACAAGAACATCTTAAAGAAACTGATTACTGCAAATACGACAACCAAATCCTCACTCTTTTTACCTCGTCACTTTATTTCGCTGCTCTAGTTTCCACCTTTTTTGCATCCCATGTCACTAGGAACAAAGGCAGGAGAGCTAGTATTCTATGTGGTGCTGTCAGCTTCTTTGCTGGAGCGTTCATGAACGCTGCAGCACAAAACATTGCAATGCTTATCATTGGTCGGTGCCTTCTTGGTTTTGGAATCGGATTTGGTAACCAGGTCGGTGTTCAGTTAGGATTGCTACTTAAACATTTATATTTGCTTGCTAAATTTTGAGCCTCAAAGATTAAATGTATAATGGTTTCTTGGTTATGCAGGCGGTTCCTCTTTACCTGTCGGAAATGGCTCCAGCAAAGGTCAGAGGAAAAGTGAACCAGTTGTTTCAGTTGACAACTTGTTTAGGTATCTTCGTAGCCAATTTTATAAACAATGCAACTGAGAAGCACTCATGGGGATGGCGGTTATCACTTGGGTTAGCTGCAGTTCCAGCAACGTTAATGTTTGTTGGCGGATGGTTCTTGCCTGAAACACCAAACAGTTTAGTTGAACAAGGAAGATTAGAAGAAGGACGAAGAATCTTGGAAAAAGTTAGAGGTACTAAAAATGTCGAAGCTGAATTTCAAGATCTTCTTGATGCAAGTGAGGTTGCAAAAGCAATCAAACATCCTTTTAGAAACCTTCTCGAGAGGAAAAACCGACCCCAGTTGATCATTGGAGCGTTGGGTATACCAGCATTTCAACAGCTCACAGGGATGAATTCTGTGCTGTTCTATGCGCCTGTGATCTTTCAAAGCTTAGGGTTTGGTTCTGGCGCATCTTTATGGTCATCGACCATCACTAGTGGCACTCTTGTTGTTGCCACCTTCATTTCAATGGCGTTTGCTGATAAATTTGGTAGACGAGCACTCTTCTTGGAAGCTGGTGTTGAGATGATCATCTGTATGGTAATCAATATCACTCTAGAACCAACATAATACTAAAGATTGTATCATTTTGAGTTTTTTTATTGTCGGGCCAGAGTGGTTTACTGTTTCTATGGTCTTGATTTTCAGGTGGCTGTAGCTGTAACTCTAGCTCTTAAATTTGGGCAAGGAGTTGAGCTACCAAAAGGAATCGGGATTTTTCTCGTGATAATGATCTGCATTTTCGTTTTAGCTTATGGGCGATCATGGGGTCCATTAGGATGGCTAGTTCCAAGTGAATTGTTCCCGTTAGAGACAAGATCAGCCGGTCAAAGTATTGTGGTTTGTGTCAACATGTTTTTTACGGCTTTAGTTGCACAATGCTTCCTCGTGTCCCTATGTCACCTCAGATACGGCATTTTCTTGCTATTTGGTGGGTTGATTGTTGTTATGAGCATCTTCATCTACTTGTTCTTGCCAGAAACTAAACAAGTTCCGATTGAAGAGACTTATTTGCTGTGGCAAAATCACTGGTTTTGGAAATCTTATTGTTCGCCCGAAGATCATTCTAAAGAAAAAGGAATGAAACCTGTCTAACTGTCTATAATTTTTAAGGTTGCTTTTTTATAGATGTTAAATACATGTGAAGACGTTTGATTTACTGGAATCTGGTAGAATGAAGTAAAAAAATTTCATTCAACCAGATTCCATATCGTGTTTGGATTTCAATGGAATAATCTTTTACATTATACAAATGAATACTGTATCATATTTCTTGATGTTGTCTAAGGAATGTTTTCAATCGTCATGTCTTGTATTATGTTTGCATTCGTTATTTGACAAATATCCGATATATTGTTGCTGTTTCTTAGACACAAACTTGGACACTTGATGGTAACTTATCGCAAAACAGTGTAACTAGGATGGCTTATTTTTATGCTTTTGCTTAAAAATAAGTACTTATACACTACTTAAAAGTATGTAGTTATATAAAGAGAAAATTCTCAAACAAGTATAACTTTTGACCAATTGCTCTACAATCGAGATAGCTACAAATGAAATTCTCAAATTGGTCTAGAATGTCGAGCACCAACACGTCACAAACCGCTCGACCACTCACAATGTGAAACGTGACGATGGGTTTAAACCTCGTGGATTAGTCGGTGAAAGGTTAGAATCCATGACTACAAAAAAGAAATGTGAAATGTGGCAAAAATATAACAACGTTTCTATGAAATTGTACTTTTGCTCGATCAAATTTAAAGTTGTCAGATTTTTGTCACGTGGCACATTGTAAACAAGTCGAGCGGTTGTAATGTGTAAGTTTGACATTCTTGACCAGGGACGGAGCCAGGGGCTTCCCGTGGGTGCCCTGGAACCTATGGATTTTTTCGATGTAGTGTTAAATTTTTAAAAAAACATCAATTTTCCTAAATGCATCTTAAATGTACCTGGTCCATCGAAATGTATTTCTATATTACGGTTCCAAAAAATTTGTACACCCGGTTATATTTGGTCCTGATTCCGTCCATGTTCTTGACCAATATGAGAATTTTAGTTTTTGGACTTATTCGTAGACAGATGAGTTAAAATAGATCTATAAAACGCAAGGAAACTCGAACAACATGATCACTTCATTTGTTGATTTTTTTTTTTTTTTCCTTTTTATCAAATTCAGTTACAAAAGAACAATCTTATTTTCAATAAACATAACACAACTAGATATAACTGCTTATCAAAATCTGCTTACATTGATCTCAAAACAGACAAGCAAAAGCTAATTGAATAAGACAAAATTGATTAAATGACTTGTGTTCTAATTATACCATTTGTTGCGTGAGAAGCTTCCTAACTAAACAGTTGTGCGTTCAAGTACTTCTTAAGACACGTGAGATATCCCGTAGACGTTAAAAAAATATAACAAAAAACTTGCATTAAAATAAGCTGGAAAGAAAATGCAAACCCATACACCCCTGAAATGATTTACCCTCCATTGAACCCTTTGACTTTTTACCCCCAAAGTCCACACACTTGCAGTCAGCTTTAAATCTTGAATCCAGAAATCAAGCTGTAAACTTTAATGATTCTAAGTTGAAACTCTTAATGGGCATTTCTCCAATTACAATAAAAATGTGTTCTTGATCACCTTTATACATTGATTCATCAGGTAACTTCAGCTTCTTGCTTATATTTGACTAAAGTTTTGATTTTTTTGCTTATTTATGAACTTTATCTATATGGGTATTTCATTTTATGATGTATTAAGTTCAGTAGTTGGTTTACATTTGGGCTTTTGTTTCATGTAATGTAAATATAATGTGTTAATTTGTAGCTTTGAACATGAAAATGTGATTTGATGAGAAGCTGAAAACTGGAAATTTATAGTTTTTAAGATTAGTATGTGATCTGAGGTATTCTAGGCCCAGAGATTGTTCCGGATTGCTTATTTTTTTTTGCGTTAGTCTGATCATCTGCTTATTTTAAGTAGATAAGCAGTTTGAAGTGTTTTGACATTCCAAACTACTTCTGCTTATTTGCTTAGTGGGTGTTTGTTTAAGCTTATTTGTGGACTTACTAGCTTACGTGATTTAGGCGTATATTTCATTAGCCTCAATTTTCCGGCTTAATTTGAGACTTAATAAGTTTATTGTGATACAATAAACGTTATAAGCCCATAAGTCTCAAAATAAGCCAAAAATTTGGGCTTATGAAATATAAGCCGAAATCAAATAAGCTCATAAGCCCACATATAAGCTTAAGCAAACACCCCCTTTTTCCGGGGTAGAAAAATAAGCAATCCCAAACACTCTCAAAGTGCTCAAATACCACATCAGGTTTTAATACAAGTAATCATAAATGATCGATACGGATTATTAAACATCATATGACATTATGACCTGTTATTTTCAATATTTTGTAATGCAGGTCAAGCGTTTAGTCCACAAGATGGTATGCCCGAGCCTGGAAATGTGTGTAAAGCATTTCATTGCATAATCATTCATGGAAACCGGACCATTACAAAGATTATGTCGACTCCAAATCCAGAGACTTCTAGTATTGGTCATAAGCCTCGTGGTTGTTCTTCTAGTTCTAGCTCAGTTAATTGCTTTTCCTTACAAGAACTACACGTTGAGTCTTTCACCTGTCACGAAGGGTATTTTGGTCCACGAAGCGGATACTTATGACAATGTCTCTATTACACACGAGGGTGGTTTGAATGAGTCGAAAATAGAAGAAGGGTGCAAAGGGTTTGATTGTGATCATGATTCTTTAATCTCACCAAATGCAACGGAACAAAATGATTCTGGTCAAAGTGATCAAACGGGTCAAACTATATCAGTTGCTTTGGAACCAACACGGCTTTCTTACATGATTTCGGTTCTTGAATCAACTGTTGCTGCTGCTCAATTCAATGTAGGGACTTGCTTGTTGTTATGATATTTCGTTTTTGGGAAGATGGGCTTTGACTGAAAATGTTTTGCTTATTTTAGAAAGACAGGTCGAGATCTGCTCGAGACAGACAACTTCAACTTGCAAGGATGCAGATTGAGAATGCACCGGTTTTAGAGCGCACCGAAGGACTTCATGCTTCTCTTTATCGTAATGTTTCTCGATTTTTAAGGTATAGTGTTTTAAGGAGTACCAAATTATGGGGTGTTTGGATCTGCATTTTATTAGGGGTCATATAATTAGCTTTTACTATCTTTTATGCGCTGCAAGGGAACTTATTATCTAAGGGAAGATAAATTTACTTATATACCCCACATTTTCCTGTAAACCTTTTTGAAGAATGGTCTGCAGAAAATAATCTTTTGTTTCACTTTATGGTTTTACAGAAGCTACAAATTGATGGAAAATACTCTCAAAGTTTACATCTACAAAGAAGGGAAAAAGCCGATATTTCATGATGCAAAATTAAGAGGAATATATGCTTCAGAAGGCTGGTTTATGAAACTACTGGAGAAAAATAGAAACTTTGTCGTGAAAGATCCCAAAAAAGCTCACTTATTTTATCTACCATTTAGTTCACTAAAGCTAAGAAACACGTCTAATGAGCAAAATCCTCTGAGCCAGAAAGATTTAGTACAATATCTAAAGAATTACAAAAATTTAATAGCTAGCAAATATCCTTTCTGGAACAGAACTAATGGAGCCGATCACTTTCTTGTTGCTTGTCACGACTGGGTATGGTATTATGCTTATGTATGTTTGTTATGCCCATATTTGTTGTTCACGTTACAAATTCATATTGTTACCTCTTCATATGGGGGTATATTTCTCACTTGCTATTCATATACTTTAAAGTAAAATTACAAATCGGCTCATTCGGGGTCGCTCCTATTACAAATGTACCCTTTCTTTTATGTTTATGAATGTTAAAAATTTGGGTGGTTTGTGAACCACAGGGTCATTTCGGAAAACTTGGAAAAGTGGTACACTTTTCTCTTTTTTAACCGCTATTGAATCTTTGTTTATTTTTGCTGACATAAATAGGCGATGAAGCTAACGAAAGATCACATGGGAAACTGCATTAGATCTCTATGCAACTCGAATCTTGCAGGCGGGTTCAAGATAGGCAAGGACACAACACTTCCGGCTACGTACATTCGTAGTGCAGAAGATCCCATTAAAGATCTTGGCGGAAACCCACCTTCAGAAAGACCAATACTTGCATTCTTTGCAGGTGGAATGCACGGGACCCTCAGACCAATTCTACTTCAACACTGGCACAACAAAGAACCTGACATGAAGATATTTGGGCCAATGGCTCGTGACATTGAAAGTAAAGCTAAATACCGAACGTTTATGAAGAGTAGCAAGTACTGTATTTCTGCTCGTGGTTATGAAGTATTCAGCCCACGAATCGTGGAATCAATATACTACGAGTGTGTACCCGTGATCATATCAGATAACTATGTACCCCCGTTTTTTGAAGTTTTGGATTGGAGTGGTTTTTCGGTTTTTGTTTTGGAGAAAGATGTGGCGAATTTGGGTAATATTCTTCGGTCGATATCAGATGAAAAGTACTTAGAAATGCAGAAGAGAGTTAAAATGGTGCAACAACATTTTATTTGGAATAAGAAGCCTGTAAAATTTGATTTGTTTCATATGATTCTTCACTCAGTTTGGAATAATAGAGTATTTAAAATTGGTGGTTAGGTTTTTATGTACCATTGTATATTTATTTAGATATTTTAGTTTCATAACGAAAAAAAAAAAAAGAAAAATCCTTTTACTCATGTTTATTTGTTTTTATGTTCACAACAATAAACTATCTTTGCTTAACTTTTCATGAGTAACAACTTTAACTGACATATAACTGGACTATAAAACTAACCATGATGATAAATTGATAATAGACATTAATCCTTCTATTCTTTACTTCACCACTTAGATTATTTTTTGTGACTAGGTAGGTAAATCTTAAACTCCACAAATCATTTCGCGCGACACATTAAGTCTAATAAATCACTAACCCTTAGCATTTGTGTATATCGTGACCAAGGCATGTGGCCTCACGACTTTGAAGTTTTGGATTGGAGTGGTTTTTCGGTTTTTGTTTTGGAGAAAGATGTGGCGAATTTGGGTAATATTCTTCGGTCGATATCAGATGAAAAGTACTTAGAAATGCAGAAGAGAGTTAAAATGGTGCAACAACATTTTATTTGGAATAAGAAGCCTGTAAAATTTGATTTGTTTCATATGATTCTTCACTCAATTTGGAATAATAGAGTATTTAAAGTTGGTGTTTAAGTTTTTTATGTACTATTTGTATCTCATCTGTTTGGAAACACTAAGCAGTGTATACTTAGATATTTTAGTTACATAGTGAGGGAGAAAAGCATACAGATTAAATAAACATAAAAGCCATTAACCGTAGGCTAAGTGTAATGGCGTAAATTAGACACGTTGCCCCTCATTTTTACCCCACGACGCGTCACATTAAAACAACACCAACCCTTTCCTTCTTTTTAGATGTTGGTCTTGTGCACGACCGAGCTTGAGAAGGTGGTGGTGTGTTATTCGGTGTGTATGTGTGAGTATATTGTAGAGTATATTTGTATTTAAGTGAGGTATGTTCCGGTGGTGAAGTTAGTGGTATCATTACACTTGTTTGGTGGAGTAAAAAGATGATGTGACGCTGAATTTAACGATTATTCTTCTTGTTGTATGTTGGCCGGTCACCATTACACCTAAGTGACCTAACCTAAGCATTTGTGGATTATATGGCTAAGGAATGTGGCCTCGTGACTTTGCAGCTAATAAAATTCAAACTTCAAAACTTTTCGACTCTCAAACATTTATGAAAACTAACTTTCTAGAATTAAAACTGATGGATTAAGTTTTCCTTCTAAAGTTTTGTATGCAAATGTAAGTGTGTTCATCAGTTCGGGTTTCGGGCTTTTCAACCTTCGGGTTGAAATCTTTTAAAAGTAAAACCGAACCTAACCGAGAATCATTATACATTGGTTTGAATTGGTTTAACTGTGAACCGGCCGAGTAACCAGAAACTGGTTTTGAGTAAAAACCCGGTTGAACTGTAAACCAAAATCACGACCGGATCGATTAAAAACCCGATTTTTATAACATTGGTTAGAACCAAACAATAGTTACCGACAATGATTTCAATCATAAAACTCAACCGACAAGTTAACTAAAATTGATAGGATCAGTAAAAAAAGACAAGAAAGTCAACCTTGACCCAATCATTAATACTCCTGTTCCAAAACAAGCATAGGGTCCACTGTGCTTAATAATTTAGTAAATTGCAAAAACAGTCCCTATAGTATGTCCAAATTGCAGACAATGTTCTTACCTTTTCGAAAATGCAAAATATCATCCCGTAAGAAACCTTGGTGTAGATATTGTCCGGCCCAAAGTGAAATGACTAACACGCATTTGGTTTAACGAGACTTAATTTTTCCATTTTGAGGTACTTGGTTATTTCACTTTGGGACAAGGATGATTTTCTACACTAATAGTTTTTCAAAAAGACGAAGTCTGCACTTTCGAAAAAAATAAGAACCGCCATGCTATTTCAATATACCATAGGGACGATTTTTGCAATTTACTCAGCAAGATTCTTTTTCAGCTACTGTACTTTCAACAACAACAAAAGAATCATTCCATTAACTAAACTTTATAATCCACTTCCTATATATGCTAGGTAAGTAACTAACATATAAATGCAGTTTAATCTATGTAGTTTACTTGTTTCTGTATTTTTATGCATGTTGTTGATCCATTGTTAGTAATTTGTAGTTTCTTGTAGGAGGTCTTTGGATTAGCTTATTTTTTTAGCTTAAGGGCTTACTTGAATTTGGAAATGCTTATACTCGCTTATTTGGGCTTATGAGCTTTTACCAAGTTAAGCTTTTGGCTTATTTAAGTCATTAGCTCAACTTCTTTTTTTTTTTTTTTTTTTTTTTTTTTTTTTTCTTTCTTTCTTTTGGTAACTATGGTTTTCGACTTTTTGGCTGACTTGAGCCCATGGAAAACAGGATAAAGCCCTCCTTTTTTCAGGAGGAATTGAACTTGAGACGTCCCATATTTTAGTGATGATAGTGATAAGATTAAGGCCTTTAGTAGTAGGCTACCACTGCGTGGTTTCCATTAGCTCATAATATGAGATTTTCCAAATTCAGATGCTCGTAAGACGAACGAATAAGCTAATTCATACACCCCTTTAGCGTTATATTACTGAGCTTCACCTTACGTGGGCTGGACATATGAAATGATGAATGTGTTAGGACTTTGGAGTGCTTGGATTGAGTGATACTGATCTTTTAATTATGTTACCATCAGTTTAGTAGCAGTTGCAAGAAAAACTGGTTCTTATCCTAGTGGTCATATGACATGTTAATACGTTAATAATCAGAATTTGCCCAACACTCAAATAGCAGGTTTTTTGTTATCACAAATTAATCCATAGACTTATAGTTGATTAGCACATAAGCACTTTAGAAACGCGATGCCAAACACTCCCTCGATGCTTAGTCTGCTAATGTTATAACTAATTTACTTTGCTTTAGCTTTTTAAGTTTTCTGAACGATTTGCTACTGCAATGATATTTTTACAGCTAGATAACTAATTAACAAATGTTTGGATGTGCATTTAAAGAATGACTGTTGGAGTCCATATCAAAAGTTAATTATATAATATCTCTGAATTTAGATAGTTTTCTCACTACTTCTATATAATCTTTGGGCAGGACACTCAGAATCGGATTCTTGTTGATGACTATTGAAAGTGTCTGGAATGAAGAAAAACCCGATTCAGTTTCAAAGTTTTAATCAAATAGAGAAAAGAAAATGGCTTATAATAGTGGTTTTAGTCGCTGCAGTCCATCTGTTTTGTCAAACCTTAATGCTTCCTTACGGAACTGCACTTTTATCTCTTTTGCCCGATCACGAAAACACTTCATATCCCACTCAAATATCAAATTCTGAGACTTTAGAAGATGAATTGCAAGAAGAGCGCTTTGAGGTTTTCGAAGAAGTAGTAGCTTTAGATGAAATCGCTAATGATACGAGTGCTCAAAATCAGCTTGAGAATGATCGGTTTGTGACTGATGATCTTCGTGAAACAAGGCATGAACTACTCTCAGTAGACATAAGTAGCAATCGTGAAGATGGGGTTTCTATCAATAATAATGTTTCTAATAATGAAATAAAACCGAAGATACTAGAGGTTAATGTAGAGTCCTTAACTAAGCCTGGTGTCAATAAATCCGGGGATGGAATACAAGCTCGGATTCTTCCAATCAACGAGAAGTATGCCTTGTTCCAAACTGATGGAACCAAGAAAATGAGGTGTTTGATGCCACCAAAATCAGTCATGTATAATGACCAAATGAACCATTTATTAGTTCGCAATCGCAGGTCTTCTCGAGCCATGGTATGCCAAATTTCTTGTATTCATTATATATCAAATTCATATTAATATAGCATGATAGAGTTGATTTTGAACATCATATTGGTGTTTTCCATGTAGGACGGTTTTCGTTAGCATTTCTTACATATTTGGTCATTAGTTTGCTACAAGAAGCCAAGCAACTTGGTTAAAACCAAACAATAAAATTTACACTTTCGCATTGATTTTGCAGAGGCCACGATGGTCTTCACCACGGGACCAAGAGATTCTTGCTTCAAAAGTGCAAATCACTAATGCACCATCACGAATGGCTGATCAAGAACTTTATGCTCCCTTGTATCGTAATGTATCCATGTTCAAGAAGAGCTATGAACTCATGGAACGTACACTAAAAGTATATGTATATAAAGATGGAGATAAACCGATCTTTCATCAACCAATAATGAAAGGGTTATACGCATCTGAGGGATGGTTTATGAAGCTGATGGAGAACAATAAGAAGTTTGTGGTGAAGGACCCTAAAAAAGCTCACTTGTTTTATATGCCATTTAGTGCTCGGATGTTGGAACACAAACTATATGTGCGTAACTCCCACAACCGAACAAATCTACGTGACTTCTTGAAGATTTATGCAGAAAAACTGGCTGCTAAATACCCTTTTTGGAACCGAACAGGTGGTGCAGATCATTTTCTTGTTGCTTGCCATGACTGGGTAACTTTACTCGAAGTTTTGTGTGCATTTTGGACGGTTCGACTAGAGGTGCACAAAGCTCAGCCCCGACCTAGCTATGAACCGGGCTCAAAAAAGCTTGTACAAAATGGCTTTAGAAAACGCAGTAGGTAGCCAAATGGGGCTTTTTTGGGAATTAGGACCAGGTTTTTCCGGGTCAGGCATAGAGAACCGGGCTCGGGAATAAGCCTGATTGTGCACCTCTAGGTGGGTTGATGATTGTTTTATGTATTATTTACGTTTACATTGCAGGCTCCGTATGAGACAAGGCACCATATGGAATACTGCATCAAAGCACTCTGCAATGCAGATGTAACCATGGGATTCAAGATCGGAAGAGACGTCTCACTACCTGAATGCTATGTCCGTTCTGCCCGAAACCCACATCGAGATCTCGGGGGAAAATCTGCTTCTGATAGGCATATTTTCGCCTTCTATGCTGGAAACATGCACGGCTATTTACGCAAAATTTTACTAGAATATTGGGACAATAAAGATGTTGATATGAAGATAATGGGTCCCATGCCACCTGGTGTTGCTAGCAAGATGAACTACATTGAACATATGAAGAGCAGCAAGTATTGCATATGCCCGAAAGGGTACGAAGTTAACAGCCCACGGGTTGTGGAGGCAATCTTTTACGAGTGTGTGCCCGTTATTATTTCTGATAATTTTGTCCCTCCGTTTTTTGAAGTGTTAAATTGGGATACATTTTCGGTTATCATAGCCGAAAAAGATGTTCCTGATTTAAAGAACATACTGGCAGCGATCACCGACGAGAAATATAAAGAGTTACAGTCTGGAGTGAAGAAAGTTCAGAGGCATTTTTTGTGGAATGTTAAACCTATGAAATATGATTTATTTCACATGACTTTGCACTCTATTTGGTACAACAGGGTTTTTCAATTTAAGCCTAGATAGTGTTTTAGCTCTTTTAGGAGCTGTACTCAAATGCTTTAGCAAGCATGCAATAACATTTTCATGGTGTACATATTTTTATGCTTAGAATACGTTGTTCGAGCATCTTCAACGCAAGCGCTGATTGTAACTTTTTGTGCACTATAATTAGTCCAAGAATGCTATAACTTCATACATATATGACCTCAATACTGATATATGTTGTTTTAGCTTAAGATTGCTTATTTGCACTATATAATGCTATTGTTTATTTTCACTATATAATGCAAAATATAACATAAGGGATGCTCAACAAAATAATTGCAGACTAAACAAAACATGTCAAAACTTGAGGACGCCAATCGTTTTAAAGATTCAAATATCAGAAAATGTCTGGTGTTTACAAGGTAAAAAGATACGAGCACAAAAGCATTCAAGCATAAAAGATAACAATCATTCTTCCATCCTGTTATCATCAAATTCACGTTGAACCTTAACTTTGACACTGGTCTTAGAAGTTGAAGCAGATGTATCTTTAGCCATGGCACCTGGGGCAACCACCATATGGATTTGCTGCTCATGTTCCTTTTTAGCCTCTTTTCGTTCCTTTGCAACCTTACCCTTCAACCTGCGCCATCATCATATACATCAAATTAGCAAGAAAAAAAACTGGACATGGTATTTCTAACTAGACAAGGGGTGAGGAAAACTGACCTATTTGAATGGTGTTTCTCCTCCCTGCGGCTTCTGACTTTATCGATCACCTTGATTGCCTTGAGTGTGTTCTCAGCGAGGTTTCTGTCATACCTTTCTGGTCTGTTACGCTTCCTCTCAAACTCAAAAGTAGCATCCTTCAAAGTTCAATTAATAAACAGTAAGCTACTGACAATTAAAATTAGTGAAAAACAAGCCATTAAATTTAGTGAATTTGTTACCTGAGTCATGTCCTTGCCATGTAACCGTCTATAAGCTTTGGTCCATTTCACCTTACGAGGATTCCTCTTCATCTTGAAATTCTTGTGACATTTTGATCGACAAAATCTAAAGATCTGCCATATCAAACATTTCTAAGTTACAATATGACCCTCTTTAAGCATTTTCCAAATTCAGCACACATTCTTGTTTTAGACCACAAAAAAATAAACATTATACTAAACGAAAGAAAAACTACCTTCGCATCATTACGCACAAACTGGATACCGTGTCCAGGATATACTGTAGAGGAACAAAACCAACACTTTTCCAACCTCATCGCAAAGTCTTACAATGAGCCCAAATTTTCTGCAAGAGAATAATACAAACCTATGTAAGGAAATCAAACATAGATGAAGGCATTAAGCAAAACCAGCAAGTTTGCTTACTACTTAAGTGTTTAGTTTCAGTTCATTCGACCCATTCAGAAAGCGAGCATAAGCAGCCCAACTTATTCTCCATAAATATGGAACCATAATAAAAGTTCAATTTGGATGCATAAACTTGTTTAATAAATCCAATATTGTAATAGTGATCAATATAGACGGGATCATATAGGCAAAAACAGCCATGTGAGAAACAAGCAATGATTACTAACACTGTTGGAAAAATGGGATTATTCTATTTACATAGTTTTACTTCTGAAATTTTAATATAAAAACGTTTCCAACCTTTTACATACAAACATAGGCAGGTTCACAAAAATAAGTCATACCTAAATTTCATAGTTCCATTATCTATAACGATTCATAAGCCTATGTGTAATAATTGGTCATCTAAAAGCTAGAGTTATACGATACCACATGCACGAAGAGGTTATGCTTAGACAAATTATTTGTAAGGGCGTGTTTGTTTAAGCTTATTAATGGGCTTATGAGCTTATATGTTTTTGGGTTATGTTTCATAAGCCCCCATTTTGTAGCTTATTTTGGGAATTATGCACTTAAATAAATTTATCACGTCATAACAAACTAATATAAGACCACAAGTTTCAAAATAACCCGAAAAGGTTAAGCTTAGTAAATATAAGCCGAAAATATATAAGCTCATAAGCCCAAGAATAAGCTTTAAGCAAACACCCACTAAAAACCATTTCCGTCACTTTACATCCAAACATAGACAGTATCACAAAAATAATTCAGACCTAAATTTCACGGTTCCATTAAAACCAAAAAACCATAAGCAAACTTGTAAAACTGGTTACTGGTCATCTAAGTATCTAACACTTAAAAGTTACACGCCACTCCCTTCATTCATAACATCCATCCCCGCTACACATCAAACCCAATCACAACTAGACAAAATTGACACCACACGCACTAAGAGCTTTTGCTTATTGGCATACCGTCTTATAAGCTCAAAAAGCACTTTTAGATACAAACCTCCACAAATAGCCTATAAAATCATCTAATAATTACTCAAAATAGCTTATTGTCGGGCTTATGAGTTTATTTGATTTTGGCTTATATTTTATAAGCCCAAGTTTTTGGCTTATAGCAAGATTTACATAAGCTTATTAAGGTATAATCTATAATGTATAATAAGCCATGTCAAAATAAACCAGAAAACTTTTGATGTTTAAGCTTATATGTGGGCTTATGAGCTTATTTGATTTTGACTTATATTTCATAAGCCTCAATTTTCCAGCTTATTCTGAGACTTATGGGCTTATATGAGTTTATCATATCATAATAAACTTAAAATAAGCCCACAAGTCTAAAAATAAGCCGGAAAATTAGGGCCTATGAAATGTAAGCCAAAAAACAAATAAGCTCATAAGCCACATATAAGCTTAAACAAACACCCCCACAATAAGCAAATAAGCAAATAACCTCATAAGCACACAAATATACTTAAACAAACACCCCCACAATAAGCAAATAACCTCATAAGCACACAAATATACTTAAACAAACACCCCCACAATAAGCAAATAACCTCATAAGCCCACAAATATACTTAAACAAACACCCCCGCAATAAGCCAATAAGCAGAAAAATTATATTTTTAACAAAAACCAAGAAAATAACCCAAATAAACTTCTAAATTTTCATACAAACTAGATATCAATTAAAAGCAACAATCTTTCTTATTGTAGTGTCATAAAAATACAAGAATTTATAAAATAAAAACATGCAAAATCAATTCTAATGAAAATAAAGAGTTTGTGTTTGTACCTGTTGGGGCAACGAATGAAGATTTGGGGAAAGGGTTTTGATATAAACCCTAAATAAATAAAACTTTCATAATTCGGGTATGGGCTAGGCCCACTTTGTTTTAGTAAAAGTTTTGGTTTGTGGGTCGGCCCATTAGCTATAAAATATTACCCATTTATTAATTTAAGTAGAATATTTTGGATTTTTTGAAGCAAGGTGCACATATTATTTTTTTGATTTGCACACTCCGGAGTACAACCAGTAAAGCAGTATGTATTAAAGCACAACAAGTTAATGCATAAGTAGGAGTGTGTCAATCAAAAAATTGAGTGAGTAAATCATTTTCCTATTGAAAAAGCTCGAGATAGAACTTGGCTTGTTTTCAGCCCTTTATGTAAAGCTCAAGCTCGGATCGTGAATTATTTCATGGACTCAAGCTCGGTTTGGACTCGGTTTGTTTATATACGTCATACTTATTTTTCAAATTTACTAAAAGCGAAAATATAAAAAAAATATATTTAAAAAAGAACTTAGTTCGGGTATATTGAACATAAAAACCTTATTTGACACAATAATATACCTTAACTGGTTAATTATCTCAAAAATTATATGATATCTAATTAGAAAAAAATTACATTTTTCGTCCTTGTGGTTTACCTAAAATCATGCTCGTTGTCCTTATTCAATTATACTATATACTAAAACCCATTGGGGTATGTGAGTGCAAAAGCACTGTAGCAACTATAGTGCAGAACAGTGCCACCTTCTGTTAAAAAAATAATAATAATAGAAAAATAAAATAAAAAATCCCGCTTCATTTAACATACATAACCCCGATCTAGGCCCTTCTTCTCCACACACAAACTTCATTCTTTTTGAAGTTTCTACCACTCGCTAAACGCTCAAAACACACACACATAAAAACACTCAAGACATAAACATCAAGGCCACCAAATAGTTTACTCCGCCTATAGCTATCTGCGTTTACCCACTTTCGATAAACTAATGGCACCAACTCAGGTATGTAATAAAAGCCTTCCTTTTTGTTCTTTTCACAAGACTATTACAAATTTTATTCTTCATAATAAATTATGAGGTAAGTAGTAGCCCTGATTTTTTTAAATGATTCACAACACATGCGTGTTAGAATTGGTTTCCGCTTGCTGATTCAGAAAGAAGACACAGTGCCACCATCGGTTTTGGTTTGAACAAGAAGGAATTGTGAATTTAAGGTACGGTTTTGTGTATATTTTAATTTTTTTAGTTTGAAATATGATAACTGATTGTTCTACCTGGGTTCTGTGAAAATGACGTATTTTGAGAATTTATGATTGTGTTTGATTTAATGACGTATAACGCCGTTTGGTATTAGTGACGAAGTTGAGAACTAAATACAAATTGTGCTTAGTTCTTACATTTAGGGATTTTAGTGTGACCATTATAAGGTGCAAGATAGTGAGTAGAATGGTGTCACAAGATTGTTTTATTATTAGTGTCCTGAAGATGGTTGTATTAGTGTCGTCACAAGATTGTTTTTGTTAATGGTGTAACAGAGCTGGTTTTATAATTTTGATGTCACAAGGTATTTAACTAATCTCTGAAGTGGGGGCACTGATAAATATATGTATAAACTTATGGTTACCTTATACGTATTATATAATTTGTAGCTGTCATGTTTGGAGTATTATTGGTGCAAAAGAGTGACTGAGTTGTTAATATAGAAAGTAGTTCTGGCTTTATTTTGGTGCATTATTGATTGATAAAGTTTTGGTAAGTTTTCTCAAAAAAGACAGAACTTAAGTCATGCTACTTATTTGTGTTGATTGTTTTTAAGTCCTACAAGAAATTCATATGCTTCAATGCTTCTTCACTAATATCGCCTGATTCTGTGCATATACAGGCCTTGCATTATAGTGTTGATTCTATCCATATCAACCACAAAATATGGGATACATACTTCACAGATCTTCTTCCTAGGCTGGTCAAAAAGGAAATGATGGTAATTGTGGATCAACAGCAGCATATGACACCATTTGCTTGCAGGTATGGCAGAGATACACATCTAGACCATTTTTCGCATGTTCAAATCAACCCCGGTGGACCAGTGTTGATTCCAACAATATGCTCGAGCTGTTGTTTCTTCATCTGAAACATCAGTTTACATACAAAGATACTTAGCCTTTTTAGTAGAACACATGTATGATATATTCAAATGATCAAATAAGTATAGAATGGGAAGAAGTTATTACTTTCTATGCAGGTCAAGGATACCACACATAAGAGTCACGACCAGGTTCTCTAATGAAATGTTAACCGATCCAAACATGCTAACCATGTTAAAAAAGGCTAATAGTTTAAGGAAATGCAATATCATTTCGTTAACTTTTTTTTGGTCCTAATATGCGGGGGATTTTAGGTCCTAATATATATACTAAAATCAATTAACTTACTGTCATCATGTATATGGTCACGCATATGAAGAAAGTGGTTCTGCTTAAATGTTTTGAATATATGTTTGGATTAAGTAAAACTGAGTTTTGTAGGTTTTTTAGGACAAGTGACTTTACCCGGAGGTATGACTGATGAAAGGGATACATATGATAGTTGAACCGCGTTGAAGGAGGTTGAGGAGTTGAAGGATGTTATATCTCGACTGTTAGGGTATTAGCTGATGAATATGCATAGAGTACACGTGAATATTATGCTTCAGGTATTAGATCTACGCAAGTGAAATATGCACCTCTTCATGCTTCAACAATTTGGTATCTCCAAAACATTGCTTCTGTTTTAGAAAGGTTGGTATATGGCACTAATAGTTTTTGAAAACATAAGTACCAGGATTTGAAATCTGTTTCCAAAGCACAATGTTGTAACATCTGAATTATCATTTTCAGCTCCAGGATTGCTGTGATTTCATCGTTTTCCAACATACTGGAATTAGAGAACATGCCGATTGAGATCTAACACTTATGTTGCAAATTTATACTGCGAGAGCTTCTGGGACAAAACCAAGATGCTATTGATGAAGCTATCATTTAAAAACTCGATGTATGTGAAAAACATTCATTGAGGTATACTTATTTTAATTAATCATTTCTTTTAATTTAGGGTGCGTTTGGTTTGGAGTCTTGAATCACTGTCAGTATGAGTTAAGATATTGGGTGGACTGGAATCGGAATGAGTTTATGAGTTTAGATATAGGGTGTTGCATCTTCTAAACTACTCTATGATGCTTCTATTTTATTCCAGGGAATACAAGATACCATAAACAAACCACATCTGATTTATATCTCCATCAAAAAGCTGCTTTGCTATCCAGGTAATAGAGTTTCCTGTTAGTTTTTGAAACTATTTGACTGTTCATAGATTGGTGGCAAATAGGTAGGTCAGCGTGGATGGGTAACAGTTGAATGTGGCAAATGGCAATTTATGCTGCGTGTGTGTTGTGTAGGTATGGGATACTAGACAACAGTCCTGCTGCAATACGTTTCAACTTTCAAGTTCATGAGGAGTACATCGCTAATATAACCTTCGAGCCTAAATAAATGCAACTTTAAGGAACAAGGTATTAGAACATACATGCCCATTCTTCTTTCACAAAATATAGGATGCCGTTAAGGACTAGAAAATGTTGAATCGTTTATTGATCATTTTGACCTGGTGATGACAACAGCAGAGGGTGCAGGTTCTCTAGCTTATACAATCAATGAGCCACGGAAAATCGTTAGTCCTGAAGTTGGACGCCTAAATAGTAAAATTTGAAGAACAACCAGTTTCTTACGCCTTCAAGGTTCGTCTATATATCTTTTAACCTTTTACTTATGAAAACAATATACCATTACGACTAAAGGTGGGCGGCTGGCAATGGTCGGTATGAGTGGGTAATGAAACTGTCCAAAGTGGGCCGGGTCTGAGTGTGTTGAAACAGGTCTAAAAATTTTAACTATTGATCTCTGCGCTTTTGTCTGTTGCAATTTCAGGTTGTAATGGAATTAGAGCTGGCAATTTTGACACGAAACCTGTTAATACGACACGACCTGTTCTTAACAGGTTTCGTGTCAGGTCTTAACAGGTTTCGTGTCTTAACAGGTCCGGACCTGTTAAGACACGAATGAAATTAACAGGTTTCGTGTCTTAACAGGTCCGGACCTGTTAAGACACGATAAAAGACCTGTTAAGAGTTATATATATATGTTCAAAAGTATACCCTAAAACACTTTACTCTTTTCTCATATTGTCACACCCCCAAAATCGGGTCCAGCGGAAGCATACGTGTAGCTGGGGTGTAACTCAATTGGTATTACAACACTAGTTCAAAAATGGTTTTCACTTCAATCATTTAGAATAAAATAGTTAAATCAAAAAATTTGAATTTACATCGTTAAAAAGTAGTGCGGAAATAGGCCCTTAAAATAGTTTAAAACGGTCCCCAAATTAATAATCAGAGTCTTCTATGACCATGCCATGCCCTGCCAAAACCTCCAGTAGCGTGCCATAAGATTAAAACCTGAAAATACATGCTAAAGTGTCAACACGAGGTTGGTGAGTTCATAGAGTTTGTTTAACAAATAAAGTTTATAAAAATGATCACACAGCAAAGGCATCGTAAATCCACTCAGTTGCAAATCCCGCCATAAGAGACTTGCAACCTGTGTGTTTACAACCCACTGCTAAATAGTTTAGGTCTAGTAGTCAAGTACCCGCGGTCATAATAAGTCACAATATAAGCACCACCTATATAATAATGTATGCCATGCAAAGCCCCTAATTAAATAATATGCGTCCCGTAACATGGTGGACGAGAGGTTGGCCGACCTCAAATAGCGCTATCCATACTACTAATAGGCGTCGAACAATGCGAATGTACGAACAGTACATCATACAACTATTATATAAGATTAAGAACGCTCCGAACATGGGAGACTTAGCACGCTCCACCAATAAGGCGAGACTTTAGGGTTAAGAACGCTCCACCAATAAGGTGAGACTTTGCACGCTCCACCAAAAATGGCGAGACTTTAGGTCATAGTACGTACGGTACATTAGGGTCAAAAGTTTAAGTCAAGTTCAAAAGTCAAGTCAAGTTCAATAGTTCAAAACAAGTTATAAGGTCAAATGAGTTCAAAGAGTCAAGTAGTAATTTATATAAAAACGAGCATGTATTCTCCCCCAAAAAGTTAACAAAACAATTTAAAAGAGTAGGGGCTATGACTCACCTGGTACGATAGTTACGAAGACAAAAGTGGTTACACAGAAATGAGGTTCGATCTCTAACCGCGACCTATAATGAACGAATGATACGATCTACTTAAATTATGAGGGAATGCGATGAATGTACATGCACATGAAGCCTATACCACTCGTAGTTTGAAAATAAGCGTTGGCGTTGATTTATAGTGTTTCCATAACTTAAGAGAATATGTGCTATTAGAGGTTGTCAAATATATATATAGTTCGCCTAGTTTCAAAAGTGTATATCTTCGTCGTTTTAAGCTCGTTTTCTACGTTCTTTACATTCCCGGAATCGTGGGACAACATACTAACATATTTTTGATAAGTCGGGACGGCTAGATCAAGTTTTTATGCCCAAAACAGCCCATGAGTACTGTTCATCAGCAAGCAGTTTTTCAGAAAACTAGTTTTCGTCGTTAAATTCGGAAAATCATATCTCCTTCGTTATTAACTCGTTTTAATCCGTTCTTTCGCCAAAAGTTTCATTTTTGAAAGTATTTTCTAAATCTTTGGTCAAAAATTACCCACCACTTACTGATTTTCCCACGATTTCAAAATAGTAACAGTAGGTATATATATAGTTTCAAAAATCAATTATAGTGTTTCTAACTAGTTTCATCTTCAACCAAATCACTTTCAACCACCACAAATCTAGTCTAATCTTACCATACACCTTCTTAGGGTGTCATGGGTTCCTAAACATCACAAATCAAGTGGATCTAACAAGGATTTAACTATAATCCATTTCTAGAGTTCAAAAGTTACATATATATATAAATGAGTGGTATATACTAACATATGCATGTAAACCTTGAATGGAATTCATATGATCATAAAAATAACATGAAGAAATGATGAACAAGAGTTTGACAACTTACAAGAAAGATTAGTGAGCTTGTGATGATGAAAAACCAAAGAAACCTTGAGTTTTTAATACAAAACTCAAACAAAGACAACAAAAGGAACAATAAAATGGCTTGATCTTGGAAAATTTATTCTCCTTGCTCCTTGAACACCCTAGTTCGATCCACCCTTAAGAGAAAAGAGAGAAAAAGTTTGCTTGTGTTTAGTAAAAATGATTTTTAGTGATAAAAATGGATGAAAAGTTTATTATATATCTAGGGACAAAAGTTTGGTAAACATTAAATTGAGTTGGTGAGATTAGCTCATTAGATGGCTTAGGAGGGGGGGGGGGGGGGGGCGGTTCACAAAGGAGAGAAAAGTGGGTTTGTGTTGGGTAATTATTTAGAGAGTTAATGGTAAGAATGTGTAGTATTAGTTGGTTTTAGGTTTTATCGGGTACCGGGTTTGCTAGAAATAAATTTTATCAAAGTTATTCGGAACATAATAAAGTCATAAAATTTGTAAAAATATGTTGGGTAAAAATATTGGGTGTTCGGGTGATCATTGTTTAGTTTTTACGAAAACCGTCGTAAATAAATTAGGCGTACGATATAAGTTAAATAAATTTCCAGAATACCGGGCAAATTAATAATATAATTTTTATATTATTATTATGAGTATAAAATGTGTTAGGACCATAGTTAGGAGTGTCGGATCAATTATTCAAAATATTAGTTCATAAGATAACGTTTCTTAGGTTAAAAATCGTACGTTTACAAAAATGACGCAACCCACGTATAAATGACAAATTTTCTCCGGAGGTGAATAGTGTTTTATGAATAGTAAAATTTTAAAACGCTTCTCAGAATATCAAACTGACCTTAAAAATGATGAATAGTAAAATGATGAATAGTGATCGATGAATAGTAAATGTGAAAGTTCGGGAAAAGACCAGAATTTACGAGTTGTGACACATATTCTCCTCCAAATCTCCAGTCTTCTCTCTCTCCCACTTCAGCCGCCGCCGGCCACCTGTATCACAACCACCGCCGGCCACCCAACTTCACCACCACCACAAATAAACTCCACTCCATCTCCTCTTTCCATTACTATACCACACGCGCCCAAAAGAGCTCTCCACCACCCAACTTCACAACCACCGCCGGCCACCCAACTTCACACGAGCCGTGAGCTAGAGCTCACGGTATACTACTATACTTGATGTTTCCATTCTTTTGTTGTTGATTTGGTGATATTTTTGATGTTTGTTCCTGCTGTTATTGTTCTTGTTGTTTATTTGTTCTTGTGGTTGTTTCTGGGAGCGGATTTGGATTAAAGGTACCGTTTGGTTTGATGGTTGACTGTGGCGAGAAAAAAACCAAGCCGAGACTGAGTTGTTTGGATTAATTTGTACCTTTGAGGTAAGTATGTTTCTGTTGGATTTGATTGTTTTTGATTGTTGATTTAGTAGTAATTAGTGTTATCTTAGCTTGATTGATCTTAACTTTGGTGATTTGTAGTTTTTAACATCACTGCATAGTTGTAGTGGTTAGATAAGGGGGTGTTTGGATCTGAGATTTGCTGAGTATTGTAGTTGTTTGATTGCTGTCTCATGTTCTCACACAGGTCATATTAGTGTAGAAATAGAAGTTTAGACACTAAAATTAGTCAATTAGTAGTTACATAACAAAAGTCAATTGAGCTCAGTTTTTAGTTTCTACTAGTAGCTGAACATTGGTAATTTTAGAGTAGGAATTGGTAGTTTTTGATAGAGTAATTGCTGTTTTTGAACATTATTAAATCATTAATCGATCCACGAACCAGTTAGAGATCCTATAGTTTCTGCAGCCTTTGTTTACTTTTTAGTTTGAACAGGTTAACCAACCATTGAACTTTTCAGAATGAAAAATAAAAGCTTTGTAGCTGGCTAAAATCTCTGAAAGTATTGAAAGTTGATAAGTAATAGTTCGTATAGTCACTTGTTTCTTCCCTTCTGTTATTCAGAATCCGTTTGGTCCTGCATTAAAATTATTACAGTGTTAGTTTTGTATGGATGAGATTTTGACTAACTGATGGTTTTATCGATTCTCGTTTCAGACAAAAGGCTAAGGCTGTGATTGTGAATGGTAAATCTAAGAAGAGGGGACCCAAGAAGGGATCCAATCCAAGAAGGAAGAACCCAAGAAAGAGTAATACAAGAAGCGTTCTCTACAATAGAATGTTGCTTTTTAGTGTATAATCTTATTAGAATTTGTAGTAAACTCGTACGTAAGACTTTCAAGATGTACCTGTAACTTATTAACCAATATGTTATCGCTTTGTTTTGGCTCGCCTTTTGGGCATGAGATATGGAAAATGCAGGTTTTTTTTGTTAACAGGTCCCTTAACAGGTTCGTGTCGTGTAACCTGTTAATTTTCGTGTCGTGTTCGTGTTCGAAAAAAATGACACGAATTGTTATCGTGTCGTGTTCGTGTTCGACCTTAACAGGTTCGTGTCGTGTCGTGTCGTGTCGGATCTGTTATGCCAGCTCTAAATGGAATGCGCAAATCCAAGATCAAAGTGGCTATGGAAAAGGGGGAATTTGTAAAATCTTTTATTCCTTACTAATTTTTTTTGTGCATGTTGACCTCATAATATATGTATGAAACTTATTTATACATGGGTTGATATACAAAATACATTACATATACATATTCATCCATGTATATTGCACCTATATTTTGGTATTTTATAGACATACATCACCACAACACTCCCGCAGCAACGCGCGGGTTCACCTACTCGTTTTAATTACATAAATAATCCTTAATTTTTAGAGTTAAGTACATTTTTGGTCCTTGTGGTTTATCGGGTATAACACTTTTAGTCCAATAGTTTCAAAAGTCCCGGATCCTGTCCTGAATCCGACAACCCGTAACACTTTTAGTCCAATTTTTCGTTGACCGTTAGTTTAACCGGTTAAATAATGTGAAATGACTAAAATACCCTTATTTGTTAATGCAAAATGACTAAAGTACCCTCTGTTTTCTATATACTTTCTTTCCCATCTACACAAAAACACTAATCTTCTTTCTTTCTTCTTCTTACAAAAAACTGAGAATGATTTTAGAAATGAGATGGCAGTTGGTATTGATTTTTTCCAAAGGTTGTTTACCACCTCTCACACATTGTTATACATTCAATCTGTACCCATCACGAATATTTTAACCAAAAACAAGATCAAAACCAAACATAAATACTTCAACCAAATAAGATCAAAACCAAACACAAATAATTCAACCAAAAAAAATGAATCATTTTCTTCAAATCCTCACCATATTCATCACACCCATCACGAACCATAAACATTTCAAAAACAAACATATATTAAATCACAAAAATCAAAAAACCAGAAACACTCGAATAATCCTCTAACCTCTCTCTACACACCAAACAAAAACACAATTTTTTCACCACCACCACCCAAATCGCAGACCGCCACCATCATCGGCGACCCCCACCACCACCGAGAGCCCCACCACCAAAAACAACCACACCGAGGCCCCTACCCCTACCCACCCACCACGACCAGTTATGGTCTTCTGTGAACAAACAAATCTTATGGTCTTCTGTCGGATCTGACAAGATCCGGCTTGTGGTGGCTGGTGGTTGACGGGACGGGGGTTGGGATTATAGTGGCGTTTTTTTGGAGCTTATGTGGTGACTTTTTGGTAGGGATAGTAATGATGGTTTTTGGAGGTGATGTGGTGACAGTTTGGTAGAGGTGAGGTGGTGAGATCTGGACATATCCGATGGTTGGTGTGTCGTCGGAGGTAGTGTGGTGTGGTAGCAGTTTAGTCCATGGTAGAGAGAAGAAGGAAGAACAAATTTTAGAGAGAGAGATTAGTTAGAGTTGGTGTTTGTGTTTAGTATTTGTGTTTGACTGTTTGTGTTATGCATATGTTTAATAAAATAACGCAAATGACAGAAATACCCTTAAAACTAACGGTCAAACATAGTCAACTTAACAGAGTCATGAAAATTGGACCAAAAGTGTTACGGGTCGTCGGATTCAGGACAGGATCCGGGACTTTTGAAACTATTGGACTAAAAGTGTTATACCCGGCAAACCACAAGGACCAAAAATGTACTTAACTCTAATTTTTAATTGATAGTCCATATTTTGAAAATTAGGGACTATCTATGTAATAACGATAGGGACTACCCGTGCAATAGAAAACTATAGATTATTACACAGATGGTCCTTATTTTTCAAAATAGGGACCATCAATGCAACTAGTTTGAAAATTAAGTATCACTGATGTGTATTTTTATACATGTAAAAATTCGTTTACGGTCACGAGCCTAATTAAGCTTGACACTTGAAGGTCGGGCTCATTCGTTAATCGCGAGCTCAAATCGAGTGTTTAGCGACTTGAGCTCGATTAGCTCAAGAGCAGCTTAGCTTGTTTACACAGCTAATTTGGAATATAGTTTTATCAATGTTCCAAATGAGTAAAATTAAAAAATGAGATTAAAAAAAAAAAAAAAATGTTCACATGAATTTTGTTTGGTTGTATTAGATTTTCAAATATTTTCATCATATTTGTGAACCAAGAGGTTTTTTCCAATGGTATTTCAAGTTGTATTAGAAGCTTTTCAATCGAATAATTATGTGGTTCAAGTCATGCTTAAAACATTAAAAATATATTTGTGATGTACTCCCTCCGTCTCATAATAATTGTCCACTTTTATTTTTTTGAGTCTTTCTTATTCGACTTTGACCATTAATATTTTTATTTGTGTTATATAATACTTGATGAAAATTATACCAATAGAAAATGCATTTAAAACCCAAACTATTCATATATTTTTCATCAAGTATTATGTAACACAAACAAAAATATGTATGGTCAAAGTTGAATAAGAAAGACTAAAAAAAGTCATAGTGGACAATTATTATAGGACGGATGTAGTATATATTGTGAGCAAGGATGGAAGATATTTTGTGGCTCCTCAAACCTTTGACCATTATATGTATATTTCCTTGTTTGCTACATCCAAATCAAACTAAAATAAGAACAATTTCAAGAATTGGCCCCTCCAAAATAACACAACTACATGTTGGCCTCTCCTATGAACTTATCCATGCTCCGTTATAGATTGTGAGATAGTTAATTTGCCATTATAAAAACATATAATAATAATAATAATAATAATAATAATAATAATAATAATAATAATCTATGAAGCAATTAAGAAACAAGCTAGAGGTGATGGCTTAAAAAATGCAAAATTTAAGTGGGAATTGTATCTTATATTTGAAGTAAACAAACATTAACATTCGCTTGCTTATATTGAGGGCAGCTTTACAAAATACACACAATGATCGAAATTAGAAAGTTAAGTACACACAATAAGAAAAAAAATAGTTGGCAATACACAATCACAAAAAATATGAAGTTCGATACATTTTTTTGTCATTTGCCCTTAAATCAATGTAAGTTTATTTATACATTTTAAGCATTACAAGAAAAAAAAACACTATTTATAACTATTTAAAGCACAAATATGTTAACACGTACAATTAATACATTATTTAAATCACCCATCACCCAAATAGTCAAATATACAACCATTTTATCACATTGTACAATTTAATCAAGCTATTATTTACAACTATTTAAAACATAAATACATTATTTAACACATCCAATTAATACATTATTTAAATCACTCATCACTCAAATATATAATCATTTTATCATATTGTATTGTTAAAATCTAATAAGTCAAACCTTAAAAAAAAAAATTGGTACCACTGTAGTACTAGTATTAAATAACTTAAATGAAGCGAGACCACATAGGAAAAACTAAAAAGAATTTAACCAACTTGCCCATCTCAAAGGTTGTCCGTCCAGTCATTGTTTTGAAACCCGGGTCGACCCGGCCGGGTTACCCGGTTCGACCGATTCCGGCCAAAAAACGGGTCAAAAGAACCCGGGTTTCTAAAACCGGGTTAACCGGTTAGACCCGCCGGGTTTTAAGTGACCCGGGTCAACCCGGTTCTTAAAACCCGGATGGGTTTCGTTTTTTCAAATATTTTTAATAAAAACCCGGGTTGACTCGGTGGCCGAACCGGTTGACCCGGCCAAAAAAATAAAAAATAAAAAATTGAAAACGGGTTGACCCGGCGGTCGAACCGGTTGACCCGGTGCCCGGTGACTCGACCGGGTCGATTTCAAACCCGGTTTTCAAAACATTGCGTCCAGTTTCATAATAAAAACCTTGTCACTTTGTCAGTTTTAGATGAAACATTTGAACCTAGCTTATCCCGCATAGGTTTGACTGTGTGACTATAGAAATGTCAGTAGCTATTATATATACCATGGTGTATACAAATCACTAGCTTGAAGATCAGTATCATGTTTACATCTGTGGAAAGTCGTTTAGGTAAATGAGAAAATTTAGCCATGCGATTTCTCCACAGTATATAAGTGATATGAATTCTTTATTTTTTTAGTGAAACATTTATCAGTGATTGTGATGTATAATCATAATGTGAAAAGACTGATTGCCGTTTGTTAATACTTAGGCTTAAGTTAAAAAAGGTTATTGTAAGTGCGAAAACATGAACAGTTACGAAATGATATCATTTGAAAGATTAAACATTGTTTCCTCAACTTTTGTGGTTAGCTAACTTAAATTAATGGAGTTATGCTGTATAAGATCTTTATAGGTAAGTCCTCTCACAATCGCATTTAATAAAAGATTATGTTTCATCTGCCATTTAACCTGCAATATCTTGTGTTTATAGTGTAGTTGGTTGAGACGTATTAGCTCAAAACGATGACAACATTCTAGGTTCGAGCCCTACTAAGCCTGCCATCATGTGCTCTTCTCTTTCGGCCCTTGTTCGTGAAAATCTTGGAATGAATATTGCCCTAGATAGGGAATTACAAAGTAGCTCGACTTTAAGGTAGAGGAAGTGTGCCAACAAGATATGCAGTAATAAGACAAAGGAAAAGGTCTGCATCAGCAATCTTAAGTCTTAACTAGTTATAATTACACAAAAGCCTTTGTCAACATTAATTACACTCAGATACTTAAAACTTAAAATTAAAGAATACTAATAATCAAACATATTGTGCAACCAATTCTAACATAATTCCTTCATTAAATGCAACTAAGAAAATTTACAAACTTAAAAGAGTAAATTTCACCGTTAGTCCCTGAACTTATGCCGGATTTCATACGACATCCAAAAATGGGAATTGTTGCCTTTTTAGTCCACGATCTCGAAAATATTACGTCGGTGGTCCAAAAATCTAATGCTCATTAGTTTTTCAAGTTATCTCGGTCCTCACGTGTGCTGCACATGAGGGCAATTTCGTCTGAATCTTTTGTTTTGGCTTTATGTTCTGTCGTGGCCACTGGACATGTTACTGTTGCCAATGTACTTTATGTACTTTTATTCTTATTTTTTGTCAAAAGTTTTTATGTACTTTTAATTTAGATCGTATAGAGAACTTATTTTTAGATTTATTTTCATCTCATACTCGCACACATTCACTTCGTCTCTTTCACTTGTAGAAAATCTACTTATGTCTGTATCAATTATTTTTGTAATCTACTTTGTGTTCTCCGAAAATTAACAAGTTGAAGTGTTGAACTGCTAGTTGATTTTTAGAGGACACGTACAAATCACCAAGAAAAAAAAAACACGCTTGGAATTGGACTGTGTTAGCTGGGTTTAATACGACAGATCTGAAAACAGGCAATCTGATATTCTGTTTGTGTTTATTTTTCTTTTTGTTTGGCTTTGTGACAACTGGAAAAGTTGAAGTTAAATTTACTTTCAAGTTGATTTCTTGTTAATTTCTAGTTGCACAAATTCAATAAAAAAGAACATAAAACACTTCAACTCGAATGCAACTGGTTTTAGCAATATCAATCATTCTTACTCAAACAATTAACAATTAAATTTTGAAGATTTTTCGGGATCATATGACAAATGTAAGTTGTTTTTTGTGGTGTTTGTTTTTTAAAAAGTGTCTCTTAACAACCTCTTAATCTGACTCGTTCAGACGCGGTCAGACATTGTGGTCATTAAGTGCGTTAATTTTTTCTTCTCGTTCATAGGCAGTTAGAGGATCAAACCTCTTAACCAACAAGATGTGTAGGGGATGTCTTGTTGCCTCTTAATGACTTTTAATGTTTATGTGTTGTAAGAATAAAATTGCATCATATTATATCTTTCAGATATTTTTTTTAAGATCCCGATCCTGATCTTAGGATCTTACGATTTTACGATTCTACAAAGCAAAAATGATCCGGATCCTACGTAGGATCTTAACAAGCTTAAGATCCCGATCCTGATCTTAGGATCTTACGATTTTACGATTCTACGAAGCAAAAACGATCCGAATCCTACGTAGGATCTTAACAAGCTTAAGATCTTATAGGATCCCGACCTTAACCATAGGATCTTAAGATCTACTCCGATCCGATCTTACTTTTCTCGAACCGCAAACTAAAAAACTACAAATTTATGGTTTATGATTTTATATAATTTAAAAAAACCAACATGTGATTCTTTTTAAACATTCCATATTCATAATTTAAAACAACATTTTCATAAAGTATTCTTATAATTTCATCTATACTATCTAATATATGAAGGTTTTGGACAAGTATTCTAAGCATGGAGCATTAAAAATCCATTTAATTTGTTGAAGTGTCCGACCATAATTAACTACAAATGTACAAATACCCAATGCACATTTTTTTACTTCGGTTTCAACTAAAATTTTTTCAAGAAAATAAGTCAACATTAGGGTTTCATATTTGATTTAATTGCAAAAATAATTCAAAATCCGAATATGAAAATTTCTCAATACGATATATGCAAAAAACCATAACTCTTTGATTGAAACTTCCTGTATACGATTCAAAGAAACAACCAAAAATAAACCCATATTCCAGCTATTCGTCCCTTTGATCTTTGGTAAAGATATTGATTTCAATGGATTCAATTTGTGCAGATAAAACCGCAACACTACCTGTTGTTCAACATTTAGATTCGATTTGTGCAAATATCAAAGAAAAATCGACTCATCGTTTAACAATCAGGCTTGTCCCAATATCCTATCCTTCTGTTTATATTAATTTAATTGTGTATCACATCAATATGATGTTTATGTATGCAATTCGTTGTTATGATTGCGTAGGATTTCAAGAATTGGGAATTTTGAGTTGGAGTATGTGATGTTCTTTTTTTCTTGATCAGGGCTTGCTAAACAAATTCGAAGAGGAAGAAACCTAATAACAGGTAGTTCATTAGGTTTTCTGGCTATTTTTATAATGGGGATTGTTTAAGATTAAATGTTTGAATAAATTATTAGATTAAGTGCTCACATGTTTATGCAAACCAACTATTTGATAAATAATTTTGTTTAGATTCCATTGATTACAGATAAATAAGTTAAAAGGTGAAGGTTTTTGTGAAGGGAACTCACTTTGAGATTGATGTTAAACAACAAGACATGGTTTGTGTTTGTTTTAATTATAATTGATTTTAGGGATTCTAATTAATATAGCAATTGAATTATGTGTTTCTTTTATTATCATGTGTTGATACTTGATTTGTTCTTACTAAATCGATTATGATTTTTTTAGGTTGTAATTAGAACTAGAACTACAAATCTGAGGTTGAAAGATTATACGATTGAGGTACGCGTCTAATTTTTTTGATTGTTTTTTTTTTTTTTTTTTTTTTTTTTTTTTAATACTTTTGTAGCGTACTAAAAATACCTACTTTGCTCAAATCATCACATTAGTTTGACATGCCTTTGGTTTAGTTGTTATAGCTATAAGCATTGTAATCACACTAAAAGTGATTTGCTGTGAAGAACACTCCTAAATGGCACATTTAGAATATCGTTAAGGTCTCCAGTATTTCGTTTATTGATACGTGAGAATCGCACCAGGCTTTACCTCTCAAGGGATCTTGAGAATCTTACAACCCCCACCAGGCAGTGTACCTGATCGTTGTAGTATAGTATAGTGACAAGTACCGGGAGATTGATCGTTCAGCTAGGAATAGTGTCGCTAGGATTAGAAAACCTAAATACTAGTTCTAAAGGTGAAGGATGATTATTTTTATATTTTTATATTTTTTATAAAGCAAGTAAAAATCTCGGGTTTGAAGGATTTGGGCGGAATTAGTTGCTAGTCAACTAACCCAATACTAAAGATGCAATCAAAATAAAATACTAAAAATGAAAATAAACTAAATTATACTAAGGTTGTGAGCAATAAGTGGAGAAAATGTGTTTACTTAGATTTCACTACTCCCTAGACATCTTTCACACGTTAATTACTTGTTATAGTTGCATGGATGACGGATTGTATTTCTTAATACCATTCATGGGGTGGCGCACTTAACTCCCCAATCCTATGAGCTCTTATCTCCTCCTATGCCATGCCCAGCACAACCATAGGGATTATAAACAGTGGCTCATGCATTAAATACAACCAATAAAGACCTAGTGCACATCGGTTCATGCTTCCTAAGACGTTCAAGCATGTTACCATTTGGAGATCTGCCAGTTTTCTTAAGCCTAACATAAAATTCATTCATCCAAAATAATTATAAACAAGTAATCAACACATAATTAACATCTAGGTTTCATTAGATCTAAGCAAACACAAGATAGATCTAGCCTAGTATGATGGAATTAAGACAAGAACAAGATATAGACAACCAACACATAGACATATTGATTGAATTAAAAGAATACTTATCTCAATTACACATGAAAGGTATCAAGGGCTTAAAACCCTTGAAAAACCTGTAAAATTCGCACCAAGTTCGTACTTAGGGTTTCTCAAAAACTTCTCTCTTAAATGTGAAAATTAGAAAACTATATATAGGAAATAGGGTCTGACGGCGTCAAGACAAAACCTGTGACGCCGTCACCTATCCGCCAAAACTCTTCTCGGACTGCCTTGATCTACTTTTGACGCCGTCATGTGTCATGCATTTCCAGGCCGTCATGCATTTTACTCTTGACGCCCTACTTCGTGACGCCGTCAAATCTATACTGGATCGTCATGGAAATTGCTCTTGACGCCGTCAGGAATTCCTTCTTGACGCCGTCACCTACTGTTCCCAGCAAGGAAAATTAAGACTTTGGCGTTTTCTTCACTTTTATGCTCCAAAAACGTCCGAATTGCTTCCTTTTCCAGATTTCACTCCCAAAGTACCTAAAATCACAAAAGAAACGATTTAGGGCAATATTTGATCAAATAAGTTCAATTCCGGGCTTAAATGACCCCCTAAAAGTGGTTCATTTTTCGCCTCATCATATACCCTTACACTTAAGATTTGCTTGTCCTCAAGCAAATGCGCTTTTATTCTAGTCAAAATACAAGCTAGGGGTCATTTAACACTAATATAAAAATAATTACAACAAATAATCGTTCCACTAAAGACCAATAGACAAACACGGAGGTTATACACAAGCACCTCACAAATAGTGTTTAGATACTCACATCTCTAGGGTGTAATAAAGTGTAAATTACCATATGGAAACGGAAGATATCTCTCACTACCTGTCATAGCAAAATAGATTACCATAGGCTTGGGAAAGGATCAAACCTCCACCACATGGCGTAAGCACCTAGGATAAACTATCAAAGAGGTCTTTTAAAGGGTTGTAACGTTAGATGTAGGGATATGAAATACACGGTCTTGTTGGATAAAAGAAGTTTTACTGGTGGCGAGTTAACAATCTTGGTTAATTACATGTACAATATGGCGTTGCTAAGCCAAGACTAGACTCGACTTAAGCCAATAAATGAAAAATAACAAAAACATAAAATGAACATAGAATAAAAAGGGATGGTAGTCCGTATGTTTTTTCTCTTTCTCTTTTCCTTTTCTATTTTTTTTCTTTTTTCTTTTTCTTGATTTTTCGATTTTTTTTATTTATTTATTTATTTTTTATTTTTATTTTTGCATACACTCTTACCTACCATCCAAAATAATACATCATAGGGGATGAACATTCCCCTTACACTTGAATTTTTACATACTTTACAATAAACTAATCTAATGACTCGAATTAAGAAAATCAAAACACTTGGAGCACTTTTAAGATTAACGTACATATGGGGGTAATAAATGATGTTCTTCCCCATTACTTCATAAAATAAGTACTTACCCATGAGTCTCAATCGTCCCAAAACAATATGTACAAGGATATGACTCGACTTAGCAACCATGTAATCAATTAGATAGTTAACTAAGGGTTTAACAAATAACAATAATGCACTAAAGATGAGCGCATACACGGAAGGCTAAGGCGATTTGGGTGTACATTTAAGTGGGGTGTAACAAATTCTTCCTTTAAGTAAGATGCTTAAAGTTAGAAACGAAAAGATAGGCTCGGAGGGGTGTACTAGGGGTTTCGTGTACTAAAAATGAGTACAACGCTAAGGGTGTGGGAAAAATTAGTTGACTTAACTAGCCAAGTAATATGACTTAAATGGTCAAGTAATTATGATACGGGTTTAACACAAGGGTGATCCTAATGCCTCTTATCATGTAGTAAATCCTACTACACGAATGTAGTCTGACTAGCGGTCTCGGGATGCATCACTAACGCAAGTTCTAGAATCTAAATGCTACTGGTACACTCATAAGCACTAATAGTAAATGCTTTTCCTATCAAATCTAAAGGCGAACCTCACATATTTGGGTGGAAAATTTTTCTGAATATACGGTAATGTGCTAGTCATACAATCTCCTATCCATGAGACGCTTGCTATGGCTAAAGTTTCACTCCTAAATGTTGTAAAAAATTTTAAATTTGGCGCTAAAATTGCACTAACAAGTATTTCTCATAGTTTTATTACACATCTACCATCAAACAAAACAAACTCAAGAGAAAGTGCATATGTAAGGTATCATCTTTTTACCCTCCCCTTACACTTAAGATGAACGTTGTCCCCAATGTTCAAGTAAAGAATGTAAAAGTAAAAAAGTAAAAAGAATGAAATCAAATACTCTCCGGATTTGCTCGGTGTGGATAATAAGGTAACCAGGTTAAATCTTCCTCCAAGAAAATGAACAATCAAAGCTTCCCTTCCAGAATATAAATCATCTTCTTGTCATACATAACCTGTAAATCCTGAGAAAATAGACAAGACAACCTCGCGTAAAATCGGTGGCATCCTATATAAGTTACTAAATCCTAGAAAACAAAATAAGATATAATGCTTGTGGAATGAAGTTTGCAGATTTCCTGGAGATTATAAAACTTAATAATTCACAAAAACCATAAGACTCCGTTAGAAAAACAAAACCGGTAAAATTTCCAGGTTTTTACACGTGACGCCGTCAAGAGTTAACTCGTGACGCCGTCAAAAGTGACCTGCAGAAATTCTTATGTTAAGTTTCTGGAAAATTTCTGGAAAAACTTTGTCCTACTTCCTGGAAAATCCTGCAAAACTTCATTATGACTCAATACAAGCAATTGACTCTAACAAATACGAATATACATGTTCATTTAATGTTGTGGAGAATCATGATCGGTTTGTTTCTTAAAAACATATTTGGGGTTTCCCCTTACACTTATCTTTTGCAAAAATACCTTTAAGTGGAGTTAAGACTAGGCCAAAACAACAAAGTAAAGTATTTCCACTATTTAATTGAGAAACATGATCTACCAAGAATAAAAATAAAGCATGCATACGGAAGCAAATAACAAATAAACAAAATAAAATCACACAAAACATGGGTTGCCTCCTAAGAAGCGCTTTTCTTTATTTGCGAGTCCTGTAGATAGACTCAAGGTCAAGGGTTACTACGTGACCTCGTCGTTGGTTCCACTCTCCGATTGTAGATATTCTTTGTAGAAACCAATCACCTTTTTCTCAACCGCCCCCATAATCTTTTGGGCAAATTCTTTATCGACTTTATACCTTGGTCCAAGGGCCAAGCAATCTTTGTAATAAAGACTCCTTTTTTCCCATACATAATCCATGCCCTTTTTCTTATCCGCTTCATTGATGTCCTCAAAATCACCAACGTTGTCCTTATCAAACCGGGATATAAAGCAAAATTCTTTCATCCTATTAGGCATCCTATAAGTGATACTATCGGTGTTACTTGCAAATAGGATCGTTCCTTCTATCTCATCATATTCCAACTTAGACTCCTCAACAAACGGTTTGCCAAACAAAACATTTGATAACCGACAATTAATAACATTAGCAAGATCTTCCACAATCATAAAGTCGGTGACAAAAGTGAAATTACTAACAAAGACATGGAGACCTTTGACTCTCCCGACAAAGTTACAAACTCCACCTGGGTATTTGGGCTCTTTTCTAGGTTCGAGTCTTGTTTTCACTATATCATTATAAACAGTTGAGGACATAATGTTGATTGGAGATTTAAAGTCAATGTAAGCATTGCTAATCTGCCTATATCCAATCATACATGGTATCTTAGCATTCTTAGGATCGCCTCTCTTTATCTTACGTTCAATTATAGTGAAAGGAGATCGCGGGTTATCAATAAGATTAGTATAATATGCAATCTCCTCCTTAGTGGGGTATAGATTAAAATAGTCATTAAGCTTCAGATCTATTTCCCCCTCTTCAAGTCCCTCAATAACATTCACAAAGTCATTAGGCCCTAGGTCCTCATTTGAATACAAGGCGGTCACTAGGTCACTAAATGCATGTTCGAGCTCAACCTTGATCAAACTATTAAGCTCCCTAAGTTCCCTAATCTCACTCTCAATTTGTTCACGCAACAAAGCCACTTCTCTAGGGGAAAGGGGTGGATTCGCGTTTTCCATAAAGGTCAACGGAATAGTCAATGGATTTAATTTACTAACAAAGGCACAAAGAAAAAGATAGACTAAAGAAAACCTAAAAATAAAAATAAAATCTTACTAGAAAGGAATCTAGCAAGTAGACCTAATAAAAAGAAATTCTAACCTAGACAATAACTATTCCCCGGGCTGCGGTGCCAAAAACTTGATACGTGGGAATCGCACCAGGCTTTACCTCTCAAGGGATCTTGAGAAGCTTACAACCCCCACCAGGCAGTGTACTTGATTTTTGTAGTATAGTATAGTGACAAGTACCGGGGGATTGATCGTTCAGCTAGGAATAGTGTCGCTAGGATTAGAAAACCTAAATACTAGTTCTAAAGGTGAAGGATGATTATTTTTGTATTTTTATATTTTTTATAAAGCAAGTAAAAATCTCGGGTTTGAAGGATTTGGGCGGAATTAGTTGCTAGTCAACTAACCCAATACTAAAGATGCAATCAAAATAAAATACTAAAAATGAAAATAAACTAAATTATACTAAGGTTGTGAGCAATAAGTGGAGAAAATGTGTTTACTTAGATTTCACTACTCCCTAGACATCTTTTACACGTTAATTACTTGTTATAGTTGCATGGATGACGGATTGTATTCCTTAATACCATTCATGGGGTGGCGCACTTAACTCCCCAATCCTATGAGCTCTTATCTCCTCCTATGCCATGCCCAGCACAACCATAGGGATTATAAACAGTGGCTCATGCATTAAATACAACCAATAAAGACCTAGTGCACATCGGTTCATGTTTCCTAAGACGTTCAAGCATGTTACCATTTGGAGATCTGCCAGTTTTCTTAAGCCTAACATAAAATTCATTCATCCAAAACAATTATAAACAAGTAATCAACACATAATTAACATCTAGGTTTCATTAGATCCAAGCAAACACAAGATAGATCTAGCCTAGCATGATGGAATTAAGACAAGAACAAGATATAGACAACCAACACATAGACATATTGATTGAATTAAAAGAATACTTATCTCAATTACACATGAAAGGTATCAAGGGCTTAGAACCCTTGAAAAACCTGTAAAATTCGCACCAAGTTCGTACTTAGGGTTTCTCCAAAACTTCTCTCTTAAATGTGAAAATTAGAAAACTATATATAGAAAATAGGGTCTGACGGCGTCAAGACAAAACCTGTGACGCCGTCACCTCGCCGCCAAAACTCTTCTTGGACTGCCTTGATCTACTTTTGACGCCGTCATGTGTTATGCATTTCCAGGCCGTCATGCATTTTAATCTTGACGCCCTACTTCGTGACGCCGTCAAATCTATACTGGATCGTCATGGAAATTGCTCTTGACGCCGTCACCTACTGTTCCCA
Organism: Artemisia argyi; assembly: GCA_030686995.1. Classification (NCBI taxonomy): domain Eukaryota; kingdom Viridiplantae; phylum Streptophyta; class Magnoliopsida; order Asterales; family Asteraceae; genus Artemisia; species Artemisia argyi. The sequence continues at coordinate 183,657,974 of CM060705.1, forward strand.
GCAAGGAAAATTAAGACTTTGGCGTTTTCTTCACTTTTATGCTCCAAAAACGTCCGAATTGCTTCCTTTTCCAGATTTCACTCCCAAAGTACCTAAAATCACAAAAGGAACGATTTAGGGCAATATTTGATCAAATAAGTTCAATTCCAGGCTTAAATGACCCCCTAAAAGTGGTTCATTTTTCGCCTCATCATTTATATTTTAAGTTGAACTGTATCGTGTGTTTTTCACTCCAGTTATGACTATTGTTGAGTGCAGCAAGTAACTTTTTAACTTTGCAACTTAAAATCTTAATATTTTACTTGATTATGTTTGATGTTGCAGGCTAAACATGGAACAAAAAGGTGAAAAAAACGAGGTATGTGGTCGGTCTTGGTTGTCTTCATTTAGTATCTTGCCAATTTTATTTCATGTTTATACAAACTTATCTATCCCGTATTGTATGCATATTAGGATTCAAACCATGAATCGTTAACTAAATTCTTGGTGATGCAATTATTATACGAGTTGGTGGTTGTCTTGATCAGGTAATAAACTAAATGGTGAGTATTATAAAACATTTATAATTCTTTATATGTTTCCTTCTGTATTTATTGTAACTCTTTATAATTCATCATGCAAGGTTTTTCCTTCATAAAGCATTGATGGAAGGTTTTACATATGTATTACATGTTTTGAAATAAAGGTGCAAATTTCGAGATATTAATTAGACGTACTCAGGTTTGGTCAAAATCTCTTCCCTTATTTTCAAAATTATCGTTATTTTATACACATCTGGCCTTTATGTATTTTAATGTTTTGACACTTGAGCCTATATGCATTATACTATCATTGTTGTGGTTAAATAATAGAGAATCACCCACCAAAACAGAGTATGATATGATAACCACTTTACTAAAGGCTAAGCGAGTAAATAGGTACCCAGTATCACTATTGTACGAGATATATAGCCAATGCTTAAAGTTCTGTCTGTTTGACAAATGAGATACATAGACAGAGTTATGGGTTTGATACTGATATCGCCTTTGTGCAAGGCACCTTCTTGGACCGAATGGATGTACGATAAGGTATGTTATTTTGCACTATGAATATGGTTCACAGTTAATTGCATTAGAGTAATTTTGTGAATTAATTGTATATTTTTATTAGTTTGTTGTGTAGTTGATGTTGAATTTGCTATATACTACTACGGTATGTATAGCGCGTTGAAGGAGTGTTTGCTTCAAAGATACTTCAGTAATGAACCATAATAACTTTCGTGTTTCACAACATTATAATCGTGTATATACGCGTTCGTTGAATTTAATAAATGACTAACACATCAGGAAGTACATGGTAGTCCATTCACTTAAAGCAACTTGATTTGTGATCCCAAGAGTCAGTATCTTGATGATATCGCTACTCTTACCGGAGGCAAGTGTTTATTTATTTAATATGTGGCGATTTGGATCCATCTACTGTGTGATCTTTTTATAATCTTCTTCTACCGTATTTATTAACAAAAAGAGCACACAGGAACAGTGAGGTTTTAGGATTTGTTGGGAGTGAGGTTTTACTTTTTAGGATTTGCTTATGAGCTTAACCGTGAGATCGGGGTCATTTAAATAACTCCAAAAGTGAGGTTTTAGGATTTGCTTATGAGCTTAACCGTGAGAGCTGGGTCATTTAAATAACTCCAAAAGCCCACAAAGTAAGCTTATCCAAACATCCCTTTAGGTTATATTTATTTCTACTTATATTGTTAACCAGTAGTCTGAACTTAATCATTGGTTGCTTTGGTGGCTGTTAATCCTTTCATTATTATGTGTTTTAATTGTGTATATGGACTTCTCATATTCCCCATCATGTAGGTGTTGATAGTAGTGTTTGCTCAAGTCGAGGGGTTAAGGGTAATAGAGTCGCATCATTTGATAAATACTTTTGTTAATGAGATGGGTGTTGGCGAACACGATTTAAAGTCGTTTTACATCTTAGGATATGAATGTTTTATACAAATATATACCTCATCTAAAGTGTTCTATATCTATGTTATGCATTAAACAAAGAACTCACAATGCCAGGACTTAAGTATGAAACACTGTTTGGGTTTGCATGTATTTTGATTCAGGGGTGTTTTGGTTTGCATTTATAATTTTATTCGATTATGGGTTGTTTGGAAAGTATTTATACCAATTGTTAGTGTTTATTATTATATTTTCTTACTATTGTTTAATAATGAATAAGATATTGGTACTTGGATTGTTAGTTACATAAGATTAATAGTGATGTAGTGGAATAAGATAATTTTATTCGATTATGCCTTGATGGTATGACTTCTCTACTACATTGGAAGTAGTTTAGAAATCAATTATTAAGCTCAAGTGATGATTTAATAGTGCCTCACATCACCGCGTTACTGTAAATCAGTATATCTTAGTGAAGATGTTGAAGGTGAAGTAATCGGGTTGTGGTGGTTGGTATGGATAGTGGAGTTAGCGACTATGGAGTGTTAGATGAAAGCTTTGAAAGAATTTTGTGTGTGGTAACTTTTCTTTTTCTTCAATTTTAAACCAGTTATGCATTTGATTTTGCCCATATTTATGTTAAATTTTGGTTTTTCAAAGTAACTTATTTTACTTGAGCAAAGCATCATATTCAACCTATTCAATGGAATTGGAAAATTATAACATTGTTGTGGTAAAATTACATGAGCAAACCATCATTTTCATGCAGTAGAAAAGCATAACGTTGTTGTGGGAAATTTATATCCAAGTTAAGTTTTACCTATTTGTTTCAGTGTTGATTGTTGCATTAAATCTTATGAAGGTAGTTTTAGGTTCATGACTTCATGTTGCTATTAAAGTCATGTTGTGTTTATGTATATTTTTGGTTTACAAAAGTCATCTTAAGTAGTATTAGTAAAGGGGTGTTTGGGTAAACTTATTTTAGGTGTCCATTAGTCATTATGTTTTCGAAAAGTTGTGCACATATTTTAATTATTATGGAAACTCATATACGGGACTACATGGTTGCTTAGGTGGTGTTTTCTAATAGATACTAGTGTCTATGAGCTACATTCTACAAAAGGAGCTCAGTTACTATAGCTTAAAGGTAGTTTTATGTGGAAACTTCCCCTGATACAATCAACAAAAGCCAAAGGCAATCGCTTTCTAAAGCTGGTTTGTACTTGCCCCGTCCTGTATTCACACATGGACAACTGTACGTTACTGTTTCGAGAGTAAAAAGCAAGCAAGGTTTGAAGGTTGTCGTTTGTGATCAGGATAGTAATGTCTCCAAAACTACAACAAATGTCGTTTATAAAGAATTACTTGAATGTCTATAAGCAAGGTTCATGTTGTATTATGTATCTATCATCAGTGTAATCACTTTCTATTATACTATGGTTCATTATTTTATTGTTACAAGGTTTGTTACAAACTCAATTCATCATTAAAATCACTTTCTATTATATTATTGCTTATTATGTTTATTCTTACAAACTCAATAATTTGTAACATTTGGAACCACTTAGAGCACAAGGTGCAGCAACAAGCACTTGGCTCCCCATTCGGGCCCCACCATGCCACATCACCAAAACACCTCAACTTCAACTAACCACAACAAACCCCCCTCACCAAACAACAAACCTCAACTTCCCCATTAGGGCCCCACCTCTTACACATTTATTTTTTTATTCATTTCATTAAATAAATTAAATTCATTTCACAAATACTAAAAAATAACAAAACATACTAATTTTATTTCATCAAATAAAAAAAGTTACAATACGGAAAAAAACACATACGATTTGCGAAAAAAAAAACATACGATACGGCACGAAAATAAATAAACCGATAAATACGATATGCAACATCATCAATAATTTATAAAGCCTTATAATTATCGATGAGTGCTGACTTTTCTTCCCAAACTTGCAATACTTGTTCCCTGACCATTCTCAAAGCGACTTGAAGTTCCAAATCTGTTTCATCATTTCTTAAAAGGGTTTGTACACCGACCATGACTATTGGATGGTCTTGAGGTAACTCACGTAACCTTTCGACCTCTGGAGCACGAGACTCCCTCTGTCGAATAATTCGAGCTATCTCACCCAACAAGTTGTTAATCAACTTAAGTTCATTTTCTTGTTCATTGCGTAATCGGGTAAGTATTCTTCTTTGCACCTCAGATGGTTGGTTAGCCGTAGTGTATGTGTGGAATTTAGTTTCAGTTGTTTGATAATAAGAAGTTGAGTAAAGCTGGTATTTATACTGAAACTAGCAGTTGATATTTTTATTGGAGAAACTAGCCGTTAAGCATTTTATTCAAACTGAAACGTACACTGACATAACATCACAAACGAAACGGAAATACTTAACATAAACCAACAAACGATACAATAATACAAAGGCGATTAATTGATAAATCGGTTCCAGATGGTGTTGCTCTTCAAAATCAACCAAACTTGAAAATATTTGAAAGCTCTCCCATCATGGCGTTCTTTGTAAACATTCAACGCATCTTCAACACGATCATCTGGCTCACGTGTCGGTTGCAAATTCAAGTAAATTTCATGAAACTTTTGGCAATCTGAGTTCATTCTTGCCCACTTACCCATTAGCTGGCTTTTGCTACGAGTTGGACCGTCAGATTGTTCATTGAACTTTTCTGTTACAACTTGCCAGAAAGGTCCTTCGTTGGCATGGAATTCGTGAACGTTTTGCCACATCTCGGCTAGCCAGCATTCTTCATCAATAGACCAACGAGTTGCCATTGTGAATTTTTTTGAAAGTGAAGTGTGTGCAAAGTTGTATGATAATGTATGGTTTATATAGGAGTCTATAAACATTTAGGATTCAAAACCTGAGCGGGATAATATTCAAATTTCAAAATATTCAAACTTCTTGAATTCAAATTCAAATAAATGGGCGGGTAAACGTTTAACATTTGAATTCAAACGTTTAAAATACATAAGAGAAGTACACATGATACATAATTAGTTAACATAAAGTACATAAAAGATATCCACCATTACTCATCGAATCTGTCACATGTGAACGTGTTTCTAAGAGCGAACCACACATGTTGATATTTAATCCCTTTACCATATTGTTCATGATAAATATGGTTTGCATTGCTGAGGCGATTAGGGTCTGCACGTGTACGCTCCAACTCTTTGTAAATAGAATTATACCTACGACATTCAAGGTTCATTCTGTTCCATTGAGCCGTAATACTATTTTTATTACGGTCCTGACCTTCTGTCTGATTGTTGAACCTTTGTGTAACTGCATTCTAAAAAGAAAGTTCATTCACAAGTTCTTCAGAATCGTGAACTTCAAGCCATACAGTTGCTAGCAACCGTTCTTCTTCCACTGACCAACGATTAGCCATTGTAAAACTTAATGGTAAATATTGAAGTGTGTCTAAAACTGAATGGTATAATATGGTATTAATAGGGGTTTTTTGAAAGCGGGATAGTTTCAAAATTTGAATTCAAATTGAAAGCGGGATAATTTCAAAATTTGAATTCAAATTGAAAGCGGGATAATTTCTAAAATTTGAATTCAAATTGAAAGCGGGATATTTTCAAAAATTTGAATTGAAACCAGAGAGCTGTATACTTCCAAAAATCCTTCTATAAATACGTATCCAAAATCTGAAAACACACACAATTCCCACAATCATCAAACAATTCTCCTTTCTTCTTCTAGAAAAATGTCTCACAACGCATCACCTCAAAACAATTCCCAACAAAACACACCGCCAGAAGATATATTTCCGGTGTTTCAGTACGACAACCCACCACCTCCAACTCCACCAGAAGTTATGTTTCCACCTCAAAACACACAGCCGGAAGATATATTTCCGGTGTTTCAGTACGACAACCCACCACCTCCAACTCCACCAGAAGTTTTGTTTCCACCGCCAAACAACCAACAACTAAACAATCAGCCTGAAAACCAGCCCATCATTCGTCAATTGACTGAGCAAGAACAGTATGAGCTGGATATGGAAGTGCTACGGGAGTATGAAGCTGAACAGCCCGTCAGGAAAGGGAGCGTGAGGTGTACCTCAAAGGAAAACAAGATCGCAGGAACAGAAGAGCCGAATGGTGTTGGGCTCAGGGACTTCCACCTGTCCCATCCAGTGAGGACGACTCAAGTGCCTCATACTCGAGTCAGGAGGGATACGTGTCGGATGATTCATTTTATTGAATCATAGTTTTTATTATCGTATGGTAGTTTATGGTTTTTAATTTTCGTTTTTAAGTTTAATGTTGTTATCGTATTTGTAAAATAATTGTACGTTGTTTCAAGTTATTTTAATCCTATGTTTAATATAGGGCTGAGCAAACGGACCGGATGGACCGGACCGACCGACAAAACCGGCCGGACCGAGACCGACCGGACCGGACCGACCACATTCGGTCCGGTCGGTCCGACCAAAAACCCGAAAAAGCTTGCCTAATTGGACCGGACCGACCGAAGACCGACCGGACCGGACCGGACCGAGACCGGACCGACCATATTCGGTCCGGTCTCGGTCTTGGTTTTTCCGGTTCTCGGTCCTCGGTCCGGTCCGGTCTTGGTCGGTCCGGTCCGGTTTTCGCCCGATGCTCAGCCCTAGTTTAATATAGTTGTATTATTCAAAAAAAATATACGTATAAAAAACATACATATACATATACATATACATTTTACAAATAAAAACACACATATACATATACATATACATGTTACAAAAAACATACACATACACATACATTTTACATCACTATTCAAAGTGTAAAAAAAAAAAAAAAAAAAAAAAAAAGAAACGAAACAGATGTTTTGTCAGAAACTCAGCTCGCCGTCCCGACGAGGAGTTTGCTAACGGCGAAGAACGGCGAGCCACCAACGGTGTGGCGGCGAGCAACGGCTCGCCGTTGGAGGTGCCACCTCGGACGGCGAGGGTTGGTTAGCCGACTGCACCTTGTGCTCTTACAAACTCAATACTATTATTTATCAGCTTATCTAACAATTCCACACCAATTAAACCAATAAAAGATTAAAAATTTATCATATACATAGGAAAAAGTCTACATGTACAGAAGTACTTGAAGGTCTATCATTATCGTAAGGATTGGGTTTTGAATCGATAGGCGCTCACACACATCATTTTATGTTCGAGTCAATCTATTTTAGTTCGCCAACGCTATGATTGTAAATCGATGGGCGCTCACACACATCTTTTGCTAGTCAACACAATAAATTTTGGAGACCCCAAGCTTGGACGTTTGTTAGTGTAATTGTAACATGAGCAATTTCTTATCTTATAATAGACGCATTGTCTCATTCTTTCTTGCATAATTTAAATGGAACATGTTTACGTTATTACTTTTCTTATCATCTCATTTTCTTTATTTCTTATAAAAATTACCCGGTGTCAACGGGTCTATAAGCTAGTGTTTATAACATATAATAATTTGTATATTTGAATAATATTAAAAAGATCATTAAAAATAGCATTATAGTAGGATCTTAGGATCCCGATCCGATCTTACAATCACGATCTTACAAAGACGAAAACGATACTAGGTAAGATCCCGATCGTGAAAACCTTGATTTTACCATATTCTATTGTTAAAATCTAATAAGCCAAACCCTATATATATATATATATATATATATATATATATATATATATATATATATATATATATATATATATATAAATGGTACCACTGTAGTACTAGTATTAAATAACTTAAATGAAGTGAGACCACATAGAAAAAAGAATTTAACCAACTTGCCCATCTCAAAGGTTGTCCGTCCAGTTTCATAATAAAAACCTTGTCACTTTGCTAGTTTTAGATGAAACATTTGAACCTAGCTTATCCCACATAGGTTTGACTGTTTGACTATAGAAATGTCAGTAGCTTATATATACCATGGTGTAATTCCATCTGTGGAAAGTCGTTTAGGTAAATGAGAAAATTTAGCCATGCGATTTCTCCACAGTATATAAGTGATATGAATTCTTTATTTTTTTTAGTGAAACATTTATCAGTGATTGTGATGTATAATCATAATGTGAAAAGACTGATTGCCGTTTGTTAATACTTAGGCTTAAGTTAAAAAAAAGTTACTGTAAGTGTTGTAAGTGCGAAACATGAACAGTTCGAAATGATATCATTTGAAAGATTAAACATTGTTTCTCCAACTTTTGTGGTTAGCAAACTTAAATTAATGGAGTTATGCTGTATAAGATCTTTATAGGTAAGTCCTCTCACAATCGCATTTAATAAAAGATTATGTTTTATCTGCCATTTAACCTGCAATATCTTGTGTTTATAGTGTAGTTGGTTGAGACTTATTAGCTCAAAACGATGACAACATTCTAAGTTCGAGCCCTACTAAGCCTACCATCATGTGCTCTTCTCTTTCGGCCCTTGTTTGTGAAAATCTTGGAATGAATATTGCCCTAGATAGGGAATTACAAAGTAGCTCGACTTAAGGTAGAGGATGTGTGCCAACAAGATATGCAGTAACAAGACAAAGGAAAAGGTCTGCATCAACAATCTTAAGTCTTAACTACTTATAATTACACAAAAGCCTTTGTCAACATTAATTACACTCGGATACTTAAAACATAAAATTAAAGAATACTAATAATCAAACATATTGTACAACCAATTCTAACATAATTCCTTCATTAAATGCAACTAAGAAAATTTACAAACTTAAAAGAGTAAATTTCACCGTTAGTCCCGGAACTTATGCCGGATTTCATACGACATCCAAAAATGGGAGTTGTTGCATTTTTAGTCCACGATCTCGAAAATATTACGTTGGTGGTCCAAAAATCTAATGCTCATTAGTTTTTCAAGTTATCTCGGTCCTCACGTGTGCTGCACATGAGGGCAATTTGGTCTGAATCTTTGGTTTTGGCTTTATGTTCTGTCGTGGCCACTGGACATGTTACTGTTGCCAATGTACTTTATGTACTTTTATTCTTATTTTTTGTCAAAAGTTTTTATGTACTTTTAATTTAGATCGTATAGAGAACTTATTTTTAGATTTATATTCATCTCATACTCGCACACATTCACTTCCTCTCTTTCACTTGTAGAAAATCTACTTATGTCTGTATCAATTATTTTTGTAATCTGCTTTGTGTTCTATGAAAATTAACAAGTTGAAGTGTTGAACTGCTAGTTGATTTTTAGAGGACACGAACAAATCACCAAGAAAAAAAACACGCTTGGAATTGGACTGTGTTAGCTGGGTTTAATACGACAGATCTGAAAACAGGCAATCTGATATTCTGTTTGTGTTTATTTTTCTTTTTATTTGGCTTTGTGACAACTGGAAAAGTTGAAGTTAAATTTACTTTCAAGTTGATTTCTTGTTAATTTCTAGTTGCACAAATTCAATAAAAAAGAACACAAAACACTTCAACTCGAATGCAACTGGTTTTAGCAATACCAATCATTCTTACTCAAACAATTAACAATTAAATTTTGGAGATTTTTCGGGATCATATGACAAATGTAAGTAGTTTTAGGTGGTGTTTGTTTTTTAAAAAGTGTCTCTTAACAGCCTCTTAATCTGACTCGTTCAGACGCGGTCAGACATTTTGATCATTAAGTGCGTTTATTTTTTCTTCTCGTTCATAGGCAGTTAAAGGATCAAACCTCTTAACCAACAAGATATGTAGGGGATGTCTTGTTGCCTCTTAATGACTTTTAATGTTTATGTGTTGTAAGAATAAAATTGCATCATATTATATCTTTCAGATATTTTTTTTTACAAAAAAACAAACAATATTATTTCATTCAGATTCAGACATTTACGTCTCAAATTTAGATTCAGATGTGCAAATCAAATTCAGATTCAAAGTCTTTTAGTAATAAACAAACAACACCTTAGTTTATTGAATCTAAATACTCATTATCTGTCTAGTATTCGGATTCCTCACATGCAATATCTTTGCATTTTCTCTTTGCCAAAATCTTCTTCCAATTGTTTTTACTTGTACGCTTACTTCATGCTTTTTCTTTCATAGCTTTTTTTTTTTTTTTTTTTTTTATGGATTAATTTCATATATCACCCTACTTTCTTGATTAATTTTATATATACCCAAAGTGCAAGTATTGAATGCATAATGTACAACGTTTTTAATGCATTTTTGGGTATATATGAAATTTTCAACTAAAAAAAGGAGGAAACATATGAAATAAACAAACATTTAAGTGGAAATTGTCTCTTACATTTGAAGTAAACAAACATTAACATTTGCTCGCTTATGGACACAAACTCACTTTTTAGAAACCTATGTCTGCATGTGAAAAAGGAGTAAATAAACGCTTTAATGGTAAATCGTTTACACATCTATAAATATAAAAGAGAGGATGTAACATTGTAGCATTAGTCTTAAATAACTTAAATGAAGTGACTCCACACAGGAAAAAGAATAAGCAAGAGTCGAATTTAATCAACTTGCCCATCTCAAAGGTTATCCGTGCAGTTTCATAATAAACCTTAGTTTTAGATGAAACATTTGAACCTAGCTTATTCATAGGTTTGAGTATAGAAATGTCAGTAGCTTATATATACCGCGGTACATATAAATCACTTGCTTGAAGTTCAATTTCAGGTTTCCATATGTGGAAAGTCGTTTAGGTAAATGAGAAAATTTAGCCATATGATTTCTCTACAGTTATAAGTGATATAAATTCTTTATCTATTTTAGTGAAACATTTATTAGTGATTGTGGTGTATAATCATAATGTTCAAAAATATGAACAGTTACGAAATGATATTATTTGAAAGCTTAAACATTGTTTCTCCAATTTTTGTCGTTAGCAAACTTACATTAATGGAGTTATGTTGTATAAGATCTTTATAGGTAAGTCCTCTCACAATCGCATTTAATAAAAGATTATGTTCAATCTACCAATTTAACCTACAATATCTTGTGTTTATAGAATGGTTGTCAGGATCTCGATCATGATCTTAGGATCTTACGATTTTACGATACTGCAAAGGAAAACGATCTGGATCTTTGAAAGCTTAAGATCTTATAGGATCCCGATCTTGACCATAGAATCTTAAAATCTAATCCGATCCGATCCTACTTTTCTCGGATAATAAACTAAAAAACAGCAAATTCGGGTATGGGTTAGGCCCAATTTGTTTTAGTAAAAGTTTTGGTTTGTGGGTCGGCCCATTAGCTATAAAAAAACATGACAGGATTTTTGATTTTGGAACAAGGTGGTATTGAAAAAGCTCGATCCAGAGCTTGGCTTGTTTTCAGCCCTTTATGTAAAGCTATTATGGGTGACCATCGGGCCGGATCTCAACCCGACCCGTTCCGACTAATTCCGATCTCGAAAGTCATCTAAATCGTAAACCGAATACCGACCTGAAAGTAGTCGGTTTTTTGGCCCGTCCCGAAAGTAGTCGGTTTTTGCTTGTATTTAGTCGATTTTTGGCGCGTCCCAACCCGTCCCGAATCCCGAAAATGCTAAAAATCCATCCCGACTCCCGACCCGAGAAGCTATTTTTCGATTTCAGGACTATGGTTTATGTCGGGATCGGGTCGGTTGTCGGGACTCGGGCGGTTTTGCTCTCCCCTAAAAGCTATAGTGAGTTTTTTCAGGGACTCAAGCTTGGTTCGGACTCGGCTTGTTTGTACGTCATACTTATTTTGTAAAAGCAAAACTGTAAAATAAATAGTTAAAAGAGAACTTAATTCAGGTATTTTGAAGAGGAAAAAACCTTATTTGACACAATAATATACCTTAACTTCTTAATTATCTCAAAAGTTACATGATATTTAGTTATAATTATATATGTTAAAACTCGTTTAAGGTCGTGAGCCTAATTGATCTCGACACCTGAAGCTCGGGTTCAAGTTCATTAAGAGCGAGCTTAAATTGAGTGTTTAGCGACTTGAGCTCGAGTAGTTCAAGAAAAGATTTTCTTGTTTTACACTCCCTAATTTAGAATATAGCTTTACCAATGTCTCAAATGAGAAACTAAAAAGATGAGAAAAATGGAAAAAATGTTCAAATGAACTTTGTTTGGGTGTATTTGTTTTTCAAATGTTTTATGTACAAACTGCGACATCATATTTGTGAACCAAACGGTTTGTGTCTCGATGGCACTCCAAGTTGTGTTAGATGCTTTTCAACTGAATAATTATGGGTGCAAGTCCTGCTTAAAATATCTAAAGTATATGTGTGATGTATATATTGTAAGGAGTAATGATATATCCATATAATTTATAAAAAAGAATTTTCACAAAATGAGGTGTGACAATATGATCTGTCATGAACCAAAGAGTTAGTGGAGGAACAATGTACTAATTGGTCCATTTGTCTTGCCACATCATTATGTGGAAGTTCTTTTGTAAAAGTTTTGTGATTCTAGCAATTCTCTATTGTAAGATAGCTAATTTGTCACTAAAAAACATATTTGTGAAAAAAAAAAAAAAAAAAAAAAAAAAAAGTAATTAAGAAACAAGCTAGAGGTGATTACTTAAAAAGTGCATAATTTAAGTGGGAATTCCCTCTTATATTTCAAGTAAACAAACATTAACATTCGCTCGCTTATGGACATAGAAAGAAAAAACAAACACATTTTTTTGAAACCTCGTGCAAGTATGAATGTGTAAAAGGATTAAATAAACGCTTTAGTGCTAAAGCGTTTAAACATCTATAAACATAAAAGAAAGGATTTAGCATTGTAGCCTTAGGGCCTGTTTGGCAAGACATTTTTTGGAGCTTTGTAAGAGCTGTTAGCTTTTTGTTATATAAAAAAGCTTATTCAAATTTAATTGCTCGGTTTGGATACGCAGGGCGCAGGCTACAAGCTTTTAATTCTAACAAACAGCTCCAAAATTAACAGGTAGTATTAAAAGCGTTCAAAATATTCAAGAGCTGTTAAAAACAAAAAGTACCCATATACCCTCTAACCTTATATAAAAATCACGTAGAAACCATCTTCGCCACAACTCTAGTTTGCTCCCTTCAACATCTGCAAAACAAACATTCACGTGTTACACCCACAACTGAGTTTTAAAGTATTAAATAATAAAAATGCCATTAGAATAGTTTGGCTAAGACTTTTATAGGTCGGGAGAATCGATCTAATCAACGGATGTTAAATTGAAGTCAACGTGATAATCAAAGTATATGTAATATGGTTATAGAAAAATTGATAAATTGATGTGTCAATACTAAAAGAAAAGAAAGTACACATGACTAAAAATGACAAGTGATAAATGAGTTATAAGTTTAATGTGGTCAAATTATAAGCAAATGTACTTAAGGGATCAAATGTTTCAAATGGTGTAATAACTTCAAGATGAAGGAAGTAGGGGTGTTCATCGGTTCGGTTCTCGGTTAATCGGTTTATTCGATTCGGGTTGTTCGGTTAAAAATTTTTTTTGGGTCATAACCGAAAACTGAACCGAGCCGAAAATATCTATAACCGAACCGAACCGAAGTTTGGTTTGGTTATGGGTCAAAACCGAAAACCGAAATTTGTACTTGAATTACACTATTTATATATATTTTTTAATTTAATTATATATATTTTGGCAAAAAAATATTTCAAGCATAAAAATGTGTTTTTTATATTAGTATAAAATTTTAATAGATATTTTTTATATATAAAATAATATAAATATATAAAAATATATATATATTTATATAAATTCGGTTTCTGTTCGGTTTTCGGTTCAGATAGCTAAACCCATATCCAAACCGAAAATCGAGTTTTTAATTCGGTTCGGTTCGATTTTAACAAGTTCGGTTCGGTTATATGTTCGGTTCAGTTTTTTTTCGGTTCGGTTCGGTTCGATTTTTGGTTTATTCGGTTTATTACCCGACCCATGAACACCCCTAGAAGGAAGTGCATGTTTGGCTAAGCTTATGAAACATAAGCCCATTTGGGCTTATATTTCATAAGCCTCAATTTTCTGGCTTATTTTGAGTATTATAATATGATAAACTTATATAAGCCTACAAGTCTCAAAATAAGCCGAAAATTAGGGCTTATGAAATATACGCCGAAATTTCATTTGATTATAAACAACCGTATAATTGGTTGCTATTTATAAGAGAGATGTGATATATGGACCTAATAAATAGGCTTAAAAATGAACCTAATGCATTAATAACATGTACATTTGATCAAATGTACAAATAATTAATGCATTAGGTTCATTTTTAGGCCTATTTATTAGGCCCATCTATCATTATAAAAATATCATCCTTTGTTAGTGTGTTTATAGTTTTAAATTGATAGTAAAATACGTCACATTTAAAGAGTTTTGCTAAACCCACAAAAATACTCCCACAAAAAAATACACAAAAAAATTGTCATGTTTTGATGGGTGTGTTTTTCTTTATTTTCTCACTCCTCTTTTTGATTAAGCCAACCACCCACACAAGTCAATTTTGTGGATTTTTTTTTTTTTTTTTTTTTTTTTTTTTTTTTTTTTTTTTTTAATATTTTATAGTTGTAGCAAACCTTCATTTAAAAAGTAGTATCATATAAGTAGTAAAGATAAACTCAAATATCTAATTTATGATGCTAAGAAAGTGATATAAAGGGGATACAAAGAGTAAAGATCGGATGCCTAATAGTATGATTAATTTTATGTTTAAATTAGCATGACAAGACAAAGGGTCTTTATGAGTTCACTAACAATATATTGACACGTATCTTTTAGTCACAACCATATACGGAGTACTTCTTTTTACGCTTTGGAATTAATAAAAGCGACTAAAATATGTCTAATTTTATGATTTGATTGATTTGTCAATTTTATTGATTGCAAGAAAATGACTTACCTTCTAAAAACGAATCAACTTTTGACACAGTTTATGTATAACACCAGTTCATACCTTTCAATCATCTTTAAACACTAACATGGGCAAAACAAAAACAGGTTCATTTATGTATGCATTTTTTATTCATGCATACACAACGACGCAAGTGTACATGTATCCACTAAACACAAAATTGTAATTGTAATTGTAAATATATACATTACATTTTTGTGTGTGTGTGTAACAAATTGTATTTTAGCAAATAGCTAAATTCGATTGAAATGGTTATATTGTTAAATTTTATTATCCTAAAAGGCAAAACTTACCATGCATAAATTACCCTTTAAGCATTGTAAACTTGATGTAAAATTTATTGCTGGTTAACCTTTTGGTATACACATTTACGAGTAATTATGCATTTAATACACAATAAATGAAGAATATTTCTAGATCTACTCATAGTTTATAAAAAAAAACCCACTCGCTGACGTGTCAGGGAGCTGATTGGTTGGTTTTTTGTGGGCCACAAAAAACCAACCAATCAGCTCCCTGACACGTCAACGAGTGGGTTTTTTTTTGTAAACTATGAGTGGGTGTAGCACACCTTATAAATGAACATAAAAATTAACTTAAATATGTCATTTTTTATTTAATAAAGTCCAAGTTTCCTTGTATATTTATATTAAACATTGTCCAGTGAGCATTGTTTAGCAAAACCCAAGTTATAATGATGAGTTAACAATACTATTTTTAAAGACGCTAACAAGTACTAGTAATACTTTGGACATAAAATGAATAAAGATATCACATTTAATTTAAATATTAATTACTTTTGTCGCAACGCCCGAATAACCCTCGTACATCTACATCAACATAATAGCAATATCACAATGATCAATAGTAGTTGTACAATAGGAAACATATGTGTCCCATGTTTCAACCATATCAATGGACGGAATCAAGATCAAATATCAATGGGTGTATAAATTTTTTTGAACAATAATATAAAAACACATTTCGATGAACCGGGTGTATTTAAAATGCATTTAAGAAAAATTATTTTTTTTTTTAAAAAAAATTAACACTACAGCAAGAAAATATATAAGGGTCCCAGGTATCCGCGGAAACCCCTCGGCTCCGTCTCTGGCCATATCAAGCAATAGTTAGAGGTCACGCTTGTAGCACGTTTATATTTTTTAATTCTCATAAATAGTCTCTATTTATGATTTCATGGCTATTAAGCAAATGAACCCTACAACGGCTATCAAAGCTAGTGTGACATGTTGATTGATCCCGTATCTTCGAGTCTAATTCATAAAAATATATAGTATCTAGATTGCATTTAACTATTGTGTATTAGACTAAGTACCACACTTAAAGTTGTATTTATTTTGCGAATAGTGATGTTTAACTATCCATCAACACTATTTAAACGGTAGAACCCTACACCAACTAATATATGGTCACTCGTGTTCATTGGTGAGGCTACAGTATTGACTATAAACCTAATTTTAGATCTCATATAATCTACATAAAAGATATCGTGAATAGACAGACCTCAGCTCGTTACATTTGATAAAGTAAGTTGAGTGCCAATTTGGTTCATAAACTGTCAAACAAATTGTACTTCTTGATGTAGACAAGATTAAATATCCATGACAGAAGTTATTCTTACTGTGGCGTAACATTTTGGACTTTGTTACGCCGTAAAGCTCTCGAATAGGATTTAGTGTCGGCTTTTAAGTTGTTACGCCATAACTAGGTTTCCCTTTTGTTACGTCGTAAATACTTCGATTGCATAACTTTTCTTTTTTGTGTTTAAGTAGGTTTTTCCTATATTTAGGTTACTTTTTCTCCAAATTTTATAACCCTATAAATATGGGGGTCATTATCATTGTAATTCGATCATTTTTGGTCATTAATAAAGTTTTGTTTAAAAGTTATTCTCTTGTTAAGATTTTAGTCATGTGTCACTTCTAGGTTTCCCTTGGATCAGGGTTAACAAAATTTACGCTTCGGTCATGTGTCACTTCTAGTCACGTTTAGAATGTGCACTTGTCCATGGCTACATATGTGGTCGAATAAAGGTTTAATTACATGGCTAGAGGTGACATACAAAGTATACAAACAAAAAGATGGTGTGATGGTTTGTTGTACACAGTGAAGATTAATCACTCTTGATGGTTGTTGGTATGCTCAATGCATAGAGGATTTGGATTAGAGTATACATGTGCGACCTAAATAAGTCAGCACATACTTTCTGCAAAATATAGCTTCGAGCCCTCGATCAATCTTTAGGGGTTTCACTCTTAGTATTGCACGACTTTGAGAAAGAAATAACCTAGTTAAGCTGATAAAAATTTACTTCCTTCATTAAGCTCGTTGAAAATGCATACCCATTGTTACGCAAGTTATATCTGTAATCACACAAGATGTTCGATTTGAATAAATGGTTGTTTTCTACTAGATATTAAACGTGTGTGTGTATGATTATCGAAATGATATATGAGCTATGATAATAAACTGTCAAGACCCTCTATATGTTCATGTAATAAACTGCCATATGTTAGAAATTGGGGTTAGGGTTGTGATGATAATCCTTGATATCTTCTCAAATTATGTATGTTCACTTTCCGTATAGTATTTCGATCTTATAGATGTCTGGGTATCACGAAATCCTTATCAGAATAATTTAAGAAGAACACTTAGTTTTTTAGGCACAAGAATACTAAGCAGAAACAAAGAGGAATTGTTTGTGTTTTTCGTATGTAAGAATGAGACCAATGAATATGCTAATGAACAAATTCAATATGACAGTTATGGGCAGTTAAAGTTGGTTATAAATCAGCAATCACAATTGTTATCCAATAGTCACAACGTTTGGGAAAAAGGAAGGGGGAAACGGGTAAGTCATTTAGAGCATCAAATTTACCATTTGGGAGCAAGGGGTCCTTGACCCCGCAAGGGGCGCTGCCCTTTAACCCTGCAAGGGGGCGCAACCCCCTTGACCCCTGCGTCTTTATCTTGGTGGAAACACATTAGCTCAAATCAGTGTGCACTCCGCACTTCCCTAACTCGTATCCCGAGCATGATATGAAATCCCATTAGTATCATAGTAAATCTCGATTACCTAAAACAGTCGATGACACTAAAATCACCAACACCATATCACACATGTTTCCTTAATTAAACATGCAAGTTTAACAATGAGTTACATACATAAGTACAAGGACATTTGAAAATATATGTAGAGTTTATTTTCAACTGACTTCAATTGGCTCAAGAGTCAAGCTATCCCACCCAAAGCGCATCACATGAGTGGTAAAATCTCACATAGTGATATAGTAAGATGGGGTACAAGCAATTAACTCACGCTAAGGGGACAGACCTATGGGGTTCTCAAGAGTCCACAAGAAACTCATAAGTTATCCTCTTATTGTAAATTTTGTTAAAAAATCTCGATTTTTTCGAAATACATCTGGCAATGTTATAACCCAATATAATCACTTCACACACATATAATCTTAGAGAGAGAGAGAGAGGGATAGAATCTAGAGAGAGAAAGAGGTAGAGAGAGGTGAAGAGAACTATGTGAAATACGCTCTGATTAAATGAACTCCCACACCCTCCTAACAAGCCTAGGAGGGTTTTTATATTTCTTACACTAGGCCTTGATGGGCCGGGTGTTGTCCCTTAATGGGTCGAGCCGTTAAGGCTTTACATTAACATAAATGGACTAGCATTTCACTAACTATTAAACGTTAACCTATTAAAATACATATCGACTCAATAATGATCGTCACTTCTATTCCTAAGAGGCAACTTTCTAAATCATCTATAATTACTCATGCTAAACACGGAATCTTCTAAAAGATGTATGCTCTTCCTTAGCTTAGAGGAAGATTAAGCATAGGACACTTCCAAAGTTCCAAGTGCTCTCATTTGTGAAACAAACTAGACTTCACGGTGGTTGGACTAGATACAACGAAGGACCATTATGTACTTATTAATGTTATGAAGATATGTACCGCTCTTTTTAAAATCAGGAACGATAATATAAATGATCTAAGTACGAATCTTGACATTTCCAGTAAGGTACAAATATTATTTCGACCAAGGCGTTGCAACATTTTTGTCCTAGACATGATATATAAGGGTAATTTTTCAATATAAAGTTTGTCCAAAAAGTATTTCTAACATCAAATGTTAGTCATGTAAAATAAAAAGGTTAGACTGAATGTACACATATATACTAAGTTGCAACAACTTTTTGTGATATTTTTTTAATTAAATTATTTATTTATTTTGGGTAAGAAAAGGCATGGGTGTTTAGGAGTAGGACTAAAAGAGGAAGGATACAATAAATACATGCTACTGGAATTCACACAGGTGGCGACGTCGTTGTTTTCGAGGAGGAAAGAATCCCTCACTGAGCATTTTAGTTATTTGATGTAATGTTTTTAATTTTATTTGAAATATTAATGTAATATTTTTAGATAAATGAAATTTTAATTAAAACAAATGTTTCGTCTCCTTATTATAAGTGTTTTGTCTTAGTTTGATATGAGGAGAGAGAAAACTGATATGGCGGTGTGACCGTGTGGGAGGTGGGTTTTGTTTGGTCTTATTAGTATTAGTCTTAGAACTAAAAATAAAGCTAAATGCGTGACATGTTGCCAATCAATAAAATAATTATTGTAACACCCTTCTTTTTCGAAGCGTTAATCTAATTTATATTATATCATCGGAAGCGTCTACTTTTAGTCAGGTTCAAATAAGCCCTTGATTCCCAAAGTAGCTTATCTAGATTGCAAAAAAATTAAAAGTATTTTGGGTCAGACAAAGGCCTAGTAAGAATTCATGGTTTTCACGTACAAAACAATTTATATAATACTCCCTCCGTCCCATAAAAACTGTCCAGTTTGACTTTTCAGAGTCAAACTGGTTCAACTTTGACCTTAAATATTTTTTATGTGTTATATAATACTTGATGAAAAATTATACCAATTAAAAACACACTTAAAACTCAATCCATTCATATATTTTTCATCAAGTATTATATAATACCCACAAAAATAGATAAGGTCAAAGTTGAACCAGTTTGACTTTGAAAAGTCAAACTGGACAGTTTTTATGGGACGGAGGTAGTATCAAACACTTTTCCAATAACATCAAATTTGTAAAACAATCATGCAATTTGTTCAAATATCATATAAGTACTATTAAGTTACAACATATTCTTATTCAATTCAAATATCAACAACTTAATATAAACCAGTGATACAACTTATATCACGTTACAACATATACCAACTATTCATATTTTCGTTCGATTCAACAGTTCCAATAATTCGACATATACCCGTTTGGTTCAACGGTTCTAACGATTCATATTTCCGTTCGGTTCAACGGTTCCAACTTATTCATATTTCTGTTCGGTTCAACGGTTCCAAAAATTCATATTCCGTTCGGTTCAATGGTTCCAACAATTCATATTTCGGTTCGTTTCAAAGGTTCCAACAATTCATATTTCACATTTCACAATTTTCACAATTTAATGGTTCAAAATACATGATTCAACATTTTTATATCTCAACATGTAAATATAGCAAATTTTACAACTTTCGCATATTATCAAACATTCAAAATACGCTCATACACGGATAATTCTAGAGACGAGTTTGAGCCCAATACAAATACATAGTGAATAATATAGGCTAACAGAAAACTCACCTCGTAAATCAAAGCAATGCTAACCGACTTGCATTGCATTCACCGTCAAGTTATCAATCCATCAAAGTATCAAACCACTGGCGAAGCTACATGAAGACCAAGAAGGGTCATGGCCCTCCCACAATTTTGTCACATAATGTATTTTCTAATGACTTTTATGTAGTAAATTTTCTTTTTTACATTTTGGCCCTTCTAATTTATGCGATTTTCATTTCTGGCCCTCTCACAATAAAGCGTCTAGCTCCGCCATTGCATCAAACCCAGTAACCCACTAAGGTTCTTACTCTGATTAGTTCTATGCATGTTGAATCCCATAATGCAGTATTAATCATGTTTTGCCTTTTGTATCTTTCGACTCACACACGTCTGCCTCTAAATCCCATCTCTTTTATTTCTTTTCTAAGTTCTAATGAATCAATGCTTTGTGTATATAATTACGCCACTGAGTGCATAAGCCCCATTTAGTGTTTTGCATTTACAGCCAATAAAATTGGTTAGTAGTTATCCACGTCTATAACTAGCTTTCAACTTTTAATATTATTTAAATTTACTACTTGACCATCATACACATTCTATGCCTTTTTATTTATACCTTTTTAAGTTTTATAAGATTTTAATCATAGTATCACTTAATAAACATGCAAATATTTGGGTTGTTACAATTATACAGTAGGAGAAGCCGAGAAGGAGCATGTGCACGGATGCGAAAGTAACCTTAAATAACTCAAAGGCCCCATAATGAATTGAAGTTTTTGTTTTATAGCCCAATTATTGTCTGATAGTAGTATCTTTTTCTTTGTTAAGTGCGTTAAGTATAAATAGAGGTAACAATTTCTTACGCGACTCAAAACACGACCGGAGACCGACATAAAAACAAACGGGTTAGGTTCGAGACTAAATAAGTTCGGTTGAAAATAGGTCGACACGATTGACATGTTTAATAAATAGGTCAGGATTGTGCTGAGATTCTAAACCCGATTACAACTCGTCAACTCGTTTAAAAATACATTAAAAAAATATTAACTATTATAAGTTATGTGTTTAACTTTATTATAATATGACCAAACTATTTGTATCTTTATCTTATGATATATATTGTTTTTGAAATATTTAATAATGGTATATATTTATATCAAAATATTTATCGTGTTGCTTAAAATGTTTCTAACAAACAAATTACTATATTCAAATCATAAATGGGTCGATACTTCTAACTCGTTTAATAAACGTGTTAAGGTTAGGGTTAAACTTCTTAACATGATTAACTAAACAGGTTAGGTTTGGGTTCGGATTTTTAACCAGCCAACTTATCAACCCGAACCCGCCAACTCCGACACGACAGGTCAGGTTTGGGTTGAAAATTTTGTGAACCAGCCAACCCATCAATCCGAACCCGCCAACCCGGACACGACCCAAATTTCCACCCTAAAGTATAAACACATACATTACTAACTATTTTTGTTGTTCATTTTTCTTTTGTTAATTTCAGGTCGGCATAGTTTACATAGTTCAAACTTATGGCACAAAGAGTACCTTGAAGGTGCCAAAGTAGCATTCAAGAAGTTTAGCAAGTTCTTAATTATAAAATGGACCCAAATAATTTAATGTTCCAAAAACAAATTTGATTTACGAGTGGGCCAACATGGTCCAAGCCCATTATAGCACTTGAGCCATCCAACTCATGCATTATTAATTTGCTGTTTAATATGGTGTTAATGTTGGAATGAAAAAAAAAAAAAAAAAAAAAATGTATTTACTTATGGGGTACTGTGATAAAATATTTATCACTAATAGACACTTGATAAATACTTATGTAACTGATCGAGAATGAGAAATTAACGAAAACTTATATCCTTTGTGCCATTGTAGTTCAAGATTTAAAGCATGTAATAAAGAAATTGATACTTAAATCAAAAGCTTTAAATTTTCATGAGACTTAAGATTTTTTAGTTAGAATCTGAATTGAAAGGGTAAAACTTACGTTGACTTGTTTATTAATGTATTCATACACTAAACAATATATAAAGTACGACATTTGAATTCAAAATTTTAATATATTAATCTATTAGTAATTATCAACCACTTGTAGAATTGATGGATAATAACTAAGAATTATTAAAAGTAAACTTCGCGACTTAAGCTAGATAGAAAAATATATAAAAGATATAGTCATATTTTTATGTATTATTTTGCAAGTTACATTAAACTAGAAAAATGTTTAAATGTGGATATCTCGATCACTGTAGAGAAATAACATTAAACTAAGACACCACGATATAAAGAGGCTCATAAATGGGGGAAACCTTATAATAAATCGTTTTTATGTTGCAATGTGAATATTGTCAGATATTTATTTACCCAACCAAGAAATTCACTTCTATATAATTTTCTACTTTTCAAATAAATATGCATTTCATTCGTATGCTTGTTCAAACGCATGCATAGTAGCATGACACAACTATTTGTAACGTATTTGTTTTGTGATTTCTTTGTACTTATTTTCGCTGTAACGTTTATACATACAAATTTGTAAACATAATTTCTAACAAAGTATATACTTTAATCCACTATAACTATAGGAAAATAAACATTTTTTAATTTTTTTTTAACGGCAAAGATATTATATTAAAATAACTAGCGAGAAGCTAAAAATTACAAATCACCTAAATAACACCAAATAAAACACCAAAATTTAAAACAACGAACACTTCTAACCAACCACAAAAAACCACCCGAAAATGAACCAAAGCAACTCTATCTCCTAACGAGACCACCTTAAAACATAAACACCCACGTCAATATATAAGTCGTCACACTCACTCCATAAATACTTGAATCGGAGAGATCTTCATCCGAGTACTCCACGTCCTCCTTATAATATTTGTTGAGTGCAACTCGGCGATACCATCTTAAATAGCCGTGATAAGGAGTTGCATTTCGTATTCGTCCTAAGAATGTGTAACACCCCAATCTTTTCAGGTACTAAACTTATAACAATTTCCTACTACAGGGGTTAAAGTTGCCAAAAGGTGAAACTTATAATGATAACTATGAATTTACATCATTCTCAGGAATGAATTTCCAGAGAACTCTCCCTCCTTCACCAAAACTCACGACTAAAATACTCACATCACTCTTCTGATCTAGGGTTTGATTCCAAGTCAATTTGGTGCAAGTTTGGAACAAGATATTACTATACATAAGCTTATAAACGAATAAGCTAGGGTTTCCATCATCTAATTTAAGGTATAAACCATGTTTTGATCCTTATTTCATGTTTTAGAGCTACCTTTTTATGGGTAATGCTTAAAGATGAAGTCTTTATGCTATTTATGGGTTATTGTAGAATTTCACATGATTATGTGAAATTATGATTTTTGAGAAATCACCAAGAACCCTAGTTATCATGTATAAATGATTAGAAAAGTGATGGGTACCTTATTAAGGTGCTATAACACCATTTTGTGGTGTTAATTTTCAGAAATTATGTTGGTGTGGTTATATAAGCCATGAACCAAACACCCCCTTATGACTTATCTATCCTTTTAGTGCTTATTATAATAAGCTTAGTTATGTTCTAAATAAGCTCCATGTCATTTATGTGTTCCTAGGTTATAAGAGTTAGCCGGGGACGTGTTTAAGGGAGCTCGTGTTCTATTCAAGCGTTACAAGGTGAGTAACATATTTAAGCATAGAAACGGGTCCTTGGTAACCCGTTAGTGTGCCACTTTAATTGTGGTATTTATGGTAAGGTTCATGTATTGTATTTGAGTTACAAGTTCATGGTGTTACAATTATACGTTATGTGCCTAAATGAGTTACTTGTAGTATGTTTATACATGAATTATGCTAGACGGGTCAAAACAGCCCCGAATGACCCGTTTGGGTTTAGTTATGTGATTTTAACTCTATTTCCACAATACTACTTGTATAGCGTCCTAAGTGGACGACACATGTTATTATGTCATAACATGCTCCGAAATGGAGCCTAGACATCCTTAGTGGGTGACCGAGCCTTTATTAGTGTCTCATCTCGTTAAATGGGACTTAGACATCCTTTGTGGGTGATCAGTGTGTATAAGCGGCTCAAAGTCATGGAATATATGACTTAGACGTCCTAAGTGGACGACTAGAACATTTCCAGTTATATTGAACCAATATGGGTTCACAACGTCCTTAGTGGGCGACTAGTATATAATAACAACACGAAGCAACCATAGTATTATGCCATGTTATGATTAGTATCTTTTATATGTTATCTCACTAAGCTATTGCTTACGTTGCTTCGTTATGTTTATTATAGGTGAAGCTAGTGGTAGTGCAATCAAGGGTACGAAGACCGAGAACTAGACCCGGTGAAATACTTGGGTATGGAGCCTTTTTCCCTACACGCTCTCTTACCAAGAAACGCCCTAGGTTGTATGCTTTTGTGTATGAACATATAAACTCATGGTTATGTAATGATCAAGTAGTTAAGTAGTTTCTTTATAGTTTAAAAGGGGTGTTTGGCATAGTGCCATTCTTGCCCATATTGACCCATTTTGATCATGTACGGGTCAAGGCGAATGATATATGTTATGCATAATTTCATATGTTAATATAAGTGTTGGTGTTATATTAAGTTGGTCAAAAAAAAAAAAAAATTTACCTGGGCGTTTCAAGTTGATATCAGAGCTGTGGTTTAAGGGATTTAGGTATCCACTGTAGATGGGTACTTAGACTTAAACCTAGGCTCTATGGGACCTATAGTATTAGATACGTTTCCGCATTATTATGTAGCATCAGTATTAGTATTAGCATATGTTTCCGCATTATTAGTGTAATATGGTAACGGTAAGAACTTGGTTATCTGATGGAATTATTACGACGTCTGGCCAACGTGGTAATAATCGCATCACATAACGGGAATTTACTGGTGGTATGTTACACTAAAGGAATGAATTATGAATCTTACAGTGAGTCATATTATTCCCTTATCGTGCAATATGTTTAACTTTCAGCGTAGATATGGCTGAAAGACCTCCTGAAAGCTCTGAGTGGCCGACTCATGTAGACATACCAGAACAGGATGATCGGGAGCAAACCCCCGATCCACCAGAAACAGATGAGCATGATAATGCTCCTATTTCTGATGTTATGGCTAGACAGATTAGAGATATGATATCTCAAGAAGTAGCCAAGGCACAGGAAGCAGCTATACCATATTATACAGAACGTCTCAGTAAGATCATAGCTCAGGCTATCACAACAGAACTTGATCAGAAGCTGGCTGCACGAGTCGGTCTAACTAAGGAAGTTACTTATACTGACTTTTCAGCTTGTAAGCCCCCGACTTACTCGGGAGAACAGGATCCTTTTAAATGCCACAGATGGATCCAGGATGTTGAAGGGGCGTTTGCCACCAGCAAGGTCCCTGAGGATCGTTGGGTTAATTTTGTTATTAATCTCCTTCGCGATCGGGCTAAATCATGGTGGAATTGGACCCTTTCATTAAAAACACCAGAAATTGCAAGGAGTATGACTTGGAAGCAGTTCAAGGAATTACTCTTTCAGAACTTTGCTCCAGAGGCGGAACTTAATAAGATTCGCCGAGACTTCTTGGGTACTCACCAGACCACGGAGTCAGTACATGATTTCTCCATGACCTTCCTGGACAGAGCACATTTTTTGCCTGAATATGCTAATGATGAAAGGTTGCTTATGAAACATTATGTGGATATGCTTCGAAAGGATATCCGTCAGTTTATTTCAGCCAGGGATTGGAAAAACATGGATCAGCTCATGAATGCAGCTTTAGAGCGAGAACAGGAAACAAAGAAAGAGGAAGAGATTCCTCCTAAGAGAAAGATGGAGCAGGCTAGTTCGTCTCGAAAGAAAGTTAAGCCAAGTGAGGCTTATCCTAGCACGGGGGGTAGGAGTTTTCCACTGTGTGCGAATTGTAAAAGGTATCACCCGGGGGAATGCCGTGCAGGTAGCCGGACCTGCTACAGTTGCGGTGAACCTGGTCACATCAGTAAAGATTGTCCAAAACCAGCTCAGGTTTGCAGGAAATGCTATGATCCGAATCACACGACTGAGTCTTGTCCAAATGTCAGACCTCCTCCTCCACGTCAACAAGAACCTAGGAGGAATACAGACAGGCGAGGGGCGCCATCTACTTCTAGACCTTCAGGAGCCCCTGGCTTTCCTACTACCCAAAGACCACATAGACCCCCAGCTCGTGTTCATCAGATGACTGTGGATGAAGCTAAGGAAACATACGACGTTGTGACAGGTACCTTCTTTGTGAATCTATTACCTGCTCGTGTGTTATTTGATTCTGGTGCAGATAGATCTTTTGTATCCGAAAGGTTCAGTCGGAGATTTTCTATTCCAATTAGCCAGCTTAAGCCACCACTAGATGTGGAAGTAGCTAATAACAAAGTGATACGTGTAGTTGATGTCTTTCAGAACTGTGAAATAGAAATTGATAATGAAAAGTATCCGATCGACCTAATTCCTATCCCTATGGGAGAGCTTGATGTAGTTATCGGTATGGACTGGCTTGGCACAAATGAAGCCATCATTTTGTGTCATCATAAGCTAGTCCGACTCAGAACCCCAAGTGGGGGAGAAACAGTTATCTATTGTGAGCATAAAAAGGCTAACCTTGCTATTTGTACTTATGCTAGAACCAAGAAACACTTGGCACGTGGCTGTCAAGCCTATTTAGCTCATGTTGTCGATATTCAGAAACCCGTTCCAAACTTTAATAAAATCCCAGTTGTTCAGGAATTTCCTGATGTCTTTCCAGAGGAACTCCCAGGTCTACCGCCTGATAGACCAGTAGAGTTCCGCATTGATCTTATTCCAGGGAGTACCCCTATTGCTAAAACTCCCTACAGACTCGCTCCATCAGAAATGCAGGAACTCATGAAGCAGTTACAAGAACTGCTAGACAAGGGCTTCATTCGCCCTAGTAGTTCCCCGTGGGGGGCACCAGTTCTTTTTGTCAAAAAGAAAGACGGTAGTATGCAAATGTGCATCGACTACCGAGAGCTCAATAAAGTTACCATCAAAAATCGTTATCCTCTTCCTAGGATTGATGATTTATTTGATCAGCTTCAGGGCGCAAGCTTCTTTTCAAAAATAGATCTTAGATCAGGATATCACCAGTTAAAGGTTCGGGAAGAGGACATCCCGAAAACAGCTTTCCGGACCAGGTATGGGCATTACGAGTTTACAGTTATGCCATTTGGCTTGACGAATGCCCCAGCAGCATTTATGGACCTGATGAATCGAGTCTGTCGTCCAATGTTAGATCAGTCAGTTATTGTTTTCATTGACGATATCCTGGTTTATTCCAAATCAGCTAGTGATCATGAAACTCACTTGCGCCAAGTCCTCAGTATGTTAAGACGAGAAAAGCTTTATGCTAAGTTCTCGAAGTGTGAGTTCTGGCTCCGAGAAGTTCAATTTCTCGGGCATGTTGTAAACAGCGAAGGCATTAAAGTAGACCCAGCTAAAATTAGTGCCATCATGAATTGGGAGCGACCAAAAACTCCCACAGAAATTAGATCTTTCCTTGGACTTGCGGGTTACTACCGCCGTTTTATCCAAGATTTTGCAAAGATTGCTTCTTCGCTCACTAAGCTCACCCGCAAGAATGTAAAATTCGAGTGGGATGAAGATCAGGAACTCGCCTTTCAGACTCTTAAACAGAAGTTAAGTCAGGCTCCAGTCTTAGTATTGCCAGAAGGCAATGATGACCTGGAAGTTTATTGTGATGCATCGGCCAATGGCCTCGGCTTTGTTCTCATGCAGAGAGGCCGAGTCATAGCTTATGCTTCCAGGCAGCTCAAGAAACATGAGGAAGATTACCCCACTCATGATTTAGAGCTAGCAGCAGTAGTTTTTGCCTTAAAATTGTGGAGGCATTATCTTTATGGAGTAAAGATCAAGATCTTTACCGACCATAAAAGTCTCAAATACTTCTTTGACCAGCGTGACCTCAATATGAGGCAACGACGTTGGTTGGATCTAGTCAAAGATTATGATTGTGAAATTCTTTACCACCCAGGTAAGGCCAACGTTGTGGCAGATGCCTTAAGTCGAAAGACAAGGCATGATTCTCTACTAGTAAAATCACTTCAGATGGTGATTACTCCAGACTTTTATGAGAACATCAAAACAGTTCAGTTAGAAGCATGGGAGAACGGTGATGTAAACTCAGAACGACTCGTGGGTCAGGTGCACAACTTAGTTGTGGACTCACGAGGACTCAGAACACGTTTCGGTAGAATATGGATACCGAATAATAAAGAGCTCAAAAAGTTGTTGCTCGACGAGGCTCATAAGTCGAAATATTCCATTCACCCAGGTGCCACCAAAATGTATTATGATCTTAAACCAGATTATTGGTGGCCAGGTATGAAAAGAGATATTGTAAAATATGTCGAGCAGTGTCTTACTTGCCTTCAAGTTAAGACAGAACATCAGAAACCTTATGGTAAGCTACAACCTCTCGAGATTCCTGTCTCGAAATGGGAAAGGATCACTATGGATCTTATCACGAAATTACCCAAGACACCGCGTCAGCATGATGCAATATGGGTAATTGTAGATCGTTTAACAAAGAGTGCGATTTTCCTTCCTATTAAGGAATCAATGTCCTCAGAAGCTCTCGCGGAGTTGTATCTTCGTGAGGTAGTAGCTAGACATGGAGTACCAGTCTCTATAGTATCGGATAGAGATATCAGATTTACCTCTAGATTCTGGCGGAAATTCCAAGAGAATCTAGGTACTCGTGTCCATTTTAGCACAGCTTATCATCTGCAGACAGATGGTCAGAGTGAAAGGACCATTCAGACACTCGAAGATATGCTTCGAGCCTGTGCTATCGACTTCAGTGGTAGCTGGGATAAGTACTTAGCACTAGCAGAATTCTCTTATAATAACAGTTATCATTCCAGCATTGAGATGCCTCCATATGAGATGTTGTATGGAAGGAAGTGCCGAACTCCTATATGTTGGGGTGAAATCGGACAAAGAGAATTAGCTAGTTCAGATGTTGTTCAACAAACGAATGATAAGATTGATCAAATCAGAGAAAGGCTTAAGATGGCCCAGGATCGACAGAAGCCTTATGCAGACAAAAGGAGACGACCTATAGAATTTCAAGTTGGTGATCGTGTCATGCTGAAAGTTTCTCCCTGGAAAGGTGTTATCCGATTCAGGAAGCGTGGAAAGCTAGGACCACGTTACATTGGTCCATTCAGAATAATCGATAGGGTTGGAAAAGTAGCATACAGACTTGAGCTACCAGAAGAGTTGAACAGTATTCACAATACTTTCCACGTGTCTCAGTTACGAAAATGTCTTGCAGATGAGGCGCAGTATATCCCTCTAGCGGATATAACAGTTGATGAGAAACTTGGTTACGTTGAAGAACCAGTAGAGATTCTTGACACCATGGTCAAGAAACTCAGAAAAAGAGAGGTCCTCCTTCTTAAGGTGAGATGGAAGCACAGAAAGGGGTCAGAGTGCACGTGGGAGCCCGAAGAGGATCTCATCAAATACTACCCCGCTTTTTATCAGGAATGGTTTGTGAGGACCCAAACCGAATAAGTGGGGGAGAGTTGTAACACCCCAATCTTTTCAGGTACTAAACTTATAACAATTTCCTACTACAGGTGTTAAAGTTGCCAAAAGGTGAAACTTATAATGATAACTATGAATTTACATCATTCTCAGGAATGAATTTCCAGAGAACTCTCCCTCCTTCACCAAAACTCACGACTAAAATACTCACATCACTCTTCTGATCTAGGGTTTGATTCCAAGTCAATTTGGTGCAAGTTTGGAACAAGATATTACTATACATAAGCTTATAAACGAATAAGCTAGGGTTTCCATCATCTAATTTAAGGTATAAACCATGTTTTGATCCTTATTTCATGTTTTAGAGCTACCTTTTTATGGGTAATGCTTAAAGATGAAGTCTTTATGCTATTTATGGGTTATTGTAGAATTTCACATGATTATGTGAAATTATGATTTTTGAGAAATCACCAAGAACCCTAGTTATCATGTATGTTGACATAAATTAATGCCTAAAAACATTATTAACATGTTATCAATATCTCTATGTTTTGATTATCACAAAATATAAACTCATAGAACTAAAACTTGTGACATAAACAAGTATTTAGTGATTAATATTTCTCTTTACATCCAAATCACTTAAGGTATGAATAAACAAAGTGTTTAGTGCAATTTATGATCAAAGGGGTATTTAATTAACTAATGCAAAGTTTATTTAATTATATAAACATATTATATATTTTTGAAAAACACTTTTGGTAATAAAGAAAAATGTTTTATTCATACTAAATATATGAATTCAAATTTTTAACCAAAAACAGTTAGTTTTTCACCAAATAAACTTTCCCCACTAAAAGACAAAGAATCTGGCCGTTTCAGCTGGGCGGCCCCCTTAATTATAAAGGGCGGTCCCCTTAATTTTAAGGGGGCCGGCCATGAATTAAGGGGACCGGCCACGCTCCTCTGTCAGATTCTTTTGCCTATAAATACCACCTTAAACCTGGATTTTTTTCTCACCTTTTGCACCCCAAAACTTTCTGTTCTAGATCTCATTTCTATTCTCCAAATCCTTTGATCATAAATACATAATCCTTTGTTTCAAAGTGATTCTTACATCATCCTCTCAAGTGCAAGAGAAGAATACTTCTATCCTCCAAGACAAGAAGTATTACAACTTGTTGTGACCTCCACATCCAAGTTGTTGGTGCATCATCAAGAATATCTACATATATCTTTGTGTAGTGTGTTGTGAATATTTGATTGTAGATAGTTGTGATTAGGAATATAGATAGTGTGATTGGCTAGTAGATTGTAGTGAAGATTATTGGTGTGTAGAAGATAGGCGTGAACTAGATTGTAGTGAAGACTATTGGTGTGTTGAAGATAGGTGTGTAGTTAGTTGGTGTGAAGTAGTTGTGAAGAAGGTGTGATTTCGTTGTGACGAAGCTTTGGTGTGTAAGTGGTGTGTATATTGGTGTGTAAGGTTTCTCCGCCATAAGGAGCTTGTTGACATAGTGAAGAAAACTCTCGAGTAGGTGACTCGAGGAGTGGAGTAGGGCAAGGAAGGTGTCCTTGTAGCCGAACCACTATAAATCCTTTGTCTCGCGGTTAGATCTTTCCATATCTTACTTATTATCTTGCTTATATCGTTATTACATTTGTAGACGTAGACGTATATATATAGTTGCTCATATAGTGCTAGTATTGATTTTACTTAAAGATCAAACGAAAGTTTCATTCATAAAACAAAGTTTTTAAAATCAAACTAAAAAGGTTACATACATATAATTGATCATTTCGATCAAGTATAGTTTTCATACAAAATATAACTAAGGATTATAAGATAAACGATTACGTACTTATCTCTTGTATATAGCTAGAATTGTTTATATTATGCATGTGTTGATTTCACATACTTAGCTTACATTATTATTATTGTTCATACTTAGATATACTTGTTCATATTGTTCAAGATTTGAGTTCACATAAGATTGAATCAAAGTTTTAAAAGCAAACAAGGTTTTAAAACTAAACCAAGTTTTCATAATAAAATTAAAAAGACGTAAAACTATTCAACCCCCCCTTCTAGTTTTCCACAATGTATAAATGATTAGAAAAGTGATGGGTACCTTATTAAGGTGCTATAACACCATTTTGTGGTGTTAATTTTCAGAAATTATGTTGGTGTGGTTATATAAGCCATGAACCAAACACCCCCTTATGACTTATCTATCCTTTTAGTGCTTATTATAATAAGCTTAGTTATGTTCTAAATAAGCTCCATGCCATTTATGTGTTCCTAGGTTATAAGAGTTAGCCGGGGACGTGTTTAAGGGAGCTCGTGTTCTATTCAAGCGTTACAAGGTGAGTAACATATTTAAGCATAGAAACGGGTCCTTGGTAACCCGTTAGTGTGCCACTTTAATTGTGGTATTTATGGTAAGGTTCATGTATTGTATTTGAGTTACAAGTTCATGGTGTTACAATTATACGTTATGTGCCTAAATGAGTTACTTGTAGTATGTTTATACATGAATTATGCTAGACGGGTCAAAACAGCCCCGAATGACCCGTTTGGGTTTAGTTATGTGATTTTAACTCTATTTCCACAATACTACTTGTATAGCGTCCTAAGTGGACGACACATGTTATTATGTCATAACATGCTCCGAAATGGAGCCTAGACATCCTTAGTGGGTGACCGAGCCTTTATTAGTGTCTCATCTCGTTAAATGGGACTTAGACATCCTTTGTGGGTGATCAGTGTGTATAAGCGGCTCAAAGTCATGGAATATATGACTTAGACGTCCTAAGTGGACGACTAGAACATTTCCAGTTATATTGAACCAATATGGGTTCACAACGTCCTTAGTGGGCGACTAGTATATAATAACAACACGAAGCAACCATAGTATTATGCCATGTTATGATTAGTATCTTTTATATGTTATCTCACTAAGCTATTGCTTACGTTGCTTCGTTATGTTTATTATAGGTGAAGCTAGTGGTAGTGCAATCAAGGGTACGAAGACCGAGAACTAGACCCGGTGAAATACTTGGGTATGGAGCCTTTTTCCCTACACGCTCTCTTACCAAGAAACGCCCTAGGTTGTATGCTTTTGTGTATGAACATATAAACTCATGGTTATGTAATGATCAAGTAGTTAAGTAGTTTCTTTATAGTTTAAAAGGGGTGTTTGGCATAGTGCCATTCTTGCCCATATTGACCCATTTTGATCATGTACGGGTCAAGGCGAATGATATATGTTATGCATAATTTCATATGTTAATATAAGTGTTGGTGTTATATTAAGTTGGTCAAAAAAAAAAAAAAAAAAAAAAAAAAAAAAATTACCTGGGCGTTTCAGAATGTAGTTGAGGTAACGGGTTTAAATTGATACAATGACCTGGAGAGGTCATAATTATTCAACATAGGAAACATATATAAATGGGAAGCCACACATGCATGCATATAAAACTATATATAAATTTTGCATTAAATCATTAGTTTTATATATAATAATTTGAATGAATGTACATAACTCATAAATTTGGCACATAGATAGAGCAAATTTATATTATCTTTGGATGGTATTAATGAAGGTTCCTTTGTTAAACCATGAAAAGAGTGAGCCAACCCCATTTGTATGCAAAGCATGGTGAATATAAACATTAGTTTTAATTAAATGTCCCATGCACCACCATTCATTATGGCCTTGAGATCCCAATCATCACCATATTGTGAGGAACACAAAAAATTTGAAATTTTTAGAGGGAAACTAAAATGTTTTGAATTTAATTGGTAGAATCAACTATGCTTTGGAGATAACAGCGTAAAACATGTTTATACTTGCCGGTTTGTGGTACATTTAAACGTGGTATGTAGATCTAGTACTCAGTTAGTCGAGTTAAGTCGTCAGGTTGGTCCTAATGAGTTGGCTCAAGTTGGTTCTTTGATCGCCAATTTTGGGCTCTTCGAGGAAAATAAAACAGTAGCTTTGTGAATTGGGTCGAGTTGATCTATCACATAGGAGATATCTAGAGAAGTGATTATTCGATGGATTAAGAACTTATTAATTAGGTCATTAGGTGGATTAAGAACTTATTAATTAGGTCATTAGGTGGATTAAGTGGTCAAGTTAGTCCAACTAAGTTAACTTAGGTTGGTTCGAAAGCATTAGTCTTGGTGAGTTGAAAGTTAGAAGATAGAATAGATTATACTTGGAACAAATGACCACCAATCATATAATATGATTAAAATAAAAGTCATACATGATAAATGAAACCTTAAAATGCATGTTCTATGGGTAAAAACTGTTGAAACTTAGCCACACCAGCAAGATGTTACCTCATGAGTGTCAGAATGTGTATACTATGCAATGACATAACACCACCATACTTTTATCACATGAACACATTCATATCATAGAATAAATGTAATAAGTGAGATACGCCCACTTTGTAAATTTCTATGATGGTTACATTCTCATTAAGTGCATATATGTGAGCAATTGGATGGGGTTATTTTGTCCTAAAGTTCTTAAAAAAAATTCGATTTAAATCGGCAGGAAAACTTGAACCCGTGCACCTCTTTTGAATGCCGAACGACTTTTTCCTAAGGACCTAGTTAGTCTCGGTCAATAAGCACATGTTCCAGTGACTTTTAAATGCATATAGGGATTCAAATACAAAAAACTAAATCCATCAAATAGTATTCAACAAACAACCACAAAGGCCCATTGTTATTGTTTTTTCAATAAGAAAACGAGCTCTTAAAATCCTTATATTAGAAAAAGTTATCATTATGCATGTCACTAAATGCATTTATACCACGTACATCATATTTAACTTTAGTCTAAAACAGCATAACATTTACTCCAATATGACAAAAAATTCAACTTTAAAATGGGACCAGAACGAAGTTCTCCAAGTTTTGGACCATAACTAGTCTAAGTTTAACTTAAAAAAGGACCATCACAAAACCCATAAATGAGAACAAGAGGAAACAGAGATAAGTAAACAATATCATTGAGGAAAATAGAAATAAAAATATGACAATATGGAGTATTATACTTTATGTGGGACATAATATGATCATTTTTTCAATTGCATCTTTATCAGCATCATGATATTCAAGAAACAAGATCATGAGTCGTTTTAAAATAATCACACACGTAATCTAATAGGGTTAAGCTAAAACTTGTTAGCTATATGCGGACAGGTCGACAAACATGCATTATCAATACTACATTAGTGATAATGACTATATAATAGGTTCCTTTTTTGTATTGCTGTTTTGCCCCTAGATTTGTAATATATATTAATTTTTTTAGCATTGTCTTAATATAAATCTTGATCCCTTTCACAAATAGTATGCAACACTCAAGAGTTTTTTTAGCAAGACAATAACCCTATTTATATGTTTGATCAAAAAAAGTAAAGTAAAGTAACTCCCAATACCGTCTTCCACGGGTTATGGGTCCCAATACCGTCTTCCACGGTGTATGGGGGAGGTTGATATGTAGACAGCCTTACCCCTACCTAAGGTAGAGAGGCTGCTTCCGGTTCTACCTAAGGTAGAAAAGGACCTCCAGCCTTTTGTAGGGAGTGAGGATCGAACCCTTGACCTCTCGTTTGAGAGGCAAGGGGAATTCCAACTGATCCAACCCTACTTCTATTTATATGTTTGATCATTTCCCATAATTAAGAGATACGTATTGTATCCATTACAAGATTCAACTTTTTCCTCCCTTTTATCATGCTAATCAACAAAGTATTTGATGACTATAGACAAGAGTAAGAGTGCAAAGTGCAATTATGCACGAATAAATGTTATTGGGTTACTACTTCAGCATACACCCAATAGAAAAATGATTTGTATGCCTAAAACATGAACCTAAATTTATACCTAAAGATTTGATTGGTGCATTTCAAAAAGTGATTAGTGAAAAATAATGAGAGAGAAAAAGTTTGGCACACTTGTCATGAAATAAATGGTTAGGTTTAACTTTAGGTCTCCATGTTAGGCCTAAATATCGTTCTAGTTATACCTAAGGGTGTCACAAAAGTCAACCCGACTCGAACCCGAACTCGAATATGGCTATTCGGGTCGAGTCAATCGGGTTCAAATTTATATTTGGGTCAAACACGGATTGACCCGAGTTCTAAACAAGGTAAGGTTCGAGTTTAATATACATATCTTACTCAGGTTAGGGTCATTGGGTCAACCCGAGTGACCCGAGTTTGATTTTTTTTTCCTTCTATTTTTTATGTATTTCAAGTTTGAATACCAAAATTGTATCATTTTTAAACGGCCTACCGAACCTGAGTTGACCCGAACCCAAATTGACTGACCCGAGTTCTAAACAAGATCTAGTTCGAGTATGTTTTTTCTATCTTTGACCCGAATTGACCCGACCCGAATTGACCCGACATGATTGACCCGAACCTGACTAGGTCGACCCGAATAATACCCCAACTGTTATAGCTACTTGTGGGTCCCATAACACATCACAAAAAATACCACATTCACTCACAAAACAAAACAAAACAAAACAAAAAAAAAAAAAAAAAAAAAAAAAAAAAAAAAAAAAAAAAAAAAAAAAAAACTTTTGAATCACCCAGGGAAAGAACAAATGATATGCGAATGACATCACCATCGGTATGCCATTAGTCACAAATTTTGCCAATAACACACCATTCATTTACTGTACATTGCTCTCTAAGAGCATGCCCATCCATAACGCAAGTTAAAAGTTAACGCAGCACCACGTCAGCGCCACATAAGCTTTAACACTTTAACTTTAACTCAGAAAAAAACACCCACAACAATAACTCAACCTTAACTCAGCTTTAACTCAAATATTTTCAAATTCTACCCTCAATTAAAACTATTATTTCATTTAATAACTAATAAAAACAACTTATGTTATTACTTAAAATTTAAACATACATTAAACTTAAACGCAAGTTACATTAAACATGAAACATAAAGTACGATAATTAAACATAAAACTAAAATAATTAAACATAAAACTGCGAATCAATAGAACGAATCGTTGGACACCCACCCTTCATGACTCGAATAGGAGGCACTCGAATCGTCCTCACTCGTTGGCACACGGTCTTTTCCCATTTCCCATCGCCATTGTGCTCGACGGTTTCGCTGATCCTGTTTAGCTTTTGCTCGCTGCTCACGAGCTCTTGCCTCCATTTCTTCCTCATATTCAACACGTAACAATTCTTACATGTTTTGTTCTTCAAATTCTTCATCAGTCAACCCTCTCCAAATGGGTTGGTTTTCCTCCGGTAGATTGTCACCCGTTGATCTGGTTGTTGTTGGACAACAGGTTGATTGGGCACCGGTTCATTTTCCGGTGTGAATACCGGAAAGATGTCTTCCGGTGGAGTGTTCACCAGTGTAGTTGCATTCTGAATCGTGCTAGAGCTTGGGAATTGCTGGCCAAAGTCATGGTGACTTGGAAATTGCTGAGAGAAGTCACGGTGAGTTGGAAATTGTTGGGAGAAGTCACGGTGTGTTGGGAATTGTTGGGAGAAATCCTTGCGAGACATTGTTTGAGAGAATTGTGTTAGAGTTGTGTGAGAATTGTTTGTGAGTTGTGAGAACTGTCAAAGGGTGTTAAATAAGCCCATAAATTCCGCCCATACATTTCAAAATTTGAATTTTAAACATTTAAAAATAATCCCGCTTTTGAATTTGAATATTCAAATTTAAACACGTTTAAACTTGAATTTTGAAATTTGAATATCACGCTCAAATTTTGAAATTTGAATTTTAAACGTTTAAACTTTCCTATATATAGTATACATTATCAGATAATTATACACACACTTCAATTTATACAGCATAATTATACACAATGGCAAATTGTTGGGATATTGAAGAAGAAACCTTGCTAGCCGATATATGGCAAGTGGTTCATCAATTCCATGCCGGCGAAGGACCTTTTTGGCAAGTCGTAACAGAAAGGTTCAATGAACAAGCAGTCGGTCCTCATCGGAGCAAATCCCAGATAACGAGCAAGTGGGCACGGATGAACTCTGAATGCCAACAATTTCATGCAATTCATGACAATTTGCAGCCTACACGTGACCCATGGGCTCGTGTTGAAGATGCAATGAATGTTTTCAATGAACGCAATGATGGGAAAGCATTCAAATATTTTCACGTTTGGTCGATTTTGAGGTTCAACCCCACTTGGTGCAGGTTTATGGGTTAATGGCTTTTGTATTCCATGAAGATGTGATGTATCGTTTGTGTTTTCTGTTTTGTTTGTGTTGTATCTTGTGTTTGTTTAACTTTTAATTTGAATAAAACGCTTAACGGCTACTTTTCCAACGGCTATTTGTTTAACGGCTACTTTTCCCCTATAAAAACCAGTTTAACAGAACTATATTTTCTCACACAAATATCAATACTATTAACACACACAAAAAATGGCAAACAACCTAGCTAAGGTGCAAAGATCTATTCTTTCCCGTTTACGCAACGAACAAGAGAAGGAACTCAAGTTGGTTAACAGTTTGCTTGGTGAGATAACTCGTTGTATAATGCAGATGCATAGTCGTGCTCCTGAAGTCGAAAGGTTACGTGATATGCCTCAAGACCATCCAATCATCAGCGTCAGGCTAGAAACTCTATTAAGAAATGATGAAACAGATTTGCAACTTCAGGTCGTCTTGAAAATGGTTAGGGAACAAGTATTTCAAGTGTGGGAGGAGAAGTCAAATCTAATCGACAATTACAAAGCTATATAAATCGTATATGTTGTATTTGTTTCTCGTATCGTTTGTAATTGTATTTCTGTATCGTGTGTGTTTGAATAAATCAGTATCGTTTAAGAATTACAAGGGCCAAAATTGTCAAAACACAAACATAAATACATGGACCAGAAGTGTAATTTTTTTTAATCAAATGTGACTTAACGCCACGTTAGTGGCTTAACTTGCCACGTTAACGTGGCCTTAACTTGGGCTCCAACATCAATAACGCACGTTAACGTGCGTTAAAATGACCTTAACGCACCCCAAAATGTTATTGTTGCGCATGCTCTAAGTAAACTCTATATTAATAGGTCATTTGGTTTGTTGCTAGAAATCATAATGGGATTCTAATTTGGTATTTAATAAAATGACAATTGATATAATTAAGTTTATCATTACCATTGTTTATGTTTAGATTACAAAATATAATATACAAAAGTGTATAGATATTTTAATTTTGTAGTGAAAGAAAGAAAGATAACATGAGACTAAGGAATGGATTACACATACACCAAACTAGTAGGGAATAAGCCTATGAGTATGAATTATTTAAAAGTCATATACTTATACCAAAAATTTACAATCATATATGTTGGCATTACTCCATTGCCATTTCTCCATACCAAACACACCCTAAATGCCATAGTTGTCAGGATTTCAATCCTGATCTTAGGATCTTACGATTTTACGATACTACAAAGCAAAAATTATCTGGATCCTATGTAGGATCTTATCGCACTTAGGATCTTATAAGATTCCGATCTTGACCATAAGATCTTAAGATATAATCCGATCATATCTTACTTTTCTTGAATCGTAAACTAAAAAACTAAAAATTTATGGATCATATTTCATAGAATTTAAAAAACATGTTAATCTTTTTAAACATTCCGTATTTATAATTTAAATTCACATAATTTTGTGTTAATAATATATAATAATTTGTAAATTTGAATAATATTATAAAAACTATTAAAAAATGGCATTATAGTAGGATTTTAGGATCTTAATCTGATGTTACGATTCTGATCTTGCAAAAAACAAAAATAATTCTGAGTATTATCCGGATCTTGAAAATCTTGCTAAATACACCCTAAATGAACTAAAGGAAAGAGTAAATCTTAAACCAAAAGTAGTACGTAATTTGGTATTCTACAGGAATATCTTAAACGAAAAGGAGTACATAATTTGTTATTCTATTTAGGCTTATTAATTACTCAAATCTACTTCCTTAATCTACCAAATGAATTCAAAAGCTACCATTGGTTTTAGAACCTCCTTTTAGGGTCAAAGCATTGATTAGAATTGTACCTAAAATGGTTAAATATCTAATTTACAGTCATACCTTTCTGTCTCCTGTCCATACATTTCAAGTAGGTACTACATCTCTTTCAAGGGTTTTTAATTCTTTTTTCACATACCCTCTATATTTATGCAAGTAAACAAGTGTACAAATACACACAACTTTTATTATTTTATGGGCTCCCGTACCCTTACCCTCTTGCTCTATATCTACCAATGCACTATATATAAAGTCTTTTACACGGCAAACACTTCAAAAAACTTGTGGCAACATTAAAACATTTCATAACTCCAAAACCACTCTCTCATTCAAACTTACTCACATCTTTCTCCAAGCACATCTCTTTATTGATTAGAAACTATACTTCAGAGTTGCCGGTTATCAACATTTTTCTCCATGGATGAGTCAACCACAACTAAATTACCCGACCCATTTACAAACCAAACCGGGTCACCCGAACCAAACCCTAAAAGACTCAAAAGGGTCCAAGAAAACCCTAATGATCATGATCATCACAATGATGAAAATATTAGTACAAGTACCAAAACAAACAACAATAGCAAGCATCCAGTATACCGAGGTGTACGGATGCGTGCATGGGGAAAATGGGTCTCCGAAATCCGTGAACCCAAGAAAAAATCTCGAATCTGGCTCGGAACATTTGCCGAGCCAGAAATGGCTGCACGTGCACATGACGTAGCAGCCCTTTCCATCAAAGGAAAAACAGCCATCCTAAATTTC
Organism: Artemisia argyi; assembly: GCA_030686995.1. Taxonomy (NCBI): domain Eukaryota; kingdom Viridiplantae; phylum Streptophyta; class Magnoliopsida; order Asterales; family Asteraceae; genus Artemisia; species Artemisia argyi. The sequence goes on from CM060705.1 coordinate 183,698,923, forward strand.
CCTGAACTAGCTCACATCCTACCTCGTCCAGAATCTTGCTCTCCACGTGACATTCAAGCAGCCGCCACTAAAGCTGCTTCCATGCAGATTGGCGGCGCCGCCACAACACCACCATCAACACCCTCCACGTCATCATCTTCATCTTGCTCCACCTTGACATCATCTTCCTCCATGACGTCATTAGTGACTGCTGATCATGAGGTGTCAACTGCACCAGCTGAAGATCAGCTCAGTGAGATAGTTGAGTTACCGAGTTTAGGAGCGTGTTATGACTCAGCTGAGTCAAGGGATGATTTTGTGTTTGTTGACTCGATGTGGGACTACTACTCATCGCCGCCACCGTGGCCGGAGGAAACTGCTTTTTCCGGCGGGTGTTTCTTTGATACCTTATTATGGCAATAATAAGAATGAATAAAAAAATGTATAAAAAGAAAAGATGGTTTGTGTGCTTTTCTTCTTATTTATTTCCTTTAATAGCTAGGGATTTTGTTTAACTTTTTTTTTTTTTTTTTTCTTTGCTACTATATATGATAGTTTTGTTTAAAGTTTCTTTACCTAAACCTTTGGAATAGTGGTGTATGATTTGCGCATTAATATAAAGGTTGTTGGTTCAAGACTCGCTGGACGCATTTGTGTGATAAAGTAATATATGGTGTAAAAAATTGACGTTCAAATAAAAAAATCCTAAGTGTTTTTTTATTTTTTTAATTAAGTTTGGAGATTTAGACTTATTTAATATTGGTTTGCAAATTGTGTGTTGGTAGGTGTTAGAAGATAAACTAAATGTGTATTTGAAGCTAGACTGTATTTAATACTACGTATTGCTTTTAAATCATATGTACTAAGTTCTTGTTTAACTTAGATTTTCAAATTGTAAATTTTGCCATTTTTAGGACATTTATAAAGACATGTCTATAGTTTTGACTATTTTAATTAGCAACGTACATTTTTTTGACATCATTTGATTCGAGGGTAAGATTTGATGCTTCACTAGGATTTTCTTTTTCTTTTTTAGGATCAAAATGGTCCATACTCTATGTGAAGGACCCTATTCCTAAATTTATGAAATATCAATCTTGATCCTTTGTTTTTATTCTGTTGTTCCTTTTTAACATTTCTTATGAAGCATCCACAAAAGGATCAGCTTTCGTTGTCTTCCATAAAATGGGTAAATATTGGAACCTTTTTTTTGGCACATAGCTAAAAAGCTCCATGTTTTTGAAGTCCTAGTTGCTTGCTACCTTAAACAAAAGCACATTATTATTGACTTATTTAATTGCTATATAAAAAATACATTTATTTTGCCCATAGTAATACTTTCTAGGAAACGATATTGACATAGCATTTCAGGAAAATAGTTCATAGTTACATGACATGTTAATACCAAAAGTTTCTTGGTCCAACGGTATGCGAGTGACCCAATAACCTAGCGGTTGTGGGTTTAAGTCTCGTTTGAGACATATGTGAGACTGAATTGTGAGATAGGTGGTTATATCGTAAACAATTCCCGTTAAAAGAAAATAAATAAATAAATGACATGTTAGTGCTTTAAACTTGAGTAACGAATGATAATTGACAATGATATTACACTAACATATATGTTTGGATAATTTTTTTTCTTAGTCAAATTAAAGTACAAGTAATTAGTCAATTCAAGGAGTTACAACATGATTATCTGATAGTTAAAAAGTCAATTATATTCATTCTTTTTTATAATACCGTACGGATTAGGTATTATGAACCAAATTACCTCAATTAATTCCATTAGCAAAGAGAGACAATTTGACTTACTAGTAAGAAAGTAGGATGTTCGATATGCATGTATCAACGTATGATGAGTAGTGCTAACCATACAAGTCTTTGTCTATTGGTCACTCCTTTCAAAAGATACATCATAACAACCCTTTACAAAAGTCTAAATATATGGCATGAGTTAACCGGACCCCTATAGGGAGGGTTTGTAGAAGACAGTGTTGCCGCTGCCTGTACTATCTGCATTAAAACTTATACATTTTGACTAAAGTAGGTGGACCCCCATAGTAGGGAGGGTCCGGTTAACACATCCCAAATATATATGGGAACACCTAACCGAACCCTCCCTATACTAGGGAGGTGGTACTTTTTGTACCTTTGTCCCCCATTTTGTCCCTTTTTTTTTTAGTACAACACAGTTTTTTGTCAGTTTCTGTTCTGTATTTTTGACAGTTTGAAGTGCTTGAAATATTAAACTTTATATTTTTTGTTCCGCACTTTCAGGTTTATAGTTTTTTTATATTAGCAAAATTATAAAAAAAAAAATAAGGATAGTCCGGTTAGAAAAAATAAGGAGGGTCAATATATCTCATCCCTATATATATACATGCTAATTGCATTGATATTATTTTTCAAGCACACTTTTTGGAGGATATTCATATTAATTGCATGTATATTATGTCATCATGGCCTACTTGAAAAAAGAATGTGTCGTAAGGTGTGTTTGTTAAAAGTAGCAGTGAGCAATAGTAGTGAGCTGTGAGCAACAGACACAATTCATCGCTCACCACTTTTTAAATAAGCATTGAAGAAATGAGCATTACTAAAAAATAGAAAGCTTATCGCTTTTTGCCAAATAACTACTAAAATCTAAAATGCTCATTGCTCACCGTTCATCACTCCAAAAAACTCCTCACCGCTCCGTGCCAAAGAATTAAAAGAGATGAAAAAGAATGTGAGCTTAAAATTGATTCAATGCATATTTATTTCATTTTTTTGTTGATTTATCATTTTTGTGTAGTAGGTAAAAGGACTATACAACTAATTTAGTTTTGGCATAAAACAAGGGGACTTTACCCGTGGACATTAATTATAAGGTTGACCTTTTTAGTTTTGAGCACAAGAAGGAATTAATCGGGAATCACATACTTAATCTATCACATACATGTAAAATAAATATGAGTTCTTTTTAATAAGGATAGTTTAAGAAATAGTGGATGTAAATTTAAAGTATCATTTGCAACTTTTTTATCCATATAAAAATGTTTGTCAACAAGTATATATTGATGTGGGTAGATATTTCAAATTGATGTAGTGAACACAAATAATAAATTAGCTGCATACTATTTTTTCAAATTTTGTTTAACAAAAGTTTTAACTTTTGTAAACAACTTTAAATGGCTTAGTGATTAAAAATAAAATCTTGAGTTTTCACTTTCAAAAAATCTTCATTTTAGTAAATTTAAAAAGAAAAAACAAAAGCCCCAAACTTTAAAAATCTCCAACAATTCTCGTGCTGAACATGCATGAAAATCAGAAAATGTAACACAACAAATTCTAGTGTGAAATACTCCGTATTTGAACTTTTTGAAATATTGAGAATCCCAAGTTAAGGTTTTCACAAATCAAGACGCAATCATGTGAATTGCATGTAGTAAAAGTATGATTAGTTCCTAAATAACCGCAATTATATATCTAAATAATGAATTGTCAAATAAATGGGGTTTTTTCTAATAATAGTCAAACTCTTAGTCAAATGAATTATGAATGGTTGGCAAATGTATTTACAAATATTTTAGCATAGGATCTTGGGTCCAAAATACAAGAAATCTATATTATATTGTTGATTTTGGGTTTACATACACAATTAAAATATAAAATCAGAATGGGAAATGATTCTCCTATGGTTATTGTGGCAGTTATAAGAAATTTAGTTACTAAAATAATCCAATATGTAGGGTTTTTTTATTTTTATTTTAATTTATTATTATTTTTTTTATTTTAGCTAGGCTCCAATGATCTAAAAGATTTTCGTAATGACGTGGCCTTCACCAACAAGTGGCCTAACTAGAAAAAAATTCTTTTACTTCGTTGAGCAATTTTTTCTTTTTTCTTTTTTTTTTTTTTAATCGAATGTTCAGTAACAAACTAAGAATGTAAAAGTCTATGTAGGGTGGCAATCGAGTCGTGTTCGAGTTAACCTAGTTGAAAGGTAATATTTGCCGTAACTTTCCCATAGGGTTAGCATTCATTATATAGATATAAATACACAGTAGAGATAAACATTAGATCCTAGTAAATAGGATCTTATCTCTATACAACCATAACATTTGAATTCTAATCTTTATCTAGAAGTTCCCTGTTTACATTCCCCCTCAATCTTAACCTTAACAAGGTTTAGATTGTGTCTTAGCTTCTCTAGCATATTCTTTGTTGCCGGCTTCGTGAGTCCATCTGCTATCTGATCACCAGAGGATATGAATCGAACATCAAGGGCGCCCATTGCTACCTTCTCTCTGACAAAGTGAAAATCCACCTCTATGTGTTTTGTACGTGCATGAAACACTGGATTGGCTGTTAGATAAGTCGCTGCTAAGTTATCACACCATAGAACTGGGGGTCTTAACTGTCGAACGCCTAATTCCTTAAGTAAAGATTGTACCCATGTTGCTTCTGCTGTACCATTAGCTAGAGCCTTGTATTCTGCTTCTGTACTTGATCGAGAGACTGTGGGTTGCTTGCGAGAACTCCAAGAAATCAGATTTGGCCCGAGAAATATTGCGAAACCTCCTGTGGACCTGCGAGAATCCAAGCATCCTGCCCAATCAGCATCTGTAAACACACTCAAAAGTGTAGAATTGGACTGTCTAATTCGAAGTCCTGTGGTTATTGTGCCCTTTATGTATCGTAGGATTCGTTTGACTGCTTCCCAATGAATGTATGTTGGTTTGGAAAGGTATTGACATACTTTGTTAACAGCAAATGAAATGTCGGGTCGTGTTAATGTGAGATACTGCAAGCCTCCAACCATACTTCTATATTTAAAAGCATCATCATCACTAAGTACCTGTCCATTATCACGAGACAATTTATCTGTTATAGACATCGGGGTTGAAACGCTTTTACAATTCTCCATATTAGCGCGATGAAGTAGATCAGTTGCATACTTATGTTGCATGAGAGTGATTCCCCCTGAATTGTGAACGACTTCAATCCCAAGAAAATAGTGTAACCTGCCAAGGTCTTTAATTGGGAAGGATCGAGATAAGGCACGAACCAGTGTATCAATCACCTTTTGTGAAGAACCCGTAATGACAATGTCATCCACATAAACAAGCATGTAGATAACAACATCCCCATGATGGAAAACAAAAAGAGATGTGTCAGCTTTGGAAGACCGAAAACCAAGTTGAAAGAGCTTGTCACTTAGCCGAGAAAACCAGGCACGCGGAGACTGTTTTAGACCATAAATGGCCTTCTGTAATTTGCACACATACTGAGGTCGTTGAGAATCTTCAAAGCCTGGCGGTTGCTGCATATAGACCTCTTCATTTAGAAATCCATGAAGAAAGGCATTGCTGACATCAATTTGTCGAAGATGCCAACGCCGGGATATTGCCAGAGAGAGAACCAGACGAACCGTGGCTGGTTTAACAACAGGACTAAAAGTGTCCTGGTAATCGACACCATACTGCTGAGTAAAGCCACGAGCCACTAGGCGTGCCTTATGTTTATCAATAGAGCCATCTGGATGTTGCTTGAGTTTGAAAATCCATTTGCAACCAACTATGTTAACCCCATTCGGCCGAGGCACAAGGGACCAGGTCTTATTTTTCTGAAGTGCATCAAACTCAGCTTCCATGGCTTTGCGCCATGCTGGTTTAGCAAGGGCCATTCGATGAGAGGTAGGCACAGCCATGAACGCTCTTCTATTGGAATCATAAAGCACTGTTCCATCAGTGAACTTGCGAGGAAAAACTTTGCCAGCACGACCACGAGTTACGACCCCTGGTGGAGATGAGGTAGTAGTAGAAGCATCACCGGTTGAAGCTGATGCTGGGTTACCTCCAACATCAACTACAGTAGGGACACCGAAAGCCATGTCTGATGTTGAGTTGACGGGTGTGGGAGGAACCACTGCAGCTACTGGTGTATGAGATTGTGCCTGGATATGAGGAGTCTGCTGATTCGATGCCGGAGGTACCATTTGTGGCTGTTGTTGAGAAGAATCACCAGTGTTGGATCTGCAAAAACTTTGGACAGGTGCTAATGGTGCTGCAGCATCAAAACTGTTAGAAAACAGCATAGACAAGTCATAATTTTTCATATGGTCATTTATAATTTCCGGTTCAGATTGAGGAAAAGACACGACTTTAGATGTGGAGGTGGGTGTGGTGGTTGTATACGAGGTCGCAAAAGGGAATCGAGACTCATCAAAAATGACATCTCGTGATATGTATACTCGACCGGTACTTCTATCTAGACACTTGTACCCTTTGTGCATTGAGCTGTAGCCAAGAAAAACACACATTTTAGATCTGAAATCAAGTTTATTGGAATTATACTTACGCAAGCTTGGCCAACATGCACACCCAAAGTTGCGAAGGAAGGAGTAATCCGGAGTTATATTGAGGAGACGCGTAATAGGTGTTGAGTTGTTTATAATTCGGCTAGGCATGCGATTTATGAGATAACATGCGGTTAGGAAAGCTTCATCCCAAAACCGAAGAGGAAGTGAGGAGTGTGCCAACAATGCCAAACCTGTTTCAACTATATGTCGATGTTTTCGTTCAGCAATTCCATTCTGTTGCGATGTGTGAGGACACGAAACACGATGAGAGATACCTGTACGTTGAAAATATTTGTGAAGTTTGTGGTACTCACCCCCCAATCAGATTGAATAGTGCGGATTTTGGCATTCAAAAGGCGTTCAACATGATTTTGAAAGTTGTAAAAGACTTGTTCAACATCAGATTTGTGTTTAATAAGATAAATCCAGGTGTAACGACTATAATCATCCAAAAAACTAACATAATATTTAAAACCACCACTAGACACTTGAGCAGGTCCCCAAACATCCGTGTGAACAAGCTCAAGTGGATAAGAAGTAACATGAACAGAGTTATTGTAAGGCAATTGATGACTCTTAGCACGCTGACAAGCGTCACATACAGAAAACTTATTATCAAAGGAACTCCCTAATTTATTTGACTTTAAAATAGACTTGACTACTTCTGAAGTGGGATGACCAAGTCGCCGATGCCATTGTGAAGAAGAGACTCTAACACTTGAAGACGCATGATGAGGAGTACGAGAAGAATAACGACTGATCGGCACCGGGTAAAGACCACCTTTGCTTTTACCGAATAGGAGGGTTTTCTTCGTGTCCTTGTCCTTAACAAAAAAAGCATCAGTGTGAATTTCAATGAATACATTATTGTCAGAAACAAGTTTATAAGCAGAAAGGAGGTGTTTGTTAATTCTAGGAACATGAAGAATATTTTTAAGATTAAGAGGTTTGCCTAAACCAGAAATTTTGGAATGACCAATATGAGAAATTTGCAAACCTGCTCCGTTGGCCACCTGAACTTGATCTTTACCATGATATCGCTCTTGGACAGAGAGTCGATCAAGATCACTGGTTAGGTGATCTGTTGCCCCAGTGTCAATGTACCAATTTGGATCATTGATGTAGTTCCCGGTAGTGGCACTATTTCCTCCACGGTATTCTTCAGCCTGGTAAGCATGGTTGAACCTATTACGACAGTTCAATGCAATGTGACCGGGAATGCCACATACTTGACATCGAGGGCCACCATTGCCCCTGCCACGACCACGTCCACGGCCGCGACTGCTGCCTCCTCCCCGATAGTTTGTTCGCTGATTATTGTGAGGAGTATTGTTGTTTCGACGTGGAGGATTTGAATCTTGGCGGGTCACATTGTTAGCGGAAGACATGAATTCCGTTGTGTTGTTCATTGCACTAGCCTGTGCTTCATGGGCAATCAAGTAGGAATAGAATTCAGGTAGTGTCACAGCATGTTGATCACTTAGGACTGTGATGGCGGTGAAGAGGTCACTATGGCCTGGTCCCAACCCGGCTAGAATGTAGCCGATTACCTCTTCGTCGGTCATAGGGTGGCCTATATTCGCCATAGTATCAGCAAGACTTGTCATCTTCTGGTAGTACTCAGATGCAGTCATATCTCCCTTCTTTGTAGTAGAGAGTTGTGTACGTATTTGGATGGAATTACTGAACGAAAACATCGACATATAGTTGAAACAGGTTTGGCATGTTGCCGGGTTAGTATAACATCTACCCAAACACGATCCATTTATTAATCGTGTCAAGAAATTTAACCTTAACCCACACCTGCATAACATGTGTAACCCGTTTGTGACCCGTTTAAATATATAGGTCAAGCAGTGAATAAAGTTTGTGGTTTGTGATTTAACTAGTTTAAATGCAAAAATGATACACGGATATAAAATATGATAAAAATGACATACAAATAACTATACGACAATTTTCTGACGTCGATTTCAATGATATCTAAGACCTAATCGTAATTAACTCTTATTAACTACATAAAAAAGACATTTAATCCACATTCAACATAAAAATCAAGTTATATATTATATTCTTAGAGTCTTATATATTTAAACGGGTTCACGGGTTGACATGTTTAATACTTAATCAACCCAAACACAACCCGTTTATTAAACGGGTTAGACGGGTTCATCTGTTTTTGACCCAAACCTGTTTATCCTCAATCCAGGGCCGGCCCTGGCTATGGGCAGACCGGGCGACGGCCCAGGGCATCAATCAAACAGGGGGCATCAAACTATTGGTTTTATGCATGACCAGATATGAACAGAGGGCAGATTTACTTCATATTTTTAACTTGTATGTTGATGTGAATGTATTCTAAAACTTTATTATAGTACTTGATTTTAACATGATACGGAGGATAAGTGAAGCAGCATAAGTTTAGGAGATTAGAAAGAAAAAAATAAAAACAGGGAAGTTGCAGAGAAATGGGTGAAGAAGATGATATATTTGTATAATTTTCAATTCTCACCCAAAGGTTTAGTGGTTTTACAATTTTGTCTTAATATTTTGGTTTTATTTTTTTACATAGGTACAAAACCACAAATGGTTTTACAAGGCTTTACACGTTATTTTTGCTTTTCCAATTTTTGAAATATCATTTACTTTTTTATTCTCAAAGTTTTAATTTATTCCACCGAATATATTAAATATTAATTAATGTTATTAATATACGTACTCATCTATCAATAGATTAATTATGCAATTTTCTATATCCAAACGTTTTTCCAATATGCATATTTTATAAATTAGTTATTTTTTATTGGAGCCAATGCTATAGTTAAAGTCATTGTGTTAAGCAAAAGGTGATTTTAGAAAAAATGATAGTATTATTGCTATACATTTGCAACTTTGTTTACTTATAACCGGAGCGGATCTTAGTGGTGACTACTTGTAGCACGTGCCACAAAAGGGTTCATATCTTGTTGTCGTACAGGGTTTCCAAATTATAGAGGCCTCAAAATTTTTACTCCTTCCGTCCCACATTAAATGTCCTGTTTGACTTTTCAAAGTATTTTTTTCACAACTTTGACCATAAATATTTTTGCTTGTGTAATATAGTATTTGATAAAATTTATACGCGGTGAAAATATGTTTAATACTCAATCCATTCATATATTTTGCATCAAGTATTATATAATACAAACAAAAATATTTAAGGTCAAAGTTGTGAAAAAAAGACTTTGAAAAGTCAAACAGGACATTTAATGTGGGACGGAGGGAGTATATGATATGAATATACATTTTATAAAAGTGGCTATTCAGCTTTCTACACATTAAGTTTTTACTTGATGTTTTATAAAAGTGACTAGAGGCCTCAAACTTTGTCAGATAATTTGAAACACTTGATGTTTTTACTTTTTACACATGAAGTTCCATATTTATTAAACTTTCTATGATATATACAAAAATAGACCAAGCCGATAATTGTGCTACGTACAAAGATAATTTCTAGATCCGCCCATGCTTATAACCAAACTTCACCCGTTGACCAGTTAATTCGGTGATTTTAGAAGCTAATATCCTTTTGTTTGTATACTAAACCTTTTAGAAATAGTTTATTAGGGGCATCTTGCTATCACCTCGCCCAGGGTAGCAAAAAACTCAGGACCGGCCCTGCCTCAATCCAAACCTGTTTAACTTCGTGTCGAGTTCGTGTCATTTATCGAGTCGTGTCGAGAATTGCCACCCCTAAGTCTATGTAATGATTTACCTCAAGAAATCTTTTTTTCCTAGCATCTTGCTAGATTAACTACTAATACATTATCCTTGTGGTTAGTTTGTTGGGTATTTCACTTTCTCTTTATATATTAAAAATTTTGGATTTACATACAGGTGGAACGGAAGACAACTATTAAAAAGTGTACATGTCACGTTGATACAAGTTTCTAAATCTGGAGTTTGGGTACTTGTTACATTTGCATGGAACTATGGAAACATACAAAAGGAAAGTACTAAGAGTAATGTATTTTTGTGATCCATCAATACCTATCCTCCACACAGTTGTAACATGTAACCATCGTTGGCTAACACGGTTGAACAGCGACAACCATGCACCCGTCGAACGGTCAACACCACCAGCAGGGGACCAGAAAAGTGAGTCTTGTAGGTGTAACCCCTTCTAACTCAAACACATCATCACTAGACATTAAATGTAACTATTACACATAACCACCCTTTAACTCACGTACGTCCTTATTGAATTTGTAAGTTATTACACATCTTTTCTAAGGGACTCTCATTGGATACCCATACTTAAAGAGATGTATACCCTTCAAAGAATTGAACAATGTGGTCCTTAATTTATTTGGACTTTTATGTGTTTCAATATCTATGGTTTGAGGATAACCTTTATTATGATTTTTTTGAGTTGGGGGAAAGAAAAAGAAGGTTTAAACTTAACTTTCCTTTTAGATATATAAATGCATTTAATACACATTAATTAATAGTATTGCAAAATAAGGCCTACAAGGTCCATTAATCACCACCTAAACGCTATAAGGTCATCAACTTTTCCGATTTGTGTAAATCAGTCAAACAAATCGGTCAACCATAGTCAACGACGATAATGATGGTCAACGGTAGTCAAGTTTGCCCGAAACCTTCAAAGTTCAAACTTTGGTGGAAATACTCAAAACTCGACGTTTTTTTTTAAAGAAAAATCTTGTTAGTAATAACTAGAATTTTCCGGAAATAACTAAAACTTATCAAAAATTCAGAAAACTTGTGGAAAATGTCAATCCGATTAATGACAAAGTAATCCCGCCCCTTTGGAGTTTGGGTAATAATAATAATAATAATAATAATAATAATAATTAAAAAAAAAAAAAAAAAAAAAAAAAAAAAAAAAAAAAAAAAACACTTAAAGTTCCCTTATTTAATTATCTAAGCTAATGCATGACGTCACTGGTTAGACAAACCCTAAATAAACTTAGGGTGTGTTTGGTAGAGAGAAAAGAAAGAGGAGAAATGGAATTAGAATGAATTCTCTTGTTTAGTAGAGAGAAATAAAAAAGTGAAGAATTGAAGGGAAATTGATAGAGAGTTGGAAAGAAATAGTAGTGTAATTTGGTTAACCACTATTTCTATCATTTTGGTGGAGCATTTAGAGAAATGAGTTTATATATATATATATATATATATATATATATATATATATATATATATATATATATATATATATATATATATATATTTTTCTTCTAATCGCTTCAAATTATAATTTTTTAAAATAGTGTACTTTGTTAAAAATAATTTTAAAAAATATATTTTTTTATAGAATTGTTATTTAGAAAAAATATTTTTTTAAATAATTTTATAAAAAATAAACTTAAAAAAATAAAAAATAATAATTAAAAAAATATTATATATATATTTTTTAGAATTGTTATTTAGAAAAAATAAATTCTTTAAAAAAATCAACAAACAAATACATGTGAGTCTCATATGATAAAATATTATTTAATTAATTTTTTTTTTATTTCTCGGGTCAAGTCTCTATTGTTACCAAATATTATAATTGAACAAAATTCTCTACTGATTTCTATTCTCTGAATTTCTATTCTCTACTTAATTTCATTTTTTTCTGAAATTCTCTCTACCAAACTTGCACTTATAGCCTGCAAAATACTATTTGCCTGAGTTGGAGTTACTCAAAAAACGCATTTAATGTTATCACCAGAAAAGTATAAAGTTTGGTTACATTTTAAGGGTTTATGGTTTCGTGAACAGGCAAAAAAGCTAGAAAATGATGGTTAGAAATTATGACATGCATAAGAAACATATGGACTAGATGTACAGTTCTAATGAAAATGAGAAGTACTAGCAGACATGTCTAAAAGTGTGTTTATATCTTATGTCTACGTAGTACTAGTTTTGACAGTTCAGTTGGCTATCGTAGGAGTTATCATACGGCCGGTTTCCGCCAAAGGCACCTTTGGTCACAAACGCATTGTTGGTTGCGACTGTGTAATTATTTTAATCAACAACAACACCCAATCATGTCGGGCCGAGTATGAGGGGAGATCGTTTCAAGATCTTCGGTAAGTGTAAGTGTGCGGATGAGAGAGCTCTGTGTAATTATTTTAATGCATGCACTAAATTTGTGCGATACTTTTATATATTTAATCGAAAAAAAGTATTTTTATTTCGCTCTCATTAAATAAACATTGCTTTGTCTGCGCTTGATTACGTTGTTTAGTTTCTTTTAGATAGGTGAACTACAAAGTTAAAAATAATTTCATTTGTCTTTAATTTGTTTACAAAGTTTAGTTAACTTTGTTCTAAACATATACGGGGTATAGTACACCCGTTTATGCCTTCATTTTCTATGATTGCGATTGTTGTTATAGTAAACTTGGTAAAAGAATATTGTCGGGGGGTAATGGGACTATGGGGCATGACTATGACAACTAATAATGTCAAAATAAAATATATAGTCCAAAATCTAATACATATACTAGCTAATTGATTAAAAGCATACAACAAAGGTCTAACAACCAAAATATTCAAGTACAAAAATGCAGTAATTACGAAATGATGCTAGCCAAACTAGTTGTTAAGTTAGCTAATTGGGCACTAGACAATGTTACTACTTATGTTGTTGATGAACTTGTTTATGATGTAGCTAGGCGTTCGGTTCTTGTTAATATTCATTTTATTTAATATATTTCACTTATATAACTTATATAATGCATTTCTCTTCAAGGATAAAGTATTTAGACACACATTTTTGAGTGTTCATAACAAATTATTTTGAATGCTCATACATTTCTCTTCAAGGATAAAATATAAGTAAATAACAATCGATAAAAATTGTTGATCAACATTCAATGGAAACCGAAAGAAAAACCGAGAGTTTGAAGTTTGTTTTTTGAAAAAAGCCGATTTGGTTTTAGCATAAACACAAACAAAATGTATATAACCTATAATCCAACATATATTATTAACTATTAAAGTTACATTTTAATGAATCTCACTGAATGATATAAACCATTAACGTTTACGTTTGTGCTTACTTATGGTTAATGGTTTTTATGTGTATGCAAGGTTTGGTAATTGTGTTTCATTATACAATTTTCAATAGAGCAACTTGAACTTAAATCTCAGACATAAAAAATAAATTTTGAAAACTGCATTTGGATAAACCAAATAATAATGAAAACCGATAATCCAAACTAGAAAAATAAAAAACTGAGAACGAAGCAGATAAATTGTTAATAAACAATTAAGCTATTTCAGTTTTAGTTAAAAGTGAGTCAAACAAAACCATTTAACTTCTACTCAATAGTGAATCAACCTAACAACATTCAATGGAAACCGAAAGAAAAACCAACAGTTTGAATTTTGGTTTTTGTTTTTTGAAAAAAGCTGGTATGGTTTTAGCATAAACACAAACCGGAAAAAAATAAAAAATAAAAAAGTTATATATAACTTATAATCCAACATATATTATTAACTTATTAAAGTTACATTTTAATTAATGTCACCGCAAGATATAAATGTTTAACATTTGTGCTTACTTATGGTTAATGGTTTTATGTGTAACTTATATGTGTATGACCTCATAAGAGATGGTTTTATGTGTTATCTGCGAGAGGAGGTATTGAAGCTTCCCAATTATCGAGTTTGCAGGACCTCATATGAGATGTTGTGTTATCTAATCGTTGTGATTCGTGGACCTGGATGCCTGATATTTCAAAAGGCTTTATTGTTGCTTCTATTCGTCACATGATTGATGCTCGTTTTCTGGATGTTAGCATTACCATTACTCGTTGGATACGTGATATTCCTATTAAGGCTAACATTTTCTTATGGAGACTATCTCTTAATAAGCTTCCATCTAGGATGAATTTGGACAAGAAAGGTATTGACGTTGATTCGCTCCTTTATCCAATTTGCAATGAAGATGTTGAAACGGTTAATCACCTTTTCTTCTCTTGCGATATGGCTAAGGATTTGTGGTCTTTATTGGCGAGATAGTGGGAGCTTGATATCCTTTTTTGTTTGAATATCTCAGATTGGTTCAGTTGGCTTGATTCCTTGTCCGTTTCTCTTAAAGCGCGGGTGTTTGTTGAAGGTGTGGGAGGGACTCTAATGTGGTGCATTTGGAATTTTTGCAACCGGTAGATTTTTTCTAACCCTCCTCCTAAAAAGGCGTTGATTTGGGATAGTATTCTTTCTCAATCGTTCCTATGGATTTCCTCTAGAAATCCTAAGCTTAAAATTAGTTGGGTAGGTTTATTGCAAAGATGAATGCTACTACCACATACAATTTACAAAAAAATAACTACACAATGACATAGCAATGATGTGTAAAAAAGTCATTGGTTTAATGAGAGAGAAGAGAGAGAAACTTTAAGGAAATGCACCAATCAAGAAATGCCATGTCATTATGTGGTTATTTTTTTGTAAAGTGTATGTGGTTGTAGCAATTCTCTATTGCAAAACCCCTTAGCTACTATTGATTCCTCGTAATTTTCTCTAGCTTTTGCTAGTTTTAATATAATGCTGCCATTCTAAAATAAAACTAATATGTGTATGACAATGTTTGATAATTGTGTTTCATTATACAATATCTAACAGAGAAACTTTAACTTAAATCTCTGACATAAAAAAAACTTGGAAAAGCACATTTTAATAAACCAAATAATAATTAAAACCGATAATCAAAACTAGAAAAACCAAAAACCAAAACTCAGACCGTAACAAATAAATTTTTATTTCAGTTTTAGACAAAAACCGAGTCAAACAAAACCACGTTCACTTCTACTCAATACATCTAACAACATTTGATGGAACTTAAAAATCAAAAGTGACGGTGTGGATTTTGGTTTTTGTTTTTTGAAAAAAGCCGTTATGGTTTTAGCATAAACACGAAAAAAATGTATATAACCTATAAACCAACATATATTATATTATCAACTTATTAAAGTTACATTTTAATTAATGCCACTGCATGATATAAATGTTTAACGTTGTGCTTACTTATGGTTAATGGTTTTATGTGTGACTTATATTGTGTGACAATGTTTGATAATTGTGTTTCATTATGCAATATCTAATAGAAAATTTTGAAACTTAAATCTCCGACATGAAAAACAAACTTGAAAAATCACATTTTGATAAACCAAATAATAATGAAAACCGATAATTCAAACTAGAAAACTAAAAATCAAAAACCAAAATTGAGACAAAAACAAATTAAATCAAGCTTTTTGGGGAATTGGCAAAAAAAGGTATTAGACTTGCCACCTTTTGTCATTGTATGTAGCGTACTTTTTTTTTTTTTTTTTTGATTATAGCACTAACTTTTTAAATCCGTGTCATTGTGTGTACTGTTGACCTGTTTGACCTGTGGAGCAGGTTAAGTTAACGATCGTTTGTTTATTATTGCAGCGTTAGTCCTTTACACGTTTTTGTCCGTTTTCGCACGTTTTCTTCCGTTTTTGTCTGTATTTACACGTTTTCGTTCGTTTTTACACGTTTTCGCCGGTTTTCGCACATTTTTATCCGTATATACACGTTTTCGACCGTTTTTACATGTTTTCGTCCGTTTCTTCACGTTTTCGTCCGTCTTCGCACGTTTTTGTCTGTATTTACACGTTTTCGACCGTTTTTACACGTTTTCGTCCGTTTTTTTCACATTTTCGCACGTTTTTGTCCGTATTTACACGTTTTCGTTCGTTTTTGACCGTTTTTACACGTTTTCGTCCGTTTCTTCACGTTTTCGTCCTTCTTCGCACGTTTTTGTCTGTATTTACACGTTTTCTTTCGTTTTCGACCGTTTTTAAACGTTTTCATCCGTTTTTTTCACATTTTCGCCTGTTTTCGCACGTTTTTGTCCGTATTTACACATTTTCATTCGTTTTCGACCGTTTTTACATGTTTTCGTCCGTTTTTTCCAAAAAAAATCAAAAAAGGAATAAAAAAAATTAAAAAAAATATTTTGAAAATAATTAATTTTTTATTTTTCGAAAAAAAATTAATTTTTTAATTCTCGAAATTAAAAAAAATTTGAAAAAAAAATTAAAATAATTTTTTATTTTTTGAAAAAAAAAATATTTTTCGAAAAAAAAAATTAAAAAAATTTTGAAAAAAAATTAAAATAATTTTTTATTTTTCGAAAAAAAAATTTATTTTTCGAAAAAATTTTTAAAAAAAATTAAAATAATTTTTTATTTTTCAAAAAAAAAATTATTTTTCGAAATATTTTTTTTTGAAAAAAAAAATTAAAAATATTTTGAAAAAAAAAATATTTTTTTTCTAAAAATAAAAAATTATTTTAATTTTTTTTCAAAATTTTTTTAATTTTTTTTTTCAAAAAAAAATAATATTTTTTTTTCGAAAAATAAAAAATTATTTTAATTTTTTTTTAATTTTTTTTTTCAAAATTTTTATTTTCTAGAAATAAAAAATCAATTTTTTTTCGAAAACGTGCGAAGACGGACGAAAACGTGTAAAAACGGTCGAAAACGAACGAAAACGGTCGAAAACGAATGAAAATGTGTAAATACGGATAAAAACGTGCGAAAACGTGTAAAAATGAACGAAAATGTGTAAATACGGACGAAAACGTGTAAAAACGGTAAAAAACGAACGAAAACGTGTAAATACAGACAAAAACATGCGAAAACGGTCGAAACGTGAAAAAATGGACGAAAACGTGTAAAAACGGTTGAAAACGAATGAAAATGTGTAAATACGGACAAAAACGTGCGAAAACGTGTAAAAACAGTCGAAAACGTGAAGAAATGGACAAAAACGTGTAAAACCGGTTGAAAACGAATGAATACGGACAAAAACGTGCGAAAACGGGCGAAAACGTGTAAATACGGACAAAAACGGACGAAAACGTGCGAAAAC
This sequence comes from Artemisia argyi, assembly GCA_030686995.1. Classification (NCBI taxonomy): domain Eukaryota; kingdom Viridiplantae; phylum Streptophyta; class Magnoliopsida; order Asterales; family Asteraceae; genus Artemisia; species Artemisia argyi. Next base: position 183,716,150 of record CM060705.1, read on the forward strand.
GTTTAAAGGACTAACGTTGCAATAATAAAGGACTAACGCTGCAATAATAAAACAAACGATGGTTAACTCAACCTGCTGCAACGGGTCAAACAAGTCACCGGTACACACAATGACACGGATTTAAAAAGTTAGTGGTATAATAAAAAAAAAAAAAAAAAAAAAAAAAAAACGCTACATACAATAACAAAAGGTGGCAAGTATGATGCCTTTTTTTGCCAATTTCCCAAACTTTTTCAGTTTTACACTAAAACCGAGTCAAACAAAACCGTGTTCACTTCTACTCAATACACCTAGCAACATTAAGTGGAAACCGAAAAATCAAAACCGAAAGAAAAATGGATGGTTTGAATTTTGGCTTTTGTCTTTTTTTTTCTTTTTTTTTTTTTTTTTTTTGAAAAAAACCGGTATGGTTTTAGCATAAACACAAACCCAAAAAAACCAAACAAATTGTATACGACCTATAATCCAACCTATATTATTAACTTATTAAAGTTACATTTTAATTGGTGTCACTGTATGATATAAATGTTTAACGTTTGTGCTTACTTAGGTTAATGGTTTTATGTGTAACTTATATTTGTATGACAAGGTTTAATAATTGTGTTTCATTATACAGCATGATATAAATGTTTAACGTTGTGCTTACTTATGGTTTTATGTGTGACTTATATTGTATGACAAGGTTTGATAATTGTGTTTCATTATGCAATATATCTAATAGAAAAACTTGAATTTAAATCTCCGACATAAAGAACAAACTAGGAAAACCACATTTTGATAAACCAAATCTATACTACATTATAAAGCATTTGAGACTTACTATAAAAGGAAGTCTTAAAATTTTAAGACCAAAAACATTACTATTAAAGGAAAAGTAGAAAATTAATGTAAAATATAAAAATTTAAGTCTAATTTAAATCATATGTAACCCCCCTCCAATAATGATACATTTTAATGAAAGTGTTTATAAAAAAAACTCACTATTAACCATCAATTTAATGCTAATATTTGAAAAATAAAAGTGTTAACCATTTACACCATTAATAATTTAGACGTTCTACTTTTGAAAAACATATTTCTAATACTTGAAAAATAAAAGTGTTAACCATATTTAATAATTTAGACGTTCTACTTTTGAAAAACATATTTAATGCTAATATTTGAAAAATAAAAGTGTTAACCATTTACACCATTAATAATTTAGACGTTCTACTATTTGGACATGCTAGATAAAGAAATTTAAAATGAAAAACATTTGTTCGCCACAAAAATAGTAACCGGGTACCCGCCGCCGCATTGCGCGGGTACCCTTCTATAATAATAAAAACCGATAATCCAAACTAGAAGAATCAAAAACCGAAAATCAAAACTAAAACCGAAACAGATAAAGTTTTTTTAGAAAATCGAACTATTTCGGTTTTAGACTAAAACCGAGTCAAACAAAACCATATTCACGTTTACTCAATACACCTAACAACTCTTCAATTAAATATACACTGACGAAAATGATTTTACCTTAGACAAAGAGACAAGATGAAAGGTATTAATTTACGTACAAGAAAAGTGCACATGCAAAATGACAGTACGTAGAAATAAGATTTGTTTACACAGTGGCCGGCCCTCCACACCTCCGGCGGAGGCACCGCCACGTTTGCACCGCCAATATCGCTTCATACAATGACATGCAGTAAATATATTAGGTCAAATTAGTCATGTTTAATAATTACATAAATATAAAACAAGTCAATGTTATTAACAAAAGGTTTTCACATGTTGTGCTTTGTTGAAATTAATTAAATTACCATTAGTTAATTATATTTTTCTCTTTAACTACATGTAGAGAGGCAAAGGAAATTGAAGCGGCATTGTCGCTATCTCGTTGGCATGCCACTATTGTCATGAGCTAGGAACTGCGGAGTGCACACTATGTCGCATAACACTCTTAGCCCTTAGAAAAAGAAGCTATAACAGATTAATTTGTGCAATCATAATTGTATACGTACATTTTCATGACGTACTTTAGCTAACTCGATGATCGTATGCTTGTAGTTTTGTTTTTAGAAAGACAAGATATTAATCGTATAATCGCATTATATACGTTGGTCTTCGTTTTTTGCTCGTAGAGGCTTAAGACGCCGCTCATCTCATCGTTCAAAGTTCAAACTATCGTCTCATTGTTTAAATTCCTCCATATATTATCCAGAAGTTGTTGCAATTTATAATGACCTATTGGTTTCTTCATAATTAGTTTCCAGATTAATTAATCAATTAAGCCATAAGGTCGCAATATATTCTATCATAAGTTCAAAACTAAATGATTATATATTACATTATCTCTTACCTCATTATTGTATTTTGAACATTGTTTTTCCCGTGCCAAAGTAATTAAAAAGCTCTTAAAAGAAACAGAACTAAATAGGGAACAAAAAGGACTTCCACTAAACAAAACACATGCTTATATCCACATCTATATACAATGCACCATTCCATTTTCTCACAAGAGATAAGTTTTAAGAGAACAAAAAACAAGTAGTTCTCAAATTTCAACTTTGATATAGAAAAAGAGATTGGGTTCCACTGTAATAATTGTATCTTTTTCTTTCTACATAGTTCCATAATGCATGAAACACTGCATGGCAGACAGTATCCTCTATAACTAATAGGGCATGCAACATCGTATTTTCCAAATCTAATCTAAAACAAGTGTTTCACACTTGTGTTGTCGTTTTAGTGTAACAGTGTACTTTAACACCCGACCAAGCTTTATATTTCGTACATGATTAATTAATACATGTGCACGTATAATGTTTACAATTTGTTGCCCCATTTATATGTTGGATAATTTATTTTAGCTTTGTTTATTGCTTTCTATCTTTGGACCATGGTGGCGAATTAGTGGGGATTGATCGACTACCCAAAGACAATGGATGGCTAGCTTGGTTTCATGGGCCGGCTCGACTGCAATCTTAAACCCATTGAAGTCCTATATTTAGTCGTGATTCAAACTTAAAATCGTCGTGGTTACTAATAACAAGTTCTTTTTTCCCCGCTCAACAACAAAAGAAAACGGTCAAATTTTTAGCGACAATTTGTTGTCGCTAACAGTATATCTATTTATCTGATTTTCTAAAAGAAATGATATAAAGAAATAAATCACGCAAAATGAGGATTAACAAAGCTAACATGACAAAACCCACCAAACGACACAAAGTTACGACAATAAGCTTAAACTCACAACAACTACATTGACCTCAAAACTACTACGAATTACAACAACTCTAGTGATTACAAATATGGAAATCCAAACATCATAGAAAGACACCGGACACCCAAATAGATCCAACACGTACATGCATGATCACCTAAGAGCAATTAATTTCAAGAGGACGAACAATGTTCAAGCACTTTTGCATCTTTGGAAGTTATTGGACTCGCTCATCCAGACATCTCTTTAATGGACTGTTTCTTTTTGGAGTTTTGTGTTCGGGAGTGCTAGTCTATGCCGTTGGCTGTGTATGATTCTAGATTGGAGTGCCAATTAATAGTTGAACTCTTTTTTCCTTCTCCAGAGTTTTTCTCACGAGATTTGTCCTGGAAGGTTTTTAAATGAGGCAGTCTCTTTTGGCTTGCTATACTCCTAGTACGTTGTTGTTAGACGGGTGTAATGTTAGGTGGTTTTCCCTATTGGTGTTATTGTTAGCGTAATTAGTGATTTGTAATCCGTTCTGTGACATGTCACTAACGGCTTAGTGGTAGTTCAAGCGGTGGCTTGAGTTTATGTAGTACTTTTACCACATACCATTGTACTCTTATTTTTTGTGATTTATATATTATACCAGGGTAATCTCATTTACCCTAAGAGCAATTACTCTGTAAACAACGTAAAAATAGTGAAAAACTGACCACGACCATGACCATAACTAAAACCAATTAACCACTGAAACAAGACCCGTCAAACCCTCAAACTAAACAATCTGGAACACACCGTCATATATACGGATCGATGACACCACAAGATGATGGAACGTTGATGGAGAAAGTCCATGAATCAACTATTGTAAAACCATCACATATTTGTCATGACCCTTGCTTGAAAATTATTTGCCGTACCAAACCCAACAAAAATAATTGACGTTGTAATACACTAGTAGAAATAAAGTTTTTTTTGGAGTTTAATTATAAAGTTTTTCTTAATCTTTCATACTACAGTATATTTTTATTTCATCATTTTTGCGCACTTTCAAGCATCGCCATCACAAAGCCCCACATCTTTTATATGTCACTATCGAAAATTCAATTTACAACCGTTGATTTGTTTTATTTTTTTTTATTTATTATTTATTTTTTCGAACGAAATTTATGCAATGTACTATCGTGGGTATGTAGACTATTTGCGACACTTTTTGCACGATTATGTGTATCCAAAAGGTTAAATGAATAATGGTTGGAGATGATACAACGTAATAGAGGACTAAGCCTAAAGTCAAAATACATAATGATTTTCTATTTATAAATATACCTTTTTGACAAAATAATTGACATAAAATAAATAAGAAAGTGACGTAGATACACCATGATTCATTGATGTAGACTTCCATATACGGAGTAGACACTTCTACCACTCGCTTTGCCGACTCTGTAATTATTATTATTATTATTATTATTATTATTATTATTATTATTATTATTATTATTATTTTTATTTTTCTTTGAACATGAAAAATATGTATTTGGCCAGGTTGAACACAACTAATTAGACCTAAGACTATGTAATGGTGATCAAACTCACCGGTGATGAACCATCTTGAGGCGCGATTCCCCGTTACACCACCCCATCTCACGTATGAAAGGAAGAAAGTAGAGTTGGTTTGGTGGCGCATACAACCAAAGGTGGTGCACATTTTGTGTGTATATGTGGAGTATGTTTGTGTTAGAGTTAGGTATTTTTATGTGTTTGATTTGATGGTCACCACTACGACTATTTGATAATGTGTTTGATGATCGATATGCTGAATAATGATGTGATGCTGATGTGAAGTTAGTGAGTTAGGTAACCATTACACGCATGTAATCTAATGTAATGACAGTGGTTACCAATATTGATTTAACAACATATGATCTTCATCTTTTTCACCTTCTCACTACTTTTACCATGACAATTAGTTACGTCTCACCGTTTCACTAAACTTCACTAAATACAGAAGTAAACAAAAAATACCCCCTTTTATAGAAGGTTTGCACCACCAATTGCTTCGTTTTCTTGCTTGACCAACCCTTTACGTGTGATTATCACTTTCACGCATGAAAAAGCTCCCTTATTATGAGCAGTCCTATAAAAAAAATCGATTAACATGTTTAATTGAAATGTTATATATTTTTTTTTCCGGCTAAGAAACAAATACATACGGAGCTAGACTAGTGGACGTGTATCCAGCTATTTTGTGAGCTTCACTACTTCTATTACTATTGGAGAGTAAGCTTTGATCAAAATCTAGAAAACGATAACGCTTAACCTAACTACCTAATTATCTATACTATTATATAATGCATTTGAGATTATTATATAATTTGAAAGGCTTAAAATTCAGAATTTTACTTGCTTATTATGGAAGGATTTCAAATTAATTGGTTAGGAAGCAGGTTGGTTAGGAAGCAAGTTGGTTAACAAGTTTGTTAGGAAGCGGTTGATTGCTCAAACTAAAATTATTTGGCTTAATTATCTCTAACATCTCTACTTATAAAGTATAAAGACAACTAAATGTGTAACCGAATAACCGAATAACGCAAAATATAGTCACAGGTACCCGCCGCCGCATTACGCGGGTACAGTTCTAGTCAAATGAAATGAAGGAAGCCGAACTTTAATCTAAGACATGAGTGAACTAGGCAATGAAAAAAGCATGCAAATGTATCTAGTTCTTAATTTGAACTGACTAAAACGTGCGATTTCTAAAGGAATGTACATTTGGAATTTACAATGTAGCAGACATAATAGACTAATTAAAGGATCATGCAATGTACATAATGTAACTTGATGAATTGTCGTCAAAGATAGTAAATGTGTTTGCTACATGTTATGATGAGAAAATTGAATCTCAATAGTCAATACATCTTTGTGCATTATGCACGAAACTCACAAAAATTTTTATTTAAACACCAATAACGTGACATAAAAAAGTTGAAGGCGTAAGATATATAAAGATAACGTTAGAAATGCATATATATTTTTGCATGGTTACTTACTAATACTCTGTAACAGATTTAATTTAACCTATTACACAATTAGCGAGTTCCATTCGTTATAGCTTAACTGAAGTAGCAGCGTACTGAGAGACAAATCCTCACAATCCATCTAGTTTGATCTAATGATTGGGATTAACCTAAGATTTAATATGTCAACCTAAGTGCATGTCGTTTTCTTCTCTTTTTGTCTTTCTTATTTATTCATTTTTTTGTCTTTTTTTTAATTCATATTTTTTTTTCACTTTCTTCCGTTTTTATACGTTTTTGTCTGTTTTCTTACATTTTCGTTCATTTTCATACGTTTTCTTTCGTTTTCGTCTATTTTTTATACGTTTTTCCCATGTTCAGACGTGTTTTTACACTTTCATACGTATTCGTTTGTTTTCATCCGTTTTCATACGTTTCAGAATATCACAATTGATATTCTTAATATCACAAGTGATATTCTGTGATATTTAGAATATAACTTGTGATATTAAGAACATCAATTGTGATATTCAGAAACGTATGAAAACGGATGAAAATATGTGAAAATGCGTGAAAATGTATGAAAACGAACGAAAATATAAGAAAGTAAAAAAAAACGTGAATTAAAAAAACAAACGCGAAAATCACTTGTGATATTCAGAATATCACTTGTGATATTCAGAATATCACTTGTGATTTTCATGTTACAAAACATTAGTTGAAAATCACTTGTGATATTCAGAAACGTATGAAAACGTCCAAAAACGGCCGAAAACATTTAAAAACGGACGAAAACATATGAAAATGGACGAAAACGTAAGAAAACAGATGAATATGTATGAAAACGGACTTAAACGTATGAAAGCGTAAAAAACATATGAAAATGGATGGAAACGTATGAAAACGGACGAAAACGTATGAAAAATGGACGAAAACGTAAGAAAACGTATGAAAACAGGCGATAACGTAAGAAAGCGGACGAAAACGAATGAAACCGGATGAAAACATATAAAAACCTATGAAAACGAAAGGAAAAAAACGTGAATTAAAAAAAAAATGAATAAATAAGAATGACAAAAAGATACGAAAAAGACATGTACTTAGATTGACATATTAAATCTTAGGTTAATTCCGACTATTAGATCAAACTAGATGGATGGTGAGAATTTATCCCTTAGTAAGCACTAAAATAAGAGTATTCAAAATAACTCACCTCTTCAAATACAATGTTTTCTTATTCTTGTTTTTGTTCCTTAAGACAATAGTTTGTTCATGTTTTTTTTTATTCGTTTTAAGTAGGATTTGATTTTAATAAATTAAGAAAATTTATCTTTTTAAAAGCTCTTATAAATTTTGTCAGCTCAACAAAGCTTATATTTATAAAACATAGGTTCAATCATCTAATAATCTTGTGTGTTAAACATGTCATTCAAAGAAACAAATATAATTAAACATACATGATGAACATACTTGAGCGGACGACCGGCCATAAGGGAACCTTAAGACCACAATACTTAACATAATTAATTAAGCTTTATGGCAAATGATTAGTTGAATGTAACCTTTGTTTAGAGACTTAACGAAAGAGACGTTTGTTATGTGTACATTCATTTAGTCTTTTCGATGTTCATTCATTTTCTTTTTGAAAGAGCCCTTTTCGTTAAAAAGTCAGTTGTACGTTTGGTTCATTTACATCCATGTATTAATTTGATACACGTAAAATGATAGGCTAAAATTTATGGAATAACCTTTTAGAGGCAATATTTGCATGTCGAAATTGAGGAGCTTAGCTAATAGTTCAAGTTTACATTATGTTTTCTACTAATATTATGTAGAGCTTAACCTAAATTCCATAAATAGATAATCACATACGTACTTGCTAACCAAGTAACCAAGTTTAAGATGATCTAGTGATAAGTCGAGGAATCAGAATGTTTGATAAATTTCTTATATAAACATGTAACACAAAGAAATATAAATATACACTACTCCGTTATAATCTTCATTTTAATGTGATAAATAGTATAGATTATGAACTAAACTTCTCTCTCTCTAGGGGCGATCAGCCGCCACCCACCCTTCTATTTTCCGGCCATTAACAACCACTGAAATCGTCTCTCTACCTCTAAATCTCTGTTTATTGGTATGCAATCGGTTTCTTGGTTGTGTTTTCTTGTGGGTGGCGGCTGGAAGTGATCTTACTATCCATATTTGTGACTGATCGACTCTTTTCTGGTTAGGGTTGAGTCAGTTATCACAAATTTTATATATAAATCGTCCTTAGTTTTGCCGAAACCCTAATCTGTATCCTCAATCGTGAATCGTTATTATTTAGGGTTTTAATCGTTCCTTTTATCCTGATTGGTATATGTCGGTTTTAAACCGATTTGCTATATATATGGGACGATCTGTTTGTGGTTTGTGCATATGTTTTATAAAACCTTAATTGGTTTTTACTTGTTATTGGTTCTGGTTTGATTATCCTTAATCGATTTTTTGTATCGATTTTGGGATTGTGCTTCATTGTCGAAACCCTTATTTAGGGTTTCTTATCTACTGATCGTTTTTTGGAAGTGGTATTTACCTGCATGTTGGTGTTGTTGGATGAGGTCATGTTCGTTTAAAGAAGTGGGTTTAGAGAGAGTGGTGTTTATTTGGTCGTGTATCATCATGGCTGCGCTTTGGTGGATCTGTTTGTTAGGGTTCACCATGTTATTCATTCAACGAGCTACTTGGTTCGTCTTGTGTACGGCTGGCTGATGATTTAGTATGTCTACCTGCATGATTTGTGGTACATGCATTGGTAAGGATTGTTACTGTGGTTTGGATTGTTGGTGGTAAGGCATGGTGCGGCTAGGGTGGGGGGGGGGGGGGGGGCGGTCCTCATGGGTGCGCTCTACTCTAGTCGAGATGCATTGGTGACACAGTCGTGATGCTTTGGTGACCTTTGGCCATGGTTTGTGTTGCTGGAAGTTGGTGGTGCACTCGCAGGTCAAGCAATTAAGAACATTGAAGACGGAGTCGCTCACTGTGGAAGTGGTTCATTGAACCTGGTTTTCTTACATTTAGATTGTTTATTTAAATGTAATTTGGTTTTCTATTCTGTTTGTTTAGCAGTGTAGGGTTATTTCTGCGCTTAGCAGATGTTTGTAGCTTAGTTACATATGTTGAGTCATATCGCCTATGTAACGGGCAGAGGACATGGGATGTACGTCCATGTCAATTGTACTTTCATTGATTTTTGGATATATTTACCGGGGTTTAAGGCCCTTTTACCCAAAAAAAAAATAGTATAGATTATGAAAAAATTACTTTCGACTGTATATGTTACGGTTAGAGTGTGTATGGTGTTTCTTTTCTACTTAATGAGTGGGCTAAACTTTTATTTTCTCTTATTGAAGTTAAAATAAATATTTCTTTAAATTATTTAATTTAAAAAACAGCCCCTACATAGTCTTAGTTATATCTGTTATGATTAGAATAAAAGAAAGAATATAAGGCTGGGCATAGTGGTGACCTGGGTCATTCCCTGCCACATGTTGGTTTTATAGACATTATAATAATAGTTGTGTGTTAGGATCGAACTCGAGGTCACGAAACTAGTAACGACCGTTAGTATTTAACGGAGAATGACTAACGACCGTTAGACGAAGATTAGGAAAGTAATACTTGTGTTTAATTGGAAACAAGAGAAGGTTCCGGAATCCCCTTGAGGGATCCATGACCGATCGGCCATAAGGAGGTTCCACCTCCTTTGTGCTTTGTGCTTCAAGGAAACTCAAGTATATAAACAAACCCAAGATGCATTGTTTTTCTCATAACTTGTACACACACATCTTGGTGTTTTTCTTTCCTCTCTTGTCCCAAAATCGATCCATCAAACAATCCCTTAAGGGATTCGATTTTCTTATAGCTACAAGGTTTTGTGTTTGATTTACTTGCATAAACTTTTACTTGAATTAGTACGTGTGTACAAGAACGCGATTCAAACACACTATTGTTTGATTCTTGGATTGAATTACAAAAGTGGTAAGAGGTAATTCTTATAATCCACATAAACCCTATTTAGGGTTCTTGATTTGAAGATTGCATTTGATTCTTGTTCGGGCTAGAATCACAAAGGTATGTTTACTTTTATATTTGATTAATTAATTACATACTATATGATCTTGTAATTGCTTCCGCTATGCTCACTTGATGTGTTTGGTTTATTTTATATGATTGTCATGATATCATAATTCCAACAGTGGCATCTAGAGCCGTTATAATGTGTAATTAATTATCGAAACGCATAAAAATTGAATCTTGATTCGTTTAGTTACATGTTTTTTAGGGTTTTTTGATTCCTAACCCTAATTTTTTAAGTGGGTCGATTTAGACCTTTTAGGGTTTTAGGGTTTTGGTTTTGATTTTTTAATATGATTAGAAACCCTAGGATGTCATGTAATTTGTTATGCGTTTTAGTAAACGATCTTGGTGCAATATGTTAATTGTTAAGCATAATCCATGAAAAGTGCATGTTTGCATGGATTCTGTAGAAAACTAGAAGGGGGTTGAATAGTTTACCGCTTTTTAATGTCACATTTAACTTGAATATCTTTTAGAAAAATTTTACGTTTGCTTAAAGATATAAACACAACGTTATATGTTTGATTCTTAGAAAAGCTTTTTATGTAAATAACAATTCTAACTTTACTAGTTTCATACATTGAAAAGCTTTGCTTGTGATGATCCAAACTTTGCTTGTTTAGTTATTTGAAAAGCTTTACTTTTGTTTGAAGATACAAACACATTTTTACTTGTTTAGTTCTTTGAAAAGCTTTATATGTAGTTAGCAATTCTAACTAAAGATCAACATGTAATAAGCAAAGATAAAGAAAGAAATGATCAAACCACAACACGATTGTTTATCGTGGTTCGGTTATAAGGACTCTTTTTCCTTGCCCTACATCCACGCCCCGAGTTTCCAACTCGAGAGTTATAAGCACTAATCAACAAGCTCCTTTCACCGGCGGAGAAAACCTTTACAACGTCGCTTACACTTTTACCGACACTAAGCTAGATGTCAAGTTCTTTTACACGGGTACAACCACTCCCATCGTCGCTTACACTTTTACCGACACTAAGCTAGATGTCGAGTTCTTTACCAAGGGTACAACCACTCCCGTTAGTTCTTTTACAAGGGTACAACAACTCCCGACACACTACGTATTTTGAGGCCTAAAATACTAACCAATCACTTCTACATACATGACACAAATAAAGCATAAACTACCAAAGCTTATGCATGACCAAGCTACCAAGACTTGCAACTTTAGAGTTGAAGCTTGTAACTTTTTGAATGATCTTGTGAAGACCCTTGCTACATAAGAGAATCACACAAATCAAAATGTTACTGAGTTAGTTGAGAGAGTATGTGAAAAAATGTCCTAAAGGGGTGACTCAAAACTAACAAATGGTTTGGTATTTATAGCAAACCATTCTGCAGGTCTGGCGGATCAGGCGGACCCCTCAGAAGGGTTCCGCCAGTGTATCCCCAGGGTACCGCCAGGCTTGCAGTTGGTTTTTGCAATAAATCTTTCAAACCAAACAAGGTCACATCACATTACTTCTAGTCAAACACAAGACTTGTAAGAAAGCATAAGGTTAGTCAAACACTCTTTCTTACCATAAATGTATATGGACAAAGCTTACCCTAAATGTGATGTGACATTACTATTTTAAGAAATAAATGTGATGTGACAAGACACTTTCTAATTTAAGAAATAAAAACAATATTTTGTTTAAAAGGAAATGTAAACCTTAGTTAAACAAGACTTAAATACTTAAAGTGATGATTTACTTATAGCTAAACTTCATACTTTGTCATTAACAAAACTTAGCAAAGATCGTAAAATATAAATAACGTTTTTAGGCGATATTTGTATTAACAATCTCCCCCTTTTTGTTGATGACAAAACATAAACTTTATTTATAAGTAAGTCACTAGTTTTAGTGTTAAGTCTTATAAAGTTTTTATAAAAACTTGTTTTTGAAAAGATGAGGTGATAAGCACAAGTTTATATAAATTCTCCCCTTTTTGTCGAAACAAAAAGAAGAGTAGCGAAGCGGAAGTAAGCACTTGCTCCCCCTTGGACGATACTCCCCCTAAATGGAGTGCCAAGAGAGGAGACATGGATTTTGAACCTACAAGAAAAAGGTTAGTTGCCGCACAAGACAAGTCATGAAAGCATTTCATGTCTAAAACACAACTAAGAGCTGTGAAGCGAAATAATGCAATACTCATGCTCCCCCTTGAATATTACTCCCCTAAATGGAGTATCAAGGAAAGAAAACATGGAAAATGATCCTACAAAAAGAAAGTTAGTTTCTAAAACACAAGATATACAAGTTACCATAATAAGGTATAGTGCAATCACAATACTTTAAATGGTCAACAAACAAAGCATATCTCATAGTAGGATAAAATTAATTTTATGTAAAATTTGACTTTTAGGAAGTCAAAGACGAGAAATGATGTGAATAACATCCTACTTCTAAAAATAAAAGACCAAATAAAAAGAAACTAAGAATATAAAAATCCTACATCTATAAAAAGGAAACCATCACTTTCCTTAATGAGAAACATTCTTCCAAAACAAGAGTAAGGTTGTTTGAGAATAAAAGTAGGTGGTGGAGGATGTAGCGGGTTTTATTTTGAATGCTGTGGGGGTGACACGGTTTTGGTTTGTTTGTTTAAATGGTGAAACATTTTCCAAAAGAAACGGTTTTGTTTTATTTTGGAGACTCTAAACTTGAGGTGGTGTTGGTACTCTAAACTTGGTTTGTTGGTTTTAATGAGCAATATTTTCCAAAAGAAACGGTTTTGTTTCATTTTGGAGACTCTAAACTTGAGACATTCCACAATGTTGTTTAGGATAAACCTCATTTCATTGTTTAGAGGATCATGGATGTCTTTGTAGATAAGGTGAGACAACAATGGTTTTGGGTGGTGATATTCTTGTTGTGGTGTTTGGTTGTGGTCAAAAGGCTCATTTTGGTCAAGCAATGACCCTGGTTTTTCATTCGTGAAAGGTGGTGGTTTTGTTGGTCTTGATGGAAAATCATTGAGATGCTTCTATTTTCTTATACGAAGAAAATAGAGATTCAAAGTGTTGGGAAGGTTCATGTGGTGGTGGTAGTTGAACAAAGTGACAAAGGCTTGGTTTTCCGGATGGATTACCATGAAGGTTTTTGTAAATGGGGTGAAACACAAATGATTGTAGGTGTATATGACCTTGATCATTTGGAAAAATTTAGGGTCTAGCATAACGGTAAGCTAAACTCTTAAGCAATGACGGTGGATGAGGTGCATCATCCAATGACTCATTTGGTTGAAATATTGGTTGTTGTTGGGTTTCCGTTTCGGCATTGGTGTCAAAGAGTGACAATGATGGAGGGCTTGATGGTTTAGGTGATAGGTTTTCAAAAGTTTCCAATAGTGGATGTGGTGATGTTGGTGGTGTATGGAAAAAGTTCCATTGGTGTAAATGTTGGTGATCGATGGTTGAAAAGTGTATATGTTTGTATTGCCATGTTTGGGAGAGGATGTTGGAGTAGCAAGATTTGAGGAAATCTTGAATAGTGGTCATGTTGATGTTGCAAGGTATTGAATATGGTGTTGAGGTAGTAAGGTTAAGGAAGTCTTGGATAGGTGAAGAAATGTCAAGTGATGAGCTTGATTTGATGGTTTTGTTAAAGCAACAAGGTTTAGCACTAATCCTAGTGGTTTTAGCTTGATGATTCGGATGAGGTGTTTTGATTGAGTCATCTCAAATCTTTGGTTTGCAAGAGCTTTGAGATTGAGAGAGGTAATGGTGTTGGTGTGAGTTTTGGGATATTCTAAAGTGATCAAATTTAGAAAGAATTGTGGGAAGGAGTGTTTGGATTTGATGTGTTCCATACCAAGATTGAAGTTTGAAATGATTTGATGTCAATCCAATGGAATTAGGTGGAGTGAAAGATCAACAAAAGCACTCAATGCTTTGTGATCATGGGATGTGATTTTGTTGAAAATGTTTCAATGGTTTGAATGATCCTTTAAAAGGGTTCCTTGGGTTAGTTATGTTTGAATTTGAATTTTTGGAAGGAAGTGACTTCCTAATTGTTTTAGTGAGTGAGAGTTGTCCTAATATGGTTATTGGAGGTAATGGAAGATGTTTCTCACTAAAGAAAATGGTTTGACACTTTACAAGTTTTGAACTTAAGAAAAATGACAAAAATTTTCTGCAGGTGTCTGGCGGAACCCTCGCGGTACACAGGCGGAACCCATTTGAGGGTACCGTCTGGTCCGTTGGGCCAATTCTGGATTTCCCAGAAAATACACTGGCGGAACCCAATTTTGGGTACCGTCAGATCCGCCAGGGCTAAAAAATTAGGCAGTCCGCGATTTTGACCCGCGAGACGATTTTCAAAATTTTCGAAAACTCCTAAAATAAAAAAGATAATGCATTTCTGGTTTGGCAATGCAAAAATTAGACACGTAAACACACATATCATAGGACTTTGACCTTGAGGTCGATGATTTCACTATACTTAGTAAGAATTGCCATTAGCATAAAAAAAATTGACAAACACCTCAAACATTGTCATTATGCATAAAGGCTCATACAAACATAATCCGACAAACGTAATAAAGCATGAACGTGAAAAACAATACAAATCACATAGTTTAACACATACAAGGTTCTAAAACCTTCATAAGCCAAACACTCTTTAATCAAGATTCTCACAACCGATCTATCTTCTTATAGAGCTTGCTTAAGTACCTTCCAAAGCACTTGAAAATTCCTTTGGTTTGTTTAAACTATTCGGATGCATTGTCAATGACGGGGAGTTCTTGAAGGTAGTCTAAAGGAGGTAACTTAGAGCTAGGAAGTTTATTGTCCTTGCTTATGTTGGATGATGATGATGATGGTGTAGGTGAGCGAGTACGTTTGCCCTTACCTTTGAAAACTCGTTTATCACTTAGAGGGACGAGGATGTGGGGAACGAGAGAATAGTCAAGGCACATTCCATTATCGTTAGGAGGAATGGGTGAGATTGCTCTAAAGAGGCGGGTGAGAAGCATTCCATAAGGAAGAGCGGTTGTTCCTACCAAAGGTATGTCGGCCATTCTTTTGGCGAGGTAATAGGCTAAGTTCAAAGGTTGACCGGTGGAAATGTTATAGAGCATGTAGCTAAGACATGTGTTGACATGATCTCTATTTCCTATGGAACTTATAGCGTTGGCTCTAAGAATCTCTTTCCATTTCTTAAATTGTGGTTTGAGCTCATTGATTTTCATACCAAAAGGGTCCTTATCTACCTATTTACCCGATCAATTCTTCCTAGTTGTTGAGGTTCTAACAAATAGATGCTCACGAATTGCTTCCTTATTCACAAGAAGATTGTCATATAGATGAAAACGCTCAATAGAGTCAAGACTAGAAAGAGGCCACTTATTCGTGTAGAGACATGTACCAATATTGGGGACACCAAGAATTGTTGCAAAATCTTTCAAGGATATGATGTTTGGTATTTGATTGGTTTTAAAGGTTAGTGAGAATTCGCCATCATCATCAAAGTAAAGGGTTAAGGATGCATAGAATTCTAAAATGAACCTAAAACAAATAGGCTCGTCGATTTCTAAGAGACACTCAAAGTTGATTATGGCAAGTTCCGTGTAGAGGTTTGTACCTTCTAAGAAGGATGGATCAATGGTTCTACCCTTATGGACATATCGTTTTTCTAAGGCTTTGAAGACAGCGATTTGAGTTTGAGTAAGAGCTTTGGTTTTGTGGTGTTTGGGTAGGTACTTGATGGTGTCCTTGTGGTTGTAGTGAGTTAGAGGAGGCATGATGATTCCTAGAAAATCAAAATTTCACATTTTAGTCTAAGTAAATGACTATTGTAATGTGTATGTTCTAGTGTGTGCCTATATGAAAACAATGTGGAGGTGCGGTTAACTTGACTCATTTTGATGCTTAAAAATGTTTTATAATGCAAGTGATGTTTCAATGACGTTTTTCATTTGTTTTAACAATGTGGTGAACGGTGGTAAAGTATGGTTGACGACCGAGAGTGGATATGTGAAATGAGGTGGTGATTGCTTGACAACACTTAAAGCTTGGATATCTTCTTTGTGTTCTTCACTTGCTAGAAAGTGGAAGAGACGCATTTCATAATGAAATTCACTTGACTTTTGACGACATAGACAAATATGTTAATGAGAGTATGGATATGACAATTGCCTTTTGTTTCAAAGAGCGACACAACGGTGAACATAGGTTTATGTATCATGAAAGGTGGTTTAATCTTAATAGGTTAGGTTATAGTGGGGATGACACACTTGTTTGGTTACATTGTGGAATCTTCTTGTGAAGATGACTAGGTGGAGTTATTGGTGAAGATGATATTGACTCTTTGTTTCTTTGAGGGCATGGAAATGGTGGATGACTCGATATTGATAGGACAAAAGATAACTCGGTTTCTCATTTCACATTGGTTGTTTGAGGTTTGAGTGATGAAAGGTTATGAGGAAGATGCTTGAAGTTTTGCTCATTTTGTGAATCTCATGGGCTGAGATATATCACAAGGTGAATGTGATGAGATGATGGTGTAAGAACAAGTGAGTGATTAAGTTAAGAGGGTGTTTGGTTTTGAAATTAAAAATAAAACATTCTGTAGCTTTGGAGGACCAGGCGGAACCAAAAATAGGGTTCCGCCCGTATGGTCTGAGGGTACCGTGGGAGCTGCAGGGAAAATTCAAAAGGGATTGTCTTGATTTTTGTGGTTTTATCCTAATGTTCAAAACTAAGGTTTTAGGTCTTATGAGCCTTTGACTAAGCCTAGGGATGATGAATACTTCTCATTCAAGAGGTTTTGTGAAAACGTTGATAGAATGGTTAACGTTGTAGACTTTCTTAGTTAAGACGTTCCTCAATGAACGTTTTTACCAAGACGTTGATGATGGATCGCAATATGTCAATTAAGAACATAATGGATTGAATTGTCGCTGAAGTCGATGCTTCCTTTGTTGAAGAGATAACAATGTTGATAAAAGAATTCCGTTGTTGACGCGTATATGCTTGTTCAAGCGGAGCTTGTTGATGTGCTTCTCCATTCGAAACTAATTTGAGAACCTTACGTATTTTGGAGAATCATTGGGTAAGTAAGTATAAAAGTGCAAGTACCACTTGTGCTTTTCTTATCAGCTTATTACCGACATAATTCCATTTGGCATACACTGTGGTTTCTATTCCCGTTCTTTTGGGATGCCATAATCCTAGTTGTGTAGTACCTTACGATGTATCCAAACAAACTCAACTAAAGAGTTGTTTAAGGATCTTCTTTAAAACGAGCACATAGACAAACGCTAAACATAATGTTGAATCTAATTGTTATGAGAACAAGTAGTCTTCCGAACATTTCTTTACGTTTAGTTTTACCTACGGATTTACTAATCTCATTCTTGATAAGTCATCAATAACTTAACTATTGAGAACAAGAGAGTAACTAGGAATGTCTTTGAGTTAAAATCCCTTGCTTTTGGAGCTTGCTTTTATTATCAAAAAGACTTTCAAATATTGACACTTATAATCGCATGATTACTTCGAAACACTTATTTTATTTCGCTAGTTGTTTTACTCTAAATTCCAAAAACTGTTATTGTTGAATTTGTTAAGACACAACTATGACCTATAAATCAAGTTTTATAACTTATGTCAATTTTTCTTGATTCAATGTTTGACTCAAGGTGAGAAGATGTTATTTTGTACTTTTATTCTTAATGTTTTACACAACATACTTGTCTTGCCATCATTAGACTTTCGACTAAGTCATCATCTACCAAAGATGATATCTTAGAAGCAGGAGATTACTCGTTAAATGTTATATTCAACGACTCCTCGACTCTTTGGGTTTTCTTACTTAAGACACTATGAACTCTACTTGTTTTGAAAAAGTCCAAGAGGTACAACATCATAAGACTTACTGTCACATTTGATGTGTAAATCCTAGATGTTGAAAACTCATTTTCTTCCACACATTCTAATGTATGCTAATGTGATTTATTTCACCTTGTGTGTTTTATGTGAGATTATCATAAAAGAGTGATTGAAGAAAAACACAATTTAAGACTCAAAGTATAGTGTTTGAGAATGTTGTTTAACAAAGGTTTGTTTTGCAAGCATCACAAAAGTGTTAGACATTTTAACACTTAAGAAATTCTTAGTTAGCTCACTTGTAACCAAGAGTTGAGTGAGACTCACTCAAGAGTTTCTCGTGTTTATCTCTTGATGGTTAAAGAACCAAAACACCTTATATCTCCTACTATTACTAATGACGAAATTCCTTGTTACATAGAATCTAATCTTAGTTAATACTAATAGCAAGTAAACACTTTTAGAGTATTACTAATAACACATATTCCAACACATAATGCTAGAAACAAAAAAACAATCAAAGTCGAGTTGAAGTAATGTGTACCTTTTAAATTGCATAGAGATGCTATCAAGAGGATAAATACTACGCGTAAAATCTTGGTTTGACGACACGCTTTGAAACTCAATAACTCATGTATGCAAGAAAGTTAGATAATCATATAAAAACATAGAGAATGATAATCCTAATCCTTTTATCATGAGTTTCTATTAGAGATTGAATTATCTCTAAATCTTTCTTCTAGGTTTGACAAATTTTACTTGTTTTGTTTTACTAGTTGATGGTGCTTTTGAGTTAAATCCTAATCCGGTTTTATCTTTAAACAACCTTTGACTCCTCAACAATCTTTTCAAGAGATTTTGAGCTTTCATCAAATTTAACTAATATTTTTCCTTTCTCATTTTGCTTTTTAATCTTATGTTTGTAATCTAGACAAAATTTATATTCTAGATCAATTTCAACATTACTCTCAATTCTAGACATTTTATCTTCTAACAAGATTTCCTTTTCAAAGATATTCTTAAAAGATTTTGAAGACTCATTCTTGAAGATAGTTTTTAGGTACATGTTGCATAAACGTTTAGACTCATTTTCTAGTTTAGAAAACTCTAGGATAAATTTGTCAAAGCAAAAGTGTTTGGTTATAAAATGTACCTTGCTTGATGTTTTATCTAGTTGAGAATCACAAACCGGATGGTTGGCTTCATCTTCATCCGTGTTATTCCATGAATCGTAAGCAAGACCACAAAGAGCTCGACATGAGTAATCATCTTCACTTACACCTTCATTTAAAACATTTAAACTAGTAGTACATGTATTTATCACAACTAAATGTCTATCTATTAATATTTCTAAGACTTCTAATTCATATGTGAGATCAAATTGATCATCTTTGACTTGACATATTTCTTGATGAAAGTTTAACATATTTTGCCAAATATCATTAGCCGTTTGACAAAAATACATTCTTTAATATTTGGTACTAAAGTTTATAAATCATTGTTTTAGCTTTAGTATTTTTATCAAGTTTAAGATAATTATCTTGGTTTTCAAAAACTTGTTTTCTTTGGTTTGAAATCACCAAAAGAAATAATATGCCGAAGATCTTGATCAATTGATTTCACATAGTTTTCAAAAT
Organism: Artemisia argyi; assembly: GCA_030686995.1. Lineage (NCBI taxonomy): Eukaryota > Viridiplantae > Streptophyta > Magnoliopsida > Asterales > Asteraceae > Artemisia > Artemisia argyi. The sequence goes on from CM060705.1 coordinate 183,735,960, forward strand.
TACTTTTCCATTCAAGTAAGTTTTCTTTTTCAAATAGCGGTGGGTTTTGAATAGGTTGCCCTTCTTTGAGATTTTCAAAATCCATGGATCGATCCAAGTTTTAAAATACATTCTATTTTAAAGATCTTGAGTAACGTAGCTCCTGATGCCAATTGTGGAAAACTAGAAGGGAGGTTGAATAGTTTATTGCTTTTTAATGTCACATTTAACTTGAATATCTTTTAGAAAACTTTTACGTTTGCTTAAAGATATAAACACAACGTTATATGTTTGATTCTTAGAAATGCTTTTTATGTAAATAACAATTCTAACTTTACTAGTTTCATACATTGAAAAGCTTTGCTTGTGATGATCCAAACTTTGCTTGTTTAGTTATTTGAAAAGCTTTACTTTTGTTTGAAGATACAAACACATTGTTACTTGTTTAGTTCTTTGAAAAGCTTTATATGTAGCTAGCAATTCTAACTAAAGATCAACATGTAATAAGTAAAGATAAAGAAAGAAACGATCAAACCACAACATGATTTTTTATCGTGGTTCGGCTACAAGGACTCTTTTTCCTTGCCCTACATCCACGCCCCGAGTTTCCAACTCGAGAGTTATAAGCACTAATCAACAAGCTCCTTTCACCGGCGGAGAAAACCTTTACAACGTCGCTTACACTTTTACCGACACTAAGCTAGATGTCGAGTTCTTTTACACGGGTACAACCACTCCCATCGTCGCTTACACTTTTACCGACACTAAGCTAGATGTCGAGTTCTTTACCAAGGGTACAACCACTCCCGTTAGTTCTTTTACAAGGGTACAACCACTCCCGTTAGTTCTTTTACAAGGGTACAACAACTCCCGACACACTACGTATTTTGAGGCCTAAAATACTAACCAATCACTTCTACATACATGACACAAATAAAGCATAAACTACCAAAGCTTATGCATGACCAAGCTACCAAGACTTGCAACTTTAGAGTTGAAGCTTGTAACTTTTTGAATGATCTTGTGAAGACCCTTGCTACATAAGAGAATCACACAAATTAAAATGTTACTGAGTTAGTTGAGAGAGTATGTGAAAAAATGTCCTAAAGGGGTGACTCAAAACTAACAAATGGTTTGGTATTTATAGCAAACCATTCTGCAGGTCTGGCGGATCAGGCGGACCCCTCAGAAGGGTTCCGCCAGTGTATCCCCAGGGTACCGCCAGGCTTGCAGTTGGTTTTTGCAATAAATCTTCCAAACCAAACAAAGTCACATCACATTACTTCTAGTCAAACACAAGACTTGTAAGAAAGCATAAGGTTAGTCAAACACTCTTTCTTACCATAAATGTATATGGACAAAGCTTACCCTAAATGTGATGTGACATTACTATTTTAAGAAATAAATGTGATGTGACAAGACACTTTCTAATTTAAGAAATAAAAACAATGTTTTGTTTAAAAGGAAATGTAAACCTTAGTTAAACAAGACTTAAACACTTAAAGTGATGATTTACTTATAGCTAAACTTCATACTTTGTCATTAACAAAACTTAGCAAAGATCGTAAAATATAAATAACGTTTTTAGGCGATATTTGTATTAACAGATTCAATTGTGTGAATATTTAAATTGTTTAAATTGATGAACATGTAAATTTATTAATAGATGTCGAATTGGGGAAGACTCCAATATTAAGTAATCAAATATGTGCTATGTGGTATTTGTTTAGTTTTGGCTTACGCAATCGATTTATCGATGTATGTGGCTCTTTTTCCTTTGAAGAAGAAAGCCTTAATTGAATAAATGCATTATACACCTAAACTTGATTATTAATAGGATTATTGAATAAGATTTGCATGTGGCTACATGTTTTATACATATTTAATTGTTATGTTATGTATATGTTTATTTGGTTATTTATTTTTTATTATAAATTACTTGTTTTTGTTTATTATTATGTTCGACATGTTTATAAACGAAAAGGGTAATTTTTGAATAGAAAAATAATATAGACTAAATAAATGGCGAAATTGTTTTGGTTTTTAAGAGCTTAAATTTCAAAGATTGGTTGATTGATGTTTTTGTACGTAATGGTTAACTAGGCCCGACCGAAGTTCACACACTACAAGATGGGTATAAGGTTGGCCTCGCATTAAATTGTGGCATTAGATAGACAACATTCTGTCTTAACGCTCGTTTGTGTGTATATTAGACTTATCGAACAACCATTACACATACACTGTCATCTTAAGGGTGAATTCACCACAATTCCATAATGATTATCCGAAAACTAAGCCTTAGGGCTTATGCAAAAGTACGATATAGTGGACGATAATTGTTGGTAATTCTTTAATTGGTGAACCCGATACCTCAATCAAAACTTTGATATTTTACTCTTAGTAAATTGGTAATAAAAATGTTTTATAAAACCAATGTTATGAAGTTGTATGCATGCTTCTTCATACATTATTTTGATCACATCAAAATTAATTCCCTTATAAAATTAAGTCAAATGCCATCTAATTAAGAACACTTGAAGTTGTAATTTACGTCATATGAGAACTTTGCGAGATTGCAATAGAGAGGTAAATTTCATGAATTAATTGCTAGCAGATCAACTGATGTGATGGATTTGTGAGTTTGCTGTTTTTAAGTTAGACGACTTAAATTGAGTAGGAAGTGAGATCTTGGACTCAAGGCATTAAGATGGGGATTAAACATGCTTACAATACAAATGTTTTGTGATTGTAAATCCCATAAATCTAGGAATTGGACAAATGTTATGCCAATTATCGTACGACAAGTTACCTCATATTATACTTTCATTACTAGTAGATCAACTGATGTGATGAAACTATGTTTATGGAGGATCCTAGTTTTAAAGATAATTCTATGGATATGATTTCCTTGGGTATTTTATTTTCTTGAAAAATTGTATTATCAAAAATACTAATGTTTTGAACTTTCTTTATCTGTAAAAATGGGTCAAACTAATAACACCAACTTACGTTCTGCGTTCAAGGCTTACTTTGAACGAGAAAAATTGAGTGGCTCAGAGAATTTCAATGATTGGTATCGTTCACTTAGGATTGTCTTGCGAGTGACTGGTCAACTTGAAATCTTGAAGACGCCTTGTCCTGCTGAACCTGAAGGCCCTGAAGCTACTGATGCTGCCAAGGCTGATTGGAAAATAGTTTGTATGGAACATATTGATGTGGCCGTAATGATGTTAGGGACGATGTCACCTTCTCTTCAAAGACAGTTTGAAGAGTACTTACCCATGATCATGATTGATGAACTAAAGAAACTATATGAGAAACCATCAAATGTATGGATTTACGATTTGATGGAGTCTCTACATGGTTGTAAGCAGGGTGATGGTGAACCTGTGAGTGCTCATGTGTTGAAAATGAATAGTTTCATGGATCAACTACAAACACTTGGTAAACCCTGTGACAATGATATGGCTGGGAACTTAATCAATAGATCCCTTAACAAGGAATTTAGTGGTTTTGTGAGGAACTTCAATATGCATTGCGTGGGGAAGACAGTAAGTGAATTGCACGCACTGCTTATTGATTATGAGAAAGGTTTACCACAAAAGGCTCCTACACCCCAAGTACTTGCTATTCAAGGGGGTAGAATTAACAAGCCAAATGCGAACAAGAAGAAGGGTAAGGGTAAGGGTAAGGCTGATAAGAATAAGCAAGTTATGGCTTATCAACCACCTCAACCTAAGAAGAACCCTCCTAAGAAGGATAATCCGAAGAAGGATCAAGGATGCCATTACTGCAAAGTGATGGGTCACTGGAAGAGGAATTGTCCTCTTTATCTCGATGACTTGCGAAATAATAAGGTTAAGAAGACTGGGCACATGGGCGCCAGTACTTCAGGTAACTTATTTGTCATTGAATTATTTACTTTATCTCATAAATTAAATTCTTGGGTATATGATACTGGATGTGGTATTAACATTTGTAATACACTACAGGGGTTTAGAGAGGAAAGGAGACTATATTATGGGGAGCAATTTCTGCATGTGGGCAATGGAGCACAAGCACCAGTTGAAGCCATAGGAGTGTTTAATTTAGTTTTACCTTCTGGTTTAGTACTGATTTAAAATAATTGTCATTATGCACCTTCTATAATTAGAGGTGTTGTTTCCTTTTCATGTTTGTTGGATCTTGGTTTTACTCATACTATTGATGGCAATAAAATTTCTGTTTCTTTAAATGGTGTATTTTATTTTATTGTTGTTGCTGTGAATGGTGTGTTTGAAATTGATATGAATGATTGTATGTCCAACAATAATAATAATTCAATGTACATCATTATTAAGAGAATGAAGTATGACTTGAATTCTTCTTACATTTGGCACTGTAGACTTGCCCATATAGGCAAGACTCGCATGCAAAAGCTGCAACAAGATGGGCTTTTGAAAAATATCAATGATAAGTCATTTGATAAGTGTGAGTCTTGTATTTCTGGGAAGATGACTAAGAAACCTTTGCATATCAACATGGAAAGAGCTTTAGATCTACTTGGTTTGATACATACTGATGTGTGTGGACCACTTAGACATATGTCAAGGAGAGGTGTTGTTTACTTCTTAACTTTTACAGATGATTTCAGCCGTTATGGTTATGTTTATTTACTTAAGCATAAACATGAGGTGTTTGAAACATTTAAAGTTTTCAAAGCAGAAGTAGAATTGCAATTAGGAAAGAAGATTAAAGCTCTTCGTTCTGATCGAGGTGGTTAATACCTTAGTCAAGATTTTAAAGATTTCTTAACTGAGAATGGAATTGTTCAGAATCTCACATCTTCATATACTCCACAACATCTGAGAGAAGGAATCGTACATTGTTGGACATGGTTCAATCAATGTATAATCTTACTAATCTTCCTTTGTCTTTTTGGGATTATGCTCTTGAATCAGCCGTTCGTATTTTGAATATGGTTCCCACAAAGAAGGTTGATAAGACACCATATGAGATGTGGACTGGAAAAGCTCCGAACTTGTCTTATTTAAAGGTCTGGGGTTGTGAGGCGTATGTTAAACGTGACTCACAAGATAAACTTCAACAAAGATCTGTAAAGTGCATTTTTGTAGGATACCCAAAGGAGACAATGGGTTACTACTTTTACTACCCACCTGAGAACAAAGTGTTTGTTGCTAGGTATGGTGACTTTCTTGAAGTTGATCTTGTATCTCAAGAAGTCAGTGGGAGAGTATATGATCTAGAATATGATCAAGATAATGCATTACCTTCAGAAAACACTAGCACGCTTCCTGTAGAACCTGAAAGTCTGGGTCCTCCACCGGAAGTTGAAGTAGTTCCTATTTGCAGATCTTCTAGATCTGTGAAAGCTCCTGACCGTCTATGTCTTAATGCAGAGGTTGAGGAGAATATACTAGGGGATCTTAATGAACCTACTAGTTATAGAGCTGCCATTAATAGTCCTGAAAAGGAAAAATGGAAAGCTGCTATGAATGGGGAAATACAATCTATGCATGATAATGAAGTCTGGACAGAAGTAGACCTTCCTCCTGGCGCCAAGATAGTTGGGAGTAAATGGCTCTACAAGATTAGACTGACATGGATGGATATGCACACACTTATAAGGCTCGTCTGGTTGCTAAAGGTTTTACTCAAACTTTTGGAATTGATTACGAGGAGACTTTTTCTCCTGTAGCAGACATAAGAGCTATAAGGATTCTCATAGCTATAGCAGCGTACTATGACTATGAGATACGGCAAATGGATGTGAAAACCGCTTTCTTAAATGGTCATCTAGATGAAGACATCTATATGGCACAACCAGAAGGGTTTGAAAATCCAAAGTTTCCAAATCGTGTATGCAAACTTCAAAGATCCATTTATGGATTGAAGCAAGCATCACGACAATGGAACAAGAGATTTGATGTTGAGATCAAAAAGTTTGGATTCACTCAGAATCTTGATGAGCTATGTGTGTATCACAAAGCTAGTGGGAGTGATAATGTAATTTTCCTAATTTTATATGTTGATGACATATTGATCATGGGAAAAGACATTCCAAGTTTGCAAAAAGTTAAGGCATATCTTGGAAAGTGCTTTTTTATGAAAGATTTAGGAGAAGCTGCATACATTCTGGGAATCAAAATCTATAGAGATAGATCAAGACGGTTAATTGGATTAAGTCAAAGTGCTTACATTGACAAAATATTGAAAAGGTTCAATATTCAAAATTCCAAGAAAGGATATTTGCCGATGGAAGTAAAACATGGCTTATGTGATGAATTCTGTGCTTCAACACCTGCTGAGGTGGCTCGCATGAGCAAAGTTCCTTATGCTTCAGCTCTAGGATCTATCATATATGCGGTAAAATGCACAAGGCCAGATGTGGCGTTTGCTCAAAACATTACCAGTCAATTTCAACAAAATCCAGGTGAAAAACATTGGATTGTTGTTAAGCATATTCTTAAGTACTTGAGAAATACAAAAGATATGTTTTTGGTATATGGTGGAGAACCAGCTGCAGAACTTGGTGTTACAGATTTCTGTGATGCGTCCTTTCAAAGTAATAAAGATGATTCGAAGTCTCAGACGGGTTATGTCTTTGTTATCAATGGAGGAGCAGTAGACTGGAAGAGCAAGAAGCAGAGTACAATTGCGATGTCTGCAACAGAAGCTGAATACATTGCTGCTTCAGAAGCTGCTATGGAGGCTGTTTGGATTAGGAAATTCATTTCAGGGCTTGGTGTTATGCTTTCAATTGAATTACCTATTAATATGTATTGTGACAATTCTGTTGCAATCATATTTGCCAATGAACCTGGAGTCATGAGAGGCACCAGACATTTTCTAAGGAAGTATCACTTTGTTCGTGAAAAGGTTAAAGAAGGTGAAATAAATCTGCTGAAAGTTCACACAGATGATAACTTAGCTAATCCATTCACTAAGGCTTTGGCGAAAGAAAAGCTTAATGAAATAGCCAATGGAATTGGGCTTAATTTAGCTAGTAGTTTCATGCATAACTATGATTAGTATTTGGATAAAGGATATTGTAAACAATTATTATTTTAATAAAATAAAGTATGTTGGTATGTTTATTTCTATTGTTAATTATTGTTGTTCTATTTTTGCATGTTTAAATCCATGAATAAGAGTTATTCTAAAATTGTCCATTGTCAGTTAATAATATGGGAATATTATTAAATTAAGACAAATCTGAAGGTTGGTATAATATACTTATAGTATATTGATGCGTAGTCATGCCATTTCAAATGATATTCGATGATACTGAATATAGGACTTATCCCGACTATATGATGTTACTTTATGGATCTTGTCATTAAGTAAATCATAAGAAGTTATCCTCAGACTTGAGATACAAGATAACGGTCATGAATGTAGTACATTTTTGTGGAACAACTTAACGCTATACGTAACTGGTAGTCATAAGGGTTGTTTTCGGAAGTGTTACAAAGTTTGTGTGTTTTGCTTGTAGTCAATATAGAATTTGTTCCTTCAAATTGATTTTTGGAGTTTAATACTGTTGGGCCCCTCGTAGGGTCGTCAAGGTGTTTGCGTGGCCACGCCCAAGATCTTTCCTGAAAGGTTCAGAAGATTTGGTAATCTTGTCAATTTCTAATAACGAGAAACAGAATGGTTAAATAAGGAATGACCTAGATCCATATCCTTATTAACGTGGTATTAGAAACAAAGGGATAATAATAATGAGAAATCATTAAAAGGTTTTCCAGGAGCCTTACTCGAGTTGTACTAGAGGCATCGGCGTGTTGCAAGACGCTAACCGATGTAATCACACTATTATGATATGTCTAAGTGGGAGTTGTTGGTTTTATAGACATTATAATAATAGTTGTGTGTTAGGATCGAACTCGAGATCACGGGATTGCACACAATACGTATGAAGAGTAAAATAATAATTATTTATAAATGTTATATTTAATTATTAATAAACACAAAACTAGTAACGACCGTTAGTATTTAACGGAGAATGACTAACGACCGTTAGACGAAGATTAGGAAAGTAATACTTGTGTTTAATTGGAAACAAGAGAAGGTTCCGGAATCCCCTTGAGGGATCCATGACTGATCGGCCATAAGGAGGTTCCACCTCCTTTTTGCCTTGTGCTCCAAGGAAACTCAAGTATATAAACAAACCCAAGATGCATTGTTTTCTCATAACTTGTACACACACATCTTGGTGTTTTTCTCTCCTCTCTTGTCCCAAAATCGATCCATCAAACAATCCCTTAACGGATTCGATTTTCTTATAGCTAAAAGGTTTTGTGTTTGATTTACTTGCATAAACTTTTACTTGAATTAGTACGTGTGTACAAGAACGCGATTCAAACACACTATTGTTTGATTCTTGGATTAAATTACAAAAGTGGTAAGGGGTAATTCTTATAATCCACATAAACCCTATTTAGGGTTCTTGATTTGAAGATTGCATTTGATTCTTGTTCGGGCTAGAATCACAAATGTATGTTTACTTTTATATTTGATTAATTAATTACATATTATATGATCTTGTAAATTCTTTCGCTATGCTCACTTGATGTGTTTGGTTTATTTTATATGATTGTCATGATATCATAATTACAACACCACATCAGTTTTTTCTCTTCGATGACTAGACATAATCAAGTTGCCACCGTCGATGACCAAGTTAAAAATAAAATAAAATAAAAAAGTGTGTGTAAAATCGGTCAAAAATTAGACCGATAGATGTTTTTTTTGTCCTCGACCGATATTTGACCATAACACTAAAGTGGGTGTGACCGACTTTGAAGTCGGTCGACCAAAGAACGTGACCGATTTATTCCGGTCCAGTGTGGATAGCCTAACTTTTATATAATCTAAAAAAAAGAAAGCTGTGATATGTCATCATCCACTAACACACTAAAAACGAGCATTGTGGAAATTGAATTTACTTTTTCACGGTCGCTTCGACATTGCTTATTATTGTTCGTTACCGACTTAACTTTGACTCTTTAGTTTGAAGAGTTGGTGGAGATTATGTCTTGATCTTGTTTTACACTAATTTCCACAGAACAACTTTTTATACATGTTCATATATATAACTAGGCCCATTCGCTAGTGACCATACATTGGTCAAAAGATATATTGAAGGGGATGGTGGCAGGCGGCAGCTGTCGGTGGGGAGCAGCTTCGGGGTCCTCCATTACTTGTCTTTTTCCGGCGCACCTTTGCCACCCATTTTCTACCACACATTTGTCTTTCTTATTTTCAATGGACACAATGCACGTGCCCCCAAAAATCATCCTTTTCACGATCGATAACGACGGTGATTAGATTGTTTAGTTGACTCGACGGATGTGAAGCGAGAGCTTAGCTAGCTCACTTAAATGGCTGGAGTCATCGATGAACCTAGCTACGTACATTGATGCATGCATGGCTAAGACCAACTTAAGTTTTATACATTATATACGTGACCAAAAAGTAACGCGATAAGCTAAGCCTTTTTTCGACTCTGATGTACACGGTCTAACCAACTTTTTCCATGGCCTTTCTCAAAATTTTCCCTGACTATCTCAAGATGATTGTCCAGCAAGGTCGAGCTCTAATACGGTCTTTTGTGAGAATTCGAGAACACATTATCACTAGGACATCTTAAAATTGGTTACAGGGTTAGCAAGTACGTATGTGATTATCTATTTATGGAATTTAGGTTAAGATCAACATTACATTAGGAGAAAACATAATGTAAAGTATTAGCTAAAAGCTCCTCAATTTCAACATGCAAATTATATTGCCTCTAAAAAGTTACTCCATAAATTTTGGCCTATCATTTTTACACGTATCAAATTAATGCATGGATGTAAACGAACCAAAAGTACAACTGACTATTTAACGGAAAGGGTTCTTTCAAAAAGAAAAATGAATGAACATATGGAAAAGACTAAATGAGTACATGTACATAACAAACGTCTCTTTCGTCAAGTCTCTAATTAAAGAAAGGTAACATTCAACTAATCATTTGCCATAAAGCTTAATTAATTAAGTTAAGCACTATGGTCTTAAGGTTCCCTTATGGCCGGCCGTCCGCTCAAGTATGTTTAATTATATTCGTTTTGCATATTTGACACACAAGATTATCGGATGATTGAACCCGTGTTTCATATTATAAGCTTTGTTGTGCTAACAAAATTTATAAGAGCATTTAAAAAGATAATTTTTCTTAATTTATTAAAATCAAATCCTACTTAAAACGAATACAAAGGAACATGAGCAAACTTATTAATGTCTCAAGAAACAAAAACACGAATAAGAAAACATTGTATTTGAACGATTAGATTTTATTACACAGAAGTGGAGAAATCCCAACTCGTAAAGTGTTGACTGACACTTCCCCATAGATCGACCAATCACAAGAAATGTTCAGCTCTTCCTTGCGAACCAAAGGGGTTGAGATTAAATACATGACATGTTTCTCCAAAAGTTCTTTCTTTTCCGGCTGCAAAGAGACATTTACACTAGAGGAATAAGCGCCTGATTCCTGAAGACTTGTCTCGAAATTGCCGCCTGTAGAATTAGAGTTTAAACTTGAGACCTCCACTTTAGAATCTCGAACACGAGCCCTCCAAAGAATTATAAGGCAGACTTTTACAATTATAAACTATAGACTTACGTGAATTTGAACTTAAATTACACGATAAAGCCATTATCTTACGGACTATCACTAATATTTGAGTAAAACTGAACTTTTAAAGTTACTCATTTTACCGTATCATACATTTTATAAATGAAATAGCCGGATTCGCTATGTTCTATTTTACAACCATTATTCCTTAGACTTATTCAATTAAAACTGTTGTAAACTGTAGAAATCAATCATTGCGGTTTGCATGGCCGTCTTTAGAGGATTGCAAGCGATGTCATTGCACAAGATCACTGTTTGATGAGAGCCACAAAATTTCATGCATTTCTATTATGTATATATATACACAACATGAGGCTTGAATTTAATTAGCTCATGCACTACTCACACATGTGTTTTTTGTGTGTGTTTAAAGAACTTTTTTTGGGAATGTCACAACTCACAAGGCCACAGAAATTCCTGATACGGGCATGTTCCATTTGATATTAATTACACTGTCAAAAACTATTGATAAGTAGTAGCATTTTTATAAGGGAGATGATTTGTACACCATTTATTTTAGCCATCCATCACTAAATTACATGACCAAATGTCTAATGGGTATGATTCTTGCGAAACTTTTGCAAAAAGGATAGATTCTTGTGAAACTTTTGCAAAAATGATTTTTCTAACTTGTGCCATAGTGTCACAAGTTAAGCACACTAAAAAGTACAGAAAAGTACTCAGAGACTCACACAAAAATACAGAAAAGTATACCTTTGTGTGGATTACTAAGTCATTTTTCGTGGATCTCATAGTACTTTTAGTGTGCTTAACTTGTGATTTTAAGACATAAGTTAGAAAAACCCTTGAAAAATTTGTAAATAGTGTTGAGCATCGGTCCCGAACCAGACCGAACTGGACCGGACCAACCAAGACTGAGACCGAAGTAGCTCAAAAGCTGAGACCGAATACCGGACCGAATGTGATCAGTCTGGTCTCGGTTGGTATGTCCGGTCCAATAAGGCAAAATAGTCGGATTTTAGTCCGAACCGACCAAGACCGAGACTGAATTAGCCCAAAAGCCGAGACAGGACCGAATATGATCGGTCCGGTCCAATCTCGGTCGGTTCGTCCGTCGGTCCGATTCGTTCGGATGATTTCCTCAGCCCTACTTGTAAAATACGAATTTTGTTAAACATTTCGCTTCTTAAAAATAATAAATAATACCAATAGTTTCTGGGAGTCATGGTTAGTGTTAAGTTAACAAACTAGTGGCAATTTTTATAGTTTATAATATAAAAAGAATTAAAAAAAATATATGCAACGTTTGCTGAAAAGACAATAATATCATTCTTCAGTGATACGACCACGTTATTATATATATATTCTAAAAGGCATTAGGTGTATGTGAGTGTGGGAGCACTGTTCATGCTACAGTACAGAACAGTGCCCACCTTTTTTTTCCGTTTGCTACAGTGCAAAACAGTACCCAATTTTTTTTTTTTTTTTTTTTTTTTTTTTTAGTTATATTCCACACTTAAAATAAAAATTTCATATTTTTTTAAATAAATAAAATTTAATACGGAAATAAATAAATAAAAACATAAATATTTATTAATTTTCGGATTAAAAATAAATAATATATAAAAAAATGCAAAACTTTTATATTTTTCAAAAATAGTGAGTGACCACTCATTTATTTATTATTCTAAACATAAAATAAATTTTTCATATTATTTTGAAATAATAAAAATATATACGAAATTCAAAAATTAAAAACAAAAGATATAAAGGGTTTTGGGTGATAATTTTACCGAGCAAACAACTAGAAAAATAGTGGGAAAGTGGTGGAAAAATGGTGGAGTCATAGTGGTGTTATGGTGGTCGACGGTGGTGGTTCAAAAGGGGTGTTCGGGTGAGTTTTGTGACGATCGGTCCGTACTTCCGGAACGTACACGACCCGATCTACAAGATGGTGGAAGAAAATATTTTTGGCCGGAATATTTTCCGGTGTCCGGAGGCCGGCGGTGGAGGTGGTCGGCGGTGTGGGAGAAGAGAGAAAGAGTGAAAAGTGTATGTGTGTGTTTATTTGTTTGTGTTATATGAAAAAAAAAAATAAGTAAATAATATTAATAATAATAATAGTTAGTGGGGAGGGGGGTAAAGTGACAATGTGGGAAGTTTAGGAGGCGCCGGTCAAAAGAAAGGGAGGGGGGGTTTGTGACAACGAGCTAAACTTGGTCCAAAAACGATTCGGAAGCCAAACGACATAGCAAACGGACTCGAAAAATTACGAAACTTACGCCATTGTTCTCAAAATTTATTTTCCCATAAAACTAAGTACAAACTTCAATATTTTTCCCGAATCGCGTTTTTATTTATAAAATTGTAAATGTACATAAAAAAAAATAACACGAAAGATAAAATAAAAATTATCATACCAACAATTTTACAAAACACACCCGCAGCATCGCGCGGGCTTTCCCGCTCGTTATTTAGCTAATTTGACACATCTTCATATTTCAAACAACGATCCCTACAGGTATTTTGTCAACATCTCTCATGTCAAAAAGGTACATATAAACAATGAAAAAACATTCTAGCACAATGTATTACACCAGGCCACGTATTTTTTTTGTTTACTTTATTACAAATATATCTATCAAATCAATAAAGTAATATTATTACATGTACAATATAAGTAAATGATTGATGACAATGTTTGTTTTATTACACTATTGCTTATTTATATTTAAACTCCAGCTATACATGACCCTTTTATGATATGATGTGGATATGTTACCAACAATAGGGTTGAAATTAATAAACACTATAGACAAAATTACGACATGTAGAATCTATTGAATAGCTCCAAATAATAATATCATTGCATCTTCCATGGACATTTTTAACCACTTAGAAATCCATTGACAACGTTTTACTAGACCCACGTTTGAGTGTACGATCGAACAATATTAATTTTGAGCAGAAACTGTCTCTTTGATAGCAACGTGATGCACATCTTTTAGCTAATATGGGAGTTACTATTCCCCGAGATAACTTGCAAGGTTCTTCTATAGTAAACATGGGTATGGTGATTTCGAATACATGCATTGTCTTTAAATGACAAATGTTGCAATCTAGTAAGCCGGTAAAAGTTTGTTTGTTTCAAATTTAATCCATAAGCACGACTTAATGGGGAAAATCAGAAATGTTTACTTACTAATAAACATCATATGTATACTCAAACACCATAGTTAGACATAATAAACAAGTAAAAAAAACAATCTTAAGTTCTTATGCTAAAGTATTATGAACATTAGAATTTGTAGTGACGGATACATGAAGAAAAATAAAATACAAACAAACAATAGCAACGGTTTCACAGTCGGGATAGGATCCTTTAAAGTTGAGAGGATCAACTTCACTTAAGTTGGGGTATTATGAGACGTTGGATTTGATCCAATGGCTTAAATCAAAAGAACTTCTTTTGATTTGAACTATTAGATCAAATTCAATTGCTCACAATCATGCAACTTGAGTGAAATTGATCCTCTCAAGTTGAGAGGATCCTATTCCTTCACATTCTACTTTGGAATATAAACAAAAAGAGTTTAGTCTATTAATTAAGTAGAAACGAACTTGTCACGTTTTACGATTATTAGTACCCTGTGATATATACACATCTGGTCATTCTATCTTGTTGTTTTCTGTTTTTATTAGAATGATAACCGTGTTAGCTGTATTATTATTATTATTATTATTATTATTATTATTATTATATCATTGTGATAAGAATGATTAGCTGTAAATTAGATGGATATTTATTGTAATTAGTGGGTAATTCCAATTTACCCAAAATAAGTCATTACTAGGGCCTATATGTATTGTTTATCTTTGTTCGGTTGAATCAATAAAATACAAATCATTCACAATATTATTCTTTATAAACTCACCTGGTTCAGCATCAACGTACCAAGCATATAGAGATTGATTTTTATCTTGTATGCGATTTGGTTGTTGCTGGTCAAGTCAGAGTTCTTCATGTACCATCAAAATATCAGTTTGCAGATATTCTTAAGGCTTACCTACAGCTCTGTTTGAGGAATTTCGCTCCAGCTTAAGCGTTCGGTGTCCTCCCGCTCAAACTGCGGGGGAGTGTTAGCTGTATTATTATTATTATATCATTGTGATAAGAATGATTAGCTGTAAATTAGATTGATATTTATTGTAATTAGTGGGTAATTCCAATTTACTCAAAATAGGTCATTACTAGGGCCTATATGTATTGTTTATCTTTGTTCGGTTGAATCAATAAAATACAAATCATTCACAATATTATTCTCTATAAACTCACAAACCGGGTGATCTACCAAGTCACCAAATAAGCCCGAAAAATACCACTTTTACCAAAACAAACTTATTTTCTACAAATTACCAAAATGAACTAAAAGCACTTTCATCTAAGGAGCACTTTCAATTTTATGATGCGCCTCCACCAAGAGCACTTTTTTTCAGAGGTATATAATAAATGGGTAGATATAGCTATATACTTACCTTTTATTTGGCGAAAAACACAAAAGATATATTGAAGATGAACATGCTAAAAGCCTAAAACTGCTATGAAGTAAACTAAATAAAATACACTAACACGTGAACTTATAAACTAGCCATATGAGCATTGAAGTTGAAACAAAATAAATGCACTTACAAATGGAATACAACCTTAATGAACTCACAAATGTTGTGTACTTACGTCATATCTATTTTGACTCATCAATTAATGCATTGAAAATAAAAAGTTGATTAGGAAACAATAAAATGAAGCACATGGGGGCACTTGAGTTGCTAGGTGCGCCTGGTTTCTTTGTAACATGTTTTTTTGTCTTTAAGTGAAGCGCATAAGAGATGGGTCACTTGTTTAGATAGGTGCGCTTGGGTTTTAGGTGCTCTTCTTCTTCTTTTTTTTTTTTTTTTTTTGGCTTGTAAAGTATGTGTTTTTTTGTCTTTAGTGAGGAGCACAAAGAGTTGAGGGGCACTTAGTTACTTTAAGTGCGCTTGGTTTTTGCTTTTAGTTAAGGAGCACAAGAGTTGAGGGGTACTTAGTGTATGTGGTGCTTGAGGGTCTTTTAGTCACTTTTTTAGCTAGGCGCACAAGAAATATCACATGAGTTTTTGAGTGCGCCTAACATTATATATTGAAAAAGGGGTGCGTTTTGTGAAAATATATAAATGTGCACCTACCTTGATAAGTCTTGATTTGCCACATGTCTTTCATCTAACAAGAAAGTTCATTTTGGTAATTAAATGTGCTCCGTCCTGTTTAATATTTCAGTATGATAAAGGGTTCAATTAAGACCATGGGGTACCATGGCTTGCACTTGCGCCAAATCCTATGTGGCCAAGAAATTGGTGCCGTCATCTTCAAGTGATGACACCCTCACTTCCCAAAATCTTGTCCGGCACCACTCAATTGGCGTTTGTGAAAGGAGGAAAAGGCCAAAAACAAAACATTAAGCCGTTGGGCAAATGGCCAACTTTTTCCAAAAAAAAAAAAAAAAAAAAAAAAAAAAAAAAAAAAAAGGAGTTCTATCAACAAACCAATACTCAGTCCTAATCCCATATCCAACCTCACGTCAAGAACCACCAACTGCAACCGTTGGCTGTGGTTTTCGGTGTTCGCAAGAAACAAGATTAAAACTGTTGTGCTTCAAAAGAGAAAAGGTTGATTTATTTTTGCGTCATTTGTGCTTCGAAAGAGATACTTCATCCGTCTCATATTTATTGTTCATATTTTCTTTTATAGTTGTCTCAAAATAATTGTCATTTTTCTTTTTTAAGTAAAAACTAGAGAGTTTAGTGGAGGAATATTCTATTTGAGTGGTTGAAAATTAATCTGGCCTGATTTGGTGTCGGATGATAAGGAAGATATGGAAAATTTGGACAAGAATAATGGAAGTGATAGTGATGAGGTTGAAGAGATTTTTGATGAAACGTCGCAATTTATGGATGTAAAATCTGCTCATGCTAAGAAAGAGGGGGCAAGCACTCCCGAAAATATGGTTCCTTATGTATAGTGTTGCTTCTTGGAATATTAGGGGAATGAACCAATCCCCTAAACAAAATGAGGTTCGTCAAGTTATTTCTGAAAATCATTTGTCGGTGTGTGCTATTTTAGAATCCCATGTAGCTACCTCGCGTATTGAAAAGCTATGTTCGAAGGTGTTTAGACGTTGGAATTGGACGTCGAATGGGGCGTTGTGTAATAAAGGTTCGTGTATCATTTTGGGTTGGAATCCGGAGGATGTGGACGTTGTTATTATTTCGCAAGAAACCCAGGTTATGCACACGTGCATTTTTTTTTTTCAAAGCTGATAAAAAGGAGCTATTTTGTTCTTTCATTTATGCCCATAATCGTTATACCTGCCGTCGTGAGCTTTGGCAAAATCTTGGGATGCATAATGTGTATATTCGAGGAAGACCATGGTTCTTATTAGGCGACTTCAACTCAGCCCTTAATCTGGAAGATAAGTCTTTTGGACCATTGATTCGCCTCAAACAGTCAGATAATTATTGGTCAACCACTTGTGAATGGTCAATTATAATAGTCAAACAGATGAGTCAAATGCTTCCGTGAAATACAGTGTTTTCCCGGGTCGTAATGTCCCAACGAGGTTGTGATGGTATTAAAAACGAATATGTGATCAGTGAATGTGAACAGGAAAGGGTATAAAGTGTGTGTGTGTGTTTTAACTAGGGTTTGATAACTTAAAATTACGTAAATAAACTATTTTAACGATTACGTGAAACCTAGATAACTAAAACGTATAAACGTACACCAATTTAAAACTCAGACGCGATTGCGTACTGAGAAAAAGGTGAGTTTTAAGGAAAAATAAACTACAAGGGTTAAAATTGAAAATTCTATAAACTTAAACTTAAAATAAAATTAAATTAAAAAGAAAACTATTTTTTAGATTATTATATTATTTATTATTAATTATTAAGTTAAAAACTATTTAACTATTTAATTAAAACTAATTTAAATTTAAACTAAAAATTATAAATACTACAAATTAAACTAAAAACTTATAAAAATAATTTCTAAACTTAAAAATGAACTTGAAGAAAGTATAAAAAATAACAATAAATATTTTTGTCTTTTTATGAATTTTCTATTAATTAAAAACTATTAATATTAATTATACTAATTAAACTATTTTAAATATCAAATAATACTAAACTAACTTAGAAAATTATAAAAAAATTTATAAAACTATTTAACCATCACAGGAATCCTAAAAAAATTATAAAAACTTTATTTTATATATTTTTAAACTAGTTTACTAATTATTATTCTATTTATTAATTAATTACTATTTAAAATATTTAAATTATAAAAACTATTAAATGAACAGTAAAAATTCTAGAAAAATTACTAAAATTATATTATGACTTATAAAAGCTAGAAAAAATATAAAATATAGGTGTCACTATATAAAAACTAATTATGCTAATTAAAACT
This sequence comes from Artemisia argyi, assembly GCA_030686995.1. NCBI lineage: Eukaryota > Viridiplantae > Streptophyta > Magnoliopsida > Asterales > Asteraceae > Artemisia > Artemisia argyi. The sequence continues at coordinate 183,754,085 of CM060705.1, forward strand.
TATTTATTGATTAATTATTAATAAAAATATTTTTAATTCTAATTAATACTAAAAACAAAATTAAAATCTGAGAAAATTATTATAATTACTTTAACCTAAAATGAAATTAATAAAAATATAAAAACACAACTTACTTAATAAAAATGTAAAAATGAAAATTAAAATTAAATTATATTAAATAGAAACTATCACTTATTTTTATGTTGTCTTTTCTGGATTTTTATTTTACAAAACTATATTATATATAAAAATAAGCAACTTTTGTAAAAACAACTAATTTATAGCTTATTAATAAGCACTGTGGAAGCTTATTGCTTCCAAAGTTGACTTTTGTTGACTGAAGTGGTAAATAAGCTCAAATGAGCTTATGTGGGACCCACCTTGGTATTTTCTGGTTCTAATAAGTGTATTGGATTTGTCAAAGCTAAATTTAGTCAAATAAGCTCAGTAGATAAGCTAATAAGCACAAATAAGCTATACCAAAAACTGATTTAGAACACAGAATGGGACAAAGTTTATGGGCTTATTTAGGTGGGGTCCACAGTGGCACAGGTCAAACAAAGGGTCAATCTAGGTTCTCTAGTAGGAGGGGGGTTCAAAGATACTAATTTGGAGGCCTGGGGCCCACTATGGTGGCCACAAATCACCACCCAAGTGGTGGTGATGGGTGAGCTGCTGATGTGCAGGGGAGAAGTTCTCCCTGCAGGTGAGTTTGGGAGTGAGTGGGGCCCACAGAAAAAATGTTAAAAATGTAAAGATGGTGGAAACTTAAACTAGAGCTGGTAGAGTATTACCACAACAAATTTCAATTTCTAAAACCTTCTCCTAAATTCAAAACAAATCCTTGAAGATTTGATAAAATCTGAGAAGCACAAATTTTGACTTTTGATAATAACCTAAGATTTGACTTTATTGAACTTCTAATCACTACTACTGATTTAATAAGCTATATTAAGCTATGACTAACCTAAATTAAGTTAAAGCTATATTGGTATCTGAGCCCGGGTCACCCGCGTGACAGGCGGGAATACTTACCACAATATTTTTGATTCGCCAAATTTTGACTCCTCCCAAACCAACCAGTCAGCTGTGTGCAGCTGTTAGGCCCACCTGGGAGAAAGTGCAAGTTAATATTGACCGTGGATGTATAGGGAAATCCCCAGGTCGTTAAATCCCAACGAGATTGAAATTGTATTTGTAAACGAGTATGAGAGTGAGTGGTACTGAGGACAGTAACAAAGATAATTTGAGGGTTGATTATACTACTGATTGCTTGATATTTGGAATTTATAAAACTATAACAGAAATACAGATATAAGCACAAAATTAGATAATCAGATAACAGACAGATAAAAGTGGTATTTAACAAGTTACAAACTACAGGGGTAAAAAGTGAAACTTTTGAAAACTTAAAATTAAAGAAAATGGAAAATGAAATTGAAACTGTGAAAATGATTATTATAATATTTGATTACTATTTAATTAATAAAACAAATTAAAATCTAATTTAAAACTTAATTTAAATTAACTAAAAATTACAACTATTACAAATAAACCTAAAAACTTATAACAATAATTTCTAAACCTAAATGAGAACTTGAAGAAAGTATAAAAAATGAAAATAAATATTTTTGTCTTTTTATGAGTATTTTATTAATTATAAACTATTTAACTTAATTAATCTAATTAAACTATTTTAAATTACTATTAATAATAAATGAGCTTAGAAAATTATGATAAAATTTATAAAACTAATTAACCATCACAGGAATCCTATAAAATTATAAAAACTACTAAAAATTATATTTAAGGTTATTTCACTAATTAATTACCTATTAATTATTTTAAATCTATTTTAATTAAATTAAATAAGAAAATTAGAAATTAACAGTGGAAATTATGAAACTATTTTTTAAAAGTCTTAACTACTTTATAAAACTTAGGAAAAATATAAAATTCTACTTTAGTTGATTAAAATTAAATAAATCTATTTAATTACTAATATTACCTATTTAATTATTTAAACTAGTTTTAAATCTAATAAATAGTAAACTGCTTAGGAAAATTCTAAGAAAATTATTTTAACTACTTTAAGGTACTAAGTAATTTAAAAAATTATAAAATTGGACAAGTGCTTATTAATAAGCTGAAATGAAAATTAATTAGATAATTTCTATTAAATAGAAGCTATCACTATTTTTATGTTTGCTTTTTCTGGTTTTTCTTTTATAAAACTATTTAAATACTTAAATAATGAAACTTTTACAAAAACAACTACTTTGGAACTCAAGAATAAGCACTGTAAGTGCTTATTAGCTTATACAGTTGACTATGGTTGACCAAACTAAGAAATAAGCTAAGTTGAGGTTATGTGGGGTCCACTATGATGAAATCTGGTTTACCTAAGTTACTTGAACTATTTTAAACTAAACTTGGTGAGATAAGCTCCTAGAATAAGCTGAGAAGCTCAAATAAGCACTTGCTTATTTGAGTTCTGACTCAGAAATGGGACAGAGTTTGGGGACAAGTTTAGGTGGGGTCCACTGATCTATAGGTCAAACTAAGGGTCAAGTTTTGAACCTGGGTAGGAGGGGGGTTGTAAGAAGCTAAGTAGAAGGTGTGGGGCCCACTGAGTTGGCCACAAATCACCACCAAAGTGGTGGTGATGGCTGTGTATCTGATGTGCAGGGCAGTTACCTTGCCCTGCAAGTATTTTTGGTTGAGCTTATCTTGTTTAATAAAAATCTTAAAAATGAACTAGATGTGGGAAACTAAAGTTAAACTGGTAGGTTATACTCACAACAAATTTCAAGTTCCAAATCACAACACAAAATTCATGAAAATTACTACCATTTTGATGAAAATATGAGATGTGCACTTTGACTATTATTGAAATTAACTACTAGTTTGACTTTTATGAGATTCTACCTAGATTTAAACACTGATTAGGTTATAATAAGCTAGAATAAAACTAAAATAAGCTAGAACAACTACTTGTGAATTGATTTGAAGCTTGTGCTACTCTAATTTCAACACAGTTAATCACTGTGAGTGATTCAAAGTGATATTTGACTTTATTGATTAACTAGGTCTGAGTTATTGCTTGTTCTGAGTTGACATAAACCTATGTGACTAGTTTAAACAATAAACAACACAAAATCAACAACACAACTCCTTGGAGCATCTTTACATTTTTACATTTTTAACATTTTTTGTTGTGGTAATACTCTACCAGCTCTAGTTTAAGTTTCCACCATCTCTAGTTTAAGAAATTGAAATTTGTTGTGGTAATACTCTACCAGCTCTAGTTTAGAAATTGAAATTTGTTGTGGTAATACTCTACCAGCTCTAGTTTAAGTTTCCACCATCTTTACATTTTTAACATTTTTTCTCTGGGCCCCACTCACTCCCAAACTCACCTGCAGGGAGAACTTCTCCCCTGCACATCAGCAGCTCACCCATCACCACCACTTGGGTGGTGATTTGTGGCCACCATAGTGGGCCCCAGGCCTCCAAATTAGTATCTTTGAACCCCCCCTCCTACTAGAGAACCTAGATTGACCCTTTGTTTGACCTGTGCCACTGTGGACCCCACCTAAATAAGCCCACAAACTTTGTCCCATTCTGTGTTCTAAATCAGTTTTTGGAATAGCTTATTTGTGCTTATTAGCTTATCTACTGAGCTTATTTGACTAAATTTAGCTTTGACAAATCCAATACACTTATTAGAACCAGAAAATACCAAGGTGGGTCCCACATAAGCTCATTTGAGCTTATTTACCACTTCAGTCAACAAAAGTCAACTGTGGAAGCAATAAGCTTCCACAGTGCTTATTAATAAGCTATAAATTAGTTGTTTTTACAAAAGTTGCTTATTTTTATATATAATATAGTTTTGTAAAATAAAAATCCAGAAAAGACAACATAAAAATAAGTGATAGTTTCTATTTAATATAATTTAATTTTAATTTTCATTTTTACATTTTTATTAAGTAAGTTGTGTTTTTATATTTTTATTAATTTCATTTTAGGTTAAAGAAATTATAATAATTTTCTCAGATTTTAATTTTGTCTTTTAGTATTAATTAGAATTAAAAATAGTTTTATTAATAATTAATCAATAAATAAGTTTTAATTAGCATAAATAGTTTTTATATAATAACACCTATATTTTATATTTTTCCTAGCTTTTATAAGTCATAATATAATTTTAGTAATTTTTCTAGAATTTTTACTGTTCATTTAATAGTTTTTATAATTTAAATATTTTAAATAGTAATTAATTAATAAATAGAATAATAATTAGTAAACTAGTTTAAAAATATATAAAATAAAGTTTTTATAATTTTTTTAGGATTCCTGTGATGGTTAAATAGTTTTATAAATTTTTTTATAATTTTCTAAGTTAGTTTAGTATTATTTGTAATTTAAAATAGTTTAATTAGTATAATTAATATTAATAGTTTTTAATTAATAGAAAATTCATAAAAAGACAAAAATATTTATTGTTATTTTTTATACTTTCTTCAAGTTCATTTTTAAGTTTAGAAATTATTTTTATAAGTTTTTAGTTTAATTTGTAGTATTTATAATTTTTAGTTTAAATTTAAATTAGTTTTAATTAAATAGTTAAATAGTTTTTAACTTAATAATTAATAATAAATAATATAATAATCTAAAAAATAGTTTTCTTTTTAATTTTATTTTATTTTAAGTTTAAGTTTATAGAATTTTCAATTTTAACCCTTGTAGTTTATTTTTCCTTAAAACTCACCTTTTTCTCAGTACGCAATCGCGTCTGAGTTTTAAATTGGTGTACGTTTATACGTTTTAGTTATCTAGGTTTCACGTAATCGTTAAAATAGTTTATTTAAGTAATTTTAAGTTATCAAACCCTAGTTAAAACACACACACACACTTTATACCCTTTCCTGTTCACATTCACTGATCACATATTCGTTTTTAATACCCTCACAACCTCGTTGGGACATTACGACCCGGGAAAACACTGTATTTCACGGAAGCATTTGCCTCATCTGTTTGACTATTATAATTGACCATTCACAAGTGGTTGACCAATAATTATCTGACTGTTTGAGGCGAATCAAAATTTGGCGCCGCTGTTAGGCCCAAATTTTGACTCCTCCCAAACCAACCAATCAGCCGTGTGCAGCTGTTAGGCCCACCTGGGAGAAAGTGCAAGTTAATATTGACCGTGGAAGTATAGGGAAATCCCCGGGTCGTTAAATCCCAACGAGATTGAAATTGTATTTGTAAACGAGTATGAGAGTGAGTGGTACTGAGGACAGTAACAAAGATGATTTGAGGGATGATTACACTACTGATTGCTTGATATTTGGAAAATAGGAAATTATGACAGAAATACAGATATAAGTACAAAATCAGATAATCAGATAACAGACAGAGAAAATTGGTATTTAGCAAGTTACAAACTACAGGGGTAAAAAGTGAAACTTTTGAAAACTTAAAATTAATGAAAATGGAAAATGAAATTGAAACTATGAAAATGATTTTTATAATATTTAATTACTATTTAATTAATAAAACTAATTAAAACCTAATTTAAAACTTAATTTAAATTAACTAAAAATTACAACTATTACTAATTAACCTAAAAACTTATAACAATAATTTCTAAACCTAAATGAGAACTTTGAAGAAAGTATAAAAAATGAAAATAAATATTTTTGTCTTTTTATGAGTATTTTGTTAATTATAAACTATTTAACTTAATTAATCTAATTAAACTATTTTAAATTACTATTAATACTAAATGAGCTTAGAAAATTATGATAAAATTTATAAAACTAATTAACCATCACAGGAATCCTATAAAATTATAAAAACTACTAAAAATTATATTTAAGGTTATTCCACTAATTAATTACCTATTAATTATTTTAAATCTATTTTAATTAAATTAAATAAGAAAATTAGAAAATGAACAGTGGAAATTATGAAACTATTTTTTAAAAGTCTTAACTACTTTATAAAACTTAGGAAAAATATAAAATTCTACTTTAGTTGATTAAAATTAAAGAAATCTATTTAATTACTAATATTACCTATTTAATTATTTAAACTAGTTTTAAATCTAATAAATAGTAAACTGCTTAGGAAAATTCTAAGAAAATTATTTTAACTACTTTAAGGTACTAAGTAATTTATAAAATTATAAAATTGGACAAGTGCTTATTAATAAGCTGAAATGAAAATTAATTAGATAATTTCTATTAAATAGAAGCTATCACTATTTTTATGTTTGCTTTTTCTGGTTTTTCTTTTATAAAACTATTTAAATACTTAAATAATGAAACTTTTACAAAAACAACTACTTTGGAACTCAAGAATAAGCACTGTAAGTGCTTATTAGCTTATACAGTTGACTATGGTTGACCAAACTAAGAAATAAGCTAAGTTGAGGTTATGTGGGGTCCACTATGATGAAATCTGGTTTACCTAAGTTACTTGAACTATTTTAAACTAAACTTGGTGAGATAAGCTCCTAGAATAAGCTGAGAAGCTCAAATAAGCACTTGCTTATTTGAGTTCTGACTCAGAAATAGGACAGAGTTTGGGGACAAGTTTAGGTGGGGTCCACTGATCTATAGGTCAAACTAAGGGTCAAGTTTTGAACCTGGGTACGAGGGGGGTTGTAAGAAGCTAAGTAGAAGGTGTGGGGCCCACTGAGTTGGCCACAAATCACCACCAAAGTGGTGGTGATGGCTGTGTATCTGATGTGCAGGGCAGTTACCTTGCCCTGCAAGTATTTTTGGTTGAGCTTATCTTGCTTAATAAAAATCTTAAAAATGAACTAGATGTGGGAAACTAAAGTTAAACTGGTAGGTTATACTCACAACAAATTTCAAGTTCCAAATCACAACACAAAATTCATGAAAATTACTACCATTTTGATGAAAATCTGAGATGTGCACTTTGACTATTATTGAAATTAACTACTAGTTTGACTTTTATGAGATTCTACCTAGATTTAAACACTGATTAGGTTATAATAAGCTAGAATAAAACTAAAATAAGCTAGAACAACTACTTGTGAATTGATTTGAAGCTTGTACTACTCTAATTTCAACAAAGTTAATCACTGTGAGTGATTCAAAGTGATATTTGACTTTATTGATTAACTAGGTCTGAGTTATTGCTTGTTCTGAGTTGACATAAACCTATGTGATTAGTTTAAACAATAAACAACACAAAATCAACAACACAACTCCTTGGAGCACACTGATCCAAACACACCTTATACCTTAACTGTTTTGTGATTTCTTAAGTAAATGGCTTACAAAGTTGTTGAAACAGATCCACAATAGCTTATTATGTTATGTTAAGTATATTTAAGCACTTAGAAACAAGAAATAACTAGAGATACATACTAATACTAATTATACCATGTTGACTGCTTGATTTTTTTTTATTTTTTAGAAACTATTAATGACAACAACAAGATACTAATCTAAGATTATTTTATCACTATATAAGACTAGATAAGCATAATTTAACTGAGAAATCAAGCAATAAGCAAATTAATAGTACAAAGGTATAAATGAGATTTTTGATAACTTACAAGAATGCTTTCCTGATCAAACCATGAACCAAGGACACAGAAACTTTTCCTAATATCCACCAATGGATTCTAACCCAAGACCATCCACAATATGCCCTGCTCCAATTGCTTATCAGCAAGGACCAACCAGTTTGACTTTCGTTGACTTTTTTGGTATTTTTGAGTTTTTATTACTAAACTGATTTCAATGGTATCTAATAGCTTTAATGAGCTTATGGGAGCTTATATGATCTTATTCAATCCATTAAACCATACAGTAACAACAACACAGATTATTAGAATTTTGAAATGAGAATAAAAATTGCACCAACTGAGATATAACTTGAAACTTAAATTTGATTATCACAAAAGCTTAGGTTACACTTTAATTGACTAGTACAGAGCTTAAAAGCTTGAAAATTAACTGAGATAACAAGTTACAATTTTAACGAGACTATGTTTTCTATATTAAACTATATCTTCCACTTCTGATCTTCTCTTCCTTTTATAAGTCCATATTAGGGTTAGGGGACACCTTCTGAGCTTTTCCCACTTCATCTTGACCCTCCAATCTTCTGCATTGATCATGACCGTTTAAATGGAAAATGGCGCCAAAGTCTTCCAAGTTAACTTGGGGCCAAAGGTTTGCAATTAAAGATTGTCGGAGGTTTGTGGAGGTGTCAGGAGGCAAAGGGAATGTTTTTATGGCAAGTTGGTGTTTTATGGAAGAAACAGAGGAAGTAGTATGGTTTGGGGTGAAAATCTGTGGAGAAAGCATTAAATGCTTATGTGGTTTGTGTGTGAGGTGGAAAGGAGGTAGGCTAGGTGAGCTGGGGGGGTAAGGTGGCACAAAACCACCATGGTTTTGGGTGAAGCAGGGGTGAAGGTGGAGGTGCTACAGTGGTAGTGGTTTGGCGGTTTTGGTGGGTCAAACGGGGTCAACGCCCGTTTAAAATAACAAAGGGGGTGTTCGACTGGGCTTTTGTTGGGCTAGGGGTGTGGGTTGGGTAAGGATGTTTGGTTTGGATTAGTTTTTGGTTTTGGATTTTAATAACAAAGGTCCGGTTTGGTTTGTATTTTAAGCAAGGACCAAAAATATAATTTGGGTAAAATAGAGGGACTGAACATGTGATTTTCCCAGAGTATTTTCAAGTGCTATTTTTGCCAAATATGATAAACCAAGGACCAATTTATTTATTTTTCCATTTAAAAATATCCAGGGACCTTTTCTGTAATTTTTCAAACTCCAGGGACCATTATTGTAAATTTGAATTTTTAAGGGACTGTGATTGTAATTTCTCAAAATGTGATCAAAATTGTTCCATTTTGTCATTCATGCATAGTACAAGGGTATTATTTGTAAATTTTCCAGTTTTGAATACCCAGGGACCATTTTTGCCAATTTTGTAACTTGAGGGGTAAAAGTTGCCAGTTTGTGTAAACTTTTCATCCAGGGATCATTTGTGAATATTTTTGGTTTCCCAAGGACTTAAGTTGACTTTTCATTCATTTTAAACCTTCAGGGACTAGTTTTGTCAATATTTGAAACTTGAGGGACTGAAACTGCCAATTATGCAAACTTTGTACGTTTTTCATTTGTTTTTGCATATTTTGTATTTGAAACATATAAAACACACTTCTAAGATATTTTAAGTATTATGATGCATTTTTGAGTGTTTTTGTATGTTTTGGCAGTTCAGATTGGTATAAAATGATGAGTATTTAGACACTCATCAATCCCCCACACTAAACTATTGCTAGTCCCTAGCAATCTATTTGAGAAAAAATTAATGGATTTTTACTCTTTACCAAAAGCCATCACTTCTGGAGTAGCCAGGTGTAAGAACTGTGGCACACCTGATAACCGTGTGATTTTTAGCAAACCACCAGCTGTCAACGGATTTGATTTGTCTTTACCAAAAGCCGTTTGCTTCTGGACTAGCCAACTCTTGATGGAATAGTCAACATCTTGATGAGCTGATTACCAATTATGGTTTTTCCACGGCCTTTACCACAAGCCATAATCTTGCGGGCTAGCCAACTCATTTGTTTTCGGGGAGTTGAGGAACCATACAATTTTGGGCAAATTGCCAGCCATAAACGGATTTGAGATATCTTTACCAAGAGCCGTTTGCTCCTGGACTAACCAATCCTGTTGTGGGTTAGACATGGAGGATTGATACCATTATTTGCATTTCTAAGTGTGAAAAAACTGATAATTTTGATCAAATGGGGGTTCTTGATGGAACATGTGTTTTGCATTCGTGAGAACGCTCCCCCACACTTAGAACTGAATATTGCCCTCAATATTCACAGTACTTGGTGTCCCACCAAGACTTTAGAACGTAAGGAGGCAATACTATTAACCTTTTTATTTTACTCTATTTACATACAAATTCACTTTTTTCTTTTTATTTGTCTTATACCATTTTTTTTTTTTTTTTTTTTTTGAAAAAATATTTTACATATGTACAACATGTGGTTCGTCTCCCCCACACTAGGGTGTTAGAAAGGGATGAGAAGACAGAAATATGGGTGACGACCCATATTGCTACTGTTTTTGATTACCGAGTCGCTAGCTTGACTCGACCTCGAATTGAATTGTCCATGAGGTAGCTTGTTTTTGATTCCCGAGTCACTAGCTTGACTCGACCCCGAATTAACATTGTCCTTGGGGAAACTTGTTTTTGTTAACCGAGTCGCTAGCTTGACTCGACCCCGAATTTATTGGTCCATGGGGTAAGTTTGGAGATCCGGGACAACCATTGGTTGTATGTCCCCTCCAAAATAGTGTTTTAACCGATGACCATTTACTTTAAAATTGGGACCGTCGGGTTGTAATAACTCAATAGTTCCATATGGGTATACTTTTGTTATAGTAAATGGTCCAGACCAACGGGTTTTTAGTTTACCCGAGAAAATTTTTAATCTTGAATTGAAAAGAAGAACTCTGTCACCAACGTTGAAAACGCGGTTCTTTATTTTAGAGTCATGTATCTTCTTAGTTTTTTCTTTATAGATTAAAGAATTTTCATAAGCTTGATCACGTAATTCATTTAGTTCGTTTAGTTGAACTTTACGGTGATCACCCGCTGTCTGAAGGTTGAAATTTGCATGTTTTAAGGCCCAATAGGCCTTATGTTCTAATTCGATCGGAAGATGACATGCTTTCCCGTATACTAGCTTATATGGAGTACACCCGATGGGTGTTTTGTAAGCAGTGCGGAAAGCCCATAATGCATCGTCCAGCTTATCCGACCAAGAGGCACGGTTTTCACCAACCGTCCTCTCGAGAATTCTCTTAATACCCCGATTTGAGACCTCCACCTGCCCACTTGTTTGGGGGTGGTATGCTGTAGAAAGACGGTGAGTTACACCATATTTCAGCATTACTCTCGCAAATTGTTCATTGCAAAAGTGAGTACCACGATCACTGATAATGGCACGAGGAGTCCCGAATCTGGCAAAGAGAGACTTTAAAAATTTAACAACTACTCGGGCATCATTGGTGGGTAAGGCTTTTGCCTCAACCCATTTTGACAGATAGTCGACAGCGATGAGTATATACTTATTCCCTCGTGAAGACGGGAATGGCCCCATAAAATCAATGCCCCACATATCAAATATTTAACAGACTTGGATGGCGTTTTGTGGCATCTCATTCTTTTTGGAAATATTCCCGTGACGCTGGCAAGCCTCACAGGTTTTGATAAGTTCATGGGCGTCTTTATAGATCGTGGGCCAAAAGAATCCTGAATCAAACACCTTTTTGGCGGTGTAGTTTGGGTTATGATGTCCCCCCGTGGGTCCATCATGACAAGCTTTAAGAATTTCCATGGCTTCTTGGCCATGGACACACCGTCGGATGACTTGATCCGCACATATTTTGAACAAGTAGGGGTCGTCCCAGAAGTAATGTTTTACATCTTTAAAGAATTTTCTTTTCTGTTGGGACGACATCCCTTTCACAACGAAATTTCCCGCACGGTAATTTGCAAAGTCGGCAAACCATGGGGTGTTGGCATCATCCCAGTTAGAGATGAGATTTAGAGTCTCCAGAGGAAAAGTTTCATTAATTTCTTTTCTCTCGAGAATATCCTGATGAGGATTTTCTAACCGGGACAAGTGATCAGCTGCAAGGTTCTCTGCTCCTTTTTTATCTCTTATGAGAATATCGAATTCCTGGAGGAGCAGGACCCAACGGAGTAGTCTTGGCTTTGCATCCTGTTTAGTGAACAGGTATTTCAAAGCCGAATGATCCGTATACACCACGCTTTTGTTTAAGATTAAGTAAGACCTAAATTTTTCGAAGGCATATACCACGGCTAATAATTCTTTTTCTGTGGTGGTATAGTGTGTTTGAGCTTCGTTCATGGTCTTACTTGCGTAGTGTATTGGCTGAAAATGTTTGGTTTTGCGTTGCCCTAGAACTGCACCAATAGCATAATCGCTAGCATCGCACATAAGTTCAAAGGGTAAGTCCCAGTCGGGGGCAACAAGGATTGGTGCCTCAGTAAGCCTTTTCTTTAAAATTTCAAAAGCTTCGATGCACTCGGGGGAAAAGATAAAAGGAGCATCCTTTTCAAGAAGACGAGTCATAGGCCGGGCTATTTTGGAGAAATCCTGAATGAATCTTCGATAGAACCCGGCATGTCCGAGAAAACTCCTTATTCCTTTAACAGTGGTGGGATGAGGCAGTTTAGCAATAACATCAATTTTTGCCTTATCGACCTCAATCCCACTTTTTGAAATTTTATGGCCGAGGACAATGCCCTCTTTAACCATAAAATGGCTCTTCTCCCAGTTTAGACAAAGACTAGTGTTTTCACAACGTTGAAGCATTTTTTCTAAGTGTGAGAGGCACGAGTCAAAAGAATTCCCGATGACTGAGAAGTCATCCATGAATACCTCCATGGTTTTTCCAATCATGTCATGGAAAATAGCCATCATGCACCTTTGGAAAGTGCCTGGAGCATTGCATAACCCAAAAGGCATGCGACGATAGGCAAATGTCCCGTAAGGGCATGTGAAGGTAGTTTTATCTTGATCCTGTGGATCAATGGGAATTTGGAAGTAACCCGAGAAGCCGTCAAGGAAACAATAATACTCATTTCCCGCTAGTCTTTCGAGCATTTGATCCATGAAGGGCAGAGGAAAGTGGTCTTTACGGGTGGCTTCGTTAAGCTTTCTGTAATCAATACATACTCGCCACCCTGTAACCAAACGAGTTGGTATTAACTCGTTGTCCTCATTTGTGATAACCGTGATGCCACCCTTCTTTGGAACACAATGTATTGGGCTTACCCAAGGACTATCAGATATAGGGTAAATCAATCCCGCATCAAGAAGTTTGATAACTTCAGCTTTTATAACTTCGTGGATTTTTGGATTTACCCTTCGTTGATGTTGCACGGTAGGTTTAAAGTCCTCTTCCATTAGGATTTTGTGTGTACAAAAATTCGGGTTAATACCCTTTATGTCTGAGAGCTTCCAAGCAATTGCTTGCTTGTGGGACTTTAGAACCTTAAGCAGCGCAGTTTTCTCCTCATCCTTTAAGTCTTTTGCAATAATGACCGGTAACTTATCGTTACCTTCCAAAAATGCATATTCTAGATGAGGAGGTAGGTCCTTAAGTTCAACCTCGGGAAAGTCATCATTTTTCTCAACATATTTGACTTCCACCTTATGAAGTTGTGGAGGTAGAACAGGAATGGGAGAATGATCTTTGTTCAATAACTTCTCAAGGAGAAGTATATCCCCCTCCGGGTCAATCTCTTGGTAATCAATTCCTTCGGGAACTGAGTCACTTTTGAGAAAGGCCTCTAATTCCTCAAGGACGAAATCACTTCCCCCAAACGGAGTGAGGGAAGGAGAAGAATTAGCGATTATGGGATCAGAAGAAGTAGTGGGATTGCCACTCGGAAATTTATCAGTGAATCCAAGGAATTCCTGAGCAAACTCCTCGGATGCAATGTCAATGACATCAATTCGGTTGACCGAATCAGCATTATAATTCGAGGAGTATCTCGAGGTTTGATCAAGGTCGAACGTTATCGCTTCATTGCCAACTCGTAACGTGATTTCCTCATCGAAAACATCGATTAATGCACGTCCCGTTCTTAAGAATCCCCTCCCAAGAATGAGAGGAACTCTTGGATCTGCATCGAAATCAACAACGACAAAGTCTGCCGGAAAATTGAATTTTCCCACTCTCACAAATACGTCCTCGGCAATACCGAGGGGACGTGAAATTGAACGGTCTGCAAGCTCGAGAGTCATGCATGTGGGACTAAGTGCCTGAAGAGAAAGCTTTTTCCAAACTGAGTGAGGCATTAAGTTGATGCTTGCACCAAGATCGGCCAAGGCAAAACATTCAACCATACCCGGGAAAGTACATGGTATTAGGAATCTCCCGGGGTCTCCTAGCTTAACGGGAAGATTTTTTAATAGAACCACAGAGCAGTTCTCATTGAGTGGAGTTCGTGCCATTTCAAACATTTTTTCTTTATTGCTCAACAGGTTTTTGATTGTCGATGTGAATTTGGGCATTAAAAGAAGAGCATCCGCGAAACTAATATCGAAGTGTAGTTCTTGGAAAATCTGAAAGAATTTTACTATCTGATGATTAGCTTTGTCACGGAGCTTCTGATCTTGCAATCGTGAGGGATATGGAATTGTTGGTTTTGGGTTGGCTTTTGAATTTTCAATTGGACCTTTGGTAGTTTCAAACACAACCCTTTTAGGGGGAGTCGGGACAGGGATAACTGGAGGAGGGATGTCATTGGTACCTCCGTTATTTTTAGGAAGTACCGTATCCGTAGTATCCTCAGTTTCACATTCCTCTACAGGGATAGGAGATGAGGTAGAGGGAGCTGTAGGTCCTTGGTAAGAAACTCCACTTCTTGTGGTTATCGCCTTTACATCGCCCCTCGGATTAGCGATCGTGTTGCTAGGTAAAGTAGTACCTGAGCCCGAGGGTCGATCATTTAAAGACATCTCAAAATCGTTGATGGCTTGCAATTTGCCAAAAATTGTATGGTTCCTCAACTCCCCGAAAACAAATGAGTTGGCTAGCCCGCAAGATTATGGCTTGTGGTAAAGGCCGTGGAAAAACCATAATTGGTAATCAGCTCACCAAGATGTTGATTATTCCATCAAGAGTTGGCTAGTCCAGAAGCAAACGGCTTTTGGTAAAGACAAATCAAATCCGTTGACAGCTGGTGGTTTGCTAAAAATCACAAGTTATCAGGTGTGCCACAGTTCTTACACCTGGCTACTCCAGAAGTGATGGCTTTTGGTAAAGAGTAAAAATCCATTAATTTTTTTCTCAAATAGATTGCTAGGGACTAGCAATAGTTTAGTGTGGGGGATTGATGAGTGTCTAAATACTCATCATTTTATACCAATCTGAACTGCCAAAACATACAAAAACACTCAAAAATGCATCATAATACTTAAAATATCTTAAAAGTGTGTTTTATATGTTTCAAATGCAAAATATGCAAAAACAGATAAAAAACGTACAAAGTTTGCATAATTGGCAGTTTCAGTCCCTCAAGTTTCAAATATTGACAAAACTAGTCCCTGAAGGTTTAAAATGAATGAAAAGTCAACTTAAGTCCTTGGGAAACCAAAAATATTCACAAATGATCCCTGGATGAAAAGTTTACACAAACTGGCAACTTTTACCCCTCAAGTTACAAAATTGGCAAAAATGGTCCCTAGGTATTCAAAACTGGAAAATTTACAAATAATACCCTTGTACTATGCATGAATGACAAAATGGAACAATTTTGATAACATTTTGAGAAATTACAATCACAGTCCCTTAAAAATCCAAATTTACAATAATGGTCCCTGGAGTTTGAAAAATTACAGAAAAGGTCCCTGGATATTTTTAAATGGAAAAATAAATAAATTGGTCCTTGGTTTATCATATTTGGCAAAAATAGCACTTGAAAATACTCTGGGAAAATCACATGTTCAGTCCCTCTATTTTACCCAAATTACATTTTTAGTCCTTGCTTAAAATACAAACCAAACCGGACCTTTGTTATTAAAATCCAAAACCAAAAACTAATCCAAACCAAACATCCTTACCCAACCCACACCCCTAGCCCAACAAAAGCCCAGTCGAACACCCCCTTTGTTATTTTAAACGGGCGTTGACCCCGTTTGACCCACCAAAACCGCCAAACCACTACCACTGTAGCACCTCCACCTTCACCCCTGCTTCACCCAAAACCATGGTGGTTTTGTGCCACCTTACCCCCCCAGCTCACCTAGCCTACCTCCTTTCCACCTCACACACAAACCACATAAGCATTTAATGCTTTCTCCACAGATTTTCACCCCAAACCATACTACTTCCTCTGTTTCTTCCATAAAACACCAACTTGCCATAAAAACATTCCCTTTGCCTCCTGACACCTCCACAAACCTCCGACAATCTTTAATTGCAAACCTTTGGCCCCAAGTTAACTTGGAAGACTTTGGCGCCATTTTCCATTTAAACGGTCATGATCAATGCAGAAGATTGGAGGGTCAAGATGAAGTGGGAAAAGCTCAGAAGGTGTCCCCTAACCCTAATATGGACTTATAAAAGGAAGAGAAGATCAGAAGTGGAAGATATAGTTTAATATAGAAAACATAGTCTCGTTAAAATTGTAACTTGTTATCTCAGTTAATTTTCAAGCTTTTAAGCTCTGTACTAGTCAATTAAAGTGTAACCTAAGCTTTTGTGATAATCAAATTTAAGTTTCAAGTTATATCTCAGTTGGTGCAATTTTTATTCTCATTTCAAAATTCTAATAATCTGTGTTGTTGTTACTGTATGGTTTAATGGATTGAATAAGATCATATAAGCTCCCATAAGCTCATTAAAGCTATTAGATACCATTGAAATCAGTTTAGTAATAAAAACTCAAAAATACCAAAAAAGTCAACGAAAGTCAAACTGGTTGGTCCTTGCTGATAAGCAATTGGAGCAGGGCATATTGTGGATGGTCTTGGGTTAGAATCCATTGGTGGATATTAGGAAAAGTTTCTGTGTCCTTGGTTCATGGTTTGATCAGGAAAGCATTCTTGTAAGTTATCAAAAATCTCATTTATACCTTTGTACTATTAATTTGCTTATTGCTTGATTTCTCAGTTAAATTATGCTTATCTAGTCTTATATAGTGATAAAATAATCTTAGATTAGTATCTTGTTGTTGTCATTAATAGTTTCTAAAAAATAAAAAAAAATCAAGCAGTCAACATGGTATAATTAGTATTAGTATGTATCTCTAGTTATTTCTTGTTTCTAAGTGCTTAAATATACTTAACATAACATAATAAGCTATTGTGGATCTGTTTCAACAACTTTGTAAGCCATTTACTTAAGAAATCACAAAACAGTTAAGGTATAAGGTGTGTTTGGATCAGTGTGCTCCAAGGAGTTGTGTTGTTGATTTTGTGTTGTTTATTGTTTAAACTAATCACATAGGTTTATGTCAACTCAGAACAAGCAATAACTCAGACCTAGTTAATCAATAAAGTCAAATATCACTTTGAATCACTCACAGTGATTAACTTTGTTGAAATTAGAGTAGTACAAGCTTCAAATCAATTCACAAGTAGTTGTTCTAGCTTATTTTAGTTTTATTCTAGCTTATTATAACCTAATCAGTGTTTAAATCTAGGTAGAATCTCATAAAAGTCAAACTAGTAGTTAATTTCAATAATAGTCAAAGTGCACATCTCAGATTTTCATCAAAATGGTAGTAATTTTCATGAATTTTGTGTTGTGATTTGGAACTTGAAATTTGTTGTGAGTATAACCTACCAGTTTAACTTTAGTTTCCCACATCTAGTTCATTTTTAAGATTTTTATTAAGCAAGATAAGCTCAACCAAAAATACTTGCAGGGCAAGGTAACTGCCCTGCACATCAGATACACAGCCATCACCACCACTTTGGTGGTGATTTGTGGCCAACTCAGTGGGCCCCACACCTTCTACTTAGCTTCTTACAACCCCCCTCGTACCCAGGTTCAAAACTTGACCCTTAGTTTGACCTATAGATCAGTGGACCCCACCTAAACTTGTCCCCAAACTCTGTCCTATTTCTGAGTCAGAACTCAAATAAGCAAGTGCTTATTTGAGCTTCTCAGCTTATTCTAGGAGCTTATCTCACCAAGTTTAGTTTAAAATAGTTCAAGTAACTTAGGTAAACCAGATTTCATCATAGTGGACCCCACATAACCTCAACTTAGCTTATTTCTTAGTTTGGTCAACCATAGTCAACTGTATAAGCTAATAAGCACTTACAGTGCTTATTCTTGAGTTCCAAAGTAGTTGTTTTTGTAAAAGTTTCATTATTTAAGTATTTAAATAGTTTTATAAAAGAAAAACCAGAAAAAGCAAACATAAAAATAGTGATAGCTTCTATTTAATAGAAATTATCTAATTAATTTTCATTTCAGCTTATTAATAAGCACTTGTCCAATTTTATAATTTTATAAATTACTTAGTACCTTAAAGTAGTTAAAATAATTTTCTTAGAATTTTCCTAAGCAGTTTACTATTTATTAGATTTAAAACTAGTTTAAATAATTAAATAGGTAATATTAGTAATTAAATAGATTTCTTTAATTTTAATCAACTAAAGTAGAATTTTATATTTTTCCTAAGTTTTATAAAGTAGTTAAGACTTTTAAAAAATAGTTTCATAATTTCCACTGTTCATTTTCTAATTTTCTTATTTAATTTAATTAAAATAGATTTAAAATAATTAATAGGTAATTAATTAGTGGAATAACCTTAAATATAATTTTTAGTAGTTTTTATAATTTTATAGGATTCCTGTGATGGTTAATTAGTTTTATAAATTTTATCATAATTTTCTAAGCTCATTTAGTATTAATAGTAATTTAAAATAGTTTAATTAGATTAATTAAGTTAAATAGTTTATAATTAATAAAATACTCATAAAAAGACAAAAATATTTATTTTCATTTTTTATACTTTCTTCAAGTTCTCATTTAGGTTTAGAAATTATTGTTATAAGTTTTTAGGTTAATTAGTAATAGTTGTAATTTTTAGTTAATTTAAATTAAGTTTTAAATTAGGTTTTAATTAGTTTTATTAATTAAATAGTAATTAAATATTATAAAAATCATTTTCATAGTTTCAATTTCATTTTCCATTTTCATTAATTTTAAGTTTTCAAAAGTTTCACTTTTTACCCCTGTAGTTTGTAACTTGCTAAATACCAATTTTCTCTGTCTGTTATCTGATTATCTGATTTTGTACTTATATCTGTATTTCTGTCATAATTTCCTATTTTCCAAATATCAAGCAATCAGTAGTGTAATCATCCCTCAAATCATCTTTGTTACTGTCCTCAGTACCACTCACTCTCATACTCGTTTACAAATACAATTTCAATCTCGTTGGGATTTAACGACCCGGGGATTTCCCTATACTTCCACGGTCAATATTAACTTGCACTTTCTCCCAGGTGGGCCTAACAGCTGCACACGGCTGATTGGTTGGTTTGGGAGGAGTCAAAATTTGGGCCTAACAGCGGCGCCAAATTTTGATTCGCCTCAAACAGTCAGATAATTATTGGTCAACCACTTGTGAATGGTCAATTATAATAGTCAAACAGATGAGGCAAATGCTTCCGTGAAATACAGTGTTTTCCCGGGTCGTAATGTCCCAACGAGGTTGTGAGGGTATTAAAAACGAATATGTGATCAGTGAATGTGAACAGGAAAGGGTATAAAGTGTGTGTGTGTGTTTTAACTAGGGTTTGATAACTTAAAATTACTTAAATAAACTATTTTAACGATTACGTGAAACCTAGATAACTAAAACGTATAAACGTACACCAATTTAAAACTCAGACGCGATTGCGTACTGAGAAAAAGGTGAGTTTTAAGGAAAAATAAACTACAAGGGTTAAAATTGAAAATTCTATAAACTTAAACTTAAAATAAAATAAAATTAAAAAGAAAACTATTTTTTAGATTATTATATTATTTATTATTAATTATTAAGTTAAAACTATTTAACTATTTAATTAAAACTAATTTAAATTTAAACTAAAAATTATAAATACTACAAATTAAACTAAAAACTTATAAAAATAATTTCTAAACTTAAAAATGAACTTGAAGAAAGTATAAAAAATAACAATAAATATTTTTGTCTTTTTATGAATTTTCTATTAATTAAAAACTATTAATATTAATTATACTAATTAAACTATTTTAAATTACAAATAATACTAAACTAACTTAGAAAATTATAAAAAAATTTATAAAACTATTTAACCATCACAGGAATCCTAAAAAAATTATAAAAACTTTATTTTATATATTTTTAAACTAGTTTACTAATTATTATTCTATTTATTAATTAATTACTATTTAAAATATTTAAATTATAAAAACTATTAAATGAACAGTAAAAATTCTAGAAAAATTACTAAAATTATATTATGACTTATAAAAGCTAGGAAAAATATAAAATATAGGTGTTATTATATAAAAACTATTTATGCTAATTAAAACTTATTTATTGATTAATTATTAATAAAACTATTTTTAATTCTAATTAATACTAAAAGACAAAATTAAAATCTGAGAAAATTATTATAATTTCTTTAACCTAAAATGAAATTAATAAAAATATAAAAACACAACTTACTTAATAAAAATGTAAAAATGAAAATTAAAATTAAATTATATTAAATAGAAACTATCACTTATTTTTATGTTGTCTTTTCTGGATTTTTATTTTACAAAACTATATTATATATAAAAATAAGCAACTTTTGTAAAAACAACTAATTTATAGCTTATTAATAAGCACTGTGGAAGCTTATTGCTTCCACAGTTGACTTTTGTTGACTGAAGTGGTAAATAAGCTCAAATGAGCTTATGTGGGACCCACCTTGGTATTTTCTGGTTCTAATAAGTGTATTGGATTTGTCAAAGCTAAATTTAGTCAAATAAGCTCAGTAGATAAGCTAATAAGCACAAATAAGCTATTCCAAAAACTGATTTAGAACACAGAATGGGACAAAGTTTGTGGGCTTATTTAGGTGGGGTCCACAGTGGCACAGGTCAAACAAAGGGTCAATCTAGGTTCTCTAGTAGGAGGGGGGTTCAAAGATACTAATTTGGAGGCCTGGGGCCCACTATGGTGGCCACAAATCACCACCCAAGTGGTGGTGATGGGTGAGCTGCTGATGTGCAGGGGAGAAGTTCTCCCTGCAGGTGAGTTTGGGAGTGAGTGGGGCCCAGAGAAAAAATGTTAAAAATGTAAAGATGGTGGAAACTTAAACTAGAGCTGATAGAGTATTACCACAACAAATTTCAATTTCTAAAACCTTCTCCTAAATTCAAAACAAATCCTTGAAGATTTGATAAAATCTGAGAAGCACAAATTTTGACTTTTGATAATAACCTAAGATTTGACTTTATTGAACTTCTAATCACTACTACTGATTTAATAAGCTATATTAAGCTATGACTAACCTAAATTAAGTTAAAGCTATATCTTATAAGCTAAATGGTGGGTTTGTGAGTCTAGAATCCTTCACAGTTAACTGTGAAGGGATTTAGAGTGCAATTTTGACTTTTGGTGTTTAACTACTTAACTACTGAGTTGAATTATGGTATTAGGGACCTAAGTAAACTATGTAAACAAACACAACCCTTAGAAACACCCCTGGGCACAGTGAATAAGGTTGAGCCAAACACCCCTAAACCTTTGGCTGTTTTAAGTTTTCAAAGAAAATAACTATTTTAAACCATGAAACTGAATAACTCACTTACATTAACACTATATAAACCTAAATTAACTAATTTAAACAACAAATTAAGTCTATAATTATTGAATGCAAAAAAAAAAATAGAAACTTGCTTACAATGAGTATTGGTAAGAACTGAGTGAACCAATGAACAAGTACCAACTTAACACCTCCCCTGAGGTTCTACACCCATACAAATCCACAATTCACAATAATCCTTTGCTTCTCTCTTCTTTTCCACTGAGTTTTTTTATTTTTCACTATTTTATCTATTTTCTTGGGATTTTTGTAATCATACTACTAAACTGATTCTGAGGATATTTAAAAGCTATGATAAGCTTTGTCAGAGCTTAAATAGACTTATGAAATCATATAACAACATACAACTTTTTGAGATTTTTATCAAACTTGAAAATGGCATAAAATGAGATAACAACTGAAAATTGAAATTGATTACTTAAAAAGTTTAAGGATACATAGAAACAGCTTAATTGATTGCTTAAAAGCTTTAAATTACACTAATAAGATGAAATTACACTAATCGATACCAAAACTATACTAACTAAAACTAATGCCTCTCTTCCTCTGCTTCTTTCCCATTTGTAGCTATTTTCTGAGCTTGTGGGACCCACTGGGGTAATTCCCACCAATTGTGGACCATTGGATTGGTCCCAATCATCCTAGCCGTTTAAATCTTTTCTTGGCGCCAAAGTCTCCACAGGGTGTCAGTGTTATGCGTGGTGAGGGTTTTAAGGCTTTAAATGGTGTTTGTTTGGTTGTGGTGAGCTGGGGAGATAAGGTGGGAAAAGGAGAAGTCAAGTGGAGTGGTGAAACCATGGAGGTGGAGGGGCGGTTTTGGCTTGTGAGGGAGGGTGAACAGTGACCCTGGTTTTGCCGGTTTTATTTATTTAAACAAAAGGTGGACTGGGCTAGGGGGTTGGGCCTGGTGGATTAAATAAAAAGGGTGGGCTTGGTTTAGTTTAGTTTGGATTTGGTTTTAATAATATAGATGGTCCGTTTGGTTTATTTAGAAATTAATCACAAGGACCAAAGTTGTAATTTAGGGAAAAGTTGAGGGTCTGAATTGTGATTTAACCAAAGTTCTCATAGGGACCAGATTTGACAAGGATAAATAGTACAAGGGTATTTTTGATGTTTTTCTATTTTTTATATCCGGGGACTAAATTCGCCAAAATTGAAACTTCAGGGACCAACTTGTAATTCCTTCAAAACTTTCAACCAGGGATCAAATTTGACAATTTGTGATTATCCAAGTACCAAAATTGACTTTTTATCCACAATATTCCACCAGGGACTAATTCTGCCATTATTTGAAAGTCCAGGGACCAAAACTGACAAACTGCCAAACTTGAGGGACCAATTATGTAAATTCACCAAACTTCATACCAAGGACCATTCCTGCAAAATATTATTAGTACAAGGACCAAAATTGAATTTCTTAAAGTTCTTACATCCCAGGGACCATTTCTGTCAAATTCCAAAGTACAGGGACTAAACTTGTAATTTTGTGAAACTTTGCACCAAAGGACTAAATATGTAACTTTATGATTAAAAAGGACCTTTGATGACTTTTTCATGTTTTAAGAATAACCAGGGACTAGTTTTGCCAATTTATGAAACTTGAGGGACTGAAACTGCCAATTATGCAAACTTTGTATGTTTTTCATTTGTTTTTGCATATTTTGTATTTGAAACATATAAAACACACTTCTAAGATATTTTAAGTATTATGATGCATATTTGAGTGTTTTTTGTATGTTTTGGCAGCTCAGATTAGTATAAAATGATGAGTATTTAGACACTCATCAACCATCTATTATTGACATTTCTATGCGGGAATTCAAAGAATGTGTTGAAGCTATTGAGGTGTCGGATGTAAATAGCTCGGGTCTCCAATTCACGTGGAACCAAAAGCCTAAAGGTGATGATGGAGTTCTTAAGAAGATAGATAGAATTATGGCTAATTTGGAGTTTGATGGTGTCTTTGTTGGTGCAAGTGCTTTGTTTCAACCTTATCGTATCTCGGATCACTCGCCGGCTATCTTGAGAATTCCTATGGTTACAAAATTCAAGCCGAAACCTTTCAAATTTGCTAATGTTCTCGTGCATAATACAAGTTTTAAAGGGCTGGTTCAAGCAAACTGGAATGTGAATGTGAGTGGTTTTTTTATGTTTAGAGTTGTTAAAAAGCTCAAAATATTAAAAAAACCGCTTAGGAAGCTTCTTTACGATCAAGGTAATCTTCATGAGAATGTTAAACACCTCCGATTTGAGCTAGATGAAGTCCAAAAAGCCCTTGATTTGGATCCGTCTAATTCTTTACTTCGTGAAGAGGAAGCCGTGTATTTGCAAGCATTTAGTGACGCTCTTATTAATGAAGAACGTTTCTTAAAGCAAAAGGCTAAAATTGAGTGGCTTCGCATGGGAGACTCGAACACGACTTATTTTCATAAAGTGGTGAAAAGCCGAGCTACTAGAAGTAGAATTGATATTGTTATGGATACTAATGATGTTTGTTATGATGGTGACCTGGTTCAGAATGCCTTTCTAAACCACTATACTAATTTCCTTGGACAAAAAGGTGTAACTTCAGACTTTATTAGTCATGATCTTTTCACTAACAGGCTGTCAAATGATGTGGCTTTTAACATGGTGCGTACCGTTACGAGTCAAGAAGTGAAGGATGCTATGTTTTCCATGGGTGATGATAAATCCCCGGGTCCGGACGGGTACACGGCTGCTTTCTTTAAAGAAGCTTGGGATATTGTGGGAAAGGACGTGGTCAATGCAGTTCAAGAGTTCTTTACTAATGGTATTCTGCTCAAAGAACTCAACCATACTATTATTGCTTTAATTCCAAAGGTTCAGTCTCCCGTTCGTATTAATGATTACCGTCCAATCTCATGTTGTAATGTGCTCTTCAAGTGCATTAGTAAAATCATTTCCAACCGAATTAAAGAGGGCTTGACAGATTTGATTAGTCTAAACCAATCTGCATTTGTTCCAAGTAAGAGGATCTCGGATAATATTCTTCTGACCCAAGAATTAATGCATAATTATCATCTTGATAGAGGCCCTCCTAGATGCGCATTCAAGGTGGACATTCAAAAAGCTTATGATACTGTTGATTGGGATTTCTTAAAACAGGTCTTAGGTGGTTTTGGTTTTCACTCCCGTATGATTGGTTGGATTATGGAGTGTGTTTCTACTACATCGTTTTCGTTGAATATTAACGGTGTTTTGCATGGATATTTCAAAGGTAAACAGGGTCTTCGACAAGGTGATCCTATGTCCCCTTACCTTTTTACCCTTGTGATGGAGGTTTTAACTCTTATGTTGCAGCGAAGAGTTCGTGAGTTTGAAAGCTTTACATATCATCAACATTGTTCTAAGTTAAACATTATTAATCTGTGCTTTGCTGATGATCTCTTCCTTTTTGCGCATGGCGATGTTCATTCTGCTCGAGTTATTATGGATTCGTTGGAAGAGTTTAAGAATGCTTCTAGTCTTGTCCCCGGCTTACCTAAGAGTACGGCATATTTCTGTAATGTCCTAAATCATGTCAAGCTTGCTATTCTTAATGTTTTGCCTTTTGAGGAAGGCACTCTCCCGGTTAAGTACCTAGGAGTTCCTTTGATATCGACGAGACTTGTGTATCGTGATTGTAAAGAGCTCGTTGAAAAGGTTCAACATAGGATTCAAGATTGGAAAAATAAGTTTCTTTCTTTTGCGGGTAGATTGCAACTTGTGCAATCTGTGTTATCTTCTATGCATGTGTATTGGGCATTTGTTTTTATTTTACCCTCTAAAGTTATGTTGGATATCGAACAGTTAATGCGGGGGTTTCTTTGGTGCCAAGGTAATATGTGTAAGGGTAAAGCTAAAGTGTCATGGGAGGTGGTTTGTTTACCTAAACAGGAGGGTGGCCTAGGTATAAGACGGCTAGAGGCTTTTAACGCTGCTCTAACTGCTTCGCATATTTGGAGTATTTTAACGTCAAAGGAGTCGTTGTGGGTCAAATGGATTCATGCCTACAAGCTAAAGGGGCGCAACTTTTGGGATATCCCGTTTCATGGTAACATGTCTTGGGGTTGGAGGAAAATTCTTCAGGTACGTCCATTAATTCGGCAATTTATTTGGCATCGTCTAGGAGACGGAAATGTTGCGTCGGTGTGGTTTGATAGATGGAGTGCTTTAAGCCCGCTTGCGAATATTGTTTCTAATCGTGACATAAATAGAGCGGGATTTCATTCTTCCTCTAAAGTTGTGGATGTGTTAGATAATGGAAGTTGGAATTGGCCAATTGAATGGCAAGATAAGTACCCTATGGTCTATTCGCTCACTGTTCCAACTTTGGATCCAAATTCTCGTGACTTATTGGTGTGGAGGAACCAAAATGATGTAGAAATGCAATTCTCGGTTGCTACTATTTGGGACGAAATAAGACCGAGAGGTGAGGAAGTTGATTGGTATAAAGTGATGTGGTTTTCTCATTGTATTCCTCGCCATGCCTTTCATCTATGGTTGGTGATCAAGCGGAAATTAAAGACTCGAGATTCATTGAGACAATGGGATGTTAGTGGTGATACTAACTTAAACCTGTTTCTATGCCCTCTTTGTGAAATGCAACCGGATTCTCACGAACATTTATTTTTTGATTGTACCTTCTCATCTCATATTTGGGCGCATATGAAGTTGTTGGTTGGTTTACCAAGTGTTTCACCCTCGCTGGAAGCTATTGTTAATTATCTTGTCCCTATATCCAAGAAACGTTCGGCTAGAAGTGTTATTGCAAAGCTTGTGGTTGCGGCTTGTTCTTATTTTATTTGGCAAGAACGGAACCATAGGCTGTTTAAGAAGAGGAAGCGATCGAAGGAGCAAGTTCTAGAGTTGATCATGTCTACCGTACGCCTCAAGCTTCTTTCATTCAGATTTAAGAAGACACCTCAGGTGGAGTTTTTCGCTCAGATTTGGAACATTCCTAGCTCACTTATTCGAGACTACTAAAGCTTTATTTAATTTAAGTAGTGGCTAGGCGTTTGTATATCATGTGATTAGTTTGTCAATCGCATGTTAGCATTTTGGTTTGAAGCACGGTAGGTGCGTGTTTGGTCATAGCTAATGTGGTGCTCAACCACATTTCCTGTACTTCATTGTTTTGTGAGTAATATATTTTACCAGGGTAAATTAACCCTTTACCCCAAAAAAATTAATCTGGCCCCATTTTTATTAAATTATGTGATTTTTGTCTCTTGACAATAATTTTGGGATGGAGTGAGTAATTAGCAGCAAGCAACCAAAAAGAGTTGGTGGTTTATATGTCTTGTAAGGATATAAGTAAAAGAGATGTTCGGTGGGTTGGTATAAAAAAGGATAAGGTTGCTTTATTTTTTGGTATTTTTAATTAAATTAATAAAATTAAGTTTGTTTGTAATAATAATAATAATAA
This sequence comes from Artemisia argyi, assembly GCA_030686995.1. Classification (NCBI taxonomy): domain Eukaryota; kingdom Viridiplantae; phylum Streptophyta; class Magnoliopsida; order Asterales; family Asteraceae; genus Artemisia; species Artemisia argyi. The sequence continues at coordinate 183,780,940 of CM060705.1, forward strand.
TAATAATAATAATAATAATAATAATAAAATAAAATAAATCAATGGTGCGAAGGCTCAAATGTCATGTTATGAATGAAGAATTGTTTTGTTGTGTGAGTGTTAAAAGTAGGGATACTGAGATGGCGTTGAGTTAGCACTTAAAAAAAGAATTTGGCATGCCATGATACCCCATGGTAAAGAAATTCTCTTAAAAAAATATCCACGTAATTTTTTTTATTTTCGACGTCATTTTTTATTTTCCACCTAGATCAAATTTTTATCTTTCTTTCTTCATCATTTCCATAAACACAACTTTAACCCTTTGAGTTTGGTTGTACATTTCTTTGTCATTTTCACTCTCATTCGTCTTCAACCTCTCTTTCGTGTATAAACACCTTACCCAGTCTTTATCTTCAACCTTCCTTGTTTTTCCATCATAATCATTTCTTATCTTCAACCTTCCTTTTGTATATAAAAGAAAAAGAATACACCACAATGCAAGTTTTCAACCCTACCAAAATCAATCATAAACTTTTTAAATCTTAACTCATTGCCACCAAATAAAATATCAATGTTGACGTACAATTTTCTAGTTTAAGAAAAAGATAGGGTTTAATAAAATTAAAAAAAAAAAAAAAAAAATATATATATATATATATATATATATATATATATATATATATATATATATATATATATATATATATATATATATATATATATATAGAGGTTTATTTGATTGCATGATTTGACCTTTGCATGGTTGTTTAAATTGTTACCACGGTAGATCATAACTCGTTTTTGTTCCAAAAAGTATACAGTATATAACAGTTTACCAATTTTTATAAGATGTTTTTATGAGTCTTTGCTTTATTTAGTTTTTGATAATGAAATAAAATTGGGTTTTGTTTATAAGAAAATATATGTTTTTGGTTTTGAATAAGTGGTTTTTGATTTAAGATGAATACATTGGGTTTATTTGTTGGATGTTTGTTTAATTTTGGAATGATGAAGCAATGTCGTGGGTTTTAATTTGAGGATAAAGTGGATAAGAGTTCATAGGGCAGAGATGTTGAAGATGATAGAAAAGTTAAAGACAAAAATACCTTTTTATTTAGAGTTAACTACATTTTTGGTCCTCGTGGTTTACCGGGTATAACAGTTTTGGTCCAAAATGAAATTTTGTAACGGATCTTGTCTAATATCCGCTGACCCGTAACACTTTTGGTCCATTTTTACTAATGCCGTCAGTTTGACTTTCGTTGACCGTTAAAAATGAGGATATATTCGTCTTTTCATCCCCCACCCACTAAATAGTCGAATGCCACACAAAGAAGGTGCTAATTTGCGTCAGTGTTGGCTATATAGTGGAAACAACTATAAGAGGATGATTGAACCACTAGATATTACTATGATTACTTCAACCTCTCTTCATTTTATCTTCCAAACTCACATAATCCTATCCAACACCACACAAAATCCAAATCCTTGATCTAAACACAAAATCCACCACCCACTTATCTTCCAAATCCTCGATCTAAACACAAAATCCAAATCCGGCGAGTCAAACCGGCGAACACAAGAAACCGACTCACTATGGCGATAGCCATGACGAATTAATATTTGTGTTTGCGATAACTATGGCGATAGCCATGACGAATTAAGAACAACTCCAACTATGGGTTACGGTGGTTGTAAGAGTGATGGTGAGGGTCTTGGTTGTGTCTAGTTATTAGGATAATTGTTGTTGGTTTCGATTGATTTGTGAGCTCGATTTGAGTTTGTTTAAGATTTTTGTAGTTGGTTATATATTATGGGGTTGGGGCTTTGATAGCTCTACCTTAGTAATGAAACCGAAGGGATTGAATGGTAGTAGCAGTACCGAGTTGGCTTGGTGGTAATGATTTGTGAAGAAATTGTTGGTGAGTTTGTTTAAGATTTGTGAAGAAACCGAAGGGATTCATGGTGAGTTTGTTTAAGCTTTGTGAAGAAATTGTGTTCCGTAATGATTATTTAGATCTTGACTTGGTGGTATAAAGTGTAAAGATGAATGGTAGTAGCAGTACCGAGTTGATTATTTAGATTTTTGGCTATGTGAAAATATGGCTGCTTTAAGGGGATTTACCATATTGCTATGAGGATTATGAGTCGAGACATTGTAGCTATGATCCGTGAATAACAGAACTTTAAGGGTGAAGATGGGGCGTTTGGTTTTGAGGGCTAAGATCCCCGATCCAGAAGCAAAGAAACCTGAGGATTGGGATGAGGAAGCACCTATGGAAATCTTAGATGAGGAAGCTGAGATGAGGAAGCACCTATGGAAATCTTTTGTTGATTAATGTTGTTGTTGTTGTACTTTTGGTTGTAAGATTTTGGACATCTTTTGTTGATTAATGTTGTTGTTGTAAGATTGAATCTTTAAGGGGATTTACCATACTGCTGCTACTTTTTTTGTTGTTAGATAGATAGGATCTGGTTTCTGGGCTTGTTTATGTGGTGGGGTAGATGTTGATGAAGGAAGGGCACTTTTGTCATTGTACATAATCATTTGAGGGTATTTTAGTCATTTCATGGTTTTTTAACTAGTCAAACTAACGGTCAACAAAAATTGGACCAAAAGTGTTACGGGTCAGCGGATATTGGACAGGATCCGTTACAAATTAACGTTTTGGACCAAAACTGTTATACCCGGTAAACCACGAGGACCAAAAATGTAGTTAACTCTTTTATTTAATAGACTTTTTAACACAAAAGGATGATATATGCATGATTTGAAAAAAAGACAAAAAGTGTGATTGTGTGTAAACCACAAGGACAAAATTTGTAGTTAACTCAAAATATGAGTATGACAAGGACTAAGCTTGCAACAGGATCAAATCACAAGGACGGGTTTTACAATTACAGTTTACACATGAGCATTCTTAAGTATAAGAGTAAATTACATTGTTTGTCCCTGTGGTTTGGTCAAAATTATATAGCAAGTCCCTCAACTTTTATTTTTGCATGATGAACCCTATAATGAAGTTTCGTAACACTAAACATCCCTAACAGTCAAGGGACTTGCGATGTGATTTCGGCCAAACCACAGGGACGAATAGTGTTAGAGATAAGGACAAATGATGTTACGAAACTTCATTATAAGGATTCATCATGCAAAAATGAAAGTCGAAGGATTTGCGATATGATTTCGGCCAAACCATAGGGACGAACGGTATAATTTACTCTAGGGAGGTGATTTGCACACTCCCATAAATGATTCGGACACTCTAAATTAGAGTGTCTTGACATTTATACCCTGACATTACTTTTACTCATTCTTATCCTGTGAGGGTATAAATGTAAAGACACTTTAATTTAGAGTGTCCCAATCATTTATGGGAGTGTGCAAATCACCTCCTTTTACTCTAAGTATAAAACCAAAATAAAAATAAAAAATGTCAAATAATCATAAGTTACTTATTTAGCCGGTAACAGATGAAGAAATTGATGATAAATACACAAAACAACAAGTTAAAATGATTAGATGTGTATGCATCCCACCCTGTTTTTAATAATTGTAAAACGTGACAATTTCATTTTTAATTAATAGATTTAACACAAACAAAATCAGATACTGAGGGCCCGTTTGGTTGGGGTTAATGGGAATGAGTCTATGACTTTGAAAGTCATTGAATGTGTTTGTTTTGTGGGCCCAGTAATAAAATGAGTATATCATAGCCATAGATTCATTACCCTATCAATTTGATGTATATGAAATCCATTCCTGTGGGCCCATATTTTTTACACCACAAAACTCAAACATGTATACACTTTTTTCATTCCATATTTTGTTATCCAAACATAAACAATCGTAATGATACACTTTTTCATATCCATTCTCATTCTACCCCATACCAAATCCGATACATATTGTCATTCCTAGCAACAAACCAAACAGGCCCTGAATTTTTAATTCACAAACTACTTTTGGAATATTACTATAAACTAAAGAACAAGTACAGAAAATGAAATCATATGAGCCAAGTACATGTAACAAAACTAAAAAGGGGTTTAATAGGACCTCTCATAAGGGGTTTCGTGGGGCCCTGTGCATTATAGGTTTGTATAATGTGCATCGCGCTTTTACATTTTGACCAAAAATCTCTATTGTCACATGATAAGGGTTTTAATAACATAACCCTAAAAGAGGAGTTTAAGAAAAACATAATTTTAAGTTTCAATTATAGTTGTTGAATACCCTACAAGCTTAAAAAGAATAGTCACAGTCTGATATAAATCATTAACACTATCATCAGCAAAATTATTGATTACAATTACCTTTATATAGGAAAAATTGATTTTCCAAAAAAAAGAAATTATTATATATACTAAATTGTAAGAGGGTATGAACAGTAGCAAACCACGCATCATAAGGTTGTATGAAACAGTTGGCTTAACAGTACACTGTGCTGTCCTATAATGTACGTACTGTAGCAAATTTACTGTAGCATTTTTTTATTTTTATTTTTTATTTCACCGACCCAAAAAAAAAAAAAAAAAAAAAAAGTTAAGCTCACTTCTGCCGCAACGCGCAGGTTTCCAAACTCGTTAAAACTAACTCACAAACTTTTAAAGACCATACACATGTTTTAAGATGTTCACTTTCTTATTCAATAAAAGAACTAAATGAAAGAGAAAAAAAAATGTAGCTTTATCGTTTTTGTTTTTATACGAGGTCAAAACATAATGATGAATAGTCCATAAATCCAATGTAAGAATGACATGCCCCATTTACTCATTTAATGACACTGGATTTTATCTTTGACTAAAAATGTCAGAAGGAGTAGCATGGTAACAAGAAATAGAAAATGTTGGATCTACTCATTTCTTTTAACTGTGGTTTTAAAAAAGTCCTCCCACCATATCATAATTGGCTACAAAATAATCATTTGGTGCTCATTGCTGTTTTCTATAAATAAAACCTGTTACGACATCTAATTCTCAATTTATAAATGGAGAAACTAAGTTCTAGTGCCATGGATTCTTCTTCTTCATTGTTCCACTTCTCGGCGTGGACGAGATTGTTTTCTGCATGATGTTTAAATAAGATATTGAGAGTTGGTAATTTCGCGTGGTGAATAAAATATGAAACGAGAGAAAATTTAAGGCATATTGTACCGATTTAGTCTTCTTTGTCTTCCCACGGATTCTGTTCTTTTGAGGTTTTAATTTATAAATACGGACCATCCAATGGTGAGTTGTGAATACCTACACACGATATGTGAATTAGCGGAATGAAACAGTCAAACAGGTTTTTTGCAAGGGAAAAAATTTAGGCGCCAATATATGCATAACATTTTTTTTTTTAGTGTTTTGACTTTACCTCCTCAAAATGCGTTAACTTGAAATGCTTCTTTCCGATTTCGGTTCTCCTTACTCTATCATATCCTTTACCACCATCAGTCTCCACAAACCTAAAACAACAAAAGTAAGAAACAAGAAATGGTTTGAACAGGTAATAATGGAACTTTTAAGTGTGCAAATAAGTGTGTGTCTGTGTGTATGTGTAATGTGTATGATGCCACGCAATTTATGTTCATAACCAGTTGGTGAGTGGTAACTAAGATGTACTAACAAAAATCAACAACTAACATAACTCACAATCTTAAAGTTATGTAGTATAAACACTATACCTGAAATAAGATAGCTTGTACATTAGGCTGTTAAGCATGGTTGGAGTGGCCTGAGAGTCGATTCGGTATTGACCATCTCTCTATACAAAACGAACGAAAATACAAAATTAACATACTAATATTTAACAAAATTAAGATGAAATATAGCAAGAATATCAAATCAAGATTTGCTTATTGTATATTAGAATAAGGCTTTCAAATGTAACAAATTTATTTTTTGGGTTCACCAAGCCATAGTTTAGAAAGGTAAACCATGGTTAGAGTCCACAATTGTTTTGTTTTGTTTTTTTTTTTTTTTTTTTTAGAAAGGCGTCCACAATTGATTGGTGACTGATTGAGACAGGAGTAGGAGTGGTTATTATAATAATGGTGGACAACTACTATAAACTATAAAAAGAATATAATTACAATTAGAATTGGAAAATGAACTAATGTCCAAATTTTATGATCGAAAGTGGGCCTAGTGTATCTAACTATCATGATGGACCAAATCAGTTATGCTTCTAGATATTATACCAATAGAAACGGGAAACAATCAGCTTTAACTAGTATGGTAATGCTGTACAAGGTCTTTGCAAAAGTATGCTTACCAGATAATCAGGTTCCTTGATATGTGGGAAAACACCTCCGCCTATACGTACCATCCATAGAAATTTATTTATGTCGTCGCTGGGGTATCCCACAAGGCCTGAAATACGAAAGATTGTGACTTTTAGTTTTTTTTCATAACATGTTCTATTTAAATCCGCCACGGAAGAAACCAACCTCCAAACACGACAAGGACGTATTTCACGTCCAAGGAGTTGAAAATTTCCCAACCAGCCTTTTCAGGAGATGACATGGCAGTACCGACAGTAGCAATATGCGTGTTGTTCCATGTGTTATTGTCAACAATGACAGTGCGGTTAGCCATTGCTGTTGTTTGGTACCCGTAGTCCCACCAAGATGCAACCTGAAGGCAGATAATCTCCATATTAGTAAAAGCAAAACGGAACTCAGTATGTTATGTACAGGTAAAAGCTCTTGGTCAACTTCAGTTGAATAAGAACTGGTAAAGATCATTTTTGGAACAATGGTATATCGTATCTCTACAGCCCTCAGGTAGCATATTATCAGCAAAAATAAATTATATACAGATTATACCAACTTACTTTGTCATCTACTTCGGTGTTATGGCTTAGCCATGCATACGCCTCTCTAAAGTCATCAAAAACATGAAGACCATCATGCGAATGGGAGGTAAGCACAATTGAAGGAGCCGAATATGCCTCTGCAGCAGCCCAGACACTATGAACCTTTTAAATATAAAAACATTCTTAGTTTAAAGAGTAACAAAATATCATATCCATATCCTTAAAATATAAAGATAGATGGAAGAAAGTATATACTCACCACATAGAAAGCACCCAGCAACACAGTTAAGAAAAGAGCAAAGAAAGATACTTCAGCAGGCAAAACCAATGGCCTTTTCTCAGTCTTTGACTTCACAGAAGACTTCTCTTTTTCAACAACAACATCCTTTACTTTTTTCTTATTTTTTCTGGAAGGTCTTTCTTTCAATGAGTCTTCTTTTTTTTCAGTTTTCAAAACATCAAATTGCTGGGAACCATTACTACCCGGCAAAACATCCCCTGCCTTGAAGGTGAAAATAAAATTATTTAGTCCAGAAACCCTTCATATGAGAATAATCACATTGAGTACTTACATCAGTTTCAAGAAACTCGGATAGACTAGATATGTAGAATTTTATGGATCTGGTAAAAACTTCAAAAGCTTCAGAAAGAGCAATTCCAGACATTATGCATGCAGCAGGAGCAAGCACAAGCATTAACCGTACCTGCAAAATAACTTAAATTATGGGTATGGAGGAAGGAATTATAATTATAAAGTAGACAATATGCAAAACATTTTTGTCCGCTAAATACTTACCATGACACCAGAAAAATATACTGACATCACTAGGTAAAGGATTACAAAGGAGCTTGCATCAGATAGTGGCGAAAAGCATGCCTGAAAGATCCCAGCAATAAACAAGAATACAAGCAGTACGTTACAAGAATATAATAGCTTATAATTCAAAACGAACCGAATTTCCAAGAAAATAAATTCAGATGAACATCGTGAACTTACAATAATTCCCGCAGGAACCAAGAATGCTAGAACATTAAGATCCATAAAGTAAGACGGCCATGTGGGTGGTTGATGTTCACTAACACTTGCAATGATCGGTATGTACTTGCTTGCATAAGTTCTGCACAATAATTTAAAAGATCCATCAGGAAGCTATAAAGCAAAATGAAATGAGCAAGAAACTTACGGATCAAGAAGACTTAAACTTCGTCCACTCCATCCCTTTGTAGGGCTGGATGCAACTACTGCTACAAGTACTCCTACTACAGCAAGGCATACCACCCTGGATGATAGAAAATGATGTAAGTATATTGTAATCCAAATTTTCAACAGTTGGAACCTATGATTACGATTTCAAGATCTTTCAAGTGGAATAACAAAACTATGTCAAGAATCAGTGCTGTAGTTCAATTCAATCTTTTTTTATCCCAACAAAATGCAGGAATGAATTTTCACGTTGTTGTGCTAAAATCAAGGTTGAAATTGAAGAATACTATAAGAAATGAGTCAATCTTACAAGCCAACGGATACTACAAGGGTAGCAGCAACTTTAAACATCTTTGGAGAGAGAATTCCTTTGATATAATAAGCAAGAGCAACCACATGGATAACAATGAAAACCTGCAAAAATTGATTGGAGTTATAAAAATGTATGTACGATGTAAATATCCGAAATTAGTAGATTTAACAAGACCATATATGATAAAATATACAGCCTCAAGTAGATGTGAAGTGCTCTAGCATGCACATTTAGTACACATTAGAACAATGTGCATGCAGACTTAAATGGCACCATTTACCAGTGGAACTCACCAAGAATGATGCAAAATGTTCAGATGTCATGACCGCATTAAAACCAACGACAGGAACCAATGCTGCCAATAAAGTTCCCAGGACAACCTGCATAACGATAACAAATACATTCATGAAACAAAACCAACTTTCACAACATAAGCAACAAGGGATGATAAGTCAACTAGTACGTAACTATTTGTACAAAGCCGAGTTAGTCATAGCTAGATGTTTTGTATACGAATAACAAGACGCACATTATTTCCCTTCTAAAGTGCTTCTGCAATAGCAACACTAGTCGGCCAATATACAAGTCAAAGAGATGATATACTTACAAGTGGAGCATACGCAATGTATAGCCGAGACGAATATCGACCAGTCACAATGCAAAGAAGCACATGCATCGGAATGAGATTGATGATAAAGGTGTACCCTCCCCAAGAGCAGACCTAAATGGAGTAAGAATCAAACATGAAGAACGTACGAAGAATATAGCCGTAAAATGAAAATCATAAGAAGTAACAAGATAATTTGGACCCTTCCAAGCCTACCATGTAGAAGTATGAAATGGAATTTAGTGTAGCATAGAACAGGGATCCTGTGTTCAAAGTCTGCAGATAAAGCTACTGTCAGAAAATAGTGTAGCATATCCACATTTCCCGTTATGTTCGAGAGACAACACAATACTCATGTTATAGTATTTATATTGTATCAATATCCAACCTTGATGTAGAGATAGAAGGTGAATATTAAAGCAAAAATAGCCACGGCTTCATTGTCGTAGCTCCCAGCCACCGATCGAGAAATATAGGATGGTACCTATAAGGCATAATATTATCAGAAATCAAATAGACCATTAGATCATCATAGGAAGGGATGTACTGATGTAGGGAAGAAGAGGAATCTAGCAGTACACTAATGACAGGCTAAAGATATAGCATAGAGATGTGTACACACTATACCCAACGAACATCTGAGATTAGAGACCCTCTCGCCCTACACTAGTAGTTGGCAGTAGAAAAGACCCTTTAAGGTTACCCTACACTTAAGTACTACATGTTGAAGTACATCCCAAACATTAATCTAGCAGCTTGACTACAGAACTACATATCAGAGTACCAGACAAATTTAAATATTCCTAAAGCAATATAAGATTCATCAAGTCGCTTAGGTGTCGCTTACAGCATACGCCGATGCACACTAAACACATATTAACGATCAAATTAAACTATTACAAGTACCCGTTATTTTGATTACCATGGCCAGAAGAACAGCAGCAGTCAGTCCAGCACCTGTTCCCTTAACTTCCTTTATAAAATCAAATAAACAAAATCGAAGGTCTCAGTATTGTTTTTAACAACATCAACTATTTGTTAGAACACAAAACAAGAGCAGTACTCGGAAGGAAAACAAACCTTAGTCAGGAGATATGTTGCCCATGCAGCGAAGGCAGAGAACACAGGAGCAGTAAATACACACACGGTTTCCACAGAAAGTGGAATGTTCAAGGATTGAAGAACCCTGAAAGAAAAAACTGTTACTATATTTACTAAAAATAAACTGATATAAGCTTCTGGGTTGAAAAAAACCTAGCTATAATAAACACAAATTAGTTCTGCAATACGCACTTCCAAATAGTTCCGGCTGTCAATGTCAATCCTGGGTAAACAGTTCCACCGATAACTCGTCCAAGAGGATACCTTAAAAAGAGGAAAACGATAGAGTGTCAAATTTACTTCATCAACTGACATACTCAATCATAAAAAGAGAACAAAAACCTCCACATACCAGGTACGATCGTCAAACCAGTTCCAGAAGTCATATATCCCGTTCTTTGTGAGGAACTGCAATCAAAAGAGAAACATAAGCAGTGCATAAAGACATATATCATACAAACAAACAGTAAGAGGTATGCAAAAAAAATTTGCAGCTTCTGAGGTCTAAGGCCAGTGATAACTCCTTGGGGCAGAAAGGAGTACGAGAAGCGAAATAATAAAGTTCGTCGCAAACAAGATTTCTAAATACTATAGCTTTCTGTCCATCTAATTTTCTCTGTTTTTGTATTCTAATTTCTAATCATCTATACAATGGGCATTTGCGTGAATTAATCATTACTGCTAACATTGGACAGCTCCAGTTTTAAGTTTCTATCTTTCAGAATTTCATGTCACTAGAATTTAAAATATGTATTAAGGGTGGGTGGGAAACAAAGTATAGATTCTCTATGCGGGCCCGTTATAAAAAAAATAAAAAAATAAAAAATAAAAATAATAATAAATAAATAAATAAATAAAATGTAAAGCTAGATTCAAATTAGCGAATTTCATTAAAGACACGTCAGGACACATATATGCTTATGTGAGTAGAAAAATGAGCCCGTGGTTGATAATTTGCCCTAATAACTACATTTTCAGCTGTGAGCAGTGAGCATGCTGTTTTTAAACTATCTAATAATAACTATGAACTCGATAACAACATGAGTAAAAAGCATTTCACCATGGACAGTCTAAATTACAGATAATGATTTATTCTTCCATTGCCTACGTAGGAATACTTTAGTACAGAAAAAAAAGCATGGCAGGTGACTTCATCCATCCTATTTGTCTTCGTAGGCCAATTTTATAGCCACGTATCAGCAAAAGTTCCAGGCTCAACTAGTGCAATAATAAACACAAACACAATGTTACTTCATGGCAAACGTAACATGTCCTTTTGTTCTACTCAAACCCAAATCTATGAATCCGATATTTACTAGTCACATTGCCATAATTCTCTAGTAACTAGCAAACTAACAATGCCGATACGCCGCAACCCGAACATATCAAAACTACTACCCTAAACTCTTAGGCTATGTTTGGCAAAACTAGCAGTAGCCGTTTGTTTACAAAAGTGTTTAGTAACATAGCCATAATATAAACGTGTAAAACAACTTAAACGCTAACGCTAAACACTTATTTTATTAGCATTTCAAACAACCATTATATTCTAAATGCTCCAAAAAACTCGTCGCCAAACACATCATGCATTTCACAATTCACATATTCAAATCCTCCAAAACACGTAAACTAAACAAAATAGATAAATATATACACCTAAGTGACCTCTTAGGATATGTTTGGCAAAACTGGCAGTAGAAGAACTGTTTAACCGTAATAACAATAGTTATTTGTTTTATGTAAGTGTTTGATAACGTAATTTTATTTGAGATTATAAAGTGTAAAACGCATAAAACCTAACGCTAAACGTTTCTTTCATTAGCATTTTGAATAGGAGCCTTTAAATAAAATCCAAAAGCTAAGCGCTCGTTAAACTAACAATTGTCTTCCCTAACATCATGCATTTCATAATTCACATATTTAAATAAATATAAAATCGATAAATTTATACTAGAAAGGTGCCCGCGCGATGCGGGGGAGGATTATTGGGGTGAAGAGGAGGGAGGTGGGGTGGTGGAAAGTGGTTGTTGGGGTGGTTGTTGAGGTGGTTATAATTGTTGGGGGTGGTCGTTGAGGTGGTTATAAATTGTTGGGGTTATTAGCATTTCAAAGTCACAAGCATTATATTCTAAACGCTTCAAAAACCTCATCCCCAAAACACATCACGCAACACACATATTCAAATAACATATCGATAAACGTATGTACCTGAATGACTCGATACTGAATATATGGATCAACTTAGAACATATGCTTGGCTAAACGACGTAAAGCTAACGCTAGACGCTTCTTTTATCAGCATTTCGAACAAGAGCATTTAAACTAACAATTATCTCCCTAACATCATGCATTTCATAATTCACATATTTAAATAAATATAAAATCGACAAATTTACATACGTGAGTGACTCTTGGGCACGTTTGGTAGAGGGAATTTCAGAGAATAGAAATGAAACAAAGAATATAAATTCAGAGAATAGAAATCAGTAGAGAATTTTGTTAAATTCTAATGTTTGGTAACAACAGAGATTTGACCCGAGAAACGAAAAAAAAAAAAAAAAATTTTGATTTAAAAAAAATTATTTTTTTCTAAATAACAATTCTAATTTTTTTTTTTATAAATTATATTTAAAAAAAAAACTTATTTTTTAAAAAAATTTAATTTTTTTTAATTTATATTTTATCAAAATTATTTAAAAAAAATATTTTTTCTAAATAACAATTCTAAAAAAATATATTTAAAAAAAATATTTTTTAATTTATTTTTAAAAAACCTATTTTTTTAAAAAATTATTTAAAAAAAATAATTTATTTTTTATAAAAATTATTAAAAAAAAATATTTTTTCTAAATAACAATTCTAAAAAATGTATATTTTTTTAAATTATTTTTTTAAAAAGATTATTTTTAAATGAAAAATATTAACTAAAAAAAAAAAAAAAAAAAAAAAAAAGCCTCAATTCTCCAAATTCTCTACCAAAATTAAGGAAATGGGAGTAACCAATTTACACTATCCAATTCTCTCCAACTCTCCACTAATTTCTCCTCAATTCTTCACTTTTTTTAATTCTCTCTACCAAACAAGAGAATTTGATCAAATTCCATTTCTCTCATTTCTTTTCTCTCTACCAAACACACATATGTTTCGCAAAACTAGTGGTAGCAGAGTTTAGAAATGTAAAACGAAGTAAAAGCTAGACGCTGCTTATTTTAATAGCATTTCAAACAAGCATCATAATCTAAACGCTAAACGCTCCGTAAACCTCGTCCCTAAACACATCACGCAATTCATAATTCACGTACGTACATTAGTGACTCGATAACTACTAATATAAGGATCAACTTAGACTATAAGTTTGGCTAAACGACGCTAAAACTAACGCTAAACGCTTCTCTTATCAGCATTTCGCACACGAGCACTTAAACAGAATCAATAAACACGTAAAATAAACAAAATCGATTAATATTCGAACCTGAGTGACTCGATAATTAAAATACGGATCAAATTCATGAATAACACTCTCATACTTAATAACCTGCAATCAATCAATCAACAAATCATCATGACTACGTCATCAATTACAAAACACAAAGTCATGATGACGTCATCTAGATCAAGTTTACCGAAAACAAACGGATCGAGAATGCGAGAACTCCGATCAACAGCAGAATGAAGAACGCGAGGACGTTTCCGAATGCGAGACGGAGAGACGACGGCGGCGGCGGCGGTGGTTGTTTGGTGACGGTGTCGACGGGGACCGCCATGTGTGTGTGTGTGTTTTTAGTGTGTGAGGGTTTGGGTTTGAGTCAAGTGAACTAAAACAGAAGACTTTAGTTACAGTGAAGGTGTGTTGGTGTAATTTATAGTGTACAGGTGGAGGTGTGTGATTGGTGGAATTGGGGAAGTTTGGACACGTGGAAAGTGGATATTGGTTGTGATACGTGAATTTCTAAGTTTGGAGTAACTTGTACTCACTGACACCAAGTGGTTAAGTTCGTGTATCTTGTTGAGAATTTAGGATGTAACTAGTGGGTAATGGCATGGGTATCATCACTAATCCATTATCCGTTGACGTGATTTTTTTCTCACCCGATACCCATGGGTTAGTGAGCGAAACTTCAAGCGAGAAGCCAGAAATGAGTATTTGAGTATTGACAATCGAACTGATATGTACTATCATGTATACATTTTTTATGATTTGATCTTTCATCCATTTTGGTCTTGTAACTCAAATAAATTGTTAGCTTACCGTGTTTTCTATAGAGTTGTAGCTATTAACTATATACCTAAAACTTCACAAATCTTTAACCAGTATAATAAATTTTAGTTTAACAAAAATGGATTTACGCGTACACCCACGGGTATTTTGATGGGTACACCAGTGGGTATTTTAAACGGGTGTCATGGGTATACCCGGGTATACGGGTATACATTACCCGTCACTCGCCCACCACCCACCGATGGGTGGAAATTTTCACCCACTACCCACTCGTGAGTGAAATCTGACAGGGTTACCCACCCATTTATGTGCGGGTTATCGGTTGTTTCTCACCCATTGCCATCCCTATTTGAGATATAATTCTCAATTTTAGACTTAGGTGCAATGGTGATCATATTTTCACGTTTAATCTGAGCGTCATATCACTATTCTGTATATCATCATTTCTCTCACATTTTGTGTGCAATGGTCATCGCTCTGCTCATCTTTTAATCATACCTCACAAAATACCTCACACATACTCGCAAATCAAATAAACAATAATAAAAACACCTAGTTTGCATGGTACCCGAGTGGTGATGGTAGTTACCTTTCGTCCCTTCTTTTGCTTGCCTCACGCGTGAGGTGATGATGGGTACAATGATGTGAAAGATGATGTGGAGGGTAACCCCTCACACCCATTGCAATTAGCCTTATTTTCTCAAAATGATTGTTTCTAGCTAAAATGTAATGCATAACTCTTTCATAAAAATTGTGTTTTGCTAAAAAGAGCTCTCATGAATGTGGTTAATCGAGCGGTTGTCATTTCATTACTATCAATGAATTATTGTGATTAGATGATAATCACTAAACTGTGAAAATTAATCTCGAAATAGATGAATATACAAGTAACACTTGATTGTGATTAGTTGAAATAATTTCCGTATTTAATATTTAAACCCATGTACGCATAAATTATATTTTTAAATAGGATAACATGAGTCCTTATTTAAGGTACATAGTAAAAAAAATATTTTAGTAGATGAAACAAAATTTTGTAATTTTAATGGATGAAAGTCTCAAACTAATACTAATAGTCTAATACTCATGTAATTGTAAATAAAGTCCATATTATAAACTCTAATGGTATAAACTATAAAGTATAGTGGTTTATTTGTTTATTATCTAAAGTTATTTAAAAACATGAAGACTTACAATTTACACTTAACTATATATAATATATTTAAAATTCAACCAATAAAGTTTTATTAATTATCTCATTTTTTTAAGTTTTATTTTCATAAATTTGACATCTATATTTTTATGTGTTTTTTTTTCTCAACCAAATTCTCCACCAAATTTATTAAAGTTTACAAAAATCAATTCAATTTTAACTTTTTATTGGCAAATCATATTGCTTGATTTCGCATATGTGTCAAAATTGAACTCTCCGATTGGTCTAATTTTTTTTCCTATAAGATTTTTTGTCAAAAAAACTTCGAAATAATATAATTCCTTTATTATATAAAAGATGTTAGTGTGGTGTTAGAGTGTGCATGGTGTTTTTTCTCCACTTTGTTGGCCAAACTTTTGTTTTTTCTTATTTAAAATCTTCAAAAATATCTCTCTCTCAATTAAAAGGTTGAAATAAATATTTGAGAAAGTCCAAAATATATCCATGTGGTATATGCCCAAATCTCGCTTTTCATCATTTTTCTTTTTTTCGGAACAAAATCATCCATCGTTAGTAAAATTGGCACAAATACATCCCTCTGTTAGTAATATCAGTTAATGAGGACTAACGATGCGAATGATTTTCCGTTATTTCATAACAAGAGTTAAAATATTTGCATCGTTAGTCCACATTGAGTTAAAATATTTGCATCGTTAGTCCTCATTGACTATTCTTACGTTTTTATCTTTTTTCGTCCGTTTTTCTTACGTTTTTGTCCGTTTTTATCCGTTTTCGTACATTTTTCTCATGTTTTCATAGTTTTTTTTATCAGTTTTTATACGTTTTCATCCATTTTTCTCATGTTTTTATCCGTTTTTCTCACGTTTTCATATGCTTTTATCCGTGTTCATACATTTTTATTCGTTTTCGTCTATTATTAAGCGTTTTCATCCGTTTTTCTTATATTTTATCTGTTTTCATCTATTTATATATATATATAATATGTATGAAAACGGATAAAAATATATGAAAATGGATAAAACCGTATGAAAACTTGACATTTGATTAAAATGATTCTGTATCGATTTTAAATCACGATTTTGACCCATTTCTGATCCGAATCATCAAAAGTGTAAACACACGAAAGTTGTCCGGACTGATGTTTTACATCAAAACTCGCGAGATTTTAAATCATGTGAAGCTTTTTTTAAGGCTTTTGTTACGTGCATTATTGATTTATTGAAGTCTAGTGAGAAAGATAATAGAATCATATGCTATTTATTGCAGGTATGAAATCTTTTTAAAGTTGATACTATCTTGGTTGCCCGAAACTAGAAGAGGCCTTAAAAAGCTTTGCATCACAAACAATACAGAACGGATACTATTTTGGTTGCCCGAAACTATAAAGATGAAAAGAAAGTACACACATAGATCAGGTACATAACAAAAGAGAATGTGATAGAGTCTTGGTAAGTCGAAATATAAGAAACTTATAAATACTTGAGAACAAAAAACTAAGAACTCTCACATCAAAGGTACTATAATGAGCTCAATAATGGGATATCTGATGTAAACGTTTGTTGATGATGATGAGGGATTAATTAATGAACTCTCACATCACAAGTACTCAAGTCAAATGTTGCTATGTTTATGAGACAAGCAAGTACCTTACTACTATTATTCTATGAAGTTAATTAAAGAACACATAGTACCATCAGAGTGCTGCTATAACTTAACTATATAACTTGTTCTATAGGTGGGCATACTCTTGGGTTTTCGCATTGCTCCTCGTTCAACAACAGAATTCACAACTTCAACTCCACATTCGACATTGACCCTTCACTTCAGCCTTCATTTGCTGCAAGTCTAAGACGTGTTTGCCCAGCCAGAAAATAACGCAAAGAAAGCTGGAGTCACAATGGACCCTTCATCTACAACTTTTGATAATACGTATTACAAATTAATTTTGCAAACAAAGTCGTATTTTCTTCAGATAATGCTCTGATCAATTCCCCCAAGACCAAAAGTTTAGTTTCTAAGTTTGCAAGCTCAAGTGATGCTTTTTTCAAAGCATTTTCAAAGTCTATGATCAAGATGAGTAGCATCACCGGTGGTCAAGAGATCAGAAAGGACTGCAGGGTCGTAAATTAAGTGATTATCCAATTTTACTATCTCTAAAGATAATGTACACAATATATTTAATTACCATTTAAAAGAATGGAGGACTTATAAATATGTCAAATTGCCAATGTTATAAAATATATGATAATAATTTAAAAAAAAATGGAACTTTCATGTTTCATAAAGATACAATGTTCTTTTGAAAACAAAAGGCATGAATGAGTTGCATAACCAACAAAATTGTTCTTAGTTAAGGAATTTACTTGTATGATGGTGTCAATAAAAAACCCATGCAAGAACGACAGTATCATGTTATGATTATGTTAGTACTGCTATAGGACAAAATAGCAACATCCGGTATAATTCTAACCAATTGTAATAGATGTTGATCACATGGAAAAAAATTGACGTTAATCCTAACCTTATCCTATACACATCTTGTTGGTTAAGAGGTTTGAGCCTCCATTTGCCTCTGAACGAGAAGAAAAAAACAAATGCACTTAATGATCCAAATGACTGACCGCGTCTGCACGAGTTAGATAATAGACTTTTAAGATGTATTTTTTAAAAAACAAAAACCACCTTAGGTGGTGTTTGTTTTTCATTAAGAGGCTCTTAACAGCCTCTTAATCTGAACCGTTCAGACGCGGTCAGACATTTTGGTCGTTCAGACCGTTTGTTTTTTTTTTCCCGTTCAGACGCGTTCAGAGGCAGTAAGATCTTTGTTGCCTCTTGCTGACACAAAAGAAAAAAAAAATAGTACAAGCAAGAAAATGTGCTGTTCAAACATGAGTTTTTTTCCCGTTCAGATGCGGTCAGATTCAAACACTTATGCCTCAAATTCAGATGTGCGGTTCAGATTCAGATTAAGAACCTCTTAAAAAACAAACACCACCTTAGACTCCACGGTCAGTTTCACATGAATGAATATTCAAAGGACTAAACTTGTAAGGTGACACAAACTTTTAAAAAAACCGACTCTAGTACGTATACGCAGCTCTTTTATAAATAGACGGCCACTTTCACATTTTGGGCCCCTTTAATAAAAAATCAAAACACCTAGTAAACCCTAAAAAGATCCCCAAATTTTAATCAAGCACATGATATCCTATTTTTATAAAAATTAAACCTCAATTCACACATATATATTCAATATTTTCATCAATCGATCAGGTAATTACGCATCGTCTTCTATCGCATCGTTATTTGATGTTAATTGTAATAGTAACGAATTAAAGTTGAGATTTTTTTGTACATAAGGTGATTATTATGCTAGTTTGTGTATATATATATATGTTTGAATTAGCTTGATTATTAGGGGGTGTTTGTTTCGGGTTATATAGCCGCCTTATGGCTTATTTGGTTTTCGGCTTATTATGTTTCATAAGCTCACTTTTTGGGGCTTATTTTGAAACTTGTGAGATTGTATAAACTTATCATGGCATGATAAGCTTATATAAGCCAGAAAATCTCAAAATAAGTCAGGAAAAGTAATATTATGAAACATAAGAAAAAAACCAGATAAGCCATAAGCCGGCTATATAAGCCCAAACAAAGTTTGTTTCGGCTTATATAGTCGGCTTATGGGTTATTTGGTTTTAGGCTTATGTTTCATAAGCTCGCTTTTTTCTGGCTTATTTTGTAACTTTTTGACTTATATCAGGTTATAAGCTTATATAAGCTGAAAAGTTTCAAATTAAGACACAAAAAGTGAGCTTATGTAGCTTAAGCCCAGAACCAAATAAGCCATAAGCTGGCTATATAAGCCGAAACAAACACCTCCTAAGCAGTTTTTGATAAAAAGGGAAGTATTATATTAACGTGCTTATTAAGATGGAACGATTGTTTAAGCTTATTTCGAGTCTTATTAGCTTGTATGACTTGGCTTATATATTTCTAAAGCTCATTTTTTTGGCTTATTTTTCAGCTTATGGGCTTGTTGTTCGTATTTAAGTCATAATAAGTAAAAAAAAGCTAATGAACTTTTGAAATATAACCCTGTTAGCCCAAAAATATTCCTAAACAAACACCCCTATAAGCAGCTTATGAGTACTTATTTATAAGCAGATAAAATAAGCTATTCAAAACAACCCTCTTAAGTATAAAGACTGGCGGTATTTGTATTTGTTGTTGTTTGTATTGATGTGATGGACGTATGCGCAGGATGTTTATGTATCTATATAAACCATCCTGGTTTTGACTGATTGTACGGAAGAAATATGTTTCTTTTGTTGTTTTTTATGGTTATGGATAAAGTTGTTAAGATTGCTGTTTTGGTTAGTTGTGTTTGATCTATTTTGTTTGTTTCATTTTGCAGGTTTCTTGTGAAGATGGCGGCGTTGAAGGAGATTTTGCCACCTGCAAAGTCGGCAGCTGCTACCTTTTATGACCACTCGAGTGATCCATGGTTTAGGCAAAGATACAGTGCTCCGACAGAGGACGAGAAAGCCGATTTTGTGAAAACTAACCCTATCCCAGTTTATAACACGCCAGAACGGTTTAAGTACAGGCCGTCAAAGCCACAGGATTTTGGTGATGGCGGAGCGTTTCCAGAGATTCATTATGCGCAGTATCCGCTCGATATGGGTAGGAAGAAGGATTCGAATTCTGGGCCCAAGACGTTACCTGTGACTGTTGATGACAAGGGGAATTTGACGTTTGATGCTATTGTGAAGCAGAATGAGAATTCTAGAAAGATTGTTTATTCACAGCACAGAGATATCATTCCGAAGGTTTTGAAAGATGATGAAACGGAACATGAGGAGGATGAAGATAAGCAGAAGGAGATTGAAGAGACGACAGAGCAAACAAAAGCAGCTCTTGAAAAGATCGTGAATGTGAGGTTAAGTGCAGCGCAGCCCAAAAATGTTCAGACTCAGTCTCAAGAGTCGCAGTTCATTAAGTACAAGCCTTCACAACAATCGGCTGCATTCAACTCGGGTGCAAAGGAGAGGATTATTAGGATGATGGAGATGCCTGTCGACCCATTGGAGCCACCAAAGTTTAAACACAAGCGTGTCCCGAAAGCTAATGGTTCACCACCTGTCCCAGTCATGCACTCCCCTCCTCGACCTGTAACTGTGAAGGACCAGCAGGATTGGAAAATCCCTCCGTGCATCTCTAACTGGAAGAATCCTAAAGGGTACACGATTCCACTTGATAAACGTTTGGCAGCTGATGGTAGAGGACTTCAAGAGGTCCAAATTAATGATAATTTTGCAAAGCTTTCTGAAGCGTTATATGTAGCAGAACAAAAGGCTAGAGAAGCTGTTGCCACGAGGTCTAAAGTGCAGAAGGAAATGATGATGAAAGAGAAGGAGCGAAAGGAGCAAGAGCTACGTGCTTTGGCTCAGAAGGCGAGATCTGAAAGGGTAGGTACTGGAGCTGTTGGTGTCGGTGGAGGTTCTTATGTACCTTCTGAAAAGAATATGATGGATAACGATGAGCCCATGAGAATCGAACGTGAACATGATCATGAGCATAAACGTGTGAAGGATCGGGAACAACCTAGAGAATCAAAAGCTGAAAGAGAGGAGCGGATGGAGAGAGAAAAGATCCGTGAAGAGAGGCGTAGAGAGAGAGAACGGGAGAGAAGGTTGGAGGCTAAAGATGCAGCCATGGGGAAGAAGAGTAAGATCACTAGAGACCGAGACCGTGACATTAGTGAAAAAGTTGCACTCGGTATGGCGTCTGCTGGTACATCACGGAGTGGTGAAGTCATGTACGATCAACGTTTATTCAATCAAGAAAAGGGAATGGATTCTGGTTTTGCAACCGACGACCAGTACAATGTCTATGATAAAGGCTTGTTCACTGCACAACCGACTCTGTCCACTTTATACAGGCCAAAGAAGGACGCTGATGATGAGATGTACGGCGGGGCCGAGGAACAGCTTGAGAAGATCAGAAAAACTGACCGGTTCAAACCTGACAAGGGATTCACGAGTACTGGTGAAAAGAGCGCACCGAGAACTGGACCAGTCGAGTTTGAGAAAGAAGTGGCTGAAGAAGCTGATCCATTTGGTCTTGACCAGTTTTTGACAGAGGTCAAAGGAGGAAAGAAACCATTGGATAACATTGGAAGTGGTGGGACCATGAGAGCAGGTGGTGGGTCATCTACACGAGAAGGGTATGAAGGGTCTGGCAGGAGTCGTATTGGCTTCAAAAGGGGCCGGTAATCTGAGTTGAAGTGTCGTCTGCATACATTATTTACTTTTACGTTCGAGTAATTTGGATGAGTGATGTTTCACTCAAAGTATGGATACTATGTTTGATTTGTATTTTGCAGAAATTTGGTTTTAAGTATTATTTCTGTTACTCTATTATCCAAAAACTTTCTTATAAACTTCGTTTACTTACGAGCTCCCATGTGTATTTAGGAATCAACTAGTCTGGTAGATTTTAAGTTATAGCAGACAATCTGCCAAAAGTTGTGTCTTGTGCGAACAGTTCATAAATCTCTACCTGTTTGTTATACCAATGTATTCTTTCGCTTCATTTCTTTTTTTCTGCTAAGTCTTAAGTTACTAGTTTCCGGGGTCTCTGTTAGCTTGATGTGTTGTGAGACTGAGCTCGTTGTGTAGCTTTTGATCGAGACGATAAGATACAAGCAATTCTTCACTTTTTGTTGTATTTTTTTCATACTATTTATCTCTTAGAAATGATGCAATGTTATGAAAAAATACATGTTTACAATGTTGTGGATAACTGGATATAGTCCTAACTACAGGTATAGAGCATGACATAGTTTTATAGTACTTGTTTATAGTTGATGTTTAAAGCACATATTTACAGTTATTGTAGTTTGTGATATAGTATAACATCATATTGTTAAAAAATGTATTGGATTAATCTTGATCCAGGGTGGGAAATTTAATAAAAAATGGCGTATAGGTGTAGCCTCACTACAGCAAGGGAAGACTACTTTTCGCTAAAAAAAGATCCACCCCTGCATTTTCTTATGTTAATTACGAGAAAGATCTTAAAGACCAGAATTCGGACAAAAACATGAAGTTTTCTCTCCAAAGTCGTTCGTAGTGTGAGTTTTAAAGATCCAAGAGTCTCATTTTATTCATTAGCCCAAGACAGAAAGTGGTTTCTTGTTAGCTTGAAATATGTCCACTAACATTGGAGATGGAAATGAAAATGGCGTTAAGTGATAATATAACCGATGTTGTGATTGATAATAACTATGGAAGTCGTTTCTACTCAAAATTTCAGTGAAATTGCTGTTGCTGCTGTGGAATGTTGGTTGCCAGTTGCAGCTTTGCAGTATGCCATTGAAGGCATTTATAATTTTACAGGACTAAACTGGTAAGATATTACTTGGTAACTACATGTATATAGCATTATATTTCTGTTCGTTTGATTGAGATATATACCATATTATGTAATTTCTGTTAATTTCTATCAGGTGGGTAACCATAGTTATAACAACCCTCATTATTAGAACGTTGTTAATTTCTAGCTCAAACTTAACTGTTAGTGTCTAATCTTTGTTTACTAATCTTCTAAGTATACCGGGGTTCTAGACTTTTTAGTATAGCGATTATTTTTCAATCTGTATTTTGGCCCCTAAGAACGAATTCTTGTTTCTTTCTTCGAATAGTTGGTACAAAAACAGAAATAAGATTCATTTGGTACAAACTTATTATTAGTTAAACGAGACTTGTTTATGTAATTATTACTAAAATACCCTTTTCCGGACACGAGTAAACCTGAAAATCAGGAACAAATGAAGCCATTAATAGAGGAATAAGAACTTTTTCATGTTCCTCCTTGCAGAAAATAATAATAATAATAATTAAAAAAAAAAAAAAAAAAAAAAAAAACCTCCTGCAAACTTTTTATATTTTGAAAGGCGTCTATACTATATACAATCTCACACATTTGTCCTTGACTTTTTCATGGATACCGCTAGTTTTTGATCAATTAACATTTTTTCTCTTTTGTATAATTTTGTTCGTTTTCATGCTATCCTTGATTCGGTGATAAAAAAAGAACCCGTGAAGAAGTACTTTAACATACCAAGTTTTCACCATCATGGTCATCTATCGAAGCGTTAAATTGTTAAATCAGTTGACTTACATTTCTTCATTTTTTTTGAAGTTGACTATAAAGCGTCCAATCTATCTCAGACTGCATAATGCAGATCACTAAAGTTCTTTTCGACAAACGTATGTGTAGCTTGTTTGTTAAACGATTCTAAATTGTTCTTTTGTATCTAAGTTTCTAAACAAGTACGTAAATTACTATTACTAATACCTACATTTACAAAACACTCTTCAAAACACTGTAGCAAGCTACAACAGCTACAGTGCACCACACTCACATCCAAATAGTGAAATGTACAGTAACTAACGGTCGTTAAGTATTTAAAGGCCGTTAAGTCATAACGACCGTTAACTTTTTTTTATTTATTTTTAAATTCCGCCTGCAATTGGTCCTTCGTCTTAGAGGTTCGTTGCAAATTTAGTCCTTATAACTAACGGTCGTTCACTGCAATAATTACTTTTTTTGGCAAAATATCCCGCGGCAACGCGCAGGTGATCCATCTCGTTTTAAACCAACATCCTTACCAAAAGTGACGACCATTTTAATTTCTTGTACTATGCTACCAACATCCTTTCAAGCTTTTCAATTAAGGTCACATGATTTTCAATCTACTTGTGATCTTATGTTTTATTTTTAATGTTTAACATGGTTTGTTAGTTTATTTCAATAGTTTGTCCCACATCGATAGAAAGTAAAAGTAGTGAAAGCTTTATAACTTTCATTGTGACTTGTTAGTCAATCCCGACCAGCAAATATATACCAAAAATTTGTTTGTTGTGTATTTCCTTGTCTGGATTGTTTTTTACTATTTCTTTCCACTCTAAGTTTTCAATGGTTTTTCTATTTCTTTTTACCACCACCAAATAGTATAACTTCATATCCTCACAAAAAGTTAAAAGCTCAAACATCACTAGGCATATATTTAGGGTAACAAGAGAAGGGTCGGAAAAAGTTACCGGGATAATTGAGCTTTCCACTCAAATATCCACCCGGTTTTTTCTATTTCTTTTCACCACCTTACCTCCAAAATAGCCTAGTTGTAATGCACTGAGTCGGAAAAAGTCACCGAGATAATTGAGCTTTCCGCTGTAAAGGTATTCACATGTTTTTCTATTTCTTTTACCACCATCAAATAGCCTAGTTGTAAAGCACTTGATCTCTTTACATGAGGTTAAAAGTTCAAACATCACTATTTACATATTTGGGGTAAGGTCGGAAAGGGTCACCGGAAAACCGAGCTTTCCACTCAAGTATTCACCAGTTTTTTCTATTTTCTTTTACCACCTCCAAATAGCCTAGTTGTAAAGCACTTGACCTTCTCACAAGAGGTCGTGAGTTCAAACCTCAATAAGTACACATTTGAGGGTGACAAGAGAATGGTCGGAAATGGTCACAGGGATGCCTAGATTAAGCCACATATATCCGAGTAAAAAAGACTCGCCCTTCTCAAATAACCTTAACTGAAAAACCTTATCAACAAAAACTTGTTTGTTTGTGTATTTCTTTGTATCGATTGTTTTTCCTACTATTTTTTTCTTTCCACTCTAAGTATTCACCCCCCCCCCCCCCCCCCCCCCCCTAAATAGCCTAGTTTTAAAGCACGTGATCTCCTTACCAGAGGTTAAAAGTTCAAACATTGCTAGGCACATATTTGTCGTAGCAAGAGGAGGGTGAGAAGGGGTCACTAACTAAGCTTTCCATTCAAGTATTCACCTGTGTTCCTTCTGTTTCTTTTCACCACCTCTAAGTAGCCTAGTTCTAAAGCAATTTACCTCCTCACAAGAGGTCAAGGGTTCAAACCTTAACAAGTACACATTTGAGGGTGGCAAGACAAGAGTCGGAAATGGCTTAAAATATATACCTCAATTAAACCGCACACATCCAAGTAAAAAAACTCGCCCTTCTCAAATAAACTAAACATAAAAACCTTATCCGTTAATCTTTTCACTTAATTCTGTGTTTATACTTATTTTCACTCAACTCTTTCTTTCGGTTGATTTCTTTATTACTCTACAATTAACCCTTTCTTCATAACGTTGGGTCATAACTGCCACAAATTAACAAGACTTAATTTGATACCAATAAAACAACAGTTAAGGTCACATGGTCTTAGATCTACTTCTGATTATATGTTTTCTTATTTAATGTTTAACATGATTTGTTACTTTATTTTAATAGTTTGTCTCATATGGATAGAAAAGTAAAAATAGTGAAAACTTTATAACTTCAACTGTGACTCATACGTCATTCAGGGTGATTTTACATTTAACAAAAACTTGTTTATTTGTCGTGTACATGTAACAAAACGGTACATTTCAAAAAGTACATTGCTATGTTATGACCTAAACCCGTTTTTTTAAATGTATAACTTGATTTGTTAATTTATTTACAAGACTTTGTCCCAAATGGATAGAAAGTAAAAGTAGTGAAAGTTTTATAGCTTCAATTGTGACTCAGAGTTCAATTAGAGTTAATGCGATATGCAATAAAAATTTGTTTGTTGTGTATTTCCTAGTTTGTAACTGTTTTTTTTCTAAATATTTTTTTCTTTCCACTATAAGTATTCATCGCTTTTTCTATTTCTTTTCATCATCACCAAATAGCCTAGTCGTAAAGCACTTGATCTCTTCACAAGAGGTTATAAGTTCAAACATCACTAGACACATATTTAGGGTAACAAGACGACGATCGGAAAAGGTCAATGGGATAACCGAGCTTTCAACTCAAGTATTCACCTGTTTTTTCTATTTATTTTCACCACCTCTAAATAGCCTAGTTGCAAAGCATTTTTTTTTTTCATCAGGTCATAATTTGAGTCACTTAACCCCTTTTTCATAACGTCGTGTATCTCCTTGTCTCGATTGTTTTCTCTACTATTTCTTTCCACTCTAAGTATTCACCAGTTTCTCTATTTCTTTTCAACATCCCCAGACAGCCAAGCTGTAAAGCACTTGATCGATCTCATTACAAGAGGTTAAAATTTCAAATATCACTAGGCACATAATTGGGATAACACGAGGAGGGTCGGAAAAGGTTAACTGAGCTTTCACTCAAGTATTCACCCATTTTTTCTATTTCTTTTCACAACCTCCAAATAGCCTAGTTATAAAGCACTTGACCTCCTCACAAGATGTCAAGGATTCAAACCTTAATAAATACACACTTAGGGGTGACAAGAGAATGGTCGGAAACAGTCATATGGATACCTCGATTAGGCCACATATATCCAAGTAAAAAGATACTCACCCTCCCCAAATAACCTAAACGACAAAACTTTATCAGTTTATCTTTTCACTTGACTCTTTGTTTCTATTTCTTTTCACTCAACTCTTTGTTACAATTGTTTTCTCTATTTTTATTCACTTAACTCCTTTTTCATAAGGTGATATCATAATTGCCACAAATTAACAAGACTTAATTTGATACCTATAAAATAACACTTTAAAATGGCCGTAGCACATAAAACTTAGTATATAACAAGAATATATAAAATGTTCATTACAATCTAACATTAAGCACAAATTAAATTGCATAAAACCCCGCAACCTCAACATACTAAAACCAAAACCGAACATTTTAAATTTTCGCCCAAAAGGATGAAAGCACCAACCATTCCAAATGAATATACAGTAAAACCTTTATAAATTAATAGTATTATGATATTTTATTAATTTAACGAGATATTATTATATCGATAAATTAATAATTTATTAATTTAAAGAGGTTTTACGTATGGCTTTTAATTTTTCAAGTCCGATATGTACTAGTGACAATGTGTACTAGTTAGAGATGAAAAAATAAATTAAAAAAACAAGTTTCAATGTTTACTAATTAGAGATAAAAAAAAAAAAAATTTATAATGTATACTAGGCGAGACTTTCTTGAGAGAACCATCTTATTTGCGAGAACTGAGAGAACCACAAAAAACATACATGCACGTCTTCAATAATTGTATTTTTGCACATATGTTCTAAAAACAACATACACGTTTTAAAAAAAAACATAGTTGTTCTAAATAATTTGATAAGAAATTGGAAATACAAAATTTTTCTTTGAAGGTGTGCATATATGTTCTTATAAGGCGTGCAACGATAATATTGCGGCCGTGTGTAAGGTTTTTGTGAAAAAAGAGGATGAGTTCATGATGATATTGAAGAACATTGGTGGATACTTACGATTATTAATGATTTGCATGTATTTTATTTATTTTAAAACGTGTGCATGTATATTTTTGGTAGTTTTTTCAGTTCTCGCAGATAAGATGATTCTCTCAAGAAAGTCTCCCTGTATACTAGTTATAGATGAAAAATAAATTAGAAAAACAAATTTTAATATGTATAAGTGTATACTAGTTAGATATGAAAAATAAATTACAATGTATACTAATTAGAGATGAAAAATAAATTATTACATGTATATTATGAAAATGGTTTTCTCAGTTCTCGCAGATAAGTGATTGGTGAACTTGAAAAGGCACGTGGTCTTGTGGCGTGTGAAAACGTTTGTTTGATGAAGGCAATGCAAAAACGTGATCTGGATCAGGCAAGGGCGCTTTAGATTCAGGTGTTAGAATCAGACCTCATCATTCGTGAAAAGAACTTCCTCCTGAGTAATATGGATTCAGATATCTTAGGTTATGTTTTTGGTAAGGTATCTTGTATGTGTTGGTGTTTTGGGTTGTTTTTTACTACATCCGTCCCATAATAATTGTCCACTTTGACTTTTTTTAGTCTTTTTTATTCAACTTTGACCATACATATTTTTATTTGTGTTACATAATACTTGATGAAAAATATATGAATGGTTTGGATTTTAAATGCATTTTCTATTACTATAATTTTCATCAAGTATTATATAACACAAATAAAATTATTAATTGTCAAAGTTGAAAAAGAAAGACTTAAAAAAGTAAAAGTGGACAATTATTATGGGACGGAGGGAGTAATATTCTGTAAGGTTCCCATGAATGAATATTAATGAAGTTTGTTCAGTTTATGGCAAAATATTGATGTTTGTTTTTTTAGATTTGCCAATGATTATTGATGTTTGTTTAGTTGATCATTTATCATTAAAATTTCCATACAAAAACTAGCTTTACATACACATGTGGATATTTGGTCAATGCAAGTGTGTAAATAAGAATTGACAAAATTTGACTTATAAAAGTCAAGTTTTTCCAAAAATATGTAGTTATTTTGTTCAACTCCCGTGTCTATTCTAATCTAGGGCTGAGCAAAACCGACCGAAACCGATTAGTCCCGACAAACCTACCGAACCGTTTAGTTCTGAAACCGAACCGACTAGTATCGGGTCGGTAGTCGGTTTCAAAAAATACCATATATCGGTATCGGGTCGGGATCGGGATAAAACCGACATAAGCCCGAATTAAACCCGACAGCCCGACAAAAATTTGCACCTTGTTGAACCTGAAACCCATGGTGACAGAATTAATGCTATCCAAGGTATAACGATGTAAAAGAAAAAAACTACCTGAGATCTTTGAGGAACAAATAGTTGATAGGAGAAAATAGAGAACAAAGCAAGAAGATTAAATGGAAAATAAATGGGGATGGTGATGGGCTGATGGCTATGTACCGAAGGTCAAAGAAGAGTGGGTGAGCGGTTGAATATGAGTCTCTTGCATGCACTCAACCTCGTTATGTCAATTTTTAAAGAGGTTGAAATACTTACAAACTGTTAGCTGCCACGCGTAATTTTTTGGGCTGCTATTAAGAGATTACGTGTAATTTTTTGAGACCGCTACAGTAAAAAAGAAAAAAGAAAAAAAGGCTTTCACTTATATAATAGGTAGATTTCAATCTTCTATTTAAACTTCAATATCCTCTCATAACACTACATCTTTCATGTTTTATAATTCAAACAACATACAAAACACAAACATGTCTACTGTATCCAACCCAACCACCATTTGTATCACTGGTGCTGGTGGTTTTATCGCCTCATGGATGGTTAAAAGGTGCGAAAGAGAGGTTAACTCTATGCAAGGCTGATCTTCTTGATTTCGAGAGATTACGTGAAGCCATAATTGGTATTTTAGTACTTTTCAGGCTGGGCTGCTTATACCCGAAACCGAACCGATTGAGCCCGATTAAAACCGAACCGACCTGACTTCTATCGGTATCGGGATCGGGATGGTTTTTTTGCTTGTGTCGGTATCGGGATTTAGCGGGTTGGGTCGGGATCCGGCCCGATGCTCAGCCCTTTCTAATCTATATAAGTTACCTGTTTGTCGGTGAGTTTGATAGTGTGCTAATTAAATTGGTTAACGTAAAAGTGGTTAGTTTGGTGAAAATTACTTTTAGTATTAGACTCCACGGTCAATTTCACATGAATGAATATTTCAAAGGATTAAACTTGTAGTTTAACAAAAACCTGTAAAAAATTAAACCGACTATACGTACCCTCTATAAATAGCCACCCACTTAGGAAATTACCTTTAGTTTGTTACTTTTGTCACTTTTTATCGTTCGATTGGTAACGTCTGTTGGTTGTTATTTGTAAACAGTTCCGTTAAGATAATCAATAAAGGTACCGGATATTCATTTGAAATCGTGGTATCACTTTTCAATAGAAATTATTCGACCCTATGCCTGGGTTACACGAATATCTCTATGGGATAAGACCAAGTGATGTTCTTGCTTTAGGCACAAACCAAGAACCAGATGCGTATATAGTGTTTAGGGTTTTTTATCCTTCTTTTTTATGCAAATCAGTTATGACCTCTATTTATAATAGAGTTTACTCAAACCCTAGCACATGGAATTATGTATAATTCACGGCCCATTAATTATATCATAATATTTTCCATAATAGTAGGAATCAGTGGTTAACAGTGGAAACAATAACACTAGCAGTGGTAATGTTAACACTAGCAGTGGTAAAATATCACTTGCAGTGGAAACTGTCAGTGGTAAAATAACACTAGCAGTGGAAACTAACAGCAGTATCCATTGACAATAGAATCATACTATCAACAGTAACAATACATAACCACTCTTGAGTCAGGGGATTCAGTGACCAAATAGGTGTACACTCCGTACCTCCAAACCCATTACCAGGTGTGAATTAATCCCTCAAGTGCACTAAATTTTCCAACAATCCTCCCCAAATTTAGTTCACTTCCTTTGCATGAAAAATTAAACATAAAACAAAACAAGTGCATAAATGAAAATATCTTGAAGATTGAATTTCCATCTTAGTATATATACGTTCAAATATTCGAGAATTAGGGTGTTCTAAGAATTGAACCCTTCAACCCATTTGAATACCTGAAGATAAATACACACAAGTTTTCAAACACTTAAAATACTCCTGACACTATACAAGCCATGTGTCCATATCCAATTCATAAATGTTGTAAAAGCTAAAAGTCCAAAGCTTCCTGAAGCGGCAAAACTTCAACATTTACATAGGTGGTTCATTAATTCATGCTCCTGCTTAGCACTTTTTCAAAGAAAATTAACCATTAAGAAGTGAAGACTTCATCCTCCTTTCAGCAGGTAACAAGCACAACCTTGGGATGTTTGTGATACATGTGCTTCAGTCCACTAAATGATCAGCTTTCCACATTGAACTCAGCTTCCAAGTTTCCTTAGAAGGGAGTTGGGTATCCTTGCATTCAGTGACTAAGTTGGACTTAAACCCATCCCTTTAGCAGACTTCAAAACCAAGTCTCTAGCCAAACCCTTCGTCAAGTGATCAGCTAAGTTTTGTTGAGATTTAACAAACACTATAGATACCTCCCCATTCATGATAAGCTCACGAATCATGCTATGCCTAACACCTAAGTGTCTAGACTTCCCATTGTACATCTGGCTATAAGCCTTTGCCAATGTAGCAGCACTATCACAACGGATAGAAATAGGTGCTATAGGTTTAGACCACAATGGAATCTCAAGAAGCAAGTTTTTCAACCATTCAGCTTCTTTGCCAGCAACAGCTAAAGCCACAAATTCAGATTCCATGGTTGAACTGGTAATGCAAGTTTGTTTCTTGGATGCCCAAGAAATTGCACCTCCACCAAGTAGAAATACCCAGCCACTTGTAGACGAATTGTCTTCAGTGTTACTGATCCAACTTGCATCAGTGTATCCTTCTAATACTGAAGGATAACCAGTATATGAGAGACTATAATCCATAGTTCTCTTCAAATACTTAAAGACCCTCTGAATTGCTTGCCAATGATGAGCACTAGGATTACTAGTATACCTGCTCAGTTTGCCCACAGCAAAAGCAATATCAGGCCTTGTACAAGTCATGGCATACATCAAGCAGCCAATCACCCTAGAATACTCAAGTTGAGATACAGCTTTGCCAGTATTAGGCATTAGCTTCTCACTTGTATCCATAGGAGTACTCACTGGAGTACAATCAAAGTAATTAAATTTCCTTAACACCTTCTCAATGTAATGAGACTGAGAGATAGAAATTTTGTTACTTTCATGTTTAATCCTTATGCCAAGGATAACATCTGCCTCCCCCATATCCTTCATGGAGAACTTTGATGACAAAAATTCTTTTGTAAGATCAACTTGATTTTGGTCAGTGCCAAAGATCAACATGTCATCAACATATAGACAAATGATGACTCCTTTACCAGATTCATCAAATTTGCTATATACACATTTGTCAGCTTGATTAAGTAAATAACCACTAGACAAAACCACTTTATCAAACTTTTGATGCCATTGCTTAGGTGCCTGTTTTAGTCCATAAAGAGACTTAATCAGTTTACACACCTTGTTTTCATTGCCAGGCATGATGAAGCCCTGAGGTTGGTTCATGTAAACCTCCTCATCTAAATCACCATTCAAGAAAGCTGTCTTCACATCCATCTGATGAATAATCAGATTGTGAATTGATGCCAAAGCAATTAGCAATCTTATGGTACTGATACATGCCACTGGAGCATAAGTATCAAAATAGTCTATTCCTGACTTTTGTTTAAAGCCTTGAATAACTAATCTTGCCTTAAACTTTTCAACAGTTCCATCTACCTTCATTTTCTTTTTGAAAATCCATTTGCTACCTAAAGGTTTGCAACCAGGTGGTAGATCAGTCAACACATAAGTGTTATTGCCCATGATAGAGTCCATCTCATCATTAATTGCTTCTTTCCAGAAAGCAACATCCTGGGACTTCATTGCTTCTTCAAATGTTTTGGGATCATCCTCCACAATGAAGCAATAAGAGTATTGGTCAGAGACCTCACTCCTTGTACCTTCAATTAAGTATAATTGAAACTCAGGTCCAAATAACTTTGGAGTCCTGACCCTATTGCTCCTTCTGAGCTCAGGTTCAAGTTGTTGTTCCACAACCTCATCAGGGGCCTGAGATGGTAAATCATCAGGGACCTCTGATACACCAATGTCATCAGTTCCATTTGGAATCCTTTGACTTGGTCTAGGGACTGATGAGAATCTATTCTCATCAAATAGTGCATCCCTTGATTCAATTATTGAGTTAATTGAAACAGATTCATTAGGTTCAATAACATAGAACCTATATGCCTTGGAATGCTCAGCATATCCAACAAAGATGCATTCAATGCCTCTTTCACCCAAAGTTTTTTGCTTTGGATCAGGGAGTCTTACAACAACCCTACAACCCCATATCCTAAGATAATTAAGGTTAGGTTTCTTTTTAGTCCAAAGTTCATAAGGGGTAACTTTGTTCCTTTTGTTGGGAACTCTATTTAATAAATAGCAAGCTGTTAACATAGCTTCACCCCAGAACCCTTGACTCAGCCCAGAATAGGACAACATGGAATTAACCATCTCCTTCAGCACCCTGTTTTTCCTTTCAGAAATACCATTTTGCTGAGGATTATAAGGGGCAGTCGCTTCATGGATTATACCAACAGACTGAAAATACAGAGTATCCATGTACTCACCTCCCCTATCAGTCCTTAATCTTTTGATCAAAGAACTTTGTTGCAATTCAACTTCAGTTTTAAATACCTTAAATTTATCTAATGCTTCATCTTTAGAATGTAATAAATAAACATGACAAAACCTAGAAGCATCATCAATAAAAGTCACAAAGTATTTCTTATTCCCCAAAGAGGGAGTTGCATGTAAATCACAAAGGTCACTGTGAATTAACTCTAAAACTTTAGTTTCACGTTTTACTCCTTGAAAAGGTTTCTTAGTTATCTTGTTCAACATACAAGTTTTACACTTTTCAGTGTTCATATCAAAAGCTGGTATTAACCCATCCTTGGACATATCTTGCATTCTTTTAAAATGTACATGGCCAAGTCTTGCATGCCATAGGTTTGAATCATAAAGTTTAGATGTAGATATAAAAGCAGAATCAATATTATCATGAACAATATTAAGTCTGAACATTTGATTACATAAATAACCAAAACCAATAAACACACCATTTTTAGACAAAACAAACTTATCAGATTCAATAACCTGTTTATAACCACAATTATTCAAAACACTACTAGAAACCAAATTCTTTCTAATATCAGGAACATGTAAAACATTAAATAAAGAAACAATCTTTCCAGAACTAAACTTCAACTCAACACATCCTTTTCCATGCACCAGGGCAGTTGACTCGTTTCCCATATGAAGAATAGAACCATCATTCATTGACTTATAGGTCTTGAACCAGCTTCTATCTTTACACACATGAATTGTTGCTCCAGAGTCAACCCACCACGCAACATCATCATCCTGCACAAAGTAAATGTCAGATATATATGTAACATAATAAATCTTAAAAGACTTATTAAATACATTCTGACCTTTCAGAGAATTGGTGTTACCATTCCCTCCATTTGTGCTTGATCCATTGGATTTGTTTCCAATTTTACCACCCTTGCAATCTTTCCTGAAGTGTCCAGGTTTCCCACACTTCCAACAAGTCACCTTAGGTTTCTTGTTAGGATCAGATTTGGTGTTATCTTGATGCTTACGTTTGCCGTTGTTGTCATTGTACTTAGTGGAGTTGTTATGCTCCACCATATTGACAACTGATGGACCAGTAGCAGTGCTACTCTTTGGCTTGTCAATGTCTTGAACTTTGAGTGAATCCTCAATGCGCAAGTGACTGCCTAACTCAACAAGAGTTAACTCCTCCTTCTTATGCTTAAGCATATGCTTGAAATCATTCCAAGAGGGAGGTAGTTTATCGATGATACAAGAGACTGAAATAGCCTCATCCATGTTCATCTTGTGTTGTGTGAATCGACCAAATATACTAAGAAGTTCATTGTATTGTTCCATGACAGGTCTAGAATCAACCATTTTGTAATTGTTAAAATTACTTACAAGGAACTTCTTACTTGATGCATCCTCAGCCATATACTTGGCTTCCAAGGAATCCCATAGTTCTTGAGAAGTTTCAACATTCTGATAAATATCAAATAGAGAATCAGACATACCATTGAGAATTAAACCTCTGCATATGTAGTCATCATTCTCCCACTTGCTCCTTGCCCTCATCTGATCCATAGTAGCATCATCTCCATGATCTTCTGGAATCTCAGTCGTGAGAACATACACCACATTCATACTTGACAATAAGAAGTGCATCTTCTTTTGCCACCTTCTGAAATCAACACCTTCAAACATTTCCAACTTGGAAAAGTTAGCAGCCATTTGTCTCATAGCAGCAGCCATTGATTATCACTAATAGTTTCTATTGATTGTTGGTTGTTATTTGTAAACAGTTCCCAGATTAGGGTTAAGATAATCAATAAAGGTACCGGATATTCACTTGAAATCATGGTATCACTTTCCAATAGAAACTATTCGACCCTATGCCTGGGTTACACGAATATCTCTATGGGATAAGACCAAGTGATGTTCTTGCTTTAGGCACAAACCAAGAACCAGATGCGTATTTAGTGTTTAGGGTTTTTTATCCTTCTTTTTTATGCAAATCAGTTATGACCTCTATTTATAATAGAGTTTACTCAAACCCTAGCCCATGGAATTATGTATAATTCACGGCCCATTAATTATATCATAATATTTTCCATAATAGTAGGAATCAGTGGTTAACAGTGGAAACAATAACACTAGCAGTGGTAATGTTAACACTAGCAGTGGTAAAATATCACTTGCAGTGGAAACTGTCAGTGGTAAAATAACACTAGCAGTGAAAACTAACAGCAGTATCCACTGACAATAGAATCATACTATCAACAGTAACAATACATAACCACTCTTGAGTCAGGGGATTCAGTGACCAAATAGGTGTACACTCCGTACCTCCAAACCCATTACCAGGTGTGAATTAATCCCTCAAGTGCACTAAATTTTCCAACAACGTCATTGATATTGCTAGTTTTGTTGTATCGCTTTGCATGCAGGTTTTTGTGAAGATGGCGGTTTTGAAGGAGATTTTGCCACCCGCAAAATCAGCTGTTGCTACGTTTTATGACCACTCGAGTGATCCATGGTTTAAGCAAAGATACAGCGCCCCAACAAAGGGCGAGAAAGGCGAGTTTATCAAAACTAACCCTATCCCGGTTTATAACACGCCAGAACGGTTTAAGTACAGGCCGTCAAAGCCACAGGATTTCGGTGATGGTGGAGCGTTCCCAGAGATTCATCATGTGCAGTATCCGCTTGATATAGGTAGGAAGAACGATTCGAATTATGGGCAGAAAACGTTACCTCTGACTGTTGATGACAAGGGGAATTTGACGTTTGACGCTATTGTGAAGCAGAACGAGAATTCTAGAAAGATTGTTTATTCACAGCACCGAGATATCATTCCTAAGGTTTTGAAAGATGATGAAAAGGAACATGAGGAGGGTGACGATAAGCAGAAGGAGATTGAAGAGACGACGGAGCAAACGAAAGCAGCTCTTGAAAAGATTGTGAACGTGAGGTTAAGTGCAGTGCAGCCCAAAAACGTTCAGACTCAGTCTCAAGAGTCGCACTTTATTAAATACAAGCCTTCACAACAATCGGCTGCATTTAACTCGGGTGCAAAGGAGAGAATTATTAGGATGATGGAAATGCCTGTCGACCCATTGGAGCCGCCCAACTCTAAACACAAGCGTGTCCCGAAAGCTAACGGTTCACCTCCCGTTCCTGTTATGCATTCCCCTACTCGGCCCGTGACTGTGAAGGACCAGCAGGATTGGAAAATCCCTCCGTGCTGCTCCAACTGGAAGAATCCTAAAGGGTACACGATTCCACTTGATAAGCGTTTGGCTGCTGATGGTAGAGGACTTCAAGAGGTGCAAATTAATGATAATTTTGCAAAGCTTTCTGAAGGGTTATATGGAGCAGAACAAAAGGCTAGAGAAGCTCTTGACACGAGGTCTAAAGTGCTGACGGAAATGATGATGAAGGAGAAGGATCGGAGAGAAAGGAGCAAGAGCTACGTGCTTTGGCTCAGAAGGCGAGATCTGAAAGGGTAGGTACTGGAGCTGTTGGTGTCGGTGGAGGTTCTTATGTGCCTTCTGAAAAGAATATGATGGATATCGATGAGCCCATGAGAATCGAAAGTGAACATGAACATGAGCATAAATGTGTGAAGGATCGGGATCAACCTAGAGAATCAAAAGCGGAAAGAGCGGAGAGGATGGAGAGAGCGAAGATTCGTGTAGAGAGGTGTAGAGAGAGAGAAAGGGAGAAAAGGTTGGAGGCAAAAGATGCAGCTATGGGGAAGAAGAGTAAGATCACTAGAGACCGAGACCGTGACATTAGTGAAAAAGTTGCACTTGTGAGCGTGTAATCTTGCATGATACTTCTCGGATACAAGAAACTCCAAGGACCAAACGTGTTAGTTATAAAGTAAATAACCGAATAGTGGTTAAGTTAGTTAAGTTAGTTATTTACAGAATTTAGTTAGAACCGAAAAGGTGTGATGTTTGGCTTGTGACTGTTCGAATGAAGCAGCAACAAACACAACCTTTTGTGAACAGTCGCGATGGTTCGAAACACAACCATTCGCTTAGTATAAGTACTTGACATTCTGCAACTTTACAATAGTTAGAAAGATTTACAAAGTTATCAAGTTTATTTGCAATTTCATATTGTCGAATCTCTCTCACCATACACAACTTTGGGACCAACATTTGGCATCAAGAGCCAACGTTTGTCTTTCACAAACCGAATTGCAAACCAGTTGAAACAAACCGAGAACCAAAGAAAAACAAGTTACTGGAAACATCTCGTTTTCAGGAAAACTAAAACAAAACCGTAGCGTATAGACCTTATATACGTGATACTAGATAACTTTAGACGCGAGGAAAGTAGTGCACGACCGTACTTGTGTAGAAATTGCATTCGAATAAGCACCAAACGAAGTGGTGACTTGATTGTTGGATTGATTTTTGGACGCAACAGATTTTTATACAAAGAGAACTTTGTATACTTTCTGTTGGCCTTCAAGTTTTCATACAACATACGACTCTTTGTCGCGGACAAAGGAGGAAAAAAGAGAAGACGTACGCCTGGAAAAGGAAAAAAGAAGAGACGTTTGCTTGGAGAGAAGAAGGGTATACCGTGAGAAAATAAAAGCAGAAAACAATTGAAGATTGTTTTGACTTTGACGCTAGCGATACAGAAAAGGTGTGGAACATATTGAGAATACAAGCAACGAAGAAGCAACAAAGACGATACTTGTTGGCAGAATACAGTCGAGAAGGACAACAAAGACAAGCAGTCCGCTTGGTCTTTTGGAACAGAATACCGAAGAGTATTTTGGAGGGCTCGAGAGTCCGCAACGTTTTGGAACAAAGAAGACAAGGACAACACTTGTTTATCTTGGACAAGACACGACTTGGAAAAGAAACCGAGACAAGAAAACATTGTTTAGGACATCTTTACAAGTCGAATTACAACGTGGTACGAAGAAGAGTGGTAAATTGTGAAGAATTCAAGTCGAGTAACAAGTATACACGGATTGAATTTGGAAAAACGAGGGAAAAGTTAGTTGGTTCATTCACATATCAACATCAAAGGAAACGCGTGTGTTAAACACACAAGGTCAAAAATTCGAAACACCTCTTTGGATTTCATTTCATATTTTAGTATAGATACATAGTTTATACTATTAGAAATCCATAGTACCTATTAAGTTTTCCCGAAAACTATATCTTGTTCCCGTAGTTTTAAGCGTTACCACAAGTTAGAAATTCCCACACATAGAAGTGAAGATTATAAACTCTAGAAAAATGTCCGGAGAAGACACTAACACATCATTACCAAAACCCGTAACACCTTTTGCACAATACACATGCCCAAAACTTAAAACCACAAACTACACAGTTCGGACTATACAAATAAGGGTTATACTAGAAGCACAAGGCTTATGGGATACAATAGAAACTAAGGAAGGCACACAACTAGATGATAAGAAGGATAAATCAACATTAGCTTTCTTATATCAAGCCTTGACCGAAGATGTAATATTACAAGTGGCTAGTTGTAAAACGGCGAAAGAATTATGGGA
Source organism: Artemisia argyi (assembly GCA_030686995.1). NCBI lineage: Eukaryota > Viridiplantae > Streptophyta > Magnoliopsida > Asterales > Asteraceae > Artemisia > Artemisia argyi. The sequence continues at coordinate 183,819,949 of CM060705.1, forward strand.
ATCGTTAAAAAGGAGACACGTTGGAGAAGAAAAAGTGCAACAAGCACGATTACAATCATTGATGATTGGATTTCAGACTCTTCAAATGAAGGAGGATGACACGGTGGATGCATTTACAGCCAAATTAAATGGTTATGCCACGAAGGCAAAAGAATTAGGAAAGACTTTGGATGAATCACTTTTAGTACGAAAACTATTAGACTCCACACCAGATAGGTTCATTCAAGTAGTAGCATCCATAGAACAGACAAATGATCTCGATAACACTACGTTAGATGAGATTGTTGGTAGACTTAAGGCATTCGAGGAAAGGATTAAACTCCGAAAGGGAGGACAAGTAGAAAGCCAGGATAATTTACTATTCACACAAGGTGAACACTTTAAGAAAGGAAAACGTTTTTTCAAACGCGGTGGTAGATCAAACTACTCACGAGGAAACTGGCAGAATAAGGGAAATAAAAATGACTCGAATGGCGAAAACTCATCCCATAGAGATAGAAACAATAAACCAAGGTGGGATAAGAGTAAAGTTACATGTTACAACTGCGGAAAATTAGGACATGTAAAGAATGAATGTAGAAAACCATCAACAAATCAAGAGCAATCAAACCTTATCTTAGAAGACGATGAACCATCACTATTAATGGCTAAACACGAAACTCACGAAGTTCTATTAAACGAAGGTCAGATACAACCCCAAAAGTATGCTACAACAGATGCTAGCATATGGTATTTAGATAATGGTGCAAGTAACCATATGACCGGAACCAAGAGTCATTTTAAAGATATTGACGAAAGCATCACGGGACGCGTTCGTTTTGGAGATGGATCGTATGTAGAGATAAAGGGTAGAGGTTCAATATTATTAGGATGTAGAAACCAAGAACAAAAGATAGTATCGGACGTTTACTACATTCCAAACCTCAAGAGTAACATACTTAGTCTAGGACAACTTACCGAAATAGGTTGCAAAATCATCATGGATGAAAATATACTGACTTTGTATGATAAGAAGAAGAAGTTGTTGATGAAAGTAGAACGATCTAAGAATCGACTTTACAGTATTAGACTACATATTGAAACACCTATATGCCTCTTAGCAAATATAGGCAGCCAAGCATGGTTATGGCATGCTAGATTAGGTCATCTTAACTTTGATGTTATAAACAAGATGACGAGAAAGGGTTTAGTAGATGGAGTACCCCGAATAAGTCATGCAGGACAAGTTTGTGATGCATGTTTATTAGGAAAACACATTAGAACACCATTTCCGAATCAAGCTAAATTCAGATCAAAGAATCCGTTAGACTTAGTTTATGGAGATCTTTGTGGTCCTATAAGTCCAGCCACACACTCTGGAAAGAAGATCATCTTCTTATTAGTAGATGATTGTACACGATTCATGTGGGCTTATTTTCTTACATCGAAGGATCAGACATTTGATACATTTAAGGAATTTAGACTAAAGGTTGAAATGGAGTTGAAATTGAAATTAAAGATGCTAAGAACGGATAGAGGATGTGAATTTACATCTAATGAATTCACCAAGTACTGTAAGGAGAATGGTATAGCTAGACAGCTAACAGCACCATACTCACCACAACAAAATGGTGTAGTAGAAAGAAGGAATAGGACAGTTTTATCGACGACTAGGAGTATGATGAAAGCAATGAAGTTACCCTTAACTTTTTGGGCGGAAGCAGTACGACATGCCATTTATATACTCAACAGGGTACCTACGAAGGCCCTGATAGATAAAACACCATATGAAGCACTCTACAACAGAAAACCGAATCTGGAATACCTAAGAATATTCGGATGCACAGCTTATGCTAAAATAACGATACCTCACTTGAAGAAGTTAGATGATAGAAGCATACCGATGGTTTATTTAGGAGTAGAGGAAGGATCGAAAGCATGTAGGCTATATGATCCAGTAAGAAAGAAGAAACATGTTAGTAGGGACGTAAAGTTTATGGAAACGAAACCGTGGAATTGGGATAATAATGAAGATGATACAAGTACACAAGACACCTTTTGGACTAGTTTTGTAGTAGACGAAGTTGACACTGAAACTCCTACACCAATCAACATTGAAAATGTTGATGACACGTATCATGTAGAGGATCACATACCAGATGCAATACCAGATCCCGAATCACCAGTTACACCACCAACATACACTTACGAACCCAACTCAGAAAGTGAAAGAGACGCTACTATTAGTTCACTTAGAAGCTCGTTAGGAAGCTCAGGAAGATATGATCATACACCGGTTAGAGGTTTAAAGGACTTAAGAGCAATTTATGAAACAGCAAGCATAGTAGAAACACCTAGTTTACTCTTCACAGAAGAAGAACCTCGTAACTACAAGGAAGCATCATCAGACAAGAAATGGATTGAGGCCATGGAATTAGAATTAGATTCGATCAACAAGAATAACACATGGACTCTTACTACATTGCCTGAAGACCAGAAAGCAATCGGACTTAAATGGGTTTACAAAACCAAAAGAGATGCACACGGTAAGATCATTAAGTACAAGGCAAGATTAGTGGCAAAAGGATATGTACAAGAACAAGGAATAGACTTCGATGAAGTATTCGCACCAGTTGCTAGGATAGAAACAGTTCGATTAATATTAGCACTAGCAGCATATAATGGTTGGCCAGTACACCACTTAGATGTAAAATCAGCATTTTTACATGGAGAATTGAAGGAAGAAGTCTATGTCAAACAACCAGAAGGGTTTATTCAGCAAGGAAACACCGATAAAGTCTACAAGCTAACTAAAGCTTTGTACGGCTTAAGACAAGCACCTAGAGCTTGGAACATGAAGCTTGATCAAACATTGAAGTCATTAGATTTCAAGAAATGTAATCTCTAACAAGCCATTTACACGAAGAGAAGCAAGACTTCTACGCTTATTGTTGGAGTATATGTAGACGATTTGATAATCACCGGCACTCCAAAGAAAGAATTAGACTTGTTCAAATCCCAGATGGAAGATAAATTCGAAATGAGCGACTTAGGGTTGCTAGCTTACTACCTTGGGATAGAAGTTACACAGACAGGAGGAGAAATTACAATCAAGCAGACAGGATATATTAACAAGATCTTGAAGGAAACAACTATGACGGACAGTAATGATACAAAGATACCTATGGATCCCGGCACTAAGTTGGTCAAGGCGGAAGATAGTGGAAACCCAGTTGACGCAACTTACTACCGTAGCTTAATTGGAAGTCTTAGGTACTTACTGCACACAAGACCAGATCTTAGTTACTCAGTCGGACTACTCAGCAGATTCATGCAAGACCCGAAGGAAATTCACCTAAAGACAGTTAAACAAGTAATCCGATATATCAAAGGAACAAAGGAGCATGGAATAATATACAAGAAAGAAGGCGGCTGCAAAATTACAGGTTACAGCGACAGTAGTTATGGAATCAACATCGATCAAGGAAAAGGAACTACTGGCATAGTATTTTACTTTGGAGAGTCACCTATTACTTGGTGTACTCAGAAACAACCGACAGTGGCACTATCATCATGTGAATCAGAATTCATGGCAGCTACTGCAGCAGCATGTCAAGCTTTATGGTTAAAACGCTTACTTAGTGAATTGACTGGATCAGAAGAAAAAAGGATAACACTTAGAGTTGACAACATATCAGCTATACAACTCGTGAAGAACCCAGTATTTCATGGAAGAAGCAAGCACATTGACATTCGCTATCATTTCATCAGGGAATGTGTAGAGAATGGTCATATCAAAGTTGAACACGTAAATGGAGAACTACAACGAGCAGATATTTTAACAAAAGCCTTAGCAAGACTCAAGTTTGCAACTATGCGACAAATGCTCGGAGTTCAAGACTTAGGACGAAGCAACATTCAAGATTAAGGAGGAGAATGTGAGCGTGTAATCTTGCATGATACTTCTCGGATACAAGAAACTCCAAGGACCAAACGTGTTAGTTATAAAGTAAATAACCGAATAGCGGTTAAGTTAGTTAAGTTAGTTATTTACAGAATTTAGTTAGAACCGAAAAGGTGTGATGTTTGGCTTGTGACTGTTCGAATGAAGCAGCAACAAACACAACCTTTTGTGAACAGTCACGATGGTTCGAAACACAACCATTCGCTTAGTATAAGTACTTGACATTCTGCAACTTTACAATAGTTAGAAAGATTTACAAAGTTATCAAGTTTATTTGCAATTTCATATTATCGAATCTCTCTCACCATACACAACTTTGGGACCAACAGCACTTGGTGTGGCGTCTGCTGGTACTTCATGTAGTGGTGAAGTCATGTACGATCAACGTTTGTTCAACCAAGAAAAGGGAATGGATTCTGGTTTTGCAACCGACGATCAGTACAATGTATATGATAAAGGCTTGTTCACCGCACAACCGACTCTATCCACTTTATACAGGCCAAAGAAGGACGCTGATGATGAGATGTACGGCGGGGCCGAGGAACAGCTTGAGAAGATTAGAAAAACTGACCGGTTCAAACCCGACAAGGGATTCACGAGTACTGGTGAAAAGAGTGCACCGAGAACTGGACCAGTCGAGTTTGAGAAAGAAGTGGCTGAAGAAGCTGATCCATTTGGTCTTGACCAGTTTTTGACAGAGGTCAAAGGAGGAAAGAAACCATTGGATAACATTGGAAGTGGTGGGACCATGAGAGCAGGAGGTGGGTCATCTACACGAGAAGGGTATGAAGGGTCTGGCAGGAGTCGTATTGGGTTCAAAAGGGGCCGGTAATCTGGATGGAACTGTCGTCTGCATACATTATTTACTTTGACGATTGAGTAATTTGGATGAGTGTGTGATGTTTCACTCAAAGTATGGATACTGTGTTTTATTTGTATTTTGCAGAAATTTGGTTTAAACTTTAAAGGTATTATTTCTGTTACTATTTAGAATCAACTAGTCTGGTAGATTATAAGTTCTAACAATCTGCCAAAAGTTGTGTCTTGTGCGAACAGTTCATAAATCTCTACCTGTTTGTTTTACCATTGTATTCTTTCACTTCATTGTTTATTCTGCTGAGAAACATTGGTTGTGTTTATTGCATTTGATAAGTTGCTAGTTTCGGGGTCTCTCTTAGCTTGATATTTTTGGAGACTGAGCTCGTTGTGTAGCTTATGACCGAGATGATAAGGTACAAGCAATCCTTCACTTTTGTGGCATTTTTTTCATGCTATTTATCCCTTAGAAATGATACAGTAGTATGAAAAAAAAAAATACATGCTTACAATGTTGTGGATAACTGGATATAGTATAGTATGACATAGGTTTATAGTACTTGTTTATAGTTTGATGCTTAAAGCACATATTTACAGTATTTTCCATATAGTTTGTGATATAGTATATTGTATAACATCATAATGTTAAAAAATGTATTGGATTAATCTTGATCCTGGGCAGGAAATTTAATAAAAAATGGCGTATAGGCATGGCCTAACTACGGCAAGGGCGAGAGTGCGAGACTACTTTTCGCTCAAAAATCATCCACCCCTTCATTTTCTTATGCTGATCATGAGAAAGATCATAAAGACCAACTTTCCGACGGGAAATTGATGTATTTTCTGCAAAGTCGTGAGCTTTAAAGATCCAAGATGGTCTCATTTTACTCATCATGAGCCCATGACCACATGGTGGTTTCTTGTTAGCTACAAATATGTACACTAAGATTGGGGATGGAAATGAAAATGGTGTAACTGATAATATAACCGATTTTGTGACTGATAAAACTATGGAAGTCGTTCCTACTCATAATTTTAGTGAAAATGCTGTTGCTGCTACGTAACTACACGTATATAGCATTATATTTCTGTTTGTTTGATTGAGATATATACCATTATTACGTAATTTCTGTTAATTTCTATCAGGTGGGTAAGCATAGTTATAACAACCCTCATTATTAGAACGTTGTTAGTTTCAGTCACGATAAACCAGCTCAAGTCTAGCTCAAACTTAACTGTTAGTGTCTAATCTTTGTTTACTAATTCACTTTCTCAATAACATGTATACTAATCTTCTAAGTACACCGGGGTTCTAGACTTTTTAGTATAGCGATTATTTTTCAATCTGTATTTTGGCCCTGAAAAACGAATTCTTGTTTCTTTCTTCGAATAGTTGGTACAAAAACAGAAATAAGATTCATTTGGTACAAACTTATTATTAGTTAAACGAGACATGTTTAACCAGTTAATTACAAAGGTGGCCTTGTTTATGTAATTATTACTAAAATACCCTTTTCAGGACACGAGTAAACCTGAAAATCAGGAACAAATGAAGCCATTAATAGAGGAACAAGAACTTTTTCATGTTCCTCCTTGCAGAGAAGGAAAAAAAAAAAAAAAAAAAAAAAAAATCTCCTTCAAACTTTTTATATCTGCAAGTTCCATGCATAGCAACAACTTTAACTAGTTAACAATACACTAAAATATCGGTTCACATTTAGTACCAGTTTTTTTATCAATTAACATTTTTTCTCTTTTGTATAATTTTGTTCGTTTTCCTGCTATCCTTGATTCGGTGATAAAAAAAGAACCTGTGAAGAAGTAGTTTAACATACCAAGTTTTCACCATCATGGACATCTACCGAAGCATTAAATTGTTAAATCAATTGACTTATATTTCTTCATTTTTTTTAAGTTGACTATAAAGCATCCAATCTATCTCAGACGGCATAATGCAGATCACTAAAGTTCTTTTCGACAAACGTGTGTGTAGCTCTGTTTGTTTAACAATTCTAAATTGTTCTTTTGTATCTAAGTTTCTAAACAGGTACGTAAATGTAAAACATAAACCAACATCCTTACCAAAAGCAACGACCATTTTAATTTCTTGTACTATGCTACCAACATCCTTTCAATCTTTTCGATTAAGGTCACATAATTTTCATTCTACTTGTGATCTTATGTTTTATTTTTAATGTTTAACATGATTTGTTAGTTTATTTCAATAGTTTGTCCCACATCGATAGAAAGTAAAAGTAGTGAAAGCTTTATAACTTTCATTGTGACTTGTATGTTAATTAGGGTTAGAAAGTACCTTACAAAAATTTATTTGTTGTGTATTTTCTTGTCCTGATTATTTTTTACTATTTCTTTCCACTCTAAGTATAGTTGTAAGGCGCTTGCTCTCCTCACAAAAGGCTAAAAGTTCAAACATCACAAGACATATATTTGGGGTAACAAGAGGAGGGTCGGAAAGGGTCACCGGGATGAACGTGTTAGACGTATAGTTTGCATAAGCCTTTGGGCTTTTGGATATTTATTGATAGGCTTAGCCACTTTGTGTTGTAGGTTCTAGACTAATCCTCAAATGATTATATATTGTAATGATGAGTTAATGAAGAAGAAAACCAAATCATAATTCTAAAATGCTATCAAGAGCAAAATTGATCCTCTCATAATTTTTATCCTAACTCACGTTCTCTTCCATTCTCCTTCTCTCTTATAATATAAGAAATAAAAAGTTACGGCAAAATCACAAGAAAAGACGATCCATCACATATAGATATCATTGGTTTTGTTTGCGTTTGGTTTCTACACGTGTAGAAAGCAACAAAGAAGAAAACATAGGTTGCTTTGAGATATAAGGCCATTTAATTTATTTTTGTTTGTGGTTACTGACGCACGAAAAAAAAAAAAGGAATATTGTTTAGCAATATGTTAAATACACGAGGTATTTTAGGTGCGGCTCCGTATGTGCTTTCGAGGCAAGCAACATTGCTCCCGAGTGCCTTTAATACCATAGCTATTCAGGATCCGACTTGAAATATGAACACCGGTGCGTCATCTCATTTCATTTCAAATACGAGTAATGTAAATAGTGTTTATAATAAACGTTTATATCCATCTGTTTGTATTGATGATAGTAAATTCATACCTGGTACCAACACCTGCTATAGCATCTTACATATCTTTAATCGTCATTTATACTTATAATGTTCTGGTTACCTTTAATATCATAAAATATCTTATTTCTGTTTGTTAATTTCCTAGGGATAATAATTGTATTGTTGAATTTGATGCATTTGATTTTTTTTGTGAAAGATGTTTTGACCCGTCATATCCTCCTCAGATGTGATAGTTCAGGAGATTTCTACCCAGTCACCCAACCTTCTCCTATTCCTCATGCTTTACTTTCTGTTAGTCCTTCTACGTGGCACCAACGCCTCGGGCATCCCGGGGAAGAAGTGCTATGTTATCTTGTTTCTCGTCATTTTATTTCTCAGATGTGATAGTTCTCAGATGTGATAGTTCAGGAGATTTCTACCCAGTCACCCAACCTTTTCCTATTCCTCATGCTTTGCTTTCTGTTAGTCCTTCTACATGGCACCAATGCCTCGGGCATCCCGGGGAAGAAGTGCTACGTTCTCTTGTTTCTCGTCATTTTATTTCTTGTAATAAAGAGAAGTCTTCTCATATTTGTTACGCTTGCCAGCTTAGAAAACATATGAGACTTTTGTTTTTTAGTTCAGATTCTGTTGTTACTCGTCGTTTTGAGATTGTTCACTTAGATATTTGGACTTCTCGCACTGTTATTCGCATTATTTGTGGATTTATCCTTTACGTACTAAATCCGAAGTTTTTCAAAAATTCCTGCATTTTCGTTCTTATGTGAATAATCAGTTTAAGTTTGATATTGTAGCTTTTCAATGTAACCATGATAATGAGTTTGACAACACCAATCTCCTTAACATGTTTGCTCAAAATAACATTAAATTCCGTTTTTCTTGCGCAAAAACCTCACAAAATATTGGAAAGTCGGAGCGAATGATCCGAACTATTAATAACGTCATTTGCACCCTTCTTTGTAAGCTCGCCTTCCACCCACCTTTTGGGTTGAGGCATTACATATGGATGCCTACCTAATCAATCTCCTACCCTCATTCGCCATTCAAAATGAAATACCTTGCACAAAACTATTTAACAAACAACCAAATTACTCACGACTGCGTATCTTCAGTTGTCATTGTTACCCACACCTTGATTTCCCTCATAAACTTGCACCTCGTGCCACTCCTTGTATTTTCATTGGATAGGGTATTGATGCCTTGACCTCTCCACTAACAAAATCATCCTTTCTCGCTATGCAACCTTTGATGAGCTCCAATTTCCGTATGGTTCTATCACTCCATTACAACCTACGTCTTACACTTTTCTCGACCCTACTCTATCTCTAATACTTCGACATGTCATTCAGACTATGACCCAACATCCTACGACACCACCTGCATCTTTTATCCCTACTCTTCAATCTAGCCCAACTCTTAGCCCAACACCTAGCTCAACGTACAACCTAACCCCACACCACCCTTGGCCCAACCAGGCACTCCGCGCTACAACACCTCATCAGAATCCACTACATAATCCACGACCCAACCTAATTTGCCCCATACTCCCCCTACTTCAACAACTACACCCACGGTACCTAATCCTCCCACCCAGACTCACCCTATGGTCACAAATGCCCAAGTTGGCACCGTTAAGCCCAATCCTCATTTTCATGGTCAAAATTCTCATATTTCTCATATTCCTAAGTATCCCTTTGTTGCATTATGAGATCCTAAGATGCTATGTATGATGAATATAACGCTTTAATTAAAAACAGTACTTGGGTTCTTGTTCCAAAACCACCAAACGTTAATGTGGTTTGATCCAAGTGGCTATTTCGGCATAAATATCATGCCGATGGTTCATTAAGCAGGTACAAGGTCCGTTTTGTGGCTAACAGGCGTAGTCAACAGTTTTGTATTGATTTTGATGATACTTTTAGTCTGATTGTTAAACCGGCAATTATTTATACAGTATTCAGTCTTGCATTATCTTGGAACTGGCCTATTCATCAGCTTGACATTAAGAATGCTTTTCTTATTGGTGACCTTTCCGGGATGGTCTATATGTATTAGCCACCGGGATTTACGGATGCTAGATTTCCTCATCATGTTTACCGGTTACAGAGGTCTCTATATGGTTTGAAACAAGCACATCGTGCTTGGTTTCAACGTTTTCCAGGATATGCTCTGTGGGTTTGTTTTTCCTCGAGTTGCTGTGACTCGTCTCTGTTTATATACACGCATGGTACCGAGGTTGCTTATCTGTTGATATATGTTGGCGATATTATACTGACGGCTTCATCTACGGATTTAATTTAGCGTATTATCTCCTTCATTAATAAGGAGTATGATATGACTGATTTAGGGGTTCTTAAATATTTTTTGGGGATTTCTGTTCGACGTGATTCTAGAGGCATGTTTCTCATACAGAAGAAATATGCTTTGGAGCTTATAGACATGGCACATATGGCTACTTGTAATTCTACTCGGACTCCGGTTGACACAGAATCCAAGCTTGGTTTTGAGTTTCTGATCCTACTTTATATCATAGTCTTGCAGGTGACTTGCAGTACCTCACATTTACTCATACAAATATTTCTTATGTAGTGCAACATGTTTGTCTTCATATGCATGATCCCGAGAGCCCCACCTTGCAGCTGTCAGGCGTATTCTCGGATACGTTCGTGGCACGTTGGACTTTGGGATACAACTTTATGCCTCCCTCACGGCTCTCTTGTAGCATATTCTAATGTTGATTGTGCTGGTTGCCCTACTACTAGACATTTATCTTTTCCCATCACTCAATGTTTCTATTTCTTTTCACTCAACTCTTTCTTTCAATTGTTTTCTTTATTTCTCTACAATTAACCCCTTTTTCATAACGTTGGGTTGTAACTGCCACAAATTAACAAGAGTTAATTTGATACCTATAAAATAACAGTCAAGGTCACATGGTCTTCAATCTACTTGTGATTTTTTTTTTGTTTATTTATTTTATTTTATTTTATTTTTTTAATGTTTAACATGATTTGTTAATTTGTTTCAATAGTTTTGTCTCACATGTATAGAAAGCTAAAGTAGTGAAAGCTTTAAGTAATTTGTCGGTTTTTCTATTTCTTTTTACCACCAACAAGTAGCTTTCTATGTCTTTATATCACCATCAAACAACCTTGTTATAAAGCAGTTGATCTCCTTATAAGAGGTTAAAAGTTCAAACATCACTAGTCACATATTTGGGGTAGGGTCAAAAAGGGTCACTGAGATAATCGAGCTTTCCACTCAATTATTCACTGGATTTTTCTATTTCTTTTTACCACCTCCGAATAGCCTAGTTGTACTATTTTGTTCGTTTTCATGCCATCCTTGATTCAGTGACCAAACAAGAACCTCTGAAAAAGTAATTTAACATACCAAGTTTCACCATGATAGTTATCTACCAAAGCGTTAAATTCTTAAATCAGTTGGCTTATATTTCTTCACTTTTTTTGAAGTAGTTTTGCCAGCTGAAACAGTTTATTTGTAACTTTGTAAGCCTGTGTATATAGAGGGCTTTAAATCACTATTTCTGTTAGTGAGACAAGTGTTTTCTCTATATCCGCAACACAAATATTTATAAGCCTAAACTATTTTGCAATATTTGTTCTTTTCGACAAACGTGTGTGTAATTCTGTTTGTTTAGCAGTCTTATAAAGCATCCAATCTATCTCACACTACATAATGCAACTAACTAATTTTCTTTTCGACAAAGGTGTGTATAGCTCTGTTTGTTTAACTGTTATAAATTGTTCTTTTGTATATAAGTTTCAAAACAGGTACGTAAATGTAAAACATAATCCAAAATCCTTACCAAAAGCGACGACCATTTTAATTTCTTGTAATATGCTACCAATATATGACGAAGGGCAGGGGTTTCAAGCTTTTCGATTAAGGTCACATGATTTTCAATCTACTTGTGATCTTATGTTTTATTTTAAATGTTTAACATGATTTGTTAGTTTGTCTCACATGCATAGAAAGTAAAAGTAGTGAAAGCTTTATAATTTCAACTGTGAAAATTAGTTAACGTGGAAGTGGTGAGGTTTTTTTGAAAATTACCTTTAGTATTAGACTCCACAGTCAATTTCACATGAGTGAATACTCAAAGGGTTAAACTTGTACTTTAACAAAAACCTAGCTTTAAAGAACCGACTCTATACCGACTATACGTACCATCTATAAATAGAATCCCACTTAGAAAATTACCTTTAGTTTGTAACTTTTGTCACTTTTTATCGTTCGATTGGGAAGGTCATTGATATTGCTAGTTTCGTTGTTTCGCTTTGCATGCATGCAGGTTTTGTGAAGATGGCGGTTTTGAAGGAGATTTTGCCACCCGCAAAATCAGCTGTTACTACGTTTTATGACCACTCGAGTGATCCATGGTTTAAGCAAAGATACAGTGCTCCGACACAGGACGAGAAAGTCGAGTTTATCAAAACTAATCCTATCCCGGTTTATAACACACTAGAACGGTTAAAGTACAGGCCGTCCAAGCCACAGGATTTCTGTGACGGTGGGGCGTTTCCGGAGTTTCATTATGTGCAGTATCCACTTGATATGGGTAGGAAGAACGATTCGAATTATGGGCAGAAAACGTTACCTGTGACTGTTGATGACAAGAGGAATTTGATGTTTGATGCTATTGTGAAGCAGAATGAGAATTCTAGAAAGATTGTTTATTCACAGCACCGAGATATCATTCCTAAGGTTTTGAAAGATGATGAAAAGGAACATGAGGAGGGTGACGATAAGCAGAAGGAGATTGAAGAGACGACGGAGCAAACAAAAGCAGCTCTTGAAAAGATTGTGAACATGAAGTTAAGTGCAGTGCAGCCCAAAAATGTTCAGACTCAGTCTCAAGAGTCGCAGTTTATTAAATACAAGCCTTCACAACAATCGGCTGCATTTAACTCGGGTGCAAAGGAGAGAATTATTAGGATGATGGAGATGCCTGTTGACCCATTGGAGCCACCAAAAAATAAACACAAGCGTGTCCCAAAAGCTAATGGCTCACCACCTGTTCCAGTTATGCATTCCCCTCCTCGACCCGTGACTGTGAAGGACCAGCAGGATTGGAAAATCCCTCCGTGTGTCTCTAACTGGAAGAATCCTAAAGGGTACACGATTCCACTTGATAAGCGTTTGGCTGCTGATGGTAGAGGACTTCAAGAGGTCCAAATTAATGATAATTTTGCAAAGCTTTCTGAAGGGTCATATGGAGCAGAACAAAAGGCTAGAGAAGCTCTTGACATGAGGTCTAAAGTGCTGACGGAAATGAAGATGAAGGAGAAGGAGAGAAAGGAGCAAGAGCTACGTGCTTTGGCTCAGAAGGCGAGATCTGAAAGGGTAGGTACTGGAGCTGTTGGTGTCGGTGGAGGTTCTTATGTACCTTCTGAAAAGAATATGATGGATATCGATGAGCCCATGAGAATCGTACCTGAACATGAACATGAGGAAAGACGTGTGAAGGATCGGGAACAACCTAGAGAATCAAAAGCCCAAAGAGTGGAGAGGATGGAGAGAGAGAAGATTCGTGTAGATAGGCATAGAGAGAGAGAAAGGGAGAAAAGGTTGGAGGCTAAAGTTGCAGCTATGGGGAAGAAGAGTAAGATCACTAGAGACCAAGACCGTGACATTAGTGAAAAAGTTGCACTCGGTATGGCGTCTGCTGGTACATCACGTAGTGGTGAAGTCATGTACGATCAACGTTTGTTTAATCAAGAAAGTGGAATGGATTCTTGTTTTGCAACTGACGACCAGTACAATGTCTATGACAAAGGCTTGTTCACTGCACAACCGACTCTGTCCACTTTATACAGGCCAAAGAAAGACGCTGATGATGAAATGTATGGTGGGGCCGAGAAACAGCTTGAGAAGATCAGGAAGACTGACCGGTTTAAACCCGACAAGGGATTCACAAGTGCTGGTGAAAAAAGTGCACCGAGAACTGGACCAGTCGACTTTGAGAAAGAAGTGGCTGAAGAAGCTGATCCATTTGGTCTGGACCAGTTTTTGACAGAGGTCAAAGGTGGAAAGAAACCATTGGATAACATTGGAAGTGGTGGGACCATGAGAGTAGGCGGTGGGTCATCTACACGAGAGGGGTATGAAGGGTCTGGCAGGAGTCGTATTGGGTTTAAAAGGGGCCGGTAATCTGAACGGAAGTGTCGTCTGTACGCATTGATCACTCAAAAGTAAGGATTTTATTTGTATTTTGCAGAAATTTGGTGTAAAGTATTATTTCTGTTACTATATTATCTTAAAACTTTCCTATAAATTTCGTTTACTTACGAGTTCCTATGTGTATTTAGAATCAACTAGTCTGGTGGATTATCAAGTCATAACAGACAATCTACCAAAGGTCGTGTCTTGTGCGAAAGGTTCATAAATCTCTATCTGTTTGTTATATCATTGTATTCTTTCGCTTCATTTGTTTATTCTGCTAAGAAACATTGGTTGTGTTTATTGCATTTGATAAGTTACACAAGTTGCAGCTTTCCAGTATGCCAAAAAAAGTCAGTTCATATTAAGTACTAATCTTGTACACCTTTCATATGCGCGCAGATGCAAAACATGGCGGAAAAGGTTCCATCATTAAAAACTGGTGGAGTGTCATGGTTCCGTGATCTTACAGCTACTGATACTTTCTACACCTCCGTTTTTGTCTGTATTTTCATTCCGATTAACAGTGGATATAATTATAAAAGTTATTTGGTTATACTTTACCAATACAAAGTTTAGATGCTTTTTTTTTAACCTTATAAGTTATAACTTATAGTTACACGCGTATGTTGTGTCCCTCAGTGTCACATGCCAGAAGGGCTAATGAAAAATTTCGCAACGGGTTTTGCTATTCTTACAATTCCTCTTTGTGCATGTTTTCCTAAGGTACATGTCATGTTTTTATTTTTTTATTATTTTTTTTATTTACATTATAAATCTTGGGGTGTTACAAAATGTTTGATGTTCCGGGAAAATTGTGATCTTACTCATTAAAGATCATTTACACAATTTTTGTGCAGGCGCTCTTTTGTTATTGGATCACTTTCAAGTTGTTCTCTCTTGCATATGTTCAAAGTAAGTTACTCATTTTAAATTAAAAATTCCAATGTAAGGTCTAAACTTCATTATGCAATACTAACGTTTAGTACTAGTCTTTAATCAGCTAACATTTTTTCTCTTCTGTATAATTTTGTTCGTTTTCCTACTATATATCCTTGATTCAGTGATCAAACAAAAACCTGTGAAGAAGTACTTGAACATACCAAGTTTTCAACATGATGGTCATCTACCGAAGTGGTAAATTGTGAAATCAGTTGGCTTATATTTCCTCACTTTTTTTGAGGTTGTTTATTTTCTGCCGAAGCAGTTGGCTTATAAAGCATCCAAATATCCAATCTATCTCAGACTGCATAATGCAGATCACTAATTTTCTTTTCGAGAAACGTGTGTGTAGCTCTGTTTGTTTTAACAGTTCTAAATGGTTCTTTTGTATCTTAGTATCTGAACAGGTACGTAAATGTAAAACATAAACCAACATCCTTACCAAAAGCGATGCCCATATTTCTTGTTTTACATTTTTCAATATATGGACGAATGGAAGGGGTTTCAAGCTTTTCAATTATGATCACATGGTTTTCAATCTACTTGTGACCCTAGGTTTTATTTTTTATGTTCAACATGATTTGTTAGTTTATTTCAATAGTTTGTCCCGCATGGATAGAAAGTAATAGTAGCGAAAGCTTTATAACTTTAATTGTGACTCATAAGTTCAGTGGATGAAATATGCAACAAAAATTTGATTTTTTTTTTTTTTTTTTTTTTTTAAAAAAAAAAAAAAAAAAAAACTATAATAAGGTCACATGGTTTTCAATCTAATTATGGTCACATGGTTTATGATTTGCTAATTTATTTTAATAGTTTGTCCTACATGGATAGAAAGTAAAAGTAGTGAAAACTTGTTTGTTGTGTATTTCATTGTCACGATTTTTTTCCTACTATTTCTTTCCACTCTAAGTATTCACCGTTTATTTCTATTTTTTTACCATCACAAAATAGTCTAGTTGTAAAGCATTTAACTTTCACTTAACTCTTTGTTTATTTATATTTTTTCATATAACTCTTTGTGAGAAAAGTTCATTTAGGGACTACTTTTTTGTTATATACTTAGGGACAAATCCCCACTATCAATCTAATTTTATCTAATGGTGGGGATTAACCTAAGAACATTTTCATGTTCCTCCTTGCAGGAAAAAAAAAAAAAAAAAAAAAAAATCCTGCAAACTTTTTATATCTGCAAGTTCTATGCATAGCAACAACTTCAACTAGTTAACAATACACTAAAATATCGGTTCACATTTAGTACTAGTTTTTGATCAATTAACATTTTTTCTCTTTTGTATAATTTTGTTCGTTTTCCTGCTATCCTTGATTCGGTGATAAAAAAAGAACCTGTGAAGAAGTACTTTAACATACCAAGTTTTCACCATCATGGTCATCTACCGAAGCGGTGAATTGTTAAATCAGTTGACTTATATTTCTTAATTTTTTTTGAAGTTGACTATAAAGTATCCAATCTATCTCAGACTGCATAATGCAGATCACTAAAGTTCTTTTCGACAAACGTGTGTGTAGCTCTGTTTGTTTAACAATTCTAAATTGTTCTTTTGTATCTAAGTTTCTAAACAGGCACGTAAATGTAAAACATAAACCAACATCCTTACCAAAAGCGACGACCATTTTAATTTCTTGTACTATGCTACCAACATCCGTTCAAGCTTTTCAATCTAGGTCACATGATTTTCAATCTACTTGTGATCTTATGTTTTATTTTTAATGTTTAACATGATATGTTAGTTTATTTCAATAGTTTGTCCCACATAGATAAAAAGTAAAAGTAGTGAAAGCTTTATAACTTTCATTGTGACTTGTAAGTCAATTAAAGCCTTGAAATACATAACAAAAATTTGTTTGTTGTGTATTTCCTTGTCTTGATTGTTTTTTACTATTTCTTTCCACTCTAAGTATTCACCCGGTTTTCTATTTCTTTTTACCACCACCAAATAGTATAGTTGTTAGGCACTTGCTCTCCTCACAAAAGGTTAAAAGTTCAAACATCATAAGACCAAATAGTATAGTTGTTAGGCACTTGCTCTCCTCACAAAAGGTTAAAAGTTCAAACATCATAAGGCATATATTTGGGGTAACAAGAGAAGGGTCGGAAAGGTCGGAAAGGGTCACCGGGATGACCGTGTTAGACGTATAGTTTGCATAAGCCTTTGGGCTTTTGGATATTTATTGATAGGCTTAGCCACTTTGTGTTGTAGGTTCTAGACTAATCCTTAAATGATTATATATTGTAATGATGAGTTAATGAAGAAGAAAACCAAATCACAATTCTAATATGCTATCAAGAGCAAAATTGATCCTCTCATAATTTTTATCCTAACTCACGTTCTCTTCCGTTCTCCTTCTCTCTTAGCCGGCTTCTTTAAAAAAAGAACAAAAGAAAAAGAAAATGTAACAAAAAAAATAAAAAGTTACGGCAAAATCACAACAAGAAAAGACGATTCATCATATATAGATATCATTGGTTTTGTTTGAGTTTGGTTTCTACTTCTACACGTGTAGAAAGCAACAAAGAAGAAAACATAGGTTGCTTTGAGTAAGGCCATTTAATTTATTTTTAGACTAAGTTTGTAGATACGCAACATACTTTCTCTCATAAGTACTCAAATACGTAACCTACTAAAGATATTACTTATATCGCTAAGAAACTTTCAAATTTTGCATAATATACACAATATTGACCGATTTTTACTTGTTTGAACGGTTCGCAGGTTAATACTTAATAAAACATACATTATTGGCCCCTGTGGTTTGCGTCTGTTTTCACCGGTCATCCTTTAACGTTTTTTCAATTATGAAAGTTACAATAATGGTCCTTGTGGTTTGGGCTGACTTCCACCTTTGGTCCGTTTTTACAAAAACTTATTTTTTTTCAATTTTTTTCAAAAAAATATTCTTTTTTGAAAATCCTTTAAAAAATAAAATTGTTTCGAAAATTTTTCTCAATTTTTTTTTTTGAAATTTTTTTTCTAGCACTTTTTTTTCTAAATTTTATTTTCTAATTCTTTTTTTCGAAAAAAATTCTGAAAAAAAAATTCAAAAAATAATTATTGAAAAAAAATCTTAAAATATTCGAAAAATAAATTTTTTTTTGGAACTTTTTAGAAAAAATTAAAAAAAAATCTAATATAAAAAAAATTCGAATAAAAAATATTTCTAAAAAATAAAAAATATTAAAAAAAAAATTATTTTTTTTTTTTCTAAAAAATATTTTTATTCAAATATTTTTCTAAAGAATTTTTATTCGAATTTAAAAAAAAAAAAATTAGATTTTTTTTAAAATTTTTTTCCAAAAAATTCCAAAAAAAATTTATTTTTCAAATATTTTAAGATTTTTATTTCGATAATTATTTTTTGAATTTTTTTTTTCAAAATTTTTTTTGAAAAAATGAATTAGAAAATAAAATTTTGAATAAAACTCTAGAAAAAAAATTTCAAAAAAAATTTTTTTTGAGAAAAAAATTTCGAAACAATATTATTTCTTAAAAGATTTTCAAAAAAAATTTTATTTTTTGAAAAAAATTGAAAAGAAAAAAAAAGTTTTTGTAAAAACGGATCAAAGGTGAAAGTCAACTCAAGCCACAAGGACCATTATTGTAACTTTCATAATTGAAAAAACGTTAAAGGATGACCGGTGAAAACAGACGCAAACCACAGGGGCCAATAATGTATGTTTTATTAAGTATTAACCTGCAAACCGGTCAAACAGGTAAAAAATGGGTCAACATTGTGTATATTATGCAAAATTTGAAAGTTTCTTAGCGATATAAGTAATATATTTAGTAGGTTACGTATTTCGGTACTTTTGAGAAAGTATGTTGCGTATCTACAAACTTAGTCCTTTATTTTTTGTGTGGTTATTGACGCACGGCAAAAAAAATAAAATAAATAAATAATATATATATATATATATATATATATATATATATATATATATATATATATATATATATATATATATATATATATATATATATATATATAGCAATATGTAAAATACATGAGGTATTTTAGGTGCGGCTCCGTATGTGCTTTCGAGACAAACAACATTGCTCCCGAGTGCCTTTACACCATGACTATTCATGATCCGACTTGGAATAGAAACATATGTGCATCATCTCATCTTAATTCACATACAAGTAATTTAAATATTGTTTATAATAAACGTTTATATCCATCTGTTTGTGTTGATGATAGTAAATCCATACTTGTTACTAACACCGGCTATATCATCTTACTTACCCTTAATCGTCCTTTATACTTACAATATTCTGGTTACCTCTAATATCATCAAAAATCTTATTTCTGTTTGTTAATTTATTAGGGATAATAGTTGTACTGTTGAATTGATGCATTTGGTTTCTATGTGAAAGATTTCTTGACCCGTCATATTCCTCCCCAGATGTGATAGTTCAGGAGATCTCTACCCAATCACCCAACCTTCTCCTATTCCTCATGCTTTGCTTTCTGTTAGTCCTTCTACGTGGCACCAATGCCTTGGGCATCCCGGGGCAGAAGTGCTACGTTCTCTTGTTTCTCGTCATTTTATTTCTTGTAATAAAGAGAAGTCTCCTCATATTTGTCAGGCTTGCCAGCTTAGAAAACATGTGAGACTTCCGTTTTTTAGTTCAGGTTCTGTTGTTACTCGTCGTTTTGAGATTGTTCACTTACATAATTGGACTTCTCCTATTGTTATTCGCATTATGTGTGGATTTATCCTTTACGTACTAAATCTGAAGTTTTTCAAAAATTCCTACATTTTCATTCTTATGTAAATAATCAGTTTAAGTGTGATATTGCAGCTTTTCAATGTAACCATGATGATGAGTTTGACAACACCAATCTCCTTAACATGTTTGCTCAAAATAACATTAAATTCCCTTTTTCTTGCCCAAAAACCTCACAAAATATTGGAAAGTCGGAGCGAATGATCCGAACTATTAATAATGTCATTTGCACCCTTCTTTCTAAGCTCGCCTTCCACCTACCTTTTGGGTCGAGGCATTACATATGGCTGCCTACCTAATCAATCTCCTACCCTTATTCGCTATTCAAAATGAAATTCCTTGCACAAAACTATTTAACAAACAACCAAATTACTCACGACTGCTTTAGTTGTCTTTGTTACCCACACCTTGATGTCCCTTATAAACTTGCACCTCGTGCCACCCCTTGTATTTTCATTGGATACCCCGCTTATCATCATGGGTACCGATGCCTTGACCTCTCAATTAACAAAATCATCCTTTCTCGCTATGCAACCTTTGATGAGTTCCAATTTCCGTATGGTTCTATCACTCCATTACAATCTACGTCTTTCACTTTTCTCGACCCTACTCTATCTCTAATACTTCGACATGTCATTCATACTACGACCCAACATCCTGCGACACCACCTGCATCTTTTACCCCTACTGTTCAATCTAGCCCAGCTCCTAGCCCAACACCTAGCCCAACACCTAGCTCTGCGTGCAACCCCACACCACCCTCGGCCTAACCAGGCACTCTGCCCTATAACACCACATCAGAATCCACAACCCAACCCAATTTGCCCCATACGCCCCTTACTTCAGCAACTACACCCACGGTACCAAATCCTTCCACACAGACTCACCCTATGGTTACACATGCCCAAGTTGGCACCGTTAAGCCCAATCTTCATTTTCATGGTCATAATTCTCATATTTCTTATATTCCTAAGTCTCCCTTTGTTGCATTACGAGATCCTAAGATGCTATGTATGATGAATATAATGCTTTAATTAAAAATAGTACTTGGGTTCTTGTTCCGAAACCACCAAACGTTAATGTAGTTTGATCCACGTGGCTATTTCGGCATAAATATCATGCCAATGGTTCATTAAGCAGGTACAAGGCCCGTTTTGTGGCTAACAGGCGTACTCAACAGTTTGGTATTGATTGTGATGATACTGTTAGTCCAGTTGTTAAACCGACAATTATTCATACAGTACTCAGTCTTGCATTATCTTGTAACTGGCTTATTCATCAGCTTGACATTAAGAATGCTTTTCTTAACGGCGACCTTTCCCAGACGGTCTATATGTATTAGCCACCGAGATTTACGGATGCTAGATTTCCTTATCATGTTTGCCGGTTACAGAGGTCTTTATATGGTTTGAAACAAGCACCTCATGCTTGGTTTCAACGTTTTCCAGGATATGCCCAACGGGTTTGTTTTTCCTCGAGTTGCTGTGACTCGTCTCTGTTTATATACACGCATGGTACCGACTACCGAGGTTGCTTATCTATTGATATATGTTGGTGATATTATACTGACGACTTCATCTACCGATTTACTTAAGCGTATTATCTCCTCCATTATTAAGGAGTTTCATATGACTGATTTAGGGGCTCTTAATTATTTCTTGGGGATTTCTGTTCGACGTGATTCTAGATGCATGTTTCTCTTACAGAAGAAATATTCTTTGGAGCTTTTAGACATGGCACATATGGCTACTTTTAATTCTACTCGGACTCTGGTTGACACGTAATCCAAGCTTGGTTCTGATGGAGATCCTGTTTTTGATCCTACTTTACATCGTAGTCTTGCAGGTGACTTGCAGTACCTCACACTTACTCGTACATATATTTCTTATGTAGTGCAACATGTTTGTCTTCATATGCTTGATCCCGAGAGCCCCACCTTGCAGCTCTCAAGCATATTCTCAGATACATTCGTGGCACGTTGGACTTTGGGCTACAACTTTATGCCTCCCTCACGGGCTCTCTTGTTGCATATTCTGATGCTGATTGGGCTAGTTGCCCTACTACTAGGCATTTATCTTTTCACTTAACTCTATGTTTCTATTTCTTTTCACTCAACTCTTTCTTTCAATTGTTTCTTTATTTCTCTACAATTAACTCCTTTTTCATAACGTTGGGTCATAACTGCCACAAATTAACAAGACTTAATTTGATACCTATAAAATAAGAGTCAAGGTCACATGGTCTTCAATCTACTTATTATTATTTTTTTTATTTATTTTTATTTTTTTTATTATTATTATTTTTTTATTTTTTTTTTTAATGTTTAACATGATTTGTTAATTAGTTTGTCTCACATGTATAGAAAGCAAAAGTAGTGAAAGCTTTAAGTAATTTGTCGGTTTTTATATTTCTTTTTTCCACCAACAAGTTTCTTTCTATGTCTTTATATCACCATCAAACAACCTTGTTATAAAGCAGTTGATCTCCTTATAAGAGGTTAAAAGTTAAAACATCACTAGTCATATATTTGGGCTATATTTTACCGAGTATGGATTTAATGAGAAGAATTATTTAAATGAGAAGAGTGAAAAAAAATTATGACCACATATTTTAAGTATGGAAAGAAAAATAATAGGGAGATGCATCTATTTTTGTAGATGCATCTAATATTTGTGGTTGTGGTTTCTTCTCATTCTTCTTATCTTAATTATATTTTTCATTTGACCCTTACTCATATTTCATCATGATAGTTATCTACCAAAGCTTTAAATTGTTAAATCAGTTGGCTTATATTTCTTCACTTTTTTTTGAAGTTGTTATTTCCAGCCGAAACAGTTTATTAGTAGCTTTGTAAGCCTGTGTGTATAGAGCGCTTTGAATCACTATTTTATTAGTGAGACAAGTGTTTTTCTTTATATCCATCCGCAATACAAATCTTTATAAGCCTAAATTGTTTTGCAATATTTGTTCTTTTTGACAAAGTGTGTGTAATTCTGTTTGTTTAGCAGTCCTATAAAGCATCCAATCTATCTGAGACTGCATAGTGCAGATCACTAATTTTCTTTTCGACAAACGTGTGTGTAGATCTGCTTGTTTAACAGTTCTAAATTGTTCTTTTCATCTTTTGTATCCAAGTTTCTAAACAGGTACGTAGTAAAACATAAACCAACATCGTCCTTACCAAAAGCGACGACCATTTTAATTTCTTGTACTATGCTACTAATATATGACGAAGGGAACGGGTTTCAAGCTTTTCAATTAAGGTCACATGATTTTCAATCTACTTGTGATTTTTTGTTTTTTTAATGTTTAACATGATTTGTTAGTTTATTTCAATAGTTTGTCCCACATGGATAGAAAGTAAAAGTATTGAAAGCTTTATAATTTCAACTGTGAAAATTAGTTAACGTGGAAGTGGTGAGTTTTTTTGAAAATTACCTTTAGTATTAGACTCCACAGTCAATTTCACATGACTGAATATTCAAAAGGATTAAACTTGTAGTTTAACAAAAACCTGTAAAAAATTAAACCGACTCTATTACCGACTATACGTACACTTAAAAAATAACCTTTAGTTGTTACTTTTGTCACTTTTTATCGTTCGATTGGGAAGGTCATTGATATTGCTAGTTTTGTTGTTTCGCTTTGCATGCAGGTTTTTGTGAAGATGGCTGTTTTGAAGGAGATTTTGCCACCCGCAAAATCAGCTGCTGCTACGTTTTATGACCACTCGAGTGATCCATGGTTTAAGCAAAGATACAGCACGCCAACAAAGGACGAGAAAGCCGAGTTTATCAAAACTAACCCTATCCCGGTTTAACTCGGGTGCAAAAACGTTCAGACTCAGTCTCAAGAGTCGCAGTTTATTAAATACAAGCCTTCACAACAATCGGCTGCATTTAACTCGGGTGCAAAGGAGAGAATTATTAGGATGATGGAAATGCCTGTCGACCCATTGGAGCCACCAAAGAATAAACACAAGCGTGTCCCGAAAGCTAACGGTTCACCTCCCGTTCCAGTTATGCATTCCCCTCCTCGACCCGTGACTGTGAAGGACCAGCAGGATTGGAAAATCCCTCCGTGTGTCTCTAACTGGAAGAATCCTAAAGGGTACACGATTCCACTTGATAAGCGTTTGGCTGCTGATGGTAGAGGACTTCAAGAGGTGCAAATTAATGATAATTTTGCAAAGCTTTCTGAAGGGTTATATGGAGCTGAACAAAAGGCTAGAGAAGCTCTTGACATGAGGTCTAAAGTGCTGACGGAAATGATGATGAAGGAGAAGGAGAGAAAGGAGCAAGAGCTACGTGCTTTGGCTCAGAAGGCGAGATCTGAAAGGGTAGGTACTGGAGCAGTTGGTGTCGGTGGAGGTTCTTATGTGCCTTCTGAAAAGAATATGATGGATATCGATGAGCCCATGAGAATCGAATGTGAACATGAACATGAGCATAAATGTGTGAAGATCGGGACCAACCTAGAGAATCCAAAGCGGAAAGAGCGGAGAGGATGGAGAGAGCGAAGATTCGTGTAGAGAGGTGTCGAGAAAGAGAAAGGGAGAAAAGGTTGGAGGCAAAAGATGCAGCTATGGGGAAGAAGAGTAAGATCACTAGAGACCGAGACCGTGACATTAGTGAAAAAGTTGCACTTGGTATGGCGTCTGCTGGTACTTCATGTAGTGGTGAAGTCAAGTACGATCAATGTTTATTCAATCAAGAAAAGGGAATGGATTCTGGTTTTGCAACCGACGACCAGTACAATCTCTATGACAAAGGCTTGTTCACTGCACAACCGACTCTGTCCACTTTGTACAGGCCAAAGAAAGACGCTGATGATGAAATGTATGGTGGGGCCGAGAAACAGCTTGAGAAGATCCGGAAGACTGACCGGTTTAAACCCGACAAGGGATTCACAAGTTCTGGTGAAAAGAGTGCACCGAGAACTGGACCAATCGAGTTTGAGAAAGAAGTGGCTGAAGAAGCTGATCCATTTGGTCTGGACCAGTTTTTGACAGAGGTCAAAGGAGGAAAGAAACCATTGGATAACATTGGAAGTGGTGGGACCATGAGAGCAGCTGGTGGGTCATCTACACGAGAGGGGTATGAAGGGTCTGGCAGGAGTCGTATTGGGTTTAAAAGGGGCCGGTAATCTGAACAGAAGTGTCGTCTGTACGCATTGATCACCCAAAAGTAAGGATATTATTTATATTTTGCAGAAGAAATTTGGTGTAAAGTATTACTTCTGTTACTATATTATCTTAAAACTTTCCTATAAATTAATTTTGTTTACTTACGAGCTCCTATGTGTATTTAGATCGAATCAACTAGTCTGGTGGATTATCAAGTCATAACAGACAATCTACCAAAGGTCGTGTCTTGTGCGAAAGGTTCATAAATCTCTATCTGTTTGTTATACCATTGTATTCTTTCGATTAATTTGTTTATTCTGCTAAGAAACATTGGTTGTGTTTATTGCATTTGATAAGTTACACAAGTTGCAGCTTTCCAGTATGCCAAAAAAAGTCAGTTCATATTAAGTACTAATCTTGTACACCTTTCATATGCGAGCAGATGCAAAACATGGCGGAAAAGGTTCCATCATTAAAAACTGGTGGAGTGTCATGGTTCCGTGATCTTACAACTACTGATACTTTCTACATCTCCGTTTTTGTCTGTATTTTCATTCCGATTAACAGTGGATATAAATATATAATTATAAAAGTTATTTGGTTATACTTTACCAATACAAAGTTTAGATGCTTTTTTTTAACCTTATAACTTATAGTTACACGCGTATGTTGTGTCCCTCAGTGTCACATGCCAGAAGGGCTAATGAAAAATTTCGCAACAGGTTTTGCTATTCTTACAATTCCTCTTTGTGCATGTTTTCCTAAGGTACATGTCATGTCATTTTTTTTTTTTTTTTTTTAAATTTATTCACATTATAAATTTTGGGGTGTTACAAAATGTTTGATGTTCCGGGAAAATTGTGATCTTACTCATTAAAGATCATTTACACAATTTTTGTGCAGGCGCTCTTTTGTTATTGGATCACTTTCAAGTTGTTCTCTCTTGCATATGTTCAAAGTAAGTTACTCATTTTAACTTAAAAATTCCAATGTAAGGTCTAAACTTCATTCTGCAATACTAACATTTAGTACTAGTTTTTAATCAGCTAACATTTTTTCTCTTCTGTATAATTTTGTTCGTTTTCCTACTATATATCCTTGATTCAGTGATCAAACAAAAACCTGTGAAGAATTACTTGAACATACCAAGTTTTCAACATGATGGTCATCTACCGAAGTGGTAAATTGTGAAATCAGTTGGCTTATATTTCCTCACTTTTTTTGAGGTTGTTTATTTTCTGCCGAAGCAGTTGGCTTATAAAGCATCCAAATATCCAATCTATCTCAGACTGCATAATGCAGATCACTAATTTTCTTTTCGACAAACGTGTGTGTAGCTCTGTTTGTTTTAACAGTTCTAAATTGTTCTTTTGTATCTTAGTTTCTGAACAGGTACGTAAATGTAAAACATAAACCAACATCCTTACCAAAAGCGATGCCCATATTTCTTGTTTTACATTTTTCAATATATGGACGAATGGAAGGGGTTTCAAGCTTTTCAATTATGATCACATGGTTTTCAATCTACTTGTGACCCTAGGTTTTATTTTTTATGTTCAACATGATTTGTTAGTTTATTTCAATAGTTTGTCCCGCATGGATAGAAAGTAATAGTAGCGAAAGCTTTATAACTTTAATTGTGACTCATAAGTTCAGTGGATGAAATATGCAACAAAAATTTGTTTGTTGTGTATTTTTTTACTAGTTATAATACCTGTGCACGCACAGGGTTTTTAAAATTTCGTTTTAATTATGTATTATTATCGATTAAGAAATGAACCACTTAACATGTTTCAAATGATTTTACTTGGTGGACTAAAAATATATGTATATGTTATAACCTACATATTATTTTAAGAGAATGCTTTTGGATTAAAAATTATATTTTATTATTCAAGTAAAATCACATGATAATAATTGACTTGCATGAGATGTTAGTGATATATGCTTTTAGTTTTGCAAACCCGTGCTATCAATTTACGATGTGTTTTGTAATTCTGCTATTTCTTTTACTTATATTTTCGTTAAAATATGTAGCATATTTAGATAGCTTTGAAGATTGATTCATTTTCTTAATTATGAATAACCATCATATCATTTTTACTAATGTACCTTTTTGTTTGGAAAGTTGTATTTTCATAAGTTTGTGTTATTTATTTCTCATGTTTGATTATAAAATTACTAAATTAACATAGATGCTTACACTATAGCTTCTTTATTAAATAAAGAGAAACGAAAAAATATGTAATTGATAGAACTCAAATTTAATCTTACGTTTATGCATAATATATAAGAATAATTTTTCTCTAAGCCCGAACTATATAAGGAAATTATTATTACTTGTATAAGTAAATTATAAATGCATGAAAAAATGACAAAAAGTATATTCGCAAGTCTTTTATGATTGTTTGAATCATTACCGACCTTTCACTTTAATGCAACTTTCTTTACAATTGGTCTAAATCATCAAGGTAAAAGACACCAATATTTTAGACCGTTGGTTGACACTTATAGTGTTATCAATGATATCAAACACTTGCTAAGTTTCATTAACGCATTCAAAGACAAATTACTCACCGAAAAGAATTCCTACCATAAAATTCCATATATTGGCAATAAAACACATCTTTGGTACATTAAAATACATTCATGTATTATCTAAATCACCAACTCAACTAAATTATACATTTATAACTTGAGCAGGCGTAGAAAATCATTCCACGACAATCAAGTGTTGATACTTAATCCTCCTCTAAAAAACGCACACAACAAATTGCATTACACTTTAGTTTGTGCGATAGGAAAATAAAACTGCAAAAACCACTAATGTGTTGCATTATAGCGGGGATAACAACAAAGTTAGTCATAACATCAAATAAGAAAACTTCATATTAGAACTAAAGGGGTGTTTGGTTATGCTTATTAAAGGTGCTTATTGGCTTATTCAATTACCATAACACAATAAGTGTATGATAAAGTTATAAGCTTTTTTTAGAAGCCTAGTGAAAAACCCCTGAACTCACAACTATTTATATTATACCTTAGCGTGTTTATAGTAAAAACACAAATATTAAGTGTAGAAGTTTTCAACAAAACATAAAAAATAGTTACTAAAAGTTGGCGTGTATAACAAAAAAGTTAAACCATAAAAAAAGTTACTAAATACTATCAGCTAGATAAGACATAAGCCAAAGTTCTGTTGAGGTCTCTTTCAGATTCTATTCAGAAGCAAAAAAGGTTTACACATAAATCATAAGTATAGAATAATGGTTGTATCTCACATATGTTATTACCAACTCAATAACATTATCGCAGTATAGTAACGTAATAACCTTATTAAAACTATATATTCTTGCTGAATAATTCTCATTTACATACTTTTAATTCGTTTACAACGGCCAAATATTACGTTTATTTTTTATTTTTTATTTTTTTAATAAAACATCACGTCAATGAATAAAGTTAAGGAAAACACCTACGGTTTTTTTATTTTATATTTTATTTTATTTTATTTAGGAGGTGATTGTTATCAAATAAGAATTGTGATGCGTGCATTTTTTAATATAATTTAAGGAAAACACCTTGTATATTAAACAATGACTATCTAACCCATGTGTTTGTTTGCTTTTTTAATAATTAGCTTTGTATAACGTTTTTAACTGACAGACATGTTGAGGTTGAGGTTGATTTTGTTGTTTAACTTTAGCTATTGATATCATGTTCTATAAAATGTGTGAATTTAGTAGCACATAATGAGCGTTGATGAAGTTAAAATATGCTCCGTAAAGTTTTTAAAATGTTTTTATGGATATCCATATACAAATTTTAAATAACAATTTTATGCGTCGTTGTTATAAGTAGAATCGTGTATATTTGTTTTCATATCGCAGTATCGTGCTTACCATTTGATATTTATATTCTCGTTACTAATAATTTAGCTGTATTTCAAACCCGTGTACGTATAAATTAAACTTTTAAATAGTAACATGAGTCTTTATTTAAAAAAAATATTCTAATGGATGAAAGTTTAAAACTAACATTAGTTAAAAAAAAAATATTTAACGTATATTAAAACTAATTCGCATATTTACCAAATGAGTCTTTATTTAAAAAATATTCTAATGGATGAAAGTTTAAAACTAACATTAGTTTAAAAAAATATTTAACATATATTAAAACTAATTCGCATATTTACCAAATTTTGTAATTTTAATGGATGAAAGTCTAATGCAATTTTAAACAAAGTTACTATTATAAAGTATAGGGGGTATAAAGTATAAGGGGTTATTTGTGTTTTTTATAAAGTTATTAAAAAACATGGAAACTTGTAATTTTATACTTTACTCTATATAAATTATTTAAAATTAAATCACTAAAGTTTTATTAATTACTTCCTCTTTTTATAAGTTTTTTGTTTTCATAAATTTGACACCTATATTTTTATGCATTTTTTTCTTAACCAAATTTCTCCATCAAATTTATTAAGTTTGACCAAAATCAATTTAATTTTGACTTTTTATTGACCAATCGCGTTGCTCGATTTCGCCTATGTGGCAAAATTGAGCTCTACTATTGGTCCAATTTTTTTTTCAATGGGAAGGGATTTTCAAAAACACTCCGAAATGATGTAATTCTTTTATTATATAAAAGATTTTTTATTTTTTTTTATATATTTTTTTTTAACAATAAGGCCACATGGTTTTCAATCTAATTATGGTCACATGGTTTATGATTTGCTAATTTATTTTAATAGTTTGTCATACATGGATAGAAAGTAAAACTAGTGAAAGCTTTATAATTTTAACTGTGACTCATACGTTAATCGTGTTATTATGAATCCACAATAAAAACTTGTTTGTTGTATTTCATTGTCACGATTTTTTTCCTACTATTTCTTTCCACTCTAAGTATTCACCGTTTATTTCTATTTTTTTACCATCACAAAATAGTCGTAAAGCATTTAACTTTCACTTAAATCTTTTGTTTATTTCTATTTTTTCATATAACTCTTTGTTTATTTCTATTTTTTCATATAACTCTTTGTTTCTATTTCTTTTCACTCAACTTTCACTTGACTCCTTCCTCATAACGTAAGGTCATAATTGCCACCAATTATAACAAAAACTTAATTTGATACCTGTGATATAACAGTTTAAAATGGCCATAACAATTAAAACCGAATATTTAGCAAGAATAAATATGAAACGTTCGTTACAAGCCCAACAACATTAAGCACAAATTAAATTGTGTAAGACTAAAACCGCGAAACATAAAGAAAAGAAAATGAAAGCTTAATAACTCAACATACTAAAACCATAATTGAACGTTTTAACTTTTAACTTTATGCCCAAAAGGAAGAAAGCACCAAACCATTCTAAATGAATATACGATATTGTATATGTAACATAATTTATACTAAAAAAAATTAATGTAAAATATTATTAAATATTACAAGTCGCTTCAAACGTGTAAGTATAAAATAATTGCCTATAAACTACATGTTGCTACATAAATTTATAAATATAAATTTAATAGATATAATATAGACTCTAATTTTAAAGAAAAAACAATGTTTATTATTATATTTAAAATTTAATTAGTTGTAAAAAAACTCCGTTTACACGAAGTTACAAGCTAGTACGTTTATAAAATGTAATGCTACATAATTACTCTCTATGCTACATAATTACTCTCTAGAACGATCAAAAAGGAATAAATTTAATATGATGCTAGCTTCCTATTTTGCAAACTATAGATTGTGATATGCACTCTAAATCGTGATCGTTCTCTTAAAATAAAGGAAAGTAGATATATGATATGATATGATACCTAAGTTTCAAATTTTAGTTTACTTCATATGTTTATTTAGCTTATGGGCCTTTATGGGTTTAGTAGGTCTATTCATCTAGAATGATCTTATGTACATTATATATATTGTTCGGAAATACATATCAAATCATGGAAACGAACTAAAACTATAACAGCTCAAATAAATATCATAGGTGATCATTGATAGTTCTCTTCAGCAAATTACTTCAAAGTGAGTTCATTGTTATGCTTTATATTAATTGTTTGTTGATGCAATAACAGCTTGTTTTTCTTCCTTTTCCAGTTGTAAATCATGCACTAGTCTTGCGTGCAAACCCTAATCTACTACTCGAATCCCTCTATACAAACAAAGGCTGATTTATGGTGATACAAACGTTGACCGGTACATCGCAATATCCCCAAGCGAGGCAACTCATTCGTGGTATACTTTACGATGTTCACATCATGCGTAAAGGTAAGAGATTGATTTGTATCAAATCAAGGCTGGCTAAATTCTTAAAGATGACTCGAAAGGATGCAAACAATGCTTCCTCGTACCTAGATACGTTTGTTTCTACCGGTGCTCCTGAAGTACTGGTTAAGCTTTACAAACTACGTGATTATGATTTTATTCGATATTTTATTACTTCAAGTAAGGATGAGTTACAAATACCTATTTACAATGAATTATTTGCACCTCTAGTATTGAGGTTTTGTAAATTGCTTCGTACAGCTGTTACACATGATGATGCTTTATATATATTCTGTCGAACTAGTCTAGTATCAATGCTGAACAAGACTAGTATTATTTCTGTTCAAGACATTTTTCCATTTGTCGATGAACTTGCTACTAAGTGGTCACATGGTTTGGTTTCAAGTATGGAGTCTCCTGGTTCCACTTCCACTGATGTCCATGAATTTAACAGCTTTTTGCGGTATATGATGAATGCAGTCGTCGACCCCAAGGCTTTAGACGCTCTCATACCAAGGCGTTACTACCACAAGGTCCACAACCGCCCTTGGTATGACCAACTCGGCAATCTTTATTTCGTCTATCTTAATTTGATGGAAAAACTGCAAACGTGCCTCACTGAAATGGGGTGCGATATTAAGGTTATTAGGAAAGTGAAACAAGATGGTGGATGGGAACAGTACCTTCCTATCTTGAAGCAGTTGCATTATATATCTCAGCTGTATGAAGGTGCAGAAGAAACCTTTTGGACTATTTTGAGGCCTAACAAGGTCGCCATTTGTTATCTAGTTATTAGATATGCAAAAAGGGGTGATGAGTATTATAAATGGATTCTCGACCATAAGGATCTGACAGACTCTAAAACGAGGAGGCATTTGGTTATGATGTTTGTTCCAGAGGTGACACACGACTATGATAACGGCCATAAGATGCTTGTCAATAGATCAAACGTGTTGTTTGAATCGTTAACATTTTTCACAGGAGCAGATCTATCCAAATTGCGTGATCCAGCATCTGTAAAGTTTACAAATGAGGTAGCTACTGGGAATGGTGTATTACGTGAATGGTTCATTTTGGTGTGCCAAGCTATAGTCAATCCTGAAACTGCCTTATTCCTTGCTTGCCCAACTGATCGAAGAAGATTTTTTCCTAATCCAGGTAAGCTTCATATTTTTTAAATCTCTGGACATAATCTATACCTTCGTTTTTTCTTTCTTGATCTAAGTTTTCTATACATGTTGCATGTCTTTTTGTTTAAGTAGAGTTGGGGACGAGGATAATAAAAACTTATGGATTTTAAGCATGTGATATGAAGTAAGGTTTTATGTTTGAATTAGATAGGTTGATTGAAATAACACATATTGGAACATAAAATAATCACTTGGATGATCAAATGTGATGACTATAAGTTGAATTAGATAGAGGTGCATGCCTAAAAATCTTAGATGTTGTATGGGCCGGGTCTGGATTTTGGCATTCATATTCTACGACGAGTTAAGGTTAGAGTAATTAATTTTTCCGGCTATTCACTAGTATGAGTTGACAGAACCGATAATCTATTCTGGCAATTACATTCTCTGCTTTGCCTTCAACTGAAGCTGGATTAATAGATAAAGGTTTTCAGTAGCATTGTATACATTTGACAACAATTTCTCACAGTAATGTGCTTTTCTCTTCTCATTTTACATTGCTAAAGTTTACATTCATACCTTGTTCATGCTCTATTTGTATTCTTTGTAATCTGAAAGTTCTCCCTCAAATTTTGCTTAGAATTGCACTTGTTTATCGAGTCAAATGTTATATTGTGTCTGTGGGTTGAAGAGCATTCATGTTCTCCGTGGTGGACCTAGTGGCAAGTATCACCTCTGCAAAGAGAATGATTTTAGATTTTAGACATCTCTTCTTGGATGTATCTTATCTTTCAAATAGATCCAAGATGTACTTTCTACCAGCTGCGGTTTATGACATTTGCTCTTGTACATGCATGTTATAGTGTAAATTCTGCTTACTAGCTAATTGATCAGTAATTATGTAATTATTAAATTTTGAAGCATGTTTTTTGAGTCAAGCTACAAATTCTGCTTACTAATTGAGTAATCATGTTCTTACGTCTCATCTCTCGGAAGAGTTTCTTATTTCATAATGATTTTGGTCCCAACTCTAGGCATACCTTGCAAACGAATCAAAAGATGTGTCGTGAACACCCCCCCCCCCCCCCCCCCCCCCCCCCAACCCAACCCACACCAACCACTACAACAATAACCACTTTTAGCTACAGAAGACGTCGTCACCAAAAGTGGGATTTTGTTGTCGCTAATGCTTTTGGCGACAACAGGTTGTCGCCCAAAGGGTTGTCGCCTATAGTCCGTCACAGAAAGTTTTGGTGACAAAATTTTTTTACTTTTGGCGACAAAGGGCGGGGCCCGCAAAATTTCAACCCAAAAGCTTGACCAAAGTGGGTCCCTCACCTTTAGTGACAACATGCATTGTCGCTAAACCTATTATCCTATTTTATTTATTTTAATTATTTATTCATTATATAAAAAATAATAATTAAAATAATATTATTTAATTCTGGTGGGTTGCATTTAGTGACACCGATACCGGCTTTTAGTGACAACCCAGTCGTCGCTAAAAGTATCTGCACAGCCAAAAAAAAAATGCAGCAGCAGCTGCTATTCCATATTTTTAGCGAAAAATCAACCAAAACCAAATATGTAAATAACCAAAAACTAGGATACAAATGTATTCATCCATTTATTCATTCCAAAACAACCAAGCAAAGTCATAGTTTCGATATATAACTATACAATCAACCTAAATACTAATATGAGATCACAAATAACAAAAGGATGTCAAAACAAATTCAAATTAAATACTATCTCCCTACTCGTCACCAGCATCATCAAAATCACCATCTTAATCACCACGTACAATCTGGCTACTACTTCCGGGATCAAAGATCGGACGGTAACCACCAAAGTTTTCCTGTGAAGTTCAAAAAAAAAAAAAAGAAGTTAACAAACATAAACGGGACAGTACTAATACACAATACATGTCTTACTAGCGGGAGAGTACACTTTTTTAATCTAACAACAATAATTCATAACATGTTCAATCCTTTCAATCATCCAGTATGCAAAGCAACCCTCTAATATAATGGCATGGTATAATCTTGCCCACAAAGATGAATACTAGCATAACCGTACGATTGTTCGAACTAGATATATTAAAAGATACGAGCAAATAACTTTATCTTGAAGATGGTTAGCATATTCTGTCCTGTAATAACTACCTAGTGCAAACATCTTAAGTAGTGATTGTATTCCCATTTTATCATTTAGGTGTTGTCTGACTGTAAACACTATATAGATTACTTATGCAAGACCCTCCTAAATTCATAATCCTTCTCAAGATATACCAAAGCCAACATACCTTTCACGTCTCAACTTGGATTACTATATCGGCTTTTTCAGGAACGCGTCCTACAAAAATCGACAAACAAGTAGAGATAACTCACTCACACTTCATATGATTTGAGAATAATGTAAGAGCACCAATACTTGTGTATAAACTAATAAAGACCAAACAAAAAACAATGACGGAAAGAGGATAAGACACAAAGCTATTACCAAACACGTACGTAAGAGTACAAAGCATGTCTGTTATTATATAAAAAAGACGTGTGCAAAGAGGAGCTTAAAGTTTGTAGTACCTCTCACGCAAAAGCCCAGGAACCAAAGCATACACCTCATAGCAATCCTTCTGTAAGGTCAACTTTCAATACCAGCTAAAAGCATCAGAAGAAATAAATAAAACATCTTAAAGTTTGTAGTACCTCTCAGCTTAAAGTTTGTATTTTACCGGGGTGTATTAACCCTTTTACCCAAAAAAAAACATCTTCCAAAGTCAAACAGAGTTGATCAATTAAAGAAATTTTCACACATAAAAAATAATACAATCTTACAAACAACTTACTCAGTAACAATTCTTTACACTTATGCTTCAAGTTTTTTTATTAAATAATACCAAACATATATACTTTACCACTTCAAATAGTTACCTTATTTAACTATCAGAGGTTTATGAGTGTAGATGTTGTTCGTTAACATGTTAAAGAGCCATTTAGACCATCCTAAGGTTCATCACTTCATCTACTAACTTTACCCTTTAAATTCGTCTCCATCAAAGTTCAAGTGTAATTAATATGATTCACAACATGATCATCTCTCTTTAGCAATAACAGAATATTTCATAAGCCCAAAAATAAGCTTAAAAACAAACATCCCTAATACATAAGCACATACACAAAAAACAAATATACCTTTTTACTTATTGGTGGTCGAATGTGGTGGCCGGTTGGTGGCAGTGGGCGGGATGACGACGATGGCAGACGGCTGTGGTCCGGCAGCAGCGACGGTTGTGCCTTTTACACAAACATAAACAACCACAAATTTATAAAATAACACAAACACGAATCTATATGAAAAACATTTATAAATTAATAGAAAATTATAAACACAAACAAAAATCTATATAAATAAACAAACTAAAATTAAAAAATCAAAACACAAACCTTTAATGGGTGGTGGTGACCGGCTGTGGTGGTCGGCAGACGAGACGGCAATGGTGGTGGTGGTCAGTAGCGGCGGCGAGGCGATGGTACTACACAACCACAAACACAAACACAAATCCATATAAACAATGAACAAAAATTGAAAAAGAAAAACAAAGAAGAAATCAGCCTCGGATGGGTCTAGTGTCCGCACATTGCTATTTAATGCCTCATGTATAGCCACTTCAGATGCAAATAAATGGTTGCTACATCGATTACTCTATAGCCAATCCACATTGTATTTTGATGGTAATTCGTATACATAAACTTTTATACCATCTAATAAACCTGTAAATCATATTACATTAACCAAATTAGCATTGACTATTATAAGTACTTATTGTATTTCAGTACAACAAATAAGGTAACTATTTAAAACTGGTTATAACATTCCGATACAACATATACACATAAATTAAAAAACTAATCAATAATATAAAGTTCATAATATAAAAAGATGGAATGAGTAAAGAATACTTGTTTGGGTGAGCAAATAATTGAAGCCGTTGAGATTACATTGGCATAAGTCATTGGAGATGTGGATAAGAAGTAGGTTTGTATTTGTTGGAAATGGTGTTTGTTTGTATAGTTCGAGTACAAACATATATACAAATCATTTACAAATGTTACAAACACAAACACAAACACAAATTATTTACAAACACAAATTACATACAAATATTTTACAAACTAAATAAACACAAATTAAACAAAAAACAAATATACCTTTATACTTATTGGTGGTCGGATGTGGTGGGGGTGGCAGTGGTGGTACGTCGAAGGTGGTTTGCGTGTGTGGTGGTGCCGGGCGCGTGTGTGGGGTGGTTTGAGAGGTGATTTTTGTGTGTTAAAGGAAGAAGAAGGTTAGCACAATAATTCAGATCTATCTAAGTTTGAGATAAGAGGGAAATGAAAAATTCGTGTGGCGGGATAAAGTGAAATGTGGGAGGGAAATGAAAATTTTACTTCCACCTTTTGGGGGTCGAAGCTAAAAGGATCATTTTTTTTTTTTTCCTTTTTTTTAGTTAATCTATTTAATTTATAAATGATTAAAAATAAATAATTTAATTTACTTAAAATTGATTAAAATTAAGTAAAAATAATTTAATTTAAATAAAAATAATTTTAAAAACTGATCAAACTTTTGGCGATGACATATCGTCGCCAAAAGCTCCCATTTTTTCTACTATAAAGCAACCTATTTATTAACCCATAAGGTATGGGGTATTTATACCTATACAATACCCAATCATACTATCGCAACTTGCGATAGGAATACAATATGTTGTTGTAGGTGTTACACCATACACAACATACCCTAAAGTATTACAAAAGATAAATAAAGGTCTATAAACATTTTGGGTATAGGACAATGTTGCTTTCTGAAAGACAGTGATGACACTATTATGATCTTTAGCCATCAAGGGTAAGTTTGACCTTTGTTTGATAAGGACTTTGTCTTACCCTCTCCAAATTTATCACGCCTTTACTTCAGTCTTCAATATTCAGTCTTCAGTATTCATAATTCTTGAGAATACTTGGGGTTCAGTGAGCTATTATCATCACTCACTGAACCCATCACATTCTTCTTTGGCTCATGTATCATTCATTGAGTTTCGCCTCGCTGAATAGAAAGTCTTTCTTCTTAGGCTTCTCTTGAGCTTCCTGAAGATAACTCACTGAGTGATTGTTCACTCTGTGATTTGGTTAATGTTTACGGTTATTCAACACTTAGGGTATTTTTTATTCAAATTTTAGTTTTACGGATACTTGAGTACTAAATGGACCCAACAATATCATGTTAATGTGAGTTTACCTAATATTTCCAAAAAGTTGTACTAACCTATGACATTGACGGCACCCACCAAGCAAGCTTCTTATTAAATTATATCGGGATCAAGCTGCATATCGTAAAAAATTGAGAAGTCTGAACTTGCATAACTCGCGATTTTGTCGCAGTCGCCATAGTTACACCAAACTTATCGATTAAACTCCCAACCTTACTACTTGATAATTTTTGTAAGGTTGCTATATGAACCAACTCCCCAGTCTGATCCGAGTTCTCCCACCAATGCCTTAATTGCTTTGGTTCTAAAGGTTCAATTAAAACAACAACCTTTAACTGCATCTCTAGAGGGTTCAAGGTGATTTCTGCCTCTTCAACACCACTATTGTTGTTGTTGTTGTTGTTGTTGTTGTTGTTGTTGTTGCTGTTTAGTGTGTTAATGTCTAGACTCATCTGTTTAACATCTCATTTATGTCAATATCATCTCGACTCATCCGTTTAACATAACTTGTATATCAATATAATCTCGACCCATACCTTTAACATCTTATGTATATCAATATCATCTCGACTAATCCGTTTAACATAACTTGTAAATCTATATCATCTTGACCATCCGTTTAATATAACTTGCATAATAATATCATTTCGAATCATTTGTTTAACATTTAATATATATCAATATCATACAGACTTACCCGTTTAACATATCACGTGTATATCAATATCATCTTGAATAATTTATATATCTTTTAAAAATTATTTTACCAATTATAAATAATTTCAAGCACATTTTTAAATAGAAATATGTGGAAAACTAGAATGGGGGTTGAATAGTTTACCACTTTTTAACTTGATTATCTTTTTAAAACTTTACGTTTGTTCAAAGATGCAAGTACAACTTTGCATGTTTAATTCTTTGAAAAGCTTTGCATGTGAATAACAATTCTAACTTTACATGTTTCATTCTTTGAAAAGCTTTACGTGTGATTAACAATCCTGACTTTGCTTGTTTAGTTATTTGAAAAGCTTTACGTTTGTTTAAAGATATAAACACAACTTTACTTGTTTAATTCTTCGAAAAGCTTTATGTGTGATTAGCAATTCTAACTAAAGAAAATATGTAATAAGCAAAGGTAAAGAAAGAAACGATCAAACCACTACACGATTATTTTTCGTGGTTCGGCTACAAGGACTCTTTTTCCTTGCCCTACATCCACGCCCCGAGTTTCCAACTCGAGAGTTATAAGCACTAATCAACAAGCTCCTTTCCCGGTGGAGAAACCTTTACAACGTCGCTTATACTTTTACCGACACTAAGTTAGATGTCGAGTTCTTTTACACGGGTACAACCACTCCCATCGTCGCTTACACTTTTACCGACACTAAGCTAGATGTCGAGTTCTTTACCAAGGGTACAACCACTCCCATTAGTTCTTTTACAAGGGTACAACAACTCCCGACACACTATGTATTTTGAGGCCTAAAATACTAACCGATCACTTCTATACAAGATACACATGAAGTATAAACTACCAAAGTCTATACATAACAAAGCTAACAAGTCTTGCAACTTAGAGTTGAAACTTGTAACATCTAAGATGAATATGTGAACTCCTTTGCTACATAAGAGAATCACACAAGTTAGTAGCTACTGAGTATAATGAGAGAATATGTGTAAAATATGACTCTTAGTGATGACTCAAAACTAACAAATGGTTTGGTATTTATAGCAAAACATTCTGCAGGTCTGGCGGATACGGCGGAACCCTCAGATGGGTTCCGCTCGTGTACCCCCAGGGTTCCGTCAGGGCTGCAGTTGGTTTTGCAATAAATCGTCCAAACCAAACAAGGTCACATCACATGAATACTAGTCAAACACAAACCTGCACAAGAAAACTTATGGTTAGTCAAACACACTTTCTTTCCATAAATGTATAATGACAAACTTACCATAAATGTGATGTGATATTTCTATTTAAAGAAATAAATGTGATGTGACAAGACACTTTATAATTTAAGAAATAAAAATAATGTTTTGTTTAAAAGGAAATGTAAACCTTAGTTAAACAAGACTTAAACACTTAAAGTGATGATTTACTCTTAGCTAAAGTTCATACTTTGTCATTAACAAAACTTAGCAAAGATTGTAAAATATAAATAACGTTTTTAGGCGATATTTGTATTAACAAAATCCACTACTAACGCCACCTTTCCTTGTGTCAAGGAAATAAACCGTTTAATTTCTTTTACCTGACCCGCTCACAGTTTCTAAATATCCTACTTGCACTTTGACAGCTTAAATGGTGGAAGCTGACTAAGTAACTTTAACATAAAGATCAAACTCTTCGTCATATTTGGAAGACGTAAGACTGAGATACTGATGCCATATTTGGAACCTAAACTCTTCGTCTTTAATTATCTTTAATTAAGGGTCCGTTTGGTTTATAAGTGGGTTTTGAATAGAATTTGAATTTGGTTCAAGATTTGGATTTTGTGTAAGTTTAGAAGATAGAAATTATATTTGTTTTATTAATTTAATAATTAAGATTTGATTTTAAAATATTATTTAAAAATAAAAGAATGTATATATGTGTGAGAGAGAAAGAGTGATATGTTGTACTAAAAGTATGTGAGAGAGAAAACCCACCATCCCCTTCTATTTTTAGGGCGCGTTTGGTAAGCTATTCAGAATCACTAAAGGAATGATTTTGATTAGAGGGGTGTATGAGATTGGGAATATTAATTTCATTATTATTGTTTGGTATAAAAATTTAGGTATGGATATCACATTTAATAATGTCCATTTAAATGCTCATATAAAGAAAAATAAATATGGTAGAGATAAAAGGAAGTGGGTCTATTGGAATGAATATAAAAAGTCACCTCACT
The DNA here is from genome assembly GCA_030686995.1 of Artemisia argyi. Classification (NCBI taxonomy): domain Eukaryota; kingdom Viridiplantae; phylum Streptophyta; class Magnoliopsida; order Asterales; family Asteraceae; genus Artemisia; species Artemisia argyi. The sequence goes on from CM060705.1 coordinate 183,860,407, forward strand.
CCATTGGTATGAGTCTATGGGTATCCTATCATTGTTTGATTGATAGATTTGTCACCAAACAATTGAAATGACTATGAAAGTCATAGTTTGATTCCCATTAACGTATACCAAACACACCCTTACTTTTGGTGGGCCCTTTCCACTATTTAAATACCAAACCTATAAAACAAACAACAACTTTCACTATCAATACCAAATCCAAATCAAAAACCCACCAACCAAACAGGCCCTAAATCTTCAGAGAGAAAAAACTAAAATAATTAGACTGCATGTATGTGTGTGTAGTCTACAAGGTATTGAGTCGGTGAATGTATCTCTGTGTGAGAGGCGGCCGATATAAATGAAAAAGGAAGAAGATTCAAGAATGTCATTTACAGTGTTGGCTGTTTTTAGGCGGGTTAACATTGAGCCTTCGTGGACTACCTCATTGGGCTACAGAAATAATAATATTTTATTTCTCATTTTAACAATTATAAATAATTTTAAACACACTTCAACTACATAAATAATTTTTGTACCTTAATAAATAGTAATTTTTTGAATAAACTAATTTATTTATTTTTTAAAAGTAATTTTAACAAATATTAAAAAAATTAATATTTTTAATTAGTTTTAACGTGTGGCAGGTTTTTTATTTTTTCAAGGATATTTAATTTTTGACAAAAAAAAAAAAAAAAAAAAAAAAGAAAAAAGAAAAATTGTAATCTAACATTTGGTGACAACATGGGTTGTTGCAAAAAAATTTGGTCAAACATTTGCAAAAGTGTTGAAAATTGTGGGGCCCTCTTAACCTTTAGTGACAACCATATGTTGTCTCCAATTTGTGCCCTCTCTAAAAGTCTTTTGTGGTGTAGTGAACACCGATATATATATCATCAATCTTGCATAATTTCTTTTTTGATATCTCAAAATTTTTGGTAGCTATGATAGCAGGTTACGTGTATCATATATGAAGTATGAATCACGTTGAGTACTTATTAGTTTGTTTCATCTTTGCATGCCGGCTTTTAATATCACAAAATTGTAGATGGCATTGAAATTATGTTATATGTATGTATAACTTTGAGTAATTTATACTTTGTTACATGTTTGCAGCATCCTCGGTAAACTCGACACACCTCGAGTATTTTAAATTTGCAGGCCGGGTGATTGCCCTGGCCTTGGTGCATAAGATGCAAGTGGGCATTGTATTCGGTCGGGCATTTTTCTTGCAATTGGCTGGAATTAATGTCTCTTTGGAAGATATAAAGGATGACGATCCATACTTATATAACAGCTGCAAGCAGATACTGGAAATGGATCCTAGTGTAGTTGATCAAGATGTCCTTGGTCTAACGTTTATGTGGGAGTTTGAAGAGTTTGGATCGAAGAAAGTTGTTGAGCTTCTTCCTGGCGGAAAGGAGATTAGCGTGAATAGCATAAACAGAGACGTTTATATTGATCTTATCATTCAATATAAGTTTGTGACGTCGATTGCCCAGCAGGTATCCAAATTTTCTCAAGGATTTTTAGATATAGTTGGAAACGAAGAAAACAAGAACTTGTTTTTCAAGAGCTTAGAGCATGAAGATCTTGATGGGATGTTGTGTGGGAATGAAAGTGAAATCTCTGTCGATGATTGGAAAGCACACACGCATTATAATGGCTATAAAGAGACCGATCTCCAAATAGACTGGTTCTGGAAGGTATGTGCTTCTTCTTTATTTCCTTTATTTATTTATTTATTTTTTTTGGCAACACAGTGATAATTGCATTTAAACAATCTGTTTTGATGTTTTTGGAGGATTAGCTAGTGATTAAATGTCAATTAGTTATGCTGTTTGAATTTACCACTGTAGTTTAACATTAGAACAAATAGTACTTATGGTATGAAGTAGCCTTGTATTTATATGTGAATTTTGGGTTATGTGTTAATTAAGTGGTTCTTGTATCATTACGTGACCTATAACACACGCTACAGGGGATTCTTTAGGCTAAACTACCTTGATCTCTAAACTGTTTCCTTGTTGATATTTTAATATTAAATGTTTTTTTTTTTGTTTTTTTTTTTTTTTTTTTTTTTTAAACCTGAATTATTAATGGTAGATTGTTGGGGAAATGAGTGAGGAGCAACGAAAGGGTCTTCTCTTCTTTTGGACGTCAGTGAAGTATCTACCAGTAGAGGGGTTTTGCGGTTTAGATTTAAAGCTATGCATAACCAAATCCGATGAGACATGTGACCGTCTGCCTTCTTCTCACACATGTGTCTACCAACTACATTTTCCTGCTTACCCATCAATGGATGTCATGCAACAACGCCTTAACATTATCACCGACGAGCATGTTGGTTGTAGCTTTGGAATATGATGAAATTACGAACATTATAGGGTTAATATACAAATATGTTACTAAACTTTACGAAAATGTTTGGATAAGTTACTCTGTTATATTTTTATTCATCCAAGTTACTAGACTTTGCGTATTGTTAATCCATGATAGTGCACATATAAAAACTGTTCATTCTGGTTATTCCGATAATTGGCTACCGTTTCTTAACTGGTAGATCATTGCCACGTCATCAAATACGTTTTTTTTAATATATATATATATATATATTTTTATGTTCATACTTAACTGTATTTTCTGTTTCTTTTCAGACCCGAATATCTCCAAATAGCCAATAAAATAATGGGCACACATCAACACAAATAACCACAATCATCACTTGATGCCAAATATAAAGCCAACTCAAATACATATTTTACATTGAAAATTTTTTACCAAAAAAAACACAAAGAAAAGATAGAATACGAGAACGCTACGAAAAAAGAAAATAAAAATCCCACTTGATAGGAATTTAGTGTGTAGACCTAAACGAGATAGAAATCAAATCTAAGCAATGAGTTGAGATCCATGAAAAACCCATACATGCCATAGAACCTATCAACCAATCATAGCCACCCATTTATATTTTCCATTTTTTTTTCAAAACAACATATCTTGTAAACGGTAAATCTTCAAGCTACAAAAAAAATATCATCGCGCTGAGAATTAAATCATCTTTCTATAGATATGCATTGTTATATACTTTCGACGATCATTTTTTTTTTAATTTCCCCCTAGAAAGAATCATATATGATTCGTAAAAATCATATATGATTCGTAAAAATCATATATGATACGATTCTTACGAATCATATATGATTCTTACGAATCATATATGATTCGTAAGAATCATATATGATTTGTTAAAATCGAATCACATATGATTCTTACGAATCATATATGATTTTTCTGGGCGAAAAAAAAAAGTTCATCGAAAAAAAAATTCGTCGAAAGTATATAACAATGCATGTCTATAGAAAGATAATTTAATTCTCGTCGCGATGGTATTTTTTTTTTGTAGCTTGACGATTTACGGTTTGCGAAATATTTAAGTTTTAAAAAAAGAGTGGAAGTTTATTTTTTTATTTTGATAAAAAAAATGAGTGGCTAAGATTGCTTGATGGGTTCTATGGTAAAAGTTAGATCTATAAAGAACTTTTGGCTCTAAGCAATAACTATTCCCCGGCAGAGGCGCCAAAAACTTGATGTGGGATCGCAAGACCTTCGCAATCTCAAGGGATCTTGAGAAGTTTTGCAATCCTACAGGCAGTGTACCTGATCGTTGAAGTGTAGTATATGTATATTTGGGGGATTGATCGTTTTCTAGGAAAATAGTGTTGTTAGGTTGAAATGTATGTCAAGATAAGTCTAAAGGTGAGCGATGATTCATTTTGTGTTTTTATGTTTTATGAAACGAAAATAAAAATCTCGGTTTGAAGGGAAGGGTGGAATTAGTTGTTAAGCAACTAACTCAAAAACTACTTATAAACTAAAATTATAATTAAACTAATAACAAGAAAAGTAAATTATGGTGAACTCTTATGGTGAGACAAACATGTTTACTTAGATTAAATTACTCCCTAGTTATCTCCTACCTATTCGTTGAATTGTCACGTCCTTGTTTTAGTTGAAGCATTGTATTCCTTAATATTGGTCGTGGGGTGGTGCCGAAGTCCCCAACTCTATGAGTATTAGTCTCCCCTAAAACCCTTAAAGTCTATTAAGTTTTCTAGGATCAACAAGATGTAATTAATTCAATAAATACAACGAGAAAAACCAATAGTGCACTCTACGGTTACGTTGTTTAAGCCGTTCAAGCTAGTTACATATAAGAGATCAGCCAGTTTTCTTGACCTAACCTGAGGCAATTAACTAAACAAGAGACAACAAATCAATATTCAATAACTAGGTTTTATTAGATCTAAGCAAGCACTAGGGAATTTAAGCTAGCATGTTAAAGAGAAGAGAAGATAAACACATAATCAAATAACACATAAACATATTGAATGATCAGAAGGAATACTTATCTTCAATAGGACATGGATGAAAAAGGCTGCAAAAGCCTTACAATTACAGTAAAATTCGACTAGGGTTTAGTCCTCCCAAAAGTGTCACACATAATAAAATATTTCAAAAACTATATATAGATTTACATTGGTGACGGCCTCAGGTTATAGGTCCTGACGCCTTCAGCTTGCCGCCCTTAGGGTTTCGTCTTATGCAAGTCACTTTCTGAAGGCGTCACTTAGTAATCCTCTGACGGAAAAAAGCCGGACGTGAAAAAAACCCGAGCTTTTATATAGTCATTTTGTGGCCAAGCCAGACTTGGACCGGGCGAAAAAAGCCCGAGCTTTTATAGTTAAAAAAACCCAGGTCTAGAATAGCCCGAGCCCTAACTAAAAAGTTAGGCCTATTTCGGCCAAGATGGTCCAAACTGGGCTTAGCCCGACCCAAGCCCGGACTTTTTCAGGTTTATTTTTATATATTTTGTAATAATAATATAGTTATTATATATAAAATTATTTGATCAACATTTTTAAATACATTACTAAAAAATAACAAAACAAAGTTATAGATTATAAAGAAACATATTAATTGCACAATAAAAGTTTTTTAACAACAAATTATAAACAATCAAGTCATACTTATTTATAAGTTATTATATTTTGTTGTAATTTCATCATTCATTTAGAAATAACTATTTTTTGTATGTTATTATATAAAAATAATACATAATTTGTTTTTTTTTTTTTTCCTTTCTTAAAAGACTGGGCTTTTTATGTAAAAGCTCGGGTTTTGGACTTTTTAGCGGGCTTTTGGGGTTTTTTGTGGATTTTTTAGGTTTTGGGCTTAGCCCGGTCTAGACCGGGCTTTGGTGGAAAATTTAAGGACCGTTTAGGCCTGTTGGGCCAGACCAGGCTTTGGGCTGGGCTTTGCTTTTTCGGGCCAAACTGTTTCAGCCTTTTTCGGGCCGGACCTAAGCCCGAGTTCAGGCTTTAGCCCGTCTGTGCATCTCTACTCTTAGGGCACAAAGCATAATTTATAATCAACTGAGTGATGACTCATCATGCAATCCATTGTGGAAGCTCTTAGGGGTGACAATTCGTGTCAGATTCGGGTTGGCGGGTTTGGGTTGTCAGGTTAGCGGGTCAGAAAACCCCAACCCAAACCTGACCCATTTAAATTATCGGGTCAGCTATGTCAACCCTACCTTTTCTATATATATATATATATATATATATATATATATATATATATATATATATATATATATATATATATATATATATATATTTTTTTTTTTTTTTTTGTACATTATCCCTAAGAAAGTGATGATGTATTTCTATATGTTTAGTCCTAGAGTGTTGAACGTGATTCTTACTTAAATCTATAGAACTTTTGTTATTGCACATAATAGGAACATTTTCTAACCTAATGCCATAGTTTAGGAGAGCTTGTTTCATCCATAGTTTTTTTACACGAGGGATCTAGTCCTACTTCTATATTATCGATTAATCCATTTAACTCATTTCACTTCATCACCATGAGTTCTCTACTAGTGGACATAGAAGATTTCCATTTTCTATGTTGTTTGACAACAAGCAATTTTATTTTAATCTTAGGAAAGCCAGCTAAAAGGGGTTCATAATGCGTGAGTAAGTAAGTATTACTAGCTATATAACTAAGCATTAATCTAACTAGTTATTAATCTAAGAATATAAATTTTAACGATGAACTTAAAAGAAACGCGTACCTTTTAGTCTTCAATAAATTTTCTTCAAACACTTCAAGTTGCCATGTTGACTTATAGAAGCCATTTGTAGATGAGATTCCAACATAATCGAAAAGTGACAACTTAGCCCTTGGTTCCCATGGTCTCATTGGTCCAAGGTTGTTTGAACCAAACATGGTTTGCAATTGACTAGGATGCATGTATAGTGGAAGTAATCCCCATGGGTTAAAGCTTGGTTGATGTGGATAATTCCACATTGGGTGACTATTATTGGAGAGGTTTTGTCTACCTTGATTTCTTCTAGGTTGAGGGGTTTTAGACCGAGGATGAGGATTATTTGGTCTATTTGGAGATGGAGTTTTAGATCTTAATTTTGGTTTAGAAAATCCGGTTTTGGCTTTTAATGATGGTTTATAAAAACTTTTTACTTCCTCATCACTCGCAATATGTATTTTTCTATCTTTTATGATTACATACTTAACGTTTGACTCTAATGGTTTTTGTGTACTAGATTCACATTCAAACTTTACATTTTTATTTTCGCAAGTTGAAACATTTGTTGAGGTGAATCATAAACCGGTTTTATCTCCCAAAGTTTCTTGAACACTTATTATTTTCTTAAGTGAGTTACTACTATCTTTAAACTTGTCAAGTTTGAAAATTTCATCTTTAAGTTTTTCGTTTTCATTTTTTACCTCTAAACATGTTTTACATTCTATAAAAACTTCTTTTTCTTTTTCCAAATGTTGCACTTTAATTTTTAATTCAAGTACTTCATTTTATAATTGATTATTAATATGTTTTAGTGACTTATTTTTAGCTATGACCTTTTGACCTAATTTACACAATCTACTATATTCGCTATCTAGGTCTTTTTCATCTAAAAATAAATTTTCATCACTATAGTATTCGGTTTTAGAACGTACCTTATCGGATGCCTTTGCCATGAGACACCTTTCATCTTTTGTTGTCTCTTTTTCATTATTGTCACTATCGCTCCATGTTCCTCCTACAAAGGCCTTGTGGTTTTGACTTCTTGACAATTTCGGACATTCTCCAATAAGATGATTTGGATCTCCACACTTAAAGCACTTTCTTTCATTATATGGTTGCCTAACGTATCTTCCTCGTCTTTTGAAGAATTTCTTGAAATCTCATACGGCCATAACATACTCTTCATCGTTGCTTTCGGAGGTTGAGCATTCTTCGTCACTAGAGTCCTTTTTAGCTTTCAACGCAATCGATTTGCTTTGCTCCCTTTTTCCTTTGACCATCTCGGAATCTTTCTTTATTATTGCTTCGTAGACTTTCAAGTTGCCAATTAACTCGTCAAGTTGAAGAGTTGACAAGTTCTTCGATTCTTCAATCGCCGTAACTTTAACTCGCCATTTTGGATGAAGAGCCCTAAGAAATTTTCTAACAAAATTCTTACAAGAAAAATTCTCATCAAGTGCTTTTAAACTTGTGATGATAGTGTTAAACCTAGCAAATGCATTATCTATTGATTCCTCTTCCGGAATCATAAATTGTTCATATTGTTGAACAAGAAAATCTATTTTATTATCTTTGACTTGACTATTACCTTGGTGAGTAATTAATAAAGAATCCCAAATTTCTTTTGCGGTTTTACAAATAAAAATTCTTTCATATTATTTGCATGGTAACGCATTATAAATAACCATTTTAGCCTCATTATTTTTTGCTAGTTTCTTTTTCAAATCATCATTTTGTTTTTCAAAAGATACAGTTTCATCATTTTTAGTTTCAAAATTATATTGAATAGGGGGAAAGTCACCAAAGGTAATAACATGCCAAAGATCAAGATCTTTTGATTTCACATAAGTTTCGAATCTATTTTTCCAATAAAGAAAACCATCACTTTCAAATAACGGTGGTCTTTGCATAGATTGCCCTTCTAAATATTTTTCCGATTCCATAGATCGATTCAAGTTTTAAAATACAATATATTTTAAAAATCTTATTTGACGTGGCTCTTGATACCAATTGTGAAAAACTAGAAGGGGGGGGGGGGGGTTTGAATAGTTTTACGTCTTTTTTAATTTTTGTAAAACTTTGTTTCAAAATATTAATACAAGTTTATTCAATTATTTGTTTGAAAAAGCCTTTAATTAGAGTTAAGTACAAAAACAACTATATGATCTATGTGAATTCTTTTAGGTTTGTTATAAAGACTTTGTTTTTGAAAACTTAGTATAGTTTTAAAACCTTGTTTACTTTTAAAACTTTGATTCGATCTTATATGAACTCAAATCTTGAACAATATGAACAACAATATCTAAGTATAAGAAATAGTAAAGATGTAAGCTAAGTATGTAAGATCAACACATGCACAACATAAACAATCATAGCTATGTACGAGATGTAAATAAGTAAGCTAAGTAAAGGAAAGATCTAACCGCGAGACAAAGGATTTATAGTGGTTCGGCTACAAGGACACCTTCCTTGTTCCTACTCCACTCCCCGAGTCACCTACTCGAGAATTTTCTTCACTATGTCAACAAGCTCCTTTATGGCAGAGAAAACCTTACACAACTTTCGCTTACACCAATTTAACGACACAAAGCTAAATGTTGAGTTCTAATCCTAGCTAGAACTAATCTCACACCACTTATCACTACACACCTTCTTCACAACTTCTTCACAACACCACTACTTCACAACTTAACTCTAGATCTTCACACCACTACTTCTTCTCCACAACACTACTACTACTTCACAACTAATCTTCACAACTAAAACACCTAGATTTATACTATACAAATAATCTACACAACTATACAAATAATATTCACAAATACTTCTTAACTAGATGTTGAGGGAGTATTCTTCTTTTGCACTTTGAGAGATGAATGAATGAAGGATTGAATCACTTGAAACAAAGATTAATAATCTAATGATCAAAGGATTTTAGAAGGATGTTTAGAGAGATTTGAATCTGAAAATATTTGTGCAAAATGTGAGAAAAATACCAGGTTTGAAGTGGTATTTATAGGAGAAAATTTCTGACAGAATCTGACAGGGGATCATGGCCGGCCCCTTTAAAATTAAGGGGGCCGCCCAGCTGTAACGGCCAGATTTTCTGTCTTTAAGTGGGGAAAGTTTATTTGGTGAAAAACTAACTGATTTTGGTTAAAAGTTTGAATTCATATATTTAGTATGATTTAAACATTTTCTTTTATTACCAAAAGTGTTTTTCAAAAATATATAATATGTTTATATTATTAAATAAACTTTGTAATAATTAATTAAATACCCCTTTGATCATGAGATGTATTAAGCACTTGTTTATTCATACCTTAAGTGATTAAGTTGGATAAAATGATATAAACTAGCTTAATACTTGTTTACGTAGTAGTCTTACGTTTAATGATTTTACATTTTGTGATCGTAAAAATATAGAGATATCGAAAAATATAGATAACGTTTTTATGCATTATTTATGTCAACAAATCAAAACCTTAAAACTTAGTTATAAGAAAAGATAAAACCTTGAAGAATATCAAAAACAAAATATAAGTTTTAAACAGAAAACCAATCATATTTGATTGAAACACCAACTTACTATTTTGTACAACATATTAGAGTGGGGATGGCAATGGTCAACAAAACATGTCCAATAGCAAGTAACATGCCCATGTACACTTGAAATGTGCATGAATCAACCAAATAACCAATAACATTATTTGAGAGATGAAATTAGAAACAGTGTAATCAGTTGTACCTTTTTAAGCATCCCTTGCTATAATTTACTCAAATACGATCATCTTTAGTATACCCTGCTGTAACTTTGCATCCTGATGCAAGTATGCTTTTCAATTACTTTGCTCCTGTTAAAAGCTACAAAAAAAGACAAGTAATTTGTTAGAGAACTTAGAAACCAAAATTACGCAACGCACATATCTACCATCTATCCAATATAAAGATTATTACAATATAGTCAATATACTTTATCAAAATGAGGAAAATGTATGTTTAAAAAGCAAGCTTAAGGTGTAGGTTGAGTACAACAGTAAAAAGATGTTGTTGAGTACATAAGCAAATTAGTAGAAACAAAATGGTAATACGAAAAACCCAACTTATTACTTGGAGTTACCTCAACCAAAATAAATAAAAACGTAAGTAGATAATTAATAATAAGAAGTAATCGCAAATACCACCTTATTATTTGTAGTTACTTCAGCTTAAAACTAAGTACATAACCGGAAAAGTAGAAAAAGCAGGTAATGCCAAACACCCCCTTATTACTTGGTACACAAGCCGAAAAGTAGTAAAATTAAGTTTCGCTAACAACCCTTTTTACATGTAGTTACTTCAGCCAACAAATAAGTGCATAAGCAGAAAGGTAGAAAATGTAAGTAACCCCAAACAACCCCTTATTATTTGTAGTTAATCGGCTAAAAATAAGCACATAAGCAGTCCTAACCCGTTGTTTAATAAATTATTCATTAAGGAGTTATGACTCGTACCAAGGTTATATCACATAAGCATACTGATCCTAACTCGTCTTGTACTAAGGTTCACCCGTTTTAAAAGAAATGTAATAAAAAAGTATGATCTTTGAGTTTTGACCCTTAAAAAGATTGGACTTCACTTTGAAACAGGTTGATAAGTGAATTACAAAGTTAAATGATGCGCGACACGTAATATTGTATTGGAATCGATAGATCAACTCATACCGGCTCCAAATGTTACAGAACCTCTTTCATATAGTTGACTGTCTACGTCTAAACAATTTAACCTTATAACAGATTATGAAAAATGTATCACCAAAAAAATATGTTATGTTTATCAAAATAGCACCGCTCTGTCTTGTAAAATCAAAAATTCCAGAATGTTACAGAAGTAGATAATGCTTATCAAAGTTATTCAAGGTTTCAGTGTCATTGTTAAATTTGAAGCCGGGATAAGTCCTCATTAATCCTAACCTCTCTCCTTTTAGCCCACCCGAGTCTTAGTGTACTGTGTGCATTTAATTAGACATGTAATGATCTATTCCAATAGTGTGAGAATATCACTAACTTAGTGTTAAGGCTAGTTAATGACCACCTAAAACATCAGATACTATAAAACTTGTACTAACAAAAGAGTGTGATGTCACTAACAAATATATGAACATATGAAGAATGAAGGTTGAAGCTGTTTACATACATTTCCTTCAAACAGTGATGCGTCGTATACCCTCACAAAGCATAAAGTGTAAACCTTGTACTTGTCCTGATATGGAAAACAAAGAAAGGTGAAATTACAATTTTTTCATTTGTATTACCGTTCATTCGTTCACATTATCCATTACAGATAACATGTCGTAACATGGCAAGATTAATCCAAGCATTTATAAAAGCTAACAAAAACTGAATTTTTATTTATTAAGTTTAACGCCTACTAAATACCAAATTTGGCTTGTTACCTCACCCGTTCGACCATCCCAAATTAGCGTCTGTAGGTGGTCTGCAACTGTTAGCTTGTAAAGTGCTATTTCAAACAGGGTGATAAGTGAAGAAAGAGGAGAGTCCACCGGTCTATTCTTTCATTATTGCAAACCTATGAGAACACCATACATACCATAATTTATTCGGTAAGGAATAAAGTTCTTGATAATGGACACATTATCGGGCTATTTGGTCTGCATTGCTTCAATGAAAGTAGTGATTTGAGCCCAAACACCTCCATAACATGCATATTTAGCATAAGGGTGTTCTGTTCTTTATTATCCATGCTTGTTTTTCTGTCTGATCCCTTGTATTTCCTTTCAAATAGAAAGTCGTATGATTAGTGCACCTGATGTAATTAACAGACAAAAATTGTTTCCATCAGAAATACACATAGCAGAGAAACATTTTTCTAATCCTAAGACAATACATTCAGCCACTTCTATTATCATTAACCTCAATCATCAAATTGTTATAATAGCATGCTCCTTTGAGTGCTCTCATTTATTAATTAAAAAAAACTCATTAAAGAAAAAATAAACAAAAAGTACCTCACAGTGACCATAAACAGCAGCAATAACTTTAGCATTACCTATCTCAAATACTGCAGACCTATAATCATATTACAAACCAAAATAAAATTCAACAAATTTAACTATATATGTATAACTATTTAAAATCCAAATACAAAAGTGTTACATGTCAATTGTAGGAACAGTTCCAAACTTTCAATTTCAGCTTGAAGCTATCTCCTATGATATTCAAACCAAAAAAGCAAACAATTTAATATTTATTAAAATAGAGATATTAAAGTTATTAGTATAATATTGTAAAAAGAATACTACCTCCATGGGACACCGACCATCTAAACGGAGACCTTCAGGGGTTACAAACTCCATTTTTGCACAATCAAGAATAAAGCTCTATGTGTGTTTTGAGTGACTTTATATACGTATGCTCTAGTATCTGCTTGATGAATTACATATCTGTAATTTTAATTGATTTATACAGGCACATGGTAAAAATCAAAATTTGTTACAAATTTCACCAAATACGTTGTGGTCAGTCCATATCACAATCAAATTACTCAAGCTAAGAAGAGCTTTATACAAAAACTTTGATTTTTTTAGTTATTCAAACACTAACCTTTAGGCTCTGCGCACTGCCACTAACAACAATCTTATGTGGTTGAAGAATTGAAGAGATTTTATTCTTTTATGTTAACGAATGCAATAGTGCTTATAACCTAAAAAAGATATACCGACATCATTTAGAATGCACGTTTACAAAGCATATGAAAAATTTATTATTGGCCAAGTGGATTTTATTATCCCTAAAAACACACTCTGGGCACATTTTGTCCTAACCTTCAGGTCCATTGGAATCAAAGCAATCACCCAAGCATTCCAAACAGGAACTGAAAATTACCCAAATCATGTAAATCAAAGCAAATATACACAATTATAAATAATATTAGATACAAAAATACATTAAAAAATCAATTGAATTGATAACTGGCATAGATAGATTATGAAGGTATATTAAAGTTTTTTGAATTGGTGGAATTATTGCATCATTTGCAATTTTTCCAATACAAATTGTATTAAAATGCATTTTGGCTTATCACAGACAAACATTTGAAGACGATAAAAAACAAACCAATAAGAATCAATGCATACAAAGATTAAACATATCCGGTTCAGGTCTTATACTTTTTCTTACCTTGATTAATGCATAGCCGTAAATAGTAATAACATGAGCTCGCCGTTCACTATCCAATATGATGGAACTGAAACAACGATTAAATCGAAACATGTATTATCACTTGAATTGAAACAATCAAAAATCAGCATGAACTGAATTATTGGGTTTAAAAATTAAAAATGGGGATTAAAGTATACCAGATAATAGGCCGCATAGTCAGCCGTATAGTTAATTTCAATCTCTAATTCGAACACCTAATTTAAAAACACATCATAAAAAAGAACAATCAATTAAACTTATAATCATAGGATATACAAAAACACATACCTTTCTTTCTAAAGCATTCTCCTAATGTTCTTAATGATCCAACCGATTTTCCCCAATAATAATATTAGGGTTTCAGTTAAAATGTTGATCTAATCGAATTGATAATCAGGGATTTTTATAATTAATAATCAGGGCTTCTAAGCTTATAATTAATCAAATCAAACAAAAATTGTGCAACAAATCAAGAATACTTTATAACATTATAAGCAATTCAAAACAAATAAGTAACAAAATTATTGAAAAAAATTATAAAACTCACATATTAACCCGCTTTATGTTTCTTATTCTGAATATATGCCAACACCAAATCGTAGGGAGGAAGAATCGGGTGTAACTGAAACAATATTGGAGCGGGTTAGGGAGATTACGAAAGTTGTTACAATAAATTTATGGAGGAAGAATCGGGTGTGACTGAATCAAAGCGTGGAGAGGAAGCTGATTGAAAACGCCATTTACTACTTTCCCATCTTAAAATATGACTTTCTTGAAACTGATTGTGAAAAACTATCGCATGGATCTCTTGTACATTGTATCTAAATATGAAATTCCACATCACTGCATTAAACCAATTTTTAATGCTTGGTGCTTAGAAGGGGTTGTACAAAACCTTATTTTATTAGAGAAAATAATTAAATTAATTGTAAAAAGCGTATACACGAAGTTACAAACTAGTAGGTTAATAAAATGTAATGCTGCATAATTACTCTCTAGAATGATCGAAAAGGAATGAATTTAATATGATGCTAGCTTCCTATTTTGCAAACTATAGATTGTGATATGCACTCTAAATCGTGATCTCTTAAAATAAAGGAAAGTAGATATACGATTCGATACGATACCTAAGTTTCAAATTTTAGTTTACTTCATATGTTTATTTAGCTTATGGGCCTTTATGGGTTTAGTAGGTCTATTCATCTAGAATGATCTTATGTACACTATATATATTGTTTGGAATGAATAATACATATAAAATCATGGAAACAAACTAAAACTATAACAGCTCAAATAAATATAATAGGTGATCATTGATAGTTCTCTTCAGCAAATTACTTCAAAGTGAGTTCATTCTTCTTCCTTTTCCAGTCGTAAATCATGCACTAGTCTTGCATGCAAACCCTACTCTGCTATTCGAATCCCTCTATACAAACAAAGGCTAATTTATGGCGAGAAAAACGTTCATGGAGACATCACAATATCCTCAAGCGTGGCATCTCATTGGTGAAATACTTTACGATGTTCACGGCATGTGTAAAGGTCAGACATTGATTTGTATCAAATCAAGGCTGACTAAATTCTTAAAGATGATTCAAAAGGATACAAACAATGCTTCCTCGTACCTAGATACTTTTGTTTCTTCCGGTGCTCCTAAAGCACTGGTTAAGCTTTACAAAGTACGTGCTTATGATTTTATTCGATATTTTATTACTTCTAGTAAGGATGAGTTACAAATACCTATTTACAGTGAATTATTTGCACCTTTAGTATTGAGGTTTTGTAAATTGCTTCGTACAGCTGTTACACATGATGATCCTTTATATATATTTTGTCGAACTAGTCTAGAATCAATGCTGAACAAGACCAGTATTATTTATGTTCAAGAAATTTTTCCATTTGTTGATGAACTTGCTACCAAGTTGTCACAGGGTTTGGTTTCAAGTATGGAGTGTTGGTTTTATAGACAAAATAATAATAGTCGTGTGTTAGGATCGAACTTGAGATCACGAGATTGCACACAATACGTATGAAGAGGAAATGTAATAATTATTTATAAAATGTTATAATTAATTATTAAACACAAAACAATTAAATAATAATTAGTATTATTGATTAATGACTAATTAATTATTAAACGAAGATTAGGAAACTAATTACTAGACAATACATGGAAACAAGAGAAGGTTCTGGAATCCCCTAGGGGATGCCAAACCGATCGGCCCAAGGGTGTAACCCACCTCCTTTGTGCCTTGAGCTCCAAGTAATGACTAGTATATAAGCAAACCCAAGGTGAAGGTTTTTCTCATAACTTGTACACACACAATTTGGTGTTTTCTTCTCCTTCTCTTGTCTTGGTCGAACCAAAACCGAACACCCCTAAGGGTTTCGTTTTTCTTGTGTCCAAAAATTGTTTTGTGTTATTACTTGCATAAACTTTTCCTTGAATTAGTACGTGTGTACAAGAACGTGAATCAAACACACTATTGTTTGATTCTTGGATTAAATTACAAAAAGGTAAGGGGTAATTCATATAATCCTTATAAACCCTAATTAGGGTTCATTGGTTCCGGAAGATTGCATTGATTCTTGTTCGGGCTAGAATCACTACGCTATGTTTACTATTTAAATTAATGATTAATTAATTACATGTTATTCGATCTATTATAATTGCTTCCGCTCATGCTCACTTTGATGTTCTTGGTTTAATATGTTCTTGGTTTATTAATATGATGTTCTTGGTTTATTAATATGATTGTCATGATATTAATATGATTGCTTCCGCTCATGTGTGTCGTTATTGTGGAATTAAGCTTGTCCTCTTTTATTATTTTAAGGGAATTTTTAAGTTTATCATAAAGACAAAAGTTCCCTTGTTTAACCGTATATTCCATATTTAAAATGATTCGGTGTAGTATAATTAAAGAATATATATGAGTTTATTAAGAGTTGGTTCTATAATTATAAAATTGCTTAAACATAACTAGCATAGCTATAATTAGCAAAAAACTTTAATTAGGTAAAGATTATAATCCATTAACATAATAAATCTACTCATATCTTTCAAAGAATTTTAATCTTTAATTAAGATGCAATTTTTTTTGGTTGCATCAATATAATAATTTGCTTTTGCTAACATGGTCCGGCAAGGCACACGTTATTGTATAAATAAAAGAAAAGTTTGAGATCATTGAACTGATAATTAGTTTAAATACAACAATTTATCAGTCTAATTAATTAATTAATGTGAAGTAAATGAATTTTCTTATAAAATAAGAAAAACCGTGTTTATTAATTGCATATAGCAAAACCCATAAGATTGATACGTTAAGAACAATTTGCATTGGATGGTTCGATATGTATATCGGTTATTGGCAGAACCCATTAACGGATCTCTATTTTTCTATGAATACTCTTGAGTGATAATGTTGAGGCGTTTTTGCATAACAACCAATGATGGATAGGCAGGAATACAAATTTCGTAGAAGCATGTGTGAAAAGAAGGCAGACGGTCATATGTCTCGCTCGATTTGATTATGTATAGCCTTGAATCTAAACCGCGAAACCCCTCTACTGGTAGATACTTTACTGATATCCAAAAGAAGAGAAGAACCTTTCGTTGCTCTGCACTCATTTCCCCAACAATCTGCTATTAATAATCAGGTTAGAGAATGGCATAAATTCTAGGACAACAATTTTAGACAAAGGAATATCAAAAAATATAATAATATTACGATTATTTAGACTTATGACATAATGATCCAATTGCGATCAAGGGAGTTAACAGATGACCGAAATTCACATATTTTTCCAAGGAGACTTGACACAATAAGATTTGTTCTAAGGTTAGGTATAGTGGTAATATACAAAAAGTGTAACTAACTGACACTTAATTGCTAGTTAATGCATTGAATGTTGGACCAATAATGTTATAGAAGCAAAGTTAAGGGTACTTTAGTATATATTTATATTCACATATGGCACTTAGGAGTCAAGGGGTACAATGGTTCATAGAAACCTGTTTGATTTAACCAACACAACCCCTCATAAGTGTCTATTCATTTAGTATATAAGTATGTGTCTGTAAACAGTTTTGTTTAACCCTTCAGTTTATACATATCAGATTTATATATGGGTTCAACCCATCTTCTTTATTTCCTGTTATGTATTCTTGAATGATGATTACATGATGCTTGTTTGATTAATATCGATCCTGGAAGTATGGAACATGTGAAATCCGAAAATGGTATCAGAGCAAAGGAATCAAACAACATACCAATTCATGTTCAATCATCACTCAACATACCAAAAGCAAGAAGGCAGCCATGGAATTGATGAAAAAGAAAGAAAAGAAAACGGTTACACCAGCCAAAGCTGTACTACTACAAAAAAAGCCTATAGACATCATTTAATAAAGACCGGTTCTATAAAACCAGTTTATGTGATAAAATATTAGGGGGTGGGAAGTATTAACCGTTCTTTGTAATAGAAAATACATAAACACCGGTTCTCTTTATTAAAACCGGTCATACTTGTTTCCTTTTAATCGTTCCTCTATAACTCTATTGCATGTGAAGTTCTTAGCACGCTATTTATTTTACATTATAAAATACCAAAATAGTTGGCGCCACACTTATTTACGTTCCCTCCATTTTTTCTCAACTTATTACTATCAATTAGAACCTGCTAATATAAATATAAGAAATTTATTTAACATTATAAAATATTTACTGTTAATTGGTGCCATATATATTCCCTCCAACTTGTTTTTCTAATTCATTAATTTGAACCTACTAATTGGCATAGTCAAAAATAAATTAGCGCCACATTTGTTTGTTGTTACACGTTCCAACCATATGGTTATATAGTTATTGAGTGATTTAACCCAACAGGTCTAGCGGGTTAAATTTTTTTATTTATTATTTTACATTTTCACCCTTTTCACCTTATTCAAAAAAAAATAATAAATAAAAATAGAAAAATAGAAAATAAATAAAAATCTTGTTGATCGGACCAAAACCTATCTAGACCCGGCCCATTTAGACTTACGCTTCTATAATACCCATTTAGACCCAGACCCGTATAAACCCAAACCCATCAAAACCTGTGGCCCAAACCTGACCTGACCCGCCTATTTTGCCACCTTTATGTAAAATGGATGCATGAATAAAACCTTAACAAGGGTTAAACAAAATAACGAAGGATTTAAAAGACTCAAAGTCAAAGTTTATTGATAATTGAATACCTAAACAGTTAACTCAAGCCCTATATTTATAAGTAAGTAAATCTTGGAAAAAAAATCATCTTAACATGGTAAAAACCGAGTTAACAAATAAAAGGGGAAACCCGGATTCGAAACCTCTACACCGTAACAAGAGATTCTTACTTACGACATAACAACTAAAATGCCTACACGTTATCATTTTGCGGATATCTTTACTAAAGCGATTCCTACTACATGTTTAAAGAGTTTAGATCAAGTTTGAGTGTTCGTTCTACTCCTGCTCCAACTGCGAAGGGCTGTTAGATGCATATTTGTAGCGTATGAGCCTTGTACTTAGTTAATAGGTTTATCCCATACTAGCTTCAAGACCCGCCCGATAGGCGGGCTAGCTCTATAATTACATTTTAATTAATTTTGAAATTTGATCATCTCAAAAGACCATATACCATGTAAGAAATAATAAAAATACCAACATATGATATATAAAAACTATGTAAGCAATAATAAATAATACCAACATGTGATTTTTGAATCAAGAAAAAACTCAAATGTAAATACGATATATAAAACATTGTAGCAATGCCATGATAGAGTGTAAAGAGAGGTTTACAGGTATTGAACTTCATTAAGATGGTTGATGATGAATCATGTTTGTTCTTGATCATATTTCAAGGCGTAAAAATGTGCTAATGGAGATCCGTGCCCATATTTTTCTCTATTGTTTCAAGGCTCTTCAAAATCTCCAAGAATGATGGTCTCAAGTTCATATATGCAGGGGGGCTTTATTTTCAGAACCCTGTTAAGTGCGGAAACTGTGAGAACTCCAATTTTGCATTAGAAAACATGCATGTTCATATAAAACATGTATGTTTTCTTACATACACCTTAATACAAATACATGCATAACATATATGTTCATATAAAACCATTTTGCATTGATATGTTGCACTTAACAGGGTTTTATATGAACATGTATGTTATGCAGGTATGTGTATTAATGTGTATGTAAGAAAACATACATGTTTTATATGAACATGCATGTTTTCTAATGCAAAATTAGAGTTCTCGCAGTTCCCGCACTTAACAGGGTTCTGAAAATAAAGATACACCATATATGCATCCCAGTCTCGCCAGTCATTTTGTAAACATCATGAGAACTTGAGAACTTTTGATGCGGATAGGTTTACTTAGTCCAAAAGTTTTCAACTTTAAGATGTTTTGCTTTGGAGTTCAATAAAAGAACAATTACCTTACCACCAAAAATATGATCATGATTTCATAAAGTGGCATAAATTGTAAATTGGTACACTAAAAGGGATGCAGTATGATTAAATGCGCATAAAATGTGAATTGTGCATAGGAACCTCTGCACTTGTAATATACAAAGGGATGCGGTCTAATTAAAATGAACCAACATATATAAAAAAATATTGTATTCCAAAAAAATTACGTTTAGAACTTTCATCACACTTAATATGCAATATCATTAAAAAAAAATGCTAAATTAAAAAACAACAACTGGTTCCCCAAAAATTTCCTTTAAGGACTTTTATCAAACACTTGGTATGCAAATTCGTCTAACACTTTATGGTCTTATTGATTGAACACATTCTATCAAAAACTGAAACTATACTAACAAAAACTCTAACTGAAATAGAATTTGATAAAATAAAAAATAAATAAAAAAATAAGCCAAAATTGTCAATAATCAATAGGAGAAGAATATATAGTTGAATACAAATCGATAATCAGAATCCATAGTTGCATACAAAACTAATCCCTGATTCATTATACATTAAAAGTGATTGGCTAACCTAATTCTTTCAATCGAAACAAAATTTAAAAATAACAAGTTTTTTCTTACAAACCTTAGAAGTGTTAAGAATCTAGTTGATTTCTGATAGAGTGAAAATAAGTGATTTTGAGTTGAGGCTCAAAACAAAGAAGAAATTCGAAATTTCTGAATCAATAATATGAATTATGATACGTTCCCTGTTTTAAGGGATTTTTCCCTAAATAAATGAACCGAATTTGATTAGAAAAAATTTCAAAAACTTGCTATTTTAGTGGTTAATGACACGTGTAGTTTTAATAGAGTTTTAAGGGATTTTTCTTGATTTTTACATTCTAAATTTAGAAATGAAACTTGTGCTTTATATAGGTTGTGATTAACACTTATTTTTAAAATAATCCTCATGAGGTTATATATAATGATTATTAAATGTAAGCCAATTATTCACTACAACAAATTGTTCCTTCAACATACCCGACAATGTATATTAACATTTGTCAACAATGTATACATGAGTAAACTTACTTTAGAATAAAAGTAAAATACTCAAAGCATTTAGACAAAATTTAATATACTTATGATTAGGGCTGAACAAATCAGCCGAGTCGATCGAGAAAACCGACCGGACCGACCGAAGGACCAGCGGTCCGGTCTCGATCTCAACTTTTTTCTTATTTTGGTCTCGGCTCGGTCTGGTGTACAAACCGACCAATTTTCCTTCTTGGACCGGGCCGGACCACACCAACCGATTCGGTCCGTCCTCGATCTAGGTTTTTGGGCTATTTCAGTCTCAGTCTTGGCGAGTCCGGTCTTAGATTGATGCTCACCCCTACTTACGATATACATACATAAATAGATATTATATAACTTTAATATACTTTAGTATATTTAAAATCTGTACGTAATAAAAAAAACCTTACACTATTTTTCATTTCTTCTTTCAAATACTACTCCGTATAAGTTATAAACACGGAATTTTATTCAGCACCCAACTCGTAAATTGACATTTGCCTCTCTATAAAAACCTCCACCAGACGCATCCGCTATCGAACTTTCGAACTATATGGGTAACTCTGAACTATTATTTATAACAAATTATTTAGTGTGTTTGTGATATTTAGATAAATTAGTATGTGTAAGACCACGATATTTGCTCTGGAATTTAGTGGTTTATTGTTTCAACCCTAATACTTTCAAAATAGGGTATTTTTTTTCTCAATTTGTTTCATAAGATCCCTTGTGTTTTGATTCAACCCATTCTCATTTGTTCTTGATTTGGGACTTGTAGGTGGTGATATTGCTATTTTATTTGGTACACCGTATATCTTTTGATTAGTTTGTGCTGCTTAACTATTTAATTGTTGTGTGGTTTTAGTCTTTATTGGTTTACCTTGATGCCAAAATGGATTATTTATTTGTCTAACATGAAATTGAATAGAAAATTTTCTAGTTGTCAACTTGTCGTATGTAATTATGTTAAAGCTCAATGATGAAAAAAATAAAATAGAAGTCAGTATACACTACTTTAAGAATCTCATATTATAATCTTCATGTAGATATAAAGGATCGATTAATGTAAATGTAATAGTCATATGCTCATTCAAAATATTATTTTAATATATATATATATATATATATATATATATATATATATATATATATATATATATATATATATATATATATATATATATATATATATATATATATATATATATATATATAGTTTATTTGCTAACATGTATATTGGATTTCTTCTATCATAATGTAAAATTCTTATTTTAGAAGCTTGATAACTTGTAGCAGGTAAGTTTATTCGGTAATCGTGTGCTACTTAGTTTTCTGTTTCTGGTTCTGTGGTAACTCATCTCACAATCTGAATGCAAATTCACAACTGTGGTGACAATGAAGAATTTGTCAAGTCTGTTGGCTCATTAGAAATGGACACAGTCTTCCGTATGAATCATATCTATATTTTGTAATTTATTTCGGTCTGAATTTTTGGTACTTCAGGTGTAGAATTGAGTACTGTTGTTGTCACTGAGGACAAGGGTGAAAGTTCTCCCAGCCCGGCGAAACCCATTAATTCCAGCCAATTGCAAAAAGAATGCCCGACTAAATGCAATGCCCACTTGCATCTTATGCATCAAGGCTAGGGCAATCACCCTGCCTGCAAATCTATAATACTCAAGGTGCAGTGGGTTTACCTTAGATGCTGCAAAGTTGTAACAAATGAAAAATTACTCAAGATTGTACACGTTTATAACTTGAGTTTTAAGTAAAACATGAAGCTTACCTGGATTAGGAAAGAATCTTCTTCGCAGGGCCGGTCCTGAGTATTCTGCTACCCTGGGCGAGCCGGTCGAAAAATGCCCCTTTTCAAACAAACAGCAAACTATACTTTAGAGTTTAGAACCTAATTAAGCTAGCACATCATCCTCACGCCAAATGCTAATATTTAACTACACTGTGACAATAAAATGTTAGAAACTATCCATAGGTTAAATATACTTTTGGGTAAGTTATGTAAAGCTAAGTGAACTTTGTTTTTCTTTTCAGTTCAGGTTATTCAATATTAGTTTGGTTTTTTCAAGATTTATTTGATTTTGAGATATCATTTCACATTATTGTACACAGCTAAGTTGTTGTGTTTATCTTTACTACATATAATAGAAAAATGGTCAAAAGTGAAATATTGAGTTTTCAACAATGGTCAAATGAGAGAGAAAATGAAATGTAATTAATACTCTTATTAAAACACCCAATACTTAAAAGTACAATTATTTATTCACATTGTACAACCAAATTAAAGCATATCTACCAAATTAAATACAACCAATTCAAACATAAATCGGGTTGACCTGGGACGATTCAAACCCGGCGGATTGGTCCGGTTCAATTTGTCCCGTTTTCGACCCAACCTAGCAAGTTGACCCGGTTTAAATCGACCCATTTTTCGACCGGAACAGTTCAACCGGTTGAACCACCCGGGTCGAACCGGGTTTCAAAACATTATCCATTACTTAAAAGTACAATGATTTATTCACATTATACGGCCAATTAAAAACATATCTACCAAATTAAATACAACAAATTAAAACACAAACCGGGTTGACCCGGGACACTTCAAACCCGTTTTTCGACCGGACGGTTAAACCAGTGGAACCACCCGGGTCGAACCAGGTTTCAAAACATTATGTTTAATTTCCAAATCTTCAAACTTTTATTATTTTTCGTTTATAACATATAAACTTTTTTTTTATCAATAAACTATCTGACGCTATAAAATCCCGTTGCTATGCACGGGTACTCGTCTAGTGTATAAATATTTGAAAACGATTATGTAAAACCATTAAAACTAAGCTTAACTTCTATTAATCATTAACAACATTTTACTAATTACCATAATAATTTACTACCTATATTTATACAACAAGGATATAGTTAAGTGTCTAACTATAGCACTTAGCACATTAGAAATAATAGAAGTATATGTACATACTAATTTAAATTGATGTTTACATATATAACTATAAATATTTTGTTACTAGTTGAAATCAGATTATGGACTAATAAGTTTTAGGTTAATGCAAAGTTGCAAATTGAAGTATAGGAATGTCTAAGTTCAAAAAGGGTTCAGGAATTAAAAAAAAAAAAAAAAAAAAAAAAAAAAAAAAAAAAAAAAAAAAAACTGAAAATTAATTAAATTTTCTTAAAAGCAACAAAATATGTTTGACCATTTGACCTAAATACTACTCCGTATTGGTAAAAGATACGTACAAATCAAAGCAGCTCATTCCCATTATTTTTAGTACTTTTTTTTGTCTCTCTCTGACTCTCCCCGCCTCCTTCCTCTCCCTTCTGTTTCAAGCAAAGTATATTTTCCGGTGTACCTTAATTTTTTTCTTCTTCAAAACATTGTTTTTTTCTTCTATATTCTAACAGACAAAGTTTAATCATTACAACACAAGCTTCATCATATAAAATCAGTTCACAACATCAAAATTTTGATGCCCCCTATTCATATGTTGCCCTGGGCGGTCGTCCGTGCCGCCCATAACCAGGGCCGGCCCTGCTTCTTCGATCAGTTGGGCAAGCAAGGAATAAGGCATTTTGAGGATTGAATATAGCATGACACACCAACATGAA
This sequence comes from Artemisia argyi, assembly GCA_030686995.1. Classification (NCBI taxonomy): domain Eukaryota; kingdom Viridiplantae; phylum Streptophyta; class Magnoliopsida; order Asterales; family Asteraceae; genus Artemisia; species Artemisia argyi. The sequence goes on from CM060705.1 coordinate 183,884,862, forward strand.
CCATTCACGTAATACACCAGGCCCATTAGCTACTTCATTTGTGAAACGGATTGACATTTGACGACGCAGCTTGTCTAGATTTGCTCCTTCGATAGACTCAAACGATTCAGTCAACAAATTTGATCTATTGATAAGCATCTTATGGCCGTTTGCTTTGTTTTGTGTCACCTCTGGAAGCAACATCATAACCAAATGCGTTCTCGATTCGAAGTTAGTTAGACAATACTTATGGTCAAGAATCCATTTCCAATCTTTATCACCCCTCTTCACAAATCTTACAATAAGATAACAAAAAGCAACCTTATGAGGCTTCAAAGTCATCCAAAAAATTTCTTCTGCGCCTTCATACAGCATAGAAATTTTATGCAAGCGCCTCAAGATAGGAAGGTACTGATCACATCCACCATCTCGTTCAACTTTTTTGTTAACATTGTCCTCCATTTGGTAGAGGCACGATCGCATTGTTAAAAGTTACGTATAAATATTAATTAGTAAATGTCTAGTATCGAACCCGAGACCTCGGGATTGCACACTTTACAAACAAGAATAATGTAAATAAATATATATATGTTAAATGTATCGTGTATATATATTTATAAACACTTAAGGGACTAAATAATCATTAATATTAAACGTAAGTATTAATTATTATTAAGGGATAAGAGAACGAGGACTAGAGTGTAACTTGGGAGTCAAGAAGGATCTAGAAACACCCCAAGGGTGCCTAGGCCGGTCGAAGCCCACACCATGGGTCGATCCACCCTTGCTTGTGCTCCAAGGAATCACCTAGTATATATACAAGGCCAAGGATTAGGGTTTCACATCTCTTGTGCACACACACAAAACCCTAAAGTTTTCTTCTCCTTGTTTCTTCTCTTGGTCGATCGATCCTCACTCCCATAAGGGTTTTAGGATCGAAATTTTCATAAGCAAATTAAGTGTTTTGTTTACTTGCATCAAACCTTTATTCGTTGGTAGTTTGTGTGTACAAGAACGAGGTAATTACTTACTTTAGTAATTATCAAGAGATCGATAAACAAAACGGTAAGGGGTTTATCATTGATCTAATTGTACAAGAATCAAGGTTTATTTGAAGTGCATCGGGTATGTTTTCTATTTATGTTTTAGTTAATCTTTATACGTGTTATTACTTGATCCTAGCTTCCGCAATATGTGTACTTTGATTGTCAAACTCTAACAGTGGCATCACGAGCCATGGATAACATGTAATTGATTACTAAAACGTAATAAAAATCGGATCTTTAATTGTTTTAGATACATGTTTTTCTAGGGTTTTCTTTAAATTTTTTTTTAAAAATTTTTTTGTAACCCTAACCCTAATTTTAAGGGGGGGGGGTCGATTTCCACTATAAAACCCTAATTAGGGTTTGTGGTTTTCTTGATTATATAATAATCATATAGAAACCCTAGGTCTAAACCGGTTTTTGTGGACATACTTGTGACCTATGTGCTAATTGTTAGGTTAATCCGTGACGAAACATGCATGTTAGTCATGGATCTTGTTTGTTTATTTATGTCGCATGTTTTAAATAGATCTAAAATTGGGGAAGACTCCATATATATTAAAATCAATTTATATGCTATGTGGTGTGTATATTATCTTTGGCCTACGCAATTGATTCGTCAATGTATGTGGCTCCACTTCCATTAAGAAGGGAAGGCCTTAGGTGATTACATGCATAATTATACCTAGAATTGATTTTATTAGGATCTTTTAATATGGTTTGCATGTGGCTAATTGTTTCAGGTTTTATTATTAGTTGTTTATTTTCTTTAAATTACTTGTTTTATTGTTTTCTTAATTGTTTGACTTGATGTAAGCAATAAAAAGGGTGATTTTCATAAAAGAAAATAATATGGACTAATAATTTTGAAACCCTAAAGTGATAAAGTAAGAATCTTGCAAGGTCTTATTGACAATCGTGGTCCGATTCGCACGGTAATCAGCTCCCAGTCGAGACTAGCAAAATTCAAACTTTATTACTATTTTGAGATTGAATCCATAAACTTTTGCTTGAATGATGTTTTGTGCAAATATGTTTTTAAAATTAAGTCTTTTAAGATGATATTCATAACCGTGATTTGAAGGCTTAGAAAAGAGCCTTAGAGTCTGCCTTGGTTATCACAATCTTGAATATGTCTTAAACGAATTACTTTTAAAATCATATGTTGTAGAAAGTCATCTTAGGGTTTTGGCATAAACCTCAAGTAAAACTTTGTGTATTAATTTCACGAATTGGATATAAAAAGTTTTTATGAAAACTTATGTTATAAAGATGAGTGCATGCATCTTTGTACATATTTTGATTGACATATCAAAAATAAATACCCTTTATAATTTAAGTTACATGCCATCTACCTATAAGAAACACTTGGAATTTTAATTTAGTAAACGTGAGACCTAGGCTAAATTACTATAACAAGGTAAAATTCTTTTAACGCGTGAGACCATAATTGTAATTTTACAGTTTCTAAGGTAGACGACTTAATTAAGTTGTGCGTGAGACCTAGAACTTAAGGCATGAGATGGGATGAAACATGCTTACAAGGCAAATTGATGAATCAATTTGATGTAATTCCCATAATGATCTAGGAATTGGAAATCTTGTTTGCCAATTATTGTTCGACAGATTACTATCTTTTGTACTTTCACCACTAGCAGATCAACTGATGTGGTGGAACTATGTAAAGTTAGATCCTAGGTTTTCAAGAAAATTTTGGTGGTTATATGAATATAACTAATGGGTATTTTATTTTCTTGAAGATATTTATTATCGAAAATACTAATGTTTGAACTTTTATCTGTAGATATGGCTCAACCCGATACCCCATCTGTGATTTCTGCTTTCAAGAGTCATCTTGAGAGAGAGAAACTGACTGGAAAGAATTTCAATGATTGGTACCGCTCACTTAGAATTGTCTTGAGGTCGACCGGTAAAATGGACTATTTGACCGAAGAATGCCCAGCTGAGCCTGCTGCTTCTGAACCAGAAGCAGTCAAGGCGGCATGGAGGGTGGAACATGCTAAGTTTAATGAGGTTGCTTGTTTAATGCTCACTAGCATGAGTGCTCAATTGCAAAAGAAGTTTGAGTACTTTTTCCCAAAAGATATGCTTGATGTTCTTAGGCAATCTTATGAGAAACCACCAGCAGTTGAATTGTATGATGAATTGGACAAGCTACATAACTGCAAGCATGATGATGGTAAACCAGTTGAAGATTATGTGACTGAGATGAAGGAATCTTTTGATCAGCTTCACAGAATTGGATTTGGTTACCCTGACAATGTGCAAGTGCACTTGATCAACAGGTCCCTTAACAAGGACTTTGCTGGTTTTGTGCAGAACTTCAATATGCACTGCTCGGGGAAGACAGTATCTGAATTACTCGCATTGCTTATTGAGTATGAGAAAAGTCTACCAGCCAAGGTCAAGAATCCTACCCCGCAAGTGTTGGCAATTCATGGTGGGAGAATCCAGAAGAAATCGCATGTGAACAAAGGCAAAGGGAAGGTTAACAAAGGCAAGCAGGTCATGGCCTATCAACCTGAACCCAAGATGAAGCAACATCAGCCTAAGCAGAAAAAGGTGAATCCACCAAACAAGAAGGATCAGGCATGTCACCATTGTCATGAAAAGGGCCATTGGAAGCGCAATTGTCCTCTCTATATTCATGACTTGCGACTCAAGAAGCAGGGGAATGAAGCTGGTAACCCCAGTTCATCAGGTGCGTTCTTTATGATTGAATTATTCACTCTTACTCCTAAATTGAATTCATGGGTATATGATACGGGATGTGGCATTCATATTTGCAATACCTTGCAGGGGTTTAGAGTTGAGAGAAAGCTGGCCTATGGACAACAATTCTTGCACGTTGGTAACGGAGCGCATGCAGGAGTTGAAGCTATAGGAGTTTATGATTTAGTGTTGCCTTCGGGCTTAGTACTATCTTTAAATAATTGTCATTATGCACCGTCAATTGTTAGAGGTGTAATTTCATTTTCATGTTTGTTGAACCTTGGTTTTGAGCATACTATTTCTAGCAATGGAATTTCGGTTTCTTTAAATGGTGTTTTTTATTTTAATGCTATTGCTGTGAATGGTGTCTTTGAAATTGATATGAATGATAATGATAAAGCTTTTGTTAAAAATAATTCAATGTATAGCATCAACAATAAGAGAATCAAGAAAGGTCTGGATTCATCTTATCTTTGGCATTGTCGACTTGCTCACATTGGCAAAGATCGCATGAAAAAGCTGCAACATGATGGGCTTTTAGAAAAGATCAATGATGAATCATTTGATAAATGCGAATCTTGCATTGCTGGGAAAATGACTAAGAAACCCTTTAAAAATAGGATTGAAAGGGCGAATGATCTACTTGGTCTTATTCACACAGATGTGTGTGGACCACTTAGACATGTGTCAAGGAGAGGTGCTAGCTACTTCTTAACATTTACGGATGACTACAGCCGTTATGGTTATGTTTATTTACTTAAACATAAACATGAGGTGTTTGAGACATTCAAAGTGTTTAAAGCAGAAGTAGAGTTGCAACTAGGAAAGAAGATTAAAGCTCTTCGATCCGATAGAGGTGGTGAATACCTGAGTCAAGAGTTTATAGATTACTTAGCAAAGGAGGGAATTGTCCAGCACCTTACTTCTCCATATACTCCACAACAAAATGGTGTATCTGAAAGAAGGAATCGTACATTGCAAGATATGATACGATCTATGTTTAATCTAACAACTCTTCCTTACTCGTTTTGGGATTATGCCTTGGAATCTGCAGTTCGCATTTTAAATATGGTTCCAACAAAGAAGGTTGATAAGACTCCATATGAAGTATGGACTGGGAAAGTTCCTAACTTGTCTTATCTAAAGGTCTGGGGTTGTGAGGCGTATGTTAAACGTGACTCAGCAGACAAACTCCAACAAAGATCTGTAAAGTGCATCTTCGTAGGTTACCCTAAGGAAACTATGGGTTACTACTTTTATTACCCAGCTGAAAACAAGGTTTTTGTTGCAAGGTATGGAGACTTCTTAGAAAAGGAGCTCATATCTCAAGAATTCAGTGGGAGAGTATATGATCTGGAAGACGATCATGAAGATGTGACACCTTCTGAAAACACTAGCCAACTTCCTGAAGAACCTGAAAGTTTAGGTCCTCCACCAGAAGTTGAAGTGATTCCCGTTCGCAGATCTTCAAGATCTGTGAAGGCTCCTACACGTCTATGTTTAAACATGGAGTGTGATGACAACTTGATAGGGGATCTTGATGAACCTACAAGTTATAAAGCTGCTATGAATAGTCCAGAAAAGGAAAAATGGCAGGGAGCTATGAATGGGGAAATGCAATCCATGAAAGATAATGAAGTCTGGGAAGAAGTAGACCTACCTCCGGGTGCCAAGCTAGTTGGGAGTAAATGGCTCTACAAGAAGAAGACTGATATGGATGGCATTGTACACACCTATAAGGCCCGTTTGGTAGCTAAAGGCTATACTCAAACTTTAGGTGTTGACTATGAGGAGACCTTTTCTCCTGTAGCTGACATAAGGGCAATTAGGATTCTTATAGCCATAGCCGCTTACTATGACTATGAGATTTGGCAAATGGATGTCAAAACCGCCTTCTTAAATGGTCGCCTAGATGAAGACATCTATATGGCGCAGCCTGAGGGGTTTGTAAATCCAGAATTCCCAGATCGTGTATGCAAGCTTAAGAGATCCATTTATGGATTAAAGCAAGCATCACGACAATGGAATAAAAGATTTGATAGTGAAATTAAGAAGTATGGATTCACTCAAAATCTTGATGAGCCATGTGTATATCACAAAGCTAGTGGGAGTAATGTAATTTTCCTTATATTATATGTCGATGACATATTGATCATGGGGAATGACATTCCAAGTTTACAAAAGGTTAAGGAATATCTTGGAAGTTGTTTTTCTATGAAAGATCTAGGGGAAGCTGCATTTATTCTGGGAATCAAGATATATAGAGATAGATCTCAGCGATTAATTGGATTAAGCCAAAGTGCTTACATTGATAAAATATTGAAGAGATTCAGTATGCAAAATTCCAAGAAAGGATATTTGCCGATGCAAGAGCAACATGGCTTGAGCAACAAAGTTTGTGCTTCAACACCCGAAGAGGTGCAACGCATGAAGAGAGTCCCTTATGCTTCGGCTGTGGGATCTATAATGTATGCGGTAAAAAGCACAAGGCCTGATGTTGCGTTTGCTCAGAATTTAACCAGTCGATATCAGCAGAACCCAGGTGAAAAACACTGGACTGCTGTTAAGAATATTCTTAAGTACCTTAGGGCTACTAAAGAGATGTTCTTAGTATATGGGGGTACTCCATCTGCAGAGCTTGATGTAACAGGTTACTGCGATGCTTCTTGGAAAGGTGATAAAGATGATACGAAGTCTCAGACGGGTTATGTCTTTGTCATTAATGGAGGAGCTGTTGATTGGAGGAGCAAAAAGCAGAGTGTACTGGCGATGTCTGCTACAGAAAGTGAGTATATAGCTGCTTCAGAAGCTGCAATGGAAGCTGTTTGGATTAGGAAGTTTGTTTCAGGGCTTGGGGTTATGCCTTCGATTCAGCGACCTATAAAAATGTATTGTGACAACTCAGCCGCAATTACATTTGCCAATGAACCTGGAATCATGAGAGGCACCAGACATTTCCCGATTAAGCACCACTATGTCAGAGAACAAGTTGAGATAGGTGAAATCGAAATGCTCAAAGTTCACACAGATGAAAACTTAGCTGATCAATTTACAAAGCCTTTACCTGGCACCAAGCTTTACAAGCATGCTGAAGGAATAGGACTTAAATTAGCTGATAGTTTCATGCCCATTTGTGATTAGTATTTGGATAAAGGATGTAATGTACAATTATTAATATTTACTGAAATAAAATATTGGTTATGTTTATTTATTCATTGTCTTATTAATAATATATCCTATATTTGCATGTTTAAGATCCGTGAATAATTTATTATTCTAAATAGTCCGTTGTCGATTAATGATATGGGAATATCATTAAACTAAGACAATTTTGAGTATTGGTTTAGGATATACTTGAAAGTATATTGATGCGTAGTCATACCAATTTCACATGATATTCAATGAATTGAGTATTGGACTTATCCCAACAATATGATTTAAATTTATTGTGAGAATCATATTTAATAGTTATCCTCAGACTTGAGATACCAGATAAGTGTCATGGATGTAGTGCATTTTGTGGAGCAATCTACCGCTTACCGTAATTGGAAGTCATAAGGGTTGTTTTCAGAATGTTGCAAAGTTCATGGGTTATTCTTGTAGTCAAGAGAGAATTCGCTCCTTCTGATTTGTTCAGAAGTTTAATACTGCTGGGCCCCTCGTAGGGTTGACAAAATGTTTGCGTGGCCACGCCCAAAGTCTATCTGGAATACGTTCAGATGTTTTGGTAATTTTGTTCAATCATAAAGAGACGAGAAACAGAATTTAATAAAGAACCTCACATCTTTATTAATGTAGTATTAGAGGCGAAAGGATAATAATAATGATGAATCATTAAAGGTTTTCCAGGAAACCTAGCTCAGGTCGAACTAGGGGCATTGGAGTGTTGCAAGACGCTAACCATTGTCATTTTACTATTAATAGATATACGAGTGGGAGCTGTTAAAAGTTACGTATAAATATTAATTAGTAAATGTCTAGTATCGAACCCGAGACCTCGGGATTGCACACTTTACAAACAAGAATAATGTAAATAAATATATATATGTTAAATGTATCGTGTATATATATTTATAAACACTTAAGGGACTAAATAATCATTAATATTAAACGTAAGTATTAATTATTATTAAGGGATAAGAGAACGAGGACTAGAGTGTAACTTGGGAGTCAAGAAGGATCTAGAAACACCCCAAGGGTGCCTAGGCCGGTCGAAGCCCACACCATGGGTCGATCCACCCTTGCTTGTGCTCCAAGGAATCACCTAGTATATATACAAGGCCAAGGATTAGGGTTTCACATCTCTTGTGCACACACACAAAACCCTAAAGTTTTCTTCTCCTTGTTTCTTCTCTTGGTCGATCGATCCTCACTCCCATAAGGGTTTTAGGATCGAAATTTTCATAAGCAAATTAAGTGTTTTGTTTACTTGCATCAAACCTTTATTCGTTGGTAGTTTGTGTGTACAAGAACGAGGTAATTACTTACTTTAGTAATTATCAAGAGATCGATAAACAAAACGGTAAGGGGTTTATCATTGATCTAATTGTACAAGAATCAAGGTTTATTTGAAGTGCATCGGGTATGTTTTCTATTTATGTTTTAGTTAATCTTTATACGTGTTATTACTTGATCCTAGCTTCCGCAATATGTGTACTTTGATTGTCAAACTCTAACACGCATAGTTTCCAACAAATTATAAAAGATGTAATAAAGAGTGTCTAAAGCTTTAGAGTCAATGATTTCATTCACTATATAACGCGAAAAGCTCTTAAATTCATGGACATCAGTCGAAGAAGGACCAATAGATTCAATACTTGAAACCAAACCATGTGACAACTTAACAGCAAGTTCATTGACAAATGGAATAATGTCTTGAACTGCAATAATGTTAGTACTGTTCAGCATTGATCCTAGACTAGTTCGACAACATATATACAACGGATCATCTTGTGGAACAGCTGCAAAATGAAGCGATCTACAAAAGTGTAATGCTATAGGTGCAAATTCACGATTTGACGTATGTATAAACTCATTATTCTTAACAAAATTTATAAAACCTTGAATTAAGTTTTGAGCACATTCTTTGTTACCATGGTACGGTGAGATGTAAAGCTCAACTAGTGCTTCATGAAGGCAGGAAGAAACAAACACATCGTGGTAGAACAAAGGAAACGAAAATTTTTCTATGAGCTTTTGAATTTTGTTTGTACTCAACGCTGACTGGAAACGTTGAACTTCACGAATTGCATAAACTAAATCATAAATGCGGGCACCATATGTGGTGCTTTGCACACGAGCAACTAAATTAAGAGTAGAGTTGTTAGTGATGTTGTAATGAGACAATGTGTGGTCCGGCTCAAGGTGTTTACTGCCGTAATCTAGGCTTTGTGTGTGTAGAGGAACTCCAGTAGCGGAGTGGATTTTTTCGTGAATGGATCGTATAGTATCGTTAGGGTTTGCATGGAGGACTAGTGATTTACCAGACATCGTTCGTACAAAGAACTGGATGTCATTAGAAGAAGAGGAAGAACAAGCTCTTGTTGACATGATTGATCGATCATTAACATAAAGCAAAAAGAGAGAACGAACAATATAATGACCACTTGGGATTATTTATTTGATCTTCTACTTAACGTCGGTCAATCTTGGGATCTTTTAATTAAGGTAACGAAATCATCATTGTACGATATCCAAAAAAAAAAAAAGAAAAATACCAACTAAACAATTTTCTATAATGATGATGTACCAAAAAACAAAAAGCAAAAAAAAAAAAAAAAAAAAAAAAAAAAAAAAAAAAAAAAAAAAAACCTTAAGGCATGGCTTTTGATCTTTTAAGAGTTCTAGTCTTCTGGATACATAACTTAATACACAAGCTGGGTTAATATTTGGGTTTTATCCAACTTAGCCCTTAAGGCCCATTCCATAATATATTCATTATTCAACATATATACTAATCTCCTTATAGTTAGCAAAACTAGTTACAATATATGTGCATGCACGAGATTTTACATAAATTTTTTAATTATGATGGTAATACAATATTGTGAGTTTGAATTAGAGAGTAGACACTTATGTTGTGTCAAACTAAATTACCAAGTGATTGACTCAACTCGGCTAGTTAACTCCAACGGTTTGACTCGACCTTTTAGTCCAAGCATGTTGTGAATTTGCTCGTTGTTATTAATGTGACGGCAACATAAACGTTGATGTATAATGCATGAGAATCTGGAATTGTTATAAATGGTTTCTTAATTAAATGGAAATTTGTAGTTGATCACTTGAGCAGGAAAGAGACACTTATATGAAAATTGAGGTATTAAAATGAATATACATTAGCTATTCTAAATTTCTGTAACAAAGTGTAGCAATGGGAATATTAACAGCTATAAATATTAAATCTGATATGAAGCTTTACTCTTGGGCCTCACATACTCATTCGTCCAGGTTGGCTTCTTAATGCCTCTTCTCGGCCAGTTAATCTGATCAGCTTGTTCTCCAAAGCGGGTTAATGATGTGTTTCCATCAACTGCACCATTTGTTGCAGCATAAAAATTGGAATCTCAGCTTAAGTCATCAACTTTTTCTAAAAAACAATAAGTCAAAAAGAGATGAAAGGTTACTTTTTTCAACGGCTGGAATTGTGTTCTGTGGCTGTTGGATCGTGAACACCTTGAACTTGTGTTAATATTGATACTTTGAGTAATACCAATAAGTATGCGGAATCTACTTAATGATACTTAGAAGATTGAATGTAAATGAAACAGTTGTATGTATAAAAGAACAATGTATGTAACAAACAAATAGCTCCAATATTATTAATGATAATAATACGAGTGATCTATGATATCACTAGGGTTACACCTTGAAGCTCTAGGAAAAACGTATTAGAAAGATATATTCTAACTATAACCTAGGATCTCCTTTTATACAACAAGGAGTCCTCTTCTACAAGATAAGTATAATGCTAATAGAATAAGATATACACAAAATCTTTTCTATGTTTATCTAAGCGTGTTTCTCTAACAGTTATCAAGTAAGCAGTGGTAATATTTGTTCTTGCAGTGGTAATGAGTTTCCACTGCAAGTACAATCTTCTGCAGTTGTAACATCTTCACTAGCCGTGGTAACTGGTAGTATAATTCCCAACAATCCTCCCCTAAACTTATGATTTATATGTAAATCAAAAAGTTTCTTCAAGTATACAATAAACCTGAGGATATGGGAATTCTTCCAAACACTTATCTTGTTTTTCTCAACACTTTATCAGCTCTTGCATATTGATCTTGAATCTTCTGAATCAAAGCTCTAATTTTTTCATTATCTGCATAAACTCTTAACTTAGACATCAACATTGCAGACAAGGTTGTAGCTCTAAGTGGATATTCCTTCTCAGCAAACATAAACACATCCACTTTATTTGTTGTAGAAACATGATGAACCTCACATTTATCAAAATATGTCCATGTAGTATTCAAGTTTGATGAATTAGACTTCCAATACTTATCATTAAGATCTGGTTCATATAATCTTCTTAAGTCAACCCAGAGCTGCATTTCTTTCATATCCTTGAGAGTATCAGCCTTGAATCTTTCATTAGCAAGCTTCCAAAGAGTATCAAGATCATCTCTGTCACATGCTTTAAGAAGATCTTCAAACAGAATGAATGATGAAGATTCTCCTCCCAGTCTTGTAATTTTCCAAGTGGGAGCAAAATTCTTTGCTGTGTACACTTCCCAATCAATAATTTGATGTTTTGATTGTAAAGGATCTGGATAGAAATCTTCTTCTTCAACAATGATAATTGCACTCTGTAGATCTTCTGCACATTTCTCAGATTGAGATTCTTTCTCTTGAGGAACTTTTATTCTTTTGGTGACATGATCTTCAACTGTTGAAGCTTTCCTTTTACTTTGTTTGAATCTTTCAACTTCTTCAAAATCAATAGGTCTGAAGGTACTATCTTGCCTTTTAATTCTGTAGTAGATACCTTCAATTCTTTCATGAGACATACCTTTGAAATCAGCCATCTTCCAGGCTCCAACATGACAGCAATATACTTTCATCTCATGAATGATCTGTGCCTTTGTAGGTTGTCTTTGTTTCTTTTGACCTTTTCTGAAGTTTCCAATAATTTCATCCAGTGCTTGTTGATTCTTCATTTGAATGAAATCAACCAATTGAGCTGTTCTTTGTTCTTCAGTTAAAGTCTTGTTAGCAACAAGCTCAATAGCTTTCTTCTTTACAACTGGATCATGCTTAATCATATGCTCAATCTCTTCATCTGATGGCACATATGAGAACATAGGGGGTTTCTCATGTAAGATGGTTGGTGGAATCACTGAGAGTGGTTGTGCCATTACTTCTTCAAGTTTACCTAACCTCTGTGCTTCCATAAAACTAGCAACATCATTCTCCTTTTGCTTTTTCATATTTTCTCTCTCTGCAGCTTCAAGTTGTTCTGCTAATCTTGCATCAAAATCAATTTGAGCTTGATCTTTCTTAGAAATCTTTCTTGTATGTACTTGTTCTGCACCAAACACCATTGCTTTACCTTTAACTGATCTTTTTCTGGCAGCTTCTTCCTCTGCAGTGTTAAGTGATGGAACATCAGTGGTAACTTTTTCACTTGCAGTGGAAATTATGTGATCAGTGGTAACATGTTCTGCTTCAGTGGAAATTTGTTGAGTAGTTTCAATAACCATATCTTTATCCAACTTCCTCCCCTCAATCTCAGCTACATCATCATATGCTTGAGCATCCATATCTTCAAGATTAGTACTCCTCCCCTTAATTTCTGCATCTGTTTTCCTCCCCTGTTTGGAAGAAGTTCCCAAAGCATAACCAGAACCTGCAGAAAGACCATCATGTGATGATGATGGGGAAGAAACCACAACTTGAACATGTCTTCTCTTCTTGAGATTCTCAACTTCAGCCTGCAACTTTTGAATCTCAGCCTTCAATAGATTCAACTCTGTGGCATGTTGTTCTTTGGTTTGTGCCAGATCTTTCTCCAGAGTTTGAACCTGTTTGACTAATTTGGTACATAATTCCATCAATTCAGTTAGTGTCACACTGCCTTCAACACTTCCAACTGTGTTACCTGTTGGGAGAGGTGAATCATAAGGCATTGATTCAGGCTCTTCTCTAGTTGGACTAGATGGAAGCCTTGAACCACCACTGCTTGTGCCTACACCAAAAGGCTCAGCAACATGCAATGTTGAGATGAAAGAAGTTGGCTGTTTAGACCTTCTCTCATAAGTGTGAGTTACAGCAGGGATATGTTGAATTTGTGGAACAATAATAGTGGGTGTGTGATGGGATACAACTGGGATTGTTGCATCTTCACCCTGTACCTGTGAAATCTTTGCAAGCATGTTTGGTAAAAGAGGATGAATCACTCCATCCCAAAATTCTGAAGCCTTACACATATTTTGAAATACTTTTGGCTTAAGACATGGAGTTTCATAAATCCTATTATGGTTTTGCAGTTGAAATTCATTTAACACTGCTTGCACAAACCTTGGATACATCAAAAATTTGTATGAACTTGTTACATTGCCTTTCATATTATTAAATATAAACCTTGAAAAATTGAAAGTCCTATCAGAAACCAAGCAAACTAAAGGGTAAGCCATGGTTGATCCAAATTGTTCATAAGAAGTTTTCTTAGGACTTAGGCAATGCAACAGAGTGTGTATCAAAAATCTCCAATGGGGACAAAAACATCCTTTCTTAAAAGTTACTTTTTGGTCAGATGTATCATACCCCATCAAAGCAATGTAGTTGAATATGTCTGAATTAGGTAATGTGATGATACCATTGAGATCATCTAATTGGAGAATTCTCCTTAAAGACGATTCAGTAACATCAATAGTTACCCCATCCACTGTGGCTCTAAGAGCTTCCACAGATTCATGTATGTCCCCCTGTTCAAGTGTTATGGACTCCACAGAGTTCCAAAACTGTTTGATTTGAGAAACAAAGATTGTGTGGTTCATAGTTAAGGCATACCTTATATGAGTTGTGTTTTGAAAATCCACAATCTGATGAAAAACAGGTCCACTCTTGTTATTGGACTTTTGTAGGCAAGCCACTTGATTGTGTTCATCTGCAAACTTGAGAGTCACCATGATTTTGTGATTTGAGAGATAAAAGTGTTAGTAATCGAGAATAAAGAGCAAGCCGTATTATTATCAATTTATACTAATAGGGTTTTGAGAAAAACGCGTATGGTGAATTATCTATAGAAAGATTTATCTTTAGAAAAGAATAAATAAAAGATTGGTAAGTAGATAATTCCCAAAAATTTTACCCTATTAATAAGGAAAGACAGTTATATTTGCAACGGCTAGTAAAAATAAGATTACTGACACACAGTTGTAACGGCTAGTTCACCAGTGGTAAAATTTACACTGTCAGTGGAAATGGTGAACTTGCAGTGGTAAAAATCAACAAAATTTCAAAGAGCAGTGGTAAGTAAAACATGTAAAATTTACTACTCTTATCATAGTTTTTAGCAAACTATCAGCTATCAACCGATTTGATAAGTCTTTACCAGAAGCCGTTTGCTCTTGGACTAGCTGATTCTTATGTGGGTTAGACATGGTGAATCAATAACCATTTGTTGTGTGTCATTGATACACACCTTATTACTCCAATGATATGGGTTGTAAATTACAACATAAAATAAATCTCATCTTAAACCATAGAGATTAACCCAAGTAACTTTTTAACCAAGTTACTATACACAAAAATATCTTCTCAAAAGTCAAACCACAGTTACTTCTCAAACCAACCAAAACAGATGAAAATAAATAACCTTCATTAATTAGCATAACATCTAACCTTGGCGTATTTAATCACCTCCAAACACCACATCTCAGTCACCAATAATCTTTCAAACCCTAATATCCCAATCAACCCAATTATCTTCCAAAACCATGTCATCAAACCCTGAAACCTCTAATCAACACTCTTCTTTTCCAACATCAGAAGAAGATTTACCACCATATCCATGGGGACTTGAAGATTCTGACTATGAGAGATGGAGAAACGATGGGATGTGCAAGAAAAATAATGGAATGCACACATAAAGGGTGAGTCAAGCCATGATCCGAATCCTGCTGAGAGAGAGCTTGTTTCTCCTTTTATCTGGACCTCTGATGAAGAATCTTCAGAAGAAGAGAATGAAGATCCAACCTTTCTTCCTCCTTCCACACCAGAGAGATCCCAACCAAGATCAAGTAAAAGAGATCCATCTCTCCTAACATCATCAAATTTGGTGTTGGATCTTCCTGCTCCAGAACCTGGTCTTCTGCATCAAGAACATATTGGACAGAGCAAGAAGGCTTAGATCACACATAAGGGAAAGGAGAAGCAGAAATAGATGACTGAAGAATGTTGCCAAGGAACTAAGTTCTTGAGTATTTTCTTGACTTTGTTACTTGAGCATCTTCACAGTCTTCCTTCTCTCCTTTTTCCATTTTCATCTTCACCTTCTTCATTGTACTTGACATAGCCTCAAGTATTATGTAATAATTGATAGAAGCTAGTAGTTCTCAATTAGCCAAATGTTTTAGGAATGATCTTTGTAATTCAGTTGGAACTTAGAATGTAAGCTGTAACTTGTGTCTTTGAATGAATGAAAAGATCTTCTTTAATTAATCAATATTGTAAGACCTTCAGCTTATTCAACCACATTCCCTTGGCTACAACTCTTGATGACTTAAACACACTACTTGCAATCTCTTAACATTTGCAGAACAGACATATACTAAACAACTTGCAAACATATTAGTGAGTCACTGTAAAACTCAGAAAGTATTATCAAGTCATTCATAACCATTAGTAGTCTTTGACTGTCCCTGCACTCAACATAAAACAATTAGTACCTTTTGGGGACCCAAGCCACAAATGACTTGGATCTGCCTCGTGTATCAATATAATTATATCTATCAAAGGTCATTGATACACCATTGGGATTGTATGAGGTTGTTGTTCCTTTTGGTTTCTATTCCCAACGGCTGAGGCCTTAACAGCATTACCCATGTTTACCCTTTTCTTATTCACATAGACACCAGTGGAAATATTTGGTCTTGCAGTGGTAACTGCATGCCTAGCAGTGGAAACTGCTGGATTATTAAATTTGGGTCTCCACATGTGATTCTTGTGATCATTCTTTTCAAAATAAGTCTTTTTCCCTGTTTGATAAGATTTAACAAAAGAAGTAACAGGGGACTTAGGATAAACTCTGTTTTTACTACTGGCAGTGGTAGCTGCTGGTCTAGCAGTGGAAATTGGTTTGATGCCAGTGGTAAGTAAAACAGACCTGGGAACCATCTTGCTTAAGGGGTTTGGGTGAGTTACTTTATTAGAATTATGTCCATTCACCCTTGTATTCACAAATACTTCCCTTCTTCCCATGTGGTAGTTACAGTCTTTAGCTAAATGGTCAAAGCTACCACATATATGACAAACCTTATTGTTGAACACAAAATCACTACCAAACTGCCTAGTTTTAACATGATTCCAACTTCTCATGTTCCCTCTAGGAGATTTAGACCTATCCATGTACATCTCAGCATACCTAGTAGTAGGCCTAGTGTAATTTGTTTGTGTCCTAGGCTTCTCTTTGACAACTTCAGGAATACTTTTTCTTTCCTCTACTTTAACATTTTCAGGAACACTAGATTTAGACTCAACATTTAAACATTCATCTTTAAGAGATGAGTCACTAGCACTATCAAAAGTCTCAACCTCAACCTGAACCTTTTCAGTTTCAACTGGTTTAACTAATTTTGGTCCATAGGTCATAGGTAGATCCTGAAACTCTTCTAAACCTGTGTGAGCTAGGTTAATGCCAGGAGGTGCTGGAACACCTCTTAGAGGTGGTGGAACTGATTTGTATCCAAGACCTGATTTGGCTTTGCTCACAACTTGAGCTTCCCAAATTTTGTCAATACTCTTGGATTGATGATCTAGTGTTTGCTTAGTTATCTGAATGTTCTCACTAGCCTTCTTGACTCTTTTAATTTCTTCCCTAAGAGCCTCATTTACTGCAATCTTAAAGTCTAAATCCCTTTTTAACACAGCAATGTCATCACTGAATTTAGATTCATTTGCCCTATAATGCTCTATCTGTTTTTCTAAAACACCTAGACCTCTTTTATGATTTGCTAAATTCTAATTAGTATGATGTAAATCTAGCATCAGTGCATCATATTGTGCTTTAGAGATCTCTAACTCTTTTAAGGCCTTACAGTTTTTAGAACAAGCATTATCAGTATGTACCTCAGTGTCAGAGAAAGCCATGAGTGCATGCTCAGTAGCTAGCATTGCAGATTCTGAATCATCTTCTCCATCCTGAGTCATAAAGCTCCAATCAAAGCTTACTCCATCAATAGCCAATAGCACCTTTGGCTCTTCTGTTGTAGGTTCTTTGTTCTTATCCTTCTTGTACCAAGTTGACTTGTTGTCAGTTTTCCTTGGTTTTCTACATTCTCTAGCAAAGTGCCCCTTCTTGTGACAATTATAGCACTCCACCTTCTTTTTATCAAAACCTACAGTCTCATCACCACTTATATGTATCTTTCTCCCTGTCTTCTTCCAGAACTTCTTTGATCTTAAGCTTAGTAATGCCACCTGCCATTTAATGTCCATCTCCTCCATATCATCTTCATCAATTTGATCCAAATCCTCATGATTGAGAATTGAACCACCCACATGGCTTGATATAAAGGCATAGAAAGTAGCATCATTTAGTCCTGCAATCTGTTTCTTTGAGCTCCTAGTGGAAACACTTCCATTACCAGTGGAAACAATCATGTTACCACTGTCATCATCACTATCACTTTCTTCATCTGAACTATCATTGCTTGATGATGATATGAGTGCTACACTTGCAGAACTTGTTCTTAATTTTCCAGCTTTCTTTAACCTTTGTTCAATAACTTTGAAGTTATTGTACACATCATTAAGCTTCATGGTCTCTAGATCTGACTTATCTTCCCAAACAGCAACATTGGTGTCAAACTCAGAAGGTAGGCTTCTTAGGAATTTAAGATTGAGATCTTCCTTTTCCACCTCAATCCCAAAAGCAGTGAGTTGGGTAACAATCTTTTGTAGCCTTGTGAATATGCTATCAAGAGATTCATTACTTGTTGAACCAAAGTTTCCATAAGTCTGCTTCAGTAAAGTCTTTTGAGTCTTCTTGGTAGAATCATTTCCACCAAACACTTCACAGATCTCATCAAAAAGAGTCTTTGCAGACTTGTATTTGCTAAAAGCCAGAACTTGTTCTCTGGGTAGAGCCATCAATAATAAACCTCTAGCCTTCAAATCATTCTTTAGCTTACTTCTTTCTTCATTTGTGACAGGACCAGTGTTAACTTTTGTTACTGTTTTGTCACCAACCTGCTCTACAGTTGTACCAGGTTTGAATGAATTTCCACACATTATAATCTCCCATAATGTGTAGTCTTGAACCATAAAGAATTGTTCTATCATAAGCCTCCACATCTCAAAGTCATTTATCTTAAGCTTAGGAAGCTTTGCAGCAATGTTTGATTGGCTTGTTTCTGTCTCCAGTGTATCTTTTGAGTCTGCCATAGGGTCTTCTAAATCAAAATATCAAAGCCTTTCTCTGATACCACTTGTTGGATCGTGAACACCTTGAACTTGTGTTAATATTGATACTTTGAGTAATACCAATAAGTATGCGGAATCTACTTAATGATACTTAGAAGATTGAATGTAAATGAAACAGTTGTATGTATGAAAGAACAATGTATGTAACAAACAAATAGCTCCAATATTATTAATGATAATAATACGAGTGATCTATGATATCACTAGGGTTACACCTTGAAGCTCTAGGAAAAACGTATTAGAAAGATATATTCTAACTATAACCTAGGATCTCCTTTTATACAACAAGGAGTCCTCTTCTACAAGATAAGCATAATGCTAATAGAATAAGATATACACAAAATCTTTTCTATGTTTATCTAAGCGTGTTTCTCTAACAGTTATCAAGTAAGCAGTGGTAATATTTGTTCTTGCAGTGGTAATGAGTTTCCATTGCAAGTACAATCTTCTGCAGTTGTAACATCTTCACTAGCCATGGTAACTGGTAGTATAATTCCCAACAGTGGCCTTAAGAATCCTCCTTTGAGCAGAAAGGCGTGTTGAAGTTTGGTTTTACAGATTTAGCTAATCTGTTTTCTTTACCTGCAACTTGAGATCAAAAAACATTGCATTCACAGGTCATAGGTTAATACTTAAAAGTACTACTTGTTGGTGATTTTAGTGTCATCGATGGCCATTTTGGTAATTGACAATTTACTAGAGGCTAATGAGATTTCATATTCGGTTCGGGTACGAGTTAAGGAAGTGTGGAGTACACACTCGTTGAGCTAATATGTATTCGACCATGAAAAAAATGCATGGGTCAAGGGGAGGAGCTACACTCGTTTTTACCCCTCTTATTTCCCAACCATTATGACTGTTGGAAAAACAGTTATGAAAGTTGGTTTCAATCAACTTCAACTGCATAACTATCATCTAGAATCTGTTTTGATAAACAGATTAATTAGCCTCATTTAGACATACAAAAAACACATATACAATTCCTCTCTTGTTCCTGCTTTGTGATCTGGTGCCTAGACACAAAGTGTTTCTCTTCTAGAATTATCCCGGGAGAGATTTCGTGCAACCCAGGCATATATAGTGTCGAAATACTTTATACGGAAAGTGAACTCAACACGATTCTAGTAAGATATCCAGGATCATCACATACCCTACACTATTTTCTAACACTACTAAATATTAAAGCAAGTCAAAGAAGAAAGCTTACTTAAGTCTAGTGCTTGGGATTATGTTTTGTGGATTTCAGAATCATGCTTTGAGCTGAATACCGTGTTGAAGTTCGGTTTTAAAGCTTTAGCTGATGTTTTTCCGTTGACAGCAACTCCAGATCAAAGAACATTGAATTTATAGCAAATCATCATTTAATACTTAGATGTAATAGAAATTTTACAGCCATTTAGTTACGGAAGCTTACGTATGCTCAAAGCCTGCGATTGTGCTTTGTGGCCTTCATAATCCTCCTGTGAGCTGAAAACCGTGTTGAAGTTCGGTTTTACATATTTAGTTGATATGTTTCCTGTAACCATCACTTGAAATCAGATAACATTGAAATTGAAACTAGTCTTCAGTAAATACTTTAGAGAATTAGTAAAAGTTGAAAGCCATTTGAGTGGTCAAACTTTCCTAGAAATAGCTTACTTTCATTCAAGATCTGGGACTGTGTTTTGTGGCTTTTGGAATCCACCTCTCAGCTGAAAACCGGGGTGTGAATTTTGTCAAAGTTCGGTTTATAAGGTTCAGCTGATCTCTTTCCTGTTACTGCAACTGCAAATAAGATAACATTAAATTTACATTACAACAAGTCACAGTTAATTACTGATGCAGTAGTAAAAGTTGCAAGCCATTTAGGTGGTCAAACTTAGCTAGTAAACAATAGCTTACTTGTGTTCAACACATGGGATTGTGTTGAAGTTCAGTTTTACATGTTTAGCTGATGTTTGTCCTTTGACTTCAACTTGAAATCAAATAACATTGTATTCACAACGAGTCATCAGCTAATACTTAGAAGAACTAGTAATGTTGAGAGCCATATTTAGTGGTCAAACTTTCCCAGAAAACAATAGCTTACTTTTGTCCAACGCCTGCAATTGTGTTGTGTAACCTTTAGGATTCCCCGTCCAGCTGGAAGCCGTGTTGAAGTTTCGTTTTGAACATCTAGCTGATCTAATCCCTTTTACTGTAACTAGAAATCAAATAACATTGAATTCACAAAGAGTCGTCATTTTACACTTAGATTATAAAAGTAACAGAAATCGTAAAATGTCTCATGAACACCAAAACCAATCTTCTAAAAGACGTTTGACAAGTTCTAGTTCTGAGTCAATTAATTTGCAGTACTAGTTTGTTTTATTGCATGTGAATTAGTCGGTGTCGCTAAACCAGATTTTTTTTTATAAATAAAGGAAACGACATCAAAATTCTTTCAAAAGATTAGGTTAATATCACGAGCCCAAAGTTTGAGCTTGCTTCACAGTACAGAACCAGATGAAAACCGGTACCATAACATACTAAGCCGACACTATATTGTCCGGGACTCGATCTCAAATTTTGGGTACCGGTGTGGTATGGTTTGGTTTTGTATAATTGCATAGCCCCATACTGGATAATCGTTTCATTCTGTTAACATGTATAATCTAATGATGGCACCAGGCAAACTTACTTTCAGGTAGCACAATGTAGTTTATATCCAAAATACGTCTTTTTTGCAACACCCTCTTAAAGAATCTTGTGTCCGTTTTTTATCTCGCCGTGAACACTTTTAAGGTTTTTTAACAAAATAATTTAAAAGCAAAGTAAAGTTTAGATTAATGAACATGTTTTTCATAACTTGATAGTTTTGTATAGACAAATTAAGTTTATGCAAGGGCTAATACTATATATTTTAAAACTTTGAGGGGACAAAAGAGAAACCCGAATATTAATAAGTCGGTTAGTTGGGTACTAGAAGGGTACCCGCGCAATGCGGCTGCGGGTACCCAATGACTATTTTTATGGTGAACAAATGTTTTTCATGTGACTTTTTAAGCACAGTAAGCCGACCAACATTATTTTTTTTTTTCATTTTTTTAACAATTACATAATAATTCAGATACATTTTAAACATTACAAATAAAACTTCAAATAAAATGACTAAACTACTAATCCATCATCTCATTTATCATACCAACCCATGTATATTTGGATAAGCCCATTAATGGTCTAGATTTTCGAATAGTCCAACTACTAATCCATCAACACATTTACTACATGATGATGATAGATTAAATGGGCCGTTACAACTCACAAGTAAATGAGTTTTATGAATATTAAAGTTGGCACAATTAAAGACATTTAATTTACTTTTGAAGGTTGGCTTGTTAATTTCAATTTCTTAATAAAGAAATGTTTTTGGTCTTAAAAAATTTTAAGACTTCTAAATATAGATGTCCTAAATACATTATAAGGTAGTATAGATATAGACAACAAAAAATCGGTAAACTTTTCATAAACCCTATCAAACCGTTCCAACTTTTCATAACTTGATCAAGAAAGAAACCCTAAATCAATAAACCGGTAAACTTTTTTTTTTTTTTTTTTTTTTTTTTTTTTTTTTTTTTTTTATTGATTGATGATTACGTTATTGATTTATTGATCCGATTGATGATTGATTTTTATATAGCGTTATTGATCCAACCTTTTTGTTTATATCGTGCTGTTCTCGAGTTTAAATTTTAAGGAATTGAAGGGATGAGATGGGAATGGAAAAGTAAGAGATGACAATGTGAAAGTTGTTATTACAATATGTGTTCTTGAGTTTGTTTTTTTAAGTAGCAAGGAAAGAAATTACCAATATATATCCTCGAAACTATATACTGAATTAGGTCCCTTTGAGTTGTTTGACCCGTTTCATTATTATATTTTGTAAAACTATTTGCTCAGTAACCAAACACGACCCAAGAGACCCATGGGGTAGGTTGAAACTAGTTGCAACAAAATTGATTATCAAGACTCAAACAGAAAAGTATAAGTACTAATGTTCCATTACAAATACTCAACAACATCTACATTTAAGAAATAAAATATCCAACCACTATCCCTGGAACATACGATCTAATTCTAAAACCAAAAACAAATATGTTTCAAGACATATTCAATTCGTTAAAAGAGTACCTACGGTAGGCTAGCATATCTAATAACCTAATATAATTAATTTACTTTTTTAAATTGGACAATTTAACAATTCCAAAACTGACATGCTATATGTATTTGGGAAAGATTAAGATAAAAGGCTTACTTGCTTCAAGGTAAGCAGGTTGAAGTTATACAACGTGAATAAAGCCATAACTTCAATCCCTCACCCCTTCCCGTCCCCTACTTTTCCATCTAAAAAAAACTCAATAACATGAATATTTGTAACTTTCCTTCTCAACCCTTACATTTCCATCTTAAAAAAACTCGAGAACAAATTGAATATTGATGTTATTGTTGATTGATTTATTGATTTATTGAAGATATATAATATATAATATAATACATGTTTGTAGATGAAGAACACAACGCGCCCAATCTTTTTTAATGTTTGATGAAAAATTAAACTAACAATGAATTAAGTGTTCTTTTTTTGTACGATGATGTTATTAATTTGGTTCTAATTAGTCTGAAATTGAGGTTCTTTTTCTTATAGATATGTAAAACATAAAATGGTTTTATGCTTTAGTTTGGGGCTTTTCTATCTATATTAAAAATTGCTCTTGAAATCGGTTTTGGATAAAGAACTATGAAATCATAATTATTACTACATCCGTCCCATAATTATAGTCCACTGTTGACTTTTTAAGTCTTCATTTGATAACTTTGACCTTATATATTTTTATTTTTGTTATATAATACTTCATAAAAATTGTACCAATAAAAAATGCATTCAAAACTCAATTCATTCATATATTTTGCATGAAGTAATATATAACACAAACAAAAATATTTAAGGTCAAAGTTGAAAACTAAAGACTTTAAAAGTCAACAGTGGACTATAATTATGGGACGTAGGGAGTATTATTTTGGTCAAAGTTTTTACATTTCTATTTGTTACCAGACAGATTGTCTAGTTCCACAATGGACCATTTTTTCATTCGCTCAGAAAACAATGTAAGGGCCAGTTTGGTACACGGTATTTAAGGGTTTGGATTCATAGATTCTACAAAAAAAATTGTTTGGTGCAATTTCATACCCCTGACACACCTTTGAAAGCGACATTTGACTCCCATTTTTCAATCCACACCATTTTGGTGGCTTTTTGGTGGGTTTCACAAATGGACCAATAAAAAAAAAGAAATTACATGGTCCTATTTTTTTAGCCACAAACTATTTACTCTTTTTCTTATTTATTATTTTTTTATTTAAAAATATATATAGAATAAATTTATCCATTATTTATTTTTCTCTCTCCTCATTAAATTCAAACCTATACTTAAATCCAATTTCTTTCAAACCTTTCTCAAATCCAAATCTAATTCCAATCCCACTTACAAACCAAACGGGCCCTAAGTGTATCATTATTAATGTACACATTATCATTCTTTTTTAGTTTTGTGTTTTTATAAATTTTCACTGCCTTTCTTTTTTCCTTTATTTATTTATTTATTATTATTATTATTATTATTATTATTATTATTATTATTATTATTATTTTATTTTAAATATAGATGCGTAGATTGAAGTCGCCAATGATGGCCATTGAAAAATTATTTGATAGATTCCTGGAAGAAGCTTACCCTCAATATAGGGGCATTGCTCTTGTTCAGTCTTTGGAAGGGGGTGTTCGGGAAGAATACGGTGATTATGCATTTTTTGGTGTCGTGGATCTTTGTAACAAATTAAGAGAGGATGACCCTTTCTATTTTCATAAAAAAGGACCAATAAAGATAGCACAGGAAATCAAGACAGCATTTGAATCGAAGGAGTATGATATGATAAAACAACTCTTTCTATATGAAGCTGGCATTTTAACATTTAGGATAGAGGGGTGTTGGATATCTAAGGTATTTTTTTTCTCCTTTTCTGAACTCTTTTTAAACACGCTTTAAAATTCTCACCTTCATTATCTTGTCTACACAGAGTATCAATAAGATGTTTTCTTCTGGCATGGACACATGGGCACCACAATTTTTTCCAGCAAGAGTTGTTTTTATTTTCCCGGCAAACATGATGAATGCTGATTTGGTTCGATCCATCTGTATCAAAGACGTGCTTGCTAACATATTTGTGTATTCGGGAGTGGATGTGGGCAACGGAGCTTTTGATGATTTGGTATGTGCTTTTGTATCAGACACAATGTTTTTTATATTTTAATTGTTACATATGTATATTTATGCATGGATTACATTTGTATAAATTAGAAATATTTTGTAGGCTCTGAATATGGTAGGAAAATGATTTACTGAAATGCAATCAGGGGAGATTAGAGGTAGAAGCCGACAAAGAACTTACTTTCGTCTGAAGGGACCGTCAACCGAATTCTATACCGATGTCGCAACATTCTGGTACTTTGTTTTAGTTCAACATATCTGTGATACAATTCACTAATGATGCCTCTTTATAAACTGTGATACATTTCACTAATGATGTATGTAGCTATGCTTTTCACAAGCAAAAAGCAGACTTTGTGGTATATATGACCCCTCACCGACTAAGAGGGTACATTCAACAATGTCATAATGTACGTAACTTCTACACAACTGCATAATGATGAGATGTTTTTTAAAGATTTGGACGAAAAACTGAAAACTGATTTTTTTTCCAGGCTGCTGCAAAAGAAGGCTTGCTCCCAGTTCAATGGGATGATGATACACAAATTTGTGGGTTCCGAACATTCAGTGGCGAACAACCAGTGTCCGATGAGTTATATAGAGAATTTATGTCTTTCTCACCTCCATACATGCAAAATCTATGTATAGACATTTTTCATTTATTTTGTATATATTTATATTTTTTAATGGGATTGATTTAACATAAGCTAAATTTCACAAATTTTCTTTTTATCAGTTACAGATGCCGGGTATTCTATGGAACGTTTTTTTGAATGTGCTTGCAAGTGAGTTTTTCACGCTTTTATCTTAATTTTTACCCTACTTGTAGGTCGAGTTTCATATCAACTTGCTGAGTAGAGTGGTAAATGTTATTTTCTTATCAAAATGCTGTAATCAGTTTTTTATTTACAAAATATAATGATTTCAACAATGTAACACCAGCTATATTCTTTGTTTCATAAAAGAGACCCTACTTTTAGGTCGAATTTCAAATTTACTCATATTTTGAGTTTTGTGTTTTGTGTTCTTAACAGATTTACATGTTTAAAAAGAGAGAGAATGTCGGAATGCACAATCAAACTTGAGGATTTATACTATAATGATGAGGTATTCTTGTGTTGTTCTTCCATGTGATGTTATGCTTGTATATTCGATTGATTTGAAATGTTTAACCATCTCATAAATAGGGGAATACATTTGGATATATACTTAGGGCTCGAGTGTTAGTGTCAATTACCACGAACTCTTCCGGTAGAAACTTCTCTAAATTAAATGTAAGTCTTCCTTTTATTGTTTCAATATTACTACTTTCTGATCTCATATGTAGTTTCATTATTGCTTCTTTGTTCTTGGCTCCAAATAGGCGTTGTCGGCCGGGATAGAACGTGAGCTGGGATTACAATTGGTGGAGTTTACTGATGTAAGACGAAATATTGTGATGAACTTTTGTACTTCTTTAGACATTTCACAAATATAGATGAAATAATGAAAGTGAATGTTTGGTCTTACAGATATTTGTTAATATGAATTATATTTGTTTTGATAATTCTAACTTTCTTTTCCAGGCTGTAAATAGGGCTGGTGGAACTTTGATGCCAGTTGTTCTGTGTGAATACCTCTGCAACCTTTCTAAGTTATTTATGCGTTACCACCGCGAGTTGAGTGTAAGTTAAATTTACAAGAAGTTCAACTCTTTTTCAAAAAGCAATTGTGACGTTTTTTTGTCCCGATTTAGCATAATTTTGACAGGTTTGCTAGTTTAGTGAGTCTGCTTTCATTGAACATTGATATATTGTCTTCGCAAATGTTGTTGTTGTTGGATATTTAATTGAATTTATGGTTTCTTTAAACTAAGTTAATTTTCTAAAAATTAGTTTTTGATTATTTGAATTATTTTGTCAGGTTCCGTGTAGCGAGAACATGCTAGGGCTGTGTAATGCAACTAAAGTGGTAATGGACAAATGCTTCTGTCTTTTGGGGATTGATCAGGTAAGCTTTTTATCTAGCAGGCTTTTTTTTTTTTTTTTTTTTTTTTTTTTTTGGGTGAAACTGAAGTATGTATTAATATCCAAAGATTATATGTTACAAGAATACAAAGTAGAGACACAGACATGCCCACGCTCGAAATTATAAAGGAACATGCGACTGAATACAAAGAATACAGAACTATTATACATTTATACTAAATGTCTAATACTTTACAGCATACACCCATATCAGCTACATTTCATATCAGAGTTTTCCAATGAGGATCAACCATAGTAGCATTATTAATAGGCCTCACTGATATGTAAATCCTCAAACATGTACTACATTTCCCTCATGAAGGTAGACCATTAAACAACAGCCCACTAACAGTCCAGCACACTTCATCACATGCCATTTGTTATCCAAGATAGAGCGCTACTTTTCCCTCATGAAGGTAGACCATTAAAAACACTGCAGCCCTACCTCACAGTGTATTAACAATCCATCATCCATGAAAGGCATCATCATCTACAATGTCAAGGACCCAATCATCTCTATATCTCCAAAAACTGACCCAAACTCCATTCCCAAACACCCCATTAGATATCAGCCCACAATAGATATCTCACCTTCAAAGTTGACATTCTTTAACTTCACATCCCATTCTTTGTTAAGCTTTAGCTGCCACTTCTCCTCTACATTTCTAACAGCATTGCTATTTTTTACTTTCAAACACATCAGCTTTAGCTTAATAGTATCCATCACCATTTTGAGGACACACTCCCAATCCCTTTTTTCATCTCTAAATATTCTGTTATTTCTCTCCTGCCAAATATAGTACACACTAGCAGCAAGAACCAGCCTTCTAACCACACTCCAGATGTTATTTCCATTGGGTTTTAGGGCCATTTCATGAACACATTCAGACCAATCATAATGAAAATCTTTCAGCTATGCTAATTGCTGAACTTTTTCCCATAAATACTTAGAATACTCGCATT
Organism: Artemisia argyi; assembly: GCA_030686995.1. Taxonomy (NCBI): domain Eukaryota; kingdom Viridiplantae; phylum Streptophyta; class Magnoliopsida; order Asterales; family Asteraceae; genus Artemisia; species Artemisia argyi. The sequence continues at coordinate 183,912,522 of CM060705.1, forward strand.
TGAAAAATAGATGGTCGTCTTCACAAGCATTCAAACATAAGCTGCATCTATTCACAGAATAGTAAACCCCCCCCCCCCCCCCCCCCCCCCCCCCCGGTTGGTCATTTTATCTTGTGTGTATCGCCTTTTTTGAATAGCTAACCATAAGACAAAAGAGTGTTTGGGTACACATTGTGTGAACCAGATAAGTTCCCACCACACTATATATGTGTTGCTCGCTAACATTTAAATCTTCATAAGCAATCTTGACTGCAAATGCTGATTCACTTCCATTTGACCTTTTCCATATAATACTATCGCCTCTGTTAGCATCAATAACTGGCACTTCCAGATTAGTTATGACAGGAACCATTTCCTGCCACTCACTAGGCCAATTCCGTTCTCCCTCAACAATCATTTCACTGACTTTCAAATTAACTTGTAGTCTTGCATTATAGAGATGCCTATGTGTGACAAACTGGCATAATGGTCCTATAGCACCCCAATTATCAAACCACAGAGATGTAGACTGCCCATTCCTTATCTTATAAGCCACAAAACTTTTGATTTTCTCCCTTATAACAAGCAAGTTTTTCCAACCCCAACTATCGTTAGAGTCGGCAGATATAGCTCAAATACTCCTACCTCTCAACTTTACCATATGCACCCAAAGGGTGTCTTTTAGATGCAATATTGCAAACATGTTTTGCCAGAATTGCTTAATTCCACACACTTAAATTTTTTAGCCCCAAACCCCCTTGGTCTTTTAATCTCATCAATAACAGTTTTTTTTTACTCCTTAAGTGAAAGGCAGTAGTTAAGATTTATTTAAGTTTTTGGGTTTATGTTCTTAAATTTAAATTGGTCTGTGTCTCAATACCGTAGCACTATTTCACTATGAAGAAGTAAAATATAAACATGATTATTTTTTTTCAGAAACTATTAGTATAATAACAAATTAAAGTGGTCACAATTCCATATTTTATAACCAGTCCTAAACTTCTTTTTGTGTAGGACTCCCACTCATCCTGGGAATATGCATGCAGGTCATCTTTTTTTGGCAAACATCGGATGCCCGCTGATTTTCATATAATTTCTTCATCTGCTATGTAACTACATGTTTGCATGTTGAAAAAAAATAGATTTTCTTTTTATATCTTACATAATTTCTTAGGAGTAAGTACATAATCATAGTTGACGTCTCTATCTCCTTTTTTAATTATATAGTTTTTCTTTTTATATCTTACAAAATTATAACATTTTCTTTTTAATAGAAACATCAATGAAAATCAATTCTACTGATTTGTGTATCTAACTAACTATCTTTGCTAGAATTCTTCCTTTTTATGTCTTACATAATTTCTTAGGAGTAAGTACATAATCATAGTTGGAATAAGTACATAATCATAGTTGACATCTCTATCTCCTTTTTTTCAATAGATAACCATGCAATTGTTAAAAAGTTGTTGCAACAATTCGGATATAAGTAGCAATACTTTGGCCATTTGTTCAAAATACAAAGAAATGTATAGATGTTTGATTATAATACTTAACCTCCAATATCAAGGCCATTCAAGTACCACAAGAAAAACCAATAAAAGTTTGTTACAACTTATAGCTAGCGTTTTTTTTTTTTAGTTATTTTTTTTGTTTTTATTTCTGTGATGGTTTTTTTGGATTTTCATCAGGAACGAGAATCTAAATTCTCGATTCGAGATCTTATCGATGAATGTTGAAGTTGCACATTCTAGCTTTGACAAAGGCAGTATATATGGGGATGTTTCGGTTTTAGATACTTATCTGTCAAGACCCGATGGGTGGGTGACGCATGATAAAGATGATGCTTGTTATGTATCTTACTTCCACCGAGCATGGTATGAGCCGGAAGACATATATAATGGTTCATATATATCCCTTGAAGACCCAAGTTCCCTTCATTCGATCCCTTTCGCATCACCCATTGAGGTTTCAGTGATGGTCATCGCCACTAGCGAGGATAAAGATCAAACATATTTACTTGCCAATTGCAAGGGTACTCCGAACCTAGAGCAATTTTGGTCGGATGATGATATAAACCTCGAGTATGGCACCATTAAGTGTTATGGTAGAGATGGCCGCATTCTTTTGGATTTTGTTGCAATCAAAAAGGCAGTAGATACAAAAATGAAGTTGACGGCTACAGACGCTAAAACGGATCTACGAGTATCTGGCGAAATATTGGCTTATTATGGTGATGATGTTCTTGGAGAGGAGGGTTTTCTAGGTCAGTATTACGCATTAATCTTTAGAGCCGATCCATCTCAATGTATTGGAATCCTTAAGGACAAACCTCTGCCACTACTAAGGTCCACGTTGGCCGTACCTGCCGGCGGGAAGCTTAAGATTAAAGCACATTTAACGGATGATGACACTGATGAAGATATTGTGAAGGGCACTAAGGAATTCTGTGCGAGTCCGGGCAGTGTCAACGTTTGGAATATACAAAGCAACAGGAGCTCTTTTGAATTCTCAGTGAATTGGGTTCATCAATTGACGAGTGGTTAAGTCAGGTAAAAGTCAATTATTTGTTTGATGCAATTAGCGTGTTAATTACTTTCTGGATAATGGTTGCTGTTTTCTTTGTTAGGTCACATGTGTTTGCAGTTTTTACCGGTTTGGTTACCGATTGCTAGAAGAATTTGACAATTATGTTTTGAAAAATTATGTTCGGGTTGAAAGTTATCTAAAGTGTATTTAAATATGCAAAAAAAAAACCTTATCCCTTTATTTTAAAAGGGTACATATGTTTGGTATTGTGTTTCTGAAATATAATAAGCACTTTTTAGTTTCTAGCTGGGAAGTGCTTATTATCGACATAAAATAGGGCCCAAGTTGTTATTTCATTATAAAGTGCTTATTATATTTTAGGAATGTTATTCACCTTGTAGAAGGATTAGCAGATTTTAATAGTATAAAGCAATATGAGAGATCCCTAAATTGAATTAGAAGCAGTATGGGCTGTTTTAGGATAGATCAACATCAGATAATGTGTTTTAGGGATTGTTTGAAGTGCTTGTAATACGCAAAGCGATTACATAAGTCCAACTGACATTTTGAATGTTTCGGCAAGGGGATATTTATCTATAGCATGCTGACGTTCTGATTAGAAAATGGACCTGGGAGTTATAGATATGTTTGGTCATTTCAATACAGATTCTAGTAGTTATAGATATGTTTGGTCCACAGATTTAATGGAAGGGTCAGTTGGTGTACAAGGGGTAGAAACTGGTTTGTCATTTAGTACATTACCACATTTGAGCAGCTCAAGTGCATATTTCCTTTGAGCCATGACTAAACCATGAGTGTTTCTGAGTATCTCAATCCCCAAGTAATAATGTAGTGGCCCAAGGTCTTTGATACTAAACTGATGATGGAGTTGTTGTTTGATGTTGGTTAATTTTGGTTTCTGAAAACATACATAGGTTGTATATACAGATGTGTCCAGCACTGGTCTTGATCCAGCTTCAGGATATTAACGCAGTAGACTGGTCGGACAGTGTTCACCTTTTTTAGCAGCCGTTATGAGGTATGCGTTCACATAGGATAGTGTAACTTCACTGCTACACAGTGGTTACTAACATTTGCTTATCTTTTTCTCTTGGGATACCTTTGTGTAATGGGGAGCAGAGAAAGTGGGAAAATGGGCGTAAAAGTTAATGAGTGTAAATGGGTCATTTTTATACAGTAAAACCGATCAAAATGGGTTGGATTAGGCTGACTCGAGAGCATCTTCTTCAATGAGTTTCTCGAATTTTATAGTATAAAATTGTGTCGATCATATTTTCTGTTAGCGTGTAATTAACCCACATTTATAATTAAACATTACTGTATAAAATATCTCAGAAGCATATTCTATTTCTTAAGATAAATACAGACTAAATGGATCATTTGGAATTTGTAAATAGGATCTGGCCATGAGAAAGTGCATAGAGTTGCAACGGAAGCTTCGGTTCTTCTTATCCCTGTTCTGAAATTGATAACAATGGGTTGACGCTATGTTGGAAGCCTTTGGGATCTGCCGGGAACATGAAGGGAAGGCTACCTATGGAGTTCGTGGGTATGGTGCCGCGATTATCATTGGCCAGTGTGTTGGACCAATAATGTTAAAGACGCAAAGTCGAGGTACTTAGTTTATATATTATGTATCTAGTTTAGAAGTCTGTAAACCCAAGATAGTTTGGGCTGGGTCTTTAATAACGGTATAAACCGTTATTTAGAATAGGTATGTCGTTTGCTTTTATTGAAACGTTGCATCCCTTATTGTTCTAGGCATGATGGCAGTGATTCATGTAGTATAACTAGACACGATTCTGTAATCAACAACCAACCCTTTTTCAGTTTATTTATACGCACATTTACTAAAGATGATAAATGCATAAATTATAGAACGTTCCTTCGGTATAAAAGTCAACCAAGGCTATTTACAAATTGCAAAGTGACGCTTTGAAATTGATTGTGATGTTTTAGACAAAAGCTTTGAACAAATGACCAAATGGTTAAAATTTAAAGTGAAGTTAGCTGGAAATAAATGGTCATGAAAGGATTTTTCATGTGATTTATGTTGTAGAGAATATATATATATATATATATATATATATATATATATATATATATATATATATATATATATATATATATATATATATATATATATATATATATATATATATATATCATCCATTATTAATTGTAATGTAATACTCCATCCGTCCCAAAATTATTGTCCAGTTTGAATTTTCAAAGTTAAACTAGTTTAACTTTGACAATAAATATATATATTTTTTGTCATATAATACTTGTGAAAAATTATATCATTGAAAAGTACACTTAAACCTTAATTCATTTATATATTTTGCATCAAATATTATATAACACTTACAAAAATATTTAAGGTCAAAGTTGAAGAAGAAAGACTAAAAAAATCAATAGTGGACAATAAATTTGGGACGGAGGGAGTATAAAACTTTATTCCAAAAATAAAGACGGAATGTATTTTCGTACTAGGGAAGATCCACATTTGGTTAAATGCTTTTTTGTAAGCACCTACGTAACAAATGTGCAACTTAGCTTTTGTGTGGGAGGTTGTAACCACATTGGTTAGGTGCTTTTTTGTAAGCACCTACGTACCAAATTATATGATTGAAAGCATTTAACCAATGTGGTTGTAACCCAATTTTGGTTACAACCTCCTTCAATGTGGGACATTTTGCTCTTCCGTAAAATTAAAGTACTTAGCTTTTGTGTCAAGGGAGGGATCACTACAACAAATGTGTTATTTGCTAACTTCCTTTATAATGTTCACCCTTGCAAACATGTTGTAAAGTTATTACACTTAAAACTTAAAAGACTATGATTATCACACTTACATACAATGGTATGAAAATATACTTCCTTTGGTTTCACTATTACATAATAAACTAAAATAGTACAAGTCTTCTTAGTAGAATCATGTGAAATGCATTAAGTTTTGTTGGAAGTTAACCATGAAAAGGTATATCTTGCAATATTCTTTTTAGAATCCGAAATTTATCAACGGGTACTTGACACTTGTACAGAAAATTGACTCCAATCCAACACATTACTTCTGTATATCTGGAACACATTGCACAGAAATATATTTGGATATGAAGTTGCGAGTGATAGGGCTACAATAGCGATTCATGTAGAGGATGTGTTCGGGTTATCAAGAGTCACAATATATATTAGCTAGTTGAACACGAACACATAAAACCACAAATAGTAAATAAATACCACACTAGATAACAATATAGATAGAACTAGTGATGCAAACTAGATACAGACATGAAACTGTCCGTTTCCACCATAGTAATACATGTAAGTTGTTACGTTGCAACAAAATGTTGTTCTTCAAGTATTTAAACTTCTTAAGATATTAGTGAGCTTTTTCTTTTTTTTCACTTTCCTTTCTCTAGGCGATTTTTGGCAACTTCGTCTTCCCCAATAGCAATTCAATCCCTGTAATTTTAGGGTTGATTGATGTGCTTCTTTTCTGATTTTCCTCTTGTTTTAATTCTCATTTTCAATTTATTGATATGCCAGTTGAATCCAATAAACCCCCTGACCCTATCCTTGAGGAGTTTTGTACTCTCACTAGGATGTCTCCTTCTGGTATTCGTCATAAGCCTCATGTTCCTTCTGGCGATTCTAATCCTCCTAAGTCGAGGGGTAGGCCTAGGGGTGTGAAGAATCGGTCTAAAGCTGTTAAAATTAAGGTTCAATCACCGGGATCTGCTTCTGCTGGTGCTGGGGCTATTCTAAAAAGGCTTCGTAATTCGAAAATGGCTGGTAAGGGTAGAGGTCATAGTGATGCATCTCCAATGGAAGACAGTAAAGATAAGCGTTCTAACTCTAATGGTGGTCCTGTTGATGAAGTTGTGTCTAAAGTTTTAGATAGGTTAGCTTATGATAAAAGTATTTCTAAGCAAATGGTGTTTAGTGAAGGTTTTAGGGATTGTGGTATGAAGTCTAGTAATGTTGTTAAGATTGGTAGTAATGTGAAAAATAGCAGTAAGCGTATGGTGATTGACTGTGAGAAAGTTGAAAATGATGGTACCTTTATTAATGAGCCTGTTAGTAAAGTTAATGTAGCAATTGGTGAACAAGCTATAAGGAGTGATAAGGTGGAGTGTAGGGAGGATTTTAATTTGGTTGATAACGCTTTGTCAACTGAAAATGTGAGTGTTCACAATGTGGCTGATGTAGAGCACATTGTTGATGCTCATATTTCTCATGTTGATAAAAGTGTTAATGGGACTGGTAAGGGTGGTTTGGAGTTTGTGTTTGGTGAAAATCAGGGGAGTAAAGGTATTCTCAAAAAGCCAATTGGTCCTTTGTTTAATGTTCAATTTAGTAATGCTGTGAAGAGTAATCCTTTTTTGAAGACTAGTGGTAATCCTCCTAAGAATAATTGGAATGTTGGGGCTGGAAAAGCTTTTGGTTCATCTTTGATGTCAAATCAATTCTCGGCTGATGTTGATAGTTTTGCTGAGAAGTTAAAACAAGGTGCTGAGGAATTGGCTTTAAAAATGGAGTATACTCCTAGCTCAGTTTCTAAACAGGAGAATGGGAATAGGCGAATTGAGTTTTCTATTGATGAGGTGTATAAAGGGGGTCAAGCTTGTGCTCTACAACTCTACGGTTACTTTGTGGGAACTTCAATGGACTATAGAGTTGTTAGGGATAATCTTATGAGAATGTGGAGAGTGTATGATGTGGAAGATATTACTAAAACTAGCTCTGGGATTTTTTATTTCAAATTCAAAAGTGAAGATGGTATGAAGAATGTTCTTGATAAGGGTCCTTGGATGGTTCAGAATGTTCCGTTGGTGCTCAATGTAACACCCCCAAAATTTGATACAGCGGAAGACTCAACAAGCTTTCGGGGTGCTACGGGTATTGGTATCCAAACACAAGACATAAAAGAACGAGATAAAGTAAACAAAATAAAATGCAACCACGTGGGGTTTTAAAGTTTACATTATCCCAAAATCATCCAAAGTCAGGCCCAAAAGAAATAAATATAGGTCCACAATAGTTATCAGAGTTTTAGAAATATAGATCCATAACCAGTGCCAAATGCCAAGCCTCCAATCCCAAGCATCCGCAGAGCATCACTTAATTACCTGAGAAAACGTGCTAAAAGTCAGCTTTCGCTGGTGAGATCATAGGTTTAGATTCTTAATTCAATATAGTGGACATATACGCAAAACGCTTGCTAGCTAGACTAGGGCTCACTCATCCAACCAAAATAAACCAACCAAATCAAATCATCCCTATAGGTGCACGCTATAGCTCAAATCAATCCAATCAATAGCTTACCTAGCTCAAGTCTAGGCCTCGCTCTATAATCAATCCAATAGCTTACCTAGTTCGGGGACTAGGCCTCGCTCACCAAACAAATCAATAGCTTACCTAGATCTAGTCTAGGTCTCGCTCTATAACCAAATCAAATAGCTTACCTAGTTCAGGGACTAGGCCTCGCTCAATAACCAAATCGATAGCTTACCTAGCTCAGGTCTAGGCCTCGCTCAATAACCGAATCAATAGCTTACCTAGATCTAGTCTAGGCCTCGCTCTACCTAGTTCTATAAGCATAGCAAGTTTTGAAATCAAAAAGCGATAATAGTCCACATAAAGCATTTGCACGTTTCTCACCCCAAGTATTGAAAACAAAGTTCAAGAGTAAAAGTGGGGCTATGACTCACCTCAAGTCCAGAAATCCTCAAAAGAAATGATAGAAGAAAGACGCAAGAAATCTCAAGCAACTCACGTAACGGCAACTACTGACTCAGCACTTCCTAACAATATCAAACTCGTTCAGAAAACATTTCCTCAAAATCAAATATTCCCATTCTCAAACGTATTCCATTTTACTTTCCAAAATATCCATTTCTCAAATTAACTTCATATTCATTTGAAATTCGGCGTTTGGTATCCATACGGGTGGGGGTCGACACATCTCAAACCAAAAAGCCTCAACAAAGAACAATAATAAGACAACTATAGGTCTAATGTTAGCCCAATATATTATTTAAATAATTATCGAAGCTTATTAAATCCGTCGATTTGATAATCTCCCATACTTATTTACGAAATATATCGTTCCAAAATTATACCCAACTTAAAGCACATTGCACATAAGTTTCTATTTGGTATATGTCGTAGTCCAATAAATTCCCTATATATATCGTCGAATCGGCCAAATTCCACGAGACATATAGTAATTCATTACCCTAAAATATATACCACATCCTGTGGGCGTCGTGGGATACGATGCCCATTAATATACCCATTTTATATCGTCAAATAACTCGATCTAGAATAAGTCATTCGATATATAAAATGTTTATATTAACCGTCATATATCCGTGACAACACAAAGTCACAATATAAAGCCCACTTGGACTCTAAAGACCCAAAATTCGTATAACTCGATAAGTTTCTAATTTATAAATAAAATCACATTTTTAGTTATTATTTATCCGACTTATGTTTCGCCGTTATTTTTATAGTTATTATTTATAATAATATCCCGACATTTATTACACTACTTGCATAGTATAATAACTATCGTTTTATTATTATACGTTTACTCGTGGTCGTTTTATTATTAATATACGCATTTATATATATATATATATATATATATATATATATATATATATATATATATATATATATATATATATATATATATATATATATATATATATATATATATAGGGTAAGGTTATTTTCAGAACCAAATAAATTGCGAGAACTGCGAGAACCAATTTAGACCAATCATCTTTTATTATTTTTTCTTAATTTTTATTTAAATCAAAAGGGTAAAATAGTAAACTACAAATTTTCTATTTTAGGAAAATCTATTTTCATTTATGGCAGTTCCAAATATTTTGTTTGAAAGAAAAAAAAGTACGTGGAAATTTATAAAAACAAAATACACATGTACATTTTCAGATTATGTAACATTTTTTTTATATTTTTTTGAAAGTATCTTTTAAATAATAAAATATGAACACTTACAAAACACATGTGCACCAAAGTCAAAAAAGAAAATACATGTATAAACACTACGAAATACATGTGCACCAAAGAGGCATCAGGTATATTCTTTGAAACATTTATGATTTATTGATAATTTGCATAATGAAAACATACACAAGATTTGATATGATACATGACTATGCTATTTAAATACACATCTCTAAAATCAAGAAAGAAAGAAAAAATCCATTAGACATCCATATATGTATATCATTTTCTTGAATTATGAACGTCTTTTTGCAATATTGTAGGTAGCTCATGTACGTTCATGTTTGTTAATGTGCTCATGTGCACCAATTTCATCATCGAGTTCATTTTCGTCGTGTTCATGACATAAACACATGTGCATTCTTCACATGTGCACTTTTCACCTTGCTTATCATACTCGTACCTGTAACGACAACAATTAATAAACAAATTATTCAATCATAACAAGTAACAAAACACATATGCACAATGTATTTTAGACTTGACTTTTTTGAGAAATAAGTATAATCTTAAAGCACAAAACACAAGTGCACCATTAAATCAAAACTAAACACAAAAATCTTTATATCATAACTAAAAACACATATGCACATAAGGCATCAAATTTACCCAAAACTGTAAAAACACATTTGCATTTTAATTCTTTAAAAAAAAATAAACATATGATCTTAAAAAAACGTGATAAGTTAAAAAAGAAAATTAACCAGTATCTTAAAAAAGAAAATTAGTTCATGCTACTGGGCCAGACAACTATACACACAGCATGACATATTTGAATTTTTTGCCCACCCAATCCATTACGCTACAATTGGAACCATATGGTTCATCTTTTATGCGTGCACATGTATTCATCGTCTGGTTCAAGAACTCATGAAATCTGCCCATGTGTTTTAAATCTTTGTGCACATGTGTTTTTATTGTCTCGCTCATATTAACTGATACAAGTCTGTGCCAACAGTCATAAAACACATATGCACACTCTTTCAGAAATTTTATACCAACAATAAAAACACATATGCATCATTACACTAATTTTATATTAACCTTGAAACAAATATGCATCATTACACTAATTTTAAATTAACCTTGAAAAACACATATGCATACACTTTTGAGGCATAAAACACATATGCACCATTTTAATTGATTTTTTACCCGTCATAAACACGTATGTCCCATTACTTAAAACTACTTTTTTCCCATTTAATAAAATAGATTTTGCTAAGATTAGTTTTATATATCATAGAGTTAACTACATTTTTGGTCCTCGTGGTTTACCGGGTATAACGGTTTTGGTCCAAAATTTTGAAATGTAACGGATCTTGTCCAATATCCGCTGACCCGTAACACTTTTGGTCCATTTTTTGTTGACTGTTAGTTTGACTGGTTAAAAAAAGGTGAAATTACTAAAATACCCTCGAATATTAATGTACAATGACTGAAATGGCCTTTCCTTTATTATTATTATTATTATTATTATTATTATTATTATTATTATTATTATTATTATCATCTGTACCAAATAAACACATTCTCCTTCAACACTATTTCCGGCCACCTCCCTTAAATTCCGGCTACCATAAGATCTAAACCAAATACAAACACTTCAAACCAAAAAAATATTTTCTTCAAACCCCCACCATATTCATCAAACCCAATCATAAACTCCCCCACCCCGGTTGCCACCACCACGAAACCGCCATCATCCAACGTAGCCAAAACCCACTTAAATCATTAAATCTATACAAGCCCACTTTAAACATACACAAACAATAACCCACTTTAAACATAGCCAAAACCCACTGAAATCATTAAATCTAGATCAAATCCTCATATTTTCATCTTCTTCAATCGAAACCCACTTTTACAAAAATTAGATCTTCAAAGTACAAGCACACAATTATAAACACACTTAAATCAAAACCCACCATAATCAATTCTTCTATTTCCACTTTCTATCTTCAAAGTCTTCATCTTCTATCTTCAACCCATGGTTGTGATGGTCGGCGGGGGAAAGGAGTGTGTGGTAATTGTTTGATAGTGTCATAGTGATGTCGTGGTGGAGTTTGATGGGTCGGCAGTGATGTCGTGATGGTGGTGATTTTGTGGCAGGTGGTGTTTGTGTTGATGGTTTGGTGGGGATGCCGTGGTGGTGGCCAACTGTGGTGGTGGCCGGTAGTAGTGATCTGGTGGCAAGCAATGGTAGAGAGAAAGAAGAGAATAGGATTTTAGAGGGAGAGAGATTGTAGTGTTAGTGTTTGTGTATTTGTGCAGTGTTGAGTGTTTGTGTTTATGTATATGTATTTGTGGTAGTGAAAAGGAAGTGAATGACACAAATACCCCTGAAACAAACGGTCAATCATAGTCAATTTAACGGAGTCATGAAAGATGGACCAAAAGTGTTACGGGTCAGCGGATATTGGACAAGATCCGTTACATTTCCAAATTTTGGACCAAAACTGTTATACCCGGTAAACCACGAGGACCAAAAATGTAGTTAACTCTATATCATACTATTTTATTAATATCTTGTTTGCCTTTTTTCTTTTCTTTTTTCTAACTGTTGTTGTGAAGACTACTTCAAGGGCTTAATAAGTACATTTCATCTTCTTTCTAAATGATATACCAGGCTCGGTTACCTATCAGTACATCAAGGATCTAAACAATATTTCTTATAAACTTATACCCATATGAGATGTGCAAACTAGCAATATATTATTTAAAATGCATTCCATATGTACCAATCCTAATACAGTTATACATATACAATCACACACATCAACAATAACGTACAACGTAGTAATCACATACGATAAACATGTGCATCAAAATCAAAAACACAAAGAGGTTACCTGTTTTGTGACTCGACTCAAAATTACAACAGCCTCTTCATCTTCAAACCCATCATTACCGTTCACAAAACCACCTTCAACATCACTCATCTTTATTTTTTCCGACGAAGTGAGTGAGTGCAAATGAAGAATGTGTGCGGTATCTCGTGTATTGACAAATGAGAGAGGTTCATGTTTCATCAGATCTGGAAGAAATGATAGAGAAGAGAGGCTGGATGTGTCAGATCTTGAAAATAAAATTAAACCGCCCCTTATATTTAGGTGATTGATTATTATTGGAATTCCGTAATTGCCCTTCAGACTCATAAATTACATCACTTTAACTTGAATATTTTTACAATAAGGCCATTTTGCTTTCAGCCATAGATTATTTTGATCAAGGGCTAAAAATGGTTCTCGCAGTTCTCGCAATTTATTTAGTTCTGAAAATAACCTCACACTATATATATATATATATATATATATATATATATATATATATATATATATATATATATATATATATATATATATATATATACGTTTACCACGTCTATATACGTATATAAACGATTATATTCTTAATAATATTATAACGAGTATTATTTTTGATTTCGACTTTTAAATATTTATCGAGTCATAGAATTTGGTCACATGTCCGAGTCATGACCCTCGGCTCATAGTCCAAGTCCAAAACAATATAATCAAGTCACAATATAAATCAACTCCGTCCAAACAATCCCATATCACGTGCTACAACATGAGGGTCCGACTACGGCACCCGACTAACCTATCTCCATCATCTAATGACCGTCTCACAATCGGTCCCCAATCCACTTTCGTCAACACATCTCCAAATATACTCATAATCAAGAAATACCGCAACGCGTCCAAATAATAACCAATTGCCCATAATACATTCACAACAAAAATAAATAATAACAAGTAACATATATTGTCCGAAAACCAAGTATACAACGGGTTGAGTTACCAAGTCAACCCGGGTCAATCATAAGCTCAAAACATGAAATGGAGCCACACCCGAGACTAGTGAGTCTCGGCTAGCTCCTTGAGCTTACACGAACCAAAACAGCCCCCTTGGGGTGTTCGGCCAAAAATACCAACGACCACACGGGTCGACCAAACATAACCGAGAGCAACCAAACAAGAACCCAAGATTAAAATACAACAAATGGCCAAGAAGATCGACCAAATATTACCCAAACCGAGAGCACAACCTCTCGGCCGGAGTTCGACCCATCGGAAAACATAAACCCGGATACCAAACCTCCATTTATCTCATTATTAACAAAAACCCATTTGATTCTTGCCTCAAACTACATGAAACCAGAAAAAGGAATGAAAACCCGTGACTCTTAGTCACGAATCGAACACAACACGAGTCCAAAAACTAGGCCTACCTTCAAAAACCAAAGCCAAACGAATAAATCTTCAAGAAATAATACAAAGTGATGATGAACTCGTGGGGATTTAATTCGAATTAGGTGTTATAGGGGGAGTTAGGGCGCGTGGTTGGTACCAATAGATAGATCTCGAAAAGATGGTGAAGATGGTGGTGTTGTTTTTATGGTGAGGGCGGCGGTGGCGGAGCTATGGTGAATTAAAGGGGCAGCGGTGGTGTTTAAAGAAAGAAGAGAGAGAGAGAGAGTATGGGTGAGGTGTTGGAGATGGTTGTGTTGTTATGAAATACGCAGGCCACAAGGACGATTCATAGTAATTTTTATAAATATATATATATATATATATATATATATATATATATATATATATATATATATATATATATATATATATATATATATATATATATATATATATTTATTATTAGTAATAATAATAGGGAGAGTGTAGTGGGCTAAGTAGCCCCAAGTAAACACACGGGCCAAACCCGAAACCTTAAATAATCAAATCACTTTTTCCAACCGAACCCGTTCCAAAATAATAATATCCGATCCAATAATAAAATGAAATTAAAATTGTTAGGTCAACCTAGTGCCGGAGTCAAAGTAGTGCCAAAAATAACGATCTCAAAGTAATTCATACGACCGAATCAAACCGAACCATAATTAAATAACCAAATCTCATAAATATCGTACGATTAAAATCACGTACCAACATTTGTAAAATATCTCGTCACAATAAATTTTCAAAAATTCTAAATTTATAATTTCAATGTAATGCGGGTTTTATAAAACGGCTCTCTATTTTGCCAGTTGTCACATCCTCCCAGCCTCAGAAGGAACCCGTCCCGGGTTTCTCTTGAAATAACCCATCTACGAAGTGAAAAGCTTCGGATATCTTTTTCGAAACTCATCCTCACGTTCCCACGTAAATTCCGGTCCGCGCCGCGAATTCCAACGAACTTTGATGAGCGAAATACGACTCCTCTTGAGTCGTTTGATCTCTCTATCCATTATCTCAATCGGCTCTTCCACAAAATTCAAACTTTCATCCACACGAATATCCTTGATCGGTATAACTGGTGTTTCCTCTGAAAGGCATTTCTTCAGATTACTAATATGAAACACATCATGAACTTTACTCAGTTCCATAGGTAATTCCAAACGATACGCTACGGGCCCAATCCTTTCCAAAATAGGAAATGGTCCAATATAGCGGGGATTAAGTTTCCCACGTTTCCCAAAACGTATCACACCCTTCCAAGGCGAGACCTTCAACATCACTCTGTCTCCAACCTGGAATTCTAGGGGTTTACGCCTCTGATCGGCGTAGCTTTTCTGCCTATCTCTAGCTGCTTGCAGTCGATCTCGAATTTGCGTTACTTTCTCCGTAGTTTCCAAGATAAGCTCAGGGCCTGTGAGTTGGCTATCTCCAACTTCTGCCAAACCAATAGGTGAACGGCATTTTCGACCATACAAAGCTGCAAATGGTGCAGCCTTAAGACTTGTGTGGTAGCTATTGTTGTAGGAGAACTCCGCAAGGGGTAGATATTTCTCCCAGCCTTTACCAAAGTCTATGATGCATGCACGAAGCATATCCTCCAAAGATTGAATAGTTCTCTCACTTTGACCATCGGTTTGGGGATGATATGCAGTACTCATATCAAGTCTCGCCCCCAAAGCGGTTTGAAGTGATCGCCACAATGCTGACGTGAAACGGCTGTCGCGATCCGAAATAATCGATATCGGAACTCCATGACGAGAAACAATCTCCTTCACATACAGCCTCGCAAGTTTTTCCACGCTATCATCTTCACTAATCGCCAGGAAATGAGCAGACTTAGTCAAACGATCCACAATTACCCATATAGCGTCGCAACCGCTAGCTGTCTTTGGTAATTTGGTAATAAAGTCCATCGTAATCCGCTCCCACTTCCAAACCGGGAGTTCTGGCTGCGTCAACAATCCTGACGGTCTTTGATGCTCGGCTTTAACCTTAGAGCAAGTCAAGCACTTACTAACATACAACGCTATATCTGCCTTCATATTCGGCCACCAATATAACTTTTTCAAATCCTGGTACATTTTGTCCGACCCAGGATGAATAGAGTATCTCGACTTATGCGACTCATGCATAATCAATTCTCGAATTCCTCCATACAATGGTACCCAACTTCGTTCTCCAAAACATAACACTCCATCAGAACGCTTAACAAATCCTTTCTCATTTTCTGCCATCCCAAATATATTCTCAGCAGGTCTATTTTCTGCTTTCAATGCTTCCGTTTGAGCTTCCAATATTTGAGACGGTAATGGCGATACGATAGTCATTCCTAATGACCTAACCCGTAATGGTGGAATTCTCTCTTTTCGACTAAGGGCGTCAGCAACAACGTTTGCTTTACCCGGATGGTAGCGAATTTCACAGTCGTAATCGCTTAGCAACTCAATCCAACGTCGTTGCCTCATGTTAAGCTCTTTTTGGTTCAGAATGTGTTGCAGACTTTTGTGATCAGTAAACACTACACACTTGGTTCCATACAAGTAATGTCTCCATATCCTCAAAGCAAAAACCACCGCACCTAACTCCAAATCATGGGTGGTGTAATTCTTCTCATGCTTCTTGAGCTGTCGGGAAGCATAAGCTATCACTTTCTCTCGTTGCATTAACACAGCTCCTAAACCTTTATGTGAAGCGTCACAATAGACAACAAAATCCTCGTTACCTTCGGGTAACGCCAAGATAGGAGCACTACACAACATCTCCTTAAGTAACTGAAAGGCTTCCTCTTCCTTATCTCCCCATTCATACTTAACACTCTTTTGAGTCAATTTGGTCAACGGTTTTGCTATCTTCGAAAATCCCTCAATGAATCTTCGGTAATAACCGGCTAATCCCAAAAATTGACGAACTTCTGTTGGGGTCGTAGGTGCAGCCCAATCTTTAATCGCTTCGATCTTAGCAGGATCCACATGAACTCCTTGTCTATCAATCACATGACCTAGAAATTGTACCGTCGGAATCCAAAATTCACATTTCGAAAACTTGGCATAGAGTTTCTCCTTCCTAAGCAATTCTAAGATGAGTCTTAGATGCTCCTCATGCTCCTTCTCACTCTTTGAATAAATCAGAATGTCATCGATGAACACAATCACGAACTTATCTAAGTAAGGCTTACACACCCGATTCATGAGATCCATGAATACCGCCGGTGCGTTAGTCAACCCAAACGACATCACCTGAAACTCGTAATGCCCGTAACGGGTTCTGAAATCCGTTTTCGGAATATCTTCCTCACGCACTCGAAGTTGATGATATCCCGATCTCAAATCGATTTTCGAATACACACTCGATCCTTGAAGTTGTTCGAACAAATCGTCGATCCTCGGTAACGGGTATCTATTCTTCACCGTTATCTTGTTCAACTCTCGATAGTCAATACACATACGAAACGATCCATCCTTCTTCTTCACAAATAAGACCGGGGCTCCCCAGGGTGAAGAACTTGGTCTTATGAATCCCTTTTCGGCTAACTCCGCTAATTGTTTCGACAACTCTTCCAATTCAGTAGGTGCAAGACGATAAGGCGCTCGTGCTACAGGTGCAGCACCAGGTATCAACTCAATTTGAAATTCCACTTGTCTATTAGGCGGAATTCCCGGCAAGTCATCGGGAAACACATCAGCAAAATCACGAACTATAGGTACATCTCCAATGCACCTTTCTTTCTTCTCTTTCTCTCCTTTCTCAGAAATTTGGGCTAAGAAAAAGTAACTTCCTCTCTCCATTAGCTTCGGCAACTTAGTGCAAGATATAACCGCTAATCTGGATGGGCCTCTCAAATCCTTTCTATCTCCTGGTATGTTCAGAATCTCCTTGCCGTAAGGCACCCGCACGATCTTCTCATCGCAGATTATATGGGCACGATACTTAGACAACCAATCCATACCAATAATGACATCAAAACTTCCTAATGTGACGGGTAGAAGATCTATGTTGAAAGGACGGTTCAGAAAGTTTAACGTGCAACCGCGAATGATGGTCTTAATCCTTTCTATGTTTCCATTAGCTAACTCTACATCATAACCAATTCCTAAGGCCATCGGGGGTTTCTCAAGTAAGGGTGCAAACTTAGTGGACACAAAACTCTTATCGGCACCAGTATCAAATAGTATGGAAGCATAACGATTATTGAGAAGGAACGTACCAGTAACAACGTTCGGATCTTCTCCTCTCTCGTTCCCGAGTGCATACACTCTTCCATGAGCAACTCCAGCTTCCACACGTTGGTCCCCATTATCTTGTCGTCCACGGTTTCCTCCAGCTCCATGGTTTCCATTATTGTACCCATTACCACCCGATCCTTGATTTCCTCGGTTCCACGATTCCCTACATTCATTCCGATAATGTCCTTTCTTTCCACATCCATAGCAAGTAACATTTGCTTTGCTCACAGTTTCAGGAGTAGCTTGAACCATAGCAAGTGGTCGAGCTCTACAATCCTTAGCTATATGTCCCATCTTAGAGCAATTCTTGCACATCACAGTACATCGACCAGAATGATGCTTGTAACATCGGTTACATTTAGGTGCATCTCCATTGTAGTTCTTCTTGTCTCCATCTCCCATGGCATAAGCTCTAGTAGTTAGTTGTCGCTTACTTCGACGATCATTACCCTTAGAGTGATCGTCCCTCTTTCTCTTTCCATTCTTATCTTTCTCAGCTTCTTCCAATGCCAAAGAGTCCATCAATTGTTGAGCAATAGTAATAGCCTCATGAATGCTTGCAGGCTTAGCAGAAATCACATCGTTCCTGGTAGCTACCGGCAATCCATCGGTATACCTCTCGATCTTTTGGGTCTCAGTCCTAACCATATCGGGACAGAGTAAGGCCAACTCTCGATAACGGCGATTGTAAGTTGCCATATCGGTACCTTTCACCTTGTGGTTCCAGAACTCAATTTCCAATTTCTTAATCTCATTCCTTGGACAGTAAGTCTGAATCAGCAAAGACTTAAATTGCTCCCAAGTCATGGCATAAGCCACATCACTCCCAACCGAGTTACGCTAATTGTTCCACCAAGTCAAGGCTTCATCCTTGAAAGTAAAAGAAGCAAACTTTACCTTCGCATTCTCCGCACAACCACTGACATTAAACACTGACTCGGTCTTCTCAATCCACCTAACCAAGTAAACCACTCCTTCAGTTCCACCAAACTCAATCGGTCCACAAATCTTAAACTCCTTGTAGTGACATCCATTAGCACGAACAGGTGGAAAAGTTCCAGCAGAATTGTTTGAATGATTTGACTCAGCTAGTAGCTCAGCAACTCGTTGTTCCACAAGTTGATTGATCATTGCTTGATCCACAGTAGGTGCATTAAGTGGAACATGATCATTGTCTCCCTGAACATCAACATTTTGATTCCTGTTGTTGCGGTTAGTAGTGTCCAGGTTATCAGGAGTAGGGGTCTCAACATTTCGAGCTGGACGGTGTCCTCGACGACTAGGGGTAGCCGTTGCGGGTCCAGTTCTGGTAGCTCTAACAGGGTTTCTTCGTGGGGCCATTGATCTGAAACATCATACAAGTTCGTGAGTCTCCGATAGGACTTATCATATGCTCAACAAGAAATTAATCAACGAAGCCAAGTCATGGAAAGAAAATCAACAATACACCGTAAAGCATCAATAAGACGAATAGGAACTCCATTTCCATAATATCCAAAAACCACATAATACCATATCATAATAACCATCGACCATACAATAAAGATCCAACATCATTCCAACTACTGGATATCACAAAACATACTAATCGTTCCAAAAAACGAATACTGAACAAAATACATCAAAACATGATAACTAGCTTTTCTAACCGAACACTCCTCGCTTAAGAAAGCAACAAGACAATATAATCCAAACAACTAGCCACGCTGCTGATGGAGGCTCCTCAACTCCTGCCTCAAGCCATCAAGATCCCTCTATAACGATCCTAGCTCAACGCTATGGGTGTCTCGGTCTCTCTTGAGGTCAGCCACCTCCTTCTCCAGCTCGGCATTCCTTTGCCATAGCTTGCGGTCGGCCTCTCGAGCTGTAACAAAACCTCGCTGTAAACTATCGATATGCTCATGAACCTCCATCAAAACTCTCCTCATCTCAGTAGTCCTGCCCACAACCACAGTCATATCCACTCTCAGATCCGCTATGAACTCTCCAATAACCCTCTCAAGTCGATCAGATACACGTGCAACTCTCTCACTAAGCTCAGTAATCCGAGCCCACAACCTACCAATCTCACCTAACTCTGCATGCTCAGCAGAAACCTCAGAAGATGCATCCGACCCAACGGGACTACCAGGTGGTAACTCAAACAAAAACGGATGATCAGGTGAATCAGGCTCAATCGGATGTACAGGTGAATCAGGCTCCTCAGCCTGAGCTGGTGGTACTAACACATCATCATCATCAGGAATCTCATCCTCCTGAGGGTCATCCTCCTCCTCAGGGTCATCATCATCACCCTGCTCAGCCTCCTGAGGGTCATCAGCCTCATCCTCACCCTCGTACTCCTCCTCCTCATCGGACGAGTACATCATCAATCGTCGTCTCCTACTAGGTGAACCATGTGGTGAAGGAGTAGGTGATCTAGGACGACGACGCAATGATGTGGGTGGCGCCTCAGACAGAAGAGAATGAGCATCAATCTGTAAAGGTGGTGAAGTAGGGCGTACCGACATGCGTGCCGTAGCTCGGTGGGCAAAACGTGGGGCCACACGAGCCAAAGCCTGATGAAGAGTAAGCTGCCTCGATGTACCAGGGAGCCCTAGAGAAGATGAGGGTCCCTGCGTAGATGCAGCAGATGGTGCTGAAGTAGAACCTGTCGGTATCATAGTAGCTGAATGCATGGCAACCTGGTAAGGGTCATCAGGGGCCATGGTGAACCGTGCTGGCAATACCGGTGTGGTAAGAATATCCTCAACGACATCAGGCGTATGGGAGGCCATAGTCTGTGACAACGGCGTAGGGTAGGTGTAAGTGTTTCAAAAACAACTAAACCGCGAACTCAAAATACCATATCCGAAAATCATCATATAATTCCAAATTGTATAAAATCAAGAAAGATTTAAATACCGCATTACTAAAACCATTCTCAAAACAATTAAGCCATATAATTCCTCAAGCGCATATAATTCATCAAACGCATATAATTCCTCAAAACCTCAAATCATCTCAAGAAATCCCAAATCTCTAATCATCTCAATATCTCATAATACCTTAATAACAAACAATGATGCTTCGGCTTGGCGGGCTGGCGGGCAATGGTCGAGGATCGTTTTCTATAAAAATCGGTTATAGTTTAGGTGTCTATTTACCTAGTTCTCTATAACCTTGGCTCTGATACCAATCTGTAACACCCCCAAAATTTGATACAGCGGAAGACTCAACAAGCTTTCGGGGTGCTACGGGTATTGGTATCCAAACACAAGACATAAAAGAACGAGATAAAGTAAACAAAATAAAATGCAACCACGCGGGGTTTTAAAGTTTACATTATCCCAAAATCATCCAAAGTCAGGCCCAAAAGAAATAAATATAGGTCCACAATAGTTATCAGAGTTTTAGAAATATAGATCCATAACCAGTGCCAAATGCCAAGCCTCCAATCCCAAGCATCCGCAGAGCATCACTTAATTACCTGAGAAAACGTGCTAAAAGTCAGCTTTCGCTGGTGAGATCATAGGTTTAGATTCTTAATTCAATATAGTGGACATATACGCAAAACGCTTGCTAGCTAGACTAGGGCTCACTCATCCAACCAAAATAAACCAACCAAATCAAATCATCCCTATAGGTGCACGCTATAGCTCAAATCAATCCAATCAATAGCTTACCTAGCTCAAGTCTAGGCCTCGCTCTATAATCAATCCAATAGCTTACCTAGTTCGGGGACTAGGCCTCGCTCACCAAACAAATAAATAGCTTACCTAGATCTAGTCTAGGCCTCGCTCTATAACCAAATCAAATAGCTTACCTAGTTCGGGGACTAGGCCTCGCTCAACAACCAAATCGATAGCTTACCTAGCTCAGGTCTAGGCCTCGCTCAATAACCGAATCAATAGCTTACCTAGATCTAGTCTAGGCCTCGCTCTACCTAGTTCTATAAGCATAGCAAGTTTTGAAATCAAAAAGCGATAATAGTCCACATAAAGCATTTGCACGTTTCTCACCCCAAGTATTGAAAACAAAGTTCAAGAGTAAAAGTGGGGCTATGACTCACCTCAAGTCCAAAAATCCTCAAAAGAAATGATAGAAGAAAGACGCAAGAAATCTCAAGCAACTCACGTAACGGCAACTACTGACTCGGCACTTCCTAACAATATCAAACTCGTTCAGAAAACATTTCCTCAAAATCAAATATTCCCATTCTCAAACGTATTCCATTTTACTTTCCAAAATATCCATTTCTCGAATTAACTTCATATTCATTTGAAATTCGGCGTTTGGTATCCATACGGGTGGGGGTCGACACATCTCAAACCAAAAAGCCTCAACAAAGAACAATAATAAGACAACTATAGGTCTAATGTTAGCCCAATATATTATTTAAATAATTATCGAAGCTTATTAAATCCGTCGATTTGATAATCTCCCATACTTATTTACGAAATATATCGTTCCAAAATTATACCCAACTTAAAGCACATTGCACATAAGTTTCTATTTGGTATATGTCGTAGTCCAATAAATTCCCTATATATATCGTCGAATCGGCCAAATTCCACGAGACATATAGTAATTCATTACCCTAAAATATATACCACATCCTATGGGCGTCGTGGGATACGATGCCCATTAATATACCCATTTTATATCGTCAAATAACTCGATCTAGAATAAGTCATTCGATATATAAAATGTTTATATTAACCGTCATATATCCGTGACAACACAAAGTCGCAATATAAAGCCCACTTGGACTCTAAAGACCCAAAATTCGTATAACTCGATAAGTTTCTAATTTATAAATAAAATCACATTTTTAGTTATTATTTATCCGACTTATGTTTCGCCGTTATTTTTATAGTTATTATTTATAATAATATCCCGACATTTATTACACTACTTGCATAGTATAATAACTATCGTTTTATTATTATACGTTTACTCGTGGTCGTTTTATTATTAATATACGCATATATATATATATATATATATATATATATATATATATATATATATATATATATATATATATATATATATATATATATATATATATATATATATATATATATATATATACGTTTACCACGTCTATATACATATATAAACGATTATATTCTTAATAATATTATAACGAGTATTATTTTTGATTTCGACTTTTAAATATTTATCGAGTCATAGAATTTGGTCACATGTCCGAGTCATGACCCTCGGCTCATAGTCCAAGTCCAAAACAATATAATCAAGTCACAATATAAATCAACTCCGTCCAAACAATCCCATATCACGTGCTACAACATGAGGGTCCGACTACGGCACCCGACTAACCTATCTCCGTCATCTAATGACCGTCTCACAATCGGTCCCCAATCCACTTTCGTCAACACATCTCCAAATATACTCATAATCAAGAAATACCGCAACGCGTCCAAATAATAACCAATTGCCCATAATACATTCACAACAAAAATAAATAATAACAAGTAACATATATTGTCCGAAAACCAAGTATACAACGGGTTGAGTTACCAAGTCAACCCGGGTCAATCATAAGCTCAAAACATGAAATGGAGTCACACCCGAGACTGGTGAGTCTTGGCTAGCTCCTTGAGCTTACACGAACCAAAACAGCCCCCTTGGGGTGTTCGGCCAAAAATACCAACGACCACACGGGTCGACCAAACATAACCGAGAGCAACCAAACAAGAACCCAAGATTAAAATACAACAAATGGCCAAGAAGATCGACCAAATATTACCCAAACCGAGAGCACAACCTCTCGGCCAGAGTTCGACCCATCGGAAAACATAAACCCGGATACCAAACCTCCATTTATCTCATTATTAACAAAAACCCATTTGATTCTTGCCTCAAACTACATGAAACCCGAAAAAGGAATGAAAACCCGTGACTCTTAGTCACGAATCGAACACAACACGAGTCCAAAAACTCGGCCTACCTTCAAAAACCAAAGCCAAACGAATAGATCTTCAAGAAATAATACAAAGTGATGATGAACTCGTGGGGATTTAATTCGAATTAGGAGTTATAGGGGGAGTTAGGGCGCGTGGTTGGTACCAATAGATAGATCTCGAAAATATGGTGAAGATGGTGGTGTTGTTTTTATGGTGAGGGCGGCGGTGGCGGAGCTATGGTGAATTAAAGGGGCGGCGGTGGTGTTTAAAGAAAGAAGAGAGAGAGAGTATGGGTGAGGTGTTGGAGATGGTTGTGTTGTTATGAAATACGCAGGCCACAAGGACGATTCATAGTAATTTAAAAAAAAAAAAAAAAAAAAAAAAATTATTTTTATTGTTAGTAATAATAATAGGGAGAGTGTAGTGGGCTAAGTAGCCCCAAGTAAACACACGGGCCAAACCCGAAACCTTAAATAATCAAATCACTTTTTCCAACCGAACCCGTTCCAAAATAATAATATCCGATCCAATAATAAAATGAAATTAAAATTGTTAGGTCAACCTAG
The DNA here is from genome assembly GCA_030686995.1 of Artemisia argyi. Classification (NCBI taxonomy): domain Eukaryota; kingdom Viridiplantae; phylum Streptophyta; class Magnoliopsida; order Asterales; family Asteraceae; genus Artemisia; species Artemisia argyi. Next base: position 183,937,052 of record CM060705.1, read on the forward strand.
TGCCGGAGTCAAAGTAGTGCAAAAAATAACGATCTCAAAGTAATTCATACGACCGAATCAAACCGAACCATAATTAAATAACCAAATCTCATAAATATCGCACGATTAAAATCACGTACCAACATTTGTAAAATATCTCGTCACAATAAATTTTCAAAAATTCTAAATTTATAATTTCAATGTAATGCGGGTTTTATAAAACGGCTCCCTATTTTGCCAGTTGTCACACTTAACGTTTGGGAACCGGGCATTTGGCATGAGAAAACTGAGCCATCCACTATTCCAATATGGGTGTGTGTCTACAATATCCCTATGGAACTTTGTAATGGCAATGGTATTGGTAAAATCATGAGTGGGGTGGGTAAACCAATTCTTATGGATAAGTTAACCAAAGAAAGATGTCTAAAGAAATCTGGTAAACTAGACTTTGCTAGGGTGTTAGTTGAAGTATCAGCTGATGATGTTTTACCTAATGTTTTGGAAATTTCTTATCCTGCTATGGGTAATAGGCCAGCTAGGATAGGCAAATTGGAAGTCAAATATCAGTGGAAGCCGCCTCTATGTACACACTGTAAAACCTTTGGCCATACTACGGTTTCTTGCAGAGTTAGACCAAGGACGGATGAGGAGAAGGCAGATAAGATCATTAAAGAGGCGTTAAAGGTTCAAAAACCTGTTAATAATGTGGAAAATATTGTAGATGATGAAGGTTTTGTTACTGTGGGGAAAAAGAATAGACCGGTTGAGAATGGGGAAGGGGCAGAGCAGCAAGTTATGGCAATCAGGGAAGAAATGGTAATCAGTTTGTAGTGCAGAACAGGGGTGCTCAGAATGCTAATTTTCAAAGACAATATGGTAGTAAACAGGGCGGTAATTCTTTTGGAGTGAATAAGGGTGGTATGCAACAGGGTAACCAAGGAAGTAATTTCAACAGGCCTCGATTTAGAATGCAAGGAAATGGTGGAAATTTTGCTTCATCAAATCAGCATAATGTTGGTACTAAGAAGAGTTTTGTTCCTAAAAATGGCCCATTTAAGACTAGTAATGCTAGTGCTAATCCAGTTATGTCTGGTATGGTCAAAAGGAATGTGCAGAGTAGCTCTTTTGATCCTAATTTCAAGCCTAGGATCCTTGTTAGAGGTTCTAGTTCTATAAGTAATGATGTATCTAAGACTAGGGAAGATATTCCTGTTTCAAATCCCTTTGAATTCTTAGATGATAGTGATATGTGTGACAAAGAAGATGTTACAGAGCAATTTTATAAGGAGGATTATGAGAATAGAATGTGGCAAAAACTTAGAAAGGAAGTTGATGATATTATGAGCGCTGGTATTTATCCCTCAAAATCAGTTAGATTAGAATGGTCCTTGAAACAAATGGATTACTTCTATAATAATTGTCACAAGTTCAACCTTGACCCCTCTTTGGAGGATGATGATGTTGATTCTGTGATGGAGGGTATTGCAAGCGAGATGAAGCCTGAATTGGATGTCCATGTAGCCGTTGCTGTAGAGAATGATATGGCTGTTGTTGATGCTGTTTCCAATGACGTTTAAGGCATTTGCATGGAATATTAGGGGTCTTAATAATTCCCTTAACCAAGACCAGGTTATTCAGTTAATGAGGGAAGATAATTATAGTTTATGTGGCCTTTTGGAGACTCGTGTAAAAAAGAAGAACTTAGTGAGAATTTGTAGTCATGTGATGGGTCAGTGGGACTGGGCTTCTAATGTTACTTATTGTGAAAGTGGTACTAGAATTATAGTGGGTTGGGATCCAAATTGTGTTGATGTAATGATTATGGATCAGTCTGCCCAAGCTATGCATTGTTTTGTTCAGCCTTTAAATGGTGATAGAAGTTTTCATTGCTCTTTTATCTATGCTGACAACCATACTACTGATAGAAGAAGTTTGTGGAAATCGTTGCATAAGTATAAGAAATCTGTTAAAGATATGCCATGGGTGATTCTTGGTGATTTTAATGCTACGTTGGACCCGTCTGAAAAGTCAACTGGTGGTTCAAAAATTATTACTGCTATGTCTGATTTTAGAGATTGTGTAGCTGATATCGAAGTTGAGGATGTTGCAATGTCTGGTCTTAGCTTCACTTGGAATAAAAAACCAGGAAAAGTGGGTGGTCTTCTAAAGAAATTAGATAGAATTATAGGTAATGTACCGTTCTTGACTCTATTTTCCAACTCTTATGCTCATTTTCTCCCTTTTATGTCGTCTGATCATACTCCAGCTGTTATTGTCATTCCTGAAGTTGAAAAAGTGAAGCCAAAACCTTTTAAGTTCCACAATTATCTTTCTAACAAAGATGGTTTTTTGCCTACTGTTGAATGTATTTGGAGTAATAAGGTTGAAGGCTTTTCTATGTATTCTTTAGTTTCTAAACTTAAGATGCTTAAAAAGCCTTTGAGAAAATTGAATTTTGATCAAGGGAATTTATTTGATAATGTGAAGAAGTTGAGATGTAATTTGTCAAAAGCTCAAGCTGATATGGCTAAGGATCCTCATAACAATGAGCTTAGAGAGATTGAACTTAAGTGTCTTAAGGCTTATCACTCTGCTCTAAAGGACGAGGAAGCATTTTTAAGGCAGAAGTCTAAAGTTGAGTGGTTGAAAGAGGGTGACAGAAATTCCAAATACTTCCATAATGTTGTGAAGGGTAGAACTAATAGGAGTCGGATTTCTGTGGTGGAGGATAATAATGGTAGAGCATATTTTGGTCAGAATGTTGGTAACCAATTTGTGGATTATTTTCAAAATGTTCTTGGAAGAAGATCTGATGTTTTGGCCATTGATGATGCTGCTAGCTTGTTTTCTAAAAAGCTGTCTGTAGCGGATGTTCTTTATATGGTTAGAAATGTTTCTGATGAGGAGATTAAGTTGGCATTATTTGACATTGATGGGAATAAGGCCCCTGGGCCGGATGGTTATTCTTCTCAATTCTTTAAAGCGTCTTGGCATATTGTTGGTGGCGAGGTTTGTAAAGCTGTTAAAGATTTTTTTCAGAATAGGAAACTTCTTAACGAGGTAAACGCCACTATAATTTCTCTTGTTCTGAAAATAGCGACTCCTAGGAAAGTTTCTGATTTTCGTCCGATCTCATGTTGTAACGTTGTTTATAAATGTATTAGTAAAGTTATTACTAATAGACTAAAAAATTATTTAAGTATGCTAGTTGATGAGAATCAGAGCGCTTTTATCCCGTCTAGGCAAATCAGTGATAACATTCTTTTGTCCCAAGAATTGATGAGGGGTTATCATAAGAATAGAGGGTATGCTAAATGTGCGTTTAAAATAGATATCCAAAAGGCGTACGATTCCGTGGAGTGGAAATTCTTAGAAGACTGTTTGAAGCATTTTGGGTTCCACAAGATTATGGTTAAGTGGATTATGAGCTGCATTTCTACTCCTTCTTATTCTGTCAATGTTAATGGTGATTTGCAAGGTTTTTTTAAGAGAATGAGGGGATTAAGGCAGGGTGGCCCCATGTCCCCGTATTTGTTTACGCTTGTTATGGAAGTTTTCAACCTTATAATAAAGAGACAAATTGAGAAAAGCCCTGGTTTTAGATATCACTGGCAATGCAAGGAGTTAAAGCTTACACATCTTTGTTTTGCCGATGATGTTCTTTTATTTTGTCACGGGGATAGTAAGTCTGTTGCGGTTATTAAGAAAGCGTTAGATGAGTTTGGTGGAGTTTCTGGTCTTAAACCTAGTTCTGCTAAGAGTGTTGTTTTTTTTAGCAATGTTAGAGATGCTTGCAGAAGTAGAATTTTGGAGATCATGCCGTTTCAAGAAGGGTCTCTTCCTATTAGGTATTTAGGGGTCCCATTAATATCAAAAAGATTGTATGTCAAAGACTGTCAACCTCTGATTGATAAGGCCAGAAAAAGAGTGTTGGATTGGAAAAACAAAGCGCTGTCATTTGCGGGTAGACTTCAGTTGGCATTGTCCGTGATAAGTTCTATGCAGGTATTCTGGTCTTTAGTCTTTATTCTCCCTATCACTATTTCTAAAGATATTGAAAGGCTTATGAGGGACTTTCTTTGGAACTATGGGGAATTTAAAAGAGGAAAATCTAAAGTAAATTGGGATGCTGTCTGCAAGCCTAAATGCGAAGGTGGTTTGGGAATTAAATCGTTAGATTCCTGGAATTTAGCTCTTATGTCTAAGCATATTTGGAACATTATTACCCAAAAAGAGTCATTATGGGTAAAATGGATTAATACGTATAGACTAAAAGGTAGAAACTTTTGGGATGTACCGGAAATAGAAGGTGCTTCTTGGGGCTGGAAAAGAATTCTCCGGTATAGAATGGTTTTTAGAAATCATATTGTCCATAAAATTGGTAATGGGTTGAATACTTCTGTTTGGTTCGACAACTGGCATGCCATTTGTCCGCTATGTGATTATATCACCAAAAGGAAAATTGCTAGTGTCAGGTTACCATTAGATTGTAAAGTGGCTGATGTTGTTAAAAACGGTGAGTGGTGTTGGCCGCCGGAATTGTCTAACTGTTTTGATGCTCTTGTTGCCATTACACCCCCTTGTTTGGAAAATGGTATGAATGACAGAGTGTTATGGAGGACTAATAAGGGAAGACTAGTTGATTTTTCTGTTTCGGTTGTTTGGGATGACATAAGGGAGAAATCTGCGTTTGTTCCATGGGCTAATATTGTATGGTTCAGTCAGTGCATCCCGAGGCATTCGTTTATGCTTTGGCTGGCCATTCTTGGGAAATTGAAGACTCATGATTCTATGGGCTCTTGGGAGAAAAAGGATGATCTGGTATGTGCTTTTTGTAAAAATGTTCCTGATAGTCATGCACACTTGTTTTTTGAATGTGACTTTCGTAATGAAGTGTGGTCAAGACTAAAGTGCTTGGTGAGATTGGATCATGCTCCTGATTCTTGGCAAGATTTGCTTATGTTTTTGATGAGAAAACCGGTTAATAAATCCATTTGGAGTATTCTTCAAAGATTACTAATTGGTGCTGTAGTTTATTTTCTGTGGCAAGAAAGGAATCTAAGAATTTTTCAAGGGAAAGCTAGAACTGTTGATGTTATTTGTAATCAAATTAAAGATATTGTGAGACTTAGAATTATGAGTTTAAGGTTGAATGCTTCTGTCCAAGTTTTTGATGCTGCAAACCTCTGGGGATTTCACGTAAGTCAATGTAATGGAAAGGGAAAAGTTGAGTTTGTTCCATGGAAGAAATCTTTTGGTTAGAAGTCAAGTATGGAAGAAATCTGTTGATGTTATTTTTATATGTAATAAGTCTAGTTGTCGTAAAGCTTTATTATTTCTTGTAATGTTCCCGAAGCATGTTTTGGGAATGTCATGGTACTTTAACTTCTATGGGGGTTGTCCATATGAAGTTTATTTTGTAAAGGTTTGTTGTTTAATATATTTGCCGGGGTATCGTCCCTTTTACCAAAAAAAAAAAAAAAAAAAAAAAAAAAAAACTTCTTAAGATATAGTTATCAAATGGTATAATATTAACTGGCTAAAGGATCTACACTGCCAATCTAACTATTGAGTATCACAAGGAGTAACTCATGGAATGATGGAAATGAATATGAGAAAATTTGTCATCTTTATATTATTTCACATATAAAAATCTCGAACCCCTGACTCGCCTGTTAACGAGCATTTTAAACAACCCAATTCATAGTCCTAGCATATATAGCAAGCCTTATTTTGAACTCAACTACGGGTTTCATTACCATATTGAGTTGATTCATTCTCGATAAACTTATCAAAGTCGATGTCTGGAATCCCATTTTCATCAAGAAATGTATAGGTGCCCAACTCATTAAGGTCATGACTTGTCGACTTGATATTTACACCAACAAAGTTCCGACAGTTTCGTGTCACCTCAGGAAGCAACATCATAACCAAATGCCTCCTCGAGTCAAAACGTGTTAGCTAGATCCTTACGGTTGAGAATCCATTTATAATCATCATCACCCCTGTTTGCATATCTAACAATTAGATAGCCAAGAACAACCTGGTAAGGCTTCAAATTCGTCCAAAAGGTTTCTTCTGTGCCTTCATACTGTTGAGAAATGTAATGCAACTGCTTCAAGATAGGAAGGTACTGATCACATCCACCATCTCGTTTTGCTTTCCTGATTACCTTAATATTGTTCCCCATTTTAGTGAGGCACGCTTTCAGTTTTTCTAACAAATGAAGATAGAGGGAATAAAGATAGCCCACTTGATAATCATACCAAGGGTGGTCGTATTGCATTGGTATGAGATGAGAGTGTCTAAAGCCTTAGGGTCGACGATTGCCACGGCCGGCCCTGGCTATGGGCAGCGCGGGCGACCGCTCAGGGCATCAAAAAGAGAGGGGGCATCAATTTATGGTCCTATGAATCGATATAAATAAAAGGGGGGAAAAATGCTTGAAAGTATACTAACTTGGCTTTTTTGTACCTGTAGCTTAGTTAAGAAAAAGATAAAAGTTGAGTCAAGACGTTGCCGGACATAGACGCCGGATTCAGGGACATGTTGTCGACTGTAAAATGTTGAGGAAGAAGACTTCTGGATTGTTTGTATTTTTTGTGTGGGTCCGGTGTCTAATATATGAACTATTTTGAAACAGCACCTCTAACTTTCAACTAAGTTAGCACTTCAACCCTTTAGTTTATTTAACTTTCATTTTTCATTATCTTATATTTGATAATATATTTCCTTAGTCTATTATATTTGATAACATATTTTCTTATTCTATTATATTTTCTTTTGAACTACTTTTACTGAAAGTTGCACCACAAATATATACTGAATTTACGTTTAATACGATAGCAATATATGTAAAGGATTTGGTATATTTTTGCAACTTTATTAGTAATAAAATAAACTATGTTGCTAAAAAAATTTATACATGGTGTTGTCAGTATCCTTATATTTTCGGATCTTACGATTTTACGATATTGCAAAGCAAAAACGATCTGGATCCCTAATAGGATCTTTGCAAACTTAAGATCTTATAGAATCCCGATCTTGACAATAAGATCTTAAGATCTAATATGATCCGATCTTACTTTTCTCGGAATACAAACTTAAAGCTACAGTTTTTTTTTTTTTCTTTTTTTTTTTTTTTTTTTTTTTTTTAATTCAAAAAACATGTTAATCTTTTTGAACATTTCATAATCATACTTTATGACAAAATTTCTATGAAACAATAAGAGTATTTTGTGTTTATAATGTATAATAATTTGTATATTTGTATAATCTTACAAAAACTATTAAGAAATAACATTAAAGTAAGATCTTAAGATCCCGATCTGATCTTACGATCGCGATCTTGCAAAGACAAAAATGATCTTTGATAGGATCCCGATCTTGAAAACCTTATTCCATAGTAACATGTTCCCTACTTTTAGTCATGTCTAAATTTCAAATATGACACGCGTATGCTCTATTTTTTTAGTTATTGTTTTTTTTGTTATAATGCACATGAATCAATCTACAAAGTAAATTAAACCTTATATTTGTTTTATGAATATTATAAATTAATACGCAAAGTTTGTTTATATGCCAAACCTCTAAGTAAGGGCATCATTCTTACATCTTGCCCAGGGCATCCGAAATCTCAGGACCGGCGCTGACGATTGCATTCATCATAAACCGCAAAAAGCTGTTAAATTCATGGACATCAGTCGAAGAAGGACCAGTAGATTCCATACTTGAATCCAAACTCTCTGACAACTTAGTAGCAACTCCATCGAAAAATAGAAAAGTGTCTTGAACTGCAACAATATACTATCGTTGTTAATATTCATTTGATCTTCGACTTAATTCTTTATGGTTTAGTAAGTTTGTGTGTTGTTAATAAAACTCGGTTCTGTGAATCAGAGAAGAAATTGCTTAATTGCAATCTCTACTATAATTTATTAGAGTTATGATAGAGTTATAATTGTGCTAGCTCATAAAATAAAATAAAAATAATAAAAATAAAACAAAATAAACGGGCTAATACTTGCTTAAGGTTTTTATCCAACTATTTAAGCTTAAAGACCCATTTTGTTCAAAAAAATGTATTAATCTCATTAGCAATGTGATCATGTCCTGTAAAGAAACCCTAACAGAATACAGAAAATTCAACTCAATGGAATCAGATAACGATTTCTATTATTTCTCACAAGTTACATGCATAACTATTAACATAAATGGCATTGTGTTAAACTTCATAGGTTTGAAAAACCATAAAATAACTGAAAGAAAACTACTTAAACAATGATGCATCTAGTGTATTAAGTTGGGCAAAGGGACCAAGACCGAACAGATACTGATACCCACCAACAAGAGCATGCATGATACAAGTCTAACTAAAAATTATAAAAGTAACAAAAAATTATAAAGATTTATGATATATTTCTTTACTAAAAGACGCAGATCTTTCACTCGGTTCCAAAGCTACAACCAACATGCTCCTGAGAGATGATATTAAGACGTTGTTGCATGACAGCCATTGATGGGTAAGCAGGAACACAAATTTCGTAAAAGCATGTGTGAGAAGAAGGCAGAAGGTCATATGTCTCATCGGATTTGATTATGTATAGCCTTGAAGCTAAACCGCGAAACCCCTCTACTGGTAGATACTTCACTGACGTCCAAAAGAAGAGAAGAACCTTTCGTTGTTCCGCACTCATTTCCCCAACAATCTGCTATTAACAATTAGGTTAGAGAATGGTTGAATGGCATAAATTCTATGACAACTATTTTTGACAAAGGAATAGCAAAATATACAATAATATTACGAGTTTTATAACTTATGACATAACTATCCACTTGCGATCAAGGGAGTTAACAGATGACCCAAATTCACATATGATTCCAAGGACACTTCTCACAATAAAATTTGTTCTGAGGTTAGCTATTGTGGTAATATGCAAACATTGTAACTAATTGACACTTAAATTGAAAATATGAAAATGGCTTGTTTTAAGGCAATTAATAAACATTCACCGCGTTGCAAAAACAAGGAAATAACTAATTAAAGGAGATGCACATACCTTCCAAAACCAGTATATCTGTGGATCGTTCTCTTTGTAGCCTTCATATTGTGTATGTGCCTTCCAATCGTCGACAGAGATATCACTTTCACTCCCACGCAACATCTCGTCAAGATATTCAAGCTCTAAGATCTCGAAACACAATTTCATGTTTTCTTCATTTCCAACAATATCTACAAATCCTTGAGAAAATTGGGATACCTGCTCGGCAATCAACATCACAAACTGATGTGCAATGATAAGATCAATATACTGTTTCCTATTTTTGCTATTCACACCAATGTGTTTTCCATTAGTACAAAGATCCACAACTTTCTTGACTCCAAACTCTTCAACCTCCCAAGTAAACGTTAGACCAAGGACATCTTGGTCAACTACACAAGGATCCATTTCCAGTATCAGCTTGCAGCTGTTATACAAGAACGGATCGGCATCCTTTATATCTTCCAATGAGACATTAATTCCAGCCAATTGCAAAAAGAATGCCCGACTGAATGCAATGCCCACTTGCATCTTATGCATCAAGGCTAGGGCAATCACCCTGCCTGCAAATCTATAATACTCAAGGTGCAGTGGGTTTACCTTAGATGCTGCAAAGTTGTAACAAACGCAAAATTACACAAGGTTGTACACGTATATAACTTGAGTTTTAAGCAAAACATGAAGCTTTGTGATACAAGATATGATTGATATTTGCATATAACCAAAACATGAAGCTTACCAGGATTAGGAAAGAATCTTCTTCGATCAGTTGGGCAAGCAAGGAATAAGGCATATTGAGGATTGAATATAGCTTGACACACCAATATGAACCATTCACGTAATACACCAGGCCCATTAGCTTCTTCATTTATAAACCGCATCGAGATTTGACCATGCAACCTGTCTAGATTTGCTCCTTTGATAGACATGAATGATTCAGCCAACACATTTGATCTATTGATAAGCATCTTATGGCCGTTCGCTTTTTTTTGTGTCACCTCTGGAAGCAACATCATAACCAAATGCGTCCTAGGTTTGAAGTCAGTCAGATAATTCTTATGGTCAAGAATCCATGTACAATCTTTATCATCCCTCTTTTCAAATCTAACAATAAGATAACAAAAAGCAACCTTATGAGGCCTCAAAGTCGTCCAAAAAGTTTCTTCCGCGTCTTCATACAGTTGAGAAATGTAATGCAACTGCTTCAAGATAGGAAGGTACTGATCCCATCCAACATCTCGTTTCGCTTTCCAGATTACCTTAATATTGTTCCCCATTTTAGTAAGGCACACTTTCAGTTTTGCTAACAAATGAAAATAGAGGGAATAAAGATAGCCGACTTGATAATCATACCATGGGTGGTAGTATTGCATTGGTATGAGAGTGTCCAAATCCTTGGGGTCATTGATTTTATTCATCATAAACCGCAAAAAAATATTAAAATCATGGACATCTGTCGAAGAAGGACCAGTAGACTCCATACTTTTAACCAAACCATGTGACAACTTAGCAGCAAGTTCATTGACAAATGGAATAATGTCTTGAACTGCAATAATGTTAGTACTGTTCAGCATTGATCCTAGACTAGTTCGACAAAATATATATAACGGATCATCATGTGGAACAGCTGCAAGAAGCGATTTACAGAAGTGTAATACTATATGTGCAAATTCACGATTCTTAACATATTTAATAAAACCTTGAATTAAATTTTGAGCACATTTTTTGTTACCATAGTTCGGTGAGATGTAAAGCTTAACTAGTGCTTCACGAAGGCAGGAAGAAACAAACACGTCGTGGTAGAAACAAGAAGTTTCTACGAGCTTTTGAACTGTGTTTGTACTCAACGCTGACTCAACAGCTGCAGGTTGACCTTCACGAATTGCATAAAGTAAATCATGAATGTGTATATATGAATTGGTGCTTTGCCTTGGAGCAACTAAATGAAGAGTAGAGTTGTTAGTGATGTTGTAATGAGACAATGTGTGGTCCGACTCAAGCTGTTTGCTGAGGTAATCTAGCCTTTGTCTGTGTAGAGGAACTCCAGTAGCGGAGTGGATTTTGTCATGAATGGATTGTATAGTATCGTTAGGGTTTGCAAGGAAGACTAGTGATTTACCAGCCATCGTTCGTACGAAGAACTGGATGTCATTAGAAGAAGAGGAAGAACATGCTCGTGTTGACATGATTGATCGATCATTAACATAAAGCAAAAAAGACAGAACGATCTTTATTTGATCTTCTACTTAACTTCGGTCAATCTTGGAGTTCTTTTAATTAAGGTAACGAAATCATCATTGTACGATATCAAAAAAAGAAAAATACCAAATAAATAATAATAATAATAATAATTAAAAAAAAAAAAAAAAAAAAAAAAAAAAAAAAAAACAAACGGCTTTTGATCTTTTAAGAGTTCTAGTCTTCTGGATACATAATTTAATAGACAAGCTGGGTTAATATTTGCTTGGGTTTTATCCAACTTATGCCCTTAAGGCCCATTCCATAATATATTCATTATTCAACATACTACTCCGTAATAGTTAGCAAAACTAATTATAATATACGTACATGCACGAGATTTTACATAAATCTTTTAATTATGATGTTAATACATTGAATTAGAGAGTAGACACTGATGTTGAGTCAAACTAAATTACAAAGTTGGACGTTAACAACATCCAGCACTAACGGAAGCTACACAAGAAACCCAACCATTCTTGGACTTGAACCAAAACTGTTTCTTGGTCCCTTTGAACCATATTGAAATTATTCAACCCGCATGACCCACTGATTTTAATATGTATCATTACACAAACACTTTGAACTCCTTAAAACACCTACAACATTTGACCTGCTAACCAACAGTTGACACTCACAAACTTGTTCAATAGAGGTAAACAGGTGAAACATCACCGAAATATTTTTAGGTACCCAAAAACATCATTCAAACAATTAAAGGAAATAATTCAAATGCAAAAAATAGTCAAAAACAACTAAATTCTACAGAAGACAGCGTCCAAATATTGATGCAATAACATGAATTTCATAATTATAGTTAACATATATAAATAATTTAGGAATAACAAAAATGGACATAAAACTATTTGCAGGTCGAACCGGGCCACTAAATTTAACATCAGATTTCAACACAAATTCATATAAAACATGATACCTGACTCAACCCCGACCATTTAGCCACCTCTATCGACATTGTTGACACGAGATGAGAGTATATGAGAAATGAGACACATTGATTACAATCGATCAACCAAAAACGGCCTAATTAACTAAGATTGAAAGTTTTAAAAAAAGAACCAGAGTAACCTAATGAGGAAGGCTATGGAAAAGTATTGAAATTGTTTCTTGTTATCTTTAAAAATAATAATAATAATAATAATGACATCAAGATGTTGTAGGGGAAAATGAGCAGTCTCCCCATTCCAATACTACCAAATACCAATTGACCAATATATCCTTTAACTCCTTTATAACATAGTTTTCTTTTACCTATCACACTGAGATCAAAATGGAGAGTCAAGAAACACTAATACACAGGATATAATTGACTTTTAAGAGTTAGACTATAGACTTTTCTTCATTGAATCTAAGGTAAAAGACTAAAAGTTATTCACAACTTAAACAAAAATGTAAGTACATCAAACTATATATAAGCACTATGAGTTTTCAAATAGGCATGATGAATGTGAGGCCAAGAGTTATAGATTGGCATCAATAGTAAAAAGTCAACAGTTCTCAAGTGACCCATGACACTTTCATAGGACATACAAAGGTAAGCAAGTAATCTTGATTTCAGAAGTCAAACAGCACCAGTAAAAGTCAAGATCGAGGAATATCACCTCCCGGTCTCAGCCCTTCACCTGAATCACTATCAGATCAATCATGTACCTCTCTCCACTGTATCGCGCCAGATTATAGAGGTGATGTAACATCATGATTCTTCATATTTTTTTATGGTAGATGAAACCTTTAAATTTCCAAAAGAGAGACGAACTACCAACAAAATATAATGAGACAGAGACAGAAATGTCCTACGACAAGAAAGCTCTCTAACAACTAATGAAACACAATTTAATTGGTCAAATGATATACCAAGAAGTATTAACCAAAAAAAAAAAAAAAAAAAAAAAAAAAAAAAAAAAAAAAAAAAAAAAAGGATAAATAGATAAAAGAATGCCCTGAGCACTCTCATTTGATCAAAGTGATCCCTGCTGATAACAGTGGCTGGTAAACTTGTTAAAGATTGATACGAAGCAACCAACAAAAGCTTCCCACTCTCTCAGATGAAACTTTATCTAAATATCACCTAGATAAACGCCTAATTAACTATTTACAACAACAGTATAAACATGCATTTTTAAGTTCAGCAGAGGACTAAAAACCCCACATGTGAACTGGTGGTGGCACTATTTTGCATGTCACGAATCCTTAAAAAATTTATGTATGTGTCCATACACAAACATTTACGAGAGAAAAACATTGATCGGTACTATCCTCTAATATGGGTGTATTTGCGGGCCAACCCGAGCCACCAAGTTTAACAAGACTTAAAGATAATGTCTAAACCCAAACTTATATTAACTGCTACTCGAGTTATCTTTTATAAAGCTTAAAGAAACTATTTTAAACTACAGTTAATATATCTGTAAGAAGGTTACAATTTATATTTCTGACTCAAGAAAAACACTATAACTTAATTAAATCAACAAAGTAAATAAGCCATCTGATAAAAAAAAAAAAAAAAAAAAAAGGGGCTATGAACTTAAAGACAATTACTCCGTTACATTTGAGACTATATGTAGCTTGAAACCCGCCGCAACGCGCGGGCAAGAGATCCTCATTTACTAACAGGATTGACACAATTTGACCATGTATCAACCAGGCTCCTAGAAGGCTCAAACTGAGCATAATCAGTCCCCAGAACGTGCTTGATAAACAAAATCTATTAGAGCATAAGAAACCAAAAAAAAAGACATAGTTTCAGAACTATAGAATGGACAAAACAACCATAATGGTAGAATAGAAAGTAGAGATTGACTATTAGAGTTAAAATAACGACCTTTTTATTTTTATTTTTATCTATTAAAATATCAGTTAAAACTTATTTACCTTTGTAAATATAAGCACTAAACTAAGCCTATAATTTGATCAAAAGATTATTCAATGGTAAAGCTACCCATTGAACAAATGTCACATAACCATGAACTCTCATCTGCAACTACGAGTCAACAATCCTAGCATCAACATTCATCGTCTTATTACTCGAACAACAATAACCATAAAAAGCAATTTCAGCATCAGCGTGATATGCCTAGAAAATGAACGGGGCAGAATTACAATAATAGAGACAACGATCATAGATAATCTGTTGAAACTAAATTAAAATGCATTTGGAATGCATAAACCATATCTAGCCTAAACATGCTACCAATCAACTTACTTCTTCGACATCATCATCACAACACCACTTAATCACATAAAACCAATTCAACACTAAACTGATGCCCTCTATTTCTTTGATGCCTTGGGCCGTCGCCCAACTCGCCCACATGAATAATGAGATTAGGAACTTGAGTCCAAAGACGCTGCCATCGTTTCGAGAGTGTACCTATTCTTATGGCGTATTTTGTCTCAGGTAAACGAGACAGGATTTCAACAAGTAAGCAATCTGGTAATGAACTTATTCGATCTTCTGATAAAGTATGTTGTGTACTTTGTTTTCCTCCCATGGCGATTAGCAGCTAAAGAACACAGCATCCCTCTCGTTGCTTTTATACCTAAAACACAAAATAAGATTTTCGATTTCGCCCTTCAGCTTTCGAAAATTATACTTCAGGCCCACAAGAGAAATAGCATGATTCCATGTATAGATTTAACAACACTATTCAGCCATGAGTAAGGCGGGAAAGGTAATAGAAAACCTGCCAAAACTTGTATATATTCACAGTCCATTGTCCGCAATCCAATTTCCGTCAAGTAGACGCCATTTTCTAACTTGTTAAGGTCATGATTTATCGAATTCCTCTTAGTCAATACTTCTTGTCATATAAATTCCCGTCCAGTAACACCATCTAATGTCGTTTCTTTGTCATCATATCCTCGATATGTTTATTTTAAGCATCATTGGTCAAGTTGTCTAGAACCACATAATGAGTTAACTCCAATATTGGCTTGACTTGCCCTTTTAGTCCAAGCATGTTGTGCATTTGCTCATTGTTGAAATGAATTGCAAACCTTTCACCATTCACAAAGATCTTTGTGTATGAATGTCTTATTTGGTATGATGACCAAAGGCCGAAACCACAAATAATGCAAAACGCAATGTATGCTTAGTTTTTGATGATTTTGATACTTTGTTCACAAAGTTGAAGTGTAACTCATCATAAGCAACCATTTGTCAATCTAAATTTCCTGTATGATTTCATAAAACACACAATATCTTATTAAACATAATGCAATATTCATTGACAAAGATGAAAGATGCAATTTAAACACATGATCATCTAGTTCCAGCATCCCAAAATTACACCAAAAAGTTCCAAGAATGGCGATGAAAAATGCGGAAACTGAAGAGACGTTACATTGGTTATAAAGGTGAACAAGAACTATTCGAAACCGTCACTCTAAAATCTGATTGTGATGTTTTAGACCAATTATTTCCAACTAATGAAGAAAATTTTAAATTGTGAAGCAAGCTCCAAATAAATGGTCAATAAGTATTTCTCATGTGATATCTTTTATATAATAAAACAAAACCGACTTTTGTATTTAAAAAAAAGTATATTATTTAATATTTTAATTATTATTTTTTAATTTATAAATGAGAGAATTGCAAAAATCGTCCCTAAAGTTTGGCCAAATTGCACGTTTCGTCCCTGAAGTTTGGAAAGTGCAAGAATCGTCTCTATGAGAAACTTATGGGGCAAAAATCGTCCCTAGCCTACTTCAAATGACTAAAATACCCCGCCAAACTTTAGGGACGATTTTTGCAATTCTCTCTTTTTCATATTCTTACTCAAATGGTCCCTGTGCTTCGCTGGGCATTACAAATTTAGTCCTAACTTTTTTTTTAATTAATTTATTTAACTATTAATATTAGTATTATTTTTTTATTATACGATTTCGTCCGTTTTTGTCCGTTTTTCTTTCGTTTTTGTCCGTTTTTCTTACGTTTTTGTCTGTTTTTCTCACGTTTTTTTCGTTTTCATACGTTTTTGTCAGTTTTTCTTACGTTTTTGTCCGTTTTTCTCACGGTTTTTCCGTTTTCATACGTTTTTGTTCGTTTTTCTTACTTTTTTGTCCGTTTTTCTCACATTTTTTTCGTTTTCATACGCTTTTTGTCCGTTTTTCTTACGTTTTTTCCGCTTTCATACGTTTTTCTTACGTTTTTGTCCGTTTTTCTCACTTTTTTCCGCTTTCATACGTTTTTGTTCGTTTTTCTTACGTTTTTATCCGTTCTTGTTACGTTTTTTTTCGTTTTTATACGTTTTTGTCCGTTTTTCTCACTTTTTTTCGTTTTCATACGTTTTTCTTCGTTTTTCTTACGTTTTTGTCCGTTTTTCTCACGTTTTTTTCGTTTTCATACGTTTTTATCAGTTTTTCTTACGTTTTTTTCCGTTTTCATACGTTTTTCTTCCATTTTTCCACTTTTTCGTCTGTGTTTACACTGTCCATCACAAACAAAAAAATTCCAAAAAAAATTTTCAAAAAAAAAATTTAGAAAAATAAAATAAAAAAAGGTTTTCGAAAAAAAATTTGAAAAAATGTTTTTGAATTTTAAAATTGAGAAAAACATGTTTTCGAAAAAAAATTTAAATAATTTTTTTTAAATATTTCCTCTAAAAAATATTTTTTAAAAATATTTTTTCTAAAAAATATTTATTCGATTTTTTTTAAAAGTTGTAGAAAATTTTTTTTGAAAAAAAAAAAGTTTTTGAAAAAAAAAATTCGAAAAGAATTTTATTTTTTAAAAGAAAAAATCTTTAGACTTCATCCAAAACGGAAAAAAACGTAAAAAGAACGGAGAAAAACGTATGAAAACGGAAAAAAACGTAAGAAAAATGGACAAAAACGGACAAAAATGTATGAAAACGAAAAAATGTAATAAGAACGGACAAAAACGTAAGAAAAACGAACAAAAATGTATGAAACAGGAAAAAACGTAAGAAGAACTGATAAAAACGTAAGAAAAACGGACAAAAACATATGAAAACGGACAAAAGCGTGAGAAAAACGGACAAAAACGTATGAAAACGAAAAAAAACGTTACAAGAACGGACAAAAACATAAGAAAAACGAACAAAAACGTATGAAAGCGGAAAAAAACGTAAGAAAAACGGACAAAAACGTATGAAAACGATAAAACGTGAGAAAAACGGACAAAAACGTAAGAAAAACGAACAAAAACGTATGAAAACAGAAAAAACGTGAGAAAAACGGACAAAAACGTAAGAAAAACGAACAAAAACGTATGAAAGCGGAAAAAACGTAAGAAAAACGGACAAAAACGTATGAAAACGAAAAAAACGTGAGAAAAACGGACAAAAACGTAAGAAAAACGAACAAAAACGTATGAAAACGAAAAAAAAGTGAGAAAAACGAACAAAAACGTAAGAAAAACGGACAAAACGTATGAAAACGAAAAAAACGTGAGAAAAACGGACAAAAACGAAAGAAAAACGGACAAAAAAGGACGAAATCGTATAAAAAAAATAATACTAATATTAATAGTTAAATAAATAAATTAAAAAAAATGTTAGGACTGAATTTGTAATGCCTAGCGAAGCACAGGGACTATTTGAGTAAGAATCTGAAAAAGAGAGTTGCAAAAATCGTCCCTAAAGTTTAGCAGGGGTATTTTAGTCATTTGAAGTAGGCTAGGGACGATTTTTGCCCCATAAGTTTCCCACAGGGACGATCCTTACACTTTCCAAACTTCAGGGACGAAACGTGCAATTTGGCCAAACTTTAGGGACGATTTTTGCAATTCTCTCTTTATAAATTTATAAATTTGTTTTGTTGATATATACAACACAAGTAGAAGAATAAAAAAATATATTAGTATATATAACATTTATGAGGATTCTTATGAACAGTACTTGGCATTACTGTTCTTATGAACAGTAACTGGAAAATACTGTAGCAAACATATTTTTTTATTCCCGTCACTTACAACAACTCCCCTCCTCCACCACCACCCACAACAACAATAATATAATCCTCCACCACCACCCACAACAACAATAATATAACCCTCCCCACCACCACCCATGCTTCGGTGGTGGTGATTCTCGGCAGTCGAGCCACAACAACCAAACGGACCCTCGAAATCCAATCCAAATACAAATATATATACTCCCCTTCGTCATCAAAACATCAAACAAGCCATAAATATCAAAACCCTCACCGAGTCAAGCGAGTTGACTCGGTGAGTCAACTGAGTCGCGGCAAAAATGGGTTGAACGAGAACCAAAAGTAAAATCTCACACAAGTTTTAGGTTTAAAAATATTATTAAAACATTTTTATAAAAGATTTTATATTAAAACTGGATTTAAAATAAAAATAAAATTAGGGTTTTGAAAATAATTTAAGAAAATAAAAAGGGAGGGTGCGTGGCACGCGTTTTACCATCGGAGAGTGATGGAAAACGGCGGTGGTGGCGTATGTTGGTGGTACCGCGACGGTGGAGGCGCGTGAGGGGTGATACGGGGTGTTTGGGGTCGCGTGAGTGGTATGGGTGTGACGGGGATATCCCGATCTATAAGATTATACAAGAAAATGAGGTGGCCGGAAAAATATTCCGGCGAGTCGCCGGAAACTAATGCTGCTCCGGTGGAGGGGCGGCGGCCAGCGGTATCAAAGAGAGAGAGAGAGAGAGTTGGTGATGAGTGAGTGTGTTTTATATATATAAAATGAGAAAAATGGGTATTAATGGGGTATATATACCAAATAAAAGGTCTAGAGTGGTTTTGGTAATAAAATAAAGTGTAAGGTAAAGGGAAAAGGATAGTTAAGGGACCAATGTTCCCAACGTAGTAAACTTCTAACTATATAAGCTCTGGGGTCCAAATGACATAGGAAACGGACTCGAAAAATTACGAAACTTGCGCCATTGTTCACAAAATAATTTTTCCAATAAAATCAAACATAAACTTCAGAGTTTTTTTCAAACTTAAAATAATTCAAATAATTTGGCAAGTGCAATACGATTCGAGTTTTCTAAGTTGTGTTGGGTCAATCAAGGTAAGATTTTGCTCACCAAACATAAGATTGAAGAGTCTATCTTGCAATAGACCCTTTCTTTCTAATACTGTGACAAGCCAATATTAGAAGATCGACGAAGTTTTAAAACCGTAAAACCTATTATTCGGAAAACACAAAACATACAACATAAAACACATATCTAAACACTCCCGCCGCAACGCGCGGGTATCCCCACTCGTATTTAGCTACACTCCTAGTATTTAAATTAAATGTAAATTTATATATTTTGTACCTGCACCATCTTATTATGAAACAGATTAAGGAAAACATTATCAAACACACCCGGGGTGTAAGAAACTGCATCTGCTGTCTTTTGTATCTATGATAAGAAAATAAAAATAAAACAGTTTATTCATAATTCCTAAAAGAAAAATATAAGTAAAAGATAGTTGAAGTGTGAAATGAAGTTTATTATTTTACTGTTTCTCGTGATTGAGCTGATAGACGGAAGATACGATTGTGGTTGTTGTGAAGTTGTGGTTTTTGAAAGAGTGATGAGTTGAAGGGTAGAGGAGGAACAAGAGTAGTTGACATGTTTGGTTGCAGAGACAAGACAGATATTGTTGGATTTTTGTTTAAATTGTCAAATTTATTCTTGGACTATCGGACTCTCCAAGGTCCGAAAATAAATCACTTATAAAGATTGTTGGAAGTTAGCATCAAAATCATATGATAAATAAAAGGGAATTAAGATAATATAATCATAAATTTTAGATGCATTTACAAAAATAAATATACATCTTTTTAATTTTTCTCCATTTATTTGAATTGTGTGACTAAGACCGAATGTAATGGGACACCAAAAAACCACCCCAAACACAGCCACATCAATATCAGACAACATCTAGACCAAACCCACATGGTAAGAGGACCACACTAAGAGAGGTGGGAGTGGGTACGGTGAGGTGCGGGGCGGGCTCCCTCACGCACGGAAACACCGCCGCCGGCCCTCCCTTACCGCACAGGGAGCCTTAGTTGAGTGAGGAACTCACACACGGGGAAAAAGAAAAATTCGAACGTTGGAGATGGAATCTAACCGTTGGGAGTGAGTAACGTTTCTTTTTTTCTTTTTTTTATTGTATATAAAGGAGTGTTTGTTGAGGGTGGAAAGCGCGAAAAAAAAATAGAGAGCAAAAAAAATCATACCGATCCAAACCCAAAAAAATAAAAATAAATAAATAAATAAATAAAATCAACTATATGGAGCATAAAAGAATAGGTTCGACTTTATTGTTAGACGAGCCGTTTGAGTGGTTTAACGATAGTAGTCTCGAGTTTTTTGCTAACGCGATTGATGCAAATGAGGAGGAAGATACGGCAAGGTCGACACGAAAATCAGTAAAACGCGATTGGATCAAAGCTGCAAAAAGATTGCATCGTGATTATTTTTGTGAAGAACCAAGATAAAACGATCAAGTGTTTGAAGATAGGTATCGTATGCCTAAACATTTATTTTTAAAAATCACACATGTTATTGAGTCTAGATTCGAGTATTTTCAAGAAGGTTATGATGCTAGAACGAAAAAAAGTTTCACAGCCATACAAAAATGTTCGTCTGCCGTTAAACAACTCGCAACCGGTAATCCACCGGATGAGTTTGACAAATATTTACAAATGGCTCAAAGAACGTCACATGAATGCCTTCAATTTTTTTGTGACGCTATTATTTAGATATACGGTCGAGATTACCTACGTAGGCCAACAAGCCATGATATTGCATGTTTGTACGAAGCACACGAAGCTTGACATCACATTCCGGGTATGATCGGTAGCCCAGATTGCATACATTTCGATTGGAGGAATTGTCCAATCGAATTGAGGGGTCAATATAAAAGGGGTGATCATCAATACCCCACGATTATGATAGATGCAGTGGCGTCTCAAGATTTGTGGATATGACACGCGTTCTTTGGATCGCTGGGTTCAAACAATGATGTGAATGTTGTGATGCAATCTCCGCTATTCCTCACCGAGCGTAATGGTACGGCTCCTAAGTGCCCATTTGTTGTGAACGGCCATACGTACAAGCGTGACTACTATCTAACCGATGGCATATATCCTACATGGTCTACTTTTGTTAAAGCGTTCAAATTTCCTACCGACCCGCAAGAGAAAAAGTTCAAGAAAGTACAAGAGTCGGCGCGAAAAGATGTTGAACGGGTATTTGGTGTTCTCAAGGGTAGATGGGGTATACTGAGACGACCCTTACGGCCGTACACAGTAGACAGAATTAGAAAACTAGTTTATGCGTGTGTGATATTGCACAACATGATTCTACATGACTCCGGTACCGCAATCTCCCCAGTTCATATTTGGGATCCTCCGATCCAACCGGTGTTTGACGAAGCAGCCTTAGCCGAGATACGAGATGAGGATACACATTTTCGTCTCCGATTTGATCTTATGGAGCATATTCACGCTCAACAATTACCATTCCTCGAGGTGGACGATGAAGATTAGTTTTTTAGTATTATGAAATTTAGTATTTTAGTATTATGTAATGTTATTTTATGTTTTTTAAAAATAATATGTAATGTTTTTTTTTAAGTTTTAATGGAATTTTAGTTTTTTTTTTTTTTTTTTTTTTTTAATTTTAAAGAATTTAAAAAAGAAAAAAAAAAATGAGTGAAGGGTGAGTGAAGTGGTGCCTGCAAAAATATGAGTGGGTGATGAAAAAAGTGAACCAGTCCCTCCCCCTAACAATAAAAAACATACCCCACAAAATTAATTAAATACAAAATATACACACAAACCTCTTCCTTTTATTTGGTCCACTGACAGACCAAATGAATTGGGTGTCTAGGGCGACACGTTCGGTTACTCCTCAAGTAGAAAGGGGAACGCGTTTGGTTGGGGTGGGCAACAAAGTTATCTGGGGGATCTATCTAATTACAATCAAATTAGACGTTGCTTGTCTGTCTTTATTTTGGAAGTTGCATTTGTGTTTTTAGAAATTGAGAATCGTGTATCAGTAATTATGTAGTGAAAATATCCTTTTATCACAATCATAAAATTCGTTACTAATCCTTTTATCACAATCATAAACTTTAATGGTAATTTTTCTAGTTAATAATAGGGTAAAAGTCATATATTAGCAACGTACTTTCAAAAAAATTCAAATATAGATAACAAATTATGTTTATTACTAATCTAGTAAGTAAAAGTTGGTAACTTTTTACGTTATAGTGATTATGGCCCCACTAAATCACCTTGCTACCGGTTGTGTAAAAAAAATGACTGACACGTCATTTTAGCCCATTTTATTGCGTTTTTATTTCCACGGTGGATTTACCATGTCACCCAAATCACACCTATTTAAGACCACTTTTTTTCACTTTAACCTTTAACAAAAACACGATTTAGCAGATTAAAAAAAAAAAACCCAATCATGAAACCCTAATTTTTACAATCGTTCAATCAAAATGAAGATGCCCAAAGGTAACATTTAAATTGTTGTTTTTCTACTTTAATTAGTATGTTATCCTTGTTTAATTCCATTTAAAACACTAATTTTTACTAACCCTAATTTTGTTTATTATGACAAATCAAGTGTTTACTGTCAACTTACACCATGATGGGGCTTTTTATTCCCTGCCCTTTAAGATATGTAGATGGTGATGAAAAACAAATCACTGATATCGACTTTGAAGGTATGAGGTTTAATGATTTCCGTGAGATTATCAGGCATTTAGTTCATGGCATTGTTCATAGGTTATATTACTGCCCTATTAGAACACCATTGAATGTGGGTATTAAAGAACTTAAGACTGATAATGATGTAAAAGACTTTATTAGAGTTGGGTATGAAAACAAATGGTATGTTGATTTGTATGTGGAGCATTTTAACTATGATGTAATGGATTTTATTAATGAAGAAGCAAATGGGGTGTTAAGTAGTGGGTCTAGTGATGAATATGATAGCAGTGAGGAGTGTGAGGAATTTGATGATGTAGATTTTCATACTGAAGGGGATGAAAATGTAGTTATTAAGAACCTTAGCACTAAAGACCCATTTCTAAACAAAATGTGCAGTGACAGTGGTATGTTTGTTGATTATCTTGATCAGACACTCCCTCAAACAGAGTGTGAGGCCTTAGATGACCCTGAGTCTGCTAACATAGACCCAAGCTTTAAAGTTAAAAAAGGTGTTTTATATCCAAAACATGACCCCTCAGTCCCTTGGAATTTAATGAAACCTATTTTAAGGATGAGATATGAACACCCTGAGCAACTGAAGATAACTTTAGCTAACTATGGAGTAGCAAATGGTTACCAATTATGGTTTGAAAGGAATGATTGGAAGAGTCTGCTAGTATACTGTCACACCCCCAAGATCGGGTCCAGCGGAAGCATACGTGTAGCTGGGGTGTAACTCAATTGGTATTACAACACAAGTTCAAAAATGGTTTTAACTTCAATCATTTAGAATAAAATAGTTAAGTCAAAAATGTTGTATTTACATTGTTAAAAGTAGTGCGGAAGTAGGCCCTTAAAAGTAGTTTAAAACGGTCCCCATATAAATAATCAGAGTCTTCTATGACCATGCCATGCCCTGCCAAAACCTCCAGTAGCGTGCCATTGGTTAAAACCTGAAAATACATGCTAAAGTGTCAACACGAGGTTGGTGAGTTCATAGAGTTTGTTTAACAAATAAAGTATATAGAAAAAATGATCACACAGCAAAGGCATCGTAAATCCACTCAGTTGCAAGTCCCGCCATAAGAGACTTGTAACCTGTGTGTTCACAACCCACTGCCAAAAGTTATATGTCTGGTAGTCAAGCACATGTGGTCAAAATAGTTCACGAATAAGGGCACATAGTACAACATAAGTCAAGGCCGCTCCGAACAAGGGAGACTTGAAGTCACTCTGCCACCTAGGCAAAGAATTATTAGTCACTCCGCCGACTTGGCGAAGAATTATTAGTCACTCCACCATGGCGAGAATTATTAAGGATCCTCTGAACAGGAGAGACTTTATAGTGTTGCTCCGAACAAAGGAGACTTAGCACGCTCCACCAATAAGGTGAGACTTTAGGGTTAAGAATGCTCCACCAATAAGGTGAGAGTTTAGGTCATAGTACATACGGTACATTAAGTTCAAAAGTTCAAGTCGAGTTCAAGAGTTCAAAACAAGTTATAAGGTCAAATGAGTTCAAAGAGTCAAGTAGTAATTTATGTAAAAACGAGCATGTATTCTCCCCCAAAACGTTAACAAAACAATTTAAAAGAATAGGGGCTATGACTCACCTGGTGCGATAGCTATGATGATAAAGTGGATACACAGAAATGAGGTTCGATCTCAAACCGCAACCTAATATGAATGATAGTGATCGACTTAGATCATGGAATGATGAAGAGAATATGCATGCACATGATACCTATACCACTCGTAACTTGGAAATACTAGTTATTGTCAAAGTAAAATAGTTTCCATACTTAGGAAAATAAGTCCAATTAGGCTTATAAAAACTTGTCGTAGTATATCGTATAAAAATGTTAGTGTTATATTCCTCGTTTTGAAAGCCTTAAAATAACGTCTAATCGCCGTAAAGATAAACTTATAATCATTAGTACTTCATTAGTTATGAATATAACTCTTGAATAAGAAATCTAGAAAATATGTCATTTAGTACGTAGTTATATTATTTTCTAGTAGTGACTAAATATATATATATAGTTGTGACGATTTTAAAATGTGTATAACTTGGTCGTTTTAAGCTCATTTTACTCGTTCTTTATATCCACGGATTCGTTTTAGTATATACTAATATATTTTCGATAGCTCGGCTCCTCTAGGTTACGTTTAACGCCTCCATTTGCCCGTCGAAAACTGTCAAACAACATGCAGTTTTTCAGAAAATAGTTTTCGTCGTTAATATTCGGAAAATCATATCTCCTTCGTTATTAACTCGTTTTAATCCGTTCTTTCGCCCACGGCTTCGTTTTTGAAAGTATTTTCTAAATCTTTATTCAAAAATATCCCCTGAGTTACTGAGTTTCCCACGTTTTCAAAATAAGGACAGTAGGTATTTATATAGTTTCAAAAATCATTTTCCTAGTTTTAAACTTGTTTCAACTTCAACCAAACCACTTTCAATCACCACAAATCTAGTCTAATCTTACCATACACCTTCTTAGGGTGTCATGGGTTCCTAAACATCATAAATCAAGTGGATCTAACAAGGATCTAACTATAATCTATTTCTAGGGATCAAAAGTTACATATATATATAAATGAGTGGTATTACTAACATATGCATGTAGATCTTGAATGGAAATCATATGATCACAAAGATAACATGAAGAAATTATGAAAAAGAGTTTGACAACTTACATAGAAAGATTTGAGGTGATTTGATGAGAAATTGATTAATAACCTAGGGTTTTTACCACAAAACCTCAACTAAATCATGATTAGGACTTGATAAACACTTGGATCTTGAAAAGTTAGTGATTTCTTCTTGTGTTCTTGGTTGGGTCGATTCACACACAAAAAGGGAGGAAGAAGAGAGCATTTTGCTTGAGTTTGTTTGGTGTAAAAATGAAGAAATGAAGTATTTATGTATATATATATGACCTAGGGGGAACAAGATCCACAAAAGGAGGAAATCAAAAGGGGGGGGGCTGCATTTGGTGAAAAAAAAGAAAGAAAAATGGTGTAGTGTAAGATAGTTGGTGCATTATTAGTATTAGTATGTATATATTAATAGTTTTAGGAAATACCGGGTACCGAGTTAACTAAAAATAAATTTTAACGGAATTAACCGGGATATAATAAAGTCGTAAAAATTGTAAAAATATGTTGGGTACAAGTATTGAGTGTTTGGATGATTATTGTTTAGTTTTTACGAAAACCGTCGTAATTATATTAAACGTATGATATCAATTAAATAAATTTCCAAAACCCCGGGTAAATTAATATTATAATTTTTATATCATTATTATGAGTATAAAAATGTGTTAGGACCATAGTTGGGATTATCGGATCGATTATTCAAAATAATAGCTCATAAGATAACGTTTATTAGGTAGATAACCATACGTATACAGAATTGACGCAACTCACGTATAAATGACAAATTTTCTCCGGAGGTGAATAGTGTTTTATGAATAGTAAAATTTTTGAACGCTTCTCAGAATCACAAACTGACTCCGAAAAAGATGAATAGTAAAATGATGAATAGTGATCGATGAATAGTAATCGATGAATAGTAAATGTGAAAGTTCGGGAAAAGACCAGAATTTACGAGTTGTGACAGTCTCTACCCCTTAAGGGAATTTCGTCCCGAAGTTCAGTTAATGTTGGTCTCAGAAGTGTTATAAAGGTGAAGATTCATGAGATGAAATGAACAGTTGACGTATTTCCAGGCGGCGGTTCACGAGGTGAGGAAAAGTATAAGCGTTCTGACAACGAGGGTATACACACACATAAATGAAACATTTGGAAATTGAGTAGAGGATTCAATCCAGACATAATTTTATTATAACCATTCTCAGTGTTGCAAAATTCATTTTTGAGTCGGATATAGGTAGTCAGCCTATGTCCCACTATCCCGGGTTGAATATAGGTGACTAGTCTATATTCCACCGAGGTTCCATGAATTTTGAAATACTCAGTTCAGTTATACTAAGACTATGTCCTTCACAAATACCAAGACGTTCAGAAAGACTAAGGCAGGTGACCAAACTCGAGATCAAATGATGAAACTATGCAAGGAAAGACATAACGCAGTGACATATATGATATGTGAACATGCTTATATGAAAGACAATTATAGTAATCAACTAAAATAAGTGAATATAATATACCAGATAATGAGACACAAATCTCATCACCTAAGTCAGCAACAAACCACAAGTGAGGCTTCAGCTTGGCAGGCAGGCACGTGACGGTCATAGGGTTAAGTTTTTCGTAAAAGTGGCTATAGTCTAGGTTTTAAAAACACTTAGTTCGCTATAGCCAAAACTCTGATACCAATCTGTCACACCCCCAAGATCGGGTCCAGCGGAAGCATACGTGTAGCTGGGGTGTAACTCAATTGGTATTACAACACAAGTTCAAAAATGGTTTTAACTTCAATCATTTAGAATAAAATAGTTAAGTCAAAAATGTTGTATTGACATTGTTAAAAGTAGTGCGGAAGTAGGCCCTTAAAAGTAGTTTAAAACGGTCCCCATATAAATAATCAGAGTCTTCTATGACCATGTCATGCCCTGCCAAAACCTCCAGTAGCGTGCCATTGGTTAAAACCTGAAAATACATGCTAAAGTGTCAACACGAGGTTGGTGAGTTCATAGAGTTTGTTTAACAAATAAAGTATATAGAAAAAAATGATCACACAGCAAAGGCATCGTAAATCCACTCAGTTGCAAGTCCCGCCATAAGAGACTTGTAACCTGTGTGTTCACAACCCACTGCCAAAAGTTATATGTCTGGTAGTCAAGCACATGTGGTCAAAATAGTTCACGAATAAGGGCACATTGTACAACATAAGTCAAGGCCGCTCCGAACAAGGGAGACTTGAAGTCACTCTGCCACCTAGGCAAAGAATTATTAGTCACTCCGCCGACTTGGCGAAGAATTATTAGTCACTCCACCATGGCGAGAATTATTAAGGATGCTCTGAACAGGAGAGACTTTATAGTGTTGCTCCGAACAAAGGAGACTTAGCACGCTCCACCAATAAGGTGAGACTTTAGGGTTAAGAACGCTCCACCAATAAGGTGAGAGTTTAGGTCATAGTACATACGGTACATTAAGTTCAAAAGTTCAAGTCGAGTTCAAGAGTTCAAAACAAGTTATAAGGTCAAATGAGTTCAAAGAGTCAAGTAGTAATTTATGTAAAAACGAGCATGTATTCTCCCCCAAAACGTTAACAAAACAATTTAAAAGAATAGGGGCTATGACTCACCTGGTGCGATAGCTATGATGATAAAGTGGATACACAGAAATGAGGTTCGATCTCAAACCGCAACCTAATATGAATGATAGTGATCGACTTAGATCATGGAATGATGAAGAGAATATGCATGCACATGATACCTATACCACTCGTAACTTGGAAATACTAGTTATTGTCAAAGTAAAATAGTTTCCATACTTAGGAAAATAAGTCCAATTAGGCTTATAAAAACTTGTCGTAGTATATCGTATAAAAATGTTAGTGTTATATTCCTCGTTTTGAAAGCCTTAAAATAACGTCTAATCGCCGTAAAGATAAACTTATAATCATTAGTACTTCATTAGTCATGAATATAACTCTTGAATAAGAAATCTAGAAAATATGTCATTTAGTACGTAGTTATATTATTTTCTAGTAGTGACTAAATATATATATATAGTTGTGACGATTTTAAAATGTGTATAACTTGGTCGTTTTAAGCTCATTTTACTCGTTCTTTATATCCACGGATTCGTTTTAGTATATACTAATATATTTTCGATAGCTCGGCTCCTCTAGGTTACGTTTAACACCTCTATTTGCCCGTCGAAAACTGTCAAACAGCATGCAGTTTTTCAGAAAATAGTTTTCGTCGTTAATATTCGGAAAATCATATCTCCTTCGTTATTAACTCGTTTTAATCCGTTCTTTCGCCCACGGCTTCATTTTTGAAAGTATTTTCTAAATCTTTGTTCAAAAATATCCCCTGAGTTACTGAGTTTCCCACGTTTTCAAAATAAGGACAGTAGGTATTTATATAGTTTCAAAAATCATTTTCCTAGTTTCAAACTTGTTTCAACTTCAACCAAACCACTTTCAATCACCACAAATCTAGTCTAATCTTACCATACACCTTCTTAGGGTGTCATAGGTTCCTAAACATCATAAATCAAGTGGATCTAACAAGGATCTAACTATAATCTATTTCTAGGGATCAAAAGTTACATATATATATAAATGAGTGGTATAACTAACATATGCATGTAGATCTTGAATGGAAATCATATGATCACAAAGATAACATGAAGAAATTGTGAAAAAGAGTTTGACAACTTACATAGAAAGATTTGAGGTGATTTGATGAGAAATTGATTAATAACCTAGGGTTTTTACCACAAAACCCCAACTAGATCATGATTAGGACTTGATAAACACTTGGATCTTGAAAAGTTAGTGATTTCTTCTTGTGTTCTTGGTTGGGTCGATTCACACACAAAAAGGGAGGAAGAAGAGAGCATTTTGCTTGAGTTTGTTTGGTGTAAAAATGAAGAAATGAAGTATTTATGTATATATATATATATGACCTAGGGGGAACAAGATCCACAAAAGGAGGAAATCAAAAGGGGGGGGGGGGGGGCTGCATTTGGTGAAAAAAAAGAAAGAAAAATGGTGTAGTGTAAGATAGTTGGTGCATTATTAGTATTAGTATGTATATATTAATAGTTTTAGGAAATACCGGGTACCAAGTTAACTAAAAATAAATTTTAACGGAGTTAACCGGGATATAATAAAGTCGTAAAAATTGTAAAAATATGTTGGGTACCAAGTACTAGTAAGGGACCTGGTAAGTGTGGTAATAGTTATGCAAGTACTAGTATATAGACAAAATGCAACTAACAATATGATTAAAATTTTAAATGTTTATCTTTAATAATAAAAATCTATAACAAAGATTAAATTATTTGTTTTTTAATAAATAAAAACTAGTTTTATAAACTCGCACGTTGTTACGGGAATGCGGTGTTACCGAAAGATTTTTTTTTTTAAATTACTGTAGTGGCTACAGTGATGTACAACTCGCGATGCAAAAAAAAAGTTACTGTACAAAGCACTGTAGCAAGCACTGTAGCTGCTACAGTGCTCGGCACTATTTTCCTCCCCCTCTTTAGTATATATATATATAATATATCATTCAAAAAGCTTTTAAAAAAACCCGGCGCGTATGCGGGCATTATAACTAGTATGTTGTACATAGTTATCCTTTTTTAATACCTTTAAAATGATATTGCTTGACTTTATATTATGTGAACCAACATTTTGTTGGACACTTGAATGTAGCTTTAGACGGGTTAAAATAGAATTGTTTTGAGCTTCATCTGCTAAGACCATGACTAGCTGATAAAAACATTGTGAGAAATAAAGTTAATAAATGATTAAATGAAAGAATATTATCATACTACTCTTTTCACATATTAATGATCGTCATCAAACATCATCATATATCCCTAGTTTTATTGTCAGATAATAAAGAAAGAAAAAAAAAAGCGAATAGAATGAGGCGGAAACCATGAAAGAAAAAATCTATTTGTTAAAATTTTGTGGCTAAGAGTGTTTATGTTTTGTATTTGTTTGTTTAAGTTTTCATAACTCTAATGTTATAACAGTTGCCAAGTTTCACGATTTAAGTGATAGTAAGATTTGTGTCATTTCTAATGTTAAAACATGTTCAATTTGTTGTAATGTTGTCCCACATTGGTCACTGATAAAACTGAAAGTGGCTTTATAAGTCTCATTACACTTCTAATAATTAAGCGAGCGTTGATGATATGTGCATGTTAAGTTTGAAAAAAGTTACTCCAAAAGATACATATGTCTGAGACATCGCTTTTTGTTTTTGGGATAAATATTAAACAAATTTTATTTTATTTAAAAAAAAAAGTTTCTGTTTGTAGCTATGAAAAAGTTAATACTTTGTAAAAGGGTAAATTGCAAAAATGATCCTTAACGTTCCAAGAAATTGCAAATACGGGACCGAGACAAAAAGTAGCGCAAAAAAGACACCAACGTTCCACATTTTTGCAAAATCGCCACTGAGAGGCCTTTTCCGTTAGTTTCATCGTTAAGTGCCATGTCACCGAGGGTATTATCGTCATTTCACTGCTTTAAGGTCCACGTGCCATATCACTATTGATTCAGGGACTAAATTTGCAAAGTTATTTTTATCTTTTATTTCACATCTACCACCACCACCACTCTCTACCACCACACAACCAACACCACCACCCTTTACCCTTCATATTCATCTTCTCCAGTGATCAAACCCAGATTCCGGTCACTTTTTTCCTTTTTTCCTACCTTCCGATGACAAGTTAGCTACATTTGGTAAATAGTTTAAAATCTTGCCAAAATACGAGAGTTTCTTAAATTTTGAAGATAAAAGATATGGCTTTACAATTTGATGTTGTCTTTTACTTGAAGCAGAGTTGATATCATCTTCTGATTATCTTGAAAACACAAAATACTAGAGTTTCCATTTTGTAACAATCCAGTATTAGGAGACCCTTCCTCATAATATAATAGTAACATATATCCCAGTATGTTTAGGTAGAGAAATGATGCACAATTTTCTTTAAAAAGCAGGCCTTTCGTTAAATGGGACTAAAAGTATGTTTAGGTAGTTCAAAAGAATGTGTAATAAAGTATGCTTCTTTTACTTGGATAGATGGTTTCGTTGCAGCATATCTGAAAGTAGGAAACTGCTGATCAGTATTTGACCCATAACCATAAAAAAACACTAATTCATATACCCCCAAAATTAACTATAAAAAATCAGCGTTTTACTCTTTTTCAGCTTTGTGTTAGGTATTTATAAAAAGTTAAACTATATACATACATAAACTTACATTCATAAAGGTAATATGCTCAAGATTAGGCATACTGTGTAAGAAGACAAATAACAAACTCCAGTTCGAAATATCATGCACATCAATCACAAGTTTAACCAAGTTAGGGAATATTGGCACGTGCAAACCATTAAGCTCACAAAGCTCATTCACCTCATTGAAAGCCTGCAGAAAACCAAACACTAACTATGATCATCTCAAAGTCAAATACAGCACATGTTAAAAGGTTCTTTGTTCGTTTGGTTTATTTTTTATCCTTAACAATATATTGTCATAATATATACAAGAATGAACATAGCTGAATATCTTAAACTTTATAATGGACAAGTAAACGTACCCTTATAGTTGGAAAAGTCAATGTCAATACTTTGACAGCTGAGATATTTGTAACAATTTCATTAACAGAGTCAGTGTTAGTATCAATGTAAGCTTCAACAAGAGACGACGGTTTCTTCGTAAAAGAGTATTTAGAGTACCGAGATTTCTTTTTGTCTTCAATGTAAAGTTACAAAATGGAAACTCTCGTATTTTGGCAAGATTTTAAACTATTTACCAAATGTAGCTAACTTGTCACCGGAAGGTAGGAAAAAAGGAAAAAAGTGACCGGAATCTGAGTTTGGTCACCGGAGAAGATGAAGATGAAGGGTAAAGGGTGGTGGTGTTGGTTGTGTGGTGGTAGAGAGTGGTGGTGGTGGTAGATGTGAAATAAAAGATAAAATTAACTTTGCAAATTTAGTCCCTGAATCAATAGTGATATGTCATGTGGACCTTAAAGCAGTGAAATGACGATAATACCCTCGGTGACATGGCACTTAACGATGAAACTAACGGAAAAGGCCTCTCAGTGGCGATTTTGCAAAAATGTGGAACGTTGGTATCTTTTTTGCGCTACTTTTTGTCTCGGTTCCGTTTTTGCAATTTTGTGAAACGTTAAGAACCATTTTTGCAATTTACCCTTTGTAAAATCTACGATACAAAAATACTACAGCGCTCTTAACCAAAAAAAATAATAAAAAATAAAAATAAAAAAATAAAAAAGATGTTATATATGATTAAAAAGTATTATACTAACATACATTTACTAAGGGCTTATGAACAGTAACGCTTGGGAAAAAAAATTGCGGGCCGGTTGGGTATATTTCGGTCTTGCTACCCGACCCTCACTCACAAATAAATATCATTTCTCCCACACACACACTCCAGAACCTCGCATTCTATTCTCGATCTTTCTTCGTCTCTCTCATTAGCACATATCAACCGAAAACACAGACACACACATCGTATTCATCTCTCTCTCCAGTTTTCTTCTTTGTTCTAAGTTTATTTCCTTTTTTTAAACTATTTTTTTGTCCCACACATATACTCTGAACATTGTTTACTTACTATTGCAAATGCGCATTATTGACAGGTAACATTCCTTTTTAAACAACTTTTTGCGATTTCCTTTTCTCCATATCGGATATAGATTGACCAATCGTAAATTGGATAGAAATATTTATAGAAATTTGATGTTGGTGAGACCTAAAACCGTATTTTTGTAATGGATTATCATTATCTTTGAAATGTGGAATGTAACTTTTCTAGAAAGTAGGTATCTGCATCAAACACGTGATACAAGTAGAACGATGAAGCTTTTGCTTGGTTTAAATTTGCAACGTAATTCATATCAGTTGTGCATGTGGAGTTCGCCTTATATTTACCAGAAACATGAGAGTAATGTTGTTAAATTCTGCTGTTATGTTGTAGGTTTGATGTGAAAGAGTAGGTCACTGGCTTTGGGAACCCGGATTGGAAAAAAAACGCATGAAGAAGCTGGAAAGACTGCTGTTGTTGTTACTGCTTTGTTAAAGAATGGGGCTACCTGTGTTGGCAAGAGTGTAAAAGAATGAGTTATCTTTCGGGTACTCCCCTTTTTCATTTTATATATGTCATATGCAGGCAATTGCATTTTGTAGAGTTGCATAAACAATGTTTTAAGTATTTGACAAATTGTCTTACTATCTGGTACAAACTGATTTCAGTCGGCCATTTTCGGTAATTAAAGTTTTGCAGACAAAGAGGAAACTATTTTATTTCAGTTTTTTTTTTTTTTTTTTTTTTTTTTTTTTTTTTTTTTTTTTTTTTTTTTTTTTTTTTAATTGTGTGATTGCTTTGTTGTGTTTGTAAAGTTTAAATGATAAAGTTTTATTGTGGATTCTGAAGTGAGCGTTGGACTATGATTTCAGGATAACTGGGGAAAATTCGCATTATGGGACACCAACAAATCCAGCAATGCCATCTTATATTCCTGGTGGATGGTGTTGATAACAGACACAAGCTGAGCGAGATTGTAGCGGTAAGCATATGTCATTTTTACATTTACATAGTAATACATCAAATTGGGGTTATACTCTTTTAGAAAGAAAAAAAAAAGCGCGTTGACTTATTGCAGGCGGAAAATCAGTATGGATTCTATGAATCTGCTTATGGTGAGAGTGACAAACCATATACCCAATGCGTAAGTAAAATGCCTATTTGAAATTTAAAATTAAGTTTTCTACTCTTGCCTCTATATACATCCCATTTATTGATATACCCAATGACCAGGTCACTTGGGAACTAAATCACCAATCTTTTGTGTACAGAAGGCTGTACATGGTTATGGATCATACGGTGTCTCTTCTGACCGGTGGAAAATTGGTTATCATGTACCTATCGTATCTTGATACAATTAAAAAGTTCCAAACACTATCTTCTTATGTTAAGGCCGTTGGTTTCGACTTATTTTCAAACTTATGGGCTTATATAACCTTATTATGATATAACAAAATAAGTTTAAACTGACCTTGAATTGTGTATTTTTGTTGGTATATATGTTGAACTATGTTCATGTTTGAGCTTGGCTAGAGTAGTTTTGGATGATAATGGTCCTTTATAATGTGTTTTTTCTGGAATGTTGTTTGCTTTTGTTGGTATTAGTTTAAATTTATGTTAGAGGGAAATTGTTGAGTTTGGTGTGGATCAACTAAATTTTTATGTGAATTGTCATTTAACTATATAACTGAGCTCGGCTGAAGTATTCTAGAATAATATTGTTGATTTTATTGGCATATATTGCTTTTGTTGGTATTAGATGATAGAATCCAAAGATTACTTGGCTCAAAAGGTGAAAAGATTTGACAAAAAATATTTTCTTATTGGGAAATTTGTGACTCGAGTTTATTTTATTGCTACCTTTTATTGATTAGTGGTGTTATTGTTTATGTGTTAATTTCAATTGAATATAACTTTAGTGTTAGAAAGATTGGATTACTTGGCTGAAAGGGCAAAAAGACTTGAGGAAAAGTATCTTCTTTAGATTTAGTTTTTTAGTAGTGTTTTTGTGATTTGAGTTTATTTGTTTGAGACCTTTTTACTGATATCCGTGTTAAGATTTTTGGATACGATGATAACACAGTTATTGAACTATTGAGGGAAAATATCAGAATTAAGGATTATAGTAAAAGTTAGGGTGTATCATATGTTATGGTTCTTTCAGTTATCATTGAAATTCTACTTCTACACACATGTTGCAGATAATAAATGTGACATCTAATCATGTTTGTTACTTCTTTGCACAGATCTTTCATTATCAGTATAATATGGGGCTCTTACTGATTGAGAATAAGGAGTTGACTGCT
This sequence comes from Artemisia argyi, assembly GCA_030686995.1. Taxonomy (NCBI): domain Eukaryota; kingdom Viridiplantae; phylum Streptophyta; class Magnoliopsida; order Asterales; family Asteraceae; genus Artemisia; species Artemisia argyi. The sequence goes on from CM060705.1 coordinate 183,972,580, forward strand.
AACACTGACAAACTTAGAGAAGCACTGTCAAAGACACAAGGAATTGTTAAACGCGAAGAGGCCGCTCATTTCATGGTTGTATCTGAAGTTGAAAAGCTAGCGGATAACTTGAGGAAATCCCTAGATTTTGAGAAGCGTTGTCGGGCTGATGTAAGATTATCTTTTTTTAATCTTTAATGTGTTATATATCTGTTTTATCATTTATTATGCAATTGTAAGTTTCGAACATATGTGTCAACTTTTATGCATCTTGAAAAGGCGTTGCACGAAATCGATGAAGAAAATAAACAAGTTCAAGTTAGATCTGAAACTAAATTGGCCGATGCAAACAATATAGTCGCTAGAATTGACGATAAATCTAGAGAGGTCGAAGAAAAGATGCTTCAAGCTGATGCAAAGCTGGCTGAGGCGAACAGAAAAAGTCTGGAATTGGAAAGGAAAATGCAGGAGTTGGAGTCCAATGAAAGCGTGCTGCAGAGTGAACGCCAATCCTTTATTGCAAGGTACAGTTTGTTCAACATAAGGCTATTTGAATTAAATTTATTTAGAGATTGTCTCTAATGTTTTGATAAACGGAGTTTCCTTCTGATGTCTGTTCGAGGAAAACTACTAATATAAAACAGGTCCTACTATTTGTGAAGTTTTTACAAAATAAGGTCATGAATAACAAAGTATTTTGTGTATTTACAAACCACCAAAATTTTGCTCAGAACATGCTTTTTGCATAATTTTTCAGAACTTAGCAAATTATTTATAAATTTTGTTCTTTGTTATTGTTTTTTGTTTTTCTTTTGTTTGTTTTTTTTTTTTTTTTTTTTTCTGTAGTGGAAAATCATTTGCTTTAGTTGACTTATTTTGTAAGCAAATAGAAACATATAAAATAGATGGCTTAAATTTATGATAACTTCATTATTTCCGTTATTATTGTGGCGTATTTACGTTGGTTATTGATTGTTGAACATCAATACATTTACTAAAACATAATAACTTCTTTGTTTCTGTTAGCCTAACTAAACCCTAACACTCTTTACACAATATGGTAACTTCGGACATTTGTTTTGCCTAACTTATGAAGAGGCTGCTCATTTAATCCATTTCTTTGTTGAAATAATTAACATTATATAAACTAATGCAACTATGTTCAAATGACACAGGATGATGGCAATGAGATGTTCACAGGGGATTCAGCCCACGAAGGTATGACATTTGTAGATTCTTTGGCTGAAGCGCCCTGGGGCAGAATGGATGAAGCATCAGGGAGGAAAAACACAAGAGTACATTAGGATGGGTTATGTTACATATTTATACACCTGTTGTTTTACAACAATTAGTGAATCATGATGTAATTAGTAAGTTTAAAAATAAAACATTATGTTATAAATGAACTCTAGACAAAACTGTCAATATACAATAAGCACCAAATGCATGTAACCTTTATGTACAAAAAAAAACTAGCACAATCTTGCAGTGTTAGAATATTCTTGCGATCATTTCCAGTTCACAGCACTTGCTAAACGCAACGGAAACTGCTTCTTTGGCAAAACACCCCGCGGCAACGCGCGTGTTTCCCACCTAGTAGTATTTTCAAAGAAACAGAATACTTTATGAATTCGTTCTTTATTATTTGTTTAAATAAAAATGCAAAGAAAACATTACATTCACCACAAAGTGCATATAAAATAGAACTACAAAATTTAAGGTCTTGCATACATTCGCAATTGAGTACTTTGTAAATCTGTAAAGTCCATACTTCGTTAAATTTTCACAAGAGCAATACCCTTTTTTGTGTTGTGTCAGTCGACACCTTTCACATTGGTTAAAGATAACATCCAAGGTGGGTTTATAAGGCTCATTCCAATTGTATTGTTTATTTGTTTATGTTAGAAGACTATCTTCTTAGTTGTTAAAAGGTTGGAGGATTTTGTGGGATAGCTATCAAAAACTTTTGTGTTTCATTTAATAAAATTTGTGTTTTGATTTTGTCCCACATCGGCTAGACATAAAAATATAATGGGTTTATAATGTTCGTTACAAGTTTTCACAAATGAATGTCTGTAGAGGTTTTGTAAAGTTTGGTACTGCTAACACATACAAAACTTGAAGCAGACTTTTTAATAACTTTTTTTTTTTTTTTTTTATCAAAAGCATTCTAACCATTTTCTAAATAAAATCAAATACCGCATATTTTAAACTTTTTGTCTTTTAAAAGACTTTAAAAGCATTTAAAAAACTTTTTTTTTAATAACATCAAATACTTTATAAAGTTGATCTTCTTTAATTGTTCAAAAGGAAATCAAAGTTTTATTATTGTATATAGTCATTTTGCTTGATTACAAAAGTCTTTTGTTCAAGCACCCTATTCAAGATGCTATTAGCACTAGTATATCTGATTTAACACACGATTATGAACTTCTTTCATCTCAAAATTACACTAAATATGATAAATGCATAAATTATAGAACGTTCCTTCAGTATGAAAATCAACCAAAGCTATTTACAAATTACATGTTAAATAGTGAAAACCCCGTAAGGCAAAAAATTTTTAAGTCAACTACTAGTAGGGTACTCGCGCGTTGCAGCGGCGGGTACCCTAAAATAAATGCAAACGACATCAAAAGGAAAAGTGATAGTTAAGAGTTGTAAACCTTTCGGGCTCGAGCCCGTTGGCCCGTGCTCGTTCGGGATCGAGCCCGTTTGGCCCATGCCCGTTGCCTGTTCGGGCTTGAGTATTTGTATAATGTGCCTTATTATTTGTATTAGTAACATTTAATGTAAAAATTGTGTTTAAGTTGGTTGTACAATATGTTTGATAATTTGTATTTCTTATATAATGGGTGTTTTAATAACTGCATTAATTGTATTTATTGATCAGTTTATTAATGTTAGTAAATGTGTTTTAATTAGTTGTATTTTTAGCTTAAAAACTTTTAATGCCGAATTTTAAGTATTTGTATTTAAAGATTGTATTTAATGTTAGAAAATGTGATTTAATTAGTTGTACTTTTAGCTTAAAAAATTGTAATTGTATTTAATGTTAAAAATGCGTTTTAATTAGTTTTACTTTTAGCTTAAAAACTTGCAATACTTAATTTTAAGCATTTCTTTTTATAAAAAGCATAAATGTTTTATAAGATATTATGATATGATATATAGATGCAAAATAGACCATAGCTCACAAGTTGGGCTTGGGTCAACTAATTTATTCTATCATCTAGTATTGCAAAGTGACACTTTGAAATCGATTGTGATGTTTTAGACAAAAGCTTTGAACAAATAGTTAAATTTTAAAGTGAAGTTAGATTAAAATAAATTTTCATGAAAGTCTTTTTCATGTGATTTGTTGTGGCAAATATAATATTTTTAAATTCATAGAATGATACTTGAATAATTGAATTTATAAGCAAGGCATTGACCATTGTAAGTTGTTGCAACTAACTACGTACTTTATCTATTTAAACTTCTTAAAATTTAGTTATCAGATGGCATGTTATTTACTCGTTAAAGGATCTACACTGCCAATCTAATTATTGAGTAGCACAACGAGCAACTCATGGAAATAAAAATATTCCTTCTTATGGAATATTGAACGATAGAAAAAATCTATTTGTTAAAATTTTGTGGCTGAGAGTGTTTATGTTTTGTATTTGTTTGTTTAAGTTTTCATAACTCTAGTGTTATACCAGTTGCCAAGTTTCACGATTTAAGTGATAGTAAGATACCGCTCAAGATTTTGTGTCATTTCTAATGTTAAAACATGTTCAATTTTAAATCCCTTCATATGCAGTAGAATAGCACCCAATATTGCACCAAAAAAAAAAAAAAAAAAACATGTTCAATTTGCTGTAATGTTGTCCCACATTGGTCACTGATAAAACTGAAATTGGCTTTATAAATCTTATTACACCTTTAATTACTAAATCGGTGTTGTTGATATGTGCATGTTAACTATGAAAAAGTTGCTCCAAAGATACATATATGTCTGGGACATTGCTTTTTGTTTTTGGGATAAATATTAAACAAATTTTATTTTATTTTATTTAAAAAAAAAAAAAAAAAAAAATCTGTTTGTAGCTATGAAAAAGTTAATACTTTGTAAAATCTACGATACAAAAATACTCAGCGCACTTAAAAAAAAATGTTAAATATGATTAAAAAGTATATTTTCAAATAAACAGAATACTTTATGAATTCGTTCTTTATTATTTGTTTAAATAAAAATGCAAAGAAAACATTACATTCACCACAAAGTGCATACAAAATAGAACTACAAAATTTAAGGTCTTGCATACATTCGCAATTGAGGACTTTGTAAATCTGTAAAGACCATACTTCGTTAAATTTTCAAAAGAGCAATACCCTTTTTTCAGCCAAAAGACCAAAGATTACTACAGTTTTTTTTTTTTTTTTTTTTTTTTTTTTTTTTTGAGATTTCCACATGATACCATGTATGGTCACGCCTCTACAATGCATTAGCCCATTTCTATTGTGATGTATTAGACAATTTTTTTTTTTTTTTTTTTGAACAGCGAGTTAGTAGTTAGTTAGTGATTCGAGCTCACAGTGACATCCAATTGTGATTTATTAGACAAATTATTCAATGTTTAAATTGTGAAGTGAACTTAGATGGCATATAAAACGGTCAACAAGTATTTTACATGTGATTTAAGTTATACAAAATACAAATTATCTTTTTTAATATTTTTTCTTAAAATATTTTTCATGTGACTTATGCCACTGGGATCACGTTTAGAGCATTGGGCACAGTTATTCTAGATCTTTTTACCAGTTATTTCTCAAATGGTTTACTCGTATTACGCCAAAAAGTTGCAAAGTTTCTTCAAATTGTCAAAAAAAAAGTACATTTTGGATTATAAATTTTAGCGTAACAAACTTTTAAAAGTTTTGCATGTATATGTATATAGTAGACATACTGTAGCAAGTAAAACATGTTATCGCACAAGTTTGTAGATGATGTGCAATTTGTTGCTTAATATAAGAAAAAAGTATTTATTAAAGAGTGTCATTTTCGTAATAATTTCAACTTTTAAACCATATTGGTTTTGATGTCAATAGTATGATACTCCGTTAAAACAAGCCATTGACCATTGTTCTTACTTTTGGGAAACTATTTGAATATTCGGGTAAAGCAACGGTGTACAGCGACCAATAATTACATTTACGGGTTTAATTTGTAGCCATCGTGAAAATGTAATTTTTGGGCTATAAACAAAAAATAATACAGTAAAAATTTAAGGATTAAACAATATATAAAATATTAATTTAGTTATTGATGATTTTACCTTTTTTAATCAAAGATATTATAAGGTTTACGCATTACTCAAATTTAAAGATTTTAGGTTTAAGGAAAGTTAGACATACATTAATGTAGTATAGAACTGACTAAGGATCAAATGAGAAGAAAACTTAAAATGAGAAGGATGAGAAATAATTATAACTACATATTTGAGATGCATCGACTTGAATTAGATGCATCACTAGTCTTTTAGATGCACCATAATATATTTTCTAGCAAAAAATTAGATGCATATACATATATTAGATGCATTTCATCAAGTTAGACGAATCCTATAGATTTTTCATCCTCTGCGGGTCAAATTTGTTGTTAGTACTACTTTGCATCGTTTTCACTTCAAAATCACTTTCGAAACTAATTGGGATGCATCTAAATGAATAGAGATGCATCTAAATCAAGTCGATGCATCTCAAATGTGTGGTTATAATTATTTCTCATCCTTCTCATTTTAAGTTTTCTTCTCACTGGATCCTTACCCGTATAGAACTATAGATTTGTTAAATTTTTTTAGCACTTGAAATTATGATGAAAGTCATGAAACAACATCTTATCCATCTCTTTATAGTCATATACTCACATTTTGTCCATGAACACAATGCATAAAGCAGTGGTAAAGAAACCAAAATTTGGAGTCGTAAGTTTTCAAAAAAATTTAAAGGGAAAAAATATTTGTTTATGTTTGACATCCATTGAAACGAATAGTTGCGGTAACTCTTGTGTTACTATAGTTATGTTTGGCAAAAGTAGCTATGAGCAGTAGCAGTGAGCACGAGCAGTGCGCTGTGAGCAGTAGTTGTAAGCTGTAGCCACAGCTCACTGCTCACCGCTCACTGCTTGTTAAATAAGCATTAGAAAAATGAGCTTTCCTAAAAAATAGCAAAGCTCACCGCTCTTTTGCCAAACGAACACTAAAAATAAAAAAGCTCATTGCTCACCGCTCATCGCCCAAAAAGCTCTGCGCCAAACATAGCCTATGTCAGGCATTATGAGGCTTACATTTATACCAACGGAGATGTATAAGGTTTTACCCTGTTCAGGTTTTCCGGGAAATGCTAGCCTTTTGACTTAGATGTACTTGACCTAATCGGGTTAATAATGTGATCGTTTCTGACTCTTCCTTGAGCACCCCCAAATATACATAAGATTAAACATTTATGTTTTGTACATTTATGTTTTGAGCACCCCCAAATATTATATTAGTTATCAAGTTTCACGTTTCACTCGATAGTAAGATACAGTCTCGAAGATTTTATGTCATTGCTTCATGTTAGAACGTTTGGTCTCTTTTAACAAAGTTTGTGTTTTGATATTATCCCACATCGGTTAGAGATAAAAATAAAAGTGAGTTTATAAGTTTCATGATGCTCTAAATATTAAGGAGAGTGTATGACTAATTGTTATAAGCTAGATACTCCGAGCTTTACAAGAATTGGTCATTGCTTAACTTTTTAATCACATGTACATTGATAAGCTAGACAATTCGTATAAAATATTTAAAACATCTACATTATAAGATTCATATCACACAGTTTTTTTTAACCGTAAAAATAATCAGAGTATACCGTTTCTATTAATCGTAACAAAGCTTCTTTTTCAGGTACCCTATTAATTAAAAATGTTATCAACACTTATTAAATAAAGTTCCAACATTTGATGTCGAATCTTGAAAAGAAAGTTAGTCCATGAACCACCTGCGTTTATACTTAAAGCTAATAAATTTTAAGATAACGAAATAATCAATTACTACCTCCGTCATAAAATAAGTGTTCGGACTTCAACTTTGACTGTATATATTTTTGCGGGTGCTATATAATATTTGATACAAAATATATGAATATATTAGGTTTTAATTGTATTTTTTAATGGTATAAAATTTCATCAAGCATTATTAACATAAAAAAAATATTTAAGGTCAAAGTTGAACCAGTTTGACACATAAAAGTCAAACTGGACACTTATTTTGGGACGGATGGAGTATTTAAATAGCTTTGTAGTTTGTACTAGTCAATAAGACACGTGCAACTTGTTTTTGTAATAGCTACATTTTAAGTTAAAACGTCTTATTTCTAGATTACACATATTTAGGGGCCGTTTGGTTTGTTGCTAGGAATCACAATGGGTATCGGTTTTGGAATAGATTGAAAGAAAATATGATAGATAATGTATATGAAAGTATTAAATGTTGTTTGTTTTTAAATTGTTAAATATTGGATTTGAAGTTTATATATTATTATAAAATTTGAAAAGGTAATAAATAAATAAAAGTATGGTTTAGAAGTTTACACGTACGAACCATATGCACAAAAGTCAATATAAATAGGAGAATTGTCATAAATCCTCATATGCTTGTCAGAAATACATGAGATACATGTGGGTATGATCAAAGACCACATCTAAGGGAATTCATCACTGTTTTATAACCGAAAGCTTCAAACAAACAATTTATTTCACTTGAAAATCATTCCTTGAAACCGACATACTCATAACAAACAGCCCCTTAGTATTAAGTGTGGCTTTGGCTGGATTACTAACTGGTCAAAAAGTCCATGCAAAGTTTATTAGGCCTTTGATATAATTTCACAAATGCAACAATTAGTCTCGAATATATGACCCACCAGACATTTATATAAACTCAACAACAGGTTTCATAACTTTCATTACTCGATTAATTCAACTCATTTTCGATAAACATATCACAATCCATTCTCTGCAATCCCATTTTCGTCAAGAAATGTATAGACGCCATTTTCTTACTCGTTAAGGTCGTGATTTGTCGAATTCCTCTTAGTCGATATTTCTTGTTATAAATTCCGTCCCTTGACACCATCAAATGTCGTTTAATTTCTTTATGTATAAGCATCATTGGTCAAGTTGTCTAGAACAACACGCTGTGTTAGCTCCAACGGCTTGACTTGCCCTTTTAGTCCAAGCATGTTGTGCATTTGCTCATTGTGGAAATGAATTGCAAACCTTACACAATGTTAGAATTATTATATCATGACCTTCATATAATAAACCAAGTACATCAAAGTGAGCATATAGCGGAAGCAATTATAATAGATCGAATAACATGTAATTAATTAATCATTAATATAAATCGTAAACGTACCTTTGTGATTCTAGCCCGAACAAGAATCAATGCAATCTTCCGGAACCAATTCCCCAATATAGGGTTTATGTGAACAAACCAAGAAACAAACAATAATATGTTTGATTCACGATCTTGTACACACGTACTACTTCAAGCAAACGCTTATGCAAGTAAGACGAGCACAACACACGCTTAGAATAACAAGTCTCGACTACCTTCACTTAATGGGGCTTGTCGAAAATTGCTAGAGAAGAGAAGAGAAGAAAACACACAAGTTAGGTTTTCAAGTTATGTCAATAGAATAAAACCTTGTGTGTTTATATAGGGTAGAAATCTTGTGTTAAAAGCTTCACCAAGCGATGTGGGATACAATTCCCAATCGTCCCTACACCCTTAAAGGGTTTACGAAACCTTCTTGACATTCAAAGTTTCATCTATCGTTCTTCCTTTTCATTCGTCTAATAATCGTTATCCATTTCCGTTAAACATTAACGATCATTACGTGTTTGTGTTCTAATAATTAATATAACATTTATATAATTATTACTCATTTACTTTTCATACGTAAAGTGTGCAATCCCGTGATCTCGAGTTCGATCCTAACATACGTCTACTAAAATAATGTCCATATTCTAACAGCTCCCACTTGGACATATTTTAATAGTGTAATCACATCGGTTAGCGTCTTGCAACACGCCGATGCCTCTAGTACGATCTCGAGTAAGGCTCCTGGAAAAACCTTTTAATGATTTCTCATTATTATTATCCTTTTGTTTCTAATACCACGTTAATAAGGATATGAATTAAAGTCATTTCTTAATTAACCATTCTGTTTCTCGTTGTTTATGATTGATCAAGATTACCAAATCTTCTGAATATATTCAGGGAAGATTTTGGGTGCGGCCGCACATGCATCTTACCAACCCTACGAGGGGCCCAGCAGTATTAAACTCCAAAAATAAATTTGAAGGAACAAATTTTATCTTGACTACAAGCAAAACCCACAAACTTTGTAACACTTTCGAAAACAACCCTTATGACTACCAGTTACGTATAGCGTTAAGTTGTTCCACAAAAATGTACTACATTCATGACACTTATCTTGCATCTCAAGTCTGAGGATAACTTCTCATGATTTACTTAATAACAAAATCCATAAAGTAACATCATGTAGTTGGGATAAGTCCTATATTCAGTATCATCGAATATCATTTGAAATGGCATGACTACGCATCAATATACTTTAAGTATATTATACCAACCTTCAGATTTGTCTTGATTTAATAATATTCCCATATTATTAACTGACAACGGACAATTTAAGAATAACCTTTATTCATGGATTTAAACATACAAATATAGGATACAATATATTATAAATTAAACATACCATGTATTTCAATTTATTATAATAATTGTTTAACATCCCTTATCCAAATACTAAATAGATCAATGCATGATAACTCTTGTTGATGGATTATGTCTCAAGCAATGACATTCATACTTGTTGACAAGACATAAATCATCCAACTTTGATCTATCGGAATTTTAAGAATACTTATTTCAAGAATTCAACTATTGAAATTCTTATATGTGCATAGTCAACTATTTTGATAATGCCATATTTCATAAAAATGTGATACATCCTTAACCACCAATTTATGATAATTAAACTTCCAAACATTTTAAAGTTTAAAGTATTCTTATTCTTTTAATGTATAATGCAACTATGCTTTTAGTAAGCATAACTAGTACATATAGCTAAGGATGAAATCCTTACCATGACTAGTATTGAGTGTCACCTCAATTTCATAACATCATTGTATGCAACAACAATATGTTATTAAAACTTCTCCGTAAACCATAATATCTATCGTGTAATGTTTGATGCCCTTCAAACTTTCAAGTTTGTTGGCTATGACAATTTTCACAACAATTGAAAAATTGTTCATCTATAGAATTTGGAAGCTGTTCCAGATTTAGGATGTAATTCTATAATCAAACATATTCTTATTAGAATATTACACAAATTATCTAATAACCTTTAATTAGATATTAGTATTGCCAAATCATCTTGTAATCAAGTATGATACAACAAAACATGATATACATGAAAAATCTATGAGTCATACTTAGATTTTATTCATGTCATACATATCTATTTAGACTTTCTAAATAATATATCATATATCATGATATATTATATTTATTTACCGCACATGTTTCATCAATAAACATTCATTGCAAGGTTATATGTTTTATTTCCTAAATCTTCAAAGTTTCATTTCAAACTAAGACTTAACATTTACTTATATGGAATGTTACCTTTTATATGTTCTACAACATATATGATTTAAGAAATTAAACATAATACTCCCACTAGCTTTTAGGAATACTTAGAAATTATCTTATTTTAATTATAAATCAAAACATGAATTTAATAATTAAACATAAGATTAATCTTCTAGATGCATACATTTATCCATCCATGGATTATTGCACCATGTACACTTTCAAAGATTTATTTGAATTCATAAACTCCTTTTGATTACTTATCGTCCTCGCTCAAGTAATCACTCAAGAAAGAGTTTTGATATTCTATTGTCAATATGACAATCATAATCTTTATGTATTTAATGTGTTTAGAAAAGAATATTCAATCACAGTTAATTGCTTAAGTGTGATTAATAATCTTGTCATAAGACATGCATTAAATATGTGCACAATATTGTCCATATGATTTCTATACAAAGATTTAAACCTCAAGAGTTACCTAATCTTTGAAGAAACTCATCTTGACTTTCTAGTCTAACTATTAAGATAAATCAAATTTCAAAAATTGATTATCTTTATGGACAGCATCTTAATCATTCATATCATGTATACTTTACCCAACTTCATATTTGGTAATGTATCATAATGATTATTAGGTTTATAATAATCCTGTAAATCATAGTCCTCAACATATTAATCAAATATCTGAGATATATTGTTATTCTATGAATGATAATTCCATTATCTTGAGATTTAACATTTAAATATCAAACTTCATCATCATCTTGAGATTTAACATTTAAATGTCAAACTTCATCATGATATTTACTAGTGTATTTTAGATGATTATGTATCTTGTAATTTTATCTTTTAAAGATCAACACTCCCACTTGCTTTTAGCAATTTAAAGACTATCTTTAAATACTTAGCAAATTAAGCAATAATACAATATTCTCTTTTGGGATATTACAAATACATATTGACAGTTCCTAACTTAATTTTGTTAATAACCTCTTCATAAGCAGTTAAACAAATTTGGAACTTCAATTTAAGACATAATGTAATTCATCACATTCATCACATTCCATCATATGATAATGTCTTATTAATCTTCTATGTTGGAGTTTTATTAAATATGTCCAAGTCATACTCAACATTCTAACCTTGATAACTTTTGGAAGAAAAGAAGTCATAGTTATCTTTAATCAAACAGTGTAACAAGAGTTTGATTTTTCTAACTGAACATACCATAACCATTTGATATTTCATTAGTATTAATATTGTAAGACAATCTAACAATATTAAAGATAACCATATTCCTTTTGACTTGTCTATTTACCAACTAATTCATTTTAATGGTATAATAATATTCAAGTCAATTACATGCTTTATAACACAAGTACTTTTTACAAAGTTACTTCATGTTCATGTCTTTACAAGAAAACATAAACTGTTATATTCCCACTATACGTTATAAGTCATTTAACAATTTAATAACTTCATGTATATGTCTTAATTAAAATACATAACAAGATAACGTCTTACTTTATTATAAGTCTTGTAACAATTAAAAGACTTTATGTTTATATATTTACAATGAAACATAAACATGTTTAACTAAAGTAATTATGAACACCATCTTTTGGTTTCAATAGTAATTTCAAGTTAATTTATTACTTCACAATAATGTAAATAACATTATTTCTTCATTTATTTATGTCATTCCAAGAACACATAAATATTCAGATTGAAGTAGCATTAGATTACTTAATTAATTTATGTCATTCCATGAATTCATAAATCTATGAATTAAAGTAGTCTTGATATCGTATTGACACATGTTCTAATACGTATCTAATTTAGAAACTGCAAATTCTCATAGTTCAATTACATCAGTTGATCTGCTAGTAATGAAATATGAAATTCACCTTGTTGTTACAATCTAGCTAAGTTCTCACATAACATACATTGTAACACCAAGTGTTTCTTGAATTAGCCTATTATAATTCATATCAGAACATTATTCTCTTACCTTAAGAGAATCCATTAAATCATATCTTTATGAGTTGTTTCTTGCACACATTAAAGATAACATTTCTCCCACTTGTGCATGGAACAACCTCATATAGTTGATAAACAACATGCCATGCATTTGTTTATGTGTTCAATATGATTGTGTCATAGATTTTAGCATAACAAGTATATGTAAAACAACAATGTCTAGTAAGGAAACGTACAAGACTATCCTTAAAAGTATGATTGTCTACACTTGGAAAGTAATTATCTTTAGCTACCAAGATATCAAAGCTTGTAACTTTCACTGAATTAAAGATCATTACAATAATTCCTTATTCAGTGATAAGTACACAATACTCCCACTGAATTTGACAACATTTAAAATGTTTCATATCCAGTGAAAGCAAATAGTGTGCTTTTAACTTTCCTACACCTTTGAATGTCCATACGTAACAATTACTTATGCACTAAAGAGTGTATTCTACTACTTAAATGATGGACTATCCACCAAATGTTATTAACTTGAAAAATTGGGCATGCAATTTCTTCCTTAATAGGTCTACAATCCTACAATGTATGTAGCACCTTTAAAATTGTAAAAACAACTAGTTTGTCTTTAAACATTTTGCAGTAATTAGTCTAGCTTCTAATTATAATAACTCATAAAATGTCATACATAATTTTCTGTTAACCAAATATCATATTTGTTACTAAGAATTTGATCACCGAATGAGGATGATAAAATCCCTATGAAAAATGTATGCAATTTTCTTAACCATTAAAAATTTGCTATGAGTTATATTAGAATTTAGACATATCTAATATTCCTATTATCCTTTCTCATTCATGAAAAGGAATAGGATTGTGTCTCACTCTTCCTTCATAGAAAGGAGACTTATTTTGTCTTTCAAGTAAACATTTCTTAATCAAACTTTTGTTTGAAAACAGAACTAGATCAATTTACCAAAGCCCAAAATATGTTTACGGTTTGAACGTTGCATTAATACATTAAAACGAATTACAAAATTCAATTTTAGTATTTTCGATAATTAGATCTTTAAGAAAATAAAATACCCATTGGCAAATATTCATATAAACCATAGTATTTTCTTAAAGCTAGGATCCTAAATTGACATAATACCATTACATCAGTTGATCTGCTAGTAATGATAGTATTCAACAAGGTAATTGTCGTACAATAATTGCCAATATCATATTGCAATTCCTAGATTTATGGGATCTACAATCACAAAACATTTGTATTGTAAGCATGTTTAGTCCCCATCTTAATGCCTTGAGTCCAAGTCTCACTTCCTACTCAATTTAAGTCGTCTAACTTAAAAACTGCAAACTCACAAATCCATCACATCAGTTGATCTGCTAGCAATGAATTTATGAAATTTACCTTTCCATTGCAATCTCGCCAAGTCTCACTTGACGTAAATTACAACTTCAAGTGTTCTTAATTAGATGGCATTCGACTTAATTTTATAAGGGTATAACTATTTTGATGTGATCAAAATAATGTATGAAGAAGCATGCATACAACTTCATAACATTGGTTTTACAAAACATTTTTATTACCAATTCGCTAAGAGTAAAATAACAAGGTTTTGATTGAGGTATCGGGTTCACCAATTAAAGAATAACCATCAATTATCGTCCACTATATCGTACTTTTACATAAGCCCGTAAGCTTAGTGTTTCGGATAATCATTGTGGAATTGTGGATTATTCACCCTTAAGATGACAATGTACATGTAATGGTTGTTCGGTAAGTCTAATTTACACACAAACGAGCGTTAAGACAAAATGTTGTCTCTCTAAGGCCACAATTTAATGCGTTGCCATCCTTATACCCATCTTATAGTGTGTAAACTTCGGTCGAGCCTATTTAACCATTACGTACAAAAACATCAATCAACCAATTCTTTGAAATTTAAACTCTTAAAAACCAAAACAATTTCGCCATTATTTAGTCCGTATTATTTTTCTATTCAAAAAATTACCCTTTTCGTTTATAAACATGTCTAACATAATAATAAACAAAAACAAGTAATATAAAATAAAAAATAAAACAACTAAATAAGCAAATATACATAATCATAACAATTAAATATGTATACAACATGTAGCCACATGCAAATCTTATTCAATAGTCCTATTAAAAATCAAATCTAGGTGTATAACGTATTAATTCAATTGAGGCTTTCTTCTTCTTGGAAAAAGAGCCACATACATCGATAAATCGATTGCGTAAGCCAAAATTAAATAAATACCACATAGCACATAATTGATTACTTAATATTGGAGTCTTCTCCAATTCGACATCTATTAATAAATTTACATGTTTTAATATAACTTAACCATTAATATATATATATACAATTTAAACAATTTAAATTATAACACAATAAAAATCCATGCAAATATGCACTTTTTCATGGATTTAGCTTAACAATTAACATATTGCACCAAGATCGTTTACTAAAACGCATAACAATTACATGACGTCTTAGGGTTTCTAATCAAATTAAAAAATTAAAAACCATAAACCCTAATAACCCTTAAAGGTCATTCGACCCAAAAAAAAATTAGGGTTAGGGATTCTAACAATAAAACCCTAAAAAAAATGTAACTAAACGAATCAAGATCCAATTTTTATGCGTTTCGATAATTAATTACACATTATAACGGCTCTAGATGCCACTGTTAGAATTATTATATCATGACCTTCATATAATAAACCAAGTACATCAAAGTGAGCATATAGCGGAAGCAATTATAATAGATCGAATAACATGTAATTAATTAATCATTAATATAAATCGTAAACGTACCTTTGTGATTCTAGCCCGAACAAGAATCAATGCAATCTTCCGGAACCAATTCCCCAATATAGGGTTTATGTGAACAAACCAAGAAACAAACAATAATATGTTTGATTCACGATCTTGTACACACGTACTACTTCAAGCAAACGCTTATGCAAGTAAGACGAGCACAACACACGCTTAGAATAACAAGTCTCGACTACCTTCACTTAATGGGGCTTGTCGAAAATTGCTAGAGAAGAGAAGAGAAGAAAACACACAAGTTAGGTTTTCAAGTTATGTCAATAGAATAAAACCTTGTGTGTTTATATAGGGTAGAAATCTTGTGTTAAAAGCTTCACCAAGCGATGTGGGATACAATTCCCAATCGTCCCTACACCCTTAAAGGGTTTACGAAACCTTCTTGACATTCAAAGTTTCATCTATCGTTCTTCCTTTTCATTCGTCTAATAATCGTTATCCATTTCCGTTAAACATTAACGATCATTACGTGTTTGTGTTCTAATAATTAATATAACATTTATATAATTATTACTCATTTACTTTTCATACGTAAAGTGTGCAATCCCGTGATCTCGAGTTCGATCCTAACATACGTCTACTAAAATAATGTCCATATTCTAACACACAATGTTTACTATCTTTGTGTATGATTGTCACACTAGGTACAATAACTAAAGCCCGAAAACCAGAAACAATGCAAAACAAAATGAATGCTTAGTTTTGACGAATTTGAGTATGTGTGATAACTCATCATAAGCAACCACTTGTCGATACAGACTTCTTGCACGATTTCATAACACACTTGATGTCTTATTAAACATAATTCAAGCTTCATTGACAAAGATATAAGATGCAATTTAAACATATGATCATGTAGTTCCAACATCCCAAAATTACACCAAAAAGTTCCAAGAATGACGATGAAAAATGCGGAAACTGATGAGACGTTACCTTGGTTATAAAGGTGAACCGGAACTATTCGAAACTTACACTCCAAAATCTGATTTTGATGTTTTAGACAAAATATTTTCAAGGAATGAAGAAAATTCCAAATTGTGAAGTAAGCATATAAACGGTCAAGAAGTATTTTTCATGTGATATATGCTATATATATGTATCCTTTCTTTTAATTTTCTTAAATGGTACTACTTGACTTTTTAAAAAGGGTATTGACCATTGTAAGCCTTCAACTATTGGATGTAGCTCTAGATAGATTAAAAAAGAAATATTGTTTTGGGCTTCGTCAGCTAAGACTTTGTATATAAAACCATGGAAGATTCTGTGGGCTAGCTATCAAAAACTTTTGTGTTTCATTTAACAAAGTTTGCGCATTGATATCGTCCCACATTGGCAAGAGATAAAAATGAAATTGGGTTTATAATGCTCATTACAATTTTTAAATTTAAGGATGAGTTGAAATTTATTGTAAGGTAGCTATGAAAAATAATACGTAGTAATATTTGTAATATATTTCAAACTCATGTTTTTTAACTTTTTGTCTTTTTAAAAGAATTTGAAAACATTTAAAAACTTTTTTTTCTGCAAAATCAAATACTTTATAAAGTCGTTATTCTTTATTTTTTCAAAAAGTAATCAGAATTGTATAGTCATTTTTTTTGATAAAAAAATAAATTAAAGCTACTGTTCAAGCACCCTATTGAAGATGTTAGAAAATTTGTCATCCATAAATGATTTCACATAACAAGCATTCTAATCAACTGAATTCATCGTCCTAGCCTATATATGCAAGGATTATTTTGAACTCAACCACGAATTTCATTACCCGATTGAGTCAATTCATTCTCAATAAACTTATCAAGGTCGATGTCCGGAATCCCATTTTCGTCAAGAAATGTATAGGTGCCCAACTTGTTAAGGTCATGATTTGTCGACTTGATATTTTTACCAACAGAGGTTGTTTTTTTCTCATCATATCCCACCATATGCTCCTTTTCAGCATTATCTGTCTGGTCGTCTAAAACCATGGTTGACTCAACTCGGCGAGTTGACTCCAATGGTTTGACTCGCCCTTTTAGTCCAAGCATGTTGTGAATTTGCTCGTTGTTGAAATGAATTGCAAAACTTTCACCATTCACACTTTTCTTATTGTATATTTGTATGACTGCCACATTTGGTATAACAACCAAAGGCCAAAAACCGTAAACAATGCATAACGAAATGTGTGTCTAGTTTTTGATGATATGGATTGTGTGTTCACAAATTTGAATTGGTAACTCATCATGATCAACCACTTATCAATTCAGACTTCCTGCATAACTTAAACTTCATAGTTTAACTTAAACTTCATAAAATTACACTAAAAGTTTGAAAAAATGCAAATGAAAAATATGAAAAGTACAAAAATACAAATTATACTTTTCTAAAAGTTTTCTTAAAATACTTTTCATGTGACATTGTGACTTATGCCATTGGGCTCACCTTTAGGGCATTGGGCAAGTTATTCTTTTTATATCATTGGTTTATTACTTTATTAGGCCCAAATGTTAAAAACCTTCTTCAAATTTGTCACATCACTATTTTACAAAATATCACTAACATACATTGTTTATCGAGCAAGAGTTTGCTACTTAAGGTATGAAAAAACATTTATCAAAGAGTGTCATTTTCTTAATAATTTCAACCCTTTGAAACCATGTTGATTTTGTTGTCAATAATAAATTTAACACCTTGCCATGTCAAACTTAAATTATATGATGTTAGAAAACTCATTACTTGTTTGGTTGATATTATTTTTACAGTCATTTTCACTAGTTACCTTCAGTTTTAAAGTCAATAATGTGATGATTATCAAAATTTGTTTTCGATTCATAATCTTGTGATTCAATCATGCTATATGCTCACATGATGTGTCCCATATAACTCGAACCAATCAAATAGTGACGACTACTATGCTAAAAAAAAGTGTGACTCTCTATCTAATTAGTTCAAGACTTACAACCAAACATGTTTAGTTCAATAGGCTTTCATGCCGCATTGTAATCAAGATTCTCTTATGGTCTCTACTGCATAAAGCGGCTGTCACAATTAGTTTACGTTGTTGGTTTTTGGTTTTTAAAAACTTTTAAAGGTTGATGGTGGGGTTAGGTTTAGAGTGTCTCAATCTTGGTGTTTCGATTTTATCCCATATTAGTTAGGGAGAAAAGTGAAAGCTAGTTGATAATGCTCATTACGTTTAGAATCGTCAAACGTTGTCTGAAAGGTGGTTGTATATCAACAATGAAAAAAGCTAATACATTACCTTTTAGACATGTTTTTTTCTTACGTCTTCTTCAACAAAAAGTAGTTTTTCTCTTACGTCTTCTTCAACAAAAACTAGTTTTTCTTAATCGTGAGGCTTTAAAAGAATTAAGAGAAGCCAAATACTTTATAAAATCATTCCTTTTATTTGCTTAAAATAAGTCAAATATTTTATAAGATCGTTATTCTTAATCGTTAAAAGCTTTTGTTCAAGCAAGATGCTATTAAAAAAACAAAAATGAATTCTAGGATTTCAAACTTGGACACTCTAAAGAATGTTACCTTCGGTATAAAAATTGAGCTAAAGCTATTTGTGCAAATGCAAAGTGACACTCTAAAATTGTTTATTACAACCGATTGTGTCGACTCATTCATGATAAACTTATCACGATCAAGGTGAATCCCATTTTCATCAAGAAATGTATAGAAACCATATTCATGACTAATTGACACCATCAAAGGATGATTCTTTCTCATCGTATATCTCCATATTTCCTTTTCGGCATTATCTTTCAAGTTGCCTAGAACCAGTGGCGAAGCTAGAAATTTTCAGTGGGGGTCGGGATCTAAACTTTTTTTTTTCCTAATGCTATTTTTCGGGTAATATGTTCGGGTCGGGTCAAAAATTAAATACTATTATTAAAAAAAAAAAAAAAAAAAAAAATCACTAAAAAACTAAACATTTGTCCAAGACAACTAAACATTAAAAAGGAGACAAACGGTTGGTACCTGGTTCGATTCATTGAAGAAATTAGAGTTCAGCCTTTCGACTTTTAAAATCCTTGAATTCTTCAATTATGGACTCCGCATCAAACTTGTTAGCAATTTCTTTTTCTATGTAAAGCATCATACTGTTTGCTAGATTCTGATCTGACATCTTATTACGTATGTGATTCTTGAATATCTTCATTGCCGAAAATCCTCTTTCTGTTGTTGCAGTCGAAACCGGAAGTGTCAAGAGTAGCCAACACACTCTTTCATCCAAATCGTACATGCTATTATAACTTGTTCGCTTGTTGAACCTTTTTGACGTTTACTTTTTTTTTTTTTTTGGAACGGCTTTATATTAAGCTAGCAAGGAGCTAGATCAAACAGAAATGAGATAAGGGTTCTTAAGCCAATCGTCCCATTTGAACGATGCTTTACATCTATACTTACACCAATTAAATGACAAAGAAACTAAATTATCGAAAATTAACGCCTTTTTGGGAATCTTGTTGTCGAACATGAATTTGTTTCGGAAATTCCAAATAGACCACCATAAACCATAGAAAACTCCTTCCATCATACATTTCAGCTTGTTTGGGAGCCGAATAGACACCAGCCACGTGCGCCATTCCTCATAAGAACTCACGTCCGCGTAATCAACGTTCCATCAAGAAGATACTTTACGCATAATTTGTTTAGACAGATCGCATTGGAAAAACAAATGACTCGTAGTCTCCACACCTCCGTTACAAACTGGACACATCAGGGAATCGATGTCCATTCTGCGACGAGAGAGATTAAATCTCGTAGGCAAAGCGTCAGTTTTGATTTTCCAAGCTGTGATGTTCACCTAACTTGGAACGGATTTGACCCATCTGGTATAAATGCCTACCTCCTGAAAACGCTTCTCGTCAATTAGGTTGCGAATGGAAGATACTGAGTAGTCCCCGTCACTCTCAAGCGACCAAAAATACCTGTCTTCCCTAGGCAGCAAATTAATATCCTGCACAATTTCCAATAAAGAATTAAGTTGTGATTCTTCAGCTCCGCTTCTTACTTTCCTTCGGAAAGAATCATCTAAACATGGCGCCAACAGTTTCATTCGGACAGTAGCATGTTTATGCATCTCAAGAGCATATAAACGAGGGAATAAATCTTTAATACTGCCACCTGTATGCCATTTGTCTTCCCAAAACAAAGTAGAATCTCCATTCCCCAACTTTAAACGGATTAGGTCCGCCACATTAATACCCTTTTCTTTCAAATATTTCGCCTCCTTAACAATCGTCGTCCAACAAGTTTGTCCCCCAACAGTCGCATCCTTAACAAGCTTACCATCATCACCATGAATAGCTTTGATTACTCTAGTCCATAAAGAAGACTTTTGAGAGTAAAATCGCCAAATCCATTTAAACATGAGACCTCTATTTATCGCATACAAACTTGAGACCCCTAAACCCCCTTTATCCTTAGAAGTCAGAACATTATCCCACTTCACCCATGAAGCTTTACAACTATTATGATCTTGACCATTAAAAAATCGACTACGAATGGATTCAAGCATTTTGAGGACATATGAAGGAGCTTTAAATATTGACATATGGAAAATCGGCATCGATCCAAGGACGGATTTAAGAATAGTGAATCTACCTCCGATAGAAAGAACTTTTATCTTCCATTTAGACAAGCGCGACAACACCTTATCTATCACCTCTTTCCAAGCTACCTTTCTAGACATGTTTTCACCAACCTTCGTACCAAGATATGTAAACGGAGTCTTGAGGACAAGGCATCCAAGTTTAGAAGCCGCGTTTTGAATCTTCCCATCCTCCACATTAATACCCATAATCTTACTCTTGCACATATTAATTCTCAATCCAGAAGCCCGATAAAAACAATCCAATACTTTCACAAGAGTATCAATGTTGAGATCACTCCATTGTCCAATAAAAATTGCATTATCCGCATAAAACAAATGAGACAAACATACCTTGGAATTTAAATTGATACCCCGTATATAAGCCCCCGTCCACCACGTGCTGAAAGGATATGTGTAAGCTCTCCATAATGAGGATAAATAAAAAGGGAGATAACGGATCACCTTGTTTAAGCCCTTTATAGAATTGGAATTCCTCCGTAGTACTCCCGTTTACAAGGATGGACCCTCTAGACGAACGAAGACAACTTTGAATCCACATTCTCCATTTATTACCGAATCCGAATTTATTTAAGATGTCGTCAAGAAAATCCCAACGAACCGAGTCATAAGCTTTCTCAAAATCCACTTTAAAAATAAGAGTGTGTTTTTTCTTTTTGCGACACCATTGAATAACCTCGTTAAGAATAAACGGCCCATCTAATATTTGACGATCCGACACAAACGCCGATTGGACCTCATGAACAAGATCTCCAATCACATTAACAAGCTGATTAGTCAAAATTTTAGCGATAACCTTATATAAGCTCCCAATCAAACTAATAGGACGAAAGTCTTCAACCTTATTTGCGTCGATAATTTTGGGAATCAACGCAATAAAGTTAGAATTACACCCATTCGGCATATCTCCAGTCATAAAAAAACAATCAACAGCCTCAAAAAGATCTTTTTCAATCGTTGACCAAAAATGACAAAAAAAACTGAACAAAAACCCGTCTGGACCAGGGGATTTATCACAGCAGCAATCCTATACAGCCTTTTTTACTTCCTCTTTAGTAACCATATCTTCCAATTCATCACGCTGATCATTCGATAAAACATTCGGGAAGCATATATCAATCCATGCACGGTTCGTTGAAGGCTTATTAAATCTGTTTCGAAAGTGGTCAAGGAATTCTTGTTTCACCTTCGCCGGATCGTCAATCCATGTACCGTTTACCATAATACCTTGAATACTGATTTGGTTACGCTTCTTGTTTAACATACCATGAAAAAATTTCGTGTTCTCATCTCCCTCGACAATCCATTTAACTTTGGCCTTTTGAGCAGTTTCCGACATATGAGTGTTATTAACCTGCTGTATCTTATTAAGAGTCTCCAAACGATTATGACCCATCTCAACCGAATTATTGCCCTTGTCGATAGCCTCATCAAACACTCTGAGATCCTCTTTAAGTTTAGATATCTCATCTCTTGACTTCGATCTATAAGTAGAAATCCAACCTCGAATTTTCTCTTTAGTAAACTTCAATTTATACATAAAATTACGAATTGCATTATTCTTATTACCAGGAGCAACATTCCAAGCGTCCCTAACCAGCTTATCAAACCCATCCGCTTCAATCCAATAATTGTAGAATCGGAAAGGAATTGGACCATAGTCAAAAACGGCTTCTCGTAAAAAAATGGGACGATGATCTGATATATAACGGTCTAGAGCAATAGCATTAATGTTTGGACACAACTGCAATAAATTTTCGGAAACAAGAAATCTGTCCAACTTACTCATCTTTGTGGCAGATTTGTGACACCAAGTAAAAGCACTGCCGCCTAGTTGAACCTCAGTCAAACCCGCGTTGTGGATGAAAGAATTAAAAATATCCGCGTCATGAGGTTTAAAGATCGAACCGAATCTTTCTGATTTATATCTCACTTCATTAAAGTCTCCCATCATAACAATTTCACCGTTCCATTGATCTGATACCTGAGTTAAATAGTCCCATAACATACGTTTTTCACTCGCCTCTTGAGGAGCATAAATCACCACAATCATTAACTCAATCCCTGATTTTAACCATAGACCACGAATAATAACAAAATAATCCAATCTCGTAACACTTGACTTGCAAAAAGAATTTGGATCCCACATGCAAAGGATCCCACCCGAATTACCAACGGAATCACTATGCGCATAATCAAACATTAAATTACCCCCAACATGATTTGACAGAATGAAGATCCATTGACTCCATCTTAGTTTCTTGAAGACCCACAAAATTAACTTTATTTTTAATACACAACTCCTTAACCCAATCTTTTTTAGCCTTTTGGGCGAGGCCTTGAACATTCAAGGACAGAAAATTCATCTAAAAACCCCACACTCTCCTTGGGATTTAATCATCTGAGTAATATCGTTAACACACCCTTCCATATTGTAGCCCATGGTTTGGCCCACCTTCACGACTTCCTCCATGAGACTTAAGATAGAGCCACCCGTACGTGGAGTTCCTGATTTCTTAAAGCGACACGAACCCATTGAATCTGACTTCATATTAACAGATCCTGAGTTTTCTTTACCACCATCAGTATGCACAAACGAGTTGTCATCTCCCGCATCCTCTTCATTAACCATCTTTGCACGAACCTCTTGTGAATTCTGCTCATTTAAATTTCCTTCTAGGGTGAATCCCGGGGGGTATTCCAAGCTGGGATCCTCTTCATTAATCTTGTCTTCCTTAAAATTCGTATCTTTATTCAATAAAGAGTAGATTCCAAAGGGGTCTTCCGAACGATTATCTTTCTGTCCTTCAGGACCATCGAAAACAGTATCAGGTACCTCATCCACATCACTCTCGATGTTACCATTATTAATCTCCTGGTCACTATGTAACTTGCCATGATTATTATCAACCGACACAACATCTTCTTCCTCCTCTTCAGTGAATTCCGGAGTCCACCCATGTACTTCTATTGCACGCAGCCAATAAATTTTACCACGGAAAACGATTTTAAAATTTTCCAATATGTTCTGATGTACCTTAGTGAGGATGCAAATTCTTTTGGAATGAAAATATTTTTCATCGTCAATCTCCAAAAGTTTTCCCCATTTCAAAGCAATACGATTGAATGTTTTGTCTGACCAGAGTTTAAAGGGAATTCCCTCAACATCCACCCAAGCAATTCTCCCTTCCGGAGCAAAATCCTCATATGCTTGATTGAGAACCGAGAACCATGAGTTCACTCCACCGTTATCCTTAAATAGATCTTTAACTTTAGTACTTTCGAATTCAAGAAGAACCCATTATTCACCTAAATAGCTGATCTTTAAGACATCAAATCCTTCATTACATAAAACCTTCTTAAGATTAGCAAGGGAAGCAAATTCTTTGACTCTACCCATCAAAGAACATGATAGATCCTTCGTGTTCAAACATTCATCATCAAGAGCAATCGAGGGAGTTGATTCCGTCTCCAAATGTATACCACTACCCTTAACCACATTCACAAACGAATTACCAATACCCTTATTCCCATCGGTTTTATGAAAGGAGTTAAGACTACTTTTATTAAACGTCTTTGTCGTCTTATCAACATTACTGGTTCTCTTCAAGTTTTCTCTATTGAAACGCGCGACATTAGCAGTAAGTTTCAAATGTCCCACCCAGATCGTACATAAATTATTGACCAATCTCTCGATGCTAAAAACATTGATAAATCGAACAAAACCAAATCGCTTACCATCCTTAGCCCGCTTTGTTGGTATAAAAGAGTTAACCACACGGCCATATTGCTTACAAACGTGGAACAAATCTTTTGCAGAAAAAGACTCCGGAAAATTTGATACAAATATCGATATCGAAATCTTGGAAACATCATCTTCCTTTGTGCGAAAGATTCCCATTGGATTGAAGGGGGCTCAAATAAGAACCAACCTTAAATCCCTAGATGAGATATCGCCTTTTGGATTGAAGGGAGATCAATGAACCACAATCCTAATGAAAGGGGATTCTAGATCAATAAAAACAAGACAAAACCCTTAATAATCGAAAGTTCTACCTATGTTGTACCACTTCTGTTGTCCCGCCTCTGGTGTCCCACCTATGACGTTCCAACCTCTGTTGTCCCGCCTCTGGTGTACCACCTATGACGTTCCAACTATAGTGTCCCAACTTTGATATTCCATTCGAATTGAATCAGGGTTAAATGATTTTATTTATTTATTTTTTTTTTTTGAAATAAAGGGCGATCTATGAATTGAAAGGGATCAGTAATTTGGTAAATAATTGAATTTCATCATCAATTCCTTCTACTTGTTGTTCTTCATTCTTTCTTCACCATAGTCACAATCTGTAAATCTGTCCTACACCTACATAAATTGCAAAGAACTTATATTAGTGGTACACAATCTATAAATCTGTTCTAATTTCTACTAAATCCTTAAATAAAAGACAAGTAGATAATAGATTTAAAGACAACAAACCTGACCAGAAGGGCCGCTGAGGTGTTGGTCGGCCGTCGGCGGTGGGCGGTGGTGGCCGGCGAGACAGCAAGAGTGAGGAGCTAGAAGGTAGGAAAGTGGGACTGTGGAAGGAGATGAGGGTCGATGGGGGAGGGTTTGTTCCTTTTTTTTTTTTTTTTTTTTTTTTTTTTTTTTTTTTTTTTTTTTTTTAATGGCCTAAGTAAATAAGTAATGGATTTTAGTTTGGGATTTGGTTTATTAATGGATTTTAGTTTGGGTAGATGGGCTTATGTAACATGTAATGGATCAAAATTTTATTGCTTAATGTATAAAAAAAATTTCACAATTAAAATGGGGGGTCGAAACCGAATATACCGAAATTTTTCTACACGAAAACTATATACCCCCTATATCGCAAAAAAAATTTCGTGAGGTCGGGCGCCCCTCCCCGCCGCTACATAGCTGCGCGCCTGCCTAGAACCAAGGTTAAATTAAATCCGTGAGCTAACTCATTGGCTTGAGTTTCAGTTGCCCTTTTAGTCCAAGCATGTTGGAAAATTGATCTTTATTGATACGGATTGTTACAGTCTCGCCATTCATACTTATCGTAGTGTATGTTTGCCAAATTTGTTACAATATCCAAAGACCGAAAGCCACAAACAATGCATAATGAAGTGTATGTTTTGTTTTTGACGATTTTGATTGGGTGTTCACAAAGATGAAGTGGTAACTCATCGTAAGCAACCACTTATCGATCCGGCCTTCCTGCGTGATTTCATAAAACGCAAGAAGAATGATTGACTCCTCCCAAACCAACCAGTCAGCCTTGTGAAGCTGTTAGGCCCACCTGGGAGAAAGTACAAGTTAATATTGACCGTGGAAGTACAGGGAAATCCCCGGGTCGTTAAATCCAAACGAGATTGAAATTGTATTTGTAAACGGATAGGAAAGTGAGTGGTACTGAGGACAGTAACCAATATGATTTGAGAGTTGATTACACTACTGATTGCTTGATATTTGGAAAATATGAATTTATAACAGAAATACAGAAATAAACACAAAATCAAATAATCAGATAACAGACAGAGAAAAGTGGTATTTTAACAAGTTACAAACTACAGGGACTAAAAGTGAAACTTTTTAAAACTTAATATTAAAGAAAATAGAAAATGAATTTGAAATTATGAAAATGATTATTATAATATTTAATTACTATTTAATTAATAAAACTAATTAAAATCTAATTTAAGACTTAATTTAAATTAACTAAAAATTACAACTATTACAAATAAACCTAAAAACTTAAATAAATAATTTCTAAACTTAACTAAGAACTTGAAGAAAGTATAAAAAATTAAAATAAATATTTTTTTTTCTTTTTATAAGTATTTTATTAATTAATAACTATTTAACTTAATTAAACTATTTTAACTATTTTAAATTACTATTAATACTAAAGTACCTTAGAAAATTATGATAAAATTTATAAAACTATTTAAACACTACAGGAATACTACAAAATTATAAAAACTTGCTAAAAATTATATTTAAGCTAATTGACTAATTAATTACTTATTAATTAATTTTAAGCTAATTTAATTAATTTAAATAGGAAAATTATAAAATGAACAGTAGAAATTATGAAACTATTTTTTAAAAGTCTTAACTATATTATAAAACTTAGGAAAAATATAAAATTCTACTTTAGTTAATTAAAATTAAAGAAATCTATTTAATTATTAATATTACCTATTTAATTATTTAAATTAGTTTTAAATCTAATAAATAGTAAACTGTTTAGGAAAATTCTGAGAAAATTATTTTAACTACTTTAAGGTACTAAGTAATTTATAAAATTATAAAATTGGACAAGTGCTTATTAATAAGCTAAAATGAAAATTAATTAGATAATTTCTATTAAATAGAAGCTATCACTATTTTTATGTTTGCTTTTTCTGGTTTTTATTTTATAAAACTATTTAAATACCTAAATAATGAAACTTTTACAAAAACAACTACTTTGGAAATCAAAAATAAGCACTGAGATTGCTTATTAGCTTAAACAGTTGACTAAGGTTGACTAAATGAAGAAATAAGCTAAACTGAGGTTATGTGGGGTCCACTTTGGTGAAATCTAGTTTACCTAAGTTAATTGAACTATATTAAACTAAACTTAATGAGTTAAGCTCCTAAAATAAGCTGAGAAGCTCAAATAAGCACTTGCTTATTTGAGTTCTGTCTCAGAAATGGGACAGAGATTGGTGGCAATTTAAGGTGGGGTCCACTGGTCTATAGGTCAGACTAATGGTCAATATTTGAACCTGGGTAGGAGGGGGGTTGTAATAAGCTAGGTTGGAGGTGTGGGTCCTAATGGTGTGGGCTGCAGCCACCACTTAAGTTGGTGGTGTGGTGGTGGTGTGCTGATGTGCAGGGCAAGGCTTTGCCTTGCAGTTGTGTTCCAAGGGTTGTGGGGTCCACAAAATTGAAATAGGGTTCAAGCTAAGCCTAGGGGTTCAACTATGGGATGGTAAGCTACAGATTAAACTAATAAGCTAAGCTTATGGCTTCCTAATAAGCTCAGAGTGAGCCTATGGATTGGTGATCATACACTGAGTAATCAGTGTAGCTTGTTTCACAAAGGTCACAATTTGGATCCTAAAAGCTATCCTACTATAAGCTAAAAGCTAAACTAAGCTTAGATGAGATAAGCTGGACTAATAAGCTATAAATTAAGCTAATGGTTGGGGTGTGGGTAGCACTGGATTGATAAGAAATTACCAACAAAGTTGTGGTGATGAACTGGGTCCAAGTGAGCAGGGCACACCTTTGCCCTGCAAGTAAGTTTGGAGGTCTGTGGGGCCTAGTGTAAAAATGCTAAAAATATAAGCTGTATGGGAACTTAAACTAGAGGTGGTAGACTACTAAACCTGAAAAGCACAAAGTGTAATTCTTAACACATAAATCTACAAAAATCTCCTAAGATTTGAGAAAATCTGAAAATGGTAATTTTGACTTTTGATGAAAATGAACTAGGTTGACTAATTTGGATTTCTAATGATCACTACAGATTTTATAGGTTATATTAAGCTATATTAAGATTGAAATAAGCTATATTACTAACTTGTGAGTAGATTTGATGAGTTATGGACTCCAATATCATCACAGTTAACTGTGGTGATGTATTCCTTGTGATTTTGACTATTTAACCAACTAAGACATGTTTATTTTTGTTTCTCTGGACTAATGTAATACTGAATGACTTGTATACACTAAAAATTACAACAATACTAAGCTGAGTAACACAGAACATGTAAATCCAAACACCCCTTTTAACTAGTCTGTTTTATGATTTGTGAGGTAAATGGCTTACAAAGCTTATTCTACTGATCCAACATGACTTATTATGATATATTAGATGTAATTAAGCACTTAGAAACAGATAATTCCCACAAATACACAAGAACACCAAATATACTATATTGACTGTTTGATTTTTAGAAAATGAGTAACAAATAATTTTCTTAACAGCCTAGCAATCTTAAACCATAAATCAACTTAAATATACTAATCAAACTTGAGAAACACAGATAATAGCCATGATAATCAAAATCAATACATATGCAATATAAAGAAAGTTATGAAAATTTTTTAGAAACTTACCAATTGCTTTCCTGCTTGAAACCAAGAACCAAGAACCACTTATTTCCTCCCCTGAGGATCTAAACCAATACTCCAAGCTGCTTCCTTTCCAAATTGCCTTTGAAACCCAGAAATCAAGAACAAATGCCACAGTTGACTATCATTGACCAAATTTGTATTTTGTGAGATTTTTATATTAAGCTGATTATTAAGTTACTAAAAGCTGTTTTGAGCTTATGGGAGCTTATATGAGCCTAATCAATCCATATAACCAATCAATAACAATAACACAGATTATTAGAATTCGAAATTAGGATGAAAATTTGCACCAACTGAAATATAATTAGAAACTTAACTTTGATTATCACAAAAGCTTAGGTTACACTTTAATTGACTAGTACAAAGCTTAAAAGCTTGAAATTTAAATGAGATAACAAGTTACAAATTAAACGAGACTAACTTTTCTAAAAATAAACTATATCTCTTTCTTCTGGTCTTCTCCTCTTTTATAAGTCCTCATTAGGGTTTTAGGACACCTTCTGAGTCTTTCCCACTTTAAATCTTGACCCTCCAATCTCTGAATTGATCATAGCCGTTTAAACTGATTTTGCCGCCAAAAAGTCACACATTAACTTGGGGCCAAAGGTGAACAATTAAGGATCATTGGAGTGTTGTGGAGGTGTCAGGGGACAAAAGGGAAGATTTTTAGGCAAGTTGGTGTTGTATGGAAGAAAACAGAGACAAAATGTGGTTTGGAAGTGAAAAATGGTGGAGATGGCATTTAATGCCCATCTGGGTTGATTTGTGAGGTGGAAAGGTGATGAGGGTGAGCTGGAGGATGGTGAGGTGGAGGTAGCAGGTGGCAAAACCACCTGGTATGGTGAAGCGGGGGTGAGGGAGAAGGGTGTACAGTGTTTGGCGGTTTTGGGTGGTCAACGCGGGTCAGCGCTGGTTTAAACTAAAAGGGTGGGTTTGGACTGGGCTTATGGTTGGGCTTAGGGGATAGGATGGGTTGGATTTGGTTTTGGATTTATTTAAAATAAGGGTCCGGTTGGTTTTTTAGTGATAAGGACCAAAAATGTAAATTTGGCAAAAGTGAGGGACTGAACATGTTATTTTCCCAAAGTATTTTTAAGGACTTAACTTGCCAAATTTAATAAACCAAGGACTTATTTATTTATTTTTCCATTTAAAAACACCCAGGGACCTTTTCTGCAATTTTTCAAACTCCAGGGACCTTTATTGTAAATTTGGATTTTTAAGGGATTAAACTTGTAATTTCTCAAAATGTTATCAAAATTGTTCCATTTTGTCATTCATGCATAGTACAAGGGTATTATTTGTAAATATTTCAGTTTTGAATACCCAGGGACTATTTTGCCAATTTTGAAACTTGAGGGGTAAAAATTGCCAGTTTGTGTAAACTTTTATCCAGGGATGTTTTGTGAACATTTTTGGTTTCCCAAGGACTTAAGTTGACTTTTTATTCATTTAAAACCTTCAGGGACTAGTTTTGTCAATATTTGAAACTTGAGGGACTGAAACTGCCAATTATGCAAACTTTGTACGTTTTTCATTTGTTTTTGCATATTTTGTATTTGAAACATATAAAACACACATCTAAGATATTTTAAGTATTATAATGTATTTTTGAGTGTTTTTGTATGTTTTGGCAGTTCAGATTGGTACAAAATGATGAGTATTTAGACACTCATCAATCCCCCACACTAAACTATTGCTAGTCCCTAGCAATCTATTTGAGAAAAAATTAATGGATTTTAACTCTTTACCAAAAGCCATCACTTCTGGAGTAGCCAGGTGTAAGAACTGTGGCACACCTGATAACCGTGTGATTTTAGCAAACCACCAGCTGTCAACGGATTTGATTAGTCTTTACCAAAAGCCGTTTGCTTCTGGACTAGCCAACTCTTGATGGAATAGTCAACATCTTGGTGAGCTGATTACCAATTATGGTTTTTCCACGGCCTTTACCACAAGCCATAATCTTGCGGGCTAGCCAACTCATTTGTTTTCGGGGAGCTGAGGAACCATACAATTTTTGGCAAATTGCCAGCCATAAACGGATTTGAGATGTCTTTACCAAGAGCCGTTTGCTCCTGGACTAGCCAATCCTGTTGTGGGTTAGACATGGAGGATTGATACCATTTTATCTCATTTCTAAGTGTGAAAAAACTGGTAATTTTGATCAAATGGGGGTTCTTGATGGAACATGTGTTGTAATTTGCATTCGTGAGAACGCTCCCCCACACTTAGAACTGAATATTGCCCTCAATATTCACAATACTTGGTGTCCCACCAAGACTTTAGAACGTAAGGAGGCAATACTTTTAACCTTTTTATTTTACTCTATTTACATACAAACTCACTTTTTTCTTTTTATTTGTCATATACCATTTTTTTTTTTTTTTTTTTTTTTTTTTTAAATTTACATATGTACAACATGTGGTTCGTCTCCCCCACACTAGGGTGTTAGAAAAGAGAAAGAAATCAGAAATATGAGTGAAAACCCATATTGCTATGCTTTTGATTACCGAGTCACTAGCTTGACTCGACCTCGAATTGACTTGTCATGAGGTAGCTTGTTTTTGATTCCCGAGTCACTAGCTTGACTCGACCCCGAATTAAAATTGTCCTTGGGGTAATGGAGTGGAATTGTCACTCAAAGATTGGGTGAGAAATAGGAGTGGGATTTCCACTCACAGAATTATGAAATGATAAGATAAAGGAGATTATTTTTGGTTTTTATCTTTTATAAATGTTTTTGTATTTTTAGATTTATGTATATATGTACAAAAGAAAGAAAATTCCTAACAACCGCCCCTTGAAAGGGAATCTGGGTTTGACAGAGCTCAGTAACTGAAAACAGCCAACAACCAAATGTTGTAATTGAGGGGCTAATCAAACTGGGCAAGTTGTGTGCATAGGAAAAATGTTTTTGCATTTTATATTGTTTATGAAATAATATAATATATGTAATCACTACCTCCCAGGCTTGTGTCAGGTTTACCACGCTAGCTAATCACTTGTGAATGATTAACTGTAATAAATTTGTCCTGACAGCCCGGAAGTTGAATGATAAAGTATAATATACATACAAGGATAGAAATTTGAACAAAATACAAAATTCATTATTTATTACTTATTATTATGTACATGATACTAGTGTTTTTGTTTTCCGAGTCACTAGCTTGACTCGACCCCGAATTTATTGGTCCATGGGGTAAGTTTGGAGATCCGGGACAACCACTTGTGGTATGTCCCCTCCAAAGTAGTGTTTTAGCCGATGTCCATTTACTTTAAAATTGGGACCGTCGGGTTGTAATAACTCAACAGTTCCATATGGGTATACTTTGGTTATAGTAAATGGTCCAGACCAACGGGTTTTTAGTTTACCCGAGAAAATTTTCAACCTTGAATTGAAAAGAAGAACTCTGTCACCAACGTTGAAAACGCGGTTCTTTATTTTAGAGTCATGTATCTTCTTAGTCTTTTCTTTATAGATTAAAGAATTTTCATAAGCTTGATCACGTAATTCATTTAGTTCGTTTAGTTGAACTTTACGGTGATCACCCGCTGTCTGAAGGTCGAAATTTGCATGTTTTAAGGCCCAATAGGCCTTATGTTCTAATTCAATCGGAAGATGACATGCTTTCCCGTACACTAGCTTATAAGGAGTACACCCAATGGGTGTTTTGTAAGCAGTGCGGAAAGCCCATAATGCATCGTCCAGCTTATCCGACCAAGAGGCACGGTTTTCACCAACCGTCCTCTCGAGAATTCTCTTAATACCCCGATTTGAGACCTCCACCTGCCCACTTGTTTGGGGGTGGTATGCTGTAGAAAGACGGTGAGTTACACCATATTTCAGCATTACTCTCGCAAATTGTTCATTGCAAAAGTGAGTACCACGATCACTGATAATGGCACGAGGAGTCCCGAATCTGGCAAAGAGAGATTTTAAAAATTTACAAACTACTCGGGCATCATTGGTGGGTAAGGCTTTTGCCTCAACCCATTTTGACAGATAGTCGACAGCTACGAGTATATATTTATTCCCTCGTGAAGACGGGAATGGCCCCATAAAATCAATGCCCCACATATCAAATATTTCACAGACTTGGATGGCGTTTTGCGGCATCTCATTCTTTTTAGAAATATTTCCGTGACGCTGGCAAGCCTCACAGGTTTTGATAAGTTCATGGGCGTCTTTATATATCGTGGGCCAAAAGAATCCTGAATCAAACACCTTTTTGGCGGTGTAGTTTGGGTTATGATGTCCCCCCGTGGGTCCATCATGACAAGCTTTAAGAATTTCCATGGCTTCTTGGCCATGGACACACCATCGGATGACTTGATCCGCACATATTTTAAACAAGTAAGGATCGTCCCAGAAGTAATGTTTTACATCTTTAAAGAATTTTCTTTTCTGTTGGGACGACATCCCTTTCACAACGAAATTTCCCGCACGGTAATTTGCAAAATCGGCAAACCATGGGGTTGTGGTATTATCCCGGTTAGAGATGAGATTTAGAGTCTCCAGAGGAAAAGTTTCATTAATTTCTTTTCTCTCGAGAATATCCTGATGAGGATTTTCCAACCGGGACAAGTGATCAGCAGCAAGGTTTTCTGCTCCTTTTTTATCTCTTATGAGAATATCGAATTCTTGGAGGAGCAGGACCCAACGGAGTAGTCTTGGCTTTGCATCCTGTTTAGTGAACAGGTATTTCAAAGCCGAATGGTCCGTATACACCACGCTTTTGTTTAAGATTAAGTAAGACCGAAATTTTTCGAAGGCATATACCACAGCTAATAATTCTTTTTCTGTGGTGGTATAGTGTGTTTGAGCCTCGTTCATGGTCTTACTTGCGTAGTGTATTGGCTGAAAATGTTTGGTTTTGCGTTGCCCCAGAACTGCACCAATAGCATAATCGCTAGCATCGCACATAAGTTCAAAGGGTAAGTCTCAGTCGGGGGCAACAAGGATTGGTGCTTCAGTAAGCCTTTTCTTTAAAATAGAAAAAGCTTCGATGCACTCGGGGGAAAAGATAAAAGGAGCATCCTCTTCAAGAAGATGAGTCATAGGCCGGGCTATTTTGGAGAAATCCTGAATGAATCTCCGATAGAATCCGGCATGTCCGAGAAAACTCCTTATTCCTTTAACAGTGGTGGGATGAGGCAGTTTAGCAATAACATCAATTTTGGCCTTATCGACCTCAATCCCACTTTTTGAAATTTTATGGCCGAGGACAATGCCCTCTTTAACCATAAAATAGCTCTTCTCCCAGTTTAGACAAAGATTAGTGTTTTCACAACGTTGAAGCATTTTTTCTAAGTGGGAGAGGCACGAGTCGAAAGAATTCCCGATGACTGAGAAGTCATCCATAAATACCTCCATGGTTTTTCCGATCATGTCATGGAAAATAGCCATCATGCACCTCTGGAAAGTGCCCGGAGCATTGCATAACCCAAAAGGCATGCGACGATAGGCAAATGTCCCGTAAGGGCATGTGAAGGTAGTTTTATCTTGATCCTGTGGATCAATGGGAATTTGGAAGTAACCCGAGAAGCCGTCAAGGAAACAATAGTACTCGTTTCCCGCTAGTCTTTCGAGCATTTGGTCCATAAAGGGCAGAGGAAAATGGTCTTTGCGGGTGGCTTCGTTAAGCTTTCTGTAATCAATACATACTCGCCACCCTGTAACCAAACGAGTTGGTATTAACTCGTTGTCCTCATTTGTGATAACCGTAATGCCACCCTTCTTTGGAACACAATGAATTGGGCTTACCCAAGGACTATCTGATATAGGGTAAATCAATCCCGCATCAAGAAGTTTGATAACTTCTGCTTTTATAACTTCGTGGATTTTTGGATTTACCCTTCTTTGATGCTGCACAGTAGGTTTAAAGTCCTCTTCCATTAGGATTTTGTGTGTACAAAAATCCGGGTTAATACCCTTTATGTCTGAGAGCTTCCAAGCAATTGCTTGTTTGTGGGACTTTAAAACCTTGAGCAGCGCGGTTTTCTCCTCATCCTTTAAATCTTTTGCAATAATGACCGGTAACTTATCGTTACCTTCCAAGAATGCGTATTCTAGATGAGGAGGCAGGTCCTTAAGTTCAACCTCGGGGAAGTCATCATTTTTTTCAACATATTTGACTTCCACCTTATGAAGTTGTGGAGGTAGAACAGGAATGGGAGAAGGATCTTTGTTCAATAACTCCTCAAGGAGAAGTATATCCCCCTCCGGGTCAATCTCTTGGTAATCAATTCCTTCGGGAACTGAATCACTTTTGAGAAAGGCCTCTAATTCCTCAAGGACGAAATCACTTCCCCCAAACGGAGTGAGGGAAGGAGAAGAATTAGCGATTATGGGATTAGAATAAGTAGTGGGATTGCCACTCGAAAAATTATCAGCGAATCCAAAGATTTCCTGAGCATACTCATCGGATGCAATGTCAATGACATCAATTCGGTTGACCGATTCAGCATCATAATTCGAGGAGTATCTCGAGGTTTGATCAAGGTTGAACGTTATAGCTTCATTTCCAACTCGTAACGTGATTTCCTCATCGAAAACATCGATTAATGCACGCCCCGTTCTCAAGAATCCCCTCCCAAGAATGAGAGGAACTCTTGAATCAGCATCGAAATCAACAACAACAAAGTCCGCTGGAAAGTGGAACTTTCCCACTCTCACAAATACGTCCTCGGCAATACCGAGGGGACGTGAAATTGAACGGTCTGCAAGCTCGAGAGTCATGCATGTGGGACTAAGCGCCTGAAGAGAGAGCTTTTTCCAAACTGAATGAGGCATTAAGTTGATGCTTGCACCAAGATCGGCCAAGGCAAAGCATTCAACCATACCCGGGAAAGTACATGGTATTAGAAATCTCCCGGGGTCTCCTAGCTTTTCGGGAAGCTGTTTTAACAGAACCGCAGAGCAGTTCTCATTAAGTGGAGTTCGTGCCATTTCAAACATTCTTTCTTTATTGCTCAACAGGTTTTTGATTGTCGATGCGAATTTGGGCATTAAAAGAAGAGCGTCCGCGAAGCTAATATCGAAGTGTAGTTCTTGGAAAATCTGAAAGAATTTTTCCATCTGATGATTAGCTTTTTCACGGAGCTTTTGGTCTTGCAATCGTGAGGGATATGGAATTGTTGTTTTTGGGTTGGATTTTGGATTTTCAACAGGACCTTCGGTAGTTTCAAACCTAACTTTTTTAAAGGGAGTTGGGACCGGGATAACTGGAGGAGGGATGTCATTGGTACCTCCGTTATTATTAGGAAGTACCGTATCCGTAGTATCCTCAGTTTCACATTCCTCTACAGGGATAGGAGATGAGGTAGAGGGAGCTGTAGGTCCTTGATAAGAAACTCCACTTCTTGTGGTGATCGCCTTTACATCGCCCCTCGGATTAGCGATCGTGTTGCTAGGTAAAGTTGTACCTGAGCCCGAGGGTCGATCATTTAAAGACTTCTGGAAATTAGACATTTGACTAACCAGCATTCTGTTTAGTTCTTCTTGGGATTTCATAAACTGTTTTAATAACTCATCATGTGATGGTCCAGTTGGAACAATGGCTTGATTTTGGTTTTGAAAATTTTGAGCCCGATTGTTTTGGAAATTCCCATGTTGCTGATTGTTGTTACCTTGGAAGTGGTTTTGTTGTTGAAAATTACCCTGTGGGTAATTGTTCTGACCTTGATTACGATTATAGTTCCCTTGGTTCTGATTTTGGTTAAACTGATTTTGACTAGAGATGAAATTCCCTTGGTTGTTATGACCTTGGTTCATTCGATTCTGGTTCTGATTCTGGTTAAAGTTCTGGTTCCTATTCTGAGGTTGATTAAACCCTGGTGGTCCAATATAGTTATTAGAACGGTAGCTCAAAAGGTTTCGGTCCCCTTGCGGTTGGTAAGAATTACCTCTCGTGTTATAGGAACCTTGAGCTGCAGACACGTTTTCACGAGAAAAGCCACCGGAAGCTGGGCAATCTGTGTACGTATGTGGACCACCACAAGTTTCACAACTTGGGTTAACAGTTTTGACCTGATTAGGATTATTCTGATGGATACGCAAAACTGCTGTAGACAAATCATCCAGCCTTTTAGCTAGGATTGATATTTCATTGCTTGCCGGAGTGTCTGACTTAAATGAGTCGTTCCTCTCAGCAGAGGAGTCCCAAAAATTATGATGGGCAGTCATGTTTTCGATTAAGTCATAGCACTCTTCAGGGGTCCTTTTCATAAAGGTGCCCCCAGCAGCAGCATTGATGGTGTCACGATGACGGAGTGTCAAACCATTATAAAAGGTATCAATAATGGTGACAAGAAGCATGTTATGATTAGGACACCGATCAATTGCAAGTTTGTAGCGTTCCCATGCCTCAAATAAGGACTCTTCGGGAAGCTGTCTGAAGTTGCTGATATCATTCCTCAGCTTTGTGACCATAGATGGTGGAAAATATTTGGCCAGGAATTTAGTGATCATCTCATCAAAAGTGTGGATCGAATTCTTTGGAAGTCGATCGAACCAGGAAGTCGCATGATGAGCGAGAGAATAGGGAAACAAGTATAAACATAGGCTGTCTTCGGCGACGCCATGTTGTTTCATGCTTTGGGTGACAGTTAAAAATTTGTCGAGATGCCTGTTGGCATCGTCACCCTGCAATCCGTGGAACTGGCACGTATTCTGGATCTGTTGTATCATGTGGTGTTTTAATCCAAAATCTGTGGCTCCAATAGTGAGTGGTGCAATTGGTCCACCCCTCCCTTGCATGGTAGGTTGACACAGTTCCTCCATAGTTCGGTTGTCAGGAACTGGCTCATCCTTGGGAAGGAATGGGGGCTCGTCGTTCATTTTTAGTGTGTGTTCTTCTTCAACAATACGTAACTCGGGTACGTTTTTCTTCTTTTTATTCTTTGTTTGTGAACGAGTGCGCATGCACAAAAATTAGTTTTCAACACAAGATCGAGGCAAAACTACAGCGAACTTAAACCCAATAATCACAAATGAACAGCTCCTTTAAAAAAGGTACACTATTCACAAGGATACAATGGTAAGTTTTTAATCTTTTAGGTTTGGGAACTTATTATGTTCACACCCCCAGTTGGTAGGTGCTCTGCCTTGGTTTGCGGTAGTAAACTTTTATGTAATTATATTCACAGTAAAATGTTTTTGGCTTTTCGTGTATGGGTGAAAAAACTTGGACAATATTTTTGAAACTGATTCGTTAACCGAAATCGTTCCTTTAAGATTACTCGCAGGCTGGCGGGAGGAAATAAATGGATTCCTCTTAAGTTCGCAATTTAATGTCAGAACTTACCTTAAACCAACTGTATAGGTTGTAATCGTAAAGATACGAAGTAATTTAACTTCACAGTTTTGTTTTGTTGTTTATGATTTGTTTGGTGTTGTTAACACTTCAGGAGAAATGTTAATGAACGTTTTCAGATATGATTTTGCTTTTCTTAAAAAAAAAAATTACAAAGTGGTGATATTTGTACAGGAGGGTTTTTGAAAACCACTAAACTTTTACCGTTTTGAAATACGCAACAACCTCCCCGGCAGCGGCGCCAAATTTTGACTCCTCCCAAACCAACCAGTCAGCCTTGTGAAGCTGTTAGGCCCACCTGGGAGAAAGTACAAGTTAATATTGACCGTGGAAGTACAGGGAAATCCCCGGGTCGTTAAATCCAAACGAGATTGAAATTGTATTTGTAAACGGATAGGAAAGTGAGTGGTACTGAGGACAGTAACCAATATGATTTGAGAGTTGATTACACTACTGATTGCTTGATATTTGGAAAATATGAATTTATAACAGAAATACAGAAATAAACACAAAATCAAATAATCAGATAACAGACAGAGAAAAGTGGTATTTTAACAAGTTACAAACTACAGGGACTAAAAGTGAAACTTTTTAAAACTTAATATTAAAGAAAATAGAAAATGAATTTGAAATTATGAAAATGATTATTATAATATTTAATTACTATTTAATTAATAAAACTAATTAAAATCTAATTTAAGACTTAATTTAAATTAACTAAAAATTACAACTATTACAAATAAACCTAAAAACTTAAATAAATAATTTCTAAACTTAACTAAGAACTTGAAGAAAGTATAAAAAATTAAAATAAATATTTTTTTTTCTTTTTATAAGTATTTTATTAATTAATAACTATTTAACTTAATTAAACTATTTTAACTATTTTAAATTACTATTAATACTAAAGTACCTTAGAAAATTATGATAAAATTTATAAAACTATTTAAACACTACAGGAATACTACAAAATTATAAAAACTTGCTAAAAATTATATTTAAGCTAATTGACTAATTAATTACTTATTAATTAATTTTAAGCTAATTTAATTAATTTAAATAGGAAAATTATAAAATGAACAGTAGAAATTATGAAACTATTTTTTAAAAGTCTTAACTATATTATAAAACTTAGGAAAAATATAAAATTCTACTTTAGTTAATTAAAATTAAAGAAATCTATTTAATTATTAATATTACCTATTTAATTATTTAAATTAGTTTTAAATCTAATAAATAGTAAACTGTTTAGGAAAATTCTGAGAAAATTATTTTAACTACTTTAAGGTACTAAGTAATTTATAAAATTATAAAATTGGACAAGTGCTTATTAATAAGCTAAAATGAAAATTAATTAGATAATTTCTATTAAATAGAAGCTATCACTATTTTTATGTTTGCTTTTTCTGGTTTTTATTTTATAAAACTATTTAAATACCTAAATAATGAAACTTTTACAAAAACAACTACTTTGGAAATCAAAAATAAG
The DNA here is from genome assembly GCA_030686995.1 of Artemisia argyi. Lineage (NCBI taxonomy): Eukaryota > Viridiplantae > Streptophyta > Magnoliopsida > Asterales > Asteraceae > Artemisia > Artemisia argyi. The sequence continues at coordinate 184,012,678 of CM060705.1, forward strand.
CACTGAGATTGCTTATTAGCTTAAACAGTTGACTAAGGTTGACTAAATGAAGAAATAAGCTAAACTGAGGTTATGTGGGGTCCACTTTGGTGAAATCTAGTTTACCTAAGTTAATTGAACTATATTAAACTAAACTTAATGAGTTAAGCTCCTAAAATAAGCTGAGAAGCTCAAATAAGCACTTGCTTATTTGAGTTCTGTCTCAGAAATGGGACAGAGATTGGTGGCAATTTAAGGTGGGGTCCACTGGTCTATAGGTCAGACTAATGGTCAATATTTGAACCTGGGTAGGAGGGGGGTTGTAATAAGCTAGGTTGGAGGTGTGGGTCCTAATGGTGTGGGCTGCAGCCACCACTTAAGTTGGTGGTGTGGTGGTGGTGTGCTGATGTGCAGGGCAAGGCTTTGCCTTGCAGTTGTGTTCCAAGGGTTGTGGGGTCCACAAAATTGAAATAGGGTTCAAGCTAAGCCTAGGGGTTCAACTATGGGATGGTAAGCTACAGATTAAACTAATAAGCTAAGCTTATGGCTTCCTAATAAGCTCAGAGTGAGCCTATGGATTGGTGATCATACACTGAGTAATCAGTGTAGCTTGTTTCACAAAGGTCACAATTTGGATCCTAAAAGCTATCCTACTATAAGCTAAAAGCTAAACTAAGCTTAGATGAGATAAGCTGGACTAATAAGCTATAAATTAAGCTAATGGTTGGGGTGTGGGTAGCACTGGATTGATAAGAAATTACCAACAAAGTTGTGGTGATGAACTGGGTCCAAGTGAGCAGGGCACACCTTTGCCCTGCAAGTAAGTTTGGAGGTCTGTGGGGCCTAGTGTAAAAATGCTAAAAATATAAGCTGTATGGGAACTTAAACTAGAGGTGGTAGACTACTAAACCTGAAAAGCACAAAGTGTAATTCTTAACACATAAATCTACAAAAATCTCCTAAGATTTGAGAAAATCTGAAAATGGTAATTTTGACTTTTGATGAAAATGAACTAGGTTGACTAATTTGGATTTCTAATGATCACTACAGATTTTATAGGTTATATTAAGCTATATTAAGATTGAAATAAGCTATATTACTAACTTGTGAGTAGATTTGATGAGTTATGGACTCCAATATCATCACAGTTAACTGTGGTGATGTATTCCTTGTGATTTTGACTATTTAACCAACTAAGACATGTTTATTTTTGTTTCTCTGGACTAATGTAATACTGAATGACTTGTATACACTAAAAATTACAACAATACTAAGCTGAGTAACACAGAACATGTAAATCCAAACACCCCTTTTAACTAGTCTGTTTTATGATTTGTGAGGTAAATGGCTTACAAAGCTTATTCTACTGATCCAACATGACTTATTATGATATATTAGATGTAATTAAGCACTTAGAAACAGATAATTCCCACAAATACACAAGAACACCAAATATACTATATTGACTGTTTGATTTTTAGAAAATGAGTAACAAATAATTTTCTTAACAGCCTAGCAATCTTAAACCATAAATCAACTTAAATATACTAATCAAACTTGAGAAACACAGATAATAGCCATGATAATCAAAATCAATACATATGCAATATAAAGAAAGTTATGAAAATTTTTTAGAAACTTACCAATTGCTTTCCTGCTTGAAACCAAGAACCAAGAACCACTTATTTCCTCCCCTGAGGATCTAAACCAATACTCCAAGCTGCTTCCTTTCCAAATTGCCTTTGAAACCCAGAAATCAAGAACAAATGCCACAGTTGACTATCATTGACCAAATTTGTATTTTGTGAGATTTTTATATTAAGCTGATTATTAAGTTACTAAAAGCTGTTTTGAGCTTATGGGAGCTTATATGAGCCTAATCAATCCATATAACCAATCAATAACAATAACACAGATTATTAGAATTCGAAATTAGGATGAAAATTTGCACCAACTGAAATATAATTAGAAACTTAACTTTGATTATCACAAAAGCTTAGGTTACACTTTAATTGACTAGTACAAAGCTTAAAAGCTTGAAATTTAAATGAGATAACAAGTTACAAATTAAACGAGACTAACTTTTCTAAAAATAAACTATATCTCTTTCTTCTGGTCTTCTCCTCTTTTATAAGTCCTCATTAGGGTTTTAGGACACCTTCTGAGTCTTTCCCACTTTAAATCTTGACCCTCCAATCTCTGAATTGATCATAGCCGTTTAAACTGATTTTGCCGCCAAAAAGTCACACATTAACTTGGGGCCAAAGGTGAACAATTAAGGATCATTGGAGTGTTGTGGAGGTGTCAGGGGACAAAAGGGAAGATTTTTAGGCAAGTTGGTGTTGTATGGAAGAAAACAGAGACAAAATGTGGTTTGGAAGTGAAAAATGGTGGAGATGGCATTTAATGCCCATCTGGGTTGATTTGTGAGGTGGAAAGGTGATGAGGGTGAGCTGGAGGATGGTGAGGTGGAGGTAGCAGGTGGCAAAACCACCTGGTATGGTGAAGCGGGGGTGAGGGAGAAGGGTGTACAGTGTTTGGCGGTTTTGGGTGGTCAACGCGGGTCAGCGCTGGTTTAAACTAAAAGGGTGGGTTTGGACTGGGCTTATGGTTGGGCTTAGGGGATAGGATGGGTTGGATTTGGTTTTGGATTTATTTAAAATAAGGGTCCGGTTGGTTTTTTAGTGATAAGGACCAAAAATGTAAATTTGGCAAAAGTGAGGGACTGAACATGTTATTTTCCCAAAGTATTTTTAAGGACTTAACTTGCCAAATTTAATAAACCAAGGACTTATTTATTTATTTTTCCATTTAAAAACACCCAGGGACCTTTTCTGCAATTTTTCAAACTCCAGGGACCTTTATTGTAAATTTGGATTTTTAAGGGATTAAACTTGTAATTTCTCAAAATGTTATCAAAATTGTTCCATTTTGTCATTCATGCATAGTACAAGGGTATTATTTGTAAATATTTCAGTTTTGAATACCCAGGGACTATTTTGCCAATTTTGAAACTTGAGGGGTAAAAATTGCCAGTTTGTGTAAACTTTTATCCAGGGATGTTTTGTGAACATTTTTGGTTTCCCAAGGACTTAAGTTGACTTTTTATTCATTTAAAACCTTCAGGGACTAGTTTTGTCAATATTTGAAACTTGAGGGACTGAAACTGCCAATTATGCAAACTTTGTACGTTTTTCATTTGTTTTTGCATATTTTGTATTTGAAACATATAAAACACACATCTAAGATATTTTAAGTATTATAATGTATTTTTGAGTGTTTTTGTATGTTTTGGCAGTTCAGATTGGTACAAAATGATGAGTATTTAGACACTCATCAATGATCCATAGAACTAAAACTTCATAACAAAGATGCAATTTAAAGACATGATCATGAGGTTCTAGCATACGGAAATTACACTAAAAGCTAGAACAATGACTATGAAAAATGCTAAAATTATACACAAGTTACCTCTATAATGTTACAAACTTTGTTCAAAAAGTTATTGTACATATTGCTTTGTAAATTTTGGCGATATGTAAATAGTAAACATTTTATAGTAGGGAAAATAGTGGTATGACGCAATTTTGTCGTACACAATATTTTTTACTAGTTACAGAAAGTGGCTTACAAATTTGTGGTCTCACACTTTCACTTTGCAAATTTGGTTGGGGACAATTATTAGACGGTAAATTTGGAGAGTCGCACATTTGCACGTTAGCACATGTGGTCTCGTTCAATTTCCCAAAAAGATACAAAACCAACTGTTTTTCCAATTTGGTCAAATGTGCGATTCCATTAGTTTTTTGACACGTGTCCAGACAAATAAGACAAATATGACAATACCAATCATTTGCAGGCCCACTCACCCAATCATCGTACACTCCCCCACCCACGCAGATGTGCGAACGGCGAATGTGCGAAAGTTAAAAAAAAAGTACAAAAGAGATCTTATTCCCACTTTATAAGATATTGTTGTTCTTTCCAAGAAATTTTGTCACATGGGTTAGCCGAAATTCGCACATTTGTTTAAAGTGCAAATGATTGGTATAATCCTATTTATCTGGACACGTGTAAAAAAACTAATGGAATCGCACATTCGCACGTTAGCACATGACCAAATTGGAAAAACATGTTGGTTTTGTAACTTTTTAAGAAATTGAACGAGAAAAAGTACCATTTTAGGAATTTACTCTTATATAGGCGGCACCACAACTAATTCTAAAGGGTGTAAATCTATCATGTTGGAACTTGGAACTTGTACATGGTCTCATTTAACAAAGTTTGTGTTTTGAGGTTGTCCCACATAGGGATGGCAAAAAAACCCGAACCCGACGGGGAAACCCGAAACCCGAACTTATTGGGGCGGGGCGGGGCATGCTTATCGGGTTTCGGGGCGGGTTTTAGGGCCTTAACGGGGATTCTTATTGGGTTTGGGGCGGGGATGGGGCACACTATCCCCGCCCCGCCCCGCCCCGCCCCGAAACATATACATATACATATACATATATCTATATACCTAAAATTTTGTGCTAGTATTTACGTATTAAATATAATTCTCTAATTTTTGTTAAATTTTATATTTGTAATATTTCAAAATATGATCATAAAAGCTTGTTTTGTATCATAATATTATAAAAAAGTTGTGATTTATTCCAATGCTTAATATATTATTAATACGTTCTCGATTGTTTATGTTATTCCAAAAAATCATATTGTTAATAGTTTAAAAATAAGAATACACGGGGAACGACACGAGTATGATGGAGCATCGCGGTCAAAAAAGACAACCCACTAAGACCCCAATGGGGAATGGGGCGGGTTTGGGGGAGCATCTCGCCCCAATGGGGCGCCCCGATAAGATCCCAATGGGGATTGGGGCGGGTTTGGGGATGATTTTTGTAATCGGGTTTGGGGATGGGGATGGCCGCCCCGCCCCAAACCCGCCCCATTGCCATTCCTAGTCCCACATTAGTTAAGGATAAAAGTTAAAGGGTATGTTTGCGAAAGTAACTATTGCTGGAACTGGAGATGGTGCTGATGCTGGAGATTTTAAAAAGAGATTATTTTTATAAGCTACATGAAGTAAACTTTAGTTTTAAGAGATTACGGAAGATAATTTTTTTTAGAATCTCTTGTAAGTTATGTCTGCCAAACAAAAATTATTTTTTAAGTAGCTTATCTTTTGAAAAAATAATCATAATCTCTCAACAATCTTGTGTGTCAAACATAGCCAAAGTGGGTTTGTAAGTCTTATTACACATCAAATGATTCAAAGTCTTCTTTATGTTTTTGTGAAGTAGCTATGGAAAAAATCAACATTCTTAGCTTGAGATACAAATACCTTCAGAAGCCTTCTTTTATAGTAAACCAAAGGTTTGATGAGAAACTCTTACCACAAAAAGGATAATGAGCAAATGTACATAGTGATATGTTGTCAAATGATTAAGTCCATTCATGTAACCACAACATTCGGTAAGAGCACTTGGTAAGGTCACTCATTGTCAAAACTTAACGCACTGCCACGTCAGCGCCACAACAGTTTTTACCTTTTAACTTTAACTTTTGACTTTCAACCCCGGTAACATAACTTACATTTAACTCACCTTAACTTACCTCCACCTCAATTAGTATTTTAAATTTCAACCCCGTTAGAGGGGGGTGAGATTTTTTTTTTCTTTTTTTTTCTTTTTTTTTTTTTTTTTTTTTAGCAAACAACACTTTAACGCAAGTTAAGGCGTTAACGCACCAAGTTAACGTGCATTTGACCATGAAGCCCGGTAAGTTAACATTGCTCATTTTTGTGGTGCGTTAAGATATAACACATGGTTTGCGTTATCTTACCGCTCGCTCTAAGTGAGGCTGTGAGCTTGGGGATGTGGTGTTTAAGCAACTTGAAACAAAAGATTGAAGAAAGAGACAAGTTTTGGCTTTGTCCTACATAGGTGAGTGAACAAACATTCATGCTATTTATAAATAAGATTATGAATGTTTTTAATAGAAATCACTGTGTGTCATGTTCTAGATATATAAGTTTCTTCTATAACATGCTCGCCTTGATTTTTTTTACCTCTTAAAGATAAAACTAAAGTCTTAAGCTCCAACGAAAATCACACATTTTAAGATAAAACTAAAAAGTGTTATTCTGTTTGAAATATCAAAAATAGTTAGCAATAACACACATTTAATTACTTCTACGACTACACAACCTACCAATATTTCGACATGTGTTGACCTGTTGATGTCAAACCAATTTTTCTATAAATAAAGAAACTTTTCCAAGGGAGCTTGAGTAATAAGACGAGTCAAAAAAGCTAGGTGTATAGAGAGTATTAAGTTTTTATTGTACTGTATTATGCTTCTTCATTGTACACTTGTCGGAGACTAAAGTAAAAGAAAAAAAATAAAGTAAAATAAAAAAATAAAATAAAATTGTATTATGTTTGTAACTGAGTCGAGCGAAGCAAATTTTCCAAGGGAGCTAGCTTGAGTAGCTCGGTTCGGTGTAGTGTTGTTTTGAAATGGTTATTTAGAGTTATATGTTAGGATTATATAGTAGTAATGTTGTAATGATTTGTATCTTTATGTAACAGAAATGTTTCTAATGTTCGATTTCATATGTTCATTCGTGTCTGGCCACGAACCTTGTTTCTTTTCCTTGATATCGATCGGTTTTTATACATTCCAACACTCTCGAAAAGTGTTCTTCAGGATTGATGAAAATGATCATTTTCACATCAGCATAATAACCAATATAATATCGAGTAGTTACACGTGTGTCAACTTTATGATCTACCGAAAATAATTTGTGCGTGTCATAAGAAAACAACATAGATGTAGCATTGGTCCATTGTTCTCATATGCTTCTTCTGTGGGTTAAAGACCTAAAATACCAATGTACTTTCCAAAATTTTCAAATACGGGTAGAATATCATTATTAAAGCAAAGAGGTGAATCAAACGAGCACATGAACTCATAGATCATTGGAATATAATTGTCTCACCGTCAAGGTTCATTTAAAACATCTTGAGGAAAATGATACTATTAGTCTCCACCCCTTGAGTTGTTCTGACGCCTCTACAATCTATTGGCCCATTTTAATTTATTTTTAACTTCAAATGCGTGTTGTAAAACTTATAGCGAGTCAACATTGAAAGTAATAACGAGTTAACATGCAGATCTTTCTCATCATAGTTATTCCCATCTTCACAATTACAATCAACTTGGGTAATTGTAAGCTTATATTAGCGATATGACCTGTTCCCACACTACATATTAAGTCTACAACGCTCAAGTGGATAAAATGTAAATTTGCATTTGTATAGGATGCACCACAACTAATACTAAGAGGGGAGGGAGTGGGCTCGGTGAAGCTCGGCAAAAGCTCGGTGAAGCTCGGCAACACCGCCGCCACCGATCGGCAAAAATCGGCAACACAAAAATTCGGTAACATTTGCCGAATGGTTTGTGTGGAAACCAAGGACCAACGGTCAAATTTTTGAAAAAAAAAAAAAAATCCCTTTTTTTAACTATATATACATACACCATTTTCTTCTTCCCAAATCAACCATTTCACATCTTCTTCCCAAAACAACTACATACATATAATTTTCTTCCAAATCAACTATGGATTCAAGAAAGTCAAAAAACCCGATCCCAACCAAACAAACCCGATCCCAACCTAGTCGATTGGTTTATCCGCAATCACAAAATTTTCTTCCAAATCAATTTTCTCAACCATCCCCAAATCAATTTTCTCAAGCATCTCAACCATCCCCAAATCAATTTTCTCAACCATCCCCGAATCAATTTTCTCAACCATCCCCGAATCAATATTATGTGCCACACCCCGCGTCTCCACATCTATTGTTTATGGGCAATCCTCCGATGAATCCACAACTCTACAACATGTCAAGGTCGATGGATTTGGACGAACTTGGTATTTTTAACAATCGTGAAGATGATGAGGTCATACCCGAGACACAAGAACCAAAATCGTTTGGTATATTTTCTTTCCTTTAATAATTTGTCTCGTTTTTTTTTTTTTTTTTTTTTTTTTTATGGATCGTTTAATAATTTGTTACAATTTATACTTTATTAGAAATGGAAGATGAAGACGACAACGAAGAAGTTCAAGAAGTGGATGCAAATGGCTCGAGCAAGAAAAAGGTTGGTACAAAAAAGCCGCGAGAAACTTGGACGGAAGAGCAAGAGGTTGCATTGGCGAAAGCATGGGTTCAAGTATCCGAATGTAAAAAATTCGGTAATGATCAAAAGTGTGATAGTTTTTGGAACCGGATTTTGGAGCATTACACGACAACTCTTGGATCAACTTCACGGACATTTCATGGCTTGAATACCAAGTGGAAGACACTGAACGCGGCCATGGGACTTTTTAACGGCTTTTACCAACAAGCGGTATTTTTTTGTTTTTTTTACATGTCTCGTATTTTTTTTTTAACATGTGACGTATTTTTTTTATTAACATGTCTCGTATTTTTTTGTTTTTTTACATGTCTCGTATTTTTTTTTTAACATGTGACGTATTTTTTTTATTAACATGTCTCGTATTTTTTTTATTAACATGTCTCGTATTTTTTTTTAACATGTGACGTATTTTTTTTTTAACATGTCAATTATTTTTTACATGAAGGATCGTGCTAAGAAAAGCGGGTGTAACGACTTGGATGTAATGAAGGTTGCATTCGCCGATTACCGAACAAAAACAAAAAAAAAGTTCGGTCATGTTGCTTCGTGGGAGGTTGTGAAAGGGCATGACAAATGGCTCGAGCAAGATTGTTTTCAACAAGTTGGCGGTTCGAGGACAAGCGGGAAAAGAAAGTCGGGAGAGTATGAATCAGCAAGCAACGAGAATATCTTGCCCGACATGAATGAAGACCCCTTCCCTTCTTATGATTCAAGGAAGTCAAAGAAGAAGCAACCCGCATCCTTCACTTCGATCTCAAGTGCCGCGGAAGACATTAGCTCGTACGCAAAAAGCAAGCAACAATTTTTGCACGAGAAACGCGAGAAGGACAAGTTGGCGGCGGATTTGTTGGCAACTCAACTCGACGGGGCAAAGTTCAAGAACCGACAGCGCGAGATGAAGTTTTTTTACGAGCCCCATGATCACATTACCAACGAAGAGCACTTGAAAGCCGTTCTTGACGACAAGCGGGAAATTGCGAAGAAGAACGGATGGAAAATTTGGTTTTAGATTGTATTTGCGAATAAGAACGGATGAAATGTGTGTTTTAATTTTATGTAGTTTTAATTTTATGTAGTTTTTTTTTTAAGTATTGTGTAATGCTTTTTTTTTGTTATTAATAAAATGTTATGTTTTAATTTTATATATTTTTTGTTGGATTATATGTATTAAAAAAATATGATGTGGAAATTTAGATTTGGTAAACTTTGGTGACCGCCGCCACCATTTTGGTAAAGTTTGGTAAACTTTGGTAAACTTTGAGTTGGAAGGTTGTGATTGGTAGATGATGATGTGGCAATTTGGCAATTTGGTAAACTTTGGTGACCACTCCCTCCCCCCTAAAGGGTGTAAATCTATCATGTTAGAACTTGGAACTTGTGGTCTCATTTAACAAAGTTTGTGTTATGATGTTGTCCCACATTGATTAGGGATAAAAGTTAATGTGGTTTTATAAGTTTTGTTACACGTCAAACGTTTGTAAGTTTTCCAAAAGAATTTGTAAAGTAACTATGAAAAAAATCAACAATTGTAGCTTCAAAATACAAATTCTTCTTGAGGACCCTTTTTTTTTTTTTTTTTAAGTAAACCAAATACTTACAAAAGGTTTTGATGAGAAACTCTTATCACAAATGGATAACGAGAAAATATAAGTAGTATGCTGTCAAACATTCTCTAATCGTCTTTTGCTACTTGTCCAGACATTTTCTGATCGTCTTTGATAATGTATATAACTTACACTAATTTAAAAACAAATAATGTAAATCTTTATATCTTAGTTTGGTTATATTTCTGTGTGACCAAAAATTAGTTGGATGCTTGGATGTAGCTCAAGATGGGCTATAAAAAATTTGTTTTGGGCTTCATCTCCGAAGACCACTACGAGCATATAAAAAATTTTGTGAGAGATGAAATTGATGAATGTTCAAATGAAAGACATCAAACGTCATCTTATCCATCATTTTATTGTCATCTTAACCGTATATATGTGTTAAAAATTGACATTATATCCATTGAAACCAATTAGTTGCGATAAGCCAGTAACTATTGTCTTGCTACGTCAAGCATTTTGAGAATAAATGTTTATGTTTCGCACAATTATTTGTTTTTGCGTTACATTAGTTGTCAAGTTTCAGGATTTAATTGATAGTAAGATCGAGCCTCAAGATATTGTGTCATTGCTTCATGTTGGAACGTGCGGTAGCATTTAAGAAAGGTAATGTTGTCCCACATTGATTAGAGAAAAAAAAAATGAAAGCTGGATAAGTCTCACTACACTTCAAATGTGTGTAGTAGTTATGATAACAAGTAATGCTCACACTACCCTTGGCAGTCATCTTTTTAAATCAAATAACCACCTTTTTTTTTTATAATCATGGTTTTCGATTTTTTATCGAGTAATCCATGGGGCACAGACCGGGTAAAGTATTTCCTTTTTCGGTAATAGGTGTGACCACTTTAAGGTTGTTTGCACCGCATGAATTGAAATTGAGACCTTTAACAATTTTAATGATTATAGTTACAAGCCTTTAGCAACTAGGACGACCCATGAGTGGTTATCAAATAACTTTTCTTCATTTGTTCAAAAGGAAAGCAAGTCGTTTAAAGCTTTTGTTCATGCACTCTGTTGAATATGTTATTAGCGGTTAGTATAAAGACGCGATTTTTTTTTTAGAACGGCAACTTTATTAAAACCACTAGCAAGAAGCTAGAACATTACAAAGAAAGAAGAAAATGGTGCGGCATCCAGCTATCCCAACAAATTGAACTATTACGCCTAGCACTATACCAATTGAACGAACGCATAATTATATCATCAAATAACACTTCTTTCCTAGGCTTTTTAGACGGGAACAAAAGTTGATTTCTGAAATTCCAAATGCTCCACCACGTAATGTAAAACACACCTTCCAAGACTCCTTTAGAACGAGAATGCATCCGAATCGACTTGAACCAAGAAATTTAAGCATCGCAAAATTATGATACTTGGTATCATTCATAACACACAAACCTTTCGGCTAGCTTTCGTTTCAAGAAAATAAAAAAATAATAAAAATAAATAAAAAGAAAATCAAACAACTTGTTTCATAAAGTCGTTCATCAAACAACTTCTTTCATAAAGAAAATCAAATCGTTCTTCTAAATTGTTAAAAGCTTTTGTTCACGCATCCAATTGAGAAATCAAATACCTTTTTTATAAAGTCATTCTTCTTTACTTTCAAAAGAAAATCATATCGTTCTTCTAAATCATTAAAAGCATTTGTTCACACACCCTGTTGAATATGCTTGTTACTCTTAGTATAAAGATGCGACTAATAATAAGCGATTATGAAGTTTTAGCATCGCAAACTTATACGAAGATGATAGATGCAAAATTCTATATTTTAAAAAAGAGATGTCAAGTACCTTTTTATAAAGTCGTTCTTCATTATTTGTCTGAAATCAAATATTTTATGTCAAGTAAGATAGAGTCTCAGGATTGTATGTCATTGCTTCATGTTAGAACGTGTGGTCTCCTTTAGCAAAGTTTGTGTTTTGATAACGTCCCATATTGGTTAGAGATAAAAATAAAAATGAGGTTATAAGCCTCATCACGCTCCAAACAATAAGCCTGGAATGGTAAGATTATTTTAAGCTACATTACATGAATCTTTCATTGCCAGTCTTTTTAATCGTTAAAACATGTAGCTTTTCTATTAATCGCACTTTTGTGTACATTACAAACACAGAACCAGGAACAACTATGACCGGATGCACAAATTTTTTTGAACCGTAATATATAGTAATAGAGATAAAATGTAAATTAAAACGAAGATTTCATTAAACTAGAAATATATTTCGATGGAACGGGCGCATTTAAGATGCATTTAGAAAAAATCGATTGTTATAAAAAATTAATGCTACATCGAAAAAATTCATAGTTGTCCCGGAATCCCGCGGGAACCCCTAGTTCCGTCCTTGGTACGTTACATAAAGTTCCAACATTTGATGTCGGATCTCAGAAAAGAAAGTTAGTCCTTAAACCACCTGCGTTTATAATCAAAGCCAATATTATTTAAAGATAATGAAATAATCAATTATTTAACTAGTTTATATAGTCAATAAGATTTGCGCGATTTGTTTTTGTAATAGCTACATTTTAAGTTAAAACGTCTTATTTCTTGATTACATATTTAGTAATGTATTAAGTGTGGCTTTGGCTGGATTGCTAACTGATCAAAACGGCTTCGACTAAAAATGTGGATACGAATTGAGGTACATTTCAAGAAATATATTTTTCTATTTATAACAGTAACACTTATTAGCGATCATTAGTATATCTAGTTAGATATAAGTTAACCTATTTTTAATTTAAATAGTGATCTAATATGATAGTAAACCTGTTCTAATTAGCTTTGCTCTTCACATTTGCACTAAATTACACGAGCACTCGTTTTATCGAGAAATAAACATAACGATAATAATGGATATCCACGATATAGAATGAGAAACCATGTTAGTATGTTACCTATGATATAATTTCACAAATGCAACAAGTCTCGAACATACGACCCACCAGTGACCAGTCAAGAGCATTCGAATTTCTAAAATTAACATCGATACTCAATTACTCATTGTTAAAGCTAGCCTTTTTTTTTTTTTTTTTTTTTTTTTTTTGAGCTATTGTCATAGCTAGCCTATGCAAACATTTTTATATACTCAACCACATTTTTATATCACAGTCCATTGTCCGCAATCCCAGTTTCGTCAAGAAATGTATATGCGCCATTTTCTAACTCGTTAAGGTCATGTTTTGTCGAATTCCTATTAGTCGATACTTCTGGTGATATAAATTCCCGCCCCTTGACACCATCAAGTGACGTTTCTTTATCATCATATTCCTCAATATGTTTATTCTGAGCATCATTGGTCAAGTTGTCGAGAACAACATGGTGAGTTAGCATCAGTTGCTTGACTTGCCCTTTTAGTCCAAGCATGTTGCGTAAGCCGTAACTGTTGTATTCTTGTATGTAGGTCTAGATGGGATCATGGGCGGTTTTGGGCCGGTGCACCATCAGCAACCGAGCCAGGGCCCAACCCACTAAGGGGCACTAAAATTTTATATACCCATTATATGTACTAGGCTACCCTATTAATTATTTAATCCAAAAAGTCAAAAACGGTTGTGAAGAGACAAAAGGGTGAAGGGCTGAAGGCGTGAAGCACTGAACCTTTGTTTTCAATAATCCATCTCCATCTTTATATCATAACTAAGGTTACAACTTTGAACTCTCAACTTGTTATCAATTTTAATTTTTTTTAGTTATCAATTTTGCCTAGTTACCAATTTTTAGTTATCAATTTTGCCTAGTTATCAATTATTATTTTTTTTTTGCATAATTGTATACATATACTTATATACAGTATATACTCAAATTGAGTAATTGATATTTGACAAATGACAAATTGTTAAATAATGTTAATTTTTTTTTTTTTTTTTTTTTTCATATGTAGTTGCTTAAAAAAATTATGCCTCCTAAACAAGTATCCGGTAGTTTAAAACGAAAAAGAAAAGTTGATCGAAGACTTTGCCTCAAAAAACGCGAGAAGAACCGCACGGTTTACTTAAATATAATTTATTTTGTAGAAGTAATACTTTTGTTGCAAGAGTTATTTTTGTTCGTATTTTTGGCTTTGCGTACTTGATTATGGTCTATAGATATTATAAAGAGGCATTTTTTTCGTGCCGGGCCTATTTTTTTTTTTTTTTTTTTTTTTTACGTTCTCAGCACCGCCCCGGATGGGATAAAAGAAATAGGTTGCAGTAACAAGAGGAGATTCAATCCCATTGTGGCAAGCATTTTAAGGCTAAGAGTTTATGTTTCATACAATTGTTTGAGTACGTTTTCATAGCTCTTGTGTTATATCAGTTTTCAAGTTTCACTATTTCATTTATAGAATGATACAGCATCAATATTTTGTGTAATTGCTTCTTGTTGATACTTGTGGTCTCATTTAACAAGCTTGTGTTTTAACGCTATCCCACATTGAATAGGGTTGAAAATGAAAGTGTCTTTATAACCCTCTTTACACTTCATATTTTTGAGGGTTTAGTTATAAGTTTTGTTGAAAGAGGTTAATCGCAGCATATACAATACAAAAACTGCTTTCAAAACCTATTTTTTTTTTAACTCTCAAAAGTCAAATCCAAATGTATGTATAGTTTTTGAGACCATCCTCTAACTCTGCCTTTTTTTTTTTTTTTTTTTTTTTTGAAAAATCAAAATGAAATGTATGTTTAGTTTGTGATGATTTTGATTGTATGTTCACAAAGGTAACCCAGCTCATAATGAACCAATTTAAATACATGATCATACAATTCTAGCATTCCAAAGTTCTTAAGAAGTTCCAACAACAAAGATGAAAAATGCGGAAATTAAACGTTACCTTGTGTATATAGTTGAACCAGAGCTCTTCAATTCAATACCTGATACTCCGAAATCTATTGCGTTGTTTTAGACATTATATTTTGAACGAATGAAGAAATGCTTAAAATGTGAAGTGAGCTTAGATAGAAAATAAAAAATGTCAAGAAGTAATTTTCATGTGGTTTATGAAGTACAAATTATCCTCTTTGTACTTTTTCTTAACATGATACTAGACTTCTAAAACAGGCTAATTGACCATATTTAAGCTGTACCTAGTGTTTTTACTTTGGTTATATTTGTTTGTGACCAATAATATGTTGGATACTTGAACGTAGCTTTAGATGGGCTTAAAGAAAAAATTGTTTGGCCTTTATATACCAAGACCACTACGTAGTGACACAAACATTTGTGAGACAGGAAATTGACGAATGATTGAATTAAAAAAAATATATATATATTATTATTATGCTATCGAATTCACAAATTATGATAGTCATATCTACACTTCTGAATTCAGGAAAGAAAAAAAGAATAAAGTGGATACTGAGTTTTGAAGTTGTAAGTTTTAAAAAATCTTCAACCGTTATAATTCAAGAAAAGGAAAAATATACTTGTTAAAATTTTACATCCATTGAAACAAATTAGTTGTAGTAACTCTTGTGTTAATATATCAAGATTTTTTAGGCTAATCGAGTAATCATTTATGTTTCGTACAATTATTTGTGTTTGTGTTGTATCAGTCGACAAGTTTCGCACTTAGACCGGGGGTACGGTGGTGCCAAAGCTTGGTGCCAAAGAATGACACGAGAAAACAGAACGGCGCACCATACCAGAAATGGCGCCAAACCACCTCGCGCCGTCACCACCACGAGGCGCCATGCTTTTTTTTTTTTTTTTTTTTTTTTTTTGGCTTGTTTTCGGGATTGTCTTCGGGTTTTGGGGGATTGTTTTCGGGAGTGTTTTCTTGAGACATTTTTGTATAAAAATGGTGAAAGAGTGTTGTGAGTTGGTGTTTAAAATTTGGTGAATTTAATGGGTATTTATAAGTTAAAAAAATTTGAAAAAAAAAAAAAAAAAAAAGATGAAAGTCGCCACTGGTGTGGTAAATAGTCGTGTGTAGGTCGATGGAGAGAGAAAGCTGATGTTGCGGGCAAAATGAAGGTCGCCCATGATCAATGTTGTGCATAGCCTAAGGGGTGATTTTTTAGTGTTACATGTTGAAATGTTGAAGTGATGTGACGCTGAGATTACAGTACATTTTTTACATTATGGTGTTATGACACATTAGAGTGGTGGGTACCGTGGTGTCGTAGCCAAAAAGTGATGTCACGTCAGCAAAAATCTCCATAGCATCAGAAATCCTATGGCACCATATTCTAGCCGTTACCCTTGACACCAGAAAATGTGGTGCCGTAGTACTTTTTTTTTCCAATTATTTATAAAAAGGAAGTTGAACTTATATAAGAAAATATTGCTCTTTTACTAGCCCAATGTCCAATAGTTCAAACACAGCAAGTCAAATTAAATAATAATAATAATAATAATAATAATAAATAAAAAAACTTGTCATGTTTTTCATGCTCCAAACACACACACAAACACACATTAAAAAAAAAATGCAATCTTTGTCCTTCTTCAAACACATACAAAACATTCATTCTTCCATTTTAATAACCAAGAAAATTTAAAAAAAAAAATGAAAAAACCTACGGCGTGGGCTGGCCACCACGGCGCGAGAGCCGACAGTGCCACCCACGGTACAATGCACGGTCGTCGATTCTCGACTGGTAGCCATGGCACAAGCCATGATGCTACCGTACCCCCCACTCTTAGGCTTTTATATTAGTTTTCAAGTTTCACCATTTAAATGATACTGAGATCCAACTCAAGATTTTATGTTATTTCTTAGTGTTTAAGCTTGTTCAACTAACAAAGTTTCTGCTTTAATGTTGTCCTACATTGGTTAGAGAGAAAAATGAAGGTGGGTTTATAATCCTCACTACACTTTTATAACTTCAAGTTATGTTAATGGGTTTTATGTGTTAGCCATGAAAAAGTTACTTATACTTAAACATCAAAAATACTTAACACCCCGACGTTGCTTTTTAATTTTTTATAGAAAAATAAAATATTGAAAAGGAGAATAGTTTATGTGTGGTGGGCTGGTGGCTATGAACAAGTTAATACTTATAATATCTACGATACAAAAATACTCTAGAGTACTTTTTATTTTGGAAAGAAGATATTAATTGATATGATTATAAAAATACTTTTTAAAAGAAATCAAATACTAAAGAAATTCGTTCTTTATGGAGTATTTGCTTAAATAAAAATGAAAAGAAAACATTACATTCACTACAATATGCATACAGAACATAACCGTACAAAATTTAAGGTTTTGCATACATTCTCTAGTGATCAATCTTCGTTAAATCTCTACAAGAACAATACTTATTTTTGCAGCAAAAAAACCAACAATTCTCTAGTGATCAACCTTAGATTTTGTGTGCGTGTGTGTGTGAGATTCCACATGAACATACAGCTGATCGCGGAGAAATCATGCATCTAAACACATTATTGATGATTATGATTTATTTATATCAAGATTTCCAATATCGATATTGTGTTCCTAAACTGCAAAAAAGTGCTTATATCTAAGCAAACAATTTGTTAAGAGAGAATTGCAAAAATCGTCCCTAAAGTTTAGTTAAATTGCACATTTCATCCTAGATGTTGGGAAAGTGCAAGGATCGTCCTTATGGAGTAAACTTTAGTGCAAATATCGTCCTTTTTGGGAAAACCTTTGGTTCAAGTATCGTCCCTGTAGGGACGATATTTGCACCAAAGTTTTCTCCATAGGGACGATCCTTGCACTTTTCAAACATCCGGGACAAAACGTGTAATTTGACCAAACTTTAAGGACGATTTTTGCAATTCTCACATTTGTTAATCATTTTGCTCAATGGTTGGGAAAAATTCTCTTGGGGAGTCAAATACATGTATGTTAGTCAATAAATAAAGGGATGTGTTAACCGGACCCTCCCTACCATGAGGGGTCCACCTACTTTAGTCAAAATGTACAAATTTTAATGCAGACAGTACAAGCGGCGGCAGCACTGTCTTCCACAAACCCTCCCTATAGGGGGGTGCGGTTAACTCATGCCTAAATAAAATACACGTATTTCAGTCTTACAAACGACTTTTATGACCTACTTGCTTGCGTTTTATCCTTCTTGAATCACATTTGACCATCTGTTCAATGTAACTAATGAAATAGTTTTTAGCCACTCTAGCATTATATAACACATGGTACGTGTTTCACAAAATAAATAAAATTCTTATGTTTACCGGTCCAATCGAGATGTTAGACCCTAAAGCCAAACCGATTCATCAAGCTCACCTAGTTTCTGAAGGAACCTTTCGAGCCAGTAACAAGTATGAGATGATATTGATGAACATTCAAAATCTAATGATCTCACAAGCTAGAACGCTAACAACACTCTTTTTGGGTGAGAAAATCTACACACACAATTATTAAAAATGTTTGGAAAGTATTTGGGTTTGGTTATTTCATATCCAGTGAGGGGTGAAGTATCATCAGAGCTATGAGGCAAATCAAACGAGCACGTGAACTCATAGATCACTGGAATATAATTGTCTCACCGTCAAGATTCGTTTAAGATATCTTGAGGAAAATGATAACATGAACCTCACTCCTTGAGTTGTTGTGACGCCTCTACAATGTATTAGCCCATTTTTATTTTATTTTTAACTTTCAAATACGTGTTGTGAATCTAATAGCGAGTCAACATTGAAAGTAATAACGAGTTAACATGTAAATCTTTCTCATTATAGTTATTCCCATCTTCACAATTACAATCAACTTGGGTAATTGTGAGTTTACATTAGCGACATGACCTGTTCCCACGCACTACATATTAAGTCTACAATACTCAAGTGGATAAAATGTAAAGAAAACATTTATATAGGCTGCACCACAACTAGTAATACTAAAGGGTGTAAATCTATCATGTTGGAACTTGGAACTTGTAGTCTCATGTAACAAAGTTTGTGTTTTGATGTTGTCCCACATTGGTTATGTATAAAATTTGAAGTGGGTTTATAAGTCTAATTACACGCCAAATGTTTGAAAGCTTTGTTAAGGTTTTTGTGAAGTAGCTATGAAATAAATCAACATTCCTGGCTTCGAAATACAATTACTTTAGCAAGGTTGGTTTTGATGAGAAACTCTTACCACAAATGGATAACCAGAAAATGCATATAGTATGCTGCTGTCAAATTATTAAGTCCATTCATGTTTACCACAACAGTCGGTTTTGCTGCTTGTCCTGACATTTTCTAATCGTCTTTGATAATGTGTAAAACAAATTATGTAAGGTTATATCATAGTTTTGTTATATTTCAATGTAACCAACATTGTTGTGGATGGTTTGGATGGAGCTCAAGTTGGGCTAAAAAAAATTGTTGAGCTTCATCTCCTACTACGAGTAGATCAAAAACTCACATATTAAGATAGACATCAAATTTTGTGAGAGAGGAAACTGATGCTCACAGTGAGATGCATACCGTGAAGACAATAATGGATAAAGTTGTGCTAAGGTTTTGGAGTTCGAGTTGCTTTCAAGTTTCTCGATTTAATTGATCGTCAGATCCAGTCTCAAGATTTTGTGTCATTGCTTCATGTTGGAACGTGCGGTATCGTTTAAGATTTTTCTTTTTCTTTTTTTATTTAATGTTCTACCACATCGATTAGGGATAAAAATGAATGTTGATTTACAAGTCTCGTTACGCTTCAAATATTTGTGGGTATGTTTAAGGTTTGTGTGTGGTAGTTATGATGAAAAGTGTTCTCGATACACAAGCTTTAATGTTTCCGTTTTTCAAAAGAGAAATCCGTTAACTTTTCGTTTTCTTGTTTTTAAAGAGAAATCAATTAACTTTTTTTTTTTTTTTTTTTTTTTTTTTTTTTTTTTTTTAATTCGGTAATCATAGTTTCTAACCATTTGGCCGACTAATCTACGGGGTTTGGATCTATCGCATCCCTTTTCATGTGTTTGGACCGGAGTATTATTCAATACATGATATTCCGAAATCGATTGCGATGTTTTATACATAATATTTGAACGAATGAAAAAATGCTTAAAATGTGAAGTGAGTATTTTTCTTGTAATTTATGAAGTACAAATTATCCTTTTGGAAATTTTCTTCATATACTTGACTTTTAAAACGGGCCATTGACCATAGTACCTAGTGTTTTTACTTTGGTTCTACCAACATATACCATTTCTGTTAATCATTTTCTATTAATCGTATTAAAGCCGATATTATTTAAGAGCTATAAAAATGGATATCAACGATATAGAATGAGAAACCATGTTACCTATGATATTATTTCACAAATGCAACAAGTCTCGAATATATGACCCAAAGAGCATTCTAATTTCTAAATTAACATCGATACTCAATTATAAACTCCTTACCTCATTGATTCAACTCATTTTCGATGGACATATCACGGTCAATATCCGAAATCCCATTTTCGTCAGGAAATGTATAGGAGCCATTTTCTAACTCGTTAACGTCATGATTTGACCCTTTTAGTCGAAGCATGTTGTGCATTATTTGCTAGTTGTTATGTTTAGTTTTTGATGATGTTGATATCTTGTTTATGTAACAATTCGCAATTTCAGGTTAATTACTATTCCCGAAAATTTCACTATTCATTTTTACTATTCACTTTTACTATTCATTTTCACTATTCATCTCAGAAATTTTTATTTCATATTCTCGTAAGTTAAACGATTTTAACGATAATCCGAGAGTTTGACGCTCGTCGGATCATTTCTGCAAAAATCACAAAGCCGTGTCCGAGATTTACTTTTAGGTTTAAACGTCATTCTAGCATCCCGATATGTCCATAAAACACTATAAACAATAGAAATATGATTTTCTATCATTTTAGGACAATTCCAAAAGTTTTGGAATTTTACGTTTTTCAGTTCAGCGTTTTACGCGAATTACGCGTTTTAGACCCGTGTTTCCAGTTTTTAGCAGGGTTTTAGCACCCGATAGATCCTACCACTCATTTTATATTTTATTATGGAGTATATTGATAAGTTCTAGCATATTTATAAGTTTCATATTTTTAGGATACCCGGTTTTACGTTTCGTGACTTAAAAACTTACGGTTAGCAATTTACGGAGTCAAAACTAGCTACATACTTAGGATATTATCATCCAAAGACCATGACTACTCATCTAGTCACCCTTATCTCTTCCAAACCGACTTAGGAGGGGGGGGGAGTCACCATGTGTGGTTAAATCTTGACTTTAGTCATTAGATCATACTTATTTACAACTTTGTCACCAAGTTTAGGCACTTTCCTAACACTTTCCTAACCTCCTCATCCTAGCCTATATAAATAACTCATTCATGACTTAGAAAACTTATTCTTCTTCCTTTCTTCATCACCAAAAACGCCACACAACAAATCCCTAGCACCATGATCCTTTGATCTTCAAACTATAAGTTACACTACAAAGTTCAAGGTCTTAGTATTCTCTACCTAGTTCTCAAGTTTGTTTGGTGATTCCATGGTTGATTTAGGAGCTACACAAGGTTACTAGGGCTGAAGTTAAATGATTTTCACAAGGGTTATATCAAGGCTAGCAAGGGTTACAAGAGTTATGGTGAAGGGTTTACAAGCATAGGTTTAGTGTCCTAGTTCATACTTGACTTCCTTTCTTAAGTGAAAGCCAAAAGTTGTAAGCAAACCCTAACATACTTTCTTGCTTAATTATCATTTTCATGCTCTTTGTGTTCCTTTCATGCTATATATGTTCTTGTTATTGTGTTCATGATGTTTAAAAATGGATAAAACAAGTATTGGTATACATATGTTAACTTATGACAAGTAAACAAGCAAACTAGTGATTTTTATGGAGAACCACGACCAAAATAGTACAACTTTGATATTTTACACTTACTTACTGTTAAAGAGGACTTAACAAGGAAAACATAGCAATTTGAATCACCCAAAACGAGTACCCGAGTCAAAAGTTATGACCATTTGAAGCTAGCGAAACCAAAACGGCAAAACTGCCTAAATAGCATTCTGATCAAATTTTGATTTTGAAAGTCACCCTTCTGGTCCGATTCATCAAAAAGTTAAAACACGAAAGTTGTCCGGAACGACGTTTTCGTTCAGGGACAAAGAAGCTCGAGACCTGAAAACGCTTTCTGAGTGATAATTTTCTTCAAAATCTTAACAGCCCATTTTAGACCAAAGTCACTATATTATAGTTATGAGTTACTAAGACCAAGAGGTCTAATGACCTAAAGCCGAGACCACGACCATGGCTAAAGCCAAGGTTGAGTCTCAAGACCATGGAAAAATGACCAAGGTCACGGCGAAGCCATGACTAAATGACCATATAATCATACTTAGGCGAAAACATGAAACAAGGAGTTGACGATAACTTGAAAAAACAATTTGGATCTACTCCACCTAAAGAACCATGAGATACAAGTTATAATAAACTTACCCTAATAACAATCTTCATGTACAAATAGACTTTCCTAAGTTTATTCAAATATTGGACATGTAACTTTTCGGATCAAAACTTATACATTTGTTATCAAATACTACAATAGTAGGGAGCCTCATGTGAGGAGTTCATTAAGTAAGCCGTCGAGATGAGTTGTGGATTTACAAATTAAAGTGTCCTGACTCCTCGAACGTTTACTCCATGACTTCTGAATTATGTCGGCCCGAACGGTAGTAAGAGATATACAACTTATACATGTTTCATAAACCATTTATACTTAAAGACTTACACTATATACTAAGTACTACATCATGAACTATATGCAAGACATATATAGGCAATTCTTCGTATTCTTAGACGTTACTACAAACCTAAGTCGCAACGTTCTATTATAGGCTGCTCTTAGAGACTTTCGCGATTCGACTACCACTTTCATTTCTCATTACATAAGCTTAAGGTGAGTCATAGCTCAACTACTTGTTTTCGTACTTGTTTTAACTCTTGGGGGGGATACATGATCAACTACTTGCCTACTTGTACAAATACTCAAAACATTTATACTTGATCATTTTATACTTGATTGTCTTATACTTGATTGCATTATACTTGATTTCATACATACATGATTGTGTTATACTTAACTGCGTTATACTTGATTGTGAGACTTCCAGTGGCTCCAGATTAAGTTGCTGGATGACCATTGAGACTTCCGGTGGCTCCAAATTAAGTTGTTGGATGACCATTGAGGCTATTGATACATCCTAACATTTGCGAATGTTGGATACATCATAAACGTGAGGTCTTCAGAGATGAAGTGTAGACTCACGACTAATTGCTTAACTGTTTTGATGAACTTATACATGTCTTAATCATACTATATTGTAGCAGTGGGTTGTGAACACACAGGTTACAAGTCTCTTATGGCGGGACTTGTAACTGAGTGGATTCACGATGCCTTTGCTGTGTGAACATTCTTTTAAGCTTTTCAACTGTTTTAAGACAAACTCTATGAACTCACCAATCATTGTGTTGACACATTAGCATGTTTATCTCAGGTTAGTAAGGCGATAGCTAGTGCGAGGAACTTAGAGTCAAGCTGCATATTCTGAAGACTTACGCTTTTATCACTTACCATTCAAAACATTTTGTATACATTTATGTATCATACTTTGGAATCTCATGTTTGTAACTTTGAATTCATTAATCGAATGGTAACTTTTCAAAACGTCTCATTTAAAGTTCGTTTTCTATAACTTGTACTTTGTATTATGAAGTAGCACCCCTATGACACAGTCTTCCGCTGCGGTATTTTGGGGGTGTTACAGTTTACAACGTTGAAGTTGCAACTCATCATAATCAACCATTTGTTGATCTAGACTTCCTGCATGATTTCATAAAACACTCGATGTCTGAATAAACACAATTCAAGCATCATTGAGACATCGACAAAGATATAAGATGCAATTCAAACACAATATCATGTAGTTCCAATATCCCAAAATTACACCAAAAAGTTCCAAGAATGACAGATGAAAAATGCGGAAACCGAAGAGACGTTACCTTGGGTATAAAGTTGAACCGGGACTATTTTACACGAACACTCAAAAATCGACTTTGATGTTCTAGACAAAATATTTTCAACGAATGAAGAAATGTTCAAATTGTAAAGTAAGCTTAGAAGGCAAATAAACGGTCAATAAGTATTTTTCATGTGATATATGTTGTACATATCTATCCTTTCTTTTGGTTCTAGACCATTGTAAGCTGCAACTATAGTTCCTACTTTGGTTATATTCATTTGTAACCAAACATTCCATTTGATATTTGGATGTAGCTCAAGGGAAAAAAAATATTTAGGGCATCGTCTGTTGACCGAGTTTTGAAGTTGTAAGTTTTGAAAAATCTTCGAACGTTATATAAGTTTATGTTTCGTACAATAATTTGTGTTTGTGTTATATAAGTCGACTAATTTCACATTTTAAATCATAGTATGATCCAAGATTTTGTGTCATTACTTCATATCCGAACGTATGGGTTCATTTTACAAAGTCTATATTTTAATGTTGACCACATTGGTTATTGATAAAAACGAAAGTGGGTTTATAAGGCCCATTACATTTGTACCGTGTACATTAAATATATTTGAATTTCAATTTTTCCAAAATAAAAAACCTCACAAAAATTCTTTTGGGAAGAAATCAAATACTATAGTTATGTTTGACATACAAAATTGTTGAAAGGTTATACTTATTTTATCAAAAAAAATAAGCTATTTAAAAAATATTTTGGTTGTTAAAAGCTTGGAAGATTTTGTAGGATATCAAAAACCTTTGTGTTCATTTAACAAAGTTTGTGCATTGATATTGTCACACATCGGCTAGAGATAAAAATGAAAGTGGGTTTATAATGCTCATTACAATTTTCGTTTTTGAAAATGGGCTCAAAGTTGCTGTAAGGTAACTATGAAAAAGATTAATACTTGTAACATCTTTCAGACTCAAGTATTTTTTTTTCTTAAACTTTTTGTCTTTATAAAAGACTTTGAAATTATTTAAAAACTTCTTTTTCCAATGAAATCAAATACTTGACAAAGTCGTTATTCTTTATTTGTTCAAAAAGAAATCAGAATTGTATAAAGTCATTTTTCTTGATCACAAAAATCTTTTGTTCAAGCACACTATTGAAGATGCTATTAACTTTTGGTACATGTGATTAAAGAATCTACACTACCACTCTAACTACTGAGTATCAAAAGGAGCAACTGATGGAAATGAAAATATTCTTCCTTATTATAAAATAAAAGATAGCAAAAGAGAAAATTTGTCATGTATATATGATTTCACATATACAAGTCTCTTAACGAGCATTCTAAACAACTGGCATTCTAAACAAGCAGTATTTTGAACTCAATCGCGGGCTTCATTACCCGATCCAGTCGACTCATTCCGGATAAACTTATCAAGGTCGATGTCTGGAATCCCATTTTCGTCAAGAAATGTATAGGTGCCCAACTTGTCAAGGTCATGATTTGTCGACTTGATATTGACACCAACAAAGGTTGTTTTTTTCTCATCATATCCCACCATATGTTCCTTTTCAGCATTATCGATCGGGTTGTCTAAAACCATAGTGGAGTCAACTTGGCGAGTTGACTCCAGTGGTTTGACACGCCCTTTTAGTCCAAGCATGTAGGAAATATTCTCATTGTTGAGACGATTTATAAAACTTTCACCATTCACGGTTATCTTCGTGTATGATTGCCATATTTGGTATAACAACCAAAGGCCAAAAACCATAAACAATGCATAAGGAAATGTGTGTCTAGTTTTTAATGATATGGATTGTGTGTTCACAAATTTGAATTGGTAACTCGTCATAATCAACCACTTATCGATTCGGACTTCCTGCATAACTTAAACTTCATAATTTAAATACAATATAAACACATGATTATGTAGCTCAAACATCATAAAATTACACTAAAAGTTCGAAAAAATGCAAATGAAAAATTTGGAAAACTAAAGAAACGTTACCTCTAGTATAAGTCCTTAGCTATTCGCAAATCAATTGTGTATGTTATAATATTTTGAACGAATGAAGAATGTTTAAATTGTGAAGTGAACTTAGATGGCATATAAAACGTTCAACAAGTATTTTACATGTGATAAGTTGTACGAAATACAAATTATACTTTTCTAAAAGTTTTCTTAATACTTTTCATGTGACTTATGCCATTGGGCTCACCTTTAAGGTATTGGGCCAGTTATTCTTTTTATATCATTGGTTTATTACTTTATTAGGCCCAAATGTTAGAAACTTTCTTCAAATTTGTTATTTGTCACATCACTATTTTTACTCACTAACATAAATTGTTTATCGAGCACGAGTTTGTTACCTAAGGTAAGAAAAAACATTTATTAAAGAGTGTCATTTTCTTAATAATTCAACTTTGAAACCATGTTGATTTTGATGTCAATAATAAATTTAACACCTTGCCATGTCAATGGTCCCTCATGATTTGAAGTCATTTTCTTCACTCAAACTTAAATTATACTAGTATGTTGTTAGAAAACTCATTACTTGTTTGGTTGATGTTCTTTTTATTGTCATTTTCAGTTGTTACCTTCTCTTTTAAAGTCAATAATGTGGTGATTATCGAAACTTGTATGCGATTCCTAATCTTGTGATTCAATCATGCTATATGCTCACATGATGTGTCCCATATAACTCGAACCAATCAAATAGTGACGACGAATATGCTAAAAAGCGTGACTCTTTATCTAATTAGTTCAAAACTACATGACGCAAGCTATGTATATCGATCATTCACGTAGACTTACAACTAAACATGTTTAGTTCAATAGGCTTTCATGCCTCATTGTAATCAAGATCCTCTTATGGTCTGTACCGCGTAAAGTGGCTGTCACAATTAGTTTATGTTGTTGGTTTTTGATTTTTTGAAACTTTTAAAAGTTGATGCCTTGAGGCGGGGTTAGGTTTAGAGTGTCTAAATCTTAAAATGAGGCTTCGAGTATGATCTCGGATATAATTGGGGTTATGTATGATTTTTAGTATAGATAATTTGATCCTCACGAAAAGTGTCAAAGCATCAAAAAGATATCAAAGAAACTAAGAGATGAAACAATAATCCAAATATTAAAGGTCAAAAGTTGGTACCCAAGCCAAAAAAAGTGGACAGTTCAAAAAAACAAATTATAACTTTAATTACTTAATTATATAGGTAAAGCCTTCACTCGTCTTGAATTATTAATACCTAATTAGTAATGATGTTGATCAATTGCTTTACTTTTCATGATGGTTTCTGTGTAATTTTCTAATCTAGCTTTTAATTGTAAAATATACCAAGTGGTGATTTTTATATATTCCAAGAGCAAATGCAGTCTCCAAATATCCTTCTCCAACATATAGCCATACAATGATACAAACATAATAAAAACACCAAATTGCTATACTATTTAATAGTTTGTGAGTTAAAAAAATTATACATATTAAAAACACTTTCTCAAGGTTGTTTTCGGTTACCTTTCAAATGACTAGTTTAGAATAGATATCTAATTTTTTGGTCATCTCCTAGTACTTTTATTCCAACAAGAATAAAACAAACACAAGAGTACTTTAAGGAAAATGTGAAATCTTTCGATTTCAATGAGAGATTATTATCCATTTAGTGGTCAAACACATATTAGTAGTAGTAGTAGTAGGCTAGTGGCATATTGGCCAATGAGTCAAAGACAACAATGAACATTTTTATTTATACAATTGCCGTCAATAAATAAATACTAATAAATGATGATTATTGTTATGAGATAAGTTAGTGGTGCTCTTAAAATGATTATAATACTCTTTTTAAATTTTTGTTTCTTTTTATTTTTTTAATTTAGTGTTTATTATAAAATTATGAAACAAAAATTATGAAACTGAAAATATAAAATTTGACAAATTAAAAGTAGTAAAACACAAAAAACCCAGTGCAAAAAACATATTAAAAAAATAATAAAAAAAAACTATTTAATATTAATAAAGTGGATTAAACAGCTGAAAAAAGTGCGAAACACAAAACATAAAATTTGACAATCAACGTATGAAAAAAATCGATAAAAAATATATCGTCTTATTAATAAAGTGGATAAAAGGGTGAGTAGGAGGGCCAAGAATAATACCCCATCTTACATCCCATGTTTGGTCGATTAATCTATTAATTTTAAGCTTATAATCACAAATACACAAATCAAGTAATTTCTATCTCATTTTGAAAACATTGGTGTGACACATAAAAGTTGTCTATACTCTATACCAAGCATGAATTGATTTGAGACCTATTACATTTTATAGATGATAGTCATGACTAGCAAGCCTTATACCATTAAAAACTACTCCCTCCGTATCAATTTTTTTGTTCACGTTTCATTTTTAGATGTCTCAATTTAATTGTCCACTACTAAAAATAGATATGAAAGTTTAACCAAGTTTACTATATTACTCTTGTTTAAAATTATTATTACATATCTTAAAGAATATACTTTAATTAATTACCTAAGGGCAAAACTGTCATTCTGTCAAAAAGTAAGATAGTGAAAGCTGTAATAAATGTACTTTTCTTAAACTATGTGTTTTTTGTCGGAGGACAATAATTTTGAGACGGAGGGAGTATATAGGTAACGTGATAGAAGTCTTCGCTTAGACATTTTTCTGTGTAATATTTACAAAATATATATTAAAATTGCAATAATACTCCATCCGTCCCACATTAAATGTCCTGTTTGACTTTTCAAAATATTTTTTTCACAACTTTGACCTTAAATATTTTTGTTTCTATTATATAATACTTGACACAAAATATATGAATGAATTGGGTATTAAATGTATTTTCATTACGTATAAATTTTATCAAATACTATATTACACAAGCAAAAATATTTAAGGTCAAAGATATGAAAAAAAGACTTTGAAAAGTCAAACAGGACATTTAATGTGGGACGGAGGGAGTATATAGTATCCATGAAAGGTGTGACAACTAAGAGTGTAATCAATCTTTGCCAAAGAGTACATACACAAGTTTGATACTCGTGTGTTAGGAGACAAGTGGAATATTAGTTGATACTTTTGGTCTTTTTCTATTCACCAAATGTGTGCATACCATGAATAGATATTTAAGAAGAAAAAACACTTGAAGAGTTTGTGTGGTGTTCTATTTTTGTTTCAAATTAATTATTTGTATATATGCAACAATAAACAAATTATAGATTTTGGATTGGCAAACTAGAAACATGAAATAATTTAATTTGAACATTTACAAAGACATTATGGTCTACCTTTTTCTTATCTTCTTGACCGATGGCTTTATGAAATTCTCAAATGGAGGATCACATTGGCTTAGGCAGTTCAGATTTCTTGTTTGTGACAGACTATGAACTGTAAGACTTACCATTATGTGTTATGTTAACGGTTAGGTGTCCCCTTATTTTCGGTTAGGTGTCCTCTTATTCGCTGTATAATTGCCGAAACCATTTAGGATGCTCTAACCACAATACATGTATTTGGCGAACTATATCTTTGAAACCCAAAATCATTGCCCTGCATTTTAAATTTAATAAATTGTCCCTTAAAATCTTTTACCAACAATAATAAGGTACAAAAAGGGACAAAGAAGGCCTACCCTATGGGTGCACCCCTAGAACCAATAAAGAATATGAAGTGGATATGTTGCCAACTATGCAAATCAACAATAGGTGAAATTATATCAATTCAATTCAATCATGTTGATAACAATATGAAAAACCAAAATATATAAGCCACCACATAGAAATGTGGTACACATCTCAAGTACTTGTTTGGCTATTAAGCTTGACAATTACCACAAAATTTAGTGATAAAATCGACACTTAAACTTTGACACATCAACCAATTGTTTATTTCCAATGATTAGTTATTCAATCATTGTTTCTTTATTTTGTGATAGTTTAATCACCGTCTTAGTAAATCATGATGAAAGTGTTTATTACATTTGTAAAACAAATGTGTTTATCAATTAGTTTAACTTACAAGTTTTTCTTATACAAAGTTTTATTTACAATAATTACTGAGGCACAAGTATCCATTTCCTTTCAATGTGGGCATGGACAGACCCACATGTATGTCGGGTGTGGTACGAACTATATCTGATTTTAGTTAACGAAGTACAAAAAGATTTTAAAACTGTTGTTTTTGTGGTATGTGCAACCCTTAAAAAAAAACTTGGCTACTTTCGTTTCTTACGTTGTAACTAAGTAAGCCCAACATTTTTTTTGTGCAACACCCTCTTAAAAATCCTGAGTTCGTCCCTGAATGTGGGGTACTAGAGTAGTAGGAAGTCAGCAAAAGTCATTGTCAAATTATACTTTGTTTTTCAATACACTTTTGTTAAATACATTTTTTGTACTACCATTAGGGCAAATGACATATTAGTGTCACTTTGTTACAGCAAATGTTTGATTGACCGACCTTAAAGACTTTAAAAGATATTAACATCTGATTAAAAGTCATTAGAATTAGATTCTAAGCTCAAGATTTAACCGTCAATTAAAAACTTTTTGAGAACATAATTTATAAACAACCTGTCATGCTGTCATGACAGAGCGTTTAAAAGTAACTAGAAATAAACTAAAACAAATTATATATCTTTCTCAGAAGTTTCAAAGTTCTTCGTAATCATTCTTTGGAGATAATTAAAGGGAAAAAAGCTAATTTAATATGTTGCTTATACTTTATAGTATAAAACTTGCTAAGTAGTTTCCATAGTTTTAAATTATAAAGTCTTAAACAATATATCAAATCAAACAAGTAATTCCATGGAAAAGAATGTGTGGGTTCTAAAACAAAGCAATGCATATTCTAGTTTTGCTTATGGTAGAGGCAAAGTACAGTTTCTAACCTTTATAAAATTTAAATATTTAAAACATTATGTCGACTTTACATGCATAAGTTCTTGCTTTATTTTATGAGAAAAGGAAATAAAATTGCTTAGAGAAGAGAATTTCGCAAATAAATAGTCAAGTTTCCAAAACCAACAAACACTCTTCTGAATAGACCGCAAAGTCATCGTGAAGAGTATCTTCTCATATTTAACAATGTTTGGAAAACCGGGTTCGAAATCGACCCGGTCGAGTCACCGGGTCAACCTGTTTCCAATTTATTATTTTTTATTTTTTCGACCGGGTCAACCCTGGTTTTTAATAAAAATTTTGAAAAAAACGAAACCCGTCCGGGTTTCGAGAACCGGGTTGACCCGGGTCACTTAAAACCTGACGGGTGTAACCGATTAACCCGGTTTTAGAAACCCGGGATTTTTACCTATTTTTTTAGCCTGAACCGGTTGAACGGGTTTCAAAACACTGTCATTTAAAACGAGCTATATAAGCCGATCTAAGTTACTAGTTCTCAACATTTTAATTACAAGAAAAATTAAACACATTAAGTAAACTTTTGGGGAGACCAGAAATGCATATATTAAAAATAGGTTACTCAAAATGCACATATATACATAAATTTTCTTGTTGCTAATTGTACCCTCAAAATCAAAATAAAGATACATTTTTGTCGTGTTGACCAAGTCTTATACTGAATTGTACGTAGCTACAAATTTGCCAAGATCGATTTATGAGCATCCAGAATAATAACTACTAAAATCAGAGCAATTGTGGCATAGCGACTTGTATGCTGCCAGTAAACCTAACATGCAATTGTACCATTATTAAGAACACTATTTTGAATTATTCAACTACCAAAACGCATAAAGTATGAACCTGCTGTACGTACGTATGTAGTCAATGCGTACAATACCGTTCGTCGTACTATCTAATTAACAAGATTTTTACCCATGGTATTAATATAGCTAGTCATTTTGCATATAAGCATATTTTATACTAATTTACAGAAGCGTATTTTTACCTTCAAGTAGAACTACGACTGTCTATTTCATAGCTAATTCACTCATATTTAGAAACGCATCCAGAACTTTAAGTCACGAGGTGCACAATTTTTTTTTAAGTATAAATGAAATAAAAATTAACTAAATGATATGATTTCATTAAAATTAAACTAGTAAACAAATAAAGAAGACATGTATTTCTATTGATATAGACTAACTAAACAACACATGTATTTATGTGACATAAAATTTCGAGATCAGGTTAATTTCAAAGTTAAAATACACTAGAAAGCAAACATCCATCAAGTTTAGAGATCAACACCCGAAGACCCCTAGCTCCGCCCTGCTTATATCCATCCCGTTTTACCAAGATCGAGTGTTTTTACTGTTGTTCCAAGCATGTCATTAGATATTATACATTTAAGAAAACCTTGAATAAAGTCTAGATGAAAATTGGCCCTTGCCCATTGGGATGTTAAAAATTGCAAAACAATGGACTTTGTAATACTACGTAATAAATTGGGATCTAAGTAATCAATAATATAATGAATCTACTATTAATATTTAATTTTTGTGAAATTGACATTTCTCCTGTTTTTAACTTTTCACAAGTGATACTTTCTATTATTAAGTTGTGTGGAGTAATTTGGGGAGAATCATCATAAACCAAAACACTAGTTAAAAAGTTAATGCACTTAATGACTTCTTACGTTAAGTAGATGAATAGATTCAACTGTTTTGAACTAATTTTTGGACAAATATAATTAGGTAAATGCATGTCCACTTGAAGCAAGTAGGATTGCAAAAATATTTCAAGTTTCTAAAGAGCAAGAGTCGAATTATCATCAAGTTTAAGTGCCAAAATAACTCAAGAAACCGCAACGGGGACGCCCTTATCTTCGCCGAATTGGTAGACGACAAAAACGATGTTGAGCTGGCACATAAATTTGCTGACTGTTTACTAAATTTTTAACGCAAACTTTCATTGGCATTGTGTGTATGGCTCTCAAAATTAAGCTCGTTGGTATTGTGTATATGGTTCTCAAAATTAAGTTAGTCATACACCGTATCGTCAAACATATTTATCTTTGAAGAAAGACAATGGGTGTAAAATTAAACACTACAATGGATTTAAACCAACCTAATTTATTATGAACAAAGTGTAACGGATGCCATAAATCAACATTGTTTCAATTGTACGTAAATGTACCAAACTGTCTAAATGCCAATTCAACCTTACCCGAATCCAATGTGTAGTTTATTTTTTTAAACAAGATAGGACTAATGTTTTATTTTTGTCCATTAAAATATTTGCTTTCATAACTCACCTAAATTAACTATAGCATTAATGAATCTTTTATGTTTCATTTCCTCCCAAACAACCTTTATATAAACGTACACACCCTCTCATTATCCATTTCCTACCCAACACTCTCTCCTACATCTCTCTCATTTTCTCTCTCAAAAACACACACACAAAAATGGAGATAGAACAAAGAGCACCTTTGATATCCAAGAAACTATGGTCCATAATCCGAACACTTCTCTACATGATGAAAAAAAACATATCAAAAAACATCCCATGGTTCGAACTCCACATGCTCCTTAAAAAAACCACCAAAATCGCGACAAAACTACTTCTCGAACACCAAACCTTAACAAACACACTCACATGCCGACCAAACAACATCCATGACACTTTCATCCCACCACGTGACTACCAATTCAGTTGTAGTAGCACACCTAGTTTTAACCCTAAACGTAAAAGTTACTATCGACGTAAAAGTGTTCATGATCATGACCATGCACATGCATTAACGGTGACTAATGTTAAAAGGGTGTTTGATATATTGAATGAATATGAAACAGTGTCACTTGATCATCATCATCATGAGGTTGAACAGTCTCCGCTGACGTGGCTAGGGTTTGGTGAGAGAAATAAAAATGTTAGGCAGCTTAGGGTTACTGATTCACCGTTTCCTGTTCAGGAAACGGTGGATGAAAATGGTGTTCAGGTGGATAAGAAGGCGGATGAGTTTATTAAGAATTTTTATATGGAGTTGAAGATGCAAAAGAAACGAGCTGCCATTGAACCACCCACGCCTTCGCCGTCACGGTATCAATGGTGGAATGAAGTACGATGAGTTAAATTAGTTGATTGTGTTTATTCTAGTTTAGGTTAATGTTTTTATGTTTTGTTACACTTTTTAGTTTCTTAATGTTGATGCTAAGAATAAGATGGATTGGGGTACAAGTTTTGTTTTGTTTTTTATGTGTGCAAATTTTGATTCATAGAATCATAGGCTATATTCCATGTTATTATATTCTTAATACTCTATGTTAAAATTTTGATGAATAGTAGTGTAATATGTAAATTTGATTTTGATATATTTATTTGGACTTATGTAAGTGGTAAAATCTATAAATACATATAAGCTATGTTTGACAAACTAGTTAAATCTGTAGCTGAAAATATGTTTGGCGTGCAAAAATCCTCACAAGAAATGGCTGTTTATTCACGACATGATGCGGATTCACCAAAAATGTTACCGAGTATAATAAACTTGTAAGAATATAATGTAAAGATTTATAAATGATTTGAGATATTTGAATCGATTATTTTTGTTAAACTTCTATAGGAGTAATAAAAGTACAATAAGTGATTTTGACACAAATGTTTCATTAGTTACGTTATAATTATTTGGCAGAGAATCAA
Organism: Artemisia argyi; assembly: GCA_030686995.1. NCBI lineage: Eukaryota > Viridiplantae > Streptophyta > Magnoliopsida > Asterales > Asteraceae > Artemisia > Artemisia argyi. The sequence goes on from CM060705.1 coordinate 184,046,982, forward strand.
TGGGACCAATGGGATAAATGTAGATAATCATTACTATAGTTTGGTACTTTGGTCTTTAAGATGGTTGTTTAACTTTTTCTTGGTGGTTATAGTTGTCAAAGTAGTTGGGATGCATTTTCTTACCAATTGACAATTGCTATTAATGTGTATCATTGGCCGGGTAAAGTCGAGTCGAGACTAAAAATAACATATTCAAACCCGATTTTATTTGAACTTAGGTTAGTAAGGTTCAAGTCAATTAAGGTCGGGACAACTCCAATCGTGTCCATTCAGGTTCAGATCTACCCGAATATAATCGAGTAGCTTTAATCTTTAATTTATACCCACTTTCTTACACTCTTTTATAAAAATGAAACCATGAACATAAACAAATATCATGTATGACAATTGGTAAACAACCTCTAAGTTTCTCTTGAACTTACCAAATATGATGTAAGAAATGCTAATGTAAAACTCCCAAAATAATTTGAAATGGCAATACCAAAAATGAAACTTAATGAGTAAGGACTAAAGGAGTAAGGAAAAAGTGTTTCCTTTTATAGCAAAAATGGATTTGGCTTAGCCAACAATATTATGATGGCTGTTTTTTGATGCTTACTAGCTACAGCTGGTAGTGATTATGGCGTGATGATGTTGTACTTTGGATCATCTTATAATTGGCAAATTTCAACTGTACCTTTACATCTAATCAAGAGTCATTAGTGCCCTCATTTAGTTACTAGGATAAAGTCTTCCATGTCGGGTTGGTTTGTTACATAGAATTCTCTAAAAGATTTAAATCGGCGGGAAATCCTGACCTCGTGCACCTGTTTTGAGTGGTGACTGACCTTTCTCTAATGGCAAGTTCATGCCTTCAAAAGTTTAATAGCACATTTGGTGCTCTACAATTGTGACGCAGGTGCATTGACTCATCAGTCAAAAAGTTGTTGGTTTAAGTCATGCCATGTATATAGAGAGCAACTTGTATAGTAAAGGAAGGTATATGCATATTTACCTTTGAAAAATAAATGTTTTTAGTTAACTCGAGTTTCATTTAAGTTGGTTCCCACTTACCATATAAATAGTCGATTTGTTTGCTCGATTTTCGAAGTCGACATATGTCGTCGTCAATAGTAATGACATGATTAATCAATAATGACCTATACATGATACGACTCCATAGTACTCGGAACGTGACATGTCATTGTACAAGTATATGTATCGATAAATTAGCTAGCTGTCTAAGACTGATTACAATTATTTATATAACTTCGCGTAACTTTCTAATTTTCTTCAAGTGGTCTCGAGTTAAGACAAGTGTCCCACGAGTTTAATGCATATTAACTTAAGTTTGACCTATACGTAATTACTTCGAATTATTTGTGCAAGTCAATTGCGTTCACAAGTTTTTATCTATTATACTAATCATACTATACATGCATACGATGTTCATGTGTTCGAACTTCGAGAACATTTACAATATATTAATTTAAACATAGATAATTTTATGAGATTCTGAGTTTTAACGCTAGTTTAGAGCGGGGGTGTGGTGATGCCGTGATGCCGTGGGTGGCGCCAACACCATCAACCCAAAATTGGTCATGGCGCACCGTACCCATCGTTGCGCCGTCATCATGGCTCCACGCCGTGGGCAATTTTTTATTTTTATTTTTTTTATTTTTTTATTTTTTTGAATTTGAACGTTGCCAACAGATCTTAACGGCTAGCTTTTCTTTTTTCTTTTTTTTTTCTTTCTACTACACTAAATTCTATAAATATTTATTTCAATCCTCATTTTTTCATACAACTCTTTTAATTTTCAACTTTCTTTCAATCATGAATCCAAACAATCCTAACCCAAATAATCCAACGACCCTAATTTCAATCCTTATATTGTTTTTTTAATGACGATCGAGAACGATATCTTCAAAGTTACTTGTATTTTTTTTAATGTAATGTGTGTTTTTTTTAAAGTAATGTGTGTTTTTTTAATTAATGAAGTTTATTTTAGTTTATATTGTGTATATTTTATTTTATGTAACGGCATCAGAATTCCTGGTGCCAACGGATTCGGGCAAAATGTAGTGCTGTGGGATTTCTGGTGTCATGGAGCTTTTTGCTGACGTGTCAGCAAAAATATCCCACGGCACCAGAATGACGGCACGACCGTACCTCATGCTCTTAAAAACGTTCAATCAAATCGCTAGCTTAATTAATCATAGTGTTGCGTGATTTATCTCATGTTTATCGTAAATCTCGTAGGTGAGGTGCCAAATGGTTGGTTACCCTAATCATATGGAAAACCAGTTAGACCCTCCATAATAGGCCATTCTTGTACGTGTCTTCATCTGATTTAGCACTAGTTTGGACGCGTTGGTGTTGCTACGGAGACCATAGTAGCACGCGTCTTCCACATCAGTTTTGCAAGACTATTTTCGGCCGAATCTTATTCCAGTAAGTTGGTTTGTAATTTAGTTGTAAAGAGAGAAAGTTAAGTTGACGTTGATTGTCATTGATGATTGTGATCATGTGTGCTACTCATTACACTTAGCCTTATGCAACTACTACAAACTTTAAAAAATACATAACTTGAAATTAAACTTCATCTTGAATTATGAATTTGAAAAATTATTTCTACGAATTTTCATGGGTGCGTCTAAATTTTAGAGTCCAAAAATAGGCCGAACAAAATGAAACGAATGTCACAACAACAATATACAGATTAAAATGATTAGGGTGAATAATTGTGAAAGTGTCGTCAATCATTAACCATAAGTCGTACCTAGATATTTATACTTACTCTGAAAATGATATATATTTTTTTAATGTGTAATGTCAAGCTAATAATGCGTGTTACACACAACAAAAACAATGATATATTAAAGACGAGTTTCATAAACCAAAACGATGAATGTCCATATTTAACCAAGTAACAGGATTACGATATACGTCTATGCAGTCGTATACAATCATTTAGCCAAAGAGTGCAGACGTGCACGTATCGCACATATAACACGTGTATTCGTTGACATTTTTTACCCTCAAAGCTGAAAAATAAAAACATATGTACATCATAACTTAAAACAACTTGAGGGATTTGTCAAAACTGTTGGCCCATATATTCATTATGTGTATATATTTGGGCTCAAGCCGTATACACATAATGAATATATCGGCTAACATGTACTCGTATATATTGCAGGGACGGAGATAAAGGGGGTCCGGAGGGTCATGTGAACCCCTGGCGAAAAAAATTGTAGTGTAAAATTTTGAAAATTTTTTGCTATTTTTGTAATTTGCCTCTCGCAACGAACCAATTTTTAGTGTAGTTTCTAAAAATTATCATACTTTGCCATTTCGATAGTAAAGTTCTAGCTCCGCCCTGATATATTGTATCTCATTATTGAATAATACACATGAACCTTTACCACATTACAAAAACAAGATGAATGTGTGCACGATCCTTTAATTTTATTTTAGAGTAAATTGCATAAATCGTCCCTAAACTTTGGTCAGATTGCAAGTTTCGTCCCAACCATTTCGAAAGTGCAGAAATCGTCCCTGTGGAAAACCTTTGAGTAAATTTTCGTCCCTGATTGGGACGAAACATGCAATTTGGTTGGGACGAAATATGCAATCTTGCCAAAGTTTAGGGACGAAAATTTGCTCAAAGGTTTTCCACAGGGACGATTTCTGCACTTTCGTAATGGTTGGGACGAAACATGCAATCTGGCCAAAGTTTAGGGACGATTAATGCAATTTACTCTTTATTTTATTTTATTTTATTTTCCCTTTCTTCTTCTTTTTTTGGAATTTATAAAATATGCTTATTCCATATATAAATTTGTACTAGTAAAGAGTACCATAAGTAAACAAAGACCAAGTTCAAACATTTTTTTTTTCTAACGGCGGATATTATTAAGCTAGCAAGATGCTAGAGAAAGCATTACAAAGAAATTAAATGGGGGGTTTTTTAACCAATCCACCCAAGAAAGCACCCTACTACTACGACTATTACACCAATTGAAAGCACAAAAAACTATGTCATCAAAGACCTCTGACCGTCTAGGATGAGATGCCACAAAAATGGAACGGTTTCTAAATCTCCAAATGGACCACCATGCAACGTAGAAGACTCCCTCCAGTAACGATTTAAGCTTGGAGGAGAACCTGATCGAAAGGAGCAAAGATTGCCATTCCTGGAATGAAGACCAACCATTAGAGCTTAAGTCCCACCATCGACAAATGCGACGTAAAACAAACTGAGCCAAATCACAACGAAAAAGAATATGATTAATATCTTCCTCGCAAGATGAGCAAATCGGACAAATAGATGACTCCATATTAACTCCTCTACGCACCAAATTGACCCTAGTTGGTAAGCAATCCTGACGGGCTCGCCAGATAAAGATATTAACCTTGATAGGAATAGATTTAACCCATCTAGTTGGAACGTCTTGAGCAGGCAGAAATAAGTCATCAATGAAATTACGAACCTCCTTTACCCGAAAATCTCCATTACTTGTCAAATCACAGAACCATTTGTCGCAAGTATTCGATAAACATATTGGTTCAAGCATGGTGTTCAAAGTCTCCATCTGCTGTTGTTCGAGACCACCCCGAACACTTCTACGGAAAGAACTATCCACGGTAAAACTTAATTTAATAGCTACCGATGCTTCTTTATCCAGCTCCAAGGCAAACAAACGAGGAAATAGATCACAAAGAGGCATATCTCCAATCCAACAATCGGACCAGAACCGAGTTTCAGTTCCATTTCCAATACGTTTGTTACAGTGAGACCAAAAATCAAAACCTTTCTCTTTTAGCTTGTTTAGTTCACGAATTATAGAGCACCAGTTAGAAGAAAAATGGGTCGGATGGGATCGAACCGAAGAGCCATATAAAGCGTGAATTACCTGACACCATAGAGAACCATCTTGAGACACGAACCGCCAAACCCATTTGAGAAGTAGAGCACGATTAAGCGCAAAAAAACTCGAGACTCCCAATCCACCATTTTTCTTGGACGCTAAAACCTTGTCCCAAGCAACCCAAGTAATTTTTTTTTCCGATTGATCTGCTCCATTAAAAAACCGGCTACGAATAGCCTCCATAACCTTTTAGACTCCACGAGGGACTTTAAAAATTGACATAGAGTAAATTGGCGATGCCCCAAGAACAGACTTCAAAAGAGTAAGACGGCCACCAATCGAGAGAGTTTTCACCTTCCACTTAGAAAGACGAGATCTAAGTTTAATGATAGTGTCGTCCCAAGCCTTGAGCCGAGAAGAACATTCTCCCACCATTACTCCTAAATAGCGAAATTGATTATTCAAAGTGGAGCATCCAATGGAAAATGCTGCTTGTTCGACCATATAACGTGGTACTCCCACACCCAATAATTGACATTTGCGCATGTTGATTTGTAATCCAGAAGCTAGAAAAAAAACACTTCAAAACATTTGTGATACCTTTTAAATTTCGATCAGACCACTCTCCTATAAACATAGCGTCATCCGCGTAAAAAATGTGAGAAATGGAGATCGATCCCGGCAATTGAATACCTTTAAATAAACCCACATCAACCGCCCAGCTTAAGGACAAATGAAGAGATTCCATGACTAAGATAAAAAGATACGGAGTTAAGGGGTCACCTTGCTTAAGCCCTCGATAACAAGAAAATTCTTTGGAAGGACTACCATTAACCAAGATAGATGCTTTAGCGGAGCAGAGCATATCCCGAATCCAGTTACACCAAACGTGACCAAACCCAAATGCCTCTAGAACATCTAGTAAATAATCCCATCGAACCGAATCATACGCCTTAGCAAAATCGACTTTGAAGAACATAGCTTTGGATTTCTTCCTTTTACACCAATGCAAAATTTCATCAAGAATAAAAGGACCATCTAATATTTGTCTCCCAGTAATAAAAGCAGATTGAGTATCGGAAACAAGGTCCCCGATGACTGAAACCAATCTGTTAGCAAGAACCTTAGTAACAACTTTATATATACATCCAATCAGACTTATAGGACGGAAATCATTAACGAATTTAGCATCAATAACCTTCGGTATGAGAGCAACAAAAGATGAGTTACATCCTTTGGAAAAAGAACCATTCACAAAGAAGTACTCAACCGCATCACAAAAATCAGACCCGACTAAGTCCCAATATTTCTTAAAAAATTCGAAGGTGTAACCATCGGGGCCAGGAGATTTATTGTCACCACAATTCCAAACAGCCCTCCGAATTTCATCACGCGATACATCTCTTTCTAGATCATCCGCTTGACTTTTTAACAACTTATTTGGAAACTGAAAGTTGAGTTTAAATCTGTGAGCATCAGGTTCTTTAAAACGGCCTTCAAAATGATCGAAAAAAGCATTTTTAATCATTTCAGGATCAGATCGCCAAATACCATCTACAAATACTCCGCGGATCACTAATTGAGATCTCCTCTTATTTATAATACCGTGATAAAACTTAGAATTCTCGTCCCCCTCTACCGCCCATTTGACTTTTGATTTTTGTATCCTATCTTTCGATTCCATCTCAGTAGCTTTGAGAAGATTATGTTTCAATTCCTGCCGTCGAAGAACAGTAGTATCGTCGATCACCCCACTGTCCATAACCTTATCAATCCTCCCCAATTCAGTTACAATATCAATTTTCGAACCCAACAATTCCAACCTTTTAGTTTTAACCCAACGACGGATGATGATCTTAAGATCTTGTAATTTTTTCTTGAAGCGGATCATACCATTAGTATCCGAATGAGAGAATGAATGCCATGACAGTTTGATCATGTCATCAAACCTAGCAAAATCAAACCATGAGTGATAAAATCGAAATGGAGTTAGGCCAAAATCCAATTGAACTTCCCGAAGCAGAATTGGGCGATGATCGATAAATGGCGATCAAGGCATAAAGCTGTAATAGAAGGAAAAAATGAGAAAATACTATCAGAAACTAGAAATCGGTCTAATTTACTCATTTTAGATGCCGAAGGGTGGGACCATGTAAAAGCATAACCTTCCAAAGGAACATCAACAAGACCCGAATTAGAAATGAACTGATCAAAATATCTAGCGCTATAGGGATTAAAACAGGATCCACGTCGTTCATTACTAGACCTAACTTCATTAAAGTCGCCCATAATAATTGACTCTCCATTCCAGTGCCCTATAATAGTCGAAATATAATCCCATAACTTCCTCTTACCCGAAGCTTGTTGCGGAGCATAAATAGCAACAAATAGAATCTTAGAATTACTAGGTAACCACGTTCCATAAATAGCAATGAAATTATCTGATATCGTAACATTGTCCTTCTTGAAAATTGACGCTTCCCATATGCATAAAATACCTCCCGAACTTCCTAAGGAATCACTACAAACGAAATCGTAGTTGGAATTTCCCCACAAAAATTTTACGTCCATATGAGAAACTTTAGATAACTTAGTTTCTTGAATCGCTAAAAAATTAAGTTTGTACGAATTGGTTAACGCCTTTACCCACTCCTTTTTCGTCTTGTGACCAAGACCTTGGATGTTAATAGATAAAACATTCATCTAATAACATTTTCCTCTCCTTGTTGCCCGATGATGCATTCCAAATCCTTCACGCTGCCATCCATAGTATATCCCATTGCTCGACCAACTCGCATAATGTCTTCCATAATTCCCAACACCGAACCTCCATTCTGAACTACATTCAAACCCCCAGAATCACTATGAGTCTCCACTGGAACGTCTTGAGAGGTATTCATAATCTTAGTACTTAAACCCGCAGAAGTTTCATGTATCCCATTAATATTATTATCATCAATACCAGTTGCAGCCTCTTTAAGCTTTTCCGAAACCTCAGGTGTAAAACCAGGAGGATGGGACAAGGATTATCTTTCCCCATATTTATATTGGATTAGAGGACTGATCATTGTTATAGCCAACAACCATATATGTTTGGTTGGTAAAGGGATTTCATATTTATGCCAAATATCTTTGTCATTTGTTCTTTGAGAATGTTAATCCACGATAATCTAAACATTTCGCACTACATTACCAAAAACTTAGGTAAACTTTTTAGTTATATTGACTTATGAAAAAGAAAAGTAACTACGGTCACAAACCACGTAGTTAAGAGAGTAACTTGATTAACAATGAGGCATTCATGCTAAATGTTTTATCCCGTTGCCGTTTCTGACCCTTCTTTGGCCATCCCTGGTGTGCACTTAGTGAGAACTAGACCACGAAGGTTTGATCCTTTCTGATTATGTTTATAAGAATGCTACATTGAATATAGTCGATTAATACAAATAGTTGATTCTGAAACTTATATGATCATTAAAATGCTTTGAAACTACATTTCATTTTTGAACTTTGTCCTACACGCACACTACCAACAACAAAGTTTAATATATTATTGTGATGTTAACAGGAATCCATCATGTTTTTCTTATTTAACAAAGTAAGATTCCCTGTGTTGTTTATTTAAAAAACATACATATACAATGATTGCATATCAAAGATACCCTGTTCTTTCGTACGGCTGGACTAAACCACATATAGTATTCATTCATCTAATCAATACATGAACGAATGGGCTTGTGGTCCACTGGGCATGTCTTATTCAGTTAAGCGTGCCTAGTGGAGAGTAGTACCGGCTTAAGTTGAAGGTTTTCCCCCCATCGGGTTTCAAATTGGACTTGGATTTCCCCAATGAAAGTCAATTTTCAAAAAAAAAATCTAATCATGTGACTTATACAAAATACAAATGGGTATTTCTAATCAAACAAATTATATTTATATGAATCAATTAGTGTTGTATAAATCCACTTTCAAGCTGACTTGTTTGCTCGGCCAATCGTCGGATCATTTATTCCAAAACCCAATAACCATTTTTAAAATTAAATTGTGTACGCCGTATACAAATCTAGGCCTATACAACATATACTCTGTACAAGAGACTGTATTAAACTAAATTTACTTAACCACTTCTGTAAAACTCTAAAATTACATTATAAAGTGGCTTCAATATGTGACCTAGACATCCAACGGTTATACACTTGGAAAGTAGGGTTAATACACAAAAAAGTTACTAAACTTTACAAAAAAGTTTGCCTAAGTTATTGAACTTTCATTTTGTTCATTTAGGTTACTGAACTTTGAAACTTTGTTCAATCAGGTTACTAAACTTTGAAACTTTGTTCAATCAGGTTACTAAACTTTGAAACTTTATTCAATCAGGTTACTAAACTTATCAAAAAATATATGTTCAGGTTACTCGGACTAAGACTGAATTTTCGAGTGTATCTTTCCCGAAAGTTCAGTAACCTAAGTGAACAAAATGAAAGTTCAGTAACTTAGGCGAATTTTTTTATAAAGTTTAGTAACTTTTTTGTGTATTAACCCTTGGAAAGTATGTAGGAAGTTGTTACCATATATTGATTGGGCTGGTGGATAATCTTCATAGGCCCAATGTTTCTATTCTGTCTATAGTAATAAACATTTAAACAAGTTCTTTTTAATTTTTAATTTTTTAACAAGCCTTTGGATTTTTTTTTTACTCAAATTTTGTGATTAATAATTTTAAAACAACAGTTTACACATTTTTCATCAATAAAACTTTGTAAATGTCTAAACATTTATTTCAACAGTTTATTTTGTTCGTTAAATTTTTCTTCATAAAAATTTCTCACGGTTTTTTGTGTACATCAAGTGTCGAACTCATGATACAAATTTTTTATTTATTAGCAAACTAATTAACAAAATGCACAACACATCAAGAAACATTGGTTCGTCACATTTAGTCACGTTGTTCAACAAATTCAAAAATAATGTTCATCAAAGTTAAAAGTTTTACTTATCACAATTACATTGTTCATCAAAATTAGAAAACACTGTTCATCAGACGGTTACCTTGTTCAACAAAGCAAATGTTTTGTTCATCGAAAGCTTGTGACTAGTAATTCTGGAGGTCAGAATTGTTGTTGTTGAGAGTAAGTGATGAGAAACCATAATTAAGGGTTTGATCGACGTCAATTGACGGCAGTAAGTTGTAACTTAATGGAGATAACGGCGTTTGATTACTCATTGGAGAAAAATGGGAGAAAAAGTAGTAACAAGATTTTTAGAGATGACCGAATTCCAGTTTGTTTCTTCTATGATGTTTTTGTATGTTTGAGATGAGGTCAGACCGTCCGAAGCATGTTTATTAATCCCTTTTGAATTCATTGTAATAGTTATTAGTTGATTATTAACATATTCTTGACATTTAAAAAAAAATGTTTTGTTCGTCACAGTTTTAGTCTGTGACTCTGTGTTCATCACTCTAATAACAATATTTTATTAGAGCTCCTAATACATTGTCGTTCGAAAAATGGGAATAATTTACCTCATGCGTGCCCACAGGTTTATGGCATTAATGTAGATTCAGTTTAAAAATAATAATACAAATATTATTCAAATAATAATAATAATAATAATAATAATAATAATAATAATAATAATAATAATAATAATAATAATAATAATAATAATAATAATAAGCGACTAATAAATAAGTATATCAATTGCTTTCGAGAGATATATAATGAACATAAATGTAACAAATTATTAAACAGGTGACGAAGACGATTTTGTTTAACCACATATACAGTACGAGGAACTTATCGCAGATAATATCCGTTTAGTGCAAACAATGGGAATCGAAGAATTTGTGAGTGATTTTATGGGCATTGAAGATTCACATGTAGTTGTTGATGCAGTTGACGAGTATATCAATTCGAAGAAAAAATTCATGAAAAAGGGAGAGTAAAGAAAAGCTTTGACGGAATAATTAAAAAGCAAAAAGCATAAAAAAGCATGAAGGAGAGCCACTATACAGTCTTGACTTAGAGATGAAGCATCGCAATCTCTTTACCATAACGAGCATATGCTTGAAGACGACTACATAAACTACCAAACGAGCATATGCTTGAAGACGACTACATAAAGTACCAAGACGTGGCTTCTGTGTTTGATCTAACAAGTGAATTGTGAGGGAAGTTTTTGTGATTATACATTTTACCGGGGTAATCAATCTAGAGGGAAGTTGGTTGAGAGGTTTGTGATACTATGTTCTATCTACTTGTTTGCTTATAAATAAAAATATTATAAATTACAACAATAATTATAAATGTTGTTTTTGAAAAACAGATACAAAGTTTATGATGTATTTGTAATATAAAATTTATTATTAAATACTTTATAATATTCTGGGCTTAAATGTAAATTTTATTAACCAATCATAGAATAACGTTATTTCAAATTTATCTTTTAAGTTTAATAAATTACCTCATCATTTCTTTAAAGTTTTTTCATTGTTAATTTGCAGCAATTCTTTATAGATTGTTTTATACATTAAATTACTTGATTGAATTTATTAATATTTAAACTTAAATAATAAATTTTCAAGAATAACCCCTCCCCCGCCCTCCTTTTATTTTTTATTTTATTTTATTTTATTTTTTTCATTTTACAATTTTGACACATGTACTGTTTTGCACTTTTTTAACTAGACAAAAATTAAATAATGTTGAACAAAAAAACTCAATTTTGACTTTTCAGTTGGCAAATAGGAGGTCTCGATTTTGAAATTGAGTTCTCCTACTAGTTGATACGAAACACCTATCATTATTTTTTTTACAAGCCTTTAACTACTTGTGAAATTAGTTGAGTAGGTTTTGAGAATTTCGTGATTGGCAATGTAAAATCTCAAGAAGTGACTTATATATTAACTGATCGTCGTGATTGACGATGTGAATTCACCAAAGACATTGTAATAAAAAAAAATCCACAACATTCAAGTACATTCTAAAACAAATACTCTAGCATTTTTCTAAGTAGATTCTAAGTTTCTAACCTATTTTCAAGTTAGAAAATAAACTTTATTTGACCTTTTATAATAAAACTATAATCTATACCTTTTTATAATTTAATTATACTGATATAATATATGTACAACTTTTTTCAACAAGGTTTGAGAATTTCGTGTCCTCTAAAATTATTTGTACTTGTAAAAATCCGAGTAAAGTAACATGTATAAGTAGCTTTATTAACTGTGTACGTCGTATAATAATAAAAACGCCTATTAAGTGATTTTGACATAAATGTTTTATTAGTTACGTATAATTATTTTGGCAGAATAGAATCAATGGGACCAATGGGATAATCATTACTACAGTTTGGTACTTTGATCTTTAAGATGTTTATAGACTTTATAGTTGTCAAAGTAGTTGGGATACATTTTCTTACCAATTGGAAATTGCTAGTATTACTTTAGTAACTTTTACCATTAGTTTATACCCACTTTCTTACCAATTTAGCTACGAGGATAAAGTGCGTTCCAATTCCATGTCGGGTTTCAAGTTGGCAAAAGTTTGTTAGCCGTAGGTTTGTTACATAGAAGTCTTCAAAAGATTTAAATCGGCAGGGAAACTCTGACCTCGTGCACTCGCTTTGAGTGTTGAATGAGTTTTCCTTAAGGACGAGTTCATGCCTTTAAAAATTCAATAGCACATTTGGTGCTTTACAATTGTGATGCAGGTGCAGTGACTGTTCAGTCAAAAAGTTGTTGGTTTAAGTCATGCATAAGATTTATAGAACTAGAAATATTTTTAGTTAACTCGAGTTTCATTTAAGTTGGTTCGGACTTACCACAAAAATAGTCGATTTGCTTACTCGATTTATGAAGTTGACGTATGTCGTCGTCAAATAGTAATGACATGATTTATCAATAATGACCTATACATTGATTATACGACTCCATAGTACTTGGAACACAACATGTCATTGTACAAGTATATGTATCAATTACGTAATTAGCTAGCTGTCTAAGACTGATTACAATTATTTAACTTCGCGTAACTTTCTAATTTTCTTCAAGTCGTCTCGAATTAAGACAAGTGTCCCACGAGTTTAATGCATATCTTAACATAAGTTTTATATTAAGACTTATACGTAATTACTTCGAATTATTTGTATAAGTCGTACCTAGCGTCCTAGCCATTTATACTTACTCTGAAAATGACACTTTTTTTTTTTTTTTTTTTTTTTTTTTTTAATTATGTATAATGTGAAGCTAATAATGCATTTCGTGTTACACACAACAAAAACAATGATATATAAAGACAAGTTTCATAAACGAAAACGATGAATGTCCATATTTAACCAAGTAACAGGATTATTATATACATGTATGACGTGCATGTATCACACATATACCACGTGTATTCGTTGACATTTTTTACTATCAAAGTTCGATAATAATACAACTGATGAATATTATGATAACTATAACAACACAAAATATATATACTTGAGGTTTTTTTTTAGGTGTTGTTAAAGGATGTTATAGGTTATCAAAACAACCTTTTTTTTTTAAAAAAAAAAAAAAAAAAAAAAAAAAAAAAAAAAAAAAAAAAAACAAAACAAAACCTTATTCCATTAGGATGAGCATTTCGAACCGAATCCCGAAACCGAACCGGAACCGTATTGGTACCGTACCATAAGTAAAACAAAGACCAAGTTCAAACATATGGAGTACTATACTATACTATGTTAAGACAAGAATTATCTTTCTCCATATTTATATTGGATTAGAGGATTGATCATAGTTGTAGCCAACAACTATATATGTTTGGTTGGTAGAAGGATTTTATATTTTATACCAAACATCTGTATGATTTGTTATTGGAATTTTAATCCACGATATTCTAAACATTTTCGCAGTATGATTACCAATAACTTAGGTAAACTTGTTAGTTATGGACGCTCGATAGACTTATGAAAAAAGTAAAGTGGCTATGTTCACAAACCACGTCGTTAGGACAATTAGGGGTGTAACTTGATTAATAATGAGGCGTTCATGCCAGCTACAAATTCGGTAGTTAACATGTCTATCTTGGATAATCCAGTCACTTTTCTTTATTTAGACGGACGAGGAGAAGCTGAGTTTTTTATGCGGATGTACATCGCCTAATTGATCCCTGTCTGTGACCGATTCTGACCCTTTTTTAGCCAATCCCAATATGCACTTATTGAGGTTTGAACGCTTGACCTCTTGTGAGTAGATCAAGTGCCTCACCTCTAGACCATTTGATGAAGGTTTGATCCTTTCTTGTTTTGCTTATCAACAAGCTACCTTAATCCAGTCGATTGAAACAAATAGTTGATCCTGAAACTTATATAATCATTAAAATGTTCTGAAGCTACATTTCATTTTTGAACTTTGTCATAAACGTACACTACAAAGTACAAACACGTATAGAAAGTTTAATATATAATTGTGATACTAACAAGAATCCATCATGTTTTTCTTATTTAACAAAGTAAGATTCCCTGTGTTGTTTATTTAGAAAACATACATATATACAATGATTGCATTTGCATATCCAAGATACCCAAATTATTAGTGTAGAAAAACAAAGTTCAACTAAATTGCCAGCATTTTTTTCGTACGGCTGGACTAAACCAGATATAATACTCATTCACCAACTCACTACATTACAAAACAATACAATGGAATGTGACGTATACAAATATTAGTAAGTAGTAACTTTTTAGAAACACGTTTATCTTTATATGAATCAATTAGTGTTGTGTAGGGCTGAGCATCGGTCCTGGACCGGACCGACCAAGACCGAGACCGAAATAGCTCAAATGTCGAGACTGAGGACCGGACCGAATGTGATCGGTCCGGTCCGGTCTCGGTCGGTCCGTCGGTATATATGCACAAACTACAAACTACAGTTTACCATAGGTTAAATTCTTATGGCTTTTGGTGTAAGAAAAGTAACAACTAGCTATCGTGACTTGTGATGTATGGACTGGCGCAATTCCTTTATAATTGGCCACCGGACTGTTAGTAGGCCGAATATTCTGTTGTCCTTAAATGTCTATGAACTGTAGTCCATCACAATGAGCCCAACATTTGCTGTTAAATAATGGATTGGAGACCTAACTTAGCTGTGTTTTGTACTTTTGTATTATTAAGCTATTAGTGACTGTTTTTGTTCCAAAAAAAAAAAAAAAAAAGGAAAAGAAAAAAAAGAGAGAAAAGAAAAAAAGAAAAAAAAAGTTATTAGCGATTGTTTAAACTTTAAACTGCTTTATTGTATAATACAACAAATAAGTTGCTTGGTAAAGTGTTATACATACGTATGGTATGTAAATCGGTTTAGAGATGAGATGGGTATGGTTTTGTTGTTTGATTTCTCGTGTTGAACGATAAGGACCCGATGAGATTGATATATATCAAGAAGCTCGGGTAACACTTAAATAAGAACCATATTGCGCTGCTGTTAGCCGGTATTTGCTCAAGTGTGTGAAAACTTATATGATTATGTGTGTTGCTCTCCTTTTATAGAGAGGCTTTGTAAGATTTGCCCAAGGTCTTAATATAGGCACAAATATCTGAATGTAGAAGCATCTTATTAATGCTTCCGTAAGTCGAAAGGGTCTTATTAATGCTTCAGTAACAATATGAAATGAAGTTGAAAGGATCGTGCAAATTAATTGCCTCAGTAATAATATGAAATGAAGTTGAAAGAATTGTGCAAATTAATTAAAACACAGGTTTATTAACTCAACTTTTATATATTAAAATTATGTATTCGGTATATTGACATATAAACTATAATACTCTACATTAAATAATAGGACATCTTTTAATATATGTGATATGATATGTGATATGATATAGATTCTTTTAACAAGTCTTTGGATTTTGGTTACTCAAATTGTTTGATTAACAAGTCTAAAACAACATTTTACACTTTTTTCATCAACAAAACGTTGTAAAGCGCTCTAAACGTTTATATCAACCTCTTATTTCGTTCATCAGTTTTTTTTCATTGAAATTTCTCCTAGTTTTTTTTTTTGTGTTCATCAAGTGTCGAATTCTCGGTGAACAAATTTTTCATTGATAAATGAATTTTTGATTTATTTGCAATAGATTAACAAATGCACAACACGTCATTGTTCATCACATTTAGTCACGTTGTTCAACAAATTTTAAAATGTTGTTCAGCAAAGTTAAAAGTTTTACTTATCACAATTACATTCTTTATCAAAATAAGAAAACATTATTTTTCAAATAGTTACCTTGTTCAACAAAGCAAAATGTTTTGTTCATCATAGTTTTAGTTTGTGTTCAACACTTTAAAAAAATTATTTTATTAGAGCTCCTGAGGTCGTTCCAAAAAAATGAGAATAATTTACCTCATACGTGGCATCAATGTAAATTTAATTTAAAAATAATAATACAAATATTAATTAAAAAATAAAAAGGATTAAGCGAGTAATAAATAATTATATCAATTGCTTTCGATGGATATATAATAAACATGAATGTAACAAATTTTGAAACGATCATTTTCTTAAACATGATTAAGAAAAACAAAACTGTAAACAATGAGGACAATTATAGTAAATTTATTTTAAAGAAATATAAACTACCCGTTACAAGTTTTAGTGTTTCTATAATTCGGAACTAAAGACCTTGCATGCCAATCAATGAACTAAGCTAATGTCAGTGATTACGCTATAAATATACTCCTATATCAACCAATATTACACATTCTTACAAACATTGGTCGACTTTTATTACATTCGATATCCAGTTGCGTACATACCCATATACATTCTCCAATGGCGTATATCACTGTCTCTCTTATACATACCTATATACATTCTTACAAACACCGATCGTCTTATATCACTATCTCTCCAATGGAAAATGAAAGGAATAAAAGTCTTCAAGACAATGAAGAACTAATGAAGCAACAAGTTGAAAAACTACTGGGAGACATGCCACTACAGGAAGTCCTTATTTTTATGCTCAAAGCATTATGAAAAAGATGTAGAGGCAAAAATAATGAAACGAGTTCTCACAAAGAAGAATTTGCTTTACAAGATATGGAGTATGATAAATTTATCAAAAACAATATCCATGTAGTGGCAAAAATGGGAATCGAAGAATCCGCGTGTGGTTATCTGGGCATTGAAGATTCGTACGTTGTTGTTGATGCAGTCAAGGAGTATATGAATTCGAACTAAAAAAATCAAGAAAAAGATAGTTAAGAAAAACTTTGACGAAATAATTAAAATACAAATAGTAGAAAAACAAAGAGCAAGAAAAAGGAGTATATGAATATCGAAGACGACGACATAAAGCATCAAGACGTGGCTTCTATGTTTGATCTAATAGGTGAAACGTCGAATAAGGTTGTGCATTGGTCTATGATAGTGTGTTTTTGTATGGTCTTGATAATATATGTATGTAATCAAGATAAATTGATTTATTATTATTATTATTATTATTATTATTATTATTATTATTATTATTTGAAAGGCAACAAAATATATAAACTTCAAAATGGGCAAGGATTACAATATGAGACGCCCTTCCTCAATTAATCAAGATAATTAAAAAGGAAGGACCAAAAAGACACAAATACAACCCAATACTTGAGCTAAAGTTAAAACACAAGCACTATTGAAGTATTGATGATACACTAACTTATAATTTTGTACATATCTCACTAAGCAAAAATAAACTCACTGCCAAAATGAATATGGATAGACCACAAAAGAATAATATCTCCTATGCAACCTAAGCAACTCATATTGCATAAACAAGATGGATATAATCAACCACAGCTAACCATCCGAAGTCAAAACTGCAGGCCCCTAACAAGAAGAATATGCACACCACACCATGCCATAATGACTGTCAGGTGTCAACACACAAATATAAAGGGGATATGTTGACCGGACGGGGGTCTAGCCCCGTAGGTCTGCAAACCCCCCCTAATGGTGGGGCCCACATGGTACAATTGTTTTTGTTTTTTTTTTTTTTTTTTTTTTGTCTTGTCCACAAGTCCTTTTTGTCCAAGTCTTTTTTTTTTTTTTACAAGTCCAAACTAACCACAAGTCCTTTTTTTTACAAGTCCAAAACTGCAAACACAACCTAACCAAAACTGCAAACACAAACAAACACAAACAAACTAACACAAACACAAACTGCAGGCTCGGATAATGGTTCTCGTCATCGCCCAAGACCTTTTTTTTTGTCCAAACTGCAAACACAAACAAACACCACACAAACACAAACTAACACAACTACAGATTCGTCATCGCCTTATAGGCTCAGATTTTTAGAAGGCTCGGATGTGAAGGTTGCGAAAGTGATAAAAATATCACTCCGCCATACCATTCGGTTTTAAAAACCAATCGTCATCGCCTTTGGTTTTAAAAACCACAATACCACTAGAACAGGAATGTCACAAGCTCAACAGGAATGTCACAAGGTCTGCAGATTCCACAATAGTAAGGATTCCATCTGCAAAGCTCAACAGTTCAAAAGTAACACCAGAAACAGGCATGTCACAAGCCCAAACAGTAAGGATTCCAACTGCAAAGCTCAACAGTAAGATTCCATAAATTGCAGCTTTGGTGGACTATAAACAAGGGAATCAACCAACCAGTATACCACATAACCATTACAGCAAACACAACCACCAAAGAAACTATACCACATAACCACAACCAGTTCTGAGCTACACAACCATTACAGCAAACACAACCAGTATACCACATAACCACAACCATTACACAAGTCTCACAAAAGAAGCAGAGTATCACAAGGTAACCATATTGGAGCAGAGTATCACAAAAATTGTACCTTGAAGGTACACCATCCCATTTAGGGAGGGTTTGTTTAAAAAATAGGGGAGGGTCCGGTCAACATTGCCGAAATGTCTAGTTCACCATTCTACACACAAGAGGTACTAATAAGCTTTACGCCTTTTCAATATTACAGAAAGATATCAATTGGCTCAGATTATAAGCAGTTTGACATAATAGATATGGCTGCATCTTCAAATGTTGCAAAGTTTTTATTGCCGTCCATTTGGAAATGTCACGCCAAAATTAATTTTTTTAAATCATTATTGCCGTATATCGGTTTTTTTATAAAAAAAAACCAAGTTTCAAATATCCTTTTAAAACAACAAACTGCTTATAAAGTTTCATCACAAACTGCTTAAGCAGTTCCATTATGCTTATAGCTAGAGCCTGTGGACTGGGGGTAGGCCAGAGCAGGTATTCATACCACTCAAAAGGTGGCAGATCAAGGTGTTAACCTACCCACAGCCACAGAATCACATAAGAACCAGCACCACAGAACCAATACTATTATCACCACAGTTGTCTCACACACAAATCACATGATAAAGGCCAATGTTGACCGGACCCTCCCCTAAGGTGTTAACCTACACAAACCACATAAGAACAGACAATTAACCATCACAGAACCACCACCACAGAACCATCACCACAGAACCACCACCAAATCCACCAATTAACCATCACAGAACCCCAGAACAACCACCACAGAAAAATTAACCATCACAGAACCCCAATTAACCATCACAGACAATTAACCATCACAGAACCACCACCACAAGTTTTTATTAACTAAATCAACACAGATTGAAAAAACCCCCAAAATTTTTGGAACCCTAATTTTTTTAATAACAATTAACAAGCGTAAAATAACCATTAAACACCACATAACCACCACCACAGAAACCCCCCACCCACAGAACCAGCCACAACGAAACTAATTAATTTTAAAAAATTAGGGTTTTTAAAAAAAAATTGTAGATCTGATAAATTAACTTCTAAATCTTTCAATTAACAAGTTTTTATTAACTAAATCAACACAGATTGAAAAAACCCCCAAAATTTTTGGAACCCTAATTTTTTTAATAACAATTAACAAGCATAAAATAACAATTAAACACCACATAACCACAGAACCACCACCACAGAAACCCCCCACCCACAGAAACCCCCCACAACGAAACTAATTAATTTTAAAAAATTAGGGTTTTTAAAAAAAAATGTAGATCTGATAAATTAACTTCTAAATCTTTCAATTAACAAGTTTTTATTAACTAAATCAACACAGATTGAAAAAACCCCCAAAATTTTTGGAACCCTAATTTTTTTAATAACAATTAACAAGCATAAAATAACAATTAAACACCACATAACCACAGAACCACCACCACAGAAACCCCCCACCCACAGAAACCCCCCACAACGAAACTAATTAATTTTAAAAAATTAGGGTTTTTAAAAAAAAATTGTAGATCTGATAAATTAACATCTATATCAAAGAATTAAGAGTTAGATTACCACAGATCACCCAACACAGATCACCAACAGGGAGAAACCCTAATTAACCCCCCAATCAGGGAGAAACCCCCAACACAGGTCACCAACAACATCACCACACACTCACAAACTCTCTCACAAATCACAAACATAAGTGATTTAAGATCTATTAATGATTTTAGATCTAAAAACGTTTTTAGATCTAAAACTAGAGAGAGGAAAAGAGAGCGAAGAGAGAGAGAGAGAGAGAGAGAGAGAGAGAGAGAGACTTTTGAGTGTGTGGTGTGTGTGAGACAAACCGGTGATAATAGTACGTGGGTGTGAGACAGTTGTCCCCACGTACCCTTTTAATTTTTTATTTTTTTTATTATTTTTTTGTAAAATTTGTGAATTTTGTAAAAAAAAAAAAAAAAAGTTATTTGTTAAAATTTGTAAAATTTGTAAAAAAAAATGTTATTATAAAAAAAAGTATTATAAAAAAATATTTTGTTTATAAAAAAAATATATTGTTTATAAAAAAAAGTATTGTTTATAAAAAAAGTTATTGTAAAAAAAATATATTGTTTATAAAAAAGTATTGTTTATAAAAAAAAGTATTATAAAAAAATATTTTGTTTATAAAAAAAATATATTGTTTATAAAAAAAAGTATTGTTTATAAAAAAAGTGTTGTTTATAAAAAAAAAAGTATTGTGAATTCGTAATGTTTTTTCAGGGGTTCGGTTCTCACGAGCAATTAACGGATTGGGTGCAAAACATAGCTCGGGGACTCGGTTTTGTGATTGTTAAAAGAATAACTAAATCAGAATACGGTATTTTGAACGAAATCAATTATAGGTGTACAAAGGGTGGGATTTATTCACCCGAAGGAACTGGAAAACGGAATACAAGTACCTCTAAAACCGAATGCCCATTCAAATTGGTGGCGAAATATCTTAAAAGAAGATCATGTTGGATTTTGAAAGTGAAGGATGATAGTCATAATCATCCTATATTAGAGTCGCTGCATGGTGTGCCATATGCAATGCGCTTAAATGATGATGAGTTCGAGTTGGTTAAAGAATTGACAGAGTATACCGTACAACCACGTAAAATACTCTCGACAATTCAAGAGTGCTTTTGGCAAAGCGACGTCGTTTGTCAAGAAGAATATGTTGAACAAGTTAAGAGGGATATACCAACCTAAATCTGTGGACACACGTCAACCTGTTGTTCAGGAAAATACCCGTGGACGTCCGAGTGCAAAGAACAAAAAGTCCAAGGCTACAAAAGTTCCGGACTTAAATGAAGTACCAATCGTAGATCACCGAAGAAGTACAAATACAAGATCTACGAAAGTCCCGAACTTGCCGAAAGAGCTTCCAAGACACAGTTCGTACACGGGTGCTAGTCCACGGCACAGATTATATGTTGGAGATACTGTGAGCAATGGTTTTATTCGGGAAATTCCACTGATTTACCGTCCATACGTAATAAGTATACGTAATGTTGCGGGTGATGGGAATTGCGGGTTTCGGTGCGTTGCTCACTTTATTTTTCAAAACGAACATAGGTGGGCCGAAGCCAGACATAGGTTGTTGCAAGAGTTAGATTACCATAGGAGTACTTACATAGATATGTGGGGGGAACAAGACTTTATCTTTCTTTGGAATACAATACACTGGTTCAACGGAGGTGCACATCAAGGTTACTGGATGGTGATGCCAATGACGAGTCTAGTTATCGCTTCAATGCTAAATCGACCGATTGTATTTCTATCCGTGCGTGGTTATAACACATGTTTTCCGCTTTTTTCCGGGCCAAACAACACACAAGGAATCGACCCCCTTGTGATTGCCCGTGTGGGGGAGGACTCATGTGCTCATTACATTATACCGACGCTAGACCCAACTTTTCCACTTCCGCGTAACCACCCACAATGGAGGTTTTTCCGAGAGCCAATTGCAGAACAATGGATAAGTTTATATCAACATCGACTATTGACGTAAATATTATACAGACAAAACATTGTAAATAATTATTGATTTATGTTGTAAATAATTATTGATTTATGTTGTGAATAATTTTACAGACAAAACATTGTAAATGATTATTGATTTATGTTGTAAATAACTGTTTGTATTATATAGTAATTGATTAAATATTTATTTATATTAGTAAATAACATTATTGATTGATTATGCAAATTCTTTGGTCAGATGAGCCAAAGAAATCCTTTCTGGTGCCGATGTAATAGAGGATTTATTGTAGAACGGACATCCTGGCAAAACGGTAGTCGTGGGCGACTGTTTTATGCATGTCCTCTTTCAGTGGTAAATAATCATACGTTTGCTTAGTTATGTAAATAATTTGTTTGTTAAAAATACATTTCTTATTATTTCCTGAACATGTAACAGCCAGATACAAAAGACTATGGGTGCCGATACTTCGCGTGGAAAGATGAATTTGAAGCACAGCACTTTAGTCAAGCCTCTTCTTCAACGCATTGCTCAAACTGCGTTGCTACAAAAAATGAGATCAAGTTGTTGAAGCAAAGAATAAAGGCGCTGGAAATGGAGTTAGAAATAGCAAGGAATCCTGAGGATCACGCTTGTCAGTCAAGTGCCCGGCTCCATGATCTTTTAACCGAAATGAATAATCTTCATATGTCGTAAATATTGTTGTTTTTAAATAATATGTTAACGTTGACGTTTAATTTTATAATAATAGTTGTTGTTTTTAAATAATTTAAGTTTAGGTGTAAACACTGATCTTGTAGTAGTTTATAAATGCAAATGAGTCAACGTTACAATACCTAAACATTACAAACTAAAAAAAAAAAAAAAAAAAAAAAAAAAAAAAAAAAAAAAAGAAAACAAACTATTACACTACAAGACAAAAAAAAAAAAAAAAAAAAAATACAAAAAAGTACAAATTTTGTACCTTTGAAGGTACACCCTCCCAAATAGGGAGGGTTAGTATAAAAAATAGGGGAGGGTCCGGTCAACAAGGGCCATATAAAGTACCCGAATGAGCAGACTGATATTATTATTATTATTATTATTATTTATTTATTTATTTTTTAATAAACATAACTTTATTATTATTATTATTATTATTATTATTATATGAGATGAATTAGTTTAGAAACCAGAAAAGTTTGGAGATTAAGTTACCGATACTAACTACTCATTTTTAACTTAAATGTTCGATCTACTTAATTTATTGTCTTTTAAATAAAAACATTATAAACTACATCAATACTAATAAATGTTGTATTTGAAAAACGAATAGAGAGTTTATGATATATCTGTTATATAAAGATTAAGATTATACATTTTATAATGTTTTGAGTTTAAATGTAAATTTTATTAACCAATCAAAATATAACGTTATTTCAAATTTAACCTTTAAGTTTAATAAATTACCTCTTTTTTATAGTTAATTTACATAAATTTTTTTATAGATTATTTTATACATTAAATTACAAGATCAAATTTATTAATATTTAAACATAACCACTAAATTTTCAAGAATACCTTTTTTTGGGTAAATTGCAAAAATGGTCCTTAACGTTCTACAAAATTGCAAAAACGGGACCGAGACAAAAAGTAGCGCAAAAAAGCCACCCACGTTCCACATTTTTGCAAAATCGCCACTGAGAGGCCTTTTCCGTTAGCTTCCGTTAGTTTTCCACGTTAAGTGCAGTGAAATGACTAATATACCCTCGTCTTCTTCCCCATTTGAATTTCTTTTTAATTTATATTTAACTTTAATATATAATGAAGAACATCAATAACAAAAACCCAGAAAATCAAATTAAAAACTACACAAATATCTTTGATGTCTTCAATATATTCTGTGGCTTCCTTGTAATCTCTCAAAAGAAGATCCCACTATCAAAAACAAAAACTATTAATCAATTCGTTTCTATACAAACTGGTTATAACATAAGTTTCTATACATGACTTCAAGTGGCCTCTGTTATCTTTGAGGGCGTGCAACTTTTCATGTTCTGAATAATCTTTCATGATTTATAGAGTTGGTAGGTTCATATGGTTTTCATATCATCACTCCTTTTTATGTTCAGATTGATACCACAGAAGGTTAGAAAATGCAAGATCATGGGATGAGTCAACATGAGGATGCTATATATGTATACAACATAACTATGGGACTGTTCTATCTACAGTCATTTTGCACTTGCAAGTGAAGGCGTGTCACTTTTATGCTCTATAAAATAGGTAGAGGTGATAAGATGGGTCATGGGCGGGTTCGGTAACAAGAAGGTTTCCCATGTTATTCAACTTTCCAGTGTTTTGTTTCTCGACTAAGAATCATCACTTGAGCCTTCATCTTCAACGTCTTCTATGTCAACAACATAATCACCATGGACCAGTATATGACCGAGAAATACTTTTTAGTGTTCCTTTTCTGTTGTACTTAGGTTTGACTTTGTACTTTTTGGTTCTCTTTGTTTAGTAAGTGAGTTTATGCAACCAAGGGCATATCACTTGCTTTACTCTGTGCCATACATTTTCGACCCTTTGAACATCGTTTGTCCACTAGGAAAAATGTCAACACCACATCCTTCATTAAGAAAAACGAATTTTCACTCGTTAGCCAATAACTCGATCGCCTCCTATTCTCATCAATTTATTGAATGCAATTATATTATGAGAAGAAAAGTGGTCAAATTTGAAAGCCTCAACGTACGTGATGTCCAAGTCAAAACTTTCCTATAAATACCTTTCAACACCACCTTTCATTTCATATCTCATTTCTTAAAAAGAATGTCTATGGCAACTTCTGCACTTGCTGAAGCTTATGTTATGAGAAAACACCATCAAGAAAAAATGAAGAAGACAACTATAAAAGGTCATACAACCAAGGATAGCGTACTCGACGACGATGATCGTGCTTCTTCGACTATTGGTTGCTTCCCAACTTTGTTCAAAAAGGTTCACCCCTCAACTCACTCAAGTGTCGCGGTTTCTGATTCTACTCCTCGTCGTCACAAGAGCTAAAAAACGTTGAATATCAAGTGTCGCTAGAACCATTGTTTTGTCGGGTTTTAATGTAAACAATGATGGAAAAGTCTTTAATATTGTGACTCGTTATTTAGTTATTTTTTTATCTTTATATGTAAAACGAAAAGGCAACATTATTATCTACATTTGAAAAGTATTACAGTAAATGATAAAACATTGCCGATTGATCCATCAGTTTTTGAATCATCCAACAACCAGAAAGGAACTGTAATTGATTCTGGGACAACTCTTGGATACCTAGCAGAAGCGGCCTACGATCCTTTTGTGGAAGCTGTAAGTGCGAAAGGGTATTAAATTTACATTTTTCCCGATGAATAATATCTTTTATAACATTTGCAGATTACGAAGTCTGTTCCTCAATCAGTCGAGCCTTTTGATGGAAAGGGTGGCACTAGAGAGATTTTATATGAAACAAATCCAAAACTAAAATAAGAAAGCAAACATCTTCTCCGGTAATGAATACATCATTCTCGCTAACTGTTAAATGAAGAATACAAATATGGTCAAGAAAATCCGGGTATTTCAGTTAAAGCTTTAATTATTAAAAAAAAAATGACCGGAATCTGGGTTTGGTCACTGGAATCTGGGTTTAGTCACCGGAGAAGATGAAGATGAAGGGTAAAGGGTGGTGGTGTTGGTTGTGTGGTGGTAGAGAGTGGTGGTGGTGGTACAGTGTTTTACTTGGACACAACTCATTTGCTTTTGGATTTGTTTCAGATGGAGAAGAATAGGGGGTTGACTCGTAGTAAAATGACGATAATACCCTCGGTGACATGGCACTTAACGATGAAACTAACGGAAAAGGCCTCTCAGTGGCGATTTTGCAAAAATGTGGAACGTGGGTGGCTTTTTTGCGCTATGTTTTGTCTCGGTCCCGTTTTTGCAATTTTGTGGAACGTTAAGGACCATTTTTGCAATTTACCCTTTTTTTTTCCTTTTTTTTTTTTTCTTTTCTTTATCACTTTTCTCTTTTACAATTTTGACACATGTACTTTCATGCATTTTTTTAAATGAATGAAAAATTAAGGAATGTTGACCAGAAAACTCAATTTTGACTTTTCAGCTGACCAATAGAAGGTATTGATTTTGAAATTGAGCTCTCCTGTTGATTGATACGTTTTTTTTACTTGTTATATAAGAGATGTTTGGGGACATATTAATTTGTTGAGATGCAAACAAGCCTTTACGTATTTATGAAATTAGTTAAGTAGGCTCGGGAAATTAAATTAGTTGAGTAGGCTTGGGAATTTCGTGTAAAATCACAAGATGTGACTTATGTGTTTACTGATCTCTGTGATCGACGATGTGGATTCACCAAAGATGTATTAAGAAAAAATCCATAACATTCAAATGTTTTTAAGAATAAATACTCTAGTATTCTTCTAAATAGTTATAGATACTTTGGGCAATCCTTTAGATATTCTAACCACTTTTAAGTTAAACAATAAACTTTATTTGACCTTTTATAATTAAACTATAATCTATACCGATTTATAATATAACTATAATGATATAATCTATACAACTTTTTTTAACAAAGTTTGAGAATTTTGTGATCCTTTAAAATTAATTGTGCTTGTAAAAATTTGACTAAAGTAACGTGTATAAGTAACCTTATATAAAATCGTAACAAAATGGATATTCTCCATAAACTTTAAAGACATCCATGTAACATGTTTATGAAGGTCTTTCAGTTTTTAAGATATAAAATGTGATTCCTCTGAGTTAAATATTTTGAGATTAATTTGTTACAATGAATTAGCCTTTTGACATATCATATCAATTACACTAGAAAATTGTAATGTAGAAAAGATTTGCCATAGGTTTAAAATTTCCATGGCTTTGAATTTTGGTGCAAGAAAAATAAAAACTAGCTCGATACTTTTATCTTATTCGGCAAATTGTCTTTTTCTCGTCTATGGTGATATAAATTAGTATCAGTCCACTACAATGAGCCCAATATGAGTTGTTAATTAATGGACTGAAGGCCCAAATCGGTTATTTTTTCGTAACATTAAGCTATTTGTGCTTGTTAAAATTTGACCATCTGCTATATAATATAACAAATAAGCTGTTTGTTAAAATTCGATACTTTTATCTTATTTGGTAAAACCGCAAATAATATAAAGAATAAGAAAAATGTTTAAAATCGCTTCCAATTATTTGTTTCATTAGTAGAAGTTTAGAGCTACTTGTATATGTTTTCTTATTTAACCTTTTGAACCATTTTGTTAAATACATAATACTCGACACTTGTAAAAGGTTTTAAGTTAATGCATAGAATGGAATTAAGTGAGGGTTATTAAATATGTACTTTTAGTGCAAAATATATTAGCTGTACGAGTATTCATTTAATTTTATTTTATGCGAGGTTTCTCGGTTTGCAAAAGACAAGTCTTTCACTCAATTGTACATGGACTAATCGAGTTATTTTCATGCCAATTTCGGACCTTTTGTTTAAACACCTCCAAATGTACATTTAGTGTTGTTTGAAAGTTAAGGTCCGCTTGGTTCAAAGTGTAGAAATGTAAAGGTAAAAGAAAAGGGAATGCAAAAGATTGAGTGAGGTGTGCAATCAATACCTTACCCCTCAATTTACTCTATAATGTTGATTACCCACTACGGGTTAATCAATACCTTTGCACACCCCTAACCAAGCACCTAATTTGAGTGAGGTGGG
Organism: Artemisia argyi; assembly: GCA_030686995.1. Lineage (NCBI taxonomy): Eukaryota > Viridiplantae > Streptophyta > Magnoliopsida > Asterales > Asteraceae > Artemisia > Artemisia argyi. The sequence goes on from CM060705.1 coordinate 184,074,898, forward strand.
TCATTTTGAATTTCTTACCCATTCCCCACCTCCCTTAACCCCCTTACCAAGCACCCCCAATCCTCTGGTTATGAGGTTAACATTAGTCTATTCATAGTTATTTTACATAGTTTTACATAATGATATAAAAATGGGAAAATTATATATATCCTTAATGAAACTTCAATAATCACATAACTTTTCAAAACATAAGTTTTATTAGATGATATACAATGCTATTATAAAAAATGAAAAATTATGTAAATATTAAGGGTGCGTTTAGCTGATGAAAACCAAAACACTCTTGTTATCCACCAAATGTTTTGTGGAAAAAAAAAACAGATATCGCGTTCAAATTAATGTTTTCCAATAAGATTCTCTACAAAACACAAAATTCCTATTTTCAACTTTAATGCATAAAAATAGAACACTTTTTTTTTCACCTATTTTTTGTCAGTTTTTTTTTACGTTTTTGTCTATCATTATACGTTTTCGTCAATTCTTTAACGTTTTCCTCCGTTCTTTTACGTTTTTATCTGCTTTTTATGTTTTCGTTTGATTTTTTACGTTTTCGTCTGTTCTTTTACGTTTTCATCTGTTTTTTTAATATTTTCGTCTGTTTTTTACGTTTCCGTCAGTTCTTTCACGTTTTTGTCTATTTTTTTACGTTTTCGTCCGTTCTTTTACGTTTTTATTTAGTTTTTTTACATTTTCTTCAGTTATTTTTATGTTTTTCGTCTGTTTTTTTTACGTTTTCGTCCGTTCTTTTACGTTTTCATCTGTTTTTATGTTTTCGTCTGTTCTTTTATGTTTTTGTATGTTTTTTTACGTTTTCGACCGTTCTTTTACGTTTTAATTTATTTTGTTACTCTTTTCGTCTATTTTGTATGTTTTCTTTTGTTTTTTTACGTTTTTATCTGCTTTTTTTTAACTTTTCGTTCGATTCTTTACGCTTTCATCTGTTTTTTTAGGTTTCCGTCTTAATTTTTACGTTTTCGTCTATTTTATTACGCTTTCGTATAATTTTTTATGATTTCATCCTTTTTGTTACGTTTTTATCTGTGTTTCTATGTTTTCGTCCTCTCTTTATGTTTTTATCCGTTTTCTGTCGTAAGAAAACGTAGAATAGTGTACAAAAAACTTTTGAAAATGTAAAAAGGGACGAAAGCGTAAAAAAATAGACAAGAACATAAAAAAAAGAGATGAAAACATTATAAAACGGGTAAAAACTTAAATAAACGGATGAAAACGTTAAAAACATACGAAAAAGTAAAAAATGGGCGAAAACATAAAAAAATAAAAATTAAATAAAAATTAAAAATTAAAAAAAAAAAACATGCAAAAACGTAAAAAACAGACAAAAACATAAAGAAATATGAAAACGTAAGAGAATGTAAGCAAATGTAAAAAAGGGCGACAACGTTAAAAAACGGACGAAAACATAAAAAAACAAACGAAAACGTAAAATACAGAAGAATGCGTAAAAAACACTAAAGAAAGGATGAAAACGTAAGAAAACTGGCGAAAACGTAAAATACAGAAGAATGCGTAAAAAACACTAAAGATAGGATGAAAACGTAAGAAAACTGGCGAAAACTTAAAAAAACGGGCGAAAACATAAAAAAACTGACGAAAATGGACAAAGGCGTAAAAATATGGACGAAAACGTAAAAAGACAGACAAAATAAAATAAAACGGACGAAAACGTATAAAAACAGACAAAAAAGAAAAAAAAAAAAAAAAAAAAAAAAAAAAAAAAAACAAACGAAAACTTAAAAAAATGATGCAAACACTTTTTTTTTTCGACCCAACCCAAACTGTCTGACAAATAACCCGTTAGACCCATTTTTAAAACATGAAATGTATGACCCGTGACCTAAAACGACCAATTTTCCTCCTCTAATAAAACGTATAAAAATGTTCAAAAACATATGAAAACGGTTTAAAGTGGATGAAATAGGAAATTTTTCTTTATGTTGAATTTAATGCTTTTATGTCGAATTGTGATCGTTTGAAGATTTTTTCATGTTATTTGTTGTTATATTTTACTTTTTTAATTCGTTATTTTTTTTCGTTTTAATTTTTTTTATAGTTATTTTATTATTTAGTTGGTTTGTTTATATTATTTGTTTTTGTGTTTAGAAAATGTTTTTATAATGTATACAAAAATGAACTGAGAATTAAGATTGAAAACAACAATACTTTAACATGTTTTCTAATTTTGCAAAATAGAAAACACAAACACATGTTTTTTTGACTTACCGCGTTTTTTTAAATTTTTTATTGTTTTGTAAAAATAAAACTTTCCTTCCTTTTCCAACAAAACAAGAAATAAGAAATGAAAAAAAAATGTTTTTCAACTAAATGCCCCGATAGTTTTCAGAGATATAAATTTATCACTTCAAAAGAAAAATTAAATTATTACACTCCATATTATATAATATACTAAAACCTAAGAGGTTAGTGTAGCAAGCACTGTGCTTGCTACAGTAACCTTTTTTTTTTTTAAATACTAACGGTCGTTAGTTATTTAACAGCTGTTAACTAACGACCGTTTTCTTTAACATTTTTTTAAAAAATTTGTACGCACTTTGTCCTTCATCTCAGTGGTTCATTGCAAATTTAATCCTCAAATAATTTACATAAATGGTACTTCATGTTATACATCAATTGCAAAGTCAGTCCTATGTAAACTTCACGTTAAGTAGCTAACGGCAACAAAAAGATTCCGCAGCAACGCGCGGGTACCAAACTCGTTAATTTCAAAATGAAATCCAAAGGTTAAAGTTATTTTGGAGCTATTGATTGGGTGTATATTCTGTACACTTTTTGAAGCTATTGATTGATGTATATTCTGTACACTTTTTGAAAATGCACCCATTTTCGTACAAGAATTCTGAAGGATTCCTTTATTTCTTCACGCATTAAAGACAAGATTTGGAGAGATTTGGTGAAGATATCTCGCTCGTATCTCATTATCTCGTACTGTATTTTCTTACAAATTTACAAAATACTCCGTAACAAAAAACCAGTAATACAGTAATTCATTTAAGTTTTATAGGTTGTCAAGCACCACGCTCATATTCAAATACGTACTCTGCTTATCATGATTCGATATCAAAAAACGTACTCATTTGCATCATATGTTATGTGCCCGCATATATTCTTTGAGCAAAAACAAAAAAATCAACTTCATAATTTAACTTTGTAAAGAGTTTAATAAAAAGCTCGTGCGCGTATGATTTGACAAATTATAAATTCTCAACTGTTTTGTTGTAGGAGTAATATATATCATAAAATCAGTCGATTTTATCTTAAATTTGTTATATTCTATAAACCAGTCGATCAGGATCAAGAGTCCAACGAGTTATGTATACTAATGTTATAAGACCTAGATTTACAAATGTAGTTTTTAAAATAATTAGTTTAGCAATTTGTTGGCGTATGTGTTCGGACAAAATACACCATTCCGGAAGGTACAACCGAAGCGTCAAGACCGAAGGACATCAAGGTCTCCTCTTATGGTCCAACGTGTCCTTCTATCCTCTGGATAAAAGGATTACCCGTCACAACGCCGTCATTCCAGATTTCACGGGATTGTGTCCCACGTGTGTTCTAACACCTACTCATTAGACTAAGCATAGCTCGGCTTGTTTGGTCCCTAGGCAAAACAGGTAACGAGGTGTGGGTAGTATAAATACCCCCACCTCATTTATGATTCTCAACAAACACACACAAATAGCATTTACTCCTATTTATTATCTTACCCCTCGTATCACTATATATTTACTCTCACGTGAGTCACGCCGGAGGTTGGTCTTAGGATAAAACCCAAAGCGAGTCTAACGTGCGTGTTTTTTGTGTGTAGGAATTCATCACCATCCGAAGGATCTTCACAGAAGTAGGACCCAATTACAAGGTTTTACTTCCACACGATCCAAAAAAGTCTAGCACCGCATCTTGTTGCCCGTTTTGACTTTTAGTAAATCTAAAAGTTAATTCAATAAAATAAAATAAAATAAAATATCAAATTTCATTCTTTCTTACAACTCAAGAATAATAACAAAATTTTAACAACTTTTTTTTTCTCTCCCCACTATTTTTATACTTTACTCTTCTTTCAAATAAAAAGAATTTAAGAACACATTACTATATATATTAAAAGTGAAATGATATGACGTCTTTCAAAATACAGTAACCTTAGCCCATTGCTGAGTCTTTCCCCTTGGGCCTAACATTGTCGCAAGATCCAATGTCTGGTCCAATCCAAAATTTGGCCGCATTATACTTTGATAATATCAAATAATCTCAAACATTCCAGATTTTCTCACAGATACACCTGTGAGATCGAAGAGGGTGTGTAACACCCTCAAAATACCGCAGTGGAAGACTGTGTCACTTGGGGTGCTACTTCATAATACAAAGTACAAGTTATAGAAAACGACCTCTAAATGAGACGTTTTGAAAAGTTACCATTCGATTAATGAATTCAAAGTTACAAACATGAGATTCCAAAGTATGATACATAAATGTATACAAAATGTTTTGAATGGTAAATGATAAAAGCGTAAGTCTTCAGAATATGCCGCTTGACTCTAAGTTCCACGCACTAGCTATCGCCTTACTAACCTGAGATAAACATGCTAAAGTGTCAACACAATGGTTGGTGAGTTCATAGAGTTTGTCTTAAAACGGTTAAAAAGTCTTTAAAGAGTATTCGCACAGCAAAGGCATCGTGATTCCACTCAGTTTCAAGTCCCGCCCATAACAACACTTGCAACCTGTGTGTTCACAACCCACTGCTAACATAGAGTATGATTTCGATATATGTGTATACGATATATGCATGCTTAATGTAAAGTATCACTGCCTACTGAACCTCATGACAAGATAAACACAAATGCTTCAAAGCTGGATTATATTCACCCAAGGCCAGGAATATATGGCAATGGTGGGGGCGTCAGCCCGATAGTACTATCAATACCTCTCCATCGGCTCCATCCAGGAGTTAAACAGTGGTTAAAGAATATAGCGTATAGAATAGTTTAACACATTAAGGCACATATCGTAATAAAACTACACACCATGTTCAAAAGTATAAAAGTATAGCGTAGCATATAAGTAAAATTGTCATGAGTAAAAGTGAAAGCAAGTAGTTTAAGCATGTATCTCCCCCAAAGAGTTCAAAACAAGTATTAAAAGAGTAAGAGTGGGGCTATGACTCACCTTAAGTTTATGTAATGAGAAATGAAAGTGGTAGTCGAATCGCGAAAGTCTCTAAGAGCAGCAACTTTTGGCTTTCTAAAGAAAGGAAGTCAAGTATGAAACTAGGACACTAAACCTATGCTTTCAAACCCTTCACCACAACTCTTGAAACCCTTGCTAGCCTTGATATAGACCTTGTGAAAACCATTTAACTCAGCCCCTAATCACCTTGTGTAGCTCCTAATTCAACCATAGAATCACCAAACAAACTCTTGATTCATGTAGAGACTAACTATGCCTTCAACTTTGGTATGTAACTTATAACTTAGAAATCAAAGGATCATGGTTTATGGATTTGTTGTTAAGTGTTTGGAATGAAGAGAAAGGAAGAGGATGAGCTTGCTATTTATAGTGAAGATGAGGAGGTTAGGAAAGCTCCTAGGAAGGTGCCTAAACTTGGTGACCAAGTTTTACTTGGAGCCTAAGTTTAACACATGTATATATCTTAAGGTTACAAGGCTTGAGATCAAGACACATGGGGTGATTCCCCCTAGAGGCGGTTCATATGAGATAAGAGAGGTGTTAGACCCATTTCTCGGATACAATGGGCCCCACCCTAGATGAAATTCACTAAGAATAATGTGTTTGACTAAATGGATAAATGATACTTGAGTATGTTTGACTATGACTTTTATAAGTTCACAACGCTTTACGTGATTGGCTAGTCAAACCGGTAGTCAAGCTATAAGTATTAAGAATGTATAATGTGGTTTAGAAAGTATTATGTATCACTAATATAAAGGAAAAGAAGTTGAGGGACCTAAGTTGACAGAATCCCAAGATAATACTAGAACCAACTTGTTTTAGTACTAGAACCACCTTGTTCTAGCCTGCAGGGACTAATCTTGCCAATTCCTTAAACTGGCACTAGAACCAACTTGTTCTAGTACCAAAACTGAATTGTTATAGTACTAGAAGGGCTATTCTTGCCAAAACCTCAAAGTAGCACTAGAACCAACTTGTTCTAGTAGCAAGGATGAATTATTATAGCACTTAAGGGACCAAAAGTACCATTTGGGGAATAGCTTTGAAATGAAGAAAGGTCAAATTACAAATACCCAGGTTCTTAATAATTCTTCATTTTATCTAAGAGTATGCGTGGGTGTGTGGCGGTTATAGAGAGAAAAAGGAGGGAAATATGGAGGTCTTGATAATTAAGTGTAGAGATTAAGGTCCAAGTTCAAGAGATTAACCTTACCCATACTCAAATGCAAGTAAGTAATCCCTATCTTAAATTAATTAATGAATTCAAGAATTAGGGTTCTTGATATCAATTGGGGGAATTGGGTAAAAAGGTGTTTAAAGGTTAATTAAAGAAGTTATAGTACTTATGGGATGAAATCTATTGAATTTAAGTTAGTATTTTAATAGGAGCATCATCATATAATCAATCTATGATTATGTGATGATTAGTGATGTTTAGAGGTAAGACAATGGTTGTATAAACCATTGTTATGGTTATTTGATTATGTGTTAAAGTGTTTATGTGTATGATGATCTTGACATAGGATGATGATGTTGATGATGATGGTGATAAGGATGATGATGATGCCTTGATATGTTTAGCTTGAAGCTAAGGTAAGTAAAATGAGGGTAGCATGTTGTTATATGGATTTCTAACATGTATGTGTTATGTATGTTGTATGTTAAGTGATAGGAGTTTGAGATATGGTTAAGTGTTTGCAATGGTTGAGCTAAGGTGACGATTTGGTGTTATAGAGTATGTTTGATGCTTTGTGCTAATGTAATAATTAAAGTGATAAGCCCGTGATGTAAGTGTTCGATATATGTGATGCTTATATGTTGTTTGAAGTATAATGGTATGTTGTTATCATTTTACTTACTAAGTGAAAGCTTATTGTTTAGTTGACAATGTTTTGTAGGTTACTCATGAGTGGAGCTATGGCTTGGATAAGGACTAAGGTTGCACATGTGAAGTAGAAGGAATGGTAAGAAAGTAGGAGCTAGGTAGTATACCGAGCTCAAGTGTCATGCTTGTACCCCCGTGAGTCATTAATGTTATGTAAAGTATGGTCAAGTGTCAAGTGTATAAATTGGTGGTCAAAGGACAAGTTATAGTATACTTCATGTGTTTACGGTCAAGTTAAAGGGGCGTTTGGCATAACGTGTAATTGTACCCATTTTGGGATGTGAACGGGTCAATAGTCATGGATCAAATTCTTCATGGTTTTTAATGTTAAATGAGTGTTTGGTTTATGGTTAAAGTGTTAATTTTATGGTTAAAGGTAATATGGTTAAGTATAGTATGCAAATGGGTCAAAATGGGTGTTTCCACCCGTCACTTTGTAAAGCATGTTTTCAAGGGTTGTTGTGACCATGTTTATGTACATATTTGATGTTTATAATGTCCAAATGATTTCTGGAAAGTTTTGTAAATTGTCGAGTTATAGAAGTTGAGTTTTAGTCGTTTTGGTCAAGTATGAAAACGGAACAACAATTAGTGCAGAAAATGTGTCATGTTAGAAAAATCATATCTTTTGATTCGTAACTCGTTAGAAGTTGTACCACCCATCATTTTAAAGGTAATTGAGTCTAGTTTTATCTAAAAATAGTATTAAGGGCTGGTTTGTATTAGGTCGTTGTCAGTTATTTAAAGAGTAATAGAAGGTCAGGTTTGGGTCATGTCGTTTCCGTGTAAAAGTTTAAAATTTTGGTCAAATCGGGCACGGGGTGTAACAAGAGGATGACTTGGTCTTGGATGATATTATCCTACTTATGTGACTAGTTTTGACTTCGTAAATTGCTAATCGTAAGTTGTTAAGTCACGAAACGTAAAACCGGGTATCCTAAAAATATGAAACTTGAAAGAATGACTAAACTTGTCAATATACTCCATAATAAAATATAAAATGAGTGGTAGGTTCTATTGAGTTGCTCAAACCCAGCTAAAACTGGAAACACGGGTCTAAAACGAGTAATACGTAAAACGTACGAAAGTTGCGTAAAATGGAGAAAAGAAAAATATAACTTTTCTAATAGAATAATAATGGATTAAAATGACCTATAATGTCTAGGCTAGGCTCAGTCTAGTGTCGGTTGGTATTTAATGTCTTTAAACTTAAAACTGTAAGCCTAAAAATCAAGGAATGATTTTTGGTCAAAGGAGGAGGGAAAAATATGTTGACTTATTCCAAAAATGTGAAAACTCAAATTGTCTTAGAAACGTGGTGCAGGTATAGGCTAAGGTTACGACTAAGTAAAAATGCTTAAAAACGAAAATTCATGTTTCTCACGGCCGAGGTTTATTTGGTCACGTTTTTCTCAGTCATGATTAATTCTCAAATAAATCATGAGTGTATCAAACATTTTTCTGATGCGGGAAAAATTAACGCGGTCGAGTTTCGTTGTGCGTAGGATTTTTGAATGACGTTTTACCCTAACACGTGTAGTTCCTTAATAACTTTCGCGAAAATGATCTGATGAGTGTCAAACTTTTATTTTGCCATGGAAATGATTTATCACACGAGAATATGAAATAAAAATCAAATTTCGGGAAATGAATAGTGAAGTGAATAGTAATAGTGGATAGTAAAAATGAATAGTAATCCGAAAATGCGAGTTGTTACAGCGTGGGTTTTGATTTTGGGGTTCTTTTCCGACAGCATATTAAATGAAGGCTGCACCCATGGTTGATCAAAATAGAGGACTTTGGGTTTCAGTTCTGACGGGTTTTTTTGGCGGTAGATTTTTTGGGGTTTGTGGTCGATTCGTGTTTAATACTCCCTCCGTCCCATAAAAACTGTCCAGTTTGACTTTTCAAAGTCAAACTGGTTCAACTTTGACCTTAAATATTTTTTATTTGTTATATAATACTTGATGAAAAATTATACCAATGAAAAACACACTTAAAACTCAATCCATTCATATATTTTTCATAAAGTATTATATAATACTCACAAAAATACATAAGGTCAAAGTTGAACCAGTTTGACTTTGAAAAGTCAAACTGGACAGTTTTTATGGGACGGAGGTAGTAATACTTAATAAGGTATGTAAATTTAATTCCGGTTTTCTTGAATATTATACGTTTATATGTATTATGTTTCTATATTGATTGACCCTGTTTGAAAAAGTGTATTGTCTTTGTGAATCCCTTTGTAGCCTTCAAAAAACAAAAGAAAAAGTGTGGTGTGTTTATGTTTGGAAGTTGCGGTTCAAATCTGTTAGCAAAAAATGTGGGTGCAGATTTTGTGAAATCATATTAACAAAAGAAAAAGTTTGTTGTCTTTATGTTTGGCATTGTGTTTGTGATATATATGCAATGTTTGGGATTACTTATATACTGTGCTTATACATTCTTTACCATAGCCCGTATCTTGGCAGGGCAGCCACCCCATGATTGTGGTTGCAGGCTTGCAGCCACCTGATCGCACTTACCCTCAGCTATAATAGATATAGATGGTTTGGTTGTTGGTAGTACATTTCACTTGGCTGTGATGATCAATTAACTATGTTGTCTTGCCGCGAAATGTGGAAGGAAGGTAGAGTGTGTAAAATCTCGCAAAAATCAATATAATTAAAAACGTTTAATTATATATTAATCTCCGTCATTATTTTAATCACCATTTTTACAGGAAAATTTGAAATTTTCTTATTATATTAAATGGTCACGATTATGATATTGCAAAATTCACCAACCGACAAAACACATTCTCGATACGTTTAACAAAATATTAAAAACATACTAATCCTAATTAATAACAAATTACAATCAAACGGGCCCTTAATCGATTTTCGGCCCAATGCCTCGTTGCTATTCATCAGCCCAAATACGAAAGCCCAAACTCCAAATCTTAATATTTCATGTAGTCGACTAGACACCCTCCAAAACGACCCTCGTTCTCTCGATTTTTACACACGACTCATATATATTTTTGCACCATCTCGTTCACCACCGAGCCAACTATTAGTGTGTCGAGTGTCATGCTCATAGGACGACATTTGATACGTTTTTAAGTGGCGAAGTGTTTGATCAAAATCAAGTCAAACCGATTTGTAACAAACTCAAATCTGAACCGTTTTGATTCCCGTTTGTTCCTATGTGTTCCTAATCACATTCGTAGCATGATTTCATGTTTAAATTTCAAGGATGATCAGCTATGTTCAAATGGTACACGATTACTCAATTCTTGTACAAATAAATATAGTGGTCGACATATATATGAATCATCAAGACACCCCCCCTTGTTTCATGCACTCTCAAATGTTATTATATGATATAATTTCATCCTAGACAACTATTGTAACTGACATAATAGTGTAATTGGTTTCCTTGGAAGATTTCGCACCATACGTATTACAAAATAAGTTACAATATATACTCCTTGCTCGTTCACTCAATTCTCTCAATTATCATACACTTACAAACTTCTTCTCTTCCTAATAATTCTCTCTTGAAGACCAGAAGTGGTTACAAGATCGTTTGGACGCAAGAAAGGATTATCGGGTTTGGGTTATACGTTTATTATTTTGGGTATTAATCGAACTTGATCGTATCTTGTGTTTTCCTTCATCCCTCTCGACTCTCTACCACCTTTGAAGGTGTAGTAAGTTGTTTCAAGCTCTTGTCAATTCATATCACTTGTAAATTAAGTTCCATGCATCAAGTATATATTTTTTCGATCATATATAGTTCATGTATATATTTACGTACGTATAAATTTGTAGCAACACAAACGTGGCTAGCCTCTATCTTGGAAGGCCTAGGAGTCACGTAGCACACATATTTCACGTTCATTTCAACGTTACATGCATCAACTAAACTTATTTTGAACCTAACAAACTCACGCATAAAAACTATATAAACACTTAGAGATATTCTAAGTGTTTCACACATATATAGAAACGATCCATGTAGCCCAAGAAATGCACGTATAGATTGAAATATTACTTAACAAGCACCCAATATTTTTATACAACTCAATAGACCACCTAGAAAACTATTACTTTCATTTAGATAATATGTAAAAATACTCACGTCTCGACACTAAAATTTAGCCAAATTGATCGACAGTTACAAGGTTTTAAAATTGTCATTTTCATTTAAAAACTTAATAATTTCGGTTTGGCCTTATTCAAAGCCCAAAAAGAGATAACGATCCATAAGCCCACTGGGCCCATATGAAACATTTTTAGAATCATAAAAATTGCCCAAGTCCAGGCCCAAAACAATTTCCATGCCCTCGCCTCTAAATTTCTTAACGGGCCTTTATTTTGGTTCGTTAAGGCCCAATTACTTAAAAATTAAGCTTTTTAGCAAATAAGCTGTTGAAATAAGCTTGTTATTACTAAAATAAGCTTCGGAAATTTTATAAAATTTTTCTTATAATTTTTGTACATTTGGACTAAAAATGTAACGCGACGACACTTAGGAGGACTAAAACTGTCAAACTGTTAAAAGTAAGGACTGAAACTGTAAAAGCAGAATCTATAGGATATAAATTGATATATTATCATATTCCAGGACCAATAAGTTATTTTGGACAAGTAGTGGACTGTAATTATAAATTATATATAAAAAGGACTAACGGTGTAACGCTAACGTCGTTAGAGTAAAAATGGTAAAATTGGAAAAAAGACAAGGACTAAACATATTTTATTTAACATTCTTATTTGTTTTCTATTTTCGTAAATTTATTTCATATGCATTTAAACTTTCATTTTTATTTATATATATTATTTAAACACGTTAATAATATATATAATGATATTTCAAAAATTAATATTATTACTTATGGTTAAAAATGGTAAAACTTCGATGGATAATTTAAATAACGTATTTTGTCATATCATACATAGCATAAGAATTACACTGCACATCATCTATTAGTAATAACGAATAATTATTATTCGTTATTCGTTCGTATTTACCAAATAGTATTTGGTCAAATTCTCAGATAAATTTATTTATCAGGTTCCGTATCAAAGACGTTTCCATTATCATTCTCATAATCTCATCCTACTTAACTTTTCATCATCCCAACATCAATCAAGGTGAGTCATAGCCCCATTTCCAATACTTGTTTTTAACTTATTGGGGGAGATACATGCTTACATATACTTTGATAATTTTATAAGTATATGAATAAATTACATGATTCAAATCAATTTCCTAATTAATATTTATCTGATATGGTTTATGACTTAACATGTGATATATATATATATATATATATATATATATATATATATATATATATATATATATATATATATATATATATATATATATATATGTTATTGGCGAATTACTTAACTGAAATACTGATACTCAGATGATAATGTTTCCAATTTGATTATTGTGGCATGTGATATATGTATGTTACTGGCGAAATACTTAACTGAAATACTGATACTCAGATGATAATGTTTCCAAATTGATTACTGTGGCATGATACTTGACTATACTATACTATCCTGAATGATTCCTTTATTACCTTGATATTGCCTAAGTTACCTTATCGCCATAAAGTCCCTCAATCATGAGCCATTAATCACTGTTATATGAGCGCGAATATAGTGAACAGCTTCGAAACCTGTTAAAGATTGACCTCCTATCCCACTAATACTTGACGGAATGCCATATGCATATGGTTAGTCGTATTAGTCGTGATACACTATATTTGAACAAAAATAGGAATTGGCAAATCACCTATTATAAGAGGGCAAAATTTATCATTGACTTGATAAATCACCTCTTTTGTTAACGTTTTACGTGTCACGAGGCTTGGTGCAATATCCATAAGGAAATGTATGTTTTCAACATATATTTAGATACAGCTGTATAGGAATTTGACCATACTTGAATTGTATATCTCCTTTAAATTAGCATCATGAGTTTCCAGCTCATGTTAGGATTATTGATTCCTTATTTGAATTTGATTGAATATCTATATGATTTATCTGTGATTATAATCAATATTATTCAATACTTGTTCCATCACTGTTTGTATTTATCATTACCAAATATTCCTGAAACATATTGAAATAAACGATTTTCCATAAAACTCTATGAACTCACCAACCTTTGTGTTGACACTTTTAAGCATGTGTATCTCAGGTATTGTAACAGATCAGGACAAGACACGGAGCGGGCATTTATTACTCTGATAAATTAAAATGGTGTAAAAATTAAATATGTCATTCTTTCAAGCCTTTAAATCTTTTAATAAAATTTTAAATCAAATGGTTCATCTTTTATCAAAAATATTATTTGAATGATAAATAACTTTCAAAACGTTTCTTTTAAGCTGTCTTATGAGATTATAACTTCGATCCTCCTCGTAACTCCCAAATTACTTTTCCGTTGCTACAAACTAAAATTTGGGGGTGTTACATAGTGCGACAAATAGTCGCCTCAGCAACCTCCACGTGCGCAGGCAGGGCATCAACTAATCTGAGCTAAGTTGTCGTCGGAAATGAGTACCAGCGTCGGTATCTTGGCGGGCCAGTCTGACCTTAACTATGGTTTGGTTGCAGCCAAGATCGATGTTTGGTTTACATTTTAATGGTGGGGCGACCGGATATTAACTTTGGTTTACATTTTAATGGTGGGGCGACCAAATCTTAAGCTTAATTAGATGAACCTAACCATTTCTCTGAATTGATGTTTCAGAGGTCTCCGCTATCGAGGACGAATCGTTTTCTCTTAATGCTGGACTTGGGACACACCCGGGCTGGAGCCCACCAAGTGGCAGCTGCATCGAATTCTCATCCACACTCACTTTGCGTAAGGAAAGGTGTGGCACAGGAATTGTAATTGGTAAGCGTCTCATAATTGTATTAACTAATGGCAACATTCTTAGTTCATGAGGTTTAGAACGGGTTTCGTCAGCAGATGCACAAGTTATATGAATAAGTTAAAGGTGGTGCATACAAAGAAGTTAAAAGTGATGCACAGAAGGTCTGTCTTCTTAGCATACATAATTGTGTATATACGAACTTGCAATGAAATGACCCTCAAATGTTAACGAAGGTGGATATGCTAAATTAAAGGTTATCTTATATGTTAGGTGTGTATTCAAATTGAAATCAAAGGATATACAGATGTAATCCTTTGTTATCTTTAATAAGTAGCAAACCTATAATAATTGTATGAATAAATTATAAACCAATAATGGTACTCATTACCTATGCCTCAGCTTTTGAGAAAAGTCACACGGTGACAATAGGGTACTTGCCGCATTTTATTTTTTTCTAACCGTCTTGCTACTTCATGCTACCCGTCTAACATCTATCCATATGTAACATAGTTGCCGGCAATGATTGGAGGAGTTTTAAGTGACATTTTTCATTGCTTTTCAACTAATGTTGCACCATTGTTTAGAGTTCTTAATAGTTAACCTTTTTATAATTTAACCACACTCATGGTACACCTAATAAAATAAGAAAAACATAGTGATCAAAATTTTGTATTGGCTCAAACAGTTGGATCGGGTTGACCTAAATTTTGTTTTTTGTTTTTTGTTTTTTTTTTTTTGGTAAATTGTTAGTGTACTAATCATGATAGAAGTGTTAATTCATTGAAAATGCTCTTTGGTCGGTTCTTTGATCCATTTGATATGTTTCTTTTCTAGCTATTCTACAAGTAATTTGAACTTGAATTCTCAAATATGATTCCAGATATTATATCTAACGAGTTTTTTTCTGCAGATTTTCGAAGTTTGGTGTCAAATGCAGTTATGCTGATGCAGGGGTGAAGGACACGGGTGTAACAACTCGCATTTTCAGGATAATTACTATTACCGGAAATTCACTATTCATTTTTACTATTCATTTTTTTCACGAAATTCTCCCGAAACTTGATTTTTGTTTCTTGGCCTCGAGTGATAAATCATTTCCATGACAAATTAAAAGTTTGACATTCATAAGCTCATTTTCGCGAAAGTTATTAAGGAATTACACGTTTTAGGGTAAAACGTCATTCAGAAATTCTACGCACAACGAAACTCGACCGCGTTAAGTGACCCCGCATCGAAAAAATGTTTGACACACTCATGATTTATTTGAGAATAAATCATGACTGTGAAAAACATGACCAAAAATAAACCTCGGCCGTGAAAAACTGGAATTTTCAGTTTTAAGCGTTTTTACTCAGCCGTAACCTTAGCCTATACCTGCACCGCATTTCTAAGACGATTTAAGTTTTCAACTTATTAGAAAAAGTCAACATATTTTTCCCTTCTCCATTGACCAAAAATCATCCCTTGATTTTATAAGTCATTCCTTGATTTTTAGGCTTACGGTTTGATGTTTAAAAGACATTTAATACCAACCGACACTAGACTGAGCCCAGTCTAGACATTATAAGTCATTTTAAATCAATATTATCCTATTAGAAAAGTAACATTTTACTTTTCTCAATTTTACGCAATATTCGTACATTTTACGTATTACGCGTTTTAGACCCGTGTTTCCAGTTTTAGCAGGGTTTTACCACCCCAATGGAACCTACCACTCATTTTATATTTTATTATGGAGTATTTTGACAAGTTTAATCATTCTTCCAAGTTTCGTATTTTTACGATACCCCGGTTTTACGTTTTGTGACGTAACAACTTACGGTTAGCATTTCACGGAGTCAAAACTTACTACATAAGCTAGGATAATATCATCCAAAGTCCAACCCTTCCTCCCCAAGCTTGTGAACCACCATAGGGGGGGAGTCACACCCTCATGTGGCTTAATCTTATGCAATGTTAGCTTGGATGGTTTACATGTGTTAAAGCTTACTTGAGAAGCTTTGACAAGTCTTGTGTTCTAACCTCCTCAAGCCCATATAAATACCCCCTCCCCCTCATTTAAACGCCACATATCACACAAAACCACTCCACACTTAGTTATTTTCTTCTAATTTCTAGCAAGGTTCAAGTGCAAGTTCAAGGTAGAAACCCTAGTTTGATCTTAGGTTATCAAAACACTTCCATAACATCATATACTTGGTGATTTCTCTTGAGTTTGAATCCACTCAAGTCACCTCAACCTTCATCATCCATCTTTCAAGATTACAAGAGTAGAAAGATTGCATGAAGTGAAGTGGGTTGAAGCAAGTCTATCAAAGTCCTATCCTTACATGTTAACTTCCTTTCATCTTTGAAAGCCAAAAGTTGTTGCTCGTAGAAACCTTCGCGATTCGACCATCACATTCACTACTCACTACATAACTTAAGGTGAGTTCGTAGCCCCACTTTCTATTGTTTAACTATTTTACAAACCCATGGGGGGAATACATGCTATTATTTTTCTACTCGAACACAATGCTTTCTACTGTATGCTACCCGACTATGTTTTATTGTCACTAAGTAACGATTGCCATGTTCGAAGTCCCTATATCATGAACCATTAGTCACTACCTATAGTGAGCGCGAATATTGTGAATAGATCTATTGGGATTGACGGATCCCATTTGTGTTGAACAACGATGAGTTCACACAAATGCACTATATTTGAGATTTAGCGGTATAATGGCAAAAGTACCTTGATAGGGCTTCTATAATGCCAATTTTGTTGGTTCGATGTTAATGTTTTGGTTGCATGAGCTTAGTGAAATAAATAACGATTTTGTTTTCTAACTATGAGTGTGAGTCTATAGCTCACACTACGATTATTGTGTTCAAACGATTTAACAAACTCTATGAATATCACTCAACCTTTGTGTTGACCTCTCAAGCATGTATTTCAGGTTCATGACGATCAAGGATGGCATGGGAGGGCACGGATACTCAAGAGGGCTATAAATTTTTATTATCATTCAAAGACTTAACTAATGTAATTTGTAAACATGGAACCATCTGGGACCTCATTTTGTAATCTCTGATATTTATATAATTTGAATGATAAATCTTTTAAAACGACTCAACTAGAGTTCGTTTTCTATTATTGTGACTATTGTGCCGACAAGTAACACCCAGTTTGAATTCCGCTGCAACCATGAATTGGGGGTGTTACAGATTGGTACCTGAGCCATGGTTATAGAGAAACGGGTCTAATTGAGACCTAAACCATAACCACACTATAAGCAAAAACATTTTTATAGCCTTCCGCTCTCCGTGTCTTCCATCCTCCAGACGATTATGGACTTATTATGCAGGTTATGCTACATAAACATGTTAGTATATTGCTATATATATGCTTGCCATATTTTGAACACTCCCCATAAACGATAGAATTATATTAACATTGTAATTCTTGTTATAGAAATCATGTGCGTACCCACTTCTTCCGATTATGTGCCCACTCTACCTAATAACTTCCAAGTCTTACCACCCTCACCCGAGTTCGGATTTGACTTCGTAAATGCCTTCGCTTCTGATGACGAAGAAGAACCTTTCGAAGATTCAACCGACGAAGAAGAGGATGAACCAATGCCGACTAATTTTGCGATGAATATTTCTAATTATTTTGAACAAAATTGGGTTGAGGCAGACTCCGAGGAGGATAATGAGTATGAATATGTACTAGAGCCATTACCACCACCACTATCACTTCCCTTTGATATCCCTACATGTGATGATTTGGATCACTCATTATGGATCGTGCCTCGACCACCATTGATCCAACAAGAAAGTCAACATGAAAACTACAGCTTCTCAAACTTCATCGACTTGTACCTCTATGACACACTAAACCAAGAAGTTGCCGATCAATCAGAGCTGCTCGGACCTTCTAACCCACAATAGACTAGTGTGATGATACTAGTTAACTTTTGTACTACTAAACTGATTAGACTCAGTTAGTAAATGTTACGAAATCTATGTAATAACTAGCGATAGTAAAAACGTTGTAATTACTAAACTGAAAGTATCAGTTAGTAAATTTTGAAGAAGCTTGTAATAGGTTTCGATTTTGTAAATCAACCAACGTTGTACGAATAAAACTCTTGTTTTATACTATCATGTGTTATGCCTTTAAATCTTCAACATAATTATTCTATCATTTCCTATAAAAAATCATGCTTATTTCACAACTCTCTACTTACGACGTATCTTTTGAACAATAGAATCATGGCGCCAAAGAAGAAGACACCACCAGCAATGACTCAAGCTGCTATTCGCAAACTAGTTAAGGACAGTGTCAATGCAGCACTCACAACGGAACGAGCAGCCGTAGCTGCAGCAGCTGCCGAAGCCGCCACAGCTGCTGGTGCTGCTGATGCTGCAGCAGCCGCTGATGCTACAGCAGCCGCTGAAGCAGCCACTGCTGCGGAAGCTGCTATAGCTGCAGAAGCTGCCCGAATTGCCAGCCTTAACATTGGAGGACCAAACCCAACTATCCCTCTGGTGACAAATGTTGCTTCAGTACCAAAGGGTTGCTCATTCATTTCCTATTTGAAATGCGAACCCATAAAATTTAAGGGTACTGAAGGAGCTGTAGGTTTGACCCGCTGGTTTGAAAAAGCAGAATCGGTATTTTTGGTCAGCAAATGTATCGAGAGTGATAAAGTTCAATATGCCACTAGTACACTGCTAGATGAAGCATTATCATGGTGGAATTCAATATCTCAACCAATAGGCATTGAAAATGCTTATAAGATATCTTGGGATAACTTGAAGAAGATGATGATCAAAGAGTACTGCCCCCGCAGTGAAATACAGAAGTTAGAGGTAGAATTTTGGGATCATGCTGTTAAGGGAAATGACATCATAACTTACAACCGTCGATTCCAAGAATTGAGGATACTGTGTCCAACAATGGTTTCAACAAAAGAAAAATTGTTGGAACGGTATATCTGGGGACTTCCACCAAGTATACAAGGGAATGTAACCTCAACAAATCCCAAGGAACTTGATGAAGCTATGCGGATGTCTCGCAGCCTCATGGATCAAGTGGTGCGTACGGCAGAAACCCGAAGACAAAACAACACCAACTACAGTAACAACAATAACAATAGGAACAACAACAACAACAAGCGACCATGGGATGGTAACCATGGAAGTAACAACAACAACAACAACAACCAAACTCAAAACAACAACCATCATAACCAGCAAAACAAAAGACAAGAGGCCGTAAAGGCTTATGTGGCTGCACCAACTAGAGGCGCAGGGTATACCGGGAATGCTCCACTATGCAATAAGTGTAACTTCCATCACTCTGGTCCTTGCCCAGCTAAGTGTCGCAACTGTCAAAACACTGGACACCTTGCCAGAGATTGTAGAGTCAAGGCTGTAGCTACCGGTAACAACACACAACCGATAGTTATATGCTTCGGGTGTGGAGAAAGTGGACATTACAAGAACCGATGTCCCCAAAACGAAGGTCAACAAGTTGAAGACAACCAAGGGTGAGCATATATGATAAGAGGAGAAGGAGCTTATCAGAATCTCAACAACACTGCAGAACAATGAAGTTTAGAACTTAGCAGTCATATTTATTTATGCACTCTGTTGTACTACGTGTATGTCATCCCTAGTAATGGGAGTTTTATGACTTAAGAATATTTACTGTTCAATAAACAACTCTTTGTGATAATTCTCATCTATTGTACTTTCTATCTCCAAACCAATTTGATTGTTTAGCGGACTATTACCATTCTATAAGATTTACCCAGTTATCTTATAAACCATTCAACAAATTTTACTTCAAGCTATTTTGTTATCACTTTATTGTTTCACATCATTTTACTCCAAGATATTCTACCACCATCTTAGAAAAATCACTTCGTTGATACCACCCTATAAATCATTATCATGCCTTCATTTCCAACTTTCATCACAAACCACTAAATCTCAACATACTAACATGAAGAACACAAAGCTCCTTAACCTTCTCACCATCATCATTTTCACAACCCTTTATCCCACAAGCTCACTTTCTGATCTTGATGCACTTTTAAAGCTTAAATCATCCTTAGTTACACCACAAGCAACCTCATTGGGTTTACAAAATTGTATACCATCTAAAACTTTTAAGAAACACAATACTACGTAACTCAACCGAACATCACATTATCGGTCCTAAATTATACATAGCCTGATCACCTATGTCTAATTCAGGAGGGATCATGTTATGCTGGGAGCAGTCACCCGTATGTTTTCTTAGAAACAAACTTCTCATAAGTAACCTCATCCTACGCCATACACTGAAACGATAAATCAAACTACATCACTCTAATCCTCATAAGTAACCACACCTCTTCATCGACACCACTCCAATGTATAACACACATAGAACTTCGGGACGAAGTTCCCCGTAAGGGGTAGAGACCGTAACAACTCGCATTTTCAGGATAATTACTATTCCTGGAAAATTCACTATTCATTTTTACTATTCATTTTTTTCCCGAAATTCTCCCGAAACTTGATTTTTGTTTCTTGGCCTCGAGTGATAAATCATTTCCATGACAAATTAAAAGTTTGACATTCATAAGCTCATTTTCGCGAAAGTTATTAAGGAATTACACGTTTTAGGGTAAAACGTCATTCAGAAATTCTACGCACAACGAAACTCGACCGCGTTAAGTGACCCCGCATCGGAAAAATGTTTGACACACTCATGATTTATTTGAGAATAAATCATGACTGTGAAAAACATGACCAAAAATAAACCTCGGCCGTGAAAAACTGGAATTTTCAGTTTTAAGCGTTTTTACTCAGCCGTAACCTTAGCCTATACCTGCACCGCATTTCTAAGACGATTTAAGTTTTCAACTTATTAGAAAAAGTCAACATATTTTTCCCTCCTCCATTGACCAAAAATCATCCCTTGATTTTATAAGTCATTCCTTGATTTTTAGGCTTACGGTTTGATGTTTAAAAGACATTTAATACCAACCGACACTAGACTGTGCCCAGTCTAGACATTATAAGTCATTTTAAATCAATATTATCCTATTAGAAAAGTAACATTTTACTTTTCTCAATTTTACGCAATATTCGTACATTTTACGTATTACGCGTTTTAGACCCGTGTTTCCAGTTTTAGCAGGGTTTTACCACCCCAATGGAACCTACCACTCATTTTATATTTTATTATGGAGTATTTTGATAAGTTTAATCATTCTTCCAAGTTTCGTATTTTTACGATACCCGGTTTTACGTTTTGTGACGTAACAACTTACGGTTAGCATTTCACGGAGTCAAAACTTACTACATAAGCTAGGATAATATCATCCAAAGTCCAACCCTTCCTCCCCAAGCTTGTGAACTGCCATAGGGGGGGGGGGGAGTCACACCCTCATGTGGCTTAATCTTATGCAATGTTAGCTTGGATGGTTTACATGTGTTAAAGCTTACTTGAGAAGCTTTGACAAGTCTTGTGTTCTAACCTCCTCAAGCCCATATAAATACCCCCTCCCCCTCATTTAAACGCCACACATCACACAAAACCACTCCACACTTAGTTATTTTCTTCTAATTTCTAGCAAGGTTCAAGTGCAAGTTCAAGGTAGAAACCCTAGTTTGATCTTAGGTTATCAAAACACTTCCATAACATCATATACTTGGTGATTTCTCTTGAGTTTGAATCCACTCAAGTCACCTCAACCTTCATCATCCATCTTTCAAGATTACAAGAGTAGAAAGATTGCATGAAGTGAAGTGGGTTGAAGCAAGTCTATCAAAGTCCTATCCTTACATGTTAACTTCCTTTCATCTTTGAAAGCCAAAAGTTGTTGCTCGTAGAAACCTTCGCGATTCGACCATCGCATTCACTACTCACTACATAACTTAAGGTGAGTTTGTAGCCCCACTTTCTATTGTTTAACTATTTTACAAACCCATGGGGGGAATACATGCTATTATTTTTCTACTCGAACACAATGCTTTCTACTGTATGCTACCCGACTATGTTTTATTGTCACTAAGTAACGATTGCCATGTTCGAAGTCCCTATATTATGAACCATTAGTCACTACCTATAGTGAGCGCGAATATTGTGAATAGATCTATTGGGATTGACGGATCCCATTTGTGTTGAACAACGATGAGTTCACACAAATGCACTATATTTGAGATTTAGCGGTATAATGGCAAAAGTACCTTGATAGGGCTTCTATAATGCCAATTTTGTTGGTTCGATGTTAATGTTTTGGTTGCATGAGCTTAGTGAAATAAATAACGATTTTGTTTTCTAACTATGAGTGTGAGTCTATAGCTCACACTACGATTATTGTGTTCAAATGATTTAACAAACTCTATGAATATCACTCAACCTTTGTGTTGACCTCTCAAGCATGTATTTCAGGTTCATGATGATCAAGGATGGCATGGGAGGGCACGGATACTCAAGAGGGCTATAAATTTTTATTATCATTCAAAGACTTAACTAATGTAATTTGTAAACATGGAACCATCTGGGACCTCATTTTGTAATCTCTGATATTTATATAATTTGAATGATAAATCTTTTAAAACGACTCAACTAGAGTTCGTTTTCTATTATTGACAATAAGGCTGTCAAGATCGCGATCCCACGTGAGATCGTTTTTGTCTTTGCAAGATCGAGATCGTAGGATCGGATCGAGATCCTACGATCCTACTTAAATGTCTAAAAATCTTATTTTTCTAGTAATTCGTATTCAAAAATGATTGTATAACAAATTAGAGAAGAAAAAAGAGTTCTGAAAGTTATAGTAATATGAGAATGCGACGCGTAACGTTCTAAAATACAAAAATATCTAATCGGTAATTAAGGAAGCTAAATCTTTTAATCAAAAAATCTATATATTTTGCTATTATTAGACATTTACAGTAATCAACGCTTGCTATATTGTTTTAATTTAAGAAAATTCATTCATTTATAGTTTATTAGTTAGTTAAATTAAGGGAAGTAGGATCGAATCGGATCGAGATCTTACGATCTTATGGTAAGATCGAGATCATACTTAAGATCCTATGCTTTTTAAGATCCTACGAAGGATCGACTCGTTTTTTCTTAACGAGATCGGAAGATCTTAAGAGCTAGATCGAGATCTTAACAGCTATAATTGTGACTATTGTGCCGACAAGTAACACCCAGTTTGAATTCTGCTGCAACCATGAATTGGGGGTGTTACAACGGGCTCTTTCGCTATAGACGTTGAAGCGGATGTCAAGGCTGAGAGGGTCTGATATACACACAACGATTATTTTATTTTAAACTGGTTTTATAGTTATTTAGAATATCAGAGCATATAAATTAAGCAGTATTGTTGGTTAACGTCATTAAGATTCCTTTTATTCTTATTAGCTTGTAGTGTTGGGACTTGGGAGGTAGTGGCTTCGTTGGTTCGACAATATGCAAGGCTGCAGCAACAAGGGGAATTGAAGTCATTAGTCTAAGCAGGTGCACTGATTTTTTTATCTAATCAATTCACTAGAACTACATCATTAGAACCTTATAGTTAAGTCGCAAAAAAACTTAATCCTTTTTCGTGTACTTTAGATAGTGTAAATAACTGAAAATTGATACATAATTAGGTTGGATATAATTAAATGTACCATCAAAGCTCATTTTTTTATAGTGTTGAACCTTTTCTTTAATTTTTAATTTTCAGGTCAGGACGACCAACATCCTTGGATTCATGGGAAGATCAAGTAACTTAGATTACGGGTATGCTAAAACAATACTTGAAAAGAAAATTGCGTGGGATGATTGATATCCATTTGATATTAATCAAATACCTAAAAGGCTAAAATACCTCTCAGTAGTACTCCATAGGTCCTCTTAACATGTTTCAAACAAATACCTAATACACCCTTGAATACTACTCCCTTCGATTTTTTCGACACCATTTTACAATAGAAGTCCTTAGCTATATGCCTATATTTCATATACCTGCAATACCCCTCAAAAGTACTCCCTTCGTTCATCCGTTCAATTTTATTTGCTTTTTTTTATGCTGAGTTTGCTGGACCACTAAAATATTAAACTTTGCAGGAGACGTTTTCTATGTAAATTGGGATGAAGTACTTCCTGGTGCAACCGCAGTGATTTCAACTCTAGGAGGCTTTGGTAGTGAAGAACAAATGCAGTGAATTAACGGTGAGGGAAACATCATTTCAGTAAACGCTGCCAAGGAATATGGTAAGACACTTACGAATCGTGATCTTTATCCCTCTGAAAATTAATGATAGTATATACACATGGTTTAACTTCTTATTCTATGCAGGTATTCCCAAGTTTGTCTTGATCTCGGTGCATGACTATAACATACCGTCGTTCCTACTTACGAGTGGAAACTTCACAGGAAAACGAAAGGCTGAAGCCGAGGTTCTTTCCAAATATCCGGGTTCTGGTATGCTCTTATAGTTTGTACTTTTTTGGCAGCAGTAAATGTGAGTGGCGGGTTTGGGATATGATTATGAGTAACATCTGAAATAGAAGTTACTGTTCATTGGCCGGGTTTCAATAGTAGCTCCTATTCACACCACCAAAACCTTAGATTTAGGGAGCAACTGAAATACCAGAAACATATAACGAGACGAGCTCTTATGGAGCCTAATCTAATATGTATTTACTGATTAGAACAATTGCATTTGATTCATTTTCACTTTGTGATTGTTGTACTTGATAATTTTTATGGATGATCGTTTTGTGTTTGTATTCTTGATTGCAATATTTTTGCGACTTCGGAGAAGTGTAAGTGAAAGTCTAAGGGGGTTGGCAACACTTCCCTCACCCAAAATCCCTTCACTCACTTACAACCAATCCCTTTATGCCACATCATTCTCCCACTTTTTCCTTCACTCACACATTTTTTGTTGGCATCACACCACTCACTCTTCATTTTTTTTTTAATTCTATTAAAATTTATTAAAGGAATAAAATTTCATTAAAATTAAATAAACATTACATAATATTATTAAAAAACATAAAATACCATTACATAATACTAAAGTCGAACCAATTCTTTTATGGTCCACTATCGTTAGACCACTCGAACGACTCATCTAACAATAAAGTCGAACCAATTCTTTTATGCTCCATATAGTTTTTTTGAATCGGGAGAATTTTTTTGGGATCGATACAAATTTTTTTTTGTCGGTAAATTTTTTTTTCTGTGCAGTTGGTTTTTTTTTTTTTTTTTTTTTTTTTTTTTTTTTTTTTTTTGTGGTAAACTTTCACTTTTGATCTACAATATATACTCACAAAAAAAAAAAAAAAAAAAAAAAAATCTATCCGTTACAATTCCCCAATGGTCGAAATTTACTCTCCAACGTTCCAATTTCTTTTCTTTCTCGTGCGGTAAACTTCCCCTCAAAACTACCCCCCGTGCGGTACCGATGGAACGGCGGCGGTGTTCCCGCACGGGAAACACCCCGTACTATGCCTCCCCGCATGTGTTGCCAACCCTCTAATAACTCCTGAGATTCACTTAGCATATGGGTTTAAAAGCATTTTAAAATGATAGTATTGTTAGAATTCCATCAAAAAAATTATTGTAATATAATTAATGTGTATTTAGACCATGAACAAACTGATTTGGAAGAGTATTGACATATCAATAATGATATTGATTCATCTGTAATTAAATAATTGAACTATTTTTATGTTCGTGCCAACGGCAATGGCAAAGGCCATCTTTGGTAACCACAAGCGATGACATTGAATTCATTTTTGCTGTTTCAATGACATGACATTGTGCAAACTAAAAAAAACTATCCATTATAATAAAAGTAACGAATCCGATAAAACCAACAATTACGAATAACATTTTTTAAAAAATAACCGCCAACTACGATGTCCTGTCGCAACGCGGTGGACCGATGCCTAACTCGTTATATATATCTAATAAGAAAAGGAAGTATAAGATTCTTTGTTTGGATAGGAAGTTTGAAATATGATCCAAAACCACAAAAGCTGGAGAAGATTATGATGTTTTCTTCTTTTAGTCTCTTTTCCTGCTTTTTGGACGGCTGTCATTCTCTTCTATCATTGCTAGATCCATTTTCCAACTTTTCCACACACATTTTGACTCTTTTGTTGAATGAAGGTATCTTTGACGAAAATAGCTTAGCAAAAAATAGCAGGAGTAAGCAAAGCAGCAGCAGTTAAAAGTAGCATGAACGAGTAGTTGTTTGTTTTGATGTTTAATAATTGTTTGAATTTTTTCCTTAAACAATATTAAATTTTTAAAAGCAATCCTTAGATTCATTACTTTTTCTTTCCTTCCTCCCCTTCTATAAAAAGTGGAAGACATTTGCTTTAACATATATCCATCCCACCCTCCTCAAAACCTTCTAGTTTTAAAACATGAACCATTTTAACATTAAGTGACTGGAAACTTTACTTTCTGAAAGTGCTTGCGAAATTACATGGAAACTTATTAAAACCTTTTGAAAGTGCTTGGACAAAATACTTTTCACTTGTACGACATAAATAATCACCTTTGGATAATGTCTTGTCCCATCATGTTCCCTACTTTCCTTAGTCACCAAGTAAGTAGCTATGATTTATCTACAGTGTCATTTCACTCTTTCAACTTCTAAAATAAAATAGTGCCTCCCTGTTTTAAAATATAAGTCCAGTTTGATTTTTTGAATCTAATTTTGACCTTAAATATAATTTTTTTACTACATATTACTTGATGAAAATTATAACAAATGAAAATAAATTGAAAACACAATTCATTCATATATTTTGTATCAAGTCTTATATAATACAAACAAAAATATTTAAGATAAAAGTTCGATTAAAAAATTAAATTGAACTTATACTTTTAGACCGGGGTAGTAGTATTAAACTTGATACGAGTAACATAACCGTATTTAAGCACGCTCAAAACAGATGCTCTTGAGTCTTGAGTTTTATGAATAAAAATATATATTTTCCAAAATCAAATCAATGACACAAATAATTAGTAAACCAGTTTTAAAATGGGCTTATAAATGCAAGTTTTAATAATAATAATAATAATAATAATAATAATAATAATAATAATAATAATAATAATAATTTTCAAAGTCATACGTAAAGTCTTAAGCTATAAAAGGAAGGCAATTACTTAATATTTTGTTAAAGTATTAAATTATAAAAAGGAAGGTAATTGCTTAACTTTATTGGCTTAGACCGCCGGTAATAAGCCTCGCAAGACTCGTTCTTCGTCTTACACGGCAAAATAACACGTATGGTGCCTTATTACGGCTCGAATAGAGCACCCGTCATCAAGATTCAAAAAGGAAGATTCGATCTCGTGGACGACCGAGCCGTCCAATGTATGCTTTTGTGTGAGTGTGTGTTTTGATGGGTATACATGTATTTAAATGTAATATATTTTGAGTGAACTTTGTTGTTTTATTACAATAGATATAGTTGGTTTATGAGAATAAAGCTGAACTGACGCTAATGTAATGGTGATATATACGCTCTTAAGGTCGTTATTCCACCCAATTTTAAACTCTTATATAATTTTATAAGCATTCTTTTCATCTTTTTTATTCTAAACTAGGTCAAACGCTTATTCTTAACTTTTTACCGTATTCATCATAAACCGTAAACTACTTATTTAACATAATCCTAAACTCAATTATTATGTTTATACAAACACCTTTTTATTTCTCTTTAAACAAATCTTAGATAGTTGTTGGTGTATATGTCCGAAGGACACGTGCCGAATGACAAGTTTCTCCACGTGTCTGAAGGACATGGATCCGAAGGAACACATATCGGACAACAACAACAGAGGAAGAACACTCTTTACCTAGAAGACCATTTTACCTAGCAGTTTGTACCGAGGAACATGCACAAGCCACGTAACATGAATATTACAGGATATTAACCACCATGTGGACTAACGCCTAGCACCTAGGCTAGGTATAGCTTGGCTAGCTCCATTTCCATGTTGTCAGATACAATAGTTGTGGTAGTGTAAATACCCAATCTCATTCAACATTCAACAACCAGCTTAGCTCAGTTGGCCACCTAGGCTCCTTCTAGAGCTTGGGGGAGGTTTTACCCAGGGTTCAAGTCTTGCAAGAGACAAATAAACCAGGTTTTCCTCTTAGTGCGAAGCCGTGAGTTCTAAGGGTTTTCCTTCGCGGGTCTCTCCTCGTGGTTCGGGTCCCGGGGCCTGCCCATTTGGATGATTTAACTCGGGGGTCGGATTACAAATATGTTGCCTTTATAAAAAAAAAAAAAAAAAAAAAAAAAAAATACTCTCACATTTATTGCTTAACCCTTTGGCTTAGTTTTTACTAGCTTATAGACCCGTGGAATCCACAGGATTTTAGAGGGTTTTTTATTAAAAAAAAGTAAGTACGTGAATAAAGTAAGAAAGAACAACGAATGTAAACGCTATGAAATTTTCTTGTAACATAATAATAAGTTATAATTGACTGATAGTATAAAATACAATGCTTGTAAATATCTGTGTAATAAATATTCATTGCCTCGTGATCTCCAATATGTTTGTCTTCATAAGTAAATGTATGTAGTGACCCTTCTAACCCTTCAACAAAAGGTCCATTACGTGAATACCTAATAAGTTTAAAAAATATGTAAGTAAAAGAAGTTTAAGAAAAATGCCACAAAACACGTAATATGTATATTGTACATACCTAATGATCGTTTTATCATAGACCTTGAAGAACTTCTTTATATACTACATTTATATTAGTTTTTGATAGGTTACCGTCCGTATCTGAAACAGCCTTCAAACTTTTTTTGCTTTTGACATGTGAAAGAGCCACATTTAGCTATCCATGAGGCAGATAGAATCCGACTTTTGAAGGCAATTGCCCTTGGCTATTGTTTATTGTCATGGCAAATGACACCAAAATGGGATATTGTTTCCTCACGATCTTTAGAGGTAAACGTTTATTAGATGAAATAATTCTCAATCGTGGTATGATAACCTTATTTTCAAAATGTGTTACGTTAATTATATGTGCTTAAATAGAAGTTCTTGAAAATCGAATACGCTTTGAAGTCTTGTCCCGTTACATAATCCACTTGATTGCATACATTTTTTCATCAAGGCTAACTACCGGTTTGAGAAGACGATACCATTTGCCCTTCAAAAAATAATTGAAACTGTTTATATTCGTTGTTGTTTGTTAATTTATTCACAGACATAACCTTTTAAACCAACAATTTCTTTAAAAATCTTCGTCATTCCATGGGTCTTTGTTGAACAATTTCATTAAATTCTATAAAACCAAGCTTTTTATAAAAGATGGCATACCCATGATCAGATGGCACTAACGCTATGATCTTTTTGAGTCAAGTTCACATTGCCCAACACTAAATCTTGTATATGTCCTACCATGTGTGGAATTCTACTTGTGTATCAAGTAAGAAGATAAAAAATAATGAAAAATCATAAAACAATAGAACAAATCTCCCAGCTAAACAATAACTTCTACTACATGCATTTGATTGGTAACGGTATTGAAACAGGATATCATTAACGATACACTCAAATATGGTCTTAGTACAACAACAGGACTCAAAATATATTGATTAAGCCTTTCACCTTGGGTTTGAAGTGAAACATAAAAAGTTACATGCACTTAGAAAAAATGATTGGAACAAATTAACATAGGCAAAAGTTACATGTATCCAAAATGAAAACTTTACCAATGCAGAATGGAACCTGCAAATAAGTAAAAGAAAAAAATGGTATTATAAATTTTACATTGCTTATTTAATGAAAAAGCTTTGCCATGTAAATGCACCTTATAATCCTATGCGCACTAAAAAAAGTGATTAAGGTGGCAACAGGAAACACCTATTGTCATGAGGTTTGTTCAGTTGAATAAAATTTAAGCTATTGTTTTAGTGGCAAAAGGAAACACCTATTTAAGCTATCTAAACAAAGTATTTAAGCTATCGAGTTAGCTAAACAAAGAGTATATCAATTAGTTCAGGGAGTATGCAAATCAAAATAGAAACACACTGACTTAAAACTTGATTTGTCATTAGTTTGGTAAATCTTTTATAAAACTTGGCTGATAACTTATCTTAATAACAAATATAGCTTACTTTAAAATGCATAAATAGGTAACCATATATCACATGATGGTTACATATTCATAGTTTTCTCAAGCAATTTGTAATTATAGAAAAGACATGAAAAATGGTTAAGGGAATAATGCTTTTGTGATGAACTAATAATGGTTTTCAATACTATATATACTCATGAAAAAGGGTGAAAAGGCCCTTATTACATACGATATAATGCAATCACGTTATAATGCTTTGGAAAGCTTACCTTATCAGTTAAGTCAACAACAATAGTATCGTCGTATCTTTGTAAAAGATCACGAAAGTGGCATTTCACGACCATGGGCTGCATGTATTCACCCAAATTATATTCAGTGGAACCCGATTATATTCTCATTATAGAGAAATTCATAAAGTAAACAACAAACCATTGCATGATCAACCCTCACACCGTATCTTCATGGTCAATAATAGAAAGACGGGTTTAGGATCATATACAGATAGAGAAGAATAGCATGAACCATAAATAATGTTTAGGATCATATAACCTTTGGAAATTTGACCCACTTGAATCCATGCATTATATTAACATGGTACCACTATAGTATTAATAGCATCTAAACTTTCTTCTAAACTACTAATTGTTAAACAAAAAATTCCACAAATGCATAAAGAATAAACAATATAATAACTGGATCCAACATTATTTTTAACAATGTATACACAAGTAGAATTGATCATAAGTATGCATCCCCTGAGATCAACTTTCTAGTCTAGCATTAAAATAGCCTCTACTATAAGTAAAATCAATCTCACAGAAACAAAATATAACTCACCCGTTTATACCCGCATTAAATGTTACTATCCCACCAATTACCCAACCCGTGCAACCCACCCATTCCACCATCTATGAAAAAACCCAATTTGAATTGGAATATATAATAAAATGACATTGATTATGTGGAAAAAGGCTGGCAGTGGATACCATCAATTAAATGTGTCTAATGCTACCTAGGCCTATAAATGTGTCTATTTTCCGTCATTTAAAAGATTCACAGTGGATACCATGAAATACGCAGTCCAACTTCTAATGTTAAGCAATTAATATCATAAGCAAAATCTTTACCAGCCGTAAAAGTTTACCTAATTTTGACCACTTACCTTATAGAATTACCTTATAAAAAAATTGCGTTATAGAATTACTCTCTAATCAATAAGAGGTTTGGTACCATCTAGTGAAAGAATTGAAGATTTAGAGTTGTTTTGCATACTCAGGTCAGGCCTCAATGACATTAAGTACATTAATAAGGAAGGTTTTAATGAAACTTACGCAGTGGCTCAAACTGATGTGTGTTCTGGTGTATAGTAACAACCATCCTCTCCATGATTCAGATAGCAGGAACACTAAGTGAGCCAGTGTTGAGCAGGTTTAGTAGTATCTGCTTTAACAATATGCTACAATTAGGATTTAGATAAACAGGAGGTTCAATTAAGATGGTTGTTGTGAAGCAGACCTCTCCAAGTCGTGCATTGATTTTCAAATCTGCAAAATCATCAGCTCAAGTTTTCCCTATATTTATAATGGCTGTAGCAGCACCAACCTCATGAGCTGCAGTGTACAAATAAATTGAGATGCCTCATTCAAATTAAACAAATTTTTAAATATGTGAAAATGGAAATATTCTGGTAAGAGAATATCAATACAGGAATAGAACCACATATGACGTGTTTGGTAATCCCAATTTCAGAGAAGCGGGCATTAGCCTCCGGGATATTTTTAGAGGTGGACATTTCAGCGTAGTCACTTATGTATGGATCGATTTGCATTGTAATATATCTCAAATATGTAGAACATTGTTTAAAGTCTATTTAATATGCATCGACATGCAACCTTCTAAAGTGTTTTTAAGAGAATTTATATTATCATGCAATACGTATTCTTTATGAGATAAAACCTCACAAGGTGTTATGTATTGTTGAGTTTACAAATAAATTAGTACATTGGTTACACTCAGTCATTCATAATTATATAGGGCAACAACCCAACTATACAATAATATGGACAAACCTATCATATCATACACTATTAACATAATACTTAGAGACATGAAGTTCGATGTCTTAATCTGAAACTTGGAATCTTCATATAACAGGATAAAAATATTTGTAGGCCAACCTAGCCGGACCATTATAACCCGTACTATAAATGGGCTATTTTTACCCACTACCCAACCAAGTCATTCATAATTCTATAGGGCAATAGCCCAACTATACAATAATATGGACAAACCTATCATATCATACACTATCAACAGAATACTTAGAGACATGAAGTTCAATGTCTTAAACTGAAACTTGGAATCTTCATATAACAGGATAAAAAATTTTGTAGGTCAACCTAGCCAGACCATTATAATCCGTACTATAAATGGGCTATTTTTACCCACTACCCAACCAATTCATTCATAATTCTATAGGGCAATAGCCCAACTATACAATAATAGGGACAAACCTATCATATCTTACACTATCAACAAAATGCTTAGAGACATGAAGTTCGATGTCTTAAACTGAAACTTGGAATCTTCATATAACAGGATAAAAAAAATTTAGGTCAACCTAGCCAGACCATTATAACCCGTACTATAAATGGGCTATTTTTACCCATTACCCAACCTAGTTAAGCTGACAAAAGAAATTTTGTATAACAGATTGGTTTTTAACACGCGCATAACCCATATCCAAGGGACTCTGTGCATACCTTACAATTGACACTACACACAATAGTGGAAGGAGACCGTCTTTTATAATGTAATACAGCAATTCCATGTAGACTAAAACTCCCATCAAAGAGATCAACAACTGCTTCATTCTCAGGTTTAACTTCAACACTAAATTCAGATCAAATTACATGTATATATATGTACAGCCAATTCATTACCTTACTTCATAAATGTTTTAGTTTGGCTACTAATTCATGTCTAACATGTCAAATGAATGACTTCAAAAGATGAAAATCCTGGTTGCGGGTTACCTACAATCGACTAAAGTATCTGCTTAGATACGGTAGTAATTAAGTGAATCGTAACGAAAACTTGTGTTGTGGTTATTCAACATCAATGAGATAAATAATAATTACTTCAATTAATATTGAAGTAGGAGCTTGCGAATGATGAAATAAGTTACCTGTGAAGAGCTTGTGGGTGGTAGATACGGTCCTTTTCTGGGAGACTCAAATACACATGATTTATTTAGACTCAAAGGTTAGCTATGATAATTGTGGTTTTGTTTACTTTACATGAAAATCACTAATGTTATATCACATAAATAAATAAATAAAGTGAAGAGTAAAGCAATTCGTATGCATTTTAAAAGGCTTTTGTTTGCGTTTGTGAGTCATTCTGTTTTCCCATTTCATTGACATTCATGCAACTCACTTAGGCCTCGGCATAGCATTGCTTTCCTCTAATTTTTAATTTGTAATACGGAGTAATAATGATCTCCATCTATCCCTGTGTTTTTGTGTTAGAACAGTTAAACTGTATCTAGGATAACATGCATTGCATTTGATATTCATGAATTGAAAGCTGCTGTTGTTGATTGGTGGTCATATTCTACATATTATTATATGAATTGATCATGAAGTTACTTATGAAAAACATTTATGAGATCTATATAATTAATAGTACCATTATACTATCATGAGTGAATGATTAAGTAAATACCTGATGAGGTTTAACCACGAATGCCTCTATGTCTGCTTCATAATCATATATGGGATTTACAGAAGCAAGCTTTAAAGAAAGAATCTGAAAATATGATTTGATAAAAACATTATTAAACTGTATCTTAGTTATATATAATTGTTTAAAAGATGGTAATCTGAATTTCATTTTGTAGAGACTGGACATAGTTAATTACTTCATCCAACATATGAGCCTTTCCTTTGTAAATTATGATATAAATATTTTATTTCCAGTTTAATGATAATTAATTTGTACAAGAATAAAATGTGTACCTTGTCACACCCTGGTACAATGGCTTGCAAGGTCTTCATCTTCTTACTTGTCTTTTCTCTTCTCACCTAAAATGTATCATATCGGTTTCGGTCATTAAAATCTTTTATGTTAAGACTTACTGATATATAGAAAGAAATCAAGAATGCTATATAGACAGAACATATATGTAAATGTGAGACTTGTAAATGGAACTTGCAAAATAAAAAATAAGTTATAGCGAAAGTATATAAATGATGCATGCAACAGATGGAGGAAAAGATTCAGTGTTGAACGAATCTAATATTTAAGAAGACCCTACGTTACATGCATGTTTCCGTAATGTTCATACATTCATGAATCATGCTTGAAGTACGTTAAGACTTTTACAATATCTACTGAATTTGTACTCATCGAAAAGGGGCCGACTTAAGGGCTCCCTCTTTATAAGTTTAAAATTAAAAAAGGAAAAGTTTAAATCATTACTATGATAATACAGAGCTATGCTTGCTAACCACAACGCTAAACATGTCTAAAATAACACCTATTACAAACTCATATAATGTAAAGTGATACCTGTTTAGCCGGATTATATCATCCACCGCAATCTTTTTCAAGAGACAATTCCTGCAGTATACACACTGAGATTTATAACGATCCGGCCATTGCCAAATCAACAACAAAAGTGTAGTTTCATAAAAACTCCCAAAATCAGATTGTTACGAATATAACTTAACAGACATTTCATCAAACACTTGGTAAGCATAAAAATGGACCAAAGATATTTCATCAAACACTTGATGTGCAAGTTTAAACTTGACACTTAAAATTTAATTTCATCACCTTGAATTTGATAGCTTGTTGACAGGATCTTCATTTGCCATCACCTACAGCCATGGCCACCAAAAACAGAGGAATATAAAATTGTGGTCACAAAATTACAAATAAAAACTATATAAAAAAAACTACCTGAAACATGAATGGAATTGCAACAAACATACCTTTTGTGCATTAAACATCCACAAACAAAACAACTAATATCTCATTCAAATTGTAAGGAATTTACCTTCATCGACAACAATGTGGGATCTTCGTAATCTTCCCGCTTTCTCTTTCAAACTTCTACATCACAAATTCGTACCCAAATACAAAAGAACTAATAAATACATATTTACACAAACTTAAGAGATAATTACCGATTTGAAGGTTTGGCCAGCATTTCATCAAACTGTTGGTGTCCATCCAGTGGTCAAAATCAAATGAACAAACCTATAGCCAACTCGATAAAAGAAAAACCCAAATCAAACAACCAAATCAAACGCTTCATAAAATAAGCTCAATAATAATGAATTTGAAAGTAGTAAATTTACCTGAGGCATATTCTCAAGTTGTTAGGGTTGATATTAGTGCTTGAATCAAATATACAAACCAATTCGTATGTTATTTTTGGATATTTTTTTTAATGCATCGATATTAATTGGTCAATTGAAACGGAATATTAATTCGTAAGAGCGTATAAAGGATGATTATTGGGTTACCCAGAATAAGTTTATTTGATTTGTTTTTTTGTTTAACTAATTTAATGGATGTAGGAAGAGAAAATCATAAATGTGTAGAAGAGAAAAAAGCATATAATTAATTAGTTGCCATGAATGTGTAGGAGAAAAAAAACCCGTATGATTAATTAGGAGGAGAAAAAAAGCTTATGAATAGTAGAGCATTAGAGGGTTGTACGCATTAATTAATGGACCAATTACAGCGAAGACACATCAGCGTATTAATTGCATCGCATGCATTAAGGGGTTTGTAAATTATTCTGATTTATTAGTACAGATAGATTTATTTATTTACATATTATTATTTTAATGTAATAAGCACAAAAGTTTTAACAATCCCAATTCCCAAAGACACATAAATAAACAAGACACACTCCATCAAAGTATATTCTAAAACAAGGGGATGTAGCCCGCCGCGTTGCGGCAGGGGCCTTTGCTAGATTTTCATAACTGTTTGTTGTTAGAGATGCCATAACATTACAGTGGAGAAAACTGCAGGTTTATACATATACCTGCTTCGTTGGGACATTCATGTAGTTACTATACATACATTCTAGTTCATACTGACGGTGACCATTGGAAGAGGTTACCTTTGAAAATTGAAATAAAGGTAACAGATAGTTGTACATATGTGGGATATGTTTCTAGTTATTGTGCATACATTCTACTGGCTAGTATTAGTAGTTGAAGTACAGTAAAAGGTTTGTTGGTTGGTTGCAGCCTACTCATGTTTCGGCTTCTTTATCTTTTGGGCCGCTTCTTCTTCATCTGAGTCTTTGAACAATTCCCTTCTAACCGTAGGACGCTCTTCCTCGTGTGCTACTTGTGTTGTTTCTACTGGGTTCTGAACCTTAGTCCCTGTTATCCGTAAGATATTTTGAGCAGGCGTGGTTGTACCTGGGGGTGGACAATCAAATGGGTTCTTACTATTTCATGTTTTGCCTTTTTTTATCTTTTCATCGGGTCCTTCTCCATCTGAATCTTTGAAGAGTTCCCTTCTGGCAGCAACATGTTCTCCCTCCTCAGTTGTTTTTGTTTTTTCTGGTGGAGTGTCAGCGTCTCTTGCTGTGATGCGCAACACTTTGTCAGTAGGGTTGCTAGTGCCTGGTGGTGGACTAACAGTTCCTGGTGTCATCTTTGTTGCTTGTTGTTCTCCAATGACAGTTTGCATAGGTGTTGGGGTGTCTGCTACACTTGTTTGTGGAACTTAAATATCACATTCAAACACTACTACACAAATTGGCAACATAAATGTTACAGACTCATCAACAATTACTTTAAGTAATGTTTTACTTCAGAATGTGGGAGCTAGCTAAAAACTGCACAACAGATACATATTGTCAATAACCTGCAAAAGTAAGCAAACATTAACATTCAATCATTGCGGCTGCTAATTTCATGTTTATGCAATATATTTTTTTATTAGCTTAGGGGGTGTTTGGGGTTGTGGCGTATTTCCGTTAGTTTGAGGTAGCTAAAGAGTCGTTTTCCGTTAGTCAAACTTCTGCTACTTATTTTAAAATAGACAAATTCTTAATGTTAATTTGATATTTCAAAGTGGTTATTATACTTTATAGGCGAAGACAGACAACATACCCTCGGAGGCTATACCTTTTGATAAAACCATCCGCATCAAACCATCGGATATGAAAGATATGGACCATACGGTAGCACAGCATAACTGACCTTTCGTCGTCCTAGTTCTTCCACCATAAGTGTGTTCCACCAAAAACAACAACCCTTTCATCGCTACGCTAATTTTAATCATAAGCCTTAGCATACCTGTTTGAAAATCTTTAGTACTAATTTGACAGAAATAAGCTTAAAATAACCAATAATTAATCATGTTCTTCGTTACCTTCACAACGGTCACAGAAAATCGGCTCTAGCGGCAGTTTGGTCTTCTTCATCCCTATCCACATACAAAAAACAACAATTATTCAATAACCAAATAAGTGACACTCCAAGTCCAGTAAACCGCGTTCAGATTAGTTTTTTTTTGACTTCTTAATCATCTTGCAAATAACCCATAAGACAACAATATAATCACACTCAAAACACTAAACGAAGAATAAAAAAATAATAATAATGGCCTTGCAAATACCTCAAATGTTAACCGTCTCTCTTAATCTATCAGACGCATCCGCCAAGACCTTGACATCACACCTGTAGTTCAATTCACAGCAATCCTAAAAAACCAAAAGTGAAACCTCAGTCTGAACAAAATATACATACCTTTCATCTTCAATAAACTTTTGGTTCGCAGGCTGACCATATACAATCCTAAAAAAGAAAAATCAAAAGTGTATCAAGACCCATATAATCAAATCATATAAGCTAGACAAAACACATAAAACCATACAAAAGAAAGCTGAGAATGAAACTTCTAAATAATAAAAAAAACATTCACATAGCTAACTGTTGCTCGCGTGCCGCCACTGTTAAATATTTCGATAGTCTAATCCGGATGCGAACCTTTTAAGATTTGTATGTGTGTAATTTCTCAGGACAACTGCTTATTCAATCGATGGTATTGATGAGGAAGATACATGTGTTTCTTAGGTTTGTGTGTCTGTTTGGTGAGTCACAGTCGTTGAAGGCACGTGTTTAACAATGAGAGCGAAGTATGAACTCGTTATTATCCATCCGTCATTCACAAATGGGTCACAACCTAGCCATGATAAAATAGTAGCGGCATACCTTTGGGCCATATACTCGGGCCACATCCAGCCCAACGTTGGGCTCCTTTTATATCAGTATTTTAATAGCTTCGGAAACCCCGTCCTCCACAAATGTACCATATAGATAATTGACCACACTCACCACCAAACCCCTACCAAAAAAACACACACACTCTCGTTAAATTATTACCACCAATGGAAGTAGTTAACTTACACCCTTCAGTAGAACAACTAGTTAGTAAAATATGCACAGAAAAAAATGTCGAACCGCCGGACGTCTCGGCCCGGCGGTTACTCTCCTCGATCGCGGAAGAGTCCGCGATCGAGATATTGAATAAAATATCTCTGTCGAGTGTTATTCGGTCTTTTTCTCGTTACATATATTTTATGGTTAATAAGCAGAATTCAGCTAATACTGTTTTGTCGCAGAAGAGGCCGGGGTCGCCTTTGTCTGGTGGAACTTCTCAAAGTAATGCGTTTATTATTTTGTTATTGTTTTTATGTTTCTTTAATTGTTTATTCAAGAAAATGAAAGGAAAAAAAAAAAAAAAAAAGTTGTATTCTTGAATTGGGCTTAAACACCTCCTTATTTATTTATTTTTCTTTAAAGCCATAACAAGCATTTAAAATTTAAGGAGGTGTTTGTAAGCTTATATGTGGGTTTATCAGCTTATTTGATTTCGGCTTTTATTTCATAAGCTCTAATTTTCTGACTTTTTGAGGGTTATGGGCTTATATAATAAAATAAGCCGGAAAATTCCGAAATAAAATAAGCTCATAAGCCCACATATAAGCTTAAACAAACACCCCCTAAGCTAATTTATGTATTTAAAGTAATGTGGTTGTTATTTGTGTATATTTTGTTATAGTTTTTATGTTTATAGGGTGTTTGGGATTGTTTATTTTTTCTCATCAACTTTTTGTTAAGCAAAACAGCGGTTTTTTAGCTGCTTATTTTCTACTCTCTCCGTTTGAAATTAAATATCCACTTTTATATTTCACAAATCTATTAAAAAGTGGGCCTTTCATGTTAAACACTAAAATTTTGAGACAATCGAATATAACAAATGGAATTATATTTTGGAAACGGAGTGAGTATTATTTATTCAAAATTTAATATAAATGACTTTTGCTCTCGGACTTAAGCTAAAACCTTGTGACCAAGGATCAAATGAGAAGAAAACTTAAAATGAGAAGGATGAGAAATAATTATAACAACATATTTGAGATGCATCAACTTGAATCAGATGCATCCATAGTCTTTTAGATGCACCATAATATATTTTCTAGCAAAAAATTAGATGCATATACATATATTAGATGCATTTCATCAAGTTAGACGAATTCTATACATTTTTCGTCCTATGCGGGTCAAATTTGTTGTTAGTACTACTTTGCATCGTTTTCACTTCAAAATCACTTTCGAAACTAATTGAGATGCATCTAAATGAATAGAGATACATCTAAATCAAGTCGATGCATCTCAAATTTGTAGTTATAATTATTTCTCATCCTTATCATTTTAAGTTTTCTTCTCACTGGATCCTTACCCAAAACCTTATAAATAAAGTTGATTGAAAATTTCTATTGAAATTATTATTTTTACAAATCTTATTATTATTATTATTATTATTTTTTTTTAAATATAATAAGCAACTCAAAACACTAGTTTATATTTTTAAGCAGAAATAATAAGCAATCTCATACACCCTCTAAAATGTAAGGTTATGTTTGTTTATGAGCTTATGAGGATATGTTTTCGGCTTATGTTTCATAAGTTCATTTTTCTTGGCTTATTTGGGGACTTTATATAATTTTTTTTCTGCTAAAGGGGTGTTTTGGATTGCTTATTGTTTCCGTTTATGCTTCTGCTTAAAAATAAGCACCTATAAGCCGCTTATCCACTTATGTAAG
This sequence comes from Artemisia argyi, assembly GCA_030686995.1. Taxonomy (NCBI): domain Eukaryota; kingdom Viridiplantae; phylum Streptophyta; class Magnoliopsida; order Asterales; family Asteraceae; genus Artemisia; species Artemisia argyi. Next base: position 184,115,170 of record CM060705.1, read on the forward strand.
CAGAAAAATAAATGTACTGTATTTTATTTGGTCTATGTTAGTTACCTCTAGATTAGGACAAGTATTCTAGAATTGGGAATATATGACTATATTTGAAGTAAACTCATAAAGTTTGGTGTATATCATGTACATATGTTAACCTTTACGCATCAAGTTGATGAAATTTTGAAGTTCGTTGAATTAATCAGCAATGAATGTTGTTAAAAAAGAAGGTGGAGATAGAGAGGGAGCAAGATATAATGTTATAGTTAGGAGATGTTGTCTGTGTATGATTGCTAAGGTTTATTTTAGTTTGGTATTTTTGATTGTCTTTTTGCTTCGGTCCCTTCCTCTTTTAAGTAGCTTGTTAATTGAGGTGGGACGACTTGTATTGTATCTTTGTTTCTCTCTTTGTGGTCCAATATATGTTGCCTTTCTAAAAAAAAAATGATTGCTAAGTGTGTTTCTGTTTGGTTGCAGAATATGCGTGCTATGAATCTCCGAATTCTAAGCAGTTGGTACTCTCCCCTTGTTCTCCGTATAACTGTAAAACCATTCCCGAATATTATCCGTGTCAAAAACAAGTCAGTTTCGTTAACCCTCCAAAGACCTTCAATCCTGTTTCTTGTGTACCAAAACGACTCACATTCTCGTCAGTTTGTGGCACGGAGGATGCACATAATAATACTAACATAAGTCAGCAGCCTATTGCCACTCAAAATGTCAGCTATCGGTTTGTTGGTGTGGGGCAGACTCAACACACACTCTCGCCTTGTTCTACTTCAAAGCGTGCAAGTCCTACATACGTTTCTGAGTTTCCATTCGCCACCCAAAATGGTTCTCAAGTTCCACAGCAACATACTTTATTACCTAGCCAGAGTTTTGGTGGAGCCACTCTTGGCAATGTTGATGTCGGATGTAGTGCTATGGTTCCAAATCGTGTAGACAATGCAACACGGGTTAATCCTATGACCCAAAACCAATCAGACATTGCAAGCAGTCTTCCAATCAGTTATCAGTCGCTGCTTCTTGCTGAACTTGAGTTCAGGAAAATGTTTTTGGTATATAGTTATGTAGGGAGGTTAGTAAATTTTTCACCTTGTGATGTTTACGATATGTGTGTTTTGAATATTTGGTCAGAAATAAATTAGCCAAATCTTTGCACAGGAGAAAACTAGAAGATGTTGTATCTGTTCAAGATGCCATTGACATAAAATCGATGAAAACAGAGACGATGATTGATTTTGAAGCTAAAATCTGGGCCAAGTATGGTAGGGCCAATTGCAAACAATCTGATAGGGCAATGGTACGTAAGACCTGATAAATTTTTTACTATTTGAAGTTCTAAAAAAAACGGGCTGGTCATTATATGATTGTAGAAGGCAAAATCTTATGCTTCAAATAATCTTCCATTTTGCAGCATTTAGACTGGGATTCTGGAAAGACGTATCTTTATAATTGCTATGTGAGTATCGATGGAACTTACCGGTTCAAGGTGTGTATTTTGTATCTTTTTGTAAATATCTTAGTCTCCTTGATTTATAATATCTGTTTCTTCAATATCTTGCTATTTTGATGCAAGGCTATTTCCTGTAATATTTCAGGGGCCATCTCTTAGTACACGAAGAACTCACCTACAAAGGGTAATGGGCGATGAAAACGTGTTAATTGTCCAATTTACAGATGTTCCCGACTATGACATGCAACTCAATCAACGGAGTGCAGCTAAAAAGACGATTTCTGGCGGGATTACTATCGGTGTGCGTCATTATAGTCTTTGGAGTGAGCAAATGATATTTTTTAAAATTTTGTCTTAGCACCGTGATCAGTAAATCACTATTAAAGTATCAAGTTTAATCATGTTGCATGCTATATTTTCAGCATTCAAAGATGGTAGAGGAGATAGCAAGAAGCCTAAGGCGGGCGATAAAAAAAAATCACGGTCTTCATGGGCTGTTAAAGGCTACTTTGTGAGACATAAATCTCCTGCACAATGGCTTGAAAAAGACTATATTTTGTTTAATAAGACGATGCATGAGGCGAGGTGTCTATTCATGCATGTGCATACGACTCCTAGCATTTCTAAATACATCTCTAGGTCGGTGCACAAGAATATTCCTTTAGCTGATTCATATTAATGGCAACTTGCATGGGTCAAAATGGGTCGGAAGTGCCACATCTACTGATTCGGTATGTTTTGTTGCAGATGTTCGCTTGCTGTATCAAATACAATACAGCTTGGATTTGATCTTGCTACCGTGGATGTTCAAAGAATTGAAGACATCCCTTGTCGAGTATACGCTTTTTATATCTTACTTTGTGTTACATCTCGCAATTGTTCATCAAAGTTTATTTTACACCATGACTTGCTATGGATAACAGGATGAAAATGGGAATATTGTATGTGATAAAGACGGGGAGCCATTGATTCATACAGATGGGACGGGGTTTATTTCAGAAGATTTGGCAATATTGTGTGCAAAACATTTCATCGAAGGAAATGGCTCAGAGGATGACAGTTATGAGGTGATATTTCCGACATCTTTATACTTCCATTGATCATATGTAAATATGTCTTTGCTGGTTTATTCTTAAGTGTCTAACCTTTCAATGTTTTTTAAATTATTTTAAGTTTGTCGATCTTCTCAAGCTTGAGGAAGAATCACTTGGAATGGAAGGCGACCCGGTAAATGTTTACTTATACTTTATTATTTTTTATTATTATTATTATACATAATAAATTAATAATACTTCATTGGTGAACCGAAAAATGTTTCCCTAAGATCGTAACCGTTGTTTTGTGCATATGTACCAGCCGTTGCTTGTCCAGTGTCGCATCTTCAAAGACGGTTATGCTGTCAAAGGAACTCTGCTAGTAAATAAAAAGGTAAAATATCTTATTTTCTTATGAATCAGTAACCTTTGTGCCGGTACTGAGATGGTTTCGTTTGTTGTGTATTATATAAGCTACGACCTCGAACAATTCAAGTTAGACCCTCGATGATTAAGGTCGAGAGAGATCCAACACTTTCGGGTTCAATTTCAGTTAGTTCGTTGGAAATATGTGCCATAAGGTAATTTCACAATTAATCTTCCTCGCTTCTAATATTTTTATTAAAAAAAATGTTAAATATAGCTTTCTATTCTTCATTTTACAGTCGCAAACCAAGGAAAGCTAGTTTATCAAAGAATTTGATAGCACTTCTAACCGTAGGAGGTGTTCCTAAAGAATACTTTATGGAATTACTTAACAAAGCATTGCAAGAAGCCCAGAAAGTATCTTCGAGTATGCGGGCAGCAATTAGACGTAAGTACTGTTTCTTAAAAAGTATTTATAATTAATATGTCAGACTGACCTATTGTGCTTCTTTACGCAGTCGCACTTAACTATACGCAAATGGACGATAATGCAACTTCTGCAGCAATGATAGGGTCCGGAATCCCTCTCGATGAACCGTACCTTCAGTCTCGTATGTCAATATTTAAAAACGAAGAACGCAAAAAGCTTCGTAGTGGAAAGATTCCAATCGATGACAGCTTCTACTTATACGGGACAGCGGACCCTACGGGAACTTTAGAAAGCGATGAAGTTTGTGTTATTCTGTATGTATTAGCTTTCAACTTCATTTCAATAAGTTAGAAATATAGAATTTAACACGTATGTTTTTTACGGTGCGTGCAGTGAAAACGGACAGCTATCAGGAAATGTTCTTGTGTATAGAAATCCAGGCGTTCATTTTGGGGATGTACACATTCTCAAGGCAAAATATGTAAAATCATTGGAAGAAGAGTTTGTCGGGAATGCGAAATATGGCATTTTCTTCGCTACCAAAGGGAGGAGATCGGTGGGAAGCGAAATCGCTAACGGTGATTTCGATGGAGATCGGTATTTTGTCTCTCATAACAATAAGGTATCAATTTTTATTTTACTTATTAGAATTCATCTCCACGTCGCATCGATTTATGCTTTATTATCCATCTTTTTGGTTATCAATTTCAGTTGTTGCATTACTTTAAAGCAAGTAAGCCGTGGGAAAGGACTTACTTTACACCAAGTGCGCCGAGTAAGAAACCTAGGGATCTATCGCACGATGAGTTGGAGGAGGAGCTTGTCGATCAGCTTTTTGCCACACGAAACCAGACGTATGGTTTCTCACTTTTTACCTATTATAATGTGTCGGTACAAAACCATACAACCCATTTGATTTTTACTAGTTATTTGTTTTAGTATGGTAGCTGGTATATCAGGTGATAGTTGGCTGACATTCGCGGACCAGCATATCGTTTTGGGAAAAGACAATGCTGAAAAGCCTCGGCTTGAAGAAAAAATGGTTAAGTTGACTGATTTGTACTACGATGCTCTAGATGCAGGCAAGAGCGGGAAAACGGTTAGATATTATATTATCCCGACTTTTTGTTATAGTTTTGTCAACAGACAACACTGACATCCTCTCTTTTGTTTTGGGAACAGGTCGAGATTTCCAAATGTTTATTGCCAAAAAAATATCCCCATTTTATGGAAAAGAATCCCGATAAGTCCTATCATTCTTCTTCTGTTCTCGGGTTAATCTACGATACTGTGAAGGGGTATCAATCTGATAATGCATCAATAAAAGGTAAGCGTGTTTCATTTATGCGCTTATATTTACTTTATACGTACTTCGTCCTATCAACATATTCTTATAGCAATCCAATTTCGTCCTTCCGCAATTCTGCTTTGGTGAGTCGTCTAAAACCTTCATTTTCAGAAAACAGAAAAGAGATGCACGTTGGTTTTTGAGGTCTAAAAGTTTACTTTTTTCGGTGTCGAATTACATCACTTCCATCTAAATTCTGTATTAGAGTAGAGTATGTCTTGTATTTGGTCAGAAGATTGACATTTTTAGTATATGTGTTTTTTGTTATATGTAGATGTATGGAAACTGCCTTGCTTTGATGTTGAGATACCAGCGGCCACAATGAATATGTGGAAGGATAGGTACAAATCCTACAAATGGGACATGGTAGATGCCTTAGAATCGGGAGATGAATCTAAAAACAACTCAGCAGATATAGTGATAGAAAAGTATAAGAAGGTATGTGTTTTTTTCGATGCAAGTATCACTACCAATGTTAATACTACAAAGATTATAAGAATTGTAATAATTGTAGGTCAACCTAACCCATCCGTACCAAAAATGGCCTGTTTTCACCCGAACCCATTTTGACCCTATGCTTAACCCCCTGACACACACTCTCCACACCTCTGACTCTTATCTCTGACTCTCTGAGTCGTAAGTTAACTTGTATCTGTGTCTATTATTTGTTTAATGCAGATGTTGTATGAGGCCGAGGATTTTGCAAAAAGTACTAGGAGAATTGGTGATATTTATAATGAAGCACTTGCGATTTATCACATATGTTACGACACCGCAAACAGCTATACAATTCCAGATGTAAAGAAATGTGGATTTGCATGGAAGGTTGCTGGTGAGGCCTTATGTTCATTTTATGCATCGAAAGCTCCCGGCCGGTCCATTCCTTTTAAACTATCTGTATTATCTATGCTCTTTTAGCGGCAATGTATGCATCTGCATAACCATGTGAGCTTGTATTATATGAGTTTTAAGGTCTAATTGTAACATGAGTCCTGGTGTAGGTAGCTAAATCAGTGTATTTATAGGATTGACGACATGACAGTTCTGTGTAATATATTTGAGTTTCTTTGTATTGTTTATTCTCACGTTAACTTCCTCAACTCTTGTCCATTTTGTATCATTTTCTTTAATCAATTCGCACATGTGAGCTACATCAATAGAAAACACACATAAATAACTTTTATATGAAAATGCATTAACATAATACATATATCTATATATATTGCATTAGGTTAAATCATCAATTATTCTTGTAACCTTTTCAACTTTAACTCAATCCATAACCGACTTTTAATTGTATACTAATTACTAAATATCATGTGATAAATTCCGGCAAGCCTTGCATTTCCGTCTCGATGTTGTATCTACTTCACATTAAATGCGCCGGTTCGATAAAAGTTTGAACTTTTGCTTATGTTTAAAACTCAACTTTTTTATTTGATATTATAATTTACAAACGAATTTAAGTCAAAATTATGTATTTTTTCCTTTCTATTCATTACTCAATGTGATATTTTTAATATGTCATATTTTGCTATTATGGAAAACTCATTTAATTGGTGTAAATATTGGTTTCTCACTAATGATTCTACATATAGAAAAAGAAAACACTTTGCGATGCGCAACCTTCTTCTTTTCAATAATAATTCAATTGCACACGATAAATTCATTCTAATATTTCTCAAAGAGCATTCGAAAGCAACTACTTACATAAACTAATCACGCTAAAAAGTATCATTTAATCATTTAAATGTTGCTTTGCATACATGCTCGTGCATATTTTCTTGAATCAATTCTCACATGTGAGCTACATCAATAGAAAACGCATATAAATTACTTGTATATAAAAATGCATTAACTTAATACATATATATATATATATATATATATATATATATATATATATATATATATATATATATATATATATATATATATATATATATATATATATATATATATGCTTATCTATAACAATCACCTAAATATGTAAGAAACAAAGAAAATAGTTGGTATCACAATCTTTGGTTCCATTTATCTAAGCATGCATGATCTTGTGTGATTTTCATGGTACCTGCGTATAATAACTAAATTAAGAAAAAAAGAAGATCAAGTTAATTACAAAGATCTAAAAGATGTGTGAATCATCTACAAATGTAAATACTAAATGTGATTTTGGCCGGTTTATATAGGCATGAATTAGGTTAAATCATTAATTATTCTTGCAACCTTTCGCAACCCTTGCACTTCATCTAACCGACTTTTAATTCTATACTAAATGCTATGTGATCAATTCGGGCAACCCTTGCACTTCATCTCCTTTTATGAATGTATAGTTATTATGAGGCTGCATTGAATTCCGAGCATTAGCTATCTTGTACTCTATGCATCTACTAAACGACTCCAACTTGTTTCTAACTCTACAAACTCTATCATCGTAACTGCACATTAAATTTAGGGACTGAATCTTATAGTATTATCGATGTGATATGATATAGATTCTTTTAACAAGTCTTTGGTGTGACTAGCAAGTCTAAAACAACATTTTACACTTTTTTCATCAACAAAACGTTGTTAAGCACTCTAAACCTTTATATCAACCTCTTATTTCATTCATCAGTTTTTTTTTTTTTTTTTTTTTTTTTTTATTATTATTTTTTTTTTTTAAATTCATTGAAAGAATTGTGCAAATTAATTGCCTCGGTAATAATATGAAATGAAGTTGAAAGAATTGTGCAAATTAATTAAAAACAGGTTTATTAACTCAACTTTTATATATTAAAATTATGTATTTGGTATATTGACATTTAAACTATAATACTCTACATTAAATAATAGGACTTAATCTTTTAATATATGTGTGATATGATATAGATTCTTTTAACAAGTCTTTGGATTTTGGTTACTCAAATTGCTTGATTAACAAGTCTAAAAGAACATTTTACACTTCATTCATCAACAAAACGTTGTAAAGCGCTCTAAACGTTTATATCAACCTCTTATTTCGTTCATCAGGTTTTTCTTTCAATGTAATTTCTCCCAGTTTTTTTTTCATCAAGTGTCGAATTCTCGGTGAACAAAATTTTCATTGATGAATGAATTTTTGATTTATTTGCAATAGATTAACAAATGCACAACACATCATTGTTCATCACATTTAGTCACGTTGTTCAAGAAATTTTAAAATGTTGTTCAGCAAAGTTAAAAGTTTTACTTATCACAATTACATTCTTTATCAAAATAAGAAAACATTATTTTTCAGATAGTTACCTTGTTCAATAAAGCAAAATGTTTTGTTCATCATAGTTTTAGTTTGTGTTCAACACTTTAAAAAAATTATTTTATTAGAGCACCTGAGGTCGTTCGAAAAAAATGAGAATAATTTACCTCATACGTGGCATCAATGTAAATTTAATTTAAAAATAATAATACAAATATTAATTAAAAAAATAAAAAGGATTAAGCGACTAATAAATAATTATATCAATTGCTTTCGATGGATATAAAATAAACATGAATGTAACAAATTTTGAAACGACCATTTTCTTAAACATGATTAAGAAAAAACAAAACTGTAAACAATGAGGACAATTATAGTAAATTTAATTTAAAGAAATATAAACTACCCGTTACAAGTTTTAGTGTTTTTATAATTCGGAACTAAAGATCTTGCATGCCAATCAATGAACTAAGCTAATGTCGGTGATTACGCTATAAATATACTCCTATATCAACCAATATTACACATTCTTACAAACATCGGTCGACTTTTATTACATTCGATATCCAGTCGCGTACATACCCATATACATTCTCCAATGGCGTATATCAATGTCTCTCTTATACATACCTATACACATTCTTACAAACACCGATCGTCACTATCTCTCCAATGGAAAATGAAAGGAATAAAAGTCTTCAAGAAAATGAAGAACTAATGAAGCAACAAGTTGAAAAACTACTGGGAGACATGCCACTACAGGAAGTCCTTATTTTTATGCTCAATGCATTATGAAAAAGATGTAGAGGCAAAAACAATGAAACGAGTTCTCACAAAGAAGAATTTGCTTTACAAGATATGGAGTATGATAAATTTATCGCAAACAATATCCATGTAGTGGCAAAAATGGGAATCGAAGAATCCGTGTGTGGTTATCTGGGCATTGAAGATTCGTACATTGTTGTTGATGCAGTTAAAGAGTATATGAATTCGAACTAAAAAAATCAAGAAAAAGATAGTAAAGAAAAACTTTGACGAAATAATTAAAATACAAATAGTAGAAAAACAAAGAGCAAGAATAAGAAGAGCCACGGTATTGACTTAGAGATGAAGCATCACAATCTATTTACCATATCGAAGACGTCGACATAAAGCATCAAGACGTGGCTTCTATGTTTGATCTAACAGGTGAAACATCGAATAAGGTTGTGCATTGGTCTATGATAGTGTGTTTTTATATGGTCTTGATAATATATGTATGTAATCAAGATATAAAAATTGATTTATTATTATTATTATTATTATTATTATATGAGATGAATTAGTTTAGAAACCAGAAAAGTATGGAGATTAAGTGACCGATACTAACAACTCATTTTTAACTTAAATGTTCGATCTACTTAATTTATTGTCTTTTAAATAAAAACATTATAAACTACATCAATACTAATAAATGTTGTATTTGAAAATCGAATAGAGAGTTTATGATATATCTGTTATATAAAGATCAAGATTATACATTTTATAATGTTTTGAGTTTAAATGTAAATTTTAGTAACCAATCAAAATATAACGTTATTTCAAATTAACTTTTAAGTTTAATAAATTACCTCTTTTTTATAGTTAATTTACATAATTTCTTTATAGATTATTTTATACATTAAATTACAAGATCAAATTTATTAATATTTAAACATAACCACTAAATTTACAAGAATACTTTTCTTTTCTTTTTTTTTTTTTTTTTTACTTTTCTCTTTTACAATTTTGACACATGTACTTTCATGCATTTTTTTAAATGAATGAAAAATTAAGGAATGTTGACCAGAAAACTCAATTTTGACTTTTCAGCTGACCAATAGAAGGTATTGATTTTGAAATTGAGCTCTCCTATTGATTGATACGAAACATTTTTTTTCCCTTGTTATATAAGAGATGTTTGGGGACATATTAATTTGTTGAGATGCAAACAAGCCTTTACGTACTTATGAAATTAGTTAAGTAGGCTCGGGAAATTAAATTAGTTGAGTAGGCTTGGGAATTTCGTGTAAAATCATAAGATGTGACTTATGTGTTTACTGATCTCTGTGATCGACGATGTGGATTCACCAAAGATGTATTAAGAAAAAATCCATAACATTCAAGTGTTTTTAAGAATAAATACTCTAGTATTCTTCTAAATAGTTATAGATACTTTGGGCAATCCTTGAGATATTCTAACCACTTTTAAGTTAAACAATAAACTTTATTTGACCTTTTATAATTAAACTATAATCTATACCGATTTATAATATAACTATAATGATATAATCTATACAACTTTTTTTTCAACAAAGTTTGAGAATTTTGTGATCCTTTAAAATTAATTGTGCATGTAAAAATTTGACTAAAGTAACGTGTATAAGTAGCCTTATATAAAATCGTAAAAAAATGGATATTCTCCATAAACTTTAAAGACATCCATGTTTATGAAGGTTTTTCAGTTTTTAAGATATAAAATGTGATTCCTCTGAGTTAAATATTTTGAGATCAATTTGTGACAATGAATTAGCCTTTTGACATATCATATCAATTACACTAGAAAATTGTAATGTAGAAAAGATTTGCCACAGGTTTAAAATTTCCATGTCTTTGAATTTTGGTGCAAGAAAAATAAAAACTAGCTCGATACTTTTATCTTATTCAGCAAATTGTCTTTTTCTCGTCTATGGTGATATAAATTAGTATCAGTCCACTACAATGAGCCCAATGTGAGTTGTTAATTAATCGACTGAAGGCCCAAATCGGTTATTTTTTCGTAACATTAAGCTATTTGTGCTTGTTAAAATTTGACCCATCCGCTATCTAATATAACAAATAAGCTGTTTGGTAAGTCAACGCGAATGCTTATACAAACAGTTATATGATTATTCGTGAGTACATAAACTGTTTTTGATAAGCATATCCCAAATGGTTTGGTTTTGAGTCTAAAACCGCAAATAATATAAAGAATAAGAAAAATGTTTAAAATCGGTTCCAATTATTTGTTTCATTAGTAGAAGTTTAGAACTACTTGTATATGTTTTCCTATTTAGCCTTTTGAACCATTTTGTTAAATACATAATACTCGACACTTGTAAAAGGTTTTAAGTTAATGCATAGAATGGAATTAAGGCTGTGTTCGTTTTTTTTGAAAAACATCTTAACAGCCTCTTAATGGGCTAAATGTCTGAATCGGTCAGACGTTTGGTCGTACAGACCGTTTTTTTTTTTTTTTTTTTTTTTTTTTTTTTTTTTTTTTTTTTTTTCGTTCAGACGCTTTCAGATGCAGTAAGATCTTAATGGTTTAGACTTGAGAGGGGTGTCTGAATGCGTCTTGTTGCCTCTTGCTGACACAAATAAAAACAAAAAAAAAATAGTACGAGCAAGCAAATGTGCGGTTCAAACATGAGTTTTTTTTCTCGTTCAGATGCGGTCAGATTCAGACATTTACGCATCAGATTCAGATTCAGATGTGCGGTTCAGATTCAGATTCAGACCCTCTTAACAAACAAACACCACCTAAGTTAGGTTTATAAAATATGTACTTTTAGTGCGAAATATATTAGTTGTTCGGTTAAGAATAAGTTTCTTACAAACGAGTACTCATTTAATTTTATTTCAGCCGAGGTTTCTCGGTGCAGGCTATTTGCAGAAGACGAGTCTTTTACTCAATTGTACACGGACTAGCCAAGTTATTTTCGTGCCAATTTCGAACCTTTTATTTAAACACCTCCAAATGCACATTTAGTGTTGTTTGAAACTTAATCCTCTTGTTAGGAGGTTAACATTAGTCTGTTGATGGTTATTTTACATAGTTTTACATAATGATATAAAAATGGTTCAATGAAACTTCAATAATCACATTTTTTTTTTCAAAACACAAGTTTTTAATACATGATGTACAAAGGCTATTAAACAAGATTTGAAAAATTATGTAAATATTAAAGTTTTCTAAAGGGGTTGGCAGTGCATCACTCACCTCAAATCCCTTCACTTACTTACACTCAATCCCATTATGCCACATCACTCTCCCACTTTCTTCTTCCCTCACTCAGTTTTTGTGGGCATCACACCAATCACCCTTCACTCACTTCCAACGCTCACCTTTGAATGGCTTCCAACGTTCCAATTTCAAAAGTTTACATGCGGTGAAGATCCCCGCATCATTGCCTTGCCGTGCGGTAGGAGAGCACCGGCGGCGGTGTTCCCGCAGGGGAAGCCTGCCGTGCCGTGCCTCCCCGCATGCACTGCCAAGCCCCTAAGATATAAATTTATCACTTTAAAAAAAAAAAGTTAGTTCATTATTATCATTTTTTTTAAAGACAGAAAAGTTAGTAAATTATTAGAGCAGTTACATTCGTAACGCAAATGGTGCGTTAAGTTGGTTTTAACGTGCGTTAGAGGCACGTTAGTGTTGCACATTGTTGCGTTATTGTTGCGTTAACGAGCCAGGTTAACCCATTTACCCGGCGTTAATGGTGATTTGGCTAAAAAAAAAACTTTTTTTTGTCACTTTTGGACCCTCTAAAATTTATAACATTTGGACTAAAAGATAATGGAAATTGCAAAACACCCCCTTAGTTTAATGCACGCAAGAAAAATGTTCAATAAAACGCAAGAAAATGTTAAATACAACGCAAGAAAAACATACAACTAATTAAGTATCTAGATAGATTTGTAATTGTCGATGAGATCTGATTTTTCCTCCCACACTTGCAACACTTGTTCTCTAACCATTTTCAAAGCGACTTGTAGTTGCAGATCCATTTCAACATTCCTTAATCCTTAATAGAGTTTCTAGGCCGACCCTGATAATTAGATCGTTTTGAGGCAGCTCACGTAATCGTTCGATCTCTGGAGCCCGAGTATGCATCTGTCGAATAGTACGAGCTATCTCACCTAACAGGTTGTTAATCAACTTAAGTTCATTTTCTTGTTCATTGCGTAATCGTGTAAGGATTGCTCTTTGCGCCTCAGCAGGTTAGTTAGCCATAGTGTTTGTGTGAAATTTAGTTTTAATTGTGTGACAATACGAAGTTGAGTAAGGATGGTATTTATAGGGAAACTAGCCGTTAGAGAATTTTATTGGAGAAACTAGCCGTTAAGCATTTTATTCAAACTTAAAGTTAAACTGACATAACAACACAAACGAAACGGAAATACTTAAAGTTAAATCAACACACGTTACAGGAATACAAAAGTCATTAATCCATATATCTTAGCCAGGTGGTGTTGTTTTTCAAAATCAACCACACTTGAAAATATTTGAAATCTTTCCCACCGTTGCGTTCTTTGAAAACGTTCATTGCATCTTCAAGACGAACATCTGGCTCACGTGTAGGCTGCAAATTCAGTAAATTTGATGAAATTTTTGGCAATCACAGACTCACAGTTCATTGTTGCCCACTTACTCGTTAGCTGGTTTTTGCTACGAAAAGGACCGTCTGATTGTTCATTGAACTTTTGTGTTACGACTTGCTAAAAAGGTCCTTCACTGGCATGGAATTCGTGAACGTTTTGCCACATCTCAGCTAGCCAGCTTTCTTATTCAATAGACCAACGATTTGCTATTGTAAATTTCTTTAGAAAGTGAAGTGTGTGCAACATTGTATGATAATGTATGCTTTATATAGGAGTGCATAAGCGTTTAAGATTCGAATTTCAAAACCCGAGAGGGATAATTTTAAATTTTCAAAATTCAAATTTCAAATTTCAAACCTGAGCGGGATAATTTTAATGTTCAAACATGTATGATAATGTATGAAATATTAGTTTTATTTGAGGGTTGAATTTTAAAATATTTGAGTTAAAGATGAGTTATTGTTGTGGGTGTTTTTGTGTAAGTTAAAATTAAAGCGTTAAAGCTAATTTGGCATTGACGTGTCACTGAGTTAAAGTTTAACCTTGGTTATTGTTGTAAGTGCTCTTACACTCCGTATTAATTTCAAAATGAATATCCAAAGGTTAAAGCTATTTTGGAATTTGGAGCTTTTTGATTGATGTATATTCTGTACACTTTTTGAAAATGCACCCATTTTCGTACAAGAATTCTGAAGGATTCCTTTATTTCTTCTCGCATTAAAGACAAGATTTGGTGAAGATATCTCGTATATCATTATCTCGTACTGTATTTTCTTACAAATTTACAAAATACTCCGTAACAAAACACAATTACATGACCTTATACGGAGTAATTCATTTAAGTGTTGTCAAGCAAATGCTACCAGAAAATACTAGATCCACCTAAGGTTTACAAAATTTCAGCCACTCGCTGACGTGGCAGAGTGCTGATTGGTTGGTTTTCTGTGGGCCATGATTCGATATCAATAAACGTACTCATCGGATTAATGTGTTATGTGCCAGCATGTTCTTCGAGCATTATTCGTAATTTAACTTTGCAAAAAGTTTAATAAAAAGCTCGTATGATTGGACAAATTAAAGTAGTAAATTCTCAACTGTTTGGTTGTAAAATATATCATAAAATTAGTAAGTTTTAGTTTTGATGTGTAACTTTAAAGATAAAGGTTCATTTACATACCAATAAGTTACTCACATACTTAGGTATGTTTGGCATGTTTGGCGTGAAAGATTATTGAAGATTATAGAGCACTAAAATTATTTTGTTGAAAAATAAGTTTTGGTAAAAAAAAATTAGATGTCAATTTTAGTCATTTGTTATTTCATCAAATAAAAAACCACTTTCACCTTTTATTTTTAAGGGGCAATTCCATATTTACCCAACTTAAATATGATAATGCCATATTTACTCAAAACATGCTTTAATTGCATAGTACATCATGCATTCAAAACTTGTATTTTGGGTATATATAACAAATTTCATATTTAGATTGGGTAAATATGGAATTATCCTTATTTTTAAAATATAACATTTTTAAACCGTTAATAGTTAAGCAAATTAAATTATACTATTGCAATGAACATTTGATTATCTACCAATATACTTTGAAAGCTGACATAACATTGATGTAAAAAAAAATAATAAAAAAATAAAAAAATAACACTAATACTACGGTAATGAATGCGGTCATCGAGCTTTCGTATTACAATGCCTTAGGGCTCGTTTGGTTTATAAATGGGTTTAGATTCGGATTCGGACTTGGATTAGGATTTGGATTTGTTAGGAATGAAAATTAAGAGATAAAATATATTTTAAATGATATAATAATTGTATTGTATTTAAATATAATATTTTAATTAAAGAAAAGAAAGTGTTGTGAGAGAGATACCATGGGTCCCACATGTTTTACATAAAACCCATCATAATTAAGTGGAATGAAAAAATAATAGGCCCCACAGATTTCAAAGTATTATTTTGTTAACCAAACATCATTTATCATCTCTAATACCCAAATTCAAATCCTACACCCCAACCAAACGGGCCCTTAGTCTTTTTGAAAGTGCTTGCGAAATTACCTGGAAAATAAGGGGCTGTTTGGTTCAAGTATATTGGAGGAATTCTATGGAATTTGCAATTTAAATCACTTAAAATATTGTGTTTGGATAGGATAGTGAGAGTATTAAATTGCTAATAGTAAGTATATTATAATTCTCACAAGACGGAATACATTTAAATTTCTAACAAACACATGTTGTATTTGTGGGTCCTACCAAGCAATAAAAGCCGTATACTTTCAAACATTTTTTGTTTGAACCTGTCAAAAACTTGAAATGGAGCCAAGCATGACCCCACTATAAAATAAACAAAAACAATAATATATATACTTCTAAAACATGTGGCCCCACAATATATTTTCATTAACTTCAAATTGAGCCAACCAAACAGGTAAAGTCATTTTAAATACTAGCATTATGAATTTCACACTTTACATATATTCAAATTTCACAATTTAAAAGCGGTGAACCAAACGCCCCCTAACACCTTTTGAATTTGCTTGGCCCTTTGAAAAAGGTAGTTAATGGCCAAATACTTTTTAATTGTCTATATATTCACCTTTGCATCTTTAATAGTGTTTCTAGTGTCTTGTCCCATCATGTTTCCTTCTCTTCCTTAGCCATCAAGTAGCTACGTATGATTTATCCACAGTGTCATGTCACTATTTAATTCTTTCAACTTCTTTTGAAATAAAATGTGAGCATTAAACTTGATACGAGTAATATAAACGTATTTAAGCACGCTCAAAACAGATGCTCTTGAGTTTTATGAATAAGATATATTTTTCAAAATCCACAAAAAGGAGATTGGTGGGACGCTCTTGATCTCGGGTGTCTTTTGACACTAGCCATTATTCACCCACAAAAATAAAATTAATGACAAAAATAATTTAGTAAACCACTTTTAAAATGGGCGTACAAATGCAGCTTTTAGAAATAATAATTTGAGTTAATTGCTTAAAATGTACTATCATACTTGTTACTTTTTTGTTATTGTGTGTATTGAACTTTTTTTTTTTCATAAACTTTCAAATTTCGATTATTATATATATTTTGTGATCATTTTACCTCTACTTTTTTCAAATTTCCAAAGATAAAATAGCTATTTTACACGGCTAAATATTCACAAAATAGACATAATAATCGAAAATTGAAATTTAGTACACACAAGAAAAAAAAAATCAATACACACAATAATAAAAAGTAATAAATATGATACATTTTCAAGTAATTAACCATAATAATTTTTCAAGTATATTTACTTAAAGTCTTAAACTAACAAAAAAGAAGGCAATTACTTAACTTTATTAGCTTAGACAAGCTGTAATAAGCCATGTAAGACTCGATCTTTGTCGTACATGGTAAAATAGCACGCATGTTACCTTGTTACGGCTCAAAAGGAGCACGCGTTTTCAAGATTCAAAAGAAAGACTCGGTCTCGTAGACGATCGAGTTGTCCAATGTGTGTTTGTGTGTGTGTTTTGGTGGGGTATATTATATGTTTAAATGTGGTATATTTTTGTAATGAAGTTGATTGTTTTATTACAATAAATTGATGGTAAAGTTGGTTTAAACAAATAAAGCCAAACTGACGCTAATATAGCATTGGTAAATACAGTCTTAAACTCTTATATAACTTCATAAGCATACTTTTATTCTTTTTTATTTTAAACTAGGTCAA
Organism: Artemisia argyi; assembly: GCA_030686995.1. Lineage (NCBI taxonomy): Eukaryota > Viridiplantae > Streptophyta > Magnoliopsida > Asterales > Asteraceae > Artemisia > Artemisia argyi. Next base: position 184,132,121 of record CM060705.1, read on the forward strand.
ACACGTATTCTTATGCTTTATTCATCATAAGCCGTAAACTACTTATTTAACATAAACCTAAACACAAATAATAAGTTTATACAAACACCTTTTTTATTTCTCTTTAAACAAATCTTTGATAATTGTTGGTGTATATGCCCAGAGAACACGTGCCGGACGACAAGTGTCTCCACGTGTCTAAAGGACACGGATCCGAATGAACACATGCCGGACGACCACAATAAAGGAAGAACACTCTTTTACCCAAAAGATCATTTTACCCATCAGTTCGTACCAAGGACCATGCTCGAGCAGCCTAACTTGAATATTGCGGGATATTGTCCCCCACGTGGACTGACGCCTAGCACCTAGGCTAGGTATAGCCTCGTTCACTCCATCCCCATGTTGTCAGGTGCAGTAGTTGGGGTGGTATAAATACCCAACATCATTTAATGTTCAACTAACTGATGGACCATGTATTTACTATCACATTTATTGCTTAACCCTTCGGCTGAATCCTATTACTTAATCTTACGTCGGAGCTTGATCTTGCGATCAAACCTGAGGCGAGATTAACACGTGTCTATCATTTTTGTAGGTGCTAAAAGGACATTGCTTATCCAATCCGAAGTAACCTACACGTAGGGGTGGAAACGAGCCGAGCCGATCGTGAAAAGCTCAGGATCAGATCGGCAAAACTCAAACAAGGCGAATCTAAACAAGTGCAGACCCGTGCTTGAGCATAAAGTGGAGCTCATTTGATAAATGAGCCCGAACTTTAAATACAAAGCTTGACCAGGCTCGTGAGCCTAAATGAGCTTTAGTATGTTTTGTGTATGTATACTATTGAACTCATTAACGAGCTCAAAACAAATAAACGAGCACTATATAAAAGAGCTTAAACACGTAAGCTTAAGATGCCAAATAGTTTTTTTATAGGCATATCACAAACGAGCCGAATCCGATTCGAGCTTAATATATTATACCACGAGCCAAGCTGGAGCTCAAATCTTAAGGCTCGAACTGAGCCGAGCTCGAGCTTTCTGAAATATTAACAAACCGAACTTGAGCACCACCGAATCAAGCTCGGCTCGACTCGTTTCCACCCCTACTTACACGGGCTTAAGCCGAGAAACAATTATTTACATTTACAATAAGGGAGATGATTTGCACACTCTCCCAATTGATTTTAACATTCTAATTTAATGTGTTTGGACATTTATACCCTCACAGTTATTCTTACATTTTTACTCATATATGATATAAATGTCCAAACAAATTAAATTGAAGTGTCACAATTAATTAAAAAAGTGTGAAATCATCTCCTTTAGAAGGGTGGTAGTGGACAACCGCATCACCAACGGCATGGCCATGCCGCCGGTGAACACCGCCGCCACCTCGGCGGCATGGCCAGGGGCATTAGTGCAACGACAAAGATTGCCTACGCGGTTTGGTGTTTTCGAAGCAAAAATGTATCCGTTGGGGAGTTTATTGTTGAACGTTGGAGCACAAGAAACAAAAAAAAAAAAAAAAAAAAAAAAAAAAAATTCCTTATATATATTAAACTCAAACTTTTTTAAACACATACATTTTTAACACAAACAATACAATTCACATATATAACTGGATGATTCTCGCTCATCCTCTCCGGGCAATGTCGGTTGAAAAGATTCGACAACTCGTTTATACGTGTATCATATTTCACAATATGATTTTAAAAGACGATCGAGTTGCAATATCACCGGTTCATATAATTGATCCGCCGGTCGCGCCAGTTTATGACGATAGTGTATTACAGGAGTTACTCGACGAACAAATCCATTACCGACTCCTATATGATCTTACGGACCACGTAGAGGCGCAAAACTTAACATTTCTCGATGACTAGTTATTTCCCTTTTTTTTAAGAATAATGTAATTTTCTTTTAATTTTTTTAAGTGTTATGTAATTTTCTTTTATTTATTAATGAAATATTATGTTTTTATTAAATTGTTTAATATAATTTATGAAAATAAAAAATAAAAAAATAAAATTAGTTGGGAGGTATGAAAAAGGCATGGTTGGCACTAAAAAAGGGTTGGGAGGTATGAAAAAAGTATGAATGAGGTGGAATGATATTATTGCTGGATTTAGGAGATATGAGTGATTTCGGAAGCATGACTGCCATTGTCCTTAGAATAATCATGTATGCTTGTAGTAATTAAGAGCATTATTTATTTATTTATTTTTAGGGTAAATTGCAAAAATGGTCCTTGACGTTTCACGAAATTGCAAAAATGGGACCGAGATAAAAAGTAGCGCAAAAAAGACACCAACGTTCCACATTTTTGCAAAATCGCCACTGAGAGGCCATTTCCGTTAGCTTCCGTTAGTTTTCCTCGTTAAGTGCAGTGAAATGACTAATATACCCTCGTCTTCTTCCCCATTTGAATTTCTTTTTAATTTATACTACCCAGAAATGAAGAACGTCAAGAACAAAAACCCATAAATGCGAAAATGCAAACACAGCCACCACCATCACCACCTTCTACCACCACACAACCAACACCACCACCCTCTACCGACATCAAGGCGCTGACCCAATCGGTACACGTCTCTGCTTAAAACTTGCTCCCCATTTCCACTTGCAACTTTTGCTTCAAACATGGAAATTTGATTCAGCCCGACATCTCGTCGTTTCCCTACCTGAATATATTCATGATGTCGCACGTTTCCTCCTCTTAAAGTGCAATTAAACCCCGCAAAAATGTCTTCACTTAAGTTGATCAGTCTCGATGCTTTACTAATCCCACCACGGGTCAAGAACCAGAATCTGTCAAATACATCAGGGTGCCCATAATGCAAACGTATTTTTAATGGATTTGCTAAAACCCGCTGACCCAATGTCACAAAGCTCGTTTCTTGGGATGACATGAACCAAGCAAGAGAAGAAACAGAACCTGTGAATATATTTTCCCGCACACCTAAAATCGTCGGCTTACGGATACCATAATAGCTTCGATATTCTTCTAGTAAGTTCCTCATTTTAAGCGCCTCCTCAAAATAGGAGTCTTGATTCATATCGATAGTTTGAAGTGCATCTCCTCGAGTGAAAATCATGGCGTGATTCTGATTCTCCGGTTTTCCCTCTCCAAGCTTTAACGGACCAGACAACTTGACTCGATAAATCTCGACTTCTCTTTGCAATTCTTGATCATATTTCACGAGAACAGAGTAATACTCTGTCCTGTCCCGTACTGGCACCTCATCAATATACGCCACACGAAGAGCTTCGTTGTTTTTCATCAAATACAAAATCTCGTCGGCGTGTGGATACTTTTTTGCCTTCTGTGTCCCATAGATCTTAACATTGCCTGCACAAGACTCAAATTATCAAAATTTATATCAGATAGGCAAATTGAGAATTGCATAAAAATGAATATATATAATAAGTCACAAACAGTGATCTGCAATATCTTCATTTCACTGGTCTATATAGCTCTAACTATTTGAAATTTATAAAAATCATCTTACAATATAAAAAATGTTGATGTGTATTTTTATATCAACATAGACAATGTAAACACATCCACCCACAAGAAAAGCACACAATTCAACGAAAGTGGTTAGCTATTAGAAAGATGACCAACATATGCTTTGCATTTAGCTAGACAGTGAAACTAAGGTAAATCAAATGAATACAAAATAGTTACAGTAATAATTAATTCCATAACAGATATCTACAAGAGTAATAAGGGAATTATAAAAAAGGTGATGCATCTTTTGCAAATTCTTGTAAACTACAATTTTTGTTAAACTTTTAAAAATTCAAAACTGATGTGAAGCTTCGTGTCATGATACTTCGGAGAGCAATAATAATACTGAGTGTAACATCCGCTCCAAAAAGAGAAAAAAAATCAGGTATAAAGAGATACCGATAATGCAAAAAAATAAATCAAATCAAAATGCCCCTTTAAATATTAAACAGAAAAAGAATCAATTTATGAGTTTAAGTTTGCAAAATTGCTTGACTTTGAAAGTGATGTGAACTTTTTCCGAGACTGGATTATAGAGGTGCAAAGTTAAAAGAGAAAAATTACAGTAATGTGTTACTATGAAAAGAAGAGGATGGGTATGTGAACCGAGACAAAGCAAGCAATAAAAGAAATTCCAAACTGGTAAGATAGAAAAAGAAAAAGAAAAAAAAAGTGATCGGAATCTGGGTGGTGGTGGCGGTAGAGGGTGGTGGTGTTGGTTGTATGGTTGTAGAAGGTGGTGGTGGTGGTGGCCGTGTTTGCATTTTCGCATTTCTGGGTTTTTGTTCTTGATGTTCTTTATTTCTGGGTAGTATAAATTAAAAAGAAATTCAAATGGGGAAGAAGACGAGGGTATATTAGTCATTTCACTGCACTTAATGAGGAAAACTAACGGAAAAGGCCTCTCAGTGGCGATTTTGCAAAAATGTGAAACGTTGATGTCTTTTTTGCGCTACTTTTTATCTCGGTCCCATTTTTGCAATTTCATGAAACGTTAAGGACCATTTTTGCAATTTACCCTTATTTTTAATGTAACTTTAGAGGCACAAACACATAAATAAACAAGAAGACACACTCCATCAATCAAAAGTATATTCTAAAATTGACCACACTCCACTCACTACAATCTTCACAACCAACTTTCCCTTCCCAAACCCCCTCCCAAAAAAAAAAACACACACTCTCTCTCATTAAATTATTACCAATATGGAAGTAGTTAACTTACACCCTTCAGTAGAAGAACTAATTAGTAAAATATCTACCCAAAAAAATGTCGAACCGCCGGACATCTCGGCCCGGCGGTTACTCTCCTCGATCGCGGAAGAGTCCGCGATCGAAATATTGAATAAAATATCTCTGTCGAGTAACATTCGGAATTTTTCTCGTTATATTTTTTTTATGGTTAATAAGCAGAATTCAGCTAATGGTGGTTTGTCGCAGAAGAGGCCGGGGTCGCCTTTGTCTGGTGGGACTTCTCAAAGTAATGTGCTTATTATTTTTATATAGTTTTTATGTTTCTCTATTTGTTTATTCAAGAAATGAAAAAAAAAAAAAAAAAAAAAAAAGTTGTTTGGGCTTAAAATGTTTACTCCTTATTTATTTAATGTAAGGAGGCGAGTTCGATTCCGAAATCAAATAAGCTGATAAACCCACATGTAAACTTAAACAAACAAATCATGGGGCTTTGTGGTCCACTGGGTAGAAGCTTATTAAGTTAAGCGAGTCTAAGTGAGAGTAGTACCGGGTTGGGTGACCAACGAGGAAGTCCTCACATGGGACCACAAGCTCTAATGATATCAACCAGCTACCTTAGAAGCCTTGGCCCAACCATGTGATGTATTGATCCAACTAAAGGACGCGAGTTCGATTACCATATGATGTATTGATCCAACTAAAGGACGCGATTTCGATTCCGTTCCGCAAGCATGGTTGGGTATTGGGTGGAGGTATTTCACAGGCATCAAACCTTTGCTGGGTAGGGTTGATGGGTACCATTATGGTACACAGGATTGAGGTGTCCCTGCCAATCTACACTTCTTGATCCAATCCAACATATAAGCTCATATGTCCATAAATAAGCTTAAACAAACACCCCCTTATTTCGTATTGTTTATTTAATATTACGCTAAAATTATTTTTTTCTTTCGTATTTAACCTAAAACCTTTTATAAGATGAATTGCATTCAAACACTAGTTCCAGAAGTACGTTGCTTATAAGTATTTGTTTCATAGCAGAAGCGAAAAACATAAAAGAATAAGCAATCTCAAAGACCCTTATAAGAACAACTTAGTTTCAAATTTTTATACAAGTGAAATTTTTATAAGAACCCATTTTTTTTTTTTTTTTTTTAAAATTATTATGAACAACTAGCTTTCAAGTTTCACGTTGATATGATGCATTTTGCTGACGTGGCATAGGTATTTTGGTAATTGTTTAGGTGCTTGCACGCCAGCAAGCAAAATGTATCATATCAAGATGAAATTTGAAAGTTGGTTGTTCATAAGAGTAGAAAAAAGTAAGTTTTTTGTTATATGGCTTTAACCCTGTAGATTAAGATGATTTATTAGCAATTTGACATACATTTTGAACTTTATGTGAATGATTGTATTAGAAAGGTGTTATTAGAAGTTTAGTATATGGAATATTCCGTGAAATTGACAGTTTGTTTTGGTATATGTTTTAGCTTCATGTTGAACAAGGATGCTTAGTTGTAGAATTGGGGATATTTAACCATGTAAAAGTACATTGCATGCATAAACTGCTAAAAGGGTGTTTGGGATTGCTTATTGTTTCCGTTTATGCTTCTGCTTAAAATAAGCACTTGTAAGCAGAAAAATATTAGCAGTCTGGAACACCCTGAATATTGCACGGCATGGGCTGTATATTTTGTATATGTTAGTTACCTCTAGAATAGGACACGTATTCTAGAATTAGGAAAATATGACTATATTCATTAACCTTTACGCATCAAGTTGATGAAATTTTAAAGTTCGTTTAATGTTTCGTTCTGATGCGAATTTTGTTAAAAAAGAAAGTGGAGATAGAGAGGGAAAAAGATATAATGTTGAATGATAGTTAGGACATGTTGTCTGTGTATGATTGGTAAGTGTGTTTCTTTTTGGTTGCAGAATATGCGTGCTATGATACTCCGAATTCTAAGCAGTTGGTACTCTCCCCTTGTTCTCCGTATAACTGTAAAACCATTCCTGAATATTATCCGTGTCAAAAGCAAGTCAGTTTCGTTAACCCTCCAAAGACCTTCAATTCTGTTTCTTGTGTACCAAAACGACTCACATTCTCGTCAGTTTGTGGCACGGAGGATGCACATAATAATACTAACATAAGTCAGCAGCCTATTGCCACTCAAAATGTCAGCTATCGGTTTGTTGGTGTGGGGCAGACTCAACACACACTCTCGCCTTGTTCTACTTCAAAGCGTGCAAGTCCTACATACGTTTCTGAGTTTCCATTCGCCACCCAAAATGGTTCTCAAGTTCCACAGCAACATACTTTATTACCCAGTCAGAGTTTTGGTGGAGCCACTCTTGGCAATGTTGATGTCGGATGTGGTGCTATGGTTCCAAATCGTGTAGACGATGCAACACGGGTTAATCCTATGACCCAAAACCAATCAGACATTGAAAGCAGTCTTGCAATCAGTCAACAGTCCCTGCTTCTTGCTGAACTTGAGTTCAGGAAAATGTTTTTGGTATATAGTTATGTAGGGAGGTTAGTAAAATTTTCACCTTGTGATATTTACGATATGTGTGTTTTGAATATTTGGTCAGAAATAAATTAGTCAAATCTTTGCACAGGAGAAAACTAGAAGATGTTGTATCTGTTCAAGATGCCATTGACATAAAATCGATGAAAACAGAGACGATGATTGATTTTGAAGCTAAAATCTGGGCCAAGTATGGTAGGGCCAATTGCGAACAATCTGATAGGGCAATGGTACGTAAGACCTAATAAATTTTTTACTATTTGAAGTTCTAAAAAAAAAGGGCTGGTCATTATATGATTGTAGAAGGCAAAATCTTATGCTTCAAATAATCTTCCATTTTGCAGCATCTTGACTGGGATTCTGGAAATACGCATCTTTATCATTGCTATGTCAGTATCGATGGAACTTACCGGTTGAAGGTGTGTATTTTGTCTCTTTTTGTAAATATCATAGGCTCTTGATTTATAATATCTGTTTCTTCAATATCTTACTATTTTGATGTAAGGCTATTTCCTGTAACATTTCAGGGGCCATTTCTTAAGACGAGAAGAACACACCTACAAAGGGTACTAGGCGATGACAACGTGTTGATTGTGCAATTTACAGGCGATCCCGACCCTGACATGCCATTCAACCAGCAAAGCTGGATTGCAGCTAAACAGACGATTTCTGGCGGGATTTCTATCGGTGTGCGTCATTATAGCCTTTTTGGTGAGCAACTGATTTTTTTTTTTTTTTTTTTTTAAATCTATTCTTAGCACCGTGATCAGTAAAGCACTATTAAAGTATCAAGTTTAATCATGTTGCATGCCTATATTTACAGCATTCAAAGATGGTAGAGGAGATTACAAGAAGCCTAAGGAGTTCGATAAAAAAAAATCACGGTCTTCATGGGCTGTTAAATGCTATTGTGTGAGACATAAATCTGATGCACCATGGGATGAAAAAGACTATATTCTGTTTAATAAGACGATGCATGAGGCGAGGTGTCTATTCATGCATGTGCATACGACTCTTAGCATTACTAAATACATCTCTAGGTCAGTGCACAAAAATATTCCTTTAGCTGATTCATATTAATATTAATGGCAAATTGCATGGGTCAAAATGGGTTGAAAGTGCCACATCTACTGATTCGGTATGTTTGTTTGCAGATGTTCACTTGCCCTATCAAATACAATAAAGCTTCGAGTTGATCTTGCTACCGTGGATGTTCTACCAATCAAAGACATCCCTTGTCGAGTATACTCTTTTTATATCTTACTTTGTGTTACGTCTCACAATTGTTCATCAAAGTTTATTTTACACCATGACTTGCTATGGATAACAGGATGAAAATGGGAATATTGTATGTGATAAAGACGGGGAGCCATTGACTCATACAGATGGGACGGGGTTTATTTCCGAAGATTTGGCAATATTGTGTGGAAAACATTTCATTGAAGGAAAGGGCTCAAAGGATGACAGTTATGAGGTGATATTTCCGACATCTTTATACTTCCGTTGATTATATGTAAATATGTCTTTTGCTGGTTTATTCTTCAAGTGTCTAACTTTTGGATGTTTTTAAAATTATTTCAAGTTTGTTGATCTTCTCAAGCTTGAGGAAGAATCACTTGGAATGGAAGGCGACCCGGTAAATGTTTACTGATACTTTGTTGTTTATAAGTCTGTTGATCGTAACCGTTGTTTTCTGCATCTGTACCAGCCGTTGCTTGTCCAGTGTCGCATTTTCAAAGACGGTGATGCTGTCAAAGGAACTCTGCTAGTAAATAAAAAGGTAAAATATCCGGCTTATATTACTTTTCTTATTTTCTTATGAATCAGTAACCTTTGTGCTGGTACTGAGATGGTTTCATTTGTCGTATATTACACAAGCTACAACCTCGAACAATTCAAGTTAGACCCTTGATGATTAAGGTCGAGAGAGATCCAACACTTTCGGGTTCAATTTCAGTTAGTTCGTTGGAAATATGTGCCATAAGGTAATTTCACAATTAATCTTCCTCGCTTCTAATATTTTTATTAAAAAAAATGTTAAATATAGCTTTCTATTCTTCATTTTACAGTCGCAAACCAAGGAAAGCTAGTTTATCAAAGAATTTGATAGCACTTCTAACCGTAGGAGGTGTTCCTAAAGAATACTTTATGGAATTACTTAACAAAGCATTGCAAGAAGCCCAGAAAGTATCTTCGAGTATGCGGGCAGCAATTAGACGTAAGTACTGTTTCTTAAAAAGTATTTATAATTAATATGTCAGACTGACCTATTGTGCTTCTTTACGCAGTCGCACTTAACTATACGCAAATGGACGATAATGCAACTTCTGCAGCAATGATAGGGTCCGGAATTCCTCTCGATGAACCGTACCTTCAGTCTCGTATGTCAATATTTAAAAACGAAGAACGCAAAAAGCTTCGTAGTGGAAAGATTCCAATCGATGACAGCTTCTACTTATACGGGACAGCGGACCCTACGGGAACTTTAGAAAGCGATGAAGTTTGTGTTATTCTGTATGTATTAGCTTTCAACTTCATTTCAATAAGTTAGAAATATAGAATTTAACACGTATGTTTTTTACGGTGCGTGCAGTGAAAACGGACAGCTATCAGGAAATGTTCTTGTGTATAGAAATCCAGGCGTTCATTTTGGGGATGTACACATTCTCAAGGCAAAATATGTAAAATCATTGGAAGAAGAGTTTGTCGGGAATGCGAAATATGGCATTTTCTTCTCTACCAAAGGGAGGAGATCGGTGGGAAGCGAAATCGCTAACGGTGATTTCGATGGAGATCGGTATTTTGTCTCTCATAACAATAAGGTATCAATTTTTATTCTACTTACTAGAATTCATCTCCACGTCGCATCGATTTATGCTTTATTATCCATCTTTTTGGTTATCAATTTCAGTTGTTGCATTACTTTAAAGCAAGTAAGCCGTGGGAAAGGACTTACTTTACACCAAGTGCGCCGAGTAAGAAACCTAGGGATCTATCGCACGACGAGTTGGAGGAGGAGCTTGTCGATCAGCTTTTTGCCACACGAAACCAGACGTATGGTTTCTCACTTTTTACCTATTATAATGTGTCGGTACAAAACCATACAACCCATTTGATTTTTACTAGTTATTTGTTTTAGTATGGTAGCTGGTATATCAGGTGATAGCTGGCTGACATTCGCGGACCAGCATATCGTTTTGGGAAAAGACGATGCTGAAAAGCCTCGGCTTGAAGAAAAAATGGTTAAGTTGACTGATTTGTACTACGATGCTCTAGATGCAGGCAAGAGCGGGAAAACGGTTAGATATTATATTATCCCGACTTTTTTGTTATAGTTTTGTCAACAGACAACACTGACATCCTCTCTTTTGTTTTGGGAACAGGTCGAGATTTCCAAATGTTTATTGCCAAAAAAATATCCCCATTTTATGGAAAAGAATCCCGATAAGTCCTATCATTCTTCTTCTGTTCTCGGGTTAATCTACGATACTGTGAAGGGGTATCAATCTGATAATGCATCAATAAAAGGTAAGCGTGTTTCATTTATGCGCTTATATTTACTTTATACGTACTTCGTCCTATCAACATATTCTTATAGCAATCCAATTTCGTCCTTCCGCAATTCTGCTTTGGTGAGTCGTCTAAAACCTTCATTTTCAGAAAACAGAAAAGAGATGCACGTTGGTTTTTGAGGTCTAAAAGTTTACTTTTTTCGGTGTCGAATTACATCACTTCCATCTAAATTCTGTATTAGAGTAGAGTATGTCTTGTATTTGGTCAGAAGATTGACATTTTTAGTATATGTGTTTTTTGTTATATGTAGATGTATGGAAACTGCCTTGCTTTGATGTTGAGATACCAGCGGCCACAATGAATTTGTGGAAGGATAGGTACAAATCCTACAAATGGGACATGGTAGATGCCTTAGAATCGGGAGATGAATCTAAAAACAACTCAGCAGATATAGTGATAGAAAAGTATAAGAAGGTATGTGTTTTTTTCGATGCAAGTATCACTACCAATGTTAATACTACAAAGATTATAAGAATTGTAATAATTGTAGGTCAACCTAACCCATCGGTACCAAAAATGGCCTGTTTTCACCCGAACCCATTTTGACCCTATACTTAACCCCCTGACACACACTCTCCACACCTCTGACTCTCTGAGTCGTAAGTTAACTTGTATCTGTGTCTATTATTTGTTTAATGCAGATGTTGTATGAGGCCGAGGATTTTGCAAAAAGTACTAGGAGAATTGGTGATATTTATAATGAAGCACTTGCGATTTATCACATATGTTACGACACCGCAAACAGCTATACAATTCCAGATGTAAAGAAATGTGGATTTGCATGGAAGGTTGCTGGTGAGGCCTTATGTTCATTTTATGCATCGAAAGCTCCCGGCCGGTCCATTCCTTTTAAACTATCTGTATTATCTATGCTCTTTTAGCGGCAAGTGTATGCATCTGCATAACCATGTCAGCATGTATTATATGAGTTTTAAGGTCTAATTGTAACATGAGTCCTGGTGTAGGTAGCTAAATCAGTGTATTTATAGGAGTGACGATGTGACTATTCAGTGTAATATATTTGAGTTTCTTTGTATTGGTATATTCTCACGTTAACTTCTTGACACATGGTGTTTGGTCTTGTAACAACTACCAAGGAACTATGGGTTTGAGACGAGATGGGTATGGGAATGAGTACTGGTTATTTGTAAACCCAACTTGTAAGTTAGGGGCGGAGCCAGGATTTTTAGTTAAGGGGGCCGACTCTGCTTAAGGCAAGTAATAGTGATGGATATTGTTTCAGAATTTAATCTATAGTGTTGTTTTTTTATTGTTTAAGTTATTCATTATTGAATTTTGTAGGCATGCCTGTAAAATAAGGGTGGCTGAATGTAAAAAACTAGTAGAAAAATGGCTCGTAGTTTAAGTAAATAATGAATGAAGTGGGTTGATTAGGGGTGGCTCAGCACCCACTAGTCACCCTACTAGTTCCGCCTCTGCTATAGGTCACTAATTTTCTTGAACAATATTAGCGATGTTAATACGACACTTTTTCATGAAAATTGGCAAGACTTGCATTGCTTTTTTTGCCAGAATGGAATGCAAGTATGCAACTAAGATTTTTATGACTTTTGCTATAGGTATTTTCATGTTCTCTATTTGACTATTTCATTTAAAAAATGTCAATTTATGCTCACACATTTTATATGTTACACAAAAATCCCAAATATCTATCAAGAATAGAGATCGGTTCGATCTTGACATAGCTTTGACCATAGAAGATCACATAACTGTCATATCGAAAGCCAAAAAGTTGGAAACATTGTCACACGAGGAAGCTCGTGACATGGTTTTTGCTATGCCTACGTACGCTCGTCCCTGCATTAGGCGTTTGTACCATTTGCATTGCCAAGTTTCCATTCGTCAGGTAATCAAGCTCCATGTGGGCATTTGTATCATGATGCTTGCATCGTACAATGGCTTCCCTTCCCCAACTCTTGTCTACTTTGGCAATCCAAAGTTCCCGAGTCCTTTGGTTGTGAAGTTGAATTAAAGATAAGATCCATGTAGTTTTTCGTTGTTATTGTTATTATAACTTGGTTTTGATGCTTGTTTATAGTAATAAAATAATAATAATAATAATAATAATAATAATAATAATAATAATAAAACTCTTCTTACAAAGTATGTAGTTTTCAGTTTGATTTTTAACAACTTTTATAAAATTATTGACATGACAACATTGTTTTTTTGTTACGAAATAGTTTAACCTATTGAAGCTTTAAAATCGTTATACTTGTATACTAGAAATCGTATTTTAAAGGGAATATGTCTATCTTATAGAAAACTAATGTTTTTAAAACCTAATCGGATTTCATATGGTTCCACTTTTTTCCGATTTTTGCCCCTTTTTTTTCGGTGAACAAGTAAACCGGCCAAACCGGTTTGAGTCCTTTTTCTAATTGAACTGTCCGGTTTCATGGTTTTCGACACTAATAGTAACCAACTTTTGTGAGTGTTCCAATTATGTCACTCAGACTTTATATCAACCATATATAGTAATCAAGTCTAAGAGGTGTTTCGTTCAAATCATTCAAATATAAAAATTTCACAATAATAAAACACAACTGAAACTTTGAGTGAATCAATATAAAGTTAAAGTGATTATATTGAAACCAATCTCAAACTTTGTTACTAGTAATAATTTTGACCGATAATATAAAACAAAGAAATATGTGATTTTAACATTCTTTTGCATCTTTTTACGTTATATTATTATAAGTAATCTCTCAGTCCCAACTCCCAAGTTAATACTCTATGTTTCTTTTTCGGGATGTCCCGATATAATTGTCTACTGTTAAAAATAGTTTGATTAAATTTATTATATCACCCTTGTTTGTAATTATTATATTAAAGAAATCTTTATTAATTATTTAAAGGTAAAATTGTATTCTATTAAAAAAATGAGAAAAAACAATACTCCATCCGTCTCATAATTATAGTCCACTGTTGATTTTTAAAGTTTTTAGTTTTCAACTTTGATCTTAAATATTTTTATTTGTTTCATATATCATTTGATGCAAAATATATAAATGGATAGAGTTTTAAATGTACTTTTCATTAGTATAATTTTTATCAAGTATTATATAAGGTCAAAGTTGCAAAATGAAGACTTAAAAAGTTAACAGTTGACTATAATTATGAAACGGATGAAGTAATAATTATATTTTTTTAAAAGGTTTTTCTAACATGTGCCCTTAGGCACATGTTAAGAGTGGGCCCGTGTGTACTTTTTACTTAAGGATTCATAAAAGGTACACACAAAATATTTTTTTATTTGAAAAAAAGACAAAAATTTATAAAGAAAAGGACACAAGAGGCCCCTCTTAACATGTGCCTAGAAAAACCCTTTTTTAAACTATGGTACAACTATTTTAGCAATACCATTTAAAAAAAATTAAATAAATAAATAACTTCATGCCTCTAGAAAAAGTCAACCAAACTTGAATGTTAGAAGTTTGAACAAAAAGGCTAAAACAAAAAATACTAAAAAACGCGGGAAAAATAATTTGAAAATATAAACCACACACAAACACAAAAGCCCTAAATCGACAATGAAAAATCTCGACAAATTTAACTCGGCTTTCGTCCGAGAATGCGAAATCCCCGACACCCAGAAAGCGAGCTTACAATCGTGCCTTTTCGCCACTGACGAAATTATAATGCATTCTAATAATGAAGAAGCTAATGACCATTACCAAACACCTCCAAATGATCATAATTCCAATACCCATAACGCCGAAAACAACGATCACCTTCGATGGGTCTTTTACGAAGAAAACGAGGCGCAAAAAGTGGACGTGCGCCATGTGTTTGTTGAAATGTCTAAGAGAGAAAATGAGGCTAGTAGTGCAAGTAGTACGAGTTTGAAGCGTAAATTGCCCCTTTCGATGGAGAAAGAAGTGGAGGGTGATGAGAATGTGGAATCTAAGCATGATGCGTTTTTAGTTATGATTAATCGTGCGGCGAAGTTGTTGGAAAGGAAGGGAAATAATGGAGGTGGTGAGGGTGGGGAGGATAAGGGTGTTGATTTTCTTGAGACTGCGAAGAAGCGGGGTGTGACTTTTCCTCGTCCTAGATGGCGGTCACCCGAAACGAGGAAAGGTTAAACACATATGTGCCTCTAGAATATGGTATAATATCTTCATAAGCAAGTACATAGGTTGAGTACCACCTTCATCAAGTGCTTTGTATTGGTTAATTAATAGGTATGTGGAGTTAGGAAACCGTGGTCGGAAATCTGTATCTTGTACCACCTTCATCAAGTGCTGCGTTTGGTAAATAGTCTAATGCAATCTTAGCATGTTATGGTCACCTTTGTACTTAAGTTTTCAATCGATTCTGGAGTACTGGTAAATGAAATATGTATAAATCTTTTAAAGTATTCTGTAGATCAATCAAATCTGTTTGTTTTTCATAATGCCTATAGAATATTACATTTTGAGATCGGTATGTAGCAAATGACAGTAACATGTTTAAAATGTTAGAGCGATCAAAGAACAGTATAAACCCCAAAAGAGGTGAAATTTGCTCATTTAGGCAAGTGGCTATAAGACTACCTGATATTATGGACTCACGACCGGCTCACCTTCACAAATATACGAGCTCGGCTAGATGGTTACCAAAGGTTGTTAAAACCAAACTCCTTTTCTGGTTTTTGTCGGTTTTCCTGGTTGAACCAGATAACCAGCCAAACCAGTTTAGGTCATTTTTTAACTGAATGGCCGGTTCGGTTCGGTTTTCAAAACACAAATAGTAACCAAGTTTCGTGTTCTAATTACGTTACTCAGACTTTATATCATTGATAAACACCATCCAAGTTTCGATATATTGTTACCTTACTAACATTCTTTTGCGTCTGTTTATGTTATTTTATTAGAGTACTACGGAGTAATTGTTAGAGTACTACGGAGTAATTGTCTTGCCTATCTAGCATATCTTAAATGCACGTCTAATCTATCATGTTGATGACAAGAGTGAGAGCACTTATTTTACAAACCAATAAATCATTGTGATGTTGATTTAAGGCTTTAAGCACAAGTTTAGTTATATTTCTAGGTATCTTAATCATTCTTCATTTTATTATAAGTACAACCTTCGTCCTAAATTTATTGTCATCAAATAAGAATTACATAGTTTAAGAAAAATGTATTAATTACATATTTGATTTTTATTTTTGTAAAAGTAACAAAAAGACAATTTTACCCTTTACCAATTATTTAATGTTTTCATATAGCTTTATAAATAACAATTTTGATTAAGGGTAGTATAGTAAACTTTTTTTTTTTTTTTTTTTTTTTTTTTTTTTTTTTTTTTTTTTTTTAAGCTAAGAGAATTGGTCCACAAACCCATGTAATATTATTTCTTTTTTAAGTGGGACCCACTATTTTCCTAGTTGGTCTATATCCACAATGCATTAATTGTAATGTCCTCCCCAATAAGTGACTCATATAGATGTGGATCTTATACAACTATATATAGTAATGGATAATTAATTTGAGACAAATTAAAAAGTAAGGATGAACAATAAAACTTAGACGCAGGGAGTACCATTTAAAAAAAGAAAATTAATAATTTCATATTTTCATGTACTTAAAAAAGTCAACCAATCTTGAATGTTTGACTAAAAGTTGTACCTAAAAGGCTAAAACAAAAAATGAAAAGAAAAAGCGGGAAAAATAATTTGAAATAATTAACCACACAAATACAAAGACCTTAATCGACAATGAAAAATCTCGACAAATTCAATTCAATTTTCGTCCGAGAATGCGAAATAACCGACATCCAGAGAGCAAACTTACAATCGTGCCTTTTCGCCAATGATGAAATTATAATGCATTATGATAATGAAGAAGCTAATGACCATTACCAAACACCCCCAAATAATCATAGCACATAATGCCGTAAACGACGATCACCTTCGATGGGTCATTTACGAAAAAAATGAAGCGCGAAAAGTGGACGTGCGCAATGTGTTTGTTGAAATTTCTAAGAGGGAAAATGACGCTAGTACAAGTAGTACGAGTTTGAAGCGTAAATTGCCCCTTTCGATGCAGAAGGAAGTGGAGGGTGATGAGAATGTGTATGCTAAGCATGATGCGTTTTTAGTTATGATTAATCGTGCGGCGAAGTTGTTGCAAAGGGAGGGAAACAATGGAGGTGGTGAGGGTGGGGAGGATAAGGGTGTGGATTTTCTTGAGACTGCGAAGAGGAGGGGTGTGACATTTCCTCGTCCTAGATGGAGGTCACCCGACTCATGGAAAGGTTAAAACATATGTGCATCAAGAAGATGTCACTTTTTCTTCTTTTTAAATTGGTTGAATTAGCTTGGCTTATTATGGTTTTTTGTTGGTTAATTAATAGGTATATGGAGTTAGGAAACCGTGGTCGAAAATATGTACCTTGTACCATCTTCATCAAGTGTGGCTTTTGGTAAATATGGAATTAAGTGGTTCTAAAACTTACTAAGATCTTTTGAAGCGTTTGTATTATATATGGTTTAATGTAATTTCAGTATGTTATGATCGCTTTTGTACTTAAGTTTTCAATCGCTTTTAGTAAATGAAATGGGTATGGACAAAATTTTCTTTTGTAGATCAATCAAATCTATTCGTTCTTCATAATGCCTATAGAATATTACGCTTGAGATCGGTATGTAGTAAGTACGTAACCAATTGACCAGTAGCTATAAGACTAACCGATATCTAGGGTTATGGATTTATGACTAACTCGGCTTCAGATAATAGACGAGCTCGGCTATATGGTTGATCTACAATCACGACTAAAATTTGAATGCTCATTTGTGTGTTTTTTGTGTATGTATTACTATTTTAAACCGCTGGTAGACCAACATACATAAAGCATTTTTTTGGTGCAAAGGTGAAAGAATTATATTAATCTCCAAAAGATTTACATCATAAGAATAAGAAAGCAAGATTTAGACACATCCCAAATCTGATACAGAACTGAACAAAACACAACCTAAACGAAGCTAACTGATAACAGATACTACTACATACTATATCTCTCATATACAAAACAAAGTAAATTCAATTCAACACCTTACCACTCTTTCACAACCAAACTTTATATCTCAATTCACCTTAAAAGCACCTACCATCTAGCTACATTTCTACAATTCCAATCTACCAAACCACTCAACCTGCCACCACAGTAGAAAGGTAGATATGGAGTGTGGCATCACTAGGCACCCATAACCCATCCAGGGGGGGGGGGGGGGGCTTTGCCAAACAGCCTACATTTCTCTCTCAATGGAAGGCTTCAACTGTTTAGGAACACACTCCCTCAATGATGACCATCCATTACCTCCTGTGATGATGTATTGAATGGACCAAGAATGTTCATCTTTCACACATCTCTATTTCATTCAACATACACCATCCTCCAAGACCATTTACCCTTCTCAATGAGGACCCTACTTTATGGTACATTCATACCAGTTAGGACTCATATATAGGTACAGCCATACCAGTTAGAACTCTAAGATACAAGGTATCACATCCAGGGGGGGGGGGGGGGGGGGGGCTCTGCCAAACAACCTACATTTCCCTCTCAATGGAAGGCTTCAACTGTTTAGGAACACACTTCCTCCACAATGACTATCCATTACCTCCTGTGATGATGTATTGAATGGACCAAGAAGGTTCATCTTTCACACATCTCTATTTCATTCAACATACACCATCCTTCAAGACCATTTACCCTTCACAATGAGGACCCTACTTTATGGTACATTCATACCAGTTAGGCCTTCTAAATAGGTACAGCCATACCAGTTAGAACTCTAAGATACAAGGTATCACATTATTGTAATGGCCTGAAACAAGAACAGTAACAATTCTGACAACATACATGAAGCATTGACATAAAGGTAATCGATTTTGTTTAACTTTGTATACTATACGTTTTTTTTTTTTTTTTCTCTAATTACTGAGATGATCCTTTTTGTATCATACTTATGGAATAAAGTATAGATTGCAAGGAATTGCAATGTTTATCGCAGTCAACTATTATACGAATTATAAAATTTTGATATTATCTAGATATTATTGTAAACTTATTACTAATCTTTTCTTGACATGACCAAGAAAGTCATGAAGCTTGTTGAAAGTATCCATACATATTTCGCCTACCCATAGTTCATACAAGGGCGGAATCAGAGCTTAAAGTGATCAGAAACACATTTTAAAAAAAAATTAAATAAACAGAAAGATATTAGAAAAAAGTACAATTTTCGGTTAAAATGATCAAGTTTAGTGAAAACTAAGTTCACCTTTTACCTATGAGTAGTGATAGGAAAACCTAATCTTTAGGACTAAAGTTACATGTCAATAACTCATTGGTTGTAATAATATGGTTCACTGCTTCATAATCTAATGAGGTAACTCCTTAGGCACAAGGTAAGGTCCGTCAATCATTTTCCTTTACCTATTCATAAATAATCAATGACTAGAAAGACAATGCAGTTGGACCATATGCATTTTAAAAGATTGATATTTTCTAACAAAAATTATCTCTAAAAAACGTAATTCTGTTAGCTTTCGTGACATCGCGAGACCCTACTTCCGTTCATACTTGTTTCGAAACCCGAGGATACCTCCTTTGCATCATTGCATGCATGTAGGGCTGTAAACGAACCGGACGAACACGAACGAAGCCTTGTTCATGTTCGTTCATTTAATTTTAACCGGACAAATAAACGAACACGAACACTTAAACGGACGAATTTTCTTGTTCATGTTCGTTTATTAAGAAAATAACTTGTTCATGTTCGTTCATGTTCGTTCATTGATACACTAAACGGACATAAACGATCGAACATAAATGAACATATTCAAATAAACATAAACATTTATTAAATTATGCATCTAAAATTGTTTTATAAGTCTTATTTTGTTTAAACAAACTAATTTCAAAATTATACAATTAAAAGATATGATATACGAACATAAATAAATAAATGAACATAAACGAACGTAGGCGAACTCATAATCGGACGTTCACGAACCTAAATAAAAGGACGTGACCTTTGTTCATATTCGTTCATTTAACTAAACGATCGTAAAATATTGTTCATGTTCGTTCATTTAATAAATAAACGAACATAAACGAACTTTTTACCGAACGGTTCATGAACCGTTCACTGAACGTTCAGTTCGTTTACAGCCTTACATGCATGTATATATTATCACAATAAAAAATTTATACTTTTACTTAGTTTTTAACCGAGTTAATTACTATATAGATTTAAATTTCGTGAATAGTTTCTTTTCTTTATGTTAAAGGTGCTAATAAGGAAACTAAAATAGCGTGTTCCACTCTTCCTTATTTATTTTGGCACGCGTATTCATGATTCCTATATAAACACCCGCAATATCGATTCTAATAGTGCATAACTTCAAAAGATCGATCAATTCATATTGAAAAAAAGACAATGAAGATGAATATCGCAATGTTGATTTTCGTATTGTTAAACCTAGTTAACAATCTTGACGCGTCCTTGAGTCGTGTGATTAATCTTGAATCTATATCCAAAGTCGATGAGGTTAATCACGACACTAAAGCAGATATTGTTTCGGTTGATAAGCTAGGAGATGAAGCAAGTGTAGGAGGAGGTGATCGTGGAGTTTCCCACGGCGGTAGTAAGATTGCTGCTATTGGTTCTATTGTACCGATAATGATTATGTCTGCTAATTCTGGTAGTCATCATGATAGTGCTCCTGCTCCCAATGCCGGGAGCCAACATACGGCTTCTCTTCCACAAGTGGTTGTTACTATTTTGAGCTCGGCGGCTGTTTTGTGCTTTACCTACGATCTTCATGCATGATTGCATGCATAATTTGTTTTTTAGAAAATTTCTGTTCCTTTGAGTAACATGATGAGATGTTAGTTCAAATTTATGAGTTTCATATTATATTAGTGAGTTCTTATTACCTATGTTTGAATAAGATCTGTTGAAGTGTTTGTATTATATTTGGTCTATTGTAATCTTAGCATGTTATGATCACTTTCATGAGGAGCCATTGGGGCCGGCTGCTGATAAAACATGCGCCCCTGAACTTACATATAGTTGTGTCTGAATATATTGATTCAGCTAGCGAAGGAGGCAGAACAATTTCATGAGGATCAAGATATTAGTGCTAGTATACGTTTCCAGATGTAAAAAGGTATCTGCATCCCAATCATACCTTCCAACCCCGATGGCTTAACAGATCTTTCTAACAGGGGCACGATGTTTGGTTTTATAAACAGATCATTCCTATCCTAATTCACTAATGTGGTTTTTCCTTTGAAGCAACATATACAAGTATTTCACGTATAAGTTATTGTTCAGACCTGTAAAACCGAATTCCAAATATTAACTTGTAATGAGAAACACCATGCAGCACCAACAGTTATTGCAGGGTTCAGATTCTCGACTATGATACAGCAGATCTTCTTTTACAAAAAGTTAACACACAGAAACAGTCAGTTGAAAGCCAGTAGTTATGACAATCATTCCTCAATGTTTAAAACATATATCAAATTGCAAAAGCAGATTGACATATATCAAATTACTAAAGCAGATTGACAAGTTTCACGAATGATAGATTTTCTGAAACAAGTTTGTCCCGTTATGAACTTTTACGTGCTTATAATCTTATATAGACTCTTAATATCATACTTACATGACCATACAACTACACTAAGATGGTTTATTATTAAAACAAATGACAAATGGCGCCTTGGGAAATCCCTAAAAATAGCTATAACTGCCTTGCTGTGGTCAGAAGATTGACGTTTTTAGTATATGTGCTTTTTGTTATATGTAAATGTATGGAAACTGCCTTGCTTTGATGTTGAGATACTAGCGGCCACAATGAATTTGTGGAAGGATAGGCACAAATCCTACAAATGGGACATGGTAGATGCCTTAGAATCGGGAGATGAATCTAAAAACAACTCAGCAGATATAGCGATAGAAAAGTATAAGAAGGTATGTGTTTTTTTCTTTATATATTGCATGATGCAAGTATCACTACCAATGTTAATTGTAATAATTGTAGGTCAACCTAACCCATCCGTAACAAAAATGGCCTGTTTTCACCCGAACCCATTTTGACCCTATACTTAATCCCCTGACACACACTCTCCACACCTCTGACTCTCTGAGTCGTAAGTTAACTTGTATCTGTGTCTATTATTTGTTTAATGCAGATGTTGTATGAGGCCGATGATTTTGCAAAAAGTACTAAGAAAATTGAAGATATTTATAGTGAAGCGATTGCGATATATCATTTATGTTACGACACCGCTCAGAGCTATACAAAACCAGATGTAAAGAAATGCGGATTTGCATGGAAGGTTGCTGGTGAGGCCTTATGTTCATTTTATGCATCGAAAGTTTCCGGAAGGTCAATTCCTTTTAAACTATCTGTATTATCTATGCTCTTTTAATTTAGCGGCAAGTGTATGCATCTGCATAATCATGTCAGCTTGTATTATATGAGTTTTAAGGTCTAATTGTAACGTGAGTCCTGGTGTAGGTAGCTAAATCAGTGTATTTATAGGAGTGACGATGTGACATTCAGTGTAATATATTTGAGTTTCTTTGTATTGTTTATTCTCACGTTAACTTCCTCAACTCTTGTCCATTTTGCCGGTCCAAAGTTCCCACGAGTCCTTTGATCACGAGTGTTTCAATTATGTCACTCATTTTCTATCAACTATAAAAAGTTAAAAACCATCCAAGCTTCAATATTTTGGTTATCTTAGTATTAAACATGCACCCACTGAATATAACTACTCTCAACCAACTTTATGTATAACTAGTTATGCAAAATCATGAATTAATAACCAAGTTTGAGAGATGTTCTGTTCAAGTCATTCAAATATAAAAACCTCACAATAACGAAACACAACTGAAGCTTTGAGTGATTTTTACAATCAAAATAAAGTTATAATGTCTAAATTGAAACGAATATCAAACTTGGTTACTATTTAATAACTTTTACCGACAATATAAAAAAAAGAAATGTGTGATTTTAAGTTTTTAACATTCTTTTGCATGTTTGTACGTTATTTGATTATGAGTTTTCTCTAAGTTCCAAATTAGTAGTTCACATTTTCTTTTCGAGATATTCTAATTTAATTGCTCACAACCAAAATTAGATAGAGAAGTTTGATCAAGTTTATTATATTAAAAAAAAATACAGTAAGACTAATGCTAATGGCAACACCATTTTCACAAAAGCAACTCCGCCACGTTAGCGCCACCTCAGCTTTCTCTCTCGACAACCCCAACCCAACCACAATTAGCTAGTGGTGACCACAAAAGCAACCCCACAAAAGCAACCCCATAACTCACACATTTACTCACCAACCTTCAAAAATCACAAAAGCAACCCCACAATTGCTTCGGTTGCATCACCAACCGAGTTTTGGAAAAAAATCATCAAGTGACGCGCTGCGTTAGGGAGAGGCGCGTTGCTTTTGGGGTTGCTCAGTGAAAACCAACGGCCATTACTGCATTAGCATTAGTCTAATAATAACTTCATGTACCTAAAGAAAAGTCAACCAAACTTTGAAAGTTTGACCGTTGTACCTAAAATTCTAAAAGGCTAGAACAAAAAACACTAAAAACAGCGGGGAAAATAATTTGAAAATATAAACCACACACAAACACAAAAGCCCCAAATCGACAATGAAAAATCTCGACAAATTTAACTCAGCTTTCGTCCGAGAATGCGAAATCCCCGACACCCAGAAAGCGAGCTTACAATCGTGCCTTTTCGCCACCGACGGAAATATAATGCATTCTGATAATGAAGAAGCTAATGATCATAATTCCAATACCCATAGCGCCGAAAACAACGATCACCTTCGATGGGTCTTTTACGAAGAAAATGAGGCGCAGAAAGTGGACGTGCGCAACGTGTTTGTTGAAATGTCTAAAAGAGAAAATGAGGCTAGTACAAGTAGTACGAGTAGTATGAGTTTGAAGCGTAAATTGCCCCTTTCGATGGAGAAAGAAGTGGAGGGTGATGAGAATGTGGATTCTAAGCATGATGCGTTTTTAGTTATGATTAATCGTGCGGCGAAGTTGTTGCAAAGGGAGGGAAACAATGGAGGTGGTGAGGGTCGGGAGGATAAGGGTGTTGATTTTCTTGAGACTGCGAAGAGGAGGGGTGTGACTTTTCCTCGTCCTAGATGGCAGTCACCCGAAACGTGGAAAGGTTAAACATATGTGCCTCTAGAATATGGTATAACATCTTCATAAGTAAGTACATAGGTTGAAATTAGCTTCGGTTGTTATGGTTTTGTGTTGGCTAAATAATAGGTATGTGGAGTTAGGAAACCATGGTCGGAAATCTGTATCTCATACCATCTTCATCAAGTGCGGCTATTGAGTTAAGTGGTTCTAAAACTTACTAAGATCTTTTGAAGCGTTTGTATTATATATGGTTTAATGTAATTTCAGCATGTTATGATCGTGTTAGTACTTTAGTTTTCACTCGCTTTTGGTAAATGAAATGGGTATGGACAGATTTTTCTTTCGTAGATCAATCAAATCTATTCGTTCTTCATAATGCCTATAGAATATTACACTTTGAGATCAGTATGTAGCAAATGAAAGTAACATGTTTAAAATGTTATAGCGATCAAACAACTGTATAAACATCAAAAGAGGTGAAATTTGCACACTTAGGCAAGTAACAATACAGGCAAAATTATCACTTTGACCAGTGGCTATAAGACTACCTGATATTATGGACTCACGACTGGCTCACCTTCACAAATATACGAGCTCGGCTAGATGGTCGTTCTAAAATCATTTACGTATACCTGACGCAAACGATCAATGCTCATTTGTGTATATTTCTATCTGTATTCTTTTAAAACTTCTGTTTGTTCAACTTTGTATACTATATGTTGACTTTTCTTTTTTTCTTTTAATTAACGAGATTATCCTTTTTGCATCAACTTATGGACTTAAGTAAGGAATTACAATGTTTATAGCAGTAAAATATTACACGGATGATAAAATTTTGATATTATCTATTATATTATTGTAAACTTATTACTAATCTTTTCTTAACATGACCAAGAAAGTCATGAAGCTTGTTTAAAAAGTATCCATGCATATTTCGTCTACCCATAGTTCATACTTCATAGTATGAACCAAAGCTCAAGGTGATCGGAATCACTTTTTTTAAAATAAAAAGAAAAATAGTAAAAGGATTTTTATTTATTTATCTTTATTTTTTTTAATTTTTAAAATGAATCATTTTAATGAAAACTAAGTTCACTTTGTACCTATTGATAAATAAGCAATAATAACTAGAAAGATAATGCAATTGGTCCGGATGCATTTTAAATAGGGCAGTAAACGAATCGGACGAATACGAACAAAACCTTGTTCATGTTCGTTCATTTAATTTTAACCAGACAAATAAATGGATACGAACGGACAAATTTTTTTGTTCATGTTCGTTTATTAAGAAAATGAATTGTTCAGGTTCATTTATGTTCGCTCATTAAAACAGTAAACGAATGCTAAAAGGACATAAACGATCGAATATAAATAAACATAGACAAATAAACATAAAATTTATTAAATATTTATTGTTTTATAAGTGTTGTTTTACTTAAACAAACCAATTTTAAAACTATACAATTAAAAAAAATATACGAACATAAAGAAATAAATGAACATAAACCAACGTTAACGAACACATAATCAAACGTTTACGAACATATTAAACAGATGCGACTTTTGTTCATTTTTGTTCATTTAACTAAACGAACATAAAACATTGTTCATGTTCGTATAGTAGCACTAAACGTTCAGTTTGTTTACGGCTCTAATTTTAAAAGATTGATTATTTGTAAAAAAGTTATCATCACAAAACAAAATTATATCAGGTTTCGTGATATCGCGAGAACCCCTACTTCCGTCGATGCTTGTCATGAATATCTTATCACGATAAAATACTTTTTAATAAACATGTAAAACAGGTAACCATATATAGTCTTTAACCGAGTTAAATATATAGATTAAAATTTCGTGAATAGTTTCTTTAATTATGTTAAATAACAAACATGCTAATTACGAAACTAAAATAGCGTGTTACACTCTTCCTTATTTATTTTAGCACGTGTATTTGATTCCTATATAAACAAATCCAATATCGATTCTAATAGTGCATAACTTCAAAAGATCGATCAATTCATATTGAAAAAAGACACTGAAGATGAATATCGCAATGTTGATTTTCGTATTGTTAAACCTAGTTAACAATCTTGACGCGTCCTTGAGTCGTGTGATTAATCTTGAATCTAAATCCAAGGTCGATGAGGTTAATCACGACACTAAAGCAGATATTGGTTCGGTTGATAAGCTAGGAGATGAAGCAAGTGTAGGAGGAGGTGATCGTGATATTGGTTCGGTTGATAAGCTAGGAGATGAAGCAAGTGTAGGAGGAGGTGATCGTAGAGTCACCCATGGCGGTAGTAAGGTTGTTGTTTTTATTCCTGCTTATTATCATCATGATGATAGTCCTCCTGCTCATCATCATGATGATAGTGCTCCTGCTCCCAATGCCGGGAGCCAAGATATGGCTTCTCTTTTACAAGTGGGTGGTATCATCATCATCATCTTCATCATCATCATCATGATTTCATGCATAATCGATTACAGGCAGGGATGGAGCCAAGGGGGCAGTGGCGGACCCAGGAGTAAAACTAAGGTGGTTCCTTTACGAAGTTAAGAAGAGATAGCTAAGGGTTCAAATGACCGGGTCGGTTGGATGGGTCGGGTACGGTTTACATAAGTGTATGCGTAATATGTAACATAGCTTAATTTATAACTTAGTTTTCTTTGCGGATAGAATTTTAGAACTTACTTTGAACTTTAAGCAATAATTATATAGTTGTACACAGTAAGGTTTTGTAAGGCTATTTAAACCCGAACATGCAACCATGAACCATCCATCGCAGCGACATCAATATAGTAACTAGTTCGAAAACAAGATTACTATCATAATCCAAATTATTTATGCCAAAAAAAATCATAGGATATACAAAGTCTCGTATCAACTTGGTTTCATTTTTTGAAATGCAACTTCACGAATTCGAGAATAGCCTTCTTTAATTATAACCACAATTAATAAAAAAAACTAAACTTTTTGATCTTTCATTTCATCTGACGAAAAAACAAAAAAGAAGTAAAAGTAACAGTTATATCACGTGAGAAAAGAAAAAAAAACAAATCAATTTTCTCTCTTTCTTCTCTCATTTTTACCATCATCTACTTCTTCCATTTTTCTTCTTGGTTTTTACTTTATTTGTCATTCTTTACACTAAATTCATCATTTATTTCATCTCCTTGAGTCCTTCTAACTCGATCTCATCCCAAGGTGGTTCCTACTTATTTTGTAAGGTAGTCCCAGAAAAAACCAGTACATAACTTCTACATGGTGCCGATTCCTAAGGTGGTTCCTGGGCACCACCTTCGTAAGCCTTAGGTCCGCCTCTGCAAGGGGGTTTCCGCGGGTGCCCATGCACCCCATGGATTTTTTCAATGTAATGTTAATTTTTGAAAAAAACATCGATTTTTCCGAAAGTTATCTTAAATGCACCCGGTCCATTGAAATATGTTTCTAGTAATAGTGTTCATTCTTTGTGTGCACGCGATTATATTTAGTCCTGACTCCGTCCCAGATTACAGGCATAATCTCTTTGATAGAAAATTTCTGTTCCTTTGAGTAACATGATGAGATGTTAGTTCAAATTTATGAGTTTCATATTATATTAGTGAGTTCTTACTTAAATTTTATTACCTTTGTTTGATTCAGATCTGTTGAAGTGTTGTATTTATATTTGGTCTATTGTAACTATATATAATTTAAATCGCTTTCGGTACACAATAAGATCAAGATACAGTGCTAGCATACGTTTCTAGATGTAAAAAAGTATGCGCAACCCGATCATAACTTATGTGGTTTTTACTTTAAACCAATATACAAGTATTTGGTATTGGAGTGGTTACCAAGTTTTAAAGTCGGTTCACCTGCGCCGACTCCAGGCTATCCAAGTCGAGTCACAAACACAGGTAAAAATAAATAAATAAATAAAGAATCTCGCAACAACTTGTGAAATTAAAGCCGGTCGTATGCACCTCCTCGATGTTTAAAACATATATAAATTGCTAAAGCAGATTGACATGTTTCACGAACGATAGATTGTTCCGTTAGTAACTTTTGCGTGCTTATATAGACTACTTAATATCATACTTACATGACCATACAACCTACACCAGCTGGAATTAAGAGGAATGAATTGCTCATAAAAAACTGAAATTAAGGAAAAAATTCAATCGTTGGTTACACGTAGCCACCTATTTACATACAGGTAATTAAAAAAACACACAGTATATAAGAAAATGAAATATACCAAAACCGCATCTAAAATCAAGGAAAGATCTAATTCGACATACGACAATTACTAATACTACTGGTATAACTACACCCCAACAACATATACCTTGTTAACGCCAATATAGTCCAATGTCCATTGTATCAACTTAGCGTCAACAAGGTGTATATGTGTATGCCAGCATCACTGAGTTGTCCCTATTCCAATACAGTAGTATTAGTATTCCCAGACCCCTATGCTTAACTAGACCTTTCTTTGATCAAACTATTTTTTTTTCTTTAGTACAAATTCATCTTAACCGGCGCCCAGACAAACCCTATGTCAAAATCTTTTTTAACAAAATAGTACTACTAACTAGTTAAGATTTGGTTAGGTGCCTATATTTTAAGTAAATTCGATGAACATTCTAAGAAATTAAAAGCTAAACTATCCATTTCCAAGTAGCGCCTGAAACACATAGTTCAAACATAACAGAGTAAACTTCCTGCCAATGCCAACAAACAAAATTCTTTATACATGGAAAATTAATCACTAAACATGGATTATGAAACACATGCGATCATCTTATCAGAAAATGGGCATTAAAAAAAATCAAGCATTCATTCAAATATACCCTTGTAACTTTGGGTCCTAGTACGTGACATTTTGGGTTTTCCAGATGGTTGCGGCTATTTCGCCATCCCTACTCACAATATCTGAACATTAGATCGTAGCCTAATACCTTTATTTATCAGATGAAAAATTTATCCACGATCCAAAAGGACCAAAACACCAAAAGAGCAAAACATACAGAATGTATAATCTGGGCCAAACGCCCAAACTGCTCTTGGGAAAATGAAGTTCTACAAAAACAAGCAAAACATACCTAGGCCGTAATCTAATACTGGCCATGTTGATATTAGGATGTACGTGTTTATATAGACTACTTAGTATTATACTTACATGACCATACAACCTACACTCGATTGTTTATTTTTAAAACAAATGAAAAATGACGCCTAGGGAAATGCCGAAACATAGCCATAACTTTGGTTTAAAAATCAGGTTAAAATTCATTTTAACTACAAGAACTCGTAAATCAGCTTGGTGAACATATATAATGAAGATTTTTTACCTGCGGGGCATGGGGTATAACGTTATTTTTTGTTACACAGATGGTCTCTAGAGACGAACTACGTAATTTCAGCTAAAACGTACGGACTGATTATGCAAATTTTCGTTTTCTCTAAAAAAATAAATTGTAATTAATTTTTGCAATGTTAGGTAACATACAGGGACCATTTGTGTAACTTTTTTACATGGTTGGTCGTTAAGGACTGATCTTTTAACTTTGGTTTAAAAGTCAGGTTAAAATTCATTTTAACTACAAGAACTCGTAAATCAGCTTGGTGAACAGATATAATGAAGATTTTTTTACCTGCGGGGCGTGGGGTATAACGTTATTTTTTGTTACACATATGGTCTCTAGAGACGAACTACGTAATTTCAGCTAAAACGTATGGACTGATTATGCAAATTTTCGTTTTCTCTAAAAAAATAAATTGTAATTAATTTTTGCAATGTTAGGTAACATACAGGGACCATTTGTGTAACTTTTTTACATGGTTGGTCGTTAAGGACTGATCTTTTAACTTTGGTTTAAAAGTCAGGTTAAAATTCATTTTAACTACAAGAACTCGTAAATCAGCTTGGTGAACAGTAATAATGAAGATTTTTTTACCTGCGGGGCGTGGGGTATAACGTTATTTTTTGTTACACATATGGTCTCTAGAGACGAACTACGTAATTTCAGCTAAAACGTATGGACTGATTATGCAAATTTTCGTTTTCTCTAAAAAAATAAATTGTAATTAATTTTTGCAATGTTAGGTAACATACAGGGACCATTTGTGTAACTTTTTTACATGGTTGGTCGTTAAGGACTGATCTTTTAACGGAAGCTAGAACAAAAGGACCATTTATGTAAATTTTCATTTCCATAAAAAGAAAAAAGTTTGGGGATGATTTTTGCAATGACAGTTAATGACAATATGACATGGACTATTTCGGTAAATTTTGTTAAACTGTTGGTCTCTACTTTCTAGGGACGAAATTTGCAACGACAGGGACTATTTTGTAAATATGCAAAAAGACAAAAGTCTGGAGATGATCCAGTTCGACATAGGGTCAGCAAGTACTAATTACTACGGGTATGACTACCCCCCCCCCCCCCCCCCCCCCCCCCATCCGTTGGTGTATTCATATACCTTGTTTACGCCAAGATGGTTCAATGTCCATTTCTGTGAGAATCTGTGTACCAATTTAACGTCAATAATGTCTAGAAAAAAGCAAAAGACCATACGGGTTGTCATCATTCCTATAGTATTAGTATTCCCCAACCCCTATGTTAAACTAGACCTTTCTTTCGATCCGACTAACTTTAATTTAGCAGCACATATTAACTTAATAAACTTTATACTTTTATAGACTAACTTTATTAGATATTCAAATTCTTTTCAAACAAATTAGTAACTAATTAAGATTTAGTTTGGTGCCAATATTTATGAAATACATTTAATGACCATTTTTAGGAAATCAAAAACAAAACTATCAATTTCCAACTAGTAGCACAAAACACATGGTTCTAACGTAAAATATGAGTCATTTGTCAATTGGGTAAAAGTGTTGACCAAAAAGATTCAACTAACAAAATATAACAGGTTCAAAGTTATCCAATATGTACCTCAATGCACAAAAGCCTCATAATTCGGTCTTGTCAAAGAACTTCCATCACTATCTAACCAACCTGCTTCGACACACACTAAAACGTCACCATAATTTGATGGTTCTCAAAATCGAAGGACAATAAGACATCAAACTGCCTTTATATGTCCACGATTTATGTGTGTGCTCCTAGTAGCATAATTTAGTTCATGGACCAGAAAAAAACATGCAAAACATATACGAAGCGATAAATCGACCATCGATATCAACTGCATTCATTTTGAACCAAAAACAATTGCATTTAACAAACATGAAAGAAATCATAAAAACCAAAAAAGAATTACCCCTGAACATCAACTACAGTCTTGCTGTTCTTGGTTCCAACCAAGTGATGAAGAAGCACACCAGCTGCAACGCTAACATTCAAACTTTCGACAGCAAGAAACGATTGAAGCCCCTCAGTCTCCGCATCTTCTAAGCCTGTACTCAAATGTACCGGGATATTCCCAGGAATCTTAACTAATTGAGTACACGACCTCTCGACCAATGGTCTCAGTCCGGTCCCTTCACTCCCCAACACAAGGATCGTGGGCTCACCCGTTGTCACTTCATTCAAACCCACAGCCCGTGGAGCAACAGAACCACCAATAACCCTCCAACCATTTTCTGCAGAAGAGACCAAAAACTGCATCATATTCTTACAAGACCGAAGCTCAGTCAACTCAAGTGAACCAGCACTTGCTTTACTTACAACCCCGCTAAGTGGTGCAGAATTCTTGGCACAAAGTACAACCCCTGATGCACCAAAGAAGTACGCCGACCTAATTATAGCACCTAAATTTTGAGGATCCATAACTTCATCCAAAGCTAACCAAAGAGGAGATTCTTCATCTCCATCAATCACTACACGATCCAATTCACGAATATTCACCATTTCTAAAGGTGAAGCATCGAGAACCAAACCTTGATGAGGCCTACTATCAACAACCATATTAAGATCGTGTTTCGAAATTTCTTTAACTGTTAACCCGATTTTCTCGGCCAATTTCAATACCTTCTCAAACCCTTTCTTATCTTTTTTCTTTTTATTATTTCCACTCAAATCGATCCCTTCTTGAACATACAAAACATAAAATTCCCTTCTGTTTGCTGATAATGCAGCCAGTACAGGCCCGACTCCATACACACATTCACCAACCATTCTCGGCACACTTGATTCACTCGCCTCTTTCCATACCTTCTTTCCCCATTCGTCTTGCCTATTAAACTTACGAAACTCATTACTATTTCTTGCCACATCAACATCCTTATCAAACCTATCAAACCGTTCTTGAATCTTGTACCACTTCGGATTCTCAACTTCTTCAGTTTCAAAATCCGATTCATCGTCAGATATCCTCTTACTTTCCCTAAAATCACTCCGTTCGTTAAAGCTCCTACCTTTTTCCCTACTCTCAAAACCACTTTTCACAAACTTCCCATTACTTCGTTCATCAAAGTTCCTACCTTTTTCCGCAAACTTCCCATTCCGTTCCCTAAACTCGTTCCGCTCATCAAAGCTCCTACCTTTTTCCCTATCCCCAACCCCACTTTTCACAAACTTCTCAGCCGACACCTCCCAAGACGACCTAACATCCTTTTTAACACCCGAATCACCCTCAACGCCCTTACTCCCATTTCTAAAATCTTTTCGCCTAATCTTTTCCCTACCACTTTTCGTATACTTTTCACTCGACTCCCCGCGCCTCGCCTCACCCGGCTTAGCTAACCAAGGAAGTGCCCTATCCCTATCCCTATCCCTACCACTCTCACTACTACTCTCAAATTCCTTACTACGCGAATACGAAGCCGAAAAAGTCCTGTTTTTTATAATCCTAACATCTGCAGGGCCTAAAAGACTAAAACTAAAAAGGGTTTTTCTGGGTTTTATGTAAAACTGTAAAAAACATTTTGGTGGGTGGGATAAAGATTGAAACTTGGTGAAATTACAGTACATGATTGAAAATCAAGAAAATCAAGAAAACTGATGGTAGTGACTTACAGTAGCTTAATCTGCCATTGTTGAAAGCTGGAAATGTTTCAGAAGAAGATAAGTTTAGGGTTTATCGGAAAAGAAGGGGTTATACCCTGTTTGGATTTGGATCTCTTTTGGTGGTGTTTGGGAGTTGGTGTATTATTATATGTTGAGTTAACTACATTTTTGGTTCATGTGGTCTTTTGGGTGTTTCACTTTTAGTCCATTAGGTTGAAAAGTATCGGTTTGGTCCAAAATGAAACACTCGTTACGGGTTTGGTTCTAATTTCTATTGATTACCTCTTTAACTGGTTAAGATTATGTAAAATGACTATAATAACCTTGTCAAGTATAAAAAATTATAAACGGATCTCTGTTTAATTCTTTCATTTTCTTT
The DNA here is from genome assembly GCA_030686995.1 of Artemisia argyi. NCBI lineage: Eukaryota > Viridiplantae > Streptophyta > Magnoliopsida > Asterales > Asteraceae > Artemisia > Artemisia argyi. The sequence goes on from CM060705.1 coordinate 184,165,464, forward strand.
ATTATTATTATTATTATTATTATTATTATATTATAAACCATCACTTTTATTAACAATAAATAGGATTTTTACAAGAAATTGGTGGGGAGCCGAGAAACCAACTGAGCTCCCACACCTCTGGCAATAGCGAAACCAATCCTATTAAAAATATGAACGGCAGCCCGTGCTCCAATGTCTTGAGTCGAAGAGAAACGTCAAATACGCTTTAGAAGAGTTACTGCATCTTTCTCAAGTTCTCCAAAAGAGGAGAAAGAGAAAGGGAGAAACCCATATCCGATATCCACACATTTGGCCTCATACTTGACACGTTTACGTTGTGCAGCTTCAATAACCGCACGACTTGGCATAAAATCAATCATACCAGATTGTGTCAAAGGTGACGACCCCGTAAGATCAAGACACACATCAAGCCCACCATCCCAAGAGTAAAGTAATATATCAGCTGGGCGCAAAGATCTATCCCTATCACCATAAAGCCCAATATCCACCTCCTTACGAGCTGAAATTCCGGACCGAGAGCATATATCAACAAGAACATCACGCACAATATTATGCCGATGTTTAATGCCAACAATACCCGCACAAGAAACCGCATGATCCCCATAAATATCTCCAGTAAAAACACGAGAACAAGCTGAACACAGTACCTGGACAGTGAAAAGAGGAACACCCAGCCGATAACACAACACACATCGGTATGTCCGGGCATTCATAGTTTGACCCAATCCAGATATAGGAGCCACCCTGAGCCAATCTGAAGTATGATCCTCCTTTAAAGAGCTCCATAATGCAATCTGTCGAGTAGAAAGATGGAATGTAGATTCAACAGTTTGGGTAACCCGATCGAAATATATATCTGCCAATTTCTTCATGAGTTTGGGGGCAGCGACCTCGCTTAGGTTACTCAAAAGATCAGTATCCATATCCATATTAAAAGTACATAAAGCATCATCAAAGGAGGGACCAGCAGTTATAATACCGGAACTATGGAGAAGCTTAGCCTGTAAGCTAGCAGATTGAAGTCTAGACGCGAGAAAAGCATATTTCAAAACATCTCCTGCAGAATAAACACCAAGCCCCCCAAAGGCAAAGGGAAGGGTGGCAAGTCTCCACTGCCAATCACCAAAACCAGGCCCAGAAGCAGTGACAATACGTTCCAAAGAAGAACGAAGTGCCGCATCAAAAGAAACTTGAGCACACTCAAAGACCCTAGGAGAACATGTGCGCATAGAAAAATACAACTTAGAAATACCTGCACATGCACGGAGTAGCAACAACTCACATTGAGGTCGTTAAGTTTAGCAACAGCATCCATAAGATCAATGGTTTTAGCTACCCTTTTCAAAACCAGCCTACTACCAAACTCAAAATCAACACTAACAGGCCCACCCAATAATTTAACACCATGTAAGGGGCGAGAAATATTGGGAGGGAACACACCCTCATATCTGCTTCTAGGGTCTTCCTTTGGCCAAAAGACCTCAGTTTTATCAACGTTGAGGTGTAAGCCACGACTAGGTCCATCCATCATAATCAACTCTAAAACCTTACCTACAACCAAAGTATCTCCAATAATAGTACCATCATTTAGATACCATGCTTGAAAAGAAAGGTTAAAAGAGTCTCTAATCTTACATGCCAAGGGATGTAACACTAAGGCAAAAAGAAGAGGCCCAAGCGGATCACCTTGTTGCACACCTTGATGAGACCAAAGAGTATGCTCACCATAATATAATCTGGCGGGGCTAGAATAATAGAATTCCACCCATTGTGAAATAGCCGGAAAATGAAGTCGAACCTCACGCAACATAACAGCCCGATCCACCATGTTGAAAGCGTTTTTAAAATCAACCAACAAATTATGACCGCTATTCATTTACTAATGACCAAACTGCTATTTTCTCCTATAAATTCGCAATGCATTTGTAGACATCGTAAACCACAAATATGTAAAAAGAAATTATCGACATTTAGTTGCATATGTTGTTGACATATCACAACTCACAAATTATATGATCGTTTCCATCACTGTAAAACGTGTGAAGTATTAAGTTCAATTATTCATGATTGGTGCAAACAAGTTTGATTGGCCACACCAACTTTCTGAAAAAGGAGGGCTTTACCAGGATTAAGTTTGTCTGAGATGAGTTCAAATCCCTAGAATTAGTCGGCCAAAGGTCGAAAATTATGATTAGAAAAAAGAAGAAAAAAAAGATCGTTCAATTTTGAATTACATAATTGATAAATTTGCTATTCAATAAAAGAGATGTATTGTGTGCAACGTGAGTACATATTAAAATCAATAAAGAAGAAGAAAACAAAGCATGACAAAGAGAATAAGGTTAAGAGATGGAGAAAAAAATGGTGAAAGTTGGAGGATCGAGTAATTAAGAAATGTAGGAAGTGGAAAGGGTTCGTAATAAGGGTTTATAAACCAAAAAGGTTCGTAAAACGATTGAAAGTAGAGAGAAAGTTGCAATGAGGGGTTCATAAGATATTATTCATTCAATTCAAAGTCAACTTTATACCCGGCTATTTAGTTTTTCATTACCAATATATTTTATGATATTTTGCAAAAATATTTTAAAAGAAAAAAGTTAAAGCTACAACTGTCTTATTAAACATTTTTTAAAGCAGAATTTTAAGGCTTACAACCAATAACAGTTGTCATTTACAACTAGTTTTACCAAACATACCTATCTAGTTAGGTTGGGCGCAATAAAGACCGAGACCGACTCGGTCGTCTCGGTCGACCTTGTTGTGGAGTGTGGGTCGCGACCGAGAAACATGGCCAAATGTGGATCAGTCGGTCTCAACCTCGACCGATTGTTTACCCTTTTTTTTCTTTTTTTTTTTTTTTTTTTTTTCTTTTTTTTTTTTTGATCCAAAAACTTCAAAGATTCATGTTTATAGCCGTTGGTAAAAAAATAAAATAAAAATTACACACTATAAATACCATTTTGAAACACACACTTTCCAGCATAATTCAAACAACAAATCAAACAAAAAAAATGGCTTGTAAAATTCCCCACACTGTGAAACAAGTTCAAAACTATGTCAAAAAACAAGTCGAAATTGATGACAAGGAACGCCAAGATGCAATTGTCGAAGTTATTAAGAAGTTTCAGCTGGCGAAGTTATGCAAAGAACGCCTGAGAACACGATACGAAGCATGCAAAGATATCTCTGTCGAAAGGAAACATGTGATCGACCAGTTTTTGTACAATGAGTTTCGCAAAGACGCTGATGTTGTTGAAACATTGTGGGGTTGTGTGCAGCATATAGAGAACGAAAAATCCAACAAGATACGTTGGAGTTTTGAAGAGAATGTGCAAGCTGCTGATGCACCACAACAACAACAACAGTTTGTGCAAGGTGCATCAAGTTCATCTGCACCAAGAGTTGTTGAGCCACAACAACAACAACCTCATCTTGATAATTTTCAGCTAAGTTTTGAGGAAAATGTGAAAGCTGAGGATGGCTGGAACTTTGAGGACGAGCGGGAGCTGAGCAGGATGGAAGCTGAATTAGAAGCAGAGAGGTTTGCGAGCTTTGATCCGTATGACGACGGTTTCCGCTCCGACAACTCGCAGACCTGGGATCACCCAGATTATAATTGAAATTTTAGTTTTTAAATTATTATTGTAATGTTTTAATTTCTGTTTATGTAACGTTTATGTTTTTATTAATAAAAAATTTACGTTTGTGTTAAAAGATCCCGCTTGAATTTTGAATTTCAAAGATCCCGCCTTGTATTTAATTTTTGAATTTAAAATTTATCCCGCCTTCTGTTTGAATTTTGAATTCAAAAATATTCCGCTTCTTATATTTTATCCCCTATAAATACCACACAATACAACACTTTTCTTCACACACTCCTAAAGCATTTCACAATGAACAATCGGTGGACAATGGAAGAAGAAGATCTGCTAGCTCGTGTATGGCTTGAAGTTAAAGATTCCGGAGAGCTTGTGAACGGACGTTCTTTTTGGGCTAAAGTTACACAAAGGTTCAACAATGAGACCATGGTGAGAACCGTAATAAAAATAGTATTACGGCTATGTGGAGTAGAATGAATGCTGAATGTCGTAGGTATAATGCTATTTACAAAGAGTTGCTGCGTACATGTGAAGACCCTTGTCGTTTCAGCAATGCAAACCGAATTTATTATGAGCGCTATGGGAGAGGGATATATTATCAACATGTGTGGTTCGTTATAAGAAACACAAATGCATGTGACAGAGATGATGAGTAATCGTGTTTTATTTGTTTTCCGTATCATGTTTTATTTGTTTTCCGTTTCGTGTTTTATGTAATTTTTACGTTTTATTAATAAAATTTGTGTTTGTGTTAAGTTTGTAGTAAAAAAAAATAATAAAAAAAAATTGAACTTGATCGCCCTTACTGTGGCACTGAATCGCCTGCAGGTAGCTGGAGAGAGAAAACTGACGTGACAGAGAAAATAAGAGAGATTGACCCTTATTTGTAGTCCTTACTGCAGGCAGCCTTATAAGATAAATATATACTTTTAGAAAAGTTTGAGCTCCAACATTAAAAAGTGAAATATTTAGTGGCTTTTTGTTAACTTCTTAAGATTAGTGTCTTTTTGCAAATACTTATAACTTTAGGTAGCGGTAATTAGACCCCGGATCCCTTGCAAAGGGGATTAATTTTAAAAAGTCTAAAAAGTTTTCTGGAGATGCCACGTGTCCCTCGTTCCTTTTAGAATAAAGGGCAGTATTGTAACTTTACTCTCCTCTCGCTTTTTTCTCTCTTTCCCTCTTTCTTCTTTCTTTTATCTGATAATCTTTCCTTTTTACGATCTCTCTTCTTTGATTCTTTCAATTTTCCGGCTTTATATAAACGAATTTACACAATGATTTCGATTCAATTCATTCATTCATTCAATTTTACATTTTTTTTTTATTCTTTCATTTGTTCATATTTTGCAAAATTAGGGCTTTTTTGTTCTCAATTCATATTCCTTTATTTGAATCGTTAATATTTCTTCAAATCGTGTTAATTGTTCATATTGGCTTCGAATTAGCCGTTGGATTGCTTAATTGCAATAGAATTAGGGTTTTAATCATTCAATTGGTTAATTGGAAGACAATTGGGGGTTTTGAGTATTCAATTGGTCTATTGGAAGAAAATTAGGGTTTTAACCGTTCAAATTTGGGGATTTTTGATTGTTAAATCAGTTTCTGATGGCTGAGAGTGTTTCTCATGTGTTTAATCAAGGTCAGTTATTTTTTATTATGTTCATCAATTAGTTTTTTGAAGATATTATGCCTGCATTGTTTGCTTAGTATGATGTGGATTCATCAAAGCATATTAGAATGAGGTTCATTAGTTATTTCTCGTTATTCTGGATTAATTAGAGGTTCGGATTCATTAGAATAACTTGTTAGAACATATTAGAATGAGGTTCATCAATAATTGATATTTGTTGTGGTTTAATTAGATGTTGCGGATTCATTAGAATAAGTTGTTAGAACGGATTAAAATGAGGTTCATCAGTGATTGCTTGTTATGATGGTTTAATTATAGATTGCGGATTGATTAGAATAATTTTTTAGAACGGATTAAAATGAGGTTCATCAGTAATTTCTAGTTATTGTGGTTTAATTAGAAGTTGCGGATTCATTAGAATAATTTTTTATAACGGATTAAAATGAGGTTCATCAGTGATTGCTAGTTATGATGGTTTAATTATAGGTTGCGGATTCATTAGAATAATTTTTTAGAACGGATTAAAATGAGGTTCATCAGTAATTCCTAGTTATTGTGGTTTAATTAGAAGTTGCGGATTCATTAGAATAATTTTTTAGAACGGATTAAAATGAGGTTCATCAGTGATTGCTAGTTATGATGGTTTAATTATAGGTTGCGGATTCATTAGAATAATTTTTTAGAACGGATTAATATGAGGTTCATCAGTAATTCCTAGTTATTGTGGTTTTAATTAGAGGCTGTGGATTCATTAGAATAACACTTTAGAACGGATTAAAATGAGGTTTATCAGTGATTGCTAGTTATGATGGTTTAATTATAGGTTGTGGATTCATTAGAGTAATTTTTTAGAACGGATTAAAATGAGGTTCATCAGTAATTCATAGTTATTGTGGTTTTAATTAGAGGCTGTGGATTCATTAGAATAACTTTTTAGAACGGATTAAAATGAGGTTCATCAGTAATTGCTATTTATCGTGGTTAAATTAGAGGCTGCGGATTCATTAGAATAACTTTTTAGAATGGATTAAAATGAGGTTCATCAGTTATAAAATGTTATCAATTTTATTTGTCTTGGTTCATCAATTATTGATTGTAATAATATATAATAATGAGGTTCATCATTGACAAAGTGTTTTTGGTTCATCAGTCATTCATTGTATATATTTTTTTTCAGATGATGATTATGAAGTTGTTCCATATTCTGTTGGTATTGTTTCTGAGGAGGGGGGTGAGAAGTTATGGATTCCTGATATTCCTGATGGTGAGAAGCCGGCTTATGGTATCATGTATCATTCTCTGGAGCAGGCTTATGAGTATTACAAAGATTATGCAAAAAGAGCTGGTTTTGAGATTCGTTTAGGTCAACATTATAAATCTACGAAGAATAAGGACAATAATCCTGATCTGCAATATTTTGTTTGTAGTAAAGAAGGTATAAATCCTGCCCCAAAGAAAGTTGGATCAAAGAGAAAACATAGGAAACATCCATCTAAGCGTACTGATTGTAAGGCTGTTTTACGTGTGAGGTATGTTGAAGGAAAAGGATATTGGTGTTATGAATTTGTTGAGGGTCATAACCATAGCCTAGTTAGTCAGGAAGATAGTGTTTTTCTGGTTTCGTCTCGTGATGTTTCTTATACTCAGCAAGTTTTTCTATATCAAGCATCTCAAGTGAATCTTGGTCCAGTGAAGGGCTTTCATTTACTTAGGCAGATTTATGGGGACTACGATTTTATTGGGGTTAGTTCGGTTGATTGTAAAAACTATAGGAGAGATGTGCTTGATTTCATTGGTAAGAATGATGCTCAGATGTTAGTTGAGATGTTATTGAACAAGAAGGATTTTCTTCCTAATTTTTCATTTGAGTATCAAACTGGTGAGAATAACGCGTTGACGAATCTTTTTTGGGCCGATGAGTACGCAAAAAGGAATTATTATGCTTTTGGTGATGCTATGTCATTTGATGCTACATTCAGGACTAATAAGTAAGTTCATTTTATATATGTTTTTTTATTTTTCAACTGATGAACATCTTTTAATTAATAGGTTCATCTGTATTTTAAGATAAGATAGAAATTGTTATTTGATTGTACCCCACGTATCTTATCTATTTATCAGAAAATCCACTTTTCTTATCTCTCTACCCCACATATCCTATCTCTTTATCAGAAAATCCTCCATCCCAACTATTCTATATTTTTTCCTCTACCCCACATATCCTATCTCTTTATCTCTTTCATATCTTTTAAATTCTGATGAAATGAGTGTAATAGGTCATGTTTCTAGCTTTAATTGTTTCCCCGGAGTGGTTGTTGGGTGAGTGTGAGTAGCTTTTTGAAACTCATTGATAAGCTCAAACACACAAAAACTTTGCTGCAACAAGATGATGGTCAACGGTATAAAAGTTAATTCGCGTTGCACATCATCTTGTTCTGGCAGTTTATGTGTGTTTTGAGATTTTTAAAGAGTTTCAAAGCCTACGCAGAGTCACCAGCGACCATTTCTGGGGAAACATTTGAAGCTAGAAACATTTAATTTTTTTAAAGTTGCTGTATTTGATTGTTATAAGCTGATGTTGTTGAATTTAAATGGTTCATCAGTATTTTTTAAACAAAATTTTTTAAAGTTGGTGTAAATAAGTTTATCAGTATTACAAAGCTGCTGTATTTGATTGTATAAATTGATGTTGTTGAAAGGTATTGAATTGAAATGGTTCATCAATTATATTATAACGGTTCATCGGTTTTATAATAATGTTTATCATTTATTTTTGATAGGTACAAAATGGTTTTTGTACCATTTACTGGGATCGACAATCATAATAATTGTGTTACATATGGAGCTGCGTTGCTGTCGTCGGAGACTAAAGAATCTTACATTTGGTTGCTTGAATGTTTTCAAAGAGCCTTCGTGCGAGCACCAAAGGTTATTGTTACTGATCAAGACGCATCAATGAAAGTTGCTATAGAGACAGTTTTCCCGTTATCTCGTCATAGATTATGCATGTGGCATATCATGCAGAAGTTGACTTCAAAGGTATGTTCATCAATGTATTTTTTTAATTATTTTTGTTTATCAGTTACTTATAATTTAAAGGTTCATCAGATAGTTTTACAATATAATGTTCATCATTTTATGGGATATTGTTTTGGACTGATAGAATAATGTTCATCATTTATATAATAATGTTCATCATTTATACAATAAGGTTCATCTTGATTTTTGTAGGTTGGTCCTGATCTAGCTAAAGATGAAACTTTTAAACGAAGAATATCAGATATTGTTTGGACTGATAGAATAGAGCCTGATGAGTTTGAAGCTTTGTGGGAGAAATTATTAGTTGATTTCGATTTGAAGAGTCACAAATGGCTTTCTGATATGTATGATTTGAGGTTTAAATGGATTCCAGCCTATTACAGGGATGAGTTGATGTCGGGTTTGATGCGTACTTCTTCTAGGTCTGAGAGTGAAAACAATGCGTACGGTCGCTTGACGAGTATTGATTTGACTTTATGGGAATTTTATAATCATTTTGAGAGTGTGGTGGGTTGTCAAAGTTTTGCTCAACGTAAAAATGATCATGACAGTCGGTATACTATTCCAGATATGCACACAGAACTTCAATTAGAGAAGGAGGCATCAGAATTATACACTCGGTCCATTTTCTTTGATGTTCAAAATGAGATTTATGCTTCTGTGATTTCTTGTATGTCGGTTAGTGTTTCGGATGATGATTCTGGCAAAAAATTTGTTATAAAAGATACTGGCGAAGATGAGCAGATTTCTAGGCGACATCGTATAGTGAAAGGGAAACCACAGTATGATGTTTTTTATGAGGTAACATCTTTTTATACATACAGTTTTGTTTCATTATTTTTTTTTTTAATTTTATAAGAATGAGGTTCATCAGTCATTGTAGATAATAATGAGGTTCATCAGTCATTGTAGATCAGAATGAGGTTCATCAGTCATTGTAGATTATAATGAGGTTCATCGTTGCTTTTTATCATGTTTTTTGTAATCAGATAATGTATGTAGATAATAATGAGGTTCATCAGTCATTGTAGATTAGAATTAGGTTCATCAGTCATTGTAGATTAGATAATGCATGTAGATAATAATGATGTTCATTAGTCATTGTATATCAGAATCAGGTTCATCAGGTTCATCAGTCATTGTATATTAGAATGAGGTTCATCAGTCATTGTAGATAAGAATGAGGTTCATCATTGCCTTTTATCATGTTTTTTTGTACTCAGATATTGTATGTACTACCTTTTTTTTCAGGTTTTGTGTAAACCAGCTGAAGAGTTTTATCAGTGTACGTGCAAACGTTTTGAGTCATATGGACTGTTATGTCGTCATATCTTTTATGTGATTCGGTTTTCAAATGTTAAAAACTTTCCCAAGAAGTACGTGCTTAGGCGTTGGTCAAAAGATTCATTACCACCTCCATCAGTCATTCAAGCCACCGGTGACAGTCCTGATATGATCTTGCGTGAGATATTCAGATCAGTCGAGTATTGTGTGAATCGTTATGCTAATAATCCTGAGCTACTGCAAAAGTTTAGAGATCATCAGGTTCAGTTAATGGCGAAGGCAGATGCTGATGTTCCTATACCTCCAAAGACTACTAAACGGGATAAGATTGCTTCGATTCTTGGTGTGTCGCAACCGGATGAGATTATTGTGAATGTTCCAAAGCAGGTTAGACTATTTATTTTCTTTTTTGTTATCTAGGTTAGTTGATGAACATGTTAAATTTTTGCAGTTTAGTTATATTTATAGTTATTATAGGTTCATCAGTTGTTATAGGTTCATCAGTTATTATAGGTTCATCAGATTTATGTTATAATTTAGGAGTTATCATAGGTTTATCAAATATAGGTTCATCATTTAATATAAGTTCATCATTTAATATAGGTTCATCAGTTTTTTGTTCTGTGTTATTGTAGGCCCATCAGTTATCATAGTTTTTATGGTTTTTATAGGTTCATCAGTTTTTATAGGTTAGACTATTCATTCTCTTTTTTGTTATCTAGGTTAGTTGATGAACAAGTTAAATTTTTGCAATTTAGTTATTTTTCTAGTTATTATAGGTTCATCAGTTATTATAGGTTCATCAGATGTTCAACATATTTTTTCATCAACATAGGTTCATCAGTTAATATAGGTTTATCAGTTATTATATGTGTTATCCTAGGCCCATCAGTTATCATAGTTTTTCAGTTTTTATAGGTTCATCAGTTGTTTATCAATTGTTCAACATATTTTTTGATCATTTTTGTTTTTTGGTCCAAAACAGGTTAGTACTAAGGGTTCGCGAAAGAGGATTAAGAGCAGTGTTGAACGTTCACTTATTGCTAGTGGGAAGCGTAGAAAGAAGAACTGTACAACCTGCAAATCTAGTATGAACGATCATAACCAGGCGAAATGCAATGCTATAAAAGCTCAAATTGCTGCTAAGAAAGCTAGTGAAAAGGCTGCTGCGAAGGAGATGAAGCAGAAGGCGAGATTGGCTGCCAAGAATGCGAAGTTGGCTGAGAAAACTGCTGCTAGGAAGGCGAATTTGGCTGAGAAGACTGCTGCTAGGAACGCGAAGTTGGCTGAGAAGACTGCTTGAGTAGTTACTTAATAAATGTGGTGTTAGTTTGATAAGAGTGATCAAAGTAACTTTGATTTTTCTATTATACAAATAAATGTGATGTTTTACTTGTAAAGTTTTTTCTATTATAAAGTTCATCAGTTTTACTTATAAAGTTGAGATAAAAGTTCTTCAAATTTTAGAGGTTCATCAATTTTAAATTATAACAGTGTCATTATAATTATCAAAGTTTCTAAAAAAAAATTCTGTTCTTTCATTTAAAAGATTTTCATCAAATTTTAGAGGTTTATCATTTTTTACATATTAAAGTTCATCAAAAGTTAATCAAATTTAATAATTTTTTTTCAGGTTCATCAATAAATTAAGGTTCATCAACAAACAAGAAGTAAATTCAGGTTCATCAATTTTATTTAACACAACAAAATGATAGTTCTATTAAACTAAAATAACTTGTCCATATCATTTTTTACATATTAAAGTTCATCAAAAGTTAATCAAATTTAATAATTTTTTTCAGGTTCATCAATAAATTAAGGTTCATCAACAAACAAGAAGTAAATTCAGGTTCATCAATTTTATTTAACATAACAAAATGATAGTTCTATTAAACTAAAATAACTTGTCCATAACAACCAACGAAAAAGTATTATTTATACTAGATCATTCCCTAATTAGATTAGGTTACTACTGCCAAAATTTTAACCATAACAAACTATTAGATCAAATTGTTTTTAGGTCTGTCGAAGAAGAGCACTAGCTTCCCGTTCGAAATAATCGCTGGCACGTTCTGCAATATTCTTTTTTGACATCTGCTGGAGCGTTCGCTTTTCCTTCAGAGGTAAACGATGATATTCTTCTACCTCGCTCTCCACTACATGTCTTTTTTCATTGTAGTCGGACAATAGAATCTTTGATATGTACTTCTTTCTCAAGTCTTCAAGTTGTTTGTCTTGTTCAGCACCTTCTTTTACAAACCCAGCATCAAAGTCTTTTTTCCCTGAATAAGTTTCCATGTGTCTCATGGCAAAAATTCCACAATCAATGAAATTGTTTTTGGTTTCCCATGGCAATTTGATATGATCCACTTTGTAGTTGTTCAGTGCTTGATAATTTGGATGCCCATTGTCTTTCAAGAACTTTATAAATTGAAATCTCTGTAATAATAAATTAAAAACAATGAGATTCAATTTAACTATGTTGATGAACATACATTTAATATACCTAACATTCTTACCAAATTAACCAGCTTTTTCTGATATCTATCCTTGACTAATTGATTGTGATGCATGTTGTCAAGAATATGGATTTGAGGTTCTTTCAAGTTGAAACAGACGACGTAGTAGTGATCGTCACCGAGCATCATCGGGAAAAGCGCCTGTTAAAGATAGAGGTTCATCAATTAACTATAGGTTCATCAGTTTTATTAAGGTTCATCAGTTTTATTAAGGTTCATCAGTTATTTATCTTAAAACAAATTAGTAAAATAGAAGTGCTTACCAGGTCAATGTCTCTGATAGATCCATAAACAGACAAAAACAAAAGATTCTTCATGTTTTCATTAAACTTTTGTGTGAGTGCTCTCGAGTTGTGAGACAGATTGGCCATTTCTTTTGTCTGAGGTTCATCAATATAAGTCAAGATTTTTGCATATGTACATGATTTCAAATATTGAATCATAATTGATAAAGATTATTGTAACTTACAATCATTGATGTGTGGGCATATAGCTTCTTCAATGATCCTACGTTCCTTTTCTCTTCTGCCATGTTATGTATATACGCCCACATATCAATAACTCCTGAACTAATTTCATTCCCTTCTTTGAAGCTCTCAAAGTGGATTCTTTGACCATCAACAAAGTATGAATGAAATAACACATCACTGCAATTTCATTTTAAGGTAATATTTTAGAAAAATAAAGAAGCTACTTATTATAGAAATATTATTTTTAAATTGATGAACCTAATATATATTACTTACTCGAGATCTCCTCTTGCAGCGAATATTGTTTCAGCCACCTTTCTTTCATTGTCTTGTACTTTGTTCTTCATCACAACGACTCTTTGTAAATACGAAGATTTTAGAGATTCAGTAGGCTTTGTTTTTCTTTTTTCTCTTATATTTTCCAAGTCTTCTTGACCTTCTTCACCTTCTTTGATATTCTTTTCCGTTTGAGGAACTTTAAGCTTTCGAGCAATTGTGTTGAAAGAATTAAGTGGCGTGGCTTTTAGAGGCGTGGAAAAACCTTCATCTAGTACTTCACATTTTAATTTTTCTTCTGCTGATGGGGGAGCATATGATATCGGTGTTATCATCTTTGGCGATTCTTTATTTTGTGGGGAAGAGTTCTTATGTTTTTGTGATGTTTTTTTCAATGCTAAAGCTTCTTCTCCAAAGATTGTCATCACTAGTCTTGCTCAACCTTTCTGAGGATGTGTGCAAGAACGGTGTCTTTTTGAGCAACTCATCCAATAACTGCTCCAAGTCTTTCTTTTCTTCATACAAAACCAAAGGCAAAGACTTATTCTCAAATTGCTCCGTATTGAATATCGGGAATTCTGGCCTATGCAACTGTTTTATATGTTCATCAGTAAGTTAATTAATAAGTTCATCAATAAATTATAAGTTCATCAATAAGTTCATAAAACAAATCAGTTATAAGTTCATCAATAAGGTTATTACCTGACGTTCAATCTTTTCATATTCTTTCAAAAAGGCAGGATCCATGAACATTTGAGTTAACGTTAACTCAGCTTGTTTGTCCGTCTGAGGTTCATCTGTAAACTCGGAGCCATGATTCATTTGAGGTTCATCAGTTTGCTTAGATGCAACCTTAGCGTCGGAGCCATCCTTTGTTTGAGGTTCATCAGTTTGTTTAGATGCTTCCTTTGCCTCGGAGGCATCCTTATCATCACCCATCGTTATCATCAGCATTGAGCTCTCATCTTCAGTTTGTGAGCTCTCAAAAGTTGTCCTGTTTACCAAACTGTTCATCCAGTCTCGGACTTCCAACAACGATTCATTTCCGGGGTACATCTCCAATCCAGCCCTTAGCATGTCATCAATATTAATTTTCATCTCTTGAAATAAGCATAACATGTTCCTCAGTGAGTGACTGAATTCCTGTCATTAATATAATCAATTAAGTCTTTGAACCGTTATTAACTTAAAACTGATGAACCTATATTAACTGATGAACCTATATTTGAAGAACCTATAATCAAATAACATTTTAAAGTTTATATATATTTTACCTCAGCTGATTTGAATTGGGAATACTCCCCTTGAAATTCTAAAATCATTGCGGATAACTGTTGTTGGGTGAGCTTAATACTTGAGGATGAAGGTTCATCATTTCCATTTTCAGGTGTTTGATCGGTTCCGGTAATTGGTTCAGCAACTTCAGTGTTTTCATCACTTCCGGTCATTTGAATATCCTCATTTGTTCTGATCATTTGAATATCATCATCTGCTAATTGATGAACCAATTATAAGAAATTCAAATATACACAAAATTTTTGCAGATAATATGTAAGTTATGAAACATAATAGATTTTTACCCTGTTGATCAACCCATTGATGCTCCTCAATATCATCTATATGAACATTAGGCACTTGCTCACCAACGTCATCTGTCTTTGGAGATTTTGATGTTCTTTTCCTTTTGTATCCAACAATGTTTTTGCACATGTTCATCGAATAGCGGTTTTTAGGAGATAGTGAACTCCTTTTTGCTTTCTGTTTTCTTCCTACATGTTTTACACCATTTTTCATAAGTTATAACAGGTTCATCAGATTATAAAAGTTATTTTTTTTTCAAGTTCATCAAATGTTCAAGTTCATCAGATTTTACATATTCAAGTTCATCAAGATTTTCAACAAATTTTTGAGGTTCATCAAATTTTTACTTATAACAAAAATTTACTTATAAAACAATAATATAATATAAATAATGTCTATATACATACCTTCTTGATCATTTCCCCCCTCTGCTTCTTGTGGTTTGTCTTCCAGCATTAGAAGGATTGGTCCATCAGTCACTAATTTTAGATACAACTTATTTTAGGTAAATGTTTAAAATAAGAATATAATATAAGGTTCATCAGATTATAATTTGTGTACCTTCTATAGGCATCGAACCTTCCCTTTCTGAATTGTTCCCTTGATTGACATCTGAAAAAAAAAAAATAATAAATAAAAAAATATGTCATTTTTTTAAGATGACACATACAAAAAGTACTGATGAACATATAGTAAAATGTATACATATATTAGAAGGTTCATCAGCGTTTGTTTTTTGTTTCTTTCTTCTAATCTTCTTTTTTTTTACTGGCTCATCGGTATCTTTTATCGGCAGAATATTAGCATCTGAATTTAGACACAATGTGTAAATATTCAATCATCCGAAAAAAAACAAATTATACGGGACAGTAAGTGATGAACCAAATAAAATAATAGATCATACCTTCAATCATGAGTAGTCCAGGCTTTACAGGAGAGTGATCCTTCAAATGAGCTCTAGTCCAATTTGATCCAGCTTCATATGCCAATTCAATCTTGTCTTCATCATCACCCCTCGGTTCTTCCTCCAATTGAATTTCTGCTCCAGCATTTTCTATCTGCTGTTCATCAAAGTTCTCTGAATCATCATCATCATCATCATTATTTTCTGCAGCTTCAACATCATTATTATCTTCATCATCATCTTCCTCTGCATCATCATCCTCTTGATCTTCTTCTTCTTTATTTTCCTCATCATTATTTTCTTCTTCTTGATCTTCTTCCGGTTCTTCTTTTTTCTTCACTTTTTCAGCTTTAGGAACTCTTCCTTTCTTTATTTTGCCAAACATCATCTCTTCCAATTCTTCCAAATTTTCTGTTTTCCAGTAATTAAACGCTAGGTATTTTGGTATCTTCAGCAGCGAATTGGCAAATATAACCTACAATTTTAAGTGTAAATCTTAAATTAAGAAAAATGTAACTGATGAACCTGATAAACTAACTGATGAACCTATAATCTAATAGATGAACCTATAACCTAATTGATGAACCTATAAATTAACTGATGAACATAAAGTATATAGTAATTACCTCCAATAGCAAGATTGGACCATAGAATCTTGTTCCCGGTCTCCATTTTTCCCTTTCGTCCTTCAAATTATGTAGCACATACTCGCACCAGTCCAATTGTTTCACAAGATCCATATCAGTAAGAGAAGGGATGACTCCAATATTCAAAGTCCCCATCGTTCCCACATAAGACAAAATAGTACAAAACAATGATATTATGTTCTTCAAAAATATGTCTCCACTATCATTTTTCCTAATTTGATTCTTAATTACCGGCATCAAATCCTTGTTTGCATAAAGTCTAGGAACACCTTTGAATTGTTTTTTCCATTCTATGTATGCTTCATTTGATCTTTCCTTAACAACATCACGCACATCAACTGCATACTGACCCATTGGGAATCCGAAGGTATGGTGGATTAACTCAGGTGTTATGTGTATAGTATCACCAAAGACGGTTAGATTTCCAGATTCAGCATCAAACCTCTCAAGCAACCAATACCCTAAACGACTTGGCATGACATTAATTTCAAAGTCTAACAATGATTTAAAACCCATTCTTGATATTGCCTCTTTTTGGTCCGTTGTTATTTTCTTAATTGTTTCATATAATGGACCGGGAAAATTTTTTATTAGAACATTTGGAAAATTTTTTAGGTTAGGTGGGAGAATTTGTCGAAGACTTAATCCAGGCTTAAGGTCTTCAGAGAGAATAGGTTTATTAGTTTTTGATGAACCTGATGGTTTGGAAGGTTTGGAAGATTTAGCAGCGATTTCAGGATTTGATGAACCCCGTGTTCTTTTAGGAAGTGGTTGATCAGCTTTCAATGAACCCCGAGTTCTTTTATTAGTAAACGCGTGTTCAACAAAGTCGTCATCACTTGGAGAATAGATTGTTAACGTCATAGGCTTCTTTCCTATACAATAAAAAATAACAACTGATGAACAATCTTTCAATGAAAAATAACTATAAATTTTTTTTTTCATATAATTTTTAACTGCTGAACCTTATTCTAAATAACAACTGATGAACCTCTTTTCAATTTATTCTAACAAGTTAGCACTAATTGTACAATGATAACAAGTAATCACTGATGAACCTCTTTTTAATATATTCTAACAAGTAATCACTGATGAACCTCTTTTTAATATATTCTAACAAGTTATTCTACTGATGAACCTTTTTTTTAATCTATTTTTAACAAGTTATTCTACTGATGAACCATATTCTTAATATATTTTTAACAAGTTATAAACACTTTTTTTCATTTATTTTAACTGCTGAACCTTATTCTTAATCTATTTCTAACAAAATTTATCCACAACTTCTAATCTAACCAGATAACTATTCTAATAACTGATGAACCTCATTGTAATCTATTTTAACAATTATTCTACTGATGAACCATATTTCTAACAAGTTATAAACACTTTTTTCATCTATTTTAACTGCTGAACCTTATTCTTAATCTATTTCTAACAAAATTTATCCACTACGTCTAATCTAACGAGATAACTATTCTAATCACTGATGAACCTCATTGTAATCTATTTTAACAATTATTCTATTGATGAACTATATTTCTAACAAGTTATAAACAATTTTTTCATCTATTTTAACTGCTGAACCTTATTCTTAATCTATTTTTAACAAAATTTATCCACAACGTCTAATCTAAACAGATAACTATTCTAATAACTGATGAACCTCATTGTAATCTATTTTAACAATTATTCTACTGATGAACCATATTTCTATCAAGTTACAAACACTTTTTTCATCTATTTTAACTGCTGAACCTTATTCTTAATCTATTTCTAACAAAATTTATCCACTACGTCTAATCTAACGAGATAACTATTCTAATCACTGATGAACCTCATTGTAATCTATTTTAACAATTATTCTATTGATGAACTATATTTCTAACAAGTTATAAACAATTTTTTCATCTATTTTAACTGCTGAACCTTATTCTTAATCTATTTTTAACAAAATTTATCCACAACGTCTAATCTAAACAGATAACTATTCTAATAACTGATGAACCTCATTGTAATCTATTTTAACATTTATTCTACTGATGAACCATATTTCTATCAAGTTACAAACACTTTTTTCATCTATTTTAACTGCTGAACCTCATTTTTATTTATTATACACTTCTAACTAATGATAATCGGCAATCGATAATCGGCAAAATAATTGATGAACCAAAAACTTTTAAAAACCTGTAAAAGCTGGCCGGTCTTGGAATCGTTTCGATCTCTTTTCTTTTCCAGATTCTAAAAAAAAAAAAATAATAAATCAAAATCATATTATCAAAATAAATAAATAAATAAATAAACTGATAAAATAATCCTAATTCTTTATGCATGCATTTTATATTCTAAAAAATCTAAATGAAACCCTAATTTTTTCAAAATCTAAATTTAAAAATAATAATAAAATGCATATTTTTTAAAAGCAAATACATTTTTTCATTTTTTTTCTAAAAATTACGCATGCAGTTAAAAAAATAATTAAAACATGAATGAAACCCTAATTTTTTCAATTTAATCTATTCCTTACCAGTTGGATTACTCATTTTGAACGGAAAATGATCGGATAATGATCGGAAAATGAAACCCTAATTTTTCCCCAAATTTATATCGCAATTTTTGAGAGAAAATGATCGGAAAATGAAATTGTGCGTGAAATTGTGAGTGAGAGTGAGCGGTTTTGAGGGAAGATAGAAGTGGGGTTAATTACCGTTTTAACCCTTTTTAGGAAAGTCGCGTTTTTTTTTTTTTTTTTTTTTGAACGAGAGCGGTTGGATTGATTTTGGTCAAATATTTGACTAATTGTAGGGGATCGCATCTCGCGGTAATTAAGCCCACGAAACACCTTTACCCCTTACGCAAGTTTTATATCTTCTTTAATACAATCTCACAATCCAAACAATAAAAAGAAAATTTCATAACCCTACTAAAACCCTCATCCAAAAAAACATCGTTCTAAATCATGGATACACCGGAATTCAAAAGAGCACCATGTCCAAACCGAATTGTAACCGACGCAGGTGCAGCATTCGCTATGGGCGCAATAGGTGGATCAGCTGTTTACTTCCTTAAAGGACTCCGCAGCTCCCCATATGGCTCACGTTTCATGGGTGCATCAGACGCTGTCCGCATGAACGTCCCAGGTCTAGCTGGGAGTTGGGGAACATGGTGCGGATTATATTCCACCTTTGATTGTGCTTTGGCATACATGCGTAAAAAAGAAGATCCATGGAACTCGATACTTGCTGGTGCAGCTACTAGTGGCTTGCTTTCGATGAGGCAAGGGTTTTTGCCCATGGGTAGGGCGGCTTTGGGTGGTGCTCTTTTTTTCGCTTTAATGGAAGGGATTAACCTTACAGTTACTAGGGCTGCGATTATTGCACAACAACAACAACAACAACAACAACAACAGATGATGCCTCCTGTTATGATTAGAGAGGCGCCCATGCCGCCTCAGATGGAAGACCTGGCGCCGTCTTGGTTTGGTGGTTTCTTTAGAAAGAAGAAAGAGGAAGTGAAGTCATATGTGAAAGATACAGTTTTGGAGAGTTTTGATGCGCCTATGCCACCAACTTTTGATTTTGAATGAATGTGAACATGATTAGTGAGTAACATATTTTTTTAAGGCTAACTAGATAATATTAATGTTTTCAAGTACGTTTGCTTGTGAGGTTCTTTTGATTTTTGCATGAATTAAGATGTTGTATTAGATGATTTTTTTTTAGCATATTGAGTTTCAATTATATGAGAACTGAAGCATGTAGTTCTACTGGTCGATTTAGGTTTCCTACAGAAAACTTAACCATCAATCTTCTCAGGTCTATGCAAAGTTAATACAGTAGTTGCTGCCAATGTAACATTTAAAACTAATTAATGTGTGATAGGGCCGAGCATGATAGACCGTAGACCGGACCGAATCGAGAAACCAGACTGAATTCGGATCAGATCGAATATTTTCCGCTCATATCCTTGGTCCATTCTTTTTGTCAAATTCGGCCCTTGATCCGGTCCGGTTCGATCTTACACAAAACTGGCCACAACCAAGGCAACACTATCCATAACAAAAAAAATACCAAACCAACAAATTAATCGACATAAAACTTTCAAAAACCCCAAATATGTTTTTTATAAAAAAAAACCTTATAAATTGTTAGGGTTTATAAACTTACAATTCGGAATAGGGATCAACATCTTACATGCAATCCAAGCTTTGTATGCATAATCTTCTTTTTCTCTCAATTCCAAAATTATGTGACAATATGTGTTTTGATCTTGTATCTAGGGTGTTCCTTTTTTTTTTTTAATTTTTAATTTTTTATTTTTAATTAATCATAGAAAAAGTGATGATGTGAGGCATACATGTTTTTTAGGACTATGTATTTAAGACACGCATATTGCTACGGGATAAAAGAAAAAAAAAGGAAAAGCAAAATCAAAACGACACCGTTTTCAACCAAAACTATCTTATAAGTTATAACACAAAACAGTGTCGTATTCAGGCAAGTAAGAAAGTAATAAAAAACAAAAAAAAAAAAAAGAAAAAAAAAAGAAAAAAAAAATTAACGAAGTCGTTTTCATGCATACGATGAAATGTATAATAGAGCAATAGGAAGCGAAGATGAAATGGTGCTAAAACAAGATAAGGGAGAGATGTTACATGTTAAAAAAATCCATAATTTAAATAAATAAAAGACTTTTGTATATTTTAAGCCTAACATCTAATATTTTGTACCACCACTTATTTATTTATGTTATGATTTATATCAATATATACTATAACTAGCTTCAAGACCCACTCGATGGGCGGGCTAGTTTTAAGATTTTATTTTATTAAACATCGTTAGAATAGTAAATATGCACAATTGATTTATGATAATGATAGAACTTACTCTAAACACAAAGATGCATTGATCTGAATATACACGAATAAATTAATCAAGATTGCGTAAATCGACACATACATCCGTGAACGTGAAAACTTTTAATGTTAATATAATATTTCGTTGTACACAACATTAACGGTTTTGTCGGTGTAGTTACCGGTAATCCGACCCTATAACACCCATAATCGTAACACCTTATAAATATCTATTTAAGTCCATTGAAGTGTTGCCTAGAATGTATATTGAAGTGTGGTGTCTCCAGAGTTGTCCATCCATACTTGACTTTGACATATGATAATTGACCTAATTCGACAACCAAAACGTAATATTCTCTGCATACAAACTCATTCAGTATTCATATCCCTTGGTACACAATTACATTTGAGTTTACAAATACTCGCAAGTCTAATGCTTTTCCTATGGTTGTGGCAGTCAAATCCTGTATATAGACATTGTGCCTAATGTAGTCACTGTACAAGTTCTCCAACCCTGTATATAGACATATGGATTTCATGAGTTAGCTTTCAAAATCTTCTTCTATGAAATTTTAGAGGATGCAAAAAAGTAAAAGACCTTCCCAAGCAAGGTAAAAAAACAACATTCATGCGACCAAAATCTTCTTTCTCAAATACCTTTTCGAAATTACTTGTTGCAGTAGATAAAGATCTTGTCTTAGCATCCTATTTTACCACTTGAGAATGTCCAGAATTTTGTACGTAAAATAGCAAGAAATAGTCATAAAGCAGAACTTCATCAATCCTTACCACCATATTTTTACAGTTACAAACCTTTAGTATTTGATATTCAGGTATACTTTTTCTTGTATCTAAGTTAATACCCCTCATATTCCACATGTCAAATATGGATCAGCAGCTTGTATCGAATCCCGTATGCTGCAAAGTCAAAGAAAAAAAAAATACCCATTCACAATAATAAAAGAATATAAGAAAAAACATGTAATGTACATATAATAAAACATAGGGCAAATACCATATTAAAGCACTATACTTGCATAGAAAGTCACTTTTGGGTATCAAACAAATTTTTTTCCTCATATGGGTACTGAACTTTTATTTTTTGGCCTTTTGAGGCACTTTGTGACATTTTTGCCCATGAATTTTTAATAATTTGAGGGGCAAAAACGTCACAAAGTGCCTCAAAGAGGCCAAAAAATAAAAGTTCAGTACCCATATGAGGAAAAAAATTTGTTCGATACCCAAAAGTGTATTTTAGGACAAGTATAATGCTTTTTTATGGTATTTCTAATATAGATGCATCACTTATGTTTTCATAATATCTAAGACCAAGTAACATCTATTATTGCACCACACATAGATGAAAGGATTTGGACTTTAACCAAGTCAAGCATTTGCGACATTTGCAATTTTCTGTGTATAAACTCTTTGCAAAATGTAAGGTCAAATACTTCTCCCTCAAAAACTAATAGCCCAGCACTGACTTGAGAAGCTTGCTTAGTCCAATTCATAAGGCTACGACTAGAGTATTTGATAGATTCGATAAATATACTTGAGAGGTATAGCCGTATAGCACAAGCAATCGTATCAACGTGCTAGACTAATATCCACCATAACAACTTCAAACAGTCTTGTAGTTAAGATATATACATAAACATACATATGACTAAGCCACATGACTTTATAGATTCAGGTTTATGTATAAAAACTACATATGTATACACGCTATGCAACCAGGTATATAAAATCTAATAACAAAATAACCAAAGCACCATATGAGATCTCAATGTCAATCTAACTATGATTAAAGTCCAGCTAATAAAAGTCAACATCCCCCTGATGACTCATATCCATGTTACTTGTTACCCAACCCGAGTGTTTTACCACCTTTAAGTGTTGTATAAACCAGATTGAAGTTGCATGCTTCTAAATACAATGGGTCATTCATGATAGCAAGCAATAACTTTTTCATTACATTTATAATATATTGGACCAAATAACCAAAGCACCATATGAGATCTCAATGTCAATCTAACTATGATTAAAGTCCAGCTAATAAAAGTCAACATCCCCCTGATGACTCATATTCATGTTACTTGTTACCCAACCCGAGTGTTTTACCACCTTTAAGTGTTGTATAAACCAGATTGAAGTTGCATGCTTCTAAATACAATGGGTCATTCATGATAGCAAGCAATAACTTTTTCATTACATTTATAATATATTGGACCAACTTCATATTATGTGATTTAGCTCACCTACAATATCATACGTGATAGCTAGTTGTATCATTTTCACTGCAACTTTAATCTATCAGAAACTTTAGCTTCACAACAAAACGTTAGAACAATTACCTTCAAGGCATCATATAAAAGTTAAGAGAACAAAGACCTTCAGGTACACATGTCATTACACACTCACATTAAGGCGAGGATTAAGGAACCGTATTGGGGTTGAGATCCTATAAGGTTGTTAAAAGAATTAAGTACCAAATGAGGACATACCTGAGGTATATATTAAAACAATGGTGTCATGACTAAGAGAGCTGAGAAGATGATAAGGCCCATGATAATTCGTGATAGACCAGTTTTGGCACCACTTTCATGATAAGCTGCTGACCTTGAAAAGGAACCTATCCGACATGAGTAAATTATAGAAACTTACATAGCCTATCATGTATTAATAAGTGATAACAACTTTGAGCACACACATAAATTATATTTGAATACATTGAGATCGACAATTCGACATCAAAAGATCTCATCTATTGCAGGGTATGCTGAGAAAAAGGACCCAAAAATATTGGCTACTCGAAGGCAAAACAGCTAGTAACAAACAAAATATTTCGTTAGTAGGACGCATAATTAGGTACTTTGTTTCAACATAGATTTCCACATAACGAATATCGCACTATGTATTTCTAAAAAGTAATCACTTAATAGCAACTCCACTTAATTAAACTAAAGTCTTACTGTCTAACTTTAATATTTACCAATGTAAAACATAAAAAGGTCTGATAACATATGCCAACGTCCGGAAACATTTATGTTTACAGTTACTTTGAACAATCTAAGCCTAGTCTCAATAGCATTTTTATGCTAAAGGAACATACCTCTTAGCAACTCCACCATCTTCTAATGTTAATAATGCATTCAAACTATATTTACCCAATTTCATATTGCAGACACCCTTTAAATCAAATATGCTAATAGTCATAGTTTGTTGCTCTATCTAGCATTCACCTTGTGGTTTTCCGACTCAACTATCCATGTATATGCGCTTCTCCATCATAGGATTCGTGAGATACATTGACTTCTAGCCTTTTACTGTTACAAATTATTTGAATATAATTAGGAGTTCTTTTAGCTTGGCTTCATTTCTACAGGATTCGTGAGTCACAGTTTGTTACAAACCTTTAGTATTTGATATTCGGTGTACTTTTTCTTGTAGCTAAGTTAATACCTCTCATATTCCACATGCCAAATACGGATTAGCAGCTTGTATCGAATCCCATATGCTGCAAAGTCAAAGAAAAATAAAAAAATGCCCATTCACAACAATAAAAGAATATAAGAAAAACATGTAATGTATAACTATATATAATAAAACATTAAAGCATAACTAATATAGATGCATCACTTATGTTTTCATAATATCTAAAACCAAGTAATATCTATTATTGCACTGACTTTAACCAAGTCAAGCATTTGCAACATTTGCAATAAAACAAAATTTTGAAAACTTGCTATTTTAATGTGTTTGCACAATGATTTTAAGACTTTCCTGGCGTGTTAAAGCGTTGATAAGAATGTGACATAAAGTACTAAAATTGGGTGAGTTAAAAGTGTTCCCTTGTTATGATTATTTCACAAAGCTAAATTCACTAAAATCAAGGCCAAAATATATCACATAAAACTAATTGCAAAAAGAGAATATCCAACATGTTTCACCAAAAGCTAAGTTCACCATGTTTCTAAGGTAACTAAAATACAATAGAGCATATGAGAACATCCAACATGTGTCATCTCTAATTGCAAAAAGAAGAGCATGTAAAGATTAGGTAGCTCAGCAAGCAATATACATCAATCATTATCAATTATTATTTTCAGTTTATATATTAGTAAAAACACAATCATGAATGACAAAGCCTTAAAACCAACATCGCGATTACTTATTCAACTGCTCATTTACTTATATTAAGAAATATCTTTGAGTGTTTGGTATCTGCTTATTTTTAAGCAAATACACACTTTAGATACATTGAGCTCGACATGTGTAAATTATAGAAAATTCTATAGCCTAGCATGTATTAATAAGTGATAACAACATTAAGTATACACGTAAATTATATTTGAATACATTGAGATTGACATCAAGGGATCTCACCTGTTGCAGGGTATGCTGAGAAAAAAGACCCAAAAATATTGGCTACTCCAAGGCCAAACAGCTGGTAACAAACCAAGTATTTCAGTAGTAGGACACATAATTGGGTAGCTTTGTTACAACATAAACTACCACATAACAAAATTCGCATTATGTATTTATCAAAAGTACACTTAATAGTAGCCCCACTTAATTAAACTAAAGTCTAATCGTCTAACATTAATATTTACCTATGTAAATCATTAAAAGGTCTAATAACATATGCCAATATATGGAAATATTTATGTTATAGCTACTTAGAACACTCTGAGTCTCATCTCAATAGTATTTACTAAAGGAACATAACTCTTAACAGCTCCACCATCTTCTAATGTTAATAATGCCTTCGAACCATATTTATCGTAGTGCATATTGCATCTATTCACGACATGGCATCTCTTCAAGCTCTTAATTAGACTACTCTACCCTACATTAGGCAGGCCAACTATACCCAGCCTAATTGATTTTTATAAACTGCAATGAACATTTTGCTATTAGCCATATAATGAATAGGTATCGTGGTGGTGATTTTGAATTTGGTTGTGACCAATCTCTATTAGGCATCATATATGTTACAAATATTACTAAATAAGTCGTCTAATGAATGAAATTACCTAAAGGAAACATATGGGTTATGAAGAGTATACGATTAGTAGATGCTTACTACCATTTTAATAGAAAATAGCAACAAATGATAAATCTTCAATCCATTCAAGATGCCAACAAAAGAAGGAAAAAATTCATTCACCTTTATCATTCATGATCTTCTCCTTTTTATTTTACGTTAACTGCTAGACACTCCAACTCGTGTGAGTTGTTACCATCATTAATAACCTCCATCACTATATTTGCATAAACACATAAGATCATGTTCATATCAAATGAAGAAACATCAAAAGCAACAATCATACACACATTTGAGTATTTCATAAATCACTTAGCATACATCATCAAACTCACAGACCCATGACCAAATAAAAAAACCCATCATTTATGAGTTTAAGAATGGTCCAAGTGATTTTCTTCATCCACAAGATTCTACCATATTAAGCAAAAAAATATATATACTAATAAAAACTTACACTGATTTGATAAATTTTTTTAAAAAAAAAAAAACTAGGAGCCAAAATTGTAAATACAGGAGTAATAATAAATATAAAATTGAGCCAAATCAATATATCAATAATCATGGTCTACAATTGCATACAGAACTAACCCCTAATTCGTTATACATTAAAAGTGATCGGCTAACCAAATTCATTGAATCGGAACAAAAGTTGAAAATAACAATTACCTCATAAGAATTAAGAGTCTAGTTGATTTCAGATAGTGTGAAGGGACTTGATTTAAAATTTGGTTTTTGAATTGAGGCTCAAAACAAAGAGGAAATCCGAAATTTCTGAATCAATAATATGAATTATGATATGTTCCCTGTTTTAAGGGATTTTTCCGTAAATAAATGAACCGAATTTGATTTAAAAAAAATTCGAAAACTTGCTATTTTAGTGGTTAATGCCACATCTATACTATCTATAATGGAAAAATAGTCAAAAGTGAAATGTTGAGTTTTCAACAATTGTCAAATGAGAGAGAAAGTGAAATGTAATTAATACTCTTATTAAAACACCCCAATACTTAGAAGTACAATTATTTATTCACATTGTACAACCAAATTAAAGCATATTTACCAAATTAAATACAATCAATTAAAACACAAACCGGGTTGACCCGGGACGCTTCAAACCCGGTGGGTTGACCCAGTTTAATTTGACCTGTTTTCGACCCAACCTAGCAAGTTGACCCGGTTTAAATCGACCCATTTTTCGACCGGAATGGTTCAACCGGTTGAACCACCCTGGTCGAACCGGGTTTCAAAACATTATGTTTAATTCCCAAATCTTCAAACTTTTATTATTTTTCGTTTATAACCTATAAACTGTTTTTATCAATAAACTATTTGTCACTATAAAATCCCGTTGCTATGCACGGGTACTCGTCTATCTATAAATATGAGTGATGTTTACTTTTCAAGGTCAAAAGTCAATAGTAATTCAATTGTTGTTATGGTCAATGTATCTTAATAGGTTGTTGCTAACAACCTTCAATGTATTATCAATTGGATCATCAGATCCGTATCAATATAACATTCAAGTGATGCTGTATTATTATATAGTATAAGATTATAAGCCAATTGAAGATAATAAATGAAAACATTGAAATGTAAAACTGTTTTGTCAACTTAAGAATGAATACACACGTATATAAAAATAAACTTTTAAATAATAGACTTATCCATAGAAACGGAATTTTATAGCGGCAGATAGTTATAGTGATATTTTGGTTACACAAAACGTTACACAAATCACTTGACCAAAATAATCGTTATAATTAAATGTCGCTATAAAATCTCGTTGCTATGCACGGGTACTCGTCTAGTGTAGTTTTAATAGAGTTTTGAAGAATTTTTTTTGATTTTTGCATTCTAAATTTAGAATCAAACTTGTGCTTTATATAGGTTGTGATTTATTAGTATACAATATAATTTCTATATTTTTCCATTGTAAAACTCAAGCCACTTAGGCCTCGCCCTTACCGATTACTAGTCAGGCGCGGTTGACTAACACCTAACACTTTTGCAACCATGACTTAGTTAACTTATGTTTTGTGATTTAATTCAAACACTAAAACACATCAAATTTGTGTATGTTATTTTTATATGATTAACAGGCAACTTATAAGTGAGTGAGTCAGGTACGCCTCCCGCATTATGCATAGGCCAATTGTCAATTTTGAACTGGTTCGAATTACCGGATATCAACCTTTACCACCTAACAATCAATTTATTCTTCTTGAAGCGTAATGTTTGATTTTCTTATTGGCACATAAGGTTTTGTCCAGCTAGATTACAATGAGGTTTTCTTTAGTCAAGTAACTTAGTGACAACGGAATTTTAACTCAAATGTATGCGGTATAATCGGCCACATATATGTATTGTTTCTCAACTTTTCATTGACTTTGCCTAATATGTGCGTATCTAGTGAGTTTTGACCTAAATTCTCTAGTTGTCACCAAGGTTAGTTCCGAGATAAAGATCCTTTTAAAAAAGTTTGAGACGAATATTAAAAAAAGATTTATAGAGTGGTTTTTTGTTAACTTCTTAAGATTGGTGTCTTTTTGCAAATACTTATAACTTTAGGTAGCGGTATGCCCACGAAACACCTTTACCTCTTACGCAAGTTTTATATCTTCTTTGTTACAACCTCAAAATCAAAACAATAAAAAGAATATTTCATAAACCCTAAAACACTAATCCAAAAATCATCGTTCTAGAACATGGATACACAGAAATCGAAAAGAAACAAATATATGTGCCGAATCTTTGCCCTTGCAGGTGGAGGATTCGCTATGGGCGCAATAGGTGGGGCAACTTTTCACTTCCTTAAAGGACTCTACAGCTCCCCACATGGCGCACGTTTCATAGGTGGAGCACAAGCTGTCCGCATGAACACGCCACGTATAGCTGGGAGATATGCAACACTTTGCGGATTATTTTCCACTTTTGATTGTGGTTTGGCATACGTGCGTCAAAAAGAAGATCCATGGAACAAGATACTCGCTGGTGCAGCTACTAGTGGCTTGTTTTCAACGAGGCGAGGGTTTGTGCCCATGGGTAGGGCGGCTTTGGCTGGTGCTCTTTTTTGGGCTTCTGTTAAAGGGGTCAACCTTGGTAGGCCTGTGATTAGTGCACAACAACAACAACAGATGATGCCTCCGGTTATAATTAGGGAGGCGCCCATGCCACCTCAGATGGGAGACGCAACGCCTTCTTAGTTTGGTGGTTTCTTTAGAAAGAAGAAAGAGGAAGTGAAGTCATATGTGAAAGATACAGTTTTGGAGAGTTTTGATCATGCGCCTATGCCACCAACTTCTGATTTTGAATGAATGTGAATTTGATTAGCGAGTAACATTATTTTTAAGGCTGACTAAATAATAATAAGGTTTTCGAGTTTGGTTGTGAGGTTCTTTTGATTTTTGCAAGAATTAAGATATTGTATTACTCCGTAGATTATATTTTTAGCATACCGAGTTTCAATTATATGTAAACTGGTGCATGTAGTTCTACTGGTTGATTTACGTTTCCTACTGAAAACTTTGTAGTTCAACCATCAATCTTATCAGTTCCATGCAAAGTTAATACAATAGTTGCCAATGTAAGTAAAACTAATTAATGTGTGATAGGGCTAAGCATGATAGACCGTAGACCGGACCGAATCGAGAAACCGGACTGAATTGGATTGATCGGATCAGCTCGAACATTTTCCGCTCATGTCCTTGGTCCATTCTTTTTCTCAAATTCAGTCCTTGGTCCGGTCCGGTTCGATCTTACACAAAACTGGCCATTATGCTCTGTGAGATCGATCCATTTCGCAAATGGTGTTATTTTATCTTTGACCGAAAATAGAAGTGGGTCCCACTGCTAGTCATCACAACCAAGGCAACACTATCCATAAGAAAATGAAGAAACAAAGCCGCATCATTTTCACCCAAGGTTATTTGCAGATATAAAATGGTGTCATACGCAGCGAGGCATTGGGGAAATAGACAACAAAAAGTCGTCGTTTTTATGCAGCATTGAACGGCATCTCTTGTAACAATTGATAAGGCTCATTTTCGTAAAATATCAAAAAAAGAGGATCAATTGGTCAGGCCTGCAAAGTTAATAAGTTTTCCCGTCAAAATGCAAATAATCTCACTTTTGCCAAAAGTCTAAAAAGCATTTAATGTCTATCCTATAAGGGCATAAGGGCGTAAGGGCAAACTCTATAGGAGTAGTACGTATGAACTTTTAAAATACACGTCGAAATTAATAAAAAAAGAAAAAAAAAAAACATCAACATCCATAAATACTTTAAAGATTATCACGAAACACATATGGGACAGATTATACAAAATTTATAGAATCAATGCTTATAAGCACAAAAAACTAAAAAAGACATATCCATAAATCCATTAACACAATATCTAAAATGAGCACAACTTGTAGCACACCATGTGAAATCACCAAAAGCTTAAACAAACAACATAGGGATCCACACATTACTTACAGCCACATGTCAAGCTTTAAAAACAGTATAAAGCCAACACCTATGAATACATATAAGCCTTTAAAAGGCATGCCAAAGTTTAAAACACATAATCATTCAACAAAAAAACACCAAACCTACAAATTAATCGACATAAAATTTTCACTTGACACTTCACTTTCAAAAACCTCAAATACTTTTTTTTTTTATAAAAAAACCTTATAAATTGTTAGTGTTTATAAACTTACAATTCGAAATCGGGATCAACATCTTACATGCAATCCAAGCTTTGCATGCATAATCTTCTCTTTCTCTCAATTCTAAAATTATGCGACAATATGTGTTTTGATCTTGTATCTAGGGTTACTGTTCTTTTTTTATGAATCATAAAGAAAGTGGTGATGTGATGCACACGTGTTTTTTAGGACTTATGTATTTAAGACACGTATATTGCTATGGGATAAAAGAAACAAAAAAAGGAAAAGCAAAATCAAAACGACATCGTTTTCGACCAAAACTATCTTATAACACAAAACAGTGTTGTATTGATGAAAGTAAAAAAAAAAAAACGACGTTGTTTTCATGCTACATCAAACAACGTCATTTTTTACGATAAATGTATAATAGAGTAATTGGAAGAGAAGATGAAATGATGCTAAAATAAGATAGGGAGAGAGATGTTACATGTTAAAAAAATCTCCATAATTTAACTAAATAAAATACTTTTGTATATTTTAAGCCTAACATCTAATATTTTGTACCACCACTTATTTATTTATTTTATGATTTATCAATATATACTATAATTTATTAATATACAATGTAATGTCAATATTTACCCATTGTAAACTCAATCCACTTAAGCCTCTCCCTTACCGATTACTAGTTAGGCGTGGTTGACTATCGACTAACGCCTACACTTTTTGCAACCATGACTTGACTAAGGATCAAATGAGATTTATCCTTAAAATAAGAAGGATGAGAAATAATTATAACTACGCATTAGAGATGCATCGACTTGAATTAAATGCATCTCTAATCTTTTAGATGTATCATAACATATTTTTTAACTAAAAATTAGATGCATAAACATATATTAGATGCGTTTCATCAAGTTAGACGACTCCTATGTATTTTTCATCCTCTACGAGTCAAATTTGTTGCTAGTACTACTTTGCATCATTTTCACTTCCAAATCACTTTCAAAACTAATTGTGATGCATCTAAATGAATAGAGATGCATCTAATTCAAGTCGTTGCATCTCAAATATGCGGTTATAGTTATTTCTCATTCATCTCATTTTAAGTTTTATTCTCACTGGATCCTTACCCACCATGACTTAGTTAACTTATATTTTGTGATTTAATTCAAACACTAAAACACGTCCAATTTGTGTATGTTACTATTGTTTTTATCTGATTCACAGGCAAGTTATAAGTGACTGAGTCAGGTACGCCTTCCGCATTATGCATAGGCCAACTGCCAATTTCGAACCGGTTCGAATTACCGGATATCAACCTTTACCACCTAACAATCAATTTATTCTTCTTGAAGCGTAATGTTTGATTTTCTTATTGGCACATAAGGTTTTGTCCAACTAGATTACAAGCATGAGGTTTTCTTTAGTCAAGTAACTTAGTGACGACGGATTTTTAACTCAAATGTACGCGGTATAATCGGCCATATGTATTGTTTCTCAACTTTTTATTGACTTTGCCTAATATATGCGTATGTGCGTATCTAGTGAGCAGGGACGTCTAATGGATTTCGGTGGCCCCGTGCCATCACCACAAAGAGGCACTTAAACACACATTCAAAATACATGCGTATCACTAGTGCGTAAACTAATTAAACTCAAGCTTCATGTTGTGTATATATACATATAATAAAGTGCATGAAATTTTGTGGCCCTCGTTAAACGGTGGCCCTGTGCAATAACACCTCTTGCACTCCCTTAAAGCCGGCCATGCTAGTGTGTTTTGACCTAAATTCTATAGTTGTCACCAAGGTTAGTTCCGAGATAAAGATTCTTCTAAAAGAGTAATTTGAGCTCGAATATTAAAAAGAGATTTTATTTATTTATTTATTTATTTATTTTTTTTAACTTTTTAAGATTGGTGTCTTTTTTGCAAATACTTATTATTTCCGATTTTAGTTAGCGGCGGATCTGCCCAAAAAAGACCTTTACCCCTTACGCAAGTTTTATATCGCCTTTATTACAACCTCAAAATCCAAACAATAATAATTAAAATATATATATATATATATATATATATATATATATATATATATATATATATATATATATATATATATATATATATTTAATAAACCCTAAAACCCTAATCCAAAAATCATAACATGGATACACAAAAATCGGAAAGAAAAGACTGTGTGGAAGAAATCTGTGGCGGTGCAGGGGCAGGATTCGCTGTGGGTGCAATAGGTGGGACAGCTTTTCACTTCCTTAAAGGACTCTACAGCTCCCCACATGGCGCACGTTTCATAGGTGGAGCACAAGCTGTCCGCATGAACACGCCACGTGTAGCTTGGAGTTTTGCAACATGGTGCGGATTAGTTTCCACCTTTGATTGTGCTTTGGCACACGTGCGTCAAAAAGAAGATCCATGGAACTCTATACTCGCTGGTGCAGCTACTAGTGGCTTGCTTTCGATGAGGCAAGGGTTTTTGCCCATGGGTAGGGCGGCTTTGGGTGGTGCTCTTTTTTTCGCTTTATTGGAAGGGATTAACCTTACATTTGATTGTGAGCAACAACAACAACAACCACAAACACAAAAACAACAACAACAACAGATGATGCCTCCGGTTATGATTGGAGAGGCGCCCATGCCGCCTCAGATGGGAGACACGGCGTCTATGGATACACCAAATTTTGATTTTGTTTAGAAAGAAAAAGGAGGAAGTGAAGTCATATGTGAAAGATACGGTTTTGATTTTGAATGAATGTGAATTTGATTTTTTTTTTTGTCGGTATTGACAATATTAATGTTTTAGAGTTTGGTTGTGATGTTCTTTTGATTTAGCATGAATTAAGATACTTTATTATTATATATATATTCTAAAAGGCATTAGGATGAATAGTAAAACAGTGTGCTACAGTGCACAACAGTGCAAAACAGTTCCCCAACATTTTTTTTTTCACTGGCTTATTTCTCAAACCAAATCAAAACCCATTAGCAAATCAAATGCTACAAAATAGTCTCAATCATCTTACATTTGACCTCACACATCATAGTCTTCCTTGGTTTAAATCAAAAAAGAAAGAAGAAGAGGAAGACCAGCAGATCTACAACAAATATCAGCAACACCAACTACATCATAAGTTCATAACACATTCCCATCTCCACCGACACAACCAAACCCTCACCATCACTCAATCAACACTCATCTTATCCTACTTATACTCCAACCAAACTGAAACGTATAAGAAACCATTGATCTCAGCTTATCTCCTTTTAATCATCAAAGATTCGTTCAAAAGAACTAAACCACAAGAGATATTCATCACATATCTTTTAGAAGACAAGCTTCATCTTTAATATCAGAATCAAAAAGAAAAACAAAACTGTTTCATCATTCTTTATTTTCGTTTCTATCCGACACAAAAAAAAAATAATAATAAATAAAAAATAAACTAACAAATCTGTTAATTTTTTATCTTGGTTCGTTCAAAAACACAAACAAAACTTGAAAACAAAGACCTACCCGAGACCTCCTTTATAGAGATCTTGATATACGACTGAGCCACATTATCTTATCAGTGAAATTAGGGTAAGGTTGTAACTGGTTTTGTGGATCTGCGTTTTTCTTAGGAGATATAAGGGGGCGGATTTTTTTTTGTTAATTAGGGTTGGTAATTGAGAAATATCAGGCTATGGTGTCTTTATATACGAATTTTTAATGATGGGCAATGTAGAGTGTAGACAGTGGTCATTTGACTGAGATAAGGTCTAAAAAATCCAACCTTGAGCCCAAATGAGAAGAGACCAAACAGAATAATAAAAGCCCAAAAAACATTTAAACAAATATACATTTCCTTATAATGCTAGAAATTTCTATAAAAACAAAAACACAAAACATAAAAAAAACGCTCCAACAACATACCAAAAACAACCAACATCCAAAATTTATTCAAATTCCAACATATATAGCCAACCGATATTGCAAAAAACACGGCATCTACTCTACTTAAACAAAAATTAACAAACCGAAAACACATAATGTACGACAAACACTCACGTAAAAAAAATAATATCGATCAACGCACTCCCGCGGCAACGCGCGGGTTGACCCACTCGTTATTATTATTATTATTATTATTATTATTATTATTATTATTATTATTATTTTAAGCGAATTTCAAACTTCCAATTATATGTCAACTGAAGCATGTACAGTAGTTCTACTGGCGATTTACGTTTCCTGCTGGAAACTTTGTAGTTCAACCATCAATAGTTTCTCAGGTCCATGCAAAGCTAATACAATAGTACTTTGCCAATGTAAGTAAAACTTATAATAAGCTCTTAGGAGTTACCTCCGAGAAATCATACATCTATAAGTAAATGCAACAGAGCGGTCATCTCCAACATCAATATAAATGCACCAGCAAATGGTGCTAATACTGATGGTATCGATATTTCTAATTAATACAAATTGAGTTCAAATTAATGGTATGTGGACACATAGGAACAGGTTTAAATGTTGTATTACTAAAAATTGGTTATGTGAAAGACTACTTTTATTTAAACTTTTAAAAATTATACAGGAGACGATTGTGTATTGCAATATCAACGTCACTAATCCCTGGTCATGGCATGCATAAGGTTTGCTTACTGCATTTTATAAGCAAATAAATAGATTTACCTACATAATACTGTATGGTTTTGCCTAAATAACTTGATAGTCGGGTTTTTTTTTTTTTTTTTTTTTTTTTTTTTTTTTTTTTCCCTTAAAGTATCGGAAGTCCGATCAACGAACAGTGGTAGAGATGATGTTGTTGTAAGACGAATAATATTTGATTAATTGATTAATTGAATTGGTAGAATAATGAGATTAATACATATAACCCAATATTTATAACCTAACAACAATGCAAAGTTTCATGATTTTGAACGACAAATGCGTGAATGTAAGTTTGTGTTGTTGGGAGATGATGGGGTACCTTTATAACCTCCGATGGAGCTTTTATCGACTTTTGATGTAAAGAAAAAAAGAACGTCGAGAATAATAATAATAATAATAAAATGAACTTAATTTCTTCTTTAACCTATACTAAATTCAAACGAATCTTTAATCAAATGAACCTCCATATTTTTTTATATATATATTTTGTAAACCGTAAGACTTGAAGACTAGTTGAGCTTTAAGAGAGTACAGGTCGATCTCTAGATGATGTAATATCTCTATGTCACTCCAAATCAGAACTAAAAAAGGAAAAAAAAAAAAAAAAAAAAAAAAAAAAAAAAGCGTCACAACAAAACCAAACATCACCACAAAATTTCAACAACTTTAATCGTACTTCCGCGACCTATATCACCATGTAAAACCATCGAATGATGAATCCCTATGGTGAGATCGTAGATCAGTGTGTCTAAAAGCTAGATCAGCATACCACTAACATCCAACGGTTAACAAAAACCCTAGGCCAATGCTACCACAACAGTGCAAAAAATTACAAACTATATAGAGTAATAATTTTGACTGGTTTATGTGACTTGCTCGAATTTCAGATTGTGATTGTAAAACTGAATAGTCAAACGCTATAACTATGTATTTAGTACCTGCATTCTGATTTCCAGAAAGATCTGACGGTTGAAGATGCTTAAATCGTGTTTTCACAGAACGATGTTGTTAATGACGAACAGGAAAGAAAACGCGTCCAACCGGTTCACTGATAATTACCCCGTGAACGGAGGATGACAAGAGTCTGGTAACTTGTACCTAGGGCTCCAATACCATGTAAGAAGCCTTGGAGAATTTTTTTATCAGAAGTTGCCAATGTTTCTGTGAACAGCTCGCCAGATTCATGGCAATGGAGCATCGCTCATGATGATGTGTTTTTTGTGCTTGATACTCATGTTCATGTGGATAATGCCATTCTTCCGTCCCTTTCTCCAAGTACGTACTAGATGGTCTAAAATCTTACCTTGTAAGGTAAATATATTCATTTGGCGTCTTATATTAGATAGACTTCTGAATCGTTTAAATTTATCTTCTCGGGGTTTAGAAATTACTTATATTTCATGTCCTTTATGCAACGTGGGTGTGGAATCGAATGATCACATAATTTTCGGGTGTGATATGGATATTAACATACGGCGGCTTATTCATGTTTGGGTTATTGTTAATATGCCTCCGTTTCATTCTTGCTTTGATTGGTTGCAATGGCTCGAAGATTAGAGAGCTTCTAAGGTCGCTAAAGATCGGGTATATTGCATATCTTCGGCAGTTCTTTGGTCTATATGGCGATATCGGAATAGTGTCGTCTTTAATGCTCATCCTATGAAGAAAAGCGGCTTGTTTGATTTTATTCGTATGATTTCTTTTTCTTGGTTTAAGTAGAGGTCATAAAGTTCTATTTTGAAACTTTTGGATAAACAATCCTTTGTAATTCATTTTCTAGCTTCTTGCTAGAGTCTTAATAAATTCCGAAGTTCAAAAATAAATTTATTTGTTGAATTGATTGGATAATGAGATAATACATATTACCCAATATTAATAATCTAATTGATGGAGGATACCGTTGTGAATTAAAGAAATCACATAAGAACAAAGAAATTTGATAAACCCTCAAAGACCCTCAAAGGGCGTCTAAACGGGACTTCAAGAAAAACACTCTTTTTAATTGAATTTATCATAATTTCTCTAAAACCTAAAAATATTACAATTATTAATAGTCTAAGGAAGTCTTAGAAAGAAAGTTACGAATCTCTACTAAAACAAAATTAAGGAAACAAAATAACTCTTATAAGTCTAAACAAATATCTAGCAAAAATTAGAAAAATGCATATATTAAAAGACAGATTACGACAACTATAAATTGTCATATTTTACCCTTCAATATTTTCGAATCAGTCAAACACTAGACTTCACATGTTGACTGAAGAATTGGCAGTTAAGACAGAAGAGCTAGAGCTTGAACATGCCCGGCGTCACTAACACTTGACATATATCACTTGACGTGTATCAGTATACCAATCTAATACAAATACTAATATAATTATTCTAACTTTAATACAAATCCAGTTTTTCATAATGTTTTATATAATAAAACAAAACCCTTATTGGGAATTTTCAATTTCAAAAAAATAAATTCAAACCTTATTTAGTAATAATTTTATTTAAAAAAAATATTTTCTTATTAGGTAACATTTTATATTTGTTCATAACATAAGTAGAAGATAATTACAAAAAATATAGATAAGATGCAATTAATAATAGGATTAAAATTTTTAAATAATTATCTTTAATAATAAAAAACTATAATTAAACAGAATAAATCAAACAAAATAAAAATTAAATTATTTATTTTTTAATATATAAAAATATATGATTCAAAAAATTTTAAAAAACCCGCGCGTGCGCGGGTATTATAACTAGTGCGGTAATATGAATCAATCTTGACATGTTGCAATTGTTTCAAAAAATAATAAATATACACATTAGTCGAGTTTTTTCCTTGAGGAGTATTCTTAAAATTAATTTAACAAAGTATGTACTTCCACATATATCTATACTACATATAAAGGAAAAATTGTCAATTTTGAAAAAATGGTCAATCTTGAAAAGTGAAAATCTTGAAAAATCTTATTAAAGGAAATTATAAAATGTAATTAATACTCTTATTAAAACACCCAATTACTTAAAAGTACAATGATTTGTTCACATTGTACAACCAATTAAAAACATATATACCAAATTAAATACAACCAATTAATACAAATCACAAACCGGGTTGTCCCGGGATGCTTCAAACCCGACGGGTTGAACCGGTTTAATTTGGCCCGTTTTCGACCCAACCTAGCAAGTTAACCCGGTTTAAATCGACCAATTTTTTTGACTAGAACGGTTCACCCGGTTGAACCACCCGGGTCGAACCGGGTTTCAAAACATTATGTTTAATTCGCACTTGTGTAATCAAAATATCACTACAATTATCTGCCGCTAGGAGTGGCAATTCGGGTCGGGTTCGGGTTAACAGGTTAGTGGGTCTAGAATCCCAACCCGAACCTGAACCATTTAAATTATTAGGTCAACTATGTCAACCCTAACCTGTTTACACATAACCCGGACCTGTCTGATTTAACCCGTATATATACTTGGGTTAGCCGGTTAAATAGGTTATACAGGTTGAATATGTTAAACGAGTTTCGGATTAACTCATTTAACACGTTTTATATACAAAAGTACGCACATACATGAGTTAAATAGGTTAAACAGGTTTGCGAGTCGACCCGTTTAACCCATGTAACCTTTATAATAAAATATAAATAGTTTTTACTTTATGTAAAAAAAATCTTAAACAGGTTGACGGGTCGACTCGCTTAACTTATTTTCAACTCGAACCTGACCTATTTAATAAAGAGCTTAGTTGGGTCGACCCAAACCTAACCCGAAAGTTATTATAGACTTAACACAAACCTGTTAATTTGCGTGTCGGTTTCATGTCAGGTTTTATGTCGGACAAAAATTGTCAATCCTATTTGCCGTTATAAATCCCGTTGCTATGCACGGTACTCGTCTAGTTTATAGAAAAGGACCTTTTACTGTTGCGCTTACTCACACACGCATCCATGCCAAGCGTTATCAAATGTTTACAACAATACTAAACTTAAATAAACCTTTGAAAATTCAAATCATTAATCTGCTCAAATTAGGAGTTTTTTTGGTTAACTACTGTATTTTCAAAATTTATTTAACAAACTATGCACATCTAAAAATATTTAATATATAATATTATTTCATTTATTTTATTAGCTAGCAAAATATAAAGTCTGTGAAATAGGAGAAATTAAAGCAACTTGAGCATCCATTATCCATCGGTTCAGTGAATGACTTCTACTCTACCTTTGCCACCTCCTTCCTCACTGACGTCTCGTACTACTCACCATTTATGATACAACAAAACTCCATAATCAATCTACACTTCTAATATCATCATGATGATAATGTATGACTTTTTCGACATCAGAGCCAGAAAATTTTGTTCGAGAGAACACACTTTAATAATTTTTAGAAACTACATTACAAATTAATTTTTAATGGGTGAAAATTGCAAAAAAAGCCAAATTTTTTAGAAAATTTATACTATACCCTTTTTCGCTTGAGGGTCACTTGCCCTTTGTGACTCTTAGAGATGGCAAAAAAAATCCGTACCCGACGGGGACCCGATCCCTAAATCCGATTTGACTGGGGAATCTCCGAGTTGACCGGGGATGGGGACGGGACAGGGAATCCCCGAATTATAAAACCGGGGATGGGGGCGGGGATGGGGATAAAATAAATCCCCGACCCCGAACCCGAACCCGAACCCGAACTTTTAATGTATAAGTATACACTGTATAAGTTATATGTATATTAATACTACATATACTTGTATATGTATATGTTAGTGAATAGTGACAAGTATTATACTTGAAAAATATATGTATGTATATATGATATTTAGTGGATCAAATACTTTAAAAATGTTAAGCACTAACTACATATTATTCTACCAATATTTTGTCCGAATACACACATTCGATACAGTTTATTTTTGTATTATATGTGATGTTTCAGTATTTACGATATTTTAAAGTTGAATGACATTTTAATTAATCCATCTATGTACGATGTATGCTTCTTAAGACATTTATAGATCGGTTCTTTATAATTTTGATTACTTATGTAATTTTTATGCTCAATTTATAAGGCTGGAAAATCCTCGAATCCCGTGGGGATCTACGATCCCCATTGGGGATGGGGATGGGGATGTAAAACGATTCCCCGATGGGGATGGAGGCGGGGATGGGATGGGGAGTGAGAAACGGGGATGGTGATAGTAAAAACAATCCCCGATAATCCCCGCCCCGTTGCCATCCCTAGTGACTCCTCCTTGTCTCCGCCCATGGATACACAAGACTCATGGAAGTATGGAACTGATTTTTAATCTCTGTTCGTTCACTTCGAGCTTCCCTCACGACATTTTTGATGAGTTTTAACAAATCAATATTTTGTTTGAACTGTGTGATGATAATATAGTTTTGAAGCAATTGGCTTGATATTAAAATGGGAAATAACATTTTCAGTTTAATTTAACTTCCATCTAATTTAATAGAGCAGATTAATGATTGAAGTTCCAACTGGGCTAGCTCAGTTGGCCACCAAGGGTAACCTTGGGGAGGTTACTTTGGAGGACACCGGATCCATTGCAAAGTGAGTAAAATTAAAAAGTGTAGAAAGCCATTCATAGTGTGACAAGTGTCCCCCACTCTAAATTATACATAAAATCCGCCTAGGGGTAATATGGTCATTTGACTCGTTTTTTCTTTTCCACCTCAATTTTCAAATGCATATATCTCTTAAACGGCAAATTTTTAGAAAAAATTGATTTCACCAAAATTTTTAAAATTTGATTCTCTTTAATTTGGTATAAATCTTTTTAATTTTTTCAAAACTTTTTTTTTGACATATTCATTGGGTCATGATTTTCTTGATGTTTTTGTTATTTTCGACCCTATTTTTTACCTTGAAAATTGCCGAATCATAAAATACTTAAAACACGAAAGTTGTAGATTTTTATTCACTCTTTACCCAGAAATTTGAATCACTCAAATCCGATATGATATGAGTGAGATATCACGTTAAAGATGATGTTTTAGTCATATTTGTTGCACACAATGTGTTTGATGAAATGTCTAGCTTATATTTTTAGTATTAAAATTGTGTTAAATGCTCTAATTTTTGTCCCACAACGCATTATTAATAATTTTATTAATGTAACCTTCAAAAAGTGATGTTTTTTAATCATTATTATTTTTAAATATACATTTAGTTCATTAGTTACGTTATTAGGTTCATCAGTTAGGTTATTAGGTTCATCAGTTAGATTATGTTTTGTTCATCAGTTAAATTATGCATTGTTCATCAGTTATGTTATAGGTTATAGGTTCATCAGTTATAGGTTCATTAGTTAGATTATGTTTTGTTCATCAATTAGATTATGTTTTGTTTATCAATTAAATTATTTATTGTTCATCAGTTACGTTATAGGTTCATCAGTTAGGTTATAGGTTCATCAGTTAGATTATGTTTTGTTTATCAATTAAATTATTTATCGTTCATCAGTTACGTTATAGGTTCATCAGTTACGTTATAGGTTCATCAGTTAGATTATGTTTTGTTTATCAATTAAATTATTTATCGTTCATCAGTTACGTTATAGGTTCATCATTTATAGGTTCATCAGTTAGGTTATAGGTTCATCAGTTAGGTTATGAACAATACATAATTTAACTGATGAACAAAACATAATCTAACTGATGAACCTATAACCTAACTGATGAACCTATAAATGATGAACTTATAACGTAACTGATGAACGATAAGTAATTTAATTGATAAACAAAACATAGTCTAACTGATGAACCTATAACCTAACTGATGAACCTATAACCTAACTGATGAACAATACATAATTTAACTGATGAACAAAACATAATCTAACTGATGAACCTGTAACCTAACTAATGAACCTATAACCTATAACCTAACTGATGAACAATGCATAATTTAACTGATGAACAAAACATAATCTAACTGATGAACCTAATAACCTAACTGATGAACCTAATAACGTAACTGATGAACTAAATGTATATTTAAAAATAATAATGATTAAAAAACATCACTTTTTGAATGTTACAGTAATAAAATTATTAATAATGCGTTGTGGGACAAAAATTAGAGCATTTAGCTCAATTTTAACACTAAAAATCTAAGCTAGACATTTCATCAAACACCTTGTGTGCAATAAATATGAGTAAAACATCATATTTAACGTGTGATATCTTACTCATATGATATTGGATTTGAGTGATTCAAATTTCTGGGTAAAGATTGAATCAAAATCTACAACTTTCGTGTGTTTAAGTATTTTATGATTCGGCAATTTTCAAGGTAAAAAATAGGGTCGAAAATAGCAAAAATATCAAGAAAATCATAACCCAATAAATATGTAAAAAAAAAAGTTTCGAAAAAATTAAAAAGATTTATACCAAATTAAAGAGGATTAAATTTTAAACATTTTGGTGAAATCGGTTTTTTCTAAAAGTTTGTCGTTTGAGAGTAATGTGCGTTTGAAATTTAAGGTGAAATTAAAAAAACGAGTCAAATGACCATATTACCCCTGGGCGGATTTTATGTATAATTTAGAGTGGGGGACACTTGTCACACTATGAATGGCTTTCGATCCTGGATGTGGCGATGCAAGACTTGTCAACAGTGGCATCAG
Organism: Artemisia argyi; assembly: GCA_030686995.1. Classification (NCBI taxonomy): domain Eukaryota; kingdom Viridiplantae; phylum Streptophyta; class Magnoliopsida; order Asterales; family Asteraceae; genus Artemisia; species Artemisia argyi. The sequence continues at coordinate 184,208,295 of CM060705.1, forward strand.
AGCTTCAAAGGATCACACAATATCCAAATCATGTTTTACAATCATCACTCAAGATTAAACCTGCATTTTTTCACAAAAGAAAAAAGAGCAGCCATGGAGAAAGAGATGTCGTTCGAAGAGAAAGAAAGAATGGAAAACAGTTACCACAAACCGGGGTTAACCAAGAACAGAAAGGAATGATTAGATGATGGTTACATCTCCATCAAGGCAGAAGCAACCATTGTCTCAAGTAAAAGAAACAGAGACATGGAAAAGTAAAAGGCATCGCAGGAACTAATCATGCATAAAGAAAGGGCAGCGCGTCAAAAAAAAAAAAAAAAAAAAAAAAAAAAAAAAAAAAAAAAAAAGAAAAAAAAAAACCAACCAGAAAAATAAAAGGATATTATCCCTAATCAATTAAAGATAGCAAGTTTAATCGAATCCTTTGTGATTCATAGCAAGATCAAACCGAATCCTTCGTGATTCATAGCAAGTTTATTCCAAATCCTTGTGGTTCATAGCAAGAAAAACCTTAGAGTTTCAAGCTAGAAAACACAAAATATTGATTAGCAAGTTGGTCAATATTTAGCAAGAAAATCTGGTTAGCAAGTTGGCCAGTAACAAAAGCAAGAATTTTGATCTTTTGATCACAAAAGCAAGAACTTTTGATCTTTTCGATCAAACACATAAGCGAGAAAATTAGAAACCATCTCGGTTCTGATTATAAGCAAGCAAGAAACGCAAGCAAGAAAGCAAGCAAGAAACACATGTAAGAAAGCAAGCAAGAAACAAGAAGAGTATGTAGAAAATGAAATACTGCAGATTGAAGACTTTGGCATATCGACATTAGGGGGGAACTATTGGACGTATTAATGTCTAGTATGCTAAAGAAACAAGATAGGTAAAAAAAAGGCCTATAGATAGATTTTCAGTTTGGGCCACAGGCCAACAAACCCACTAGGATAGAAACGGTTAAAAGCTAGAGTTATGATGTTTAGAATAGGTATACCGTTTAGAAGGAAATGGCATGTCTCTTTGTGAATGCACCGTTTCATGTAGTATATATAGTTAGGAGTCTGTAATATCAACCCATTTTTCATTTATAATATATCAGATTTAAGAGGGTTCAACTCATTCTTTGTTTTTATTATTGATTCTTGTTTGATGAACACATGATGTTGTTATGATCATATTTGATCCTGGATGTGGAGATCCAAGACCTGTCAACACAGGGGCCCTAAATAAATAGAAGCATGAGTGGGGTTTATCCTTTAAGGAGAAAGGTTCGAGGCTTGCATACTGCCAAATTGAATATCACTGTAAATTAGGATCACTAACTACTAACTCGTTGTTAAAAAAAAATATTGTGTTAAACATTTGATAACGCTTGGCATGGATGCGTGTGTGAGTAAGCGCAACAGTCCTTTTCTATAAATATATTTGGAAGTACATCTTTGTTAAATTAATTTTAAAAATACTATGTTCAAGTAAAAAACTTCATTTGTGACAATGAAAAGTTAAAAAACTTGAAACTATTAGAGAACTTCTCATAAACGACCTACCACTGTGATACCTTATTGGTTTCTCGTACATCATGGACACTGCTTCTTAAGTAAGTAAGCCCTTCTTTGAATAAATCATTCGTAAAAATTTTTGTTTATATTCGTAAAATATTTGGCTACTAAAGATAAAAAACCTACCTCAACTAGAAAACAATTTTAATTCAAAAGCTTTGTAAATACTTAACTTTCTCTCAAAGAAAACTATCTACTAAAAAACTTCATAATTCTTAAACACTACTAAAACCCTGATCCAAAAACTATTGTTCTAATTAAATCATGACGGATTCGTTACTAGAACCATGTCCAGACCGAATTATATTCCACACAGGTCTCTATTTCGCTACGGGCGCAGTAGGTGGGACAGCTTTTCACTTCCCAAAAGGACTTTACAATGCCCCGCGTGGTGCACGTTTCAAAGGTGGAGCACAAGCTGTCCGGATGAACGCGCCACGTGTAGGTGGATATTTTGCAGCATGGGGCGGATTATGCTCCACTTTTGAATGTACTTTAGTTTACGCGCGCCAAAAAGAAGATCCATGGAACATGATACTTTCTCGCGCAGCTGCTAGTGGCGTGCTAACGATGCGACAAGGGTTTGGGCCTATGGCTAAGGCGTTTTTGGGTACTGCTGCTTTTTTCGCTTTAATGGAAGGGATGTCTTTAACGTATGATAAGTTTGTTGCGAAACTGCCGCCGCCTGTTATTTTAGAAGAGGCGCCACAGATGTGAGACAAGGCGCAGCAAGCTGCTGCACCGTCGTGGTTTGGTGGTTTCTGACAAAAGAAAGAGGAAGTTTCGGAGAGTTTTGATTCGCCTATGCCGCCAGCTTTTGATATTAAATGAATGTGAATTTGATGTAGTGAGAACTTATTCTTTGTTATCGAGTTTGGTTATGATGTTATCGAGTTTCAATTATATGTGAGATCTGTAATATGCGGTATTATGAATCAATATCTTGACATGTTGTAGTTTTCACCAATACAACAAACTAGATGAGTACTCTATAGTTTATAAATAAAAAATAATAGGATTTGGGGATTAAACATAATGTTTTGAAACCCGGTTTGATAAATAAATCAAATTTTAAACTTTAGCTCAGTTCTTTCGTGTTTTATAACTCATTTCAAAGACTATAATATTTTCAATTTTACAAATGGAATACATTCAAATTTTAAATGAAAAAAGTGCACAAATAGATGTTCTCAAAATTAGTTTGAAAGTCAATTAATACTTTTCAAATGCCACAAGTTGTCAAGTGTGTTCATTTGACATGTTTGACCAAATTAAGTTTTTTCATTTTTCAAGATTGACTATTTTTGCATTACTAGGCGAGTACCCGTGCATAGCAACGGAATTCCTAGCGGCAGATTATTAACGATTTGTGATATTGTGGTGAGTGTTTTGTGTAGCGTTCAAAATAGAACGCGAACCGATTATAATGTAATTGCAAACGGCTGTAGCATGTGATAACTCATTTCAAGCAAAAATTCCTAACATGTAACTAAGAACATATAAAAGCATTTAGTGAAATTCTATGACCCGTGAAATTCACATGATTAAATTGAAAACTATGAACAAGATGTAGAATGTGTTATAAACGGACATATAACACATATAGTAATGATTGATTAAGAATAATGTGTAAGTAAAGAATCTTTTAGATGAATTTGGTAAACAATGTAATAAAAGACACCAGATAAATTTAAAAAGAAAACCGAATAGTTTTATAGACGTTAAAAACAAACAATAGTTTAAAACAGTAAGCATTAAAAAAAACTTTATTAATACGAATGATGTATGATACAAAAATAATAAAAGTTTTATGATCTGTATTTTTAGAACAATACCACATGATATGTAACTTATTTGACCATGAACATTAACGATATATTTAGTTTTAGTTCTATACATGTGACATTCATAGAATGAACTTTGAAACAATGATAAATAGATAATATAATAATTGATATCGAAATCTAATCTCAAATGAGGCTAAAAAGTCAATTTGTGCACACTTTCTTTAAACTAATGTCAAATGTGCATTTGAAATACGGTAAGCTCTTATAGAGCAAGTATTATTCACATTGTTGTCAAAATTTAACTTGACACTGCATTTATTGCTTGTTTTGTTATGTCACATATACAAAAAAGTTGACACCATTTTTTTTAACAGTTTGGTGTCTACCATTTACAATAATAATTTAATATATTCTTTTCTCCTTAACATTGTATCATAGCAACATTTTGCCTCACATTACTACTTGGTCTCCTAAGCATACCCAAGAGACAAAGATCAATTTAATACCAGCCTTAATATATTGTTTATCTTTGTACACGCTATAGACAGAAACAAATTAACAAAATCCGAAATCAATTGATTAAATCTCAGTTCAGTGACAATGCATACACTTGGAGTTACACTCTTCAAAGATAATAAGTCTGTCCATGAATGAATTAGATTAGGCTAGCACATGACTACCACCGGATATACCAGATCAACACTAATCTTCCATTTTAAGGACGACCCCATACAGATTGCATGAAAAAATAACTCGTTTTTATTGGTTGGTTCCCGAAAACACAAATGACAACAATACGATTGGTGACAGCATGCGGAAATGAATACAGAACCACTCAAGTACTTGGCTTTATGAATGAAAAAGAAAACATAAACCCGTCATAATGACCTTAAGCACCCGTCATCTAAATAACTTGACCACTAAAAACCACAACTAATTTACAATGAGGCCCAGATAAAATCTTTCAATCAAACGTCGAGCTAAACACATCATCATTGCCTAAATATTATAAGCCTCAAATACTTCACTTGTTCAAGATACTAACAAAATATATAAAGAAGAAACAAATCCAACCATACACTTATGATGCAAAGCCAAGTTTATAATCTGTTGCACAAAATAATTTAAATGGACTAAAAATACACACAAAACGACCTGATTAAATATGCTAGGGCTTGAATTGCCCTTTATTTCATCATTTTTCATATTGTACATCATTCACATGGGTTGAAAAAAAAATGCAATAATACATCTTTTCTAAGGGTGGTGGCAGTGGTAACAACTTAACCTCCCAACCAACCAATAATATCACTCCACCTTACTTACACCTTTTTCAAACCTCCCAACTATTTTTAGTGGCAATCATACCTTTTTAAACCTCCCAAACTACCAACTATTTTTAATGCCCACGCTCCACTTCCAACGTATATATCAACGGCTAGTTTTCCTCAAACCGCACTGGTGAAGTTTACCTCCGAAACAAACCGCCGAGCCAAACCGTTTAGGTGGCAATGGTGTTTGCCGCCGGTTTGGGTTCACCGGTGGTGAAACCGGCACCACTGCCACCACCCTAACTGATGTGAGGAAGCCATGGCTGACACCTATGAAATAAAAGTTTGTAGACTTTGAATAGAACCTCCTATTTACTTTATATCATTTTACAATTCTATATATTTAAGATATCATCAACATGGTAGTACTTGATATGACAAAACTTATAGTATGAGATTTAAAGATAATTGTCAATATTTGCCCCAACAATTTGTGGTCTTTGGTTATTATAGTGAAATGATTTTGAGATAAATGGTATGTATACCTTGGGGCTTTGGTCTGTGACTCTGTGGCAAGCTCACCATACAAAGTGTGGTTTGCTTTACAAAATAAAAAAGAAAGGAAAAGGTTTGATAGGGTCAAGTGACAGATAGGGGTATATATTTCTTGTGGTACATATCCCTTTCTACAACATAAAGAACAAATTAAATATAACTTTAGGAATAAAGTTATTATACTACCAACATAAGATTCAATTATACAGCCATGGACGGACCCACATGGGAGCCGGGTGTGGCACGGGCCACACCCAATTTTAGGTCACGAAGTGTAAATTTTTGATAAAATATGTCTTTTCTGGGTTCGTGCAACACCTAATTTTATTTAATAAATTCTTTATCGAGCAACTTTAATACTCATGGTCATAAAAAAAAAATTGTGCAACCCTCTTTCAAAAATCCTGGGTCCAGCCATGCAAAAATAAAAAATCATTTCGCCAACACATAGTTAGCAATACAAACATTTAGATTGTATGTACTCAAACAACTGTTCACAAGGATAACCTTAATGTTTTGTAGGATTATGAAGAGCGTCTAATCCGTTTAAGGTTGCATGTTTTCGTCAAATAGGATCATACTCGTTTAGTATTCTTATCCTCTAGCTTCTCGTTTATAACATATTTTTACATACTCGAAACAACCAAGAAAAGAAACCTCGGTCACACCCAAGTACTAAACACACACCAAAAACACCAACACTACCAAGCTTTTCTCAACCTCGTGACACAGACATCACCATTATCACACGCCGAGTGAGGCGGCAACGATGGCATCGAAGGGAGCGGTAATGTATGTGTTTAGCAACCCCTCTCTTCAAACCCAATGTTCATTACAACTAACCCCGGTAGTGGGGGCGTCGGAGGATTCATTTGATAGAGTTAGTGGTGGCAGATTTAGAGGGAGCGGTAATGTATGTGTTTAGCAACCCCTCTCTTCAAACCCAATGTTCATTACAACTAACCCCGGTAGTGGGGGTGTCGGAGGATTCATTTGATAGAGAGAGTATGGCTGGGTTTATTTTAGGTTACATAGAGAAATAAGAGATGAGATATATGTGTAGAGATGTCAAAAAAAACCCATACCCGATGGGGACCCGATCCCCAAATCCGATTTGACTGGGGAATCCCCGAGTTGACCGAGGATGGGGACGGGGAATCTCTGAATTATGAAAACGGGGATGGGGCGAGGATGGGGGTATCATAAATCCCCAAACCCGAACCCGACCCCGAACATTTGAATGCATAAGTATATAAAAAAATATATGTATATCATACTATATTTACTTGTATATGTTTGTGAGTATTGGCATGTATACTTATATTCTATGTGATATTTAAAGAAGCAAATATCGTTAAAAGTATAAGCATTAACTACATATTAATCAATTAACGTTTTGTCCGATAGACACATAGCACGTTATTTTTACATTATATGTGATGTTTCAATATTTTCAATGCTTTAAATTTGAATAGACATTGTAATTAATCAAATGATATACGATATATGTTTTTTAAGACATTATACGCGTCAAATTATTTATAATTTCGATGAGTTTGTGCAACTTTCATGTTTATTTTATTAAGGATGGAAAATACCCGAATCCCCGCGGGGATCCCCGATCCCCATTGGGGATGGGGATGGGGACGTAAAATAATTCCCCAACGGGGATGGGGGCGGGGATGGGGATGGGGGGTAGGAAACGGGGATGGGGATGGTAAATGCAATCCCCGACATTCCCCGCCCCATTGCCATCCCTATATATGTGACTAAGATACGAATAATATTTATAAAAGTTTTCACTTATTGTCTTGAATTCTTGTCCAGCAATAGGGAAGGTGTTTCCAGCAATGTTTCTTGATATAGTTTGCACCATTGAATACTTTCCTTTAGTAAAATTTAGACATTCCATATCACTCACCAATTCAGTTTTGACTCACCAGGATTTACACATTTTCACAAAGGTAAAATTGGAATTGACCGAAAATTAAGTTTTCCACATTTTCACTTTGACCATTTCTCTATTATAATTAGTTAAGATTATAGATAGTATAGATAAGAATAAGAGCAATTACATTTATATCTTTACTAAAATTAAATATTACATAAATGTCATTCTCACTTTTGTAATTATGCTAATATCTTTTCCAAATATTTGTAATTACATTAATATCATTCCCAAACTTTTGTTATTACATCAGTATCCTTCTGAAACTTTTATAATTAAATCAATATCCTTCACAAGCTTTTAAATTATCATAATCAACATGTTCTTTTATCACTTGAGGCAAAAAAGAATATATTAACAAATAAACATATATAAGTAATATGTTCGTTTGTATCTATATCAAACTTTTGTAACTAAATCATCATATTTTTCATCACTTGAGATCAAAAGTACCCACGAACAATATAATATTGATCAATATAAGAGATAAATAATAATTTTTCATAATTTAAAATAAATATAAATATGATTTAATTAATTTTTAGATATACACGAGAATTTGACAATGTGAGAAGAATATTGATGTAATTACAAAATTCGTGAAGGAAATTGATATAATTACAAATGTGGGAAGAATATTTATATACTATTGAACCTTAAGAAGGATATACATGTAATTATCCATAACAAAGATTACACATTTGTTGTCATTCGGATGGAACACAAAAAATATTTATCTTTGGTGCCAAGATTTTTAAGTTAAAGGTGGCTTAACTTAACTTAAACCCCTCATGAAATGAGGTAGGGGTGTTCATCGGTTCGGTTCTCAGTTAATCGGTTTATTCGGTTCGGGTTGTTTGGTTAAAAAAAAATTTGGGTACCGAACCGAAGTTCGGTTCTATTATGGGTCAAAACCGAAAACCGAATTGTATACTTGAATTACACTACATATATATATATATATATATATATATATATATATATATATATATATATATATATATATATATATATATATATATATATATATATATATATATATATATTAATTTAATTATATATTTTTTTGGCAAAACAAATATTTCAAGAATAAAAAGTCTTTTTTATATTAGTATAAAATTTTAATGGATATTTTGTATATATAAAATAATATAAATATATATAAAAAAATATATATTTACATAAATTCGGTTTTCGGTTCAGATAGTCAAATCTATATCCAAACCGAAACCGAATTTTTAATTCGGTTCGGTTCGGTTATAAGTTCGGTTTGGTTTTTTTCAGTTTAATTCGGTTCGGTTTTTGATTTATTCGGTTTATTACCCGAACCATGAACACCTCTAAAATGAGGTCGTTTCATGGAGATATTTTATTAGTTCTTTTTTAGCCCAAAATTCAACCCGGACAAGTCTAAACATAAGCCCAAAAAACAATTTTACATCCCTCAATTATTCTACAACGTCATAAAACAGCTTTGTGAATGAAACATGCATGATTCATATGAGTAGTATTGAGTTGGTTACATTGTATGAAAATTAAAAGGTCTTAAATCTCTTTTCACTATTATGAATGCTTTATTAATTGCTCTTACATCATTAATATTGATTCGTGAAGTATTTTCTTTCGCTACATCCACTCCTCGACACCATATTTGTTTTTTACTTTAACCTTTTAAGATGAGATGTAGAGTGGGAAAGCATAAGGAATCTATACCATGTCAGCGGAAAGAAAGCAAGCCACCCCACCCTCTTATACGGGAAAACCCAAAAAATACCTGAGCAGCACTCGTCTCGGGAAAAGGAGTGTATTTAATTTATTGGTTGTTGCGTGTGATATATGTGTTTTTGAAGTATTTTAAATGATTTAAATTAGAAAATAGTGAACGGAAAAGAGAGAAAAGTTGCAAATGATAAGAAAAGTTGAAAAAAATTAAAAGTAGAGTTTTTTTTAGTGACGTAAAGCTGATAGCGAGAAAAAACTTCTCACTACACGCTCCACCTTAACTCTCGCAATAACTTCTCTTTTTCCCGCAAAGTGGGGTGGGGTGTTAAGCCTTTTCCCCGCTGACATGGCCTAGTTTCTCTCATGTTTCCGGCATGCACACCGCAGTCCTGCACACTAATTAGTTAAGCCCTTCCATGAATAAATCATAATGCATAAAAGAAATCTTTTGCTTTCGTAAATATCTTGTTACAAAAATAAGAACCGACCTCAACTCCACTATATATCTATAAAAACAAAAATTAATTTAAAAGGTTTGTAAATACTTAATTTTCTTCCAAAAAAATTTTTACCTTCTTTACAAGTTATATAACTTTCGATCTACTTCCCAAAAAAAACCCTCATAATCCTTAAACCCTACTAAAACTCTGATCCAAAAACCACAGATCTAAATCATGACGGATTCGTTACCGGAACCATGTCCAGACCGAATTATAATCAACACAGGTAAAATGTTCATTATTGGCGCAGTAGGTGGGACAGCTTTTCACTTCCCAAAAGGACTTTACAACTCCCCGCGTGACGCACGTTTCATAGGTGGAGCACAAGCTGTCGGCATGAACGCGCCACGTCTAGCTGGGAGTTTTGCAATATGGGGCGGATTATATACCACCTTTACATGTGGTTTATGTTACGCGCGCCAAAAAGAAGATCCATGGAACAGGATACTTGCTGGCGGAGCTGCTAGTGGCTTGCTTTCGATGCGACAAGGGTTTGGGCCTATGGCTAGGTCGGCTTTGCGTACTGCTGTTATTTTCGCTTTACTTCATGGGATGATTTCAACGTATGAAAAGTTTGTTAGTGCACAACGACATGAGATGCGGCTGGTTACGTTTGAAGAGGCACCACCGATGGAAGACAAGACGCAGCTGCAGGCTGCATTATCGTCATGGTTTGGTGGTTTGTTTGGACAAAAGAAAAAGGAAGTTTTGGAGAGATTTAGATGAATGTGAATTTGATGTTAGTGAGAACTTATTCTTTAAGGTTGATTGATGATGATAATATTAATGTTTTCGAGTTTGATTTTTTTTTTTTTTTTTTTTTTTTTTTTTTTTTTTTTTTTTTTAATTATTATTATTATTATTATTTTGAATTAAGATATTGTATCCTTTTACCAAAAAAAGAGTTTCACCAAATAACAAATAGATACATAAGTAAGATATTATTGGATTATATATGTGAGATCTGTAATGCGGTATCATGAATCAATCTTGACATGTTGTAGTAGTTGTCACCAAAATACGTAGTAACAAATATACATATTTGTCGTCATACGGATGGAACACAAAAAATTACTGTATTTATCTACGTTTTTGTAGGGGTGGAGCTTAACCTAAAAGCTATAAGAATATATATCGCATAAAAATGATTTTTTAACTCATGATAACCTAACATCATCTATAATAATTAGAAACTATAAACTAAATTAGAAAAAAAAATGGTGTTATATCATAATGGTTAAGTTATTCGTATTTGAATTTTGAACAAAATTATCGATATGAATAAAGAGGTATAATTGCAAAAATTATTAAGAAAATAACTTACGTGCTTAATAATTACTTAACAAAATGAGTTGATTAGGGGGTAAGCGTGTGATCCTACTGGTTCCATTATTGCGTTTTGGTCTTTTTGGTAAATAATGAAATTTCTCATGAAAAACTTTGGCAAAAAAAGTTTGAACATGTTAAAGACAATGATTTACCAGAACAACTTTAAAAAACACTTATTTGTATCTTAAGAATCTCAAGCGATGAAAACCTTTCACAAAGTTTTTCAAAAGGTTTATATAATTGGCATAAATAAATTATTTATAGAATTTCTTTTGTCAAATACAATGTTTTTGGATAAAGGGGTCTTTGTAAGACTATGTCAATTTTTTTTTTGCCAAATACAATTTTCTTGTCAATTTTGTCCTTAAGACTAACCAATTTTTCTTGTAAAGTGCATTTTTTCACTATGCACAAACGTCATAAAGGCTATGTTTGGCGACACGTAGCAGTATCAGTAAGTAGTTGGCAATAGCAGTAAGCAGTAGTTATTTATTTTAAAAACATGTTTGGTAACGTAGCTGTAGTAGTAATTATAAAATGTAAAATTACAAAAAAGGTCATATACACATTAAAATAAAATAAATAATTAAAAAAATGGGGGTATATATGTAATTTCATTATCTAAACGTTTGGAGCAATTATGAAAAGCTCATTCAAGAAGCATTTCATTTTAGAGCGGTTAGGATAGTTTCAACCGCTATTAGAGATGTTGCCAAACAAGCTTTTCATGTAAATGTTTACCGCTTACCGCTTGTCCCTCCTAAACACTTCCTTAACTCTTGTTGCCAAACATGACCAAAGTTTTGTGAATGAAACATAATTCAGATGAGTATTGATGACGTATAGTCCATATTCGGGTCACGAACCCGATTAATGAACATTACTAACGCCCAAGCCTACCACGAGTGGGCTATCATAACAATAAATTGGGCTACCATGCTAACGGTTTGTGCTCACGAAAGCCCAAACCCAAATACATTATTTATGGTATAAATAAAGATCTCTTATTTATAAGATAAAGATTCATAGACCGGATATGCATTATACGCCGAAGAGTGAGGAGCACGAAATCTGGTAATACTGACTGGTAAAAGTTTTTTCTCAATCACATCACTTCCACGACACTATATTTATTTTTCCCTTTAATTTTTCCTTAAGACTATGAGGTGTAGAGCGGGAAAAGTATAGATAATCTATGCCAAGTCAGTTGAAAAAATAGCGAACCACCCCACCTCACAGTGCGGGAAAACCCAAAATACCCGAGCGGCATATTCTAGTCCCGTGAATTTAGAGGAGTGAGAAAAAATAATTTGGGAAAAGAGAGTGATTTTATTACTTGTTGTGTGTGGTATGTGTTTTTTTGAGTATTTTTAAATGATAAAAAAAAAGAAAAAAAAAAAACAAAGAAAAGAATGGAAGAGATATAGTGTTACAATGGTTTGAAAGAAAGTTGAAGGGAAAATTAAAAGGAAAGTTTTTTGGTAACGTGAAGCTAATCTAACGAAATAAAACTATCACTACGCTCTTCACTCTAAACGTCACAACAACCTCTTTATCTTTTCCTCAATTTTTTATATTTTTTATCATTTAAAAATAAATTTAAAATACATGTAAACAACAAAATCTAAATAACACCTTTTCCCGCTCAAATGACCTAGTTTCCCGCATGTTTTTGAGTATGCACACCTTGCACAGTGGTGTTTGTTTTTTAAAAAAATGTCTTTTAACATCTTAATCTGATTCGTTGAGACGCGGTCAGACATTTAGGTTGTTAAGACTGTTTGTTTTTTTTCCTATCATTGAGAGGTATTAAGAAGCAATCTTTGTTAAAAGCGTTTTTTTTTTTTTTTTTTTTTTTTTTTTTTTTTTTTTTTTTCAACCATTAAGAGACAGTAAGAGACATAACCTCTTATTGATATAGATGTGGAGGGGGTGTCTTAACTCTCTTAATGTCTCTTTTTTTATTCTTAATTTTTATTCTTTTTTATTTTATTTATTTATTTATTATTATTATTATTATTATTATTATTATTATTATTATTTGCATATGTATTGTTGGATAAAAAAATGTATAAGACGAGTGGGTGAACCGCGCGTTGCCGCGGGGACATTGTGTCAAAGATACATCCAAGGAAAACTGAAACAAATACAATATTAGTGACATGCTGCTAAAGTAAGCGACAAAGAAAATCAAACACTTATCGTGATCGTCTTTTGAGAAACCTTTCATTGCATTTTTATGTCTCCATTTTCTCCTTATTCAGGTCCCCAAGAGTTATTGACTATCCAGTACATCAGCAAGGAAGTCGAATCCACTAACCTGCAACATTCATTGCAACACTTAATACTAAGGTACTAATAATTTTTGGAGCCTGAAGTTATTGCCACATTAAGGTTAAATTTAAAACTTTTGGTTACAGTTTATGAAACACATTTGGTCAAAAGTCGATCCAACTTCTTTCAATTTGTACCTATATTTTACTTGTCTTGACTCAAATCGGTTGATCCATTACCAGAGTATCTATTTTACAAAGTAAAATAGAAGTAGTGTATAAAATTCACATGTGATGCAACATCTACATCAATGTCACTATGTACCAAGACAAATAGACTAAATCTGGGTTGTTTGTGGCATGTACAAAATTTCTGTCTATCGACTTAGTTTTACTCTAGTTTAAACAGAATAAGCAATCCCGAACACCCTCTTATTAGTCAAATGCTCGAATTTGTAAAGACAACAAAACACAAAGCTAAGTAACAGTCTAGTGTCTGGGAGCGTACCGGCAATACATATTGAAAGGTTCTAAGGTGTGCTGCTTTTGTTTGGGAATGGCCGTTGTCCTTTGATCCTTTCATCTGGGAAAAAAATTGGTAGCGAAAGTATTTAAGCCAATCAATCCCAAATATGCAAAATGATTAAGTAAATGATTACTTTCCAATGAGGCTTAGATAGGGAAGTAATCCGGCATGCCTGCAAACCAAATAGGTTGCCACGCTAAACCAAAAGTAAACCACCAACAGATACATAAATATGAAGATGAGTAGGTAAAAAAAAAAAAAAACTACCCATTCTGACGCACCCAGGAATCTATGGTCGGTGCATCCAAAACAGCGACATCCTTTGGTTTCTGCTTAAGGAATTTTCTACAAACAACAGGCTTGTACCTCTTAGTGTCTCTACAACTGAGTTGCCGACAAACCTGCACAACAAAAAGAACCGTGAAATAAATAGCTGTATCTAATTAGTATATAGAATAGGAGTTATGTAAATTCGTTCGTTTCGTATGATCATTATTATTATTCCACGAAAGTGATTTTAAGCTGTGTAGTGTCACGGGATTAGTTTAGAACATTTATTAGTTTCTAAGGACTTCGTTGGTGACAAAATCAGTATTTGAAGGCAATCGTGGATAACACATTAGTCATTTTAAGAAATGAAAAAAAAAAAAAAAAACAGTTTTACCTATCAACATGACTCCGATCCATTGTGAAAGTTTCTGCTTGCTACATCTGACCGAAGCCTTTCCAAAGGATAAGAGAATCGGATGTTTCTTCCATCCCTTAAAAGTGTGTATCCAAATACTCTATGAGCATAAAGTACTAAGTAACTTTTTAATGATCTAAAGATTATTATGTTGCGTACCTTCAAACCCCATATCTATTAGTTTGAGATAACCGCCTGGTCAAAGCAGTCCAACAATCCAATCACGCTCGCTGAGGCATTTTACGATAGCACGTACCGGTCTGGGTAACTGAGCTCGCATGTTGCTGCATAGAAACTGAATCATGTGGAGTCTGTATAGCTGTTGATGCATAAATTAACATACCATAAGAGTACATGCATATTAGGGAATGGAATAGTACAGTTAAAGAATAGTTTGTAGCGATAAAAAAAGGTTCATAACCCATAACAATAAAAGATATGAAGATAAGTGAAAGTGTGAACCTCGATTGTGAACATAGGTGGAATCTTCTCCAGTTGAAGTCATTGGGGGTTGATTTGGCTGCCCGAAGCATGACAGAAAAAATTGTGTATTGCCAAGAGAAGGGGTCCAAGAAGGTGGGAAGACCTGCGATGCAGGTCTCTTTGCAAGTGTATGAACTGGAACTTCACGCGGTACAACAATATCTGCTGGGCGGCATTAAAAATTGTAAAAGCATTAAATGAAGTATATTGATATATTTGAAATGTGTATGATAAACTGTGAAGGCAAAAAAATTTATACCCGTCTAGGTAACTAACGTCGTATGTCAGCTGCAAGAGACTGAATCAAGTAAAGAAGCTTCAGAAGGCGGCGTTTTTCAACTGCTGAGACACGAAATAAAGAAAACATGAGAAACCATTGATAATAAGATGTAAAATATGTACGAATGTTTTATTGTTGATACAAAAAGCGAACCATTGATTATAGTTACCAAACAGTTGGTCACTTGAGTGATCAAAACATGAGCACTGGGTTCAGAGTCTGCAAGTGCAACGAAAAACAGTACCAAATAAAATGGGCAAAAAGACAGAAGTAACTATGGGACAGCCTAAGTATATAAATAACAGGAAGGCCATTTACCCTCGGGCAACATCCGTATGTCATCATTGTTTTCCTGTGAGCGCATGCCAGCTGTTCCAGTACCTGTGCCAGCATCTATAATAAATAAATGAACAAAGCTTAGCATACCACTATTTTTAGCATTTGAAGAAAAAAAGCATACGTGAAGTCCAATGTCATAAGTAAATATTGTAATATTTTCCTAATACAAAGCAAAAGAGATGAGATCTTGATAGATTTACAATACCATGTCCTATTTCAAAGGTTCAACATATACAATCATGAGAAGCAACCACATGTGGCAGTTGATGGGTATGGAGTGTGGCTACTATCAACTTATTTTAAGCAGAAGTCGAGCAAGTTGCAACATTAGGTTGTATTGTGTATAAATCAATTGAATGTGCAGAAGGTGCCCAACTTGTATCCCACCTATATACCAAAGTGTTTGGGATTGCTTACTATATCATATTAGAGCAAACTGAAAGTAATGGGTTGAAGTGAGTGTGTAAATGAGCATACCTGGAACAAATAGAAGCACCAAATAAAAGGCTAACGGTTGCAAGTAGCACAAAATCGTCGTTTCCAGCTGGCTGAATGGTAAGAGCAGCTAGACCTGATTGCAATAACGACAGTAGGTACAAAATATTACTAACAAATTAAGAATACATATCTACCCAAATCCGTAGCTAATGGGAGTGGACTGTTAACTTGCTGATGTAATGATCATTTTAAGAATCACTTACCAGATCTCAGACGAGGTGTTTGGCTTTGCGCTATACAATATAGTATGCAATAAGGTTGTTGAATATGAAAGTCTCGTTGGCAGAAATGAGTGCCTGAAGCTTGGATCTTCACCTCTTCTTGCTTGAATCTATCGTTGAACCTATCGATGAACAGACAACCACAATTCTCATTCAAACAACAGGCCATCATAGCCACGCAAAAGCAAACCATCAACTTTAAACAAATATCTAATTCCCAAGTCGTAGAAATCATAAACTATTAAAACCAAAAAATGGTCCGTTTTACAGCGTTTTTTTTACCTGTTTTCCGGAGTGAATAAGTAGACACCCTTTTGGAACCTTCACTTCAACTTTCTATCCGCCAGCTTCTCCTGTAAGCAATTTGATAAAGATTCAGTTTTCGATTACTTTCATATTACCGGAATATTAAAAACTTTGATCATGAACATGAAAGCAAGAAAGTGTTTTTATGAAATTTTAAAAATTCAGTTAAAGCTCATTAGGCTACTATATAAGGTAACACAAACCCCCGTTAAGTAGTTTATCAGTTGTTAACTATAAGAAAAAGCATAAACAACCCTAATGTGGAAGAAGATAATGGTTGTGGATAGTAGAAATAAATAAGCTACAGACCAATGATAAATACTAAATCTGGTAAATTCGACCCATTTTAGTAGAAATAATTAGCAGTTGTTACCTACCTTTTTTTCTGGATTCAACTGGTTTAAAATAAGCAATTCTAAACATCTCCACGCTAACTTTTTATCGTTACCAATTTTAACTGTTCATCCATCCTAAAATAAAAACAGTGTATGTTTTTAAACAATTTCTGCTTAGTGAAACTGCCAATAGCATACCATATAAATTTGAACATTAAGTTACCTGTGGGAGTGTGGGTTGACTGCAACGATCTGCTGTCGTCGTTTGAAGACCGAGGTCTCATTGGCTAAAATGCTTTCTAGGTGATCAAGTACCTTTTTCGCTAAGGTTTTTTTGTGTGTCTGGGAGAACAAATATTATTTTTCGCTTAGGTTTTCTAGGTTATTGATGAGGCGAAAAATGAACCACTTTTAGGGGGTCATTTAAGCCCGAAATTGAATTTATTTGATCAAATATTGCCCTAAATCGTTCCTTTTGTGATTTTAGGTACTTTGGGAGTGAAATCTGGAAAAGGAAGCAATTCGGACGTTTTTTGTAACAACCGTGGTTTTAGCAGGTCAGTTTGACTGATAGTCTTGACTCGGTTGATGTTTGTTTTGTGTGTCCTAGGTATTTGAAGTGATATAAGAGTGTTATAGGTGAGTTTTAGCACTAAATCCCTTTGCGTAAATGGTTTTACTATAATTTGGAAAGTTTGGAATTTGGGAAAGTTCATTTTGATCACCTTTGTGGTGTAGAAATGACTTGTGTAGTTTTGGTGTTTTTGTGATTTTGCGTAACAAGTTTTCGTTCAAGTATTTGAGCGTTAGCAAGTTACGAGGAGTTTATTTTTATGAGTTATGTTCAAAAAGAGTGTGAAATTCTATTTTTGGAAACTTTGTTTTGAAAATGATATTTTTTCGGGTTGTCGTAAAAACTGAGGTTTATCGCGTAAGACGCGAGGATTAGTTACGGGTGTTTATAAAATATGAAAAGTATGAGGTTTTGAGTGTAATAAATAAATTTAATAAAAAAATAGTAAAAAAATAAATATAATTAAGGGGGGGGGGGGCGGCCGAATATATGGTTTTGGGGGAAAAAGGAAACCAAATTTGAGTCCAATTACAACTCTTAACTAAAAGGGTTATCTAGAATTATATTAGGACAGTATATATACAAAACCAAAACACCCCAAAACCCTTTTTCTCTGGTTTTGGTCGTTCATGGGAGGCAAGGGAAGAAAAAAAACTTAGGGTTTTTATTATTGAAGCTAAAATCAAGATCAAGGTATATTTTCGATACTAGTTTTCATTCAATTAATTAGTTATTGATCTAATTCATGTAATATAAAGTATGATGGAATAGGGTTTGTGTTAACTTCTGTAAATTAATGTTATTAAACATGTTGGGATCAATTAATGATAATAGTATGATGATTGGTTAAGAGAATTAAGCGTAAAACATGTTAGTTATTGAGTTAGGGTTTGGACAGATTTGTAAGGCTGTAACGATATGAGGGTATATAACAGATGGTGATGAGTTAAGTCACGAATTTTAAGTCTAAATTGAAGTACAATGAAAGAGCTTTCCAAAAAGTCCAGCCACGATCAATTTTGAGGTCGGGAAGTCGGTCTTTTGATTTTTCTTTGTTAAGGTGTCAAAGCTGTCAAACCGGGACAGATTTTGGGTAAAAGTTTGAGGGTGGCATGTGGTTGTAAAAGTGGTATTTTGACTTGGTCTTCTGGAATAGTTAAGTTTTAGGTTATATTAAACTACCACGAAGAGGATTCGCGATAAAAAATTGTGGAAGTAATTGTTAAAAATCAAAACTTTTTGGTGTGCGTTCAGATCCGAATTTGAGTAGTTGACAAGTTTGAATTTTCTATGAGTACTTGTGTGTGTTATTGGTCCATGGCCTTCTGGGATTAGCTTCTATGCTTATGAGAGACCATGGTAAATTTTTGGTGTGAGTTGTTGAGCTTTATTTGTTGTAATTTCATGTGAGTGAATGTACTCAAAAATTCTGCGTTTTCTGAGTTTTAGAGTGCAACGGATTTAGTGAGTATTAAGTTATGGTAGTGGTTAGTGTGGTGTCTAGGAGATCCATGGTGGGTCATATGAGTCTTAGACATCCATCATATGTATATTACATGGGTTGTAGCTTTTAGCTTGACCTTGTGTAATGTGGATTATTTTTGTGTGCTATAGATTGTGAGATGTTTTGTGGAAGCTGCGGAATTTAAGTTGAGTTCATAGTCCCATATTTTTACTTTGTTTTAAACTTGGGATGGGAATGATGCTTGTCTTAAATGTTTTGGTTTACTGTGATTATGTGTGTGGTATTAAAGAGCTTGGACTTATAATGTTATCGTATGTATGCTATGTGTGATTATTTGCTTGTGTGGATATTTTTGGGATCCAATTAGGTTAGCGACCTAATTGATGATGTATTTTTGGGATCCAATTAGGATAGCGACCTAATTGATGATATGTTTTGGGATCCAATTAGGAGGATGCTTATCATGCGACCTAATTGATGATATGTTTTGGGATCCAATTAGGAGGATGCTTATCCTGTTGCTCGCGCATGCGACCTAATTGATGATTATGGGATCGGAGGACACGAGCCATCCAAATGGTTTCCTTATGAGTGTTGTTGCCTTCGTGTGTGGATATTAACTTGCAAATGCATGTAGCTTTATGATAACTATATTTATTTGTCCAGCTATATTTTGTAATCACAGTGAATTCGGTTGCCTTGTGTGTTGAGTCTCAAACCTATGAATCTCACCAACATTATGTTGACGTTTTAAGCATCATTTTCAGGTGAGCTTTCTAAGCATAAGATAGAAGGATGTGGATAGACGAGACCTTAGTTGCATTGGAAGTGGTTTATCATCTATGTTTGGATTTATGTTTTGTTTTGGTTATTTTATCTTTGGGTATTGTTACAACACTGTGTGTTGGTACATTGCTCTATTTTTTGTGCATGTAGTTGTTCTCTATATTGACACCAGGTGTTGTGATGATATCCATGAAGTTACACCCGCGCGTTTCTGCCATGGCGGGGTGTGACAGATTGGTATCAGAGCCTTGGTTATAGAGAATTAGGCGGTTGGACCTAGACTATAACCTAGGAGTCCCTCATATAGTTGCATTTAGGACCTATGTGTAAGTATAGTATTTTATATGTCTATTTTCCTATATTTATGAGATGTTTTATTGAGTTTCGGACGCCTATTTTATCCCCTATACGTAGTATTGTATATATCGACTTTATTATATCGTCTTCCGCACGTAAGATGCTTCATTGGACTGTCGTTGTTGCTATCGGATGCGAGAGAAGTGGTAGGATGAAGCGGACTATCCGCAGAATCCGAGTTTCCGATATCATGTATCCATGTTCGGACAAGGAGAGGACGTTTATAGGAAATGTTGGTGGAGAAGAAGTGGTGAGGTTTGGAACCACGACAACTTCTAGAGATGGAGCCATTACCAAATACCCTTGGTAGTGTCCCCACTTCACATAGGAAGGAGAGGTGGTTTAGTCTAAACCTTGTGATTTGTATGCACTTGTGAATTATATGGAATTGGAAGAAAGAAATTGAGATGGTTTTGCATGTTGTCGACTACCTCAACATGTAAGAAACATAAATGGGTGGTTGAGTAAAGATGAAAGGGAGTTAGGATGGAATGGTGTGGATCCGGATCTCGAGTCCACAGCGAGTAGTAAGTTGAATTGATCTGAGTAGGGAGATAAGTGTGAGAGTGGAGTTTGAGCCGTTATGCGACGTCTTTTGTTTTGTGTCATGTTTTGGAATTCGTATATTGTCTTTTGCCGTCTGGAGCCATGTTGGAGCGTGATTACTCTTGGGTATTGGATCGACCTTATCCAAGTAATTATGATTATAGAGTTTACGTGATCGTTGGAATTCTTCCATGCGAGATGAGTGTTTGCGACGTCTTTTGCTTTTGTTTGTATGTTTGTTTGCATGATGTGTTGTCATAGGAGGGAGTACACTTATGAAAGGGGGCATAGATAATTATGGTGGCCAACATAATTATACATGCGTCACAACACAAGTGGGCTTGCAAGTATGATAGCATGGATTGCATGGTGTATTAGGTGCTATGTGGTATATGTGCGCTATCATTGAGATTTGTGGTTTTGGAAGTAAGTATGCGTGTGGAATAGGCTTATAACTATGGTCGCGAACATAATTATAAGGGTATCACACATGTGGATTTGTGACCATTATTGCATTGATTGATGTTTGTTGTTATATGTTGTGGTAGATGGTATGTGATATCATGTTGTTGATGGTTGTATGGTTAGAGAAGTATTCTCTTAACCATTTGGACAGTCGTTATATGTTGGGGTGTGTAGGTGGTAAGATTCCATTCTACCTATCATATATTGATACCTCAATTATCGGTGGGTACTTATGTTGTGGTATTTAAGTTGATTCGTTTGCTAGATACTCCGTTTGTATACCTAATTCTTTGGTTGACATTCCTATTCGTACCATGATGGTACAGATGCCATATTCTTTCTATTCGACGTCGTGATAGGTGTTGGGAAATCGAATTCGTTTTGTTGGATACTGGTTCGTTTCTTTGATTATTCCATACATTCATTCCTTGGATGAATGTTATGCTATTCTTCGAGTATTGTTGGTTCGTGACGAGTTGGTGTGGATATTTGATCCCTCATTTACACACACCAATTGAAGTTTGTGAAATGTTTTGTGACCTGTTGGTATCGGAGTTTTCCTATGATTTTGGTTTGATCATTGTACGAATGAGTCTGTAAGTTCATCGTTTGGTTTGCAATGTTTTTGCGTGAGTGTTCACTGGTATGAGTTCGTTTAAGGATTATTTTGATTACGAAATTCTTCAATGTCTTTTGCGTTTGATTAAGAGGTTGTAATAGAGTCTTTATGGCATTTTACAAATTTGTTTTGGGTATTTCAAGGCCGTTTGATGGAAAATAATATTTTTTTTGTGGTGAAAATGAAGTGTAAAAAAATGGTTATATTGATGTCGTACATAAAATGGTTTATGTATATTTTATAAAAGAAATGTATAAGTTTAAGATATGTCTTGTTGAAAAAAAAAAAAAAAAAAACGGTGTTCATTTGTTTTCGGGAAGGTCGAGTACGGGAATAAGAACTGTCTATGGTTCTCATTTACCAAACTTGTTATATATTTGGTTCATCGAGTGTTTCTTTCGTTGAGGTACATTTGTGGATGTTTTATGTGTACGTGTATTTTATATTTTCTTTGTATGGGTGTTCATGAATATTTTATCCGTGTCTATTTTTATTGGGGGAAAATTTCTCATTGTGTTTTTCTACCTTTGATTTTGATGTTTGTTACTTCGCTAGTCGGTAATTCGTACCCCTTTTGAGTTCGTTGATATATGTTTTAGTTAGACCGGTTTCATGGTTTGCGTCGTCTACTTAGGAGAGATTGTCCTTTCGATTATCAATTTGTTCGTTGAAGAAGAAGAGGATGTTTGCCAAGTTGTTCAAGTGAGAGGTGTAGCTTTAAGATGTACGTTCTTCAGGAAGGGGGTCAACGATAGCGAGTGTTCGTGGACACTAGTAAGATAAAAGTAGTGAAGAGTGGAAAGTACCTGAGACACCATCTGAGAGACGATTGTCCTCAGGATTAGCAGGTACTATTGACGATTCATTTCTATCTTTCTATAGATTGCGTAGGCATCGCAGTGGTAGAAGAAACATATGAGGAACTATGTGATACGTGACTTAGAGTTGGGGAGTAGAACTTGGAGATGATATTGGTATGGAGCAGAAAGTGTTGTCTACACAGATCATAAGAATCTTTAGCATATATTTGACAAGAGGTTAATATATGTTGAAGAGAAGTTGGGTGTGGAATTTCTCAGTGACTAAGATTGTCTGATTCGCTATTGTCAAGGAAGGGAGGACATCGTGGTAAGAGCGCTGAGCGGGAGTGAACGAGTGAAACTTGGATGTTGTGAGCAATGGTTATGATAATTCGGTTCAGAGTTAAGAGGATGATGTTGACAGCCTAGAGAGAGAGAGAGAGGCTCAAGGTTGAGAAAATGTAAGAAGAATGATTACTTGGTTTAGACAAGTAAATGGAAAGGAACGAAGATGGAGGAATGTACTTTGCGGACCAACTATTGGTTCCATTGAGAGGAAGCGTAAGGACATCAATCATGAAAGGTATTTGATACATCCGAGAATGGATAAGACGTATTATTACCTTAGCAAGAGGTGTACGGAGGAGTAGGCGAGACTTTTTGCTCGGTGAGTTGGTAATGAGTCATGGGGTGTCGCGTTGATCATCAAGAAACATGATGAAATACTTACTTCGCGATAGTGGTAAACGTGTTATGGAGTCTTGAGAACGCGTATGTAGATGAGTGCGACTTATCATTCTCTAATGAGTGAACTAAGTGAGCGTACAAATCAGGCTATGGATGGTGAGCTGAGAGCATGGGTGTGTTTGATTTTGGAGAAAGCCGGGGTATACATTTATCCTTAGCTGAGTTCTCCTATATCAACAATTATCATTCTAGTATTGAGTATGTGTAGTGTGAAAAGTTGTATAGAAGGTAATGTAGATTACCTGTTCTATGGGCAGAAGTGGGGACGAGCCAACTGATTGGTCCTGAACTAGAACGAGAGACTACGAATAAGGTTTTCTAGTTAAGGAAAGACTTAAGGCAGCAAGGGATCGCCAAAAGAGTTATGCGGATTATTTCCGTAAGCCTTAGAGTTTGGTGTTGGTGATATTGTGAGGTTAAAAGTATCTCCTTGGAAGGGTGTTGTGCGTTTCGGTAAGAAAGGCAAGCTAGCACCGAGATACGTAAGACCGTTTGAGATTTATGGAAAGGATTGGATTTGAGACGTATCGGTTGAATTTGCCTGAGAAGTGAAGTAGAGTGCATGATACGTTTCACGAATCTAATGGAAAGAAGTGGTTGGCGGATGCTAGTCTGCATGTGCCATTGGATGAGAATAAGGTTGACAAGACTCTTCCTTTTGTCGAGAAACCTGTTGAGATGATGGAATCGAGATGTTAAGAGTTTGAAGTGTGGTGAGATAGCATTGATAAAGGTATGGTGGAATTCTAAGCGTGGTCCTAAGTTTACTTAGGAACATGAGGATCAGATGAAATTTAAGTACCCAAATTTGTTTGCTGTTGTGGTTGGTGAAGTAGATCGTTTGTAGTTGGATTTCAGATCGTGGAAGTTAGATGCGGGGTATTCATAAATGTTTGTTTTATGGGTATCTGTCATTTGTTAGTGCGTCTTGCGGTTACCATTTGGCTTTTCATTTGGTTCGGGGGTATCGTACCTACTTGTTGTTTGGAATGTTGGAGTTATTGATCGGGGAGTGTATCTATTTGCGTGTATTGTTGGAGTGATGAATTGTTTTTCTATTGTGTGAATTCGGGTATTTATTCGGTTCATATTTTTGCGATTCTTTCTCTGTGATTTTATGGGGTGGTATTATTCCGCTTAAATATCCATAAATTTCCTTTTGCTGTTGTGAGTGGTGACTATAGTAGTTGAAATCTCGGGACGCGATTTCTCTAAGTGGGGGATGATGTAACAACTGTGGTTTTAGCAGGTCAGTTTGACTGATAATCTTGACTCGGTTGATGTTTGTTTGGTGTGTCCTAGGTATTTGAAGTGATATAAGAGTGTTATAGGTGAGTTTTAGCACTAAATCCCTTTGCGTAAATGGTTTTACTATGATTTGGAAAGTTTGGAATTTGGGAAAGTTTATTTTGATCACATTTGTGGTGTAGAAATGACTTGTGTAGTTTTGGTATTTTTGTGATTTTGCGTAACAAGTTTTCGTTCAAGTATTTGAGCGTTAGCAAGTTACGAGGAGTTTGTTTTTATGAGTTATGTTCAAAAAGAGTGTGAAATTCTATTTTTGAAAACTTTGTTTTGAAAATGATATTTTTCCGGGTTGTCGTAAAAACTGAGGTTTATCGCTTAAGACGCGAGGATTAGTTACGGGTGTTTATAAAATATGAAAAGTATGAGGTTTTGAGTATAATAAATAAATTTAATAAAAAAAATAATAAAAAAATAAATATAATTAAGGGGGGCGGCCGAATATATGGTTTTGGGGGAAAAAGGAAACCAAATTTGAGTCCAATTACAACTCCTAACTAAAAGGGTTATCTAGAATTATATTAGGATAGTATATATACAAAACCAAAACACCCTAAAACCCTTTTTCTCTGGTTTTGGTCGTTCATGGGAGGCAAGGAAAGAAGAAAAACTTAGGGTTTTTATTATTGAAGCTAAAATCAAGATCAAGGTATATTCTCGATACTAGTTTTCATTCAATTAATTAGTTATTGATCTAATTCATATAATATAAAGTATGATGGATTAGGGTTTGTGTTAACTTCTGTAAATTAATGTTATTAAACATGTTGGGATCAATTAATGATAATAGTATGATGATTGGTTAAGAGAATTGAGCGTAAAACATGTTAGTTATTGAGTTAGGGTTTGGACAGATTTGTAAGGCTGTAAAGATGTGAGGGTATATAACAGATGGTGATGAGTTAAGTCACGAATTTTAAGTCTAAATTGAATTACAATGAAAGAGCTTTCCAAAAAGTCCATCCACGATCAATTTTGAGGTCGGGAAGTCGGTCTTTTGATTTTTCTTTGTTAAGGTGTCAAAGTTATCAAACCGGGACAAATTTTGGGTAAAAGTTTGAGGGTGGCATGTGGTTATAAAAGTGGTATTTTGACTTGGTCTTCTGGAATAGTTAAGTTTTAGGTTATATTAAACTACCACGAAGAGGATTCGCGATAAAAACTTGTGGAAATAATTATTAAAAATCAAAAATATTTGGTGTGCGTTCAGATCCGAATTTGAGTAGTTGACAAGTTTGAATTTTCTATGAGTACTTGTGTGTGTTATTGGTCCATGGCCTTATGGGATTAGCTTCTATGCATATGAGAGACCATGGTAAATTTTTGGTGTGAGTTTTTGAGCTTTATTTGTTGTGATTTCATGTGAGTGAATGTACTCAAAAATTCTGCGTTTTCTGAGTTTTAGAATGCAGGGGATTTAGTGAGTATTAAGTTATGGTAGTGGTTAGTGTGGTGTCTAGGAGATCCATGGTGGGTCATATGAGTCTTAGACATCCATCATATGTATATTACATGGGTTGTAGCTTTTAGGTTGACCTTGTGTAATGTGGATTATTTTTGTGTGCTATAGATTGTGAGATGTTTTGTGGAAGCTGCGGAATTTAAGGTGAGTTCATAGTCCCATATTTTTACTTTGTTTTAAACTTGGGATGGGAATGATGCTTGTCTTAAATGTTTTGGTTTACTGTGATTATGTGTGTGGTATTAAAGAACTTGGACTTATAATGTTATCGTATGTATGCTATGTGTGATTATTTGCTTGTGTGGATATTTTTGGGATCCAATTAGGTTAGCGACCTAATTGATGATATATTTTTGGGATCCAATTAGGATAGCGACCTAATTGATGATATGTTTTGGGATCCAATTAGGAGGATGCTTATCCTGTTGCTCGCGTATGCGACCTAATTGATGATATGTTTTGGGATCCAATTAGGAGGATGCTTATCCTGTTGCTCGCGCATGCGACCTAATTGATGATTATGGGATCGGAGGACACGAGCCGTCCTAATGGTTTCCTTATGAGTGTTGTTGCCTTTTTGTGTGGATATTAACTTGCAAATGCATGTAGCTTTATGATAACTATATTTATTTGTCCAGCTATATTTTGTAATCACAGTGAATTCGGTTGCCTTGTGTGTTGAGTCTCAAACCTATGAATCTCACCAACATTATGTTGACGTTTTAAGCATCATTTTCAGGTGAGCTTTCTAAGGATAAGATAGAAGGATGTGGATAGACGAGACCTTAGTTGCATTGGAAGTGGTTTATCATCTATGTTTGGATTTATGTTTTGTTTTGGTTATTTTATCTTTGGGTATTGTTACAACACTGTGTGTTGGTACATTGCTCTATTTTTTGTGCATGTAGTTGTTCTCTATGTTGACACCAGGTGTTGTGATGATATCCATGAAGTTACACCCGCGCGTTTCTGCCATGGCGGGGTGTGACAAATTGGTATCAGAGCCTTGGTTATAGAGAATTAGGCGGTTGGACCTAGACTATAACCTAGGAGTCCTTCATATAGTTGCATTTAGGACCTATGTGTAAGTATAGTATTTTATATGTCTATTTTTCTATATTTATGAGATGTTTTATTGAGTTTCGGACGCCTATTTTATCCCCTATACGTAGTATTGTATATATCGACTTTATTATATCGTCTTCCGCACGTAAGATGCTTCGTTGGACTGTCGTTGTTGCTATCGGATGCGAGAGAAGTGGTAGGATGAAGCGGACTATCCACAGAATCCGAGTTTCCGATATCATGTATCCATGTTCGGACAAGGAGAGGACGTTTATAGGAAACATTGGTGGAGAAGAAGTGGTGAGGTTTGGAACCACGACAACTTCTAGAGATGGAGCCATTAACAAATACCCTTGGTAGTGTCCCCACTTCACATAGGAAGGAGAGGTGGTTTAGTCTAAACCTTGTGATTTGTATGCACTTGTGAATTATATGGAATTGGAAGAAAGAAATTGAGATGGTTTTGCATGTTGTCGACTACCTCAACATGTAGGAAACATTATGTTGACGTTTTACGCATCATTTTCAGGTGAGCTTTCTAAGGATAAGATAGAAGGATGTGGATAGACGAGACCTTAGTTGCATTGGAAGTGGTTTATCATCTATGTTTGGATTTATGTTTTGTTTTGGTTATTTTATCTTTGGGTATTGTTACAACACTGTGTGTTGGTACATTGCTCTATTTTTTGTGCATATAGTTGTTCTCTATGTTGACACCAGGTGTTGTGATGATATCCATGAAGTTACACCCGCGTGTTTCCGCCTTGGCGGGGTGTGACATTTTTGAAGCATAAAAGTGAAGAAAACGTGAAAGTCTTAATTTTCCTTGCTGGGAACAGTAGGTGACGGCGTCAAGAAGGAATATCTGACGGCGTCAAGAGTAAATTCCATGATGACCCAGTACAGAATTGACGGCGTCACGAAGTTGGGCTTCAAGAGTAAAATGCATGACGGCCTGGAAAATGCTAACACATGACGGCGTCAAAAGTAGATCAAGGCAGTCCGATAAGTATTTTGGCGGCGAGGTGACGGCCTCACAAGATTTGTCTTGACGCCGTCAGACCCTATTTCCTATATATAGTTTTCTAATTTTCACATTAAAAATAGAGAAGTTTTGGAGAAACCCTAAGTACGAACTTGGTGCGAATTTTACAGGTTTTTCAAGGGTTCTAAGCCCTTGATACCTTTCATGTGTAATTGAGATAAGTATTCTTTTAATTCAATCAATATGTCTATGTGTTGGTTGTCTATATCTTGTTCTTGTCTTAATTCCATCATGCTAGGCTAGATCTATCTTGTGTTTCCTTGGATCTAATGAAACCTAGATGTTAATTATGTGTTGATTACTTGTTTGTAGTTGTATTGGATGAATGAATTCGATGTTAGGCTTAAGAAAACTGGCAGATCTCCAATTGGTAACATGCTTGAACGTCTTAGGAAACATGAACTGATGTGCACTAGGTTTTATTGGTTGTATTTAATGCATGAGCCACTGTTTACAATCCCTATGGTTGTGCTGGGCATGGCATAGGAGGAGATAAGAGCTCGTAGGATTGGGGAGTTAAGTGCGCGACCCCATGAATGGTATTAAGGAATACAATCCGTCATCCACGCAACTATAACAAGTAATTAACGTGTAAAAGATGTCTAGGGAGTAGTGAAATCTAAGTAAACACATTTTCTCCACTTATTGCTCACAACTTTAGTATAATTTAGTTTATTTTCATTTCTAGTATTTTATTTTGATTGCATCTTTAGTATTGGGTTAGTTGACTAGCAACTAATTCCACCCAAATCCTTCAAACCCGAGATTTTTACTTGCTTTCTAAAAAATATAAAAATACAAAAATAATCATCCCTCACCTTTAGAACTAGTATTTAGGTTTTCTAATCCTAGCGACACTATTCCTTGCTGAACGATCAATCCCCCGGTACTTGTCACTATACTATACTACAACGATCAGTTACACTGCCTGGTGGGGGTTGTAAGCTTCTCGAGATCCCTCGAGAGGTAAAGCCTGGTGCGATTCCCACGTATCAACAAAACCCACAACTCTTCACCACCCAACATCATGGACAACGGGAGCATCTTTGAACCCGTCATCCCACCACAACAAAACCCACCACTTGAACCTCTTAGGCCCCGAACCTTAGGAGAGTATTCCCGACCTAGCCACCAAGGCTACCGTAACACCATTGAGCTCACCGGAGCCAATGTGACCCCCTTGCGATCCGACACCATCCGGTTGGTGCAAAGCGGATGTGCATTCCATGGACTTCGTTCCGAAGATCCAAACCAACATCTTAAGGACTTCCTCAAAATTGTAGATTCCATAGACCTAGGTGTTGAAACTAGAGAGACAACCCGATTACGCCTATTCCAATTCTCTCTACGGGATCAAGCTAGTCAATGGCTTGAGCGTTTACCCGCGGGATCCATCACCACATGGGATGATCTCACCACTCATTTCCTTGCTCAATTTTTCCCACCGGGGAGAACTACTAAGCTTAGAAATGACATCTTGATGTTCCAACAACGTCAAAATGAATCTCTTTATGAAGCATGGACTCGTTTCAAGGACTTACTCCAAAAAGTCCTCATCATGGCATAGATCTTTGGCTCCAAGTCCAAATCTTTTATGACCATATCGATATTTCCACAAGGCGAGCCATTGACCAATCGGCCGGTGGTAAGCTACGTGATCTAAGTGCGGAACAATCATGGAAACTCATAGAAGATATTGCTCTCTATGTCAACAAAAGTTGGAATGATCCCCGTGATTTGAACAAAACGGTCAAGCCAATATCTTTGCCTTCGAACAATTCTAGCACTCCCAACCGTAGGATCATGGAACTTGAAGGTCGAGTCAAGTCTCTCATGAAATCTTACGAAGCTCAAAAATCCTCAAGCCAAGTAAGCAGAATCGCTTCTACATGCAAATTATGTAATGGCCCTCACGAGACTCATAACTGCATGGAGCTTCCAAAACGTGCTTATAACGAATTCACGTCGTCACATGTGGGTCAAGGTCCTCGAACTTCTGGCGAAGCCTATGAGGCATGGAAGGATAAACCTTATTTCAGAGGGTACCAAACGCGGAGTGTATCTTTCAATGACTCCTCACCACTCACTTGGTCCGAGCATTTTCCATCACAAGGCATTCCTAGGCAAAGCTGTGAAGATGCTCTAAAAAAATTCATTCTATCTCAAGAATTATAGCCTCTACGCTCGAGGCTAAATTTAGACAACAGCAGGCTGATATGAACAACAAGATTTGTAATCTGTTAACTGCTATCAAAGAGCATGTGGTTAATAAACCCATTCACGTTGATGAGGTTAAGTCTGTTACCGTCATGAGTCCACCAACCTCCCCTATGAAAATAAAAAGTCCTAGCAAGTTATTCAAACATCTATCCCCTAAAGGAAAAGAACCTGTCAAACCCCTAGGACCAATCCATTTCGTAAACACCATCACCACGATATCTGCTTCTACACCCAACCCAACCCAACAACAAACTAACAAATTTGGTCATACACCTAAAGATGAGACCTTAAGGGTAGACCACGATTCGGCCAGAAAACCTACCAACTCATCCGAGTAGTACACCGCACGAGAATCTGGCAAATCGGATGAAGGGAAAGAGAGATCGGAAGAGCATGAGAGAAATCCAACCATTTTGGGTAAATCTATTATAGAAGAACCCGAGAGAAAATGGAGGATGTTACTAGTGGGAGTAGCGATAGGACTAAGGAAAGTAACCCTAAAGTTTTCAAGATCTCCTGCACCATTAAGGAAAAGCTCTTAACCGATAGTCATATAGATCCTAGATTCCCAGTCAACATAATCCCCTTTTCCTTACACCACGAAGCCTTCCCAGAACGCATTGCGTGCGAGAGAGTAATGAAAAATTTATCAATCAGGATTGGAGAGCTTGTTTACAATACTGACCTCACCGTGGTCGATGACGTGGACCCTCTCACCAATCAAACGTTAACCAACCTTGTTCTTGGGAAACCATTTATCAATGAATCAGGAGTGATCCTTGATGAGAAAGATGGTAGTGCATTATTCACCAATGGTGTTAAGAAGGTAATTTTTCGTAGGGGTAATGAGGAGGTGTACGAGTATCGTCCTTCCCTTGAAGGGAATCTATATGGGTCGAAGGATGGAGAGTCGGGGAAGATAAGACGGCGTGATCCGAATAATCTCAAAATCCCCTGCATGATCGGTCATAAGTACTTCGATAACATCCACATTAACGTATTCCTGCCGAAGAATTTTATGTCATTATTCCATTATAACAATATTTGCAGATGGGGAATGATTTACAAGGGAGAGAAAGTGGTTGGTAAGGATCATGAAATCCAGGTGTTTGTAGGAAATATTGCATTTACTATGGAATTTACGATCGTGGACAACATCGAAGACTATGTCGACCCTAGATTATCACAAATTGTTTTTGGGGCGCCCTTTTGCGAGATCACTAATCTGATAATTGATGACCGGAACGGAATCATGACCTTCGCTGATGGAATTAGGAGGATTTCATACCAAACGCCATACAAGAGAAGAGACCTTAAGGAAATCGATTGTGACGGGCTTGATAAGATAAGTTCCCAACTTATTCTGTGCGATGAAGATGTTCGGAAAGGGTGTAAGAACACTTCTGATTTATCATGTGGATTCTTTAAGGATGTTAGTAAGCTTGGTTCTAAGTATCGAAAAGATATCTTCGAGTTCAAAGACCCGAAGTACTTACACTATTAAAGCGATACTAGTTTAGAAGACGACCTAGAGAGTGGAACCAATGACGAGGTCACGTAGTAACCCATGACCTTGAGTCTAGCTACAAGACTCGTAAATAAAGAAAAGCGCTTCTTGGGAGGCAACCCATGTTTTGTGTGATTTTATTTTTGTTTTTTTGTTATTTGCTTCCGTATGCATGCTTTATTTTTATTGTTGGTAGATCATGTTTCTAAACTAAATATTGGAAATACTTTACTTTGTTGTTTTGGCCTAGTCTTAACTCCACCTAGAAGTATTTTTGCAAAAGATAAGTGTAAGGGGAAACCCCAAATATATTTTTAAGAAACAAACCGATCATGATTCTCCACAATTAAATGAACATGTATATTCGTATTTGTTAGAGTCAAATGCTTGTATTGAGTCATAATGAAGTTTTGCAGGATTTTCCAGGAAGTAGGACCAAGTTTTTCCAGAAATTTTCCGGAAACTTAACATAAGAATTTCTGCAGGTCACTTTTGACGGCGTCATGAATTAATTCTTGACGGCGTCACGTGTAAAAATCTGGAAATTTTACCGGTTTTGTTTTTCTAACGGAGTCTTATGGTTCTTGTGAATTATTAAGTTTTATAATCTCCAGGAGATCTGCGAACTTCATTCCACAAGCATTATATCTTATCTTGTTTTCTAGGATTTAGTAACTTATATAGGATGCCGCCGATTTTACGCGAGGTTGTTTTGTTTCTTTTCTCAGGATTTACAGGTTATGTATGACAAGAAGATGATTTATATTCTGGAAGGGAAGCTTTGATTGTTCATTTTCTTGGAGGAAGATTTAACCTGGCCACCTTATTATCCATACCGAGCGAATCAGGGGAGTATTTGATTTCATTCTTTTTACTTTTTAACTTTTACATTCTTTACTTGAACATTGGGGACAATGTTCATCTTAAGTGTAAGGGGAGGGTAAAAAGATGATACCTTACATATGCACTTTCGCTTGAGTTTGTCTTGTTTAATGGTAGATGTGTAATAAAACTATGAGAAATACTTGTTAGTGCAATTTTAGCGCCAAATTTAAATTTTTTTACAACATTTAGGAGTGAAACTTTAGCCATAGCAAGCGTCTCATGGATAGGAGATTGTATGACTAGCACAAAACCGTATATTCAGAAAAATTTTCCACCCAAATATGTGAGGTTCGCCTTTAGATTTAATAGGAAAAGCATTTACTATTAGTGCATATGAGTGTACCGGTAGCATTTAGATTCTAGAACTTGCGTTAGTGATGCATCCCGAGACCGCTAGTGAGACTACATTCGTGTAGTAGGATTTACTACATGATAAGAGGCATTAGGATCACCCTTGTGTTAAACCCGTATCATAATTACTTGACCATTTAAGTCATATTACCTGGCTAGTTAAGTCAACTAATTTTTCCCACACCCTTAGCGTTGTACTCATTTTTAGTATACGAAACCCCTAGTACACCCCTCCGAGCCTATATTTTCGTTTCTAACTTTAAGCATCTTACTTAAAGGAAGAATTTGTTACACCCCACTTAAATGTACAACCAAATCGCCTTAGCCTTCCGTGTATGCGCTCATCTTTAGTGCATTATTGTTATTTGTTAAACCCTAAGTTAACTATCTAATTGATTACATGGTTGCTAAGTCGAGTCATATCCTTGTACATATTGTTTTGGGACGATTGGGACTCATGGGTAAAGTACTTATTTATGGAGTAATGGGGAAGAACATCATTTATTACCCCCATATGTACGATAATCTTAAAAGTACTCCAAGTGTTTTGATTTTCTTAATTCGAGTCATTAGATTAGTTTATTGTAAAGTATGTAAAGATTCAAGTGTAAGGGGAATGTGCATTCCCTATGATGTATTATTTTGGATGGTAGGGTAAGAGTGTATGCAAAAAAAAAAAAAAAAAAAAAAAAAAAAAAAAAAAATAGAAAAAGAGAAAAAACATACGGACTACCATCCATTTTTATTCTATGTTCATTTTATGTTTTTGTTATTTTTCATTTATTAGCTTAAGTCGAGTCTAGTCTTGGCTTAGCAACGCCACATTGTACATGTAATTAACCAAGATTGTTAACTCGCCACCAGTAAAAACTTCCTTTATCTAACAAAACCATGTATTTCATATCCCTACTCCTAACGTTACAACCCTTTAAAAGACCTCTTTGATAGTTTATCCTAGGTGCTTACGCCATGTGGTGGAGGTTTGATCCTTTCCCAAGCATATGGTAATCTATTTTGCAATGACAGGTAGTGAGAGATATCTTCCGTTTCCATATTGTAATTTATACTTTATTACACCCGAGAGATGTGAGTATCTAAACACTATTTGTGAGGTGCTAATGTATGCCCTCCGTGCTTGTCTTTGGTCTTTAGTGGAACGATTATTTGTTGTAATTACTTTTATATTAGTGTTAAATGACCCCTAACTTGTATTTTGACTAGAATAAAAGCGCATTTGCTTGAGGACAAGCAAATCTCAAGTGTAAGGGTATATGATGAGGCGAAAAATGAACCACTTTTAGGGGGTCATTTAAGCCCGGAATTGAATTTATTTGATCAAATATTGCCCTAAATCGCTCATTTTGTGATTTTAGGTAATTTGGGAGTGAAATCTGGAAAAGGAAGCAATTCGGACGTTTTTGGAGCATAAAAGTGAAGAAAACGCCAAAGTCTTAATTTTCCTTGCTGGGAACAGTAGGTGACGGCGTCAAGAAGGAATTTCTGACGGCGTCAAGAGTAAATTCAATGAGGACCCAGTACAGAATTGACGGCGTCACGAAGTAGGGCGTCAAGAGTAAAATGCATGACGGCCTGAAAATGCTAACACATGACGGCGTCAAAAGTAGATCAAGGCAGTCCGAGAAGTATTTTGGCGGCGAGGTGACGGCCTCACAAGATTTGTCTTGACGCCGTCAGACCCTATTTCCTATATATAGTTTTCTAATTTTCACATTAAAAATAGAGAAGTTTTGGAGAAACCCTAAGTACGAACTTGGTGCGAATTTTACAGGTTTTTCAAGGGTTCTAAGCCCTTGATACCTTTCATGTGTAATTGAGATAAGTATTCTTTTAATTCAATCAATATGTCTATGTGTTGGTTGTCTATATCTTGTTCTTGTCTTAATTCCATCATGCTAGGCTAGATCTATCTTGTGTTTCCTTGGATCTAATGAAACCTAGATGTTAATTATGTGTTGATTACTTGTTTGTAGTTGTATTGGATGAATGAATTCGATGTTAGGCTTAAGAAAACTGGCAGATCTCCAATTGGTAACATGCTTGAACGTCTTAGGAAACATGAACTGATGTGCACTAGGTTTTATTGGTTGTATTTAATGCATGAGCCACTGTTTACAATCCCTATGGTTGTGCTGGGCATGACATAGGAGGAGATAAGAGCTCGTAGGATTGGGGAGTTAAGTGCGCCACCCCATGAATGGTATTAAGGAATACAATCCGTCATCCACGCAACTATAACAAGTAATTAACGTGTAAAAGATGTCTAGGGAGTAGTGAAATCTAAGTAAACACATTTTCTCCACTTATTGCTCACAACTTTAGTATAATTTAGTTTATTTTCATTTCTAGTATTTTATTTTGATTACATCTTTAGTATTGGGTTAGTTGACTAGCAACTAATTCCGCCCAAATCCTTCAAACCCGAGATTTTTACTTGCTTTTTAAAAAATATAAAAATACAAAAATAATCATCCCTCACCTTTAGAACTAGTATTTAGGTTTTCTAATCCTAGCGACACTATTCCTTGCTGAACGATCAATCCCCCGGTACTTGTCACTATACTATACTACAACGATCAGGTACACTGCCTGGTGGGGGTTGTAAGCTTCTCGAGATCCCTCGAGAGGTAAAGCCTGGTGCGATTCCCACGTATCAGTTATCTCCTGGCTCATTGGATAAAATGGTTTCTAGCCAATACGTGGAGAATCTCAGTTTCATTGAAGGCGTTAGTACTCATGACATCCTGTCACAACTTAGGTGTTTTTTTTAACCAAAAATTTAGTTCATTTAAAAAAAAATACTGTATATAACCTAACATTTACCAAACCTGATAATGGATTTTGTAGCTAGTCATTTTTTTATAACCCTAAATTCAACCCATTTTTAAAAAATGACATACCACATTACATTTTTGAATTTTGTAACCTAAAATTTAGCTCATTTAAAAAAAAAAAGTGTAGAGAGCAAAGTCGATGTTACCTTTCTGTTTGAAAGCAGAAGCTATAGCCGTGGCGCTACCACAATGCGATACCAAACTCCAGCTGGCGGGATGACTGCAAATATAATTTATTGTTTTTGTTATCAAGGAGTACATTAGGTTTATGAATAATTGTGTCGCCCAAATTAAAGGTTGATATTGCATACCTATAGTTTGGTGTTATTGTGGTACCAGGTTCCTAACAGTGCCAGTGACGTCGTCGGTGCTTGATTTTTCTGTTGCAGCATTTGCAACGATTCATGTACCCCCTCATGTCTTGATCAATCTTGATTATCATGCCTTCAGTTGTAAGTTTTTGGTGTTGTTGTTTCTGTGTGCAAGTTAGAAAACAAATGATATAAAATATTTTTGTGTCATGTATTTGTTTCTTACCGTTAGGGTATCGGGATTGATCTGCAACAGTGTAACTATTTTTACAGCCTCTTCACGTGGAAGTTGCTCATGCTGTTGCGGCTGATGTGTTATCAAAGGCATGGGCATCACGACTCCTAGTATTTCATTGTAGCTGCAAAAAAATAAGCATTAGATAGTGTTTTTTTTATTAGCATATTTCATTAGCACATGGTTGTTGGTAAAGATAAGGTTACACTTCACGTATCTGATTTGCGTCCGCGATTTCATTACCACATGGTTGTCTCATGTCCAAACATTGTTGTTCTGCCCACATTTCTTATGATCCCAATGTAGTCTGCGAATACACAAATATGGGCTGAGATAGGTACCTGGTTAAATTTCTGTTATCTATTTATTTGTACTTAAGTACGTGAAAGTAAGAAAATGGCTATTTGAGTTTAAAACGCATAAGAAACTGATCTCCAAACAACCATTTCATCGTAGTAGACCCCACCAAACCCTTCCTATCTAACTGCGACAACCTGCCTTTAGTCCCGAATTCATGCCTACAACATTATGCTAGCATAAGATAATTGACAATTGAGTCATTTTTAGATGTAAGCAAATGAAGTTTTTGTTAGTGCATATTACAAACTGTCATTATTTTGTTTCTTTCATTACTTGTATAAAATAAATTTACGGTCAAGTAAATTTCAAAGGAAAAATATTACCAAGTAGCACCTAAAAGGAGTCTGTGTGTTTGTCGCAGATTACGCTAGCTTGGTTAATTCCTCGCCATTTGCAGCATATAACTCGATAGTATTTATCTCTTTGTTTCAAGCAATGACAGGACGCACCAGGGTGGAGATAACCATAGTCTTGGTACTGATTGATGGCCTTAGCTTTCGGTAGCATCCTTCATGAAAATAGCATTACATCAAAATGAATACCACATCATAAAATCATCTTAATTGCATAAGAATTTTAAAATTAAAAGTGAAAGAAAGGCAAATTACTTGTTTTCATACCTGATTTTTGAATCGCGGACTTACTCAGCGGGGTTGGGTGTACCGCCTTGACACTATTGGAGGTTTCAGATCCCAAAAGTGAATGGCAATTGTGAGAAGGAGTGAACAGCGATGGGCTATATATTTCACCCGAATTTATCTAATGGGTTTAGACAGGTCGTTTTGGAAAGAAAAAATGAGCCCATAAGCCCACTGGATAGTATTGAGATATAGTGTATTGTCGGTTGACACAGAATATCCATTATCATCAATAAGAACGTGATCCAAATTTGGTTCAATATCAATCTCTCGTCGCAATAAAATATTAGGCTCAGATTTGTATATTTTGATCAGGTCATAGAAGTAGGCCAACCACGGTTTGGATGCAAAGCTACCCGGTTGCATAGGAGACATATATGCTATGTCATTCGGTAATTGCCTTGCTAATTGAGGGCCAGAACTTCTCGCTCAAATCACAACAATCATCACTGCCTGAAAATGTAGTCGCCCCACTGTAACAGTAATTAACCGAAACATAGAGCCAGCGATAAAATGAAAGAATCAAAGCCCACCATGGCTGCAAAGGAACATAGTTGCATAATCATGGCATCCAGACCTTGCCTGGCCAAATTACGGACCAATAGGCTATCAAATAAAGAGGATAATAAGCTGCCCCGCCAAGATGCGGACAATCGCAGCTTCATCGAACCAATTATATCTCTATACTAACCATTAGGCATGGCTGCAAAGGAACACAGTTGCATAATCATGGCATCCAGTCCTTGCCTGGCCAAGTTACAGATCGATAGGCAATCAAATAAGCATGCCATCTGGACCACACATTCATTAAAAATTTTCAATATCACTGTGCAGGAGGCTCAAAAAGGCAATCAAATAAAGAGGATACAATACCTACAATTGTATACAACATCAAAAAAACCAAAATGGATGTCTTGATACATTCATCAAAAACGTAAAAAACATTAATCCTAAAACCCTGGATTTTGGACAAACACCCATGAAAATTAAAAACATAATTCATACGTGCAGGATCCCAGAAACCCCCAAAATTAACGAAACCCTAATGTGAACGAAAGCAAAAATTAAAAGAAATATCCAAATTAGGTCATCAATTAAGCAGAGCTAAACCATAACTATGTCATGTAACCTGTTTGCCATTATTGATTTCAATTCATTGTAGCAAAAACAAAATAACAAACACATAAAGAAGCACCAATCTTAAGGCGTAACCCTAGAAACTAAAAACCTAATCTACTTAAATCAAAGGTGTCAATAAAATTAAACACAACTTAATCAATCAAAACCCTAGATCAAACATGTGCAACATATCAACAGGCAAAAAAAAAAAAAAAAAAAAAAAAAAAAAAAAAAAAAAAAAGGAAGCACAATAACGAATCCAAACCTTATCACAATGACGATGTTTTTTTTTTTTTTTTTTTTTTTTTTTGCCTTTCTGACTACAAAATGAAACACACATGGTTTATCACATCAAGTAACTCGCACATGTGGCTATAAAAAAGATCTAGATAGAACCATAACACATGGACAATCGAGAACCACACACGGAGTAAAAATAATAATATACAACTGTAGTTGTCGCCGGATCGGATCGGGTAAGCGTAAAATGACATTGGATTCGGTGTTCGGAGGTGGAGATTTCGGATCCCAAAACCTAATTGCGATTGTGTGGGGGAGTGAACAGGACGGGTTGTGTATATCACCCGTTTTGCAAAATTGGACCTCCTCGGGTCGGGCTGGCAGCCACAACTGGGTTCCAAAGTCAAAGGATTTAGTATATAGAGGTAATTATATGTGATAATCCATATTTTTTTTTTCAAGTTGAAGGGTTCGGTCTCGGACTCATATATCTCAACACATCCATATATTTTTAAAAAAGCAAATGGTTTTATTTAATTCAGATTTCTCAGCCACTTATTCAGATTAAGATGAGAATCAGAATCAGACTTTTTTACCGCAGTACGATTCAGATTTATATTCAGAGTCTCTTAATAAATAAAAAACACATTGCCTTCCATGATAAAATCATAATCCGTAAAAAAAATCTTAATTTACTTTCGTAAAATAACTTGTTAATTAAAAAAAATAAAAACCGACCTCACTGGAAAGCTTTGTAAATAGTTAACTTTCTTCCAAAGAAATATTTACCCTTTTCACAAGTTATAAATAATCCTTAAACCCTAAACCGTGTTCCAAAAACCGTCGTTCTGAATCATGACGGATTCGTTATTAGAACCAGGTCCATACCGAATTATATTCAACACAGGTCTATGGTTCGCAGGAGGCGCATTCTTCGGGACAGCTTTTCACTTCCCAAAAGGGTTTTACAACGCCTCACGTTTCATTGGTGGAGCACAAGCTGTCCGCACGAACGTGCCACGTATAGCTGGGAGTTATGCAGTATGGGGCGGATTATATTCCACCTTTGATTGTGCTATTGCACACGCGCGTCAAAAAGAAGATCCATGGAACTCGATACTTGCTAGCGGTGCTGCTAGTGGCTTGCTTGCGATGCGACGAGGGTTTGGGCCTATGGCTAGGGAGGCTTTGACTACTGCTGCTATTTTCGCTTTATTTCATGGGCTGTCTTTAACATATGATAAGTTTGTTGCGAAACCGGTGCCGCAGGTTATTTTGGAAGAGGCGCCACAGATTCGAGGCAAGGCACAGCAGGCTGCTGCATCGTCGTGGTTTGGTGGTTTTGGACAAAAGAAATAGGAAGTTTCGGAGAGTTTTGATTCGCCTATGCCGCCAACTTTTGATTTTAAATGAATGTGAATTTGATGTAGTGAGAAATTATTCTATAAGTTTGATTGATAATATTATTGTTTTCGGGTTTGGTTATGATCTTTTGATTTTTGCATGAATTAAGATATTGTATTAGATGATTGTTTAGCATACTGAGTTTCAATCATATGTGAGATCTGTAATGCGGTATCATGAATCAATCTTGACATGTTGCAAGTGTCACCAAATTAAATAACAAATATACACATTTGTCGTCATACGGATTGAACACAAAAATTTATTTATCTATGGCGGAGCAAAGATTTTAAGTTAGGGGTTGAACTTAATATAAAAAATAATATATATCGCATTAAAAAATGATTTTTTAAAACTTATTATAACCTAACATCATAATAATAAGAAACTAAGCTAAATTAGAAAAGAATAGTTTAGCAAGTAATTTTTTTTTGATGTTATATAAACTATTAGAAAACTAACTTATGGACTCATTAATTACTTATCATAATAATGATTGATTAGGGATGAGCATCAACTAGTCACCTTATTAGCTTCGCTTTTACGTTTTGGTCTTTTCGGCAAATAATGAACTTTCGCTCATGAAATACTTTGGAAAAAAGTCCAAACATGTTAAGACAATGTTTTACGAGAACAACTTTAAAAAACACTTTTTGTATCTTAAGAATCTTGAATGATGAACGTTTCAAAAGGTTTATAAAATTGATATAAATAAAATTATTTAAAAAAAAAATCTTTCCAAATACAATTTTTCACCATGTACAAACGTCATAAAGCTTTATGA
Source organism: Artemisia argyi (assembly GCA_030686995.1). Lineage (NCBI taxonomy): Eukaryota > Viridiplantae > Streptophyta > Magnoliopsida > Asterales > Asteraceae > Artemisia > Artemisia argyi. Next base: position 184,249,048 of record CM060705.1, read on the forward strand.
ATGAAATATGATTCAAAAAAGTGGGTAATACCCGTGCGTAACAGCGGGATCATAATCGGTGGAAGATATTAGCATTGTAAGACACAACGAACATATATCCTCATAATTATTGGAACATAATAAAGGTGAGCATCGGTCTGGGACCGGACCGGACCGACAAGACCGAAGACTGAATTAAGGTAAAAACTGGGACCGAGACCGAGACCGAATGTGGTCGGTCCGGTCCGGTCTTTCCGGTCTAAATAGACAAGATTTGGCAAGTTTTTTCGGTTTTTTGGTCGGTCCGGACCGGATCGAAGACCGAATTAGCCAAAAAGCCTAGATCGAGGACCGGACTGAATGTGGTCGGTCCGATCCGGTCTGGTCCGGTCCGGTCCATCCGGTCCGTTTGCTCACCCCTAGAACATAATGTTTACCATGCGTTATTACCGGGCTTAATAGTATACCTTTTATTGAAACCGGAGTTTTTTTTATGTACTTTATTTCATAAAAATTAAGGGGAGAAGGAAAAAAAAAAAAAAAAAAAAAAACCTTGAATGAAATTGTGTTAGCCAAGGTTTGAACTTTGGTTAGTTCAAAAGCAAGAATTATAACAATGGAAGCAACGGCAATTGATAATTACTTTGTACTTAAAAAAATTTATGTCAATATAACTCAAAAGAAGACTTTGGGTGCGTTTGGTTTGTCTTTTTAGGCTAAGATGTGAGATTCACACACATGTTGGGTATGTTTGACGAAATGGGCTGGGACTGGGGTTAGGACTTATATTATAAGCCGAAATTAAAATTTGTAGTTTTATAAACTTGTTTGGCAAATGGGCGGGGGTTGGGGCTTATTATTGCAAAATTATTAAAAAGGACATAATTAAATAAGTTTTTGTATACGTTAAATTTTTATGGGTAAATAAGTAATTTATTTTTCAAAAGCCCCGGGCTAAAATTTTTAGCCTCTTTTATATGGCTAAAGTTTTTTGCCGGCTTATTTTATAAGCTTTTCCATAAGCGTCATGACAAACGAGACTTATTTAATTAGTCGACTTATTTTAAAGCTCAAGCCCCAATAAGCCCAATAAAAGCTCTCGCCAAACATAGCCATTGTACTTAATTGGTTATTTTTTATTTTTTTAAGTACTAATGTTTTACGAGAGCTAACCATTTTAACAAAAAAAAAAAAAAAAAAAAAAAAAAAAAAAAGAGTTGTTGTTTTGGTGAATAGTAACAAACATAAAATTAAGGGAAAAAAACATGAATGAAATTGTGTTAGCCAAGGTTTGAACTTTGGTTAGTTCAAAAGTAGAAAATATAACAATGGAAGCATTATCAACTGATATTACTTTGTACCTAAAAACATCTATGTGAAGATAGGGTGAGGATCCTCAAATAACTTGAGTCAAGTTAGAGGATTCTCAAGCATTAAATTAAAATCAAAGGTTAAGAATCTGCATATTTTTAAGCTGAGGTGTGGGATTCACCCACGCCCATTGTACTTATTTATTTATTTTTGAGTACTAATATTTTACCCCTCTGGTAAAATATTAGTACTAAAAAAAAATAAAAATAAAAAGTTTCTGCTTGGTGAATAGTAACAAACATAAAATTAATTAAGAAAAAAAAATGAATAAAATTGTGTTAGCCAAGGTTTGAACTTTGGTTAGTTCAAAAGTAGGAAACATAACAATGGAAGCATTACCAACTGATATTTACTGTGTACCCAAAAACATCTATGTGAAGATTGGGTGAGGATCCTCTCAAGTAACTTGAGTCAAGTTAGAGGATCCTCAACCATTAGATAAAAATCAAAGGTTAAGAATCCAAATTTTGTAGTAAATCTTGACCTTTGATTTGACAAAAATATTTTGTGAATAGTAAGGGTGCGTTTGGTATGATGTCATGAATGACAATAGTTATGAGTTTGATAGTAATGATGGGTCCCTCACCTATGAAAGATCCATACTTAGTTCTCTTGATGTATATGAAGTATATATTATATATATCATTCATTATTATAGTGGTGGGCCCCTCATCTTAAACAAACACCTTTAATCACTTTCATAATTATAGTTTCATTATCAAAAGGATACCAAACGCACCCTAATAGTAGCAAATACGTAGTACTAAAATGTTTATGTTTAGAATGAGTATTATTGATTTTGTTGACAATTAAAAGGTCTATGAACTTGAAATTATTTCATGTCATGTCATCTTTAATCTCTTCTCACTATAAATGGATGCCCTATTATTTTTTTTTAAATTATTAACATTGACAGGCGAAGAGTTTTTCCTCATCACATCAGCTCCACGCTAGCATAAAACACTCACTTTATTTTTCCCTTTAACTTTTTCTTAAGACTATGAAGTGACATATAAGGAACCTATGCATGTCAGCGGGAAGAAGCAAACATCCCCACCCCACTTGAAAACCTAAAAAAAAGAAAAAAGCGACACTCCTGAGTTTTAAGGAGAGAAAAGAATTAATTTGGGGAAAGAGTGTTGTGTGGGGGCTAAATATGTGTTTTAAGAATTTATTTAAATGATAAAAATAAGAAAAAATTGAATAAAGAGAGAGAAGTTACTATAATGGGTGAGAGAAAGTTGAGGGATAAATTAAAAGAAGGGTTTTTGGTGACGTGTGTTGAATAGTGAATTCTCCGCTGGTATTATATCTCATTGATCAAATATTTATAGTTGAATACATAAAACCCTATCAACCCTAACATACCCAAACCCATAACAATGTTTGAGCCAACTAACTTAATACGTTTAATACACACTCGCAATTCGAGCGACCAAATCACAAAAGCTCGAATTGGAAAGAAAACCATAATTATTAAAAATATAATAAAATCAAATATAGTTATCTTGATGAAAATTAAGACTTTGATAGTAATTTATTCGCACTAGGAAAACGTAGTATGAAAAAGAGAGATTTTTTTCTCGACGATTGTCTAGACTTACAACGGTGAGTGACGATGGGTCCACCTAGTGGACGATGCGATCCCAGTATCATTTTCTTAGGACTTTAATTATGAATTCACGGCCACTGATGATGTCATCTGACTCTAAGCTGTATGAGAGTTTTAAACAAAACAGTGAGCAAATGTTGATTTCGGAACCCGTTCGCTGGTTACGACACATGACGACGCGTCTTCAAAGATACGACAAGGATTTAAGGATGAATTTCTTCAGAAATTTATGTAGGCAATTGTCACACCCTCGCCGAAGGCGGAAACACGAGGTGTAACGAAATCGATAAACATTACCAAAGAGAAATAAGACAATACCATAATTTACATTAAGGAAAAATTATAACATTACAACGTTGTTATTGCCGACTTTGGCAAATAAAAGACATAAGTTTGATTCCCAAAAGATGGTATTTTAGTACATAATGAAAAGAAGTGACATGTGAAAACTTCATTATGCAAGACCTTGCTGACAAGCTTACTGACGATCACCTGAAATGCATGAGAGAAAACGGTCAACTATAAAAATAGTTGGTGAGTATAAACGTTTTAAATAATAGGAAAACCATTTGAAAAAGTTCGCCAGGCAAAGGCATTGCAAATCCACTCAGTTCCAAGTCCCGCCATAAGAGATTTGTAACCTGTGTGTTTACAACCCACTGCCTAAAAGTTATGTGTCTAGTAGTCAAGCACAAGTGGTCAATATAGTTCACAATATGGAATCATAGTATATAATAAAGTAAGTGGCAAGGCTCCTAAAATAAATAATATGCGTTCCGTAGACAGGGGAACGAGAGGTTGGCCGACCTCTAATAGCGCTATCCATACTACCTACTGCCCCACACAAGGAGGCCGCACGAACGGTACGTATAAACTGGAGTGCGAACGGCAAACCAGCAGGAGACTAACAATTGCTGATGCACGTACGGTACATCTTTCTCAAACTATTATATAGTAATAAATCAAAGTTACTCCGTAGACAGGGGAGATTTTATGTTGCTCCGAACATGGGAGACTTGATAATGCTGCTCCGATCATGGGAGACTTTAGGTTATAGCACGTACGGTGCATTAAGTTCAAAAGTTTAAGTCAATTTCAAAGGTCAAGTCAAGTTCAAAAGGTCAAAACAAGTTCAATAGTTCCAAACAAGTTATAAGTCAAAAGAGTTCAATGAGTAACAAACAATTTAGTTCAAGTAATTCATGCATCCACCCCAAATGAGTTGAAATAGTTAGAAAAAGGGGGTTCGTGAATACTCACCTGATATAAGCGATATGATAACAAAGGGTACGAACAGGAGTAAGACGCGCACTCTAACCGCAACCTAAATGAATGATATGATCCGCTTTAAATCATGAAATGATGAAAGGAATGTACATGCACATGTTTCCCTATACCACTCTTAACTTGTAAATACTAGTTATTGTCAAGTAAAATACTTTCCATACTTAGGAAAAATAAGTCCAAATAGAGTTATAAAAACTTGTCGTAATATATCGTATAAAAATGTTAGTGTTATATTCCTTTGTATCAAAACCTTAGAATGACGTCGTTAAGTCGTATAATTATTCTCTCGGGTCGTACGTATTCGTTTGTTAAGGATATAGCCCTTAGTAACGTTTCTAGAAAATATACAATTTAGTACGTACGTTATTATTTTTATTTGTGACTATATATATATATATATATATATATATATATATATATATATATATATATATATATATATATATATATATATATAGTTTTGGCGATGTTAAAACGGGTATAACTCGGTCGTTTTAGGCTCGTTTCCTTCGTTCTTTATGTCCACGGATTCGTTTTTGTATATACTAGTATATTTTTGATAGTTCGGCTCCTCTAGGTTACGTTTAACGCTTCTTTTTGTCCGTCGAAAACTGCCAAACAGCATGCAGTTTTTATAAAAATAGTTTTCGTCGTTTAATTTGCAAAAATCATATCTCCTTCGTTATAAGCTCGTTTTAATCCGTTCTTTCGCCTAAAGTTTCGTTTTTGAAAGTATTTTCTAGAAAAATTGTCAAAGGTTACTGTGTAAATTCGTATTTTTCTGGGTAAACCAAAATGGAACAGCATGTATTTTTACTTGTTCAAAAACCATTTTCAAGGTTTAAATCTAGTTCCATCTTCAATCAAACCACTTTCAATCACCACAAAACTAGTCTAATCCTACCATACACCTTCTTAGGGTGTCATGGGTTCCTAAACATCATAACCAAGTAGATCTAACAAGGATCTAACAAAAAATCACTTCTAGGGCTTTTATGTTCCAAAAGTTTGTAAAAATATAGTGGTATAACTATTTTGTGCATGGATCAAAGTATGAAAGCTATAAGATGTAAGTAAATACTTGATGAAAACATGAAAATTAACTTGGTAACTTACTTTGAAAGTTGGTGTGATTAGATGATGAAAAACTTAATTAACCTAAAGGTTTTTATTTCAAAACCTTAAAATAGGTAACTAATGGGACTTAAAATATACTTGATCTTGAAAATTTTTTTTTTATGGTTCTTCTTGGTCTTGTGTTCTTGGCCGATCCAAAGGAAGAGAGAAAAAGAGAATGAGTCTTGCTTGTTAGATCTTGGAAATGAAATGAATATGAAGTATTTCTTGTATATATATTATATATATTGTAACAATAATGCATACAATAATGTTAAGGTAGTATTTTCAAGACATGTAAGAAAATGAGGATGGGGGGGGGGGGGGGGCGGCATTAAATGGAGGGGGGGGGGATGAATGTAAGACTTTTTGGTGTATTGTGCATTATTATGTGTTTAGTTGTAGTTTTAAAGTGTACCGGGTACCGGGTTAACTAAAAATAAATTTTAACGGAGTTAACCGGGATAAAATAAAGTTATAAAAATTATAAAAATAGGTTGGATAAAATTATTGGGTGTTTAGATAATTATAGTTTAATTTCTACGAAAACCGTCGAAGTTTTAGTAAACTTAAGTTAATAATTAAAATAAATATCCAAAATACCGGGTAAATTAATATTATAATTTTTATATTATTATCATGAGTATAAAAATATGTTAGGACCATGGTGGGAATATTTAGATATATTCGTTATATTTATTAATCGCGTGTTAACGTTTAATTATAAATACTTATACGTAAAACGTTAAATATACTAAACATATAAATTTGAAAATCCTAAGAGTGGTATAACATGTAAATGACCTAATGATGATATGCCGACTATTTCTAGTCCGTATGAGAGGTCCTTACTGATAATGCACGTGAATAGTGGAATATCCAAAGTTTGGGAGTAAACGTAGACGTGGAAAATATCGGGTTGTTACATTCTACCAACCTTAAAAGGAATCTCGTCCTCGAGATTCAATTCGTCCATTCTATAGGTGTATGTGATCGCGGTTTAAATTTGATGAAGCAACTAAGGTCGAAAACGTTAGGTCTCGGATTAGTCGGTGTTGTGTATAAGTTCTATACTAAGACTTAAGTGCTACGAAAATAATATAGTTGTTCAAGAGAAGGTACCCGTTATGCTATCGTGGACATGTTGGGTGATAGGATTTCCTAGGAAGTAAGCTCTGCCACGCGTGGGTGGAATCTCAATGTTCTGATCTTGGGGGCCTTCAGTTGCCGCTGCCAGGTTTGGACGATTCTGTCCTTGGTTGGGAGTTCCTTTCAACTTTGGACAAGTATTCCGAAGATGATCCAAGCTCCCACACTCGTAACATGCTAATCTTTGTCCTTGGTTTCCATTTCCATTTCGGCAATTCCGACTAAGATGGCCTATCCGTTTGCAGTTGATGCACCTTGGGCATTCTCCGGAGTGGTGAAGGTTACATCGGGTACATTTAGGATGTGAGCCTTCATATCCTCTGCGCTCCTGATTTGTTGCTCCATAGTTTCTAACTACTCGCTGTTTCTTGTCCTGTTGATTTTGATAACGGCTTCCTTGCTGATCTCCTTGTCTCTTTCGTCCTTCATTATTTCCATTTGTTAGTTCACCAGATCTGATCACATCATTTGTCAAGCGGTATGCCATGCCCACAGCGGCTTGTAGAGTGGTTGGGTTCGATGAAGTGACATCCCTCCTGATTTCAGGAATCAATCCCCAAATATATCGATCGATCAGCTTTTCCTTAGTGGAGACCATATGAGGAACCATCTTAGTTAGCTCATGGAAACGGGCCGTGTACTTGTCAACTTCTACTCCTACCATCAAGTGGTTCCAAAATTCCACTTCCAGCTTCTCCACTTCATCTTTTCTGCAGTACTCGTCAGTTAGTAGCTTCTTAAATGCTTCCCAAGATAATCCATTTGCAGCCTCTCTTCCTCGAGTCTGTAGCTGGTTGTTCCACCAAGTCAATGCTCGACCTTGAAGCAGACCCGCAGAGAACTCAACCTTATCTCCTTCAGCACATTTAGTGATGCTGAGTTTCGACTCAACATTCTCAAACCATGATAGCAGTCCAATGGCACCCTCAGTGCCATAAAATTCCATTGGCTTGCATGTCATGAAAGTCTTATAGTTGCATCCCTGACCGTTGTTCGAAGGACCCGCACCATTATTAGGTCGGTTGGCATCAATGTGCGCAACAATCTGAGTGAGAAGGTCAGCTAATCCAGCAGCACTGTCATTCGGGTTTTCATTGTTGTTACGTCCAGCAACATCGTCATTCAGGTTTTCATTGTTGTTACGTCCTGAGCGAGTGTTCATTGCGGCCATGGCTCTGCGATAGACCAAAAATAATGGGTTGAGTGAACGATACATGAATGATGACGGATGATGTACGGTACAATGACAGTCGTGACATAGAGATCGCAGAATGATGGGAACAAAGCCATGCTAAATCTAACGGGGTATAAGGTAGCAAAGAGGAAGAATCTACATGAATGCACATGTAAGGTACGGTAACACAAGCTGAAACATATAAACAAGTTATGCATACCCACCCGACCAATGCAACTTCAGGTGACCAGACCCTCTAGACTCGACCAAACATGATCTTTGACCACTACTCCCTTCATCGCATGATTCTTCCTGAATTATACATAGGTGATCAGGCTATGCATACTTGAGGATTAATAATGCAATGCTAGGACTAATCGACTCGTATCATTTTATTTTATTTTATTTATTTTTTATTTTTTTTTAAGAAAAATGTTACTTTGGTTATAGTTGCGATTTTTATTTTAGAAAAATCGGCATTCTCTATAACCTCTGGCTCTGGTACCAATCTGTCACACCCTCGCCGAAGGCGGAAACACGAGGTGTAACGAAATCGATAAACATTACCAAAGAGAAATAAGACAATACCATAATTTACATTAAGGAAAAATTATAACATTACAACGTTGTTATTGCCGACTTTGGCAAATAAAAGACATAAGTTTGATTCCCAAAAGATGGTATTTTAGTACATAATGAAAAGAAGTGACATGTGAAAACTTCATTATGCAAGACCTTGCTGACAAGCTTACTGACGATCACCTGAATTGCATGAGAGAAAACGGTCAACTATAAAAATAGTTGGTGAGTATAAACGTTTTAAATAATAGGAAAACCATTTGAAAAAGTTCGCCAGGCAAAGGCATTGCAAATCCACTCAGTTCCAAGTCCCGCCATAAGAGATTTGTAACCTGTGTGTTTACAACCCACTGCCTAAAAGTTATGTGTCTAGTAGTCAAGCACAAGTGGTCAATATAGTTCACAATATGGAATCATAGTATATAATAAAGTAAGTGGCAAGGCTCCTAAAATAAATAATATGCGTTCCGTAGACAGGGGAACGAGAGGTTGGCCGACCTCTAATAGCGCTATCCATACTACCTACTGCCCCACACAAGGAGGCCGCACGAACGGTACGTATAAACTGGAGTGCGAACGGCAAACCAGCAGGAGACTAACAATTGCTGATGCACGTACGGTACATCTTTCACAAACTATTATATAGTAATAAATCAAAGTTACTCCGTAGACAGGGGAGATTTTATGTTGCTCCGAACATGGGAGACTTGATAATGCTGCTCCGATCATGGGAGACTTTAGGTTATAGCACGTACGGTGCATTAAGTTCAAAAGTTTAAGTCAATTTCAAAGGTCAAGTCAAGTTCAAAAGGTCAAAACAAGTTCAATAGTTCCAAACAAGTTATAAGTCAAAAGAGTTCAATGAGTAACAAACAATTTAGTTCAAGTAATTCATGCATCCACCCCAAATGATTTGAAATAGTTAGAAAAAGGGGGTTCGTGAATACTCACCTGATATAAGCGATATGATAACAAAGGGTACGAACAGGAGTAAGACGCGCACTCTAACCGCAACCTAAATGAATGATATGATCCGCTTTAAATCATGAAATGATGAAAGGAATGTACATGCACATGTTTCCCTATACCACTCTTAACTTGTAAATACTAGTTATTGTCAAGTAAAATACTTTCCATACTTAGGAAAAATAAGTCCAAATAGAGTTATAAAAACTTGTCGTAATATATCGTATAAAAATGTTAGTGTTATATTCCTTTGTATCAAAACCTTAGAATGACGTCGTTAAGTCGTATAATTATTCTCTCGGGTCGTACGTATTCGTTTGTTAAGGATATAGCCCTTAGTAACGTTTCTAGAAAATATACAATTTAGTACGTACGTTATTATTTTTATTTGTGACTATATATATATATATATATATATATATATATATATATATATATATATATAGTTTTGGCGATGTTAAAACGGGTATAACTCGGTCGTTTTAGGCTCGTTTCCTTCGTTCTTTATGTCCACGGATTCGTTTTTGTATATACTAGTATATTTTTGATAGTTCGGCTCCTCTAGGTTACGTTTAACGCTTCTTTTTGTCCGTCGAAAACTGCCAAACAGCATGCAGTTTTTATAAAAATAGTTTTCGTCGTTTAATTTGCAAAAATCATATCTCCTTCGTTATAAGCTCGTTTTAATCCGTTCTTTCGCCTAAAGTTTCGTTTTTGAAAGTATTTTCTAGAAAAATTGTCAAAGGTTACTGTGTAAATTCGTATTTTTCTGGGTAAACCAAAATGGAACAGCATGTATTTTTACTTGTTCAAAAACCATTTTCAAGGTTTAAATCTAGTTCCATCTTCAATCAAACCACTTTCAATCACCACAAAACTAGTCTAATCCTACCATACACCTTCTTAGGGTGTCATGGGTTCCTAAACATCATAACCAAGTAGATCTAACAAGGATCTAACCAAAAATCACTTCTAGGGCTTTTATGTTCCAAAAGTTTGTAAAAATATAGTGGTATAACTATTTTGTGCATGGATCAAAGTATGAAAGCTATAAGATGTAAGTAAATACTTGATGAAAACATGAAAATTAACTTGGTAACTTACTTTGAAAGTTGGTGTGATTAGATGATGAAAAACTTAATTAACCTAAAGGTTTTTATTTCAAAACCTTAAAATAGGTAACTAATGGGACTTAAAATATACTTGATCTTGAAATTTTTTTTTATGGTTCTTCTTGGTCTTGTGTTCTTGGCCGATCCAAAGGAAGAGAGAAAAAGAGAATGAGTCTTGCTTGTTAGATCTTGGAAATGAAATGAATATGAAGTATTTCTTGTATATATATTATATATATTGTAACAATAATGCATACAATAATGTTAAGGTAGTATTTTCAAGACATGTAAGAAAATGAGGATGGGGGGGGGGGGGGGGGGGGCGGCATTAAATGGAGGGGGGGGGGGATGAATGTAAGACTTTTTGGTGTATTGTGCATTATTATGTGTTTAGTTATAGTTTTAAAGTGTACCGGGTTAACTAAAAATAAATTTTAACGGAGTTAACCGGGATAAAATAAAGTTATAAAAATTATAAAAATAGGTTGGATAAAATTATTGGGTGTTTAGATAATTATAGTTTAATTTCTACGAAAACCGTCGAAGTTTTAGTAAACTTAAGTTAATAATTAAAATAAATATCCAAAATACCGGGTAAATTAATATTATAATTTTTATATTATTATCATGAGTATAAAAATATGTTAGGACCATGGTGGGAATATTTAGATATATTCGTTATATTTATTAATCGCGTGTTAACGTTTAATTATAAATACTTATACGTAAAACGTTAAATATACTAAACATATAAATTTGAAAATCCTAAGAGTGGTATAACATGTAAATGACCTAATGATGATATGCCGACTATTTCTAGTCCGTATGAGAGGTCCTTACTGATAATGCACGTGAATAGTGGAATATCCAAAGTTTGGGAGTAAACGTAGACGTGGAAAATATCGGGTTGTTACAGCAATGGAGCTGACGACGTTAGTTAACATTTTATAGTTTAGGAGTTAGGGTCGAAATAGTGATCGACTAGGGTTTAATCCGAATTGTTTTTAAAGAATAGATAAACGATGATGGCTAGGGTTTGACGGGGTGAATTGAGACGCCAGCTCAAGGTTACCGACTAGGTCTTAGGATAGAACATGCTCAGATACAATGTTGAATAATGAATTCCCCGTCAGTATTGTCTCATTGTTCAAATACTTATAGGCGAATACATAAAATCATAATAACCCCTAATGGATACAAACCACAGAGTTTGGGCCAACTAACTTAATACAGTACCTATAATAACATGGAGCTTATGTGGCTTGAAAAACCTCTCACCACACCCTCCCATCATAACCATCGCAACAACTTGTTTTAATTTTCTCAATTTTTTATTATTTTTTATTTTTTTTTAATTTATTTATTTAAAAATATCTCAAAACACACATATACACATAACAACCAATAAATAATAATCTCTGTCCTCTAAATATACATCCAATAAATAATACTTTTTCATGTGAACATATATATTTCACTTGTTTTTCTTTGGAGACTCAAGTGAATAAATCATAATGCGTAACTAGTTATAATACCCGTGCACGCACGGGGTTTTGACATAAAATTTTGAAAAAAAAAAAAAAAAAGAAAAAAAAAAGTTTTATTTAAATGTACATTATTAAGAACTTAAGCTTGCCGTTCAACCTTTTCCCTCTTTTCGTTTAACAAATAATACCTTGTTCGTAAAGGATAAATACTCAAAAACTGGAATAGGTCAACTCCATTGTTCTTTACTACGGTTCCATGCGAACATGATATGCCGAATTTCTTCACTTACAATTTGAGTACAATTTTTGTGGCTCAAGTAAATATAACATTGGATGAAATGAGACTATCGATCATAGGTCTCAAATGGAACAATGATAAGTAAACATGTTAAACCGTAATTCTAATAATAATATTAACAGCTCACTTAACACTTACCAATTATGAAACAATGGTATTTTGATCAATATGCTATTTAGCAAAGACTGGCACGTCGGAAACTTGTCTATAAACGTTCTTTCCAACTCAATCACATGGATGAGCTTGGTAGCATCCAAAAAAAAAAAAAAAAAAAAAACCCTCCAACAATGCATATTTCCTAAACTAATTCCACAAAATATCATAGCAATAAACATGAACAATGAACCAAAAAAAAAAAAAAAAACTTTCACCAAAAAATTATACGCATTGTTTTAGGAGCTGTTGTTTCAGGAGTAGCGGCCTATGGGGTGGTGTTATTTCTCAATGATCGCTTTCTTGGCCTTAATGAACTATTTCTTCACTTCCTCATTAATGAACGATTTCTTCACTTTCCCATGACGCCTCCAGATTGCTCTGGGGTTGTTTTCTATTCTTCTTTAGTAGCATATTTTGCTGATAAAAGAATTATAAACCTTTGAGCTACTATTTTTTCAATTGAAGCAAATCCAACTCATATCTCTACTTTTTATACTGTTGTGAATGCAAGGGTATTATAGTGTTTTCAAGTGGTTGTATTTCACCTGACCCATAAAAACAACTATCTTATTATTCTTTTCTTTTGGATTTAGCATCAACATTGAAAGTAACTATCTTATTATAGTGTTTTCAAGTGACAAGTAATAGTATGTATTTTAGTTTTCAGACATTGTTAAACTTATTATGAGTACATAGGTCAGATAGTATATGGGCTGAGTTTAAAGATAACATAAACATGAGAAAAGTTTTGATTACCTCATGTTTAACTTCTTTTTCACTAATGGTACTTTTGATTACCTTTTATGTCACACCTATAAACATTATGACATGTTAGGCCAAGATAGTTCATACAGTATTCAAATGTAGAGATGACATTTTCGACCCGTTAACTTATAAATATATCGTCATGTTTTATCTATAATGACAATCATATTGGAACGAAGTTCATCCAAAGGTTTTTTGATGGATAACACTATAAAACTTGCTTACCCGTTCTATTCAAAAACTTGAATTAATATTTAAGTATTATAAATTTTGTAAGCATATTGCACATGACATTTTGACCCGTTACCGACCCCGAGTGACCCACGTATTTTACTTCTTCTACATGATATGAAGGAGCTAATGGCAACTTACCACCAGCTGCATGGTGTTTTTGACACCATTCTCCCATCTTGTGGAGACCCTCTTTTATATATATGACCATGAAGAAGCCTGGGCCAACAAAAAAATAATTCACAAAACTCAATATCATAGTAGACAATTTTAACCAAGACCTTGAGATGCAGATTTTTATAACAATAAAAAATAATTCACAAAACTCAATATCATAGTAGACAATATTCATCGCTATTTGCAAATTCACAAAGTAAAATACTTTTTAATCATATAACAGAACCTAAATACGAAAATTTCAATATACAATAAAGATGATGGTTTGGAGTGCCCAATATGCTGTGAATCCTTGAACATTGTCAAAAACGTCCTTATGTTTAATGGTGTGCTCATTCACTGTGTAAAAACTGAGTCTTGGCTCTCTAGTGGGTCATCAATATTCCTACTTTACAATTCAGCTACCCATTTAATAGCTTTCCCCTGGTGCAATCTCTTATCTCCTCATAAGAACTACTTCCTTCTTTGGATGGTATAGAGTTTAAACAATGATAAGGTGGTAAAGTCTCACGACGATACTTGTGTTGACTATCGGCCATTAAAGATGACTTCAAGAAGTCAGCTAACTCATTCTAATGTCCAAAACCCATTTATAGATTGGTAATCAATGATAATGTGTCAAATCTCTGCTAATAAGCATAACTTTTTCACACAAGAATGATTGTAAGCCATCTTTACGCAATCCCAGATAACGACTATATTCAATTTCATAAAAAAATAGCAAAATCAAGCGTCCGAAAATTAAACTTCTGCTTAAAATCATACATTTCAAACACAACAATTTTTTAAACACCCACAAATCACTATAAATTTAAAATCACATACCTTTAAACCATCATCGAAAATCGTCCCCCAAATTTTGGTTGACTCAAAATATCAAATTGACATGTAAAGTGTCTTTTCTCATACTGTTTTTTCATTATTTATCATGATAAATGAATTTAAACACTAATTAAGTATCTGTAAAAGCAACTTAATGAGTTGCAATATATGATCTTTGACCATCAACCTTAAATGATACGCCTTACAAAACTCTTGATTTTATCCATCAAACTTCTGCCAAACTGGAAAAAATAACAGAACTTTATAGGATCAACAAAAAACACGTAACATATACACAAAAAGGTTAAATGAGAAAGAGTCGTGAATAACATACCAAAGGCTCTTCTTGTGAGTCATGTAATATGGTAGACATTGTCATGTGAGATTTCGAACCTGAAATCATAAGATATAAACTACATCAAGTCGGTGCCAGAGTCATTTCGATGTAGAAAATTTCAAATCATTTACTTATTAGTGGGTCGATTTGGTGTTTGGAGTGTGGTCATTGAAATTTGACGAATCAGTAATACGGTGTTGCATTGCAGATAATACCACAATAACGCAAACATATGAAGTTTCAAATAGTGTTTAACAAATGAAGTTTCAAGCAGATAATACGATGTTGCACTGCAGCTAATTTTTTAATATATTTCTTTAGTGTGCCCAAAACTGGCTCTAAAACAATAACACAAACATATGTAGGTAACAGGAAATAGTTGATTGAAGGGGAACTTACTGAAATAAATATCCATGTCTTATTTTTTCGACTAAAACAAAAGTTTAAATGTCTAACTTATCATATGATTATGTAATAACATTAAATATCTGTTACCATTATTAAGGATTAAGAAAAGGATGTAGGACTAAGTTAAAAATTTACAGAAACTAAAAGCTCATATTCTAGATTTTAAAATCAAAGGTCCATTCAAATAAAAGTAGGGCTACAGGAACTGAAAAGCACTTCGGTTAAACAAACGGATCCGAGCAGGCGACCACCCTCTATCCCAACCTGAATATCCAGCTTTAATTTTTTCAAAAATAATATTGAAAGCCAATAAAGTATACACTTAAATAAGCAATTCTGAACATCTCGTCCAAACTGAATTATACAATTTCATACAAATACTCAAAAATGCTATTTAGTAATAAGGGGTTGTTTCATATTGTTTATATAAATGCCTATTGCTTAAGAAAATGCACGTGCACCAACATCTCAATGAAGCATAAGAGAACAGACTTAAATTACCCTCAACATGTTTGAACTCGGATACAACTACTTTGTAATACATAATGATGGTCCAAACAGGCATCATGCAACTGATATTGAAATAGACGTGGTATAAAATCAATCAACCTCTATGTACACATGATAATAATAACGTCAACCTTAAACAAAACCATAATCAAGCAACAACAAAAAAGCAAAAAACTTTCTTACATGGGTATGTATTAAAACCATTAGCAATTAAACTTTTAAAAAGCTTACAATCAATCAAACAATTTCCAATCAAACAACTTCTAATCCTATTATGATCTTTTTCTGTTTTTCATTTTAATCAAGAGTGCCTTAAATTCATTAGGTTGCTTTGCATTCTACTTATTATGGCGCTACACAAAATGCTGACAATAAACCAATTATGTTTAATACTCCAGCTAAGTATTGCAACAACTCAAATCTAAAACCCACTTGCGTTTTCAACCTTAATTCAATGATGTAACCACTCAGGCATCTCTAATACCATAGTACAATAATTCTACATCCGTATATCTATTGGCTGTTATTGAATAAGAAATCGTAAGATGAATTTGATGGAATAAAAAACATGCAGAATTGAGTATATATAAGGTGTGAAGTCGGTTTATGTGTTTCTAAGAATTGTAATACAATTCAAATTCGTATTGTATCAGGGAATCTGTATCTTTTTGCTAAAATTTACATTCTAGTCCTAACAAATAAATAAAGTTTTTAAAAAAACACCAACTTACATCAAGCCTCATTGCAGGTCACCCACTTCATAATCACGAAAACAATCCTTTGCAACTTCCCAGCTTCTAGCCATTCTTTACAATACGAAAATTTACATTGGTTAGCGAAACTGTATTACAGTGTGTGAGATAAGCTTATGGACTGTTTGGCATTGAGCAAATTGAATAATCGTAGTCGTATAATCAGTTGCAAGAAAACAAATTGTAATGTATACTGTTTGTAACAAATCTGTTGTTAATATATTTGTCAATTTCCAATTATCCAATGATTTTACATGTAAATATACCCTAAGACAACTGATGATTTGACTCGTAAACAACTCGACAAACAGAATCAATTCACTAATTACCGCTATGAACACAAACCTTTCAGTTGATTCTTCAAGGTGCTCTGCTCTGTTATGTTCAAAACTTTTTCAGCAACTCGGCATTCTTGGCATCATAATATGTTTGTCGATTTCAGATTATCCAATGATTTACATGTAAATATACCCCAAGACAACTGATGATTTGACCCGTACACACCTCGACAAACAAAATCAATTCACTACAAACATAATCAAACTTAATCTTAGTGATCAATTTTAGTTATCAAAATAAGGGTTGAATGAAGAAAACGATTGAGAAAAACGAATGAATTGATTTAGGTTAAAAGATTTGTGTTTTTTCTGCACTGGTGATGGATTTGGGATATGTGTTTTTTCTCTACTGATGATGGATTTGGGGGTGTTTTGGTTGACCTCCGGTTTTTTTTTAAAAAAATACACTATTAACCTTAAAGTATAAAAAAATTACCCCTAAACCCATGTGTATTTTTCCCTATTTTAATTTTTTAGTATAGAAACGAAAATTTCATATTTTTTGGTAAAATATAGAAATATTTAAGGTTTTAAAAATAAATAAAATAATTTTTAAAAAATCTAATTAAAAGAAAAATTACTAAATAAGGTATGTATGCATTTTTTTGAAATGGAAAATTCCCAATAAGGGTTTTATTTTATTATATAAAAGATAAGCATCTTAATTTACTTTCGTAAAATATTCTGTTACAAAAATAAAAACCGACCTCAACTTGACTTTATATAAAAACAAAATTTGATTCAAAAGCTTTGTAAATTACTTAACTTTCTTCCAAAGAAATATTTACCCTTTTACAAGTTATATAACTTTCTACTTCCAACCAAAAAAAACAAAAACATCGTAATCCATAAACCCTTCTAAACCCTTATCGATCCAAAAACCATCGTTCTAAATCATGGCGGATTTGCAAAGAGATCCATGTCCAGACCGAATTATTCAAGACACGGGTGCGGCATTCGGTATGGGCGCTATAGGTGGATCAGTTTTTCACTTCCCAAAAGGACTTTACAACTCCCCGCGTGGCTCTCGTTTCACTGGTGGAGCACAAGCTGTCCGCATGAACGCGCCACGTATAGGTGGGAGTTTTGCAGTATGGGGCGGATTATTTTCCACCTTTGACTGTGCGTTTGCATACACGCGCAAAAAAGAAGATCCATGGAACTCGATACTTGCTGGTGGAGCTACTGGTGGGTTGCTTTCGTTGCGGCAAGGTTTTGGGCCTATGGGTAGGGCGATTATGGGTTCTGCTGCTTTACTCGCTTTAATAGAAGGGGTAGGTATTACGCTTACTAAGCAGAGTGCACAACAAGAGATGCCGCCGGTTATGGTTGAAGAGGCGCCTGTGGCGCCACATATGGGAGACCAGGCGCAGCAGGGTGCTGCGGCATCGTGGTTTGGTGGTTTGTTTGGAGCGAAGAATGAGGAAGTGAAGTCGTATGTGAAAGATGAAGTTCTAGAGAGCTTTGATTCGCCAATGCCGCCAACTTTTGATTATAAATGAATGTGAATTTGGTCTGGTGACTTATTTTACATGATTGATTGGAAATTTTAATTGAGTTTGAGTATGTTGTTCTTTTAATTTGAAGAATAGCTGTAAGTTCCGTGCACGCACGATGTTTTCATATAAATCAAATTTATTTTAAAATTTTAGTTTAATATATGGACATATAAGAATTTACCCGTGAAAATTGTGAAATAAGTATAACTAATACTAGTAGAGTACCCGCGCGTTGCAGCGGTGGGTACCCTAAAATAAATATTAACACCACCAAATATCTAGTGGCATGTGTGTATGTCCGTCACGGACAAATAATCAGTATATCAAATGCTTAACGATATTTTATAAAGTACAATAATTGAATAACATACATTTATTGATGAGACTACAAATTCATATGATAAAGTCTTTTACAATATATGTATATACACCATATTGAAAATCCTACATTTATATTTTACTTTATACGAAGAACTTCTCGATACACAATGTTTGATATGTACACACCATCTTGATCAAATTTTTTGAAGCTTAATGTTTTGGAAGCATAATTAGACTGTATATTGTGGTTAAATATTTGTATATTTTGATGAACGGGTGTTTTTAATAGTGTATTAATTGTATGGGTTAAATAGTATTTTTTTAGTTTTATTTATGCTTTAAATACTTGTAAATTATGCTTATTTATTTGTATTTACTTAAAAATCTATTTTTAGTAATCTTAAAAAATTAATATGAGAGAGGGTCAAAGATGTATTATAAGTAGTATACACTTGTCCAGAATTTTAAAATTGGACCAATAGGAGAGCTCGATTTTGACACATAGCGAAATCAAACAATATGATTGGTCAATAAAAAGTCAAAATTAAATTAATTTTGGTCAAATTTTAATAAAGTTGGTGGAGAATTTAGTTGAGGAAAAAAAAACATAAAAATATAGGTGTCAAATTAAATTTATTAAAACAAAAACTTAAAAAAGGGGGAGGTAATTAATAAAAGTTTAGTGGTTGAATTGAAAATATATTATATAGTTACTTGTAAAATTACAAGTCCTTATATTTTTTAATAACTTTAGATAATAAACAAATAACCTTTACACTTTATACCCTTATACTTTATAATATGTACTTTATTTACAATTACATGAGTATTAGTATTAGTTTGACACTTTTATCGATTAAAATTATAAAATTTTGTAAATAAGAATAAGATTTAATATACGTTAAATATTTTTTTAAATAAATATCAGTTTTAAACTTTCATCTATTATTATTATTATTATTATTATTATTATTATTATTATTATTATTATTATTATTATTATTATTATTATTATTATTATTATTATTTACGTTAAATTAGGACTCGTGTTATCCTATTTAAAAGTCCAGTCTATGCGTACGCGGGTTTGAATATTAAATACGGCTAAATTATTATAAACGGTAATATAAATATCAAATGGTAAGCACGAGTTAGTGTGATATGAAAATAAATATACGCAATTGTACTTATAACAACAACTTATATAATTATTATTTAAAGTTTATATAGATATCCAAAAATGTATATTTAAAAAACTTTACGGGGTATATTTTAACTTCATTAACGCTCATTATGTGCTACTAAATTCGCACATTTTTTACAAAATAATATCAATAGTTAAAGTTAAGCAAAAACATTCACTTTAACCTCAACATGTATTTCAGCTAAATAAAGTTAAATCTTTAATGCAATAAAATATTTTACAAAATATTAATATATATTAATGAAAAAATCATGCATATTTATTAGTTGTACTTATATCATAATTTTCACGGGTAAATTCTTATATGTCCATATAATAAACTTAAATTTTACAATAAATTTGATGTCTGTGTAAACCCCGTGCGTACACGGGGTTTATAACTAGTGGTATGATATATGATTTACAAACGGTACGTGGTTTTATATGTGCTATCTCTTACTGCTTATTGGGATTTCAGTAATATAGCTTTGTTAATCATTTGATTAAAGTTTGGGCGTTACAAAGTTTTACATATACCTAGTTTTGTGACTTTGTCCAAATCTTGTTATATTGGCCACAAATGATCATAACTAGTTTTATCGATTCTACAAAACTGATTATTGCAGCTCACAATTGCCAGTTTTGCAGCATATGTAAATACCCTCTTTGGAAACAATGTCTTCATTCAGTGATCCGAGTGTGAAGGTCTGTGCTACTTGATTTTCTATTGTCCAATACAACTGTTTTTAGTACCATAAGGTCATGTACCTAAAGATTGGCGTGGATTACATTAATGCTTCGACAAAGAAAATGACGATAACGAATAAAGGTTTTCAACGAAGCATTTAAAGTAGAACAACTAAACTTGTTGTCAGCTTACACGGTCTCATACTCTTTCGTAAATGTCTTATAACCAGTTATCCGTCGCTTGTTTGTTTGTTTTTGTTGCTGTTTTTTTGGTTAGGACTTGAGGCACTTGTATTGCTCATGCTCCAGCGCCGAATACTTACATGGTTTGGATTTTGAGTACCCTCCATAGACTTGTAATACTCAGAAAAAAAAAAAAAAAAAAAAAAAAAAAAGATTGACAAGATGCTAATACTATTAACATGTTTTTAAGCAATCTGCAAATGAAAAGGTTTTAGTTTAGGATTGAGATCCTTTCAAATGGTTCTTCACAAACATAACAATAGGGCCTATTGAGGGACTCACTTTTCTTTTTGATTGTGAAAAGTCATTACCGGTCATATTCATACATACTTGAGAAGATCTCCAATCATTTAATTTATTGGCAATAGTCGCCTTTTTTTATGGTAACTAATAACTATTCTGTTAGGCTGGGCAATGGTGACCCCGGATGACCCTGCTTTCCGGCTACCATGTCAGCTTTCTCTCTCCGACGACCAGACATGACCTAAGTGCCACAGTGGTGAAAGACTTTTTTTTTTTTTTTTTTTTTTTTTTTTTTTTTTTTTTTTTTTTTTACGTTTTAAACAACAAATTTATAAAAATAAAAACGTTCAAATTTAAACATTGCATATATTTCTTGGAATTAAAAAAAAAACACACACACATTACATTAATTAAAAAAAAAAAGACTTGCATAAAAATAAAAACCTAAACATTCATAAACTTCTTGGAATTTAAAACATTACAGAAACATAACATAAACGTTACATAACCATTCAATTGTAATCCGGGTGATCCCAGGTTTGAGAGTTGTCAGATCGGTAACCATCGTCGTAAGGATCAAAGTTCGCAAACTTCTATGCTTTTAACTGAGCTTCCCACCAGCTAAGCTCCCGCTCCTTGTCATCTTTCCAGCCGCCATCTTCTTCATAACCTAGCCGAAAGTGATCCAGATGAGGTTGCTGTTGTTGTTGCTCAACAACTCTTTGTGCATCAGATGAAGTTGATGCACCTTGCACTCTTGGTGCATCCGCAGCTTTCACATTTTCCTCAAAACCCCAACGTATCTTGTTGGAGATTTGGGCCTGTATCTCATTCACACAAGACCACAAAGTCTCAGTAACGGCAGCGTCTTTACGATATTCATCATACAAAAACTGATCGATCACAGCCTTGCGTTCTTCCGATATGTCTTTACAGTCAACGTATCGTTCTCTAAAACGTCTTTTGAGTGCCTTTGCGAGCTCAAACCTTTTAGTCACTTCGACATAAGTTTTAAGTTGGTCGACGGTATGAGGGAGTTTACGAGCCATATTTTTGTGTTTGAAATGTTTGTCGAATTGTGTGTTAAAAGTGTGTTTGATGTAGTATGAATCGGTTGTAGAGGCAACCGATGTTGGGTTATGGTAGTTAGATTAGCCGTTATACGTGTTAGATTTATGAACACAAATTAATAGATGTGTGTTACCAAGAGCTTGAGTGATGTTCGCTCTAGAAGTATTTCCATCTTCATCGTGAATAATTGCATATCACTCAGATGTTCTTGCAATACCACAAGGATAATGCGTAGGACTCTAAATATATTATCTTACTTTCCACATTGTGAGAAACAGTAAGCATATTGGAAGTGTGTCCTAGTGAGATTTATGGATGATCTCTTTAGCTCTAGACTCAATAGTGCGTTTTGATCCGCTCCTGGAGACTGGGGAGGCGTCTCCTGTTTAGCTATCAACATAGCTCGCAATGGGCGGTCGATACATTGTACAAGGTTCCCTGTGAGATTGAAACAAGCTCTTTTAAGAGAACTTGAGTGGTTGGGAAGTTTAGTACAGTGCGTCACTGGGTCCATGACGTCTTGTCTTCAATACCGGTGTTACCTTAGTAACCGCCAGTAACTTATGAATTGAACCCGGTTTCTGCCCTAAGGTTGAATAAATGGAGGGCTATTTCTTTTCACCCTTTCTCATTTCATTTCTTTTTCATTCTTCAACCCCTTCAGTGCTTACCGAGACTTCATCACTAGAACCTTGTTGGGTTTGTTCCAGTCCTAGCTCTATCTCAGTCGGCACTCTTCCCTTTCTCACTTTTCTCCTTTTTTCAATCATTCCTAAGGACTTCTACTCTATCTAGAGTGTAGAATATCAATCAAGTCACAAACATGATGGTTCTTTTGATTTGTGTGGCGTTAGAAATAAGAGAGAAAGAAGGATGAGAAAGCTTGGAACCTTGAGGGAGAAAATGTGATATTAGATTGAGATTAGTGTGAAGGTCCAACCCTCTCCACATGTGGAGAGGGGTATTTATACTAAGCTACAAAGAAATATAAGAACGCCCACACCCGGGCTGTGGATCAGGCATACAGTGGGTAAAGACCCGTCCTTCTTCCACAATGTTACTTAATCTAATACTAACTAACTAATAACTAAACTAACTACGTGCTAACTTAATGCTATTACAATAATTAGGTGACCGAGACTTTTACAGGAATATTTGTATTCCTAACAATCTCCCCCTAAGCGAGGTCACCTTGGAAATTAAGCTCTTTGATCTTTAAGCATTCATGAGTCTTTGTAGCACGTAGGTTCTGATTTTTCACTTTTCTGCACACTTTGTACTTCAAGCAACGAACTTGTGATTTGGATTCCTTTGTGATATGTGATCTTTGAGCTTCTTTGAGATCATCAGCCATAGTAAATCTCCAAGCTCATCCATAGTAGTAACGCCTTCATGTGATGTAGTGAATTAAGGACCATTATGCTCACACCCTACTAGATCAGGAGACTTAACATAAGAGTTGTGGATTAGGAGACTTTTCATCAGAGTTGCGGAAATGTTGTTGGTAGTCTCTCAACATTTGTTGTAGTAAGTCTCTCATCATCATTGATAGTGAGGAGGATGTGTGAGCATGAGGTATGTATTGACCCGATTCAGCTAGAAACAGGAGCCATCAACTAGATTAAATATATATAAGATCTTTACTACTTCATTTATATAGACTCAGTACCAAACGCCACTACTGCAGCAACCAAACGCCCCTTGCTGCAGCAGTAAGTCAAGAACCAAACACCCCTTCTGGTAGGGGCATCACTAGATAAACAAAACCAGTATACATCTCTTTGACTTTCCCATATATCTAGTAACACTTTAGTTATTCAGTAAGATAAAAATAAAATAATATTGTGTGTATATGTTTGTCAAGTTTTCAAATGTCAATAATAGTTCAAGATTTGATTATAATTTAAGATTTATGGTTAAAATTTATTTTACTTATACCAAAATTGAATATTACAAATTATAATCCATTGATCAAGTGATGAAAAATACATGAAAAAAGGTGAGCTGGGATGATGAAAAATACTTGATGAAACTTAAAATGCACAAATGCTGAAAATTTACTAACTGTTGTAAAATATCATAATAAAAATGTCCTTAAGCACTTGTACTCGATAACTATTGTTGTGTGATTACGTTTATACCAAACCAATCATCTATACAAAATGGATTATTATTATAGCACGAGGTGTGAACATGAAGAATCACAATTGGATTAATAGTTAGGCATCATTAATATAAAGTATTGTATTAAATAGTGAACGAAATGCCAAGTTTTATATGATGAGCTAACTGTGAGTATACTGTATATGTTACCTTTCATTTACTTAAACCTAACACCACATTTGTTGTTATATGATGAGCTACTTAATCCTACTTTTGACACATAGGTTGCTGCATCACATATATAGACACCTGAACTTGGTATTCTGCACATATTAACTTTAATCCCATTAAAAGGTAACCATGATAATTTGGATGCACAAATAAATAAATCATCATGTGTGGATAACAAGTTAATTATGCAAGCTATTATTGACAATAACATCCAAACGCAGCAACCAAACATCACAACATGTTCCCCTGCTGCAGCAACCAAACACACCAAAAATGACAGCAAACAATGAACTACCAAACTCAGTACCTTGCTGAAATATGTAATTCATATATAAATTCAAACGAAGTACCAAACTCAGTCCCTTGCTGAAATCTTTAATTCATATACATAATTCAAATGAAGTGCCAAACACCCTTTTTGACAGATTATGCACACAATTCTGCAGTAGTAGTACCAGCATTGTAACAAAAAGACTAATTGTATTCAACAACCATAACTTTCAACAAAGACCAAAGACTAAAAGTACTACTAAACTTCCAGTAGTAGTATGAGATGATTATGTGCTTGACTCATCCTCACGTCCACAAACAATTCTACTTGTACTTCCATATTCAATGGTACTACGTGCCATAATAGCTGAACAAATTTGAGACTAAACTCAAATAAATACTTAATATGATACATGAAAACAAGACGAAAAAATATATACACAGTGCATAATTAGCAAGCAAATAATTTGTAGTACAATTATCCAAGTATCAACTATTACTCCTTGTACAATTTGTACAATTAACAAGCAAGCATTTGAAAAACCGTTACTTATGCTAGTGCTCCAACTAAAGTTGAAAGCTAATTTAAAACATCCGCAACTTTAAAATAATTTGGATATAAAGATTGTTAAAGTCCCTACCAAACACCGTTGAGATGTTACCTATTGTAGCTTCTTTCCCACCTACATTGCAGTCCTATTTCAACAAACAATTGCAAAACTAATGCAAGGCACTACTTAAAAATCTTGAAAAAATCCCAAAACTGATGGAAGGCACCACTTTACAATTGATTTTTCGAGAAGCTGTTATAGTTATATTAAATTTCAATGCTTGGTAAAGCTGTACAAGTTTGAAAATGAATTAGAACATATCCTCAAATTACACAGCTAACATACATCAATGTGATTTCATATATGTAATCATGTAACTGAAAGAAGTAATCGACAATAATTGAAACATAGATACCAAATTGTACCTTAATTAGTGATGACGTATAGTCTATATTTGGGCCACGAGCCCAAATGATAAACATCACTAAGGCCCAAACCCACCATGAGTGGGCTAATATAACTTGGGCCGCGTTATTAACGGGATTGGGCTTACATAAGACCCAAAAGCCCAAACAAACTATTTATGGTTTAGATAAGGATCTTCTATCTATGGATAAAGATCCTTGGACCGGATAAGCACCACGCGTGCGAAACGTAAGGAGCACGAAACCTACAAGGGTTCTGCGCCTATAAAAGGAATGACATAATTCTCATTAAAGGTACGATTCACAAAACCCTAAACTCTTTACGAGACCCCTAAAACCGATTACTTACTCTTACGCCGGAGGATAATCGTGGGAGACAATCCCACGATAAGCCTAACGGTGTTTGTTTGTTTTCTTAGTGCGCAGGTTTCAAGCATTAAGAGCTAATTGGTACGAGAGCAAGAGCCCAAACAAGGAACGCCCAACTTTTGTATCAACAAGTGGCGCCATCCGTGGGACCAACACTAAGAACTAAAGAACTAGAATGACGAAGAATAAAAACTCAAGCCAGCGGACTCCGCAGTTGGAGAAAACACGTGACCCCCAGAGGAAGAACCAACAAGATTCGACCTCTAGGCAGGCTTCTGGGACAACAAGTGCGCCTGGTCACCAAGAAAAGGGACCAACCCTACCTCTCCCAGCGGTAGAATTGCATATAAGGACTACCCAAGCCACCACAGTAGTCCCAAGCGTTGAAGAACTTCAGCACACCCTCTTCAATACTCCCCACCAAACGGCACCTATAGTGGACAACACTGTGCCGCCTGGCGCACCTAACCGAGATAGGGTGCCCAATACTGAGGCAGATATTCTTGCAGCGAATGAGGACGTACCTGACCTAACATTGAGTAATTTTGTATCCCAAAATTAAGAAATTCTAACCGCCCTCATGCAAGAAGAAGCAAGGAGAAGGTCAAGTACGAGCCTGCAAGCCCGGCTCAACTTTGGTCCTGAACGTGAAGTATCGCCACCGCGCCACCTACGAGGAAGACGTGAAAATTAAGAAAGACGTACCACTATCCATGATAGGCTGGGTACGATATCTGACTCACAATATTCAGAGGAATACGAAGACGGCGAGAGGCGCATCAATGTTCATTCCAGACTTGGTAGTCGAAGGATACAAGACAGATTAGGACCTCAACATTCACCAAGTGAAGGTTCCTCCAGGTCTGGGAGCAAAAGAATTCACGACAGATTAGGGAGGAGAATATCCCCAAGTGAAAGCCCTCAAGCTCTTCCTCTGAAGGAAGCCAGCGCAAGCGCCGCAAAAGAGATTACTCTTCCTCCAGTGACTCCTCGGTCAACGAGGATAAGGAAACAGGACACTGGAAGTCTAGAGGAAGACGTCGCGAGGAAGAAGACGAAGACATATCTCTTCTGTGGCGTCGCCAGAAAGTTGATGCCTTTACAAGGCATATCAGCGACTACTCGGATCAAAAGAAAAGGCGCATGCCCACTAATGTTAAAACATATGACGGGACGGGTGATCCTGATGATCACCTAAAAATTTTCGAATCCGTCGCTACTATCGAAAATTGGCCACAACCTGTGTGGTGCCATATGTTTAACTCCACGTTAGTGAGGAATGCGCGCACGTGGTTTAGCAAGCTTCCACGAAGGAGCATTGGTGGGTTTGAAGAATTACGAAAAGCATTCCGTTTAAACTTCACCCAAAGAAAGAAGTGCACTAAAAACCCTGTGGAACTAGCTAGAGTAAAACAGCGCCAAGGGGAATCAACCAGCGCTTATATGGAACACTTTAAAGATGAGTGTATACACGTAAAGGCGTGTCCCGAGGTCCTAAAAATCTCAGGGTTCATGAATGGGATCAATAACCCAGAACTCATTAGGAAGTTAAACGACAAGGTTCCCCAAACTTTCGATGAACTAATGAAGCGCACAAGATCCTTCATCCAAGGAGAAGCAGCTGCTGCGAACAGTAAAAAAGGCTACTCAAATTATAGGCAACAAGAACAGCCTAGGAGACAACCTAATGATCAGAGCAGCAACCGCAACAAGAATTATTGCAGTGGACGAGACAATGACAAGTATACCCCTCTCTTAAAGACTCCAAGGGAAATATTTGTAACAGAAGGTACAAATAGAAGGTGCAAACTTCCCAAAACCTCCACCAATGCGCACCGCAGAGGACAAGTGTATAGGGAATGGATACTACGAATACCATGGCCAAAAGGGCCACACAACCAATGAGTGTGTCCAGCTACGACAACTAATTGAAAAATTAGTAAAGGCGGGTAGAATGGATCACCTCGTAAAAAACATTAAAGAAGGGAAGGACAAGCAAAGGAACGGAGGCAAGAAAGAGCCTCCCAAAGACAAAGCGGACATCATCTACATGATACAGTCATGGCAATGCAAGACAAAGCAAAAAGTCAGTCAAAAATTCTCTCCAGAAAAGGAGATGTCCTTACCCACTCTAGCTGCGGACAACGCAGTAATAGAGCCATTGACCATTGAGATACATACTGGGGGACATGACATCCGCCATATTTATATCGATGGAGGAGCATCCGCAGATATTCTATATGAACATTGCTTTAAAAGACTACGACCTGAGATACAAAGTCAGTTGATACCAGCCACGACGTCACTGACTGGGTTCACAGGAGAAAAGATATGGCCTATGGGGCAATTATGCTTACTTGTAGTTGTGGGCGATGAACAACACTCTACAGCAACGTGGATAAATTTCATGATAATCAAGTCTCACTCACCATACAATGGCATCATTGGGAGACCTGGAATATCATCCATGCGTGCTGTACCATCCACAGCACATGGGATGCTCAAATTTCCAGTAGAAGGAGGGATTGTCACCCTCTACAACACCACAGTGCCACCTAAAGAATGCAACGCAGTAACCAGTGAGGTGGAGAATATTCCAGAACAGCGCGCAGCAAAAATACCAAACTTAAACGTCGCTATTCATCCTGATTACCCAGATCAACAAATATCGTTTGGAGGATCTTTATCTGACAAAGGTAAAGCAGCTGTGTGCACACTCTTGCAAAAAAACCTGAGTATCTTTGCGTGGGAACCAAAGCACATGACCGAAGTGCCACGCTCTATTACGGAGCACAAGCTACAAATCCGACAAGGATATCAACCAATACGACAGAAGAAGCGCGGCCAGGCCCAAGATCGCACAAAAGCTATCCTGGAAGAAGTACACAAACTTGTAGACGTAGACATCATGCGCGAAGTATACTATCACGACTGGCTCTCTAATCCAGTGATGGTAAAGAAGAGCGATGACAGTTGGAGGATGTGCGTGGACTTCACAGATCTCAATAAAGCATGTCCACAGGACTGCTATCCACTGCCAGAGATAGACTGGAAAGTAGAATCCCTGTACGGATACCCTTTTAAATGCTTCCTAGACGCATACAAAGGGTACCATCAAATCCAGATGGCAGTGGAGGATGAAGAAAAAATGGCTTTCCACACAAGTCAAGGGGTATATTGCTACACAAAAATGCCTTTTGGCCTAAAGAACGCAGGTGCAACGTACCAACGATTGGTGGACATGGCTATTGAAAAACAAGTAGGTCGCAACTTGGAGGTCTACCTTGATGACCTTGTCATCAAGAGTCATACAGAGGAAGAATTGGTGCGCGACATCGAGGAGACGTTCAAAACACTGGAAAAAATAAACATGAAGTTAAATCCCAAGAAGTGCACCTTTGGCGCGACTGAAGGCATGTTCCTTGGGTATTTAATAGAACCTGATGGTATCAAACCTTGCCCAGAAAAAACAAAAGCTGTTATTGATCTCCCTTCACCGCGCACACTGAAAGAAGTCCAGTCATTAAATGGAAAGTTAGCTGGGCTAAACCGTTTTTTATCTAAGTCAGCAGAAAAATCACTCCCTCTCTTTAAAACACTCACGAAGTGCACAAAAAAGGGAGACTTTCGTTGGACTGAGGAAGCAGAAGAAGCCTTCGAACAGCTAAAACAGCACCTGGCATCACTCCCCAAACTAGTCGCACCGCGACCAGGGGAAGAGTTAATCATGTACTTATCTGCAACCCACGGAGCAGTCAGCGCAGTACTATTGACAGATAGGAACTCCGTCCAAACACCCATATACTTTGTAAGCAAGGCATTAAAGAAGACAGAGACTAACTATAGCGCCATGGAAAAACTGGTCTTAGCGCTAGTATTCGCAGCTAAAAGACTGCGCAGATACTTTCAGGCGCACCCAATAGCTGTGATCACGGACCAGCCAATCAAACAAGTTATCTCTAAACCTGACGCATCAGGACGACAACAAAATTGGAGTGTGTTGTTGAGCGAGTATAACATCACGTATAGACCATGCACTGCAATCAAGGGGCAGATATTAGCTGACTTTATTGTTGAAAAGCCAGATACCGATACTCCAACATCAATAGGCAAGAGAGAGTTACAAGAACCTTGGATTATATTCATAGACAGATCCTCATGCGTGGATGGATCAGGCGCAGGCCTCATCCTTACTAACCCAGAAGGAATGGAATTTACCTACGCACTGCACTTTAAATTCACAGCCACAAACAATGAGGCAGAATACGAAGCCCTACTCGCTGGACTGCGTATTGCAATTCAAATGGGTGTACGCAACCTAGATGCAAACGTGAATTCCAGGCTAGTAGCTAACCATGTGTTAGGTGAATATAAAGCCAAGGATGAACACATGATCCAATACCTTGAAAAAACCAAGTCCTTAATTCAGAACTTTGATAGGTTCACAATCAAACAAGTACCTAGAGGGAACAACAGGAAAGCTGACGCGCTTAGCAAGATTGCATCTACAAGATTTCGCACCTATCAAAACAGGTATTGGTAGAAACTCTAAAAAACAAATCAATCTTGGAGATGGAAGTATCCACGGTGATAGAAGAACAGGATCCCACATGGATGACACCTATCATCGAATTCATTAGCAAAGGAATCTTACCACAAGATCATAAGGACGCTCGAAGAGTACGACGCACAGCGCAGAGATTTGAACTACGAGATGGCATCTTATATCGATGTTCATTCCTACAACCTTGGCTCCGATGTGTTGGGCCTCTTCAAGCAGATTATGTACTCCGAGAAATTCACGCTGGATCATGTAGCATGCACTCGGGACCATGGTCCGTTGTGGCGCGCGCCCTACGATCAGGATATTATTGGCCTACTATGCACCGCGACGCGTGAGATTTGATAAAAAAATGCAGCAATTGCCAAGTACACAGGCCAATTCCGCGCCAACCAAAACAAGAGTTAACCCCCATCACCTCACCATGGCCATTCTATAAATGGGGCATTAACATCGCAGGCCCTTTCCCAGTTGCAGCGGGAGGGCTAAAATTCCTCATAGTAGCCATAGACTACTTTATAAAGTGGATTGAGGCAAAAGCAGTAGTGAGCATCACTGGCAACCAGGTAAAACGCTTTGTATGGGACAATATTGTGTGTCACTTAGGGCTACTTGGAGAAATTATCTCAGATAATGGGAAACAATTCTGCGATAACCCATTCAAAGATTGGTGCGCGCAATTGAATATTACACAACACTTTGCTTCAGTGAAACACCCACAATCCAATGGCTTGGTTGAACACGCGAACCGCAGTTTAGGAGAAGAGATAAAAGCGCGTCTTGACAGACACAAAGGAAAATGGGTGGACGAGTTATCACATGTTTTATGGGCGCATCGCACCACAATCAAAACCAATACCGGAGACACACCATTCTCCCTTGTCTATGGAACAGAAGCCATCATACCAGCTAAAATTGGAATGCCAACTATACGAACAGCAGAGGTAAACGTCACAACAAATGACGAGGAGCGGTGCATAGACTTGGACTTGCTGGAAGAAAGGCACGAACGCGCAGCTATACGTGAAGCAAAGGCTAAAGCAAAAATGAAGCAGTATTATGATGTAAAAGTCAAACATACTTCCTTCAGGCCAGGAGACTTTGTATACCGCGCTAACGATGCAAGCCACGCAGAAGACACAGGCAAGCTTGGACCCAAATGGGAAGGACCCTATGAGGTCACCGATGCGCTAGGTAATGGTGCATACAGGTTGCGCGATATGGAAGGTCACGAGCTGGCACGCACTTGGAATATCTGCAATCTGAAAAGATGCTATCTTTAAGAAAGGCTACGGCCCACAAACAGACAACTT
Organism: Artemisia argyi; assembly: GCA_030686995.1. Classification (NCBI taxonomy): domain Eukaryota; kingdom Viridiplantae; phylum Streptophyta; class Magnoliopsida; order Asterales; family Asteraceae; genus Artemisia; species Artemisia argyi. The sequence continues at coordinate 184,280,744 of CM060705.1, forward strand.
TGCACTTTAGTATGTGCCCAATAATTGTTTGTCGTTTAACTTTCTTTTCTTTATTAGGAATTGTTTTTTATTTTTCAAAAACTTGCAAGTATCAATAAAACGTTATGGTTTCCAGCTAACTCCATAACACATCTTACTTTATTACGTACATTCTTATATGTGTCAATATTGTTATTTTATATTTTTGCCTACATGGCGTGCATGCACTAATTAAGACCCACGATGGCAGAAAGGATGAGTAAACCTACTAACTCGTTGAGTAAGAGGGTTGCAAACCCATCAACATTGGATCAAGCATCCTTGCTAAGCGCCTTACCTTCAAGACGTTGAAGTAAGTTTTCCTTGCGCACCCCACGAAGGATGCGCAATATCACGTACACTGTACAAGCTTAGCAAATTATGAGCCAAGACTCTTGGTCATTTAATACGCCTTTGCAAAATTGATGCAAGTCTATTTTCATACTTATGATTCATTTTAAGTCACGCACTTAATTTAAACATAGGTTCCAAAAAGAGTATCTTAATTGATCTTTTTACATAAAGGATAAAAATTTAAGAAGCGGATACCATAAACACATAAACAAAAGATACAACTTGTTATTTATACGATGCCATACATTTACAAGTTACAAAAAATTTACACGCTATGACGGTGCTCAGGACTATTTTCTGGGACAGCGGAGCTTCCTGCCTCTTGGAGCTTTCTCAAAACTAACGCATCCTTAGGCGATACGGTCGCTACGCTGACTGCAACTCCATCTGCTCTGGGAATATGCGCAGCACCCACACCACATAGGATGGCCTTACCGTTAACACCCTTTTCTTGGCTGCTCTCTCCGCGTGCAGTTCCAAGACCTCCTTAAGGGGAACCTCCTTCTCGAGAACGAAGGGGTTCAATATATCATGCGGCTGCGCAAAAACGGGAACCTGCAGCTGCGACTCGTCAGGCTTTAGAAACAAGTCTGGCTGCGCCTCTACATCCTCCAAGATGTGTCGCCCCAGGGTTAACCCCTCCATAATTAACTTTATGGGGTAATTCATGAGGCGAAAAATGAACCGTTTTTAGGGGGTCATTTAAGTCCAGAATTGAATTTATTTGATCAAATATTGCCCTAAATCGTTCATTTTGTGATTTTAGGTACTTTGGGAGTGAATTCTGGAAAAGGAAGCATTTTGGATGTTTTTGGAGCATAAAAGCGAAGAAAACGGCAAAGACTTAATTTTCCATGCTGAGAACAGTACCTGAAGGCGTCAAGAAGGAATTTGTGACGGCGTAAGGGGCAAAATCCATGACGACCCAGAGAAAACCTGAAGGCGTCAAGAGAAGGGCGTCACGAGTTAATATGGTAATGGCCTGCATAAGGAGTACAGGTGACGGTGTCAAACCCAGATCTAGGCAGTCCGAGAATTTATTTGGCGGTGAGATGACGGCGTCAGACATTTTCTCTTGACGCCGTCACCTCACAGAATCTATATATACTTTTCTATTTTTCATTCATTAAGAGAGGAACTTGTGTGGAGAATATTAGGGTCGAACCTAATAAACCCTAGGTCGTTTGTAACAGTATTTTCAAGGGTTTTCATCCCTTGAAACCTTTCATGTTCAATTGAGATAAGTCCTCTTTCAATTCATTCAATATGTCTATGTGTTGTTTGAATATATCTTATGCTTGTCTTGATTTCAACATGCTAGGCTAGATCTTTCATGTGTTTGCTTAGATGTAATGAAACCTAGATGTTGATTATAGGTTGATTGCTTGTTTATAGTTGTATTGGATGAATGATTTCAATGTTAGGCTTAAGAAAACTGGCAGATCTCCTTTGTGTAACATGCTTGAACGTCTTAAGAAACATGAACCGATGTGTACTAGGTTTTTATGATTGTATTTAATGCATGAGCGAATTCTAGTGATCCCATGTTAGGAGCTTCTTAGCCGGCTCGACATAGGAGTGAAGTAGGAGCTTATAGGATTGAGGAAGTAAGTACGCCACCCCATGAATGGTATTAAGGAATACAATCCGTCATCCACGCAACTGTAACAAGTAATTAACCTGTAAAAGATATCTAGGGAGTAGTGAAATCTAAGTAAACACAATTCTCCCATATATTGCTTACACCACTATCTTAATTTAGTTTATTTTCATTTTTAGTATTTTATTTTGATTGCATCTTAGTAACTGGGTTAGTTGACTAGCAACTAATTCCGCCCAACTCCTTCAAAACCGAGATTTTTATTTGCTTTCATAAATTATAAAGAATACAAAAAGAATCATCCCTCATCTCTAGACCTAGTCTTTAGGTTTTCTAATCCTAGCGACACTATTCCTAGCTGAACGATCAATCCCCCGGTACTTGTCACTATACTATACTACAACGATCAGGCACACTGCCTGGTGGGGGTTGTAAGCTTCTCGAGATCCCTCGAGAGGTAAAGCCTGGTGCAATCCCCACACATCAAATTTTTGGCGCTGCAGCCCGGGGAATAGTTATTGTCTAGGTTAGGATTTCTTTTTATTAGGTCTACTTGCTAGATTCCTTTCTAGTAAGATTTTATTTTTATTTTTTAGGTTCTCTTTAGTCTATCTTATTTCTTTGTTTCCTTTGTTCGTAAACTATCTCGATGGATAATAATAACATTGATCGTTTGATTCCTGTTATTCATGTTTTTCGTCGTAGGATTTTCCAAATGCCCGTCCCAATCCCTCTAGTGGAAAATGAGAACCCACCTAACCTATCGCCTAACCACCACTTTGACAATAATTCTGAAATGGAGGAGTCTGACCGCGATGATGACCATAGGGCTAGTCCTTTTTACTATTCAGACTCCGATGAGGATCTAGATGATGGTGATGTGATTAATGAGGATAGGATGGAAGATGAAGTGAACCCACTTAGGTATGTCGACCCTAGAACAAGGATTGAGAGTGATAGCTCATTCAATATGCAATTTCCTTGTAAGATTGGATTTAGGAGCTTTAATGCCTACCTTAACTCATCTCTCCCAATGAACATAATCTCTCGTAGTGAATATAATAAAATCATGGTAGATGAGTTAGAATACAAAGGAGATAATGTTATTGCTAGGGCAATGTCATTGCATGTATTTGTAGGAAGCTTCATTTATCTTGTTGAGTTCATGGTTATGGAGAATCTAGGAGAATTTATTGATAGTAAGTTAACCCAAGTTGTGTTTGGAAAACCTTTCAAAAGGTTGACCAACCTTGATGAAAAACTTATGGAAGGGTTAATTACATTCTCGGATGGGGATGAAGATTTTGTCTACCAAATGCCCCGTGCACACCCTAGGTTCAAGGATTTTTCCATGGAGAAGTGTAGTAGGTACCCGCCCATAGAAATGCTAAGTGAGAATGATAAGAGAAAAGGGCTTAAATATACTCATGAAAAGAATAAAAGGTACTATCACGGATGTTTAGAGTTAGGAGATGATTATAAGAAAGATGAGGCGACTATTAGATGGCTCACGCTTGGTTATGTGAGCATAAACGACACACGGTAACCCATGACCTTGAGTCTAGCTACAAGACTCGTAAATAAAGAAAAACGCTTCTTGGGAGGCAACCCATGCTTTGTGTGATTTTTATTTTTGTTTGATTGTTATTTGTTTCCGTATGCATGCTTTATTTTTATTGTTGGTAGATCATGTTTCAAAACTAAAATGATGAAAATACTTTATTTTGTTGTTTGGCCTAGTCTTAACTTCATCCAAAGGTATTTCGCAAAAGATAAGTGTAAGGGGAAACCCCAAATACGTTTTTAAGAAACAAAACTGATGATGAATCTCCACAATATTAAATGAACATGTATATTCGTATTTGTTAGAGTCAAATGCTTGTATCGAGTCATAATGATGTTTTGCAGGATTTTTCAGGAAGTAGGACGAAGTTTTTCCAGAAATTTTCTGAAAACTTAACAGAAGAATTTCTGCAGGTCACTTCTGACGACGTCACGTGTAAAATTCTTGAAATTTTACCAGTTTTGTTTTTCTAACGGAGTCTTAAAGTTTTTGTTGAATCATTAGTTTTATAATCTCCAGGAAATCTGCAAACATCATTCCACAAGCATTATATCTTATTTTGTTTTCTAGGATTTGTTAGCATATATAGATTGCCGCCGATTTTATGCGAGGTTGCCTTGTCTGTTTTCTCAGGTTTCACAGGTTATATATGACAAGAAGATGATTTATATTCTGGAAGGGAAGCTTTGATTGTTCATTTTCTTGGAGGAAGATCTAACCTGGCCACCTTATTATCCATACCGAGCGAATCAGGGGAGTATTTGATTTCATTCTTTTTACTTATTTCACTTTTACATTCTTTACTTGAACATTGGGGACAATGTTCATCCTAAGTGTAAGGGGAGGGTAAAATGATGATACCTTACAGATACATTTTCGGTTGAGTTTGTTTGTTTGATAGTAGATGTGTAATAAAACTATGTGAAATACTTGTTAGTGCAATTTTAGCGCCAAACTTAAATTTTTTTACAACATTTAGGAGTGAAACTTTAGCCATAGCAAGCGTCTCATAGATAGGAGATTGTATCACTAGCACAAAACCGTACTATTCAGAAAAATTTTCCACCCAAATATGTGAGGTTCGCCTTTAGATTTGATAGGAAAAGCATTTACTATTAGTGCTTATGCGTGTACCGGTAGCATTTAGATTCTAGAACTTGCGTTAGTGATGCAACCCGAGACCGCTAGTGAGACTACATTCGTGTGGTAGGATTTACTACATGATAAGTGGCATTAGGATCACCCTTGTGTTAAACCCGTATCATAATTACTTGACCATTTAAGTCATATTACTTGGCTAGTTAAGTCAATTAATTTTTCCCACACCTTAGCGTTGTACTCATTTTTAGTACACGAAACCCCTAGTACACCCCTCCGAGCCTATCTTTTCATTTCTAACTTTAAGCATCTTATTTAAAGAAAGAATTTGTTACACCCCACTTAAATGTACAACCAAATCTCCTTAGCCTTCCGTGTATGCACTCATCTTTAGTGCATTATTGTTATTTGTTAAACCCTAAGTTAATTATCTAATTGATTACATGGTTGCTAAGTCGAGTCATATCCTTGTACATATTGTTTTGGGACGATTGGGACTCATGGGTAAAGTACTTATTTTATGGAGTAATGGGGAAGAACATCATTTATTACCCCCATATGTACGTTAATCTTAAAAGTACTCCAAGTGTTTTGATTATCTTAATTCGAGTCATTAGATCAGTTTATTGTAAAATATGTAAAAATTCAAGTGTAAGGGGAATGTTCATTCCCTATGATGTATTATTTTGGATGGTAGGGTAAGAGTGTATGCAAAAAAAAAAAAAAAAAAAAAAAAAAAAAAAAAAAAATCGAAAAAAAAAATCAAGAAAAAGGAAAAAAAAATAGAAAAAGAAAAAGAAAAGAGAAAAACATACGTACTACCATCCCTTTTCATTCTATGTTCATTTTATGTTTTTTGTTATTTCTCATTTATTAGCTTAAGTCGAGTCTAGTCATGGCTTAGCAACGCCATATTGTACATGTAATTAACCAAGATTGTTAACTCGCCACCAGTAAAGACAGCCTATATCCAACAAAACCGTGTATTCCATATCCCTACACCTAATGTTACAGCCCTTTAAAAGACCTCTTGGATAGTTTATCCTAGGTGCTTACATCATGTGGTGGAGGTTTGATCCTTTCCCAAGCCTATGGTAATTTATTTTGCTATGACAGGTAGTGAGAGATGTTTTCCATTTCCATATTGTGATATATACTTTATTACACCCGAGAGATGTGAGTATCTAAACACTATTTGTGAGGTGCTAGTATATGACCTCCGTGCTTGTCTTTGGTCTTTAGTGGAACGATTATTTGTTGTAATTACTTTTATATTAGTGTTAAATGACCCCTAACTTGTATTTTGATTAGAATAGAAGCGCATTTGCTTGAGGACAAGCAAATCTCAAGTGTAAGGGTATATGATGAGGCGAAAAATGAACCGTTTTTAGGGGGTCATTTAAGCCCGGAATTGAATTTATTTGATCAAATATTGCCCTAAATCGTTCCTTTTGTGATTTTAGGTACTTTGGGAGTGAATTCTGAAAAAGGAAGCGTTTTGGACGTTTTTGGAGCATAAAAGTGAAGAAAACGGCAAAGACTTAATTTTCCATGCTGAAAACAGTACCTGACGGCGTCAAGAAGGAATTTGTGACAGCGTCAGGGGCAAAATCCATGACGACCCAGAGAAAACCTGAAGGCGTCAAGAGTTAATATGGTGACAGCCTGCATAAGGAGTACATGTGACGACGTCAAACCCAGATCTACGCAGTCCGAGAATTTATTTGGCGGCGAGATGACGACGTCAGACATTTGCTCTTGACGCCGTCACCTCACAGAATCTATATATACTTTTCTATTTTTCATTCATTAAGAGAGGAACTTGTGTGGAGAATACTAGGGTCGAACCTAATAAACCCTAGGTCGTTTGTAACAGTATTTTCAAGGGTTTTCAACCCTTGAAACCTTTCATGTTCAATTGAGATAAGTCCTCTTTCAATTCATTCAATATGTCTATGTGTTGTTTGAATATATCTTATGCTTGTCTTGATTTCAACATGCTAGGTGATGAGGCGAAAAATGATCCGTTTTTAGGGGGTCATTTAAGCCCGAATCCGAATTTATTTGATCAAATATTGCCCTAAATCGTTCCTTTTGTGATTTTAGGTACTTTGGGAGTGAAATCTGGAAAAGGAAGCAATTCGGACGTTTTTGGAGCATAAAAGTGAAGAAAACGCCAAAGTCTTAATTTTTCATGCTGGGAACAGTGCATGACGGCGTCAAGAGGAAGATTATGACGGCGTCAAGAGTAAAAGTCCATGACGACCCAGAAGAGATTTGACGGCGTCACGTAGGAAGGGCGTCAAGAGTAAAAGAGTCATGACGGCCTGGAAGTGTATAAGTCTTGACGGTGTCAGAAGTAGATCTAGGCAGTCCGAGAAGAGTTTTGGCGGCGAGGTGACGGCGTCACCTATTTGGTCTTGACGCCGTCAGACCCCTTTTCCTATATATAGTTTTCTAATTTTTCACATTTAAAGAGAGAAGTTTTGGGAGAAACCCTAAGTACGATTTTGGTGTAACTTTACAGGTTTTTCAAGGGTTCCAACCCCTTGATACCTTGCATGATTAATCAAGATAAGTGTTCTTCTAATTCAATCAATATGTCTATGTGTTGGTTGTCTATATCATGTTCTTGTCTTAATTCTATCATGCTAGGCTAGATCTCTTTTGTGTTTGCTTAGATCTAATGAAACCTAGATATTGATTATGTGTTGATTACTTGTTTATTCTTGTCTTGGATGAATGATTTATATGTTAGGCTTAAGAAAACTGGCAGATCTCCAATTGGTAACATGCTTGAACGTCTTAAGAAACATGAACCAACGCGCACTAGGTCTTTATTGGTTGTATTTAATGCATGAGCCACTGTTTACAATCCCTATAGTTGTGCTGGGCATGGTGTAGGAGGAGATAAGAGCTCATAGAATTGGGGAGTTATGTGTGCCACCCCATGAATGGTATTAAGGAATACAATCCGTCATCCATGCAATTATAACAAGTAATTAACGTGTAAAAGATATCTAGGGAGTAGTGAAATCTAAGTAAATACATTTTCTCCAATTACTGCTCACAACCTTAGTATAAATTAGTTTATTTTCTTTTCTAGTATTTTATTTTGATTGCATCTTAGTATTGGGTTAGTTGAATAGCAACTAATTCCGCCCACTCTTCCAAAACCCGAGATTTTAATTTGCTTTCTAAAAAATATAAAAACACAAAAATAATCATCCCTCACCTTTAGAACTAGTATTTAGGCTTTCTAATCCTAGTGACACTATTCCTAAGCTGAACGATCAATCCCCCGGTACTTGTCACTATACTATACTACAACGATCAGGTACACTGCCTGGTGGGGGTTGTAAGCTTCTCGAGATCCCTCGAGAGGTAAAGCCTGTTGCGATTCCAACGCATCAAGTTTTTGGCGCCGCAGCCCGGGGAATAGTTATTGTCTAGGTTAGAATTTCTTTTTATTAGGTCTACTTGCTACATTCCTTTCTAGTAAGATTTTATTTTAATTTTTAGGTTATCTTTAGTCTATCTTACTTCTTTGTGCCTTTGTTCGTAACCACCCGACATCATGGACAACGGGAACATCTTTGAACCCGTCATCCCACCACAACAAAACCCACCATTAGAACCCCTTAGGCCCCGAACCTTAGGAGAGTATTCCCGACCCAGCCACCAAGGCTACCGAAACACCATTGAGCTCACCGGAGCCAATGTGACCCCCTTGCGATCCGACACCATCCGGTTGGTGCAAAGCGGATGTGCATTCCATGGACTTCGTTCCGAAGATCCAAACCAACATCTTAAGGACTTTCTCAAAATCGTTGACTCCAAAGACCTAGATGTTGCAACTAGAGAGACTACCCGTTTACGCCTATTCCAATTCTCTCTACGGGATCAAGCTAGTCAATGGCTTGAGCGTTTACCCGCGGGATCCATCACCACATGGGATGATCTCACCACTCGTTTCCTTGCTCAATTTTTCCCACCGGGGAGAACTACTAAGCTTAGGAATGACATCTTGATGTTCCAACAACGTCAAAATGAATCTCTTTATGAAGCATGGACTCGTTTCAAGGACTTACTCCAAAAAGTCCCTCATCATGGCATAGATCTTTGGCTCCAAGTCCAAATATTTTATGACCATATCGACATCTCCACGAGGCGAGCCATTGACCAATCGGCCGGTGGTAAGCTACGTAATCTTAGTGCGGAACAATCATGGGAACTCATAGAAGATCTTGCTCTCTATGACAATGAAAGTTGGAATGATCCCCGTGATTTGAACAAAACGGTCAAGGCAATATCTTTGCCTTCAAACAATTCTAGCACTCCCGACCGTAGGATCATGGAACTTGAGGACCAAGTCAAGTTTCTCATGAAATCTTACGAAGCTCCGAAGCCTTCAAGCCAAGTGAACAAAATCACTTCTTCATGCGAATTATGTAGTGGTCCCCATGACACTCGTGATTGTGTGGAACTCCCCGGAACAGCTTTTGCGGATTACGCATCCACGCGTACCGACGAAGTGGGAGATAAGTGGTACACTTTCAAGCCCGAGCCAAACACTTACGGTGATTCATACAACCTGATGAGTGTGTAAATACTCATCATTTTTACCAATTCTGAACTGCCAAAACATCCAAAAACACTCAATAATGAATCAAAATAGTGAAAATATCCCAGGAAAGTGTTTTACATGTTTCAAATGCAAAAATACCAAAAACAGATGAAAAGCACATAAAGTTTGCATAATTGGCAGTTTCAGTCCCCCAACTTTCAAAAGTTGTCAAGTCTAGTCCCTGGTCATTCTAAAAACTTGAAAAAGTCACCAAAGGCCCTTAGAAATCAAAAAGTTACATAATTAGTCCTTTGGTGAAAAGTTTCACAAAATGTCAAGTTTAGTCCCTGAAATCTGGAAATTGTCAAAAATGATCCCTGGGATATGAAAACTTTGAGAAAAACAAATTCTGTCCTTGCACTAACCTTTTATGACAGGATTGGTCCTTGGTGGAAAGTTTGGTGATATTTACACAAATGGTCCCTTAAGTTTGAAAGTTTGACGGTTTCAGTCCCTGATGAAAATAAAATTGGAAAAATGTACAAGGGACCTTGTACTATTCATGATATGGCAATCCATACCTTGGAAATAAATTAAAAAGATGCCAACAACCAACCCTCAACTTTTGGCTAATTACAAAAAAGGTCCTTGTGTTTTTAAAAAAATCAAATCCGGACATAAAACAAATAATACTCCAAAAACTATCCAAGTCCAATCCATAAATTTAAACCAACAAAGGCCCAAGTTATCCCAAGCCCAGTCCACCCACCATTTTGACCCGAGTCCATTTGACTTCGGTCAAACTCCCAGTCAAAACACCACCCCCGTCCCCTTTCCCTCCTCAAACACCACCACTTGCTACTTCCCTCCTCCACCTGCCTTCTCCATCACATCCAACCTCTCAATCCCTCCAATCACAATCCAAGGAGAACCCCCCACAATAAATGCTTATACCACCCCTCCCCTACACGCAACAGAGCAATTTGCTCTGTTTGCAAATTTTCCCGCCAATACACGTGTTACATGGAGAGTAGACCAAAGTTACAACAAAGTGGTGGGAAATGATGGCATTGCATCTGGGAACCCTAATTGGGAGCTATAAATAGAAGAGGAAGCACAAGGAAGAAGAATGTAGTTAATTTAGTTTTTAGTTATGTCGTGTAATTTTAATTTGCAATTATAGGTACACCCAAGCTCTTAAGCAGTGGTAACCTCTTTTTTATGTGCATTGTACTTCAATTCAGTTATAAAAATTCAAGCTTCTTTTATCATTACATCTTATGCAATTTTAATTTTTATTTCAATATCTTGTACTACTCATTTGTTGTTTTAGCATTTTGTATTGGACTCTTAGATACATATAAGCTCCTAAGTAGCTTATTGAAGCTATTAGTAATAACTTAAATCAGTTAGAAATTAAAAAATTCAAAATACAAAAAAGTCAAAAGAAAGTCAAACCAAGTGTTCTTGGTGATCATAGCTGGAGCAGGGAAGGATTTGGAATAAGCTTGGGTTGTAGTACCTCATGGGAGGTGTAGGATGAGTTTATGATCCATGGTTCTTTGTTGCTCAGTCCATTTCCATTTGTAAGCCACTTCCATTTAAGTTTGTATCTACTGTTTACTAGTGTAACTTATTGTTAATCTTATTCTTAATTGCTTCTTGGGTGTTTCTTAGTGTAACTAATTCATAAAATCAATAGGGTATTAATTGTTTTTGTAAGTTGCAAAGTTTTCATGTTTTCAGCTTTAGTAGTATAAATGGCATAATCTGCTTCTCTTTGATTCTTGTTGTTACTCTTGTTGTTTTAAGTTTGTTTAGTATTAATTAGTGTGTTTCCAACTTAATATCCATAGGCTGTTCTTTGTTTTTTGTTAGTTCTTAAGTTTTCATTTCAATTCAGTTTCTTAGTATCAACTAATTATCTGTGTTCTTGTGTGTCTTGTGTTGTTATTTTTGTTGTTTCTTGTTTATTAGGATTACCATGATGATGTGTTAAGGTTTATATACAGATTAGATAACTAGGTCATTAATCTGATTTGGAAATCTTCTTATTAGTTAGTATATGGGGGTGTTTGGTTGTAACCTGTTAGTGGTGTTCTAGTTGTTCTACAATTTAAATCTGTGTTTTAGTAAGTTTCTTGGGTGAGTATAAGGTCTGGGAATCAATTTCATTAAACACAAATACACCCAAAGGTCAAAACTCACCACAAACCTCACTTATCTGTCCACTGTATGGACAGTGAAACCTCAAACCCTCCACATTAGATCATAAATGATATTTTTAGTTTAGGGTAGCTTTATCATAGCTTATAATAACTTACTCAGCTTATATGGATCACTAGAAAGTCACCAAAGTCAAACTAGTTAGTTTCATTAAAAGTCAAAACTTGTTCAGCTCAGTTTTTTACCAAAATCACAAGATTTGTTTTGAATTTTGTATTTACTTTTAGGAGTTGAAATTTGTTCCTAGTTATAGTCTACCAGCCCATATTTAAGTTCCCATAAGTTTTTCATTTTTGCTAATTTTCTTGTGGCCCCCACAGACCCCTAAACATAAGTTGCAGGGCAAGGTATTGCCCTGCTCAGACCAGACCTCAGTCACAACACCACTTTGGTGGTGTTTTGTGACCACCTCAGTGGACCCCAGACCCCATAGATAGGTTTTCCCAACCCCCTCCTACCAGAGAGTTTAGGTTGACCATTGGATTGACCTGAGTCACTGTGGACCCCACCTAGATTAAGCCTCATAGTTTGTCCCTAGTCTGTGTTCATTTTCAAATTGATAAGTGCTTATTTCATTTTACTCAGCTTATTTGTGCTTAGTGTTTGTTATTTCTAGCTTATTTGAGTTTGTTAAACCTGTTTGCATCTGTTTTCATCACTGTGGACCCCACCCAAGGCCATTTGACCTTATTTGACCAAACAGTCAACCAAAGTCAACTGTTTAAGACAAGGGGGTGTTATAGCTTATTTATAAGCTATTTCAAAAAGTGTTTTCATAAAAGTTTATCATTTTAAGGTGTTTAGTAGTTCTGTAAAAGAAAAATCCAAAAAAATTAGTTTTAAAATAAGTGATAGTTTCTATTTAATTCAAGTTAAGTTTAATTTTCATTTTTAAATTTTAATTAAGTAACTAGTATTTTTATATTTTTATTAAATACCTTATATAGTAAAGTAATTTTGATAATTTTTTCAGATTTTTATTTTGTCATTTAGTGCTAATTAGATTTAATTTTAATTTTCTTTATTATTAATTAATATTAAATATTAAATAGCTTAATTAGTTTTTATAAGGTTAAATCTAGTTTTTATAATTTTTCTAGTTCTAATATAGTCTAATAAGTTTTTAGAAAATAAATTTTGAGATTCTACTGTTCATTTTCTAGTTTTCTTATTTTATTTGTTTAAAATAAACTTAAGTTAATTAAAAGGTAATTAATTAGTAGATTAATCTTAAAATATAATTTTTAGAGTTTTTATAATTTTTTAGGATTCCTGTAATGGTTAAGTAATTTTATAAATTTTATCTTAATTTTCTAAGTTAATTTAGTAGTAATATAAATTAAAAGTAGTTTAATTAGTTAAATTAAGTTAAATAGTTTTTAATTAATAACAAAACCACAAAAAGACAAAAATATTATTTTTAATTTTTTATATTTTCTTTAAGTTCTAATTTAGGTTTAGAAAATATTTTTGTTAAATTTTAGTATAATTTAAATCATTTGTCATTTTTAGTTTATTTAAATTAGATTTTAATTTAGATTTTAAATAGTTTAATTAATTAAATAATAGTTTAATATTATTTTAATCACTTTTATAATTTCTTTTTCATTTTTAATTTTAAGTTTTGAAAAGTGTCAAAAGCACCCCCTGTAGTTTGATAATTACCAAAAACCCACTTTTCCAGTCCGATACGTGATCTTAATTGTGAATTCGTGTATATATCTGTTATCTGATTTTTGTGAATATTATACCTGTGTACAAATACCAAAATAACAGTAGCAAAATCAATTCCAAATCATCTGGGCTACTGTCCTCAGTCCCACTTACTCATAAACGATTCCAAAAGCACCATTTCAATCTCGTCGGGACTTTAACGACCCGGGAAAACACTACACTATCACCGGAGTATTGATTCTAAGCTGTCTTTGACTTGTTGACCTTGGTCAATAATAATCTGACGGTTCGGGCTCAATCAAAATTTGGCGCCGCTGCCGGGGAGGTTGTTGCGTGTTTTAAAATCGTTTTAAGTTTAGTGGTTTTCAAAACCCTCCCTGTAAAAAGTTTTTAAAAACATAATCATATCAAAAACGTTCATTAACACTTCTCCTGAAGTGTTGAAAAACACCAAAAAAATTAAAAACAATCAAAAACAAACTGTGAAGTTAAATTACTTCGTGTTCTTTAAGATTACAACCTGAAACAGTTGGTTTAAGGTAAGTTCTGACATTAAATTGCGAACTGAAGAGGAAACCTATTTACTTCCTCCCGCCAGCCTGCGAGTAATCTTAAAGGGACGATTTCGGTTAACGAATCAGTTCCAAAAATATTTCCCAAGTTTTCTGCACACACACCCATAAGCCTAAAACAGTTTTTCAAAAATCAATTAATAAACCCATAATAAGTTCCTAATCTTAAGATTAAAACTTGCCTTTGTATCCCTGTGAGTAGTGTACCTTTTTCAAAGAAGCTGCTCACTTGTGATTATTGGTTTAAGTTCACTGTGGTTTTGCCTCGAACTTGTGTTGAAAAATTATTTTTAGTGCATGCGCACTCGGTCTCAAACAAAGAATAAAAAACAGAAAGACGTACCCGAGCTACGTTCTAATTCAGAAACCAAAATGGCCGCTGGGCCACCACCACCACTATTACCACCCCCTGATGAGCCAGCTCCCGATCTCCGAACGATGGAGGAGCTGTGCCAGCCTACCATGCAAGGGCGGGGTGGGCCTATTGCACCACTCACTATTGGGGCCGCGGACTTTGGCCTCAAGCACCACATGATCCAACAAGTCCAGAATTCGTGTCAATTTCACGGATTACCGGGTGACGATGCCAATAAGCATCTTGACAAATATCTCACGGTCACCCAAAGCATGAAACAGCATGGTGTCACCGATGATACCCTTCGGCTGTACCTCTTCCCCTATTCTCTCGCTCATCATGCCACTGCATGGTTTGACCGACTCTCAAAGAATTCTATTCGAACCTTTGATGAAATGGTAACCAAGTTTCTAGCAAAATATTTTCCACCATCCATGGTTACCAAGTTACGTAATGATATCAGCAACTTCCGGCAACTTCCCGATGAGTCTCTTTTTGAGGCTTGGGAACGTTATAAGCTAGCCATTGATCGGTGCCCTAACCACAATATGTTACAAGTTACCATCATAGATACCTTCTATAATGGTCTGACATTGAGGCACCGAGACATTCTCAATGCTGCTGCTGGTGGGACCTTTATGAAAAGGCGTCCCGAGGAGTGCTATGACTTAATCGAGAACATGACTGCCCATCATAACTTTTGGGATTCCTCTGCGGAGAGGGAAGCGTCATGTCATTCCGTTACTCCCTCATCATCATCATCTCCTGAAATAATCGCTCTTACCAAAAAGATGGATGATATTTCTACGGCTGTGTTGAGAATGAACCAAACGATACAACATCAGGCTCAAAATCAACAAGTGAAAGCCGTGGCCCGAAGTTGTGAAACTTGTGGGGGCCCACATCTGTATTCCGAGTGTCCAGCTACTGCTGAATTTTCTCAAGAGAACGTTTATGCTGCTAACGGTTCCTACAACACGGGGGGTAATTCTTACCAACCGCAAGGGGACCGTAATCTCTTAAGCTATCGTTCCAACAATTTTCTCGGACCTCCAGGTTTTAACCAAAATCAAAACCGTAACGCGAATCAGAATTTTAACCAAGGTCAAAACTCAAATTTCTAAAACCCGAACCAAAATCAAGGCCAGTTTAATCAAAACAATTTTCAAAATGGCAATCAAAACCAAGGTTTTCAAGGAAATTTTCAAAGAAACCAGAATCAAGGGAGTTACAATCAGGGTAATTTCAATCAGAGAAACACTTATCAGGGTAACAACAATCAAAATCAAGGGAATTTTCAAAACAACCGTGTTCAAAATCCCCCTGTTCAAAATCAAAACGTTGTTCCACCCTCGTCTTCCTCCGATGCTGAAATTAAACAATTCATGAAAGCACAAGAGGAAACGAATCGGTTATTGATCAAGACGATCTCTGATCTTCAGAAGTCTTTAAATGATCGACCCTCGAGCTCTGGTACACTACCGAGCAACACGATCGCTAACCCGAGGGGCGATGTCAAGGCGATCACTACCCGAAGTGGGGTATCATACAATGGACCCTCGATTCCCTCTACCTCTTCTTCTCCTCCTAAGGTAGCGGAACGTGAGCCTGAGGTTACTACGGACACGGTACTTCCTACTAATAACGGAAGTACCAACAACGTCCACCCTCAAGTTGTCCCGGTCCCGGCTCGTAAGCCGAAAGTTGTATTTGATCCTCCTGTGTGTCTTGATGAAATCTCAAAGAATAACCCTAAGCCGTCAATTCCATATCCTTCATGAGTGACTGAACAAAAGAACCGCGAAAAAGCTAACCATCAGATGGAAAAATTTTATCAAATTTTCCAAGAATTACACTTTGATATTAGCTTCGCGGACGCTCTTCTTCTCATGCCTAAGTTTGCTTCAACAATCAAAAATCTGATAAGCAACAAAGAAAAACTGTGTGAGATGGCAAAAACTCCTCTTAACGAGCATTGCTCAGCAGTGCTCTTGAAAAAGCTTCCCGAAAAGCTTGGAGATCCCGGGAAATTTCTCATTCCATGTATTTTCCCTGGGATGGTTGAATGTTTTGCCTTGGCCGATCTTGGCGCAAGCATTAACCTGATGCCTTACACAGTCTGGAAAAGACTCTCACTTCCTACTCTCACTCCGACCTGCATGACACTCGAGCTTGCAGACCGTACCATATCCCGTCCTCTCGGCATTGCCGAAGATATCTTCGTGAAAGTAGGAAAGTTCCATTTTCCGGCAGATTTTGTGATTGTTGATTTCGATGCTGACCCACGAGTTCCTCTCATTCTCGGGAGAGGATTCTTAAGAACGGGTCGTGCTTTAATCAATGTATTCGAAGAAGAAATCACTCTACGTGTTGGTGGCGAAGCCATAACATTCAATCTTGATCAGACTTCAAGATATTCTTCCAATTATGACGCTGAAACGGTTAACCGTATTGACATCATCGATATTGCGTCGGAGGAATCATCCCAAGAAGTCCTCGGTTTCTCATCCAGTGGCAGTCTTTCTACTGACCCGATCATTTCCGACTCTTCCCCTTCCCTCACTCCGTTTGAGGGAGGTGACTTCCTTTTGGAAGAGCTCGAGGCTTTTCTTGCTCAAGATAGCTCAATTCCCGATGGAGTTGATGAAAACTATCTTGACCCGGAGGGGGACATTCTTCTCCTTGAAAGATTGTTAAATGACGATCCTTCACCCTCTCCGTCTCCACAAATACTTCATAAAGCGGAAGTCAAAAATGTTGAAATAACTGAAGACTTACCCGAGGTTGAGCTCAAGGACTTGCCTCCTCATCTAGAATATGCATTTCTGGAGGGTGATAATGAATTACCCGTCATTATTGCCAAAGACTTAAAAGATGAGGAAAAGGCTGCACTCCTAAAGGTTCTTAAGTCAAACAAGCAAGCAATTGCTTGGAAACTCTCCGACATTAAGGGCATAAGCCCGAACTTTTGTACTCATAAAATCTTAATGGAGGATGACTTTAAGCCAGCTGTGCAACATCAGAGAAGGGTAAATCCCAAAATCCACGAAGTTATCAAACAAGAAGTTCTTAAACTTCTTGATGCGGGATTGATTTACCCTATATCTGACAGTCCTTGGGTTAGCCCAATTCATTGTGTTCCTAAAAAGGGTGGCATTACCGTTGTCACCAACGAGGATAACGAGTTGATTCCAACTCGTTTGGTCACGGGTTGGCGTGTTTGTATTGACTATCGAAAGTTAAATGAAGCCACCCGTAAGGACCATTTTCCTCTCCCTTTTATGGACCAAATGCTCGAAAGACTTGCGGGGAACGAATACTACTGCTTCCTCGATGGCTTCTCGGGTTACTTCCAAATCCCCATTGATCCCCAGGATCAAGAGAAGACTACCTTCACATGCCCCTACGGAACTTTTGCTTACAGACGTATGCCTTTCGGCTTATGTAATGCACCAGGCACGTTCCAGAGATGCATGATGTCTATTTTTTCCGACATGATCGGGAAAACTATGGAGGTATTCATGGATGACTTTTCGGTCATCGGGGATTCATTTCAGACTTGCCTCTCCCACTTGGAACAGATGCTTAAACGTTGCAAAGAAACGAATCTAAGTCTCAACTGGGAGAAGAGCCACTTTATGGTCAAGGAGGGCATTGTCCTCGGCCATAAGATTTCAAAAAACGGGATCGAGGTTGACAGAGCTAAAATCGATGTCATTGCCAAATTACCTCATCCCACCACCGTAAAAGGTGTTCAGAGCTTTTTGGGTCATGCCGGCTTCTACCGTAGGTTTATCCAAGATTTTTCTAAGATTGCCCGGCCTATGACCCATCTCCTCGAGAAGGATGCTCCTTTCATCTTCTCTCCTGAGTGCATCGAAGCTTTTGAAACATTAAAGAAAAAGCTTACCGAGGCACCGATTCTTGTTGCCCCCGATTGGGACCAACCTTTTGAGCTTATGTGCGATGCTAGTGATTTTGCCATAGGTGCGGTCTTGGGGCAACGAAAAGCAAAATACTTTCAGCCCATACACTACGCAAGCAAAACTATGACTGAGGCTCAAGGTCATTACACCACCACTGAAAAAGAACTCCTAGCTGTGGTGTATGCCTTCGAGAAATTCCGGTCATACCTAATCTTGACTAAATGCGTAGTGTACACAGATCACTCGGCTTTGAAATACCTGTTTGCAAAACAAGATGCAAAGCCGAGGCTTCTTCGTTGGGTTCTCCTCCTTCAGGAATTTGATATCATTATCCGTGATAAAAAAGGAGCCGAGAACCTTGTTGCTGATCATCTCTCACGATTAGAGAACCCTCATCAAGATGTGTCCGAGAAAAAGAAAATAAATGAAACATTTCCTCTCGAGACACTCAATGCGGTTGCTTTTCGTGGTGACTCTACTACCCCGTGGTTTGCCGACTTTGCAAATTACCATGCGGGTAACTTCATAGTGAAGGGGTTAACGTCCCAACAAAAGAAAAAATTCTTCAAAGACGTTAAACATTACTTCTGGGACGACCCCTTCCTCTTCAAAATCTGTGCCGATCAAGTCATCAGGCGATGTGTATACGGACAGGAAGCCATTGATATTCTCAAGGCTTGCCATGCTGGACCCACCGGGGGCCACCATAGTCCTAACTACACCGCCAAAAAGGTGTTTGATTCCGGTTTCTATTGGCCCACAATCTACAAGGATGCCCACGAGTTAGTCAAAGCCTGTGATGCTTGTCAGCGTCACGGGAATATTTCACAAAAGAACGAAATGCCACAAAATGCTATTCAAGTTTGTGAAATCTTTGACGTCTGGGGTATTGACTTTATGGGGCCATTCCCATCTTCTCACGGAAACAAATACATACTCGTGGCTGTTGACTATTTGTCAAAATGGGTTGAGGCAAAGGCCTTACCCACTAATGATGCCCGAGTAGTCGTGAAATTCTTGAAATCCCTCTTTGCTCGTTTTGGAACCCCACGTGCCATCATTAGTGATCGCGGTACTCACTTTTGCAATGATCAATTTGCAAAAGTCATGCTGAAATACGGTGTTACTCATCGTCTTTCCACCGCATATCACCCCCAAACAAGTGGGCAGGTGGAGGTTTCCAACCGTGGTATTAAACGGATTCTTGAGAGGACAGTAGGTGAAAACCGTGCTTCCTGGTCGGATAAACTAGATGATGCACTCTGGGCCTTCCGTACAGCTTACAAAACACCCATCGGGTGTACTCCATACAAGCTTGTATACGGGAAGGCGTGTCATTTACCGATCGAGCTCGAGCACAAAGCCTACTGGGCCTTGAAACATGCTAACTACGACCTTCATAAAGCGGGTGATCACCGTAAGGTTCAAATCAATGAATTAAACGAACTTCGTGATCAAGCCTACGAGAACTCTTTGATCTACAAAGAAAAGACAAAGAAGATTCACGACTCTAAGATTAAGAACCGAGTTTTCAACGTCGGTGACAGAGTCCTTCTTTTCAATTCCAGAATAAAGATCTTCTCGGGGAAATTAAAAACCCGATGGACTGGACCATTCACTATTGCTAAAGTATACCCATACGGGACTGTTGAGTTATCTCAACCCGAAGGTCCCAACTTCAAAGTGAATGGTCACAGATTGAAACATTATTTTGGAGAGGACACACCACCCTTGGTTGTCCCGGATCTCCAAACTTTCCCCATGGACCAATGAATTCGGGGATCGAGTCAAGCTAGTGACTCGGTGAACAAAAATTAGCAGCATATATGGGTTTTCACCCGTATTTCTGACTTCTTTCTACTTTCTACCACCTTAGTGTGGGGGAGTGGCCATCCCCCACCGTTTCAAAAGTAAATATTTTTCAAAATTCAACAAACATGTTTTGTATGTATATTATGTCATTCAACTCCCGGGCTGTCAGGAAAATTTACTACAGTTAATCATTCACAAGTGATTAGCTAGCGTGGTAAACTTGACACAAGCCTGGGATGTGTATGTATATTATATACTTTATTATTCATCTTCCAGGCTGTCAGGGCAGATTTATTACAGTTAATCATTCACAAGTGATTAGCTAGCGTGGTAAACCTGACACAAACCTGGAAGGTGTATGTATATTATAAACTTTATCATTCAACTCCTGGGCTGTTAGGACGAATTTATTACAGTTAATCATTCACAAGTGATTAGCTTGCGTGGTAAACCTAACACAAGCCTGGGAGGTAGTGAACCAAAAAAAAAATAAAAAAAATAAAAAAAATAAATAAATAAATAATTATGTACAGATAAAATAAAGTGAAAAATAGAAATTTCCACAGTTAGAATCGAATATTAGCTTTTCCCGTTCAGAGATTCGGCATAATAGCCGGGACTTTGAATATTGAGGACAATATTCAGTTCTAGTGTGGGGGGGGGGGGGGAAATTCTTACGAATTTTATCACAAAACTTTCCAAGTACCCCCATTTTAGGCCAAAATTTTTCAAAATTTTTCACTTTATTCCAAAATTTTTGTGGTTATTAGTCCGCCAAAGTCTAAATGACAAAGGGATTGGCTAGTCCAGGAGCAAACGGCTCTTGGTAAAGACATCTCAAACCCGTTGATGGCTGGCAGTTTGCCAAAAATTGCATGGTTCCTCAGCTCCCCCGCATCCTCATAAGCAAATGAGCTGGCTAGCCCGCAAGATTATGGCTTGTGGTAAAGGCAGTGGAAAATCCATAATTGGTATTCTGCTCACCAAGATGTTGACTTAGTCCATCAAGATGCTGGCTAGTCCAGAAGCAAACGGCTTTTGGTAAAGACTAATCAAATCCGTTGACAGCTGGTGGTTTGCTCAAAATCACACGGTTATCAGGTGTGCCACAGTTCTTACACCTGGCTACTCCAGAAGTGATGGCTTTTGGTAAAGAGTATCAAATCCATTAAGTTTTTCTCAAAAGATTGCTAGGGACTAGCAATGTTTTAGTGTGGGGGATTGATGAGTGTGTAAATACTCATCATTTTTACCAATTCTGAACTGCCAAAACATCCAAAAACACTCAATAATGAATCAAAATAGTGAAAATATCCCAGGAAAGTGTTTTACATGTTTCAAATGCAAAAATACCAAAAACAGATGAAAAGCACATAAAGTTTGCATAATTGGCAGTTTCAGTCCCCCAACTTTCAAAAGTTGTCAAGTCTAGTCCCTGGTCATTCTAAAAACTTGAAAAAGTCACCAAAGGCCCTTAGAAATCAAAAAGTTACATAATTAGTCCTTTGGTGAAAAGTTTCACAAAATGTCAAGTTTAGTCCCTGAAATCTGGAAATTGTCAAAAATGATCCCTGGGATATGAAAACTTTGAGAAAAACAAATTTTGTCCTTGCACTAACCTTTTATGACAGGATTGGTCCTTGGTGGAAAGTTTGGTGATATTTACACAAATGGTCCCTTAAGTTTGAAAGTTTGACGGTTTCAGTCCCTGATGAAAATAAAATTGGAAAAATGTACAAGGGACCTTGTACTATTCATGATATGGCAATCCATACCCTTGGAAATAAATTAAAAAGATGCCAACAACCAACCCTCAACTTTTGGCTAATTACAAAAAAGGTCCTTGTGTTTTTAAAAAAATCAAATCCGGACATAAAACAAATAATACTCCAAAAACTATCCAAGTCCAATCCATAAATTTAAACCAACAAAGGCCCAAGTTATCCCAAGCCCAGTCCACCCACCATTTTGACCCGAGTCCATTTGACTTCGGTCAAACTCCCAGTCAAAACACCACCCCCGTCCCCTTTCCCTCCTCAAACACCACCACTTGCTACTTCCCTCCTCCACCTGCCTTCTCCATCACATCCAACCTCTCAATCCCTCCAATCACAATCCAAGGAGAACCCCCCACAATAAATGCTTATACCACCCCTCCCCTACATGCAACAGAGCAATTTGCTCTGTTTGCAAATTTTCCCGCCAATACACGTGTTACATGGAGAGTGGACCAAAGTTACAACAAAGTGGTGGGAAATGATGGCATTGCATCTGGGAACCCTAATTGGGAGCTATAAATAGAAGAGGAAGCACAAGGAAGAAGAATGTAGTTAATTTAGTTTTTAGTTATGTCGTGTAATTTTAATTTGCAATTATAGGTACACCCAAGCTCTTAAGCAGTGGTAACCTCTTTTTTATGTGCATTGTACTTCAATTCAGTTATAAAAATTCAAGCTTCTTTTATCATTACATCTTATGCAATTTTAATTTTTATTTCAATATCTTGTACTACTCATTTGTTGTTTTAGCATTTTGTATTGGACTCTTAGATACATATAAGCTCCTAAGTAGCTTATTGAAGCTATTAGTAATAACTTAAATCAGTTAGAAATTAAAAAATTCAAAATACAAAAAAGTCAAAAGAAAGTCAAACCAAGTGTTCTTGGTGATCATAGCTGGAGCAGGGAAGGATTTGGAATAAGCTTGGGTTGTAGTACCTCATGGGAGGTGTAGGATGAGTTTATGATCCATGGTTCTTTGTTGCTCAGTCCATTTCCATTTGTAAGCCACTTCCATTTAAGTTTGTATCTACTGTTTACTAGTGTAACTTATTGTTAATCTTATTCTTAATTGCTTCTTGGGTGTTTCTTAGTGTAACTAATTCATAAAATCAATAGGGTATTAATTGTTTTTGTAAGTTGCAAAGTTTTCATGTTTTCAGCTTTAGTAGTATAAATGGCATAATCTGCTTCTCTTTGATTCTTGTTGTTACTCTTGTTGTTTTGAGTTTGTTTAGTATTAATTAGTGTGTTTCCAACTTAATATCCATAGGTTGTTCTTTGTTTTTTGTTAGTTCTTAAGTTTTCATTTCAATTCAGTTTCTTAGTATCAACTAATTATCTGTGTTCTTGTGTGTCTTGTGTTGTTATTTTTGTTGTTTCTTGTTTATTAGGATTACCATGATGATGTGTTAAGGTTTATATACAGATTAGATAACTAGGTCATTAATCTGATTTGGAAATCTTCTTATTAGTTAGTATATGGGGGTGTTTGGTTGTAACCTGTTAGTGGTGTTCTAGTTGTTCTACAATTTAAATCTGTGTTTTAGTAAGTTTCTTGGGTGAGTATAAGGTCTGGGAATCAATTTCATTAAACACAAATACACCCAAAGGTCAAAACTCACCACAAACCTCACTTATCTGTCCACTGTATGGACAGTGAAACCTCAAACCCTCCACATTAGATCATAAATGATATTTTTAGTTTAGGGTAGCTTTATCATAGCTTATAATAACTTACTCAGCTTATAGGGATCACTAGAAAGTCACCAAAGTCAAACTAGTTAGTTTCATTAAAAGTCAAAACTTGTTCAGCTCAGTTTTTTACCAAAATCACAAGATTTGTTTTGAATTTTGTATTTACTTTTAGGAGTTGAAATTTGTTCCTAGTTATAGTCTACCAGCCCATATTTAAGTTCCCATAAGTTTTTCATTTTTGCTAATTTTCTTGTGGCCCCCACAGACCCCTAAACATAAGTTGCAGGGCAAGGTATTGCCCTGCTCAGACCAGACCTCAGTCACAACACCACTTTGGTGGTGTTTTGTGACCACCTCAGTGGACCCCAGACCCCATAGATAGGTTTTCCCAACCCCCTCCTACCAGAGAGTTTAGGTTGACCATTGGATTGACCTGAGTCACTGTGGACCCCACCTAGATTAAGCCTCATAGTTTGTCCCTAGTCTGTGTTCATTTTCAAATTGATAAGTGCTTATTTCATTTTACTCAGCTTATTTGTGCTTAGTGTTTGTTATTTCTAGCTTATTTGAGTTTGTTAAACCTGTTTGCATCTGTTTTCATCACTGTGGACCCCACCCAAGGCCATTTGACCTTATTTGACCAAACAGTCAACCAAAGTCAACTGTTTAAGACAAGGGGGTGTTATAGCTTATTTATAAGCTATTTCAAAAAGTGTTTTCATAAAAGTTTATCATTTTAAGGTGTTTAGTAGTTCTGTAAAAGAAAAATCCAAAAAAATTAGTTTTAAAATAAGTGATAGTTTCTATTTAATTCAAGTTAAGTTTAATTTTCATTTTTAAATTTTAATTAAGTAACTAGTATTTTTATATTTTTATTAAATACCTTATATAGTAAAGTAATTTTTATAATTTTTTCAGATTTTTATTTTGTCATTTAGTGCTAATTAGATTTAATTTTAATTTTCTTTATTATTAATTAATATTAAATATTAAATAGCTTAATTAGTTTTTATAAGGTTAAATCTAGTTTTTATAATTTTTCTAGTTCTAATATAGTCTAATAAGTTTTTAGAAAATAAATTTTGAGATTCTACTGTTCATTTTCTAGTTTTCTTATTTTATTTGTTTAAAATAAACTTAAGTTAATTAAAAGGTAATTAATTAGTAGATTAATCTTAAAATATAATTTTTAGAGTTTTTATAATTTTTTAGGATTCCTGTAATGGTTAAGTAATTTTATAAATTTTATCTTAATTTTCTAAGTTAATTTAGTAGTAATATAAATTAAAAGTAGTTTAATTAGTTAAATTAAGTTAAATAGTTTTTAATTAATAACAAAACCACAAAAAGACAAAAATATTATTTTTAATTTTTTATATTTTCTTTAAGTTCTAATTTAGGTTTAGAAAATATTTTTGTTAAATTTTAGTATAATTTAAATCATTTGTCATTTTTAGTTTATTTAAATTAGATTTTAATTTAGATTTTAAATAGTTTAATTAATTAAATAATAGTTTAATATTATTTTAATCACTTTTATAATTTCTTTTTCATTTTTAATTTTAAGTTTTGAAAAGTGTCAAAAGCACCCCCTGTAGTTTGATAATTACCAAAAACCCACTTTTCCAGTCCGATACGTGATCTTAATTGTGAATTCGTGTATATATCTGTTATCTGATTTTTGTGAATATTATACCTGTGTACAAATACCAAAATAACAGTAGCAAAATCAATTCCAAATCATCTGGGCTACTGTCCTCAGTCCCACTTACTCATAAACGATTCCAAAAGCACCATTTCAATCTCGTCGGGACTTTAACGACCCGGGAAAACACTACACTATCACCGGAGTATTGATTCTAAGCTGTCTTTGACTTGTTGACCTTGGTCAATAATAATCTGACGGTTCGGGCTCAATCACAACCCATCTTGGAAAAATCACCCAAACCTTAGGTGGAAACAAAATCAACCCAATTCTTCCAATCCGCCTAATCGTTTCCAACCAAACGGTCCACCATCCAACCGTACTTTCAACAACAATCCTTCTAACAACTATGGTAGTACCAACAATCTTGAAGGATTGATGTCAAAGTTCATGGCATCTCAAGAAGCCCGCATAGCTAGGTTTGAAACCGAATTCAACCAACAACAAACGGAGATGACCAACAAGATTGACAACTTGTTGAAAGCCCTCAACAACCAAGCGTTAATCACACCTAGGAAGGACACTAGGGACACCAATAGTGGAGTCCAAATTAAGGATCCCTCATCATCCAAACATGTCCACTTTGTCAATGTTGTCACCATTAAACCAATAGATTAGGAGATAGAGATGAGTGACCAGGATGAAGTTAGAGTAGAGGCCGAGATTAAGGATGAGAGTAGGAAGGTTAAGGTTAACAAGGAAGAGGAGTTAGAGGAGGTAGAGCCTATAGAAAAATACTTTGATAAGTTGCCCACCAAAGAAGAACGGGAGTACCATAAGGATCTATTTAATAGTCCCGAGAGACCATATATCTTCGGCACACCCCTTATCAAAATGGGAGACCCCTCTAACATTAACATCCCATGCAATATCGGGCACATGCATATATGGAAAGCTTACATCGACCTTAGATCCCCCGTGAACATCATGACTAGGACTTATTACAATTGGGTGATGAAGAAGCAACTTAATTTTAGGATGATGCCCGGTAAGAATCTGATAAGTAATTTTGTAGGAAGAGTGAAGGGATTACATGTGATTATAGGGAATCTCACCTATGAAATCGATTTTATGATAGTAGAAGACATCTGTCTGGTGATAGATGCTTGCCTAAGCCAAATAGTATTCGGAAAACCATTTGTTGAGGCCACTAGGATGAGTTATGATCCGACTTTAGGGATAGTTAGATTTAAGGAAGAGAACGATGAGGTTGCCTATCAAATGCCCTACAAGATTGAACAATACCGCCTTCTCTCTAATTTCGAAAAAGAACACAAGCAAGCGGCTTATTATAGGAATGAGGAGGATAGACGTAGAGGAGTAGAATATGTAAAGAATAGGATGCTTGGTTTCTATAAAGAATGCTTACAACTAGGTCCGGAATACAAAAATGGTTTAGAAGACGACCTAGAGAATGGAACCAATGATGAAGTCACGTAGTAACCCATAACCTTGTGTCTAGCTACAAGACTCGTAAATAAAGAAAAGCGCTTCTTGGGAGGCAACCCATGTTTTGTGTGATTTTATTTGTTTGATTGTCATTTGCTTCCGTATGCATGCTTTATTTTTATTGTTGGTAGATCATGTTTCTAAACTAAAATGTGGAAATACTTTACTTTGTTGTTTTGGCCTAGTCTTAACTCCACCTAGAAGTATTTTTGCAAAAGATAAGTGTAAGGGGAAACCCCAAATATGTTTTTAAGAAACAAACCGATCATGATTCTCCACAATATTAAATGAGCATGTATATTCGTATTTGTTAGAGTCAAATGCTTGTATTGAGTCATAATGAAGTTTTGCAGGATTTTCCAGGAAGTAGGACCAAGTTTTTCCAGAAATTTTCCGGAAACTTAACATAAGAATTTCTGCAGGTCCATTCTGACGGCGTCAGGGGTTTACTCTTGACGGCGTCAGGAGTTAAAAATCTGGAAATTTTACCGGTTTTGTTTTTCTAACGGAGTCTTATGGTTTTTGTGAATTATTAAGTTTTATAATCTCCAGGAGATCTGCAAACTTCATTCCACAAGCATTATATCTTATCTTGTTTTCTAGGATTTAGAAACTTATATAGGATGCCGCCGATTTTACGCGAGGTTGTCTTGTCTATTTTGTCAGGTTTTACAGGTTATGTATGACAAGAAGATGATTTATATTCTGGAAGGGAAGCTTTGATTGTTCATTTTCTTGGAGGAAGATTTAACCTGGCCATCCTATTATCCATACCGAGCGAATCAGGGAAGTATTTGATTTCATTCTCTTTACTTTTTCACTTTTACATTCTTTACTTGAACATTGGGGACAATGTTCATCTTAAGTGTAAGGGGAGGGTAAAAAGATGATACCTTACATATGCACTTTCGCTTGAGTTTGTTTTGTTTAATGGTAAATGTGTAATAAAACTATGAGAAATACTTGTTAGTGCAATTTTAGCGCCAAATTTAATTTTTTTTACAACATTTAGGAGTGAAACTTTAGCCATAGCAAGCGTCTCATGGATAGGAGATTGTATGACTAGCACATAACCGTATATTCAGAAAAATTTTCCACCCAAAAATGTGAGGTTCGCCTTTAGATTTGATAGGAAAAACATTCACTATTAGTGCTTATGAGTGTACCGGTAGCATTTAGATTCTAGAACTTGCGTTAGTGATGCATCCCGAGACCGCTAGTGAGACTACATTCGTGTAGTAGGATTTACTACATGATAAGAGGCATTAGGATTACCCTTGTGTTAAACCCGTATTATAATTACTTGACCATTTAAGTCATATTACTTGGCTAGTTAAGTCAACTAATTTTTCCCACACCCTTAGCGTTGTACTCATTTTTAGTACACGAAACCCCTAGTACACCCCTCCGAGCCTATCTTTTCGTTTCTAACTTTAAGCATTTTACTTAAAGGAAGAATTTGTTACACCCCACTTAAATGTACAACCAAATCGCCTTAGCCTTCCGTGTATGCGCTCATTTTTAGTGCATTATCGTTATTTGTTAAACCCTAAGTTAACTTTCTAATTGATTACATGGTTGCTAAGTCGAGTCATATCCTTGTACATATTGTTTTAGGACGATTGGGACTCATGGGTAAAGTACTTATTTATGGAGTAATGGGGAAGAACATCATTTTATTACCCCCATATGTACGTTAATCGTAAAAGTGCTCCAAGTGTTTTGATTTTCTTAATTCGAGTCATTAGTTTAGTTTATTGTAAAGTATGTAAAGATTCAAGTGTAAGAGGAATTCTCATCCCCAATGATGTATTATTTTGGATGGTAGGGTAAGAGTGTATGCAAAAAAAAATAATAAATAAAATAAATAAATAAATCAAGAAAAAGAAAAAAAAAATAAGAAAAATAAAAAAAAAAAGAGAAAAAAAAAGAAAAAGAGAAAAAAACATACGGACTACCATCCCTTTTCATTTTATGTTTATTTTATGTTTTTGTTATTTTTCATTTATTAGCTTAAGTCGAGTCTAGTCTTGGCTTAGCAACGCCATGTTGTACATGTAATTAACCAAGATTGTTAACTCGCCACCAGTAAAACTTCCTTTATCCAACAAAACCGTGTATTTCATATCCCTACACCTAACGTTACAACCCTTTAAAAGACCTCTTTGATAGTTTATCCTAGGTGCTTACGCCATGTGGTGGAGGTTTGATCCTTTCCCAAGCCTATGGTAATCTATTTTGCTATGACAGGTAGTGAGAGATATCTTCCATTTCCATATTGTAATTTACACTTTATTACACCCGAGAGATGTGAGTATCTAAACACTATTTGTGAGGTGCTTGTGTATGACCTCCGTGCTTGTCTATTGGTCTTTAGTGGAATGATTATTTGTTGTAATTACTTTTATATTGGTGTTAAATGACCCCTAACTTGTATTTTGAGTAGAATAAAAGCGCATTTGCTTGAGGACAAGCAAATCTCAAGTATAAGGGTATATGATGAGGCGAAAAATGATCCGTTTTTAGGGGGTCATTTAAGCCCGAATAGGAATTTATTTGATCAAATATTGCCCTAAATCGTTCCTTTTGTGATTTTAGGTACTTTGGGAGTGAAATCTGGTAAAGGAAGCAATTCGGACATTTTTGGAGCATAAAAGTGAAGAAAACGCCAAAGTCTTAATTTTCCATGCTGGGAACAGTGCATGACGGCGTCAAGAGGAAGATTATGACGGCGTCAAGAGGAAGATTATGACGGCGTCAAGAGTAAAAGTCCATGACGACCCAGAAGAGATTTGACGGCGTCACGTAGGAAGGGCGTCAAGAGTAAAAGAGTCATGACGGCCTGGAAGTGTATAAGTCTTGACGGCGTCAGAAGTAGATCTAGGCAGTCCGAGAAGATTTTTGGCGGCGAGGTGACGGCGTCACCTATTTGGTCTTGACGCCGTCAGACCCCTTTTCCTATGTATAGTTTTCTAATTTTTCACATTTAAAGAGAGAAGTTTTGGGAGAATCCCTAAGTACGATTTTGGTGTAACTTTACAGGTTTTTCAAGGGTTCCAACCCCTTGATACCTTGCATGATTAATCAAGATAAGTGTTCTTCTAATTCAATCAATATGTCTATGTGTTGGTTGTCTATATCATGTTCTTGTCTTAATTCTATCATGCTAGGCTAGATCTCTTTTGTGTTTGCTTAGATCTAATGAAACCTAGATATTGATTATGTGTTGATTACTTGTTTATTCTTGTCTTGGATGAATGATTTATATGTTAGGCTTAAGAAAACTGGCAGATCTCCAATTGGTAACATGCTTGAACGTCTTAAGAAACATGAACCAACGTGCACTAGGTCTTTATTGGTTGTATTTAATGAATGAGCTCATAGAATTGGGGAGTTATGTGTGCCACCCCATGAATGGTATTAAGGAATACGATCCGTCATCCATGCAATTATAATAAGTAATTAACGTGTAAAAGATATCTAGGGAGTAGTGAAATCTAAGTAAACACATTTTCTCCAATTACTGCTCACAACCTTAGTATAAATTAGTTTATTTTCATTTCTAGTATTTTATTTTGATTGCATCTTAGTATTGGGTTAGTTGAATAGCAACTAATTCCGCCCACTCTTCCAAAACCCGAGATTTTAACTTGCTTTCCATAAAATATAAAAACACAAAAATAATCATCCCTCACCTTTAGAACTAGTATTTAGGCTTTCTAATCCTAGCGACACTATTCCTAAGCTGAACGATCAATCCCCCGGTACTTGTCACTATACTATACTACAACGATCAGGTACACTGCCTGGTGGGGATTGTAAGCTTCTCGAGATCCCTCGAGAGGTAAAGCCTGTTGCGATTCCCACGCATCACTAGGCTAGATCTTTCATGTGTTTACTTAGATGTAATGAAACCTAGATGTTGATTATAGGTTTATTGCTTGTTTATAGTTGTATTGGATGAATGATTTCAATGTTAGGCTTAAGAAAACTGGCAGATCTCTATTGTGTAACATGCTTGAACGTCTTAAGAAACCTGAACTGATGTGTACTAGGTTTTTATGATTGTATTTAATGCATGAGCGAATTTTAGTGATCCCATGTTAGGAGCTTCTTAGCCGGCTCGACATAGGAGTGAAGTAGGAGCTTATAGGATTGGGGAAGTAAGTACGCCACCCCATGAATGGTATTAAGGAATACAATCGGTCGTCCACGCAACTGTAACAAGTAATTAACCTGTAAAAGATATCTAGGGAGTAGTGAAATCTAAGTAACACAATTCTCCCATATATTGCTCACACCACTATCTTAATTTAGTTTATTTTCATTTTTAGTATTTTATTTTGATTGCATCTTAGTAACTGGGTTAGTTGACTAGCAACTAATTCCGCCCAACTCCTTCAAAACCGAGATTTTTATTTGCTTTCATAAATTATAAAAAATACAAAAAGAATCATCCCTCATCTCTAGACCTAGTCTTTAGGTTTTCTAATCCTAGCGACACTATTCGTAGCTGAACAATCAATCCCCCGGTACTTGTCACTATACTATACTACAATGATCAGGTACACTGCCTGGTGGGGGTTGTAAGCTTCTCGAGATCCCTCGAGAGGTAAAGCCTGGTACAATCCCCACGCATCAGTAATCCTGATCGCGCTCTAGCCGCACAATATGGGGAAGCTCAAGCAGCTTCATCCCCTCCATAGCCTTCATCAGCTCGTCATAGGCATCGGCATTATAACAGGGTACCTCAGCAAGTGCCACGGTCGGCAACTTCACCTCATGGAGCTCCTCCATAGCTTGCGCCCTACCACGCTCTAGGACGCACTGAAATACCTTTCCAAAGTTCTCCACTACCTCCGGGGACTCTAAGGTGCCCATCACAGCCAGGCACAAGCCATGACTGATCAACCACCTACACACGCAGAAAAAGGATGCATTAGAAGCAAAGAAACAAATTAATACATATAGTAAGGCAGCATTGCGGAATATACAAAAAACATACCCGCGCTCAGCTATTGTAGACATAAGATGAGGATATAATTCCTCATCAAATTCTATACTAAGGCCGCGCAGCTTCTCCTCCTGCTCCTTCAGTATCTTCTCCATGCGAAGGTGAAATTCATCTATATGGACAAAATGCTCCGCCTTCTTTTCCTCCAGATACCTTACCCCCCAAGTAAGGTTCGCCCTGAATTGATGCAGCTCCCCGTGCGCATGCTGCAACTCAGCCATTATGGTCAACTTTTCATCAGTGACCTTCTCAGCGTGCGCCTTGGCGGACCCTACCTCCACCCGCGCATCAGCTAACTGCGCACGGAGCAGGGCTATCTCCTCGTCTTTCTGCGCGAGACTGCTGCTCTCCCCAACATACCGCGTCTTCAACTGAGCGACCAACTCAGTTTGACGCCCAGCAGTAGTAGCTAGCTCCTCTAACAACTGCTGTGCAGACACCTCTCCAGCCACCTTCACTGTCTCCTCCACGTTTGCATTTTGAGGAGGGACCACGCTTTCCAAAAAAGCCGCATCACCCTTTGCAGCTTGGTCACTACAATGAACAAGAAGAAGGTCAGCGCATATTACGACAAGTAATATTAAAAAAAAATAAAAAAAAAATAAAAAAAAGTAAGAAGACAGGAAAGATATGGATATCACTTACAGAAGGGGCGAAGCCTTTGTCATCCCCTTATCCGCGCCAGTGGCGGATGTGTCATCTTCTGCAGATGACCCTTCATCCGCGATAAGATGGTGCCTCCTCTTGGAAGTGCCAGCGCCATCAGCCTCTCCTTTGCGCTTTAGACTCTGCCCTACAATCTCAGGTTGCAGCACCTCCACGCTGTCAGAAGACTCAGCCTGCAACTTCTCCACATGAGCGGGCTCCCTAGTAGGAGGCACGCTCTGCACAGGCGTCACAAGCAGAGGAGGTGAATCTTCAGGCCCGGCTTGCCCCAACACAGTTAGATGCCCAGTGGTCGCATCCAGAAGTGGCTCCTCATTTTCCCTCAGAGGACGCACACCAACCGTCACCTGCTTCGGCTTCTCAAGTTTCACCACGGCGAACAAATCCATCTCTGCGTAACACACGAACAAATAACAAAAAACAGATTAGTTATTGAAGGTACGTATACAAGAACACTTACATTATTTGAAGCGGACAAATAAAAGGGACAAGCACCCACCCCAGCCGCTCTCATCAATAAAGGTTGGCACCTCGTCAGAACCATGGAAATAGTTGCGACTCAGCCCCATGTGAACCAAAAACTCCTCAGGGTAAGGGTTAATGGGGATGCGGTTGGCATCAATCGTACCCGCATCTGCTACACTATACGAATCGGGTGCGGGGCGCCCATCCCTTGGCAGCGTCTCTTGAGTATAAAACTCAAAAGGCGAAGGAAATACTCTATCATTTACCCAGAAAATTTTTTCCCTCCAATCCCTAAGAGAATCCACCTTCTCCGTATAACACTGAAGGCGTCCACCGCGCTTCACGAAAGATACCCATCCATGCAACCACATTGTGCGGTAAAACGCACGGAATAGGTCAACAGTCGGGTTGACAGCAAGCAACCGACAATTTATTTCAAAATTGGATACTTTTGCCGCACCTATACAGTGCAGCTGGGAAATATGAAGGCGGTAGTCGTTGAGCACATTGCTAAAAAATATGGATATGGGTACGCGCTGGTTCACATACTTGAAGAAGCGCGTATACAACCCTATTTTTCCAGCAGGGAAATCCGCGATACACGCGTTGGCCTCCGGTACAACCGGATGCACGTCAACTGGAATGAAATAATCCGAGGAGAACTGACGCAGTTCATCCTCGTCCATTTCAGATGGAAATTCATGAAGCTGGCGAACCATTTCTTAATGAATAATAACAAGGGCACGTATTCGCGGTTACCTAATAAACAGTTACTCTCTTTAAAAGAATGCTTGGAAGGTTTTTAAAAATGGCGGAAGTGTGTTTTTACTGTGTGTTTTTTCAGTAAAAGGAGGCGATGTTTATATAGGATTACATAAACCCTAGTGTACCAGCCACGTGGAATCCACTATCGCAATCGTGTGGCTAGAAGACGATCAGGTACATGCACTTTTTCCCATTTCCCGAAACACACGTGGATACAACCCCCCTTTCCCTAGGCATTTTGAGGATATTTGGGACTAGATACATGGTATTTAATATTGGGCGGTTACTTTTCCCGCCACACTTACCGTTGTTTTTTATAAGTCTAGCATCTGCGGCTACGAGTCGCGCACACTAGACTGGGGGGATATGATGACGTATAGTCTATATTTGGGCCATGAGCCCAAATGATAAACATCACTAAGGCCCAAACCCACCATGAGTGGGCTATTATAACTTGGGTCGCGTTATTAACTTGATTGGGCTTACATAAGACCCAAAAGCCCAAACAAACTATTTATGGTTTAGATAAGGATCTTCTATCTATGGATAAAGATCCTTGGACCGGATAAGCACCACGCGTGCGAAACGTAAGGAGCACGAAACCTACAAGGGTTCTACGCCTATAAAAGGAATGACATAATTCTCATTAAAGGTACGATTCACAAAACCCTAAACTCTTTACGAGAACCCTAAAACCGATTACTTACTCTCACGCCAGAGGATAATCGTGGGAGACAATCCCACAATAAGCCTAACGGTGTTTGTTTGTTTTCTTAGTGCGCAGGTTTCAAGCATTAAGAGCTAATTGGTACGAGAGCAAGAGCCCAAACAAGGAACGTCCAACTTTTGTATCAACAATTAGGGTCGTAGGTTGCTGTTGTCCCTCAATTTTCTTTAATGGGAGAATGTATTAACATAACAGTTGAGTTTTTGTTGACACAAATTAGTAGGTAACTGTTACTTCCAATTTTTGTTTCGCGGGTTATTTATTTGACTAAATCAAAGAATTTAACCGTTGCCTCCTACATCCATTGGTTGGCGGGAAGTAACTGTTGCCGCCTACATCGTTTAATTGTTGCGGCCTACATCATTTGTGGGTGAGTTATTTGTGTCGCCTAGTTTCATTTGAGCTGTCTTGTGAGTTACTGTATATATTATCCTCTTTTTATAATTGTTAATGGCTTAGTTGTTTAATATTTTTTATACAGTAATTTAATATGGTATAAAATATCATTTTAAAAGATAAAAGCTAACAAGGTCCATAAAGCAGTTTCTTACGGTAGCAAATAGTAGTCTTTTAGTTGGGTGAAAACGAGCCAAGTCGCTCGTAAAAAGCTCGAAATCGAATCGGTAAAAAGTTCAAACAAGGCGAGCCTAAACGAGCTCGAGCCCGACATTTAAAGTTTATAAATTGTTCCAACATTTAAATGTGATTTATTAATTATTTAGTTAAAAACAAAAAATAAATAAAAATAAACATTTCTTGAACCTCTCCAAGATCTTACACCTTTTTATGCCACCTAGGCTAGAAATGGTTTCTCACTATGGTATAAGATTTCTTAGACCTTTTCATAAGTATTTAGACCTATTCTTAAAAATCAATAATGAAAAAATTTTAACGACGTATTTGAGATGGCTAAAAAAAATCCATCGTTATGTCGTCAGAACTCTGTCACAAATATTTCCAACTCAAGTTTGTTGCTAACTTCGTCTCTTTATGATTACATTTAGCGATGGAATTATGACAGACGCTTAATTCGTCTCTTTTTTAGTTACTGATTTGTCACTAACTTGTCGCTAATTTATCAAAGCCAATTTTGTAGCTAATCTATCCCTAATCCGTCACTATGAACCATTTTTTTGCGATAGACTAATTTGGTAGCTAATTTTCATCGTTGTTGCTCCGTATTCTAGTAGTGGCCGGTCATCTTCTTCCATCTCCAAGATTACGAAGTCAACCGGAAATTTGAACTTCCCTACTTTAACTAGCTCATTCTCGCATATCCCTAAGGGGTATTTAACTGATCTATTGGCTAGTTGGATGTTTATACGGGCTGGTTTCAATCCTGAATACCCTAATTTGAGGAACATGGAATATGGCATGAGGTTGATGCTTGCCCCTAAATCAGCTAAAGCATTCTTTACCGATAGAGATCCTATGGAACAGGGCAAGGTGAAACTAACTGGGTCGTCCACCTTCTTTGGTAGTCCTCATTGGGTCACCACCGAACATTCTTCTCCTAGGGTCACAAGACCCTCGAGTCTTTTTCTATTGGCAAGTAGTCTCTTGAAGTATGTACTATATTTGGGCATATGGTAGCATGCATCAAGGAGGGGTATGGTGACTATCGAATCCTTTAAGTATGACAAGAATCTTTTATTATCCTTCTCAATCTTTTGATTCTTGAGGCGAGACGGATATGGGACTCTCACAGGTTGGTTGGGTGGAGTAGGTGGAGAAGAGGTTATTTGAGGGGGTTGATTGGGAATCTCATCGCTCGCATTACCTTCTTCTTCGTGAAGAACGTCCAGATCAATGGCGACGGGGTGTTGGCTCGGATAAGGAGGATCCTTAGCTGTTGTTCCGGCTCAGGTGGTAATAGCGAGTAATGGGTCTTTTTGGTTCACTTGGGGCTTGTTGTGGTCATCAAGGGCAACATTAAGTTCTAGGAACCATTTTTCTATGTTATTTTGTTGATCTGTGATGAGGTCGTCGAGCCCTTTTAACAATAAACCTTTTTCATGAGTGAAATGCCCAAGATCATCCTCAAAAGTGCTCCTGATTTTGAAGTCAGGACCTTTTTCCCCCTCATTTCTTCTTACAAGGTTTCCCCAAGGGGTGAAATCATCGTTTTAGTAAAAAGCTAAAAGGGAAGGATCATTGAAGATGTCATGGCTTGACAAACATGCATGTTCGGTGGTAGTGTCTTCTTTGCATTCTTCTACTTTATGTGGGCCCCCACAGTGGTCTCAAATCAAGTATGGGTTTGACAATCGTTTAGTTGCTCACGACCCTGCTAGGTATGATACCTTTTCGTAAAGCATCTCAGCTGGTTTTCAGGAGAGGGTGTTTGTACAATCT
Source organism: Artemisia argyi (assembly GCA_030686995.1). Taxonomy (NCBI): domain Eukaryota; kingdom Viridiplantae; phylum Streptophyta; class Magnoliopsida; order Asterales; family Asteraceae; genus Artemisia; species Artemisia argyi. The sequence continues at coordinate 184,317,132 of CM060705.1, forward strand.
CGGATATACTCATAGTTGAATCGGGTTCATCCCAGGTATCGTCCTGATCTTGAGCATATTCCTCAATCCTATTCCACCTTTCCCCAGCGCTTAGATTGGCTATTTTTCCTTTCATTGAATTACTGATTCCGTTCTAGTCGTTTTGGGAGCTATTGTCATAGAAGATTTGGACAAGAAGCCAAAGCTCGATGCCATGATGGAGAACCTGTCTTATTAGATCCTTGAATCTAATCCAAGATTTATAGATGGGTTCGTCTTTTCCTTTACAGAAACGGAGGATTTTGTCCCTAAATGTTGAGGTTCTTCCTGCTTGGAAGAATTTCTCATAAACTTTAGAGAAGAGTTTCTCCCATGTAAAAATGGACTCAGAAGGAAGTTTATCATACCAATCTTTGGCCTTTTCTTGAAGGGTAAAAGGAAAGAACCGTAATCGGGACGTGTCTCTAGTGGCCCCATCCATATGGAGGGTGTCCACTATCTTCAAGAAATCCCTAACATGTTGGATTGGGTCATCAGTTTCAACCCGTGAAACTTGCATACACTTTGGACAAGCCAAACATCGTTTGCACGCAAGACCCCATTGGTGGGTTCGTTTGGAAAAACAATAGCATTTGGAAAGCCGCGAGGGTTCAGGGAAGAGTAATCCTTAAGGCACTTAGGGGTAGGAATTTCTAGAATGTCCATATCGTGATTGGATTGGGGGCTAGGGGGTGTAAGGTGATGATCGGAGTCTTCCTCATAAAGAGCTTCATCAAAATTGATGGTTGCGCCAAACGGTTCGGATGTTGGAAGAGATTGCCTTAGCCTATGCGTTTCCCTTTCAGGTTCTGCATAGGGTGGAACAAGGTTTCTTATGGAACTACGACTCCTAGTGATTCTAAGATTAGAGAGATCTTCGTTTACCATGATGGCCAAGGAAGAATTGAGCAATGGGTTGGGCAGAAAAAAAGATAGACTAAAGAAAACCTATAAAAATAAAAATCTTACTAGAAAGGAATCTAGCAAGTAGACTGTAAGACCTTAAATCTATCAACTCTATCACAAATATAAGCAAAGATGAAGTAAAGATGGTGACTTGATATGTTTATGTATGGCGTTAAGATGAAGAGAGAATAAGATGAAATAGAAAGCTTTTATTCAAGAGGCACACACACTTACACATACAAGCACACACCTCAAATGACTCATTTGAGGTGTTTATATAGTAGTTGTTGATATAAATAATGCCTAAAAACATTATTAACATATATCGATATCTCTATGTTTTGATAATCACAAAACGTAAACTCATTGAACAACAAATTATGACGTAAACAAGTATTAAGCTAGTTTATATCACTATATCCAATTTAATCACCTAAGGTATGGATAAACAAGTGCTTAATACATCTCATGATCAAAGGGGTATTTAATTAACTAACACAAAGTTTATTTAATTATATAAACATATTATATATTTTTGAAAAACACTTTTGGTAATAAAGAAAAATGTTTTAATCGTACTAAATATATGAATTCAAATTTTTAACCAAAATCAGTTAGTTTTTCACCAAATAAACTTTCCCCACTAAAAGACAAAGATTCTGGCCGTTTCAGCTGGGCGGCCCCCTTAATTATAAGGGGCGGTCCACTAAAAATTAAGGGGACCGGCCACGCTCCTCTGTCAGAATCTTTTGCCTATAAATATCACCTTAAACCTGGATTTTTTCCTCACCTTTTGCACAAAAATTTTCAGATCCAATTCTCTCTAAACATCCTTCTAAAACCCTTTGATCATAAGATTATTAATCTTTGTTTCAAGTGATCCAATCTCTCATCATTCAAAGTGCAAGAGAAGAATCCTCCCTATCATAAAGCCAAAGATGTATTAGGATCTTGTTAGTGCTTATGTGAAGTTGTGAGTTAGGTATATGTAATAAGTAGATCAAGATGATCTTACTTAGTAGTGGTTCAATGAGTGAGTAAGAAGTAGTGGGAGGAAGTAGTAGTGTGGAGAAGATATGTAGTTGTGAAGATGTAGGTGTGTGATTAAGTAGTGGAGTTTAGAAGAAGTTGTGATGAAGTCGTGAAGTCGTGAAGCCGTGAAGCAGTTTAGAAGAAGTTGTGATGAAGTCGTGAAGTCGTGAAGTCATGAAGAAGTCGTGAAGTTGTGTAGAAGTTGTGTAGTGATCTAAGTTGTGTTGTAAGATTGGTTCTAGCTACTATTAGAACTCGACATTTAGCTTAGTGTCGTTAAATGGTGTAAGCAAAAGTTGTGTACGGTTTTCTCCGCCAAAAGGGAGCTTGTTGAGTAGTGAAGAAAACTCTCGAGTAGGTGACTCGGGGAGTGGAGTAGGAACAAGGAAGGTGTCCTTGTAGCCGAACCACTATAAATCATTGTGTCCGGTTTGCATCCTCTTTCTCTTATCTTTTTACATTTACTCTTGCACTTATCGCTTTATATCTATGCTTGCAAATATGTGTTAATTGTTGCTTATATTGATGATTGATTGTGGTGTAGTAACAAGTTAATATTGTGATAGGATATATAGTTGTATGATATGGTCTAATGGGCTTATATATATATATATATATATATATATATATATATATATATATATATATATATATATATATATATATATATATATATATATATATATATATATATATATAAGATTAACACTTCTCATGTTGAGTTTAACTTAATCGATAATTTGATACAAAGTGCTTTTAAAAGGAAAACGTATTCACATATAGATCGACCAAAGCTTCATTCATAAAACTAAGTTTTGAAAACTAATCCAAAAGTCTACATATATAATTGATCATATTGATTATATATTGTTTTCATACTAAACTCAAATTGAAGGTTTTCAAACAAACAATTGAATAAATTTGAATCAACATTTTGCAAAACCAAGTTCTTATAAAACGAAAAAGAGGGGAAAACTATTCAACCCCCCTTCTAGTTTTCCACAGTAGTAACATGAGATACCTAATGGGCTTGGATGGGCTTTGTTTATGTTTGGATTGGACTTGGTTTACATAATATATAAATGGACTAGCTTATACATAACTTCTAACCTATTAGCTTAGACCAATCCAAACGCCCATTTACTTTTCTAATAACAAAAACTACGACACGTTACAACGTTACAATATATGAGAATGACCATCACTTTCTAATATAATTTTTAATGCTAACAATCTCCCCCTAGGTAGTGGTCATTCGAATGATGCTCCATGTGATTAGGTCATCGTCTTTGTTGTTGTTGAACATTGTATGTCGTAGTAGAATAGTCATTAGTCTTTGTTCCTTCATGCTTTGTGATATTTGATGATTGACTTTTCATCATTCTTTGTTCTTTTGTGATGTGGAGCAATCTGCCTTTCGTCACTTCTGCGTCTGTGGTGGTTATTCGCCATTCCAACATGCTCATATATCTTTGGACTTTTACATTCATATGCATGTTATTCCATTTCTTTCACTTTGATCATTAGTCTTTGAACTTTATAGATTCTTCTTTTTGGCGTAGAATCTTTCTTTGAACTTTGTGTTGCTTAGATCTTTGAGGGAGCCTTTTTTGACTTTGTGACGTAAGTATGAGCATGTGGAATCCTTCGCCATGGAGATGATGTATAGCTGCAGGTAAACAGTTAGCAATAAATCAGCCGGTACTTACAGATAAGAAATTAGAGATCGTCAACAGCATAGTGTGAAGACTCCTTCTAACCCTTACCATGGCCGTTCCCATTTCGGATACTCCCGAGGGAGCTTACGAGACCTACTAAGTAGCTCAACGAATGGGTGAGTCGCTGGGGATCACTCCACGACTGTAGACCGTTTGAAACCACCGCGAACACTAAGCGTAACCCATAAAGAATTACCGAAGTGACCTGTTGTGATGTGCGGGATTGCGCCCTCACAAAAGGTTTTACCTCTCAAGGGATCTCGAGAAGCTTGCAATCACCGTCAGGCAGTGTGCCTGATCGTTGTAGTATAGTATAGTGACAAGTACCGGGGGATTGATCGTTCAACTCAGGAATAGTGTCGCTAGGATTATAAAGCCTACTAAACTAGGTCTAGAGGTGAGGGATGATTCTTTTTGTATTTTTATATTTTATAAAAAGCAAGTAAAATTTCAGGTTTTGAAGGAGTGGGCGAAATTAGTTGCTAGTCAACTAACCCAAATTAACTAAAGATGCAATCAAAATAAAATAAATGAAATGAAAATAAAACTATTATACTAATTTGTGGTGGAAACAGTAATGGAGAAAGCTGTGTTTACTTAGATTTCATTACTCCCTAGATGTGATGAGAATAGCTTGCAACTAATATGTTTTGATGTACATTTGGTCATTTGTTGCTGCAAAGAATGGTGTTTTCAAGTTTATGCTGATCATAGAGATCCTACTGATGACGATTCTTTGCTGATGATGTTCGATTTCAATCCTCTTGGTTTGTAACTTTAAAGATCTATCAAGAATCTTGAACTTAACCAAGTCAAATTCAAGATTAGGGGAGGATTGTTGGGAATTCTGCTAAATAAAGAATTCTGCTGAAGTTACTGCTGATGGTTCCTGCTAAAGAGCTGGTTCCTGCTGAATTGTATTTGTGCTGAAGAATAGATTCCGCGTATTGTGTTTCTGCGGATATAGATATTACGCATAGTTTGTTATTTAGTTAGGATATGCATGAGTTTTATTAGGAAGTGATAATGCATATCTCTTGAAGTTTATAGATGATACGTTTCTTGGAAAACATTTTTAGGGGTCCTTGTCTTTAAAAGGAACACAGTATTATGTATTAGGGATACATTTTTAGAAAAACAATTCTCAGTATTATCAAAAGATCCATAGAGGATCAAAGCATTCTTAATATTCAGTTGTTATACTTGTGTTTATTTCCGCTTTAGAATACAAGTTATTGAGACTTTCTATTAGTGTGTTTGTGATTACATAAGCAATACTAACGATCCACGAGTGCTCAAAGATCTATCAAGGTCTTAGGTTCAACACAAACACACACTAAACTTTAGACACACATATTAACTAACATGACATATGACATTAACATTCATTCAAATTGATAACAGAAACATAACAAAAACATAATATATCATTAAAATTCATTAAAGTTCAAACATAACATTGATAAAAAGGAGGGAAACATTAAAGGAACATTCAAAACATAGATGACCATGAAAGAAACTCTAAAGTCCTTTGACAAATGCGTGCTTGTTGAAGAGCTTGAGCTTCGCTTCTGCCATCTTCTTCTTCAAATCCAAAAGCTCGATAACATCGGACTTTTGAAGCTTCATCAAGAACTCCAAGCATTTGAACATCTGCACCGAGGGACGCGTAAGTTCCATTTCAGCCATCATCTTGTTCCTTTGAACGACAATATCAAGCAACTCTTGATATGCCACAAACAGATCTTTGGTATACTTGATATCACGTTCCGTCTCCCTAGTAAAGAACACCGTCATCTGGTATGGTAACTCGGTTGAGTTAACAGCTGCAGCAAGTTCCTCAAGAAGGACAAATTGAGACATTCTTTTGCAAATTTGATTCAAAAAAGTTTTACTGTGTTTGTTTACTGGATGAATTAGGAAGTTACTTGGGGTATAGGCTATAAATAGGCGTGGTAAGTACATGTGAAAATGTGTTTTAGGCGTGTTTTGGGTAATAAATGATAAAAGTTTGGGTTACCAACATACACATCCCAAAATTTCCTAGCAACATTAATTTATGCCTAGCAGCATTAAGTTATGCCTAGCAGCATTAACATAATTAAAGTAGATTACAACTTCATTTTGTTTAACTTGTTTTAACTTTATTTCGTTTGTAAATACAATAATTTTAATTAGATTATAACTTTTACATTATAGTTTTAAATGATTGTTACAAACATTTAAAACTACAATATTAAAACAGCAAATCTTTGTAAATTTTTAAAAAATAAAACAATCCTATCTAAATTCATTTTTCAACTAACTTAATCTATTTTTAGGTAATGATTAACATAATTAAATAGACTACAACAACTTCATTTATGTTACAAGGATAAATGTGTACATGGTTAATGGTCACATATAATACCCTTATAACGTGGCCATAATCATGATTTAGATACACATTTGTGATATGGTGTGACTATTGTAAAGCCTATAGTCACATGATCGTGCTACAAATATATGTGACTATACACATTAGGATTTGGAAAGCAAACACACACTAAACTTTAGACACACATATTAACTTACGTGACCATATGTATCGAATTTTCGTTACGCTTAATCATGTTTGTATGGTTTAGTGTGACCATATATGACATTTGGTCACACTCTTCAAGTGTGTGACATATATTTGTCACTCTTAAATGCATATCGTGACTAACGTTTCAAACAGAATTTTTACTTGTCACACATTTCAAATTCATATGTGGCTAACTATTCAGCAAAGAATAGCAGTCATGTTTATATAATGTGTGACAAACTTGACTATATAATTTAGCCACGTACGCAAGTACTTCATGTGACCAAATATCTTTTTTGGTCACACTGTTCAATTGTGTGACATATATTTGTCACATATGTATATCTATAGTGTGACTAATGTTTCGAGCTGATTTGTATCAGTCACACGACCCAAATTAAAAGTGACTAAAAGGTCGAAAAATATTTACCAGTTACCCTCTAGTCACATATATACACCAATGTGTGACATATATTTTAGGAAATGGTCATACAAGTAGGATCAAGTGTGGCTGTTTATTTAAGGCTAGTACATTTAGTCATGTAAATATGTTACTATGTGGCCATTCGAAATACGCTATGTGTGACGAAAGGCCAAATTTGTACTAGTGCCCTTACACTTAAGCCGAACATTGTCTCCAATGTTCAATAAAAAGGATGTAAAAGTAACGAAGGTAAAAGAATGAAACAAATACTTCCCTGATTCATTCGATGTGGATAATGCGATAACATGGTTAGATCCTCCTCCAAGAAAATGGCTAAGGAAAATATTGAATGTTTAATGCAATATATGAAATGTTGAATTTTTCCAAAATATTGAATGGTTAATATACAAAACCAATTTTTGAGAAAATATATTTTATTAATTTTAGTGAAAAATATACAAAACTAATTTTCGAGTTTAACTGGGTTTCGAAAATATAAAAACTGGATTTATTTGACCTGTTTTTCCGATCAAAATCGGTTCAACCGGTCAAACCGGGTTTCAAAACATTATGTTTAATCTCCAAATCCTCAAACTTTTATTATTTGTTGTTTATAAACCATAAAATTTTTATCGCTACAACTATCTGCCGCTATAAAACCCTTTTGCTATACACGGGTACTCGTCTAGTTATTATCTGAGTTTTTAGGTAATAAACTTTATTTAATATAACTTTATTTTTCTTTCAATTTATCATCGAAATTTATAAAATTCGTTATATCATTCGACTTTTACTATTGTATTGATTTATAATTTCATACTAATACATAACATTTTGTATATATGTTTCAACTCATCATGTAACCTTATAATATATTTATTCTATAATAAATATTATACCAAAAGTTTTAATTTGATTTAAAAAAAAGGAAAAAAAAAAAAAAAAAAAAAAAAAAAAAAAAAAAAAAAAAAAAAACCTTTAACCCAAAAAGCTGCGTAAACCGCAAAACCGCACGAATGTGGATTCTCATTTTTTTTTAAACCACAATTGCAGATGCTAGTTGGTTTTTACCAAAGCCGCACCATGCTCACCCCTAGTGCCACTAAACAATAGTTTTCTAAGGTGCATGTAATGCTACTCTTGTTGGGTCCGTTTTGATATGAATAATATGTCCACCACCAAATGAGTACCTTTCATACTAAAAATATTGTATGTTTCTGCCCCATTGCCTTTTAGGCTAAAGAGAGTGGTGGTAACCGGGTCACTGTCCATCTCAGTGCCTCAGTTTTCTCTCTCCTCACACTTCCCCTCACTCCTTCTCACGATTCATCTGTTTTGGTCATCCTCCACTCACCTTTTAGTAAAACATTCACTTCATACAAATATACACTACTAAATATCTCATACACACTCACAAACAAATAAAAAACATTTAAAACAAAAAGAGGATCCCACAACTTTTGCAAGTCACCGTAGTGAGCCGGTCACCATAAGTAAACAAAATTGTCGTGACCCATGTCTTCCATTTTGGGTGTGCACCGTGATAGGGTGGTCACGGAGGGGGTTCTCACACCCACTCCGTCTGGCCTTAGTCGTACTGGTATCATGAATTTTAGTGTGAATAGTAATTTTGATGTTGTGTAAATCAAAACGGCGGGAGAAAGATTCATTTTCATATCATTCGGAGTATCCTCGTTTTCCGGACATTTCCCGAACATCCCAAAATATTCATACAGGTAGATTTAAACTTGATCTTTTCAGAGATTTTAAAACACCTTAACACTATATATATCTTTTAAATGATGAATTTGAAAGTTTCATAACACGTAAGGTTTTAAAATGATTACATAATGTCAACATATTCATTTGCTATCAATTGAATGCCACAGAAATATCTACACAAACAAAACACACATTATTGTACCTAACAGAAAAACAAATATCAATATTTAATTTCATGTGCTATAAAGTGCCTGCCACATGACATAAATAGACAATAATATAACTGAAACGTGACTAATTGGTCCCATGACTCCCATCGTTCCAAGGAAGGTCTTTTCATATTAATAACATTTAGCCTACCAACCTCCTTTCCCCATTACTTTTTAATTATTTTAGCAGAAGAGTAATATTAGGAAACTAAGAATACACTAAAAGTACAGAAAAAACAATTAACAGAAGAACCCTACATCATTATAATTTCCTGGACGAGCTTGTTTACATTCAAGGACGATGAACCGTCAGGACTCGTTGCTATAATCGCCTTCTCCTTCCACTCCGCAGCCTTGATCCTCATTTTCAGACCTCCTTCTCCCATCAACTCTTGTACAAGCCTCTTAACTTCTTCCCTTTTCACATTCTTTCCCATTTCCAATCCAACCCCCCATTCCTCACATATATACCTACAATTGGTCGGCTGGTCCCACGCATAAGGCCAACATATCATGGGCACGCCAGCTGACAAACTCTCAATGGTCGAACCCCAACCACCGTGCGTCAAGAACCCCCCAACCGAAGGGTGGTTCAAGACCTTTTCTTGTGAGCACCAGCTTGCTATGAAACCTTTGGCTTCAGTAAGCTTCTCAAATTCAGGAGGCAAAGCTGTGGATTCTCCTACAACTAAATTTGATCTAATGATCCATAGGAAATAGTGGTTGCTATTAGCAAGTCCCCAAGCGAATTCAGTAAGGTCTTCTTGTGACATTACTGTATTGCTACCATAATTCACATAAATGACAGAGTTTGGTTTCTTGGAATCGAGCCATTGGAAACACTCGGTTTCTTCTTTCCATAAGCTGTATGACATTTCAGCCTCTTTTCCTTGTTTAGCTATCTGATTAAGAAGTAGTTGCATGGGGCCAACCGTGTATACTTTAGGATACATGGACGATAAAGCATCAACAATACTAGGTTCCAACGCGTCAAACGTGTGAAAGATATTGTGTGAAACACTGCGTGACTTTTGTGTAGCTTTAGTACAGAATGTAAGTTGTGGGTGATTGGGATCTGTGATCCGGACTATACTGCACATATCTTTTAGCCGGATTCCTTCCATTCCGGGTATCCAATCAATAATTGTGTCCAAGTAGCCATTTGTCAAGTAATTTTCATCTGTATACATAAATGACCATCACTGTCACAGTTTTATATCGATATAAGCTAATTATATGTGACAAGGTTGATAAACTGAATGAGCTAAATAAAGTTGCGTATCAGCTTTACAGATATATATACTTTACTAATGTACACCATTAAATTTAGTTAGCAGTATCGAAGAGGTTTAATTTGAATCACTAAAGCTCATGCACAACTTTGTAAATCCCAAAAACAAATAACTTCTCACGAAACCTTAGTTTTTCATTACTAAATCTTATAAATTTAAAACACAATGAAAAGCAAACCTTTAGGTGGTGCTAGTCCCTTCTCGATTAGAGAGTGAACATGGAAAATACCCATGAAGCCACAAGCAGAAAGTGTCCAGTAAAGCATGATGGGGATTCCAAGCTTTTTTGCAGCATCAAGAGTGAAACTAGACACAAACCCGTCAGATACAATACAAGTAGGAGGATTCGGAAGTTTGGCAGCAAGATCAAGAAAAGGAGCCAAGAAGGTGGTTTCAACATACGATGGGAGTAGTTCTAAGTCATCGTCCTCTTCAGAATTCCGAGGGATGCTATCAGGAAAGGTTTCAAATCGGAAATCAGATGAACCATCAAGGCAGTGAGGACCACCAGATTTGAGCATAAGTTTGTGGATGTTCTCGGTGTTAACAAAGGTTATTTGGAGTCCTTTGTGGTGAAGAAGCTCAGCTAGTTTGAGCATGGCTTTTACATGGCTTTGTGCTGGTAATGGTACAAAGATGACATGAGGCTTCTTATGATCATTTGTGACCAGTGAGTCCATTTTTTTGTATCCGATTCTAAAAGAGATTGTGGTATTTATACATGAGATTTTATTTTCCCCATAGAGCTGTGGGTGTCGTGGAGCCAAAGACCTCGTGCCGTTGGCAAAAATCACTGCCACATAAAAAAAAAAAAAAAAAAAAAAAAAAAAAAAAAAAAAAAAACTCTTTATGGCACGAGAAACCCTTTGGCACCACATTTTATGCCGTTACCGTTGACACCATAAAATGTGGTGCCGTTGTACATTTTTTTTTTCATTTATATAAAATAATTTATTTAACTAAAATTAAATTTCCTTAATAAATAACATACCACCAGTATTCACAAGGCCAAAGTTATTCAAGCCCCGGCCAACCTATAATATTCAAGGACCAATGTGCAAGTAATTAAAAAACAAATCATTACCAACATGGGCTTTTAAATATACAAAGACCATGGGATTTTAAATATACAAAGACCCACGTGTGTGGCCACACATCACAATTATTGAGTCGTCTTCTTCGTTTCAGCCTCCTGCAAAACACACAGGCACACACAAAAAGAAAAAAAGAAAAGAAACGCACACACAAAAAGAAAAAAAGAAAAGAAAACTCATCAAAGTATCACACAAACACAAACATAAACAAAAAAGAAACCAAAAACGAAAAAAATAAATGCTTGGCGCCGGCTAGTGGTGATGGCGCAAGCACCTTTGATGCCAGATGGGGTACGGTGTGCCATTCTTGAATCTCGGCCGGTAGCTTGGCGCCAGGGAAAAACGCTACGGTACCCCGCTCTTAGTAAATTATTTATGTTTTTATTTAGAAATTTACACTACTACAAAAAAGACTAATAAGATCGGTTAGAAAGCCTCACAAAGATCGGTGTCTAACCACTCTAAGGCTATATTTGGCGCGGAGCTTTTTAAGGCGATGAGCAATAAACTTTTTGATTTTTACTATTCGTTTGACAAAGGAGCGGTGAGCTTTGCTATTTTTTAGGAATGCTCATTTTTTCAAGGCTTCTTTAAGAAGTTGTGAGCGGTGAGATGTGACATGTGGCTACTGCTCACAACTCACTGCTCACAGCTCGTTGCTACTGCTCACCGCTATTTTTACCAAACACACCCTAACTAAGGGCGATCTTTTTGATGGGATACACATATAGATCGGTTCAGAACCGATCTTTTTAATGCTATACTTAGAGATGAGGCAATAATAAATAAGCGCTCTAACATTGTTAGTTGGGTGGTCATCTTAGGAATAGTTAGATCAGTTCTTCAACTGTTCAACCGATCTACTTAACATCTACTATGATTTAAAAAAAATTTGTAGGAAAATTTGAATTTTCCAAAATTTAATTATACAAAATGCATGTTTTTCCAGAATTGCATGCATTACCATACACAATAATATTCCAATACAAATAACTTCTATAAAGATTAAACATTCAAGCTATAAACCGAAATAATTTCAACTAAAACAAGACAATTGCAACATAAACATAATTCAAAACCCTGAAAATACGAGCTTCACAAGTGCTAGTAACTACAATCCAAAAATACAAGCTGCTCCGTTGCAAAAGAAGTATGAGAGCAACAGCTAAAACTCCAATTGCCATAGAACTGGTATAGTAAAAAGGAACCCATTTGCTCAAAAACGGTGCCGAAAACAGTGAAACAACACCTACACCCAGCAATATGTAATGCCATCTTTGTTGCACTACATACCACACAATTACCAAATCAAATGTCATAAATGTAACAAATAAAAATTAGATACGGGGAGCATAAGAAATGCAGATAAAGAACTAACCTTCATGCAGACCAACAGTTATAGAACCAGTAACCTTATCGCCAAATTTCACATCAACATATTTCCTCTCATAAGGTGACATAAAAGAACTCCAAATCCCATCATGAAGAGATCGCCAATCATCCTTCTCACATCAACAATAATCACCGTTAGAGACACATATGAAAATTTAAACACCGTGGAATGTGAAAAAAATGAGACACCAATTACCCGTGAAAGCAGACTTGAATTTTGCTGTCCCACTTCTTCGGCATCAATACAAAAGGAACCAATGTGACATTATACACACTTGCATAATGCTGAAGCTTCAATCGAGATACACCAGATGCAGGAACACGACCACAGAATTCGGAAACACCATCAATGAAAACTGGAGTAACATCTACGCTTGGATTCCCAACATCAATTCCTGTAGTATCATATCCTGAAAATAAGTTAGCATCTCAAATACCCTTTATGTCACACCTAAGTACCTAAACTATAAATTCTTTCACTAAATGTTATCAACTCTTAAAAGTGTTCCAATACGCACAGTCCGCGACGTGTCAAACCTTTAAAAGTCACACGTGTTACTGTTTCCTAATGTGACAGATCACCAAAATGTGCATACCGCAACGCTATTCTGAAAGTTGATAATGTACCTAGTCATACACATTGTTATCTTATAGCCTAAACCCTAAGGGGCCGTTTTTTTAAGCTTATTTGTGGGCTTACGAGCTTATGTGATTTCGGCTTATATTTCATAAACCCAAAATTTCCAGCTTATTTGAGACTTATTATAAGCTTGTTATATCATAATAAACTTAAATAAGCCCATAAGTCTCCAAAAAAAAGCAAAAAAAATAATAATAATAAAAAAATAAAAAAATAAATAAAAAATAAAATAAAATTGGGCTAATGAAATAAGCTCATAAGCACACAAATAAGCATTTAAACAAACACCCCCTAAATCAAATCGCCTATTTCCAAAATTCACAAACTAAAATAGGGCTAAGCAAATCAACAGAACCGACCGAACCGAAGGACCAGCGGTCCAGTTTCGGTCCCAACTTTTTGCTTATTTCGGTCTATGTCCGGCGTACAACGGACCATTTTGCCTTCTTGAACTGGACCGACCGAAGGGCCGGACCGGGGTCCTCGGTCTAGGTTTTTAGGCTATTTCGGTCTCTGTTTTGGCCGATCCGGTCCGGTCTTCGACCGATGCTCACCCCTCTCTAATGAAACACAATCCATGTAGACATGGTAATATGCTTCAAATCAAGAGTTTGGAAGAAATCATTTTATATAAATTGTCACGTTTCATAAGACTCTAGTATAAGTATTTATTAGTTAATATTTGTGTCGTTTGTTTAGTTATTAAGTATGTATTTGACAGTTATGTTTGTTATGACAGTTACTCCCAAACGTTGCAATGATTGGAGATAACTGTCAAGTAGAAAAGTTGTGTCGATTAGGAAGAGTCATGTCGATTTTACATTGTATAAATATGTTTTCATTCTGAAAACATATGTTAACTCTTTCAATATATAAAAGTCCATATTATAGTTATCTTGTTGTTCGAATTATTTTCTTTACTGCATAAACACATCGATCACAAACTTCACACAAACAATGGTGAATTACAAACACATAATGAATACCAATCATGTTGGCAAACATCCTATGAAACAATGGTACCAGAGCTATGGCTCTCGACCATGGGATTTGCCAACATCATCCATCAATGGAGGATTTCACACAGGAAGATATCTGTTAAGAGAAACACCCAAACGAGTTTACTAATGGAATACAACAAAGACCAGTATTTCTCCCAAAGGAAAAGAGATGCTCATGAAAGAAGTATTGGAGAATAAAGCATACAATGAAGGCAGAATTGAAAAGAATCAGAGGGTTGAAAAGAAGAAAACCAAGAGAGAAAAGAATTCGAAGTGTTACATATGCAAAGAGAAAGGACATGCCTTCTGGGCGTGTGAAAGTAGGAAACGAATTGCTGTTGCAGAATTGAATCAAGAAGCATTTACTACATCAAATGTTATTGATGAAGAAGCAAAATATCCAGAGACAGTGCACGTTATTGGAGACTACATGGTAGAAGGGACAAATTTGAAAACCTGGAACGAAATTTGGTACGTGAGTAACAAGTACAAATTCCATCTATGTCTAAGAAGAAAACTCTTCAAGAAGATCAATTACAAGTTTAAAATGATAGGCAAAGAGGAGACAGAGAAAAGTTTATATTTTCATATGGGATTGGGCATGTATCGATTGAAACAGATAATGGAATAGTGGTGATACCAAACGTGCAATACACACCAGAGGTTTCTTTGAACATTCTCAGTCATGACTTGTTGAAAGATCAAGGATACTTGGTGAAAACTGAAGACAACAAGTGCAGTATCAAATACTTATTTGATGAAGGTTGGACAGAAGAGGAAGAGGAAGAGGGGACAAAACCAGAAGATTTGGATCAAATTTGGGGACCAAAGCATGTTATAGCAGATCATAACAGATACTTGGAGGGTTATTTTGAATCCTTGGATCCCAAAGAGGAGTGTTCCCTAATTAAAGGATTAGATGATTTAAACGTTGACAGAAGTGATGAGCATGACTACATATAAGATGATTACATTAGTTGGAATGGTACACTTTATGCTTTAAAGGTTAATTCATTTAATAGATTCCTATCTTTCATGAATTTGCTTAAAAAAGATAGCATAGTGTTTAAGAATTGGGAAGTGCTCAGTAAGAAATTCGTGGATATGTTAAAATGGTTTTATTTGGTGTATCTTAACTATAACTCATTGGATGAGATACCACCAAAGATTGGGGTGATTAAAATTGATTTGCTGGCCTTACATAAACAAGTGGATAGCCTTGGAGGCTATGTGGCAGTCACATTAAGTGGTAAATGGGGATTGATTGCACAAATGCATGGTCTGACAACTGAGGATGGAGAGGCAACAAAAGATTGCTTTACCAAGTTCATAGACATGGTTCTGGTATACTAAGACACTGCTCAAGTATCATGGACAAAGAAAGCACAAGAAGAAAAGGGTGATAGCAGTATGAATGTAGAAGAGATCAACCCACAAAGCTTTGAAGGTTCAATAGGTAGAACAGTTATGGATGGGTACACAGAAGATCATGAGAACCGACTTGGTGTTAGAGATGCAAGCAAAGATGGAGAAGGGTCAAGCAATGCAAGCAGCAATGACTTTGATGTCATTGTATGAAGAAAAGAAGGAAGCACTCACAAGAAAGAACCTTGATATTAAAGCATTAAGAGGGAGATGTAGACATGGTAATGCTTCAAGTCAAGAGGTTGGAAGAAATCATTTTATATAAATTGTCACGTTTCATAAGACTCTAGTATAAGTATTTATTAGTTAATATTTGTGTCGTTTGTTTAGTTATTAAGTATGTATTTGACAGTTATGTTTGTTATGACAGTTACTCCCAAACGTTGCAATGATTGGAGATAACTGTCAAGTAGAAAAGTTGTGTCGATTAGGAAGAGTCATGTCGATTTTACATTGTATAAATATGTTTTCATTCTGAAAACATATGTTAACTCTTTCAATATACAAAAGTCCATATTATAGTTATCTTGTTGTTCGAATTATTTTCTTTACTGCATAAACACATCGATCACAAACTTCACACAAACAATGGTGAATTACAAACACATAATGAATACCAATCATGTTGGCAAACATCCTGTGAAACAATCCAAAACACGCGCATTATTATGAATACAAAAATAATCAAACAATAACCAATATTCATTAAAAGTCCACCTAGAAACCCTAAAAAAAGTAGCTTAACTAAACAAAACCCTAAGTAATGTATTAAAGCAAACATTAATCAGACACTAACTATGATCAACATATACTACTTTAAAAAAATCATCATAACAAACAATACGTGTAAGCTTGTGATAGTATTAAGTTTATAAAATTATAAAAAAAAGATATGATAAATGAATGTATAGTACCTGATGATGATGTAGTGAGAGTGGAAAGTGAAATCCAAAGGAAAGCGTAAACAACAGATAAAAGTAAAAAAGTGGAAGAAGGTATTAGGCCGATTTTGGTACTAGTCATCATTGGAGTCTTAGATAGATACCTTGAAATCTAACAATAATAGCTCTTTTTCTTTGTGATCTATAACAGCATTTTTACAGTACTTTGCAAATTTAAGTTGGTGTTTGCCTACAGCTGCGCCATGGTTATTGAACATTACAGATTCACCTTCGGGAAGATATTCCATTTGTTCATCCCTCTCTTTTTCCGTGGTTTTTCCATAATGAGCTATCAACATTAAACACCAACACATATATCATATATAAGTTTTCAAACATAAAACAATTTAGTTAACCAGAATGTAAGTACCATAGATTTAAGGTACCCTCGATAATCAAATTAGTTAACACAAAGAATATGCTCATATATGACTATTTGTTCTACATCAGTTAGTGTATGCACTTTGAGCAAATAAGTGTTAAAACTTCCATAGATTCATAAACTAAATAACTTATACAACCTTGAGGACTATTACTGTCATAAACAAAGCTAGTAAATGTTAGTTTTGCGGTTAAAAATTAATGTCGTATGCCCGGATTCGAAAATGAGACTTCGGGATTGCACACTTTACATATGAGTTTCAATGTTTAATAATTATTATATTAAGTTATGAATAGTTATTAATTTCTCAAATAAAATACGTAACGGTCGTTAGTACTTAACGGAAATTGACTAACGGTCGTTAGACAAAAAGAAGAAGGACTAGAATGAAAATAGAAGCCAAGAAAGATCTGGAAGGATCCTCTTCGGCTCATATTCGGCCGACCCACTCCATAAGGAGGTTAGGGTTTGTTGTCTTGTGCTCCAAGATTTGAAAAGTATAAATACACGACCTCTTGTATTCATTCTTTCATCTCTTGATTCCTAGCAATCCTAAACTTCTTTCTTTTTCTCTCCCTTTGAGCCTAGTCGACCAACTACACCCTTATAGGGTTCCTACGCGATCTTCTAAGTTCAAACATTAGTGTTTGGATTGTTTGTGATCAAGAACATAGCTTTTCACATTGAAACGCTACTAATACGTGTGTACAACAACGAAGATCTAACATACTTTTGTTAGCTATTTTCCTTATTTGACTTTCCCTAAAGTCGATTATCATAAACCCTAATTAGGATTTTACCTATTTTTATTTCGCTAGAAATCGCTAACGTACGTATATTATTTAAATTCAGTTAATTATTACATGTATTATGATCTTTACTTCCGCTGCATGTTTTGATATATACTTGTTTTTTTTTTAATTGTTGTGATTAATAAATTCCAACAGTGGCATCATGAGCTGTTAATACTGTGTAATTAATTACCGAAACACATAAAATTGGATCTTAATTGATTATTACATGTTATGAATTTCTAGGGTTTTAAAAATTGTAAACCCTAATTTTTTTAACAGTGGGTCGATTACCCCTATTTTTTTAATTAGGTTTTGATTTTGTAAAACTTGTAGAAACCCTAGGATGCATGTAATTTTTTTATGTGATAATTAATGGATATTTGTTATATGGTATTAATTGATATGTGATCCTAGACTTGATTATTGTTATAATAAGTGCCATGTGAGAATCCATGACAAAATCATGCAAGTTTTGTCATGAATGATGATATATTTGATATGATTTTGATTGTTACATGCTAATTATGCGATTTGATTTAATTAATTACGGTTTTAGTAATAGAATTGTTAAGACTTGTTTAATTACTAAAATTTAATTAATTATGATATTGGGGAAGACCCCATAAATCGTTATATTAAATCAATTATGTGTGTTATTGTATATATTCATCATAGGACTTACGCAACCAATTATTGGTGTATGTGGTCCATTGGTACCTAGCTCGAAAACCAATGGGAGTCTTAGATCGATATATACATGTTTATTGATTTATTTAGCATGTTCATTATTTATATCATTTATTTGTTTTATTAATTGAGTATTTGTTTATATATGTTTATGACATGATAGTAAGCAAAATGGTAATTTTTCGAATGGAAACTATAAATTGGACTAAATAATGGTTAAATTTATTTTGAGCTGTAAAATCTTGAACTTTTAATTGATTGATCGTGACTGTACTAATAATGGTCGAAACGGCGGACTTGAATTGAAAAACTGTGTGGTGGGTTTCAGTGGAAACGGGTTCTTTAAGAGCTTTGCGCCTACCTTGTTTCTGCACCCGCTTGTGCGTGAAGGAGAAATTACCGTAGTACAACCATTATCTATGTATGAAGCACTTAAGGTAAAGTTGTAAGTTTCTCAACACCTCAATTAAAACTTTGTAGATTTAAGCTTTATAAAGAAACTAATGAGTAAGAGTTTTTTATATGAAACCTTATGATACAAAGATGAATGCATGACATCTTTGTACAAATTTTTGATTACACACATCAAAAAACTTATACCCTTTAATTTAAGTTATATGCCATCCAATCAAACGTAAACACCTAAAGTTGTAATTTACGTCAGGTTGTAACCTGGCTAGAATGCAATAGAAGGATAAACTACATGATTTCATTACTAGCAGATCAACTGATGTGATGAAATTATGTGAGTTTGTTGTTTCTTAAGTTGGTTAACTTAATTGAGTTGATATTGAGAACTGATCACTCAATGCATAAGATAGGGATAAAACATGCTTACATTGCAACTGCGGTTGGCAAATATGTAAATCCCATCACTTCTAGGAATTGCAATTGAATATTGGCAACTGAGGCTCAACTCGTACCTTATTGAATACGTTCATCACTAGCAGATCAACTGATGTGATGAAACTATGTCGATTTGGATCCTAGTTTTTCAGTAATAATTAAATGGTTGTATGTTTATTTACCATGGGTATTTAATTTTCTTGAAATTTTTATTATCGAAAGTACTAACTTTTGTATTTTTTCTATAGAAATAGCTCTACCAGAAAACACTAATATGAGCAACATGAGTTCTGCTTTCAAACAAATGATTGATCGAGAAAAGTTGACTAGTACAAACAATTTCAATGATTGCTATCGATCATTAAGAATTGTTTTAAGGATGGCTAAAAGACATGTTATCTTAGTAAGCCTCTTCCTGCTGCTCCTGAAAGGACTGCAATAACTGCAACCCATGAAGAATACAACATTGAATATGAGAAGCATAATGATGTGGCTTGTCTCATGTAGGCTGGGATGGACACTCAATTGCAAAAACAATTTGAGAACTTTGGTCCCATGGACATGATCAATGAATTCAAACGAATGTTTGAGAAACCACAAACTGCAAAATTATATAATTTGATAGAACTGATGACGTCAAATAATCTAATATTCTAAGTATCAATTTCCCCTCATTATTAACCATTTTAGCTTAATATTGTTTGTAGTATTGTCTTATTACTTCATATTTCGTTTCAGGACTGTTAATAGGGTATGAAGTGGCTAATGGACGAAGTTGGACTCAATACGGACAAAAGCACTTATTACAAGAAGACTACGGCGTAACTAAGTGAGGATGTTATGTAACACCCTAGGCAAATCCCACATCGGCTGTGGCCTGGAGAGATGTTGGGTTTATAAGATAACATTCGCCTTACAATGACAAAACGCGTTTTGCGGTCTACTGCGTCTGGGGTTCTTAGGAACTAGCAGTTAAGCGTGCTCATGTAAGGGTAACACTGGTATGGGTGACCTGCTGGGAAGTCTTCAAATGAGGCCACAAAAACAAAGCCGTGAGCCTGCGGGCAAAGCGGACAATATTGTGGCCTGAGTAGGCGGGATGTTACATGTTATGTCGTAGCTAAATTATGACATTGAATTATCCACGAATTGAAGACTACGCCATAACTAGTAACAATATTAAGGCGTAATGAAGACTCTGTGGCAACCTTATGGAGTTAATGAAGATTACGGCATAGCACCTCAGGTCATCCACGACATAGCTTGGTTACGGCGTAACTACTCTCTCCAACTATGCCGTAACTGATGACATCAAATAATCCTGATATTTAAGTGTCAATTTCCCCCTATTATGCTCATTTATATTACTGATTTTTTGGATATATACTTTGATTCCTTTATATTTTGTATCCAGGTTACAAGTGAGCATAGGAGCTAAAAAGACGAGGAAATTGGAAAGAATGTGCAAAGATAGACAAATCCAAGTATGCTGGAAGAAGCTACTGCGTAACATCATCTCTCAACTACGCCGTAGCTAGGATTTCAACTAAGAAGACCAAGTCAACGATGATCAAGAGTTTACGGCGTAACCAATTTCATGGTTTACGCCGTAACAAACACAAGTCTTATGAATCCTTAGATCTGAAGACTACGCTGTATCACAACTATGAATTTACGGCGTAGCAACATGTACGAGAGTAGTCCTAGATCAAGAATTAACTTACGGCGTAACAAATCATTGGATTATGACGTAATGAAGACTATGAGATTATTAACAATCGTCACTACAAGAAAAACCACCTTTAGTGACAAAACAACTTTCGTCACTAACAGTATTAACAATCGTCACTAATTCTGTTAGTGACCAAAAATAGAGTCGTCACAAGTCGTCACTAAAGCTCCGTAATTCAGGATTCGTCACAGATTAGTGACCAAAAATGTCGTCACTTACGTGTTAGAGTGACAACTGTTTTAAAACCATGAGTGACGAATATTTGGTCACTATTTTTCATTTTTAGTGACGAGATATTTGGTCACTATTCTTTACCGTTAGTGACGAGAAAGTCGTCACAGCTAACTGTTAGTGACGAGAAAGTCATCACAGCTAACTGTTAGTGACAAGAAAGTCGTCACTAAACATGACCATATAACAAAAAAATAACTAAAAAATTTCGTTATACTCCCTAATCGTATAATGAACTCAAATCTGTAGCAAAGCAAGGCTAACATACTAAATTCGTACACAGATACAATTATACATGGTCCAAATACAACACGAACCCGGCCAATAACCTATCAAATTCACCAAATCATCACAAACATGTCTTCAAAACTAATTTTATAACAATATGAGCAACTCTAAATATTTGTCTCACGATTTCTCAGTAGTGAACTCGTTTAAGTCAGAATTTTCATTAATGCATTGGTGAGGTCTGATGAGGCGAAAAATGAACCACTTTTAGGGGGTCATTTAAGCCCGGAATTGAATTTATTTAATCAAATATTGCCCTAAATCGTTCCTTTTGTGATTTTAGGTACTTTAGGAGTGAAATCTGGAAAAGGAAGCAATTCGGACGTTTTTGGAGCATAAAAGTGAAGAAAACGCCAAAGTCTTAATTTTCCTTGCTGGGAACAGTAGGTGACGACGTCAAGAAGAAAATCCTGACGGCGTCAAGAGTAATTTTCATGACGGCCCAGTACAGAATTGAAGGCGTTACAAGGAAGAGCGTCAAGAGTAAAATACGTGACGGCCTGGAAAATGTTATAACGTGACGGCGTCAAAAGTAGATCAAGGCAGTCCGAGAAGTATTTTGGCGGCGAGATGACGGCGTCACCAATTTTGTCTTGACGCCGTCAGCCTCAATTTCCTATATATAGTTTTCTAATTTTCATTCATAAAAGAAGAGAAGTTTTGGAGAAACCCTAAGGGCGAACTTAGTACGAATTTTACAGGTTATTCAAGGGTTCTCAGCCCTTGAACCATTTCATGTGTAATTGAGATAAGTATTCTTTTAATTCAATCAATATATCTATGTGTTGGTTGTCTATATCTTGTTATTGTCTTAATTCCATCATGCTAGGCTAGATCTATCTTGTGTTTGCTTAGATCTAATGAAACCTAGATGTTAATTATGTGTTGATTACTTGTTTATGGTTGTATTGGATGAATGATTTCGATGTTAGGCTTAAGAAAACTGGCAGATCTCCAAATGGTAACATGCTTGAACGTCTTAGGAAACATGAACTGACGTGCACTAGGTTTTATTGGTTGTATTTAATGCATGAGTAAATTCTAATGATCCCATGTTAGGAGCTTCTTAGCCGGCTCGACATAGGAGTGAAGTAGGCACTCATAGGATTGGGGAATTAAGTGCGCCACCCCATGAATGGTATTAAGGAATACAATCCGTCATCCACGCAACTATAACAAGTAATTAACGTGTAAAAGATATCTAGGGAGTAGTGAAATCTAAGTAAACACAACTTCTCCACTTATTGCTCACAACCTTAGTTAATTTAGTTTATTTTCATTTCTAGTATTTTATTTTGATTGCATCTTTAGTATTGGGGTAGTTGATTAGCAACTAATTCCGCCCAAATCCTTAAAACCCGAGATTTTTACTTGCTTTCTAAAAAATATAAAAATACAAAAATAATCATCCCTCACCTTTAGAACTAGTATTTAGGTTTTCTAATCCTAGCGACACTATTCCTAGCTGAACGATCAATCCTCCGGTACTTGTCACTATACTATACTACAACGATCAGGTACACTGCCTGGTGGGGGTTTTAAGCTTCTCAAGATCCCTTGAGAGGTAAAGCCTGGTGCGATTCCCACGTATCAAGTTTTTGGCGCCGCAGCCTGGGGAATAGTTATTGTCTAGGTTAGAATCTCTTTTTATTAGGTCTACTTGCTAGATTCCTTTCTAGTAAGATTTTATTTTTATTTTTAGGTTTTCTTTAGTCTATCTTATTTCTTTGTGTTTTTGTTCGTAACACTTCACCACCCGACATCATGGACGATGGGAACATCTTTGAACCCACCACTAGAACCTCTTAGGCCCCGAACCTTAGGAGAGTATTCCCGACCTAGCCACCAAGGCTACCGAAACACCATTGAGCTCACCGGAGCCAATGTGACCCCCTTGCGATCCGACACCATCCGGTTGGTGCAAAGCGGATGTGCATTCCATGGACTTCGTTCCGAAGATCCAAACCAACATCTTAAGGACTTCCTTAAAATCGTAGATTCCATAGACCTAGATGTTGAAACTAGAGAGACAACCCGAATACGCCTATTCCAATTCTCTCTACGGGATCAAGCTAGTCAATGGCTTGAGCGTTTACCCGCGGGATCCATCACCACATGGGATGATCTCACCACTCGTTTCCTTGCTCAATTTTTCCCACCGGGGAGAACTACTAAGCTTAGAAATGACATCTTGATGTTCCAACAACGTCAAACTGAATCTCTTTATGAAGCATGGACTCGTTTCAAGGACTTACTCCAAAAAGTCCCTCATCATGGCATAGATCTTTGGCTCCAAGTCCAAATCTTTTATGACCATATCGATCTCTCCACGAGGCGAGCCATTAACCAATCGGCCGGTGGTAAGCTACGTGATCTAAGTGCGGAACAATCATGGGAACTCATAGAAGATCTTGCTCTCTATGACAACGAAAGTTGGAATGATCCCCGTGATTTGAACAAAACGGTCAAGGCAATATCTTTGCCTTCGAACAACTCTAGCACTCCCGACCGTAAGATCATGGAACTTGAGGACCAAGTCAAGTTTCTCATGAAATCCTATGAAGCTCCTAAGCCTTCAAGCCAAGTGAACAAAATCACTTCTTCATGCGAATTATGTAGTGGTCCCCACGACACTCGTGATTGTATGGAACTCCCCGGAACAGCTTTTGCGGACTACGCATCCACGCGTACCGACGAAGCGGGAGATAAGTGGTACACTTTCAAGCCCGAGCCAAACCCTTACGGTGATTCATACAACCCCTCTTGGAAAAATCACCCAAACCTTAGGTGGAAACAAAATCAACCCAATTCTTCTAATCCGCCTAATCGTTACCAACCAAACGGTCCACCCTCCAACCGTACTTTCAACAACAATCCTTCTAACAATTATGGTAGTACCAACAATCTTGAAGGATTGATGTCTAAGTTCATGGCATCTCAAGAAGCTCGCATATCTAAGTTTGAAGCCGATTTCAAACAAAAGCAAAGCGAGATGACCACCAAAATTGACGCATTGTTGAAAGTTCTCAATGACCGAGAAATGGGAGCACTCCCAAGCGACACGGTCAAGAATCCGAAACTAAACGTTAATTCCATATCTTCAGTTTCGTCACCCACTTCGTGTCCACAATACTACTCGGTTAAATCAACGAAAAACTATAATTGAGAAAAGATGCACAATAATATCCAACAAATATCAACAAAAACACAGTTACACTAATACTACCTTATTCAAATAGTAAAGTGTTAAAACTACAATAACTTCTACAAATCACCAAACTAGAGATCACTACAACTATTATAACACAAATGAAAGCAAATTCAACTATCAAACACAATTAAATTCAAAAAAAACACAGAAACACAGATTCATACAAAATTATGAAATAAAATGAAAGCAAAACTTACAATCTCTGGTATCTCAGCAAGAACAGAGATACTTCACTATGCTTGCCTGTCTCTAGACAGGCCAAGTGCATCCCAAACTCACTTTGACTTGCCAAATTCACCATAATATATCAATAGATTGGAACAGTTGACTATCATTGACCAACAAGGTAATTAACAAACAGGATTAAACCAACTCTCACAGAAGCTTTTCAAAGCTAAAATGAGATTAATAAAACTAAAAACAAGTTTAATTGAAAGCTAAATTCAACTAAACTACTTTTATTTTTATTTTTTTTATTTAATTTCTGATTTTAATGAAGACTATTGAATGGAACAGTAAACGTTTTTAAAACAATGAACAATGAAATGATTTAAATCACTAAAACTGAAATACAAGCTAAGACTAAAATTTATAAACTACAATAGCTGTTATGAAAACAATTAAAAGAGACTTGCATTAATGAAGATGAAATTACAATTTGAAATAAAGAAAACAAGCTACAATTCTGGAAATAATTTGGCAGAGTTTTGCTACTCAAAACTCCACACTCTAATCAGCTAACCTACATCCCTATTTATAGCACAAGAAAGAAATATCTAGAAGGGAGGGGGTCACGGATTGCCAGCTTGGCAATCCGTGTGCTTGTGTTTCTTCAAAGCTCATCCAAGCCATCCAATCGTTGCCCAATGATTACAGCCCTTAGATTAGATCCCAATGACGTGTAGAGGCCAATAAGATGCTGCTACCTATCATTCCATGTGCTTCTTTGATGCTATCATACTCTGACACGCTCCTGATCATCTAGAAGCAAGTACGGAATTACTTAATTGACCTTAATTGCTGTTAATTTGGTGATAAGTGCGGTGAACAGTAACTAGGGTTCATAGAACTTGGGTAATTTGGGTAAAGGGGGAAAAAGGGCGCGGGGTGAATTTATTTTATTATTGTTTGGTATGGTTGACCTTTTGACCGGGTAATTAAAAGAGTGGATCGGATAATTTGGTTTGCAATGTGGGCTTTGGGCTTTGGTATGTTTATGTTGGACCAGTGATGTTGGATTTGGACTTTACACATGTAAATATTGGACCAGGTTTTGATACTTGTAGTATTTTCAAATTTTAGGATATGAAACTTCAAGGACCAATTGTGTAAATCAAAATTCCTCAAGGACCACTTCTGCAAAACTTTAAAAATATTCCCAAGGGCCATTTCTGACTTTCTGATTCATGAACGGCTTGATTTGTCAAACTTTGATTATTGGAGGACCATTGGTGACTTTTTAGATCACAGCTTTGACTATTTGACCGTCTCCCACTCTCGTGCTCGTGTTGTTGTATTATCATTGATTTTTCGTCATTTTGTGTAATATCCGTACCTGCTCGTCACAAACACAAAAACAATACACATTTGGCAATCATAGTTGGGTTTTTGGTCGTTTTGTCCGGTATTTGGTCGAATAAAAGGTGTGTAAATTAATACACACCAAAATCCCCCAGACTAAGGTATTGCCGTGTCCTCACGCAATGTGATCAATTCATGCTTTTGAGATAAATAATTTCGATACTCTTTCTACTAACTTTGAAAAGTAGCAAGGAGGTTCAAAAGAGATTACAAAATCATTTATTCCCGCAAACGCTCCGTTTTCCAAAATTTTCCTTTATTCCTTTATTCTACTTACACTTCAATTTTTGGACTTTTCTTACTTCATACTTGTGACGGTTTGTTGAACTTTCATTATTTTGCAATAATTTTTAGGGTCAACAAGTAGAAACACTTCTTATTTAGAAGCGACCATACGGATAAAAATCGTCATCCTTGATTTTTCACGAGTCCCCAAACTAAGCGTACAAACGAGATCACAGCTTATCTACAAATTAGATGCTAACACTACTCATAATAGTTACTTGTGGAAACTCCTTACTCCCATGTCCTAAGTTTTGTATCTCAATATTTTATTTTTGTTGAGAAATGAATTTCTTCATATTTTCTCGTTTCAATGATTTTTAGTCCGATAGTGATACCTAAGTTAAAACGATAAGTAGTTATTCATTTTCTCTTAAGAACCACTGCAATAGAAATTCGGTCCACATCAAGGAATTTTTAGTACACACAATATCATACATATAAGTTGCGGAGTACTACACGTGCACCTCATGTGTCCAATTCAGAATTACACACATGCACCTCACGCGCCAGCAACTTATTTTACATTTAAACTCTTATTCAACATAACTTTCAACTTTTATTTTTTCACTTTTTTTTCTTTTTCACTTTTCTCATACTTTTCACACTTTTCTTTCTTTCTTCACTTTTTTTTTCTCATAACATCAATGGAAGCTTATCGGGTAGCTCCAAAACCACATAGATAATCAACTTTTGACTTTTGATTTTTCACTTTTTGCTCTTATTTTTTATGTTCCTTGATATGTACCCAACTTCTAAAGCAAAAATTCTCTTAAGAAAATAACGAACTAAATACTATCTAAACCTAAATACCACTAATTAACCTAGAACATCTATTTTATATATTGGTGGCATATCTGATGGAAGTAAAAAGCCACAAGTACCTCTCATGAGCTCTAAAGAGAACCACTACTCCACGTTTAGCATTTAACTTCTAAATAAGCTCTATCATTTCTCGCTCTTCGCAATTTAAGATCTCAAATAATGAAACCAGCGAATACTTAGCCGATAATCAGCCACGCATATATAAAGTCAGATACGAAAACTTGCAAACTCTAGAAGAAGAATTCGCGTTTTCTAGCTCCTGATGTAAAAGACTAGCGAAAGCTTTTAAGCTGCGCATGTAAAAAGTCAAGTACGAGAACTTGCAGATTCTTAAGAAAGAATTCGCATTTTATAGCTCCTGGTGTATAAAACTAGCACAAGCTTATGTGATTATCATTGGTTAAGGGAACAAGCTAGGGCTCACCATGCCCGGTCAAGTCAAAATATTTATTCCTACTCTCGCCAGCTGGAAAGTCAACAAGGTGTCAAATCAATTATTCAAACTTTATTATATTTTTGCACAACTTTTCCATTTTTTCTCATTTTTTTTTCATGACTTTTTCTTTTATTTTTCTTCAAAATTTTCAATTTTTTTCATTTTTTAATTTTTGGTGGAAAAACGGAGTTGCAAAAGTGCACGACATAGTGAAAAATGCAAGGTCAAAATCAAATCGAAGATTCACCCTCCCCCAGACTAGAATGAAACATTGTCCTCAATGTTTTTACGGGTAAAGGTAATCCTAACAAAATTCTAGGCCGTTTATTAATTATGCCAAAGAAAACGTTAGTCGATAAGATTCACGGATATAGGATTTCCAATAAGCACCGATGAATGAAACTCGAGCGGAAAGAAGATAACGAGCACGAGAGTCATCATAAATTGCGGACAATCCTAACAAACAACCACGGAACACAAGAGTAGAAGAGGCACCCCTCCTCACGTTATTCGTTAGAAAATAGAAAATAAGAAGATGAAATTGGATAAGCATGGGTTGCCACCCATGAAGCGCTTTGTTTTTTATTTTCGAGTCACGTAGCTTGACTCGATCCCCGAATTAATTCGTCCTCGGGGAAAAATCCGTGGAAAAATATTCTCACTCGGGCTTTCATTCAAAATATTTGGAAAAACATATGATTTATTTGAAAGTTCCATCCCGAAGAGATAACCGATGGTATTTTAATGATGAAAACTTTTAAAAATGATACCAGGATCAAAAACAACATCCTCACTCCCCACGGAGTGAAGGATAAGAGAAATCACACCAAATGTTACAAATGGCAAGAAAGTCATGATAACAATCTTGAAAAACTCATCATCATCAAAAGAAAACTTCATAATTGTGAAATTATGAATTTTATCTTTCAAGCTCATTTGAAAATCTTTTCCGGGTGGGAGGGTTAGGATAAAATCTTCATTAAAACTCTCATTCTTAAACACACCACCCGGATCATGATCAACTTCAAGATCAAAACTGAAACTTTCATATTCAGGTTTAGAAAACTTTTCAATTTCACATTCAGATTTTTCAAAGTGAAATGACTCATACTCCGGAAGAGAGATAAAAGCATGAGAAGTGGTACTGCCACAACTCGTCTCTTCCGAGTGATGAAAATGAAAAGCTTCATACGTCGGATCAGAAAAATCAAGACGATAAGTGGGATTGCCACTCATCTCCTCACTCGTATCAAAGGAGAAACTCTCAAAGTCTGGTAAAAATTCCTCGAGCTCGAGCTCCAGAGGATCGTCAATTATAAGCTTAATCTTCGTCTTAACTTTATCCGGAGGGATTGACGGTTCTTCGTTCAACAAATTGTCAAGAAAAATAATATCCCCCTCCGAATCAAAGTAAGATTCGCCAGTCTCAGAAAACGGAATCGTTTCAGTAGCAAGAAATTCATCGACCTCTTCCCAAAAAGAATCATATTCCTTAGTCGGAGGAAATGATGGGGAAGAGTTGGAGACGAAAATTTTTAAAAAATCATCAAAAGAATAATCACAAATATCAACGCTTTTGACGGAGTACTTATTCAATTTTGAAGCATCGGCTTTAAAAATCATTATATCGTCATCATGTCGTAAGGTTAAAGTATCCTCAAAATGATCTACTAGGGCTTTAGCGGTTCGTAAAAACGGTCGCCCTAGTATTAGAGGAACTCTCGGATCAGCTTCAAAATTGACAACAACAAAATCTGCCGGAAAAGTACACGAATTCACACGAACAAAAACGTCTTCAGCAATTCCAACCGGATGAGTTATCGATCGATTAGCAAGCTCTAAAGTCATTCTCGTCGGTTTAAGCTCCCCCAGTCCAAGTTGTTCATAGATCGATAATGGCATGAGGTTAATACTCGCACCCGAATCGGCCAGGGCGTTACAAACTTCTTGATCTTTCAATGAACAAGGAATGAGAAACTTTCCCGAGTCACCAAGCTTTTCGGGAAGCTTCTTGAGAAGAATCGCGGAACATTGAGCATTTATCGGCGTTTCGGCTAATTCAAGCAATTTCTCTTTATTACTTATGAGGTTTTTGAACGTGGAAGCAAATTTTGGCATATACACGAGAGCATCCATAAAACTTATATCAAAGTGCAATTTTTGAAAAATATCCAAAAATTTTTCCATTTGTTTTTTAGACTTTGCACGGAGCTCTTCATCGTTAAATCGTGACGGATATGGCAATTTAGACTTGTATTTCACATTGTTCTCAAAAACGACATTTTCTTTATCTTTTGACTTTTGGACAACCAGAGGTTGGATGTTTTCAGCTCCTCCATTATTAATAGGAGGAACCGGGTCCTTTGTCGCCTCGGTCTCACTGTCCACTACCTTAGGCTGAGAGGAAGAAGAAGAGGTAGTAGAAATTGTGGGTCCATCATATTTAACACCACTGCGAGTCGTGATCGCCTTAACTTCGCCCCTCGGGTTTGCGATCATGTTGCTTGGCAAAGAAGTAGTACCCGAACCCGAGGGTCGATCATTTAAACGCTTGTTAATATCACTGATTTGATTTGCAAACAACCGTGTTGACTCTTCATATTTTGCCATAAAAGATTGTTGATTTTGAATAAATTGCTTAATCAAATCTTCAGTGGGCGACGGATTTTGAATAACACCTTGATTTTGATTATTATTGAAATTCTGCCCACGGTTTTGGAAATTACCATGATTTTGATTTCCATGATTAGCTTTCTGAAAATTCCCAGGGTTTCCAAAGTTTTGTTGGTTTTGAAAATTGTTCCCTTGAGGCGGGCCTTGATTATAATTACCTTAAAAACCCCGGTTTTGATTAAACCCTTGATTATGATTTTGAAAATCATTATTAGCTCGACTCTGATTTTGAATTCCTTGATTATTATGATTCTGCACATTATGATTCTGGTTGACTTGATTGACTTGGTTTTGTTGTTCGAGAACGGGTGGTCCAAGATAATGAGGAGAACGGTAGCTGAGGAGATTACGGTCTCCTTGAGGTTGTGGGTAACCGTTGTTACCCGCGTTTGCAGCATACGCGTTCTCATAAGAAAAGGCACCGGTAGCCGGACATTCATAATACAAATGTGGACCACCACAAGTCTTACAACCGTGACTAACCACATTGACTTTGTTGACATAAATAATGCCTAAAAACATTATTAAGTTTTTATCAATATCTTTATGTTTTGATCATTACAAAATATAACCTCAAAGAACTAAAACTTATGACATAAACAAGTATTTGGTGATTAATATTTCTCTTTACATCCAAATCACTTAAGGTATGAATAAACAAAGTGTTTAGTGCAATGTATGATCAAAGGGGTATTTAATTAACTAATACAAAGTTTATTTAATTATATAATCTTATTATATATTTTTGAAAAACACTTTTGGTAATAAGGAAAAATGTTTTAATCATACTAAATATATGATTTCAAATATTTAACCAAAATCAGTTAGTTTTTCACCAAATAAACTTTCCCCACTAAAAGACAAAGTTTCTGGTCGTTTCAGCTGGGCGGCCCCCTTAATTATAAAGGGCGGTCCCCTTAAATTTAAGGGGACCGGCCATGATTTAAGGGGACCGGCCACGCTCCTCTGTCAGAAACTTTTGCCTATAAATACCACCTTAAACCTGGATTTTTTCCCCACCTTTTGCACTCCAGAACTTTCTGTTCTAGATCTCCATTTCCAATCTATAAATCCTTTGATCATACATTCTTAAATCTTTGTTTCAAAGTGATCCATACATAATCCATTCAAGTGCAAGAGAAGAATACTTCTATCCCTCAAGACAAGAAGTATTACAACTAGTTGTGATCTCCACATCTAAGTTGTTTGAGCATCATCATTGATTATTATTTCATAGTGTGATTAGTTGTGAATATTTGTTAGAGAATAGTTGAGAAAAAGATAAGTTAGGAAGAAGATTGGTGTGTAGAAGAATTGGTGTGTAGAAGTATTGGTGTGTAGAAGATTGGTGTGTAGATTAATGGTGTGTAGAAGATAGGTGTAAAAGAAGTGGTGTGATTAAGTAGTGAATTGGTGTGTACTAGTTGTGATCTAGGTGTGAAGATATTGTGGTGTGTAAATTGGTGTGTAAGGTTTTCTCCGCCATAAGGGAGCTTGTTGATATAGTGAAGAAAACTCTCGAGTTAGGTGCTCGGGGAGTGGAGTAGGGCAACGAAGGTGCCTTGTAGCCGAACCATTATAAATCGCTTGTCTCTCGGTTTGATCTTTCCATCTTTTACTTATTTCATTACTTACATAATTATTGCTTCATAATATATATACTTAGTGTTGTTCATATTGTGTATAACTAGATTTCATATACCATCGAATCTATATTTTATAAATCAACGAAAACTTTTAGACAATTTGTTTTATAACAATTAAAACGACGTAAAACTATTCAACCCCCCCTTCTAGTTTTCCACAGACTTGATGATTTGGTTTTTCAATAGACATTGCATCAACTTTCTTTGTTAGAGCCAATATCATACTTATCACTTCATCATTATTTTTACCATTATTAGACACTTGAGGTTTATTCCTTGACATTCTTACACGAGCTTTATTCTCAATTATCATGAAAGCATCATTCGTGTTCCTAGCCAACAAGTTACCATCCGCAGCAGAGTTGAGTGAGTCTTGGTCAACATGACATAACCCATTATAGAAAGTGTCAATCTGCTGAAGGTCGATAAACCCATGGTTCGGACATTTTTCCTTCAAATCTTTGAACCGGTCCCAAGCTTCACTAAACGACTCATCAAAAGCTTGTTGGAACCGAAAGATTTGAGAACGTAGGTTAGAAGTTTTAGAGGGAGGATAGAAATAATTCACAAACTTGGAAGCGAGATCATTCCAAGTGTGAATCGAATTAGGCGGTTCCTTTTCCAGCCAAGTCCGGGCTGCTCCTTTTAAGAAGAAAGGAAATAATTTCAATTTCACCACATCGTGAGGAACTTGGTTCATTCTTATGGTCTCAGCGATGTCGGTGAAATTTCTGATGTGAGCATAAGGATCTTCGTGATCGAACCCGTGAAAGGATATACCCGTGATCAAATTGAGTAATCCGTGATTGATCTCAAAGTTAGCATTGATGTCCGGAATCACAACAGCTCTCCTCACACCATTGAATGGTGATTGGAGTTGTTCTTCCATCGGACGTGGATCAAATGCCGGTTGTTGTCCCATCGGTGGGATAACATTATGCTGCGGACCACCCATCGGCAGGGGTCCGTTGTGTTCGTTTTGGTTCATCTCCTCGTCGTCAAGGAAATGAACCTGACTCGTATGTCGTAAAACCCGCTCGGGGTTAGAGAACGGAGACGTAAGACTCTCAAAAGAAAAACAGGTGTGCATACACCACAAGCAAAATTAAAAAGAAAATGAAAAAGAAAAGAGAAAAGAATTTTTTTTTTATATTTATCACAAAAACTTTTTTATTTCTTTTGTTTTTCTTTTCTTAAAACGTAACGTTAATTGAAAACCGTTTCGTTTAAAACCACTCGCGACGAGACGGGAGAGAAGAATGGATCTCTCTTCAGCTAGCAATTTAATGTCTTAGCTTCCGTATTTCCCGCTTAATCGGACGTAGTAATTGAAATAGTCCGATAAACAACTAATTTACGTTTTCGTTATATTGTTAGACTTTTTTGGTTTACAACGCCCTTCCTTTCGGTCGAGTCGAGGCTGTAACTTTTATTATTTTTTTGGTATTTTTGTAAACACTTTAGGAAAAGTGTTTTGAATTTTTCAATTTTTATAGAGATATATATACAAAGTAGAGGAAGGTTTAACAAAACACGATTTTTCAAAACGAAATTTCAAAAACTCACTTCTACCTTCCCCGGCAACGGCGCCAAAAATTTGATGTGTGTCAAATTATAGTATATATTTATTCCGAAGAAATACTCGTGAAAGTATTTCCCGGGTCGTTCTCCCAACGAAGGTTCGAATGGAATATCGAATAATCGAATTGGGAATCGTGTAGTGTAAGTGAATAGTGAAAAAATGATTGTGAAATCAAAATGTGAACAGAAATTATGAAATATGCACAAGGTACAAGTTATATATGCACAAAAGTCAAAAACGTGAAAATAGAAATGCAAACGTAATTATAAAACGTAACGTACGAAATAAAACGCGACTTTTATTCTAAAAACGATCCTACAAATGTGAAAAAAATTTCTAAAAATTTTAAACTAATAAAGGAAATTTTAAGAAAAAGAAAAATATTTTTTTTAGTTTTTATTTATTTTCTATTATTTATTTTTGATTGTTGGAATTTTAAATGAATTGAAAATAAAGAAAAATAGAAAAATAAAGTGGAAAAATGAAAATTTAAATTTGAAAATTCTAAAATATTATAAAAGAATTTCTAAAAATATTTTTGTATTTTTCACAACCTTTTCTGAATTTTTATGGATTTTTGGTATTTAAAATTGATTTAAAAATGATTTATAATGAAGAAAAATTAAGAAAAATAGTAAAACAGTCCAGAAAAATCTGGAAAAATTACAGAAAATCTAAAATAATATGTAAAGACTATAGAAAAATTTTGAAAAGAAAAAGCTAAGCAGAAGTGCTTATTTTGAGCTAAACAGCTTATGGCAAGTGCTTATTTATAAGCACTTACCACGGAAACTGAACCAAACTTTTCACACAAATGTAAATTGCAATAAATGACTCAGTTAAGCACAGATATGATGAAATGAAACACAGAAACTCAATATGCAAGAAATAAGCAGTCTAAGATAAGCTAAGTAATAAGCACAAATCAAAAATGAATAATCCAGAAGCTCAGAACCATGCAAACAACTCAAACACAATTACCAAAACTCAGAAACCACTAAGTTTACTCAAGTACAAGCTTAAAAGAGTACTAGCAATTCAATAGCTCAAACAGAAATCAGGCTCATATAATGACTTATCAGATCCAATAAGTTGTATTTAAAAAGCTCTAAGCTACAAGATTACGGGGGCAAATGGAAGCTAGCACTGCTGAGTTTTTAAGACTACCAATAACCTACTCAGAATCAACCTAAAACCACTCTAAAAAGATGCAACTTCAGCAACCAGTGGAAACTCAACCTGTCAACAGTTTACTTTTAGCTTCAATGAAATAATTGACTAATCTCATATTCAATTTATCTAATCTAATTCTAAATGTATTATTAAGCTAATTACTAACTTGAATTAACTAATTCAAACTAATATGCAACTAACTCTAAAATTTAACTAAAAGATGTACACTATGCTATCAGTTACTAATTATATGAAAACTATTTTGACTATTTGTGAAGTAACCTACTAAATTTATGACTTAGACTATCATTATTACTCTATAGCAACCTGTATGAAACACCAATCCAGCAAACAAACAACTATTCTACTCTATACCTAGTTAAGCCAAACAGTCCTATATCTATCAAATCTTACTATAACTACCTGAGATAAACCACTGATCTCAACAACAACTATCAATCAGTCTTCTAAAACTATAATTGAGAAAAGATGCACAATAATATCCAACAAATATCAACTAAAACACAGTTACACTAATACTACCTTAATCAAACAGTAAAGTGTTAAAACTACAATAACTTCTACAAATCACCAAACTAGAGATCACTGCAGCTATTATAACACAAATGAAAGCAAATTCAACTATCAAACACAATTAAATTCAACAAAAACACAAAAACACAGATTCATACAAAATTGTGAAATAAAATGAAAGCAAAACTTACAATCTCTGGTATCTCAGCAAGAACAGAGATACTTCACTATGCTTGCCTGTCTCTAGACAGACCAAGTGCATCCCAAACTCACTTTGACTTGCCAAATTCACCACAATATATCAATAGATTGGAACAGTTGACTATCATTGACCAATAATGTAATTAACAAACAGGATTAAACCAACTCTCACAGAAGCTTTTCAAAGCTAAAATGAGATTAATAAAACTGAAAACAAGTTTAATTGAAAGCTAAATTCAACTAAACTACATTTATTTTTATTTTTTTTATTTAATTTCTGATTTTAATGAAGACAATTGAATGGAACAGTAAAGGTTTTTAAAACAATGAACAATGAAATGATTTAAATCACTAAAACTGAAATACAAGCTAAGACTAAAATTTATAAACTACAATAGCAGTTATGAAAACAATTAAAAGAGACTTGCATTAATGAAGATGAAATTACAATTTGAAATAAAGAAAACAAACTACAATTCTGGAAATAATTTGGCATAGTTTTGCTACTCAAAACTCCACACTCTAATCAGCTAACCTACATCCCTAGTTATAGCACAAGAAAGAAATATCTAGAAGGGAGGGGGTCACGGATTGCCAGCTTGGCAATCCGTGTGCTTGTGTTTCTTCAAAGCTCATCCAAGCCATCCAATCATTACCCAATGATTACTGCCCTTAGATTAGATCCCAATGACGTGTAGAGGCCAATAAGATGCTGCCACCTATCATTCCATGTGCTTCTTTGATGCTATCATACTTTGACACGCTCCTGATCATCTAGAAGTAAGTACGGAATTACTTAATTGACCTTAATTGCTGTTAATTTGGTGATAAGTGCAGTGAACAGTAACTAGGGTTCATAGAACCTGGGTAATTTGGGTAAAGGGGGAAAAAGGGCGCGGGGTGAATTTATTTTATTATTGTTTGGTATGGTTGACCTTTTGACCGGGTAATTAAAAGAGTGGATCGGATAATTTGGTTTGCAATGTGGGCTTTGGACTTTGGTATGTTTATGTTGGACCAGTGATGTTGGATTTGGACTTTAAACTTGTAAATATTGGACCAGGTTTTGATACTTGTAGTATTTTCAAATTTTAGGATATGAAACTTCAAGGACCAATTGTGTAAATCAAAATTCCGCAAGGACCACTTCTGCCAAACTTTCAAAATATTCCCAAGGGCCATTTCTGACTTTCTGATTCATGAAGGGCTTAATTTGTCAAATTTTGATAATTGGAGGACCATTGTTGACTTTTTAGATCACAGCTTTGACTATTTGACCGTCTCCCACTCTCGTGCTCGTGTTGTTGTATTATCATTGATTTTTCGTCATTTTGCGTAATATCCGTACCTGCTCATCACAAACACAAAAACAATACACATTTGGCAATCATAGTCGGGTTTTTGGTCGTTTTGTCCGGTATTTGGTCGAATAAAAGGTGTGTAAATTAATACACACCACTATGGTTTTACACGAGATGTTAAACGAACGAGTCGAGATGTTATGTTTATACACGAGATGTCAAACGAACGAGTCGAGATGATATGGTTAAACACGAGATGTTAAACGAACGAGTCGAGATGATGTGGTATTACACGAGATGTTAAACGAACGAGTCGAGATGATATGGTTATACACGAGATGTTAAACGAATGAGTCGAGATGATATGGTTATACACGAGATGTTAAACGAACGAGTCGAGATGCTATGGTTATACACGAGATGTTAAACGAACGAGTCGAGATGATATGGTTATACACGAGATGTTAAACGAACGAGTTGAGATGCTATGGTTATACACGAGATGTTAAACGAATGAGTCGAGATGCTATGGTTATACACGAGATGTTAAACGAACAAGTCGAGATGCAATGTTTATACACAGGATGTTAAACGAACGAGTCGAGATGCTATGGTTATACACGAGATGTTAAACGAACGAGTCGAGATGACACGGTTATACACGAGATGTTAAACAAATGAGTCGAGATGCTACGGTTATACACGAGATGTTAAGCGAACGAGTCGAGATGCTATGGTTATACACGAGATGTTAAACGAACGAGTCGAGATGCTATGGTTATACACGAGATGTTAAACGAACGAGTCGAGATGCTATGGTTATACACGAGATGTTAAACGAACGAGTCGAGATGATATGGTTATACACGAGATGTTAAACGAACGAGTCGAGGTGCTATGGTTATACACGAGAAGTTAAACGAATGAGTCGAGATGCTATGGTTATACACGGGATGTTAAACGAACGAGTCGAGATGCTATGTTTATACACGGGATGTTAAACGAACGAGTCGAGATGCTATGGTTATACACGAGATGTTAAACGAACGAGTCGAGATGATACGGTTATACACGAGATGTTAAACGAACGAGTCGAGATGCTACAGTTATACACGAGATGTTAAACGAACGAGTCGAGATGCTATGGTTATACACGAGATGTTAAACGAACGAGTCGAGATGCTATGGTTATACACGAGATGTTAAACGAACGAGTCGAGATGCTATGGTTATACACGAGATGTTAAACGAAAGAGTCGAGATGATATGGTTATACACGAGATGTTAAACGAACGAGTCAAGATGATATGGTTATACACGAGATGTTAAACGAACGAGTCAAGATGATGTGGTATTACACGAGATGTTAAACGAACGAGTCGAGATGCTATGGTTATACACAAGATGTTAAACGAATGAGTCGAGATGATATGGTTATACACGAGATGTTAGACGAACGAGTCGAGATGCTATGGTGTTACACAAGATGTTAAACGAACGAGTCGAGATGCTAGGGTTATACACAAGATGTTAAACGAACGAGTCGAGATGCTACGGTTATACACGAGATGTTAAACGAACGAGTCGAGATGATACGGTTATACACGAGATGTTAAACGAACGAGTCGAGATGCTATGGTTATACACGAGATGTTAAACGAACGAGTCGAGATGCTACGATTATACACGAGATGTTAAACGAACGAGTTGAGATGCTATGGTTATACACCAGATGTTAAACGAACGAGTCGAGATGCTATGGTTATACACGAGATGTTAAACGAACGAGTCGAGATGCTATGGTTATACACGAGATGTTAAACAAACGAGTCGAGATGCTATGTTTATACACGAGATGTTAAACGAACGAGTCGAGATGATATGGTTATCCACGAGATGTTAAACGAACGAGTCGAGATGATGTGGTATTACACGAGATGTTAAACGAACGAGTCGAGATGATGTGGTATCACACGAGATGTTAAACGAACGAGTCGAGATGCTATGGTTATACACAAGATGTTAAACGAACGAGTCGAGATGCTATGTTTATACACGGGATGTTAAACGAACGAGTCGAGATGCTATGGTTATACATGAGATGTTAAACGAACGAGTCGAGATGATACGGTTGTACACGAGATGTTAAACGAACGAGTCGAGATGCTAAGGTTATACACGAGATGTTAAACGAACGAGTCGAGATGCTATGGTTATACAAGAGATGTTAAACGAACGAGTCGAGATGCTATGTTTATACACGAGATGTTAAACGAACGAGTCGAGATGATATGGTTATACACGAGATGTTAAACGAACGAGTCGAGATGATGTGGTATTACACGAGATGTTAAACGAACGAGTCAAGATGCTATGGTTATACCCAAGATGTTAAACGAACGAGTCGAGATGCTATGGTTATACACGAGGTGTTAAACGAGCGAGTCAAGATGCTACGGTTATAAATGAGATGTTAAACAAACGAGTCGAGATGCTATGGTTATACCCGATTCCCACCTAACAACTTATCCTCACAATATAAACTCACACACACTCATCTAACTAATAAAAACTCACACATACACACACACACTCATCTCACTATATATATCTCTCTCTCTTGCAGTTTCTGTTTTTCGGCGACACCAACAGTTTCCGGCCGCCGGAATCTTTTTCCGGCCACCACCTTTTATCAACTCAACTTGTAGATCGGGCCACCCCGATCACGATTCAACCACACACAACTACAAACATACACTGTCAACCAGATGCAGTGATATAATCCTTTTATGTGTACTTGTGGAGTAGGAAATATAAAAAAAAGAACATCACATCAAAAAGATACATTTGGATGGGAGTATTATGCATTTCCTCTTTCGAAGCCAAGAGAGAAAGGTCATGGATGCGGATATTTTATGTGGAAGAGTGAATTTGATGAACAATTACAAGTAATTTATTCTGCTTCAACATCTCATGGTTCTGGGTGCACAAACTGCCATGAAAAAGATCTTAGGATAAATATGCTGGAGGCACAAAAACAGGTGCTAGAGACAAAAGTCAGGTTGCTCGAGGCAAGACTTGAAATGGCAACGAATCCCGACAACAATGACCACGTATGTCAATCGGATGCAATACTTCGTAACCTATTAGGTGACATGGAAAATCTTCGTATGTAATGTTGTTGTTGTTGATGTTGCTGTTGTTGTTGTTGTTGTTTCTTGTTTCTTGTGTTATTGTTGTTGTTTGTTGTTTCTTGTGTTATTGTTGTTGTTTGTTGTGTTATTGTTGTTGTTGTTGTTTAATAAAATGTTGTTGTTGTGAAAACTGATGTCCACACACGATTAGATACACTCAAAACTGCTTAATCACTAGAAATCGTAAACTTCAATCCAAACACTCAAGATTGTAATTATTAATCTAACAAAACATCCACAGTAAGAAACTAAGCAGTTTATAAAGCAATCCCAAACACCACACGCTTAGCTTCAAACACGAAGTCAAACATTTTATTCAAACCACACAAGAGTTGTAAACCAGATACATTTTCATACAGACTCAAACTAAACAACTCGACAAGCAAACGAACCAGATCAAAGGAAACAAACTCGACAATCAAACTAAACAACTCAAACTAAACAACTCGACAATCAAACAAAACAACTCAAACTAAACAACTCGACAACAAAATGAAACAACCCGTTTACTTGTTTTTGCGGCTACCTCCCGCTTTGCTTGAACTCGCATCATCTCTTCCTTTCCTTGCTCTCATTTCATTGAGATATGCAAACGTAGCTTCAAGACCTGTTATTCTATTTTCCAGATTATCAACAGCAGCAGCTTCATCAAACGTGCTTTCAGCTTCATCCTCACCTCCAACAACAGCAGCTTGAGCTTCAGCAGCATCTAGCTCATCCAAATACTCTCTATAGTATGACTTTTTCCTCAGCCATACCAGAATCCGGTCTCTCTGCCACGGTGCACAGTTCGCATATGAACCATATTCATCAAAAATTTCAACGCCCCAATGATTTATAATTTCATTATACCAAAGCTCGTGTGATAAAGTCTTTGCCCACTCCTGTTCCGACATTAAACCATCCATTGTTATGTGTGTTTTGTATTTTTTTTGCCGAATTTATGATTTAATATGTATTATGTGTATGTTATAATATATATTAAAAAGTTTTTGGAAGAAAGTTGCAGCTTGGAGGGAAATTTGGCGCCTAAACTTTTAGCGGGGACATGTCCCCGCCAAAAGTTAAGCATGTCACCGCCAAAAGTAGTGGCGGGAATAATACCCGGGACAATAAAGCGCAACTATTTTGGTCAAAGCTTATGGACTACCAAAAATACTTTCGGTCCCCGCCAAAAAGTAGGGTTTAAAATGCGACTATTTTGGTCAAAGATGTGATCTACCAAAAATACTTTCGGCGAGGACAGGTCCTCGCCAAAAGTTAGCGTTGAAAATGCAGGGGACAGTCAGCGAGAATTTGCGCCAGCTCAGCACATTTTTTGTCGTGTAGCGACTTTTGGCGGGGACAGGCGAATCGCCGCCAAAAGTCTCGTCGCCCGTCCTCCTGTTTGTTGTAGTGAAAATGTATTGGTGCCATAAGAATGTTTTTGTATAGCTTATTGTCACGACCCGCCTAATAGATACGATTATTCTCGAGGTTGATCGGGATTCCGAATTATTCTACACTTCTCTTGGAAGTTTATGGATAAGCTTGGAAGCCTTTGGAAGACCTTAGAAAATAATGGAAAGAGTAGGAAGCACTAGAAGATCTTGGAAGGACTAGAACCTCATGGAAATACTAGAAGCTTCATAGAACTTGGTAGAACCATGTACATACTAGTATAAATAGATGTAAGGCTCATTTGTAAAGATCATCCAAGAAGTTCACTTGTAAAGCTCTCTTGTAAAAGTTCTAAGCAATACAAAGCGTTTTCATATTCCACTTGTTCCTATCTTTGAAGCTTTCTTAGTTGCATACATCGTTGAGTATTCGAGCAAGGCTGAGCTTAGTCGAGACTAAGTGCCGCACGGAAGACCTTGTAGAGACAAGTCCGTGACAAGTGGTATCAGAGCCAGGTTGATTCGAGGTGATGGCGAACGTAACCGAGAAGATTGGTGCTAGTGGAAGTGTGATTCTTGATGAGAGGCAAGGTCGAGACGATAAGCGTCAAGACCCCAAGAAGAGAGGAACGTCTAAGGACGTAGTGATGAGTTTAGATACGAGATTGACGGGTGTTGAGACATCCGTGACGGAGTTGAAGGACCAAGTTGAGGGCTTGGAAGGTCTTAACTCCGAGTTTACGAGCATGAAGGAGGACTCTAGGGTCGTTCTTAATGCTCTTAGCGGTGACATGAAGCGCGAAATCCATGGCTTAAAGGAAATGCTCATGGGTGAGATAAAGAAAGTGCGAGAAGAGTTAGGAGAAGAAATCTCTAACATTCGTAAAACCGTCGAAGACTTGCAAGCTGATGTGGTGCTATGCAAGTGGTCCATGGCCAATGGAGGTGGCGAAGCTAGCCATCATGCTCCGAAGATTGATGTTCCTAAACCATCACCGTTCGTGGGAAAACGGGAAGCTAGGGCGGTCGATGATTTCTTGTGGGAAATGGAGCAATACTTGGAAGGTGTCAAAATCACGGATGACGACTCCAAGATCAAGATGGCGACCCGATACTTGAAGGATACCGCGGCGTTATGGTGGAGGCGTCGATATGGAGATATCGAGCGAGGTACGTGTACTATCAACACTTGGGCTGATTTTGTAGTAGAACTTAAGAAGCAATTCTATCCGGAGAATGCTAAGAACGAGGCAAAGAGTTGGCTTCATAAACTCAAGCAATCCGGAACAATCCGAGATTATGTTAATGAATTCGCTACACTTGTCTTGGAGATTCCGGAACTTTCCGACCAAGACTCTCTCTTCTACTTCCTTGATGGCTTACAAGGATGGGCTAAGACGGAGTTAGAAAGACGTGGAGTTCAAGACCTTGCTACGGCTATCGCCCATGCCGAGGCCTTGATCGATTTTGGTACTAGGAGGGAACCGTCTAAGCCGAAGGATCGAAAGGTGAACCAAGAGAAAGGTGGGGGAGAGAAAGTCGCCCAAGCAAAGAATGATAATACACGTAAGCCACCAACCGGAAAGGGCAAGGACTTGAAGACGAATTATAAGACGGGTGGATGCTTCATATGTGATGGACCTCATAGAGCTCGAGATTGCCCCAAGAAAGCAAGCCTCAATGGAATAATAGCTCATGAAGACGAAGATACTAGCGAAGGTGGATGCATGAGTACGATGAGGATCTTGAATGCAATCAAGGCCAAGACGGAGGTGCTAAAAGTTGTAGGAAAAGGACTACAATTTGTAGAAGCAACCGTCAATGGGACCAAGGTACGTGCTCTAGTTGATTCCGGTGCCACTCATAATTTTGTGTCGGTTGATGAAGCCAATCGGTTAAGGATTAGCACTACGAAAGGGAGTGGGACGTTTAAGCCGGTAAACTCAAAAGCCAAACCGATGAAAGGAGTGGCTAGAGGTGTTCGG
The DNA here is from genome assembly GCA_030686995.1 of Artemisia argyi. NCBI lineage: Eukaryota > Viridiplantae > Streptophyta > Magnoliopsida > Asterales > Asteraceae > Artemisia > Artemisia argyi. The sequence continues at coordinate 184,360,475 of CM060705.1, forward strand.
GTGAAGATTGGAGAATGGGAGGGGATGGTTGACTTGTCGGTGGTCCCGATGGATGATTTCGATTTGGTTCTTGGGTTGGAGTTCCTCGATAAGGTACGAGCTTTCCCTATGCCATTTGCTAACACTTTATGTATCCTAGATGGTGGAAAGACTTGCATGGTTAGCACGGAGCGGGATTCTAAGTGTGGAGTGAAGACCCTTTCGGCCATGCAATTCAAGAAAGGGTACAACAAGAGTGAACCTTGCTACTTGGCGGTAACAAGGCTAGAGACGGATGGCGATTCGGGCAAAGTGGAGGTACCGAAGGAGATTGAGTAGGTACTTGATGAGTTCAAGGACGTGATGCCCAAGGAATTGCCCAAGAAGCTACCACCTAGGAGGGAGGTGGATCACACCATCGAGTTGGAGCCGGGTTCCAAACCACCCGCTAAAACCCCTTACCGAATGCCACCGCCGGAGTTGGAGGAGTTGCGTAAACAACTCAAGGATCTATTGGATGCGGGCTATATTCGACCCTCGAAGGCTCCATATGGTGCGCCGGTGCTATTTCAAAGGAAGAAGGACGGATCCTTGCGGATGTACATAGACTACTGGGCACTTAACAAGGTAACGATCAAGAACAAGTACCGTATTCCTCTCATTGCGGATTTGTTTGATCAACTTGGAAAGGCGAGATACTTCTCCAAGTTAGACTTGAGATCGGGGTACTACCAAGTACGGATAGTGGAGGGAGACGAGGCTAAGACGACGTGTGTCACGAGGTATGGTTCTTACGAGTTCTTAGTCATGCCTTTTGGTTTAACAAATGCTCCCACTGTTCCTTGATAAATTTGTGGTGATATACTTGGACGATATTGTTGTTTATAGTCATACCTTGGAGGAGCATGTCTTGCATTTGAAACAGGTGTTCCAAGTGTTGCGAGACAACGAGCTTTATGTGAAGTTGGAGAAGTGCTCCTTCGCCCAAGACGAAGTTGAGTTCTTGGGCCACAAGATCAAAGACGGTGGATTGATGATGGATGGGGCAAAAGTGAAAGCTATCCAAGAGTGGGAACCACCAACCAAGGTAACGGAGTTGAGATCATTTCTTGGCTTGGTGAATTATTATAGAAGGTTCATCATGGGATACTCGGAAATAGCATCTCCATTGACGGACCTATTGAAGAAGAACAAAGCTTAGATGTGGGATGAGAAGTGCCAAGCAGCGTTCGAGAGTTTGAAGAAGGCGGTTATGGAGGAACCGGTGTTGAGACTACCGGATGTTACCATGCCCTTTGAGTTACATACGGATGCATCGGACTTTGCAATTGGAGGAGTTCTAATGCAAGACGGACATCCGATCGCATTCGAGAGTCAAAAATTAAATGACACGGAGAGGAAGTACATGGTGCAAGAAAAAGAGATGACGGCAATCATCCATTGCTTGCGGATTTGGAGGCATTATTTGTTGGGTTCGAGATTCGTGATCAAGACGGATAATGTTGCCACGAGTTATTTCCAAACCCAAAAGAAGTTAAGTCCCAAGCAAGCTCGTTGGCAAGACTTCCTAGCCGAGTTCGACTACCAATTGGAGTACAAGCCGGGGAAGGCTAATGTGGTAGCCGATGCATTGAGTCGCAAGGCGGAGTTTGCGGCAATCACCCAAGCCCAATTCCTTCTCCAAGATCGAATCAAGGAAGGATTGGAACATGATCCTTTTGCCAAGAAGATCATGGCCTTAGCGAAAGATGGAAAGACTCGGAGGTTTTGGCTTAAAGGAGACATGTTGTTCACCAAAGGAGATCGGCTTTACGTGCCTAAGTGGGATGATCTTAGACGGATAATCTTGAAAGAGTGTCATGATTCGAAGTGGGCCGGTCATCCGGGGATCAAGAGGACGTTGACATTGGTTGAAGGCACTTATTATTGGCCAAGGATGGAGGACGATGTAGAGACATTCGTGCGGACGTGCCTTATTTGCCAACAAGATAAGATAGAGCAAAAGAAGTCCGGAGGCTTGTTGGAACCTTTACCCACGCCCAAGGGACCATGGGAGAGCGTTTCCATGGACTTTATCACATGCTTGCCGAAGTCAGAAGGAAGTGGGAGTATTATAGTGGTGGTCGATCGATTCTCGAAGTATGGAACTTTCATTGCCGCACCACCCGATGTTACGGCGGACGATACGGCTAAGCTCTTTTTCAAGAATGTGGTGAAGTATTGGGGAGTGCCACATGTGATCGTTAGCGATCGAGATCCTAGATTCACAGCGCTTTTGGTCGGAGTTGTTCAAGATCATGGGAACGGAGTTGAACTTCTCTACGAGTTTTCATCCCCAAACGGACGGGCAAACGGAAAGGGTAAACGCACTATTGGAGCTCTATCTTCGGCACTATGTGAGTGCCAACCAACATGATTGGGCTAAACTTCTTGGTGTTGCTCAATTCTCTTACAACATGCAACGGAGTGAAGCCACGGGGAAGAGTCCTTTTGAGTTGGTCACGGGGCGCCAACCATTGACTCCCAATGCCTTAGCCGCATCATACGAGGGGAGTAGCCCGGCCGCTTACAAGACGATGAAGGAATGGCATGAGCAAGCGGACTTGGCCCGGGCATCATTGGACAAAGCGGCTAAGAAGATGAAGAAGTGGGCGGATGAGAAAAGGAGACACGTCGAGTTCGAGGTCGGAGACCAAGTGATGGTGAAGCTCTTGCCTTAACAATTCAAGTCATTTAGGAAGGTGCATAAGGGATTGATACGGAGGTATGAAGGCCCTTTCCCGGTGATTGGACGTGTTGGAAAAGTATCTTATCGACTTTAACTACCGCCCAAGTTGAAGATTCACCCGGTCTTCCACGTTAGCTTTCTCAAGCCTTATCATGGAGACGAGGAAGACCCGGAACGGGGGGGTGTCCAAGCGGGCACCAACAGCGGTTGTAACTTCGTACGATCGAGAGGTTGAAGAGATCTTGTCGGATCGTACAATACGAAGACGAGGGGTGCCGAGTTACAAGGAGTACTTGATCAAGTGGCGTGGGTTGCCCAATAGTGAAGCGAGTTGGGAAGCCGAAGACTTATTGTGGCAATTTACGGACAAGATCAAGAAGTATCATGAGGAAGGCACGACGAGGACGTCGCGAGCTTAGGTGGGGGAGGATGTCACGACCCGCCTAATAGATACGATTATTCTCGAGGTTGATCGGGATTCCGGATTATTCTACACTTCTCTTGGAAGTTTATGGATAAGCTTGGAAGCCTTTGGAAGACCTTAGAAAATAATGGAAAGAGTAGGAAGCTCTAGAAGATCTTGGAAGGACTAGAACCTCATGGAAATACTAGAAGCTTCATAGAACTTGGTAGAACCATGTACATACTAGTATAAATAGATGTAAGGCTCAATTGTAAAGATCATCCAAGAAGTTCACTTGTAAAGCTCTCTTGTAAAAGTTCTAAGCAATACAAAGCGTTTTCATATTCCACTTGTTCCTATCTTTGAAGTTTTCTTAGTTGCATACATCGTTGAGTATTCGAGCAAGGCTGAGCTTAGTCGAGACTAAGTGCCGCACGGAAGACCTTGTAGAGACAAGTCCGTGACATTATGTTGTCTTATAATACATCTTTTACGAAGTGCATGTTTTTAACTATTCTTATATCGTAACTTTTTAAGTAGATTTACTACCGCTTGTTATTCATAGAGCAGTAAAGGTATTAATTTGTCAACAAGATTTACAAGGGTAACTTATCGAGACTTTTTACAATAATCAAACAAGCGTTTCAGATTTGCTTAGGCAATTTCTTTTTTCGCGCATCAGTTTTATACTCAACTTTTTCCCATGATTTTTTTTTAATTTATTTATGAAATTGTGAATTTATACCTAACAAGATTGGTGACGACCGCCGCGTTGCTGGCGGGCCAGTTTATACGGCTGAATGTTTTTTCAGGGATTGGGCGGCTGTTAATATGCTATTTTTTTTATTCAGCCGCACCTCGTTGCATATTACTATTTGCACGGCATTTACGCAACAAATTTTTGATATTTCTTCTCTTTATTTGTTTTTTTTTCACAGCCATGAAGATAAAGTATTGTTCATCTGGATACAGTTTTCTTTAACTTGTCGGTCATAGGGTTAATTTTTTTTAGTTACGTTATACTTTTTTTTCACCGTATATTATACAAAAAAAAATTTCTTTTATTAGATTTATATATATTTTCTTTTCTTATTACTATAAAAAAAAAATTTCTTTTGTTTTCTTTTTTGTTTTGTTTTTTTTTTGTAAATTTTTTTTTTGCCGTTTGCTTTTCCTTTTGGGATTAATAAAAGGGACGGTTCCCCCTTTTCATTTCATATAAATCCCTAATTCGCATCTCAAACCCTAGCTAATCTCATACCCAATCTCTTGCTGCAAGGATGGCATCACCACCAAGGACATCAGCCCACGCTCTCGCTACCACCCCTAACTTTCAAAAGCTGAAGTTCGCTGCTGGTTCCAATGAGGTGGAGGATTGCTTGCATCTGGTCTTTAGCCATGATTACACTAAGAACGATGGATTGCTGGCCGTTCTTGGAGAGAAACGTGATCAGGTAGCGGCCAAGGTCAGGTATTTAGAGAATCTGGTGGAGGAGGGGGAGTGTTTTTTGCCTTTTCATGAGCATGGGGACATAGGTTTGGCGCGTTTGAAGGTCACTTTGAAGAGGGAAAGGAAGGTGTTGGATGGGTTGGTGAAGGTTTTGGATGTGGCACGCAAAGGAAGGGAGCAGAAGAAAACCAATCTTTTTTGGTTCGGATGATGGGATGGTCACCTTGTTGTGGTATATTTTGTTGGTTTGTGGGTCATGGGTTTATGTTTAGAACTTGCATGTCTGTGTCTGTCTAGTGTTTATGTATGGAATCAGTATTATGTGTTTGGTATTATGTGTCTGAATGTCTTTTGAATGGAACGATGTAATGAAGCACAGTGTAATGCCTTTAATCAATGGAAACATAAATTAAGCTAAGATTTCGTAAATGTTTAGTTGCAATAGCATTTGCAAATTTCATTTACTTTTGTTTTTTTAGTAACAAATTCAGGTAAGTAGAGATTGAATTTTTGGGTAGTAGAGATTCTGATGATATCAGACATCTGCTATGTAGATTCTCTTGTTTTTTTTTAAAGCAAGTACTGTGGCGCATGTGAACTATAGTGTAACCTAAGTTAATTTTAGTTTGGTTACTTTCACTGTTTTTGGTTACATGAAGTGCCTATATAAGGACCAAGAGTGTAGGTGCTGTGTAGTTATAGCTGAGTTAAAAGGAAAAAAAAAAAAAAAAATTGCAACAGAAAATGGGAGAAACTCCTAACTTTGATGACTTGAAAGTGGAGTGCAACTCTGATAGGTTGGAACATTGTTTCTGCTTCTTATTTATGCAAGAAGTATTTGAGAATGAAAGCTTTGTTGAACTCATTGTTCAAGAATGCGAAGTTGTAACAAACAGAATGCACAAACATCAGCAATTGCTTCAAGAGGGCCAAAGGTTTAGCCCGTATGGACCTGTCTCTAGTAATGGACTTCAGTGCATGAGAGAGGCACAAAGGAAGGATGGGCGCCTTTTTGCTGCTCTGAATGATGTTCTTGTGTTAGCACGCGAGGCAGGGGAAGAGAAGCGTACCCATGTGTCGATAATGGAACAGTTTGGTTGATGTGTTTCGGTCTAGTGTTTGCTAGTTGCCTGTGGCCTAGTGGAACCTAATTTATGTTTAAGTGTTTTGTATGTTTGCGTTTCTGTTAGTAGAAGATCTTTTAGTTTCTGGGTAGTATCGGGAGCGATAACTCTCGCACGTCATGCTTCGTTTGTAATATATGCCTCATCTGTAATCCATGGCACTTATGAATAAAACTATCGCTTTTATGTGGAAGATGTTTGCCTGTCAACCTTTTAGTTTTTTTTTTATGACATATGAATAGATTTTTGCGTTTGTTATGCACAAATACGATGGCATGTGTTTTCGTTTATTTTGCATGATATTATGAAAGACAAACAGGTGGCCTTACATTATCTGATAAAGATGCAAAGCAGATGTTATTTGCGCCTAACAGATACTTCATTAAGTACACACAGTTAACCTTACATGACTAATGTTTTCTTAGTGTTGTTCCCAAAAAGAAACATCATATGTAAGGCATGCCACAGCACTGGTCATGGCATCGTTACATATTTACATACTGCATAGGTTTTTAGATACATAGAAGAAAGTTATGTCTAAGTAGCAAAAGGTAAGATCAATTGTTTTTAAAGTGCACTTAGTAGTGCATAGGTGCTTAGAATATTATACATGATAGGCGGAACATTTTTGCTGTGAGTATGCCATCCATGGTTCGTTTTATCAGGCTGTTTTCTTGGATTTTTTGTGAGATGTTGTCTCTTGTGCATCCTTTTCTTCAGTGAAAAGAACTCTCCTAGCACCTCTTTTTGGCCGTTCATTTTCTGGTTTTGATGTTTCAGATATTGGAGTTTGTTCTGCTGGAGGCGCATCTTCAGTTTGCCTTAAGTCAAAGGTGTCAGGTGTCTCAACTTTTACGGTGGCTGTTTTGCTCGGTGTATTGATCGCAGCTGGTGGATTATTTTCAGTTTCAGGTGTTAAAGGTTCATCGTTTGTTTCTGCACCCGTTGTTGGAGGTGTGGTTTGACTGGAAGAAGATGATTGCTTTCAGGTACTGCACTCACATTTGATATCAATAATGGTGCGTCATCCCAACAGGTATCAAGAATGAAAACCTGTCTATCTTTTGTGCAATCTGGATCATAGTGCAGCTGAAAAATTTTTCCCTTTCCTTGCAGAGAAAGGAGCTCTGCTGGATAATTATAGGGGTTTGGTTTAGGCATGGTCTGCAACAACTCCTTGCAGTCTTTTAGCAGCGAGTTTGCTTTGTTACTGAAGCATGTCATTATTCCAGTGCTGGTGGCATCAGATAACACAACTCTAAAGCAATAACTGTGCAGGTAATAAAAAACATGTTCATTAGTGATTTAACAATTTTCCTTGTAAAAGTGCACATGTGTTATAGCGCACCTGTAAAACAAGTCATCACCGGAGGCTGGCTGTTTACACTGTGCATGCGGATATTGGCCTGAGATTTTAGAACCACAATCAAAGCATTTCTCAAAAAACCATGGCCTTTTTGTATCAATTTGTTCAATTGTAGCAGCAACAGTAAACCGAACATTCTGCCATTTAAACATAAAAGTGTGCATTAGCTTTTTATTTGGTAGAGGTTATGTTACAGTTACTTGTTACCTTTTGGTTTTCAGGATTTTCTGCAGCCAAATCCGCCAGAGTGACACGGTTTCTATTCTTTTCTTTTCTGGATTTGCAGATCTTTGGTGCTGGATATTTAGTATTGTTGGTGGATCAATGAATTCGTCATACCTGTACCATCAAACGATGTAAGTTTATGTTGTTTTAGAAGATAAAATAGACCACTATTCTGTCAGTTAATGGCCTTACACATCTCGAATTTCTTTTACTTCTGGTATGTTAGGATTGAAGTAGTATGACGTTGTAGGGGTACTTGATAGTTGAAGGCCTGTCTTAATTTAGAAAGATGTTAAGCAAAAAAAAATTAAAAGTCCAATGGTAAGTATAAAGTTTGAAGTTAGAATCATAAATATTAATCAATAACTTTACCTCCAAAGTCTTTTACCAAGCATGAGGTCACTGCTATGATAGTCGGTTTCTCTGCTTGATCATATTCTGCTTTCCTAAAAGCATGAGCATCTTGGTTCCACAAAGTAAACCGAACTGTGCGACCACTGTTAGAATGAGAAAAAATGCGTAAGAATGACAGTAAAAATACTTTTTAAGGTTAAACTACAAAGACTTACTCTAAATTTTGAATACCAATGTCTCTCCAAACTATTGAACTTTGTGTTGCTTTCATTGAATGCTGCACTTCAGTCACATACTGGACGGATCCGATATAATCTGTTATCAGCTGCAGCGAGTTAAACATACATTATTATTAACCGTTTTCATGTTTGTGTGCATTAGGTACATGTTAATAATCCTTCTTTCACATCCACTTTTGAATATAAGTCCCGATAGTAGCTGAAGTTAAAATAATGCTCTGGGAAGCCTGCATCTGGTATGTCCTTGATATCTGTATATGTTCCAAAAACCAATGAAAGTGAATGAGGGACAGTTTGCATCCATGTTTTTGCAGGCGGAAAACCAAATCCAGTGATCTTGTAAGTTTTGTTCGTCTGAAGGAGTGCATCAAATTTAGTCTTTTCACGTAAGCTCACGTTTCCTTGTATAGCTCCTCCCTGCAAACACATTAGCTATTCATTAATCTGATATGGATTGGTTGACTTCTTTTAGACAGCATTTGAGTTTTTAATTGTGTAGTTAGGTCATAGAATAATGATTTGTACCTGCCGATCAATTAACATACAACAGAACAGTACTGGTCTTCCTTGCTTATTTGTCGGCGTCCATTTTCGGTAGACCTTTACATAAATAGCTTTTCCAACATCCGTTTCTTTTAGGTCGTTAAGGCTAATGTCATCCGAATGAGTCACTATTGCTTTCTCAGTAGACTGCGCTGATGGTACAATGCTAGAGCTAGGTTCCATTTTGCTACATGTTAAGAAACAGAACATTCATTTTAAATGCAGACATATACAGAGACATGTTTAATAGCAGCAAATAGATTTCAATGAAACGATGAACGGGCAACATTAGCAAGCCATGTAAGCACAAAATGAACACGGATAGCAGTTAGAATATAGACTTTATTAGCATATATATTTGATAACTGGACAAATGTAAATGCACACTTAAAAAGCAAATCTAATTGGAAGGAACCTGTGCAAGTGTGACCATGTCTAAAAAATCTTTATAAACAACATTTTTTGTTGTGTTTTTTTCCTTGTCTGGTAGTTGCTTAATTAGCATTTTTAAGCCCTGAGGAGATGTTGCCCTTGACAGTGCAACATACAATTGACCATGGGCAAAAACAGGTTCAGTTAGGTATACGCCTATTTTATTTAATGATTGGCCCTGGCTTTTGTTTATTGTCATTGCGTAACAGACTTTGACCGGGAATTGTTTCCTTTTAAAGATAAACGGCAGCTGCTCTTCTTTATTGACAAGCACAATGCGCGGTAAATAGACCTTTTCTCCGATTCTAGTACCGGTAACGATCTTTGCTTGGATAAGTCTTGTATACACTTGAGTCACAATCATCCGTGTACCATTACACAACCCACCACATAGGTTTAGGTTCCTTAGCAGCATCACGGGTGCACCTATTTTAACCTTAAGTTCATGTGGTGGCATCCCCGAAAAAGAAAGTGTGTTGAGGTATTCTTGAGGATATAGCAGTTCTGTTGCTCCTCCATCATTTGATTTTGGTATAGCTTCATCAACACTTATAAAAGTATAGGTTTCCCCTTCTAACCTGTCTAAGATAGTAGAGTTGATGGTGTCTGCAGTTTCGTTTCTCGGGCACACTATCGCTTTACCTTGCAACGATGCTGCATCAGGTGCTTGCAGTGTTTGCTCATCGTATATAAAATCAATCAACTCTTGAACACTCGCCTCACCGTCGGGAATGCAGTACCTATCTGGTATCTGTATCCATGCCGTATTATCTGGATCAGTACCATCTGGTTGGCCAATGGTACCGTTCCCAATCTGAAGCAACCATTCAGAGAACTCTGAAATCTGTTGAGCTTGATGCGGCGACAGGCCTGGCTGTTGTAGCCGCATATTCTGCTTAAGTTTAATGATTTCAAAATGTGGCCATAGGTATGAATGCGTTATGCATGAAGAAATGATCTGCTCATTGGTAGCTTTCTTCTTGACAGGTAGTGTTTGCCTAAAATCACCGCCTAAAACAACCGTTTTTCCTCCAAATATACTTGTCGGGCTATCCATTATATCTCTCAAGGTGCGGTCAAGCGTTTCAAAGCACCTGCGATCGTTCATAGGGGCTTCGTCCCATATAATAAGATCAGTGAGCCTAAGTAACTCCGCCACTTGTGTTTTTTTTTTCACACTGCACATTGATTCGTCAGTTAAATCAAGCGGTATCTTGAATCTTGACTGAGCCGTCTGTCCTGATGGGAGCAATAAGGCAGCAATACCCGAAGAAGCAACTGCTAAGACAATCTTTCCTTCCGATCTAAGTGTAGAAATTATAGTCCTCCAAACGAAAGTCTTGCCTGTACCTCCATGGCCATATACAAATATGAGCTTCTGGCAACGATCATTAACTGCATGCGTGACGCGTTCAAAGATGATTCGCTGGTCAGCATTTAGATGGCCAACTAATCTTTCACTTTCACTTCTTAACAATTCTCGATTATAGGACCTTTCTTCCATCAATGCCCTGTTGTTTAAGATTTGCATCAAGTGAGGTGGAGGTAGATTAAACCCAAAATCTCTTACTGATTTTCCATAGGAAGCAAGGATTGCTTGTAGCTCATACATGAGACCATCCTGTAAGTCTTGAGGACTAACATGAAGATCTCGTATATGCAAAGCTTCAGAAAGTATATGGGGAATGTCTTCTGACATGGAACTTGCATGAGACTGTAGCAATGTAACCGGGTTAGAAACCTCGCAAAAGATTAGGAGCTGACAAAAAAAGCTTCTCATGTAGGCTGGGGTTGCCGAGAAAGAAGCCTCTTGCAAAGCGATGTTCCATTCTTGATCACCACCTAGCAGGCCATGGCTTCTCACGCACCTCTATTTGTAGCATAGACAACTTCATCAACTGTCCGGATATGCTGAAATGATGTTGAACCTTTTTGATGACACAGCAACAATTTTAGATAGAATGCATCTCCAGCGTTAGGATGCACATATGCTAAACATCCGATCGATGCTACAATTGCACGCCGCCGGCGCTGCCAGTACTTCCCATCCTTGTGCCAGACAAATTCCTTTGGAAAGTTTAGGTATGTTAAATGGCGACCATCTGTATTGTAAAGGTTGTACCTAAACCATTCAGTTAGTGTTGTTCTTTTGTTGTGTTCACTATCAACAATCGACTGTAATGCCTGATGCCTCCTAAAATTGACCCGCTGCATATTCTCAAGGTGAACTGCGAGTATCTGAACCGGTGGATCTCTGCTATGTATACTAAATCCCAGAATCCTCCAGCACGCCTCGTGCGGTCCTATGAACCTTGCATCCTGGAAATTTCTAATTTCATCAACGTGCAATGAAGTACGGCTAGTACTTGCTCCTGTGCTTCCAAGTGTCCTTGTAATGTGAGCCACAACTCGGTCGGTACCTTTTGAAATATACTTGAAAAGGTATTTTATGAGCATTGACCATTCACAATATTCAACATTGATATGCGCGTAGAATCGCATGCACAGGGACCGGTTATATGGAACAACACACCCATTATCAAGGCTCACATTCTGCCTCATCGTAGTTATGCCTGAATCTCTCCTACGATAATGCACATAGCCTTTCTGATCAATAAATGTCTCTAGATAAAAAGGTTTAGGAAAGTTCTTAGTGCACACATCACTGTTCCGCATACACGGTGCCGATGTATTGACTAACCCGCACGGCCCATGCATCATAAACTCACTAATAACCCTGTAACCTTCTGGATCGCTTGCTGGGTTTGGAAGTTCTGCAGAAACATACGTATCCACATTTGCATGTGCCTGCACACGGTGACTTTCTTTAATCCACAGAAGCAAATGACAATGTGGCAGCCCTCTTTTCTGGAACTCGATTGTGTACAACACTGTAATAAGAGAACAGCTATTTAGGCACCCTGCAAGTGTAATAAGCTAATAGATAGTACACACGCAGAGATTTTAAAGGGTACCTGCTTCGACACGGCCAAAAGGATTTGAATCTCGTAAGAAAGTCACTAAATCATGTATCTTTCTTTCAAAGACACGGTCGACAACATCAGGCCTATCAGCAACTGCAACATGCGGGAACTGCTCCATGTATTCTTGGATTTCAGGCCAGTTAACGTTGCATGTAAACGTAATGAAGAAGGACGGGTTCCCGTGTACCCTGCATATGGCCAAAGCGTCCAAATAATGGCTATACATATAGCGAGGGCCTCCAGTAAACGATGAAGGCAAAATTGTCCTCGAACCTACATCTGAACCGTCTTGATCACCGCGCGAGATAGCGTCGTGTAGCCCTGCCATGTAGTCATTCCGAATATCGCCCTGATGTTCTCTTATAAAGTCAATCCTTGATTGCTCTATACTACAGTACGCTGTCACAACATATTGTTGGAAAAGCCTGCCACTCCTTGGGAGCAGCCGATATTCATTGAAACGGTCGTGCAGCTCGTACGCATAGTACATTTTCATTGACATTTTCTTTGGAGGATCGGAAGATGCAGCCCTGCTCAATAACACGCGGCCCAAATGGTATCCATCTTCACCGAAGAAAAAAACCAACGGGAACTGCATTGACATATAAGATGCGTTTAACTTGCTGACATATTGTAACTGCTGATTGTGCCGTTCTACAACGACATCAAACTCAGTTTCCACGTCTGGGCCGCCTTCAAAAACAATTGCACCAATAGAGTCACCTGCAGGAAGTTCATGCTGTCTTGAACCGACAACACCAAATAAACGGACCTTGAATTCTGGAATATCAGCTTCCGCCATTTTATCCCTGGCAGTTCTAAACAACTGCACTAACTCATTGTGCTGATCTAGCAGTTCAATTAAATTTTCCACAATATCTGGCCGCAAACTTTGACCGGTTCTCTGAAAATGCTCCAAACGATTTGCGACCTCATTCTGCGTATCATAGATATACAGCTGCAAAAACTGCGGCCGCGTATTAGGTTCTGGGCAAAGCGAACCTATTCGATGGTAAAGTTGCCCAGAAATTTTGAACACATAAGGACCACCACCTCTGTTTATAGAATTATCCACTTCTGCACCCAACGATGTCATTGCAAACATCTGATTGTAAGCACGGATATTCTCTAAGAAATGGCGGTTAGTGAAAAGGTCTTTTACATATTGCGGATATTCACCCTGACCATGCAACTTAACTTTGCCAGCATTGCAACATCTATGGTAATCCACGCGCCTGCTATTGCCCGAAACAATCCTTTCATCATACCAAAACTTTGCATTGCAATGGCGGCAGGCCTGGTCACAACTGCCCATACGCACATATGTATCAGGAGGCCCTGCATCAGACGCAGGAAATAGGCCATTTAGCACCTTTCCTACTGAACAGGACAATGACTTATCATAATATGCATATAAAACAGTTGTAAGGAAGATGGTAGCATACCTTGCCTAGACCTCCGATTTCCACGATGCACTTCAGGCGGTACCTGTGTTCCGCTAGATGAAGCATGCATCCTAACTGCAACAGATAAAAGATGATATTATAAGCAAATGAAAATTTAGCACAACCTTCTGATTTTTTTGTTCTCAAAAGCACCAAACCTTGAGAGCGCCTCTGACGACTATTCCTTGGCAGGTCCACACCGCAGCGGTCTGCTGGTGTATCAAAGCTCTGAGAAGTTTCATCAGACAAAGATCCAACACCGGATGGCGTACTTTGCCTTGGCCTCTGGTTTGGGCTGCGTAAATGAGGCCAGCCTCGCCTCCTACCCGATGGAGCACTCACCGGAGCTGCAAGACAGAAAAGCTAGCACCGTAAGCAAATGCAGGTAAATTTAAAGCACCATACTTTTATAATTTTGTTTTGAAAGTAATCAAACCTTGAGGATGGCTCTGATCATGATTTCTTGGCAGGTTTATATTCCATTGTTCTGTTGGTGCAGCAAAGCTTTGAAAATTTTCATGAGATGAAGACCCAAGACCGGCCGCTCCCAAACCATCCGCAACATCTCCAGGTATAACTCTGTTTACAGTGCTGTTTGTAGCAAAAATGTTTTCATCACCTGCAATAAATATAAACCACATGTTATGAGCCACCCACAAAGCTTTAGAACACAAAACAAAACATCAAAAGGAAACGCAAATTACATTGCAATTGTGCGTCAGCAACCTCTGAAAATGTTAGAGAGCCAGGCCTGACAGAACAGAAGGCAGCTTCACCCGCAAAGTCACACATTTTCCATTTCCCTTTATCAACAGAAGTTGTAGAACTGTGTAGGCTAGAAAGGGGCCTGTCCCGGGTTCCTTGCACAACGCATCCATCTAAAACACAATTATACCAACCCTTTAAAAAAAATACACATTTCAATAGCTAAGCAGCACAGCATAGGCACCAAAGCATAACTAACATGGTACGCACCTGGTGCTTGTATAGGCGCACCAACGCATGGATCACGCATATGCATACTACTCTGAGAAGGCTGATCGACAGACATGGCACTTGCGCAACAGAATTCATGGTCCACACTAAAGGTATCATCCTCTATTACATCTATTGTGATTGCTTCCTCTCCATAACTAATGTCAGTGGAAATCTGACTGCCACCAAGGCTAGCCTCACATGGGGTCTGATTAACTGAGCTTAAAAGGGAATGACTACTACCTAGGTCACTGATAATAGGTTGTGTTTGTAAATGCAGGTCATGAGACCCTTCTTCCTAATCAAAAACACTCACCTCTATACATTCTAAAGGAAACGCAGAGGTAACCCTACGAACGGCTTTTCTTTTAGTCTTCATAGTCTACAGATCTTATGGCAATGATTTTGGAAAAATGCAAGGTAAAAAAAACAATAGCAAAGCACATATGAATCATAAAACAGCATATTCAGTGGTATCATATATACACCAAACATCCACACATGCAACCATTGTTAACACTGCATGCATGCAAAGGGAAAAAAAAAAAGGAAACATAGCAAAGCATCATGTAACAATGCATAGCTGAGGCCAAAACAAAACCCATACAAACCTCTTCAAAGTACTGCTGGCTTGTCTTTGGATGCAGTTTTCTCTTAAGATTTTTTTGCACTCCTTTTTCTGTTTTCTTTTCTTCTTTTTTTTTCTGCTTGCAAAAGGTAACACTGAATCTGGTCTTATGCAGGGTGGAAGCTTCTAATAGTACCTCAAGTCACACCCACACGTGCAACCTTGTACCTCATAAGGAAAAGCTATCACAAAATTTTAAGGCTTGTTGAAAAAAAGCAAAGATAAGGCAGCTGATGGTTGACACGTTGCACAACACCATACCCACATTAAACCTATTTTGCAAAGTGCACGTTTGTATTTATGTATTTAAGCTGTATTCTGTATCTATTAGGATGATATATACGGTGTATTTTGTATCCCTATTAGCAGATACGCATTAGATACTGCGTAGCAAAAACTGGGCCATCACTGGGCATCACTGGGCAACAGAAGCAGGCCCAAAACAACACCCACATGGGCTAACCACCTGGGCCAAATTTTGGCGGGAAAAAGGGATGCCAAACGGTGTCGTATGTATCTAGATTTAATATAATCTTTAATTTGCTATAACTATGAAAGTTACTCATTCTTTATTTGATTCTCAAGACATATATAAATGTAATTACGGATTATCAAGATATATAAAAATACATCAATCAATATTATCTCTACCCACAAATGTGTTTTTTGATCAGATAGAAATAAGAAAATAGACAAATATTTTGGAACTACTCAAAATAACAACACAAAATAGGAACATGAATTTATAATTCGGGACGGATTACAGGGCTATCGTTATTGTTATCGGGCTACAAAAGCTTTTAGTGGCTGGGCTAAAAACCCATATAAAGAAACCGTGTTTGAACAGCACCAAAAAAAGAAACCGTGTTTGGTTTCTGCATGTACAAAAGTAGAAAGCCTTATTAATCCTTTCTTGTTCATATGTTGCATCATTTTATTATATTATTATATACTGCTACAAATCAACAGACCCAATAAATTTCTCTGTAAGTTATCACTTGTTTATACTCCATTTATCTCTTTACCTTTTTTATGGTATTGTATTATCTAAGTAGTTTTGTTTACATGTAAGTTATGGAAAATGAATCGTTTAATGTAAAGGTGTAATTTAAGGTTAGCTTAGATAGATAGTGTTTTTAACCGAAATATATCTCCCACTTTTGTTGTCGTTTGTGGGAGATAAGTTTACGTGTTTGTGTCTGTGCGACGATGGGTTCAAATCTGTGGATTAGTCGGCCAAAAAGTCTGAAACCATGGTTACCCAATAAAAATAAAAACACACTAAAAAATAAAATAAAATCTAAACATTTAACTACTCTAGGCGGCCTAGTGGTAAAAGGCTTGTGATTATCATCACCAAAATGTAAGAGTTCTCAATTTCAATTTGCGCTTGGTGAAAGCAACACTGATGTGAGTATGTGACCACCTCAACCTTCTCAAAAAAGGATAGGGGCTATACATGGTTTGTGTGGTAGCGGGCTTAAACCTTGTGGATTAATCGGCCAAGAGGTCGGAAATCATTAGCCTATTAGCGTAGTTATTATAACGGTTGTAAAAATCGCTTTTGCTTATACGCTTATTTTGTGGTAAATAATGTAAGCACTTTTTGAAAAGCATGCCGGGAGCTCGTTCTTTTAAAGTGCTTATCTGAGATGATATTGAAATTGTTTTCTTACTCTCATACTTAACCCAAAACATTAAATAGAGAAGCACTAAGTCATCTAAACACTATATCCTAAAGTACTTATCGAGTTATTTCTAAGTAGCTATGTGTAAGCAGAAGCATAAGCAGAAAAATAAGCAAATCCCAAACACCCTTTTATACATTCAACTTATGGAATGACTTGTTTCATTTACTGTAAATTTAAAACTGAAGGTTAGCTACTGTTTCAAATGGAAAGAACTATATCCGCCAAAGAGTCTTATGATCTTATCAGTTGGTTTACTATCAGTAATGCATGTTCGCGTTGAATATGCTTCTGTGAAAGTTATTCAATATGCTCCGTTCTGAACTAATAAAACTTGGTTTTTTGTTGTTTCTGAAAAACTTGTCGAACTAATGCATAAGTATTTGCTCAGCTTAGTTTCACGACACACACAAGGCAAAACATATTCCTAGTCAATAAGTCAGTTTACTGTTAATTCTTTCACGTAACTAATTTATTGATTGTTGATAAGTCGCTACTGTCGTATTTTTGTTCTATGTACATGTATTATATTATATTATATATACAACTATATACAACCATGTATGACACTAATGATAGAATCCACAATTAAAACTGAAAAGGGTACATAATTTCATAGGCATCAACATTTACATGTTAGAAAGAATACACAAAAATAAATACCAAGTATTAACTAGCAATTAATTAATGTTCCAGACAAGAGACAGTGGATGATGATATAATGCTGAGGAGTACGAGCCGAGTCGAACAGTTGACTCTTGAAGATACAGTAACAGAGTGCAAAATCATTCAAAAATCGACAGTGGTTACAGGAAGAAAGGAAAGACTTACAGAAGAGGTATTGTACACTAGTGACTACTGAAATTCTGTTACAATTTTACATTTATATATGGTTATAAAAATCTGAGTTTTATTAAGGATGCAATGATGCATCAACAAAAATTATTGTTATCTTGAATTAATGTTTTGGAATTGCTTTTTTGAAAGTGTGTATCAATAAAAAAATAAATAATAAAAAATAAATAAATAAATAAAATAAAAACGTTGTTTACAAACGAATTAGCTTTGCAATCCAAAAAGGGCTAGTGGCGCAGCTTGTTGCTCGTTGGTCCACCTCTATGTAAATTTGAATTGGTATATAAAAAAAATGAATGGACAAAATAAGCTGAAATAATTGTTAGTCTTAATATTTCTGCTAATATTACTAGGTTAACGCCTGTCTGACCGAAGACTTAATTGATGAAATCTTTGCAAGGCTACCAATCAAAACTCTCATCCAATTCAGATCTTTGTCTAAATCATGGTATTCTCGTATTGCTAGCCCTGCTATCATTCGTATGTTCACTATTGTTAGATCGATGAATACTCCTAAGAAAGTCTTCATCCAACACATGACTAACTTGGTAACTTGCAAAGTAACTTGGCGCCCTACCAGAGAAGTACATTCTGAAGACAAACTACCAGTGTGTCCAATACGTGGGTACACGGATGTAACACCAGTCCAGTTCCCTTTGCGTTTCTCACGTATTGACATTATTGGATCATGTAATGGAATTATCTGCTTATATAGAATTACGCTTAAATATAGAGAAGAACCCAGTTTTATTCTATGGAACTTTTCAATTAGACGTGAAGTAAAAATACCTGATCATCCTTTTATGAGAGCCTACAAAAGAGATTGTAAAACATCCTTAGGGTTGGTTTCGACCCTATCGCTAATGATTACAAGATTGTGGGTATAATTTTTGATCGAACAGTGCACACTTCGTTTATTTACTCCTTGAAGACAAATTCTTGGAGTGAAATCGATTTCCCTACCAATTTTTCTGTGATGCCAAGAGCAACTTTCTTTAATGGAGGATTGCATTGGGTGGCGGCTGAAAGATCAAACATACGTGAACGTATGATATTGACATTCAATTTGAGTAGTCATATTTTTGGGAAAATTTCGTTACCAGAACCAAGCCGGAGAGCAAGAGAACTAACAATCGTGAATGGTTGTCTAGGTTTGATTTCTAGGGAAAATTTTACTACATGGGTTTGGGTAATGAGAGAGTATGATAACGTTGCATCTTGGTCCTTGGTTCATGAATTGGATATGACACGATTTAATAGGGTCAGAGTTATAAAAGCGCTCAGTAATGGTGGATTATTGTTTGGCAAATCAAAATATAGTAATTATACAATTTATTATCCAGAGACAAGGGTGCTCTCTGAACTTTTGAATTATAAAGGAACTAGTGGGATGATTGATATGGAAATGTATGTCGAAAGCCTTGAATTATTAGATAAAGGGACCCCTTGTGGTAACACCATCTCGTGGGAAAAGGAAAGAAGCAAAGGAAAAGTCAGTTCGTGATTATTTTCTGGTTCATCGTTATAAATGTCTTGTTTAAAACTGGTATATATCTTGTTATTTTTTGTATCCTTGGTGATGAAAGATTTCATTCTCAAATGTCTAATGATGGAGGAATTGTTAGGTGAAGAAGCTCCTAAGAACATCATAATGGAGCAGTCTAATGATGGTTCAGGTCTCGATGCTGCTCTTCTTGCAGCCTCTAATCCCCATATCGCAGAATAAAATGAGTCTGGGTAGACTCGTATTGCTTTTTGTATAATTGCAGAGGTTTATGATCGAGTCATTTGATTGAAAATGTATTGAGCTATACTCATATTATAATTTTATGTGTCGAACTATAATCATTCTTACTGTATGAATAAACTTTGTAATTTGTTCTTATCGTATGTACTTAAAACTTCTTGGCTGCTAATGGTGTTTATTTTTTATTTTATTTTTTTCTCTTCTGGAAAACATGATACCTATATACACTTACAGAATGCAAACATCTGGAAAATTTATGAATAAAATTTCTCCTTTATAGGTGATTATTCAAGTATGTATATGAGTGACAGGCGCTTGTTTAAAAACACTTGTTGCTGTCTCTTTTAGGAAAAACAAACAGTTTGTTGTTTAATATGAAGCGTCGTGAGTATATGGTTTGGCCTGTACAGAATCATGACGATTTGAAACCTGAAATTACAAAGGGAGCATTTGATATTTAGCTTGGAATGTAAGTCTAGACAAAAAATACCAGTATATAAGAAGGTAGTGTGTGTTTTATGCTATGTTTGGATCTCAGTTTTGAGGTCTGCAATCTGCAGATATAAAAATAGTAAAATGGGTCATGGGGTTTGACTTGGTCCATGTCATGTTGATAGCCAAACTTTCTAGAAAATTGGGTATAAGTAAGCTGTGTGTCAAAGCAAACTGCGATAGAGATGGTTTGGAAGATCGGTCTGCCTGCAATTTCTGGTTGGTATTTTTTAAGTCACAATGTGTCACAAGTATGCTGAAAAGGAAGTATCGCTAGTGATCCATGAAGATGGGGCTAATTCGCCCCTAATAAGTGGTATTCCTACTGGAGTATTTGGCTATGAGATGTGTTGTATGGTCCGTAATATTGTTTAGCTTGCACTAGAATGTCTTCCTAGTATAGTCTTTGTTAGTATGTTTAGTCATGTTTGTTGTCAGAATGGTAAATCGATAATTCGATATCGTTCATTGCTATTTTTATGCAGTAAGCCCACTCTTTTATTAGTAGCAAACACATACAGAAAATATGGCAATGCAAAAGCTTATGAACTTATGACTCTCTGTGCCGGTCTAAGTACTGCATAGGGCCGCAACCTGATCAAACTGATCTAGAATGGAAACCAAAAATAGAATTATTCACAGCGCAGCCAAAATCCAAACTGCTTTGAACTAGTTACAGCAACATAAGCACGCTCTATAGTGTGCTTTCCGCAGTGATCTTCTGGCACGAAACCACCACGAGACCCATAAGACATATACAAATTGATCTTACAATCTGGGTGTTTCTATACAATCATATCAATAGAATGCCAAATAGTGGTTCTAAATATCAAAGGACTAATTGTCACAAGATCTTCTAAACTCTAACATAAAACAAAGTCATACACATTCAAGACCTCTAACTTCACAGATTTTCGACAAATATCTAACATTCCAACTAGAGCAACCAAACCAAAGGTCAAGTAATACCATTAAACTACATATTCTGCTACTTTGATTAATAGTCATCATAACAACATAGTATCATTTAACGTCATAGACATAGGCAAACAACTTTATAATGATTAAACTAATGTACATGTAAGATTGCAGGCAACGTAAAACACATCACTTATTCTAAAAACACGTACACTTTAACCAACTAACTGGCGTGACGACTCAAGGCTCGTATTATTCATCCTCTCAAGAGCCAAAACAAGAGCTTGAGTACCCAAATCACCTTCACCATGCGCCTTAAGCGAAACATAAAGCTGCTGCGCAAGTGCTAAACCCGGCAAACCAATTCCCATTTTCTCGCACTCCTTTAAACAAATCCCTAAATCCTTAACAAAATGATTCACATAAAAACCGGCCGCGAAATCCCTTTTCAATATCCTTTGTCCATACAATTCCAATGACTTAGACCCAGCTGCACCACTAGATATAGCATTCAAGTAGTCATTCAAATTTAACCCACTTTTACTAGCATAAATTAGCCCTTCTATTAACCCAACCATAGTTGAAGCTATAGTTACCTGCAGGGACGGAACCAGAAAACAAAGTCACCAGGTGCATTTATGAGAAATCAAACAAGACTACATGCACAAATTTTTAAGACCGGGTGCATTTATACAAAAATAGAGGTTTTTTAAATAAAATTAACTTCATGGGTGTCCCGGGACCTCAGGACACCCCTGGTGGTTACCTGATTAGCCAATTTACAAAACTGCCCCTTCCCGGGCCCACCCATATAATTCACCTTCCCTAACAAAGTCAACACAGGAGTCAACTCCTTAACCACCCCCTCATCACCCCCACAGAATATCGAGAGCGTGCCCTCACGCGCGCCCTTGTCCCCACCAGACACCGGCGCGTCGAGCGCGTGAACACCTCTCTCACTCGCCACGCGCGCTATCTCAACAGCCAAAGAAGGCTCTGAAGTTGTCATGTCAACCACCACCCCGTTGACTTTCAACCCAGACAACACCCCGTTGACTTTGTCAAGGATGACGTGGCGAACGTCAGATGGGTATCCTACGATGGTGAAAACTATGTCGGACTGTGAAGCTACTTGGGCCGGGGATGAGGCCCAATGGGCTCCTGAGTTGAGAAGGTTTTGGGCTTTGGATTGGGTTCTTGTGAAGATGGTGAGCTTGTAACCTGCTTTGAGGAGATGGGAGCACATGGATTGGCCCATTACCCCGGTGCCGATCCAGCCTATGGTGGTGGTGGATGGGCTGACGGTGGTGGTGGATGTCATGACGTGGCGGCGGTGTACGGTGGTGGTGGTGGTGGTGAGTTTAAGGAGGGTTTGGTTGGTGTGGGATAATAATATACGGATGAGTGGCTTGGTTCTCATTGTTTGGTTTTATCCGATGATAATATATGTCTTTATCTTTGTCATCTTTACTCTTTTATTCTTAAAAAAAAAAAAAAAAAAAAAAGAGTTGGATGCTAATTTTGTTTCTAGTTATTGTTTCGTTAGTTCATCAATAAGTGAAAAATGAACTTAGGCTTGTGACAGAGGTGGGCATCGGATGAGCCATTGTGAGAGCAAATCCCAAATCGGTCGTCGACATGGTTTTTTCCTAAATCGTTCGAGTATACGACCGATTTTATTTGTTGCTTGTATCTCCATTTTAGACCGTTTGGATTAAAAAAAAAAATGATGCAATATGAGTTGCCACTGCAATGAGAGAGATGAATATAGGTTGAGGAGAGAGAAAGCTGAGATGTCAACCGGAAAGATGATTCAATATGGGTCACCACTGTCACTAGCCTTAGCGTCAAATAACTAATCATTTTTTTGAAAATCATTTTTTTTTTATTTTTCCATTATACTACAAGTAAAAATGTTTTTGCATTTGGCGGCTTTTGACTCTTACGTCCAAGTTGATATTTCTTTCATTTCAAAATAAATGTCTAGCTTTCTATTGTGGATTGTCGATAAATGTTCATTTTAGGTTCAATCAGTTAAAACAAATTTTAGTGGATATGAATAAAATTTGATTGATGAAAAATGTAATTAGTGATAATTTGTAAATAGATGTTTATTTGATACACATAGGGTATTATAAGATTTGGCGGATTAAAAAGTGAATGTCTCATATGCATTTTATTAAAGTGAAAGAAAACTAGTAATTCAAAAAATTGAGATCAAATGCGTTTCATAAAGAAATCATATTTATATACTAGTTATAATGCTTGCGCATTTTTTTTTTAAATTAATGATATATTTTTATTTATTATAAAACAAATTATTTAATTTTGTTTTGTTCGATTTATGATTTTTAATTATATTTATTTAATATTAAAGATAATCATTTAAAAAGTTTAATCATATTGTTAATTGCATTTTATCTTTATTTTATTGTATTTATCTTCTACTTGTGTAGTATATCAACAAAACGAATTTATAAAATTTTAAATCAAAAAATAATAATTAAAATATTACCTGATAAAAAAATAATTTTTTTTTTGAAACACGAAAGTCCCCACTTGAGGTTTCGTTTTATTATTTAAAAATATTAATACACTCTGCAAACGAATCATGTGGTTTACCGGCATTTCTGAGAACCCTTCCTCGATTTTGTACCTCCTTATAACATTCTTTCCATAGGTTTTTCTAAAAAATCAATTTGTATCGGTTAAAAGTATGACTATCTAAATCATGACTACTCATACACTGTTCTAGCAAAATTGGTATTGTTATTGAATATTTTCTTAAAGTTACATAAACAGTTAGCTTAAATAGCTTTTAGATCAAGTATCTTATAACTGCTTATAATAGAGAAATTGTCAAAGTGGAATTGTGAAATTGTGAAAAACTTAACTTTTGGTCAATCCTCATTTTACCCTTGTGTGTTGCTTTGTGAATTAATGTGATCCCGATTTTACCCTTGTGTGGTGCCTTGTGAATTAATGTGACCGAATTGGAAAGGTTTGAATCATATTGATGGAAACAATTCATATTGATGGCAACAATTCATATTTATTAATCAAATCTTATGTACAACTCAATAGCTAATACAGAAAGTTTGTAAAATTCAA
Source organism: Artemisia argyi (assembly GCA_030686995.1). Lineage (NCBI taxonomy): Eukaryota > Viridiplantae > Streptophyta > Magnoliopsida > Asterales > Asteraceae > Artemisia > Artemisia argyi. Next base: position 184,384,161 of record CM060705.1, read on the forward strand.
AGAAAAGTTCAAAACCGAACAAGTATTAAACATTTTAATCACATACAAATATATAATCTTAAATGTCTATCAAGCATTAGGATATAAAAACTTTGTTATCTTAGTTCAATTAAAAGATAATTATTACTTAGTTATACATTTTTTTGTGGCAAAATTTTTGAAACATAACATCTTTTAAAAAATTTCCAATTCAAGTGATAGATGCAATATGGCCATTACACAAAGAAATAGAATTTTCTTCTTGCAACTACGGACATGGCATTCTATATAAGTATGTCCCAAACAAAGAGTCAAATACCAACAGAAAGATGTCATTTGTGTTTGTTTTGGACGATTTTGTCACTCTTCACCCTTTATATATATTACTAGGGGTGTGCACGGTTCGGTTTGGGTCGGTTTTTGGCTAAAACCAAAACAGAACCGAAATGCTCGGTTTTTATAAAACCCAAAACCGAAACCGTTCGGTTTTTGGCGGTTCGGTTTTTTCGGTTTATTATCGGTTTCGGTTCGATTTTTCGGTTTTTTCGTTTTCTAACAGTTTATATTTGGGCATAGCAAATTTATACCAACAAACATGCATTAAATAGAAAAATTGTTATTCTTATTTACTCTTTTTTGTCAATTTAAGCATAATAATTTTTATTGCATAATTCTATAATTACGCACATATAGATGAGACACACACATGCAAGTGAACATACACATAGTTTGATCATCGTCAGACATTTATTGATATATTCTCAAGTAAACACAAGACATGACAACACGCATATAAACATAAACGTTAAGATAAATATATTATAAATCTACCCACATAATGAATATGAATTTATAAATTTTATTTATTTAGTTATTTATTCATATTATATTAATTGTATATTATTATATAATGAAGTCGGTTCGGTTTTTACGGTTTGGTTTTTGGACGAAAATCGAAACCGAACCGTATTTTTCGGTTTTTGAAAAATTAAAAACCGAACCATCAGTTTTTAGTTTCGGTCGGTTTTTTAGGTTCGGTTTTTCGGTTTTCAGTTTAGTTTCGGTTTTTTCAGTTTTGTTTGCTCACCCCTATATACTACTTATAAAGGAAAAATAGTTAAAGTAAAAAAATTAGTTACAGTAAAAAAGTTGAGTTGTTGAAAAGTCATATAAGAGAAAAAAATAATGTAATTAATTCTCATATTAAAATACCTTATTACTTAAAAATACAATGATTTATTCACATTATACAACCAATTAAAAACATATCTATTACATTAAATACAACCAATTAAAACACCACTTACTAAAAAGTACAATAAAATTTTTATAATGTACAATTTAAATAAGCTACGGTACAACATAATACATATGAAATAATTAAATACACTAATTAATGTTATTTTTAAACACCCTAAAATAAAAAGTATATGTTATTATACACATTATACAAATTAATAAAATACACAAAGCTTCATACAACATAACAAGTTGATGATACGTATAGTTTTGAAAACTGGACGGGATCAACGGGTTCAACTAGGAACCGGTGTCGCCACCGGTTCGGCTAACCAATAAAAACCATCCGAAAACAAACATGAGAGGACCCGTTGAAACCGATACAAACTGGTGAATCAGGCCTCATCGAGATCTATTTCTCCGGTTAATCGTCATAGGATACCCGGGCGAAAAACTGAAAACTGAAAAGTTGAAACAAAAAAAGGAAATGTTGAAAACATATATTTCAAAAGGAAACTATTAACACAAATCACAAACCAGGTTGACCCAGAACACTTCAAACCCGGCGGGTTGACCCGTTTTAATTTGACCCGTTTTCGACCCAACCTAGCAAGTTAACCCGGTTTAAATCGACCCATTTTTCAACCGGAACGGTTCAACCGGTTGAACCACCCGGGTTTCAAAACATTATGTTTAATTCCCAAATCTTCAAACTTTTATTATTTTTCGTTTCTAACGTATAAACTTTTTTTTATCAATAAAATATCTGTCGCTTTAAAATCCCGTTGATATGCACGGGTACTCGTCTAGTATCATAGATTAGAGAACGATGTTATCAGTAGAAAAGGCCCTACTAAAACAAAACATAATACATTGTTAACTACAGTTAAAAAATATATATATAAAAAAAAAACAAAAAACAAAAAAGCAAAAAACAAAAAACTTTGGCCAGCAACCTCAATAACAACACGGAAGCAAGTATGGTCATCGGCTTAGTTGGGGGAAAACATTGAAACAAGTTGTCGCAACACCAAACCTTACAAATTTAATTTAAACATGATACATTTATGTAAAGCTTTTGTTAGCTTTTGGGAAAGAATAAACAAAAATGAGATTGTGGACCGGAGCATTTACTTTAAAAGAATTTAATTCATGGATGTTTGTTAGAGCAAGAGGTATGGTCTCGCCGTTCGTCTTCGTCGTCCGACGTGGCGCTCACCACAGCTCGTCACCACACCATGCCAAGCTCGTCATCGCTCGTTGTTGGAGTTCTCCTCGTCTGCGTGACGAGGGAGATTGTCTGCAAATATGTCCTTTTTTTTGTTTTTTTTTTTTTTTTTTTTTTTTGGGTTTTATGGAAGCTTGATGTTTTAAGGTGGTGATGGAGGTGTGTGGGTGGTAGCTTAAGGTGGTAATGGAGGTGTGTGGGTGGTAGCTTAAGGTGGTGATGGAGGTGTGTGTATGGAAACTTGGTGTTTGAAGAAGTGATAAAGGGTGGTGTTGTTTAGGGTTTTAAGGTGGTGATGCAGGTGTGTCGAGGGGTGATGGAGGTGTGGTTTTAAGGTGGTGCAGCTCTGGTGATGGAGGTCGTTGCACAGGAGGAAGAAGAAGAAAAGAAAGAATAAAATGAATAGTGGGTCACGTTTGGTTTGTTGGTTCAGGAAAGAATAGTGTTGCAAAAATCGGTCTATCTCAAAAGTGGTGTTTTCGCTTAGCTATGAGACATTGTATTTTGGATCATTGGATGTGTTAATGAAAAGAGATGTGAAATAAGAAAAGCTGGCGTAACATGACATTGCACTAAAAAAGATTATGACTTGAGCTACGCCACCTAATGCTATTGTTCGGTCATCTCGTAAACATATGTGATTTTTTATTTTAGAAGACACCAAAATGAAAGTTCAAGTGGTCAAACGTAAATGGGATCATTGATACGATAAAATCAACAAGTAGCGCATCCAAATAAGTATTTATATATGTTGGTTGCTTAATTATTATCAAATGATATATAACTCGATTAACCAACTTATGCCATAGCCTTCCAAATGTTATAGGCGTAACATTAAGCAACTACATACTTAAACATGATATACTCCTTGTAAGCAAAGATTCAATTTTGCAATAATAGAAAGATCGAGTTAAAAAAAAAAAAAAAAAAAAAAAAAAAAAAAAAAAAAAAAAAAAGTTCCACAATCACGTAAACTCAAGTTCTTAAACATTTTGGATACCCACTAATCATATAGTTTCTCGTTTCTTTTACTCCCAAAGGATGGTTTCCCCGCAAGCAGTCCCTTTGTCTAGCAATTCAAGGCTTTCTACATACATTGCCATCTCAATCTTATAACAAGTTTCTTTAAATTTCGTAACTTCCGAACACAAACGTGTTTTCGGATAACAAACTTCATACCACTCATCATCATCATCGTCGTAGTCGTCATCATCATCATCACCACCACCATCATCATCGTCTTCGTCGTCATCATCATCATCATCATCATCATCACATTCATTATATGTTCCACTTAAATTCAACAATAAACCGCCACTGGTGAGGAGTTTCCTAGTTCCAACTCCTTTGAATTGTTTGATCAAATCAAATTCATCAACCATGGACCAAGATGAAACATTACCATGCTCTCTCATCACCCAAACCCTTATATCACCACAAGTACAAGTATCCCTAGATATCAATGCTAGACAACCATCAACGATTCTTATTTCTCTTGTTCTCCAACCATCGCGGTATACTTCCCTTGCTTTCTGACTTGGTTCTGGCAACGGGATTGTGCCAAAAACATGAGTATTCAAACTAAATGTCAATATAATATATTCGCGCAACTTTTTTGTTTCTTCTGAATACCTAGTTTCTACCCAATGCAATGCTCCATCTAAAAAACATGCTCTTTGGTCCCCATAAAATCTTCTTGTACTGCTAGGGAAATCAATTTCACTCCAAGAGTTTGTCTTCAAGGAGTAAATAAATGAAGTATTTGCATTTTCACCGGCTAATATACCAACAATCTTGTAATCATGAGTGATTGAATCGAAACCGAACCCTAGGGTTACAACATAACCGAATTGTACCGCTCTCATAAAAGGAGGATCGGGTATTTGTACTTGACGCCTAACTGAAAAGTTCCAGAGAATAAAACCAGCTCTCTTTTTGTAAACACACACAATTCCATTACATGATCCGATAATGTTCATATTCCCCAAAGGGAATTGGACTGGTGTTACATCCATGTACCCACGTCTTGGACGCAAAGGCAATCTGTCTTTAGAATGTAATGTATATATGTCTTCTATTAAATTACATATATTTTCGTTATACGTCACGTGTTGGATAAGGACTTTTTCAGGAGTATTCAAAGTTCGAACAAGAGTGTACATACGTATGAAATCAGGGCTAGCAATGCGATAATACCATGATTTGGAGAGAGATCTCAATTGGATGATGGAATTGAGTGGTAACCTTGCAAAGATGTCAACAATCAAGTCTTCACATAAAGAAGTGCAAACCTAGTAAAATACATAATTTGTTACTCGTTACAAATTTTTGATTGATAACCTTTTTCTAAAATTACTAGTGAAGTTGCAAGTGTACAATACCTTTTTAGTAAGTCTTGTCTTTCTTTTCCCAGCCATTGTCGATTTTCGAATGGTTTTGCTATCACTTACCATTCCGTCTTCACGTGTGGACTGTTCGTCCTTACTCTTCATTACCTAAGGGAATATCTATGTTCGAAAACTGTATTAATTAGATTCCTAAAAACGATTTGTTTTCATGAGCCAAGTTACATGTATAAAAACACATATGACGATTAATAAATTACTTACCAGAAAGAATAGCAAGTAACTTGAGTTACTTATGATGATATAAACGAAATCTATGGCGTCCAATGGTGTGTGGTATCTAGAGGTGCCGTCCAATGGTGGTATGCGACTATCTTGCACTATTGATGATAATTGGTAAACCCTAACCTTTACAATACTTGTGTAAAATATATATGTTTCTACGGCCCAATAAAAAAGTTATTACTAAAGGCCACCCAACAAAATGTTAGACAATGATAAAACCGCTAAACTTTATTAATCATCAACTAATTTTTGGAGTTTTTGCATATATATCCTTCCGAAAATGCATAATTGCATATATATCCAAAGCATGCATAAAAACCATTGTACTATGTACATTAAAAACTTGTAAAAAATATATATATGCAATTATTCACTTTGGAAGGGATACATATATAATTCTGCCAACTATTTATTTATAGTACATATGAGAAGAACCTTAATGGACCATGGCTTGGCCATATTTATCATCTAATACAAAAGTCTTGTATCATATCATATACAAGTGCAAACAAATAACACATCCTTTGTTTTAATATACATATAAAAAGGTAAGTTTAAAGTAAAAAGGCAAATAATCGTGAAAATAATTACAAAAATAACTAAATAAAATAAATAAAAATCTGATTATACACTCTACAACAAAAAATTGTATGGTTCACCGGCAACTCCGAGAATCTCCCTTGATTTGCACCTCAGTTTTTTTATTTTTTATTTTTTTTTCTTCTTTTTTCTTCTGAAAAACCCTTTTGTTTCGGTTAGAGATGTGACTGTAAATCACTCGTACAATGCTCTAGCGGAATTGGGTATTGTTGAATATTTTCTTAAAATCACATAAATGGTTAGCTTAAATAGCTTTTTAGATTAACTATATTATGGATTAGAGCATGATACGAACCTATCCCATACTAGGCTCGTATCAGTTCATAAGTCCAAGTGTAGAACTCACTCAAAAAGCTAGCTTGTAAGAGGAGGGGACACCTTGACTTTATAAACCATCAACCAATCCCATACTTGGCCGATGTGGGATCGTAACAATACCCCACCCTTTAAAGAACCAACGTCCTCGTTGGTCACGGCTATGTTGGTCACGGTTGGCACCCCTATTTGGGTCCAAGCCACCACTCCATAGGCCACCACTCCGAGCTCGTTGGTCACGGCTGTGCTGGTCACGGTTGGCACCCTTCTTTCGGGTCCAAGCCACCACTCCACAGGCCACCACTCCGAGTGTTGGAACCTCAAACGGTAGGGCTGGCTCTTGATACTAATTGATACGAACCTATCCTAATCTTGTACAAAAACTTCAAACTTAGTTTTTTGAAATTACACTTCATATCTCCCAGTGTGGATAACCATTGAATACCTAACACCATTTCACAACCCCCTAATGGTAAAAGCATCACATCAGAACAAAATTCTATGCCTTGGAGCTGCCACTTAAACTTCTTACAAGCACTACTACTAGCTATATTATACCCATCTCAAGTTTTCATAATCTGACAACCCAACTTTTTAGCCACTGAGATATCCACAAAGTTATGAGTGGATCCACAATCAACCAAAATATGAATTACATGTTTTCCCACAGTACCTTTAACTCTCATGGTTCTATAAGTTTGGACCCCATGCATTGCATTCAAAGATATATGTGGATTCTCTGTTAACTCCTCAAATTCTTCTTCCTCCAAACACTCATTATCACTATCTTGTGAATCATCATCACTATCATTAGCCAAAACCACCAAAGAATACATTTGGCCACTACACTTATGACCAGGAACATACTTTTGGTCACAGTAAAAGCACAAATTATTGGCCCTTTTTTCTTCATTTTCTTTTTGAGTGAGTCTCTTATTCTGAATGTAACTAGTTGCTGCCTTAACTGGTTTGTTACTTGGTAAAGCCAAGACAGGGTTTGTTTTAATATTCATAGCAGTACCTCTACCCCCAAAAGAATTATGAGCATTAATCTTGGATATAGGAGTAGGCAAGATATGAGAATACCTTGATTTCAAAGCAACCAGGGTCTGTTCTTGCATTTTTGTCATATAGAATACATTAGTGAGAGTAAACATTCTTATCTGCAGACTGATTTCATCTTTCAACCCACCCAAGAACAAACTAATTGAGTGCTTTTCATCTAAATCCACCATGTTCAACAAAGTTTCAAACCTTTCTTGATACTCTTTCACAGTTCCTACTTGCTTCAATTTCTTCAATTCCATTAAAGGATCTTCAAGAACAGAATTGAACCTTTTCAAAACCTCCTGTTCATACACTTCCCAGGCACAATCTTCACCAAACCTTCTACAAAATTGCCGATGCCATATCAAAGCTTTATCATAAACATGCATTGACACCAACTCAATCCTTTCACTGTCATTCACAATAACATCAATCTTAAAGAATTATTTGCATCTAAACACCCATCCTTTCACATCTTCTCCATTAAACTTTGGAAACTCAATCTTTGGTAACCTTCCAAGATTTCTCCTATTACCCCCATTTCTTGCATTACCAATACCACTATGGTTCTGACTTCCTCCATGATTACTTGTACCTTCCCCATTTTTCAATCGATTAATTTCTTGGTTAATAGCATTTTGACTTACCAAGAAACCCGTCATACTTTCTCTGATCCCAAGCATGGCGTCTTTCAATTCATTAACTACTTCTTGCAAAGAATCCATTGTGGGAACTTGAGATCTTGTTGTATTTCTTGTTTCCACCATCATTCTAGTAACATTACCACTCATCACAATGATAAATCACTGACCAATTGGGGTAATGAACACTGGGTTGTTCTGGGTTATTCAATCCAACTGCTGCTTGCCAGCTTGTTCAAGCTAAGAGAATTTAACGAGAATTTCGGCTTATCTTGTGGCCGTACAGTTGATTGACACTGACCAATATGTAAAACAGAACAGTGAAATCAGGGGTGGCTGATTTCTAAACCGGAGATCTTGATTTTTGGCCGAAATTACGCCGGAGAAGATAACCGGAATCAAGAAATGTCAGAGTAACAATTCTTGAAAAATTGATACGAGTTGCCAGGAAAGGTAGCTCTGATACCACTTGATATGAGTACTTATAGGAAAACTAATTCGAATAGGAACAAATTGATAATCAAGAAACACAGAACTGAATGTGAATCGAGAATTTATCAAAAGTGATTTGTTATTAGAAGATGTAGTGTTCAGAGAACAGTTACAAGATAGAAGAAATGTTTACAACGGAATTGATAACGAAATGTGAAGTGAATGATAGTTTTTATACAATTGTGTTTTTGGCGGGAAAGTCTGTTATGACTTTCCCATGTGATCAGCACGTGCCATTTTGTTGACTAGTTGACTTCTTGATTTGATACATTAGTAGAGTTGCCATTTAAACAGCTTGGGTATTGTCATTTCCTTTTTACGGAGTGATACACTGTCATCTACCATCGCTCAGCTGGTGCATGAAATGACGAAAGAAACACTATAATTGACCACAAAAAACATAAAGAGGAACAAATAATGCAAGTAGCCGATATAGTTTGTCCATTTGTAATTTCAGGTTTCAAATCATCATATATGATTCTATACATGCCAAACCATATGCTATTAGCTATAAAGTCCCAATACACCTCATATTAGACAACGAACTGTTTGTGTTTCCGAAGAGTTAGCAACAAGTGTGTTTCAACAAGCGCTTGTCACTCGTACACATACTTGAATGATCACCTACAAAGGAGATGTTCCCATTCTACTAAGTTGTATATAAGAAACATTTGTTCCAGAAGAGAAGAAGAAAAAAACAGAGAGGTACATACGATGAGAACAGATTACAAGATTATTCATAAAATAAGAATGATATTGTTTGACACATACAATAATAATATGAGTAGAGTTCAATACATTTTCAATCAATTGACTCGAAAAGACCTCTTTAATTACACAAAAACAAAACAAGTCTACCCAGACTCATTTTGTTGTGTGATACGGGGATTAGAGGCTGCTAGAAGAGCAGCACCGAGACCTGAACCATCATTAGACTGCACGATTATGATGTTCTTATAAGCTTCCTCACCTAACAATTCCTCCATCGCATTTTGCATTGCGTTTCTGAACTTTTCGTAATGTTCAAACAACCCCCCGTCCATTGCTATTACGGATTTTTGGTTTCCATTGTCTCGACCTAGTTTTTTCAGGATTCCTAGGATTCCAGCAGCTGAGAGACGCGCCCCACGTGTTGCAACGATTTCACATAAATCCACAATTACTTTTCTCATATCTAAAGAAGTGTCGGATATCTACAATTAAACCATAAAAAATATTAGTATTGTGACAATATCTCTTAAACAGGCCTTTCTAAAAATAATATAGGCAACAAAAGCTTAACTCAAAATATCATGAAAAAATGGAGGTTTTGGTGATGTCTCTTAATATTTTGTTGGTGAATTGAAGTATATATAGTCACAGTACCTCGAGTTTGTCTTTCAAAATGGTTGCAACCTCTTTAAGGTCATCAGTCGAGTCATGATGCATTGCAGACATGTGAGGAGTCCTGCATATATATCAAATATAAGAATTTTGATAGAAGAAAAAACACAAACGTAACATATGTGAAAACCTTATTGACCATAGTTAGTTTTGTACGTTAATACAGAGGATTCTTCAAGTTTGGGTGGTACAGTATCGCCAAAAAAACGTGCTTCTTGAGCCATCTTTAATAAGACAAGTCTCACAATTTCACCCAAATACATTCCGGAAATCATCTTCTCAAATATCTGTTTAAGAAAATTAACAATATTAATCATTTTATAAATACTATTCTATAAATAAAATTGGAATATTCATTTCAACTTTTTTCCTGCTTAATAGCATAATTTTTTATAGGCTCACTGCAAAATGAAATCTAATTAAATCGCCTGCAACGTGATTAGTTATTAAAAAAATGGCATCTATAGAATTTTCTCAACTTTGTTAGGCCCACAATCACACTTGCATGTTCATTCAATCCACCGGTTAGACCATGAAAAATAAAGAATATAGAATAACAAGGAAGACTACAACAACAACAACAACAACAACAATATCCAATCCTGTCAAAGCGGGGTATGAGAGAGGTATGATGTAGAGGGACTGCTTGCAGGAACCAGAAAGAGCAAATCTAAAACATATATATACCTGTTTTCTGGGATTTTTGCTGTTGGCGTCAAGACTTTCATCATACTCCGTCAAAGGAAGGTGAGGTGATTGGAAGTTGCCCCATTCCATATTTATAACCTTGACTCATAAGCAATCGTTGCACATAAAAAAGTTTAGAGCATAAACAAAGGAGGACACTAGCTAAAATGCGGCGAAATTGACAGATAAGGTAATTGGTCAAAAGCACCATTTGCTAACAATGTTAAACTTTTTATAAAGATTAGTGTCTCATATGCGCGAGTCACTAACCATCTCTCCGGATTCTGGAAGTGGGCCTTCCCATTTGGGGATTGCATCTACACGCTCAATATATGCTGCATTAGTTCCAGTACCTAATATCACAGCTGCAATTACATCCGGATTACTGTATTTGCCTCCGGCTAAAGTTCCAACTGTATCATTAACCTGCAATTTTTATCACGATATTACAAAATAAATAAGGATGTATACTATAAGTCTATTACATATACAGAAGTATAGAACTAATAAGCAAAAAAACAAATTACCAAGGCAGCAACACGCATGTCAAGGCCAACTTCTTCCATGGCCTTCGTCAACTCAACCACCATGTCCTTATTAAGCTGTTTAGCATTATAGATACAGTCGATTATACAGATATATGAATACCCAAAAGGGGAAAAAAAAAAAAAAAAAAAAAAAAAAAAAAAAAAAAAAAAAAAAAAAGACTTACAGCATCTTCGATATTGAAGCCTTTAGTCCACGTTTCAAGAGTTCCTCTGTCAATCGATGTTTGCTTGACCGGAAACGAAAAGGTAAACCCGAGTTCCCGTTGTGTGCCAGGTGGAATTCGCATATCTTCACTCTCGGTGGCGACAAATTCAACAAGTTTTCCAGCAATAAAATCAAATAATTCCTAAAACATGATAATGTTATAAAAAAATATCTTAAGATTGGGTTGATTAAAGCAAAAAGTGACCAACAATACTCACTTTACGTGTCCCTGTCATACGACTTTCAGGAATGGAGACTTCTCTAAATTCAGGCCTCACTTCGCCACCTCCACCCAACTTCACACGAAGAACGCGGAAATTTGTACCACCAAGGTCAAGAGCATAAAAGATTCCGGCCTCGTCCCTATAGGAAGAAAAAAAGGAGTCGTTAATCAGATTTTTTTTATTTTTTTTTTTTGTTTACTGGATTCTAAATCTTCAAATAGCAATAATCAGATTCCAGAATCGGTTTAGTACTCCTGTTAAAAAGAACAGTTGTAACCTAGTTGCAAACGTGTTAAAAAGAACCATTAGCTGTTTACAACTGAAAACTTGTAGGTCTTGAAAATTTAGCATGAAATATATGAATAATCTCAATAAATAGTAAGCATAGATATGGATATATACCCAGTGGGAAGATTACTGACATAGCTGATCAACATTTTGAGTGTACTAACACTATCAGGAGCAAGTCCTTTTTGCATCTCCGTCACCATATCGTCAGCAACTTGCTGAAGCTTAGCTACCGGAGTTACACACTTCTCTTCAAACTCTCTAAGTATCTCCATAGCTTTTGTTTGATGGGGAAAAAAGAGGAGGTGAAGTCAACTGAAAAAGTCGAAGTTTTAAGAGTTGATATTCTCTAGCACAGCCTTCGTTTGAATTTATATGAAAGCGAATTTGGTTTGGTCAGAACTTGTTTGTTAGGAAATTGATTAAAAAAGAAGTAGGTGAAATCAAAGTCGAAGTTTTATGTAAAGTATTTTTAACTTCAAGATAAAATTCTGTAAGGAATAAGATAGTTGCGAGTTTGTAGTTGACATTTAAGATAGTGATAGCTAGCATTTTAGTTGACATTTAAGATAGTGATAGATTTTAGTTTTACCAAAATAAACATCTTATATTCAGACAAAACTTGACTTTTGTTTACCTGCTTCTGTTAATCCTCTCACTGATGGTTTCCTGGTTCATGTTCTCCCAAGAAATGGCATTCCCGCAAGGGGTCCCTTTGTCTAATATTTCAAGGCTTTCAACATACATTTCCATCTCAACTCTGTAACAACTTTCTTTAAATTTCAATAGTTCGGAGATCACCCCTGTCTCAGGATAATAAATTTCGTTATCAGATCTAAATATCTCAGGGTCCAATAAGTAAACACCTTCGGTGAGCGATTTAATAATTCAAACATATAATTCATGAGCCAAGGACCAAGATGCAGCATTATCATACACTCTCATCACCCAAATCCATGAGTTGAACGATTTGCTAGATATCTCGCACAGACAACCATCAAGGATTGTTAGATCTTTTGCTCTCCAACTTGGTTTTGGAATCAAAATTGTCCCAAAAATATGATTACTCGGATTAAATGTCATTATCATACTTTCATATTTTGATGTTTCTTTCAAATAAGTTGCCAGAACCCAATGCAATGCTCCATTTATAAAAATTGCTTTTTGCTTCCCAGATATAGTTGTTCTAGTAGGGAAAGAAATTTCGCTCCAAGAGGATGTCTTCAAGGAGTAAACAAACAAAGTGTGTGTAGTTCCATCATACAATATACCCACAATCTTGTAATCAATAGTGACTGGGTTGAAACCAAAACCTGGGAATACGGCACCAGCTTCATGTTTGGCTTCCATAAAAGGTTGATCAAATATGTTTACTTTAAGTTCCATAGAATAAAACCAATATCTTCTTCATATAAACACGAACAAATAATATAAAAAGAATTGTAAGGGCTAGGGAACAGGACTGGTCTTACATCTTTGTACCCACGTCTTGGACACAATGCAGTTTGTGTTAGCATGTAATGTATATATGTCTTCTATTATACGATCCGTATGTTTGATGAGGAATTTTTGTGGAACATGCATTCATATATCTAGGAGGAGTGAACATGCCGATAAAATCATGCCATCAGGGCTAGCAATACGAGAATACCATGATTTGGAGAGACATCTGAATCAGATGAGGCTTTTGGGTGGTAGATTTGCGAAAATAATAACAATCAAGTATTGGCACAAATAATTGTTAACCTAGCATAATTGTTTTCAAGGAGATCGAGATAATAAGATTAATCATATATGAGATAACTTGAAATCTTTAAGTAGAGAAACAGTTTTGAGTGTTTGAATAATTAAAACTGCTTTTATTCATTTATTTTATACTTTAATGAATAGGTTGGCACCTACATAGTTTTTAACTTTTAAGAACAAAAACACTTCCAAGATATAAACACCCCTTGATGCATATATACCTAATAAATTTCAGGGACTTGCAATTATACAAAAAACAATACAAGTCTACCCAGACTCATTTTGTTCTGCGAGACGGGGATTAGAGGCGGCAAGAAGAGCAGCTCCGAGACCTGAACCATCATAAGACTGCTCGATTAGGATGTTCTTAGAAGCTTCTTCACCTAACAATTCCTCCATCGCATTTTGCATTGCGTTTCTGAACTTTCCGTAATGTTCAAACAACCCCCCATCAATTGCTATTACGGATTTTTGGTTTCCATTGTCTCGCCCTAGTTTTTTCAGGATTCCTAGGATTCCAGCAGCTGAGAGACGCGCCCCACGTGTTGCAACGATTTCACATAGATCCACAATTACTTTTCGCATATCTAAAGATGTGTCGGATATCTATAATTAAACCATTAAAAACACTAGTATTGTGACAAAATTTCTTAAAACGGGCCTTTCTAAAATAACTAGCTAGATATAGCCAACAAAAGCTTAGCAAAAAATATAATGAAAAAATGGAGGTTTTGGTGATGTCTCTTAATATTTTGTTGGTGAACCAAAATATAAGCAGTTACAGTACGTCAGTACCTCGAGTTTGTCTTTCAAAATGGTTGCAACCTCTTCAAGGTCACCAGTCGAGTCATGATGCATTGCAGACATGTGAGGAGTCCTGCATATATATCGAATATAAGAATTTTGATAAAAGAAAAAACACAACGTAACATATGTGAAAACCTTATTGACCATAGTTAGTTTTGTACGTTAATACAGAGGATTCTTCAAGTTTGGGTGGTACGATATCGCCAAAAAAACGTGCTTGAGCCATCTTTAATAAGACAAGTCTCACAATTTCACCCAAATACATTCCGGAAATCATCTTCTCAAAAGTCTGCTTAAGAAAATTGACAATATTAATAATTTTAGACAGTACTATTATATACATAAAAAATTGAAAATTTCATTTGAACCTTTTTCCGGCTTTTATAGCTTGAATATTTTTAGGCTCACTGCAGAATGAAATTTTATTAAATCGTCCTGCACCGTGATTAGCTATTGAAAAAAATGGCATCTGTAGAATTTTCTTAACTTTGTTGGGCCCACAATCACACTTGCTGTTCATACAATCCAAGAATGGGACCATGAAAAATAAAGAGCAAATCTAAAATATATTTGTACCTGTTTACCGGGGTGTTTGCTGCTGGCATCAAGAATTTCATCATACTCCGTCGAAGGAAGATGAGGTGAATGGAAGTTGGCCCATTCCATATTTATAACCTAGACTCATAAAAAATCGTTGCACATAAAAAAAGTTTAGAACATAACTAAAGAAAGGAAGAAACTAGCGTAGAATGCTGCGAAATTAACAGATAAGGTAATTGGTCAAAAACACCATTTGCTAACAATGTTAAACTTTTTATAAAGATTAGTGTATCATATGCGCGAGTCACTAACCATCTCTCCGGATTCTGGAAGTGGGCCTTCCCATTTGGGGATTGCATCTACACGCTCAATATATGCTGCATTAGTTCCAGTACCTAATATCACAGCTGCAATTACATCCGGATTACTGTATTTGCCTCCGGCTAAAGCTCCAACTGTATCATTAACCTGCAATTTTTATCACGATATTACAAAATAAATAAGGATGTATACTTTAAGTCTGTTACATATATAGAAGTATAGAACTAATAAGCAAAAAAAAACAAATTACCAAGGCAGCAACACGCATGTCAAGGCCAACTTCTTCCAGTGCCTTCGTCAACTCAACCACCATGTCCTTGTTGAGCTGTTTAGCATTTAACATTTGTTTTATTATGATAAATTGTCTAAAGCACCCTTATAGATCCTGTTGAGACAGATATATGAATACCCAAAAAGGCAAAACAGTAAAAAAAACATAGTTATACAAGACTCACAGCATCTTCGATATCGAAGCCTTTAGTCCACGTTTCAAGAGTTCCTCTGTCAATCGATGTTTGCTTGACAGGAAACGAGAAGGTAAACCCAAGTTCCCGTTGTGTGCCACGTGCAATTTGCAAATCTTCACCCTCTGTAGCGACAAATTCGGCAAGTTTTCCAACAATAAAATCAAATAATTCCTAAAACATGAAAATTTCAAAAAAATAAATAAATAAATAAATAAATAAATAAATATCTTTAGATTGGATTGATTTAAGCAAAAAGTTATCACAATACTCACATTACATGTCCCGGTCATGCAACTTTGAGGAATGGGGACTTCTTTAAATTCAGGCCTCACTTCGCCACCTCCACCCAACTTCACACGAAGAACACGGAAATTCGTACCACCAAGGTCAAGAGCATAAAAGATTCCGGCCTCGTCCCTAAAGGAAGAAAAAATGGAGTAATTAATCAGATTTATTTTTGTAACATATAACCTCCAATTCGGAAAAACTAAATTGACCCACAAAAAGTCAAAGGTGACCTATTTGGGTTCAATGTGTACAACCCTGTAATATATCCAAGAGAAGTTGCAGGGTGTTAGCAAGGCTGCCTTTTTGTGAAACTTTGACTTATGTAGTAGTAGTAGTACTGTTTATTTAGAAGAATGCGCACCCTTAAACATTTAGTAGATTGCTTAAAATTATCTACTTATTGTTGTATTTCTATGAGTGTAAACAATTAAGAGATTTATTAGTCATTTGCTACAAAATCCAAGCTGTTTACTCAAAAGCAAACTTGATATATAAACTGTGAACACTTAGCATTCAGAAACTCGTCAAAACAAAACATTTAGAGTCATTCAATCGTCTCGACTTTAAAACATAGTATGAGATAATTCATGTTTCAGTATTAACCCACATAGCAAATAGACATAAACTGAACCAAAAGTGATAATAGAATACGTGACAATATTTTTAATGCTTCATTAATTTGATTTGACTTCCCATACGCATCATTATAATAGTATATGCGACAATACTTTTACGAAAACTAGCAAGGTTTGTGAATTATTTTTTTTTTAAATCGCAAGGTTGACCTTGCTAGTTTTCAGAAAACTAGAAAAAGTTTGACTTTGCAAAGTCAAACCTTGCGAATTTAAAAAAAAAAAAATGCAAGAAATCTTGCGATTTTTCTAAAAATCCGCAAATTCTCGCAAATCTTGCTAGTTTTATGGGTATGACGGCTTTTTTGATAAAATTTGGATATTTGGTGAAGTATTTTGTAAAATTGGTTATTTTTGTCATTTTCCCTTTTTGTTGTTTACTAGTAGATTCTAACTATTCAAATAGCAATAATCAGATTCCAGAATCGGTTTAGTACTCCTGTTAAAAACAACAGTTGCAACCTAGTTGCATCTTGTGATGAAACTCGTGTTAAAAAGAACCATTAGGTGTTTACTACTGAAAACTTGTAGCTCTTGAAAATTTAGCATGAAATGAATAGTCTTGATCAATAAACAGTAAACATAGATATAGATATATACCCAGAGGGAAGATTACTGACATAGCTGATCAACATTTTGAGCGTACTATCACTATCAGGAGCAAGTCCTTTTCGCATCTCTATCACCATATCGTCAGCAACTTGCTGGAGCTTAGCTACCGAAGTTTTACACTTCTCTTTAAACTCTCTAAGTATCTCCATAGCTTTTGTTTGATAGGACAACAAGAGGAGGTGAAGTCAACTGAGAAAGTAGAAGTTTTAAGAGTTGTGATTCGCTTGCACAATCTTCGTTTGAATATAGAAGAATATGAATTTGGTTTGGTCAGAACCTTTCTGTAAGGATAAGATACTTGTGAATTGCATGTTTGAGTTTTTCAAACTAGTATTTTCTAGGAATAAAATATATTTGTCAGTTGACAGTTGACAATTGACAGTTGACTATTGCAGTTTTAAAACATATTCCTAAGACTTATTAGTTTGTAATAATTTGATGGCGAATAAAGATTTTAAAACATGTACAAGCGATTATATACAAGTTCAATTAACATTACTAACATAATATTGATGTTCAAATTTGAGATATTCTTACATGTTAGTGCTGACATGTCATCTTCATTGGCATTCTTGGTTGATGTGGCAGTGACGTGGCATGCCATTTCATTACATATATCTATGTGGGCGCTCATGTGTTATGTCAAATACGCAAACAATAGTACATATATACATAAACAAGATATAGTTACTAAGGCAAAGTTCCATGTTTGTAAACATCGAAAGCATTAAAAATGGATTCAACAACTGCATTTTTTTTTTAACTTTTTGGATACAGACATTTGAGAATGAAAACTTTCATCACCCAGCATGCATAAAGTAACAAGATACATACCAGTTTTAAACAAGACATTTATAACGATTAACCAGAAAACAATCACCTACTGACTTTTCTTTTCCTGAGTGTTGCACGCTTCATTTCCTCCCAAGAGATGGTTTTCCCGCAAGGGGTTCCTTTGTCTAATAATTCAAGGCTTTCGACATACATTTCCATATCAAGCATCCTACAAGTTCCTTTAAATTTCAAAAGTTCAGAGAGCACCCCCGTCTCTGGGTAATAAACTGTATACCACTTACTAAATTTTGATATGTCAAACAATAGACCACCGCTACCGAGTGCTTTTATAACTCTGACTCCTCTATTAAATCGTTTCATATCCAATTCATGAACCAAGGTCCAAGATGCAACGTTATCATACTCTCTCATTACCCAAATCCATGTGGTAGATCTTTCATTAGAAATCAAACCTAGACAACCATTCAGGATTGTTAGTTCTCTTGCTCTCCGGCTTCGTTCTGGTAACGAAATTGTCCCAAAAACATGACTACTCAAATTAAATGTCAATATCATACGTTCACGTATGTTTGATCTTTCAGCCACCACCCAATGCATTGCTCCATTAAATAAAGTTGCTCTCGGCATCACAGAAGAATTTGGTCTGGTAGGGAAATCGACTTCACTCCAAGAATTTGTCTTCAAGGAGTAAATAAACGAAGTGTGTACTGTTCCATCGTAAAATATACCCACAATGTTGTAATCATTAGAGATAGGATCGAAACCAAACCCTAAGGATGCTTCACAATATTTTTCGTGGTCTCTCATAAAAGGATGATCAGGTATTTTTACTTCACGTCTAATCGAAAAGTTACATAGAATAAAACCGGGTTTTCTTCTATATAAACAGATAATTCCATTACATGATCCAATAATGTCGATACGTGAGAAAGGGAAACGGAACTGGACTGGTGTTACATCCGTGTACCCACGTATTGGACACACTGGTAGTTTGTCTTCAGAATGTAATGTATATATGAATTCTCTGATACGGCGTAAAGTTACTTTGCAAGTTTCCCAGTTAGTCACGTGTTGGATGAGGACTTTCTCAGGAGTATTCATCGATCTAAGAATATTGAACATATGGATGAAAGCAGGGCTAGCAATACGAGAATACCATGATTTAGACAACGATCTGAATTTGATGAGACTTTTGATAGGTAGTCTTGCAAAGATTTCGTCCATTAAGTCTTCGGTCAGACAGGCGTTAACCTAGTAACATTGTTTTCAAGCAGAAATAATAAGACTATCAGTTATTTCAGCTTATTTTCTTATTGATAAACACTTCCAAAAAAGCAATCCTAAAACCTTAATTCGAGATAACAATTATTTCTGTTGATGGATCCTTAATAAAACTCAGATTTAATTAAACAAATATAAGTAAAATTTTACTAATAGAATTCAGTAAAGTCACTTGTGTACAATACCTCTTCTGTAAGTATTTCCTTTCTTTCTGTAACCACTGTCGGGTTTTGAATGATTTTGCACTCTGTTACTGTATCTTCAAGTGTCAACTGTTCGACTCGGCTCGTACTCCTCAGCATTATATCGTCACCCATGATCTCTTGCCTAGAACGTTGACTAATTTGCTAGTTAATACTTGGCATTTATTTTTGTGTATTCTTTCTAACGTTCAACTATTTGAGTAAATGTTGATGCCTATAAAATTAGGTACCATTTTCGGTTTTGACTGTGGATTTGATCATTAGTGTCATATTTGGTTGTATATATAATACATCCATAGAACAAAAATACGACAGTAGCGAGTCATCAACGATCAATAAATTACTTACCCAAAAGAATAACAGTAAACTGACTTATTAACGAGGCTTCTGTTTCTCCTTGTGTGTGTCGTGAAACTATGCTAAGCAAATACCTATCAATTAGTTTGAGTGTTTGACATGTATTTCAGAAACAACACTAAAACCAAAATGCATTATTAGTTCAGAACGGAGCATACTGAATAACTTTGACAGAAGCATATTCAACTCAAACATGCATTACTGACAGTAAACCAACCGATAAGACTCTTTGGCGGATATAGTTCCATTTGAAACAGTAGCTAACCTTCAGTTTTAACTTCACATTAAACAAGTCATACCCTAAGTTGAATGTATAAGAGGGTGCTTGGGATTGCTTATTTTTCTGCTTTTGCTTCTGCTTATGCGTAACTACCAATAAGCTACATAGAAATAAACCGATAAGTACTTTAGGAAATAGTGTTCAGGATTTTAGATGAACTAGTGCTTCTCTATTTAATGTTTTGGGTTAACTATGAGAGTGAGAAAACAATTTCAATTTTTCTCAGATAAGCACTCTGAAAGAAGGAGCTCCCAAGTCCCAACCTGCTTTTCAAAAAGTGCTTATTTTATTTACCCCTAAATAAGCTTATAAGCAAAAGCGTTCCGGATAACACAATACCAAAACTGCTTCAACTTAAAAATAAGCAAATAATAAGCAATCTCAAACACCCTGTGCGGGGGGTGTATGTGTAACCTTATTTTTTGGGCTTAAGTTTATTTATAATAACTACGCTAATGGCTAATGATTTTCAACCTTTTGGCTGACTAATCCACGGGGTTTAAGCCCGCCACCACACAAACCGAGTAAAGCTCTCCCCATTTTTGGGAAGGTTGACGTGGCCACACCAGTGTTGTTTTCACATAGCACGAATTGAACTTGAGAACTCTCACATTTCAATGACGATAGTCATAAAAGCCTTTTACCACTAAGCCACCCTGATTGGTTAAGTAGTCGGATTAACTTATGCTAAAAACAAAAGGGTGTCTAAATAAACCCATAAGCCACAAAAAAGAGCTAATCCAACACCCCCCCCCCCCCCCCCCCCCCCCCCCTAAATAAGCTAAACACAAACGGATAGACTCATCGACCACAAACGACAGCAAAAGTGGGAGATATATTTAGGGGGTGTTTGTTTAAGCTTATTTATGGGCTTATGAGTTTGTATGTTCTCAGCTTATGTTTTATAAGCCCCAAAATTTGTGCTAATCTTAGGACTTATGGGCTTATAATAGTTTACTACATATAAGCCCACAAATTTTAAAATAAGCTGAGAAAATTAAGCTTATGATAGGGGTGAGCAGAAAAACCGAAATATCCGAATAAACCGAAAATCAAAACCGAACCGAACCGAAAATAACCGAATCGAACTTATAACCAAACCGAATTTGCCAAAACCGAACCAAACCGAACTTTTAATTCGGTTCTCGGTTTGGATATGGTTTTGGTAATCAAAACCGAAAACCGAACCGAAAACCGAATTCATATAAATTTATATATTTTTATATATTTATATATATAAAAAGATCAATAAAACGTTATATATATATATGAATAACAAAAAAATTCTATCCTAATATTAAAAAATACTTTTTATGTTTGAAATAACTTTTTTGGCAAAATATATTTGTATATTTTTCTTTTTTTTTAAATAAAGTGTGTAATTTGGTTAAACCGAAAACCGAACCGAACCAAACCGAACTAGAATTTAACCA
Organism: Artemisia argyi; assembly: GCA_030686995.1. NCBI lineage: Eukaryota > Viridiplantae > Streptophyta > Magnoliopsida > Asterales > Asteraceae > Artemisia > Artemisia argyi. The sequence goes on from CM060705.1 coordinate 184,405,429, forward strand.
AACCGAACCAAAAACCGAATTTGAATTCGGTTTGGTTTGGTTCACGGTTTGACCCTAAAAAAAAATTTAACCGAATTAACCGAACCGAATTAACCGAATAACCGAAAACCGAACCGATCAACACCCCTAGCTTATGAAGCCGAAAACAGATAAGCTCATAAACCCTTAAATAAGCTTAGACAAACACCCCTAGACTCTAAAAGACTAAAACACTATCTGGGCAACCTTAAATTACACCTTTACATTAAACAATTAATTTCCTATAACTTAAATGTAAACACAACTACTAAGATAATACAATACCATAAAAAAGCTGAAGAGATAAACAGAGTATACATAAGTGATAACTTACAGAGATATTTAAAGGGTATGTTTGATTTGTAGCAACAGATGAACAAGAAATTAATAAGGTTTTGTTTAAAGTTTAAACCCATAAACCAAACAGCACCTAAACAGTAGTTGCTTTTATGGGTTTTCTTAGCCCAGCCCATAATTCTTTCTTACCTTATAAAATTAAAAACTTTAATTAGCCCTGTATACTACTTACTTGTCTAGTTGTCTGTCTCCATTTATAAGTTTATGTTTGTATTGTAAGTGCACAAGGTATTGTATGATGTCATGGTCCGGTGTCGTAGAAAAAGTGTTGTCACCTTAACACATTTTCTTATAACGCCATAATAACACTCCTCCTTCCAACAAAAGTGATGTCATAGATAAAAGTAGTGTCATTGGTCCACACATAACCCAATAAAACACAAATACAATAATAGAAACAAAAACAAAAAAATAAAACTCAGCGTGTCGGCTCATGGGTACAGCGGAGAGCCAACGGCACGAGCTCTAGGCGTCATGGAGTGGGACGGTGCCGTGACACCAAGGTCAATAGCCAGTATCGTAGCTAAGCTAGCAGAGCCATGTACAAAAGCTTATATGATAACTAAATATGGCGATAAAGATATATCGTAACCATTTAGCTTCATTTTTTCTTGAGTTATTTGTCACTTGAATTAGAGTTTAACAATTCTTTAAAACATAATTTAATGTATCGTTAATATTTTGTTGAAAGTAAATTTTGAGGCCCAAAATATAAAAAAAAAAATATATATATATATATATATATATATATATATATATATATATATATATATATATATATATATATATATATATATATATATATATATATTTTGAGACCTCTAAAACTTTAATGCCCTGTGTGATAGCACATCTCGCACACTCTTAAATGCGGCTCTGTCAATAGCCACCGTACCAAAGGCTTTAAGTTGTTTTAAAATACTTGTCTATTTCAAATGCGGCTCTGTCAACAGCCACCGTACCAAAGGCTTTAAGTTGCTTTAAAATACTTGTCTATTTTTATATTTTAATGAAAAGACATTAATGAGTACATATAATATTGATTGTTAGCATCTTTTCTATATATCTTGAGAAATCAAATATCAAGTGTATGTCACTTTCATAGTTATAGCAAGTTACGTACGAATCCATAATTTCATAAATAAATAAACCAAAAATTTCACGGGAAAAAAAGTCAAAAAGTTGAGCATGAAAGTGAAGCGCGAAAAAATAAAATTACCATATCTATGATATCAACTTGTCAGCATAAAACGCTTCTTTGACTATTGTAAAATGTCTAAAATCTAAATAAAGTACTTTTTAAATCTTCTTGTCAAACCAATACCTTTACAGCTCTATGAAGATAATTCATGAAAATTTGTATCATAAGGAATGTTTTAAAGAAAAATGATACTCATAACTAAAATGTACGCCTACAAAAATCCCAACAACTAAACTACGTATGTGTCAAAATTAAAAGTGAAGATTAGGAGTAAGGAAATGTGCATCTGATATGTCAAAATGATGAATAGAATAGGCATTAAACTAGTCATGTGATTTAAGTCTCGTTGTCACTTCTTGAATTGCATATCTACACCACCGTCGTAACAACAAATGTAGCGAGTTCTCCAGCAATGAAATCAACTAATTCCAGATACTCGACAAGGGACAAATTTAGTCACGTTAACTCCGAATGTGCTAATTACAAAGAACTTGCATAAACAAGGCGGTCGATGAACATACAAAGGAGAAATCATTATGCATAAAAATGTTTCAAAAGCGCATACAAAATGATCCTATAACTTAAATCTTTGTCCTTTCAACATATAAAGTCCTAACATCTCATTTATTCGCTATCTTATCTTAAAACAACATACAATAATACCATGTGACAAACACTTCGGGGCTTCATCTAAAGCCCGCCCTTGTATGTTGCATAACTCCCCATGGCTTTTGGGGACTCCCTCGAGAACAGATATCATAAAAAGAAGAAAATGGTTCCTCGAAAAACCTGAATCCAAATATACAAAAAAGGAATAACTCTATGCAGACTCATCGTAGGTTGCATATTGGGAATGAGACGCGGCAAGAAGAGCAGCGCCAAGACCTGAACCATCATTTGATAGCTCGATTATCAAGTTCTTTGATGCTTCTTCACCTAATAACTCGTCCATTGCGTTTTGCATTGCGATTCTGAACTTGGTGTAGTGTTCAAACAGTCCACCGTCCATTGCAATGACAGATTTTTGGTTCTCGTCTCCTTCCTTGACAGTGTCTCGTCCTATCTTTTTGAGGATTCCGAGAATTCCGGCAGCCGAGAGACGAGCCGCACGACTTGCAACGGTATCACATACCTCCACGATTATTTTTCTCATCTTTAGAGAAGTGTTGGGAATCTGCATGTAAACCGTACGAGTGATAACATAAACATTATATATTACCACAATTGATAATCAACAGGTTTACATCGAGAATGACACAAAATGTACCTCGAGAACGTCTTTCAACTTGCCTGCAACCACTTTGAGATCCGGAGTCGAGTCATGATGCATTGCAGACATGTCAGGGGTCCTGCATCCATACCAAACAAAACAATGTAAAAATAATACACCGATTATATATGCAACTAAATTAACCATATATTATTTTGTACCTTAGTATAAATGGCTTTTCAAGTTTTGATGGGATGGTATCGCCAAAAAATTCTGCTTCTACCGCCATCTTTAATAAGACTCGCCTTACGATTTCTCCCAAATACATTCCCGAAATTATCTTCTCGAAAATCTGTTTGAAGAGTTACAATGTTGTTAAGAACAATTAATTATTATTACTCCGTAAACGATATTACTCTATAAATAAAAACAATAATCTTCTCCTATTAAATGATACTAGTAGTACGATATCGTTTTCGTTCAAACTTTTATTTAGGCTTTTACAAAACAAACAATTTTCACAAACAAACAAACAACTTTAGGCTCACAATTTTGTATTATTCCAATAGGAATCACACCTCTCTAAAGCGTGATGACGATTTTTATTAAAACAATAAACATAAGTGGACCCACAAAATGAGAAAACAAATACTATAGATGGAATATACTACAAAATATGTACCTGCTCTCCGGGGTTCAAGCTCTCAGCATCAAGACTTTCATCGTACTCGGTTAGAGGAAGATGTGATGATCGAAAGTTGCCCCATTCCATGTTTATAACCTTCACATATAAACAAGAGAACAAATTAATGTAAAAAAACAACTAATTAGTGTGTCAAATGTGATTAATAAACACCTCTTTTGTCCAAAACTTTTAAATTGTTCGATAAATGATTAGTGTCCAATATCTTAACAAACATTAAATTATTTCAAAAATGGACTTAAAGTTTTTTAAATACGACATAGAAGGTTTTATGCACAAATATATATGAGTGACTTTCGACCAATTTGACCCTTTAAATTTACGCTATTATTCTTGTTTAGCACATTAAAGATTATGGGAGGGGTGGAAGGTATATGCAAGTCACTAACCATCTCTCCGGATTTTGGAAGCAGGCCTTGCCATTTGGGGATTGCATTTGCACGCTCCACATATGCTGCATTAGTTCCGGTACCTAATATCACGGCTGCAATTACATCCTTATTACTGTATTTGCCTCCTGCTAAAGTTCCGACTGTATCATTCACCTGCATTTTTCAATCACGATATTCCCCAAAAATTATGATTCTGGTCGATTTGACCGTAAAGTAAAAACACTACATTTTTAACCACCGAGTATATCTGAAGATAAAATTAATAAGCGGAAAGAGTTACCAAAGCTGAAACACGCATATCAAGGCCAGCCCTTTCCATTGCTTTTACCAACTCTTCTACAATGTCCTGCCCAACCTGTTATACAGAAAACCAATAAAACTTGTAAACAGAAAAGCTTGTTTTGACTGTCGTAAAATGTCAAAAATACCCTTACGAATGACTGCAGTGGATAATTAGAGTGCAAAATCGGGCTAGCCTTCCTCATTTTTCATTATCACGCCTATTTTATGGTTTCTAGTTCTACTATAAATATAAACAGTGCAAAAGAACAGAGGTAATCAGTAATCAAGACTCACAGCATCTTCGATGTTGAAGCCCTTAGTCCATCTAACAAGAGTCCCTCCTGCAATTGATGATTGCTTGACGGGAAATGAGAAGGTAAACCCAAGTTCACGTTGTGTGCCAGGTGGAATTTGCATATCTCCACTCTCGGTAGCAACAAATTTTGCAAGTTCTCCAGCAATAAAATCAAATAACTCCTAAAAACCCAAAAATATGAAATCTTTAAAAACTATTGCAACAAGGTTTGCTTGTTATAAGAAAAAAGTGATCAAGAATACTCACCGCACACTTCCCGATCATGAGATTTGGAGGAATAGAAACCTCTTGGAATTCTTTCTTCACATTGTTAACATCACCCAACTTCACACGAAGAACACGGAAGTTTGTACCGCCAAGGTCAAGAGCATAAAAGATACCTGACTCGTCCCTATACGACGAGAAATGGAGTCAACAACATTTCTTAGAGATATTATTATTTATATGAAAATAAGAATATTGCAATCACTTAGAAAGCGCACATATAAACATCCCTCTAAATTCTACTACACAATTTCAATGGTAGTCATGCATGTAACGCATGAAATAGTTGCATCATGTGATGGAAAACGTGTTAAAAAGAACCAATAGGTGTTTGCTACTGAAAACTTGTACTTCTTGATTAAAAAAAACAAAACAAACTTATCAACTATTAGAAAGAAACTGCATGAGTTACCCACAGATTGTTATTTATATAACATTTGAATCACTCGTAAAGTAACACGGTGGAATCTTGAAATTACACCCTAGATGAAAGATTATTCTTATCGTTTCAGTGTTCCCTATTCAAACATCAAAACATAGCATCGGAAACTAAAATTATTGATGCATCAGAAACAAGATTACATCACATCAACTGTTGACTAACCATGTAGCTCACACAAAAACATAACTACTTTCAAACAACCATTAAAAATCAAATAAAAAAAAGTGTAGAATCCAGAGCTAAAGAGAATCGTAAATATCTTTACATTGGGAATATATACAAACGAAAATCATCTAACTTCCAAAAGGGGCCCCTTTTTAACTAGTAACTGATATTGATTAACGATAGACGACTTTAATACTTCAAGATTCCCAGAAATCTTCTTAAATAAACTTGTTCAGAAATACCTTTCGTAACCGGAAGGTGATTCGTATAACTAATAACAATCAATATGCATATTTAACACTTCAAGATTCCTAGAAATCTTCTTAAATAAACTTGTTCAGAAATACCTTTCGTAACCGGAAGGAGATTCGTATAACAAATAACAATCAATATGCATATTACAATTATTTAGCGCACGCTTGGATGTACACTCTCAAAAATATTAGATAACAAGTGGCTTGCGGTTAGGTAAATATTACATTTATCGGAAAATATCAGTTTTCATACACCTACTCATTATCTAATTACATCCAAATTTAGTTCTTATTACCCGAAATCATAGAAACCATAATCAGATCAATCAAAACCATAACGAGTACATCTAAAAACGCTAAACTTGTTACTTATAATAGATCAAATTCCAATAAAACCATTGACAATCTTTTTCCGCAAGCACCAAAACACAAAAATAAAGAAATCGAATCATACTTGATCTCGATACATAACCTAAAAAAGACATGAACTTTATCTAAACAAATCACATTAATCTAGAGATAAATCCAATACTCGTTTCTTAGGAGGTGTATGAAATAGCTTATTTTTCGGGCTTATGGCCTTATTTAATTTTGAAACAGCTCATAAGCTCACGGACTTGCATAAGTCACAAGCTCAATTTGATAAGCTATGGCGGTGTTTGATTAAGCTTATATAGCGGACTTATAGCTTATGTGGTTTTCGGCTTATATTTCATTAGCTCACTTTTTGTGGCTTATTTTAAAGTTTTTGGCTTATATAAGCCGAAAAGTGTCAAAATAAGCCAAGAAAAATGAGCTTATGAAACATAAGCCGAAAACCAAATAAGTCATAAGCCCGCTATATAAGCTCAAACAAACACCCCCTATAAGTTTTAAAAAAAAAAAAAAAAATTGGCTTTTGAGATTTTTCAAAATCAAATAAGCCCATAAGCCTAAAAATAAGCTAAATCCAAATCCAAACACCTTAATATCTCATAACACAAACTACAAATCACAAAATTCACCAAAAAATCCAAAAAGTCAACTACTTTTAACTTACTAATAATCCAAATCAGATCATAATACTTTAACATAACATAAACCAAAAAAGTAAAAAAATATATAAAAAATCAAAATTTTCATACCCAGTAGGAAGATTATCAACATAGCTAATCAACATCTTAAGCTTACTGCCACCATCAGAAGCCAAACCAGCATGCATCTCCACAGTCATAGCATCAGCCACTTGTCTCAGCTTACTCACAGGAGTCCCACACTTTTCCTCAAACTCCCTCAATATCTCCATACTTTTAGCCCACTTTCCACTGCTCCTCATCCTATGCCTCACCACCAACACCACCGCCGCCGACACCGCCGCGGCGCACACCACCGTAGCCGCCACCGTTACCTTACCCATTCTCACAAATGGATCGATGAAAAGATGTAATTTTTTGCTAAGAAAATACCCTTTTGGCTTAATAGAAGATTTGAGGTGAAAGATTGGAGCTTTATGAAGGTTTTGATATATGGGTCAGATTTGGGGGGGTTTTTTTATATAAAAAGATGAGATTTTTGGTTAAGAAAATACCCTTTTGGCTGAATTGAAGATTTGAGAAGAGAAATTGGGTGATTTTGAAGCAATTGGGGATGAAAAAGACAATAAATATTTTCTAAGGAAAGAGACAAGAATGTGTTAAATTATTGTTTTTTGTTTTTTGTTTTTTTTTTTTTTTTCTTATCTTTTTAGTACTCTGTAGTTCCTAATTTCAAGGTGTTTTTATGGTTGTCTACTGGTTAAAAATTTATGTCTTTTACTAAAAAGATGGTAAATAGTTTTTACTTGGTGAAAGTGAATTAACGGTTTGAGGATTGGATATGTGAGATAAATCCTGAAATATATGGATAATTTGAAAGGATCCAGTGAGAAGAAAACTTAAAATGAGAAGGATGAGAAATAATTATATACACACATTTGAGATGCATCGACTTGGTTTAGATGCATCTCTATTCATTTAGATGCATCCCAATTAGTTTCGAAAGTGATTTTGAAGTGAAAACGATGCAAAGTAGTACTAACAACAAATTTGACCCGCAGAGGACGAAAAATGTATAGGATTCGTCAAACTTGATGAAATGCATCTAATATATGTATATGCATCTAATTTTTTGCTAGAAAATATATTATGGTGCATCTAAAAGACTAGAGATGCATCTAATTCAAGTCGATGCATCTCAAATATGTAGTTATAATTGTTTCTCATCCTTCTCATTTTAAGTTTTCTTCTCATTTGATCCTTAGTCATATTCATTTCAAAAAGTTTAAAATTTTTTGGTTAATTTTGTTTATGAGTTTTGTAATTATCATGTTTTAAAAATAATAAAAGTATATCCTTATCTTAACTTTTCTAAAGAGATAACCAAAAAGATATTTGAAATAAATCTAGAATCATGGATAATTTGATACATCCATTTCGAAAAGTGTATAAAAAATTTTTAAAAAAAATTAAAAAAAAAAAAACTAAGTTTTGTAGTTTATCATGTTTCAAGATATAACCAAAAATATTGTATCTCAAATAAATTTTAAATATATATTTTGTTTGTAAAAATAACGGTTTATGGAGTGGATTGTGTGAAATAAATCTTAAATTATGGATAATTTGATATATCCATTTCAAAAATAAACCAACTTACCAAGATACTAAAAATAGCCTATTTACTAGCATAAATAACTCAACAAATTCGTTTTTATTATGAAATAAGTGCTAATCCATTTATTAGAGGATAACATTGTCGGATAAGATAATTTTCAGTTACAACTTTTATTATGAACGAATTTAAATCCCTTTCAATCACAAATTTACATACTTTTTCTAAATTCGTTTTATGTATAGTTGTAAACTATTTAAGTAAGAGATATTAGATCATATTATTTTAACAAATTATTTCTGTTTTCCTTTCCATTTTCATGTGCTCAAACGACATGTATTTCAATAATCATGTCCTTACTTTTCAGGGTCAAATCTTGGCCGACTGTTGGAAATGAATTTGTTTGTAGGTGATCAAGTTTGATTATGTATTTTTGATATTCTAATCAAACTATTTTCTTACTTTTGATAAATAATTTATTCCGAACAAATTAGTCATTTGACTCTTTGAAAATGATATAGTCATTACAAATCTCAAAGCTTAATTGATCACATAAGAACATTAGTATAAATATTATTTCAGTGATGTTCATGCATGTTGAAAGGTTTTTCAGTTTGGTTTGTGTCATGTTATTTCATTATGTCAACGTCGATTAATAGTAAAGTTTTATTGATGTCAACGCCAAAGAGTAATTGTGACCACATTTCTTATCACAATCTCGTCTCTGAGTCCCCTCCATCACCATTACATTCCCATTCCCTGCCCTAATAGAAGTGGGGATCTTTCAAAAATCGATCATTTTTTTGTCATCACGTAATTATAATATTTTTTTAGAAATGTTTATGGTGTATTAAGTTGTGAAAAGATTTCTTTATTTTTAATTTTGATGATTATGTTTGTTCATCAAGGTACTAGTCTTCATGATAAGATTTTAAGCTTTGATTTTAGTGGTTTTACTAATAAGGACACAATCAAACTTACTAACCAAAACAATTCAGTTTTGAAGACATATGTACTTACTAATCCTTTACTTTTCATTGATCGTATTTGTTAATATCAGGATGAAAAAAATTACAGTAAAATGCATCATTTTGTATTCACAATTTTAAATCTAGCATTATGGCATTATGCTATACTTAATATGATAAAACAAAGCAATCATAAAGCATATACGTTTTGTGCCAAACATAGAAGCTAGTAAGTGGGACATGTTCTTAATGTCGACTTCAAAGACACGCCTTTCACTTCTAATCAAGGTACTTGGCCGCATATATCGAGTTAAAAAAAATTAAAAATAAAATAAAATCTTATAAATAATAAATAAATAAATAAAACACATGTCATTGGCTGTAGAGTGTGTGATGGTGTATTCAACTGATTGAATCGCAAATGGCTATAAATTTGGTACCTAAGCTTTATCCTTGTCCTAGCCCTCGTCCTTGATTGCCCAAAACCATAAATCCGAATTTAGAAGCTTCAAATACACGCCCGTCCAGCAACTCGAGATTTTATATCCTACGAGCTAGAAGCTTCAAACTATTGCCATATACGAGTCATTTTTTTCTTGTTCTTGTTTGTTTACACTTTTGCAAAACTTTAAATCAAAATTAACTTTTTATGTAACCGAACAAAATATTATAATAGAGTTGACAGGATGTGCTTTATAGTAAACTGGTAAATAATATGTGATCTGTAAGTTGGTGCTAAAACCACAAACATGAACTCTTACAAAATGAAATAGATGTGTTTGGTTGATATATATATATATATTCTCTCTTATTTTTTATTAAACCACTCAAACCCCTCCAATATATTAGATATGAATGACGTTATCAAATTCAATAATAACAAAAAAATTGATGTCACTTTAATTTAGTTTATCATATTCATAAAGATAAAGTCAAATAAAAGTAGAGTTAGTGTTTGAAACTTTGAATAAACGAACGATTGCTAAACAAAGTTGATCTACGCACTTCTGTCGCACATTACGACTGTGTCCCGTTCCATGCATTAACATTGGGGATATGAAATATTAAATGAAATTTTGGATAAATTATCCAACATAAAGATAACCACTTAATGGTTTGCTGCTAAATATAGTGTTAAGGGTTACATTTAGGAAACACGAATATGTATAAAAATTGGGCGTATAAAAAGATGAGATTTTTGTTTAAGAAAATACCCTTTTGGCTGAATTGAAGATTTATCAAAGAGAAATTGGGTGATTTTGAAGCAATTGGGGGATGAAAAAGACAATAAATATTTTTTAAGGAAAGAGACAAGAATGTGATTAAATTATTGTTTTTTGTTTTTCCTTATCTTTTAGAGGGAGAGGTGCTCATTTGAGGCTCACGGGTGCCACATCATCCCAATATCTCTTCACAACTAACCCCTCCTCACTCATAACTAACCTCAATTTACTCATTTGGGCCCACCACTTACACCTTTATTTTTTTATTTATTCATTTTATTTATTTTATTCATTTTTTTATTTTCTTGTATCTTTTCTTCTTTCTTTCTTGAACCAACAAACTAAATCTGCACCACCTCCATCACCAGAGTTGCACCACCTTAAAAGCACACCTCCATTACCCCTCAACACACCTCCATCACCACCTTAAGCTACCACCCACACACCTCCATCACCATCTTAAGCTACCACCCACACACCTCCATCACCACCTTAAAACATCAAGCTTCCAAAAAAAAAAAAAAAAAAAAAAAAAAAAAACATATTTGCAGTTGGTGTCAAAAGCTTTGCTTCGTCGTCTGGGTGACGAGGAGCCCTCCAACGAGCAACGGCGAGCTACCTCCGGTATGGTGGCGAGCTCCATGTCGGACGACGAGCTGCCATGGCGAGCTCACACCTCTCCCTCTTAGACTCTGTAGTTCCTAATTTCAAGGTGTTTTTATGGTTATCTGCTGGTCAAAAATTTATGTCTTTTACTAAAAAGGTGGTAAATAGTTTTTACTTGGTGAAAGTGAATTAACGGTTTGAGGATTGGATATTTGGATATGTGAGATAAATCTTGAAATATGGATAATTTGATATATTCATTTCAAAAAGTTCAAAATTTTGGTCACTTTTTGGGTTTTGCTAACGAAAGCCTTAAGGGTTGTCGTTAAAAGACATTATTTTATTACAATTGTTTGTTAAAATGAAACTCAGCCAATCGCAATCAAGTATCAATTGTGTATTTACTATATCCTAAATTGTCTCCACAAACTTATTTGCTTAACGACAACCCTTAGGGCTGTCGTTAGCAAAACCCTATTTTTTATGAGTTTTGTAATTATCATGTTTTAAAATTTTAAAAGTATATCTATCTTAACTTTTTTTAAATATATTTGAAGTAAATCAAAAGTTATGGATAACTTGATATATCCGTTTCAAAAATGTAAAAGTTTGGTTAACTTTTTTTTTTCTTTATGAGTTTTAGAGTTATCATGTTTGTATCTCAAAGTTTAAATAATATATTTTTTTGTAAAAGTAACGGTCTAAAGATTAGATATTTGAAATAAATCTTGAATTATGGATAATTTGATATATCCATTTCGAAAAGTGTGAAAAAAAATAAATTTTTCTATGTTTTGTAGTTTATCATGTTTAAAAAATAACCAAAAATATTGTATCTCAAATAAATTTTAAATATATATTTTGTTTGTAAAAATAACGGTTTATGGAATGGATATGTGAAATAAATCTTAAAATATGGATAATTTGATATATCCATTTCAAAAATAAACCAACTTACCAAGATACTAAAAATAGCCTATTTACTAGCATAAATAACTCAACAAATTCGTTTTATTATGAAATAAGTGCTAATCCATTTATTAGAGGATAACATTGTCGGATAAGATAACTTTTATTATGAACGAATTTAAATCCTTTCCAATCACAAATTTACATACTTTTCAGTTATGAATAAACTTTGTAATTGGAAAAGATTCTAAATTTGTTTTATGTATAGTTGTAGACTACTTCGTATTTAAGTATATTAGATCTTATTAGTTATTATTATTTAACAAATATTTTCTGTTTGCCCTTTCCATTTTCATGTGCTCAAACGACATGTTTTTGGTGAACTTGTTTTTTTAAGCAAAAAGTGTTGGAAATGAATTTGTTTGTAGGTGATCAAGTTTGATTATGTATTTTTTATGTATTTTTGATAATTTTAATCAAACAAATTTCTTATTTTTGATAAAATTTATTTCGAACAAATTACTCATTTGACGGGTTACATTGTAAGTTTGAAAGCACGGTCACACAAACTCAAAATATATCAAATTCTCTCTGAAAAATTATACAAATCTCAAAGATTGATCACATAAAACACTAGTATAATATTATTTAAGTGATGTCATGACTCATGCATGTTGAAAGGTTTTACGGTCTGGTTTGTGTCATGTTGTTTCATTATGTCAACGTCGATTAATAGTAAAGTTTTATTGATGTCAATGCCAAAGTGTAATTGCGACCGCATTTATTATCACATCCTCGTCATCAACTCTAGTCCCCTCCAACATCATTATATTCCCATTCCCCGCCCTAATAGAATTGGGGATCTTTAAAAAATCGGGCATTTTTTGTCATCACGTAATTACAATGTTTTTTTTATAAATGTTTATGGTGTATTAAGTTGTGAAAAGATTTCTTTACTTTTTAATTTGATGATTGTGTTTGTGCTCTGGCTTGTCTTCTTATAAGATTTCAAGCTTTGATTTTAGTGGTTTTACTAATAAGGTGACAATCAAACTTACGGACCAAAACAATTCAGTTTTGAAGACATATGTACTTACTAATCCTTTACTTTTCATTGATAGTATTTGTTAATATCAGGATGAAAAAAATTAAAATGCATCATCTTGTATTCACAATTTTAAATCTAGCATTATGGCATTATGCTATACTTAATATGATAAAACAAAGCTATCATAAAGCATATACGTTTTGTGCCAAACATAGAAGCTAGTAAGTGGGACATGTTCTTAAAGTCGACTTCAAAAGACATGTCTTTTCACTTCTAATCAAGGTACTTGGCCATCTATGTATATATCGAGTTAAAAAAAATTAAAAATAAAATAAAATCTTATAAATAATACTCCGTAAATAAATAAAACACATGTCATTGGTTGTAGAGTCTGTGATGATGTATTCAACTGATTGAATCGCAAATGGCTATAAGTTTGGTGCCTATGCTTTATTATCCTTGTCCTAGCCCTCGTCCTTGATTGCCCAAAACCATAAACCCGAATTTAGAAGCTTCAAATACACGCCCGTCCAACAACTTGAGATCTTATATCCTACAAGCTAGAAGCTTCAAACTATTGCCATATACGAGTCATTTTTTTCTTGTTATTGTTTGTTTACACTTTTGCAAAACTTTAAAGCAAAATTAACTTTTTATGTAACCGAACAAAATATTATAATAGAGGTGACAGGATGTGCTTTATAGTAAAGTGGTAAATAATAGGTGATCTGTAAGTTGGGTGCTAGAACCACAAACAAGAACTCTCTCGAAATGAAGTAGATGTGTTTGATTGGTGTACTTGTATATATGTTCTTTCTTATTTTTTTATTAAACCACTCAAACCCCTCCAATATATAGATATGAACGAGCTGGGTAACCCGCGCATTGCGGCGGGTGTGTTTTGTGTTTTGTATTTTGTGGGTTGTACGGTGTAATTAATAATTTTGTTATTTGAAGTATGCATATGTTTACTTGGAAGCATAATTTGTTTATGTTTACGGATTTTTTTTTTTTTTTTTTTTTTTTTTTTTTTTTAAGAAACAAATTTATATAAGAAAATTTTTGTAAGTGTATTATTTATTTTTTATTTTTATTTTTTTTTGTTATTATTATTATTTTTTATTTTTAAAAAACAAATTTTCATAAGGAGATTTATGTAAGTGTATATATTTTTTTGTTAAATACTTATTGGGCCTGGGTAATTTTTTTTTTTTTTAGTTTGGTGCTAAAATGGGCTGAAAGTGTTGTTGGCCCATATTATCTGTGTTTCTCGTTTAGGAAAAAAAAAAAAAAAAAAAAAAAAAAAAAAAAAAAAAAAAAACCAACTACTGTAGCGAGTGTTGTTCATGTAACAGTAAAAGGACACATGGCACGTTGTGGTGAAACGCCTGTGGTTTATATATATAGTATAATGACGTTATCAAATTCAATATTAACAAAAAAATTGATGTCACTTTAATTTAGTTTATCAATTCATAAAGATAAAGTCAAATAAAAGTAGAGTTAGTGTTTGAATAAACGAAGGATTGCTAGACAAAGTTGATCTACGCACTTCTGTCGCCCATTGGGGATATGAAATATTAAATGAAATTTTGGATAAATTATCCAACATAAAGATAACCACTTAATGGTTTGCTAAATAATAAATATAGTCTTAAGGCCTTAAGGGTTACATTTAGGAAACACAAATATGTATAAAGATTTTTTTTTTTTTATTTAAACGACAACTATTTATCTCACACAATATACACTATAATTTATTTCGCACGTCGACTTAAACCTATAACCATTTGATTGAGGAGCTCACTTATTATTAAAGGTACAAATAGTTAATATGTGTTTTTCTGGATTTGGATAGAATCGTCACGTATACGTTTCTTTGGACTAGTGGTAGATGCAAAAAGATGATCTTAAATTGGGTTGCTTGGTTGTAAGACCCATGTATAACTATTTCTTCCATGTAATTGTTTTTTTTTTATAGTCTTGCTACTTTTTTTTTAATGAAATCGATGCCGTTTACATGTGCTAAGCAGGACTTAACCTGCAACCATTTAGTTGGAGAGCTTATCACATAACATATGATACTATTCACAAGCATTTTGGTGTCATATTTTTTCTTTCTTAGATGTTCAACTTTTAATTTTTCTATTGTGTTGTCATAGTGACTAATTATTGCTTTTGTGTGCATTGTTACGGTTTGTATTTGATGTGATATTGGTTAAGTATAAATCAAAGTTTCTTTGTGTTAAAATACTATTATGCCTTACAAGAAATGTTGGGTGTTTTAAGTCACAAAAGTTAAAACATATCTTAACCGCACAAACCTTGGAGTAGGAATCTCTTGAATCACACTTTACATAAAGACAAATAAAGATTCCAATTTGTTTGTTATATAAGCACAAATAATACATTCAGTTTGTGAGTTCTCTATCACACAATCAAATATAGAAAATCCACCTTTCTTTTCTTTAGCTTTTGTAAAGTTTTACCATTTGATAATGAGAACAAATCATGGCCAAATCTACCAAACAAAATTGTGTTTTAGTTAGGCATAAAGGTATGATTAGCTTTACATTATGGAGTTAAAAGTTGACGTGTTAAAAGAAGTCACACTTTCAAAGTAAATCTTTTATATAATACAATAAAACCCCTAGTGGGGACTTTCGTATTTCAAAAAAAAAGATTATTTCTTTATTAAGTAATATTTTAATTAATTATTATTTTTTAATTTATAAATTTCTAAATTCGTTTTATTGATATATACTACACAAGTATAAGATAAATACAAAAAATATAGATAAGATGCAAAATTTTTAAATGATTATCTTTAATAATAAAAAGCTATAATTTAAAAAAATATAATTATTTTTTTTAAAAACTATAATCATAAATCAAACAAAATAAAGATTAAATTATTTATTTTTTAATAAATAAAAATATATTATTTAAAAAAACTTAAAAAAAATCCGCGCGTGCGCGGGTATTATAACTAGTATAATTCAATCACAAATGTCATTTCTTGACCACTCAAGCTATTCTGAGTTAAAATACGACTTTGCTCAACAACTAAACAAAGCAAATTCATCATGCTCAATAATAAGTAGGGGTGGAAATGAGCCGAGCCGCTCGTGAAAAGCTCGGGATCGGATCGGTAAAAAGCTCGAACGAGCCGAGCCTAAACGAGCTCGAGCCCGAGCTCGAGCCTAAGTTGCAGCTCGTTTATTAATCGAGCTCGAGCTCGAGCTTTACATAAAAAGCTCGTTTGGGCTCGCGAGCCTAAACGAGCCTAAACAAAAATATGATATTTTAACTTATATACGAGCCGAGCTCGAGCCTATTAACGAGCTCAATAAAGATATATTACGAGCCGAGCTCGAGCTCGAGCCAAGCTTTAACTTTTCATGGCCAAATCGAATAAACGAGCCGAGCTCGAGCCGAGCCCGAGCCTATATAATATTCCACGAGCCGAGCTCGAGCTTAAAGTTTAAGGCTCGAAACGAGCCGAGCTCGAGCTCGAGCCTTTTAAAACTTAAACGAGCCGAGCTCGAGCTCTGGCAGGCTCGGGCTCGGCTCGGCTCGTTTCCACCCCTAATAATAAGTAAATGTCTTTTCATTGACATTTAAAATCAATAACTTTGCATTTTTTGTTAGGTAGTATTACTCAGTTTTTTATCTGAAATTCATTTTGACTTGTTGTATATAACTTGACATCGGGTCTCTATTTCGCACCTCCGGTCAATGTAGGCAAAACATGCCACAATTTTCACATACGTGATTTGGAGATCCACTTTTCAAAAGATAACGATTTGTTATTTTTCAATACCCCCTCCCCCCCCCCCCCCCCCCCTCCACCCTTCCCCCGGTCCGCCTACTCAGGTCTTGTATGCATATGCCGGAAGGTGCTCCTAAGCGTGTGCAGTGATTGTGCTTGATTGCGAGAATGAATTCCTCGTCACGTCAGTTTTAGGGAGAGGAAGGGGGAGGGGGTTGGTCGTGTGGACACACTTGTGCAATTGTGCTTCCACTTTCCAAAACAAATCAAATTATTTAACATGTGTGGTTATATCAACATATATCATAAATTCTTTAAAAGCAAATGAATAAATATTGGTTATTCATATCAAAACAAAATAAATCACTTTTCTCCTTCTTTTAAAAATAAAAAATATTGCAAATAGTAAATCGTTACATGAAAAAAATTCACCATGGAAACAAGATTTTTTTATCTCTCAGTAAATAGACCCTTCGATATATTTTTTTTTTCTTTTGAAGTTTACGCTCTAAAAAGTTATCACTTGTGATTTGTAAAATAACATGTGATTTTTATTTTTAAAAATACATTTGATTTGTTATTTTGAAAATCACATGTAATTTATGTGATTTGTGAAAGAGTGTGGATCCAGTGAGAAATTAATACATAATGAGAAGAATGAGAACTTTTCTCAACCGTGGGATGATGCATCAATGGACTAGATCAATAGTGGCAAAATGGTAATAAAATGAAACTAATCCCTGATTTAAAAGGGGCAAATAGGTAATTCAGCGTATTAATGATAACATATCTTCAATTTGAAACACCAGTATTTACGGTAAAAATCATTTGATATACTCTAATCCATAGACTCATTTCAAAAAATAATCTAGAAATCTGGTAAACCCTAGATGGCAAAAAAACTGAGAATTCAACATGCATCTTCCTGTTCTTCTTAAAGATGTTCGTAATTCTTCCATTAAGAAGGTGCAAAGGTCACCATTAAAATGTAACTAGTTTTTATATGCATTTGTTTTAATTGAGGTGCATGCAACACGTAATTAGTTTGTTTATGAATGTTTTATTTTGGTTTAAAAAAATGCATGTGTATTATATTTGAACAAGGAATGTGATCCATGTAGGTAAAAGACATGCATCTGTAGTAAAGTTGAAAAATGAATGAGATGCATATGTAGTATAGTTGAAAAATGCATCTGTAGTATACTTGAAAAGTGAATGAGATGCATCTTTATTATATTGAACAAGGAATGAGATCCATGTATAAAAATGAATGAGATGCATCTTTATTATATTGAACAAGGAATGAGATGCATCCATGTATAATTCTTCCATTAAGAAGGTGCAAAGGTCATCATTAAAATGTAACTAGTTTTTATATGCATCTGTTTTAATTGAGGTGCATGCAACATGTAATTAGTTTGTTTATGACTGTTTTATTTTGGTTTAAAAAAATGCATGTGTATTATATTTGAACAAGGAATGTGATCCATGTAGGTAAAAGACATGCATCTGTAGTAAAGTTGAAAAATGAATGAGATGCATCTATAGTATATAGTTGAAAAATGCATCTGTAGTATACTTGAAAAATGAATGAGATGCATCTTTATTATATTGAACAAGGAATGAGATCCATGTATAAAAATGAATGAGATGCATCTTTATTATATTGAACAAGGAATGAGATGCATCCATGTATAATTCTTCCATTAAGAAGGTGCAAAGGTCATCACTAAAATGTAACTAGTTTTTATATGCATCTGTTTTAATTGAGGTGCATGCAACATGTAATTAGTTTGTTTATGACTGTTTTATTTTGGTTTAAAAAAATGCATGTGTATTATATTTGAACAAGGAATGTGATCCATGTAGGTAAAATACATGCATGAATGTTTGTTTGAGAAGCATCCAACATGTAACTAGTGCGTATATGCATGATGTATTTTGTTTTATAAAATGCATCTGTAGTATAGTTGAAATAGTTGAAAAATGGATGAGATGCATCTTTATTATATTGAACAAGGAATGAGATTCATGTATAAAATGTATGAATATTTGTTAAAGAGGATGAGATCCATGTATAAAAAATGAATGAGATGCATCTTTATTATATTGAACAAGGAATGAGGTGCATGCATTCATTGCATGTGTTACCATGAAATATCCAGATGATAGAAACCGTAATACTCCGACTGTAAAATGATTTAATTCATTTTGAAATATACAGATGATAGAAAAAATGAAAAAGTCTTCCATTAT
Source organism: Artemisia argyi (assembly GCA_030686995.1). NCBI lineage: Eukaryota > Viridiplantae > Streptophyta > Magnoliopsida > Asterales > Asteraceae > Artemisia > Artemisia argyi. Next base: position 184,424,440 of record CM060705.1, read on the forward strand.
TGTAGGAATCGCCAACTTCCAACAAGTAATGATATGACGAAAATAACCCCCATGCTTTTGGAAAATGATTGGTCCACATTATTTCTTATTCTTCTTATTATAATTCTCCTTCTCATTTGATCCTTAGTCATTTGTGAAATCATATGTGATGTTTTCAAAATAATATATCAATTTTTATTTTACAAAGTATATAATCTCCAACGCAGACATCTGATTCTTAATGATGGGTTTTGTGTGCATTGCGTTGATCCTCATGAAGATGATCTACATGCTTTCTTCTAGTGTGATCGAGTGCGGCAAGTATAGGAAGTGGGCCAAGCGGCTAACTTTATTAATATATAATCCATCCAAAATAGCGATAATGTGATTTTGCAGCTGTTATTTCAAATCACGAGAACAAATGGGAGGCATTTCTAATGATTATGTTGGAGCCTTTTGTTAGAACGTAACCGTATTGCACATAGCCAACCTTCTCAGAATTGTGGGCTGATTTGGCAAGGCTCTACATGTTTGTTACAACCTTCTCAGAACGTCCCCCATTCTTATTTTCCTGGTTCCACCACTGGTTAAGCGTGGTGGTAACGCAGTTGCACATAGTATATCTAGATATGCTTTACGAGATATTGTAACTTCTGTGGTCAATGGCCTTGTTCATCATGAGTCAAGTATTTGTGATCTCGTTGATGCTTTTTGATTTTGCCTTTATATCATACTCTTTATAAAAAAGGGAAAAAAATGTGATTTTTCAAGGTGTAACTCGAAAATTTTTTTTGTCAAAAGTATATAAAAGTTTACTTCTATAGAAAGATGATTTAATTCTCGTCATGATTGTATGATTCGTTTCGCGTAATAATTGACGATTGTGTGATATTTAATTTTTAAAGAGGGATTAAAGTGACTTTTTTAGTTTTATGAAAAAATGAATAACCAGTATCTGTTCATTTAATCAAGAGTTTTGGCCTTACAATAGAAACAAATTTTTCTAAATGTACCGATTTGATGCGTAAACAATTTTCCGTTACACTTAATGTAACATACTTTCATGTTTTGTGCTAATATGCGACAATGTTTTCAAGTTACCGGTTAAATCTTACTACCTCCGTCCCATAATTATAGTCCACATTTGACTTTTGCGGTTTTAATTTTGCAACTTTGACTTTAAATATTTTTTATTTTTGTTATATAATATTTGATAAAAATTATATCAATGAAAAATATATTTAAAACCCTATCCATTCATATATTTTTCATCAATTTTTATATAACACAAAAGATATTACTTAAGGTCAAAGTTTCAAAATAAAGACCGCGAAAGTCAAATATGGACTATAATTATGGGACGGAGGGAGTAATATAAAACCGGCAAAAAAACCTACGTGATATGTTTAATGTTTGGGTTTTGGATGTACAATACTAACGAATTTTTTCAAAAGTATTGATTTGGTACTTGAATTATTTTTTGTTCCCCTTAATATAACAATTGTGAACTATTTTTTGTTCCACTGTTTTTTGGTTTAACGATGCAAATTAGCACAAACACAAAAGTCTATTACATTAAGTGGAAAGAAAAATAGTTCACGTACCAAATTGATACATTTGAAAAAATCCGTTGATATTGTACGGTCAAAATCCATTTATCTATTGTACGATGAACTTCTCTTTTTAACATGTTTAGAATAAATGCGAGATATACGTACGATGTACATTCGACTTCAAAAACAAAAATAACTTCGTGTATTTCTTTCACTATTGTCACGTCATAAAAAGATATTAATGAGTTTAGAAATGGTCCAATAGTTGAAAATGATGGGCCTCACATTCGGGCTCAGATGAAGAACTGTTTTATGTGGCACTTAAAAAATTATTGATTTGAGAATTTGAGATGAGAATATATATATGATCACGACAGGTGCGGCAAAGTATTGATTGGGAATATTTGGGCCCGATTGATGTGAACATTCACGGTAGTGAAGTGCTAGGGAGAAAAAATTGGAAATATTCATATATGTGCTTTATTTTGGTAAAAATTATCTAGACTTATTAGGTAAAGAATGACAATACATCTTGACATTGCTAGTTCGCTACTTCGTTATCACAAATGATTCGGCTATGAGGTTAACTATTTGATATTCATAGTTATTATAATGTTAAACTACATTGGAGCCATATATTTTGTTCAAGGTATGTGTAGAAAGAGAGTATTTGACTCACATGTACGCGACATAATATTCATATCTCTTAGGGACCGTTTGGTATGTATATGGGTTTAGGATTAAGATTTAGATTTGGATTTGAATTTTGGATTAAGATTTAGGGCATGCTTTTGGTATGGGTTATGGGGGTGAGGAATGGGAAAAATAATGAAAAAAAAATGTTTGGTAGAGTATAATGCAATGACTCATTACCTAATAGTGGATAATGGGTCATTACCTAATAAATTAAGGGAATGATTTTCTTTCCCTTTCCATTACCCCACCATTATCATTACCTTTCACTTTTCGTCTTTTCCTTTTCCGAGTTTGAACCAAACACACCCTTAGATTTGGATTTGATGTAAGAGAGAGAGAGAAACGTAAAAGTTCTTTGTTTTATAGTGGGGTTAGGAATAAGGTTTTATAATATTATACTCCATATTTAAATGAAAAACAAATTTATAAAATTATTAAAGTACACATATTTATTGTCAATACTAGTGAAAAACAACCCTTTAGCTGGGTTTTACACAAAGACGATTTTGAGGGGTTGACACCCGTACGGAAAACCAACAAGATGAAACTAAACGTCATTTTTTTGTCCAAATGCCAATCCTCTAGCCTAAACCTTCAAACCAAACTGCTCCTTAGATTGTTTTCAATTATTCCTCTTATCACACTCCATATATATATTTAGTGAAATTTGAACATGAGGCATATCATTTTGTGAAAATATCAAAGTGCCTAATGGCTATGACCTAATGACCATTTGGTGGTGATTTGTATCAGACATATGAAAATCATATACGTTATTTGAAGATTTTTATCAAGTAAAAGTGATTTTCTTTTGTGGTGATTTGTATCAGACATATGAAAATCATATACGTTATTTTAAAATTTTTATTAAGTAAAAGTGATTTTCTTATAGGAAGATGACTTGTTTTAACCACTTAGGATGACTTAGTAACAAAAGGACTTGTGACAATCACTATAAGATGTGTGAGATCTCAAGTTTGATACATGTTAAGCGCAAATAACTTTGAAGTGATCACACAAACATCTTGAAAAAGTAGAGTTATACCAGATTTGACTCTTTATGGCAGTAGGTTCAAACCCCATAAATTAGTTAGTTAGAAGGTTAAAAACTATAGTTACCCATGAAAAAAAGAAAAATAAAATAAATAGATGGCTTGTTTTTTAAGTTTGAAATGATGGTTGGGTATTGTTGTAGTAAAACCAAATAACGGGATGCATAGGGTTTTATGACGCATTTGATTTGTTAACACTTTCCACATTTTCCCACACCAAAAAAATTGCTTTGTTTTTATACTTGGTTATTGGCTTATTGCCTCTAGTATCTCTCCTATCTATCCAAAGTCTAAATTTAAAGAATAGAAGAGGATGAGATGGGAAGGGGAAACTAAGGAATGGGAATGTGAAGAAAGTAGTTTGTGTTATTGAGTTTTTATTTTTAAGTTGTAAAGAATGAAGGGAAGGTACCCAAATTACCAAGATACCCTCAAAACATAATTTACTTTTAAATATTTTTGTAATTAATATCTTACTATAAAATAGATTAATATTGTATTGTGAAAGCTTCCTTTTATATTTACTTTTATTTATTCACAACATTTAATCATGACATTCTTCATGTTATGATTAAATGTTGTGCTTAGTTAGTTAGTATTGTTATGAACATGCTTTGAATGTTTTGACTACGATTGTATTGCGAAAGCTTGCTCTCACGCTTTTGTCGAACATGTTGCATCAAATTATATTGATTTTAGTTCATGTTTATGTTAGGGCTAATTAGTTAATTGAATTATGCGCTCATGTAGTTAGTATTATTGTTAGCATGCTTCGAATGTATTTTTAGGATTCTACAGCCAATGCCTGTTCTAGCGCTTTTGTCGACCATTTTGTTATTTTAGTAAACAAAATACTAAATCTCATGTTTTGATGCCCTCGGTTCAATATAAATATGTGGCAACATAAATGTTAAGAAAATCGACCAATTCTTAACTAAATTATGTACATAAAAACTTAAGTAAATCATATGGTATTATTTTTTTGAAAATATTCAATTTTCATAAATAAACACTAATAAAAAAAATTTATTTTTACTAATAAAAATAAATTTTGGCGTGAAAAACCAATTTCTCCATATTGAAGGGACTTATATCTAGAATATTCAGAATACGTTACGTTTTGTAAGATATAATATATTTAAGTATATATGTTAGGGGAGGAAATAAATCTTGGCAACAACACTGCAAAACTAAGTCATATTATGGGACGTACATAAAAGAAACAAGGATATAATTGTAAATTAACCAAAGCCCATGTTCTCATTTATACCCGTTCCCTCCTAATCATCCCAAATATGAGCGGATTACAAATACACACAAAAGCTCATCCCTTCCCTCCCTCCCACCTTCCCGTCCCCTACCTTTCCATCTTAAAAAAAAAAAAAAAAAAAAAAAAAAAAAAAAAAAAAAAAAAAACTCTAGAACGCCCATTTTTTTTTATTTCCCTTCCAATCCCCTTCCATTCCTTAAAAAAAAAAAAAAAAAAAAAAAAAAAAAAAAAAAAAAAAAAAAACACTCGAGAACAGAACGTAGATGATTAGAATCTACAAAAATGTTTTTTGCTTTTCTACAAAACACAGGGTATAGAAGTATAACACCAACCAAGAAATGAGGTAAAACACGCATAATTCAGAGATATCTTTTGCTTTTCTTTTGTCGATGATAGGAAAACAACATAGCTTGTTTCTCACACTGCCAATATTAGCATATAGGGGTAATCTATAATACATATAATAGACAAAGGACTCTCTCTCCTAAAAATTCAAATGTACAAAAAATTATGCAATGTTTACAACACTTTAAAGCAAGAATTTTTCAGAATTACAACAAGCAAATCATTGTGTACAATGAAAACAAGCATAACTCGAAATTAAGACCAAAATCTTACAATTATACATTAAATAGCATTTAAAACACCCCTGGACCTATTATTACAATTACTTAAACAGAATGTACAACCCTCCATAATCAACTTTACTTTTCATCTTTAGATAACAAATTATGTAATCAAGAAATTAACAATACATCCTTCAAATTTTCCCAAACCTTCCAGCAATATTACGAGAGTCGCTCCATGCTTTGTACACGACTGCCCATCTAAATTATGTTATTGGGCCATTCATCCCATGCCATATCTGAAAATCTAAATTCATGATAAATAAAATTATACTTTGTCATCTTAATTTCAATTCTTATAATAAGATAGTATGATGCTTTTTAGTGAATATCCCAGAAGGTAAAGAGAGACAAAAATATACATGTACAAAAGTGAATAGCATAATGTTAAAAGGTGGCTTAGGGAGTTAAGAGTCTTGTGAAAAAAATTATGAAGTTGAAGACGGTGATGGACTCGATGCACATATTACGATCTGAAGACGGCGGCCAATGGTGGTTTTTCAAAATTTACTAACAAAGGAAAATAAATACCATTATAAAGGGTTTCGATTAAAAGTAAAAAGAATGGGAAGGGGAGCGCGTGAGTGGTGTTACCGTCGAGAGAAAAAGAGGGGGATGACTGTGGCGGCGGTCCCGTGATAGTGGTGATGGGTGGCGCGTGAGTGGTTATACGGGACGAGTCACAGGCCGAGAAGCTCCAGAAAGAAAGTAGGTGAGCCGATCTAACGATTTGGAAGAAAAAAGACCTCGCCAGAAAATTTTCCGACAATGGTGGTTGCCGGAGGTAGAGGGGTGTCGGGCGAAGTGAGAGAGAGAGTGTGTGTTGGTGTGTTTTTAGTGAGAGAGTGGGAGAGATATTATGAATAAGAAACTGGTTATATAAAAATTTGAGGGATCAAATGTGTACAATAAAAACTCAAAGGTTATTATTAAAATAGGGTGGAGGGACTAGAAAGGACAAGTAGCAAAACTTTTAGTAAACACGCTCCGGGACTCATTCGACATACCAAACGGACTCGAAACATTATGAAACTTCCACCATTGTTCTCGAAATAATTTTTCCAATAAAAACGATTGTAAATACACATAACTTGCTCAAAGTCAATTTATTTTGCAAATTCGATTCGTTTCGTGCTATCTATGTTGTGCGTGATCGATAAAGGAATAGTGCACACATTTACTGTGATTGAAGTCAATTAGAACCAGGTCACGCATACCGAATCAAACAGGTTCTCAATATGTGTTAATATTTTGTATGAAAACGTAAAACTTTCCGCAGCAACGCGCGGGTTCAAATATTTTGCATAGTATATTTCGGCCTTTGCTTACTTTTCCAGCTTAACAACAACAACAAAATTTATTGACGAAGGATAATTGTGATGAAGGAAAGAATCAAGATTTTGTTTGTGGTAACTTCTTTTAACAGGAGATAGAATTATATCACTGTCTTAACTAAAGTTATTGTTATTTATAAATTATTTTTTTAGTAAAAGTATGGTCGCATAACATCACGTTAGCAGGGTATCCGCGCGTTGCAACGGCGGGTACCTTGAAATAAAAATTTTCGATAAATACTGTATTTTAGTTTATTGTGTGTGTGTGTTTTTGTTTTATAATAAATTTACGGATATCAAGAATTTCGTATAGCCCGTGCCCGTTCGGGCTCGAACCCGTTGGCCCGTTCCTGTTCGGGCTCGAGCCCGTTTGGTCTGCGCCCGTTCGGGCTCAAGCCCATTTGGCCCGTTGCCCGTTCGGGCTTGAATATTTGTACAATGTGCTTTATTATTTGTAGTAGTGAAATTTAATGCAGGAATTATGTTTAATTTGGTTGTACAATATGCTTGATAATTTGTATTTTTTAGGTAATAATGTTTTAATAACTGTATTAATTGTATTTATTGACAAGTTAAATAATTGGCTACATTAAATAGCATTAATGTGGTATTTTGTTGTACACTATGCTTCTTGTCTTGTACATCTGAAAATTATGTGCATTAAAATGTTGTACACTATGTTTCTTTTCTTGTAAGTAGTAGTCATTAATAGCATTGACCACTTTAATAGCATTAATGTTGTAAGTCTAAAAATTACATCATGCTTATTTTGTTGTACACTATGCTTATTTTGTTGTAAATTTAAAAATTGGTTGCAGTTATTGTATATTGTGCTTAAATGGTTGTAATTTTTGGTGAAGGGGTGTTTTTAATAGCATTAATGTTGTTTGATAGAATTTTAGTTTTAAAATGACACCACGCTTTATTTTGTTAAACAATATGCTTACTTTGTTGTAATTTTGAAAATTAGGTGTCATTAAAGTATTGTAAACCATGTTTAATTTCTTGTAAGTCTTAAAATTTTGGAGAGACAGTCATTCATGCTTTATATATATACTAGCAGGGTCCCCGCGCGATGCAGCTGCGGACACCCTGTAATTTAATTTTTCGGCTAATAATTTATTTTATTTGTGCATTTTTTAGCAATAGCTTTGCTGATTAATTTTTTATGGCAAAAGTTTGATGAAATTTTGCTTAGTTTGTATTATTTTATTTATTATTATTATTGTTATTTTTGTTTAGTAGTTTGCTTGATTTGTACAATATGTGAACATATTTTAGTTTATTATGTTCTTTTTGACAATAAATTTATGGATATCAAAAATTTCGTTTAACTCGTGTCCGTTCGGGCTCGAGCCCGTTTGACCCGCGCCCATTTGGCCCATTGCCCGTTCGGGCTTGAATATTTGTATAATATGCTTTATTATTTATATTAGTGACATTTAATGCATGAATTGTATTTAATTGGTTGTACAATATGTTTGATAATTTGTATTTCTTATGTAAGGGGTGTTTTAATAAGTGCATTAATTGTATTTATTGACAAGTTAATTAATTGTATTTTATGTAAATAATGATTTATTTATTTTATTTTATGTTAGTATTAATTGTATGTTAGACTTAAATATGAGGGGAATTTCTATAAGTAACATTTGTTGTTGTACGTATAGCTTTAGTAGTTGTAAGGCTTAATTTTAAGTATTCTATTAATAGTAGGCTTTCATGCTTTATAATATAGTATGATATTATATATATATATATATATATATATATATATATATATATATATATATATATATATATATATGTATGTATGTATGTATGTATGTATGTATGTAGGTATGTATGTATGTATGTATATTTTGTAAATAAAAGAACTTTCAAAATGCACCGTTAACCTATCAAATAACTTTAAAATTATCCAATTTTTTTTTAAACTTATAACGGTGAAATTTAGCCCCACCACAACACATTGGTGCCTAATGATGTAAATCAATTATAGTATATATTTTTATTCAAGAGATTCAAAGGAAATATGAATCCCCGAGTCATTCTCCCAACGAAGGATGGAATGAAATTTGTGATTCGATTCGTGAAACGTGTCGTGAATAGTGATAAAAGTGAATATTTTAGATTTTAAGCTACTAATATTAAAATGTTAACTAAAAACAATTGATAAAGCAATAGAAACAAGTAAGCAATGGACACGTAAGCTAAAATGTAAAAGAAAACTAAAAACGCGCAAAACCCGGGCTAATCCCGAGCTTTAAAGGCAACTACCTAAAATCTAAGTCCTACCTACGGGTGCGAAATTAATTTTCCTATATCCTAAATGACAAAAGAAAATTATAGAAAAAAGATTTTTTTTTGACTTTTTAGTTAATTATTATAAATTAAAAACTAAATTTAAGAAATAAAATGATTAAAAATAACAAATGATTAAGGAAAACTATGAAATTTTGCAGAAATCTACTTTATACTATAAGGTATTTAAGAAAAATAAGTTTGAAGAAAAAGCTAATCAGAATAAGCAGAAGATAAGCTAAATCAGTTTATTAAGCAAAAAGGGAAAATGGCTAAGTAATTAATTTTGTAAAAGCTTAATGAGAAATCCCTAGGGTGCAATGGTTAAGTATGTGTGTGGTGAGTATGTGTGCTATAGACTAGGGTTCGAACCCTGGTTTTTGCAATTTTTCTTTTTATTTATTTATTTTATTTTTCTTTTTAAAATCAAAGCTAATAAAAATATTAAACTTTTGTGATAACTTTCTTTTTGAAAAGCTCTTATAAGCTCATAAACAACTTAAAGTCACAACAGTTTACACTAAAAAGCTTTTAAGGAAATTTAAGCAAACTAAAAGCTATCAAAAGGGCTTAAAGGCTAAAGCTAATGTGCAAATAAGCTTAAACTAACCTAAGGCAGTCCTAAACAAGCTAAAGCATTCAAATTAACAAACTCTAACAAGCTCAGAAGCTGAATCAAACATATAGCAAAAACTGACAAGCTTAAACTAAAACAGTCTAAGAGGCTAACTTGCAGACTAAAATAAGCACTCCTAATAATCTCAAACTTGCAAACTAAGCTCAGGTATCAAAAGCTAGCACTTCAAGCTACTTATAAACCAAAAATCAAATAATGACAAGCACTAGATAAGCAGATAATGAGCCCTGAAAAAGCTTAGATAGACAGAAAGCTGGGGTGCAGGGCACTATGCAGCCTAATGAGCACTATTCAAGTTTAAAATAAGCTAGTGAACTGACTCCAAAATGTGAAAAAGCTGATTGAAAATGAAGATTAGCAACGAAATATTAATTAAAACCACTTTTCATAGATTTCCAAACACTTTTACACACTAAAATGTTATCTAATATTAGCCTATTTGAAAACTGTTTTGGTATTTTTGAGAATTTATGCAGATGTGAAAGCTAACTCATAAACTATGATTTAAGCTACAAATTATGATTAACTGAGTTGATTTAGGTCTAAACTAAACTATATGATGCAAATAACACTAAATCAAACCTGAATATCCTATGCTGATGCAATACATCTTTGCCTAGCTTTGCTTAAGGCAAAGCTGTTATGGTTCTAATGAAGTGAAAAAAAATGGTCAAAAATGAATGCAGTCTACTTACTTTGTTTCAACTATCTCTTCTGCAAGTTTTTAAACTACTTATAACACCTAATTGATCCTAAATCCAAATTACTCTATATGATCTAAGGTTAACAGATTTAAGCTTTAAAACTTAGAATATTGATGCAAATACTACAAATCTATATGAAACTGATTTAAATCACCTTAAAACTACTTCTAATAATAGACTAAAGCTATTTCAAATTCAATTTAAGTTCTAAGCAAGCTTTGACCTCAAAAGTCAAGTTATCCCAAACACTACTTAATATCTTAACTGTTTTTGCTTTTTTTTTACGTTTTTGACTGATTAAAACTATGCTACTGAATCAAACTTAACACTTAAGCTATATTAACTATAATAAAGCTAAATTGAACTTAAAATAAGCACTAGAAAGAGCTGAAACAGATCAAGCTAAAATATAACTATAAAAGGCAAAATCAAGCAATAATAAGTATTAGTAAATGAAATCAAGCAAATAAAGAACAAATGAGCTAAAGTAAACTGATTAAGCACTAAAAGCACAAATAAGCACTAGATTAAGCAGAAATAAGCAATTTGCATAAAATTAAGATTTAAATGAAACTTACAAGAGCACTGGCATGTGTTGATTCACATACCATTTTATGGCCAAATACCAACCCAAATTGACTAAATGAGCTAACAAATGCCAAGGAAATATGTGTTTTTATGTTTGTGAACATGCAGGCACGGATTAATCACAAGAAGACAAAAATCAAGCAAAAACCGAAAAAACGGGCACGAGAGTGGGAAAAGGTCAGAAAGTCAAGCTGGAAATCAAGTTGAGCTTTGAAAAGTCAAGAAAGATCCCTAGAGTTTGAAGATTTGCAAGAATGGTCCTCATAGTGAAAGTTTGAAGGAGTGTCGGAATTAGCCCCTATACTTTGGAAGTTGACACAAATAGTCCCTTAAAGATTTATTTGGAGAGAAAGTCAATTCAGTCCTTCATAAATCAGAAAGTGACAACAAAAACCCTTGGATTACACTTTTGAAGAAAGTCAGATTTGGACCTTTGAATTTCAGTATTTACATTATTGGTCCTTGTATGTTATATGACAAAAATCTGAAAATGGTAACTAAAAGCCTTTGTCCAATCTCTTTAATAATCCATTGAGCCCAATTCATAAACTAAAAGCCCAAAATCAATACCCTGGCCATCATTCCCTTAGCCCACAAATACCCCACGGTCAAAACTATGGTCAAAAGCCTTAATAAAATACCAACGCGCCATTTCACCCCCAATTTCCATATTCCAGAACTACATGAACCTTAATCACTATCATAGCTCAATTGGTTCGAACTTATCCAATTAACCATCAATTAGCTAATCATTGGAGCTTCTAGATGACACCTCACGTGTCAGGCATATGTCCGAGAGAGTGTTAGTAGCTACAAGGACACTTGGTATGCAATAATTGGTTAAAACGCGTCATATTCTCTCCTTGGATACTCCTTCTAGAAACATTGCTGACAAGTCAGAGAAGATTGCACGTTTGGGGACAGATGGAAGAAACTGATTGGCCTTGCCACGCATTGATTTTTGATCCAAGGGTTAAGATGTAATCAAAGAAACACAAGTGCAATCTAAGGGCTATGATTGGAATGAAGAAGCACAAAAGAGGTGTGGATCGCCAGCATGGCATGAAGACCCCAACCCCTTCACCTCAATTATAAATAGGTCCTCATTTTAGCTTGTTTGGTGTAGTTAGTTTAGAGTAGTGTTACTCTGTCAAATTTATTACTCAGTTAATTAGTTTTATAAATTCTACTTTGTAATTCAGTTTAATTTCTAATAAAATTCTCATATTGTTCATTCAATAATTTTACTGTTTCATCGTTATCTCTTATTAGTGTAGATTATTGTTTTACTTTAAAACTTTAAATCTTGTTTTCAATTAGTTTTCATAAACTCATTAAGCTTTTAGAATAGATTTACTATCTTAATAGATTTCACAATATATTACAGAAAAATAAATAAAAATCATAAAAAATAATAAAAAAAAAATGTTTCAAAATAGTGATTATAGTCTTTGAATAAGCTGCTTTAGCTTATTAGCTGTATACACTAGCTTTTTAGCTTCTGTATATCAGTGAAATTTCCATTCAACAAATATTATAGATCAGAATTGAAAGGTGTTTGGATCCTGGTTTACTGAGGTGATATTGATAGTCTAATCAGAATTTGGAGGTGGTTAGCCTATCTAGAGATAGGCAAGCATAGTGAATCCCCTCTTTTCAAGCTGAGGGGAAAAGCTTTTGTAAGTTCCATTCTCAATTTTCAAGTTTAAATCAGAATTTCCTCAAGTAATGGTTTAGATTTGAATTACTTTGTAGTTTCTGTTTCATTAGATGTCTTTGATAATATTTGAGTGATACTAATTGACTATAGTGTTACATAAATAAATAGTTTGTTGAAGTTACTGTTTGAGCATTTATATTAGTAATAATCTGCATAATTTCTGTTTCCAAGTGTTTAGTTGTTAAATTTTGTGGACTTGAGTTTAAATCTGCATTAAGTGATTCATAAATGAGCTTTTGAGGTTGCAATTTGGTTTAAAACAGTTAAATGATTTGAAAAAGCTTAGAATATGTCCATACAGGGGTGTTTGGTTCATGTTGACTTTCACAGTCAATTTTAGCTTAGGCCAAAAGTTGAATTTGATTTTAAAGTAATTTGATGATAGCGTTAGTTTAGGAGTGAATTGCATTAGTTTCAAGCTATTTGATAGGATTTGCATATGTAACTTGAAAATTTAGTTCTTATAGCAGCTTATATTAGATCATACAAAATAATTAGTTTATAAATCATTTTAGGTACTAAAACTAGTTCATTATAGTAGTTAAGTGATTTTGTATAAGTAGGTTTGGTTTCATAAGTCACTTAAGTCCCTGTTACACCTTTGCATCAGATAGTTTTTCTTCTATCTAGTTTTCAATTTTTATTAGTCATATTTTTCATATTAGGATTTTGTAATCTAAAATTTGGTTCAATCTGATCTTTGATTGTTGTCATTGTTGATTTCCATTTTTAGGAATTTTTCTTGATTAACTTTTAACTAGCTTTTGCTTGCCCACATTAGTTATTTTAGGCCTGTTTCCCCTGCACCAATAGTACTTGTCCATCAGCTTTTTAGAATTGCTCCCCTGCACTATTGCTTTCTGTCCCCATTATTCTGTTTCATCGACTCATTTCTAGTCCTTAATTTGATCTCCGTAATTGAACTTTGGTTTTGTGTATTGCTGGTATTGCTGTTTCATTATATCATTGGCTAGTTTGAATCCTAGTTCTAGTGAATTGTTTGCTGAAACTTGCCCTGCACCACTGCCTTATATCCTAACTGACCCATTTTCTCTTGGTCATATCTAGTTCATCTCTTAGGATTTTTATTTGATTTTTGTTGTTTTAGAAAATTCATATTACTGTCTCTGAGGATTTAGACTTAGATTTTATTTTTGAGCTTATTTGTACTACTTTAGTAGGTCTGCATATTAGGTGTTTTAAACAAGTAGCTTAATTGAAATTAGGACTAATTAGTGAGTTAGTAGGTTGGATCTGAGCATAATTGTTATTACTGAGTATCTGGAAGTTTGAATTGTTGTATTTCAAAAATATATTGACTCTCGCTTATTTCTATGAGAATCTGCTTATTCTTTTGCTGAAATTTCTACTGCTTATTACTTGCTTCTGGAGTACCTGAGCTTAACTTGATCATAATTGAGTATTTTTGAGCTTATTTGAGTATTGAGCATTTGTGGGTTCAATTTCATATAGTTTTGTCACAAGTGCTTATTAATAAGCACTTGTGATAAGATGATTTGCTTCCAATAAGCACTTCTGCTACTGGTTCTTAATTCAAAAATTTTCTCCAAGCTTTTTATAATATTTTAGATTTTCTGTAAAAATTTTCATATTTTTCTGAGTAGTTTTACTATTTTTCTTAATTTTTCTTAGTTTTTAATCATTTTTAAATCCTTTTTAATAAACAAAAATCAATAAAAATTCAGAAAAAGATGTGAAAAATACAAAAATATTTTAGAAAATTCTTTTATAATATTTTAGATTTTTCAGAAATTAATTTTCATATTTCCCTTTTATTTTTCTATTTTCCTTTATTTTTAATTCAGTTAAAATTACAAAAATCAAAATAAATTCATAGAAAATAAATAAAAAGTCAAAAAAATATTTTTCTTTTTCTTAAAATTATTTTAAATAGTTTAAGATTTTTATAAAATTGTTTCACATTTGTAGGATCATTTTTCAATAAAAGGTCGCGTTTTATTTCGTACGTTACGTTTAAATCGCGTTTGCATTTCCGTTTTAGACTTTTGTGCATATTTAGCTTGTACTCTTTGCATTATTCTCTTTTTCTTTTCACATTTTAATTGCACAATCACTTTTCACTTTACACTTTTCACTACACTATTCCCAAATCGATTATTCGAAATTCCATTCGAACCTTCGTTGGGAGAACGACCAGGGAAATACTTTTCTAAGTATTTCTTTGGAAAATAAATATATACTATAATTGACAGGCAATCAATTTTTGGCGCCGCTGCCGGGGTAGGTCGAAGTGAATTTTTGAATATCGTTTTGAAAAAATCGTGTTTTGATAAGTCTTCCTCTATTTTGTATATATTTTAATAAAAATATAAAAATTGAAAATTTAAAACACTTTTCCTAAAGTGTTTATTTTTATAAAAATATAAAAATTAAAAAATTCAAAACACTTTTCCTAAAGTGTTTACAAAAATACCAAAAAAATAATAAATTTACAGCCTCGACTCTCCCGTGGAAGGGAGGGCGTTGTAAATCAAAAAAGTCTCACAATATAACGAAAACGTGAAATTAATTGTTTATCGGATTATTTCAATTACTACAACCGATTAAGCGGGAAATACGGAAGCTAAGACATTAAATTGCTAGCTGAAGAGAGAAACACTCTTCTTTCCCGTCCCGTCGCGCATGGTTTTGAAAGAAACGGTTTTCAATTAACGTAACGTTTTATTAAAAAGAAAAACAAAAGAAATAAAAAGTTTTTGTGAAAAAAATAATAAAAACAAAAAGATTTTCTTTTCTCTTTTCTTTTTATTTTCTTTTAAATTTGCTTGTGGTGTATGCACACCCGTTCTTCTTTTGAGAGTCTTACGTCTCCATTCTCTAACCCCGAGCGGGTTTTACGACATACTAGTCGGGTTCATTTCCTTGACGACGAGGAGATGAACCAAAACGATCAACACAACGGACCCCCGCCGATGGGTGGTCCACAGCACAATGTTATCCCGCCGATGGGACAACAACCGGCATTCGATCCACGTCCAATGGAAGAACAACTCCAATCACCATTCAATGGTGTGAGGAGAGCTATTGTGATTCCGGACATCAATGCCAACTTTGAGATCAATCACGGATTACTCAATTTGATCATGGGTATATCCTTTCACGGGTTTGATCACGAAGACCCCTATGCTCACATCAGAAATTTCACCGACATCGCTGAGACCATAAGAATGAACCAAGTTCCTCACGATGTGGTGAAATTGAAGTTATTTCCTTTCTCCTTAAAAGGAGCAGCCCGGACTTGGCTGGAAAAGGAACCGCCCAATTCGATTCACACTTGGAATGATCTCGCTTCCAAGTTTGTGAATTATTTCTATCCTCCCTCTAAAACTTCTAACCTACGTTCCCAAATCTTTCGGTTCCAACAAGCTTTTGATGAGTCGTTTAGTGAAGCTTAGGACCGGTTCAAAGATTTGAAGGAAAGATGTCCTAACCATGGGTTCACCGACCTTCAGCAGATTGACACTTTCTATAATGTGTTATTTCATGTTGACCAAGAATCACTCAACTCTGCTGCGGGTGGGAACTTGTTGGCTAGGAACACGAATGATGCTTTCATGATAATTGAGAATAAAGCTCGTGTGAGAATGTCTAGGAATAAACCTCAAGTGTCGAATAATGGTAAAAATAATGATGAAATGATAAGTATGATATTGGCTTTAACAAAGAAAGTTGATGCAATTTCAATTGAAAAATCAAACATCAAGTCAATGTGGTTAGTCATGGTTGTGAGACTTGTGGTGGTCCACATTTGTATTATGAATGTCCGGCCACTGGTGCCTTTTCTCATGAGAACGCGTATGCTGCAAACGCGGGTAACAACGGTTATCTACAACCTCAAGGAGACCGTAATCTCCTCAGCTACCGTTCCACTCATTATCTTGGACCACCCGTTCTCGAACAACCAAACCAAGTCAATCAAGTCAACCAGAATCATTATGTGCAGAATCGTAATAATCAAGGAAATCAAAATCAGAGTCGAGCTAATACCGGTTTTCAAAATCATAATCAAGGGTTTAATCAAAACCGGGGTTTTCAAGGTAATTACAATCAAGGCCCGCCTCAAGGGAATTTTCAAAACCAACAAAACTATGGAAACCCTGGGAATTTTCAGAACGCTAATCATGGAAATCAAAATCATGGTAATTTCCAAAATCGTGGGCAAAATTTCAACAATAATCAAAATGAAGGTGTTATTCAAAATCCGTCGCCCACGGATGATTTGATTAAGTAATTGATTCAAAACCAACAATCTTTTATGGCAAAATATGAAGAGTCAACACGGTTGTTTGCAAATCAAATCAGTGATATTAACAAACGTTGAAATGATCGACCCTCGGGTTCGGGTGCTACTTCTTTGCCAAGCAACACGATCGCAAACCCGAGGGGCGAAGTTAAGGCGATCACGACTCGCAGTGGTGCTAAATATGATGGGCCCACAGCTCCTAATACCTCTTCTTCTTCGTCTCCGCCTAAAGTAGTGGACTGTAAGACCGAGGCGACAAAGGACCCGGTTTCTCCTATTAATAATGGAGGTTCCGAAAACGTCCAACCTCCGGTTGTCCAAAAGTCAAATGATAAAGAAAAAGTCGTTTTTGAGAATAATGTGAAATACAAGTCTAAATTGCCATATCAGTCATGATTTAATGATGAAGAGCTCCGTGCAAAGTCTAAAAAACAAATGGAAAAATTTCTGGATATTTTTCAAAAATTGCACTTTGATATAAGTTTTATGGATGCTCTCGTGTACATGCCAAAATGTGCTTCCACGTTAAAAAACCTCATAAGTAATAAAGAGAAATTGCTTGAATTAGCCGAAACGCCGATAAATGCTCAATGTTCCGCGATTCTTCTCAAGAAGCTTCCCGAAAAGCTTGGTGACTCGGGAAAGTTTCTCATTCCTTGTTCATTAAAAGATCAAGAAGTTTGCAACGCCCTGGCCGATTCAGGTGCGAGTATTAACCTTATGCCATTATCGATCTATGAATAACTTGGAATGGGGGATCTTAAACCGACGAGAATGACTTTAGAGCTTGCTAATCGATCGATAACTCATCCAGTTGGAATTGCTGAAGACGTTTTTATTCGTGTGAATTCGTGTACTTTTCTGGCAGATTTTGTTGTTGTTAATTTTGAGGTTGATCCGAGAGTTCCTCTTATACTAGGGCGACCGTTTTTACGAACCGAAAAAGCCCTAGTAGATCATTTTGAGGATACTCTAACTTTACGACATGATGACGATATAATGATTTTTAAAGCCGATGCTTCGAAATTAAAGAAGTACTCCGTCAAAAGCGTTGATGTTTGTGATTATGATTTTGATGATTTTGTAAAAACTTTCGTCTCCGACTCTTCCCCATCATTTCCTCCGACCAAGGAATTTGATTCTTTTTGGGAAGAGGTCGATGAATTCCTTACTACTGAAACGATTCCGTTTTCTGAGACTGACGAATCTTACTTTGATTCGGAAGGGGATATTATTTTTCTTGACAATTTGATGAACAATGAACCGTCAATCCCTCCGGATAAAGTTAAGACAAAGATTGAGCTTATAATTAACGATCCTCTTGAGCCCGAGCTCGAGGAATTTTTACCAGACTTTGAGAGTTTTACTTTTGATACGACTGAGGAGATGAGTGGCAATCCCATTTATCGTCCTGATTTTTATGATACGACTTATGAAGCTTTTCATTTTAATATCGATCACTCGGAAGAGACGAGTCATGGCAGTACCACTTCTCATGCTTTTATCTCTCTTCCGGAGTATGAGTCGTTTTGTTTTGATGAATTTGAATACGAAATTGAAAAGTTTTCTAATCCTGAATATGAAAGTTTCAGTTTTGATCTTGAAGTTGATCATGATCCGGGTGGTGTTCTTAAAAATGAGAGTTTTAATGAAAATTTTATCCCATCCCTCCCACCCAGAAAAGATTTGAACATGAGCTTGAATGATAAAATTCATAATTTCACAATTATGAAGTTTTCTTTTGATGATGATGAGTTTTTCAAGATTGTTATCATGACCTGCTTGCCATTTGTAACATTTGGTGTGATTTCTCGTATCCTTCACTTCGTTGGGAGTGAGGATGCTGTTTTTGACCCTGGTATCATTTTTAAAAGTTTTCAGTATTAAAATACCATCGGTTATCTCTTCGGGATGGAACTTTCAACTAATTCATATGTTTTTTTCAAATTATTTTGAATGAAAGCCCGAATGAGATTATTTTTCCACGGATTTTTCCCCAAGGACAATTTAATTCGGGGATCGAGTCAAGCTACGTGACTCGAAAATCAAAAACAAAGCGCTTCGTGGGTGGCAACCCATGCTTATCCAATTTCATCTTCTTATTTTCTATTTTCTAACAAATAACGTGAGGAGGGGGTGCCTCTTCTACTCTTGTGTTCCATGGTTGTTTGTGATGTTTGTTAGGATTGTTCGCGATTTATGATGATTCTCGTGCTCGTTATCTTCTCCGCTCGAGTTTCATTCATCAGTGCTTATTGGAAATCCTATATCCGTGAATCTTATCGACTAACGTTTTCTTTGGCATAATTAATAAACGGCCTAGAATTTTGTTAGGATTACCTTAACCCATAAAACATTGAGGACAATGTTTCATTGTAGTCTGGGGGAGGGTGAATCTTCGATTCGATTTTAACCTTGCATTTTTCACAATGTCGTGCACTCTTGCAACTCCGTTTTTCCACCAAAAATAAAAAAAAAAAATTGAAAAAATTGAAAATTTTGAAAATTTTTGAAGAAAAATTAATGAAAAAAGCACAAAAAAAAAATGAGAAAAGTTGAAAAGTTGTGCAAAAATATCATAAAGTTTGAATAAGTGTTTTGACACCTTGTTGACTTTCTTGCTGGCGAGAGTAGGAATAAATATTTTGACTTGACCGGGCGTGTTGAGCCCTAGCTTGTTCCCTTAACCAATGATAATCATATAAGCTTGTGCTAGTTTTGTACACAAGGAGCTATAAAATGCGAATTCTTTCTTAAGAATCTGCAAGTTCCCGTACTTGACTTTATACATTCGCAGCTTAAAAGCTTTCGCTAGTCTTTTATATCAGAAGCTAGAAAACGCGAATTCTTCTTTTAGAATTTGCAAGTTTCCGTAACTGACTTTATATATGTGTGGCTGATTATCGGCTAAGTATTCGCTGGTTTCATTATTTGGAATCTTAAATTGCGAAGAGCGAGAAATGATAGAGTTTATTTAGAAGTTAGATGCTAAACGTGGAGTAGTGGTTCTCTTTAGAGCTCATGAGAGGTACTTGTGGCTTTTTACTCCCATCAGAAACGTCACCCATATATAATAGATGTTCTAGGTTAATTAGTGGTATTTCGGTTTGAATAATATTTAGTTCTTTGTTTTCTTAAGAGAATTTTTGCTTTAGAAGTTGGGTATATATCAAGGAACATCAAAAATAAGAGCAAAAAGTGAAAAATCAAAAGTCAAAAGTTGATTATCTATGTGGTTTTGGAGCTACCCGATAAGCTTCCATTGATGTTATGAGAAAAAAGTGAAGAAAGAAAAAAAAAAAGTGAAAAGTATGAAAAATATGTGAAAAGCGAAAAATGAAAAAGGTGAAAGTCGAAAGTTATGTTGAATAAGAGTTTGAATGTAAATAAGTTGTTGGCGCGTGAGGTGCATGTGTGTGATTCTGAATTGGACACATGAGGTGCACGTGTAGTACTCCGCAACTTATATATGATATTGTATGTACAAAAATTCCTTGATGTGGACCGAATTTCTATTGCAGTGGTTCTTAAGAGAAAATGGATAACTACTTATCGTTTAAACTTAGGTGTCACTATCTGACTAAAAATTTAAAGCAGTTCATTTCTCAACAAAAATAAAATATTGAGATACAAAACTTAGGACATGGGAGTAAGGAGTTTCCACAAGTAACTATTATGAGTAGTGTTAGCATCTAATTTGTAGATAAGCTGTGATCTCGTTTGTACGCTTAGTTTGGGGATTTGTAAAAAATCAAGGATGACGATTTTTATCCTTATGGTCACTTTTCTATGAAAAGTGTTTCTACTCGTTGACCCTAATAATTATTGCAAAATACTGAAAGTTCAACAAACAGTCACAAGTATGAAGTATGAAAAATACAAAAATAGAAAGTGTAAGTGGAATAAAGGAATAAAGGAAAATTTCTGGAAAACGGAGCGTTTTCGGGAATAAATGATTTTATTACTTCTTTCGAACCTCCTTGCCACTTTACAAAGTTAGTAGGAAGAGTTTTGAAATTATTTATCCCAAAAGCGTGAATTGATCACATTGCGTGAGGACACGACAATACCTTAGTCTGGGGGATTTTGGTATGTGTTAATGCACATACCATTTTATGGCCAAATACCAACCCAAATTGACTAAATGAGCTAACAAATGCCAAGGAAATATGTGTTTTTATGTTTGTGAACATGCAGGCACGGATTAATCACAAAAAGACAAAAATCAAGTAAAAACCGAAAAAACGGGCACGAGAGTGGGAAAAGGTCAGAAAGTCAAGCTGGAAATCAAGTTGAGCTTTGAAAAGTCAAGAAAGATCCCTAGAGTTTGAAGATTTGCAAGAATGGTCCTCATAGTGAAAGTTTGAAGGTATGTCGGAATTAGCCCCTATACTTTGGAAGTTGACACAAATAGTCCCTTAAAGATTTATTTGGAGAGAAAGTCAATTCAGTCCTTCATAAATCAGAAAAGTGACAACAAAAACCCTTGGATTACACTTTTGAAGAAAGTCAGATTTGGACCTTTGAATTTCAGTATTTACATTATTGGTTCTTGTATGTTATATTACAAAAATCTGAAAATGGTAACTAAAAGCCTTTGTCCAATCTCTTTAATAATCCATTGAGCCCAATTCATAAACTAAAAGCCCAAAATCAATACCCAGGCCATCATTCCCTTAGCCCACAAATACCCCACGGTCAAAACTATGGTCAAAAGCCTTAATAAAATACCAACGCGCCATTTCACCCCCAATTTCCATATTCCAGAACTACATGAACCCTAATCACTATCATGGCTCAATTGGTTCGAACTTATCCAATTAACCATCAATTAGCTAATCATTGGAGCTTCTAGATGACACCTCACGTGTCAGGCATATGTCAGAGAGAGTGTTAGTAGCTACAAGGACACTTGGCATGCAATAATTGGTTAAAATGCGTCATATTCTCTCCTAGGATACTCCTTCTAGAAACATTGCTGACAAGTCAGAGAAGATTGCACGTTTGGGGACAGATGGAAGAAACTGATTGGCCTTGCCACGCATTGATTTTTGATCCAAGGGTTAAGATGTAATCAAAGAAACACAAATGCAATCTAAGGGCTATGATTGGAATGAAGAAGCACAAAAGAGGTGTGGATCGCCAGCATGGCATGAAGACCCCAACCCCTTCACCTCAATTATAAATAGGTCCTCATTTTAGCTTGTTTGGTGTAGTTAGTTTAGAGTAGTGTTACTCTGTCAAATTTATTACTCAGTTAATTAGTTTTATAAATTCTACTTTGTAATTCAGTTTAATTTCTAATAAAATTCTCATATTGTTCATTCAATAATTTTACTGTTTCATTGTTATCTCTTATTAGTGTAGATTATTGTTTTACTTTAAAACTTTAAATCCTGTTTTCAATTAGTTTCATAAACTCATTAAGCTTTTAGAATAGATTTACTATCTTAATAGATTTCACAATATATTACAGAAAAATAAATAAAAATAAGAAAAGATAATAAAAAAATAAAAAATGTTTCAAAATAGTGATTATAGTCTTTGAATAAGCTGCTCTAGCTTATTAGCTGTATACACTAGCTTTTTAGCTTCTGTATATCAGTAAAATTTCCATTCAACAAATATTATAGATCAGAATTGAAAGGTGTTTGGATCTTGGTTTACTGAGGTGATATTGATAGTCTAATCAGAATTTGGAGGTGGTTAGCCTATCTAGAGATAGGCAAGCATAGTGAATCCCCTCTTTTCAAGCTGAGGGGAAAAGCTTTTGTAAGTTCCATTCTCAATTTTCAAGTTTAAATCAGAATTTCCTCAAGTAATGGTTTAGATTTGAATTACTTTGTAGTTTTCTGTTTCATTAGATGTCTTTGATCATATTTGAGTGATACTAATTGGCTATAGTGTTATATAGATAAATAGTTTGTTGAAGTTACTGTTTGAGCATTTATATTAGTAACAATCTGCATAATTTCTGTTTCCAAGTGTTTAGTTGTTAAATTTTGTGGACTTGAGTTTAAATCTGCATTAAGTGATTCATAAATGAGCTTTTGAGGTTGTAATTTGGCTTAAAACAGTTAAATGATTTGAAAAATCTTAGAATATGTCCATACAGGGGTGTTTGGTTCATGTTGACTTTCACAGTCAATTTTGGTTTAGGCCAAAAGTTGAATTTGATTTTAGAGTAATTTGATGATAGCGTTAGTTTAGGAGTGAATTGCATTAGTTTCAAGCTATTTGATAGGATTTGCATATGTAACTTGAAAATTTAGTTCTTATAGCAGCTTATATTAGATCATACAAAATAATTAGTTTATAAATCATTTTAGGTACTAAAACTAGTTCATTATAGTAGTTAAGTGATTTTGTATAAGTAGGTTTGGTTTCATAAGTCACTTAAGTCCCTGTTACACCTTTGCATCAGATAGTTTTTCTTCTATCCAGTTTTCAATTTTTATTAGTCATATTTTCATATTAGGATTTTGTAATCTAAAATTTGGTTCAATCTGATCTTTGATTGTTGTCATTGTTGATTTCCATTTTTAGGAATTTTTCTTGATTAACTTTTAACTAGCTTTTGCTTGCCCACATTAGTTATTTTAGGCCTGTTTCCCCTGCACCAATAGTACTTGTCCATCAGCTTTTTAGAATTGCTCCCCTGCACTATTGCTTTCTGTCCCCATTATTCTGTTTCATCGACTCATTTCTAGTCCTTAATTTGATCTCCGTAATTGAACTTTGGTGTTGTGTATTGCTGGTATTGCTATTTCATTATATCATTGGCTAGTTTGAATCCTAGTTCTAGTGAATTGTTTGCTGAAACTTGCCCTGCACCACTGCCTTATATCCTAACTGACCCATTTTCTCTTGATCATATCTAGTTCATCTCTTAGGATTTTGATTTGATTTTTGTTGTGTTAGAAAATTCATATCACTGTCTCTGAGGATTCTGATAAACATTACTCGGCCCAAACCCACCACGGGTGGGCTATCATAACGAATGACTCGGGCCATAATAATAACGGCTTGGGCTCACGAAGCCCAAAGCCCAACTAAACTAACCAGGTATGCGATATGGATCTTCTATTCATGGAATAGATATCCTTACCCCGGATAAGCACTATGCGTGCGAAGAGTAAGGAGCAAGAAACCCACACGGTTTCAGCCCCTATATAAGGAATGATATATTCTCATTCAAAGGTACGATTCATAAAAACCCTAACTCTTTAAGAGAACCCTAAATCGATTACTTACTCTCACGCCGGAGTCTAATCGGGGGAGACAATCCCTCGATAAGCCTAACGGTGTTGTTTATTTTCTTATTGCGCAGGTAACAAGTACTAAGAAGCGAATTGGTACGAGAGCAAGAGCCCATAATCAGGAACGCCCAACTTTTGTATCAACAAGTGGCGCCATCCGTGGGACACGAATAAGAACTAAGGACTAGAATGACAAAGCATAAGAATTCAAGCCAGCGGACTCCGCAGTCAGAAAAACGTGACCATCTGAGGAAAAATCAACAAGATTCGACCTCTAGACAGGTTGCTGGGACAACCAGCACACCTGGTCACCAAGAGGGGGGGGGGGGGGGACGACCCAACCTCTTCCAGCGGTAGAACTACCTGTAAGGACTACCCAAATCACCCCAGTGGTCCCAAGCGTTGAGGAATTCCAACGCACCCTTTTCACCACTCCTCACCAAACTGTACCCGCAGTGAACAACACTGTGCCACCAGGCGCACCTTTCCGAGATAGGGTGCCTAATACTGAAACAGACATTCTTGCAGAAACTGAGGACGCACCCAACCTAACTTTGGGAAATTTTGTATCCCAAAATTATGAAACCTTAACCGCCCTCATGCAAGAAGAAGCGAGGAGAAGGGCAAGCACGAGCCTACAGGCTCGACTTAATTTTGGTCCTGAACGCGAACTATCACCACTGCGCTACCCACGAGGAAGACGCGCAGAACGTACCACTATCCACGATAGGCTGGGTACGATATCTGATTCACAGTACTCAGAGGACAGCGAGAGGCGCACTAACGTCCACTCCAGACTTGGCAGTCGAGGGTTACAAGACCGATTGGGACCTCAGCATTCACCAAGCCAAGGATCCTCCAAACCTGGAAGTAAGAGGATCCAGGACAGATTGGGGAGAAGAAGATCCCCAAGTAGAGATCCCTCAAGCTCTTCTTCTGAAAGAAGCCGGCGCAAGCGCCGAAAAAGAGACTACTCTTCCTCCAGTGACTCCTCGGACAACGAGGATAGAGAGACAGGACACTGGAAATCAAGAGGAAGACGTCGCGAAGAAGAGAACGAAGATATGTCTCTTCCATGGCGTCGCCAGAAAGTTGACGCGTTTACACGACGCATCAGCGATTACTCAGACCGCAAACGCAGGCGCATGCCCACTAATGTGAAAACATATGACGGAACGGGTGATCCGGACGATCATCTAAAAGTTTTCGAATCAGCCGCCACTATCGAAAACTGGCCACAGCCTGTGTGGTGTCACATGTTTAATTCTACGTTAGTAGGAAACGCGCGCACATGGTTTAGCAAACTCCCACGTAGGAGCATTGGGGGGTTCGAGGAATTACGGAAAGCATTCCGCCTCAATTTCACCCAAAGAAAGAAGTGCGCTAAAAATCCTGTTGCGCTAGCAAGAGTGAAGCAGCGCCAAGGGGAATCAACCAACGCTTTTATGGAACGCTTTAAGGATGAGTGCATACAAGTCAAAGCATGTCCGGAAATCCTAAAAATTTCAGGGTTCACGAATGGGATTAATAACCCAGAACTCATCCGAAAGCTAAATGACAAAGTTCCCCAAACTTTCGATGAGCTAACAAAGCGCACCAGATCCTTTATACAAGGAGAAGCAGCTGCTGCGGACAGCAAAAAGGGTTATTCGAATTATAGGCAGCAAGAGCAGCCTAGGAAACAATCCAATGATCAGAAAAACAACCGCAACAGGAATTACCGCAGTGGAAGAGATAATGACAAATATACTCCTCTCACAAAAACTCCGAGGGAAATATTTGTAACAGAAGGCGCAAACTTCCCAAAACCGCCACCAATGCGCACCGCAGAGGAAAAGCGCATAGGGAATGGATACTGCGAGTACCATGGACAAAAAGGCCATACAACTAACGAATGCGTCCAGCTAAAACAACTAATTGAAAAGTTAGTAAGAGAAGGCAGAATGGACCACCTCGTGAAAAACATCAAAGAGGGAAAAGATAAACAGAGGAATGGGGGCAAGAAAGAACCCCCCCAAAGAAAAAGCTGATACCATATACATGATACAGTCATGGCAACGCAAAATAAAGCAAAAAGTCAGCCAAAAATTCTCTCTAGAAAAAGAGATATCTTTCCCTACTTTAGCTGCGGACAACGCAGCTGTAGAACCTCTGACTATTGAAATACATACGGGAGGACATGATATCCACCGCATGTACATTGACGGAGGAGCATCCGCAGACATCCTGTATGATCATTGCTTCAAGAGACTGCGACCTGAAATCCAAAATCAATTGATACCCGCAACGACGTCATTGACTGGATTCACAGGAGAAAAGATCTGGCCCATGGGGCAGTTACGCTTGCTGGTGGTCATAGGAGATGAACAACACTCAACTGCAACATGGATAAACTTCATGATAATAAAGTCTCCCTCGCCATACAATGGTATCATAGGGAGACCAGGAATATCATCCATGCGCGCTGTACCATCCACAGCGCACAGAATGCTTAAGTTTCCAGTAGAAGGAGGAGTTGTCACTCTCTATAATACAACAGTACCACCAAGAGAATGCAATACGGTAACAACTGAAGTAGAGACCATTCCAGAACAGCGCACAGAAAAAACGCCAAATCTAAAAGTCGCTATTCATCCCGATTACCCGGAACAACAAGTTTCGATTGGTGGATCTTTATCTGACAAAGGTAAAGCAGCCGTATGCGCACTCCTACAGAAGAACCTGGACATCTTCGCATGGGAACCAAAACATATGACAGGAGTACCACGCTCTATCACAGAGCATAAGCTACAAATCCGACAAGGATATCCACCGATACGACAAAAGAAGCGCGGCCAGGCCCCAGATCGTGCAAAAGCTATCCTGGAAGAAGTACATAAACTCGTAGACGCAGGCATCATGCGCGAAGTGTACTACCACGACTGGCTCTCTAACCCAGTTATGGTAAAGAAGAGCGACGGCAGTTGGAGGATGTGCGTGGACTTCACGGACCTCAATAAAGCATGTCCACAGGACTGCTACCCACTGCCAGAAATAGACTGGAAAGTAGAATCCCTGTGCGGATACCCCTTCAAATGCTTCCTAGACGCATACAAAGGGTACCATCAAATTCAGATGGTAGTCAAAGATGAAGAAAAAACAACTTTCCACACCAGTCAAGGAGTGTACTGCTACACAAAAATGCCTTTTGGCTTAAAAAATGCAGGTGCGACATACCAAAGACTGGTGGACACAGCTTTCGAGAAACAAGTGGGCCGCAACTTGGAGGTCTACGTTGACGACCTTGTCATCAAAAGCCACACAGAGGATGAATTGGTGCGCGACATCGAGGAAACGTTCAAAACATTGGGAAGAATAAACATGAAGTTAAATCCAAAGAAGTGCACCTTTGGCGCAACCGAGAACATTGGGAAGAATAAACATGAAGTTAAATCCAAAGACTTAGATTTTATTTTTGAGCTTATTTGTACTACTTTAGTAGGTCTGCATATTAGGTGCTTTAAACAAGTAGCTTAATTGAAATTAGGACTAATTAGTGAGTTAGTAGGTTGGATCTGAGCATAATTGTTATTACTGAGTATCTGGAAGTTTGAATTGTTGTATTTCAAAAATATATTGACTCTGGCTTATTTCTATGAGAATCTGCTTATTCTTTTGCTTAAATTTCAACTGCTTATTACTTGCTTCTGGAGTACCTGAGCTTAACTTGATCATAATTGAGTATTTTTGAGCTTATTCGAGTATTGAGCATTTGTGGGTTCAGTTTCATATAGTTTTGTCACAAGTGCTTATTAATAAGCAATTGTGATAAGATGATTTGCTTCCAATAAGCACTTCTGCTACTGGTTTTAATTCAAAATTTTCTCCAAGCTTTTTATAATATTTTAGATTTTTTGTAAAATTTTCACATTTTTCTGAGTAGTTTTACTATTTTTCTTAGTTTTTAATCATTTTTAAATCCTTTTTAATAAACAAAAATCAATAAAAATTCAGAAAAAGATGTGAAAAATACAAAAATATTTTAGAAAATTCTTTTATGATATTTTAGATTTTTCAGAAATTAATTTTCATATTTCCCTTTTATTTTTCTATTTTCCTTTATTTTTAATTCATTTAAAATTACAAAAATCAAAATAAATTCATAGAAAATAAATAAAAAGTCAAAAAAATATTTTTCTTTTTCTTAAAATTATTTTAAATAGTTTAAGATTTTTAGAAAATTGTTTCACATTTGTAGGATCATTTTTTAATAAAAGGTCGCGTTTTATTTCGTACGTTACATTTAAATCGCGTTTGCATTTCCGTTTTAGACTTTTGTGCATATTTAGCTTGTACTCTTTGCATTATTCTCTTTTTCTTTTCACATTTTAATTGCACAATCACTTTTCACTTTACACTTTTCACTACACGATTCCCAAATCGATTATTCGAAATTCCATTCGAACCTTCGTTGAGAGAACGACCCGGGAAATACTTTCCTAAGTATTTCTTCGGAAAATAAATATATACTATAATTGACACGCAATCAAGCACCAATGCTTAAAATAAGAAGAATAGAAGAAGAAGAAGTAACTTGTAAAGGAAAGCTAATAAGGAAGGAGAATCATCATCATCATCATCATCATCATCACATAAGCTCAAGTGCTTATTTTATCAACATCTTTGACTTTCATTGACTATTTTGTAATTTTGAGATTGATTCTGATTTAAGTACCTAATAAGCTTCACAAAAGCTATGAGAAGCTGATATGAGCTTAATATAATATAGAAATAGCTTATTGAAGCTGAGTTTAACTGATTTTAAACATATTTTTGTATTTTTCAAGTATTTTCTTATTATTTGTTTTTTGGATTTTTGGATTTGAAATAGAAATATAAGCAAAGATTACTTTGTAAAAGCTGAAAAGTGAACTAAAAGAGGTTAAGGAGCAGTAATTAAAGTTTAATAAACTATATTGAAAGCTTGATTAATCTAAATGAACACGAATTATAAAAGTAAACTTAATGTTTCGTTAATAAAACTTCAAAAGTACACTATGAAAGCAGAATTACAACTGTATTAAAAGGTTAATTAAACTATAATCTAAACTAGCATTATAACGACCCTAAGATTACATGAAGAAATGGTGAAATGAAGGGGGTAATTATAGCTGAGGTGAGAGGTGAGGCTCCTAGGGTTTGGGAAGCTGCTAGATCTCTTTCCTCAGCCCTAGCCTTGATCAATCATGTCAACATCAATCATCATAATCGGCCCTTGGATCATGTGCCACACCCTCTTAACTAATGGGATTGCTTGGGATTGCCAGCGTGGATGTTTTATGACAACATCCTGACCTTGTTAGACCTTCTAGATGGTGTACGGGTGATTAATTTGAGCTGGGTAAAACGGGTAAGGAGGGTGAATAGTGTTGGAGGGAAAAGGTGTTACCAGTTTGACTGGTAATTAATTCATGTTGACCGGGTTATTTGGGTGTCGGGTTTGGTCTTTATTCGGGTTATAATAAAAGAATGGGTAGTGGATTTTGGGCTTGGGTAAGTGGGGGTGGTGTTAGGCTTGTGGGTTTTATTTATATTTTGGGTTTAAATGATTTTAAGGTTAGTTAAAGTATAAGGACCAAGGTTGTAAGTTTTGTAATTTTAGAGACTAATTCTGCCAATTATTCAAAGTTGATCCAAGGGCTTTTTCTAGCCGTTTTGTGATACTTGAGGGTTGACTTTAACTTTTTGAGCATATCTTTGATCCAATATTGCAAATTGCTTTCCTGGCCTCGGCTTTTGACTCTCTTTCAAATCTCGTGTTCGTTTTTGTCATTTTAGCTTGATTTTTGTCCATACTTGCAATATCCGTTCCTGGACGATCATAAACACGAAAATACAACATCTTTGGCATTTATAATTAGTTTTTGGTCGTTTTGGTCTTAATTTGGTCAAATAAAAGTATGTGTTTAGTGTTTACACACATACCACCTGACACAACATTCATTCCAAAAAGGACGTCGTACGACAACTACAAATATAGCTTCACACAATATTTGTTCCAAACAAATACAACACGGGTCGGCAAAAAATACAACGATCTTAAAATGAGAAGCCCCACCCAAACATTATTCGTAAATAATTACCAAAAAAATTTGTCGAAAATTCCCGCTGCAACGCAGAGGGCGCATTCCCACTTGTTTTATAATCATATCATATAAAGATTGTTTCATTTAAAAATAATATTTCATATATTCATTTGCATATCTCTATAAATCATGCTTTAGTTTGATATTAATACCACATACGTATGCACACTATTATGATCAATTTAATAATAATAATAATAATAATAATAATAATAATAATAATAATAATAATAATAATAATAATAATAATAATAATAATTATTATTATTATTATTATTATTATTATTATTATTATTATTATTATTATTATTATTATTATTATTATTATTATTATTATTATTATAATACCACTTCGGACTGGCTTAGGGTGGTTTCGATATCTGGGTTGGGACAGACGATGAATGCTAGGACCTACCGCTGCGTGTTATGTTATCGACTAAGTGTTCCCTTATTCTCTGTTCAGATGCCGTACTCAGCTTGTTCCAGGGTCTTTAATAGGGATATTTATGGGGACCATGCGGTATCTTGCGCTGGTATTATTGGTATTAAATATCCGCATAACGTGATACGTGATGTTCTTGTTGACATATGTTCTCGGTCGGGGATTTCGGCTCGTAAAAAGGTCGATATTGGGCTTTGTGGGGAAGGGACAAACCCTTACGTCCAGCTGATCTGTTGCTCTACTTATGGGATAGAGGGCTTGATGTATGTGTTGATTTGACTGGGTCATCGCCCTTGACGCAAACTTGTATAGTTGATTTTGTGACGGGTCGTGCGGTGATTGAGGCTGCATAACGTAAACGCGTCAAGTATGAGGTTAAGTGCGCGGATATTGGATATGGGTTCCTCCCATTCTCTTTTTCTTCTTTTGGGGAACTTGAGAAGGATGCAATGACCTTACTTAAGCGAATTCGACGATTCTCGATTACCCAAGACATTGGAGCACGTGCTGCTACTCATATCTTTAGTAGGATTAGTTTTTTATAGCTAGATGAGTGGGAGCCCAGTTAGTATCTCGGCTTCCTACTAACTTGTTGTAAATCCTAAGAGTTGTCCCTTTTGCATTTTCTACGTTTGGGGAACTTGAGGTGGAAGCTTTAAATACACTTTCTCGTATCAAGTCTATTGCCAGTAGCCACTTTAATAATATTAAGAGTGGTGTTTTTATTTTTCATCGAGTTAGTTTCTGTATTCAAAAAGGAGTGGGAGCACAGATTGTGCTAGACTCCCATCCAATTTTATGTAATTTCCATGTTTTCAATGAAAAGTGACGGTGATAATAATAATAATAATAATAATAATAATAATAATAATAATAATAATAATAATAATAATAATAATAATAATAATAACAACAACAATAACAATAACAATAAATAACAATAACAATAACAATAAGTGTTCTTTTTACATGTTTAAAGTAACAATGTATTTGTTAAATTTATAAACTTTACTAATAATTATGTTAATAGATAACTTTACACTTAAGTGAATAAACTTGAATTTAGTATTAGCCCTTTCTAAAAGTATTAGACTTGATTGTAATTTTTCTTAACAAGTCAAAATATAACATAACTTTAACCTCAAGTCCAATAGGAAAAAAGAGCTTTTACGGCTAAGTGTATTTTTGTATTTTATAAAATTAATCTGATTCAACTTGGAGTAAAATGAGATTTAATTTGGACTTTTGCTAGTTATAATGCCCGCGCACGCGGGATTTTTAGAATTTTTTTTTAATGATATATGTTTATTAATTAAAAAATAATAATTTATTTTTTGTTTTATTTTATTTATGATTTTTAATTATAGTTTTTTTTTATTATTAAAGATAATCATTTAAAAAGTTTAATCCTATTGTTAGTTGTATCTTATCTATATTTTTGTATTTATTTTCTACTTGTGTAGTATATTAACAAAACGAAACTATAATAATTAAAATGTTACCTAATAAGGAAATAATTTTTTTGAAATACAAAAGTTATCACTTGGGGTTTTGTTTTATTATATAAAAGATTGGCTAATCAGGAGGCTCAGTTTTGTTGTGCGACATCATTAGTTATAACAAAACTCATCCTAGTATTTATGTGATTATTGTTTTCCCGCCTTTAGTTGAGTGAAATGTTTAAATTTTAGAATAAGAATTTGAATTGTGATTTAAGCTAAACCGTATATGATACATAAAAGAAACATATTATTATGCCATCTCATAATAGTTATTCCCAATTAATTATCTTGTCGGTTATCATTATGTTTAAAATGTAACACTCACAGTATCAGATAAAGACAAAATTTTTTATTAGGTATTTTCTTCATTGCTTACGACCATAATATTGTTATACAAAATGTTAAAGAACTATTACTATACAAGATTAGTTGATATAATTTTGCAAAATAGAAGCAACAATTTTTCTTTTTCTTTCATAATTTAACTTAAAAGTTCAAGGATACAATATTTGAGTATTTCTTAAATAAAATTACTTACAATATGTTGAAAAAACAAACACAAGTGCACTTGTGTTACGACTTATCATATTATTTTTAATCGACTAGAATAGTTTACAAGCTCTGATTAATAATAACTCTCACATTTTTCATATTATTTACCATCGAACAACTCTGAAAACAATTTAAAGCCTTAAAATAAACATGGCTACGTTTTTGATGAAATATTAACTTCTTTTCTATATACTGAATACAAGTAATTGTTGGCTTATCTGTATGACTTTCATTTTTAGGTATCTGATAAATAATCAGACATAAGTATTGAATTATGTCGTAAATGACATTTATTTCAGATATGGAGCAAATCGTATCTTCGTATTAATTTTTTAAACACATTTATTTTGGACCCAATTTTATTTATTTCATAAAACATATTTTGCCAAAATCATCGTATTTTCATGATCTTAGACAAATAAATCCAATGGCTCAAATTAATATCATATCACATTATCCCGGGCCTATTTATACCCATACATATACACATATTCCTTCACCATCATCTCTCATTCTCAACTTTTATACACAATACACACATGACACATGTGTTGTATGTGTATATATATGTTTTGTGGACTTTTCTCTCTTTTTAGAAATATTTAAATTTTGTTAGCTGTTACTTATGTTTGAATTATTATTATATAAACTCTCCCTTTCTATTTTTTTTTATTGTGTGTGTTTTTTCTTTAACAAAAATGGGCAAAACCATTAAATGGTTTAAAGCATTGTTTGGTCTTAAAAAAGAAAGAAAACAATCAAACTCCGGTGAAAGAAAAAATAATTTTCCGTCATGCATTCCGCGTTCACCACATAGGTACCCTGCTAGCTCTCCGGATGACACTCCCTTGATCAAACTGGGTTATGGCAGAGAGCTAAACCGACGTGCAATTGATGTTGCTGTTGCTACGACTCATGCGGCTGATGTTGCTGTTGTTGCTGCCGATACCGCCCTTAAATACGCGGAGTTTACTAGTGAGAATCTGTATATATCCGCAGCTATAACAATTCAAACTATGTATCGTGGATATTTGGTTAGTAACATTAATATATGTACTGTTTTATTAAGAACGGTGGTACTAACATAGTTATATACAAAGTACTATTTTTAGTTTCGTTTTTTGATTGACCGATTTGGATTTAATAGGCGAGGAAAGCATTGAAGGCGTTGAAATCTTTGGTGAAGCTTCAAGCATCTATAAGAGGTTATCTAGTTAGGAAAGGAGCAACCGAGACTTTGCAAGGAATGGAGGCTATGTTGAAAGTGCGATCTAGGGCATGCTCACAAAGATCTCGTCTTCAAGACGATAAATATCACTCAAGAAGATCAACGGTAAGTACTCGAATGTTCAGTTTTTCTTAGTTTAATTTGTGTTACTACCTCCGTCCCAGAATTATTATCCATTTTTGACTTTTTAAGTCTTTCCTTTACAAATTTGACCTTAATTTTTTTTGTGTATTATATAATACTTGATGCGAAATATATGAATGGATTGGGTTTTAAAAATATTTTTACTGGTATAATTTTCATGAACTATTCTATAATATAAACAAAAATATTTAAGGTCAAAGTTGAAATAGAAATACTCAAAAAGTCAAACATGGATAATAATTTTGAGACGGAGGTATTAATATTTTGTATTTGGTTTATGAACTTGTGGTGCGCATGAATTGTATATATCAAGTTTTGTGATAAAGATTAGTAAGTGGTACAGTGGTTAATCTTTGTTGTTATTTAATAACTTTTTTTTTTCTTCTAACTTCACCGGGTACAACCCTTTACCAAAAAAAAAAAAAAAAAAAAAAAAAAAAAAAAAAAAAAAAAAAAATCATTTTTTTAATCCATAAGTTGTTTTTTTATATTCTTTAATCAAAATTTCATTTTTTATTTTATTTTTTTTAAATCTCTTAACTATCGATAAATCAGATTTTCATGTGTGAGAAACATGTTTCAATTTCGGCTAGATACGTGTTTTTATGTGAAAGTTGAAAAGTACAAAATTCAGTACAAATCGCGTAGTTGGCTAACCAAGCCGCTTTTGGTCGTTTTACTGCTCTAGGAGGTACCAATAATTTGTCCGGTTTGATTTATAAAATTTTGAAAACAATCTTATGGATTTTGGTTGACACTTCACATAACAAGCAAGTCAAAGTAAACCATTCACATGTATAGTGTGACCATGGAAGTACATTCTTGAATAGATAATGTATGAAGATTTTATTTTTGAATTTGCAGAGGAGGGTAAGTGAGTCAAGGAGTAGAAGGATGTCATATTCTTTTCAAATTCCTAATGCTGCAAGACTCAACTTTGGTGAAGTATCCCCACAAAGGCAAAAATCAAAGTTAACAAGGAACAACACATGCGCCTGGCCGGTGGACTCAAAATCCCGGACCCCTTCTCCATTCTTAAGCCATTCACATCGTTTTTCGCTACCTAATGTATCAACCCATCATGAGTTCGAGCCTCGCATCTCCACAAGCCACAATACCCCTCGTTTCGCATACTCTAGTGGGCCTAATGATTACGAGTCTATCTACAAACAAGTAACTAGGGACGATTCTTTCACGAGCCACCCGAGCTACATGGCTAACACCGAGTCTTTTAGGGCCAAAGTTAGGTCCCAAAGTGCACCAAAGCAAAGAGTTGGGCTCAACAAGAGAGTTGGTCCTAGTGAGGTGGCATGTGGGCCATGCATGGATAAGTCAAAGTCTAGGTCTCCATCTCCAATGCTAGTCAACGACTTCAAGAATTTTATTATGAGTAGGATTGGAAAGTCTTAAAAAAGTCAGTGGGAGTGAGTAAGGAAAAAAATGTTTTGTTTTTGATAGTTAAGTCATTTAAAAGTGATTGATAGAAGAAAATTGTGCAATTTGAGTTGAAATCAACATCAAATGTGAGACTTAGTTTTAAACTTGAAAACATGGTATCATTTTATTACTTGTGGAACTAGTTGTAATGTCATTTTGAATTTGGGTTTTATGCAATTTTAATCGCTTAAGTTTTTGATGAGTACTATATATTTTATTGCCAGTTATATAGAGTAGTTATTTTTGTTGTTGCCGTTAATGGTATTTGAATGATTGATCACATGAAATAGAAACTTATAATTGACCATTTGACTTTTATGATATGTTTATACTTTATTTTTAAGAAAATGAAAGAAAAGATTGAACCGCTCAAACATAATGGGCCTCTTTGGATGAAGTTTTTTTAAAACCGTAGGATTTTTGTTTTAAAAAGACAATCGTTTTTAAATTAAAAAACTTCATTTGATAACTCAAATTTCAAGCTTTTTATTTTAATTGTGCAGCTTTTAAACAAAAGCTAAAAAATGAAGATTTTTAAATTTTATAGAGGTTGAATAAGAAATAAATTAATTACTCTTTGTTTAATGAACATATGAGTACATGTTCCTCTCTTCTCTTGTTGAACTAGAACTTAATTATACTTTTAATCTCCACATTTTTTAGTTAACCTAATAATATATTGTATATTATATTATTCTATATTATCTAATTTGTTTTATTCTTTTAAGAACAAAAACGCGTACTAGTAAAACTTGCAACATCTTCTATTAGAGCTCGAGGAGCCATAACGCAGGACCGGCAATGATTTCCAGGTAAGTTGCGTTGGGGTTGCGTTTCAACGCACGTTATGCTGGCAACTTGCGTTGCAACGTGAGAAAGGCAAGGAAAAAAAATTTACAAACCACCCCCTAATATAGCCGTTAGTTTGAAATTAATAAAAAATGGCTTGTAAACTCACACATACCGTTGAACAACTGCAACGATATATCAAACAAGAAACCGAGAAAGGCGACAAGGATTGCCAAAATGCTATTTGGAAGTCATCAAGAAGTTTAAGCTTGCGAAACAACTGAAACGACGACTTAGAGAACGCTACGCAGCGTGTACAGACATCTCAGATGATAGGAAATATGTGATCGACCAGTTCTTGTACGATGAATATCGTAAAGATGCTACTGTTGTTGAATCACTGTGGGTTTGTGTCAACCAGATACAGGCCCAAATCTCCAACAAAATCCATTGGAATTTTGAAGAAAATGTGGAAGCTGCTATGGTTGAACAACAACAACAACAACAACAACAACAACAATTAGTGCAAGGTGCATCAAGTTCATCTGCACCAAGAGTTGTTGAGCAACAACAACAGGTGCCTCATCTGGATCACTTTCAGCTAAGTTTTGAGGAAAATGTGGCGGTTGATGATGGTGGTTGGAACTCTGACAAGGAGCGGGAGCTGAGCAGGTTGGAAGCTCAATTAGACGCAGAGAAGTTTGCGAGCTTTGATCCGTACGACGACGGTTACGACTCAAAAAACTCTCAAACCTGGGATCACCCGGACTACAGCTGAAGTTTAGGTTTATGTTTTAATTTAGTATCGTTTTTAATTTATGTTTAGGTTTCTATTTCTGTTAAGTATGTTTCTTTTAAATAAAATCATTTCCTTAAAAAAACATTACAATACGATATGAACACAAGACATACAGCACAAATAACAGATACGATACGAAAACAAGACATACAACACCGTTAAGTATTTTATTCGGCCCATCTGGGGTGGTTTCTCAAAACCTCCCACACGTGAACATATTTGAAGCTTTTCCCACCATAGCGATCTTTAAAAGTTCTCATTGCATTCATGAGACAAACATTGTGATCGTCCCCGGTTGTTAGCCGAAACTGTTTGTAAATACCATTGAATACAACATATTCACAGTTAAGTCTGCTCCATTTACTCATGACCATATCTTTGTTTCGATTGACATCATCAGAAAGATTGTTAAACATGGCTACAACCCGGTGCCAAAAAGAGTATGCATTGTGGTTGATAGCATCTTCATGAACTGCAACCCAAACTTGAGCTAGCAAGATTTCTTCTTCTACTGACCAACGATTATTCATTTCAAATGTTTGAAGTTTGAAAGAATTTTGTAAATTGGTATGCTATTTATAGCCGTTTGAAACAATAGGAGCGGGATATATTTAAATTTCAAATTCAAATATGAGCGGGATATATTTAAAATTCAAATTCAAATAGGAGCGGAATATATTTAAAATTCAAATTTTAATAATATAGTGTTTGAATGTTTAATGAATGAAATTGTTGAGGGTAGAATTTGTAAATTGTTATTTAAAATAATGAAATTGTTGAGGGTAGAATTTGTAAATTGTTATTTAAAAAAAGGTGAGTCATTGAAAGTGGTATTATTTGGTGTTATGATTTTCTGGTGTTTTTTTTTTGTGTTATGTTATTTGGTGTTAAGATGATGTGGTGCTGATGTGATGCTGAGTTATTTCATAACTCAAGTTATGGCTCCTTGTTCTCTTATAAATAATTCTATCATCATCTAAATTACAAACGATTACATGAACTCATGATGTCCGTTGTCATGAAACAAACAATTAATGACTCCTTCTTAAATATGAAACACATGTTATCAATGATTAATGGGGTTTCTTTTTGTTTAATTCTATGCAAACGTTCTTTTAGATCATTTTATGCTTTACAAATACAATTATAATCACCTTACCAATCTACTATCTTAATAAAACAGGGTTTTGAAAAAATCATCTCTCTCCAAAATACCTTAAAACTTGACACCTGGGAAATAAACCTGATCTAACGGCCTATATTCATTTCTGCCTTTAAACAATAAACCCTATGGGCGGGATTTCTATTGTAGCCTCATTCGGTGTTCCCAAAAAATATAATTTCCGATCAAAAAAACGCACAAAGATCCCCAATCACAAAACCCTAAATTAATCTCCCCCAAATTCGATCCCAAATTCTTTTTCATGTTCCTCAATGAATCAAATTGAACCTGTTCCTCAATTGAATCCATGTTCCTCAATGATTATACATCAAACAAACCTTAACAAAGATTTTAAGTTCTACATCAATTGGAAAAAAAACGTCCGGATCATAATTATATGTTTGGTTCTAAATCAAGATCGAAAGTCCATGTATTATGAAGCTAAAACCCTATATCTTTGTTGAGGTTTGATTATTGGTTATAGGCTGTTTGGGATACACACTCATTTTATTCTCATGTTATTTTTATTCTTTAAAAATTTTGGGTCTTGTCAATTTTATTATAACTGTTTGATTGATTTCTATGCATTTTCAAATACATGGAGTCGTGATTCAAGGTTTAATACTAAAAGTTGTTAGAATTTGTGGCTATTATCAATTTTTGTTTTATCATTCTCAAGATTTGTTCACAATACCTATAAAAATCAAATCCTTACCTTTATTATTTGATATGGAATATAGATATAAAGATGGTTTATTGATTTTATTTGTTTTTCACGATTATTGTAGTGTCAAAGTCTAGATATTAACTTGAAAAGCTCCATTCAGAATGATAAGACTTATCTAAAACTTTTTGTTCCTAATCGTTAGAAGCATAATGTCTATGAATCGCTTAATTAAAATATTTTCCTTGCTATTTATACCAAGGCTGCTAATTAAGGTGCAGACAAGGAAAATGCAGTGCAATGGGCATGATGGTTTATCGAGGTTTATGAAGCCAATTAGAGATTTTCAACCTGAATCGACCCGCGTTAGGCAAATAATATGAGGTGTGTGGCAGTGTGCCAACATATGTATGTTATTCAGCTATTGCATGGATGATTTTTTTTTCTTTATATATTTTTTTTTAATTCGGGTTGTCATCCTTTGATTTGAGCTTGGCTTTTACTTGTAGATTAGGATTCAAGATTGCTTTTTTCGAAAACACTTCTGTCACAAGGCTACCCTCCTTTGATAACAACGTTCGTTGGTTTAAGTTTGAACCATTCCCAAACTTTGCCAGTAAACGTTATACAGATACTGATGTTGTTGTGAGTTGTTGTTTATCATTATACCTTTTCAGTTGATATTTATCTATACATCCATATAAATTGTCAAAACGTGTTCTAATAATTTTTATTTTTATGGCCAGATGTGATTGGACAATTGTATCAATTACTGATCCTGTTCCATTTAACTCTTTTGGTGTGGACCAGATAAGCAAGAATGTTGTACTTGAAGATCCTGAGTAAGAATCTTTAAATACATTATATTTATCAAATAGTCATTTTAAAAAAAATTAAACTTATATGTTGTTATTTTGAGTGCTGTTTCTTTGATGATTGGGCGGCTAAATTCAACAAGTATGCTGATAACTGTGAATCTCATGGTCATGTTGTGCTAATACTTCAGCTGGCTAAAGTTAAGTATTTTAACAATGGAACTTCTGTGCGTCCTGCTATATTTTCAACAAAAATATACATCAATGAAGATATTCCAGAGATTGTCGCATTCAGACAAAGGTATTACACTTTTCGTCATTTACCGGACAACTTATTGATGTTTAATTTAACTTTTTTTTATTAATATATCAACACCATTATAGGTATGCAGAGATTGATGGTTATGATCCCAAAAAACACACAATCGCTGTCTGTACTCCAGTCAAAAAAGTCTTCAGCCCATTTGAGTTTTTGGAAGGTGCTGTTAAGAAGATGGTGGGCAATATACGTGACTCTGACCGTGTAAGCATTCAGCAAATATATTATTTATATTATTTACTTTACTTATGGTTACAAATATAGATTAGACATTAAAATACTGCTACAATTATTCCAGGCATGCCATGTTGTTGTGTATGGTAAAATTCATTGTGAACACGGATGGGCATACCTTGCATGTAAAAGATGTGGTAGTGCTGCTAAGGAGGTTCAGGGTACTACCTCTTGGAAGTGCAAACAACACAATCAGATCACTGCTGTCGGTATGAGGTATTTAATCTTCTTCTAATGTTGACCAACTCATTATTCAATTTTGTCTTACTTCTTTAGCAAACCAGTGTTCTTGGTAAAATTGTCCAATTCCTTCCAAGTGTAATTGGACTTATTACTTTTTCAGCCTATTGAAAGTAATAGGTTATGTGATATTTTATTAGTTGTGAATTATGTGTAGTTGATAGCATAGATAACCCAAGTAACTTAGAACTTCTATAACTATGTGTAGTAGGTAGTTTTTAATACTATATGTAATGTAATTTTCAAATTTAGGTTCAAGGTCATTGTACGCATCATTGATGATACTGGATCAGCATCACTACTTCTGTTTGATGACTTGGTTAAAAAGTTGTGTGGCGTAACCTGTCACAATTTGATCACAATTTGATCAAAGAGTATGGGGAAGATCACGAGAGCTATTTTCCATCTGAACTTAATGTAATGGTTGGTAAGAAGTTGTTATTCCGATTCCATTATACAGACTACAATATGAATAACAACAACCACGTGTATCAAGTCAAAATGATGTCTGAAGAAGAAATCATCATCAGCGCCTTTAAAACTGGTTTCATCACCGAGGTATTATTATACCAATTAGTTTTTATATTTCTTTAATTCTTTAATTTATTTGCATAACCTAGAAAATGTAAAATGTGGCATACGTATAACTTATTTTAACAATCGGTACTTATATTTTTAGGAGCCTGTTAATGCTGCTAAGATGCAAACTCCCGGGTTGTCTGCTATTAAGATAAACAAATTTTCAAGTGGTGAAAATATCCCTTTCAATATTGAAGCAACTCCTCCAACATCTAAAGGAATACAAGATTTTGGTGATGATACAGGGAGCTCTGGAAGTGGTAAGCGTAGCATAATTGATTTGGATGGATACGAAGACTCTGATAAAAAAATGTCGACACCTTTAAACCCATCCAATACAAACGCGTCTAGTTCATTGAACACAGAAACACACAAGAAAGATGGCGAAACTAGCCTTTTGGAAGAACCAACAACACAACATGCTACACAACTTGCTAACTAGGCCGAATCTCAAGAAAAGAATAAGGCCGAAACACAAGAAAAGCCTGAAGGTAATTATACTTAAACATATATGAATTTTTTCTTCTTATATATTTGCCTTTATTTAATTGCTTATTCAATATTGGTGTCTTTTGAATATTCTTGATCAGATAAGTATGTGTACTATAACGGTAGTTGGCATAAGATCAAGAGAAACCATATAAAGAAGGCCGATTGGAATAGCATGATGGAGCGTGTCAAGGATGCTGATATAATGATCCGACGACTATGTGCAGCAGGACACAAGATAACAGGTGGTCACATGGTTGACCACAATGTGAGCGACGATGAAGAATAAGTTTCTTATGCATCCTGATGCTGCTATTCTTTTTTTATCATAATGTTTTTGTTCTTTTATGCTTTCTTTTCTGTTTTGTTGGCGATTAAAAAACAATCCCACCTAAAGTTGGTTTTGTTTTTCCCATGTTTGAAGCACTTTTTTTTCCTAATAAGGTGGCTGTTTGCACTTCATGCAAGCCAATGGTTATAAGTACTCTCTAGGGGTGTCCATGATACTGGAACCGTCTCGAACCAGAACCGTCCTGAAAGAGCCGAGAACCGAAAATATGGAAAAAGTGGAACCAAGAACCGTCCCAAGTTCTTCGGGACGGTTCCGGTACGGTACTCGGTTCCAGTACGGGAATTTCGGGTAATTCTCACAAGAACCTAAGTGTTTAAATAATTTATTTTTTTGTCGTCGATCATTCATAAAGACATGCTAATAATGCTATAAGAATACAAATACACACGGTATTTAACTAATGTACATGACCAAATATTGTATACTTAAACAAGAACATATATACTTGATTTAGTTATTTAGTATACTTGATTAAATATCGCGCATCATATTGAATCGAAAAGCATGAAGTACACCAACACCAACTGATCAACATTTTTATATAATATAACATGCATTCATACTTCCAATATCATGTAACAAATGACAACCCATTATACTCGTTAACTACAGATTCGTCATTCGTCACACATTGCATTATATAATTTACTTGATTTTTCGATTACTATAGGTAAATATCAAATTTACGATAATGATCTCAAGATAAACATAATTTCATGTTGATGAATGATGATGATGATGATCTTTGAATAGATTAAAAGTTTTGGTTTTAATTTTATTGTGTGTTTTTAAGTTTTAGTTTTTTTATGTTACA
The DNA here is from genome assembly GCA_030686995.1 of Artemisia argyi. Taxonomy (NCBI): domain Eukaryota; kingdom Viridiplantae; phylum Streptophyta; class Magnoliopsida; order Asterales; family Asteraceae; genus Artemisia; species Artemisia argyi. Next base: position 184,467,133 of record CM060705.1, read on the forward strand.
ATTTAATACTCGTTATTTTTGTCAAGTACAATCCCAATTGAGCCAGAGCCAAAGCTTCTTCTATACGATTCATTCAAACAAATTGACAGTTTCAATTCACCCATTAAGCACATTAAATCATTTGTAACACCTTCCTTCTACTCCAAAAACACGCTCTAAATCAATTCAATATGAGGTTCTATTCATCCATTAATGTCAACAATTCAAAAAAAAAAACGTTGTACGATTTGATATATATAACGTTGATTCAACAATCATCAACCCTAAGAACCACGCCAGTGGAGGTGAATAATTGGTCTTTAAATGCCATGAATGATCTTGAATAATACCGAATGATTACGGTAAGTATTAATTGCATTTAATCGATTTGGTTTATGTTATTGCTGATTTGTGTGTATTTAATTTAATATATTTGATGAACATCCTGATCTTTTTGTTAAAAATTATGTCTTAATATCTATATAAATGGACTGCTTATATGTTTCATTTGGGATGAAGTTTTGAGTTGGATTTGGAACTAATTTATGAGGGTACTCTATGCACACCAGGTGTTTGATGAAAAGTGTGAAGCTAAATTTGTTATTAATCGAGGGTTTTTTTTTTTTTTTTTTTTTTTTTTTTTTTTTTTTTTTTTCAGGGTGTTGAGTTCAGTTATTGAACCTGATTTAAAGCGGATTTATTTATGAAGCAAAACACAACTTCAATAGAAGGTAATCATTTTTATGTTAGTTAAGTGATTTGTTTATTGTTGTTTATGTAAAACCATCCCTAAGATGAAGATGGTATCACAAAATCAACCCAATTATAGCCTCGATGGTATCACATTGTTTATTTGTTGATCACCACCTATTCAATAAAATGTAAACCTTTTTAATATGTAATTAGTTATGTATGTTGTATAAAAAAAATCATAGATTGATTTTTTTTCCAACCATATTTGCAATACTCGAACATTGAATAGTTCTTGACTTGTATAGAACAGGAAATGTCTATGAAGAAGGAAAGTGGTACTTGGTTGGTTCAAGTATGTATTTGGCTGGACTCAATAGTCCTTGACGCTAAGGTATGTATGTAGCTTTAAAGTAATTAGATGAATGTACGTTGGTTATGATTTGTTGTATACATGTTATAAATTTAAAATATATTGATAAAGATTGATACATTTGAATCATGTCGTGTATGAAATGGTAGTTTGTGTTATCCTACTTTAAAATTGGTTTGCAATAATTTCTATATGCTGTGTCATAAGAGTCGGAAGATGAGAAAAATGGATGTCCATAACCTTGGTTTGAAGCCTGTTGAGGTGACAGTCCGAGTACATACGGCTTAACCCTAATGTAGGTGCTAAGTTCAAACTAATTGGGATTCCTTAGGTAGATTCAGTTTCTTTTTTGTTCGGGTTTGAATTGTTAAACTGCTTATCTGAGTATCTCAACCTGTAGTTGTAATCAAGAAGTTGCATATGTTTTGATAAGAAGTTGTAGTTGTAACCGAAGCTTACTAGGGAAGCCTCTAAAAATTCGGTCACCCCAGTTGTAACCCACCCCTTACTCCCCATCATCATTCACGAACCCTAACCCAATCTCACTAACCAACTCTAATCGCCATCATCAGAAAAACACTATATTTGCAGCTTCATTATTAATGGTTATGGTTAATTGATCACATTTATTCAAACCAGTCTGATGTAACTTTTTTTTGTTTCTTCTGGATTTTATTCATAGAAAGCATATTGTTTTCTCAATTCAAAACCAGTATGTATGTTTATCTTTTGTGACAAGTTTTCAATTGTGAAACCGTGAATTCACGGGGTTAATCTGATTAAGTCTCCACAGGTTCAACTCTCTGATTAACCGATTATATTGAATGTTATAACAATTTTTTAATTTGGGTTAATTATATCAAATTGATTTTGCAGGGAACTTTGTAAAGCCCATGAAGGGTTTACAAATACTGTGTATATACATTATTGATTTTAGTTTAGCATTCACAATTTCGTCCATAACCAAGATCATGTTTATATGTGAGTAAATAATGGGTTGGTAATAGTTTTGTTTATAATTGCACATGGTACAAAATATTGGCTGAGGTCCATAACCTTCGTACAACTGCTGTCAATGCCAGGGCTTCATATCCTGAAATGAGTAAACTTTTTGAGGATGCTACCAAGTTATCTAATTCTATTGGCAAGAAAGAGTTGGCCGATGAGAGACAGAGGATTAGAGAACAGCATGTAGGCTTTTTATTTTATTTGCCAAGTTCCATTTGTTATACAATTCATTCCACCTTCAAGGTAAAAAAAAGTACTTTTAAATATGAATTAGATTTTGGATGCTTGGAAGGGAAAATGTACATGAAGCATGAGAAACCAAGAATCAGTTCTATTTCGAAATATGATCTTTTCTAATATGATGATTAATAATGAACCTAATTTTGGTTTTCATAGGTACGAGGATCTGCTCATCAAGTGCATTACATGCAACTTATTTTCATAGGTACGTGGATCTGCTCACCATGTTTTGAAATTCATGAGCACGTCGTGTTGCAACTTTACTTCATGAGATGTATCGTCGCGGTAAAGATAGTTGCTTTGGTGTTGTTTCTATGTGCTTAGGTAAGCCGCTACTCTATAACTTTATCCTAGATGTGGTAATTTCACCCCATTTTTATGGTAACAGAGTTTGATAATGGTACAAACATGTGTATCTTAAAATGCGGAAAAACATGGAATATGTTAATGGGTCAAACATGTTAAATAATAATTTTGAAGTGTACCATTGTTGCACGTTCTGGTATGGGGGTTGTAGCAGTGCTTGAGTGAGAAGGTTAAGTAGATGGCGCGTGCAACACACCTAATAGTCATTTATCTTAGGATGCAATATGTGCACATTTTTTCTTAATAAACTAGCTGATGTAATATAATGATTTCGGAAACATTATTTCGCTAACATGCATGATTAGGAAACTCTTTTATGCATTCACTTAGTAAACTGAGTCTTGATATTGATAGTTAGTTTTGCAACGTCTGCTATGACCTTAAAGTGCTGCAACTTGGTGGAAACCCTTTGAGAAGGTATTATATGAATATAACCAGGGTTTCTATGATAAGAGAGAATGGATCTATTTTGGAAAGTACAATTAATCATCACTTATATAATTACTAATGTTTTATTTTGTTAAACTAAAGTTATTTAATGAAATTCCTATATGATTTTTATTTTATTTTTGAGGTGTTAGAAAGGTTATTTGGATTTACTATGTTTCTTTTTGTTCAGACTACTTATTGCATTTTTGTTCTAAATCATTTTTTGGATAGCTTCAGGTTAATCAACTATGTGTGTTTGCATATGTTTAAGTCATGACCAATTGCCTCTATGGGTGTGCTTGAGCAAATGATTTCAAGGCTATAAGCTTATTAATAACTCTGAGCCAATGAGCTTATATAATATCACACTTATATTTCACTCGGTAGGATTTGGGCAATTTTCCAAAAATATTTACAATTTGTTAACAAGACTTAGTATTTCCTTTTGTTCTTGAGGGGTTTACTTTTGTTATCTGTCATTTATAAGTTTGAGCTCAAGTCGACAATGGACATAGTTGATTCAGTAGTCGATCAAGTAATTCAGGTACTTTTTGTGAACTTATTAATCCATGTTATAATCTAGAAGGTTTGAAGTTTTTATATGCGGCTTGGGGCTGGATTCAATAGAAGCTGCATTTATATGTATATGTGAATTAAAAACATTTTTTTTGAGTTTTGTAGTGCTTAGAAAAGTTGCGAGTAAATATGATTGGCGTTGTCTAAAGATTAAGTTTTAAAATTTTGCTAAAGTTTGGTGGAAACTTTACTGATTAAGTTAAAGTAACTTTAACCAACTATTTTGTGATGATGTTTTCTTTCCAGGAAGTTGAATTTTTAGAAGAAATTTGTTGGAAGGGATTCTTATGGTGTTTTCCTAAGAGACTAACAAAACAATTATCATTTGATCATATGGCGTCAGTGAGAATGGCTCAAGGGGATTATGCATCTTTGTCTTAACTTAAATTTGAGATATGAATAACAGTTCATCCCTACTCATTATTGGATCAAATTCATCTTCAATCGTTAGAGTTTCTATGTAATAGTTTGTATGCATTTAGTTAATTGTTAACCTTGGCTGTATTGGATTTTGATTGCTTCGCAAACTATAATTACTCTAGATTTATTCTCTATTTGCAGTATATTATAATATTTTAGGTAAATGAAAAAGCTTTAGAGAACATAAGTTGACCGAAAAAGTACATTAAAGTATTATTGTTGACGTGGTTTGGCTTTTATGCAATCAACCATGTAAACGATACTAACTGGAATATCTTATTTCATAAATGAAAATTTATTTGGTTATAGTGTCTTTTACCTAAAATTATAGTCAAGTATATGAAGAAACCCGTTTATTACAATTTACAAGGGTTTATATAAAATATTGGGTAGAAGATGAAAAAGCCAAAGAAAGGAAGTATGTGGATGTAGACGGAATGGAACTCCGATAATTTATGGTGAGCTGCTTTCTATGTATCAATTTCAAAATGAAATCCTACATTTAATCACAAGTTTTGTAATATATAAATCTTATAGGTGAGGCTAAGTGCACAAAATATGGAATGTATATAATGATTTTCAAAGTTATTTTAGGATAAAAAATAACGACATTGTATTTAAATAACCAAAGTATTTTAACTGTTTTAACAAAGTATTAGGGGTATTTTTTTTATTTAGAAAAGCAATATTTATTAGAGACCATAAGAAAGAAAACAATAATACAAAATATGGCATCACACCTCAATTAACAAGCTAATTAAAAGAAGACGAGAATAAAAAAACAAAAAAAAAACAAAACAAATACTACAAAACAACCAAAGAAACTAAAACTTAACTTCTCACACTAACTGGCACATGACAGCAAATACAAAAACATACATGTAAATCAACCACTAACCTAAACAAAAACCAAACTCACAAAAGTCAACCATCATTCACGTGAGAATACTTCCCAAATGAAATGAAGGGGGACCAATATTAGGGGTATTTACGGAGCAGTTTGTTGTTTAAAATTTAATAATTTGAGAGACTAAATATAATAAGATGTCTAAGCTTAAAAAGTTAATATTGTTGTTTATAAACATCATAAATGCATTATATATGGTTATAGATAGATATTGATAATAAATTATACATATTCGATAAAACATATTCAATACTACACAAATTATCAATTTATGCTACCAGCTGTGGTAAGCCATATTTTCAATAATGCCACAACTAAATGTTTTACATATTTGTAGTAAGTATAACAGGTTTGAAAATACCTTAAATGTAGGAAACTAGGAATGTCAAGAAAAGATATGAATAAGAACGCTGCAAGTAAAAAAATTGAAAATGGTTCACGAAGCTGTAAGAGACAATTTACAGATGAAATGGAAATCAACAAAAACATAAGTGTGCAATCAAAATGATTGTAGCCTGCGTGCATAGACCATTCATTATTAGATTAATAATTACATCCATGTTTCTTTATTGTATCATTCATTATTACATATTATTTCATTAACCAACAATACAAAATCTTTACATTCGTTGTTTTTTCTTACTTTACCCACACACTTAATTTCTTGATGCACCTATTCTTCTAAAAACCCGTCAATTTGACGGGTCTATAAGCTAGTATAATTATAAAATATACTAACAAGCAAAAGTTAACGGTATTCAAATGAATTTATTACCCACTCCGTTATTCATTAATAATGTTTGCCATTGGTTGTTGTTTTGTGTTGTCACATTCTTATTGGTTAATGTTTAATACTCTTGACATTTTACAATCTAGGTACACATTGTGGCAAGCTTCTATTGGTCAATATGTGGTGCATGTTCTACTGTTCACAAAGCGTTTCACGTAATACTCCCGTAATACTCACCAAAAATTGTACTACTCCCTAACCTTTGTACTACACAATGTAAAATACACCATCTGTCCACCTAGAAGTTTCTTCTTCTTTTTAACCATCATTTACTTAAAGTAGATCAACATCAAGAGAACTCATAGAAACAGAAACATAAAAATAACTAAGCTAAGGATGACTATGTGAAGAAAGGGGTTATTTTTTATTTTATTTTATTTTTTTTTCGTTCAAAAAAAAACTAAGCTAACACAGGTAAATTTTTTATATATACTAAAAGTGATTTTTGATTCTAAAAAATCTCAGCCACTCTTGAATTTTCTCCCCTCTCTGATACACTCTGTTCTCAAATCTAAATTTTAAAAAATGGAAAGGGATGGAATGGGAAGGGCAAAGCAAGGGATGACTATGTGAAGAAAGGGGTTATTTTTATTTGTGTTCTTGAGTCGGCGAAGCTGGCGGCGGAGGTGAGTTTATCTTTTGTATATTGGGATTAAACATTGGGATAAATTGCTGGCACTTTTACTTTTTCTGGTGCTTTTGCCTTCAAGTTTTAATTTTTATATGTTACTTGGTTAAAGATTGATTTTTTAGGGTTGATATGGTATTCGAAATATTGGGGTAGTTGATTGGTGGAAGGGAAGATGAAAACAATGCTACTTTTTTTTCACCCTCTTCTCTTTATTATGATGTGGGTTTGATTTGACAAAAAAAAGAAGCTGAAGATCTATGAGGCCATGTTGTTCATGTTCAAAATTGAAAATAGGAGTTAATTAGGTAAGTTTGTTAACCTTAAAATTGATATTTCGTTGTGAATTGGGATTACTGATGATGATGGTGTTCTACGTTTTAGGTATGCTTTTTTATGAAAGTTTTATATGTTATTGATGTTTGGTTGACTGATTATTGAGATAGTCAGTTGTGAACATAACAATATTTCCTAATTCATCATATGATATAAGAAATATGTTGATGTATAATGGGAAACGTTATATTTTTAAGGCAAACAAAACAAAATCTATTATACTTTGGAGTACACACATAAGAAAAGTTGAAATAAAATATGAACAAGATGAAGATATTGTCTTTTATAACCTTTCATACTATACTTTGCCTAGGCGTATATCAAAGTCAGACTTAAGATTGAAAACGGATGGTAAATTAGTAACAGAATGTCAGTTTTTTTTACCGTATAAGTCAAAAAGAGAATGCGGATTCTTAATGATATGAGAACTGAGTTTTTTGGATTTTTTTTGGCTTAATTTGTGATCTTTTCATGCTGTTACTCGACAGTTGCTTAACAAGAACCCAAGCAAAGCTACATCGTTGTTTTTGGCAGCAAACAATTTACGTGATTGAGTTGATAGTGCTTTAAAAGACATGACAGGAGCAATGAAACAACTGGATTACTCGACCTACAAACTACTTTTTTTTTAGTTTATTGTATTTGGATGTTGATGCGACACGAAAGGCCTTTCATTGGAGCCTGCTAAGTTTCTGGTAATTTTCTCCTGTAACGAATCAATTGATAGGTATGATGAATGCCATTAGTCACGTTAGTTTTATGTGCACGAAAGTGGCAGGATACGATCGGGTTACTAACATATTAGTTTCAGTTGCTACATATCTAATTGTCATATTCATATGTGTTGTTTCGGCATGCAAGTATATCAACAAATTAAGTTGTAGTTTGCCTAAATGTTTTAACATAAACAAGGCTGCCCCGCAGCAACGCGCGGGCAATCATCCTTGTATATACTAAAAGGCGTGTAACAGTCCCCCAAAACACTGTTGCTACACGGGGTGATTATACCCTTAATCTTGGCTCCTATTAGTTTATCACCTTTAAAGATGTGTGTTGTCAGATTCCCATTGGCTAATGTCACTAATTACAATTTCTCTTAGTAACAGTACATGCACTTTAGTAACAGTACATGCACTGTTATGAGATTTCATTAATTTTGGTATCAACAAAATATTAACAAGTGGCAGACACCTGCTCCATCTTATCATTGTCTAAAAAAAAAACAAAATATACAAAAAATCACTACACTAGCAATAATCAAAATGGAGTTTACAAAATTTATTTAAAAGTAAATATGTGTTTCTAGCAGCGAGGAGATTCCGGCGAAAGCGTCGGCGGCAAGAGCATTTCCGGCAATGCAAATCAGAAATATATATATATATATATATATATATATATATATATATATATATATATATATATATATATATATATATATATATATATTAATTATAAACAAATCTACAAATTCAAATTTACAATACATTAATTTTATATTTCCGGCACCAACACCAATTATACCGGCAACCTCAAAAATATCCCGTCAACAGTTGTATATATATATATATATATATATATATATATATATATATATATATATATATACAAATTCAAATTTACAATACATTAATTTTATTATAACGAAATAGATAAAATAACTTTTTCGGTAACATCAAAAAAATTCCATCGACAATAAAAAAATTACATCTGAAAAAAAACATATAGAACTAGACAGATCTATAAAAAAACTATAAATCTACGAAACATATATATATATATATATATATGTTCAAAAAATCTACGAAAAAAAACGATAATATACTTACTGTGGTCGAGGGACGACAGTGGAGGGCGCGTGGGTCGCGTTTCACCGACGAGAATGAAGGTGGGAAGGTTGTAGTAGTCTCGGCGGTACATGGTGGTGAAAGACGTAGCGCGTGGGTGAGTTGTGGAGGGAGCCGTGAGCTCAAACTCTCAAGAAACGTTGGGAACTAACCGATCTATTAAATCGGGGAAGAAAAGGACTTGCCGGAAAATTTTCCGGCAATGGCGTCGCCGGAAACTGCTACTGCTTACCGGAAGTTTTGAAGAAACCGGTGAGGTAGAGAGAGAGAGAGTAAGAGTGTGGAATGTGTGTTTTATGTGTGTTATATAATGAAATAAAATAAAAATAAAATGGTATTTATATTAAAAGGGAAAAGGATTTTCGCTTTTAGTCACTCAAGTTAGCTATAAATTGCACCGTTAGTCCCCCGTTAACGATCTTTTGCAAATTTAGTCCTTAAAAAAATTATCGTTTTATTTCGAGTTTTAATTAGACACAACATCCCCGCAGCAACGCGCGGGTACCCCACTCGTTATAACTAATTTGTAATTTAGCATGGACTTTCATTTTCGTCAAAAGTACACTAAGCAAAGTACATGTTAAGATGTGTCTTCCATTTTGTTTAAAACCAAAAAGAAATTGGCCTCTCGAAAAAGCTTTATATACTCAGGTACTTTAATGGTCTAAATACAAGTTTATAATTGTTCCATTACTTACAAACTAAACATGTTTTTTAATTCTAAGATAAACGATGTGTAATGAACACATAAATGGCATGGATTAGAATACTAAATTTCATTGGTCTAACATTTAGATATCTTATTAGTTTGTTTTATAAAAGTCATTTCCACCTTGCATCCCACATTGCTTCAAGACATAAATGTTTTTTCACTTATATATTATAGTTTGTGTTGTTGATATGTGTTAAGAAATGGTATTATGTTTCGTACCTCTTGTACTAGCTAGTTTAATTCAGAAAAAGAAAAATATTAAAACCAGTTTGGTTCAATAGGTTCGAAATATTGTACAAGCTCTTAACTCTTTTGTTTTTAACTAATCTTCTTTGTACTCCAAAAAACCAACTGATTTTAATGAAACGACATTTTCATGAAGCTAGGAGATAGAAAAGAGTTGGCTGCTTCATACATTCGTTCTCGTGTATGACACTCCCTCTGCAAATGATCAACCTTGTCCACTGTTTTATCTAAGGTGGGCGACCAATACAATTAAAAGTTGAAACCATAGCTAAGAACATCAAACACAACCAAAGAATAAAAATACAACCATTACATAATCAATCTTCCATATAGAAATAGGGGAGGTTAAAAGATGAGCAACTCGAAAAAATCCATCTATCTCCTGATAGTGAGGCAATTACCTCCATGGTCATTTACTTTGACAACGAACCCATGAAACCATTTCATATATATTTTCATACAGGGTGGTGATCAACAGCGTGAATGGGTCGAATGACAGAAAAGAAGAAAGTGAAAAGCAACAAGGAAGAAATATACTAAAATAACTCATTCATGCGTTGAGTGCAAAACAAATTGAAACATATCAAGATATAATTGTAAACTAACTCATTCATGCGTTGTGTCATTCTTTTGGAAATAACATGAAAAATAAAACAACTTCATCATTTGGAATGTGTTAACTATGTCTAGCCTAAACATAATGTTGAAGTGCCCTCAAACAATTAGACCTCATCACAGAGAGGACCATGATCAAGCAAGTATTAATCCCAATCTCTGCGTGCTTTCTACCGGATAGTTCATGTCTTCATGTTTGATGGAAAACTGACACCATTAGCTTCCAAACAAAAGAGGGTCTATCAAAAAGAAAAATATTAGTAATGAAAGAGAGCTAAAGATATAACTTGCAATCAAAACCCTCAAGAAAAGAAATGTCCAAGAGGATGTAACTAAAGACATTCATACTCGATCTATATGGATGAATTTTATGCAGCCAATCAAGGAAGTACCAACACCGAGATCGATAGCACTCACTTATGTATGTGACAAGGGATTATATATTGTTTCATGTTGGTTGACATGCTAAGAACTCGAGCTTTTTAATTTAGAGATCTGTAACTTGGTTGGCTAAGATATTGAAAACCGTGTTTACCAAATATATATACTCGCAGTAAATAAACAAGATAATAAAGATGCCAAAGGTATTTCTTCTTTCTTTTCTAAATGTAAAACAATAGAATCATACTAAACCAAAAACTGACATTGAGAGAATCTCATCTTCAAAAGTTATGGCTTGCCCTTTTTGCTTTGCCTTAGCTTTAGGCCTTTTGTGTTGCCTTTCTTTGGTCTCTACTGCTTTCTTTGGCCTTGGTCTTGTGTCCCCCTCGCTACCTTATATGCTTGCGTTTCTCTTGGTGGTTTTGTTCTTGCTTGCTTTGCTCTTGTCCCATTGTCTTTAACTCTTTTTTGCGCTTTTTTTTTTTCCTTTTCCTGTATGCTCTGTTGGCTTGTATGCTCGCTTTTTTCTCTTTCTTTTCTGGTTCCTCTTGTGGCGTTGGTTGTGGTCTGTGTAGGTCTGTCTTTTGATTTTTTTGCTTACGTGCTTCTATGCTTGTTGTTTCGTTATTGCTTATATGTTTTTATTCTTCAGTATGCTTTTTTGCTTGTATGCTTTCTTTTGTTTTGCTCCATTATTATCGTCTCCTTTCCTTTGGGCTCCCATTGCACAGACCAGCCGGAGGTCTCTGGCTTTCCTGAAACAGTCTCTTTACCTTCAGGTTTATCCTAAGGTATGGGTAGGATCTGTCTACATTCCACCTCCCCCGTACCCCGGTCTGGCAGGATTGGGTATGTTGTTGTTGTTGTCATCTTCAAATGTTAAAACAAAAAGAAGCTATCATATTTTCAAAGCTGATGTTTTGCAAGTAAGAGATTATATATAACACACTTCAAAGCTATCCGTTACATAGGTTGTATATATTAGATTAGTAGACAGGATGAATTAGCAGTAAATTCAGGTAACATGCTTATTATTTTTTATTATTATTTTTTCATGAAAACTAATTCAATACCACATAGGTAAAAGAAAGAAGATTTGGCTAGTTAATATACCATATGGTTTATTAAACAAATGTTTGGACTAGTGTTATGTTTCCAAGCATTCTAAAAAATTGAAAGTTAATAGCGTACTTCTCTTGTATGCTTGGAAATTGATACAAACTCCAAACTTTTTATATATAAATTTTTCCCAAAATCCGTAACTCTCATAGTTGGTTAGTTTAATGCTATGTTTACAATTCTGTTAATAATAATCACTCTCTATATCTTTCGCACACATATCTTTATGCATTTTACTAGTATAAGTTTTCCAATTTTAGAAATATATATTTATATTTAAAAGTATCTTAAAACACTTTTTTCTCTCTTATACGTGGACACGTGGTACACAATCTTTTATATAATACAAGAATTACATCATTTCGGAGTGTTTTTGCAAAACCCTTCTCATTGAAAAAAAATTTGGACCAATAGGAGAGCTCGATTTTGACACATAAGCAAAATCAAGCAATATGATTGGCCAATAAAAAGTCAAAATTGAATTGATTTTGGTCAAACTTTAATAAATTTGGTTGAGAATTTGATTGATAAAAAAACACATAAAAATATAGGTGTCAAATTTGTGAAAATAAAAACTTAAGAAAAGATGAGGTAATTAATAAAACCTTAGTGGTTAAGTGTAAAATTATAAGTCTCTTTGTTTTTTTAATAACTTTAGATAATAAACAAATAACCCCTTACACTTCATACCCCCTATACTTTATAATGTTAACGTTGTTTAAAATTACATGAGTAATAGTATTAGTTTTTTTGACTTTCATCTATGAAAATAAATTTGGTAAATATGTGAATTAGTTTTAATATACGTTAAATATTTTTTAAACTAATGTTAGTTTTAAACTTTCTTCCATTAGAATATTTTTTTTAAATAAGGACTCATGTTACTATTTAAAAGTTTAATTTATGCGTACACGGGTTTGAAATACGGTTAAATTATTAGTAACGGGAATATAAATATCAAATGGTAAGCATGAGTTACTGTGATATAAAATAAATATACGTGATTCTACTTATAACAACGACTCATGAAATTGTTATTTAAAATTTATATATGGATATCCATAAAAATATTTTAAAAACTTTACAAAACATATTTTAACTTTATCAATGCTCATTATGTACCACTAAACTCGCACATTTTGTACAACATGATATCAATAGTTAAAGTTAAACAACAACATTAACTTCAAACTCAACATCTCTGTCAGTTAAAAATGTTATACAAAGCTAATTATTAAATAAAAAAAATCGGCTAGATAGTCATTCTTTAATATAGAAGGTGTTTTTCTTAAATTATAAAAAAATAATGCACGCATCACAATCCTTATTTGATAAGAATCACCTCCTAAATCAAAAAAAGAAAAACTACGTAGGTGATAACCTAACTTTATTCATTAACTTGATGTTTAAAAAAAAAATAATAATAATAATAAAATAAATAAATAATAATAGTTGGTTGTTGTAAAGGAATTAAAAGTATGTACATAAGAATTATTCAGCAAGAATATATAGTTTTTAATTAGGTTATTACGTTACTATATTGCGATAATGCTATTGACTTGGTAATCACGGATGTGAGATACAACCATTATTCTATACTTATGATTGATGTGTAAACTCCTTTTTGCTTCTGAATAGAATCCGAAAGAGACCTCAACAGCACTTTGGCTTATGCCTTATCTAGCTGATAGTTTTTAGTAAATATTTTTATGGTTTAACTTTTTTTGTTATACATACCAACTTTTAGTAATTTTATTTTTTATTTTTTTTTTTATTTATTTATTTATTATTTTTTTTATGTTTGATTGAAAATTTTTACACTTAACATTTGTGTTTTTACTATAAACACACTAAGTAAATTACTTGGAAATGTATGCAACTTACCCCTTTTTCTCATTGTATGTAGCTTTCTTTTTTTTTTTTTTACATTCTGTCAATAAACTCGCTAAATCCGTCCTTTGTGTGTAGCAAATGACTCGTTTGACCAGTACCCGGTTGCAACAACCATTATCACTACCACGTGTGTAATTAATTTACACGGTGTTAATTCCACATTGGCAAATAAGAACAATATTATCCTTTATCAAGGACCACACACACAATGGACCACACATACCTGCTATCACTTTCCCTTTTTCCCCCTTTTCACCCGACCAAACCCTAATTTTAATTCTTTATCAATTGAGTGTCGTTTTTAATAAATAACTGAAATTGATTGGTGCACAAGGTACCCTTTTTGATATTCTCTTTGTCCCCTTCATTATTTTAGTTGTATTAAAGTATTACAATATTGTACGGATTATTTTTTTTATTGCGAAAATTTAATGTTTTTACCTATTCTTTTACAGGATGGCACCATCTGGGTCTGATGCGTTGTGGTTTGATCTTCACCACGATGGTGTGTTTTATTTTCTTCCACTTAGGTATGAAAACGGCCTTGTTTATGAATGGAAGTTGTATAAGGATAGGAAATTAGACTATAAGAGTATGTGTGAGCATCTTATGGACATGACAGGCCATCCAGGATTTGCTGGTTTGTATTTTTGCTTACCAGAATGTGAACTAGAAATAGGACTGAAAATCATTGAAACTGATGTTGATGTTGATTCAATGTATGCATTTGCTGAATCGTATGGCAAGTTAAACATATACATGACTCATGTTCACCAAAACTTGGCAGAGTTTTATTTTCAAAATCTTTGCATGGAACAATATGGGGATGGGGAAACATCTAGGTTGGGGATTCATGAAATTATGGTAAAAGATGCTTCTAATATGACTGTAGATGAACTAGTTGCATGGGCTGAAGAAGATGCGCAAAAACGTTATACACCGGATAAGTTAACACCTAAGAAAGTAGTTAATTGTGTGGATGATGATGAGGATACCCATCTTAGGGATCTAGTTGTCAGCCCTATTGCTAGGCGTAAGTTGTTGGGTAAAAAGGGCAGCCCAAACCCTAGTTTGAAGCGTAAGTTGTTTGATAAGGAAAAAATTACAGTGAGTGATGATGGTAATACAGTTAAGAAAGCCATGGATAGGGGTAAAGCTAAGATGGTAGAACAAGACCGTCCTCCTAAGTTACCTGGTCGTAGGAATAAGGGGATAGTTATTCAAGATAATGATAACCCAAGTGTAATGCAAAGTGATACAAGTAGTGATTCAGAAAGTGATCCATCACTAGGCATTAACTTTAGTTTGTATAGCGATAGTGAGAGTGAGTACTCAGATAAGTCCGTTGATTACTTGTCAGAGGATGAAGATGACCTGCGAGAACTTAGGAAGCGAAGAAGTGAATCAAAGAAGGAATCTAAGTCTAGAAATAAAAACAAGGACAACTGGAGTTGGTTTCTAGACTTACTTGGGAAGGATATTGATATGCCTACTGGTAATGGATTGACCCTCATGTCTGATCAACACAAGGTAAGTATGCCTACTTGTAATTGATATTGGTAACTGTTATTTGAATGATTAGTTGTTATGTATTTATATTGTTTGTTATTTGTTTGTTAGGGACTGATTGAAGCCGTAAAAGATGTGATGCCAGACGCTGAGCATAGACAATGTGCGAGGCACATCTATGAAGGGTTTAGGAAGCAGTATAGTGGTCTCGAGTTCAGGTTATTGTTTTGGGGTGCTGCAAAGGCTACATACACTGGAAGGTTTAACAAAGTCATGGAGAAAATCAAGAAATCCAACCAAAATGCGTATGATTATCTGATAAAGAAAGATCCAAAAACATGGTCAAGGGCATATTTCCATATCGGTACAAACTGCGAAGCTGTTGAAAATGGATTTAGTGAGTGTTTTAACTCGGTAATTTTAACGGTGAGGAATAAGCCAATAATAACCATGCTTGAAGGTATACGAGTAATTGTTTTGGAGAGAATGAATACAATGAGGAGGATTTGTGAGAAATGGACTGAAGATATCTGTCCTAACATACAGAAAAGGCTAGAAATAACGAAAGATCAAGTGAGGTATATACTGAAGCACATTTTCTTTACAACCTAACTTACAACTAACATTTTACGATATCTGTCATAACCAAAATAAGTTTCTTTCATACAGGTTTTGGCATGTTATACCTACTGGTGGAGGCTTGTTTGAGGTGAGGAACGGGTGTGAAGCATTTGGTGTTGATGAGCAGCGTAGAACATGCTCGTGTCGATTATGGCAGCTTTCTGGTTTGCCTTGTGCTCATGCAATTGCAGTTATATTCAAGGTAAATAGATTTGCTGAGGAGTATGTTCCATCATGTTTTAGGAAAAAATGTTTCGTTGATGCATACCACCAATATTTGAATCCTGTTGGAGGTATGTCCTTTTGGCCTGATACTAGTGAATTGTCTAGGATATTGCCGCCTATAACTAAGAAAATGCCTGGTAGGCCTAGAAAGAAACGTATTAGGGCAGCCCATGAAAACAAAACCACAAACTGGGTATCTAGGACTGGCGTAACCATGACATGTTCCAATTGTCAACAAAAAGGGCACAATAAAAAAGGTTGTCAAAATCCAACTGTAATAGTACCACCCAAACCACCATCTAAGAAAGGTAGGCCAAGGAAGACACCAACTGTTGAACCTTCACTCATAGATGAAGATGAGGTACTTAATACAGAAACATTTGTTGCACCTCAAGAAATACCATTTCAAGACCCTTTAGGAGCAGAACATGTAAAGGGTTCGGGTCACTTTGGTTCTGATCAGGCTAATTTTGGGGTGGGTACAAGTCATGGAATTGGTTCAAGTCATGTTATGGGTTTAACTCACAAACCAAAGGTTAAGAATACTAAAAAAAGGGGGGATCTGGGTATAACAAGAATAAAGTTCCAGCTACTAGGTTTAGTAGATTGGGTAGGTGGTTTGGTTTAGGAGAAAGTGATGGGGGATCAGATACAATTGAGGATTCAAACACTGAACCCACAGATAATCACCGTAACCTTGCTGGTGGTTCTTTTCAAGCAACTCAAGACATCCCAAACCTCTCAAGAGTTGTACCAACACAAAATAGTCAAGTTGCAACAAATGAAGTGCAAAGAAATGCAGAAGTTGAGGAACCAGTTCAACCAAGACCAAGAAGGATTTTAAACTTGATCAGACCAAGAGCACCAAGTGAAAGGATTTTGAAGAAAAAATTGGCCAAGAATCTACATGGAGTTGGTTCATCAAGCTCTAGTGCTTTGGATTTGGAGTAGCATTTCAAATGTTGTCTGTTTATCTTAGTATTAAGAAAAATTATGCACTTCTTTTGTATCTATGTCTTGTGCAAGTGAAAGGATTGTGAAGATGTATGCTAAACTATGCAGTGCACTTCTTTTGTATGCATGTGTTGTGCACTTGAAAACTAGCTTTGTAGGATCCTGTAAAATCAGTCATATGTGACTGTAAACTTTATGCACTCCTTTTGTACATCTATATTATGGATCCTTTTGTACATCTATATTATGCACTCCTTTTGTCATATGTGCCTGTAAACTTGTAGAAGCCAAAAGTTGTAGCAACCAAATGATACTGTGATGTAAACATACATTACATTAAGATTCAAAATGTTTACAACCACTATTACAACTTAACAACCATTACTAGCAACAAAAGCAATACATTTCAACAGCAAACCTAGTACATTATTGCTACAACAAAAGCAATTAACACAACAATGAAACTGAGAACCCAGAAGACTTTGTCACGAACTTGCATTTTTGACTTGATAAAAGTTAAATCCTCCATCATTTTCATCATATCAGCTTGTGAAACTGCAACTTCATTCGAATTTGATCTCCTCCCCATGTTCTTGTATTTCATCTTGTCATTATGTTCCTTGAACAACAAACACTTGTAATAATCACTTGGAAGCTCAGGGTCTGTGAAGCCATAAAACTTACATTTCTTGTACTTGTCCTACCAAGTTAGTGGGTTACAATCATAGGTTAAACATTGCATACAAATTCCAAGTATAATAAAATCAATCAAAAAAACTCTTACATAAATTGGACATGCTTTGAATCGTCTACCAGGATTTGTTATGGTCCAAGCGACTTGTTCTTCAACTGGTAATGGGTTTTTACATTAGCAATGTGTAGCATTTTGGTAATACTCAATGGTCTTTTGATTGGATTTGGAAGTATAAGAAGAAGAGGAGGCCATGGATTAGGGTTAGTGGGGGCTGTGAATTGGGTGGAAAAGAGGAAGAAAATGAATTAGGGTTAGTGGGGGCATGTGGGTATTTATTTTTGCCCAAATAAAAATAAAGGGAAAAAGTATATATTGATGATATGGCATGTGACCGGATCCACGTCGGATGAACTGGTCAAACGAGTCACTTGCTACACACAACGGACGGATTTAGCGAGTTTATTGACAGAATGTAAAAAAAAAAAAAGAAAGCTACATACAATGGGAAAAAGGGGTAAGTTGCATACATTTTCAAGTAATTTGCCCTAGTTTTATCATAAACTTATTATGTTATGGTAATTGAATAAGCCAATAAGCACCTTTAATAAGCATAACCAAACACCCCATTAGTTCTAATCTGAAGATTTCTGATTTGATGTTATGACTAACTTTGTTGTTATCCTCACTATAATGCAACATGTTAGTGGTTTTTACAGTTTTATGATCTTATCGCACACACTAAAGTGTAATGCAATTTATTGTGTGCGCTTTTTAGAGGAGGACTAAGTATCAACACATGATTGTCATGGAAGGTTAATGTACCAAAGATTTGTTTTAGTGCCTATATGGGGAATTTTATGATAGGAATTCTTTTCAGAGTGTAATTTGTCTTTGAATGAATTAATAAAACTTAGCAGGTGTTTGCCGTCATTGATAACACTATGGGTGTCAACCAATGATCTAAAATATGAGTGTGTTTTACCTTAATGATTTAGGTCAATTGTGAAGAAAGTTGCATTAAAGTGAAAGGTCGGTAAGGATACAAACAATCCTAAAAGACTTGCGGATGTACTCTTTCATTTTTTATGCATTTATAATTTACTTATACAAGTAATAATAATTTCCTTATATAGTTCGGGTTAGAGAAAAATTATTCTTATACATTATAAATAATCGTAAGATTAAATTTGAGTTCTACCAATTACATTTTTTTTTTGTTTCTCTTTATGTAATAAAGAAACTATAGTGTAAGCATCTATGTTAATTTGATAATTTTATGATCAAACATGAGAAGTAAATAGCACAAACTTATGAAAATACAAATTTTCAAACAAAAAAGTACATTAGTAAACATGGTATGATGGTTATTCATAATCAAGAAAATAAATCAATTTTCAAAGCTATCTAAATATGCTACATATATTAACGAAAATATAAGTAAAAGAAATACCAGAATTACAAAACACATCGTAAATTGATAGCACGGGTTTGCAAAACTAAAAGCATATATCACTAACATCTCATGCAAGTCAAGTATCATCATGTGATTTTGCTTGAATAATAAAATATATTTTTTAATCCAAAATCATTCTCCTAAAATAATAGGTAGATTATAATATATATGCATATGATTTTTTATTTTTAGTCCACTAAGTAAAACTATTTAAAACATGTTAAATGGTTCATTTCTTAATCGATAATAATACATAATCAAAACGAAATTTTAAACACCCTGTGCGTGCACAGGTATTATAACTAGTTTAGTACGGAGTAATTACTTTTGACAACTACATTGATTATATAATTATGCGCTCGTAAATTATTTTCAATCAAACAAAACACAAGCTTTTTTATTTTATTTATTTATTTATTTTAAATTAAAAAGCAATTTGTTACAATAACACGTGTGACATTATAATCATGAAATGTCATGCTTTAAAGGGAAAACAACACACAATCAATCTACAAAAAACACACTCGTTAGGTAATGTTTGTTTCAACTAAACACTCGCACTATATTAAGCAATTCTCTTCACATTCAGCTAGTCCAAAATTGCATATAAGGAGATCCGAGTGTCCAAATACTCTCATATTTGTTACAGTATGTTTTATATGAACTTTAAATATGATATGTTCACAATCGACATGATGAATGTTGGATTTTGGTGTTTGAATCACCTTTCACAACATAACTTATTTTGAACACAAAAAGATTAATCAAAGAAAGTAACATGTAAGTATAAATATCAAAATATTTTGCTTATGTTATCTTATTTGATTTTCTTTTTGAAAGGTCTTATACATACTTTCAAATTTATTACAATTAATCATGTCCAACGTTTTCATGTATAGATAGAGTACGATGGCCTAACTGCTTATTCTTAAATCTAAATTATAGATTGAGTGAGAATACAATGGATTATGAGATACCGAAATGCAAAACGAGGATCATCACAACTATGCTCAAATAAAAGCCATAACTTTTATAACATGATTCATCTTCAACAAAAAAACGTTTATGTTTTCCATCGATTTATCAAATGGAAATCGATATACTCCGTATCGCTTTAACCAAAAAGAAAATTTATTTATATCCTTTTTCAATGAAATAGGAAATTTTCTTCATTTCAAGAGTTAAAACTTAAAATGGAATAATAGACCATTAGACCTCGAGGATAACTAAAACCGAAAACTTTATTTATGGAGTTGTTGGTCATGTTTGGCAACAAGTGGTAAGGAAGCTTTTAGGAGCGACAAGCGGTAAGCGGTAAACATTTAAATGAAAAGCTTGTTTGACAACATCTCTAATAGTGGTTGAAACTATCCTAACCATTCCAAAATGAAATGCTTCTTGAATGAGCTTTCCAGAATTGCTTCAAGCGTTTAGATACTGAAATTACATGTATACCCCATTTGTTTAATCATTTATTTTATTTTAATGTGTATATGACCTTTTTCGTAATTTTACACTTTATAATTACTGCTACAGCTACGTTACCAAACATGTTTTTTAAATAAACAACTACTGCTTACTGCTTACAGCTTATTGATACTGCCAACTGTTTACTGCCTGCTACTGCTACGTGTCGCCAAACATAGCCGTTAACAGATTAGTTTTGGCCCATCATTTGTCAGCCCAATGGTTAAAAAATGAAACCAACATTCAAACAAGTCGATTATAACAATTGTTTCATGCAGTGAGAAGAAAACTTGAAATTAGAAGAATGAAAAATAACTATAATCACATATTTGAGATGCATCGACTAGAATTAGATGCATCTCTACTCATTTATATGCATCCCAATTAGTTTTGAAAGTGATTTTGAAGTGAAAAAGATGTAAAGTAGTACTAGCAATAAATTTGACCCGTAGAGGACGGAAAATACATAGGATTCTTCTAACTTGATGAAATGCGTCTAATATATGTATATGTATCCAATTTTTTGTTAGAAAGCATATTATGATGCATCTAAAAAATTAAGAATGCATCTAATTTAAATCGATGCGTCTCTAATATGTAATTATAGTTATTTCTCATCCTCTGATCCTAAGTCAACATGCATATAATAAAATCAAGTTTTGAGATCGTCAATCAGTTGGCTAAGATATTGAAATCTATGTTAAGGTAGCTTAGTTATAATATTTTATTTTATTTTTGTGATGAAATCTTTTTCAATCCCACATAGAAAAAAGTAAGAAATTGTTGCTAGTTAATATACCAAATGGTCTTCAATTCAAACGTGTTTAGACTAGTATAATGTTTTCAAGTGGAGACCATAAATGTGCTAACAAAATATATAGCGCACTTTTAGTCTATTCTTGAAAATTTATATAAACTCTTTACTTTTTTTTATATACAAGCTCTCAATTTATATGAATCTTTTTGCTGTAAAATATTTCTGGAAAAAATACTCACAAAATTTATATTTACAAGCTAGATGTAGTTTTTGTTAGAAGAGTAGTGATTGTGAGGCTTTAAAGTTGTACTTAAATTCATGCCTAAGCGTACGTGACATCATCCTGATGGCTGTAGTCAGGGGATCACTTTTTCACAAGTCATCATAATCATGTCATATATGTTTAGGCACACAAATTAGGTCTCTCAATCATTTTCCTTGTTATAAAGGTTCTATAGGTTAGTGTATAGGTTAAAAAAAAAAAAAAAAAAAAAAAAAAAAAGTAAAGTACATGCTTGCTATAAAAAGTAGCCAAAAATCCATTAGTAGCCGTAAATTTATTAAAAATTGAAAACTCTTCCTGGAAATGAAATGAAAACAAGAAAAAAGTTCTTCGTAAAAGAAATTTTATGTTTAACAAGACTATTTTTTTAAGTTACAGTGTAACTTTGAAGATAATATAAGCAAGTTGTAAATTAACGTAAACTTTCTTTTTGGTAAATAAAAAGTAGAATATTGCAACCTACTTTTAAATCTTCTATTTTATGTTTAACAAGACTATTTTGTTTTAAACCAAAAGAAAATCGGCTAACCAAAAAAGCTTTCCAAATCCGGGCATTGGTTGTCAAATTGTTCGGGCAAAATACAACTTTAAAATGGCTTAATCACTTAATACTGGGCTTTGATTCTTCAAAAGATAAGTTGTGTATCATGGACACATATAACGTATACATTTCTTCTCAATTGTTCCAATCAGATCCGAAAAATGATAAAGAGAAGTTCATGAGTCAACATTAAAGTACATTGTTACCTTTTTTTAATAGTCTCACTTAGGGCTGGAAAGAAAGCGAGTCATTTTAGTCTGCAATCAAGTCAAGCTATTATCAAGCAACTCGAGCTTGAGCTCGAGCTTGGCTCGATCGAGTCAAGCTTTTATCAAGCTCAAGCACAAAAATTAGCTCGAAATATTTAACAAGCCAAGCTCAAGCTTTGGATAGCATGGCTCGAGCTCGTATCAAGCTTTTATCAAGCTTTAATATAGATATTTTCATATATTTTGTTGATATGTGAACCCTATGAAGCCTCACAAGATATATTTTATTGATATGTTTTAGACATTTGAACCTTAATTAGTACTTTGGCTTATGTTTCATTTTGATATTCGACTTGGGTACGAGAATGTTGTTCTTGGTTTTATTAGTGTTAAATCAATCTAATTTGGTTTTCAAATACGGTTTTAGCTTGTTTTACTTTATACATATATCTTGTTGAGTTTAGCTATTGAATACAATATTTTTGTATTCATTCAAGCTTTTCAAGCCAAGCTCAAGCTTACTCAAGCCAAGCTCAAGCCTGAATGATGAAAGCTTGACAAGCTATCAAGCCAAGCTCAAGCCTAGTGTTTTTCTTTCAAGCCAAGCTCAAGCCTTGTTGAGCTTGAGCTCGGCTTGACTCGATTGCAGCACTAGTCTCACTTCACTCTCACTCTCACTTCAACCCATGTATCCCACATTGGTTAAAGACATCAAATGTTCTTCGGTTATATACTATGTTGTATGTAAATAGTATGTGTCAAGAGCAGTAGTATTATGTTTGGGGTACATACTTGTTTATGAAGTTCATGTATAAATAAAGATTGAACTTTGTATGAAAATATGTGCCCAAAATTTATACGACGTCTTAACTTTTTAATATCTATTAAAAAGGAATTTCTTTACAAGTACTCCAAAATTTATTTACGAAGATCTAGAATCCACTTTTTAATATCTATTAAAACGGAATTTCTTTACAAGGTACTCCAAAATTTATTTACGAAGATCTAGAATCCACTTTTGTGTACTTAGATCGTTGGTAATAACTTTTGAGAGTTGGAAGATGTACTACCTCCGTCCCATAATTATTGTCCACGTTTGACTTTTGAAGTCTTTATTTTGCAACTTTAACCTTAAATATTTTTATTTGTGTTATATAATACTTGATGAAAATTATACAAATGAAAATACATTTAAAACTCAATCCATTTATATATTTTGCATCAAATAATATATATCATAAAAGAAAAATATTTACGGTCAAAGTTGAAAGCTAGAGACTAAAAAAGTCAAATGTGGACAATAATTATGGGACGGAGGGAGTAGTAATTTATTTAAAGGTTTTTGCACTCTAGTGTAGTTGTACTTTTTAAAAATATTCATTTAGGTCATTCTACTATTTTTGTGTATATTCAATTCATTGTACTATTATTTAAACTTAATAGAGTAATTAAAGGTGCGTTTGGTATCCCACTATGAGAATAAGACTATGACTATTAAAATGATTAAAGGTATTTGTTTAAGATCAGGGAGCCCACCACTATTGTAATGAATGATAGATATAATTCATACTCCAAAAAAAAAAAAATTCATATAACAATCTTGTTTTGTACAATCGATTAAATAGCATTGTATATTAATCCATCTTAAATAAAACAAAAAATAAGCCATAAGATCTTTTTCTTCAATAGCAGTGTATACAAAAAATCTAAGTACACTTTGTAATCATGTGAGAGTACATGCCAATTGGCGCCTAAAGTTATTTTTCTTCAAAAGCTCGTTATTTCATACTTAATTGTTTATCATTATACGGGTACCAAAAAAAGTACGTAACATGTAAGTATAAGTATTAAAATATTTTGCGTATGCTATCTTGTATTCTTGTTTGATTTTATTTTTGAAAGGTCTTATAGTTTCAATTTTGTTACAATAAATAGTGTCCAACGTTTGCATGTAAAGTTCCAAGCATGCCGAACAAATTAAACTGTTTACTCGTAAAATTAAGCCAAGTAAAAGCCATCTTTAACGTTTCTGGGTTTAACAACGTTATACTTGTAACATGTTTCGTCTTCGAAAAAAAGGTTTATGTTCTTCGTCGCTTTATCAAATACAAATCGATATATCACTTTAAGCAACAGGAAATGTTCTTCAAATTTCTATTCAGTGTGATAGAAAGTTTTCTTCTTTTTCAATAGAAGCACACTAAACCAAAAACTGACATGAATCATGATTTAATTTGCTTGTTATTTTTTTAGATAAAACCAATTCAATCCCACATAGGTAAAAGAAATATGATGTTTGTGGTTAATATAACACAAGGTTTATAAAACAAACGAGTTTGGACTAGTGTAATATTTCCACCATATCGTCGAAGTACTCTAAACAAATCAAAAGTTATAGTGTACTTTGATATATGCCTGAATATTATACAAGCTCTAAACTTTTTATATATGACCTTGTAATTCTAAGTCAATCTTTATACAAACTCCAAACTTCTTATACATTTTTAGCTGTAAAACATTTTTTCCCCCAAAATCCATAACTCACATAGTTGGTTAGTTTAATGCTATCTTTACGCTTCTGTTAATCACTTGTTATATTTATCGCACACATATCTTTCCGCATTTCGCTCATAGGAGTATAAGTTTTCTAATGTTAGAAAGATATATTTATATTTAAAAGTATCTTAAACACTTTTTTCTCTCTTATATGTGGTAGTCAATTTAGTAATTACTTTTGACAAATTAATGTCACGCTCAAAAATTATTTTCAACTCAAACAAAACACAAGTTTTTTTTTTTTTTTTTTTTTTTTTTTTTTTTTTTTTTTTTTTTTTTTTTTTTAAATCAAGGGAGCAATTAATTACAATACCGTATGTGACATTATCATGAAATTTTCATGCTTTAAACGGAAAACATCACATAATCAATCTATAAAAAACACACTCGGTAGGTAATGTTTATTTCAACTAAACACTCACACTATGTTAAGCAACTCTCTTCTTATTCAGCTAGTCCAAAATCGCATATAAGGAGATCCGAGTGTCCAAATACTCTCATATTTGTTACAGTATGTTTTATATGAACTTTAAAAGTAATATGTTCACAATCGACATGATAAATGTTTGATTTTGGTGTTTGAATCACCTTTCACAACATAACTCTATTTTGAACACAAAAAGATTAATCAACGAAATATAATATGTTCACAACCGCCATGATAAATGTTCGATTTTGGTATTTGAATCACCTTTCACAACATAACTCTATTTTGAACACACAAATATTAATCAAAGAAAGTATCATTAACATGCAAGTATAAATATTACAATATTTTATTTATGTTATCTTATTTGATTTTATGTTGGAAAGGTCACAGTAGGTTCAAATTTATTACAATTAATAAAGTCCAACGTTTGAATGTATAGTTAGAGCATGATGGCCTAACTGCTTATTCTTAAATCTAAATAATAGATTGAGTGGGGATACAATTGATTATGAGATACCGAAATGCAAAACGAGGATCATCCACAACTATGCTCAAGTAAAACCCATAATGTTTATAACATGATTCGTCTTCAAAAAAAAACGTTTATGTTCTCCATTGATTTATCAAATGGAAATCGATATACTCCGAATCGCTTTAACCAACAAAAAAATTTATTTATATCCATTTTCAATGAAGTAGGAAATTTTCTTCATTTTCAAGAGTTAAAACTGAAAATCGAATAATAGTCAACCTCAAGGATAACTAAAACCCAAAACTTTATTTATGGAGTTGTTAGCCCAGGATAGAAGATTTTACATAGGTCTTAACAGATTATTTTTGGCCCATCATCTGGCAGCCTACTAAGGCCAATGGTTGTAAAATGAAACCAACATTCACACAAGTCGATTATAAAAATTGTTTCATGCTGGTTAACATGCATAATAAACTCAAGTTTTGAGATCGTCAATCAGTTGGCTAAGATATTGAAATAACGTAAACCAAAATTCAATTAGAAAGAAGCAGGCAGCAAAACGTGAGTTACAAAAGAATAATAAAAATCTTTACTTGACGGTACAAACAACCCGGCCTATACTTTATGGCATGTAACCGAAGAAACAAAAATGAGTTGCATTATCTTTAGTTTTCCTCAATCACAACCAAACAGAGAAGATGGAAAAAATATGGTAAAACCACATGTAACTAATGATAAATTTGTACTCAATCTAATGGTTTCAACACTTTAGAAAATAAAAGAAAGTTTGTACTCGACCACCATAAACCAAGTAACTTTAATTTAAAAGATAAACCGTGTACAATGAATGCATAGAAGGAAGAGATCAGAATACTAAAATTCATTAGTCGAAATTTAGGTACCTTATTAAAACCTTTTTAATCTTGCATCCCACATCGGTTCAAGGAAGGAAGTGTTCTTTACATATATGCTATTGTGCGTAAAAATGATATGTCTTAAGAATAGTATCATGTTTAGGATATGCTATTGGCATTGAGGTTCATGTACAAAGTTAAAAGATTGAACCTCACGGCAAATAGTCCGATCCTTAACTTTCGATCCTTAACTTATACGAGTCCTTAACCTTTTAATCATTATTAAACGAGAAATGCTATACCTACTCATAAAATTCACATAAAAAATCCACTCGCTGATGTGTTAGCGGGTGATTGGTGACACGTCAACGAGTGCATTTTATTTTTAGATTTTGTGAGTGAGTCCATCATTGCTCTTCTTAAATAAATTGAAAACCTCTTGACCTTTTAATCACTAATATATGGCTTATTTTATTCTATTTAATGGTGGAGCCTTACGTTTTCTAATCATTTTAATGATTATTAAATAGATTGAAAACCTTTTTTTTCTCTTTCTTTTTTTTTCTTTTTTAATCATTAACAAGTGCCTTATTTTAATTTATTTAATGGCGGGACCCTAGCTTTTCTAATAAAACATCAAATAATGATTCAAACATAGGGTTTAACCTTTAATCACTAGGGGATGGCTTAGCGACAGAATGACTTGTAAGAGTGGAAGGTATGGTTCGTCGTGGTATCTTGCCAGTCCAACGTGGCTAGCCAAATTGCCTCGCCACAGCTCTTTACGACACCGGGGTCCCTTCGCCACAGCTCACCACTAGATTGCTCCTCGTCTGCACGACGAGGGGGTTTTCTGACAAAAGTTGCTGCAAAATGTGAGTTGTAAGTTGTGAAATGAATAAAAAAATAAAGTTGTAAGTGTTAGGTCACAAATGAGTAAGTTGAGGTTAGTTATGAGTGAGGAGAGAGTTAGTTGTGAAGATGTGTTAAGGTGATGTGGCACCTGTGGGCCTCAAATGAGGAGTTTTAGTTTGTCACGACACCTTCCACTCTAACTATTACTATAAAATATGTGGGGTATTAAGTTCAATTCTTGCTAGATGCAAACAACCCAGAAATGGTCACACCAATCATTTAAAAAATGAGGGCTTTACCAAAAGTCTATTAGTAGTCGTAAATTTGTTTAAAGGAAAACTCTTCTTGGAGAGGAAATGAAAACAAGTAAGTTAGAATCGATCGACATCAAATATTTTTCTAATCTAAAAGGTGTAAAAACATCCATGAAGTTAATGTAAGGAAGTTGTAATTTAGCGTAGACTTTTCTTTTTAGTCAAAATAAAAGTTAAAAAATTGCAACCTACATCTTTTTTGAAAGACAACATAACTTTATAACCACAAAACAAAAATACACGAGATCAATTTACAAAGCACACTACAAATAAAAAGAAGTAAAGAACAATGTAAACTACTGTTATATATTGTCTTCCATTTTGTTTTAAACCAAAAGAAAATTGGCTTACTGGAAAAAGCATTCCAAATTCGGACATTGGTTGTTACTTTAATCGGGCAAAATACAACCTTATAATTACTTCATCACTTAATACTTGGCTTCGATTCTTCAAAAGATACATCATGTATCATGAACACATGACCTTATAGACTAGAATACGAATATTTCATGAGTCAATACTTGTGTTCTTTTTTTTATTTTTTTAATAGTGCTATTTCAACCCCTTGCATCCCACATTGGTTGAAGAAATGAAATATGTGTTTTGAGAATGGTAGTATCGTGTTTGGGGTACATACTTTTTGTGAAGTTCATGTACAAATAAAGATTGAGCTTTAAATTTATACAACGTCTTAACTTTTTAATATCTATTAGAAAGGTATTCCTTTACAAGCACTCCAAAATTTATTTGCGAAGATCTAAAGTCCATAGTCATACTTTTGTGTAAGATCGTTAGAATAACTTTTGAGAGTTGGAAAGCATTTCTTAGCTTTTGTTGACAATAAAGAATGATAAATTAATATATATAGTAAATTGAATCAGACACGACGTCGTGTCGATGCCATGCTCTGCTCCTTTTTTCGTGGGCTATCATGGCCCAATGTTATGCCATTATACCCGGCCCTTAACAAATGTATATTTTGCACACCCAGTAACCATTTACAAAAAACAGATGTGTATTTGCTATAACTACATACATGTAAAATACATGGTGTAAAACAATGCCATATATATTGTACCTAAACACATTAAAAAATATTAACAAAAACTACGACGCCTGTGCGGCCCTTCGACGCTATTCTCGTTACATCATAATGACAAACATAGATGTTGTATACTTGGATAAATTTGATTAAACAACGGTATTATCAATTTAAAATCGACATTCGTATGATTTAATGGGATAATAAACTGTGTTGTTACTTGTAAAAAGCAACACATTAATGAAGTTCATATACAAAATAAAAATTGAAATTGATTCACGAATGTCGTATCCTTAATTTGTATAGCTTCTTAACTTTTCAACAGTTACTCAAACTTAACTTTCTCCTTTCACTTTTTTTTTTTTTTTTTTTTTTTTTTTTTTTTTTTAACAAAGTAATGATTGAACATTAATTAGAGTGTATTGTAAATTTATATAGGTTACTTTTAACTTAACTTTCTTTGTTCTTATTGTAACTATGATTTCTGATCTTTTAACGAACAAATTTACGGGATTTAAATTCATCGTCACATCGATTCAAACCAAGTAAAACCCATTTGAGGAGGTTGGAGTGACCACTTTGAGATTGTTTGCACCTAGCGGAATTAAATCAAAGATATCACACACTTTAATGATGATAGTCAAAGATCTTTTGTGAAGAATCAAAGAACGTCGAACTTTTGAAGCAGTCAAATAATTGTTTGTAACTTTGTATTGCTCTTAGCAAAAGTGAAAACGCAATACGTTTTTCAATTAGAAAGACCAAGACTATTGAATTGCCAACTGATAATAAGGATAGTTTGAACACTTTTACGAGTATGAATCCTTTGTAAAAGAAAATTGTTAAGGCATGTAACATGTCTATAGCATATAACCAAAGAATATCTCTGTTTGAACACTTTTACGAGTAGATTGAGCCGTTGAAGTGCTAGATACGTACAATAATTTATACCACCCAGAACTCCAAATTAAAAGGCTTTTGGTTTAGATTTATTAAGGTGTTCTTCTACCAAAGTTTTTAAATTTTGAGTCTCATGGTAGATATAAAACCAAATCATAAAACGGTTGTGAGTTTGTGATTTGTCTATCGTATAAAGTTATATAAGATCACATGTCTTGAAAGTAATACTATGTAAATTTGACATATTCAAACAATAAGGAATGTTCTTCAAATCTTTTCTCAATGAAGTAAAACTTTTCTCCATTTGCAAGTGTTAAACTTCTTATACGGCTTTCATGCAAATGATTCGGCCCAGTCATTAGCACTAGAGAGTCGATGATACATAAGTTTTAACAGGCTATTTTCTGCCCATATAAGTCAGCGAACTAAGCCCAAATGTTGAAAACTAAAACCCTCGATCGAGCTAGTCGATCATTATTGTTTCAGGTTGGTTAACATGCATAACTGCATAAGAACTTAACTTTTTATGCATTGACGTTCGTAGGCTAGTCAATTAAAATATAGTAATGACCGAAACAAACCCAGGCTCGATGGCATATGAATTGAAGAGTATTTCTTATGCAAGGACAACACAAATTGTAACCTCAGTTATGTTTTCTAAGGTTACAATTTAATCCATTCAAAACCATTAATGAAGTTATGTGATGACACTCCTTACAAATGTTGCCTATGATCCACTATATTTATATTGCCCATAATGAAAGATAGCATGATTAAATCTTACATCCCACATGGCTTGAAGATGATAAATGTTCTTTGATTATATACAATGGTGTACATAGACAATATGTGTCAAGAATAATGTTATGTTCAGGATACGCTATTCTTACTGAAGTTTATGTAAGAAAAAAACTTCAGTATTGAACGAGTGTCCTGAATTTATAGCGCTTCTTTACTTTTTAAATTTACTCTACCTTAACTTTCTTTGTTCTTAACAAGTACACCAAAATTTATTTACAACTTAATGCTAGATGGAAGTCATGGAACTTCATTTATAGCGTGTATCCAAAATTTACATAACTTCTTAACCTTTCAATATTTACTTTATCTTAACTTTCTTTGTTCTTAACAAATACTCCAAAAAAAATATTTATAAAGATTGAGTCTGTAATTTTGTGTATATTGCTCTATTTTTTTTTCTAGCGTTTAATGAAATCGTCGTTAAAAAAAAGTTATGAATAGTCAAAGTACATGTACACACAAGAAATCAATGACAATAATATTAATAACATTGAAGCAATCAAGTTGTTTTTATTGCTCTTTAGCAAAAGAAATGCAATGTGTTTTTTCATGTAGACAAACCAATACTCTTTGACATGTCGATTGATTACAACAGCACCAGCAGAGCCATTGAATTGTGGTATACCGGTTCTGCAGCTAAAATGATGAAAATGTTAGAATTTGATCGTGACACTCTCCTTTCAAATGATGAACCTAATGAATATTAACATGATGATAAATTTGTTCCAATGGTCTTTTTAGTTAAAAAATCTGCTTAGAATAATACCATGAATTAAAGGTGTGATCACCTTAAATGAACAAATCAACTTTGAAATATATATGTGATCGTTATAATGTTCTAAATGTGAAAGTGACATGAGTATGACTTGGCCGAAATAACGTAACTATGTTTGCTGCAAATTGGTTTAAAATGAAAGCTTGGATAATACACGGGCTAAAAACCACAAGCAAAATTTTTTCTTTATGACATGACTGAAATTATAAATAATATAACACATGATTATGCATACAAATAAACATCATTCGTAAACCAAAATTCAATCAGAAAGAAGCATGCAGCGAAACGTGAGTTATAAAAGAATAATAAAAATCTTTACTTGATGGTACACACAACCCGGCCTATACTTTATGGCATGTAGCCGAAGAAAAAAAATGAGTTGCATTATCGAAGTTTTCTCCTCAATCACCCAAACAAAGAAGATTGAAAAAGTACAAGTAAACTCACATGTAGCGAATGAAAAATTTGTACTCGACTAACAAACCCGAGTAGCTTCAATTCAAAAGATAAACATTGTAAAACACATAAAAAAGAACATAATTAGAATACTAGAATTTCATGAGTCAAAATTTAGGTACCCTGTATTTTCTTTTTATGAAATCTTTTTAATCTTGCATCCCACATTGGTTGAAAGAAAGAAAATGTTCTTCACATATATACTATTGTGAGTAACTTGGTTATTATTTACTTTCTTTTTTGATGAAATTCTATTCAATCCCACATAGGAAAAAGAAACAAGTTTTAGCTAGTTAATATACCACATGCATGGTTTACAAATCAAATGTGTTTTGGACTAGTGTAATGTTTTCAAGAGTGACAAGATAAGCGCTAATAAACAAAATATAGCGCACTTTTATTTCATTCTTGAAAATTTATACAAACTCTTTACCATTTTTATACAAGCTCTCAATTCAAATAAATCTTTTAGTTATAAAACATTTTAGGAACAAAGACTCATAAACTTTATATGTACAGGCAAATAAATCTTTTAGTTATAAAACATTTTAGGAACAAAGACTCATAAACTTTATATGTACAAGCAAGATGTATGTTTGGTCTATATTTAGAGTTAAGAAATAGCCAAATATTCATTTGTAGTCGTGAATTTTAAAGAAAATCATCTTGGAAAGAAAAGGAAAACAAAAAAGATGGAAACGATCAACATTATATGTTTTTCTAATCTAAAAGTTAGAAAACATCCATGTAAAAAAAACTTTCAAGTTTAGCAAGAAAAACATCTATTAAATGTGTAACTTTGAGGTTAATGTAAGTAAGTTGTAATTTAGCTTAGACTTTCTTTTTATTAAAATTAAAAAAAAAAAATAAAAAAAAAATAAATAAAAAAAATTGCAACCTACTTTTGTCTTGAAAGGCAACGTAGCTTTATAATAAAAAATAAAAAAAATAATAAGAAGATCAATTTACAAAGGCCTGTTAGGCTGTTACAAATAAAAAGATCAATATAAATTAATGATTCATGTTATCCTTTTATTTATTTATTTATTATTATTATTATTATTATTATTATTATTATTATTATTATTATTTTATTTTATTTTTTTTTTATTTATTTTTTTTTATAAAAACATCACTTCATTAGAAAGTCATAAGATTTACAAGAAATTAGTGGGGAGCCGAGAAACAAGCTGGGCTCCCACTCCTCTAGCTATGGCAAAGCTAATTCTATTAAAAATATGATCAGCGGCGCGTGCTCTAATGCCCTGGGTCAACGAGAATCTACGGATGCGTTTTAGTAATGTTACCGCATCCTTCTCAAGCTCTCCTAAGGAAGAGAATGAGAAGGGGAGGAACCCATATCCACTGTCTGCACACTTGGTCTCGTACTTGGCCCGTTTGCGTTGCGCAGCTTCAACAACCACACGCCCGGGAACAAAATCAGCCATGCTCGTCTGTGTCAAGGGAGAAGCCCCTGTCAGATCGACACATGTGTCCCTCCCATCATCCCAAGAATAGAGTAACACATCAGCTGGGCGTAGGGCACTGTCCCTGTCCTCGCACAGCCCAATGTCAACCTCTTTACGGGCCGAGATCCCTGACCGAGAACATATATTAATAAGGGTATCACGTACTATATTATGTCGATGTTTAATCCCGATGATACCAGCACATGAGACCGCGTGATCCCCATAAGTGTCCCCCACAAATACCCTGGAA
This sequence comes from Artemisia argyi, assembly GCA_030686995.1. Taxonomy (NCBI): domain Eukaryota; kingdom Viridiplantae; phylum Streptophyta; class Magnoliopsida; order Asterales; family Asteraceae; genus Artemisia; species Artemisia argyi. The sequence continues at coordinate 184,500,575 of CM060705.1, forward strand.
CAGGCAGAGCATGGCATTTGAGAAGAAAATAGGGGAATACCCATCCGATAGCACAACACACAACGGTAAGTCCTGGCATTCATGGTCTGTCCCAACCCAGAAATCGGGATAACCCTTAGCCAGTCTGAAGTGTGGTCCTCGTTTTGCGATCTCCATAAAGCCATTTGTCTAGTAGATAAGCAAAAGGTGGATTCGGCCATTTTGGCAACACGTGTGAAATATACGTCTGCCAATTTCTTCATAAGTTTGGGGGCAGCGATCTCACACGAGCTGCCTAAGAGGACAGTTTCCATCTTTGCATTAAAAGCGTACAAAGCCTTATCGAAGGAATGTCGGAGGAGCTTAGTCTGTAAGCTAGTGGATTGGAGTCTAGATGCAAGGAAAGCATAGTTCGATACATCACCTGCAGCGTATACACCAAGTCCCCCAAACTCAAAAGGTAGCGTGGCTAGTCTCCATTGCCAATCTCCAAAACCAGGCCCAGACGCAGTGACAATACGCTCTAGAGAGGAACGAAGCGCCGCATCAAAGGCAATCTGAGCCCTCTCGAAGACCTGAAGGGGGTATGTGCGCATAGAAAAATACAACTTGGAGATTCCAGCACATGCCCGAAGGAGTAGCAGCTCACATTGAGGGTCATTAAGCTTAGCAACAGCATCCATAAGCTCAATGGTTTTAGCAACCCGTTTCATAACAAGTTCGCTGCTAAACGCAAGGTCTACACTGGCTGGCCCCCCCAATAATTTAACACCGTGCGAAGGCTGGGCAATATTAGGCGGGAAAACGCCTGCAAGCCTGCTTCTAGGATCCTCCCTTGGCCAAAAAATCTCGGTTTTATCGACATTGAGATGCAACCCATAATGGGGTCCATCTTTCATAATAAGCTCCAAAACCTTTCCAACTGTTAGAGTGTCACCGATGATCGTGCCATCATCCAAATACCACGCTTGAAGGGGGAGACTAAACGAATCTCTGATCTTGCAAGCTAATGGGTGTAGCACTAGTGCAAAAAGAAGCGGTCCAAGTGGGTCACCTTGTTGCACTCCTTGGTGTGACCATAAAGTGTGTTCACCATAATATAATCTAGCTGGGCTGGAGTAGCAAAATTCAAACCAACGAGAAATGACAGGACAACGCAGGCGAACCTCTTGTAACATGACCTCCCGGTCCACCAAGTTGAAAGCGTTTTTGAAATCCACCAGTAGCATCGAAAGGCCTTCCTCGCCACCGCGATCTTCAATAAACCTGTTCACTGCATGAAGAATAGCCTCCCCTCCTCCAGGTACCCCAACACCAAATTGGAGATCATCCAAATAGCCAACCTTAGAAACTAAACGTCGCCAAACAGTCCCCACAGCAATGGGGCGGACCCCCCCTCCTGGTTTGATCAGCGGTGTGAGAGGGGTACTAGCAATGAACTCACCCAACACCCTGGGGCATTTACCATCAAGAAAAAGATTAACCACCTGAGTGATAGAATCGATTAACTCATCTGAAATGGCCACAGCCGCACCACTAAAGCAATCCAAAAGGTGTTGGGCACGCAATCCGTCTCGACCACAAGAGGTACCTCGGGGGAAGCTCTTAATCATATCAAGAACCACAGCAGTAGGTGCAACGAGGCAATGATGATCAAACGGTATATTCGGCAAAGAAGGGGCATACTTGAAGGGATGCTTAGCCTTAAGGTCCTCAAGGGTGGTATCATTATAAGGAGCAACACCTGAAGAAGAAAGAACCCTGACAGCTGCAGTATAATGGCCATCACAGACCTTCCTCTTGCATTGTTTGACATTACGCTCCCCCAAGTCCAGGTTGTCATCATCAATATTAGACCATGCAGGGGAGGGCTCCGCCAAAACCTCTTTAACAAGCTGTAACCCACCACCAGGCGTACCCCAAGAGCTAATGGCATTAGCGATATATTCTTCTTGGCGTTGGCGTTTAAGGGCTGACCTACACTCCATGTTACTCCTCGGCTGAAAGGTTTTCAGGAGGCAAAGAGGCAAGACTAAAAGGCGGACCCAACAAGAAATATCCTCAGGCGTGCAGATCACCTTATCCAGAGCTCCTTTTAGTAAGCGAGCGAATCCCAAACGACACTTTGGAGGGATGGATTTGACAGTACGCAACCCCTTAGAAAGCAAGGTGTCAAGCAAGTGTAAGTCGAAACCAAAATGCTTCTCCGAGGTCGAACCCTTATCCTGGACATGCTGAACAGAAGAAGGAACCGATGGCTTGGCGAGATCAAACAACACGAACTTAACAACACCATTACCACAGTCAGGGGGTAACACACAATCAGATCCATGTCGGCATTTGGAACGAAGGGAATGTGTCTTAAAACACACGCCGCACAACCAAATACCCATACGCTTCAAAGTGACCTCAGCCGATTCAAAAATGGCAAGACTGGTAGCCAGAGAATGTTTAGTGGTAGGTAAAGCACCCTCATTGAAATGACGGTCACGTAGGTGAGCGATCAACGAGGTTTTGGTGAGCCCATTCCCGCCACCATTTTGACAACCGCTTAAGCCCGCAAAAGGACAATTAAAACGCGTGATTGCCATAACAAAGAAACCAACACTCTAAGAGTCCGTTATGTAAAGGCAAAACACTTAAAACAATAGAACAACCACAAGGCCCAAAAAACAGCCCAGCAGCAGCCCAAGTCCAAAACAAAAGGCAATAACTCTTCTTAAATAAACGAACTAAGCTCAACGTGGGGCCCACCACCCAAACCGCAAGAAATACTGGTCCCAGAATAATGCAAACTAAACGCAACCAGCAAACCTACAAGATGAAACCAGGGGACCCACAAGCTAATCGCAACCACAAAACAAACCGCAACCCATATGAACCACTCCAAATCAAATGCACCTCCTTCCCCACCAAACAATAACCAGGATATCAATGGAAGTTTTTCCCACACTTCTGCAGCAGAACGAAGGGGGAGGACCAGGCCAAGTCAATATCCTACCTATGTTAGTGAACAAGGGAACCTATTTTGGGAAGAAAGCCACAATCCAACAACGTGTTGGAGGGACAAATCCCAACACTGAACTACGAAAGAAACTAAAAGTAAATCGAAAACGCACACCAACAAGAATTGTTGGATCAGAGGTAGCAGCGGGAACGGAGGAGAAGACGATCTAGATGATCGCCACCCACACCAACCGCAGTTTTATTATTATTATTATTATTATTATTATTATTATTATATAGGAAAAAAAAATTGGCTTATCGGAAAAGCTTTCCAAATTCGGACATTGGTAGCCACTTTGATCTAGCAAAATACAACTTTATAATTGCTTCATCATTTAATACTTGGCTTCGATTCTTCAAAAGATACATTGTGTATCATAACACATAACCTTATAGAATAGAATACGAATATTTCATGAGTAAATAATTGTGTTCTTTTTTATTTTTCTAATAGTGCCATTTCACCCCCTTTATCCACATTGGTTGAAGAGATGAAATGTTCTTTAGTTATATACGGAGTACTATCTTGTATACAAATGGTATGTGTTCAGAATAGTAGTATTGTGTTTCGGGTACATACTTGTGTTTAAAGTTCACTTACAAATTAAGTTTGAGCTTTGAAGCCTTGTATGACCTTAAATTTATACGACTTCTTAACCTTTTAATATAGGGGTGAGCATCGGGCCGGATCCCGACCCGACCCGATAAGTACCGACACCGACAAACCAAAAAAACCTATCCCGATACCGATACCGACTTCTGTCGGGTCGGTTCGGTTTTAGGCGGGCTAAGTCGGGACAAATGTCGGGTACACCATATCCAGCCCGACAAGTATTGGGTGTTGATTTGTGTAGGGAAACGGTGATGGTTGAATGTTTTGATTAACGTATTGGGTGTTGATTTGCAGGGAATTGGCAGCGGAATCTATTTATAAGGAGAGGTGTATTGCAGTGGACAATGGTGAAAAGTGGGCAAAGTATATGCCGATATCTGGGTCTCCAGATGATGAATACAACATCATTACTTTGCAATATACAGAGGAAGGTCTATTAACCGTAGACGAGAATAGAGAAGGCCATGCTGCAGCTTTTGTGTTTCTGAGTTTAGACAGAAGTTCCAAATGGATAAAAACAAGAAAGCGGCGCATGGAATAATGGATAACCTAATGTAGTTTCGGGTAAGTCGGGCTCATATCGGGCTTAAGTCGGTTTAACCCGATACCGATATACATCCTTTCCTCTAACCGAATACCGACCCGCTAAGGGACTTGTCGGTTTCGGGCCTTATCGGTTCGGTCGGTTTGTCGGGCCTTGTCGGTTTCGGTCGGTTTTGCTCAGCCCTATTTTAATATCAATTAGGAAGGAATTCATAGACTTCTTAACCTTTTAATATCAATTAGGAAGGAATTCATAGACAGGTACTCCAAAATTATTTACAAAGATCTAAAGTCCTTTTAATAGATATTAGAAAGGAATTCCTAGACAAGTACTCAAAAATTATTTACAAATATCTAGAGTCCATAGTCATACTTTTGTGTACTTAGACCATTAGTATTAACTTTTCGAGAGGCGTTGATGAATATATGCTTTGACGATTTATGGTTAGTAATAACTTGCGCAATTTACGTTATGTAGTACAAGTTACAAATTTGTCATTATTAAAACATAAGAGACCGCTTAGATTAAATAACTTCATATTTACACTAACTTAAACTCATGCTTCTTATTTACCATCTTCCACGCGTTTTCCATGGCCAATACTTGTGCTACATTAGTATAAGAATAGCTCAGATAGAGAACAACACAATCACAACACCCTCACTATTCCGTAACAAACCACTGTTACTCGCCAAACTCGGTTTGAACTTTGTCGAATCATCGATGTTATATTTTTTTAGACTCGTCATCTCTCAAGCGGACACCATTGAGAAGGCCGATCAACCTTACGAACATCAAGGTATATATAATACTAAAATTGATGAAATATTCACAAAGAAATCCACATTATATTGTCTATAATACACAATTTAAATTATGATCCGTTGAAGTATTTAATTTTTTGCTTAGAATAGCATAAAGATATCATCATCTAATCTAAATTATGTATAATCTTTTATATAATAAAAGAATTACATCATTTCGGAGTGTTTTTGCAAAACACTTCTTATTGAAAAATAAATTGGACTAATAGGAGAGCTCGATTTTGACACATAAACTAAATCAAGCAATATGGTTGGCTAATAAAAAGTCAAAATTGAATTGATTTTGGTCAAACTTTAATAAATTTGGTGGAGAATTTAATTGAGGAAAAAAAAACTCATAAAATATAGGTGTCAAATTTATAAAAACAAAAGTTTACAAAAAGAGGATGTAATTAATAAAACTTTAGTGGTTGAATCTTAAATATATTATGTAGAGTTAAATGTAAAATTATAATTGTCCATGTTTTTTAATAACTTTAAATAATAAACAAATAACCCCTTATACTTTATAACCCCTATACTTTATAATATGAACTTTTTTTACAATTACATAAGTATTAGTATTAGTATTAGTTTGATACTTTATTCATCAATTAAAATACAAAAGTTTTTTAATATCCAAATAAGTTTTAACATACTTTAAATATTTTTAAAATAAATGTTATTTTAAACTTTATTTCTTTTACTATATATGTCAAAACTCGTGTTATCCTATTTAACAGTTTATTCTATGCGTACATGCGTTTGAATATTAAATACGGTTAAATTATTATTAACGGTAATATAAATATCAAATGCTAAGCACGAGTTACCGCGATATGAAAATAAATATATGCAATTGTACTTATAATAACGACTCATGTAATTATTATTTAAAGTTTATTTTCAAAAAACTTTACGGAGTATATTTTAACTTTATCAACGCTCATTATGTGCTACTTAACTCGCATACTTTGTACAACATGATATGAATAGTTAAACAATAATATCAACCTCAACCTAAAAATCTATGTCAGCTGAACAAATTTAAAGCTTTCATCAAATAAAAATTTTATAAAATATTAATAGATATTAATATATAATGAAAGACTTATGCATATTTATTAGTTATACTTATATCACAATTTTTACAGGTAAATTCTTATATGTCTATATAGTAAACTAAAATTTTAAAATACATTTGATTTATGTATAAATTCCGTGCGTGCACGGTACTTATAACTAGTGAATTTTATACCCAATCTCCTCATTTTTTTTAAAGATTTCTAAAAATAAATTTCAAGCATTACAAGTTCTAAAGCTATATTTATAATTATTTAATGCATCATTACATCTATAAAGCACCGATAGTTAATGTTATATTTAAAATACCCTCTCATTAAAAACTATAATTAATACATCACATGGTACAAACCAAACAAGCTACTAATCTATTATAAAAATCTTGACCTATGGTAACCATCAAGTACCTTTCACCGCAATCAATACAACTTCGTAATACTATTAGCTACCGTTTTCATATCGCCATATGTAAGGTTATTATTAACATATGTAAGGTTATTATTAAAAAAAACATATTATCAAATAATATTGTTCATCAAAAAAAATTAAAAAAAAAATAAAAAATCAAGGACTATATCCGTGAAATCCGACAAACCACAGGACCATTTATTTAATTAACTCAAAAGTAAATAAAGTGTCAAAAAGTCTACTAAAATACATGAATCGTAAGTCGCCTAAAATTTGTAAGGACCACTTTATTAAACAATTAGTTTTTTGGGTTGACTACCTTAAAAAAAAAAAAAAAAAAAAAAAAAAAAAAAAAAAAGGCGGCCGAAATACTATGGTAGGTCGCTTAAAAAACATTTCTAAAAAGGTACTAAAAGTATCTTTACACATTACTTACAAAAAAAGTCGCCTCAATTATACAAATGGAACATTTGTCACAATTTTAATCTATAGTAAAAGTAGCCCAGGTCTCATAGGGCATTTTCAGAAGTCATTTTTTTTCTTCTATAAAAGGTATAAACTTTGGGTGACTTGGGCGTTTGAAGAATTGCCTCTAAAGTAATTTGGATGCTACAATTTTTGTTAGTTGTGAGAAGATGTATAGAGGCAATCTCATTTACCCTTATATTCAAAGATGATGTTTTGCAAGTAAAGGAATTATAACACACTTTTGTCACTTCATATCCACACAAACATGCCTCTGTTATATAGGTGGTATATATTAGGTAACATGCTTTTTATTATTTTATTATTATTATTTTTTTAATAGAAGCCAATTCAATCCCACATAGGTAAAAGAAAGAAGATGTTGCAAGTTAATATTTCAAATGGTTTGTGGAACAAACGTATTTGGGCTAGTGTTATGTTTCCAAGTATGCCAAAGGATGATGCCATACAATAATACAAATCAAAAGTTATGGGATCTTCTCTTTGATATGCTTTGAAACTTTATACAAACTCCAAACTTTTTATGCTATCTTTACACTTCTCTTAATCACTCTTTAAATCTTTTGCACACATATCCCACGAGCTTTTTTCTATATAGAAAGCAATAAATTACAATAACATGGCATTATCATGAAATGTCATGCTTCAAACGAAAAACAAACACACAAACCTATAAGAAACACACTCGGTAAGTAACATTTATTTCATGAAACACTCGCGCTATATCAACCAATGCTCGTCTCCTTCAATTGTCCAAATCACACATTAAGATATCCGGGTGTGCAAATCCGCTCACATTGTTGTGTTTTAGACAACTTTGTATATATTAGACGCTACAAGATCTAACAACAAAATCAACATGATAAATGGTCGAAATAGTCATTTAAATGCAGAATAGTCACAAAATAGACATAATAATTGAAATTTGAAACTTCAATACACACAATAAGAAGAAAAAAGTTCAGTACACAAGTAAGGCACGTATTTGTGTGACACATTTCAAGACCATGTCCATTTCTAAAAAATTAAGAATTTTAACGAAAAATTTACACTAGATAACAACCATCCATCGGATTCATGAACCCCGAAAGTGAAAATGAATGGAACATGCAAACCTAAGCTCTATACAAGCTAATAAACAATGACATAACTGACTCCAAAAATGAAAATGAATGGAACATGCAAAGTTCAGTTATAATTCAGTGGTGGATTGTTTTACCATGTTATTTTTTATATATGTAATATCTTAGAGTCAGTGCTACACTTGTATCAGAGCTAATTGATCATCTAAAAGTCAAAATAGAATGTGGAACGCGCATATATATATATATATATATATATATATATATATATATATATATATATATATATATATATATATATAGTGTAACTTTCATGCGAGAACCATTTTAACTACGAGAACTGAGAGAACCACCAAAAACATACATGCACGCCTTCAATAATTGTATTTTTGCACATATGTTTTAAAAACAACACATATGTTTAAAAAAAAACATAGTTGTTCTAAAGAATTTGATAAGAAATTGAAAATACAAAATTTTTCTTTGAAGGTGTGCATGTATGTTCTTATATGACGTGCGACGACAATATTGCGGCCGTGGGTAAGGTTTTTGTGAAAAAAGATGATGAGTTCATAATGATATTGAAGAACATAGGTGGATGCTTACGATTATTGATGATTTGCATGTATTTTTATTTTATTTTAAAAGGCGTGCATGCATGTTTTTTGTGGTTCTCTCAGTTCTCGCAGATAAAATGGTTCTCGTAAAAAAGTCCCCCTATATATATATATATATATATATATATATATATATATATATATATACACACACACACACACACGTGTTTTTTTTGGGTAAAGAGGTTTACCCCGGTAAAGAAACACTTTGAAATTTGATCTTAAGATGGGTTCTAATTCTTTCTATATTAATAGTGCCAAAGCCAATATCATAATTTCGTACCAGCAGTTTTTTGGACAAGACCATTTAAAAATCAAAGGCAGTAGACCAAAGGTAGTGATATCTGTATTGGAAGACATTTACACTGATACATATCTAAAGAAAAGAACTAGAAGAAAAAGACTCTTTACTATAAAAACACTTTATAAGTTAATCCCAATAATGTTTTTCATATAACCAAAGTAAAGATGGACTCTTCAGCCTAATAATGGTGCTAGAAGTTAACATTTCACCAAACTCATATCAATCAACAATTCAACACCAAAATGAAACATTAACTTCTTGTTAGTAGCTCTATTGTCCAAGTTTTTGGTGTTCCAGCTGTATAGGTTCTGCACAGTATTTATTTTGCCACGTAGAATTAATCAAAATGGTTGACGCCTGATGCTTTAACATTTATACTATACTAATAGTTGTTACATTAGTGCATCACATTGTTATACGTATGTCTAAAGTGAATGTATGTATGTTTTTGTATGCAGCTCCAATGTTTGGAAAAAAAAAAAAAAAAAAAAAAAAACTGTGACATTTAGAGAGAAAGGTTCAAAGTTTTATGAAGGCTGTCGAAAGTATAGGTAACCATGTATTATCTTAGATTTTGAACAGTTTTGTAACTGTATTATCTCAGCTCTCGTATACTATGTTTTGACCATTGGATCCTAAATGAGACCCGCTTTTTGTGGAATAAACAGATCGACCGAGGATTGGAAAAACGGATGTTTAAACTTGCAGTACAATTTATGTAAGTTATATCATGATCATTTCTTCCCTATACAAGATAACATACAGGATATATGTGTTCTTTACATACAAAACAATGTAGATTGTTGTGACCATGGAAATGACTGCAAATGAGTTGAGTTTTTATCAGTTAACTCGAATTCTATTGAGTTTGAGATTGTGATGTAAATGTGAGTTTATTACATTATTACATGTTACATATAGAAATCAACTCAATTTCTTTATCAACCTATTTGACTGTCATGTACTCATGTTTGTGTCAATATCTTTTGGGTTGGGCTTTGAGTCGAGCTTGTTTAATCAAGGTCAAACATTGCGATAGTTTATGAACTTATGTTTATACATAGTTTAAAGTCTTGGTTTTTTATTTGGTTTTGAGGTTTCCTTTGAGTTTTGCATACTTAATCTCGGTGGCAATTGATTTATTAGACCTATGGTTTTATTATCAAGTGGATATTGGCGCGCAACACAAAGATAGGACAACAATAAAGGAAATAACTAAAGTGACACCTTTCAGTTTGGTCTTATAAGATAGAACACCAAAAGAAATGGTCAGGGCATAAGGAGTTACACCTGCTGAAATCCTTATACTCACTTAACAAATCGCAATGATTTGTGAAAAACCTAATGAGGTTGCAATTAAGTTGCACCTGCTTCTTTAGACCCACGAATTAACTTTGTAACAAGTCGGTTAAGTTTCTTTTATATGGCCAATTTTATTAAAATCAAAACAAAGACAGAACTAAACCAAAAAAAGAGCTAGAAACCAGCGTACTATTTTAGTTATTTTAGACTTGTCGGGCATTTAACACAACTTTTTGTTTTAGCATTGTTGGTTAGTTGAAATGTAGAAAAAAACCGCAAATCCTTGCTTCCAAACTTGAAATTTAGGAGATAATCACCAAGGTTGGGAACTGAAAAAAATTTGTTCGATACCCAAAAGTGACTTTCTTAACAAGTATAGTGCGTTTTTATAGTATTTTCCCTTATTTATAACCACCTCTCTCCAGCCGCTTCTCTTTACAGAGCGATGTGGGATTGCTAAAAAGCAATCTATTTTAAGCACTTTACTCCGATTTTTATCAAGCTATTTGAATGTCAAGTTTGTGTGAATATGTGTATTCACTACTAGTTATAATGCTTGTGAACGCGCGAGTTTTTTTTTTTTTTTTTTTTTTTTTTTTTTTTTTTTTTTTTTTTTAAATTTGAATGATATATTTTTATTTATTAAAAAAAATAATTTTATCTTTGTTTTGTTTGATATATGATTTTGAATTATAGTTTTTTATTATTAAACACAATCATTTAAAAGATTAATCTTATTGTTAGTTGCATCTTATCTATATTTTTTATATTTATCTTTTACTTGTGTAGTATATAAACTAAACGAATTTATAAATTAAAAAAAAAATAATTATTAAAATATTACTTAATAAGAAAATATATATATATTTTTTTAAATTCGAAAGTTTCTACTTGAGATTTTGTTTTATTATATAAATATAAAATATTGCACCAATTAAATTAAACGTACTCTAAGTTTTATTTCCAAAAAAAGATCAATAAATTATGTTATCCTTCCACTTTAAGAAAGAGGAAATTACTAATATTGGACCACTTCTAGCCCAATTATATTTGTTACATTGAAAGAAAGAGGAAATTACTAAAGTACGTGTAAAGAAATTGCGTTTGTTTGAAATTTGAATGAGGGACCCTAACATGCATATCGTAATCTCACGCGTTTTAATATTGAGTCGTCCTAGAAATCGTCTTCTACATAGAGTCGTCTCCAATATAGTTAGTGGTTACAGAGAGGAAAATGAAATAGGTAACCTATTCGACTCGTAGTGTGGTGGTGAAACAATGGGAGGATCATTACTCGATGTGGCTGTTAAAGAAGATCAAGAAGCTAGAGATGAGAAAAACCTCAAGTTTGGTGACACAAAAGATCACTTTGACAAACGTAACGTTGGCATAAAAATGCAAACAGGTACCAGTGTCATGAAAAGAATCACAGAATTCGTCAAAAGATTTATAACTTTTGTTGATCAAACATAATATCACCACGACTATAAAAAAATAGAAACAAAAATATTGGGGAAAAGGGTTTAGATACATCAATCTGTATTATCAACCCCACAACCCTAAACAACTTGATATTCTTAGACCCTTTTCTTCTCTTTCAATTCTTTGATGGATCTTGGGATCTTAAATAGCACTTCAGCATCGACAACGGCATATTGCTTCTTATTTCAATCCATGCTTTCTCTGCAAGTGGGCCAATCTTATCCTCGTATTTCTCATAGGCCATAGGAACCGTAAAGATCAACACCACCTATATGTAGACCAAGGTCAAAAAGGCTCCGACATTTTTTTTTTTTTTTTTTTTTTAGGATTTGACCGGTCGGTGGCACCTCGGTCTGAGGATTAGACCCGCTCTAATACCATGTTAGACAATGTAAACCCCGTACGTATTAATTTATTAATGATCATTATTTATAATAGTAAAAGCTTAGATATCATAAACCCATAAACCGTGCTTGAGTCTAATCCTCCTAGTATTTAAAAGATTACAAAAAAGATTTCGTGAAATATAGGAACTCGTGGTAAAATCCCTATCTAATTCGTACCTCAATATCTTATCCCGAATTAAACTAAATATATTCATAAATTCTAGAGTAAATTACACCGTTCGTCCTTATGGTTTGGCCGAAATCACATCGCAAGTCCTCTCGACTTTCATTTTTGCATGATGAATCCTTATATTGAAGTTTCATAACACTATTCGTCCTTTTCTCTAACGCCATTCGTCCCTGTGGTTTGGCCGAAATCACGTCGCAAGTCCCTCAACTGTTAAAAATAGGTATGAATGGTGTTACGAAACTTCATTATAAGGATTCATCATGCAAAAATGAAAGTCGAGGAACTTGCGATGTGATTTCAGCCAAACCACAGGACGAATAGTGTAATTTACTTTAAATTTTATTTACTTTTATGTTTATATTAAACTTCGACCTATCAATTATATTTCCTAACCCTAGCTAGTTGTTGGTACGTGGAGAGACTATGGCTGCCCGTATAAACATCACAACGAGAGAGATTCCACAAGATGTTATATTTAACAAAATGCTTCCAAGGCTTCCGGCGAAATCGCTAATCCATTTTTTGCTTGTTTCCAAACAATGGCACTCTTTCCTAAAGTCACCTGTGTTTGTCAACATGCATCTCAACCATGTAATCAAAGATGATAATGAAAACCATTACAAATTTCTCGTGATATATGATCACCCGCAATGTGGTTTCAGCAACATGGATTGTGAAACACTTAAAACTGGTCACATCCGCCACCGCCGCCCTTTGCCATCAAAATTCAGTTCACGTGTTATATTGATTAAATCATCTTGTAACGGACTTGTATTCGTAGTCCTAAAGAAGAGCATCTATGATCATATGTTCTCGGATCTAATTTTATGGAATCCCTTAACGGGTGACTATAAGACCTTGTCTAAAAGTGTCTCAATCTTACGCTCTATTCACAACATAATCGAGTTGTATTACAACTCTTCTGAAGAAGACTACAGGCTTCTACATATAACCAGCCACAATGTTGTCCACATTTACTCGTTGAAATCAAACTCATGGAGAAAAATCAATTCAAAAGACGCGTTTCAGTGCGTTCCTAACTTGACTCAATCACGTTGGTACCCAAGTACTTGTTGGAACGAAAATCTTTATTTTATGAAACGTGGCAGCAAGTATTATTCAACTATAAGGTTTGATACTAAGACTGAGAAGTTCACGGAGATAGAAACTCCCTTCCACCGAAACAACGAGTGTTCCAGACTCACCGTTCAAAGAGGCTGTATACACATGTGTGTGGAGGAGTGTCAAATGCAAAGAAATCATCATCCCCGTACTATGTTATGGAGTATGAATATAAATGGAGTTTGGAATATGGTGTCAACTTTTAAACGGGAGAAGTATATTGATTCCCTTCTGGATCCACTGCACTTGATGAAGGACGGGTATTGGCTAATGAAGTCCAAACACAGCAGCTCTAAAATTTATAAAGTAGACCTGGAGAACAAGCATAACGAAAGCACGCGTTTATATAACTTCCATGGTTGTGTAGAAGAGAAATACATTGAGACTTTTGTGTCACCCAATCAATATATGAACTGAAAAGCACCTAACATCATGATCGGCGATCATGTTAATTGTTTTTTTCTATATTATGTTTTGAACTACAATATTATGGTTAGATATATGTGGTTACATCTAATCTATACAATGTATTACGTTATCTGAAAGGAATTTTAAGTTTCGATTTATGATTTTCTTAGGAATATCAAGCTTGTTTGTTTTACAGATTCAAAAGGCACCACCATATTTGGTAATGCTCTGAAGCTTTGCAATATTTCTATAGATTTCTATACACAATGTGTAAATACTGATAACTGATCTTTCTAGCCTTAAACAGGAATAGTTAGTACTAAACAAGGTTAACGACTTATATTTTAGTAAATTGGGTCAGTAGGCGTAGGAAACGGTTGATCTAAGTCTTGGATGATAAGATTCTCAGTCCATGTAATGTAGTAATAAACTATGTAGGCTCGCAGTGGTCACTAAAAACAGTTTCATCTATATGATACACATTGAAAGCATTACAAAGGATCTTCGGAATATTTTTCAATAGGTCTTTATTGTTCATCACTAGTGTAAATAAAACCCCATTTTTTTAATGTTAGGTTTATTATGCATATTATGTAACTGAAATAAGTTCCTCAAAAGTGATTGTAACCATTTAAGCTGGGTTTGTAATAGGAAAAATGACTTGAGCATGGATCATAAAAGTGACTAGGATGAAAATGCCCAAAGGGACTCAATGGTGCCACAGAAGTGTACCCACTGGTTGATGAATATATGTAGGGATCAACAGGAGGTCCTGAAAAAGGAGGAACTTGTGGTACTTTCATGCTAATAAAGGATGGATGATGCTCGTTATATCCGTCTCAAAAATTTCAGTGAGAATTTGAACCATAATCCATTGGAGCAGCAAAATGTCCATTGTCCATCCTATGAATGTAAGACTGCTCTACAGGAGGATAATTGCTAGCATGTTGGTCATGAAGCTTTGATATCATGTTAGGTTTATTAAGCTAGAATCTAAGATCACTTACAAAAAGTATAAATATAGCGAATATCAAACGATATCTTACTTAATTAGGCAATTGTGCCATGAGTTCGGATAGCTCATATAAAGGACCATCATGAAATGACATAAAAGAAGATGTTGCATCATCCACCATTGCGAAGGAAGACAATGATTCTAAAGAATCACACGAATCGTCCGAACATTCTTCAACAAAATCAGAATCATATTCATTTGTTACATCACTTTTAACTTTAGCCATAACATATTCAAACCTTCTTGCTTTGCTGTTTTTATTAGAGGGTACCGCGCAATGCGGCAGCGGGTACCCTGTGACCATTTTTATGGCGATTAACAATTTTTTATCTCAACCATTACATAATAATTCAAATACATTTAAAAACATTACAAATAAAACTTGAAATATAACTTAAAAACATTTACCCTGTGTGTTTAGTATTGGTGTTTTTAGGTTTGCTTATATACGACTGAGGTTTGGCTATTACAAGTTTGGTTGAAATGAACATTATAAATATTCGAAGGCAGTTACAAGTCGACACTTAAATACATTTAATTTCCAGGATGTTACAATTCTGATTTTTTTAATAGCAAAAATTAATACATTTAACTTTGGGATGAAACCTCTTTATATCTAACTTTCTTTTTGTGGAAATGTTTTTGGTTTTATTTTTTTAAGACTTCTAAATTTAGATGACCTAAATACATTATAAGGTAGTAAAGATATAAGGAAGGAGATCAAATAAAAAGGATACAAATAATAAAAAGAGCAAATTTTCTATCTATACCAGTTGCTCAAGTTTTTAACCCCCCAAAAAAACAGAAAAAAAATGCTTTTCTCAATATGAGGCGCTTTATTTTGGATACTCAAAAAGTGCCACATACCAATGGACCAATCAGAAGCGTTGGATCAAGAAAAGTAGAAAACAAACTTTAATAATAAAAAACACTTAGAGACCATTTTTGTCAACTCACCAAACTTACCCCACCAACCTCACCCCACCAACCTCACCCATACCTCTCACTTTCCACACATTCGATATCACAAAAAACCCACTTTCTCTCTCTAACCATCACCAAAAATTACCATAACAAATAAAAAAATAACCGCTTTTTAACCGTTCAAATCATTAATAAAACACAAAAATGAAAGAATCGAGTGCATAAGCAAATCCACGAAAGAAAACTGGTTCAAAATGAACCTACTGAATCTCGAGATGAATGTATGATGCTTCTTACTAATTATTTAGTTATTTTATTGGTTGTGTTTTTTAGTGTTTACATTTGGTTGAGTTTCTGAGTAAAAAGCTTTGTATACATGGATGCACACCAAGTGTTTGATGAAATGTGTGAGTGAAAAGTATCATACGTGTGTATCACCAGTGATATTTGAAGTTGAACTGTATATGTGTATTATCACTAGTGATATCTGTATTTGACTTAACTGTGCAAATCACATAAAGCACACAGAAAATGAAACAATCAAAATATAAAACAACGAATACTTTAGTTTTTACTGTTATAGAATCATTATTAGTGTGTTTTACTAGTTAATTTTTGATAATTTGTGATGTTGTGATGATTTATGTGATAATATGAGAGATTAAAAGTTAAGTTTAACATAACAATAGATATGTTGTGATGCTTCTGTTTGATTTGTGGTGGATTGTATGTTTAATGGATAGATTGTGCATGTTTCAAAAGGTACCGCGGTATTTGAAAACAATATTGACTGGCAGTGTATCACATGTGATATAAAAGTTAAATTATTGTTGATTGGTAGTATATCTATTGTGATAACAAATAGTTAGTTGTTTGACATATGATATTGAAAACAAATTAACTATTCGTACACACCAAAAATTATGAAAATATTTTGATACAGATTTGAATGAGACCCGTGCAAAAAACAACCTCATCAAACAACAAGTGCAATTTTCGTTAACGAAAGCACAACATCTCCACAAACTAATTGAAGAAGCTCAAACACTTGTGATATCACAAGTTCCTCCATCACCACAATTGATTCAATAAATAGAAGAAAGCTGACACACATGTGATATCACTTGATATCACCTGTGATTTCACATGTGATATGTGATCACATGTGATATCAAAGATTCCCCCGAAAGCACCTAGGAATAAAATGAAGGTGCTGGTTGATGAACCAATAAAGAGGACAATTGTTGAAGAACAAAAGTAAATAAAACAAGTTGATGAAAACAGTTGCATTGTTATGTTTTAACAACTAGTGCTAATATCTTTTGGTTAGTAATATACAATGCTAATTATAACAATTTAGGTTCTCTATATAAAAATACGTTATTAACTGAGATACCCAACTAAGAATGTGAATTATCACAAGAGATAATCAACTTCATATAAAATGTTATGATTTTAATTTTTGTTCTCTACATATATGTGTTATCAATTGTGATACTCAACTAAGAATGTGAAATATCACATTCTTATCACATGTGATAATGAATTTTGTATTTTAACAAGTGTATATGAAAGAATAATAAACATCGATTATCATATTTTATCGTCAGCTCAGCCTCCGGCTTTTGAATTGCCTAAAACTTAAACACTTTTCTTTACCTTTACAGTGTAGTATCACAAGTGATACATAAAAGTGAAGCTCATGTAAAACTTAAAGTAATTAACATCCATTTAAATATTTGAAAAAACAAAACAGAACGCAAATTCTTCAAACACTCATCAACAGAAATCCTCAAACACTAGTTCAAAATCATCAAACATAGAAAATTATTTTTGAACATATGTACACACACGTCCACTAAAGTAGATGCCTCATTTGCAAGCCTCTCACTAATTTCATTCTTCTCACAAATAATGATTTATTTTCTTCCTCAACTCAGGTGGAATTAAGTTCATTTTCCAATGCCTCAACATATATAATTGTTTTGGGATACGTATGATATTACAATTCTTGAGCACAAAAAATATATGTGTCAACATAGAATCCCACAACGAACACAAAGTTGACAAACAAGCTATTAAACTATCTTGTTTGTTATGCAACACCTTCATCAAAACACATAAAAAATGTATGAAATAGAATATCACAAGTGATACTACACATATGATGCAGAACAGATTTAAAAAAAAATTAATATCACAAGTGATACTATACATATGAAGCAGAATATCACAAGTGACACTACACAAATGATGCAGAACAGATTTAAAAAAAACTTTAATATCACAAGTGATACTATACATATAAACAGAATATCACAAGTGATACTACACATATTGTACTAGTGTAGTCAATTTTTTTTTTTTTTTTTTTTTTTTTTTTCAAATTGATTGCAGATCTGTTAAGTGATTAAAATATATATATATATATATATATATATATATATATATATATATATATATATATATATATATATATATATATATATATATATATGGTAGATATATTGAAATGGTTAATTTAGTACAAAACGCCATCATTGATCATATCGTTAGTTAAAACCAAGATACACATCAGTTTTACAAAATAAATATTAGCATCCTCTTATCAAACATTACAAAAAAGGCTACTCAGTTGACACCTATGGAACAATAAAAGGCGCTACTCGGTTGATATCTAATCCCTATTGATCAGTCGGTATTCTTTCACGCATCCTCCGCTTTCACTTTCTCAGGAATAAAATCTGAAAAATTTTCACAAAAATAAAAGCTTTCATACAAGTTCAGGGGTAAAAAAAGATAAGAATTCCACCTAACTCAGGTGCAATAAACTTAACTGCAAAAAAGTCGAATCTCTTCCGCTTACCAACGACGGATGCTGATTCAAGACAACAAATTAGCAGATTTCATTAGGTGCACTAAGAAACTTGAAAATAAAAGATACACTTCTAAATTAAATACGCACAGCAGCAGCCACTACTTATACAAAAACTTCATTTTGGGCTCCCTTTAAATATGAATTATGTCTTATAAATAATAAGCAATATTACACTATAATTAACAACTTATCAGTAACTTATACTCACAGCTTATCCCTACAAACTTATATTTTCATCCTCATCAAAATGTTAAAAATATTATGTAAGCAAATTAATCATTTTAACTTAAACAACTTATAAATAAACAGACTAACAATTATCACTGGTGATACTAAACGTATATCACTGGTGATACTAAACCAGCTTATAATCATCAACTTTAAATATCACTAGTGATACTAAACGTATGCTACAGAGCAGATTTAAAGCCACAATTAGACACAAAAACAGCATTCAAATGCAGTTAAAAACATAAATTCAACTAACAACTTAATTAATAAGCAAAATTACAATAGCAGATAACAAAGTTATCAAAAATTTTTTACTTACACATTTTATTAAACACTTGGTGTGCAACTTAATAAGAAGAAATGTTAACAACTTGATTCACATAATTATCAACCAATTCAACAACATTATCAATCGCAACAATATCAATCAAATCTGCTTCTGAAACAAACAGTTATTTAAAATCAAAATAAGCCATAAAAATGATGTTAATGGTCGGAACAGTGATGGTGATCGGAGTGTTGATGGTGATGGTGATGGCGATGGTGATCAGATCAGGATAAATAGTTTTTGGAGGGAAGGAATGAGAGCACAGGAAAAACACACACGAAGTGTTCCAGTGGAGTGCGGTGGTGTTGTGGTGGAGTCGCGATAGTGTTGTGGTGTTCTGATGGTGTTGCTGTGGTGTTGCAGTGGTTGTGGGAAAAAGAAACTGATTATGGAGAGAAGCGGTTGAGAGAAAACACACACAAACTGTGTGTGAAAAAAAGAGCGAATGGGGAAAATAAATAAAATAAAAATTTATATAGTTGGGTGAAAATTGGGTTTAAAAATTTAAATATTAGATTAATTTAGACCATTAGGTCAAAAATGATTGATGGTGAGGATTTGTCAATTGGTATGCACCAAAATAAAGGTATATAATTGAATATCCTCAGACAACGAGTGTTTTTATTTATTATTATTATTATTTTGTTTTACTTTTTCATTTTACACCCTTTTTTGTGCTTACTTTTACATTTACACCCAATAGTATATGACCATCTTTTAAAGAGCTAACTTTTCAGTGCATGTAGTAGTAGCTAGACTGGAAATTCGGATCTTGTGCTGCACTTTTTTTAGATAACCAACTTTTTCTAATTTGATTTTTTTTTATAATTTATGTGATCTATTTTTATTAATGTAAATAAATTTTAATTTAATATATTGTTTTATTCAAAAAAATGAAATAAATAAATAAAATATGCACGACGGCACCAAAAAACTGGTGTTATGCCAGAGAGGGATGTTTTGGTGCCATAGTCAAATCTAGTGCCATAGACAAAAGGTGTTGAGGTGGCACCACGTTTTCCTATGGCACCACCTCACGGCACCAACTGTACCTAGCACTCTTATAATATTTTGCTTATGTTATCTTGTTTGATTTTATTTTTGAAAGTTCTTATACATTAGTTTCAGTTAGACTACAATGGATTATGAGATACAGTAATGCAAAACGATGATCATCACAACTAAGGCCAAAGTAAAAGCCATCTTTAATTAATTAATATTTCTGGATTTAACAACATTATACTTATAACATGATTCGTCTTCGAAAAAAAGGTTTATCTTCTCCATCGATTCATCAAATACAAACCAATATATCACTATAAGCAACAAGAAATGTTCTTCAAATCAGTGCTAAAACTTTATTTATGGTTTACTATCTAAATAACTCAGCCGGCCAGTGTGACCCCGACACTTGAAAATTGAAACCTACGTTCGAACTAGTAGATTCTAAATTGTTTCATGTTGGTAAACATGCTAAGAACTCAAGTTTTTAAAATTTGAGATATGTAAGTCTGTAACTTGGTTGGCTAAGATATTGAAAACCATGTTTACTAAAATAAAGTTTCATAATAAATAAACGAGATAATAAAGTCGACAAAGGTGTTTCTTCTTTCTTTTCTAAATGTAAAACAATAGAAGCATACTAAATCAAAAACTGGCATAAATCATAATTTAATTTGGATACTAAAATCTTTGTTAGTTGTGAAAAATTTATAGGTAGAATCTCATCTACAAATGTTAAAACGAAAAAAGATGCTATCATATTTTCAAAGTTCACGTTTTGCAAGTAAAAGGATTATAACACACTTCTGTCATATTATAAAAGATGTATCAGTTACATAGGTGGTATATATTAGATTAATAGACAGTATGAATTAGCAGTAAATTTAGGTGACATGCTTATTATTATTTATTAATTTTTTATGGAAACCAATTTAATCCCACGTAGGAAAAAGAAAGAAGATGTTACTAGTTAATATACCACATAGTTCATGGAACAAATGTGTTTCGATTAGTGTAATGTTTTCAGACATACGATCTTGGTCGTCTAAACAAATCAAAAGTTATAGTGTACTTTGATCATATATCTGAAAATTTATACAAACTCTAAACTTTTTATATATGAACTTGTAATTTAAGTCGATCTTTATGCAAACTCTAAACTTTTTATATATAAACTTGTAATTAAAGTCAATCTTTTTGGTTGGTTAGTTTAACGCTGTCTTTCCACGTTTCGCTCATAAGAGTTTAAGTTTTCTAATTTTACAAAAAAAATTTTATAGTTAATTAGAAAGATATATTTATATTTAAGTTATCTTAAACACTTTTTCTCTCCTATACGTGGTGCACAATTTAGAAATTACTTTTGACTAAGGACGGACCAAGGACTCCAAGTTATCGGGTGTACAAATTTTTTTTATGAGCATAAATGAAATAAAAAGGAACTAATTGATTTCATTGAAACAAGTAAACAAATTTAGAAGACATGCATTTCTTTTAACACGTTAGCAAATTAACTAAACAAAACATGTATTTATGTAGAACAAATTTCTATGACCGGGTTGATTTCGGAAAAATCATGATTTTTGGTGAAAATTTACACTAGGTGACAAACATTCAACGAGTTCCCATGAACCCCGGAAAACCCCCTATGTACACTGTTTTTGACAACTATATTGACAAAATGTATGTGCTCAAAAATTATTTTCAAGTCAAACAAAACATATAGGGGCGGTGATTAGTATGTGCAAGTGGAGCAGCAGCACAGGACCACTATTTGAGAGGAGCTTCCGATTTAGTATATATCCATTAATATTTATACATGTCTAACTAGATGGTTTATAACGCCTTCTAAATATTATGTGAGTGGGCATTCGATTTAATATATTTCAATTAGTATTTATACATGTCTAAGTATATTATGTTTTGAATTTTCCATAATAGTTAAGCTTTTTGTGATTTTAGAGGCATTATTCGGAGTTTCACACCGGGCCACACAAATCAATGGGATGCCCTGCAAACACAAGCTTTTATTTATTTATTTATTTATTTATTTATTTATTATTATTATTATTATTATATCAAGAAAGCAATTAGTTACAATAACATGCGTGACATTATCATGAAATGTCATGGTTTTAACGGAAAAAAACACACAATCAACATATAAACAACACACTCGGTAGGTAATGTTTATTTCAACTAAACACTCGCACTATGTTAAGCAATTCTCATCTCATTCAGCTAGTCCAAAATCGCATATAAGGAGTTCCGAGTGTCCAAATACTCTCATATTTGTTACAGTATGTTTTATATGAACTTTAAATATAATATGTTCACAATCGACATGAAAAATATTTGATTTTGGTGTTTGAATCACCTTTCACAACATAACTCTTATTTTGAACACAAAAAGATTAATCAACGAAAATAACACGTAAGTAAAAATAGAGTACAATAATTTGCTTATGTTATCTTATTTGATTTTCTTTTTGAAAGGTCTTATACACTACTTTCAAATTTATTACAATTAATAAATGTCCAACGTTTTCATGTATAGTTAGAGCACGATGGCCTAACTGCTTATTCCTAAATCTAAATTATAGATTGAGTGAGAATACAATGGATTGTGAGATACCGTAATAAACTCAAGTTTTGAGATCGTCAATCAGTTGGCTAAGATATTGAAATCCATGTTTAGGTAAGTTAATTATTATATTTTACTTTACTTTTGTGAGGAAATCCAATTCAATCCCACATAGGAAAAAGAAAAAAATTGTTGCTATTTACTATACCAGATGATCTACATATCAAAGTGTGTTAAGATAAGTCTAATCTTTTCGGGGCATGACAGCAAACGTGCTATAATACAAAAAGACATAGCACGTTTGTAGTCTCATACCTGGAAATTTACACAAAATCTTTACTTTTTTTTATGCGAGCTCTTAATTTAAATCATTCTTTTAACTGAAAAACATTCTTGGAAGAAAGACTCATAAATTTTATATTTATAAGCTAGATGTAGTGTTTGTTATGAAGGCTATGGGTTAGTATATGGGTCGAAAGATATATGCTTGGTATATAACTTTATATTTATAAACTAGTCATGAATTTGTTTAAAGGAAAACTCTTCTTAGAAAGAATATGAAAACAAAGAAGATAAAAACATTCGACATCATATATTTTTCTAACCTAAAACCTAGAAAACATCCATGTAAAAGAAACTTTTAAATTTAGCAAGAAAAATTATATAAAGTTTCGGTGTGACTTTGAAGTTAATGTAAGAAAGTTTTAATTTAGCTTAGACTTTTATTTAATCAAAATAAAAAATAAAAATTTGTAACCACAAAACAAAAATACACAAGATCAATTTACAAAGACCAATGTAAACTACTTTTATTTTGTTTTAAACCAAAAAGAAAATTTACTTGCCAGAAAAGGTTTCCAAATTCGGACATTGGTCGTCACTTCGATCGAGCAAAATACAAATTTATAATTGCTTCATCACTTAATAATTGGCTTCGAATCTTCGAAACACATTTTGTATCATGAATACATAACCGTATGTCCGTGCAGCCTAAAACACGAATATTTCATGAGTCAACATTCGAGTTCTTTTTTAATTTTTTTTACATTGCCATTTTAACCCTCTTGTATCCCACATTGATTGAAGAGATGAAAGGTTCTTTGGTTATATACTATGTAGTATACAAATGGTATGTGTTCAGAATAGTGGTATTATGTTTCGCGTATATATTAGTTTATGAAGTTCATGTACTTATTAAGTTTGAACTTCTTAACTTTTTAATATCTATTAGATGAATTCCTTGACAAGTACTCCAAAATTTATTTACGAAGATCTAGAGTCCATAGTTATACTTTTTTGTACTTAGATCGTTAGTAATAACTTTTGATAGTTGGACGACGTAGCCATCTATTTAAGAACAAAAAAAAAAAAAAATAATAAAAATAAATAAATTCTTCGAATACCATAAATTAAACTATCAGAGGTATGATAATCTTAAATGAACAAATTAACTTTCACCTGAGTATGACTTAGTTGAAATAACGTAAAACTATATTTGCTGCAAATTGGTTTAATAACTCATGACCTGAGTATAACTATATTTGTTGAAAGTGAAACCTTGGATGATATACGGGCTAAAAACCACATACAAAAATTTTCTTTATGACATAACTGATAATATAAATAACGAGCGGGGGCACCCGTGCGTTGCTGCGGGAATGTTGTGTCTAATGAAAACTCGAAATAAAACGATAATTTTTTAAGGACTAAATTTGCAAAAGATCGCTAACGGGGGACTAACGGTGCAATTTATAGCTAACCTGAGGGACTAAAAGCGAAAATCCTTAGCTATAGTACACACACTATTCCCCACTGTTTTTCATTGTAGCAACCACTGTTTGGTACTGTAGCAACGAATTTTTCAGTTTTAGTCCCTTAACGTGATGCTCTGTTGCAAAGTTAGTCCTTAGGGACTAACAGTGAAAAAAAGGTTAACGTTAGGGGCTGTTTCTGTTTATTATTTGCACAGAAATAGCCTCTGAAGTTATGGTCCGTTGCAAATTTAATCCACGTCTGTTAGTTAACGGTCGTTAAGGACTAACTTCGCAATTGATCATTAACCTCAAGGACTAAAATGGGCGAAAACGAAACTTGCGTGGGTACTGTTGCTACAGTACACATCATGCTTTTTAGTATATATATAAATACAACGCATGATTATGCATACAAACCAACATCATTCGTAAACCAAAATTCAAATAGAAAGAAGCAAGCAGCAAAACGTGAGTTACAAAAGAATAATAAAAATCTTTACTTGACGGTACAAACAACCCGACCTATACTTTATGGCATGTAACCGAAGAAACAAAAATGAGTTGCACTATCGTTAGTTTTCTCCTCAATCACAACCAAACAAAGAAGATGGAAAAAATATCATAAAACCACATGTAACAAATGATAAATTTGTACTCAATCTAATGGTTTCAAACACTTTAGAAAAGAAAAGAAAGTTTGTACTCGACCACCATAAACCGAGTAGCTTTAATTTAAAGGATAAACTGTGTACAATGAACACATAAAAGGAAGAGATAAAAATGCTAAAATTCATTAGTCTGAAGTCTGAACTTAGTACCTTATTAAAACCTTTTAATCTTGCATCCTACATTGGTTAAAGGAAGGAAGTTTTCTTTACGTATTTACTATTGTGTGTGAAAATGACATGTCTTAAGAATAGTATCATGTTTAGGATATGCTATTGGCATTGAGGTTCATGTACAAAGTTAAAAGATTGAACCTTACGGCAAATAGTCTAATCCTTAACTTATACGAGTCCTTAACCTTTTAATTATTATTAAATGAGAAATGCTAGACCTACTCATAAAATTCACATAACAAATCTAGTCGCTGACGTGTCATTTTAATCATTATTAATTAAAAAATGCTAGACTTACTCATAAAATTCACATAAAAAATCCACTCGCTGGTGTGTTAGCGTGTGATTGGTGACACGTCAACTAGTGCATTTATTTTTGGATTTTGTGAGTGAGTCCAGCATTGTTTTTATTAAATAAATTAAAAACCTCTTGACCTTTTTTTTGGTAAAGGGTTTTACCCGGTAAATATTTTCACACCAAAAAAGTCGTTACGTACACAGGAATATGGCTGAGTACCATATTAACCTAAACGCACTAGTATGCGTATCAACTACATGGATTGACAAGGCAAAACCATGCTAATCATACGTACTATAACAAAAGAACAAAGACACCAAAAACTATAACCCAAATGCATGCACCCCATGCATGCAATCCCACATACGACCCAATAACCGTAAGCCTAACTCATCGAGCTTTTCTATCCTGCTCCATCAGTCATTATTGTCATTTGTGATCTTCCAAATCTCCAACATCTTTGCAACTTTAATCGACTTCTTGAATCTAAGAGAAATTAACTTGAGTCGTACGTTTGCAATGATGATATCACGAATATGTTCTACTGTGCGAGACTTCTTTTTGAAGATTCGGTTGTTACGTTCTTGCCATATAAAATAACTAGAGGCAGCAACCACAAGCCTAACACAAATACTCCTAGCCGAATACTTAGATGATAAAGGATGTAACCAAGCTAGAATACTCACCAATATGGCATCAACATTATCCATTAGCGTACCTTCGCAATAAGAACCGATATATGGCTTATTTTATTCTATTTAATGGTGGAGCCTTACGTTTTTTAATCCTTTTAATCATTATTAAATAGATTGAAAACCTTTTTTCCTTTTCCTTTTTTCTTTTTTTTAATCATTAACAAGTGCTTTATTTTAATTTATTTAATGGCGGAACCCTAGCTTTTCTAATAAAACATCAAATAATGATTAAAACATAGGGCTTAACCTTTAAACACTCGAGGATGGCTTAGCGACAGAATGGCTTGTAACTATTACTATAAAATATGTCGAGTATCAAGTTCAATTCCTGTTAGATGCAAATAACCCAGAAGTAGTCACGCCAATCATCTGGAAAAAAAAAAGAGCTTTACCAAATGTCCATTAGTAGTCGTAAATTTGTTTAAAGGAAAACTCTTTTTGGAAAGGAAATGAAAACAAGAAAGTTAGAATCGATCAACATCATATATTTTTCTAATTTAAAAGTTAAAAAAAAAAAAAAAAAACATCCATGAAGTTAATACTTCATGTAAGTAAGTTGTAATTTAGCGTAGACTTGCTTTTTAGTCAAAATAAAAATTAAAAAATAGCAACCTACAAGGCAACCTAACTTTATAACCACAAAACAAAAATACACGAGATCAATGTAAACTACTGTTATATATTGTCTTCCATTTTAAACCAAAAGAAAATTGGATTACTGGAAAAGCTTTCCAAATTCGGACATTGGTTGTTACTTTGATCAGGCAAAATACAACTTTATAATAGCTTCATCACTTATTACCTGGCTTCGATTTTCAAAAGATACATTGTGTATCATGAACACATAACCGTATAGACAAGAATACCAGTTTTTCGTGAGTCAACATTTGGGTTTCTTTTTAGTTATTTTATGGTGGCCATTTCAACTCCCTTGTATCCCACATTGGTAGAAGAGATGTAATGTTCTTTGGTTATATACTTTGTTGTATACAAGCAGTATGTGTTAAGAATAGTAGTATTATGTTTCGGGTACATACTTGTTTATGAAGTTCATGTACAAATTAAGATTGAGCTTCGCAACCAGATATGCGCCCTGAACTTATACGACTTCTTAACTTTTTAATATCTATTAGAAAGGAATTCCTTGACAATTTACGAAGATCTAGAGTCCATAGTCATACTTTTGTTAACTTAGATTGTTAGTTATAACTTTTAGAGTTGGACAATGTAGCCATTTATTTAAGAACAATAAAAATGATGACAGTATAACTGAAAAATTACACCACAATGACGAGAATCAAATAAATTTAAAAGGCATTCACAGTTTTTGTATTTGTTTTTTTAGCAAAAGTGAAATGCATATGTTTTCAGTTAGACATAACGGTTTTTCTTGGCATGTTGATTGATAACATTGATGGTGTGAAACACTTTGATCAGCAGTATTAAAAATGTGGTATACATGAACTTTTGGTTAGAATGTAGAAGAAAATCATTGAGGTGAGTTAACATTTATAGACTTCGATAGTTTATAAGGCAGAAATGTTGCTAGATAAAATAATATAGTGTACCCAAAACTCCAAAAGGCTTTAATTTTTGTTTAGATGGTTCCTCTACCAAACTTCTGAAATTTTGAGTCTCATGGTAGATATAAAAGTAGTTTACGGTAGTCAGTTTGTCTATCTAAATGTTATAAGATCTCGTCTTCAAATCTTTTTTATATGATAAAGGAGTTATATAATTTCGGAGTTTTTTTGACAAAACAATTTTATAGGAAAAAAATTGGACCAATAGAAGAGCTCAATTTGAACATATAGGCGAAATCAAGCAATATAATTATACAATAAAAAGTCAAAATTAAATTGATTTTGGTCAAAATTTTAATAAATTTGATGAAGAATTTGGTTGAGCAAAAAAAACACACAAAAATATAGGTGTCAAATTTATGAAAATAAAACTTAAAAAAAGATGGGTAATTAATAAAACTTAAGTTGTTGAATTTTAAATATATTATATATAGTTTAGTGTAAATTACAAGTATCATGTTTTTAAATAACTTTAGATAATTAATAAATAACCCTTATACTTTATACTCCTAAAGTTTATAAAATGGACTTTGTTTATAATTACACGATTATTAGTATTAGTTTGATACTTTCATCTATTAAAATTACAAAAATTTGTTTCATCATCATCATCATCATCATTTATTTATTTATTTATTTATTTTACGTTAAATAAGGATTCATGTTATCCTATTTAAAAGTTTAATCTATGAGAACACGTGTTTGAATATTAAATACCGATAAATTACTATTAATGGTAATATAAATATCAAAATTTAATCACGAGATACTGTGATATGAAAATAAATATATGCGATTGTATTTATAACAACGACTCATGTAATTATTATTTAAAGTGTATATACAGATATCCTAAAAACTTTTTTAAAAAACTTTACGGAGTACATTTTAACTTCATCAACGCTCATTATGTACTACTAAACTCGCACATTTTGTTTTTATGAGTCAACATTTAGGTACCTTGTACTTTGTTTTTATGAAATCTATTTAATCTTGCATCCCACATTGGTTGAAAGAAGAAAACGTTCTTCACATATATACTATTGTGAGTAACAACGGTTCATGTTTAGAAGAGTATCATGTTTGGGATATACTATTGGCGTTGAGGTTCATGTACAAAGTTAAAAGATTGAACCTCATCATCAAAAAGTTTGTTCCCAAACTAATATAAGTCTTTAACCTTTTAATCATATAGATTGAATGGCTTATTTCCATCTACTCATTGGTTTAATCATACATATTGAATTGCCTATTTCCATCAATTGATTAGTTTTCTAGTCAAAGTCCTTAACCTTTTGATCCTATATACTGAATGGCTTATTTCCATTTATTCATTGGTGAAGCCTTTAGCTTTTCAATCCGAGTCCGCAACCTTTTAATCCTATATATTCCGTGGCTTATTATCATTTATCCAATTGCTTATTTCCATCTATTCAATGGAGAAACCCTTAGCTTACCAATTTGAGTCTTTATACTTCTAATCCTATATATTTAATGGCTTAGTTTCATATATTCAATGGCGGAGTCCTTAACTTTTTACGGAGTATATTCAATGGCTTATTTCGATGTATTAAATAGCCCCTGTCCTTTTGGATTGGCAAGCATTGCTTGGCTTGTAATTGGTATTGAGACCAATGGATCCTCAACCCGAGAAGCATGGTTGTCAGAACTTTGTGACGGGTTCCTTATTCCTCATCATGTGCTATATTGTAGTTCTGTACCGTCCTTGAAGCTTTCCTCTAATCGTATTCTAGCCTTTCCAGAGAAAACAACTAAAACGCTACTAGCTAAGATAACATATATAGTATAACCGAAAGGGCAAAGGGCTCCTTGTTTAGATGTATTAGACTAGAAGTAATGATTATTAAACTCATCACCCTATGTCAGCGCCACATCATCATTTATCACACCACCAAACCCACCACCAAAAAAGTGTAACGGTGACCACCAAACAAGGTGTAGTGGTGATCACCAAACCAAAACACAATAATACCTCATTTTATACAAACACGCCCCACCATATATATCACAAACACACACAAACAAAAAAAGGAAAATAGTGCATCCCACCATACTAGTGCAAAAAACAAACCACCACGCGTGATGGTGGTGTACCACTACCTATTACACTTGCTCTTAGAGCGTTTCAGTTATGAATGTGAGTTTCATGACGCACTTGAATGTAGTTTATGGTACTAAGTATTTCTTTCCAAAAAAACTTAATAGGATTTGTTGAAGTAAAAGTTTGTTTCTACTTCAGACAAGCGAGATGAATCCTTCGGACTAGAGTGAGTCCTTCGGATTCAAGGTGACTCTTGCTTACGGTATATTGCTTCGGATATCTGCAAAACAAATACGTCCGTTAGACTCGCCCCGGGAATATATCCCAGGGCCAACCTCCGGCGTGAGAGTAAGTATATGTTCTTAGTGAGAGAAAGTATGAATAAAACTAGAGAGTAGGAGAAAATTAGTTAACCTTAAATGAAGATTTCCTCTCTATTTATAGGCTTTCTATATGGAGCGCCAGGCTGGTTTGTACTTAGCCCTTAATGTTCGCTAGTTTGTGCTCCATTATCATATACTTAGTGTACTTGTTTGTACTTTGATTAATGTACTTACTGGATCATCCGAACGGTGAGGTATTCCGGATGTTTGGGGTCATTCGGCTATCGTTATACCTTTCGGATATTAATCTATTCTTTCCCGACACGTTCGGCTATGTTAAGCTTGATTTGGATCCGGAAGGTATGTCGTATATCCGGAGGGTACATACGCCAACATGTCCCCCCTAGTATCATAGTATTGGTTATGCCAATGGTGTGATACTAAGTTTAGTTTTTGCAGTTTTTCGGAGGGTAAGTTGTAGCTTCGTCCTTCATTAGAGTCGTGCAAAATGCCAAAAGTAATTAATGTGTCGTTTAAGGTGTGCCGTCGTTTTTTACCGCGTCGTTTGGATTGGAACACGTATGCATTTTGTGAGACACACGGTGTGGATGCTTGACACGTTAGCCTTACGGGTGACGTGTCTTTTCCCGCTCATTTTTTACCGTCTATAAATAGCCCTTTTTTCTTCATTTGCACCACTGTTATTTTTCTTTCACACACATACCTCTGACACATTTTATCCATTCCGTATTCCGAACGATTATTCTCGCCGTCTTTGAGGTACGTCCGAGTCCGTTTAGTTTTTTGTTGTTTTGGCTATATCTCTTCTCTTCCGGATTTATCATGTCGGAGTCTACTGCTTCGTTTGAATACGATGTATCGATGTCGGAGGGTTCTCATGTAAAGAAAGACATACAGCTGAGAGAGTCTGCGATGGACGAGGTTGATGTATATGCTGTGGTGGAAGCTTTCGGCATACCGAAGGATTTACATCCGAGGGTGCCTCCGGCGGGTATGACGATGGATCAGTTACCCGCAGATGCCATAGGTTTATACGCAGAGTACTGCTTTGAAGGCGGTCTTGCTGTCCCTTTTTCTACTTTCCTTTTAGATGTTATTAGGTATTTTAAGGTTCATATTTCTCAATTAGTTCGGTTGGGTATGCACCGTGCTACTCTTTTTGAGGTGTATTGCCGTAGCATGCACATTCCTCCCACTACTCCTCTGTTTCGTGTCTTTTACAAACTTAGCAAACAGGGTGATTGGTTTTCTTTTGAGAAACGCATTCATAGGAATAGGAAATTATGCTTCGGGGATTTTCCTTCCTGTCTAAAGGGTTGGAAGATGAATTTTTTCTTGATCGATAGGCGAGCTATTCCGTTTGCTATGCCGTGGAGGCATTCGGATTCGGATGTGTCAGATCTGTTTCCCAAGGCAAGTGAGTATGATGTTACTCATGCCGAAAGGCTTGCCGAGACAATCATTGAACCCTGCCAGATTCCGCAAGCATTCTTGTATGCTTTGGGTTTATCGGATCACTGGGAGTTTCCTGGTTACCATCCGGCTTTGAGGTATGAGGAGGGGAGGGGTATAGCCTTTGTTATAAATGTGAATTTTTAAATTGTGCATCTTTTTCTTGTTTTTAACGTTGGATTTTGTTTATCCGCAGGTATCACCATGTCAAGTTATTTGAAGAAGCCTCCACTACGAAGGACTACGAAGATAGTTCAAGGGGCCCCACTTCCGGAAGGGCATACACGTGAGATGCACGTTACTCCCCCCTGGCCTCCAATGCTGAGGTTCCGGAAAAGACTGCTGAGTTAAGGAGTGTTGAGGTCCCGGACGACAAGGTGTTGGCGGCCAAGGACAAAAAGAAGGAGCAGGCTGCCAAGTCGGGGCTGCAGAAGCCTCCCACTAAGAGAGCTGGAGGGAGTATCACTTCTCGCCTTCATAAGAGAAGCAAGGTTTCTGTTGATGATATTGTCATTGACTTGGATGTTTCTGAGGACGTCGAGAGGCTGGAGCCCATCCGATCAGTATATCCGAAAGATGTTTCGGCTGGTCAATCCGGAGGATCTAGTGCTGGTATGTTGTGATCCGTCCCTTTGCTTGTATATATTTAACTTTTTGGCTTTCCTTCGGGTGCTTATATTACCTACTAATAATTTTTTTTTTAGTGGGTTCGGGGGCTGCTTCCCGTCGTCCGGGGAAGGAAACCCTTGCTGAGGAAGAGGTGGAGGTGGATATAGAGGGGGATGGTGAGGATGATGCCACCTACGTACCTGCATGGACTGTGACGAAGGGAACTCGCATGAATACTGCCACTGCTTGCAGAGATATGTTGATGAATTTGGCAACCCCCAAGGAGGAGAAGTATCTGGACGACCAGGATGATGAAGAGGCTGTCCGAAGGTCGTGGCTATTGCTGGGCAAATGTGTCACTGCTCAAGCGGACGTTATCTTCCGTTTTGAATCCTTGCTTCATGAGCGTCGAAAACTGTCCGACACTCACCAGGTTTGTGACAAAACACTTGATGACAATTGGTAAATGTTTGAAAAGATGTCCGGTGAGTTCAGTCAGCTGAAGAAGGTTCATGCAGAGTGCACCGAGGTGAATCCGGAGGGGTTGAGAAAGTTGCGAGCAGAGAATGCTAGTTTGGAGGATAGGGCTAGCCAACTTGAGATGGAGAAAGATGAGTGGAGGAAAGTTTCCGGTGAGCAAGCCGAGAAGATTAGGTTGTTGGAGGGGCAGTTGTCTGATGCCCAGCAGAAGTTGAGCGACGGAGAGAAGGCTTATAAGGAGCTCTATCAGGAAAAGGTAGATATTGCTATAGTCGCTGGTAATGCTGAGATGGATAGGAACCGTATTGTTAATGAGTTCGTCCCGGAAGCTATCCACCATTTCCTCAGAAGTCATGAATTCCGGACAGCATTGGCAGAACCTTTCAACTTGTTTTACCTTTCTGGGCTGATTGATGGGACTGGTTTATTCGAGGAGCCGGAGAAAGCGGCTAAGTTGTTGGGAGAAGTTGAGGGGATAGATATGGAAGCCGGGATCAAATATGGTCCGTTATATGACCAGGCCCTTTCTCAGGACTATCCTTACATCCAGAAGATCCGGCAAACCATTTACCGGAAGTTTGATGAGCTAAATGCCTTAGTTCCTGATCCTGCTCCCATTGAAGAACCGGTTACTGGGGATCCGGAGGTTGAATCTCATGTTGAGAATCCCTCCGGGAACCAGTCTTCGGACCAGAATGCCTCAGCTTTTACCTGAAGTGTATTAAGGAGTAGCACATCTCCATTTTGACTATGGGCACAGATGTTGCGGATTCTTTGTGAAGCTCTTGTTCGGAATTTCTAATGTTGGTTTCGTATGGTTGATGTAATAGAATAGGGTATTGATGTTCCGTCCTTTTGTAGGATAGATATTTCGGGACATTTGATGTAACAGTTTTGAACCTTGAATATATATATCGTTTCACTTTTTCTTCGTATTTTTAATTCTCCTGATATTTATGTTAGGCGTGTGTATATATATTGGATGATGTAGATCAGAGTGCTTCGGCCGTTGTGCCTTTGCATGTCCATTTGGTGGTCATGGTATTTCATACTTGGACATATATACTATCCGCTAAATGACTTGTCATTTATTATCCGGACAGTTTGAACCTATCGGGTTTTGGCTTTATATTATGCCCACCGGGGAATGTGTTTTACGGGGCAACTTGTACCCTTCAGCGTTTGGCCTTAAGTTATACCCACCTGGGGTTTTATTTGACGGGGTAACCTGTACCCTTCGGCGCTTGGCCTTGAGTTATACCCACCTGGGGTTTTATTTGACGGGGCAACCTGTACCCTTCGGCGCTTGGCCTAAGTTATACCCACTTGGGGCTTTATTTGACGGGGGTAACATGTACCCTTCGGCACTTGGCCTTAAGCTATACCCATTTGGGGTTTTATTTGACGGGGTAACCTGTACCCTTCGGCACTTGGCCTTAAGCTATACCCACTTGGGGTTTTATTTGACGGGGTAACCTGTACCCTTCGGCACTTGGCCTTAAGCTATGCCCACTTGGGGTTTTATTTGACGGGGTAACCTGTACCCTTTGGCACTTTGCCTTAAGCTATACCCACTTGGGGTTTTATTCTTCTGGACAACTTGTGCCCTGATGGAAGCAAATACTTTTTATATGGTCTAAATGCATCGGATGTTTCATTGATGTGAAAATGGCTCATGCCTTACAATAAATCCTGAAATAACAAAGTACATAATGGGTTACATAAAACATTTCTTTAGGTTAATTGCATGCCAGGTTCGAGGTACTTCCACGTCTTCCATGGTTTGGAGCTTGTATGTGCCGTGCTGATAAGCCTACGTTATCCGGTAGGGGCCTTCCCAATTAGGTCCCAATTTTCCTTGATCTTCCACCCTGCTGGCTTCATTCTTCCGGTACACGAAATCTCCCACTTTGAAAGCTTCGGGTTTAACCCTTCGATTGTAATACTGCTCCACTTTCTTTTTGTACTTTGCCTCCCTTATGGCTGCCATTTCTCGCCGTTCTTCTAACAAATTTAGGTTTAGATTAATTTCATCGTCATTGTTTTCGACATTTGCCATCATGGTCCGGAAGGTAGGCATACCGATTTCCGCCGGAATGACTGCCTCGCTTCCGTAGGTCAGACTAAAGGGAGTTTCCCCGTTGCTAGTTTTCAAGGTGGTCCGGAAAGCCCATAGCACATTTGGTAACTCATCTACCCATCCGGCTCTTTCTCTTCCAAGCCGGGACTTAAATCCCTTCATTAGGCTTTTGTTGGCTCTTTCGACCAATCCGTTGGCTTGAGGATGAGCCACAGCCGTGTTGATTTGTGTAATATTCAACCTCTCGCACCAACTTTTGAACGGATCTCCCATGAAGTTACTTCCGTTGTCCGTGACGATTATCTTGGGCAGTCCGAACTTACAGACAATGTTATCCCACACAAATTTTTTGACTTCCTTGCCGGTTGTTTTAGCCAACGGTTTCGCTTCCATCCATTTTGTGAAATAGTCTATTGCCACAATAACGTACTTAACTTTCCCTGGAGCTTCGGGCAAAGGTCCCAGAACGTCAATTGCCCATTGGAAGAAAGGCCATGGTGCCATGACGGAGGTTAATACCGTTTTTGGCAACTTAGGAACCGGAGCATGTATCTGACAGGCATCGCATTTTCGAATGACTTCCCTAGCGTCCCGGTGCATGGTTGGCCAATAATAGCCTTTGTGAAAACTAGAAGGGGGGTTGAATAGTTTTACGTCCTTTTAAATTTATAAACACAAGTTTGTTTTAAAAAAGTTCGATTCTAGTTTATGTGAATTCAATACTTGCACTATATGAACAATTGTATGGTAACTAACTAACAAAACTAATATAGTAAAGGTAAATAAATAAGTAATGAGAAGAGTTAGAAAGATCAAATCACAACACAAGGATTTATAGTGGTTCGGCTACAAGGACACCTTCCTTGTTCCTACTCCACTCCCCGAGTCACCTACTCGAGAGTTTTCTTCACTATGTCAACAAACTCCCTTTTGGCGGAGAAACCCTTACACACCAATTTACACACCACACAACTTCACAACTTGATCACGCCTTCTACACAACTTCTTCACACCAATATACTACACACCAATCTTCTTCACAACTATCTTCTACACACCAATCTTCTACTTCACACCTATCTTCACAACTATCCTACTTCACTACTTATCAACTTCTATTATCTACACAACTAATCACAAGCACAACACAATATTCACAAATGAATATATATATATATATATATATATATATATATATATATATATATATATATATATATATATATATATATACACTATGCACAACTATTCTTCAACACTTCTTGAGCTTGGTTGTAAAGAGAGTGTTCTTCTTTTGCACTTTGAATGAGAATGGATGATTAGGGATTGAATCACTTGAAACAAGGATTAATATACTAATGATCAAAGGGTTTTAGAGGATGTTTAGAGAGTTATAGATCTGAAAATTTCGTGCAAAAGGTAGGGAAAAATTTCAGAATTAAGGTGGTATTTATAGGAGAAGAATTCTGACAGTTTCTGATAGGGGAGCCTGGCCGGTCCCCTTAAATCAAGGTCGGCCCCCTTAAAATTAAGGGGACCACCCCTTATAATTAAGGGGGCCACCCAACTGTAACGGCCAGAAAACTTGTCTTTTAGTGGGGAAAGTTTATTTGGTGAAAAACTAACTGATTTTGGTTAAATATTTGAAATCATATATTTAGTATGATTAAAACATTTTTCTTTATTACCAAAAGTGTTTTTCAAAAATATATAATATGTTTATATGATTAAATAAACTTTGTATTAGTTAATTAAATGTCCCTTTGATCATGAGATGTATTAAGCACTTGTTTATCTATACCTTAAGTGATTAAGTTGGATATAGTGATATAAACTAGCTTAATACTTGTTTACGTAGTAATCTTACGATTGACGAGTTTACATTTTGTGATCGTCAAAATATAGAGATATCGAAAAATATAAATAACGTTTTCATACATTATTTATGTCAACAATCTCCCCCTTTTTGATGGTTACAAAATTTAAACTCATTAATCTAAAATTAGTATATATTCAAGTATTATTGTGAGTTTATATCACTTCTCCCCCTTTTTGTTAGTATCAAAAAGGTTATCCCATATTAATGTAAACTCCCCCTCGAAGTGTACTCCCCCTCGTTTTGAGGCCAAAAGAAATCGAGATATGGATATCTTGCAAAAAAATATTTAGTGGCAAGCAACATATATATGTATATAGCATGCAAGAGTAAAGACTAAGCATAAGCATAACATTAAAAAAAAATACATCAAGCATTACAACCATAACAAGTAATGCAACTAACAAAAGCCTTAAAGGCTTAGAATCATCATTAAAATAAAAGACCAAGTCTCAAACATGAGAGTCCTTCTCTAGAGCTTGCCATCCAAAAAGTGTTAACACAATTTTATTTGTAAAACACCAAGCATGTTTAATTGGGAGGAATGGATGGTGAACATGGGGATGGTGATGGTGGAGGTGTGTTTGTTGATGGTGGTGGAGGTGTTGTGTTTGTTGTTGGTGGTTGATGCAACATGTTTTCAATATGAGAAAACATGTATTGGATCTCATCTCTTAATCCGAACACAATTGTTCGGTTGTGAATGCAACAAAGGCAAGTGTCTCCATGAGCTTCAAGTAAGCTCCATTGGACGGGGTTATAGGTTGGGGGGTTGATAGGAGATGATGAGAAATGTGCATCAAGAGGTGTTAATGGTGAGAGAGTGATTGCAAGAGATGTGTTCTCATTGGTAGGTTGTGATGGTTGATCAATTGTTGGAGGAGATAAGTGGGTGTTGATGTAGTCATTTATGGATGAAGTGGATGGTATGGAGGAAGTGGAGTTTCCATTTGTTGAAGGTGTTTTGGAGGGTGCATTTGGTGCACTAGGGGATGAACATTGAGGTGGTGGAGATGGAGTGGTGTTGTCTTCATTTGTAAGATCAATGAAGAGTTGTTTGGGTGGAATGATGACAAGTTTTTGTTTCTTGGCATTGTTTGAATAGGTGGTTCTTGGTGATGACATGATGATGGTTGATGAATGTTTGAGGATGATGGAATGTGAATTAAACATGCATGGAGATTATATAGTGGGAAAACATGTTTAGAAGTGGAATTAATTTGAAATTGTAATGTTATATTCCAAAATCAGTTTAGTTTTTAAGGGAAATGGTAGCTGGGACTAGCAAAAGGGATCACAAGATGCAAAAGAAAACAGTGTAAAAACTGTTCCAGATGGCCGGTCCCCTTAAATGGAGGCCGGTCCCCTTAATTTTAAGGGGGCCGCCCTTTATGATTTAAGGGGGCCGCCCATCTGACGACCCAAAAACCAAAATTTTCAAAAATTTTCTGGAAAAATGTTATGTTCTGTTTTGTATTTGCAGCAAGCTCTATTTCGACATTTCACATTTGTTTTGGTCTATTAGAAAGCATACATGTCATATAGTTATTTAAACATTAACTAATCATGCAAACATATATATATATATATATATATATATATATATATATATATATATATATATATATATATATATATATATATATATATATATATATATAGTTTAATAGAAACAAATATTCAAATAACAAGTACTTCCGAATAAACTTCGGACAAATAGCACACAAGACATAAAAATTAAATATTGTTTAACAAACATAATCCAAGCACATTATTTCTTTTTCTTCCCGAAGATGCCCTTCAAAGTTTTTCCGATAGACTTGAAGCCACCTCTAACTTCTTCATGCAAGCTCTTTTGTCTTCTAAGCATTTCGGTAGTTCGTTCATGAAGCACTTCTTCGTTTTGATCACTAGGAGATGGGGTAGAATACTCGGGATAGTCAAGATCCTCTAAATTGTCAATGAACTCAGAAAACGAAGGGGTACTAGCATCATGGATGTTTTCCTCCTCATCTTCATCGTCTTGCCTTGAGGATGATCCATGAAAGCTATGACGACGAGGTTTACCCTTGTCACTTCGAGTTCGTCGAGCTTGTTTTAGAGCGAGAGGACGTAGAGTGGGGTAGATGGACTCATAGATACTATTGTCAAGATCGGGGTAGTACTCGATAACATGACGATAGATACGAGTAAGGAACATTCCATATGGAAGGTTGGCTTTGGGAGTTTTTCTAGCACACTCAATCCGTTTGATAAAGAAGTAGGAAAAATTGTACGGCTTTTCGACAGCTATACAATACAACATGTGAGCAAGGCTAGCCGGGAGATGGTCCCGGTGACCTCCAGTACCAAACGCATTCTCACGAATGAGTTCTTCCCAACACTTCATGTGAGGGCTTAATTCTTTGAGGAGAAGTTGGTATGGAGAGATTTGAACGTTTTTGGATTTTATTTTTCGACTTGTGGTGGCACGATCTATACCAAGGACTTGACGAATTTTGTCGGGATGAGGAATTTCGTCGAGATAGGGACCGAAGGTTGGTCGATAGCGATTAAGAGATTCGAGGTCCCACTCGTTTGAGAAAATGGCTTGACCTCTAAATGGAATTTGGAGGATATGACCAAATTGTTCGAGAGTTAGGGTGATAAATTCATTTTGAATCATGAAAGAGATGGTGATGAAACCAAGATCATTGGTTTGGACGGTGACTTGGCTATAGAAATCCATTATGAAGCGAGGAATGATAGGTTCATTAATTTCATAAAGACAATTGAAGTTGATGCTTGAAAACAAGCGATTTATGTACTCGGATTGAGCAAAAGCAAGATCTACTACATGTCCGTCATGAACATTTCTATCTTCAATTTGACGATAGATAAGTCCAATGGAAGGAGATGTGGTAGGGAGTTGGGAAACTTTAGGAATGTAGTTTTTCGTGTGAGAAAGATCTTCGGTAGTTGCTTTGGGCATTTTCACCTAAACACATCAACAATACAAAAGGACCAAAATAAATATAAAGAAAGATAAAAGTATATGTTAATTGTTAAGGCTTATGTTGGAACGTAAACATACTTTGTTACTAATCCTAAGAAGTAGATTACCATGTTCCTTAATATTGTTTTTAACTCGTTCTAGATATACTTTACGATGTTTAATGAGTAGTTATGGACAAATCCAAACGCCCCTTTAAACATCTTAATATATCATGAAATTTACTAGATTTACATTAGATTGTAAAACTAGCTATTTCTTGCGAGTTTCTTATGCATGTGATTTGTTTTTGAAAAAGATGGTTTGTATTTTTACAAAAAAAAATGTCATTTTTAGTAATAAACCAAACGCTTCCTTAACTATTGACTTATACCCCTAGTATGTCAATATATATATGAATTATATATCTTGACGAGTTCGATTAGCAATTTTAAGGTTTATAATTATAACAAAGTTTTATAAAAATTATAATGACTATGTTTCGATATTATTTGGACATAATCCAAACACCCCTATATTGTGAACCAATATAATTTTTCTTAGTCGAAAAAATGTAATTTCAAGTTTTACAAGTTACACAAGTATAATGTGATTAGTTTTAACACGTTTTCAAATCATTATTCAACAATAAGTTTACTAAAAAATTTGAAAAGGAGTGTATGAAATTTTTCAAAAATTTTTGATATGATAGTTTATAATAACTAGTTTCTAGTGTTGATCAATCATCCTAATCCTAGGGGAAGCATTTGGTTATGAAGTTTTAAGGCTTAATTCGAAAGAAATTATGAAATTTGACGAATTTTATAAAACATGCATAATCATGAGTATGATCAAATAAGATGAAATTAGATGAAATGTGTTATGAAAAACTTACAATATGTAATGGTGATTGTGTTCGATGAATTTGCCCTTTGCTAATTAACCCCGAATTGTGTGATTTGGAAGTGATTTGAGAGGTTTTTGGGTTTTGGTTTTCGTCACAGCAAAAGCAAGGGAAGGGAAGTATGAAAAAGTGGAGTGTTTGGCAAAAGGAAAAAGGAGAAAAACGGGTTTGAGCTATCAGATGGCCGGCCCCCTTAAACATTAAGGGGGCCGCCCTTCATTTGGCTGTCGGTCCCCTTAAACATTAAGGGGGCCGCCCTCCAAAATTCGATTTTTGTGATTTTGGTTTCTGGAAAGAGCAGAAAATTATTCATATGTATGTATTAGATTTATATTTAATCAAAAATACGTTGGAGGGTATTCGCACGAAAGGAATTACTTGACACTTTTAATCGACAATTTGCCAATTAAATTTTCTTGATCGTTTCGGATGAAATTTATCAAGTTGTCAAGTACACGAGAATGTTGTGGAAGATTCATAAGTATAAGTATATATATATAAATATATATGTATGTAGTATGGGCCTATAAGACGAGAATAAAGGAAGGAGACGAATGCAACGGAAGCCGGGAGTTTGTTTCATCCATAGATTTTTCGACTCATCTCTCTTCATCAGCATGAGTGTTGTTGAACAATAAAGTTCAATAAGGCAAATGAGGAAAAGAAAAGGTTCGTAAACGAACAATTTCTAGTTCTAGAAAATCAACAAATGAGTTTTCTAGGTTATAAGATCCTAGATATAACTAAGTGTATATATACATATATATATATTTAGATATAGTATAAGTAAATAAGTATATATATATGTATAGAAGTAAAGACTAGAGAGAACAATGAACCAATCAAAATCACATAAAAGCTAGATACTAAACTAAGCATGTATTTGTTTACAAGGAAATAAAAGGGAATGTGTACCTTTCGTCTTCAATGCGTTAAACTTCAAAATCTTCAAAGGAAAGTCCGAACACGAGGTGACATCAAAGATTTCCATGTATGAATGGCGAAAGTTTTCACGTTGGTCCCCATGGTCTTATTTGACCAAAGTTGTTTGTCCCGAACATGTTATGTATTTGACTTGGGTGCATATATGGTGGAAACATTCCCCATGGATTGAAGTTCCACATTTGTTGATTATTGTTAAAGTTTTGTCTACTTTGGTTTACTCTTGGTTGAGGTGTTTTAGGTCTATGGTAAGAATTATTTGATTTCCTAGGTGATGGTGTTTTAGATCTTGTTTTAGTTTTGGACGATCCTACTTCGGTTTTTAAAGATGGTTTATAAAACGGTTTTATTTCTTCATTACTAGCTAGATGTATTTTCTTATCATTTATGAGTATATACTCAGGATTAGATTTTGAAGGTCTTAGTTCCTTAAGTTCGCTTTCAAATTTAACATTTTTAACTTCACTTGTTGAGGCTTCGGTTGAGTTGAAACCTAGACCGGTTTTATCTCCGGATATTCTTTGAAAACTTATAATTTTACTAAGTGAGTTACTACTATTTTCAAATTTATCAAGTTTACAAATTTCTTCCTTAAGTTTGTTGTTTTCACTTCTAAGTGCTTGACATGATTTACATTCTTCAGAAGTTTCTTTACCTTTCTCAAGTTGATGTATTTTAATTTTTAGTTCAAGTACCTCATTTTCTAATTGGTTATTTATGTATTTTAGTGATTTGTTTTTAGCCATAACTTGTTGTCCTAGTTTGCATAATTTATTGTATTCACTATCTAAGTCTTTTTCATCTAATGATAAATTTTCATCACTAAAATATTCGGTTTCGGAACGTACCTCACTTGATGTTTTAGCCATGAGACACTTTTCTTCCTTTGTTGTTTCTTTCTCATCTTCATCGCTATCACTCCAAGCACCTCCAACAAACGCTCTTTGATTTTGATCTCTTGTCATCATTGGACATTTTCCAATAAGGTAATTCAGATCACCACACTTGAAACATTTTCTTTCATTCTTGCTATACTTGTCATCATTATTCTTTTGAGATGTTCTTCTTTCATCGTGTGGTTGTCTAACGAATCTTCCTCGCCTTTTGAAGAATTTCTTGAAATCTCTTATGGCCATGGCATATTCTTCGTCTTCACTTTCGGAAGATGAGCTATCTTCGTTGTTGGATTCCTTTCTAGCTTTCAAGGCGATTGACTTGCTTTGCTCTCGTTTCCCTTTAACCATTTCGGAGTCCTTATTTATTATAGCTTCGTAGACTTTTAAACTACCAATTAATTCATCAAGTTATAGCGTTGACAAATTCTTCAATTCTTCAATAGCCGTCACTTTAGCTCGCCATTTTGGATGAAGAGCTCTAAGAAACTTTCTAACAAAATTCTTACTAGAGAAATTCTCATCAAGTGCTTTTAAACTTGTGATTATGGTGTTAAATCTAGCAAAAGCATTATCAATTGATTCCTCTTCCGTAATCGTTAATTGCTCATATTGTTGAACAAGTAGATCTATTTTGTTATCTTTGACTTGATTATTACCTTG
Source organism: Artemisia argyi (assembly GCA_030686995.1). Lineage (NCBI taxonomy): Eukaryota > Viridiplantae > Streptophyta > Magnoliopsida > Asterales > Asteraceae > Artemisia > Artemisia argyi. The sequence continues at coordinate 184,543,797 of CM060705.1, forward strand.
GTGGGTTATTAACAAAGAGTTCCAAATTTCTTTTGCGGTTTCACACATAAAGATCCTTTCGTACTCTTTACGTGGTAGCGCATTGTAAATAACCATTTTTGCTTCATTATTTTTAGCAAGTTTTATTTTTAAATCATTATTTTGTTTTTCAAAAGGTACGATTTCATCTTTCTTAGTTTCGGGGTTATTTTGAATAGGTAAAAAATCACCATTGGTAATAATATGCCAAAGATCTAGATCTTTTGATTTCACATAAGTTTCGAATCGATTTTTCCAATATAAAAATCCATCACTTTCAAATAGTGGTGGTCTTTGCATAGATTGCCCTTCTAAATATTTTTCAGATTCCATAGATTGTTACAAGTTTTAAAATACAATATATTTTAAAGATCTTGCTAGACGTGGCTCTGATACCAATTGTGGAAAACTAGAAGGGGGGGTTGAATAGTTTTACGTCCTTTTAAATTTATAAACACAAGTTTGTTTTAAAAAAGTTCGATTCTAGTTTATGTGAATTCAATACTTGCACTATATGAACAATTGTATGGTAACTAACTAACCAAACTAATATAGTAAAGGTAAATAAATAAGTAATGAGAAGAGTTAGAAAGATTAAACCACAACACAAGGATTTATAGTGGTTCGGCTACAAGGACACCTTCCTTGTTCCTACTCCACTCCCCGAGTCACCTACTCGAGAGTTTTCTTCACTATGTCAACAAACTCCCTTTTGGCGGAGAAACCCTTACACACCAATTTACACACCACACAACTTCACAACTTGATCACGCCTTCTACACAACTTCTTCACACCAATATACTTCACACCAATCTTCTTCACAACTATCTTCTACACACCAATCTTCTACTTCACACCTATCTTCACAACTATCCTACTTCACTACTTATCAACTTCTATTATCTATACAACTAATCACAAGCACAACACAATATTCACAAATGAATATATATATATATACACTATGCACAACTATTCTTCAACACTTCTTGAGCTTGGTTGTAAAGAGAGTGTTCTTCTTTTGCACTTTGAATGAGAATGGATGATTAGGGATTGAATCACTTGAAACAAGGATTAATATACTAATGATCAAAGGGTTTTAGAGGATGTTTAGAGAGTTATAGATCTGAAAATTTCGTGCAAAAGGTAGGGAAAAATTCCAGAATTAAGGTGGTATTTATAGAAGAAGAATTCTGACAGTTTCTAACAGGGGAGCCTGGCCGGTCCCCTTAAATCATGGCCGGCCCCCTTAAAATTAAGGGGACCGCCCCTTATAATTAAGGGGGCCACCCAACTGTAACGGCCAGAAAACTTGTCTTTTAGTGGGGAAAGTTTATTTGGTGAAAAACTAACTGATTTTGGTTAAATATTTGAAATCATATATTTAGTATGATTAAAACATTTTTCTTTATTACCAAAAGTGTTTTTCAAAAATATATAATATGTTTATATGATTAAATAAACTTTGTATTAGTTAATTAAATATCCCTTTGATCATGAGATGTATTAAGCACTTGTTTATCCATACCTTAAGTGATTAAGTTGGATATAGTGATATAAACTAGCTTAATACTTGTTTACGTAGTAATCTTACGATTGACGAGTTTACATTTTGTGATCGTCAAAATATAGAGATATCGAAAAATATAAATAACATTTTCATACATTATTTATGTCAACAGCCTTGTCTCATGAGTTTTGCTACCACGGTCCGGGGTCCGGAATGCATGCCACATGCTCCTTCGTGCACTTCTCGGATTATGTAATTAGCTTGGAGGGGGCCGACGCATCACAACATTGGTCCTAGGTAGGATTTTTTGAATGGCACATTATCAATCAACGTATAATGGCTTATTTTCATGCGCAGGTTTCGTGCTTCGTTTTGATCCTCTAGCCATATCCCTTCGTTTAAACAACGGAATATGGAAGACATCCAATTTTCCTCCTCTTCTTCTACTATTGCGTTAATCGTCTCTTCTTCTGTGGATGGTTTTTCCAATACTTCTACCAGGACTTCCTTTGTTAAGTGGTCAAACGCTACGGATGCTAGCTTGCTGAGCACATCTGCTTTTTGGTTCTGGGCTCTTGGGATATTCTTTATCCTGAAGCGTTTGAAGCAAGTGATGTATTCCTTGGCCTTGGCAAGGTACTTTGCCATGCTCTCCTTGTATGCAGTAAACTCTCTGTTAATTTGGCTTGCCACCAGGTTAGAGTCCACTCGTACCTCTAACGCTTCTATATGCATTTCTTTTGCGATTCTCAGTCCGGCTAGGAGTGCTTCGTATTCTGCTCCGTTGTTGGTAGCTTCAAAGTTTAATCGGAGAGCATAGGTGTATTCTTCTTTTTCCGGACTAATTAACACTAGTCCTGCTCCGGAGCCTTTTCTGCTAGAGGCTCCGTCCGTGTACAAGATCCATTCTTCTGGCTGAGAGATGTTACATATCTCCTTGCACCTCCTCCCCGGATCCGGGAAGGCTGTTCCGATGTGTACTTCATTAATGAAGTCAGCGAGCACTTGTCCTTTGACAACATTTCTTGGTATATAGGTAATGTTGTAGGCCCCCAGTTCTACCGTATATTTGGCTAATCGTACGGACGATTCTGCTCGGTTTAATACTTGTTTGATGGGATGGTCCGTTATGACCTTGATGGGGTGAGCTTCGAAGTACCGCCTTAATCTTCTTGATAAATGTAGGAGGGTTAAAGCCAACTTTTCAACCGGAGCATATCTCTTTTCGGCTTCGTGTAAGGTACAGCTCACATAATGAACTGGTATCTTCCGTCCTTCCCTTTCGACCATCAGTACCCCACTTATTGCTTCCGTTGCGGCCGATAGGTATAGGTACATATCTTCTTTAGGTTTCGGTGTTGTTAGGCATGGGAGTTCCAGAATTATTTTCTTCATTTCTTGGAAGGCCTTTTCAGCCGCCTCCGTCCATTGGTATTTTTCTTTATTATCTTTCGTGATGTTCTTTAACGTTTCAAAGAAAGGTAAAGATCTATCGGCAGATTTTGACAAGAAACGGTTGAGTGCTGCAAGTTTACCACTTAAGGTTTGCATTTCTGTGGAAAACTAGAAGGGGGGGTTGAATATTTTTATGTCCTTTTAAATTTATTTCAAAAATATTTTGTTGGTTATAAAAACTTTCGATTTGATCTTAAGTGAATTCAAGCAACAACCAATATAAGCAATTCTAAACTAATATTGAAAGTATTGAAATATAATGAAGAAAAGATAGAGTTAGAAAGATCAAACCACAACACGTGAATTTATAGTGGTTCGGCTACAAGGACACCTTCCTTGCCCTACTCCACTCCCCGAGTACCACACTCGAGAGTTTTCTTCACTATGTCAACAAACTCCTTATGGTGGAGAAACCTTACACATCTTGGCTTACACAAGTTAACGACACTAAGCTAAATGTCGAGTTCTAATCGTAGCTAGAACCAATCTCACACCAAATATCACACCACGTGATCTTCACACCTTAATCACACCTTCACACCTTCTTCTAGACTTCACACCGTCTTCACACCTAGTCAATCTTCACACCTTCTTCTATGCACAACTAAGTCACAACTACTAAACTAGTTTACAACACACCAAGATTCTACAATCAACAAATGTACACAACACCTTAACAAATAACTATCACTAGTAATATATGAAACTAGCTATTTACAACACCACTACAATAAGATAGATGTAGAGACGTGTTCTTCTTCTTGCACTTGAATGGATGAAGCTTTGGATCACTTGGAAACAAAGACTTATGAAATATATGATCAAAGGATTTTAGATCTAGAGAAGAAGATTGGATCAGAAAGTTTATAGTGCAAAAAGGTTAGAAAAATATGTGGAATGATCCATTATTTATAGGGCCAGAAAATACTGTTCGGGAGCGTGCCGGTCCCCTTAATTGTAGGCCGGTCCCCTTAATGATTAAGGGGGCCGCCTAGTAAAATTAAGGGGGCCGCCCTCCTGAACGTTTGAAAAGTTTTTCTGGATAAAATTTGCCCTTTTTGGTTGGAAATTTGAAATCATATTTTTGTGGTTTAATAAAGCTTTACCAAAAATGATTTACAAATATATATAAAATGTTAAAATCATTTTATATAATGTTATGTATTAATATAAAATTTCCTTTGATCATGTAATGCATAAGTTACTAAGTTTATGCATACCTTGAGTGATATAAGATGTAGAGGTAAATATTTGTCACCAAATACTTGTTTATATCTTATTCTTGACTTAATTTGATTTAAGTTTTGTGATTATCAAAACATAGGTTTATTGAGAAATATTAATAACATTCACAAACATTATTTATATCAACAATCTCCCCCTTTTTGATGATTACAAAACTTAAACTCATTAACTCAAAAATTAGTTTTTAAACAAGTATTTTAGTGAGTTTATATGTACTTCTCCCCCTTTTTGTAACATCAAAAAGGTTATGCCGACAAGTTTTCATTCGTGAAAATTTTGACGGGTAGAAACTCCCCCTTGATGTGTACTCCCCCTCGTTTGGGGGCACCAAGAGAACGAGCTATGGAATGCTTGCAAAACAAAAATATTAGAAGCACAAGTATAAACATGTACACAAATATAATGTAATAATGGAAAGAAAGAAGCATTCATATTAGAGCAATGGTTGTGTCAAGACACAACAATACAAGTACAAGTAATGAAGAGTACAAGATATTAGCAATTACATAAGCTAACAACAATAGAAATACATCATCATGCAAAGGGTACATGGACTTCATAGAGCTTGCAAGCAAAAGGGATGGTAAAGGCTTTATTTATTAAGCATATCATATGCTTAATTTGGAGAGCATGATGGTGATGGTGGAGTAATGGGTGAGAATTGTGGTGGAGGGATTATTGGAGAGGATGGTGGAGTTGGTGGTGGTGGTGGGTGGGTAAGCAAATGTTCAATATATGAAAACATATATTGAATTTCATCTCTAAGGCCAAAGATGACCGTGCGGTTATGGATGCAACAAAGACAAGTATCCCCATGGGATTCAAGTAGCCTCCAAGGTACGGGATTGGCAAAGAATGGTGGTGTAATTTGTGGTGATGAGAGATGAGCATCAAGTGGTGTTGTTGGTGAAAGTGATATGGTAAGATGAGTAGACATGAGTTCTTGTGTAGGAGGTGGTGATGATACTTGTGGTGACAAGTGTAAGTTGATGTAGTCATTGATTGATGAGGTTGAGGGTATGGATGATGAAGAAGTTCCATGAGTGGAAGGTGTTTTAGATGGTGCATTGGGTGCACTTGGGGATGAGCATTTGGGTGGAGGTGATGGTGTTTTGTTGTCTTCATTTGTTAAGTCAATGAAGAGTTGTTTTGGGGGGATGACCACAAGTTTTTGTTTCTTGGAGGTTTTGGAGTTTGAGGTGCTTGGAGGAGTCATGATGATATGATGAATGATGAGATGAAGAATGGTGATAATGGAGGGAATTTATAGTATGGAAGTGGGTGATTTAGGTAAGTGTTTGAGATGGTTGAAAGAGATTCTAAAATCAGTTGGGTCAAAATGGGAAATGGTAGCTGAAACTAGAGAAAGGATTCACAAGATGCAAAAGAATACAGTAAACCCAGTTCCAGATGGCCGGTCCCCTTAATTGTATGCCGGCCCCCTTAATCATTAAGGGGACCGCCTAGGGAATTAAGTGGGCCACCCATCTGGTGTTTTCCCAGACGACCTGAAACCCAAAATTTGCAGAATTTGGCCATTTTTCAAGTTTGTTTTTCCAGCAAGCTCTATTAGAAGCATATACACTAGGAATGATGATATATAAACATATATGTATAACCAAATTTTGCATGCAAATTAACATATTATAATCCATAATTGAAAAGAAGCATAGCATAGCATGATAATTATTCAAAGACTAAAAATTATTCAAGAGATAAACAAGAGCTAACACAAGTATTTCCGAATAAGTCGGACAAATTGCAAACCATACAAATGTCAAATAGAAACAAGTAGTAACAAATAGCAATACATCAAAATCTTCTACTTCTTCTTCTTTCCAAGCATCTTCCTAAACATCTTCCTAAACATTCTTCGACTTGATCACTCGACTAGTCGTACGACATTCTAGTTCAAGCATTCGACGAATGTCTTCAGGACTAGGAATCTCAGAATAGTAGGGGCCATCCTAAGGACGATTTCTTTCAAGAGTGGAAAGATCCCATTCATTTGAGAAAACGGCTTGGACGTTGAATGGGATTCTAAGAATTTGCCCAAATTGAGCAAGAGTAAGAGTGATGAATTGATTTTGAATCATGAAGGAAATGAGGAGATGACCATAGGGATCGGTTTGCACCGTCACTTGGCTATAGAAGTCGAGGATAAAACGAGGAATGATAGGTTCGTTGATTTGAAAAAGACATTCAAAACGAATATTGGAGAACATTCGTTCTGTGTCATCAGATTCATAGAAAGATGGGTCGACAATTCTTCCTTCGTGAATGTTTCTATTTTCAATAGGACGATAGAAACATGCAACTGAAGGAGACATGCCGGGAGTAGAAGAGACATTTGGAATGTATTGTTTGGTTTTGGATACATCACCAACCGTGGTCTTAGGCATTTTCACCTAAACAAAATAACAACAAGAATAGAATTAATATAAAAACAACTATCATGCATATATTATATATATATATATATATATATATATATATATATATATATATATATATATATATATATATATATATATATATATATATATATATATATATATATATATATAATTATATGTAATATATGTGGAACGAAATTCTACTTCGACACAAAAAAATATTCAATGAAGTAGTTTCATGATGTTCATTTTATTTTGATTTTAAACTCGTTTAGAATGTATAATATCAAAAGGATGTGATATTATAATTCATTTCGAAATAAGGCTAGATATATATTAGATTATATATCTTCCATTTCGTAAGAGTTTGACAAAACATAAGCTTGTTTAAAAGATTGAAATGCGAATTTTAGTTTTCAAAAATATCATTTTAAAGATAAACCAAACGCTCCCTTAACTAGATAACAATATCCTAAAAATATCAATATATATATATATATATATATATATATATATATATATATATATATATATATATATATATATATATATATATATATATTGATTATATATCTTGATGACCTCTATTGATTCTAGTATTATTAACAAAACTTATAAGCTAGTTTTAGGTTTCAAATAACTTCATATAGCTATGGTTTGTTCATCAACCAAACGCCCATGTTGTCTTCATGAACCATTTAACAACAACTTGAAAAGTATGCTTTGATTGTTTAGAGCGTTAAAATAATGTAATGTAGTAAGTTTTAAATGGTTCTTAAGAGTTATATCAACAATGTGCCTTTTAAAAAATAAAATTCGACTAGGGTTTAAGGGCGATTAATGATTTTGACAAGATGATATGTTATACTAATTTTGAGTTGCAAAACATCATCCTAATCCTATGGGGAGCATTTGGTAGTTCAATTTCTAGCTTCAATTACACTTAAAATCGAATTAAAATGAATTTTAATAAAATGCATAATTATTGATTAGACACCAAATCGAATGAAATGTGATGAAATGCATGTTGGAAAACTTACAAAAGATGTTGTTATATGTTTGGTCGATGTTTGCCCCTTGCGAAACAACCCCGGATTGGTGATATGATGGAAGATTTTGAAGTTTTTGGGTGTTTTGGTTCGTACTCAGTAGCAGTGGGGAGGAACAAATGAGTGAATGGAGTGTTTGGGAATGGAATTAAGAAGGAAAACGATTTTCGAAGTGTCAGATGGCCGGCCCCCTTAAACATTAAGGGGACCGCCCTCGATAACAAGCCGGTCCCCTTAATCATTAAGGGGGCCGCCTTTGAAATTTTCCAAATTTCGCGGAATTCGTTTCTGGAACAAAAATATTTATACGTATATAATTAGACTTATAATATATCAAAAATACGTAAACGTCTATTGGCACGATGATAAAATTCTTAACAATTTTTAATTACCGTTTCGATAATTAAAATATACCTTTGACAATTTTTGGATAAAATGATCAAAGTGTTAAGTTGATGAAGGGTTTGAGGTGTGTTCGGGAATATGTGAATAAGTGTGTATATATATATATATATATATATATATATATATATATATATATATATATATATATATATATATATATATTGCTTATATATATAAGTATAAATGTGATTGAAAGATGGGTTGATGAGTGAGATTTGAAGGATAATAGCGGATATAGGATATAGTTGGCGAGAGGAGTTTGTTTCATCCATAGTGTTCACGTGCGAAGGCGTTCTTGCATTATAAAAGTCCACTTGACTCATATCCCTTCATCATCATGAGTCTCCTAAAAGAGGACTTACTAGAATAACGTGAGGGGGGGGGGGGGGGGGGAAAGAAAGGGTTCGATAAAGAACGATTTCTTGGAGTTCTAGAAAGTCAACAAATGACGTATCTAGGTTATGTGCAAGTGATTGTGTATATATATATATATTTAATATATTACGTATAATAGTACATATATGTATATATAAGTATATATGTGATTCTAACAAATAGAAGACAATAACAAATTATATCTAAATAATTGACGAAATCAAACAATGCATATTTATCTAAGCATGGCAATGAGTTGTGAAAGAATGGCGTACCCGGTGGTCTTCAAAAGAAATCTTCAACATCATCAAGATGAAATATAGACTTTGAAAAAGTCTATGTTGAGAGAAAAACCAAGATTGCCTCAAGGAATGTTTGTCTAGCCATTTGATCTCCATTGTCCTTTTGGTCCAAAGTTATTTGGTCCAAACATGTTTAACATTTGACTCGGGTGCATGAAAGGTGGTAGAATGCCCCATGGATTGTAGCTTTGTTGGTAGTTCCACATTTGATTACTATTGTTATTATAGTTTTGTCTATTTTGATTTCTTCTTGGTTGAGGTGTTTTAGACCTAGGATGAGAATTATTTGGTTTTCTAGGTGGTGGAGTTTTAGATCTTATTTTGGGTTTAGACGATCCTACTTCGGTCTTTAAAGACGGTTTATAAAAATCTTTAACTTCTTCATCGTTGGCAAGAGGTATTTTCTTATCATTAATAAGTATATACTTAGGATTAGATTTTAAAGGTTTTTGTTTGTTGAGTTCACTTTCAAATTTTACATTTTTAATCTCGCTTGTTGAAGCCTCATTTGAATTAAATCCTAAGCCGGTTTTGTCTCCGGATGTTCTTTGAATACTTATTATTTTACTAAGTGATTGACTACTATTTTCGAATTTGTCAAGTTTGCGAATTTCTTCCCTAAGTATTTCGTTTTCACCTTTAAGCTCTTGACATGATTTACATCCTTCAAAAATTTCTTTACCTTTTTCTAGTTGATGTATTTTAATTTTTAGTTCAAGTACTTCACTTTCTAATTGATTGTTAATGTATTTTAGTGATTTGGTTTTGGCCATTACTAGTTGTCCTAATTTGCATAGTTTAATATATTCATTATCTAGATCTTTTTCATCTAATGATATACTTTCATCACTAAAATATTCGGTTTCGGAACGTACCTCATTTGGTGTATTCGCCATGAGACATTTTTCTTCCTTTGTCGTTTCATTCTCATCATCATCACTATCACTCCAAGCACCTCCAACAAATGCTCTTTGATTTTGATCTCTTGTCATCATTGGACATTTTCCAATAAGGTGATTTGGATCTCCACACTTGAAACACTTTCTTTCAATCTTGTTGTTCTTGTCATCTTTACTCTTTTGAAATGTTTTCTTTTCATCATACGGTTGTCTTACGAATCTTCCTCGCCTTTTGAAGAATTTCTTGAAATCTCTTATGGCCATGGCGTATTCTTCGTCATCACTTTCGGAATATGAGCTATCTTCGATACTAGATTCCTTTCTAGCTTTCAAGGCGATTGACTTGCTTTGCTCTCGTTTTTCCTTGACCATTTCGGAGTCCTTCTTAATGATGACTTCGTAGACTTTTAGATTTCCAATTAATTCGTCAAGTTGCAAAGTTGACAAATTCTTCGATTCTTCAATAGCCGTCACTTTAGCTCGCCATTTTGGATGAAGAGCCCTAAGAAACTTCCTAACAAAATTCTTACTAGAAAAATTCTCATCAAGTGCTTTTAAACTTGTGATGATAGTGTTAAATCTAGCAAAAGCATTGTCAATTGATTCCTCTTCCGGAATCGTGAATTGCTCGTATTGTTGAACAAGTAGATCTATCTTATTATCTTTGACTTGACTATTACCTTGGTGAGTTATTAGTAAAGAGTTCCAAATTTCTTTTGCGGTTTCACACATAAAGATCCTTTCGTACTCTTTACGTGGTAGCGCATTATAAATAACCATTTTTGCTTCATTATTTTTAGCAAGTTTTCTTTTTAAATCATCATTTTGTTTTTCAAAAGGTACGATTTCATCTTTCTTAGTTTCCGGGTTATTTTGAATAGGTAAAAAATCACCATTAGTAATAACATGCCAAAGATCTAGATCTTTTGACTTCACATAAGTTTCGAATCGATTTTTCCAATATAAAAATCCATCACTTTCAAATAGTGGTGGTCTTTGCATAGATTGCCCTTCTAAATATTTTTCAGATTCCATAGATCGTTACAAGTTTTAAAATACAATATATTTTAAAGATCTTGCTAGACGTGGCTCCTGATACCAATTGTGGAAAACTAGAAGGGGGGGTTGAATAGTTTTATGTCCTTTTAAATTTATTTCAAAAATATTTTGTTGGTTATAAAAACTTTCGATTCGATCTTAAGTGAATTCAAGCAACAACCAATATAAGCAATTCTAAACTAATATTGAAAGTATTGAAATATAATGAAGAAAAGATAGAGTTAGAAAGATCAAACCACAACACGTGAATTTATAGTGGTTCGGCTACAAGGACACCTTCCTTGCCCTACTCCACTCCCCGAGTACCACACTCGAGAGTTTTCTTCACTATGTCAACAAACTCCTTATGGTGGAGAAACCTTACACACCTTGGCTTACACAAGTTAACGACACTAAGCTAAATGTCGAGTTCTAATCGTAGCTAGAACCAATCTCACACTAAATATCACACCACGTGATCTTCACACCTTAATCACACCTTCACACCTTCTTCTAGACTTCACACCGTCTTCACACCTAGTCAATCTTCACACCTTCTTCTATGCACAACTAAGTCACAACTACTAAACTAGTTTACAACACACCAAGATTCTACAATCAACAAATGTACACAACACCTTAACAAATAACTATCACTAGTAATATATGAAACTAGCTATACACAACACCACTACAATAAGATAGATGTAGAGACGTGTTCTTCTTCTTGCACTTGAATGGATGAAGCTTTGGATCACTTGAAAACAAAGACTTATGAAATATATGATCAAAGGATTTTAGATCTAGAGAAGAAGATTGGATCAGAAAGTTTATAGTGCAAAAAGGTTAGAAAAATATATGGAATGATCCAATATTTATAAGGCCAGAAAATACTGTTCGGGAGCGTGCCGGTCCCCTTAATTGTAGGCCGGTCCCCTTAATGATTAAGGGGGCCGCCTAGTAAAATTAAGGGGGCCGCCCTCCTGAACGTTTGAAAAGTTTTTCTGGATAAAATTTGCCCTTTTTGGTTGGAAATTTGAAATCATATTTTTGTGGTTTAATAAAGCTTTACCAAAAATGATTTATAAATATATATAAAATGTTAAAATCATTTTATATAATGTTATGTATTAATATAAAATTTCCTTTGATCATGTAATGCATAAGTTACTAAGTTTATGCATACCTTGAGTGATATAAGATGTAGAGGTAAATATTTGTCACCAAATACTTGTTTATGTCTTATTCTTGACTTAATTTGATTTAAGTTTTGTGATTATCAAAACATAGGTTTATTGAGAAATATTAATAACATTCACAAACATTATTTATATCAACAATTTCCTTTAACCCTAAATAGCTTTTAATCACCATATCGTCTACATATACTTCCAAGTTCCGACCAATTTGTTTCCGGAATGCGGAATCTACCAACTTCTGGTAGGTTGCTCCGGCATTTTTCAATCCGAATGGCATCTTAACATAGCAGTATGTTCCTCGATCCGTATAGAAGGCTGTTTTCTCTTCGTCTTCTTTTGCCATCTGTACTTGGTGATATCCTTTGTAAGCATCCAGGAAACACTTGTAGCGGAATCCTATCACCGATTCAATCTTCCAGTCTATTTCGGGTAACGGGTAGTAATCTTTGCGGCATGATGAGTTCAGGTTCTTAAAATCAATACACATCCTCCAGCTGTCGTCCGGTTTTTTCACCAGTACCGGGTTAGAAATCCATGTCGGATACCGGACGGGTCTGATTATTCCGGCCTTGAGCCATTCTTCCACGTCTTGATTTATGGCTTGGTTCTTTTCTTCCGAGAAAAATCTCTTTTTCTGTGCCACCGGTTTGTCTTGGACGTTTACGTTGAGCCTATGTTCAGCTGCCCATCGGGGAACGCCAGTCAGATCCGAAGGCTCCCATGCAAAAACGTCTCGGCTGTTTTTGAGCAACGTTATTAATTGTCTTCGTCCTTCTTTTGAAAAACGCCTTCCTATTGTTACTAGCTATTCCGGGTACGCCGGGTGAATTAACACTTCCTCGGTTCCAGTAGTTTCTTCAATGGTGATTTCCGAGGAGGTCTCTGTTTGGGTTTCCCTTTCCCTCAGGAACTTTTCTTCGAGCTTTCTACATTCTGAGATGATGACCGATCGGGTTACCAGAGTGGCAATTCCTTTCGGCATTGGGAATTTCATCATGGAGTGTATAGTCGACGGGATGGCCTTTAGTTTTTTGATTCCGGACCCACCCAGTATTACATTGTACGGGGAGGGAGATCTAATCACCGCGAACTTCATGATAGTTCGGCGGTAAAGCCCTTCGCTCCCGAGGCATACTTCTAGCTCGATCTTCCCTAACGGATTTATGGCTTCTCCTGCGAATCCTATCAGTGGTGTGTTTATTTTTGTCAGACGAGACCGGATGGAAGAGTCAAGGTTTAGGAAACAGTGTTCGTACATTACTTCTACCGAAGCACCTTGGTCAACATACACGCTTCGTACGGTATATCCCTCAATTTCTGCTTCCACTATAAAAGGTTCGTCGGAGACATCCCCTGGTAGGATCGGAGGGAAACTTATGGGGGCGTTCATCCATTCTTCTTCCTGATCTATAATTTTGCGTTTCGGATTCCTTTCCTGATGTCGAACCATATTGATAATTCGTCTTTGGTTGTTTTGAGGGTCATTTCGGACAGGTGCTCTGTCTCTTTGTCGGACATCTCTAATCAGGTGGTCCAGTTTGCCCGTCTCCATTGCTTTCTTAAGTTGCTCCTTGAGGTTGTGACAATCGTTGGTGAGATGACCTTTCTCTCCGTGATAGTCGCAGAACTTATCCATGTTTTCTCTTGAGGGTCTTCCTCTTAGTGGTGGGGGTGCAGGTAGCCTGAGTTGATGCTCCGTTGATAGGATCTCTTTGGGGGCCTTGGTGAGCATGTTCAAATCTAAAGGCCTGGTATCTCTTCTGTTTCCATCGTTACGACGGTGATCCATTCGGTAATCTGTCCGGTAGGTATTGTCCTTTCGGGTTGGCACGTATGGTGCAAATTGATCGTTTCGTCGGGGTCTGAAATCTTGTTTTCCTCTGAAGGAGGAGCGTTGTGTGTTGTGGTCATTCCGGCTGTATAAATTGGAGTGATAATCTTTTCGGTAGTTGTCCACCCTTTCTCCTTTCGGTACTTCCGTTAATTGAAATGCTCTTGCGGAGCGAATAAAGTCATCGACTCTCATCATCATTTCAGTTACGGTTTGAGGAACTTTTTCGGTGAACCTTTTAGCTAACTCCGGACTCTTGCAACCATCAATGAAGGAGGATATCCGCATTAATTCTGGCACTCCTGAAATACGGCTAGCCTCATCTGTCCACCGTTCCTTAAATTCCGAGAGGGCTTCATTAGCTTTCCGTACAATCTTAGTGATTTCCATTGGATCTCTGATGCATTTCCTCCGAAGAGCGAACCTCTGTATGAATTGTTCACTTAGCTCCTCCCAACTATCGATGCTACCTCACGGGAGGCGATCGAACCATCCCCTGGCTGCGTCATCCAGGGTTTGTTGAAACATCATGCACCAAATCGGCATGGGCCAAGCACCTTGATTGGCCGCTCCCTCAAATCTGGTAATGTGGTCATCTGGGTCGGTGGATCCGTTGTATAATTTTAGATGTGAAGGCATCAGATACTTTGAACCTTTTGGTCCGGAGAAATCAATGATCCTTCGATTGGCGTTTCGCCCGAAGTATTGTACTGTTGGATGAGAGCTTTTAGGGTGGCGATGTGGTTTTGGATTTGTTCCATGCTACAGGTTTGGGTATTGTTATCCGGACGACTTCCACTTCCTTCAGGTGTTGTAGGGGTAGGACCTGTCATCTCTTAGCTTAGGTAGAGTGAATGATGGGTCCCACGGATGGCGCCAATTTGTTGAAGTAAAAGTTTGTTTCTACTTCAGACAAGCGAGATGAATCCTTCGGACTAGAGTGAGTCCTTCGGATTCAAGGTGACTCTTGCTTACGGTATATTGCTTCGGATATCTGCAAAACAAATACGTCCGTTAGACTCGCCCCGGGAATATATCCCAGGACCAACCTCCGGCGTGAGAGTAAGTATATGTTCTTAGTGAGAGAAAGTATGAATAAAACTAGAGAGTAGGAGAAAATTAGTTAACCTTAAATGAAGATTTCCTCTTTATTTATAGGCTTTCTATATGGAGCGCCAGGCTGGTTTGTACTTAGCCCTTAATGTTCGCTAGTTTGTGCTCCATTATCATATACTTAGTGTACTTGTTTGTACTTTGATTAATGTACTTACTGGATCATCCGAACGGTGAGGTATTCCGGATGTCTGGGGTCATTCGGCTATCGTTATACCTTTCGGATATTAATCTATTCTTTCCCGACACGTTCGGCCATGTTAAGCTTGATTTGGATCCGGAAGGTATGTCGTATATCCGGAGGGTACATACGCCAACAGGATTACACGTATTGAGATTAATACGACGTGGATTATTTATATCAAAGAAAGTTAGATATAAATAGAAATCTTTAAATTTATTGCTTTTTCTTTTTTTACTTTCGATGAGGTGTTTTGTTTTCGCTTTTATTTGAAAGTATTTTCATAACAATTTATAATGTCTAACGTTTGCATGCATAATATTTTAAAGCACGATGAGCTAACTTCTTTCAAATCTTCTTTCAATGTGATACGGAGCAGAAAGTTTTCTTCATTTCCTAGTGTTAAAATTTTATCTATAGTCCAACATTTAAATCATTCAGCCCAGTATTCATCATTAGTCAGCCCAGTAGCTGAAAATTGAAACCTGTGTTACAACTAGTAATAAATTCTGGGATACTAAAATCTTTGTTATTGTGACAAATATTTTTAAAAAAAAAGATGTTATAATATGAACAAAGCTGATGTTTTGCAAGTAAAGGGATTACAACGCACTTCTTCACTTCATATTTATGCACACAATGAAGCAGTAGTAAATTCATCAGGTGACTTAATTTCTTCTATTTTATTTTATTTTTTTATTTTATGGAAACCAATTTAATCCCACGTAGGAAAGGAAAGAGGATGTTGCTAGTTCATATAACACATGGTTTATGGAACATCAAACATAGGGTGGCCGTGTTTGTACTCTAAACACAATCCGTCAAAAGATAAACGGCGTACTATATGATTAATGAACATATAGAAGGTATAGTTTAGAATATTAAAATTTCATGACTCAACATTTGGGTACCTTATTAATTTTACTTGTATGCTATGGTGTACATGGATGTTATTTGTTTAGAACAATATCATGTTTAGGATATGTTACTTGTATGGAGGTTCATGTAAATAGTAAAAATATTGAACCTCAAGGATAATTAGCATGTCCTAAATTTGTACGAGTCCTTAACCCTTTAATCCCGATTATATAGCTTTTAACCCTACACAAATAGATATACTAAAATGTTTCTAGCTAAGATAATATTGTGTAACCAAAGGGGCAAAGGGCAAACTCGTAGTAAGTTTTATTTCTTCAAAATTATGACAGGATCACATGTTTTTAGATTAATACGATGTGAAACACATATCTAGCAGTGATAGAGCCAATATAAGGGGTGCTCATTTTGACCCGTTTGCATACATATTTTCATCAATATAGGGTGGTGATCAGCAACGTGAATGGGTCGAACGACAAAAAAGAAGAAAGTGAAAAGCAAAAAGGAAGAAGTATACTATAATAACTCATTCATGCGTTGAGTGCAAAATAAATCAAACTAATATCAAGATATAATTGTAAAACTTTACCTAAGCCTCGTAGAAAATCAAACGACATCATCATTTGGAATGTGGTAACTATGTCTAGCCTAAACATATATTTGAAGTGCCATCAATCAAATAACCTCATCGCGGATAGGACAATGATCAAGCAAGTATTAATCCCAATCTCTGCGTGCTTTCTACCATAAAGTAAAACTGACACCATTAGCTTTCAAACCAAAGAGGGTCTGTCAAAAAGAAAAATATTAGCAATGAAAGACGAGCAAAAGATATACTGTAACTTGCAATCACAATCCTCAAGAAAAGAAATGTCCAAGAGGATATAACTAAAGTCTAAAGACATTCATACTCGAGATTTGCTACACCCACAAAAAAAACATCAACAAAAACATCTACAAAATGAGTTGTCATGGTTTGATTGTGTATTTTACTATAGTTTATCTCTCTTCTCTTTGATTAAGCCAATCAAATCATGACAACTCATTTTATAGTTGTTTTTTTAATGATCAATAATTCTTACAAAGACATAATAAGCCACATAAAAATGAAGAAGAATAATTTCACCAGTAAACAAGATGTCTTAATTGTAACCTCCTTGGCATGGCTAAGATTTTGTATTAATTTGTTAACAATCTCTTCTTCTCTGTGTATCGTATAATCTTCAATCCCATAACCGAGTCCGATAATAGGTCGAGACTCGCTATCTTTGATATCCAAGCATCCATCAATCACAATGCGATTACAACTCACATATCTTTGGAGTTTGAGTGATAAAATATAAGGAGCATCGGATTTGATAATAGGTCGAGACTCGCTATCTCCAAAATCCAAGTATCCAACAATCGTCAAGTTTTTAAAACTCTTGGAAGTAACATCAATGCGACTAAAACCATAGCAAAATTCCAACTTCAAAGTTTCTAAAAGAGGACAACCGGATAGTACATTTTGAATAAAACCTTCATCTAATTCGCTGTATGAGATACACAGAGTCGTAAGGTTAGGCCAACTAATGGTGCCACTTGAATTCAATAATGTGGAACAACCTTTCATTTTGATATGAGTAAAACATGAATTGACGAAAAAAGAATGATCAAACACCAACTTGCACTCGTGCATATAATAACTCCCGATGCGTAACGCTATATCAAGCTCCTGAACGTTACAATTAATAGCATGTCGAATCCAATCATTGATTTTCGACCTTTCAGTTTGAGATGAGGAATAGTAAGGGATGTGGAGTTGGAATTTGTTGAGGCTTAGTTGTCGATGTTGAGTAAGGGTTTTTCCGACTACAGAAACATAATCTGAAATTGAATAATTACAATGACCATCAAGCTTATCATCTAGAAAAACAAGATTAGAAACTTCTGTCCAAAGATGCTTCCATCGTTTGGAGAGAATACTAGTTTCAATGGCTTGTTTCGTGTAGGGTAAACGAGAGATGATTTCAACAAGTAAGCAATCCGGTAATGAACTAATTCTATCTTCTTCCATTAATTCTTCAAATTTGATCAATTTGGTTTGAGGTGAATCTTTTATATAATACAAGAATTACATCATTTCGGAGTGTTTTTGCAAAACCCTTCTCATTGAAAAAAAAATGGACCAATAGGAGAACTCGATTTTGACACATAAGCAAAATCAAGCAATATGATTGGCCAATAAAAAGTCAAAATTGAATTGATTTTGGTCAAACTTTAATAAATTTGGTGGAGAATTTGATTGATAAAAAAAACACATAAAAATATAGGTGTCAAATTTATGAAAATAAAACTTAAGAAAAGAGGAGGTAATTAATAAAACCTTAGTGGTTAAATGTAAAATTATAAGTCTCCATGTTTTTTAATAACTTTAGATAATAAACAAATAACCCCTTACACTTCATACCCCCTATACTTTATAATGTTAACGTTGTTTAAAATTACATGAGTAATAGTATTAGTTTTTTTGACTTTCATCTATTAAAATAAATTTGGTAAATATGCAAATTAGTTTTAATATACGTTAAATATTTTTTAAACTAATGTTAGTTTTAAACTTTCATCCATTAGAATATTTTTCTTTTTAAAATAAGGGCTCATGTTACTATTTAAAAGTTTAATTTATGCGTACACGGGTTTGAAATACGGTTAAATTATTAGTGACGGAAATATAAATATCAAATGGTAAGCATAAGTTACTGTGATAAAAAATAAATATACGTGATTCTACTTATAACAACGACTCATGAAATTGTTATTTAAAATTTATTTATGGATATCCATAAAAATATTTTAAAAACTTTAGGGAACATAATCTAACTTTATCAACGCTAATTATGTGCCACTAAACTCCCACATTTTGTACAACATGATATCAATAGTTAAAGTTAAACAACATTAACCTCAAACTCAACATCTCTGTCAGTTAAAAATATTATACAAAGCTAATTATTAAAAAAAAAAAAAAAAAACAAAAAAACAAAAACAAACAAACAAACAAACAAAAACACATCGGCTAGATAGTCATTCTTTAATATAGAATGTGTTTTCCTTAAATTATAAAAAAAAAAATGCACGCATCACAATCCTTATTTGATAAGAATCACCTCCTAAATTAAAAAAAGAATAACTACGTAGGTGATAACCTAACTTTATTCATTGACTTGATGTTTAAAAAAAAAATAATAATAATAATAATAAAAATAATAATAATAATAGTTGGTTGTTGTAAAGGAATTAAAAGTATGTACATGAGAATTATTCAGCAAGAATATATAGTTTTTAATTAGGTTATTACGTTACTTTACTGCGATAATGTTATTGACTTGGTAATCACGGATGTAAGATACAACCATTATTCTATACTTATGATTTATGTGTAAACCCCTTTTTGCTTATGAATAAAATCCGAAAGAGACCTCAACAACACTTTGACTTATGCCTTATCTAGCTGATAGTTTTTAGTAAAATTTTTTATAGTTTAACTTTTTTTGTTATACATACCAACTTTTAGTAATTTTATTTTATTTTATTTTTTATTTTTATTTTTTTTTTAAAAAATTTCTACACTTAATATTTGTGTTTTTACTATAAACACACTAAGCTATGATAGAATTAGTTGAGAGTTCAGGGGTTTTTTACTAAGCTACTCAAAAAAGCTTATAGTTTTATCATAAACTTATTGTGTTATGGCAATTGAATAAGCCAATAAGCACCTTTAATAAGCATAACCAAACACCCCTTTAGTTCTAATCTGAAGATTTCTGATTTGATGTTATGACTAACTTTGTTGTTATCCTCACAATAATGCAACATGTTAGTGGTTTTTGCAGTTTTATGATCTTATCACACACTAAAGTGTAATGCAATTTGTTGTGTGCGCTTTTTAGAGGAGGATTAAGTATCAACACATGATTGTCATGGAAGGTTAATGTACCAAAGATGTGTTTTAGTGCCTATATGGGGAATTTTATAGTATGAATTCTTTTCGGAGTGTAATTTGTCTTTGAATGAATTAATAAAAGTTAGCAGGTGTTTGCCGTCATTGATAACACTATGGGTGCCAACCAACGGTCTAAAATATGGGTGCGTTTTACCTTGATGATTTAAGCCAATTGTGAAGAAAGTTGCATTAAAGTAAAAGGTCGGTAAAGATTCAAATAATCCTAAAAGATTTGCGGATGTACTCTGTCATTTTTTTTATGCATTTATAATTTACTTATACAAGTAATAATAATTTCCTTATATAGTTCGGGTTTAGAGAAAAATTATTCTTATACATTATAAATAATCGTAAGATTAAATTTGAGTTCTACCAATTACATTTTTTTTTGTTTCTCTTTATATAATAAAGAAATTATAGTGTAAGCAAATATGTTAATTTGGTAATTTTATGATCAAACATGAGAAGTAAATAACACAAACTTATGAAAATACAAATTTTCAAAAAAAAAAGGTACATTAGTAAACATGGTATGATGGTTATTCATAATCAAGGAAATGAATCAATCTTCAAAGCTATCTAAATATGCTACATATATTAACGAAAATATAAGTAAAAAAATACCAGAATTACAAAACACATCATAAATTGATAGCACAGGTTTGCAAAACTAAAAGCATATATCACTAACATCTCATGCAAGTCAAGTATTATAATGTGATTTTGCTTGAATAATAAAATATAATTTTAATTCAAAACCATTCTCCTAAAATAATAGGTAGATTATAATATATATATATATATATATATATATATATATATATATATATATATATATATATATATATATATATATATATATATATAGGGGGCTTTATTTTCAGAACCCTGTTAAGTGCGGGAACTGCGAGAACTCCGATTTTGCATTAGAAAACATGCATGTTTATATAAACATGTATGTTTTCTTACATACACATTAATACACATACCTGTGTAACATACATGTTCATATAAAACCGTTTTGCATTGATATGTTGCACTTAACAGGGTTTTATATGAACGTGTATGTTACGCATGTATGTGTATTAAGGTGTATGTAAGAAAACATACATGTTTTATATGAACATGCATGTTTTCTAATGCAAAATTGGAGTTCTCACAGTTCCCGCACTTAACAGGGTTCTGAAAATAAAGATACACTATATATATATATATATATATATATATATATATATATATATATATATATATATATATATATATATATATATATATATATATATATATATATATATATATATATATATATATGATTTTTTATTTTTAGTCCACTAAGCAAAACTATTTGAAACATGTTAAATGGTTCATTTTTTAATCGATAATAATACATAATCAAAACGAAATTTTAAAAACCCTGTGCGTGCACAGGTATTATAACTAGTTTAGGGTTAACACAACTTTGATTTACGTTCATTGTTCTAAAGTATATATACATATACCTTTGATGGTTAAGTTAAGTTTTAAGTTGGACCTCAACAATTTAGAGAAGTGCAGTTAAGTCCCTACACAATAGTTTGTCGTATGTTTTGACTTGTATCCAAAGTCAAATCAGTTCGATCAGTTGCTGTATACAAACAAATATTCTAAACCATATAACAAAATTAAACAAGAAGGAAGCGTTTTTTCCTTAAATCGGTTGTATAGATAGCTCAACGTTAGTTACTCAAAGCAATTTAGAATTAAAAAAAAAAAAAAAAAAAAAAAAAAAAAAAAAAAAAAAAAACCTATGCTTTTTACAATACAAACAACATTATACTTCATGGCATGCAATTTAGGAAAGAAAGAAACACGGTTGTGTTATCGTAGATTTTCTCCTCAAAACCAAACATAGAAGAGCGTAAAAATTATGAATAAACCAAGCAGTTAGAATGCTTCAAAAGATAAGAGTACAATGAACAATTGAGCACACATAGAAAACTAAAGTTTAATGAGTCAACCTTTAAATTATTGTGTCTTTGTATAATTATAAGTCCATTTCATCCATGTATCCCACATCGGTGGAAGAAATGAAATATTCTTTGGTTATCTATACTACATATAATGCATGAAGCACTCTCTCTCCAAAATTTTCAGATTTGCAAAAAATAATGCATGGTTTACAACACTTTAATGCACCCAATTTTTAGAATTACAACAAAGTAAGCATATTGTACAACAAAAAACAGTATGGTGTCATTTTAAGACCAAAATTCTATCAAACAACATTAATGCTATTAAAAACACCCCTTCACCAAAAATTACAACCATTTAAGCACAATGTACAATAGCTTTTAAGTAAATACAAGTCATAAAACACAAAGCACAAGTATGTAAAGCACAATAATTTTAAGGTCAACAATCTATTCAACACATATAATTAATACACTAATTAATTCACCCTTTCACCAAAATATACAATCATTTAACTATAATGTACAAGCTAATCAAGCTACTAAGCCAAGTACTTAAAAATAAAGCCATTAGGCTGGGCATAGTGGTCGGTCGATCGGACCGGTCGCCCCTGCGCTGACCGAGTCGCCACCACTGCAACCACAAGATCGATGAAGGTCGGACGGCTCCAAAATTTACAAACCAATCACCCCCTCGACCGATTAATGCATTCCACAAAAGAAGAAAAAAAATGTACCATTACATATCAAAATAAAAACGAAGATGAAACGAAAGAAGAAAAGAACAATCATCAATCAAGCCAAAACAAACATCAAACTTATTCCATCTATGGTCCACGAACAGAAAGTGTACAGTAAATAAAACCCAACGTCTACATCTACCTCAATTCTAACCACATCTCAAAACCACCATTACGGTCTACACAACATAAAACCTTAGAGAGAGTTTTCGTTTGATATTCAAGAACAGGGTCAGATTTTCTTGCAAACATAGATTGTTGGTTATGTTCTGTTATCAAGATAAGAAAGAAAGGAAGAGTACGTGATGTTTGTGTGGCTGCAAATCATGGATGCGTATTTTTGTGAGGGAAACTAGGGCAGTAATGATGTTATTTAGGTTTTGAAAACCTATTTATAAGTCCTAACATTTGGGTTATATAACGGTTTGGTTGTTAATTGGGCTAGCTAAATGATATCACAAATTGTTTGGTAGTTTTATCATGGGCCTTAATAGATATTGATGATTAAAGTTTGTTTAGGCTGAAAATGGTTTTAGATTAATTACTAATTGAGCCGTATATTATTTGTATGGTATAGTTGTTTTTGGGTTAATTTTGATATTTGGTTCATGTGAATAGTGTATATTAAAAATGAAAATGTAGGGGATATATATAGTGTAAAAGAGATGATTTTTTTGAAATAAAAATAAAAATATAAATGTCGGTCGACTTACTATGCCTAACCCTACCTAAGGTAGAGATGCTGCTTCCAGTTCTATCTAAGATTGGAAATGACCTCCGGCCTTTTGTAGGGAGTGAGGATCAAACCATTGACCTCTAGGTTAAGATGCAAGGGGTTTTCCAACTGGTCTAATTCTAAAATTATTGTTATTTGTAACTTAATCGTTAAAAAAATTATGGCCGTATAACATCACATTACCAGAAAATATAATCACAGGATACCCGCCGCCGCATCGCGCGGGTACCCTCCTAGTATACTATGGTGTACACAGACTGTTGTGTTTAGAATAGCAATATAGCATGATGCTTAGGATATGTTTGATGAGTGTTGTTCATGTACAAAATAAAAATTGAACAATGGTCAAAACTACATATCCTAAACTTATATGGCTTCTTAACTTTTTAATATTTTACTATAACTTAACTTTCTTTGTTCTTAACAATGCTTGAACTTCATTCATCAGTGAGTGTGTATCGTAAATTTTATAGCTTTTTAACCTTTCGGTTCGATTTTAAATGAAAACCATTAAGGCATCATATCCACACTTTAAAATCCTTAGCTTTTAATTATGCAACAACGAAAAATACTGCTGAGTTTACGGAAAATGAAGAATACCACAACCTCAAGGTACAAAAAGGCCACGAGAGGTCGAGAGTCACTTGAACCAACGTAAACGAAGGAATGGAAGCAGATGTCAATGCAACTCAGTCCGGTCCTGGAAACGCAAATAAATACCCAAACAAAAAGATTCATATAACAATCTTCTTCCATACCATCGATTTAATAGCATTGTATATTAATTAATAATTGTATCCCTCTTAATCAAACAAAAAATAAGCAGTAAAACTATCTAATGCAAAAATTTTAAGCAACAAATAAGTGTTTGATGACATTATTACTCTGTAATCATATGAGAGTGCATGCCAATTGGCACATAAAACTTTTTTCTTCAAAAGCTCGTTATTTCGCGTATATACCGGTTTACCGGTTCCAACAAACTTAAATGGAACGGTATTCAGTAGGTCAAAAACACCCAGAAAGAATTCGGCACCATTGGGTATCAGTAGGATGCCGAGCTCATCCCTACGTATAATTAAATAAATAGTGTTAAATGATGCTGCTACCACAGTTAAGATTATGAGTCGAGTCGAGTCTCATGACATATATAAATGTAGTTTATGGTAAGGTTTTTTTTTTTTTTTTTTTTTTTTTTTTTTTTTTTTTAAGGGTTATATTCTAAAAGGATGCTTGGGTTAACATCAATGCTATATGAATTACTTGACATGTAAGTATAAATATTAAAATATTTTGCTTATGTTATCTTGTTTGATTTTATTTTTGAAAGCTCTTATACAA
This sequence comes from Artemisia argyi, assembly GCA_030686995.1. Lineage (NCBI taxonomy): Eukaryota > Viridiplantae > Streptophyta > Magnoliopsida > Asterales > Asteraceae > Artemisia > Artemisia argyi. The sequence goes on from CM060705.1 coordinate 184,568,441, forward strand.
TAGATCGAAGCACAGTGACCTAAGTAAAAGCCGTCTTTAATATTTCTATATTTAACAACATTAGATACTTATAACATGATTCGTCTTAGAAAAGAAGGCTTATGTTATCCATCGATTTAGTAAATACAAATCGATATATCACTTTAAGCAACAAGAAATGTTCTTCAAATCTCATTTAGTGTGATAGAAATTTTTCTTCTTTTTTTAGTGGTAAAAGTTTACTTATGGTTCACTATCTAAATCACTCAGCCCAATGTCAGCCAAAAAGCGTATATTGTTATCAGTCTTGACCCATCATAAGTCAACCCACTAATCCCAACGTTTGAAAATTGAAACCTACGTTCGAACTAGTCGATTCTAAATTATTTCAAGTTGGTCAAAATGCTAAGAACTCAAGCTTTTAAATTTGGGATCTGGAACTTAGTTGGCAAAAATATGAAAAACCGTATTTACCAAAAATAAAAATCCATAATAAATAAACGAGGTAATAAAATTGCCAAAAATGACATAACTACATACTAATATGTTTTAGGCCACCCAATCATTTCTCTTAAACAAGATATTTTAATATTTTTTTTAACGAGATAGAAATTTTCTACATTTTCAAGTATTAAAACTTAATCCGAATAAAATACCCAAACGATAATTAAAACCCGAAACTATGTCACACAGGTTAGATGTTACACAAGTCTTATTCTTAACATGTTAGTGTGAGGCCCATCACCAGTCGTAAAAGCTCTATAAAGTCGGGCAAACGATGTATCTGTGAACACACAAAAACGGTAGGATTAAAATACCAAAATTTCATGAGGCAATATTAAAATACATTAAAAATTAGTTTCATAAAGCTATTTTAGCCTTGCATCCCACATTGGTTAAATAGATGAACTGTTCTTTAGCTATATACTATGGTGTGCATTGCTAGCATATGTTAAGAATAGTGCTATGTTTTGAACGTGTTGGTGGACTTAATTTAATTGAAAAGATTAGTTAAGTCACATATGCATATTCAAAAAATTATACAAGTTCTTAAGTTTTTGGTTTCAGTCAAGTTCCTTTTTTAACTTCATACTCCATAAAGTTTACAGTATTTACAAAAATTTAGGGTCTATGTAACATTGTAAACTTATGACACTAACATAACTTACATTGTTACAACTAAATCATAGTCATGTCTATTTATAAGCTAATTAGTTTTTTTTTTTTTTTTTTTTTTTTTTTTAAAGATGATGAAACCTTGATGTTCGTAAGGTTGATCAGCCTTCTTAATGGTGTCCGCCTAATGACGGGGCTCTAAAAATTTAACACGGATGATTCGACAAAGGTTAAACCGGGTATCGGTGTTTTGTTACAGAATAGTGAGGGTGTTGTGATTGCGTTGTTCTCTATCCGAGCTAGTGTTATGGATTCTAATGTTGCATAAATGGTGACCATAAAACTAGTGTTATGGATTCTAATGTTGCATAAATGGTGACCATAAAAGAAGCGTGTAAGATGGTAAACAAGAAGGATGAGTTTAAATCTGTGAACTGAATATCATTACTGAAAGTTATTATTTAAATGCGATGATATGGGTTAGTTGTCCAAATAAGAGATCATGGAGGTTATTACCTCACTTCTAGGATATAGACAGCTTTTTTCGAGTTGATTAAATGGACTGATTGTTCATGTCAATAACGGACGCGATTATGATGCTTATGAATTGGCCAATGAAGCACTTTATCACAGATATCCTCGATCTATATGGAAGGTTGATTAAGTCATATATTGTATCGTTTTACTTTTGTTATATTTGATGTCCTTAGCGAATGGTATAACTTTAAAATAGATAACTACACCATCTAAGTGTCATAAGTATTATCTAGAAAGAGGCATAAATAAAGTCATTTACAAACCGATGGAACAATAACATGGCAGTTCCAAACTTCCCCCCATGTATGCCAACACTATAAGCAATAGGCCATTGGTGTACATGAAGTGCAAAAGGAAGACAATAGTCGGAAACCATGAAACAAAAAACACAAAGCATTGAAAGGAAATATTCCGCTAAAGACGAAACCTGTTAGAATTTGCATCCTTCGCTCTGTTTGCATCCACAAGAAACCTAATACCTGTAGCACGTCACAAATATTACAGTAGATACATGCAAGACCATTTACATACGGAATAGTGAAACCAAAAACACAAAGTATTACAGGAATTGAAAGGAAATATTCCGCTAAAGACCAAACCTGTTATAATTTGCATGCCCCACTCGGATTTAAGACCCACATGTTCCAAGAAGATATAGCTTCCTAGTTCCTTCGCTCTGTTTGCATCCACAAGAAACCTAATACCTGTAGCACGTCACAAATACAGTAGATACATGCAAGACCATTTAAATCTTACATCCCACATGGCTTGAAGAAAAAAAAAATGTTCTTTGGTTAAATACAAACGTGTATATGCATAGTACGTGTTAAGAATAGTGGTATGTTTAGGATATAATATATGCACATGAAGTTCATGTAATAATGATAATTGAACTTCATGAAGATATGTTATCCTAAATTTGTATAACTTCTTAACATTTTAATATTGATTCTAACTTAACTTTCTTTCTTTCTTGAAGTACTTTAAAAATTTTATTTACAAAGTTTTGATTGAACTTCATTCATCATTGTATATTCGAACTGTTTTACTCATAAAATTAAGCTATAGCTTCAGTTAGACTACAATGGTTTATGAGATACTCATAAAATTAACCAAGTATGATGCCCAGCGTTTTAGCATACAATGATTTTTTTTAACATTTTAATGTATTAGTGTAATCTAAATTTTTCATTAATCTAATTTGTCAATTAAACACATATTTCGCCTACCAGGATCAGTTAATAAGTTGGTTAATCGACCAATAAAGCATCCAATTATGCATTGTAAGCATTGAAATACCCATACACATTCAGCCAGCTTCAACATGTTTGTTGTTCAACTTCAACCATTTAAGCGTCTCATTTTTGACATATTGTAGAAAAAAGACGTAAAATAAAATGATCGACTTATTTTAGAGAACCATGTTTAAACCGTCGCTTATACTTGAAATTCAACTCGTTTCTAGAAGAAGATACCGTTTGACGTACTGCTATCTAAAATAACAGTATGGATATAGTATTAGGGTGCCCCTTTGGCTTGAATAGATGTATACATGGAAGAGTCTAAATCATAGTTGGGCTTTGGGGTTGTTTGAAAGGTTTTTCAACATAAGGAAGCCTCCTAACCAAATACCAAACTAAACCAATTTAATGTTGATTGGTTAGTGATGTTCATCTTAACCTGCAATTCGCAAGGTGGTTCTCATCAAAGCAGAACTGGACAATTTACATTATTATAAAAAAAACACATAACAAGGTTAAATTAGTCCCATGATTCGCTGATATATGATAGTATAATTTTGGTGCTCCAAAAGACAACAGGTGAACAAAACAATATATCCGCAACGTTTTTGCTATTAGCAACATCAAATCTATCTTCACTTGCATCTACTTAGCGTAGGAATGGACTACTAGTTTCATTGCTTACACTTAGCTTAGCTAGTTGACTCGTCAAAGCCAATGTTGGATCATCCTCCGATTCCAATTGCCAAGTCACTGGAAACACTTGATTTCTGCCAACAAACATATAAACCTTTTAAATCCGAAAGAATATTTCAGACAACTCATACTAGAAAGGCTTGACACTTGACCTAAATAGTTTTGTTAGCTGCTGATATAATAAAAATACTTTGTACAGGCGGTTGTATTTCAGCATCACTTTAACGTCAAAAAAAGGAAATAATGTTTGTACCTTTCACAATGCTTGATTAGACAACGATTGATGGTATCCAAAGTATAATTTCCAAAAGCTCTCTTCAAACATTTAATACTTTGTTGTAAACGAGACAATGGTAAGATGTCCCAAAACTTCAAAACTTGAACACATAACAAATTTTCATAGACAATGTCTACGCTCCACACAAGATGCAAATGTCCATCAACATTGTATGTCTCTAACATGTTATGGAGTCCTTGTGTGTTGTGATCGTTTCGTTTATTTTTCTTTTGCTGGCGCCAACCACTTGAAAGCTTGGCGAGAAGCGTTACTATGATTTTACGAACATTAGGGTTCGTGATACTTGCTATTCTTTCAAGAAACGTGTTAGAAAAGTTAACCTGCCGAAAATCAGCATAGTTTTAGTTTTTAACAGCTAAGAAACAGATATAGTAGGTTTAGCATACAAATTAAAGTCAGCTTGGTGTACATGTACCTTCCATTTTGACTCCTTAAAAAGTATTGAGTCGGAATTCAGTAACGACCCAAAATTAGCAAACTCCACCATGGCATGTACCATGGCTTGGACCAAGTTCTTATCGCATCGTGCGTTATAAACACAGCCACGGTTTTCTGCATCATACACCAATGTGCTCCATACCGAGCCACTCTTGATCATAGTGTCTTTGTTTCCTACAATCCATAGGCAATGCCTAGCTCGAGTTAACGCAACATTCGCTCTTTCATGACTCGAAAGAAACCCAATCGATCCGCGACGATTACATCTCACTGCCGAGAAAATTATGACATCTTCTTCGCTACCTTGGAAGCCATCAACTGATCGAACATTAACTGAAAAACTCCAACCATTCGCATTCTGGTCAAATTTCTTACCAAGTTTTGCTTGAATTGCATCCACCTGAGCCTTGTATGGTGAGATGCAGCCAACAGTGACAGTTTGTTTCTTCGCGACAGATTCTGTTACAATAAAGAATTGATAAAAAGACCAAAAATAAATAAATAAATAAAAAGTTCTACCTTTGTAAAGATTTGCAACAATCTCGGCTATCACGGCGACTTCCGCCATGTTTCTAGTGCTATAGTTATTGTCGAATTCCTCCTTGGCAGAATCTACATTGATGAATGAGTATGATCCATACATGTCACCTTTAATAAAACGATTTTCGCGAGGTCTATTGATGACATTAGGACCATCCAAGATTAGCCCATTGTAAAACTCATTGTTGGCCGGGGAACTGACTTATTGTCGGATGCATTCTGTATTGAACATTGAGAAGGTGTTTTTTGTGACCAAGTAACACTAGTCTCTCAAATAAGCTTCTTCCGAACTTCGCCTCCACACAAATCTGTAACAGATTAACAAAGCATCATAAACTGCTTTCTTAAAAATTGTGAGCATATTTTTCTTCAGTAAATTCAGGTTTTTAAGAAATACCTTGCTTTGAACCATTGATGGCAGCTGCCTTTCGTCACCAACGAGCACAGCATTTTGAACACCTGGAAGCTGCAACGGGATAACAGACTCACATTCTTTAAGTTGTGCAGCCTCATCAATTAAAACAAATTCTATGGGCGTCATTCCGTTCCCACACAATTTGATTGAGCTCGAGGCAGTGCAAAAGATCAGCAAAGCACTTCTCAGACAAAAGCTATAAAGTTTATCTTGGCTCATAGATTTCGGAATGAAAGATACCCCTTGAATCTCTTTTAGTGTTTGCATGCATTCGTTTTTTAGCAACCTTAATGTCAAGAAATGTGATCTATTTACTTTTCGATTGAAGGCTTCCTTTAAGCTTTGGTTTATAGCTACTATTGCCTTCACAGAATCCCCAACCTTGTGAACCAAATTAATCGCATGATTCATTTTCCTTGCAAAATCGAGCGAAATCACAGAAGTAGGCAAATGAGTATACAAGTTCCTGAAACAATAAATAAGTTTCTTGCCCAAAACATTGAACTTGTTCATGGCAAATTCCTCAAAAGTCACCTGATTTTCTTCACCATTCTGGTCCGGTGTTGGCTCATTCTTCTTCTTGTTCTTCTTTCGTTTACTCTTGGATTTTTTTGGTGTAGAACCTATAAAACAACGATGCTCTTTCATAGGGTTTTCAAGGAACTGAATCATATCACTCACACAAGCTTTCCACTGAGATAAACAGTTTGAAAGAGCATCAATTCTGTTCTCAAGAAAAACATCAAGTAGCTCTTGATGATCATCATTTATTTTCATCCTTTCATTATTTCCAAATAAAAGTATGTCTCCGAATCCATAAGTGTCACATCCCAAGTCATGGTCACTTAGCAAACTCAATAACCTCTTCACAACCCCCACAACTGCGATATTTGTGGGAGCACATGTAAGTGTCCTGCGTTTCGTCCTTAACAATATAAATAACAATGAAGCAACTGTTTTAGTCTTTCCAGTCCCAGGAGGTCCCCATATCAATTTCGTGCATGAACTTTGATGACAACAATTTTTACCACCAAGACAACTCAGCACAGCATCTTCTTGTGATGTATCCAGCTTAAAAGAATCAAATGCTTGCCTAAGATTTAAGCCAATCACACCCTTTTCTCCTTCATTAGAGCACTTGTCACAATTTCTTGCACCCTGTATATAAACATATATCTATAAATGGGCAAGGCATAAAAGTTTACATAGAGATTGTACAGTATATACTTTAAAACCGGTTAAGGTGCGTGTATCACTTTTAGTATTATCTATACGTTCATTAGAGTCTAGAAATAGCCCAAACTTATAAACAGCGCAGAGTGAAAAAAAATGTAAAAATGCGTGTGTGCTTAAAATTGTGTAAAAGCATGAATGTAAAATAAGTATAAAAAAGATTGTTCTACTATTAATAGTATTAAAAAAAATGTCCATGGTCTATTTCTTTTTGCAAAAAGCATTGTCCATCTTAAACATTATATAATGATTATTGGTGTAATTAACAAATTAGCAATGGGTTATTCAACAGACAAACTTCGTTGAGAGATAGCAGCCTAACAAGGTAAAAGGTGCTTCATCTCAATGCTCATCTACACCAAGAAGCTCCCCCGGCTTTTGGCCGAAGACCTTCTTTCGCTCAGGTAATTATGAAAAACTTAATGATTTCTTTTAAAACCACAGCAATTGATGGTAGCTCGTCAAAGCATCTCGGAAAGGGGAGTCTTCATGGAAACCGAGGTAAGAGTTCAATCAATCATCTCTACTCAAGTGTATAATCCTATATATGCTGAATCAAATAGTTGGATTAACTGATCAAATATTGTGGTGAAAAAACATACTGGGGGAGTGAATGACAATGTTCTTTGAATGATATTCATGTTCCCGGATGGTTGAAGAGCCTGCCATATACGCATATTTGTTGTCAAGTTTGTGAGATAAACAACAAACCTCTTCAACAGTTCCTTTCTCCCAAACTCAATAACATCCGACAACAAAACTTGTACTCTTGTCGGGATTTCATTAGAGATTACTTTTGTCACATAAGCAGTGAGAAAAGGGCTGTTTGGTCTATCAAGATCATCAATGCGTTTTGGTTTAACATGTGTCAAAGCAACTAGATCTCCAACTTTTGGCTCATAATTCATCCCATTTAAAGTCATGTAGTACATCAACACGTTTTTGTGACCACGTGTTGGTAATGGTTGCACGTCGTAAATAGGACTAACTGGTGCTCGAAAGATGCCGGCTAGTTGAGAGAGCAGATCTGCATGTGTTTCTTCATAAAGATGATAGGTGAATGAGTCCATGTAGTGTGCTGCAGATGAAAATGTCAATGGAAGTTCTTCCACCTATAAAATATATAAGTCAAATATATAAATTTTATCATCAGAGAAGATACAACATTTGTAAAAAGCATACATAAACATAGTAGATTAACAACCTGATACTTGTAAAGATCTTTGTTGAGTATATCATTTAGAGACCAAGAAAATACCACATCTAAAAACCCTTGACGTTTTCTGCATAGTGGCTTTTTCTGCTTTGACATTGTAATAATGCTACTGTTAGTGCATGTCGCCATTCATTATTAAACTTGTATTTTGATGGTTTGTTAATTAAGCAAAGCAAAAGGAAAAATAAGGAGGAAGATAAGAAAGGGAAGAGTCCATCCAGATTAAAGTGAGAGATATTGCAGTTTTCAAAAAGACTTTTGGGTTTCCTTTTGGCTGATGATATATTGACCCTCCCATAGGGAGGGTTTGCAATGATTGGACGCATCGGAGGGTTGTACGGTGTGCTTCACGGGTTGCACGGTTTGACCAAAAGGCTATGATGTGATGGGGTAGGGAGGGTCCGGTTAAGGTATCCCTTCCTTTTACATGAAACTTTAGTTAAGCCATGCATTACCTCACTTCCGGGACCATATATATGGCTTTTTCCGAGTTGATTAGGTGGATCGACTGTTCATGTCAACAGGGAATGCAATTATGATACGGTGGGTTTCAAGGATATCCTCGATCTATATGGAAGGTTGATTAAGTCATAGATTGTACTGTTTTACTTTGTTTATATTTGATGTCACTCGTTAGTGGATGGTGTAACTTTTAAATAGATAACTACATCATCTAAGTGTCATAAGTATTACTAGCAAGAGGCATAAATAAAGTCATTTACAAACCGATGGAACAATAACATGGCAGTTCCAAACTTCCCCCCATGTATGCCAACACTATAAGCAAAAGGCCATTGGTATACATGAAGTGCAAAAGGAAGACAATAGTCGGAAACCATGAAACAAAAAACACAAAGTATTACAAGCATTGAAAGGAAATATTCCGCTAAAGACGAAACCTGTTAGAATTTGCATGCCCCAAGAAGATGTAGCTTCCTAGTTCCTTCGCTCTTTTTGCATCCACAAGAAACCTAATACCTGTAGCACGTCACAAATACAGTAGATACATGCAAGACCATTTAAATCTTACATCCCACATGGCTTGAAGAAAAAAAAAATGTTCTTTGGTTAAATACAAATGTGTATATGCATAGTACGTGTTAAGAATAGTAGTATGTTTAAGATATAATATATGCACATGAAGTTCATGTAAGAATGATAATTGAACTTCATGAACGTATGTTATCCTAAATTTGTATAACTTCTTAACGTTTTAATATTAATTCTAACTTAACTTTCTTTTTTTCTTGAAGTACTCTAAAAATTTTATTTACAAAATTTTGATTGAACTTCATTCATCATTGTATATCCGAACTGTTTACTCATAAAATTAAGCTATAGTTTCAGTTTGACTACAATGGGTTATGAGATATAAAAATGCAAAACGATGATCATCACAATTAAGGCAAGTAAAAGCCATCTTTAACGTTATGGATTTAACAACATTATACTTATAACATGTTTCGTCTTCGACAAAAAGGTTAATGTTCTCCTACGATTTATTAAACAACAAGAAATGTTCTTCAAATCTTTTTTCAATGAGTTAAAATTTCATTTATGGAACAGTATTAAAATCACTCAACCCAGTAGTGAGCCTAAGCCCTAAGAGACTAAATTGTACATCAGTTTGGGCTATCATAAGTCATCCCACTAAGCCCAATGGTTTAAAATTATCGCAGTTGGTGGGACAGGTTCCCGACCTTTTTTGTAAAGCTCCCCAAGGCACCCAAGGACCCAACCCACAGTCCCATCACCTCCTGCAACCTATCAAAAGACAAACCTAAATTATCTTCAATTACATTTAAATTTCATTTATAATGTCAATTTTGTTCTATAGTAAACCATACTATAACTCTTAATCTTTCACCACATTCTTTGGCACAGCAGTCTCCAAGATCAGCAAAGTGTTCCAGGCATGCTAATCCGTATTGAACAAATTCGTGAGGCTTCACATTTTGAAGATCAAAAACCTGCCACCAACAAAAGAACTACTTGAATCTTTCATGAACATTTGTGAAGTTTAAACGTCCATATGTGAATCAACCTTAGAGGAGTTTTGACAAGTTTCCAAGATCAATATCAAGGTTCTCGGGCAGTCAAGACGGATTTAGTTTCTGAACTAACCAATGTTGTCACTAAAATGCTGTGTGTCAAACAAGTGTTTCTGAACAAAATTCTGGAAATGAAAAAATAACTATCAAACTCTAAAGCTCGTAATAATTTGCGTTTTTCTCTTTTCGCATATCTAACAAGTAGGGTTGGATCAGTTGGAAAACCCCCTGTCTCTTAACCTAGGGGTCAAGGGTTCGATCCTCACTCCCTACAATAGGCCGGAGGTCCTTTTCTACCTTAGGTAGAACTGGAAGCAGCCTCTCTACCTTAGGTAGGGGTATGGTTGTCTACGTCTCAACCTCCCCATACACCGTGGAAGACGGTATTGGGAGTTACTTTACTTTCTCTTTTCGCATATCTGAACTAACTGTTAGCTGATTTTCTAGTGAATCTTGGTATTGTATGTTTACTTCTATTCTTTTGCCATTATTCTGATAACCATTATCCTTTAGTGAAGCTTAGGTAATACATACGGGCATTCACTTAAATGTTATGAACATCATTATAAGATTAACATCAAGATACTCTGATACAATTTTGCCAACACAAAATTATATAACTAACCAGAATTTTCACATTGAATATGCAAATAAGAAAGAAAATTACAGAAATGATACCAACATGTAAGTATGTAACATCTTGTATATGTGTGTGATTATTTGTCTTTCATAAAATAAACAAAAACCTGTTCATCGCCCATGAAATCTTGCAGCCGCGATTTAAGTTCAGAACCATTACGTCCACCGCTCTTAGAATTAACAAAAACAACCAGCGGCGAATCAGGAGCCACAAGAGGTGACATGTCACCACCATCATTGCCATCATAATTAATGTTGTTTACCAGCATCAACATCTTTAGCCGTAATGGCATCACGTATAGCGAATCTTAAATATTCAGGCATGGTAATCTTTTTCCTCAATTCATCTTTTGGAATCTTCATTCTTGACAACTTACATCCTTTTATCGAATCTATAACAGATGATTTACTCGAGCTTTTTCTCAGCACGGGCTCTCGCCCTGATGATTCCATTTTCTTTATTCTTTTTATTTTATAGACTCAAATCTATAATCTTTCATACCAATATTACGTGAATACTAAACTTTTTAATATGAAACCGATCGATTTTATGAAATTTATGTCATGTAAATCTTAGATATTCCGGCATGGTGGTGAAGGATTATTTTTTAAAAACTGTTATTTTTCTGTAAAAAACTGGTTTTTCTTTTGTTTTTATTTTAGTTTTGATCCCTTTAATTTGACTCAAGTGCATATATACATGCCCCTTTATATTAAATGGTACTATTTGGATTATAAGAAATCCATCAGATACGTAAAAGAATGCTACATCTCCGTAAATAGGATCTTGTTTGATCATTCAGAAATTTAATGGAAAACAAAATTGAGAAAAAGTATACCATAAACAAAATTGAAGCTGGGTAGTGTAACATGAATGGGAGTTAATTAAATGCTAGTTTAGTCCACTTAAGTTGTTAAAGCTTGCAAAGGCTAACCTGTAGATCACTTCAAATCATTTTCAGTTTTTCACCCAAAAGATGACATATTTAAAGGTTGTGTCTATGGTTCAAATGTAAAGGGGGCCGAAATTTTAACTCGTTTATGTGAATTCAGGTCAATGTGGCTAACGTTTTACTATCAATTATTGGCTAAAAATTGAGCTTTTAAAACGCGACAGGCAATTTACAAGCAGCCAAAAGTATACTTAAGTTTACAACGCCTAATTGCTTCATAGTTCATACAAATATACAAAATATCAGAATATTGTTTAATAGCTTTTGTAACTATATATAGCATATCAAACATATATGCGACTTGTAGAAAAAGTGGACAAAGTATTGGCACTTTTGAGTGAAAATATGTTGCTACTGCTTGGCGCCTTGGCAGATCATTATATTAGCTAGGCCCAAAAATACTATAATTAATGTTAAGTGATTTGTTGAATAGAGCGTTATGGACCGTGTTAAAAAGAATAGACAAATTCATAGATCTGTAATACTTCAAGTCTTCAACCAACTAACAAAGGAGTAAAAAAGAACAAAATGACCCAGAACGTGTTGCATTAATCAACATCCCTAAGTATTGGATTTACAACTAGTTAACTCTAACTATATCGCAAGTCCAATTAGCGACTCCTCAACGATCATGAAAAACCTGTGGTTTTTAAAGAAGCGTGTTTGTGGATGTGATCACTTGCGTCGTCCTATAAGCACATCATATTAAAATATAATGTTCATTTAATTTGAAGCTTTGGGAAATAGTCGAATAAGCAATTTCTTCCACATAGTCTCCGTTAATGTTATAACCGCTTGCCATGAATCAATCTATGCTTTTCGAGAACATTGCCTCAAAATTTAGTAACTTATGTGAACATTTTCGCAAACTTTAATAACTTATTTGCCTATTTAACCCATAATACATCAATGCCACGTAGGATTTTCATCGGTAACTCTAGGTTACCCAAAACACAGTAACAAATTTAACCGGTTATATTAAGTTGAGTAACCTGGATGACAACTTTGAAACTATATTACCTTAGGACAAAATTCAAGCAAACTTTAGTAACATCTTTGTACAATAACCCAAATGCTAATTATATAATAAAGATATTAAATTAAAGTAAAACCCCCACGGACAAGTGTCTTATTAATCATTTATTGATATAATAAACCTTATTCTATTTTATCCCAACAGTTTCTACAAATTGCAAACTTGCACTGTAAACACTTAAAGATATACCAGTCCTGCAACCCCCAACCACACAACGTGCAGTCACCATCACTTTCATTCCCTGGCAATAATGAAAGACGGTGCGGGTGACCTTTAAACATGCAAGGCTTTACATTCTCAAATTGGTCAACACCTCTGTCAAGAAAGAAAGGGGCCCACGTTGTTGCCTCTTGAAGTATAAACTCAACACAAGGAAGATGAATGGAGTAGACACACTGATCACAATGATAGAAGGCAGCATTAGGATTAAACTCCTCCTCGCAAACTTCGCAAAAGTAATCACCACCATAGTTTTCAACTGGGAAGTACCTTAGGCTCATGGGATGCTTCTTGTCATACTTGTGCCTTATTGTTTCAGGCCACAACAAAGCACACTTTGGATGTAGGTAAAAGTTACAAGTCACACAACCATAAAAAAATTGAGTCTTTGCATCAGACAAACACAAACGACAATACTTTTTGGAACTTGGCGTATGTTTACGAAGTATATGATTTGGATGGGATTTATGTGTGATATAATTAGGTGTGACCCCACAATAAACGTCAAATTCGAAGCTACTTTGAGAATATTTGTCCGCATTACTGTAAACAAATCCATTGCAAGTTAACCCACAACAAATACAATCAACCAGACCCAGCCTAGCAAAAGGGACTAGTGGCAATAGTTTATAGGTAGATCTGTGTATCTTAACTTCAGTAGGCAACCGGGTGCACCACACATGGAGAACAAACTTGCATCCCTCATCAACAGCTGTACATTTGTAAAACGGCATGTTTGTGATTGGTCTTATGCATGCATTGCATAAAACTTCAACCATTTTCATTGAATCATGACTGGATGATGTTGTTATTCTTGAAGAGGTAGGTGTTGTTGTAATATCATTACAACATGGTGTATCTACAAGAGTTAATGGGTGTTGATGAAATGGATGTGTTAGGTTGGTTTCGAAGGCCCTTGATCCACTTTCTCCATAAAACAAGTGTTTTAAGACTTTAGTTTGGCTAGCTTGATCGGGGAATGGGAGATGGAGAGGATTAGGATAGTCATAATCGTAATTTTTATAAGTTGCTCTAGTACCTGCAGGACCATATTTCACACATACAATCACTAAGTTATTAAGGGGCAATTACATAATTACACATACCCACTAACATAGTCATTAGTGACAAATAAAATTAAAGTACCAAAAGCGTCAAAGTATTGAGTGTAAGGGATATTCTTTGCCTTTTGAGACATATATTTTCCACAAAAGTGTCATTAAATTTCACAATTTTAATTATTTACTCACACTTTTTATAAAGTATCACTCGAAAGTTAGATTATTGACACTTTTTTGTATCACTAAATCCTCTGTAACTAAAACTCAATTTTCTTGTGGTGATAATTAAATGCAATATATTACAAACTTAGATTTAATGACTGCTTGTACGTACCTGGATTCAATTGGATGGCATTCATTGATGCCTTTTTTGATGTAGTTGCACAATCTGTGTGTACATAAAATCGACATTTCTCACATTTATAAATCCAAAGATTTTCATCAAATCGCTCTTCACATACCTTACATCTTGGATCAAATTTAGCTTTTTGATCATCTCTTGGAAATGAATATGAAAGTGTGAGCATGTGAGCATGAAAGAAATTGTCCCTTCTAAAATTTTGAATTAACAACTTTTTACGGAGGAAAACACAATCTCTATGGGCGAAAAAATGGAAACAAGTGGTACAGTGATAAAAGTTTCCTTGGTGTTTGTTGCCACACGCATGACAATTTACCAAAATATCTATAGGGATGGACATTATTGGGTGTTGGTGGCTAGGGTGATAGATAATGTGGTTTTGTAGGTCATTTTTGGCATATCCTAAACAAATAAAAATATCACATTGAATACAACGATAATTTAGGTACTCGTAGTCATGCTTGCGTGTACAAACTTGACACATACACCATTTATCGTCTGACACTCGACAAAGGATAAGAGCATGATCATGATGAGATTCGTGTCTTAGCGTTGTGGAAAGCTCTGCACATAATTTGTGAAGTGAGTAGTCACATTGACTACATGTATAGTAATAGCTGTGATAGAAGTTGATTTCTTGACCACAACGTCCACATGGACATCGGAAGTCTTGTTTCATAATCAACTCCTCCTCATCGTCGTATACTACTTCATTGTGTGGATATTCTGGATTGAGATCTATAAGTTTCAATGGATGTGCATGTGGTAACACTTCCATTTCAATGAATTGATTTTGATTTGAGGAATATTTTTTTGAACGAAATGAAATAGTAGAATAGAATAATGGCTTATAGAAAAGATGATAACATGAAATCGAGGTATAAAGTACATTATATAAGGAATTTTTTAATGATATATTCTTTTCCTTTTCTCTAATAATCCAAAGAGTAAAAGATATGCATACATTTCGAATATAGATTGGCCGATTGGCATGTCCATAAAGAAAAATATATACCTTAATAAACAAAAATGTAATTTTTCTTTGAATATTCTTTTCTTCCTTATGTAGTTTAATTCATCTCTTACTCTTTATTTTGTGCTTTGAATTTTCAAGGCAAGTATATAGCAAAGCCTTTAACTTTAGCATCAATCAATTTACTTTATTCTATAACACTCATATTTCTCAGAAAGAGAAAAAACACTACAACAAATTAATATTTTCATGCGTGTACTTTTTCTATATGATTAAGTAGATAACCTTGTGTTAACAATTGGAGAGCTCAATTTCTTACACCATGAACACTGTTTTGTAGTTATACTAAATATGGAAATCACAACCTCTATATAACAGGTGTTAAACTCCCATTTTTCATGCATTAAAACTCATAAGCTTGCTTCGCTAAAATTTCGTTTCTTTTATATCAAATGATTCGAGCATACGTGTATATTATTATGAATAAATGAGTTTGTTGATTTGGCTAAAACTGTTATTATTTGTTTTAATTAACTACCCAAGAAATGGGAAAATTCACTTCCATGGTACGAACTCTAGTTAGGCACATTAAGCTTGTTAATAGTTAGGATCCTTAGATTCAACAATAGTGATTTATGTGATATGTGGAAACTCATCCTCATCATCGTATACTACTTCATCGCATGGATATTCTAAATTTAGATCTATAAGTTTCAATGGATGTTCATGTTGTAACACTTCCATTTCAAATTTTTGATTTTAAATTGAGGATTTTTTATTTTTTTTGAACAATAGCCAACAGAAATATGATAACCTGAAATCGAGATGTAAGTACATTATATAAGGATTTTTTTTTAATGTTATATTCTTTCATTTTCTCTAGGAATCCATAGAGTAAAAGATACGCATGTATTTCGAATATAGATCGATCGATTGGCATGTCCATTAAGAAAAAGATATACCTTGATACAGAAAAATGTAATTCTTGTTTGAATATTCTTTTCTTTCTTATGCAGTTTAATTTATCTCTTGCACTTTATTTTGTGCTTCAAATTTACAAGGCAAGTATAGCAAGTCTTTTACTTTAGCATCAATTAATTTACTTTATTCTATAACACTCATATTCTGCAATAAGAAAAACACTGCAACAAATTAATATTCACATGCGTGTACTTTTTATATATGATTAAATAGATAATTAACCTTGTGTTTACGATTGGAGGGATCAATTTCTTACACCTTGGACACTATTTCGCATTTATACTAAACAAGGTGGTTGCACCCGCGCGTTGCGGCGATTTTTTTTGCTTCTAGTTTTTATGTTGTCTGTGTTAGACTATATAATTCCCCGTAGGTATAATCTTATTAATCATCCACTATTTATAATAGTGAAACCCTAATACCCTAAACCCACAAACCGGGCTTGGGCTTATACTTATCCCTTAACACTCCCCCGCAGTCCGAGCAGCGAAATCGCGAAAGCTCGGACTGAAGTAGTAAACTAGAAAAGAAAAGAAAAACAAAAACTAACGTAATAAAAGTATAACTTTAGTCGACTCGTAACAAAACCGTACCAATGGTCGACTTTAGTCAACTGGTACCAACGGTCGGCTAAGTCGACCGGTAACAAATCCGTACCAACGGTCGACTTTAGGGACTGGTACCAACGATCAACTTTAGACGACTGGTAACAAAGCCGTACGAACAATCGACTAACAACCAAACAATAAAACAACTTTTTTTTTTTTTTTTTCTCAACTAACACATAATAAGAATTTAACAAAGATTCAACTTGATATATTAAAAGCAATAAAAGTTCAAACTAGCAATAAAAGTGCAAACTCGAGTATCCTTTTTTTTTTCTTTTCTTTTCTTGTGCGTCGAACAAGAGCAGTAACCAAATAAGCCTCCAAAAAGAATACCCTTGTTTTTCTTGTTCGTCCGGTACTGATGATAAAACAAAGTGGAATACTCTTTTGTTATTATAATGCTAATGGTCTACTGTCCTGGTCCCTCCCTTTCTTCTGCTTTTCGAACCAAAATAATATATTAGACATTATTCGATGTGTTTTTTTTTGTGATTATGGTTTGACGGGGCGGCCTTGGGGAGGCGGCTCAACATAGCCACCTAGTCCTGCTCCGATCCTTTTCTATTTAAGAAACCCTTTTACTGGTTTTACGTTCCTGTCGCGTGACCGGACCAAACACAAATTCCTTTGAGTTGCGTTTAGGCTGGTGCAATATAGTAATGTTTTCATCATATTTCGAACTTCACGTTGCCAATATTTCTATGCATTGCCACAGTTATGCCTTTTGAACTTCAATCTGAAGAAGATTGCGACTTTGCAATATGTGTTCCAAAAGCTTTCTTTTTAAGTTGCTTGTATCTAAAGCTAGTGATTTAACATTTGTAAACCCTCTTTGTCTCTTTGAAAATGTCTTAATCTGTGACACACGACCAGTGGTGTTTGTCCTTCTGTTCTAAAACCCAATGATGGTAAATACATCAATGTTGAATATTAAGTAAATGCCAAAAATATCTTCTTGAGTAGGAACTTTTTTAATATCTTTTTTGGCGAGGCATCATTCCCTACAAAATTTTAGACATTTGCTCACTAAATCAAGTGTGAGCAAAAGATACAAAATAGTCACTAAAAGCTATATATTCAACTCTCACTAAAAAGAAAAAAAGTAATTTAGTGAGCAAATGTCTAAAAGATTTAGTGTCTAAAATTTTTTAGTCACTAAAGGGTACACCACCTTTATACAAATTCACTAAAATGGCATATCTGTTTAGTTAGATTTCAGTAAGCAAAAGGTGCACTATCTGGCAAAAATGCACATAGAAACTGCAATATCAATGTACAAAATTACATTCTGCATTTATTAAAAATAAAAAATTACAAAATAAGTTCAAACACATCAATCTAAAAAACAATCTCAATCTCGATCTCAATTTCAATCTCAAATGTACAAAAATAAGCTGTTCCATTTTGCAATATATGTAATCTCAAATGTACAAAAATAAGCTGGTCTATTTTGCAATAAGTGTTCTTGTTAATGGTGCAGCCAATCAACTCAGACATGGAAAATACACCAATCCAAGCTACTGTACGCTGCACTTAACTCAGACCTGCAAATAAAAAATAAAACAAGACTTAGCTATTGTTACAGATGTACCAAATTTATCAAATTCCAGAGACAATACTCTGCATGGTTAAATATATTTTCCAGGTGAAAGCAACACAAAACAAGATACCAGTATTTAAACAAGATACCAGGTAAAAATTATTCTTAAACAAGATTCATGATCCACGATACCAAATAGCTTTACAGTTTAACTTGATTCATCGCCTGAAAAACCATACCCATTCGATCTGCCAAGTTGCAACCAATACTGAACTATAATTTAAGGAAGAAGGTACCTTATGCAAGAATATCTACTATCTAGTTATACTTTATGTTGATGGTTATGAGCCCAGAACAGGGTTAAGATAATCAATAGCCTAACTACGTACCAATTGAATGGTTACCGGATATCACTTGGAATCGTGTTATCACTTTCCAAAGTAAACTATTTGACCCTAATGTCTGGGTATCATGAATATCTACTTGGGATAACGAGTCAGGTCTAATTGTTTCATGTTGGACTGTAACTTAGCTGGCTAAAATATCAAAAACCATGTTTACCCAAAAAAAGGTTTACATAACTGCTTTCTTCTTTCTTTTCTTAATGTAAAAGATTAGAAGCATGGTGAACATCTGACATAACAACATCATTTAATTTGCATACTAAATTTTTTGTTAGCTGTGACAAGATGTATAGAGACGATCTCATCTACAGACTACAAATGTTAGAACAAAACGACGCCCTCATATTCAAAGCTCATGTTTTGCAAGTAAAGAGATTATAACACGTACACTTCTTCACTTCATATGCACACAATGACACAAACATGTATTAATAATACTAGCAGGGTACCCGCGCGTTGCAGCGGAGGGTACGATGAAATAAAATTTTTCAATGAAATTAATAAAAATGTCACGGGATGTCATTCCGACACCTAAATTTGCTTGGTCACAGCTTTGTGTATTGAGTCGAGTCTTAGTCACAGGTTTATGTCTAGGTTAAGATGGAGGGTAGTACATTGTGTTTAAATGATTGTAATATTGGGTGTAGGGGTGTTTTTAATGCTATTAATGTAGAATGAGGGTTGTACATTATGTTTAAATGACTGTAATATTAGGTGTTAGGGTGTTTTTAATGCTATTAATATAGAATGAGGGTTGTACATTGTGTTTAAATAATTGTAATATTGGGTGTAGGGGTGTTTTTAATGCTATTAATGCAGAATTCTAAGGAAAGTGGTCTGAATTTCGAATCATGCTAGTTTTTATTGTACACAATGCTTCGGTTGTTGTAATTATGAAAATTTCTTGCTTTAAAGTGTTGTAAACTATGCATCATTTTGTGTACATCTGAATTTTTTGGAGAGAGACCTTCCTTCATTATAATTAGTATAGATAACTTGGTAGTTATTATTATTATTATTATTATTATTATTATTAGACAACATGAATGAGCAGTCAATTTAGATATACTTAGTTATTATTATTATTATTATTATTATTATCTTTTATCTTCTTTTTTTTTTTCTTTTATGAAATCCAATTCAATCCCACATAGGAAAAAGAAAGAAGTTGTTGCTAGTTAATATACAATAGCAGGGTACTAGCGCGTTGCGGCGGCCGCGGGTACCCTGAAATAAAATTTTCCGGTGAATCATGTATTTTAGTTTATTATGTTATTTTTGACAATCAATTTACGGATATCAAGAATTTCGTATAGACCATGCCCGTTCGGGCTCGAACCCAAAAAATAGAAGATAAGCATGTACGTAATACCAAAACAACATATATGTAGCATATATAATAACGATAAAAGGTGTAACACCAAGCAACCATCATTTACCTTTCTTTCTCCCCCTGCTTCCCAAAGTTGTATGACCCTGCTGTAAGGCATTGTAAGCACCCCAAGATTATTTGCTTGAAATGTGGTAGGTAAACACCGAAAAGGGTATGCATGCCAATGCAGACATCGTAAGGAGTTTGGAAAGTATTGAGTAACCTCATCAAACTTCCAATTTTTATGAGAGTTACCATTTCTATCATTAAACACGCCAAGAAATCTAAGTTCTTTCATGTTTCCAAGACCTTCCATAACAATTTTGGGATTGATTTCCATTGTCGATAGTTTTATGCATCTTGTTTCTCGAGTACCCTGTAATCCAAATACAATTACAACACAATTTTTTAAAATAAACGAAAATGTGGTTTCGTTTTCTCAACTTTAAAAGCAAACATGATTCTTACCAATGAATTAGCTAATGTATCCATAATTTCTTCGTCAACCCACAATCGGCTATGTTTGTTAGGTTCATTGGGGTGTAAA
Source organism: Artemisia argyi (assembly GCA_030686995.1). NCBI lineage: Eukaryota > Viridiplantae > Streptophyta > Magnoliopsida > Asterales > Asteraceae > Artemisia > Artemisia argyi. The sequence goes on from CM060705.1 coordinate 184,588,895, forward strand.
CGACGAACAATATTCCTGCCCATTTCTTCTATATGGTCATGCATTCCCAAGCGGTCAAAAGCATTTACAGTAATTAAAGATTTTTGCTCAAGAACTCTCAAACCATTTCTCGCATGAAATCCACAACTTTCAAGAGCTCTGATTGCTTTCTCTTTGTTCCAACCTTTGAATATGCATGCAACATCTAGGAATATTTCCTTGTAATCATCTTCTAGACCATAATAGCTTAGTTCTAGTTTCTCCAAAGTCTCTTTTAAGGGAATGGTTTTCAATCTTTCTAGGGCATCTATCCATTCAGGTTCAATTTTACCATAGAGAAACGAACCCAGAACTCTGATTGTTAAGGGAAGACCAGCTGCATAACGTACAACTAGACTTGATAGCTTTTCATACCCTAGAACTGGAATATCTCTTCCAAATGCATATATACTGAAGAGGCGCGTTGCTTCTTCGTGCGATAACAAATTGACATCATGGATACACTTCACCTGGTGTGCTATCAACACTTGCTCATCTCTTGTTGTTATGATAATTCTACTTCCCGGCTTAAACCACTCAGGCTCACCAACTAATGCCTCAAGCTGTTCTATATGATTGACATCATATAGAACTATTATAACCTTTTTACAACTCATTATCTTTTTCATGCTATTTTTCCCGTCATAAACACTACTTATGGGGATATCTTTTATTTCGTTCTTTCCTAATACATCAGAAAGGATTTGTCTTTGCAATGAATTCAAACCAGACAAAGAGGCTTTTGAAACTTCTCTTACATTCTCAACAAAGCTTTTGCCTTCAAACTGAACACATATTTGATTAAAAACAGCTCTGGCCAAAGTTGTCTTCCCACCACCTCCCATCCCCTTGATCCCTATCATGCCAACATCATTAAAACCGGTTTCTAGAGATAAAAGAATATCCTTTGTCCTCGACTCCATGCCTACTAATTTTTCATCAACGCTAAAATTGATGGAATGTAATTCTAGTGAAATCTCTTCAACAATTTTTTGGATGAATTTAGCTTCATGCCTGTATGTTAAAGACAATTCTATAAGCAGGGGCAGAGTCATGATATCACGTTAAGGGGGCCGAAGTACTGATATAACCTGACTAATAACATAGATAAAAATAATTGACATATAACTTTATTTTTGTACCAAAAGTAAACAATATAAGGGTATGCAATTCATAATAGGTTGTTTGACTATTTACTGTTTTATTAAATTTACAATCAACTATTGTATGTATAAAATTTTCAAGGGTAAACTTTTGATCATAGCCAATGTTTAAAGAAAAGTGTAATCGTTTATCTTCTTTCATGCTACTAACTATATAAAATTGAATAAGTTTACAAAGCTTAATTTTGAGTTGGAATTTGAAAATACGTACAGCATATGATGAAGGAATTACGTACCCATCAAATGTGTTCTTTAATTCCCACCCAGCTAGATCAGCTGCTTCTTTCAAAGCCTCTCTCCATTTGCCAGCAGCTTCTTCCATTTCATGTTTGGAAAACGATTCGCCAACTTTCCCGTTTAGTTGGCGCACTTCGGAGGGTTCCACATCAAAGAAGACCGGGTAAGCGGTCTGCTCGGGTGACTTCTGGCACTCGATAATCTTCACAAGCTCATCTAAGCACCAAGATGAAGCTGCATAATTCCGGGAGAACACAATTATGTAACACTTTGAGTCTTGAATGGAATTTAGTAGCTCATCACTGATCCTTCTACCTTTCTCTATACTCTCGTCGTCCTTGTAAGTGTGGATGTTTTTTCGCTCAAGAGCATAATAAAGATGATCAACAAAGCTTTTATGGGTGTCTTCACCTCTGAAACTTAAAAAGACATCATACTTAAAGCTCTTCTTGGAAAAGGGAGCTGAAGAAGATGATGCCATATATAGATCAAATATATGTTCTGGCTGGGAAATTTGTACAAATAGATTATTGCAATGAAAATTGGATGTATAAAACAAAATGTGATATGTGTTGTGCTGGTTTGGACACATATGGGTGCTTTTGGAATGCTGCCGTGAATCACAATGGCTATGAGTTTGATGGTAGTGGTGGGCCCCACACCTATGATACATTCATACCTCCCCTCTTGAATTTCTATGGAGTATGGATAATATCCATATTTCATTCCCATATAATGTGAGCCCCTCATTTTAACCAAACACTTACATTCATTACCACTATAATTCCCCCATTCCCATAGGAAGATACCAAACGCACGCTAAGACTCTTTTTCCTTAAAAAATAATTACATGTAGTTGTCTGGTTGGACTCTCATAGTTGTCTTTTTGTCATCTAGTTAGATATTTCTTATCTAGATTATGCCACATGTAGCTTTACCAATAATTTTTAGTTATTTTCTTCACTATGTGGTCCAAAGTTCTGATCATAGTACCCTGTATCCCTCATACCTCTCTATTACATTCATTTATAGTGAAAGACATTTTTTTTAGCGAAAATTACTGCAGAGGACTCTGCAGTAATGTGTTGCCTTTTTTGAGGCGGGGGGTTTTTTTTTTATTCCCAAAAAGGCCACATATTTCGCTGCAAATTAGTCCAGAAATTCAATACCAACACGTGTCAGCATCATGTCATTTTTAGAAAAAAAAAATGTAATTCACATACCCTTTGCAGCGAAATACACTGCAAAGGGTCCCACCACTCACCTCACTTTTTCTTTGGGCCCACCCGAATATTAAAAAAAAATGTATTTCTTGGTCCATTTGCAGCGAGATAGCACATTTGGGCCCACCCAAATATTAAAAAAATTAAATTTTTGTAATTCTTGGCTGCTTTGCAGCGAGATACAAAGTTTGGGCCCCACGCTTGCAGAAAAAGTCGTATTACGCACGAGGCATTTTATTGCATTTTGATAAAAAAAAAATGTATTTCTATGCTGCATTGCAGCGAAATACAAGTTTCAAAAAAAATAATGTATGTAATTCTTCCATAAATTTATCCGAAATATGTTAAGTTTTTGTTAGGGTTATGTTTTAGTGTGTTGTTTGTAAGATTTTATGGTTTAGGTTTAGGGTTTAGGTTTATGGTTTAGGTTATAATTTTTTTAGGGTTTTTAGCTTGTAAGAGCAATTACAATGGTAAATTGTAGTACGACAGTATTTATATAATAATATTAAAAAAGAAGGAATTTATTACAGGATACGTAAATTACATTAAATAGTAAATTGAAAATATTAAAAACACATAGATTGTTCTACCATCTTAAAAACCAAGGTGATTAAACCAACTATTTGAACGTTGCATGTTGTGATCATCTATATGTTGAGAGGCATACTGCTGGGAATCGTATTGTTGAGACATGTTGAATGATGGTTGTGTGTGATTGTGATCATACATTTGTGAAGCATTTGTGTTTTGATCATATTGTTGAGATGCGTACTGGTTATGATCGAATGTTTGCGTGTATTGGTTATGATCGAATGCTTGCGTGTATTGGTTTTGATCACAATTGTTTGTGGGGTATGTGTTTTGACCATACTCTTGGTAACAGTACGAGTTTTGAGCATATGGTTGCTCATCCATTGCAAATTCTTGTTGCTTTTGTTTACCTTTGCGTACATGCGGATCAGGGACGAATGATTTGTTGCAACGCCCACGTGTGTGGCCAACTTCATTGCACCTGCTACAATGTCTTGTAGTTGGTTCCTCACCTTGTGATAGTATACGGTTTGTATTTTTTGGACGACCTGGTTGAGGGTTGTTCATGTTTGGAGGAGTAACAGGATGTATATAGCTTGGATACTCCCATTCGTTAAAATTGCCAACAAATTGAATTGACTCCGCGTAGGTTGCTTGATATTTTTCCTTTTTAAACCAGTGGTCGACATATTGTACACAATTTGTTTGACCCAAAAACCTACTAACAGCAATAACATGCCCACAAGGTATCCCAGAAAGCTCCCATTTCCGACATTCACATTATTTGGTCAGTAAGTTCACTTCACGGTTATATAGCCCATCAGAAACTTGATACTGAAATTGGTTAATTCCGTATACAACCCATCTGACGCTTTTTCTTTTTCTTTTTTCCACCTTATCTGCTGCCCAATCAGTGATTTCGTACTTCATTGTTGCTACAAAAAACGTGAATATAAACCCGTTAATTATTTTACCACCAACTCACACGTTTAATATATACTTAATTTTTTAAACAAGAAATACCTGCAGTTTTTCGACGGTTAAAATACCACTTCTGCACCATATCTCGATACGTGTCGGTCAACATTGTAACCGGTAGGTTTCTGTACCTAACAGTACAAGAATTAAGAGACTCGACATTGTTGGATGTACAGTAATTGTAACGAGTACGTGGGCAATGCGCTCTAGACCAACGTGTAGGATCAGCCTCCATTAGCTTCTGGTACGCTTCTGGTTGAACAGACAAGAGTATGTTCATCTTTCTTTGCCACTGATCTGTTGTATACGCTTTGCATATGCCCCAGTATAGACCTTTAACTTTTTTATTTTTTAGTTTAAGGTTCATCATTAGATGACGGCAACATATACCATGAAACGCTGACGGAAACTCATTCCTTACTGATAAAGCTATCGAAGGATGCCTATCAGATATGATAACCATATTTGGATTATCGCCTACACACTCCTTAAGTACTGACATCCACCACGACCATAAATCTCCAGTCTCTCCTCTGCATATACCGTAAGCAATTGGCACAATTTGGTTGTTTCCGTCCATCCCTACAGCTTGGAAATTGGTACCCTTGTATACACCCTTCAAATGCGCCGCGTCCACTATAAGTATTGGGCAAAGATGGTTCCGAAACGTGCGCAACTGAATATAAACAATTTTTACAAGCAAACGTGTTGTCACGTATCTCAAAAAAATGTATTAATAAAAAAAATTAAAAAAATAACGAGACTTACTGATGCACCAATTGCAATGAATAATATTTCGAAAACTCCTGCATTGTTTGTCTTGATTCGTGTAACAGTCCCTGGGTTTTTTTTCTCTAAGTTGTAACAGTAATAGGGTAGCATCTCAAAGGATTCTAATGGTGAACCTCTTAACTTTTTTAACCCATAATCCTTACCTCTCCATGCTTGTTTGTAAGATATAGATGTTTTATATTGTGCCAAAATATCTTTTTGTATATCTCTGGGTTTCAAATCACGGCTACCATCTTGTAATTTGCCTTTCATAATGTGGGCAATAACTTTTTTGTTTGCATTTCGATGGTTAGGAAATGTTTGAGTTCTATCACAGGTGTGAACATCATTCATCTTTGTAATTTGAAAAACATCTGAATTCTTCCAACGTTTTGCATTAACAAACCATGCACATTTTCCATGTTGAACGCATTTAACACTATGCGTACTCGGATTACTTTTTTTGGAAACAAATTCAAAACCATCTTCTAGAGATTTCACCCTATATTCCATGTCTAACGTAGCCCTATCTAAAAACAGCTCGTTGACTTTTATTCTATTTTCTTTATCATAAACCTCTGTAGAAAATGGTTTTGACTTGTAAAGTGGTGTTTCAGGAACTTGGGGGATATATTTAAAAGAATTTGTCCAATTTTGGTGAATGGGTTGCGGTTGATTATTTAAATCCAAGTAAGTATTACTTGGCTCATCTTCTTGTTCGGTATCCGAACTTAAAGCACAAGATGACCCTGGTTTTGTGAAATTGGCCTCATTTTTATAACCAGAGTCAATACTTAGAAAATCATTTTCTTGTTCGTTATAAGAACTGAAAGCACTTGATGACCCAGGTTTTGTGAAATTGGCCTCATTTTTATAAGCATAGTAGTTGTTTAGAAAATCATCTTCTTGTTCGTTATTCGAATTGAAAGCAAATGATGAGTCCGTTTTTGTGAAAATGGCCTCATGTTTATAACCAGAGTCATTGTTATGAAAATCATCTTTTTCGGCATACATAAATGGAACATCACTAGCTGAGCCAATGTGTTCATCTATTCTTGATGAAAAAAAGTTATGAAAGTGTGGCACTTGCTGGGTTGTAGTAAAAGATTTTGTTGCTTCAAAATTTTTTGTTTGTGAAACAAACAATTCTACAATTTCACTAGGAGACTGTAAAGCACATTCAACCAAAAAAATTACCTCGTTGTCATCAGTAATATCGAGTAGAGAGTCAATTGAAGGAAGTTTAACCTTTAAATTGACCCGGTCATTATGGTTCAAATTAAACTTGCTCATCACCATATTAACTAACCCGGAATACGTTACATCATCATAAATTATGACACCACGATCTATATCATGATAATGTAACCTGCATTTTATTTTTTTACAACTCATTTCAAATTTGTTTTTCTTTTGTGTGTGAAAGTGTGTATGCACATCAAGTTGTTGATGTGTTATATATAGTTGGCTTAGTAAGCGTGTGTGTTTTTATAAAGTCAGTGTTTTGATTGTCATATTTCGTGTACAATTATATGTGATACGAAACTTCTCATAGTTAAATTTCATATTTCGTGTAGAATTTTATGTGATCAAGAAATTTACCTCACTTGTCGCATCAGCTGTCACATCACTGGACACTATACTTTAATAATTGTCATATTTCGTGTAGAAGTTTATGTGATCCTGAAATTTCCCCTCACTCCTCGCATCAGCTGTCACATCACTGGCCACTTTACTTTAATAATTGTCATATTTCGTGTAGAATTTTATGTGATCAAGAAATTTCCCTCACTTGTCGCATCAGCTGTCACATCACTGGACACTATACTTTAATAATTGTCATATTTCGTGTAGAAGTTTATGTGATCCTGAAATTTCCCCTCACTCGCCGCATCAGCTGTCACATCACTGGCCACTTTACTTTAATAATTGTCATATTTCGTGTAGAAGTTTATGTGATCCTAAAATTTCCCCTCACTCGTCGCATCAGCTGTCACATCACTGGCCACTTTACTTTAATAATTGTCATATTTCGTGTAGAAGTTTATGTGATCCTGAAATTTCCCCTCACTCGTCGCATCAGCTGTCACATCACTGGCCACTTTACTTTAATAATTGTCATATTTCGTGTAGAAATTTATGTGATCTGGAAATTTCCCCTCACTCGTCGCATCAGCTGTCACATCACTGGCCACTTTACTTTAATAATTGTCATATTTCGTGTAGAATTTTATGTGACTTTCTGGGTATATAAACCATATTGTTGCACTTCAATTACATAAAAACCTTATGATTTTTTTTTAAATTCTTATTATAACTATTAAAATGACATTCAAAGTCCTACTTCACCATTACGGAATGTTCACTTCCCCACCTGGAAGAAAATTTGTAGGTGGTTTAATTACTTGTGTAGATCCAGCTGAGATTGAAACCTTTTCGGCAGAGCAATTGAAAAAAATATTAACGAATTCTTTAGGTTACGATGAAAGGTCCGCAACCTTTTTTTATATAAAGAAACCTAATTGTTGTCTTGATTCAGGTCTCGTATATTTGGCTGATGTTATTGACGACCGCGAAACTATATTAGCCTATACCCAAGTTAATCAAAACAAACTACATGTGTATGTATCACGTGTGGAGTTATCCCCACTCGTTGTGGCCGCTCAATGCAATCATGTCGGTACCAAGAAGAATATTCAAGATAAACCTTCGTGTTCAAAAAAGTTGTTTGACTAGATAGGAAGTACGGGTCTGTTCAGCTTGTAATGTTGTATTATCATTACCGTTTTTCTATAAATACCACTTTGTGGTTTCATTGAATAAAACTAAATATTTCCTTCTTTCTATAACCAAATGTCAACATCTAATAACCATACTTTCGAATTGAATGTAAACTACAACGGTCAGTTTATATTCAACCCAATAACATATCAAGATGGATCATGCACGAAAATTAATGTTCCACAAATTGATTTTCAAGATATGGTTACCTTTCTCAAGAGCGAATTACCAATAAGGGTACACAGCCTATATTACACATTGCCACAAAACAACAACTTAGTAGGTATGAAGGAAATTAAAAATGATTATGATCTTGATGTTATGTTTGACATTGCAAAAGTTGTTGGGGAGCTTCAAATTTTTGTTTCTGAGCATCCTATTGATATAAGCACAATTTTGATTCCAGATGATGGTTCTTTGGAAGAATCATTTGGTTGTGTCATATCAGACGAAACAAAATTAAAGCGTGAAGAGCGTGTCGCGTACCTGCATCAAATGGTTCAGAGAAAAAACAAACGTGAAGAGCGTATCCGGTTTAAAGTTGGCCGGATGAAAACAAGCAAACCTACTACCCCATATACCCAAACCAATTTTAATTTCGTTGTCCACAATAGTGGTCAATTGGTTTGCAATGGCGGAAACCCCAATTATGTAAACGGTTGGAAGATGAAAATCACTATTCCAAGAATGAAGATGGAAGAGTTGAAGCAATACTTGTGTAACATTGTTGATAGGAAGATTCATGCTATTTATTACGCAGTACCAGACACCGGGTATTCAGTAATCGTGAAACTAAGAAACAACTATGATATGCATGTGATGTTTGATATTTCAGCATCACAAGGCCGGTTGGAAATTTACGTTGACCATGTCGGTGTGGATTTTATTATATCAAGATATATATGCCCAAATGCTACCTTGGCTGCAATGATGGATCATGTTATAACACCATACACAAGTGACAACGAAGATGAAAAAAAGATCATATCACAAACAGATTACACATTTGATCAAATGGTTGAATGGGCGGAACAAGAACACTTTGAGAATGAGGAAGCTAAAGCACATGAACGTCAAAAATCGATATGGAAACCTCGTTTCTATAAATAGTTATAGCATTAGCACAACTTGGTGGTGTGCTACTATTTGGATTAATTTTAAATGTTTTAATCTTCGTGTTATTATTTTATGTATCGCGTTTATATTTAATAAATAAAAGGTTCTCTTCTACTTTGGATCTTCATACTACAAATTAATATACTATCAATTGAACAATAAAAAAAATGTTTCATAGTTGTCACATTTCTTGTAATTTATTATGTGAAAAAAATAAGTGTTGCCACATCACTGTTTATCACAGCTCGTGTACATTTTTATTTGATTAAAAAAGATCTCATATTTCGTGTATACTTTTAACCGATTAACGTACTACCTCCCTTATACAAAATATACATGCTTGTTTCGTTTGATTTGATTACTCACCGATTCCTAGCTCTCAACTTAGGGAAATACACAATATATAATCATAATAGAAACTTTAATGTGTTACTAACATTGATGTGTATATATATATGTGTATGTGTGTGTCGTCCACAACATCCATCGGCTAAAAAAACACTAACCACAATATATTAAATAGCAACAAACATAATTCCAACAAAAATACTAATGGCTGATTCTTTCAAGAAATTCAAATGTATGCTACATTTCAATGACGTTGAGAGTGGTGTGATTATATACACCGACATGACATACTCATTGTTGGTTGAAATATTGGTTAACAAATTCGAGTTGAATCCTAATATACAACTCAGTTTGTTATGTAAGCTAAGTCCACCGGATAGTAGGGTGGCGCTTAACAACGACGATGATGTTTGTATATTTGTTACGTGTGCTTATGAATCCCCTAATTCTATTGCACATTTGTACATTTATGAACACGTAGAAACCCAAGCTACTATTGGTGAAACACGGATAATACCCGGTCCAGCCGGTATTCTTCAGGCGGCGAGGCTCCGAAAATCGAGAGACATTACAGACGTTGGCCCTTCATCTGTAATGCCAACACAAGAATATGTCAGAAAAATAATGGAGGATGCGTCTAAAGATGATCATTTTACGCGTGGCCCATGGCTAAGCGCCCTTGCATACTGTGATGCTTTTGGGATCGAGGTAGAGGGATGTCTAGGTGATATTGAGAAATTTATTAAAAAAGGGAAGGTTGAACTTGTTGTTGCTGTTGTCAAGAGTTGTTCACCAAATATTCTAGGTGATTTAACAGTCACACTCAAGGATCCATCGGGAACTATGTCTGGTACAATCCATCACAAAGTCCTTGCTGAGGAAAAGGGTTATGCAAAACTTATCGACGTCGGTGCTGTTCTGATACTAAAGAATGTGTCAGTGTTTACACCAAAACCTCATAACCATTACCTTAACATCAATTTGAAAAACATGGAGGGGGTCTTCCAGAAAGATACCGTTTTTTAATTAATAAGTATGTAGTAAATGTTTGAGTGATGTTGTAATGTAACTTTTGTTATGATATTTTATGTAATAAAAATTTTACTATTTTGTCGTCTAATTAACCCGTGGTTTTGCTTAACTCTTATACAAAAAATTAATTACCAACGCTATAACTTGATATTCACAATATACATACAAACCCCAGTGTACCCATACAAAATATAAACAATCTTAAAGTTTAGCTAATCATATCCATAGTCTGTCGTATCCTCGCATCGGGTAGCATAGATATGATGAGCCATCGTGTATCTAAAAGCTTTAAAAAACTCTGAAACATTAGGAATATGTGGAATCGGGATAGCTCCTTTACAAAATTGTGTGATAAGCCAACATGTTATCACACCACAATCCATCCCATTTTGTTGTTGAGGTGTCAAAAAATGCCAACTTTGGCTGTCGTTGTAGGTGAAACCGAAGTTAAAGGGTGCTCGGTTAGTAACCTGAAAATACCGTTGGTCAGTCAAGTATTCGTTGAGAACTTCGGTCCATGAAACAATGTGTTGGTGCAACCTATCCTTTCGATCGTCACTATGCAGCGAGTCAAAAACCGAAATGGTTGACCAAAGTAGACTAATCACACCAAGGACCCAGTGATCCCCTTCGCAATGTATTGGCATAAACACCTACAAAATAAAATAAAAAATAATGTAAACTTATAAAATGCTAAACTTATTAAAGTTATTAAATACAAATACTTACCGTATTCACCGTTGACCAACAAGGGTACGGACGTGTCTGCCCATTCAAGGTTCCTTGCAACGCCCTATCCGTGGTAAGTATGAAGATATTACTACCGGCATGCATAGCTCCAAGTGTAGATTTCGCCACTGTCCATTCATCACCATCTCTCCTCGTTCGTATTAGCAACTCCATCCACGCATTAATATGCTATTTTAATTAAAAAAAATTATATATATATATATATATATATATATATATATATATATATATATATATATATATATATATGTATATATATATTATTGGGCATCATTTGAATAAGATTTCCCAAATAAAATGTAAACATTCAGTAATAAACTTACATCATCACACAACCAACCATCATGGTTACCAGGAAAGTCAAAAGGGAGTAGGTCTACCCAAAACTTTGGTTCCATACGATTACCCTTTGTGTGGTAGTCCAAAAAAATATATTCGGGTTTTAGCAAGAAAGTGTTTAAGTTAGGATAATTATTAGGAAACCGCCTGACCTAAATTACAGAAAATAAAATACAATATCAATATCAAAACAAACTTGTTAATCACTTTAAATAATTTAATCAAGTAATGTTACAATTACCTTATTAGGGTCGACGTTATAAAACGTAATAAAGTTGCCGGTATATGCAGCATGTGTAACCACAACTTCGTTCTCATTAGGATCGTCAATATTTTTCCTCCGTCCAACCCGTTTCTTAGGCATGGGAGTAGTATCTGGCAAAGGCCCGTAAGGATCCTTATGCCAAGGTCCAGGACGGACATCCCGCTTCTCTCGATTCATGACAGCCTGGCACAAATAAATCATCATTTAATAGTTGCACGTGCTTATAATTATACAAGTAATTTTGAAAAAAGATATATATTTATGAACGTGTGAATTTACCGGGATGACATGGCTAGGTACAGTGCCACGTGGTGGACCATCTTCTTGCATATTCTTGCCCGACCACGGTGAAAATCCTTGTAGTGGGATAGGCGTGTACGAGGTTGCATTGTTGTGCGAAGTCCGCTGATGAAAAGAAAGCGAATTAAACATTTGTTACTCGCACATAATTCAAAATATACAAGTAAGTTGGAAAAAGGTATATAATGACTTTACCGTGTTGACACGGCTACGTACAGGGGCCTCTGATGTAACTGCTTCATGCATATTAATACCTGACCACGGTGCAAATCCTTGTTGTTGCATAGGGGTAATAGAAGGCATACTAAACTGTGAGGCCACCTGTGGCGACAAATGAGACAACCCGCGAAAGAAAGAACTATTCGACGGACCATGACATGCTGAACTAGCCTGCGCAAAACACAGCATAGAATATTATAATGTTTAGTAAGTTCTTTTATTCATTTTTTTTATGTAACACAAAATTTATAATAAAACAAAATATACATGTGTATTCGGAAATGCTTCACTAGCCTGACCGAAGCCCTACATACAATATTAGAATGTTTATTCAGTTATGAAACAAATAAAAAATTATGTGATACAAAATATATAAAGTATAGTACAATAACAAAATTTATAATAAAACAAAATATACCTGTGTATTCGGAAACCCTGTAAATCCACTAACACCCATTTGCTTGGTCTGCATCTAATTTTATAACTGAATAATAAACAACTACTTGTGGAATAATAAACAACTATTATTTAATCTATGTATACCCTTCAAATTTAGAAAATAAAAAAATACCTGCATGTAACCTAATAGTTGTTGGATCAGCTTCTCGTGTTGTTCTACTTTATCGTTCAGAGCTTCAAAGTGCTTATGTTTTTCCTCGTATTCCGTTAGTTTTCGATATAACTCTTCCGGAACGTCGTCTCGGCTATAAGGGTCCGTGGGAGGGGGTAATGGCGGTGGTTGGGTACAACGACCCTCGAAGTATGCCAAGCTATGAACCCACCAATCCTCGTTACGCTCACGCTCATCCGGGAAAAGCCTAATAATAGGTTGCGTTACCTATAAAGTGTATATATATATATATATATATATATATATATATATATATATATATATATATATATATATATATATATATATATATATATATATATATATAAATCAATATTGTTAGGGTATACATATAAAATATCGAACAATAAATTTCATTTCATATAAATTATATATAACGAGTAAAGGGCATGCTTAAATAACAACTCACCAAAAATTCATCGAGCACATTGCGTTTAAACCTCCTCTTAAAACCCCAAGCACACGCTCTAGGATAGCGGTCTTCACAAGTAAAATAATTAACAGCCCCGACTCTATAAGTTTCCAATATCCAAGTCTAAAAACAAAGTTAATTGATTAATTTCTTTAACATTATAAATAAACATAAAGAACAAAAATATCAATAAGCGCACCTTAAAGGCCCATTGAAACCCCATCATCGTATACTTAGGGTTTTTTGCTTTACCCTTAGCATCGGGCGGTGGTCGCGGTCTCACATAAAAAGCTTCAAGACGTTTATCAACCGCGCCAGCTAACTGATCGTACAACGTTCTCCATACAACATTACCCCATGGATACATGTTCCATGCATCCAAATTGTCTACTAAGCTCCATATCCAATTCTCAACTCTGTAATTAAACTCAAACCCTAACAACACTAGCACCAACAGTCCAACTAAACTAAAGCGAACGGCATCAATATCACTAAGTTTATCAAAATCCTCGCTATAAAACTTATCATGCACCATTCCAACAGTTATGCTAGAACCATCATATACGGATGAAAAGACACGTCGCCTAAATGGAGTAGGACGAGATTCTAAAAATTCTTTAAATTCAATCCCAAAACGTAAGCCCGTTACGAGGCAAAACTCCTGTCTACCGAATTTTAACTCGTACCCTCTTACATGATACGTCAAGGGAACGACATCCGTGTCTCCCTGGGCAAGTTCCTCTTGACATAAACTAATATAATGTAGAAGGATACATGTTTCTTGCATTTCTGCTAAATCAAACAACCATCCAAAACACGTTCGCCTAAACATGGCATCCTTATTTGTATTTCTAAAATTTCGCTTAATCTCATGAAGCAACTTTAGCTTACTTCTACAGGTAAGATCAACGGCAAAATCCTAATAAAACATATAATAAACATATACGTATTAACTACACAAATAAGGATCAAAATCAAAAAAATTTAAAAGAACAAATGTTGATATTTACCGGAACATCATTATTTTGCGCCATAATAACAACACCTCACAACCACCAACACTAACAGCACCACAGCACAACCACCAACACCACAACAGTATAAACCCTAATATCCTCACTCCAAAACTCACGCCCCCTTCCTCTTTACTTCACCTGTCCCTCTGTTTCTCTTGAAGTAACCGAATAACAAACCTAATATCCTCACTCCAAAACTCACGCCCCCTTCCTCTTTACTTCACCTGTCCCTCTGTTTCTCTTGAAGTAACCGAATAACAAACAAACCCTCCACCCCCACCAACACAGCCACTACCACACCACCAAGAGACCACCAACAACAACACAAGACCACCACCAACACAACACACCAGCCACAACTCAAAATCACAGCAGCTGCACCAACACCACAACACCACTACCACGACAACAACACAAAAACAACAATACTCCACCAAAAACAACCACCAAAAAAACAAGTTTACCAAATTATTTTCGAGAGAGATTCAAGAAAAGCTTACCAATTTTTTTTTTTAACGTATGCAAAATAAGTAAAGAAACGGATACTTACTCCGGTGAGTAATTGTGTTGTCAATCAACCGGATTCTCGTTGATTTTGCTAGTTTCCGATGTAATTTCGCTGCAAACAATACTCGAGATACGTTTTTTTGTTTTTAGTCAATGGGGCGTGACACTTGTCGTATCCCCATATATCTCGCTGCAATGTATATCCGAAATACATAAATAATTTTTTTTTTATTAACGTGGGGCCCAATAAAAGGTATCTCGCTGCAAACCATTCAAGATATACAAAAATTTAATTTTTTTTATTAAGGTGGGTCCCCAAAAAAGGTATTTTGCTGCAATATGAAGCAGAAATTAGTATATTTATTTATTTTTAATTAACGTGGGTCCCAAAAAAGGTATTTCGCTGCAAATGGTATGTGAATTACATTTTTTTTTTAATTTTTTATTCTAAAAATGACGAGATGATGACACGTGTTGGTATTGAATTTCTGGAGTAATTTGCAGCGAAATATGTGGCCTTTTTGGGAATAAAAAAAAACCCGCCTTAAAAAAGGCAACACATTACTGCAGAGCCCTCTGCACTAATTTTCATGAGTTAATATTTAGGTATCTTGTTCATTTTTCTTATAGTGTGAGTCCAACCCATGTATGATGTATCCCTCATTGGTTAAAGACATTAAATGTTCTTTGTTTATATACTATGTTGTATACAAACACTATGTGTTGAGAATAGTAGTATTATGTTTGGGGTCATACTTGTTATGAGGTTTGTGTACAAATAAAAATTGAACCTCCCAATTTGTATGCACGCTAAATTTATACAACGTCTTAACTTTTTAATATGTATTAGAAAGGTATTCCTTTACAAACACTCCATATCTATTAGAAAGGTATTCCTGTACAAGCACTCCAAAATTTATTTACGAAGATCTAGAGTCCATAGTCATACTTTTGTGTACTTATATCGTTAGTAATAACTTTTGAGAGTTGGACGATGTAGCCATTTATTTAAGAACAATAAAAGAGTGAAAACATTTCTTAGATTTTGTCGACAATAAAGATTGAAAAATTACACCACAGTGACAAATATAAATGTTGTGTGCTTGGATCTTTTAACCAACTAATCCATGGAATCCAAACCCATCATCACACTGACTCAAACCGAGTAAAACCCATTTACGGAGATTGTCGTGACCATTTTAAGATTGTTTGCACCTAACGAAATTAAACACATTTTAATGATGATAGTCAAAGATCTTTTGTCAAGAATCAAAGAACGTTAAACTGTTAAACCAGTCAAGTTATTGTTTCTATTGCTCTTTAGCAAAAGTGAAAATGCAATATGTTTTTCAATTAGAAAGACCAAGACTATTGAATTGCCAACTGATAATAAAGATGGTTTGAACAGTTTTACGAGAAGATTGAGCCGTTGAACTGTATGAATCTTTTGTAAAATAAAATCGTTAAGGCAAGTAACATGTCTATAGTATATAACCAAAGAACATTTCTATTTGAACACTTTTACGAGTAGATTGAGACGTTGAACAGCTAGATAAAATAATTAATTCTACCCAGAACTCCAAAAGGCTTTTGGTTTAGATTTATTAAGGTGTTCCTCTACAAAAGTTTTGAAAGTTTGAGTCTCACGGTAGATACAAAACCAAATCATAAAACGGTTCTGAGTTTGTGATTTGTCTATCGTATAAAGTTATGTAAGATCACATGTCTTGAAAGTAATACTACGTAAATTTGACATATTCAAACAATAAGGAATGTTCTTCAAATCTTCTCAATGAAGCAGAAATTTTTCTCCATTTGCAAGTGTTAACTCAAAATCAAATAAGGTACCTGAACGAAATATCAAAGTTGACGCTAGAGAGTCGATGATACATAGGTTTTAACAGGCTATTTTCCGCCCATATAAGTCATCACACTAAGGCACTAATCCCAAGGGTTGAAAATTGAAACCCACTTTCGAGCTAGTCGATCATTTATTCTTTTCAGGTTGGTTAAAATCAAAGATTATAAATAGCGTGGGGCGTGACATGACGGCATGACCAACCTTCAAGTCTTAGCGTAAGGCGTGGCGGCATGGCGTTTTTAAGGCGGTAAAAAGTATTTACAGATTTATATCATACTTAGGTGGTGTTTGTTTTTCAGAAATACTTCTTAACAGCCTCTTAATCTACTCATTCAGACACAGTCAGACATTTGGGTCATTAAGAGCGTTTGCTTTTTTTCATGTCATTAAGAGGTGGTAAGAGGCAATCAGTGTTAAGAGCGTTTGTTTTTTTCTGACCATTAAGAGGCATTAAGAGGTATAACCTTCTTATTGAACTAGATGAAGAAGGGGTATCTTAACACCTCTTAATATGCTTTATTTATTTTTTTCTTGCTTTTTATTTGTTTTTATTTTCTTATAATTTTTCAATTCAAGTTTTTTTTTCCTCCGACTTTGTATTTCGTTTTGTTTTTTCCAACTTTGTATTTCGTATTAACGATACATTTACATATTTTTCTGTTAGATTAAAAATGTAAAACATTATAATAATTATCTTACGATTCCTATTTTGTTCAAATTAGAGAGTTCGGGTTAACGAACTTATATATCTCAACTCTAACCAACCTATTTAGTTAATCGTTTTGAAAAATTCAATCTAAACCTCGTCATGTTTTTTTTGTCAATTAAACCTGAGATTGAATGTTTTGTTTAAAATACTTTTAACATTTAATTGACTATATTGTTTTTTCTTTCTTTTCTTTTTTTTACGTTTAGTAAAGTTTATTTCTCGCATGTAATACGATTGTTTATATTAAAGTGTAAAGCTGATAGTTTAACACATTCAGACATTTACAAAAACAAACAGATTAATTTGATTCTGATTCAGATTCAGATTTCTCAACCACTTATTCAGATTAAGATGGAATCAGATTCAGACTTTTCAACCACATATTTAGATTCAGATGTGCGAATCAGATTTAGACTCAGAGCCTCTTAATAAACAAACGTCACCTTAGTAAATCAAAAGTTTTAGCAAATGAAAGCCCAAATCCCAAATATTAGTAAATCCTCTGAACGATTCAAAAAAGCTCGCTACGTCTTTGCGCGTCTTTTCGCGCCTCAACTAACGTCACGCCTAGCACCAACGCCTTGATGTATTTCGTAACTTTTAGGTCACGCCTCACGTTTTGGCGCCACCATAGTGCCTTTTAGAACCCTGGTTAACATGCATAACTACATAAGAACTTAAGTTTTTACGTAATGACGTTCGTAGGCTAGTCAATTAAGATATAGTAATGACCGAAACAAACCCGGGCTCGATGGCATATGAATTGAAGAGGATTTCTTCTGCAAGGGCAAAGATATACGACAAATTGTAACCTCAGTTAGTTTTCTAAAGTTACAATTTAATCCATTCAAAACCATTAATGAAGCTATGTGATGACACTCCTTACAAAGTTACAATTTATATTGCCCATATATTTCATTGCAAGTCATATAAATCATATCGCGATGAAAAACAACATGATTAAATCTTACATCCCACATAGCTTGAAGAACACAAGTGTTCTTTGATTATATACTATGGTGTACATGGACAATATTTGTTAATAATGATATTATGTTCTGGACATGCTATTCGTAGTGAAGTTCATGTAGTGTGAACTTCGCTACAATTTGCGAGTTCGGAATTTATAGAGCTTCTTAACTTTTTTTTATTTACTCTACCTTAGATTTCTTTGTTCTTAACAAGTACACCAAAATTTATTTACAACTTAAAGATCGAACTTCATTTATAGCGTGTATCCAAAATTTACGTAACTTCTTTACCTTTCAATATTTACTTTATCTTAACTTTCTTTGTTCATAACAAATACTCCAAAAAAATTATGTATAAAGATTGAGAGTCTATAATTTTGTGTATCTATTGAAGCAGGATAATGCAAAATACCATGTCTCCTAGTGATTTTTTGGCAATAAAGATTTAAAGTTGCACCACGATACATGACAATTCATGACTTATCAAGTGCATTGAATCTAATGAATATGAGCTCTATTTTTTTTCTAGCGTTTAATGAAATTGTCGTTAAAAAAAAAAGTTATCAATAGTCAAAGTACATGTACACACAAGAAATGCAATGTGTTTTTTCGTGTAGACAAATCAATACTCTTTGACATGTCGATTGATTACAACAGCACCAGTAGAGCCATTTTGAATTGTAGTATACCGGTTCTGCAACTAAAATGATGAAAATGTTACAATTTGATCGTGAGTTCGTGACACTCTCCTTTCAAATATTGATGAACCTAATGAATAATAACATGATGATAAATTTGTTCCAATGGTTTTTTAGTTAAGAAATCTGCTTAGAATACCATGAATTAAAGGTGTGATAATCTTAAATGAACAAATTAACTTTGAATACGTATGTGATCGTTATAATGTTCTAAATCCGAAAGTGACATGGGTATGACTTAGTTGAAATAACATAACTATATTTGTTCAAAATGAAAGCTTGGATGATACACAGGCTAAAACCACATACAAGTTATTTATTTATTTATTTATTTATTTATTTGACGTAACTTAAATTATAGTAAATAATATAACTCATGATTATGCATATAAACAAACATCATTCCTAAACCAAAATTCAATTAGAAAGAAGCAAGCAGCGAAACGTTAGTTACAAAAGAATAATAAAAATCTTTACTTTTTTTTTTTTTTTTTTTTTCCTTGACAGTACAAACAACCCGGCCCATACTTTATGGCATGTAACCGAAGAAACAAAATGAGTTGCATTATCGAAGTTATCTCCTCAATCACAGCCAAACAAAGAAGATGGAAAAAATATTTGTAAAACCACATGTAACTAATCATAAATTTGTACTCATTCATGGATCTACTCATCTAATGGTTTCAACACTTTAGAAAAGAAAAGAAAGTTTGTACTCGACCATCATTAACCAAGTAACTTTATTTTAAAAGATAAACCGTGTACAATTAACGCATAAAAGGAAGAGATCAGAATACTAAAATTCATTAGTCGAAATTTAGGTACCTTATTAAAACCTTTTTAATCTTGCATCCCACATTGGTTCACGGAAGGAAGTGTTCTTTACATATATGCTATTGTGCGTAAAAATGATATGTCTTAAGAATAGTATCATGTTTAGGATATGCTATTGGCATTGAGGTTTATGTACGAAGTTAAAAGACTGAACCTTGCGGCAAATAGTGTAATCCTGAACTTATACGAGTCCTTAAACTTTTAATCATCAATAAACGGCTTATTTTAATTTATTTAATGGTAGAGCTCCAATTTTTTTAATTCTTTCAATCATTTTTAAATAGATTGAAAATCTTAATCAGTAGTGGTATGAAATAGTGTCAAAGTGACATGTGATTCTCATTCCAAATTGTGTAAGATATCAAGTTCAATTTCTGCTATTGCAAACAACTTTTAAGTGATCACGCCGCAATCACTACATTAGAGTCCATAAAATAGTTCGGATAAAGAACAACGCAATCACAACACCCTCACTATTCTGTACCAATCACTGTTGCTCGCCAAACCCGGTTTGAACTTTGTCGAATCATCCATGTTATATTTCTTGAGACCCATCATCTCTCACGCGAACACCATTGAGAAGGCCGATCAACCTTACCAACATCAATGTATATATATTGCTGAAATTGATGAAATGCTCACAAAGAAATCCACATTTTATATTGTCTATAATATACAATCTTAAATTATGATCAATTGAAGTTTGTTTCTTTTTTTTTTTTTTTTTTTTTTTTTTTTTTAAGAATAGCATAAAGATATCATCATCTAATCTAAATTACCTATAATGCATTTTAGAACCTCTCTCCTCATTTTTTAAAGATTTCTAAAAATAGATTTTAAGTATTACAAGTTCTAAAGCTATATTTACAATCATTTAATGCACCAATACATCTATAAAACACCGATAATGAATGTTAGATTTAAAATACCTTTTCAATAAAAAAATATAATTAATACACCACATGATACAAACCAAACAAGCTACTAATCTATTATGAAAATCTTAACCTATGGTAACCAGCAAGTACCTTTCATCGCCAATCAATACAATTTCGTAATACTATTAGCTACCGTGTTCATATTGCCATTGCATCATGATGCACGGGTACTCTACCAATTTATACCAGATAGTGTGCGATAAAGTTATTCCTTAAAATTATCAACATACGTAAAGTTATTATAAAAAAAAAACATATAATTAAATAACATTTTTCGTCAAAAATTTGATCATTGGGTACCCGAAGCTGTAACGCGATGATACTCTGCTAGTCTTAAAAGAACAATTTAACTTGTAAATAGACATAACTATGACTTAGATGAAACAATGTAAGTTATGTTTGTTGCAAATGGGTTTAATCTATGTTAACTGGTTCAAAATGAAGCTTGAATGATACACATGCAAGCTAAAAACCACGTTTAATTATTCTTTTGTTATGACATAACTCAAAACGTCAAACGGTAAACTAAAAATCATTGCACATAGCTCACGATACATATAATCAAACAATAGTTGTAACCATAAAGCCACATTTAAATTAAAAAGAAGTAGATAGCTAAATGTGAGTTACTCAAATCAAATTAGAAAAAGAAAAAACTTAATTTTAACGTACAAACAATACAATACTTCATGGCATGCAACTGAAAAACAAAATGAGTTGCATTATGGTCGATTTTTTACTCAACCACAACCAAACAATAAAGATCGAGAAAATATAAATAAATCGACGTCTAAGTAGTGATAAATTTGTACTCAATCATGGATCTTCACATCCAATTATTTGATCACTTAATAACTGTAAAGTGTTAACGCTGTATAATGAATGCATAAAAGGTATAGGCTAGAATACTAAGATTTTATGAGTCAACATTTAGGCACTTTATTAATTTTTCTTATAAAACCATTTCAATCTTCTATCCCACATTGGTTAAAGGAAAAAAATGTTCTTTACATATATACTATTGTGTGTAAGAATTGTATGTCTTTAGGATAGCTAGTATCATATATAGGATATGTTGTTGGCATTGATGTTCATGTACAAAGATAAAAGATTGAAACAACTCCAGCAAAATAGTCACATAGTCCTAAACTTATACGAGTCCTTATCTTTTAATCCTACATATTCCTAAACTTATACGAGTCCTTATCTTTTAATCCTACATTTTCAATGGCTTATTTCCATCCAACTTATTCAATTTTTATCTAAGTCCTTAACCTTATATATATTCAATGGTTTGTTTCTATCTATTCAATGGCCGAGCCTTCAGCTTTTTAATATGTGCCCGTAACCTTTTATTTGCGAAGCCCTTAGTTTTTTATTCCGAAGCCCTTAGTTTTTTTATATCTATTCAATGGTGGATCCCTTAGCTTTTTAATCTGCGTAACCTTATGATCGTATATACTAAATGGCTTATTTCTATCTATTCAATGGTGGAGCCTTTAGCTTCTTAATTTGAGTCCTTAACCTTTTAATACTATATATTCAATGGCTTATTTCCATATATTCAGTGGTGGATTCCTTAACTTTATAGTCCCATATATCAATGGCTTATTTCGATCAATTCAATGGCTCTCGTCCGTTTGGATTGGCAAGTATTGCTCGACTTGTAATTGGTATTGATACCAATGGATCCTCAACCAGATAAGTGTGGTTGTTAGAATTTTATGAAGGGTTCCTTGTTCATCCTCCTTTGGTTTATTGTAGTTTTGTAGATTCCTTATTTACCATCGCTTTCCTCTAATAAAATTATATCTTTTAATTTCCAAAATATAAAATAATGATAAAAAATAAAAAAAAAAAAAAAAAAAAAAAAAAAAAAATGTTGCTAGCTAAGATAACATAGTGTAACCGAAGAGGCAAAGGGCTCCTGGTTTAGATGTATTAGACTAGAGGTTATGGTCACCAAACCATCATCTTCACGTCAGTGCCATATCACCATTTATCACACCACAATACCCACAACCGAACATACTAGTGGTGACCACCAAACCGAAAACATAATAATAACTTATTTTATACAAACATACTCAAACATACATAAGCAAAAGAGAAAAATGTGCATCACCTAGGTTGTGTGCACCACCATACTAGTGTCAAAAACTAACCACCGTGCTTGGTGGTGGGAGAGGTGTAATGGGGCTGGCACGTAGTGGTGGTCACTGGTGGGGATTGGTGGTGGGACCAACCAAGATGTATGTCGTCCAACGCAAAATATCATAGTAATGCTTCTCGATGTATGGCGCAGCTTCATGGGGGGGGGGGGGGGGGGGGCGGCCGACCCCCCGAAATTTTTTTTGCGATGTAGGGGTATATAGTTTTCGTGTAGAAAAATTTCGGTATTTTCGGTTTCGCCCCCCCAATTTAATTCGGTTTCGACCCCCATAGTGTTAGGAAAAAAAAATTTTAGATCCCGACCCCCCACTCGAAAAATCCAAGCTTCGCCACTGCTTATACGTTTATAGCCTGATTCGTCTTCGACCAAAAGGTTTATGTTCTCCAACTATTTATCAAATACGGATCGATATATCACTGTAAACAACAAGAAATGTTCTTCAAATCTATTTTCGAAAGCTTTCTTCATTTCCTAGTGTTAAATTTTTTATTTATGGTCCAGTACTCCGGTGCTTAAATCACTCAACCCAGCATGAGCCCAAGAGAATAAACTGTTAACAAACATTAAAAATTTAAAAGGTTATTATTTGGGCCTATCATTAGTCAGCCCACTAAGCCCAGCAGTTGAAAATTATAATCCAACTTCCAAGTTCCAACTAGTCGATTCTATAATGTTTTTATTTTATTTATTTATTTATTTTATATTTTGAGATCTGTAAATTAGTTGACTAAATATATGGAAAACTATGTTTACTATAAAACGTTTTATATAATAAAAAAAGCTGAGATAATAAACATGGTAAATCTGTTTATATAATCACATTGTTGAATTTTGATACTAAAATCCTTGTTACAAAATGTAGACACTTTCATCTACTAATGTTACAACAAATCGATGCCTTCATATTTCAAAGCTGATGATTTGCAAGTAAATAAGGATTATACTACACTTCATATGCACATAAACGCGTATCAATTGTTCGAGTAACTTTGTGTCGATAAAGCTCTAATGATATAGAGATGGTATACGTAATAGATTAGAAATAGTGAACTGCATAACTTAGGAATAAATTTACGTAGCATATAATGTATTTTCGGTGAATAAATTTTTATCATTCAATCCCACATTGGTCGATGAAGGAAAAAATTGTTAGTTAATATACCACATGGTATGGGAATCAACGTATTTGGACTGGTGATATATATTCGAACATGTGAAATGGATAGCTGAAAGGAAGAGAAAAAGATTTAGGGTGCGTTTGGTTTAGTACTAAGGGAATGAAACTATCACTATCATAGTGATAGTTGGTGTTTGTTTTGGTTGAGGGGGCCCACCACTATGACTATGAAAGTTTAATATTATCCATACTCCATATACATCAAAACTAGGGGGAATGAAACTTTCATAGTTGAGGGACCCACCACTACTATCAAACTCATACCCATTGTCATTCCCCGCAGCATACCAAACGCACCCTTAGTTATTTCGTGTTACATGCGCTAAAATAAAGTTCTTTATAAATCTAACTTTTACCTTACCATAGAACCCATTAAGCAATCTTAGCCACTCATTTTTTTTTATCAAAATAAAAAAATAAACTTCCACCTTTTTTTTAACTTAAATATTTCGCAAACCGTAAATCGTCAAGCTACAAAAAAAAAATACCATCGCGACGAAAATTAAATTATCTTTCTATACACATGCATTGTTATATACTTTCGACGAACTTTTTTTTCGATGAACTTTTTTTTTCGCCCAGAAAAATCATATATGATTCGTAAGAATCATATATGATTCGATTTTAATAAATCATGTATGATTCTTACTAATCATATATGATTCAAACTTCCACCATTTTTTTAAACTTAAATATTTCGCAAACCGTAAATAGTCAAGCTATAAAAAAAATACCATCGCGACGAGAATTAAATTACCTTTCTATAGACATGCATTGTTATATACTTTCGACGAACTTTTTTTTCGATGAACTTTTTTTTTCGCCCAGAAAAATCATATATGATTCGTAAAAATCATATATGATTCGATTTTAATAAATCATGTATGATTCTTACGAATCATATATGATTCGTAAGAATCATATATGATTCGTAAGAATCGAATCATATATGATTTTTTACGAATCATATATGATTTTTACGAATCATATATGATTTTTCCTGGGCAGAAATTAAAAAAAAAAGTTCGTCGAAAGTATATAACAATGCATATATATAGAAAGATCATTTAATTCTCATCGCGGTGATATTTTTTTTGTAGCTTGAAGATTTACCGTTTGCAAGATATGTTGCTTTGAAAAAAAATGTGAAAAATATAAATGGGTGGCTATAATTGGTTGATAGGTTCTATGGCATGTAGCCAAAAGTTCCATGTAGATCTAAGATTTACCAAAGATCTCATCCATTCATCTCGTCCGTCCATTTCTATTCCTCCCAACCGTTAGATTAATTTGTTTTTTTGTTAGTTTTTTTTAATAATAATGAAAAGGGCAACATGGTCATTCCTTACCTCTTTTTTTTCTCCTAACCATCTCATTCAAAGAGATACGCTCTTTCAAACCATCCTTTCCACCATTACTAAAACTCATCATTTCCTTAATTTCTCGTCTCATTTCTTAACGAATTTCAAATCCAAAACCATCATTCGATTCATCTTATCATTGCGCACACAATGATATGATTTAATTTGATTTTCGTTAGGTTTTGAGAAATCCCCCATTTTGATGATTTTGACCTAATTTTGTTTATTTTGATTATCTGTTAGTTTGATGATCAGGTTGTCAGATTGATGCTGAAAATGAGATGGCGGCGTGGTTTGTCGATAAAAAGCTCAAAAACTAATGCACATTATGGTAAGTTCTTCAAGTGTCGTTAGCTTTTTAGGTTTTACGCTCTTATTAGTGATTCTTCATAGATATGTCATTATCAATACTGCTAGTAATGATAATTAACTGATTAATGTGAAAGTTGTTAGGATTTTGTTGCTGATATACTGATGTATTTTGTTAGAATCTAAACTGATGTACTGATTTATATGAATCATATATGATTCAATGTGAATCATACATGATTCTGGTAGAATCATACATGATTCTACCAAGGTCTTGGCTCTTTTGTGGAGTTTAATTATAGGACGTCCTAATACTCATCAAGCCTTTTTTGATATTGCTGTAAGGGTAAGTGTGATGTATATGAATCATATATGATTCAATGTGAATCATACATGATTCTGGTAGAATCATACATGATTCTGGTTGTTTACTTTTACAAGTGAAATAATGGTAGTTTATTAGTTAAAAAGTCAATGATAGCTTGTAATTTCCATATATGCTGGTATAAGTGTTCAAGTGAATCTGTGAACCTGTGATTTGTTGCTTAATGTGTTCAAGCTAATGTATCAAGTGTTTTAACAGTTTTACTTTACTTTTTTTTTGAGAATTGATCATTTGAAATCCAATTTTGTCAAACTTAGTGTTCACAATAAATAGTCAACATCTGGTGCATATGCTTGTTAACCAACCTGTTTCATTAGCTAGTTTGGGTGGTCATTTGGAGTTGTTATGGTTTGAAAGTTTTTGTTAGTAAAATTCATATTGCTAAGTTTACTTGTTTCAAGTTTCAATCATTTCCACCAACAACTACTTGTTCTAATCTGTGTGCAAATCTGCTTGTTTTAAGCTGTTCAAAAGTTCATGCAGACATGTGTAGAATCATATATGATTTCACATAGAATCATATATGATTAAAGGAAAATCATATATGATTCTGATGGGATCATATATGATTCTTTGTCTTAAATGATATTCTGATTGTATAAAAGCAACTGAACTATGTTACCTTCCTTTCGCCTATTGATAGATGTTAATGCGTTAACCATCTTTGTCTTGCTTTATGCTTTATGTTTCCTTCTGTGGCTTATCTTTTTAAAATCATAAGGTTTTTAAAACCAATTGTGTATATTTGCAACGTGGGAGCCTGACCGGTTGACTCTCTTAGCCTTTTACACAGTTGATCTTCTTGCCAAGGTCATACTTCTGGATGTCCGTTCTGTTGTATGTATGTCAAATCCTAGTGTAACAGCAATATAGGTCACCAACATTTACCTGAATGTATCTGTCTCTATCTGTACAACTTATCTGTATGAACGAACGTTTTTATGCATCACATGTGTAACACTTGAAGATGAAACCAAATAGTAATGACATGTTGGGTGGACAGAGGGGGAAACACTTGAACATGCCCCCTTAGAACAGCAGCCCTGCACCACTTTAGCATATGCTCGAAATTGCTTTTTGATTTGAATTTTCATTAGCTCAGTTTAAGCCCATAGAAGCTAAAAATTGGTATGATAGTTATTGGGTTGCTAATATAGAGTAAATAGAAACAAAAATCATGAAATTGGAACAAGTGGATAAGCCAAAAAGTGAGCGAGAAAAAGATGAGCTGAGAGATTAGGGCTGCTGATGCAGTGAGTTAAAAAGGGTGAGAATGAGCTATGAAAAGCTATTATAAATTTCAATAAAAAGCAATAATTCATAAGCTCTTGATTGATTTTTGCTTATTCATTTGCTTATTCAGTTTAGATAGATGATTTAGGTTAGGACTTAGTAGTTTTTAGCTTATTCCTTATTTGCTTGTGCCCTTTTTAGTTTATTCATTTGATGTACTGATGTATATTATGTTTTTTGTTTATAAGTGGATTTTGTTAGAATCATATATGATTCACATAGAATCATATATGATTCTGTGTGAATCATATATGATTCTATGTGAAATCATATATGATTGTGTTAGATTATTTTATGGTTATTAACATTTAAAATTTTTATGCAGGTCGATCAAAAACTTTTGCACATAAGCCTAAAGAGAAGATAACAAATGAATCAGATATGCAGGTTTCGTTGTTGAGGCGAATGAGGTTCAAAATTGCTACCAAGATTCTGTTGCATGAGTTGAATTTGCATTCACAAAAGATGTATGATTTGGCTTTCAAGTTCCAGGAGATAGATGAACAAACAAGGATCTCGATTATTGTGAATGCAATCAAGAACAGGGCCGATCGTGATCCAGAAAAAGTCGTTCTTAAAGAAGATGTGCTTAAACCTGATAAATAGATGTCGTTAAGGGATTGTGTACTAATGGTAGTTTTGGGTAAACGGATGTTGATAAATAGATGGGCCCCTTTGACTGCGTACTAATGGTAGTTAACTGATGTATTTTGGTAAAATCTGATGGTAGTATATTTTGTAAACTGATGGTAGTATTGAACAAATTCTGATGGGTAATGAAATGGTAGTATTGAACAAGTTTTGATGTATGTTTTAATTTTTCTGATGGGTAGTATATGTTTTAAGTTTATCTTATATTTTTCTGATGGGTAGTATATTGTGAATCATTCATGATTCTATGTGAATCATACATGATTCTGTGTGAATCATACATGATTCTGTGTTAAAAGTAAACATAGTAATCCTCACATATATTCAGAATCACTTGTCCAACAGTTTTCCAACACTTTTCCAAAAAAATTCAAATAAACATAGTTGAATTAAGATCCTCATAACACTTTTCCAACAGTGCATTTTTAAGAAATTAAAAATAGTTGAATTAAACATATAAATAAATTTAAAGAAATTGATATTCAAGAAGTGTTAGTTGCTTGTTCAGCTGCGACATTTCTCGTTGCTTGTTCACTTGCATCAGTTCCATCCTTTTGTGCAGCAGCAATTCTTGCAAGTTTTGCAATATACGTTGGATTCAATGGACAAGTCAACTTGGTGTGCTTGTTAGTCTTCTCACCACAAAATCCACATTTCCTTTTCCGCTTAGATGTTTCTTCAACTGTTATTTCAGCATATTTGTTGTACATTTCAACACATTCCTCTATCTTATTAAACTTTTCCCCCTCAACAGGTAAATAAATATCATCAACAACAGGTTCCCAATTAACAGATCCCCCGGGAGTTTCTTCATGTGCGTATAAAGTTGGCCTTAGTGTCATCACAGATGCTGAAATATAGTATTTTCATTAGAATCATATATGATTTCACAAGAATCATATATGATTTCACAAGAATCATATATGATTTTTTTTTCTTTTTTGATTTACAGAATGTATAAAACAGAATAATAATAAACAAATTTAAATAAATTGTTGTTCAAGAATCATATCAAATTTGCTGAAATATCAAACAAAAGGTATTCAATTAAACATAGTTGAATTAAGATCCTCATAACACTTTTCCAACAGTGCAATAATAATAAACAAATTTAAATAAATTGTTATTCAAGAAGCGTTATTCGCTTTTTTAGCTGTGACATTTCTTGTTTGTTGTTCACCTGCATCAGTTCTAGGCTCTTGTGCAGCAAGAATTCTTGCGTTAGTCGCTTGTTCACTTGCATCAGTTCCACCCTTTTGATGCTGAAATATAGTGATTTTCACTAGAATCATATATGATTTCACAAGAATCATATATGATTTCGCAAGAATCATATATGATTCTATGTGAATCCACTTATAAACAAAGTACATCAAATACATCAGTACATCACTCACAAAATCTCAGACGCCGAATTCGACAGGGATATTGACAAGCATTTAGATATACCCTATTCATGTTGATAAAACTCAGACACCGACCAAACGTACTCATGTTTCCGAAAACTTAATTTTTTTACAAGGATGCTTCAGTATTAGGACTCATTTAGCTATAATTTCATAAACTTAGCTTCGTTTACTTCTACCCACATCATTTAGCTATAATTTGACCCATAGATAGAACTTAACCTGAATTGGCATACATGTCAATCACATGTAATTGGCATGTAGCATACATGTCAATCAAAGCAGTGGCTACATATATATCTTTTTACAAACCTCTTTCTGATGCATATGATTCTTGTCAGTAATTTCATCAAACACCTTACGTGCACACCCCCAATTCCTCACACCGCGCATACATACTAATCAACGAATGCCTAACATACTCACCCACCATC
Organism: Artemisia argyi; assembly: GCA_030686995.1. Taxonomy (NCBI): domain Eukaryota; kingdom Viridiplantae; phylum Streptophyta; class Magnoliopsida; order Asterales; family Asteraceae; genus Artemisia; species Artemisia argyi. The sequence continues at coordinate 184,618,735 of CM060705.1, forward strand.
CACCCATATTTCACCACATTACAATGAGCCAATCTCCCATGATCAATTGCCACAACATTCCACGCGCGATAAACACAAAAGGTATGTAAAATTAAAGAAAAAAACAAAAGTTTCATATTACCTGCTACCCACTGGTCCGTGAAGAATTTGATCAATTAGAGATCTTAATCTTTTCGAATTGAAGGTTTTTAATCGAGTAACTATCTATTATGACGATTGGGGAGGTGGTGAACGGTTGGAGATGACGGTTGGAGGTGGTGAACGGTTGGAGATGACGGTGGAGGTGGTGGACGGTTGGAGGTGGACGGTGGAGGTGGAGGTGGAGAACGCATCGTTGGAGAAGAGGATGTAAAAAAACACACCGGTGTGTGTGTGTTTTTTTTTTGAAGAATGAGGTTAATGATTTTTTTTTTTTTTTTTATATTATGTAATTGCCTTATTTGCCCCTCTAGTGTAAATATTACATCTAATCTAAGCCATTGGATCAAATTAGATTGTATGGTTATGATTTGTTGATTGGATCTATGGCAAGGAGGGGTTCTTCATGGATCTCAACTCATGGTATGTATGAGTTTTTCATGGATCTCAACTCTTAAACATTAATAGCCGAAATTTGAAAAACATGTAAACCAATTAATTTCTCTCACTCGTTCCAAAATCTTATATATATCCTTTATATAATAAAACAAAACCTCAAAGTGGAGACTTTTCCATTTCAAAAAAACTAAACCATACCTTATTTAGTAATAATATTGTTTAAAAAAAAATTATTTTCATATTAGGTAACATTTTATATTTATCCAATGTTGCAAAAAAGGCCTACTCGGCCTTGTAATCGCCGATTACAAGGTAAATGGCCCTGGAACTTAGAGAGACTTACAAGGAAATCGGCCGATTAATCGGCGATTACAAGGTTTAAGGCCGATTAATCGGCTAAAAAACGCTACTCGGCCCTCGACCGCCTCAGGAACGATTCACGATTTTTGCAACATTGTATTTATCCATAACACAAGTAGAAGATGAATACAAAAAATATAGATAAGATGTAATTAACAATAGTATTAAAAATTTTAAATAATTATTATTAAGTAACATTTTATATTTATCCATAACACAAGTAGAAGATAAATACAAAAAATATAGATAAGATGTAATTAATAATAGGATTAAAATTTTTAAATAATTATCTTTAATAATAAAAAACTATAATTAAAAATCATAAATCAAACAAAACAAATATTAAATTATTTGTTTTTTAATAAATAAAAATATATAATTCAAATTAAAAAAAAAAAAAAAAAAAAAAAAAAAAAAAAAAAAAAACCGCGCGTGCGTGAGTATTATAACTAGTACTTGTCAATCAAACAACAAACTAAGTAACAAATTATTTTTATCAAGAAACCAATTGATTACAATAAGTGACATTATCATGGAATCTCATGCTTTAAAAGAAAACAACACACAAATCAACCTATAAGAAACACACTCGGTAAGTAACATTTATTTCACTAAACACTCACACTAGGTCAACCAATGCTCGTCTCGTTCAATTGTCCAAATCACACACATTAAGATATCCGAGTGTCTAAATCCGTTCACATTGTTGTGTTTTAGACAACTTTGTGTATGTTAGACGCTACAAGATCCAACAACAAAATCGACATAATAAATGGCCGTTTTTGTTGTTTGAATTACAACCCCACACAAAAATTACTCTTAAATAAGAAAAAAGATTATTGACAAAATATATACACTAATTAAGTTGATGAAAATGTTACAACTTAATCCATTCAGAACCATCAATGAAGCTAAGTGATAGAAAAAATTAAGCTTCTTCATAAGTTAATTCCTTTGACCAAGACACTCTCCCTGCAAATGTTGCTCCTGGTCCACTACATTTGTATTGTCCATAATACATAGTCCTGCAATATTATCATAGGTTAACAAATCATATTTAGCGATGAATTTCCGGAAGCAGTCTCCCTACTCTAGGGTTTACTCTAGAGTAGGAGTAGAATCTGTTTACATCTACCTATCCCATACCCGCCCCGCCAGAATTGGCTATGTTGTTGATGTATATTTAACGATAATTTTGATAGTATTTTCAATCAAATGACCCTTTTAAGTTCTTAAAAGTTGCTCATGCCATAAAGCTATGATCATCTTGATTACTATTACTTAGCTAATTAATAGTTAGACAAACGTTAAAGGTTTTATCTTATAAAGTACTACTCCGTAGGGTTTTTTTTTTTTTTTTTTTTTTTTTTCGAAAGATAGGATAAGATATGTTAAAGTATACTCTTTAGATCAATAAAAGTTAAATCATTGTTATTCACATTAGTTATAATGCTCGCGCACGCGTGGGTTTTTTTTAAAATTTTTTTAATCATATATTTTTATTTATTAAAAAACAAATAATTTAATATTTGTTTTGTTTGATTTATGATGTTTATAGTTTTTTTATTATTAAAGATAATTATTTAAAAATTTTAATCCTATTGTTAATTACATCTTATCTATATTTTTTGTATTTATCTTCTACTTGTGTTATGGATAAATATAAAATCTTACCTAATAAGAAAATATTTTTTTTTTTTTTAAATAATATTATTACTAAATAAGGTATGATTTAGTTTTTTTGAAATGGAAAAGTCCCCACTTGGGTTTTGTTTTATTATATAAAAAAGATAACCATATTCACGAGAAAAATACTAATGATCCAAGGAAAAACATACTAGTGGCAAGTTAGGTATTGTTTCATATGGTGGCAAGTTAGATCATATGAAACTCGACTAGTAGTAGGTGTGGATCTAGGACTCTAAATTATCGGGTGCACAAATTTTTTTTACGAGTATAAGAAAAATAAGGATAAACTAAAATGTACGATAACATTAAGACTAATAAACAAATTAACAAGACACATTATTACAAGTAGGGTTAATTGCTTGAAATTGTACTATACTTGTCACTTTTGTTATTATGTGTACTGAACTTTTTTTTCTTCTTATTGTTGGTAGTGAATTTTCAAATTTCAATTATTATGTGTATTTTGCGACTATTTTACCCTTACTTTTTTCAAATTTTGAGTGATAAAATAGTCATTTTACATGGTAGAATAGTCACAAAATAGACATAATAATCGAACTTTCAGTACACACAATAAGAAGAAAAAAGGTTCAGTGCACAAGCAAGGCACGTATTTGTGTGACACATTTCAAGACAATGTCTATTTCTAAGAAATTGAGAATTTTAAAGAAAGATTTACACTAGATAACAAACATCCATCGGATTCATGAACCCCGAAAACCCCTTAGATGCAAAACCAAAATCCATAGACATAGTAGTTGCACGCGTGCACTATGTCTTATGTGGTACTTACTTTTGCATATACTTCAACAAACCTAAGCTCTATACAAAGCTAATAAACAATGACATAACTGACTCTAAAAGTGAAAATGAATAGAACAAACACCAAAGGAAATAACTAAAGTGACACCTTTCAGTTTGGTCTTATAATATAGAACACCAAAAGAAATGGTCAGGGCATAAGGAGCTACACCTGCTGAAATCCTTATACTCAATAGATAGCAATGATTTGTGAAGAACCTAACGAGGTTGCAATTAAGTTACACCTTCTTCTTTAGACCCTCAAATTAGCTTTGTAACAAGTCACTTAAATTTCTTTTATACATGCGGCCAATTTAATTAAAATCAAAACAAAAGCAGAACTAAACAAAAAAAAAGCTAGAAACCAGCATACTATTTTAGTTATTTTAGACTTGTCGGGCATTTAACACAACTTTTTGTTTTAGCATTGTTGGTTAGTTGAAATCTAGAAAAAGCCACAAATCCTTGTTTCCAAACTTGAAATTTGGGAGATAACCACCAAGGTTGGAAACAAGAGACTTGCCGCTTTTGAAAATATCAACTTACCTATGATGTTGTTTGTTCTCTTGACTCTTTATTTATAACCGGCCACCTCTCTTTAGCCGCTTCTCTTTACAAAGCAATGTGGGATTGCCAAAAAGCAATCTATTTTAAGCACTTTACACCGATTTTTATCAAGCTATTTGAATGTCAAGTTTGTGTGAATATGTGTATTCACTACTAGTTATAATGCTTGCGAAGGCGCGAGTTTATTTATTTATTTTTTTTAAATTTGAATGATATATTTTTATTTATTAAAAAACAAATAATTTAATCTTTTTTTTGTTTGATATATGATTTTGAATTATAGTTTTTTATTATTAAAGACAATCATTTAAAAGGTTAATCTTATTGTTAGTTGCATCATATCTATATTTTTTATATTTATCTTATACTTGTGTAGTATATCAACTAAATGAATTTATAAATTAAAAAAAAAATAATTATTGAAATATTACTTAATAAGGATTTTTTTTTTTTTTTTTTAAATACAAAAATTTTTACTTGAGATTTTGTTTTATTATATAAAAATATAAAAGATTGCACCAATTAAATTAAACGTAATCTAAGTTTTATTTCCAAAAAAAGATCAATAAATTATGTTATCCTTCTAATTTAAGAAAGAGGAAATTACTAATATTGGACCACTTCTAGTCCAATTATATTTGTTACATCGAAAGAAAGAGGAAATTACTAAAGTACGTGTAAAGAAATTGCGTTTGTTTGAAATTTGAATGAGGGACCCTAACATGCATATCGTAATCTCACGCGTTTTAATATTGAGTCGTCCCAGAAGTCGTCTTCTACATAGAGTCGTCTCCAATATAATTAGTGGTTACAGAGAGGAAAATGAAATAGGTAACCTATTCGACTCGTAGTGTGGTGGTGAAACAATGGGAGGATCATTACTCGATGTGGCTGTTAAAGAAGATCAAGAAGCTAGAGATGAGAAAAACCTCAAGTTTGGTGACACAAAAGATCACTTTGACAAACGTAACGTTGGCATAAAAATGCAAACAGGTACCAGTGTCATGAATAGAATCACAGAATTCGTCAAAAGATTTATAACTTTTGTTGATCAAACATAATATCACCACGACTATAAAAAAATAGAAACAAAAATATTGGGGAAAAGGGTTAAGATACATCAATCTGTATTATCAACCCCACAACCCTAAACAACTTGATATTCTTAGACCCTTTTCTTCTCTTTCAATTCTTTGATGGATCTTGGGATCTTACATAGCACTTTAGCATCGACAACGGCATATTGCTTCTTGATTTCAATCCATGGTTTTTCTGCAAGTGGGCCAATCTTATCCTCGTATTTCTCATATGCCACACGAACCGTAAAGATCAACACCACCTATATGTAGACCAAGGTCAAAAAGGCTCCGACATTTTTTTTTTTAATTAGGATTTGACGGGTCAGTGGCACCTCGGTCTGAGGATCAGACCCGCTCTAATACAATGTTAGACAATGTAAACCCCGTACGTATTACTTTATTATTGACCATTATTTATAATGGTAAAACCTTAGATATCATAAACCCACAAACCGGGCTTGGGCCTAATCCTCTAATAAAAACAGCAAAGCAAGAAGGTTTGAATATGTTAGGGCTAAAGTTAAAAATGATGTAACAAATGAATATGATTCTGATTTTGTTGAAGAATGTTCGGACGATTCGTGTGATTCTTTAGAATCATTGTCTTCCTCCGCAATGGTGGATGATGCAACATCTTCTTTTATGTCATTTCATGATGGTCCTTTATATGAGCTATCCGAACTCATGGCACAATTGCCTAATTAAGTAAGACATCGTTTGATATTCGCGATATTTATACTTTTTGTAAGTGATCTTAGATTCTAGCTTAATAAACCTAACATGATATCAAAGCTTCATGACCAACATGCTAGCAATTATCCTCCTGTAGAGCAGTCTTACATTCATAGGATGGACAATGGACATTTTGCTGCTCCAATGGATTATGGTTCAAATTCTCACTGAAATTTTTGAGACGGATATAACGAGCATCATCCATCCTTTATTAGCATGGAAGTACAACAAGTTCCTCCTTTTTCAGGACCTCCTGTTGATCCCTACATATATTCATCAACCAGTGGGTACACTTCTGTGGCACCATTGAGTCCCGTTGGGCATTTTCATCCTAGTCACTTTTATGATCCATGCTCAAGTCATTTTTCATATTACAAACCCAGCTTAAATGGTTACAATCACTTTTGAGGAACTTATTTCAGTTACATAATATGCATAATAAACCTAACATTAAAAAAATGGGGTTTTATTTTACACTAGTGATGAACAATAAAGACCTATTGAAAAATATTCCGAAGATCATTTGTAATGCTTTCAATGTGTATCATATAGATGAAACTGTTTTTAGTGACCAACTGACCACTGCGAGCCTACATAGTTTATTACTACATTACATGGACTGAGAACGCGAATCTGATCATCCAAGACTTAGATCAACCGTTTCCTACGCCTACTGACCCAATTTACTAAAATATAAGTCGTTAACCTTGTTTAGTACTAACTATTCCTGTTTAAGGCTAGAAAGATCAGTTATCAGTATTTACACATTGTGTATAGAAATCTATAGAAATATTGCAAAGCTTCAGAGCATTACCAAATATGGTGGCGCCTTTTGAATCTGTAAAACAAACAAGCTTGATATTCCTAAGAAAATCATAAATCGAAACATAAAATTGCTTTCAGATAACGTAATACATTGTATAGATTAGATGTAACCACATATATCTAACGATAATGTTGTAGTTCAAAACATAATATAGAAAAAAACAATTAATATGATCACCGATCATGATGTTTGGTGCTTTTCAGTTCATATATTGATTGGGTGACACAAAAGTCTCAATGTATTTCTCTTCTACACAACCATGGAAGTTATATAAACGCGTGCTTTCGTTATGCTTGTTCTCCAGGTCTACTTTATAAATTTTAGAGCTGCTGTGTTTGGACTTCATTAGCCAATACCCGTCCTTCATCAAGTGCAGTGGATCCAGAAGGGAATCAATATACTTCTCCCGTTTAAAAGTTGACACCATATTCCAAACTCCATTTATATTCATACTCCATAACATAGTACGGGGATGATGATTTCTTTGCATTTGACACTCCTCCACACACATGTGTATACAGCCGCTTTGAACGGTGAGTCTGGAACACTCGTTGTTTCGGTGGAAGGGAGTTTCTATCTCCGTGAACTTCTCAGTCTTAGTATCAAACCTTATAGTTGAATAATACTTGCTGCCACGTTTCATAAAATAAAGATTTTCGTTCCAACAAGTACTTGGGTACCAACGTGATTGAGTCAAGTTGGGAACGCTCTGAAACGCGTCTTTTGAATTGATTTTTCTCCATGAGTCTGATTTCAACGAGTAAATGTGTACAACATTGTGGCTGGTTATATGTAGAAGCCTGTAGTCTTCTTCAGAAGAGTTGTAATACAACTCGATTATGTTGTGAATAGAGCGTAAGATTGAGACACTTTTAGACAAGGTCTTATAGTCACCCGTTAAGGGATTCCATAAAATTAGATTCGAGAACATATGATCATAGATGCTCTTCTTTAGGACTACGAATACAAGTCCGTTACAAGATGATTTAATCAATATAACACGTGAACTGAATTTTGATGGCAAAGGGCGGCGGTGGCGGATGTGACCAGTTTTAAGTGTTTCACAATCCATGTTGCTGAAACCACATTGCGGGTGATCATATATCACGAGAAGTTTGTAATTGTTTTCATTATCATCTTTGATTACATGGTTGAGATCAGTGGCGCAGCTTCATAGGGGCGGGAGGGGGCGGCCGACCCCCCGAAATTTTTTTTGCGATGTAGGGGTATATAGTTTTCGTGTAGAAAAATTTCGGTATTTTCGGTTTCGCCCCCCCAATTTAATTCGGTTTCGACCCCCCATAGTGTTAGGAAAAAAAAAATTTAGATCCCGACCCCCCACTCGAAAAATCCAAGCTTCGCCACTGGTTGAGATGCATGTTGACAAACACAGGTGACTTTAGGAAAGAGTGCCATTGTTTGGAAACACGCAAAAAACGGATTAGTGATTTCGCCGGAAGCCTTGGAAGAATTTTGTTAAATATAACATCTTGTGGAATCTCTCTCGTTGTGATGTTTATACGGGCAGCCATAGTCTCTCCACGTACCAACAATTAACTAGCTAGGGTTAGGAAATATAATTGATAGGTCGAAGGTTAATATAAACATACAAGTAAATAAAATTTAGAGTAAATTACACTGTTCGTCCTGTGGTTTGGCTGAAATCACATCGCAAGTTCCTCGACTTTCATTTTTGCATGATGAATCCTTATAATGAAGTTTCGTAACACCATTCATCCCTATCTTTAACAGTTGAGAGACTTGCGACGTGATTTCGGCCAAACCACAGGGATGAATGGTGTTAGAGAAAAGGACAAATAGTGTTATGAAACTTCATTATAAGGATTCATCATGCAAAAATGAAAGTCGAGAGGACTTGCGATGTGATTTCGGCCAAACCAAAAGAACGAACCGTGTAATTTACTCTAGAATTTATGAATATATTTAGTTTAATTCGGGATAAGATATTGAGGTACGAATTAGATAGGGATTTTACCACGAGTTTCTATATTTCACGAAATCTTTTTTGTAATCTTTTAAATACTAGAAGGGTACCCGTGCAATGCGGCAGCGGGTACCCTGTGACCGTTTGTATGGCGATTAACAATTTTTTATCCTAACCATTACATAATAATTTAAATACATTTAAAAACATTACAAATAAAACTTGAAATATAACTTAAAAACATTTACCCTGTGTGTTTAGTATTGGTGTTTTTAGGTTTGCTTATATACGACTGAGGTTTGGCTATTACAAGCTTGGTTGAAATGAACATTATAAATATTCGAAGGCAGTTACAAGTCAACATTTAAATACATTTAATTTCAAGATGTTACAATTCTGATTTTTTTAATAGCAAAATTAATACATTTAACTTTGGGATAAAACCTCTTTATATCTAACTTGCTTTTTGTGGAAATGTTTTTGAATTTATTTTTTTAAGACTTCTAAATTTAGATAACCTAAATACATTATAAGGTAGTAAAGATATAAGGAAAGAGATCAAATAAAAAGGATATAAATAATAAAAAGAGCATATTCTCTATCTATACCAATTGCTCAAGTTTTTAACCAAAAAAAAAAAATGTTGGATCAAAAAGTGCCACATACCAATGGACCAATCAGAAGCGTTAGATCAAAAAAACAAATTTTAATAATAAAAAACACGGAGGGACCATTTTTGTCAACTCACCAAACTTACCACATCAACCCCACCCCTGCCTCTCACTTTCCACACATTCGATATCACAAAAAACCCACTTTCTCTCTCTAACCATCATCAAAAACTACCATAACTAATAAAAAAATAACCGCTTTTTAACCGTTTAAATCATTAATAAAACACAAAAATAGAAGAATAGAAGAATCGAGTGCACAAGCAAATCCACGAAAAAAAACTGGTTCAAAATGAACCTACTGAATCTCGAGATGAATGTATGATGCTTCTGACTAATATTTAGTTGTTTTATTGGTTGTGTTTTTTAGTGTTTACATTTGGTTGAGTTTCTGAGTAAAAAACTTTGTATACATGGATGCACACCAAGTGTTTGATGAAATGTGTGAGTGAAAAGTATCATACGTGTGTATCACCAGTGATATTTGAAGTTGAACTGTATATGTGTATTATCACTAGTCATATCTGTATTTGACTTAACTGTGCAAATCACATAAAGCACACAGAAAATGAAACAATCGACATCTAAAACAACGAATACTTTAGTTTTTACTGTTATATAATCATTATTAGTGTGTTTTACTAGTTAATTTTTGATAATTTGTTATGTTGTGATGATTTATATGATAATATGAGAGATTAAAAGTTAGGTTTAACAGAACAACAGATATGTTGTGATGCTTCTGTTTGATTTGTGGTGGATTTGTATGTTTAATGGATAGATTGTGCATGTTTCAAAAGGTTTTACCGCGGTATTTGAAAATAATATTGACTGGCAGTGTATCACATGTGATATAAAAGTTAAATTATTGTTGATTGGTAGTATATCTATTGTGATAACAAATAATTATTTGTTTGACATATGATATTGAAAACAAATGAACTATTTGTACACACCAAAAATTATGAAAATATTTTGATGCAGATTTAAATGAGATCTGTGCAAAAAAACAGCCTCATCAAACAACAAGTGCAATTGTCGTTGAAGAAAGCAAAACATCTCCACAAACTAATTGAAGAAGCTCAAACACTTGTGATATCACAAGTTCCTCCATCACCACAATTGATTCAATAATTAGAAGAAAGTTGACACACATGTGATATCACCAGTGATATCACATGCGATATGTGATCACATGTGATATCAAAGGTTCCCCCGAAAGCACCTAGGAATAAAATGAAGGTGCTGGTTGATGAACCAATGAAGAGGACAATTGTTGAAAAACAAAAGTAAATAAAACAAGTTGATGAAAACAGTTGCATTGTTATGTTTTAACAACTAGTGCTAAAATCTTTTGGTTAGTAATATACAATGCTAATGATAACAATTTAGGTTCTCTATATAAAAATGTGTTATTAACTGAGATACCCAACTAAGAATGTGAATGATCACAAGAGATAATCAACTGTATATAAAATGTTATGATTTTAATTTTTGTTCTCTACATATATGTGTTATCAATTGTGATACTCAACTAAGAATGTGAAATATCATATTCTTATCACATGTGATAATGAATTTTGTATTTTAACAAGTGTATATGAAAGAATAATAAACATCAATTATCAAATTTTATCGTCAGCTCAGCCTCCGGCTTTCGAATTGCCTAAAACTTAAACACTTTTCTTTACCTTTACAGTGTAGTATCACAAATGATACATAAAAGTGAAGCTCATGTAAAACTTAAAGTAATTAACATCCATTTAAATATTTGTAAAAACAAAACAGAACGTAAATTCCTCAAACACTTATCAACAGAAATCCTCAAACACTAGTTCAAAATCATCAAACATAGAAAATTATTGTTGAATATATGTACACACACGTCCGCTAAAGTAGATGCCTCATTTGCAAGCCTCATCAAAATGTCAAAAATATTATATAAGTAAATTAAACATTTTAACTTAAAAAACTTATAAATAAACAGACTAAAAATTATCACTGGTGATACTAAACGTATATCACTAGTGATACTAAACCAGCTTATAATCATCAACTTCAAATATCACTAGTGATACTAAACGTATGCTACAGAGCAGATTCAAAACCACAATTAGACACAAAAACAGCATTCAAATGCAGTTAAAAACATAAATTCAACTAACAACTTAATTAATAAGCAAAATTACAAGAGCATATAACAAAATTATCAAACATATTTTACTTACACATTTTATTAAACACTTGGTGTGCAACTTGATAATAAGAAATGTTAACAACTTGATTCACATAATTATCAACCAATTCAACAACATTATCAATCGCAACAATACCAATCAAATCTGCTTCTGAAACAAACGGTTATTTAAAATCAAAATAAGCCATAAAAATGATGTTAATGGTCGGAACAGTGATGGTGATCAGAGTGTTGATGGTGATGGTGATGGCGATGGTGATCAGATCAGGATAAATAGTTTTTGGAGGGAAGGAATGAGAGCACAGGAAAAACACACACGAAGTGTTGCAGTGGAGTGCGGTGGTGTTGTGGTGGAGTCGCGATAGTGATGTGGTGTTCTGATGGTGTTGTTGTGGTGTTGCAGTGGTTGTGGGAAAAAGTAACTGATTATGGAGGGAAGCGGTTGAGAGAAAACACACACAAACTGTGTGTGAAAAAAAGAGCGAATGGGGAAAATAAATAAAATAAAAAATTATATAGTTGGGTGAAAATTAGGTTTAAAATTTTAAATCTTAGATTAATTTAGACCATTAGATAAAAAATGATAGACGGTGGGGATTTGTCCATTGGTATGCACCAAAATAAGGATATGCAATTGAATATTCCTCAGACAACGAGTGTTTTTATTTATTATTATTATTTTGTTTTACTTTTTCATTTTGCACCCTTGTTTGTGCTTACTTTTACATTTACACCCAATAGTATATGGCCATCTTTTAAAGAGCTAATTTTTCGGTGCATGTAGTAGTTGCTAGCTAGACTGGAAATTAAGATCTTGTGCAGCACTTTCTTTAGATAACCAACTTTTTCTAATTTGATTTTTTTTTAATTTATGTAATCTGTTTTTATTAATGTAAATAAATTTTAATTTAATATATTATTTTATTCAAAAAAATGAAATAAATAAATAAAATATGCACGACGGCACCAAAAAACTGGTGTTATGACAGGGAGGGATGTTTTGGTGCCATAGTCAAATCTGGTGCCATAGACAAAAGGTGCTGAGATGGCACCACGTTTTCCCATGGCACCATCTCACGGCACCAATTGTACCTAGCACTCTTATAATATTTTGCTTATGTTATCTTGTTTGATTTTATTTTTGAAAGGTCTTATACATTAGTTTCAGTTAGACTACAATGGATTATGAGATACAGTAATGCAAAATGATGATCATCACAACTAAGGCCAAAGTAAAAGCCATCATTAATTAATTAATATTTCTGGATTTAACAACATTATACTTATAACATGATTCGTCTTCGAAAAAAAGGTTTATCTTCTCCATCGATTCATCAAATACAAACCAATATATCACTTTAAGCAACAAGAAATGTTCTTCAAATCAGTGCTAAAACTTTATTTATGGTTTACTATCTAAATAACTCAGCCCGGTGTGAGCCTGACGCTTGAAAATTGAAACCTACGTTCGAACTAGTAGATTCTAAATTGTTTCATGTTGGTAAACATGCTAAGAACTCAAGTTTTTAAAATTTGAGATCTGTAACTTGGTTGGCTAAGATACTGAAAACCATGTTTCAAAAAAGTTTTATAATAAATAAACGAGATACTAAAGTACGTTGTGTTGAAGTAAAAATTTGTTTCTACTTCGGACAAGCGAGAAGAATCCTTCGGACTGGAGTGAGTCCTTCGGATTCGAGGTGACTCTTACTTACGGTATGTTCCTTCGGATATCTGCAAAACAAATACGTCCGTTAGACTCGCCCCGGGAATGTATCCCAGGACCAACCTCCGGCGTGAGAGTAAGTATATGTTCTTAGTGAGAGAAAGTGTGAATAAAACTAGAGAGTATGAGAGAATTAGTTAACCTTAAATGAAGATTTCTTCTCTATTTATAGACTCTCTACATGGAGTGCCAGGCTGTTTAGTACTTAGCCCATAATGTTCGCTAGTTTAAACTCCATTACCATATACTTTGATGTACTTGTTTGTACCTTGGTCTAGGTACTTGTAGGCTTGTCCGAAGGGTTTGTTATCTCCGGACGGCTGAGGTCATGCGGACAGTCGTAACCCTTCGGATATTGGCCCGTATTATTTGAACACATCTGAGTGCATTTTACCTGATACGTATCCGGAGGGTATATCCTTGTACGGTATGTATCCGGAGGGTACATACGTCATCATGTCCCCCCCAGTATCATAGTATTGGTTGTGCCAATGGTGTGATACTAAGTTTATTTTTTGCGATTTTCCGGATGGTATGTTGTAGCTTTGTCGTTTGTTAGTGTTGCGTATAAAATGCCAAAAGTAATTAATGTGTCGTTTAAGGTGTGCCGTCGTTTTTTACCGCGTCGCTTGGATTGGAACACGTATGCACTTTGTGAGAGACACGGTGTGGATGGCTGACACGTTATCCCTACGGGTGACGTGTCCCTTTCCCGCCCATTTTTTACCGCCTATAAATAGTTTCTTTTTTCTCATTTACTCCACTGTTATTTTTCCTCTGCATACACATACTTCTGACACGTTTTATACCTTCCGTATTCCGAACAATAAATTTCGCCGTCTTTAAGGTACGTCTCAGTCCGTTAAGTTATTTTTGTTGTTTGGCTATACCCTTTCTTTTTCGGATTCGTTATGTCGGAATCTACCGCTTCGTTTGAGTATGACGACGTATCCATGCCGGAGGGTTCTCATGTTAAGAAGGATGTACATGTGAGAGTTTCCGCGATGGACGAGGCTGATGTGTACGCTGTGGTAAAAGCTTTCGGGTTACCGGAGGATTTACATCCGAGGGTACCTCCTGCGGGCATGACGATGGATCGATTACCTGCGGATGCCATAGGTTTATACGTAGAATATTTCTTTGAAGGCGGTCTTGCTGTTCCTTTTTCTACCTTTCTTTTAGACGTTATTAGGTACTTTAAGGTTCATATTTCTCAGTTAGTTCCATTGGGTATGCACCGTGCTACTCTTTTCGAGGTGTATTGCCGCAGCATGCACATTCCTCCTACTACCCCCTTTGTATTCAGTGGGTTAGTTCGGCGTTTACTTTCAATCTAAGCATTTCAGTAACAAAAATATAATCTTTTTATCCACACATTTATTAAATCTCAAATTCTTTTAAATAGGCCTAATGAATAAGCAAGTCTGCAAAAACCCACAAATCAAATAGTTTTTTTTTTTTTTTTTTTTTTTTTTTTTTTTTTTTTTTTTTCCACAAATCATCAAAATCCCACAAATCATATAAATAATCAAGCACAAAAAAAAAGTCTAAAAAGTCCAACATTTAAAAGAAACATCAACCTATAACCGCGCACTGAGATTTGTCAAAATCCTTTCCCTAACCCATATGAATATAACGGCAAACCTGCAACATGAAAATATGAAAACTCAATCCGAAAGCAATAACCTTATCACAAAAGAAAGGAAAAGAAAGATACATTAAGCTAACTATAATGAAAGAAAAGTATCACCATCTTTACTTGTGGCAAACATATTAGGAAGCAGTTAAAAAACTGATGGCTTAGACATCCGTAAATACGTAAGAACTCACCCTGATGCACAATGAGATTGGGCGCACTACTGGTAGGTGCATCACCCTGAACTGCAACAGTAAGAATTACAAAGGAGTTAGCACCTAAAACAGCCACAAACGATAGGAACCAACAAACAATAAGTTACCATAAATGGCGTGCAGTTGCATCGATGATGGTTCATTAACATGTTACAGGACATGTATCAAGTTCTATCAAAACAACAAAAGAATACATATCATGACTCTTGCAAATGACATACTGTAGGAGGGGAAAAAAACAAACCACCAAACCATGAATGAACATACCGACGGTACCTTGAATGTTTCCTAGCCCGGTCTCGACTCTTGCAAATGACATACTGTTGGAGGGGAAAAAAACCCATTAGTAGGTGTATAAGTGTAAGTATCAGGAGCTGATGCAATCATGCAAATAAAACAACATATCTAACTTGGTTTGGTACATACCTGCAAGTGACAAAAAGCGAGCCCAAATCATTTTGGAAGATGCAATTGTAAAGATGTTGTTGTCATAAGCCTCCAACCTTCTACGCAATCTCTTTTATTAACTCTTCACGCCACAACGCTGCTCTCGCCTTTTCTTCTATATCATATTTTTGTAATAAATATGTAACATTGCAAAACCATATTGACTGCATGACATATGTTAAAAACGTGCATAAACTGACGTTACCTTTTCATACACCCAATGTCCGGTTCTATCTCTTCCGTCTTTCCTGTATTCTTATGAGTCCTAATACAGGTCCTAAAATTGATTAATGGTATTAAGTATCCCATTTCGACCCGTTACCCAAGCCGCTCGTTGAATTCAGAGATCATTGTTACCTATTCAAGGAGGTAGAAAACCTCTTCCTTTGGCATGTAATTTGTGTTGCTTTTGCCGAAAATAAGTAACTGAATTACCTTGGTCCATTGAATGCTTGCATCTATCATTTTCATGTACACTACTAAAGGCTGCCACTAGCCGTTCGTTTGTACCTAAAACAACACTAACCAATATTATGTCAGTATAAACTAAGCCGCGGCTGATACTTTTTTCAAAACAAAATAAACTGATGGGTAATTTATGTTGTTTGATTGAAAAGAATGGAAAATGTACCTTAATGATTGTCTCGAAAAGCCCTGCTGCATATGCGCTATAAGGAAACGAAAATTAAACCTTCAACATTTCAAACAACAACAGTCACTCCCTTCAACAAACTGGTCTTCATAAAGCGTTAAGGACTTTAATGTTTTTTGTTACGTGGCAGGCACCTCTTTTTTGTTACGTCTGTTAGCGGTCGAAAACACCAAACAATAATCAGATTTTAATGTTTTTAAACCCAAACCAAAGCATAGCAACAATATGTTACAAATCATAAGCTTTTTCTTACAACACTTGTTGATGTCAGGTTTTGTGAAATCATTTCTAATCTAAATGTAAGCGGTTAGGTAAACATACCACAAACGCAAGTTTTTCAAGGAATTCATAAAACACATGGCAGGCACCAAATCCACCAACAGTTTTTCACAACATCAACCAAATTAGGTCATCCGAACACCCCCTAACAAAACAACAGAACTCATATAAAACTCTGATTCAAACTATATAGGCTAAAAGTTTGATCAAACACAATCTGAAAAAATATATATCTATACACATCAAAGTTACTAACCTATCACGCATAGAGGATACTTTATCAATAGCTTTTCTCTTCCAAATCCATGAGTTGTTCAACATCCATCATGTAAAACGGCGTCGTGTATGGTGTGATTTAATATATATTGTAATTTTCACATCAAACATACCAACCGCAGCTTCAATAGTTCTCCCAGAAATCTTCCGGCACCAAGAAAACACCCAAATCGAAACCCTAACTAATCAAATAATTTGGGCACCTACCAGCCCCATACAACCCAGCTTCATTTGATTCCTCCCAATTTACTTCTATGACACCATGAACATGGTTTTTTGAGAGAATCGGTAAGCATGTTTTTTTATAACAATGAAAAAGAAAGAGGCAGTGGACTGGTTTTTTGATAAGTGGGAAAGAGAGAGGCGGTGAGATGCATCGTTATCGTTATCTCAAACAGGGGAAAAAAAAGGGCGGGCTAAGAATTTGGATTGGACAATCGTACTGGGCTGGGCCACAAACAGGCGGGGATCAAAACGACAATGTAGGCGTCGTATTCGACGGTACATTATATATATAGTAATGTAAACCAAAATTCAATTAGAAAGAAGCAGGCAGCAAAATGTGAGTTACAAAAGAATAATAAAAATCTTTACTTGACGGTACAAACAACCCGGCCTATACTTTATGGCATGTAACCGAAGAAACAAAAATGAGTTGCATTATCGTTAGTTTTCTCCTCAATCACAACCAAACAAAAAAGATGGAAAAACATCGTAAAACCACATGTAACTGATGCTAAATTTGTACTCAATCTAATGGTTTCAACACTTTAGAAAAGAAAAGAAAGTTTGTACTCGACCACCATAAACCAAGTAGCTTTAATTTAAAAGATAAACTGTGTACAATGAACACATAAAAGGAAGAGATAAAAATGCTAAAATTCATTAGTCTGAACTTAGGTACCTTATTAAAACCTTTTTAATCTTGCATCCCACATTGGTTCAAGGAAGGAAGTGTTCTTTACATATATACTATTGTGTGTGCAAATGATATGTCTTACGAATAGTATCATGTTTAGGATATGCTATTAGCATTGAGGTTCATGTACAAAGTTAAAAGATTGAACCTCGCGGCAAATAGTCTGATCCTTAACTTATACGAGTCCTTAACCTTTTAATCATTATTAAAAGAGAAATGCTAGACTCATATTTTACTTACTTCCATCGGTCTCTCATAAGGCTCGGGAGTAGATGTCATACGATTAACCATCTCTTTCAATTCATCCACCATGGATTTGATTTCAAAAAATTTATTAGTAAATTCGGACGTTTGTGGGGGTTGGTAAAAACCATTAGAATCGTAACAAGAATTAGGTTCATGATAAGAATTTTCAAACAATCCCCCACAATTTTCAAAACTCGATGTATTTTGATATGAATCACCATTGTAATACGAATTTGGCTCATAAAAATCATTTTGAGGAAAATTATTAAAGCTCGGATCGTAATCGAAAGACGTATCTGCACTCGGCGTATAGCACATACAATCGGTGTATCCACATCCGTCACAAAAACATCGGCCACACGGCATACCTTCATCGGAGTGGTTTCCGCAATTATAGCAAGAAAAAGACGGTGGTGGTGGTGTATAAAAATCGGGAATATTAGACGAATTGTTGAACGAATAAGAATTACAATTCAAACAAACGCCATCACGGATATTATCTCCACATTCACTGCACGTACACCACACACATAACCCCCCGAAGAACGGTTCTTCACAATAAGAACAAAACGTATCCATGAGAATTAAACGTAAGAGGGATTGAGAAGAAGAATCAAATATGAGAGGATAAGAAGATTATTTATGTTTTTGATTTTAAAATTTTTATATTTTTTATAGAAAATATACACAAGATAGTAGAAAAACTTAACGCAACACGATTTTTCAACACGACTATTCAAAACTCACGTCCACCCTCCCCGGCAGCGGCGCCATTTTTGATATAGTCGTTTTATCGCATATAATTATTCCGAAGAAATACCGGTGAAAGTATTTCCCGGGTCGTTTTCCCAGCGAAGGTGAAATGGAATCGTGAATAACCGGATCGAGAAATCGTGTCGTGAAAAGCGGGAAAATGAAAAATATGGTTTTGGGTTTCAAATTATGCTAAGTAATAGTAAAATATGAAGAATATACGATCTAGATATGTACGGACATTAAAAGCGTGAAAACGGGAATTCAAACGCGAAAATAACGTAACGTACGAAATAAAACGCAACTTATATACAAGAAATGATCCTACGAACGTGAAACAAGTTTCTAAAAATCTTAAATGACTAAAAAGAATTTTGAGAAAAAAGAAAAATATTTTTCAGACTTTTTATTTAATTTCTAGAATTTATTTACTATTTAATGAATTAAAAAGTAATTAAAAATAAAAGAAAATATGAAAAATAATGGGAAAATTATGAAAACTATTCTGGAAAATCTAAAATATTATAAAAGAATTTTCAAAACTATTTTTGTATTTTTCAGGGCTTTTTTCTATTTTTTATGGATTTTTGCTATTTAAAATTGATTTAAAAATGATTTTTAACTAAAAGAAATTAAGAAAAATAGCAAATGACCTCAGAAAATTATGAAATTTTACCAGAAATTCTAAAATATAATAGAGAGCTTGCAGAAAAATTTTGGAAAGATAAAAATGCTCAGAAGTGCTTATTCTGAGAAAATCAGCTTATGGCAAGTGCTTATAAATAAGCACTTGCCACAAAACTTTACCAAAATGATATCACTACTATATTATACTATTGAGAACTCAAATAAGCTAAGATATGATCAGTAGTAAGCACAGAACTACAATAAGCAAGCTATAAGCAGTCTAATACAAGCTAAATAAGCAGAAAACAAAACTGAATAAGCAAATAGAATAAGCAGACCATAAACTACACTAAACCAACACCTAATGAACTCAAAGAAGTCATTAAAACATAATAACAAGCTCAAAAGAACACTAGCAGCCCATGATACTAACTCAGAAAATTGCTCATACCACTAATAAGCAGGACCAAAATAAGCTATTCTAAAGAGCTGAGAACAAGAAGATTAAGGGTGCAAAGCAAAGTCTACCATACAGAGAAGTACTAAAACAAAAATCTATTGCTAAGTCTATGATCTACTAGTCCTAATGGTGCATTGAAACTGAGTCTAGAACCTGAGTGCAGGGGAGCTTAAGGCTCAAACAGCCAACTTCAAGCAACAATCCTAATAAGCTATTAAGCTCTAAACTAAAATCTATTTATTGATAATGATACTCTAGCTATTAAGGAACAGAAATCAACAATCCATTACTAAATCTAACCATTAATGAATCCTATAGATGCAATCAAAAATCATACCAAATACTGAGTACTAAAAAGGTTGACTAAATGAGTTGCAACTAAAGTTTGACCAAAATCAATTTTAACTAATCAAAACTATGTTTGTATGAACTAATAAGCTGAGATATGACTGAATTAAGCTACTAAGAACTGATATGCAACTACTCTAACTAATTTACTCACTGAATAATCATAAAGCTAACAGTAAAGGAAATTGAAATTTGATTTTTGACTTTTATTGAATAAACCTACCAATGTAAACTTAAACTAGTCTAAAAATGCCTAAAGTGAATTGACTAAGCAGAGAGATCACCAAAAGAACAATAAACATAGTATGAAATCACCAGAACCAAACACTCCTATATTCTACTGTTATAACTAAGAACTGCAGCAAACAATAACAAATGACCAATTCAATGATCCAAACAGTAACACAAACACTATATGAAGCAAATTCAACAATCATAAACTGCATTAACTAACAGATACACAGATATCAATTTACACTAATTGATAAAGTAAAAGAAACAAAGGGACTTACAAACCAATTCACCTCAGCTCAAAATTTGAGGTGATTCACTACGCTCGCCTGTCACTAGACAGGCCAAGAACTTCCGATTCCCTCTTTGGCTTGTCTCAATCACCACAGATCACCAATAAGCTAAAACAGTTGACTAAGTTTGACCACAAAACTTGATGAACAATAGTGATAAAACTAACTTCCACAGATGCTTTTTAAAACAAAATTGAGATTAATGAAACTGAAAACAAGCTTATTTAAAAGCTAAACTCAACTAGACTATGACTGATTTTCTGAAACTTTCAAATTGAATTGAAAAACTGAAATGGAATTAAAGACTAGAGTAAACTGATTAATAAGCTAAGATAAGCTAGAATTTAAAAGAGATTTCTAAGCTGAAAAAGCAATAATAATTGAAAAGTAAAACAGGAATTAACTAAGATGGAAATCAAAAGCTGAATTTCATTAAGTAAACTAGAATTACAACTAAAGTTTAAAGCAAATTACAATTCAAAGGAAATTTTGGCAGAGTTTGGCTAATCCAAACTCCACACATTACAAGCTAATCTAACACCCTTTTTATAGTGGAAGTGAGGAGAGGAGTCTACGGATTGCCATGTTGGCAATCCGTGTGAGTTGTGCTTCTTTGGATCCAACTTGAGCCCTCCGATCATAATCCATCAAATCCCATCAATCTATAGCCTTAGGATCAATACTAGTGACGCGTTCATGCCAATAGGAGAATGCCACATGTCCCCGTTTGTGTTTCTTTGCTCTGACGCACCTCTGACACGCTCTGACCTTCTAGAATAGTACTTGATTTGACGTTTGTACCCTTAATGATGGTAAATTGTGGAATTGGGGAACGGTGAATAGTATTAGGGTTCTTAGAATCTGGGTAAGTGGGGTAATTGGGGGGCGGGGTTAATTTTATATATTTATTTGATTATAGGTGGACCGGGTCAGGGCATTGGATGGGTAAAGGGCTTGGGTATAGGATTTAGGAGGTGGGCTTGGGTGATAGTGGTATAAGTAATGGACCAGGCTTTTGGATAATAAGGGAGTGGACTTGGGCTGGTGTTATTTTCAGATTTTTGCCAAATGAGAACTACAAGGACCTTTTGTGTAATTTGTGAAATTCAGAGGACCAATTCTGCTTTTTCTGAAAAATATATCCAAGGACCAATCATGTCATTTGATAATCTTCAAGGTTGACTATGACGAATTGAGCTCAAATATTCATTCACACTTGAAAACTGCTTCCCGGCACCGGCTTTTGAACCTTTCATACTCTCGTGCCCGTTTCTCCGGGTTTTTTTGCTTGTTATCCGTAATATCCGTACCTGCACATCACAAATATAGAAACACATGTTTTCTTGGCATTTGTTAGCTCAAATAGTCATTTTTGGGTCGATATTTGGTAATAAAAAGGTGTGTAATTACTACACACCATAGACCTACTCATAAAATTCATATAAAAAATCCACTCGCTGGTTTGTTAGCGGGTGATTAGTTACACGTCAACGAGTGCATTTATTTTTGAATATTGTTAGTGAGTCCAGCATTGCTCTTATTAAATAAATTGAAAACCTCTTGACCTTTTAATCACTAATATATGGCTTATTTTATTCTATTTAATGGTGGAGCCCTACGTTTTTTAATCCTTTTAATCATTATTAAATAGATTGAAAACCTTTTTTCTTTCTTTTTTTTAATCACTAACAAGTGCCTTATTTTAATTTATTTAACGGCGGAACCCTAGCTTTTCTAATAAAACATCAAATAATGATTAAAACATAGGGCTTAACATTTAATCACTCGGGGATGACTTAGCGACAGAATGACTTGTAACTATTACTATAAAATATGTGTGGTCTTACTAGATGCAAATAATCCAGAAGTGGTCACACCAATCATCTAAAAAAGGAGGGCTTTACCAAAAGTCTATTAATAGTCGTAAATTTGTTTAAAGGAAAACTATTCTTGGAAAGGAAATGAAAACAAGAAAGTTAGAATCGATCGACATCAAATATTTTTCTAATCTAAAACATAGCAGATAGTTTGGGGATCCAAAAACGTCACTAAGAGAATGTTAGTATTACAATACATGTATTTGTATTCACATTGCACAGTGTTCGCTGTAATGTGATGACAATACTTTTTTTTTTTTTTTTTTTTTTTTTAATGAGTCCTGGCGCTGTTGGTGTGTTTGAGTTTTAAGGTAACCAACGTGTCTTCAATAGGCCTCTCTACTTTGTGCCTCTTGTTGATACTATATGGATTGCTTGACATGATATCTACTATAATAAAATAAAATTAAAAAAAGAAAATAATAATAATAATAATAATAATAATAATAACTTGTAAGTATAAATATTAAACTATTTTGCTTATGTTATCTTTATGATTTTATTTTTGAAAGGTCTTATAGTCTCAATTTTATTACAATAATTAATGTCCAACGTTTGCATGTCTAGTTCGGAGCACAGTGAACTAACTATTTATTCATAAAATGAAGCTATAGTTTCAGTGAGGCTACAATAGATTATGAGATACAGATATGCAAAACGATGATCGTCACAATAAGGCGAAGTAAACGCCATCTTTAACGTTTCTGGATTTAACAACATTATACTTATAACATGAATCGATATATCACTATAAACAACAAGAAATGTTCTTCAAATCTTTTTTCAATGTGATACGGAGTAGAAACTAGAAAGTTTTCTTACTGTTAAAATTTTATTTATGATCCAGTATTTAAATCACTCAGCCCAGTAGTGAGCCCAGGAGACTAAATTTCATCAGTCTGGCCCATCATAAGTGAGCCCAACGCTAAGAACTCAAGTTTTTAAATTTCTATAACTTAGTTTTTTTGGGTAAAAGGGAATGGTTACCCCGATAAAATATATTAAACACCCAAAATTAGTTAAGAACACTGGAATGTGACTGACATGCCACATTAACCTCAAGCATGGCTTGAACTTCCACTAACCGTATGACATACCATACGGAAACAGCCCTATTACAATAACTATAACACCAATAGGAAAAGACCACTTACATGTACATAAACAAAACATAATAAAACTTAGGAAATTAGAATCCCTTCCGACAACTTCCAAGTCTTCACAAGATTAGCAGCATCACGAGACATATTTAACCGACAAGACATCAATTTCAGCCGCACCGTATTCATAATACAATCAGCAACTTGATTACCCGTTCTTTTAGTAATTTTTCTAGAATTTTTACTGTTCATTTACTAGTTTTTATAATTTAAATAGTTTAATTGATAATTAATTAATAATTAGAATAATAATTAGTAACTAGTTTAAAAATAGATAAAATAAAGTTTTTATAATTTTTTAGGATTCCTGTGATGGTTAATTAAATTTATAAAAATCTTCTTAATTATCTAAGTCTTTTTAGTATTTATAATAATTTAAATCATATAAATAGTTAATTAATAATTAAATAGTTAATAATTAATAATAATTAGAATAATAGTCTTAAAAATATGGAGAACCATGTTTAAAAAAAAAAAAATCATAATAAATAAACGAGATTAAAAAGTTGCCAGAACTGTTTCTTATTTCTTTTCTAAATATAAAACAGTAGAAGCATATGCTAAACCAAGAAATGACATAACTACATGATTAAATTGGGATACTAAAATTTTTGTTAGTTGTGACAAGATGTATAGACAATCTCATCCACAAATGTTAGAACAAAACGATGCCCTCATATTCAAAGCTCATGTTTTGCAAGGGATTTAGGATTATACACTTCACTTCATATGCACACAATGACACAAACATGTATTAGTAATATAACCGGTGTATATCAGATTATTAGACAACATGAATGAGCAGTAAATTTAGATAACTTAGTTATTATTATTATTATTATCTATTTTTTTGATGAAATCCAATTCAATCCCACATAAGAAAAAGAAAGAAGTTGTTGCTAGTTAATATACAATATGGTTTACAAATCAAATGTCTTAAGATTAGTGTAATATTTTCAGGTGGCCAGTAAAACAGCGCTAATAAATAAAAGATATAGCGCACTTTTATTACAAACTCTTTACATTTTTATTTTATTTATTTATTTATTTTAATACAAGCTCTCAATTTAAATCCGTCTTTTAGTTGTTATTTGGAACAAAGACTCGTAAACTTTATATTTACAAGCTAGATGTAGTGTTTGTTACGAATTATAAAGCTTCTGGGTTAGCGTATAGATCGTTGATATATGCTTGGTATATATCTTTTAGTATGAAGAGTTAAAAAATTGCCAAAAGTCCGTTAGTATTCGTGAATTTGTTTAACGGAAAACTGTTCATGGAAAGAAAATGAAAACAAGAAAGATAAAAACAACAAACTAGGGGTGGCAATTCTCGATGCGATATGATGATCAACATGATTAAAAGAAACTTTAACGTAAAAGAAACTTTCAGTTTAGCAAGACAAATTCTATAAAGTTCCAATGTAACTTTGAAGATAATGTAAGCAAGTTGAAATTTAGTGTAAAGTTTATTTTTGGTATACAAAAAGTACACTAGAATATTGCAACCTACTTTTAAGTCTTCTACTTTGTTTTAAACCAAAAGAAAATCGGATATACCCAAAAAGCTTTCCTATCTGGGCATTGGTCGTCACTTTGATCGAGCATAATACAACTTTATAATTGCTTCATCACTTTTTACTTGATTCTTCAAAAGATAAGTTTTGTATCATGAGCACATACAACATTAGTATACGAAAATTTCATGAGTTAATATATAGGTACCTTGTTCATTTTTCTTTATAGTGTGAGTCCAACCCGTGTATGATGTATCCCACATTTGTTAAAGACATGAAATGTTCTTTGTTTATATACTATGTTGTATACAAGCAGTATGCGTTGAGAATAGTAGTATTATGTTTGGGGTCATACTTGTTATGAGGTTTATGTACAAATAAAAATTGAACCTCCCAATTCGTATGCACGCTAAATTTATACAACGTCTTAAGTTTTTAATATCTATTAGAACCTGTACAAGCACTCCAAAATTTATTTACGAAGATCTAGAGTCCATAGTCATACTTTTGTATACTTATATCGTTAGTAATAACTTTTGAGAGTTGGACAATGTAGCCATTTATTTAAGAACAATAAAAAATGACAATATTTCTTAGCTTTTGTCGACAATAAAGATTGAAAAATTACACCACAATGACATATAAATGTTGTGTACTCGGATAAATTTGATTATAACCAAAGTATTGTGAATCCAAAATCGACATTTGTATGATCTAAATGAGACATTAAACTACTTTGTTACTATTAAAAGGCAAATACATTAAAATTCATGACTTATCAGCTATGTAAAACCTTCCAAAATGAGTTGCCTTATTTTCATATACTCCTTTGAGGCCTTAATCGCAACCGACAACTAAAAAATCAAAATTACATTTGTACAGAAAAAATCAATAACGAGAATGAAAGAACTTTAAAGCATTCACGTTTTTTGTATTGCTCTTTAACAAAAGTGAAATGCATTATGTTTTCAGCTAGACGTACCCGATTATTCTTGACATGTTGATGAATAACAAGGAGAGTTTGGAACACTTTTTAATAGTAGATCTATTAAAACAGTTTGGAACACTATTTACTAGTAGACATACACCTTCTTAACTTTTTAATATCTATTAGAAAGGAAATTTACGGAGATCTGGAGTCCATAGACATACTTTTGTGTACTTAGATTGTTAGTAATAACTTCTTGGCATGTTGATTGATAGCAATGATGGTTTGAAACACTTTGATCAGCAGTATTAAAAGTGTGGCATACATGAACTCACAACAACTTTCGACCTTATTGGAGAGGACTTTTTCTCCTCTTTAGAGAGGACATGTCCTCGCCATTTACTCATTTACGAGGTCATCTTCTCGCTAGCTTGTCCTCGCCAATACCACGTCGCTAATGTCTTTGGCGAGGTCAAATTCAACTATTTTGCGAGGACACATTGGGCCCCACTTTTCCTTTGGTCAAGGATGGAAGGTCCACGTTGGCAACCCTTTTGCGACGACTTTGGAGAGGACATGTCCTCGCCAATAAGACGGATTAATTAGTTAATTAATCATTGCCTGATAGTCCTGGACACGTGGCAGCTTGCTGTTTGCGAGGACAATTGGAGAGGACATGTCCTTTGACTTTTGTCTTTGGCGAGGACATGTCCTCCCTAATGACGCAAAGCAAAAAAGTGTTAATCCAGTGATTACAGTTCTAATCCAGGTCAAATGTGAGGTCAACTAACTCGCGAGGACATGTCCTCGCCATTCTATTGCCCGGGAAAATTTCGCGCCTAGTGAAAACGTGATTATCCAGCGTGGCACGGTCAAAGTATAAGGAAAGTCTTTGGAGAGGACATGTCCTCGCCAAAGAGTGTGAACAGTAAAAGACCGATTACAGCTAGCCACGGTCAAATTTTTTTGGTGGAAACTTTGTCGTGTAGTGGTGTTATTGGCGAGGACATTCTTGTCCTCCCTAAAATTCGTAGCCAGTGTTCTCTTTCCTTGTTGTGACTTTGGTTCGAATGCAGAAGAAAATCGTTGAGGTGAGTGACATTTATACACATTATAAGACAGAAATGTTGCTAGATAAAATAATATAGTGTACCCAAAATTCCAAAAGACTTTAATTTTTGTTTAGATGGTTCCTCTACCAAACTTCTGAAATTTTGAGTCTCATGGTAGATATAAATGTCTCTCAAAATGTTATAAAATCACAGTAGTAAGTTTGTCTCTCATGGTAGATATATATGTGAATTATCTGATATGATATCAAAGTTAGCTAGACATAAGTAGAAATAATGAAATAATTTGCTTAAGTTATCTTGTTTGATATTTTTATTTTCTAATATGGTCTTACTTCTACACTGTATTTTGAAAGTATTTTCATTGCGTACTATTTATAATGTCCAGCAATTGATTCTGAAAAACCGAAATACCAAACACCCAGCATGACAAGTGAGGCCAGTTAACCCTCTGATGATGCTTATAGATTTAAGAACATTGTACTTGTAGCATGTTTTGTCCAGGAAACAAAAGTTTATGTTCGCCATTCATTTATCTAATAACAATCGAAATATCACTTTAAACAAGATATTTTCTCCAAATATTTTTTTAACGAAATAGAAATTTTTCTTCATTTTCAAGTATTAAAACTTAAAATCTTAATAAAAGACCCCAACGATAAAAATGTACCCTAAACTATGTTACCACAAGTCTTATTCTTAACAGGTTATTTGAGGCCCATCACCAGTCCTAAAAGCTCTATAAGTCGGGCAAACGATGTATCGTAACACATAAATGGTAGGATTTAAATACTAAAATTTCATGAGTCAATATGTTGATACCTTATAAATTTGTTTCATAAAGCCATTTTAGCCTTTGCATCCCACATTGGTTAAAGAGATGAATTGTTCTTTAGTTATATACTACAGTGTGCATTGCTATTATATCTTAAGAGTAGTGCTATGTTTTGAACGTGTTGGTGGACTTAGTTTAATCGAAAAGATTAAACAGGTCACAAGCATGTTTAAAAAATTATTCAAGCTCTTAAGTTTTTAGTTTCACTCAATCTCCTTTTTTAACTTCATACTCCATAAAGTTTACTGTATTTACAAAAATTTAGGGTCTATGTAACATTGTAAACTTATGATGATGATAACTACTTTTTTTTTTTTTTTTTTTTTTTTTTTTTTTTTTTTTTTTTTTTTTTAAAGATGATGATACCTTGATGTTCGTAAGGTTGATTAGCCTTCTTAATGGTGTCCACCTAATGATGGGGCTCTAAAATTTTAACATGCATGATTCGAGAAAAGGTTAGACCGGGTTTAGCGGGGTATCGGTGTTTTGTTATGGAATAGTGAGGGTGTCGTGATTGCGTTGTTCTCTATCCGAGCTAGTGTTATGGACTCTAATGTTGCATAAATGGTGGCCATAAAAGAAGCGTGCAAGGTGACAAAAATGACGAGTTTAATTCTGTGAACATCATTATTGAAAGTGATTATTTGAATGCAATGTTATGGGTTAGTTGTCCAAATAAGAGACCATGGAGGTTATTACCTCACTTCCAGGATATAGACAGCTTTTTTCGAGTTAATTAAATGGATCGACTGTTCATGTCAATAACGAACGCGATTATGATGCTTATGAATTGGCCAATGAAGCAGTTTATCACAAATATCCTCGATCTATATGGAAGGTTGATTAAGTCATAGATTGTACTGTTTTACTTTGTTTATATTTGATGTCGTTAGCGAATGGTATAACTTTAAAATAGATAACTACACCATCTAAGTGTCATAAGTATTATCTAGCAAGAGGCATAAATAAAGTCATTTACAAACCGATGGAACAATAACATATTAACATGGCAGTTCCAAACTTCCCCCCATGTATGCCAACACTATAAGCAAAAGGCCATTGGTGTACATGAAGTGCAAAAGGAAGACAGTAGCCAGAAACCATGAAACCAAAAACACGAAGTATTACAAGCATTGAAAGGAAATATTCTGCTAAAGACGAAACCTGTTAGAATTTGCATGCCCCAAGAAGATATAGCTTCCTAGTTCCTTCGCTCTGTTTGCATCCACAAGAAACCTAATACCTGTAGCACGTCACAAATATAGTAGATACATGCAAGACCATTTAAATCTTACATCCCACATGGCTTGAAGAAAAAAAATGTTCTTTGGTTAAATACAAACATGTGTATGCATAGTACGTGTTAAGAATAGTAGTATGTTTAGGATATAATATATGCACATGAAGTTCATGTAATAATGATAATTGAACTTCATGAAGATATGTTATCCTAAATTTGTATAACTTCTTAACATTTTAATATTGATTCTAACTTAACTTTCTTTCTTTCTTGAAGTACTTTAAAAATTTTATTTACAAAGTTTTGATTGAACTTCATTCATCATTGTATATTCGAACTGTTTTACTCATAAAATTAAGCTATAGCTTCAGTTAGACTACAATGGTTTATGAGATACTCATAAAATTAACCAAGTATGATGCCCAGCGTTTTAGCATACAATGATTTTTTTTAACATTTTAATGTATTAGTGTAATCTAAATTTTTCATTAATCTAATTTGTCACAATTAAACACATATTTCGCCTACCAGGATCAGTTAATAAGTTGGTTAATCGACCAATAAAGCATCCAATTATGCATTGTAAGCATTGAAATACCCATACACATTCAGCCAGCTTCAACATGTTTGTTGTTCATTTTTGACATATTGTAGAAAAAAGACGTAAAATAAAATGACTTATTTTAGAGAACCATGTTTAAACCGTCACTTATACTTGAAATTCAACTCGTTTCTCGAATAGATGTATACATGGAAGAGTCTAAATCATAGTGGGGCTTTGGGGTTGTTTGAAAGGTTTTTCAACATAAGGAAGCCTCCTAACCAAATAACAAACTAAACCAATTTAATGTTGTTTGGTTAGTGATGTTCATCTCAACCTGCAATTCGCAAGGTGGTTCTCATCAAAGCAGAACTGGACAATTTACATTATTATAAAAGAACACATAACAAGGTTAAATTAGTCCCACGATTCGCTGATATATGATAGTATAATTTTGGTGCTCCAAAAGACAACAGGTGAACAAAACAATATATCCACAACGTTTTTGCTATTAGCAACATCAAATCTATCTTCACTTGCATCTACTTAGCATAGGAATGGACTACTAGTTTCATTGCTTACACTTAGCTTAGCTAGTTGACTCGTCAAAGCCAATGTTGGATCATCCTTCGATTCCAATTGCCAAGTCACTGGAAACACTTGATTTCTGCCAACAAACATATAAACCTTTTAAATCCGAAAGAGTATTTCAGACAACTCATACTAGAAAGGCTTGACACTTGACCTAAATAGTTTTGTTAGCTGCTGATATAATAAAAATACTTTGTACGGGCGGTTGTATTTCAGCATCAATTTAACGTCAAAAAAAGGAAATAATGTTTGTACCTTTCACAATGCTTGATTAGACAACGATTGATGGTATCCAAAGTATAATTTCCAAAAGCTCTCTTCAAACATTTAATACTTTGTTGTAAACGAGACAATGGTAAGATGTCCCAAAACTTCAAAACTTGAACACATAACAAATTTTCATAGACAATGTCTACGCTCCACACAAGATGCAAATGTCCATCAACATTGTATGTCTCTAACATGTTATGGAGTCCTTGTGTGTTGTGATCGTTTCGTTTATTTTTCTTTTGCTGGCGCCAACCACTTGAAAGCTTGGCGAGAAGCATTACTATGATTTTACGAACATTAGGGTTCGTGATACTTGCTATTCTTTCAAGAAACGTGTTAGAAAAGTTAACCTGCCGAAAATCAGCATAGTTTTAGTTTTTAACAGCTAAGAAACAGATATAGTAGGTTTAGCATACAAATTAAAGTCAGCTTGGTGTACATGTACCTTCCATTTTGCCTCCTTAAAAAGTATTGAGTCGGAATTCAGTAACGACCCAAAATCAGCAAACTCCACCATGGCTTGGACCAAGTTCTTATCGCATCGTGCGTTATAAACACAGCCACGGTTTTCTGCATCATACACCAATGTGCTCCATACCGAGCCACTCTTGATCATAGTGTCTTTGTTTCCTACAATCCATAGGCAATGCCTAGCTCGAGTTAACGCAACATTCGCTCTTTCATGACTCGAAAGAAACCCAATCGATCCGCGACGATTACATCTCACTGCCGAGAAAATTATGACATCTTCTTCGCTACCTTGGAACCCATCAACTGATCGAACATTAACTGAAAAACTCCAACCATTCGCATTCTGGTCAAATTTCTTACCAAGTTTTGCTTGAATTGCATCCACCTGAGCCTTGTATGGTGAGATGCAGCCAACAGTGACAGTTTGTTTCTTCGCGACAGATTCTGTTACAATAAAGAATTGATAAAAAGACCAAAAAAATAAATAAATAAATAAAAAGTTCTACCTTTGTAAAGATTTGCAACAATCTCGGCTATCACGGCGACTTCCGCCATGTTTCTAGTGCTATAGTTATTGTCGAATTCCTCCTTGGCAGAATCTACATTGATGAATGAGTATGATCCATACATGTCACCTTTAAGAAAACGATTTTCGCGAGGTCTATTGATGACATTAGGACCATCCAAGATTAGCCCATTGTAAAACTCATTGTTGGGGAACTGACTTATTGTCGGATGCATTCTGTATTGAACATTGAGAAGGTGTTTTTTGTGACCAAGTAACACTAGTCTCTCAAATAAGCTTCTTCCGAACTTCGCCTCCACACAAATCTGTAACAGATTAACAAAGCATCATAAACTGCATATTTTTCTTCAGTAAATTCAGGTTTTTAAGAAATACCTTGCTTTGAACCATTGATGGCAGCTGCCTTTCGTCACCAACGAGCACAGCATTTTGAACACCTGGAAGCTGCAATGGGATAACAGACTCACATTCTTTAAGTTGTGCAGCCTCATCAATTAAAACCAATTCTATGGGCGTCATTCCGTTCCCACACAATTTGATTGAGCTCGAGGCAGTGCAAAAGATCAGCAAAGCACTTCTCAGACAAAAGCTATAAAGTTTATCTTGGCTCATAGATTTCGGAATGAAAGATACCCCTTGAATCTCTTTTAGTGTTTGCATGCATTCGTTTTTTAGCAACCTTAATGTCAAGAAATGTGATCTATTTACTTTTCGATTGAAGGCTTCCTTTAAGCTTTGGTTTCTAGCTACTATTGCCTTCACAGAATCCCCAACCTTGTGAGCCAAATTAATCGCATGATTCATTTTCCTTGAAAAATCGAGCGAAATCACAGAAGTAGGCAAATGAGTATACAAGTTCCTGAAACAATAAATAAGTTTCTTGCCCAAAACATTGAACTTGTTCATGGCAAATTCCTCAAAAGTCACCTGATTTTCTTCACCATTCTGGTCTGGTGTTGGCTCATTCTTCTTCTTGTTCTTCTTTCGTTTACTCTTGGATTTTTTTGGTGTAGAACCTATAAAACAACGATGCTCTTTCACAGGGTTTTCAAGGAACTGAATCATATCACTCACACAAGCTTTCCACTGAGATAAACTGTTTGAAAGAGCATCAATTCTGTTGTCAAGAAAAACATCAAGTAGCTCTTGATGATCATCATTTATTTTCATCCTTTCATTATTTCCAAATAAAAGTATGTCTCCGAATCCATATGTGTCACATCCCAAATCATGGTCACTTAGCAAACTCAATAACCTCTTCACAACCCCCACAACTGCGATATTTGTGGGAGCACATGTAAGTGTCCTGCGTTTCGTCCTTAACAATATAAATAACAATGAAGCAACTGTTTTAGTCTTTCCAGTCCCAGGAGGTCCCCATATCAATTTCGTGCATGAACTTTGATGACAACAATTTTTACCACCAAGACAACTCAGCACAGCATCTTCTTGTGATGTATCCAGCTTAAAAGAATCAAATGCTTGCCTAAGATTTAAGCCAATCACACCCTTTTCTCCTTCATTAGAGCACTTGTCACAATTTCTTGCACCCTGTATATAAACATATATCTATAAATGGGCAAGGCATAAAAGTTTACATAGAGATTGTATAGTATATACTTTAAAACCGGTTAAGGTGCGTGTATCACTTTTAGTATTATCTATACGTTTATTAGAGTCTAGAAATAGCCCAAACTTATAAACAGCGCAGAGTGAAAAAAAAAATGTAAAAATGCGTGTGTGCTTAAAATTGTGTAAAAGCATGAATGTAAAATAAGTATAAAAAAGATTGTTCTACTAATAATAGTATTTAAAAAAAAAAATGTCCACGGTCTATTTTTTTTTGCAAAAAGCATTGTCCATCTTAAAAAATTATAGTCAATATTTTCCATGTTAACTATTATGCAGCTAATAAGCTGTCTTAAACATTATATAATTATTATTGGTGTAATTAACAAATTAGCAATGGGTTATTCAACAGACAAACTTCGTTGAGAGATAGCAGCCTAACAAAGTAACAGGCGCTTCATCTCAATGCTCATCTACACCAAGAAGCTCCCCCGGCTTTTGGCCGAAGACCTTCTTTCGCTCAGGTAATTATGAAAAACTTAATGATTTCTTTTAAAACCACAGCAATTGATGGTAGCTCGTAAAAGCATCTCGGAAAGGGGAGTCTTCATGGAAACCGAGGTAAGAGTTCAATCAATCATCTCTACTCAAGTGTATAATCCTATATATGCTGAATCAAATAGTTGGATTAACTGATCAAATATTGTGGTGAAAAAACATACCGGGGGAGTGAATGACAATGTTCTTTGAATGATATTCATGTTCCCGGATGGTTGAAGAGCCTGCCATATACGCATATTTGTTGTCAAGTTTGTGAGATAAACAACAAACCTCTTCGACAGTTCCTTTCTCCCAAACAAGTTGGACTCAATAACATCCGACAATAAAACTTGTACTCTTGTCGGGATTTCATAGATTACTTTTGTCACATAAGCAGTGAGAAAAGGGCTGTTTGGTCTATCAAGATCATCAATGCGTTTTGGTTTAACATGTGTCAAAGCAACTAGATCTCCAACTTTTGGCTCATAATTCATCCCATTTAAAGTCATGTAGTACATCAACAGTTTTTTGTGACCACGTGTTGGTAATGGTTGCACATCGTAAATAGGACTAACTGGTGCTCGAAAGATGCCGGCTAGTTGAGAGAGCAGATCTGCATGTGTTTCTTCATAAAGATGATAGGTGAATGAGTCCATGTAGTGAGCTGCAGATGAAAATGTCAATGGAAGTTCTTCCACCTATAAAATATATAAGTCAAATATATAAATTTTATCATCAGAGAAGATACAACATTTGTAAAAAGCATACATAAAAATAGTAGATTAACAACCTGATACTTGTAAAGATCTTTGTTGAGTATATCATTTAGAGACCAAGAAAATACCACATCTAAAAACCCTTGACGTTTTCTGCATAGTGGCTTTTTCTGCTTTGACATTGTAATATTAATGCTACTGTTAGTGCATGTCGCCATTCGTTATTAAACTTGTATTTTGATGGTTTGTACGTTAATTAGCAAAGCAAAAGGAAAAATAAGGAGGAAGATAAGAAAGGGAAGAGTCCATCCAGATTAAAGTGAGATATTGCAGTTTTCAAAAAGACTTTTGGGTTTCCTTGTACATGAAACTTTAGTTAAGCCATTACCTCACTTCTTAACGTTTTAATAATAATTCTAACTTAACTTTCTTTTTTTCTTAAAGTACTCTAAAAATTTTATTTACCAAATTTTGATTGAACTTCATTCATCATTGTATATCCGAACTGTTTACTCATAAAATTAAGCTATAGTTTCAGTTTGACTACAATGGGTTATGAGATACAGAAATGCAAAACGATGATCATCACAATTATGCAAGTAAAATCCATCTATAACGTTTCTGGATTTAACAACATTATGCTTATAACGTTTTCGACAAAAAGGTTTATGTTCTCCACTGATGTATCAAATACAAATGGGTATATCATCACTTTAAGCAACAAGAAATGTTCTTAAATTCTTTTTTCAGTGTGATAGAATTCATATTTTCTTCTTTTTCAAGTGTTAAAGCATTATTTTTAATTCACTGTAAATCACTCAGCCCAGTATGAGCCCAGAAGAGTAAGAAGTAAGAACTGAAGTTTTTAAATTTTGAGATCTGTAACTTGGTTGGCTAAGATATTGAAAACCATGTTTACCAAAAAATGTTTTATAATAAATAAACGAGATAATAAAGTTGCCAAAGGTGTTTCTTCTTTCGTTTCTAAATGTAAAACAATACTCGTAGAAATACTTAACTAAAAACTGACATACATCATCATTTAATTTGGATACTAAAATCTTTGTTAGTTGTGGCAAAATTTATTGATAGAATCTCATGTACAAATGTCAAAACACACTACGGTCATATTAAAACGTTAATGTTTTGCAAGTGAAGGGATTATAACACACTACGTTCATATTTTCAAAGATGTGTCAGTTACATAGGTGGTATATATTAGATTAGCAGTAAATTTATGTAGCATGTTTATTTTATTTTATTTTATTTTTTAAACCAATTCAATCCCACATAGGTAAAAGATAGAAGATGTAGCTAGTTAATATACTAGATGGTTTATAAAACAAACATGTTTGGATTAGTGTTATGTTTCCAGGTATATCATCAAAGTCTCCTAAGTCCTAAACGAATCAAAAGTTATAGTGTGCTTTGATCATATGTCCGAAAATTTATATAAACTCCAAACTTTTCATATATGAACTTGTAACTTAAGTCAATCTTTTTAGCTGTAAAACGTACATTTTTCCCAAAATCCATAACTCACATAGTTGGTTAGTTTTGAATTTGAAAACATGTAATCATTTTATTATTTGTTGAACAAGTTGTAGTATCATTTTGAATTTGGGTTTTATGCAATTTTAATAGCTTAAGTTTTTTTATGAGTATATATCTTTTAGCCAGTTATACGTAGTAGTTTTTTTCCGTTGCCATTAGTGGTATTTCAGTGATTGTTCACGAAAACTCATTCTTTGGCATTTGACTTTTACGATATGTTTATACTTTGTATGTACGATTAATTGCCTTCTTTTTTGTTTGAGAATCCCATGGTAGTATTTCGAGTTTTCGTCACCCTCACTGCCACCTATCCCCCGACCAAATCCCACCACCGCCACCTAACCACCACCACCTCTACTTCTTCAACATGGGCTCTTCTCTTCGTCCCCGAGTTAAATCATCCAAATGGGCAGGCCCCGGGACCCGAACCACGAGGAGAGACCCGCGAAGAAAAAACCCTAAAAACTCACGGCTTTGCACTAAGAGGAAAACCTAGATTATTTGTCTCTTGCAAGACTTGAACCCTGGGTAAAACCTCCCCCAAGCTCCAGAAGGAGCCTATGTGGCCAACTGAGCTAAGCCGGTTGGTTAAATGTGAGAGTAAATACGCGGTACATTAGTTTGTTGAATGTTAAATGAGATTGGGTATTTATTCTACCACAAGTATTGTATCTGACAACATGGAAATGGAGCTAGCCAAACTATACCTAGCCTAGGTGCTAGGCGTTAGTCCACATGGTGGTTAATATCCTGTAATATTCATGTTACGTGGCTTGTGCATGTTCCTCGGTACAAACTGCTAGGTAAAATGGTCTTCTAGATAAAGAGTGTTCTTCCTCTGATGTTGTCGTCCGATATGTGTTCCTTCGGATCCATGTCCTTCAGACACGTAGAGAAACTTGTCGTTCGGCACGTGTCCTTCGGACATATACACCAACAACTATCTAAGATTTGTTTAAAGAGAAATAAAAAGGTGTTTGTATAAACATAATAATTGAGTTTAGGATTATGTTAAATAAGTAGTTTACGGTTTATGATGAATACGGTAAAATGTTAAGAATAAGTGTTTGACCTAGTTTATAATAAAAAAGATGAAAAGAATGCTTATAAAATTATATAAGAGTTTAAAGTTGGGTGGAATAACGACCTTAAGAGCGTATATATCACCCTTACATTAGCGTCAGTTCAGCTTTATTCTCTAAAGCCAACTATATCTATAGTAATAAAACAACAAAGTTCACTCAAAATATATCACATTTAAACACATGTATACCCATCAAAACACACACTCACACACAAGCATACATTGGATGGCTCGGTCGTCCATGAGATCGAGTCTTCCTTTTTGAATCTTGATGACGGGTGCTCTATTCGAGCCGTAATAAAGCACTATACGTGTTATTTTGCCGTGTAAGACGAAGAACGAGTCTTGCGAGGCTTATTACCGGCGGTCTAAGCCAATAAAGTTAAGCAATTGCCTTCCTTTTTATAATTTAATACTTTAAGTAAATATTAAGTAATTGCCTTCCTTTTATAGCTTAAGACTTTACGTATGACTTTGAAAATTATTATTATTATTATTATTATTATTATTATTATTATTATTATTATTATTATTATTATTATCATCACTTTATTAAAAAACAAATAGGATTTTACAAGAAATTAGTGGGGAGCCGAGATACCAACTGAGCCCCCACACCTCTAGCTACAGCAAAACCAATCTTACTAAAAATATGTGGAGCAGCACGTGCTCCAATGTCTTGAGTCATAGAGAATCGTCTAATGCGCTTTAATAAGGTCACTGCATCCTTTTCAAGTTCTCCAAAAGAAGAGAATGAAAAGGGGAGGAACCCATATCCGATATCAGCGCATTTTGCTGCATACTTGACACGTTTGCATTGTGCGGCTTCAATAACCGCCCGACCGGGCATAAAATCAACCATACACGAACGCGTCAAAGGTGACGATCCTGTAAGATCAACACAAACATCAAGGCCACCATCCCAAGAATAAAGTAACATATCGGCCGGACGTAAAGTTTTGTCCCTCTCTCCACGAAGCTCAATATCCACCTCCTTACGAACTGAAACTCCAGACCGAGAACATATATCAACAAGAACATCATGCACAACATTGTGCCGATGTTTAATACCAACTAAGCCTGCGCACGATACAGTATGATCTCCAAAAATATCTCCAGGAAAAACCTTAGAACAAGCTGAACATGGCATCTGGACAGTAAAAAGAGGAACACCCAACCGGTAACACAAAACACATCTGTAAGTCCTGGCATTCATAGTTTGTCCCAATCCGGATATCGGTGCCACCCTAAGCCAATCTGACGTATAATCCTCTTTTAATGAGTTCCATAAAGCCATCTGTCTAGAGGATAAATGGAAAGTGGATTCAACCGTTTGGGCAACACGTGCGAAATGTATATCTGCCAATTTCTTCATAAATTTGGGGGCAACGATCTCACTAGGGTTACTCATAAGGTCAATAACATATTCACATTAAAAGTACACAATGCATCATCAAAAGAGGGACCAGTAGACACAATACCAGAACTACGAAGAAGCTTAGTCTGTAAGCTGGCAGATTGAAGTCTAGAAGCAAGGAAGGCATAGTTCAAGACATCACCTGCAGAATACACACCAAGTCCCCCGAGAGCAAAAGGTAGAGTGGCGAGTCTCCATTGCCAGTCACCAAACCCAGGTCCAGAAGCAGTGACAATACGTTCCAAAGAAGAGCGAAGTGTTGCATCAAAAGAAACCTGAGCACTCTCAAAGACCTGGGGAGGACATGTGCGCATAGAAAAATACAACTTGGAAATACCGCCACATGCACGCAGTAACAACAACTCACACTGAGGATCATTAAGCTTAGCAACATCATCCATAAGCTCAATAGTTTTAGCAACCCTTTTCATAACAAGCTTACTACTAAACTCAAAATCCACACTGGCGGGGCCCCCTAATAATTTAACACCATGCGAAGGTCGAGAAATATTAGGGGGAAAAACACCAACATACCTGCTCCTTGGGTCTTCCTTCGGCCAAAAGACCTCAATTTTATCAACATTGAGGTGTAAACCACAACTAGGTCCATCCATCATAATCAACTCCAAAACCTTCCCCACAACCAAAGTATCTCCAATAATAGTACCATCATCAAGATACCAAGCTTGAAGAGAAAGAGTGAAGGAGTCTCGAATCTTACATGCCAAGGGATGTAACACTAAAGCAAAAAGAAGAGGCCCAAGCGGATCACACTGTTGCACCCCTTGGTGCGACCATAAAGTATGCTCACCATAATATAATCTAGCAGGACTGGAGTAACAGAATTCCACCCAACGTGAAATAGCCGGAACACGAAGGCGAACTTCTCGTAACATAACCGCACGATCCACCATATTGAAAGCGTTTTTAAAGTCCACCAACAACATAGATAAACCCACAGCACCCCCACGGTCTTCAATCAACCGATTCACAGCATAAAGGATTGCCTCCCCACCTCCCGAAACACCCACACCAAATTGCAAACCGTCAAAATAACCATCCAAAGAATGGCCAATCATAGAAGCACAAACCTTGGAGACTAAACACCTCCAAACAGTCCCAACAGCAATAGGACGGATCCCCCCTCCTGGTTTAACCAAAGGCGTGAGAGGAGCACTAGCAACATACTCTCCCAACTCCCTTGGGCATTTACCCTCAAGAAAAAGGTTCACCACCAGGGTGATAGAAGCGACTAACTCATCAGAGATGGCAACAGCAGCACCTTTTTAAACAATCCAAAAGGTGTTGAGCACGCAAACCAACCCTTCCACAAGAAGTACCACGAGGGAAACTCTTAATCATATCAAGAACCATAGCAGGAGATGCCAAAAGGTGATGATGATCAATAGGTATATCTGGTAAAAGGGGGGCAGATTGAAAAGGGTGCTTAGCTTTTAGATCCGCGAGAGTAGTATTATCATAAGCCACAATACCCGAAGAAGAAAGAACTCTAACAGCAGCAGTATAATGGCCATCACAAATCTTCCTCTTACACTGCTTGATATTACGGTCACCCAAGTCCAGGTTTTTCTCATCAATATTAGACCACAAAGGGGGGGGGGGTTCGGCTAAAACCTCACGCACAACTTGTAAACTACCACCAGGTGTGCCCCAGGATGAAATGGCATTAACAATATACTCTTCATGTCGCTGACGTTTAGTAACAGACCTACACTCTTGATTACTCCTCGGGCAAAAGGTTTTGAGCAAACAAAGAGGCAAGACTAACAAACCAACCCAACAAGAAATGTCATCAGGCGAACAAACCACCTTATCAAGGGCTCCTTTCAAAACCCGAGAAAACCCTAAACGACATTTAGGAGGAATGGATTTGACAGTACGCAACCCCTTAGAAAGTAGAGTATCAAGGAGATGTAAATCAAAACCACCAAACTCATCAGAAACCAAATCCTCAACAGGAGCAACATGAGAAGGGGATGAGGTTTGGTGAGATCATGCAACACGAACCGAACCACACCATCACCACAATCAGGAGGTGACACAAAATCAGAACCCCACCATGTCGACACTTAGCCCGGAAAGTATGCGTTTTGAAACAACCACCACATAACCACAATCCCATACGCTTAAGAGTAACCTCCGCCCTTTCAAAAATGACCAAATCCGACACAAGAGAATGTCTAGTAATAGCTTGCGCCTCCCCATTAAAGTGTCGATCACGAAGATGTGTGATCAAATAAGTCTTAGTAAGCCCATTTCCACCCCCATCATGACACCCACTAAGACCCGTGAAGGGGCAATGAAGTCTCACAATAGGCATAGGAAATAAACCATAAAAAACCAACACAAAAAGACCAGTAGCAAAAACGTAGCAGAAACCCTGTAGTTGTAGCAGTACTGTAGCAAACCTATGTCAATGGAAAAAGTTGCAAACTGTATGACCAGCCTAGTGATTTGTATTCCACATAAGCACAATACCATGCACTACTGTATCCCAAGCAATGCTATGACCAGCCTAGTGATTTGAATCAAGCGATGCTATGATAACCAAACAACCTTAAACCACCACGACAAACCCACTACAACAGCAGGCCATGTGCTGTATTTAACCCCATGAACTACAATCTGTATCCCGAGCGATGTAATGATAACCAAAACAGCCTTAACAAACCACCACGACAAACCAACTATACAACCAACAACTTATCAGACCAGGAACCACAAACAACTACCACAATCCAGGGGTTACCACCAACCAGGGGTTATTAAAACTTGCATTTATAAGCCCATTTTAAAACTGGTTTACTAATTATTTGTGTCATTGATTTGATTTTGAAAAATATATCTTTTTATTCATAAAACTCAAGACTCAAGAGCATCTGTTTTGAGCGTGCTTAAATACGGTTATGTTAGGCTACTAGGCAAGGAACAAAATTTTTCACCATACACATCAGTGCCACGTCAGCTTTCTCTCTCCTCTCACTCCCCTTCACCACTCTTCACCAATTAGTGGGCAAGGGATATGTTTTTTCACCTTAACTCTATTTTTTTTTAATACTTTCACAAGTAAAAACATAAACGTAAAAGTATAAATACGTAAACTTCAAATTTAAAAACATACAACGTACGAAATTAAAACGTTACATTAACTACATAAACTACGATTTTAAACTAAACTACATAAACGTATGAAATTAAAACGTTACATAAACTACATCAGTCATAGTAGGTTTCCTCAAATATTCTGGACCAAAAATTTCCATAACAGAGTTACAAAAATGATCAAGACATCGACGAGAAGTTTTATCACCCATCTGCAGATATTCGTCTAAAGCATCAGGAATCGCGCCGTATGCCATTTGACGAATCGCGGAGGTGCACTTCATCAACGCTGAAATGCCTTCTTTCCCGGTACAATCAACATTACTACTAAAAAATGGATTATGAATAGTTAACTCCCGAACTATCCAGTTGAAAAGAGTTCGACTCATTCGGAACCTGTTTAAAAAAGTATCTTCGTCGTAGAACGGGTTCTCAGAAAAATAGGCGGCAACTAAACGTTCATGAGCACCATAATGATCTCGATGAAGCCGTTTTATCGCGGGGCGATTTGCTTTTCGTCTATTTTTAATAAACGACAACGATCTTGCAATAAAATTCAAATTCCGACTTGTAACTTCTCGTTCTTCTTCTAAGTCGGTGAATATAATTATATCGGAATTCATTTGAAAAATAAAAGGAATGAGATATATATTGTTTGAGATTGTGTTGATTTGAGATTATGTTAAAAAAAAATGAGATTTGTGGGTATTTATATAAAATAAATAATGGGGTGGTATGATTATTTTTTTTAACTCCCAACGTATATATTCAAATGTTTAAAGCGAAACATTTAAAGTGAAACATTTAAACTGAACATTTAAAATGCAACGTATATATTCAAACATTTAATTCTTGTGCAAGCTGATATTCAATGGGCTATACGAAGTACTGTAATAAATATTCAACGTTCAAAGCTATAATATTCAAAAGTGAAAGCTATAACATGGGGCCCAGTTTTTCTTCTTTTCCGCTAGGTGACTGCTTCACCAAATATTATCTTAATTTTTGTTACCGCGTGATTGATGATAGAAGGTAGAGGTGGCAAAACGGGCGGGCCAGACGGGCACGAGCTACGGACTAAACGGGCTATGGGCTAAATGGGCACAGGCTAAACGGGCGCGGGCTAAATGGGCGGAAAAGACCTAAAAAAAAAAAAAAAAAAAAAAAAAAAAAAAAAAATCCTCAAACGTAAAACCTTATTTATATTTAAGTAACTAAATATATTATATCCATAAGTTTTTCATTAAAAACAATTTAATGTTCTCCGATTGAGAGAAAAAACATGTGCCCATTATGCCCATTTAACTTCTAAATGGGCAATATATGCCTATTTCAAAAAAAAGAGAGTGCCCAAATGCACTCAAATCTTATAAAAAATTGTCCATTTAGCCCATTTTTTTGATTTTGGGTATAAATTGACACCTCTAATAGAAGGCAAGAGCATATGTGCATGAAGTGAGCCCATTTGGTGAGGGATTCCCTCCCTTGCCTACTAGCCTTAGGGGGGAGTGGTTCACTCACCCTCCCTCCCTTCACACACTCCCACCAATCGAAATGCACCACATCATTTCTCACTTTTTCCCTCACTCACTCATATTTTTAGAGGCGCCACTTCACTCACCATTCACTCATTTTTTTTTTTCTTTTTTCTTTTCTAAATTCTATTAAAATTTATTAAAAACTAAAATTTCATTAAAATTAAATAAACATTACATAATATTATTAAAAAAACATAAAATAAACATTACATAATATTATTAAAAAAAACATCCTACAAACTGCACGGCCACCCGTATTGTGCGCATATCTCTCAGTATGTTTTTTTTCTCTCGGAAGTTGTTTTTTGGATATGCGTATGTTTTTTTTTTGTTGTTGTGCTTTCCACCCTCTAATACACTCCTAAAAAAAAAAAAAAAAAAAAAATTACTGTTGCAAACCAACGGCTAGCCCAACGTTCACTTTTTCTTTTCCTTCCCGTGCGTGAGATACTCACTCAAAAAACCCTCCCTGTGCATGAGAGAATAGCCGGCGGCGGTGTTCCCGTGAGTGGGGGATCCCGCCCCACATCCTCACTCACCCACTCCCAGTGCCCTTACTCGTATCAAGTTTAATACTACTACCCCGGTCTAAAGGTATAAGTTCAATTTAATTTTTTGAATCGAACTTTGATTTTAAATATTTTTGTTTGTATTATATAAGAATTGATATAAAATATATGAATGAATTGTGTTTTTAATATATTTTCATTTGTTATAATTTTCATCAAGCAATATGTAGTAAAAAAAATATATTTAAGGTCAAAGTTAGATTCAAAAAGTCAAACTGCACTTATATTTTAGGATGGGAAGAGTAATATTTTATTTTAGAAGTTGAAAGAGTGAAATGACACTGTAGATAA
Organism: Artemisia argyi; assembly: GCA_030686995.1. NCBI lineage: Eukaryota > Viridiplantae > Streptophyta > Magnoliopsida > Asterales > Asteraceae > Artemisia > Artemisia argyi. The sequence continues at coordinate 184,662,673 of CM060705.1, forward strand.
ATCATAGCTACTTGGTAACTAAGGAAAGTAGGGAACATGATGGGACAAGACATTATCCAAAGGTGATTATTTATGTCGTACAAGTGAAAAGTATTTTGTCCAAGCACTTTCCATGGTTCATGTTTTAAAACTAGAAGGTTTTGAGGAGGGTGGGATGGATATATGTTAAAGCAAATGTCTTCCACTTTTTATAGAAGGGGAGGAAGGAAAGAAAGCAAGTAATGAATCTAAGGATTGCTTTTAAAAATTTAATATTGTTTAAAGAAAAGATTCAAACAATTATTAAACATCAAAACAAACAACTACTCGTTCATGCTACTTTTAACTGCTAGTCTGCTACTGCTTTGCTTACTCCTGCTATTTTTTGCTAAGCTATTTTCGCCAAAGATACCTTCATTCAACAAAAGAGTCAAAATGCGTGTTGGAAAATGTATCTAGCAATGATAAAAGAGAATGACAGCCGTCCAAAAAGCAGGAAAAGAGACTAAAAGAAGAAAACATCATAATCTTCTCCAGCTTTTGTGGTTTCGGATCATATTTCAAACTTCCTATCCAAACAAAGAATCTTATACTTCCTTTTCTTAGGCTATGTTTGGCAGAAGTAGCTGTGAGCAGTAGCATTGAGTAGTAGTAGTGAGCAGTAGCTGTGAGCTGTGAGCAGTAGCTAAAAAAACTCACAGCTTCATAAAGAAGCATTGAAAAAATGAGCTTTCCTAAAAAATAGCAAAGCCCACAGCTCTCATGCCAAACAAACATAAAAAATAAAAAAGCTCATTCTCACCGCTTATTACCCCAAAAAGCTTCGCGCCAAACATAGCCTTATTAAGTTAGGCATCGGTCCACCGCGTTGCGATGGGACGTCGTAGTTGACGGTTATCTTTTTAAAAATGTTATTCGTAATTGTTGGTTTTATCAGATTCGTTACTTTTATTATAATGAATAGTTTTTTTTAGTTTGCACAATGTCATGTCATTGAAACAGCAAAAATGAATTCAATATCATCTCTTGTGGTTACCAAAGATGGCCTTTGCCTTGCCGTTGGCACAAACATAAAAATAGTTCAATTATTTAATTACAGATGAATCAATATCATTATTGATATGTCAATACTCTTCCAAATCAGTTTGTTCATGGTCTAAATACACATTAATTATATTACAATAATTTTTTGATGGAATTCTAATAATACTATCTGTTTAAAATGCTTTTAAACCCATGTGCTAAGTGAATCTCATGAGTTATTAGAGGGTTGGCAACACATGCGGGGAGTCACAGTACGGGGTGTTTCCCGTGCGGGAACACCGCCGCCATTCCATCGGTACCGCACGGGGAGGTAGTTTTGCGGGGAAGTTTACCGCACGAGAAAAAAAAGAAATTGGAACGTTGGAGAGTAAATTTCGACCGTTGGGGAATTGTAACGGATAGTTTTTTTTTTTTTTTTTTTTTTTTTTTTTTTTTTTTTTTTTTTTTTTAGTATATATTGTAGATCAAAAGTGAAAGTTTACCACCAAAAAAAACCAACTTCACACAAAAAAAAATTACCGACAAAAAAAATGGTATCGATCCAAAAAAAATTCTCCCGATTCAAAAAAACTATATGGAGCATAAAAGAATTGGTTCGACTTTATTGTTAGATGAGCCGTTCGAGTGGTCTAACGATAGTGGAGCATAAAAAAAAAAGGAAGTGAGTGAAGGGTGAGTGGTGTGATGCCAACAAAAAATGTGTGAGTGAAGGAAAAAGTGAAAGAATGATGTGGCATAAGGGGATTGGTTGTAAGTGAGTGAAGGGATTTTGGGTGAGGGGAGTGTTGCCAACCCCCTTAGACTTTCACTTACACTCTCCGAAGTCGCAAAAATATTGCAATCAAGAATACAAACACAAAACGGTCATCCATAAAAATTATCAAGTACAACAATCACAAAGTGAAAATGAATCAAATGCAGTTGTTTTAATCAGTAAATACATATTAGATTAGGCTCCATAAGAGCTCGTCTCGTTATATGTTTCTGGTATTTCAGTTGCTCTGTAAATCTAAGGTTTTGGTGGTGTGAATAGGAGCTACTATTGAAACCCGACCAATGAACAGTAACTTCTATTCCAGCTGTTACTCATAATCATATCCCAAACCCGCCACTCACATTTACTGCTGCCAAAAAAGTACAAACTAAAAGAGCATACCAGAACCCGGATATTTGGAAAGAACCTCGGCTTCAGCCTTTCGTTTTCTTGTGAAGTATCCACTCGTAAGTAGGAACGACGGTATGTTATAGTCATGCACCGAGATCAAGACAAACTTGGGAATACCTGCATTAAGAAGTTAAACCATGTTTATATACTATCATTAATTTTTAGAGGGATAAAGATCACGATTCGTAAGTGTCTTACCATATTCCTTGGCAGCGTTTACTGAAATGATGTTTGCCTCACCGTTAATTCGCTGCATTTGTTCCTCGCTACCAAAGCCTCCTAGAGTTGAAATCACTGCGGTTGCACCAGGAAGTACTTCATCCCAATTTACATAGAAAACGTCTCCTGCAAAGTTTAATATTTTAGTGGTCAGCAAACTCAGCGAAAAAAAAGCAAATAAAAATGAATGGATGAACGAAGGGAGTGCTTTTGAGGGGTGTTGCAGGTATATAAAATATAGGCATATAGCTAAGGTCTTCTATTGTAAAATGGTGTCGAAAAAATCGAAGGGAGTAGTATTCAAGGGTGTATTAGGTATTTGTTTGAAACATGTTAAGAGGACCTATGGAGTACTACTGAGAGGTATTTTAGCCTTTTAGGTATTTGACTAATATCAAATGGATATCAATCATCCCACGCAATTTTCTTTTCAAGTATTTTTTTAGCATACCCGTAATCTAAGTTACTTGATGTTCCCATGAATCCAAGGATGTTGGCCGTCCTGACATGAAAATTAAAAATTAAAGAAAAGGTTCAACACTATAAAAATGAGCTTTGATGGTACATTTAATTATTTGCAACCTAATTATGTATCAATTTTCAGTTATTTACACTATCTAAAGTACACGAAAAAGGATTAAGTTTTTTTGTGACTTAACTATAAGGTTCTAATGATGTAATTATAGTGAATTGATTAGATAAAGAAATCAGTGCACCTGCTTAGACTAATGACTTCAATTCCCTTGATGCTGCAGCCTTGCATATTGCCGAACCAACGAAGCCACTACCTCCCAACACTACAAGCTAATAAGAATAAAAGGAATCTTAATGACGTTAACCAACAATACTGCTTAATTTATATGCGTTGATATTCTGAATAACTATAAAACCAGTTTAAAATTAAATAATCATTGTGTGTATATCAGCCTTGACATCCGCTTCAACGTCTATAGCACAAGAGCCCGTGTCCTTCACCCCTGCATCGGCATAGTTGCATTTGACACCAAACTTCGAAAATCTGCAGAAAAAAAACTCATTAGATATAATATCTGCAATCATATTTGAGAATTCAGGTTCAAATTACTTGCAGAATAGCTAGAAAAGAAACAGATCAAATGGATCAAAGGACCAACCAAAGGGCATTTTCAATGAACTAACACTTCTATCATGATTAGTACACTAACAATCTACCAAAAAAAAAAAAAAAAAACAAAAAAATTAGGTCAACCCAATCCAACTGTTTCAGCCAGTACAAAATTTTGATCACTATGTTTTTCTTATTTTATTAGGTGTACCATGAGTGTGGTTAAATTATAAAAAGGTTAACTATTAAGAACTCTAAACAATGGTGCAACATTAGCTGAAAAGCAATGAAAAATGTCACTTAAAATTCCTCCAATCATTGCCGGCAACTATGTTACATATGGATAGATGTTAGACGGGTAGCATGAAGTAGCAAGATGGTTAGAAAAAAATAAAAGGCGGCAAGTACCCTATTGTCACCGTGTGACTTTTCTCAAAAGCTGAGGCATAGGTAATGAGTACCATTATTGGTTTATTCATACAATTATTTTAGGTTTGCTACTTATTAAAGATAACAAAGGATTACATCTGTATATCCTTTGGTTTCAATTTAAATACACACCTAACATATAAGATAACCTTTAATTTAGCATATCCACCTTCATTAACATTTGAGGGTCATTTCATTGCAAGTTCGTATATACACAATTACGTATGCTAAGACGACAGACCTTCTGTGCATCACTTTTAACTTCTTTGTATGCACCACCTTTAACTTATTCATATAACTTGTGCATCTGCTAACGAAACCTGTTCTAAACCTCATGAACTAAGAATGTTACCATTAGTTAATACAATTATGAGACGCTTACCAACTACAATTCCTGTGCCACACCTTTCCTTACGCAAAGTGAGTGTGGATGAGAATTCAATGCAGCTACCACTTGGTAGGCTCCAGCCCGGGTGTGTCCCAAGTCCAGCATTAAGAGAAAACGATTCGTCCTCGATAGCGGAGACCTCTGAAACATCAATTCAGAGAAATGGTTAGGTTCATCTAATTTAGCTTAAGATCTGGTCGCCCCACCATTAAAACGTAAACCAAAGTTAAGATCTGGTCGCCCCACCATTAAAATGTAAACCAAACATCGATCTTGGCTGCAACCTGATGAGGCGAAAAATGACCCGTTTTTAGGGGGTCATTTAAGCCGGAATTCGAATTTATTTGATCAAATATTGCCCTAAATCGTTCCTTTTGTGATTTTAGGTACTTTGGGAGTGAATTCTGGAAAAGGAAGCATTTTGGACGTTTTTGGAGCATAAAAGTGAAGAAAACGGCAAAGTCTTAATTTTCCTTGCTGGGAACAGTACCTGACGGCGTCAAGAACAATTTTATGACGGCGTCAAGAGCAATTTTGGTGATGGCCCAGAGAAAACGTGATGGCGTCAAGGCAAGGCCGTCAAGTAAACATGGTGACGGCCCAGAGCAGCAATACACATGACGGCGTCAGATCTGGATCTAGGCAATCCGATTATATTTTTGGCGGCGGGTTGAAAGCGTCAGAACTTTCGTCTTGACGCCGTCACCTTAGTAAATCTATATATAGTCTTTGTAATTTTCACTCTAAAGGGGAGGAGAATTTTAGGGTCGAACTTAATAAACCCTAGCTCGTTTATAACAGTATTTTCAAGGGTTTTCACCCCTTGAAACCCTTCATGTTCAATTGAGATAAGTAACCTTTCAATTCATTCAATATGTGTATGTGTTGTTTGAATACATCTTACGCTTGTCTTAATTTTAACATGCTAGGCTAGATCTTTTGTGTGTTTGCTTAGATTAAATGAAACCTAGATATTGATTATAGGTTGATTGCTTGTTTATAGTTGTAATGGATGAATGATTTCAATGTTAGGCTTAAGAAAACTGGCAGATCTCCATTGTGTAACTTGCTTGAACATCTTAAGAAACATGAACCAATGCGTACTAAGGTTTTTATGGTTGTATTTAATGCATGAGCGAATTCTAGTGATCCCATGTTAGGAGCTTCTTGCAAGCTCGACATAGGAGTGAAGTAGGAGCTTCATAGAGTTGGGGAAGTACGTACGCCACCCCACGATTGGTATTAAGGAATATAACCCGTCATCCACGCAACTGTGACAAACAATTAACCTGTAAAAGATATCTAGGGAGTAGTGAAACCTAAGTAAACACAATTCTCCCATTTATTGTTCACACCACTAGTTAAATTAATTTTATTTACATTTCTGTTATTTTATTTTGATTGCATCTTAGTTATTGGGTTAGTTGACTAGCAACTAATTCCGCCCATTCCTCTAAAAACTCGAGATTTTAATTGCTTTCATAAAAATATAAAAATACAAAAAGAATCATCCCTCACCTCTAGACCTAGTTCTTAAGCTTTCTAATCCTAGCGACACTATTCCTGAGTTGAACGATCAATCCCCCGGTACTTGTCACTATACTATACTACAACGATCAGGTACACTGCCTGGTGGGGGTTGTAAGCTTCTCGAGAGGTAAAGCCTGGTGCAATACCCACGCATCAAGTTTTTGGCGCCGCAGCCCGGGGAATAGTTATTGTCTAGGTTAGAATTTCTTTTTATTAGGTCTACTTGCTAGATTCCTTTCTAGTAAGATTTTATTTTTATTTTTAGGTTTTCTTTAGTCTATCTTATTTCTTTGTTTCCTTTGTTCATAAACTATCTCGATGGATAACAATAACATTGATCGTTTGATTCCTGTTATTCGTGTTTTTCGTAGCAGGATTTTCCAAATGCTCGCCCCAATCCCTTTAGTGGAAAATAAAAACCCACCTAACCTCTCGCCTAACCACCACTTTGACAATAATTCTGAAATGGAGGAGTCTGACCATGATGATGACCATAGGGCTAGTCCTTTTTACTATACAGACACCGATGAGGATCTAGAAGATGGTGATGTGATTAATGAGGATAGGATGGAAGAGGAAGTGAACCCTCTTAGGTATGTTGACCCTAGAACAAGGATTGAGTGTGATAGCTCATTCAATATGCAATTTCCTTGTAAGATTGGATTTAGGAGCTTTAATGCCTACCTTAACTCATCTCTACCAATGAACATAATCTCGCGTAGTGAATACAATAAAATCATGGTAGATGAGTTAGAATACAAAGGAGATAATATTATTGCTAGGGTAATGTCATTGCATGTGTTTGTAGGCAGCTTTGTCTACCTTGTTGAGTTCATGGTTATTGAGAATCTAGGAGAATTTATCGATAATAAGTTAACCCAAGTTGTGTTTGGGAAACCTTTCAAAAGGTTGACCAACCTTGATGAAAAACTTATGGAAGGGTTAATTACATTCTCGGATGGGGATGAAGATTTTGTCTACCAAATGCCCCGTGCACACCCTAGGTTCAAGGATTTTTCCATGGAGAAGTGTAGTAGGTATCCGCCCCTAGAAATGCTAAGTGAGAATGATAAAAGAAAAGGGCTTAAATATACTCATGAAAAGAATAAAAGGTATTATCGTGGATGTTTAGAGTTAAGTGATGATTATAAGAAAGATGAGGCGACTATTAGATGGCTCACCCTTGGTTATGTGAGCATAAGCGACACACGATAGCCCATAACCTTGAGTCTAGCTACAAGACTCGTAAATAAAGAAAAGCGCTTCTTGGGAGGCAACCCATGATTTGTGTGATTTTTATTTTGTTTGATTGTTATTTGTTTCCGTATGCATGCTTTATTTTTATTGTTGGTAGATCATGTTTCAAAAATAAAATGGTGAAAATACTTTATTTTGTCGTTTGGCTTAGTCTTAACTTCATCCAACGGTATTTTGCAAAAGATAAGTGTAAGGGGAAACCTCAAATATGTTTTTAAGAAACAAACTCGATCATGATTCTCCACAATATTAAATGGACATGTATATTCGTATTTGTTAGAGTAAAATGCTTGTATCGAGTCATAATGATGTTTTGCAGGATTTTCCAGGAAGTAGGACATAAGTTTTCCAGAAATTTTTCGGAAACTTAGCGTAAGAATTTCTGCAGGTCACTTCTGACGGCGTCAGGAAGAAATTCCTGACGGCGTCATGTTTAAAAATCTGGAAATTTTGCTAGTTTTGTTTTTCTAACGGAGTCTTAAAGTTTTTGTTGAATCTTTAGTTTTATAAACTTCAGGGAATTTGCAAACATCATTCCACAAGCATTATATCTTACTTTGTTTTATAGGATTTGTTATCATATATAGATTGCCTTGTGATGAGTTATCGGCATCCTGCATTCAGAACTCATTATTAGTGGTACATAGATTCAAGGACATATTATTAACTGTATGTCATGGTTATAGAGTTAGCATGCCGGCCAGGTTGTGTAAACGGGTCATACCAAGGTTCACATTGAAATAGTCATTTTTTATAATAATTACAGTCGGGGTTGACCCATGAACACTTTTTGTCCATTTCCTAACCAAAATATAAACAAATAATGTGTAAATTTGATTATTTGAATATTACCACGAAAGCAGTCTAATATCTGAATACAACGATTTAGGAGGTTATATGTACTAAAGATATTTTTGGGGGATCTTTCAACCCTTTTGACCTATGCGCTTTTTGGCTTAATATTTTTGAACCGTCTTGAGAGAAAGCACAACCCAACTCGACCCAATCCTAAGTAAATAGACCAAAACATATAAACCCATCACCATGTAATTATCACTCAAGAAAATGGAAAAAAAGATACCTCTGTAAATGGAGCCATGGACTCCTGACCAAGATCTCTTAGTCTACCAAGCTCAGGCAAAACCACCTTACATAATCTTCTTCAGTTGTTGAGGAATTGATAGCAGACAAATCAACAAACTACATACAAAAACCAAAAAAGCAAAAAAAATAAAAAAAAAAACTTTAAAATTAAAGACCAAAAAGCTAATTTTTCTTTCCTCTTTTTGATAAATCGAACATAAACAAAACAATCTTCAGGCAAAAAAAGAAAACCCAAAAATCGAAACCCTAACTGGTGTGGTTCTGATGTTCCGGCCAAAAAAGGCCCAAAAAAAAGCCGAAACCCTATCAATCGCTTCATATCTGATTTAACCTCATCTTCATCATCACCAATCATGAGTCATTTTGATTTAGTGCCGCCTTCGTCATCGTATTTGGTACACAGGTGGTATGTGTTAATCGTACCTTGGAAGAAAAATCCAGCTGACTATCGGCCATTCGCAGCATTTGGAGAATATGAATAATCGTACCTGAGTAAATGATTATAATCCATCTATTGAAGAATGTGTTGTATGTGCGGGTGGGTGTGGAAATTTCTGGAATAGGGATATATAACCGGGTCATTTACAGGCCGAGATAAAGGCTAATGAAACGGGCCTTGGGCTGCAGGAGGAAAACGGGCTTTTGGCGGGAAAACTGGGAAGCAAAACTACGTCGTTTTGAATCTCCCTTAATATATATTGATAATGTGTTTGGAGTAGTGTTATGTTTCCAAGCAGACAAGAGGTGTATTCTAAAAAAAAATTAAAAGTTAATAGCGTACTTCTATTGTATGCTTGGAAATTTATACAAACTCCAAACTTTTTATATTTAAAATTTTCCCAAAATCCGTAACTCTCATAGTTGGTTAGTTTAATAATCACTCTCTATATCTTTCGCACAGAGGCGTATATGAGGGTGTGCGAGACGTGCTATTGCACAGGGTCTCCAAATTCTAGGGACATCAAAATTTTTATATGATATTTATATATACCTTATAAAAGCGACTTCATGTATTTGATTTATAGTATTGCATTAAAAAATGATGGTCAGACACATTGAAAACGATTATTTCTCAATTTTTTAATTAAATTATTTACTTTCTATTTTATGCCCCGTACTTGTCTTTAAACTGAATCCTGCACTGGGCCTCCATAAACACTGAGATGGCACTCCTTTCGCACACATATCCTTATGCATTTTACTAGTACTAGCAGGGTACCCGCGCGTTGCAGCGGCGGGTACCCTAAATTAAAATTTTCCGGTGAATCGTGTAATTTTAGTTTATTATATTCTTTTTGACAATAAATTTACGGATATCAAAATTTCGTTTGGCTCGTGTCCGTTCAGGCTCAAGCCCGTTTGGCCCATGCCCGTTCGGGCTCGAGCCCATTTGACCCGTTGCCCGTTCGGACTTGAATATTTGTATAATATGCTTTATTATTTGTATTAGTAACATTTAATGCAGGAATTGTATTTAAGTTGGTTGTACAATATGCTTGATAATTTGTATTTCTTATGTAAGGGGTGTTTTAATAAGTGCATTAATTGTATTTATTGACCGGTTAATTAATTGTATTTAATGTACATAATGTTTTATTTATTACTCCCTCCGTCTCAAATTAATTGTCATGAGAAAGAAATTATAAAATTTAATAAAAATGGAATCTCTATAAATCTCAACCACTAAATGAGAATATATATTCCTTTAAAATATTCTCTAGTTTTTACTTTAAAAGGAAAGTGGATAATTATTTTGAGACAACCCATAAAGGAAATGTGGACAATAAATTTGAGACGGAGGGAGTATATTTAATTATTGTTAGTATTAATGGTATGTTAGAATTAAATGAGGGGAAAATTGGTGTGTACTTTAAGCTTATTAACTTGTAAATGTCTAATTATATTTTCATCACTTGTACTTTAAGCTTATTAATTTGTAAGGCTTAAAATTAAGCATGCTAAAATTAGAAGGCATTCCTCTTTTATAATATAGTAAGATAACTTTTCTAATTTTAGAAATATATATTTATATTTAAAAGTATCTTAAAACACCTTTTCTCTCTGATACGTGGTACACAATTTAGTACTCCGTAATTACTTTTTACAACTACATTGATAATATAATTATGCGCTCGTAAATTATTTTCAATCAAACAAAATACAAGCTTTTTTATTTATTTATTTATTTTAAATTAAGAAAGCAATTTTTTACAATAACATGTGTGACATTATAATCATGAAATGTCATGCTTTAAAGGGAAAACAACACACAATTAACCTATAAAAACACATTCGGTAGGTAACGTTTATTTCAACTAAACACTAGCGCTATGTTAAGCAATTCTCTTCTCATTCAGCTTGTCCAAAAATCGCACATAAGGAGATCCGAGTATCTCTCATATGTGTTGCAGTATGTTTTATATGAACTTTAAATATAATATGTTCACAATCGACATGATAAATGTTGGATTTTGGTGTTTGAATCACCTTTCACAACATAACTCTTATTTTGAAAACAAAAAGATTAATCAAAGAAAGTAACATTAACATGTAAGTATAAATATTACAATTTTAGATCCTTATAATATTTTTTGTGTTTAAACTAGTTAAATCAACAAACCACCAACCCAATTCACTGATTGATCTATTTACTTAAACGGGTTAAACGGGTTACAAATGGGTTACACGTGTTATGCAGGTCTGGGTTATGGTTGAGTTTCTCGACACGACTAATAAATCGGTCGTGTTTGAGTAGAGGTTATACTAACCTGCCAACACGCGAACACGAATAGATTAACACGAACACGACTCGATTGGCACCCCTAGTTAACATGCATATAATAAACTCAAGTTTTGAGATCGTCAATCAGTTGGCTGAGATATTGAAATCCATGTTTAGGTGACTTAGTTATTATATTTTATTTTATTTTTGTGATAGAAAATAGAAATCCAATTCAATCCCACATAGGAAAAAGAAAAAAATTGTTGCTAGTTAATATACCAGATGGTCTACATGTCAAAGCGTGTTTAGATTAGTGTAATGTTTTCAGGACAGGACAACAAATGTGCTAACATACAAAAGATATAGCACGTTTGAAGTCTTGTTCATGCAAATTTTACACAAAGTCTTTACTTTTTTTATACAAGCTCTCAATTTAAATCAATCTTTTAACTTTTTAACTGAAAAAGATTTTTGGAAGAAAGACTCATAAATTTTATATTTATAAGCTAGATGTAGTGTATGTTATGAAGGCAATGGGTTAGTAATTCAGTATATGCTTGGTATATATAACTTTATATTTATAAACTAGTCACGAATTTGTTTAAAGGAAAACTCTTCTTAGAAAGAATATGAAAACAAAAAAGATAAAAACTTTCGACATCATATATTTTTCTAACCTAAAAGCTAGAAAACATCCATGTAAAAGAAACTTTTAAATTTAGCAAGAAAAAATATATAAAGTTTCGGTGTGACTTTGAAGTTAATGTAAGAAAGTTTTAGTTTAGCTTAGACTTTTATTTAATCAAAATAAAAAATAAAAAATAAAAAGTTGTAACCACAAAACAAATATACACAAGATCAATTTACAAAGGCCCACTGCAATTACAAAGACCAACGTAAACTACTTATACTTATACATATCGTCTTTCATTTTGTTTTAAACCAAAATAAATTACTTGCCAGAAAAGGTTTCCAAATTCGGACATTGGTTGTCACTTCGATCGAGCAAAATACAAATTTATAATTGCTTCATCATTTAATAATTGGCTTCGAATCTTCAAAACATACATTTTGTATCATGAATACATAACCGTATGTCCGTGCAGCCTAAGATACGAATATTTCATGTGTCAACATTCGAGTTCTTTTTTAATTTTTTTTACGGTGCCATTTCAACCCTCTTGTATCCCACATTGGTTAAAGAGATGAAATGTTCTTTAGTTATATACTATGTAGTATACAAATGGTATGTGTTCAGAGTAGTAGTATTATGTTTCGCGTATATATTAGTTTATGAAGTTCATGTACTTATTAAGTTTGAACTTCGTAATCTTAATATAGCGCTAAATATATACGATTTCTTAAGTTTTTAATATCTATTAGATGAATTCCTTGACACGTACTCCAAAATTTATTTACGAAGATCTAGAGTCCATAGTTATACTTTTTTGCACTTAGATCGTTAGTAATAACTTTTTATAGTTGGACGACGTAGCCATCTATTTAAGAACCAAAAACAAAAAAAAAAAAAAAAAACAAAAAAAAAAAAAAAAAAAATTACACCACAATGACAAATGTAAATGTTGTGTACTTGGATAAATTCGATTAAAACAACAATATTATGAATCTAAAATTGACATTCGTATGATCTAAATGAGATATTAAACTGCTTTGTTATTTGTAAAAAGCAATACATTAAAATTCATGATATTAACTTAGAATACCATAAATTAAACTATTAAAGGTATGATAATCTTAAATGAACAAATTAACTTTCACCTGAGTATGACTTAGTTGAAATAACGTAAACTATATTTGCTGCAAATTGGTTTAATAACTCATGACCTGAGTATAACTATATTTGTTGAAAGTGAAAGCTTGGATATTACACAGGCTAAGAACCACATACAAAAATTTTCTTTATGACATAACTGATAATATAAATAATATAACGCATGATTATGTACTCAATCTAATGGTTTCAACACTTTAGAAAAGAAAAGAAAGCTTGTACTCGATCATCATAAACCGAGTAGCTTTAATTTAAAAGATAAAATGTGTACAATGAACACATAAAAGGAAGAGATCAAAATGGTAAAATTCATTAGACTGAATTTAGGTACCTTATTAAAACCTTTTTAATCTTGCATCCTACATTGGTTCAAGGAAGGAAGTGTTCTTTACATACATACTATTGTGTGTGAAAATGACATGTCTTAAGAATAGTATCATGTTTAGGATATGCTATTGGCATTGAGGTTCATGTACAAAGTTAAAAGATTAAACCTTGCGGCAAATAGTCTAATCCTTAACTTATACGAGTCCTTAACCCTTTAATTATTATTAAATGAGAAATGCTAGACCTACTCATAAAATTCACATAACAAATCTAGTCGCTGACGTGTCATTTTAATCATTATTAATTAAAAAATGCTAGACTTACTCATAAAATTCACATAAAAAATCCACCCGCTGGTATGTTAGCGTGTGATTGGTGACACGTCAACTAGTGCATTTATTTTTGGATTTTGTGAGTGAGTCCAGCATTGCTTTTATTAAATAAATTGAAAACCTCTTGAACTTTTTTTTGGTAAAGGGTTTTACCCCGGTAAATATATTCACACCAAAAAAGTCGTTACGTACACAGGAATATGGCTGAGTACCATATTAACCTAAACGCACTAGTATGCGTATCAACTACATGGATTGACAAGGCAAAACCATGCTAATCATACGTACTATAACAAAAGAACAAAGACACCAAAAACTATAACCCAAATGCATGCACCCCATGCATGCAATCCCACATACGACCCAATAACCGTAAGCCTAACTCATCGAGCTTTTCTATCCTGCTCCATCTGTCATTATTGTCATTTGTGATCTTCCAAATCTCCAACATCTTTGCAACTTTAATCGACTTCTTGAATCTAAGAGAAATTAACTTGAGTCGTACGTATGCAATGATGATATCACGAATATGTTCTACTGTGCGAGACTTCTTTTTGAAGATTCGGTTGTTACGTTCTTGCCATATAAAATAACTAGAGGCAGCAACCACAAGCCTAGCACAAATACTCCTAGCCGAATACTTAGATGATAAAGGATGTAACCAAGCTAGAATACTCACCAATATGGCATCAACATTACCCATTAGCGTACCTTCGCAATAAGAACCAATATATGGCTTTTTTATTCTATTTAATGGTGGAGCCTTACGTTTTTTAATCCTTTTAATCATTATTAAATAGATTGAAAACCTTTTTTCTTTTTCCTTTTTTCTTTTTTTTAATCATTAACAAGTGCTTTATTTTAATTTATTTAATGGCGGAACCCTAGCTTTTCTAATAAAACATCAAATAATGATTAAAACATAGGGCTTAACCTTTAAACACTCGAGGATGGCTTAGCGACAGAATGACTTGTAACTATTACTATAAAATATGTCGAGTATCAAGTTCAATTCCTGTTAGATGCAAACAACCCAGAAGTAGTCACGCCAATCATCTGAAAAAAACAGAGCTTTACCAAATGTCCATTAGTAGTCGTAAATTTGTTTAAAGGAAAACTCTTTTTGGAAAGGAAATGAAAACAAGAAAGTTAGAATCGATCAACATCATATATTTTTCTAATTTAAAAGTTAAAAAAAAACATCCATGAAGTTAATACTTCATGTAAGTAAGTTGTAATTTAGCGTAGACTTGCTTTTTAGTCAAAATAAAAATTAAAAAATAGCAACCTACAAGGCAACCTAACTTTATAACCACAGAACAAAAATACACGAGATCAATTTACAAAGGCCCACTACAAATAAAAAGAACAATTTAAACTACTGTTATATATTGTCTTCCATTTTGTTTTAAACCAAAAGAAAATTGGCTTACTGGAAAAAGCTTTCCAAATTCGGACATTGGTTGTTACTTTAATCGGAAAAAATACAACTTTATAATTGCTTCATCAATTAATACTTGACTTCAATTCTTCGAAAGATACATTGTGTATCAAAAATCGACATTCATATGATCTAAATGAGACATTAAAATGGTTTGTTACTTGTAAAAAGCAAATACATCAAAATTCATGACTTATCAACTATGTTAAACCTTCCAAAATAAGTTGCCGTATTTTCATATAATCCTTTGAGGCCTTGAACACAACCAACAACTAAAAAATCAAAATTACATCTATACACAAAAAATCAATAACGAGAATGAAAAAACTTTAAAGCATTCACCTTTTTTTATTGCTCTTTACCCAAAGTGAAATGCAATATGTTTTCAGTTAGACATACCCGATTATTCTTGACATGTTGATTAATAACAAGGATAATTTGAAACACTTTTTACTAGTAGAGCTATTAAAACTGTGGTATACATGAACTTTTGCTTCGAATCTTTAAGAAAATTCTTAAGTAACATGTATACACTTCGATACTTTATAAGACCCTTCATTCTTACATCCTACATAGCTTGAAGAACATAAATATTCTTTTTTATATACTATGGTGTATAGGGAAAATAAGGTAATATTAGTGGTTGATGAAACTCGTTCTCTGGAGAATTCGAGCACGACGATTTCATATTTGCGTTATCAAAATCAAACACGTTTATTTGTTGTACAGGGTTGGAAGTCTTATGTTTATCATTCGAGTCGTACAATTTGAAGTCTTATGTTTATCATTCGAGTCGTACAATTTGAGTACCTCAGATATGAAGGAATCTGAATTAGTAGACAATGTGTAAACGTGAACGGGATTTTATGTAACACCCCGTGCCCGCTTACTTTGAAAACTTTAATTTTTTACGCGGAAACGCTTGAACTAAAACTGGCCTGCTGTTACTCTTTCATAAACTGACAAAAATCAATATATAATCAGACTTTGGGGCTATTTTTAGATGAAAATAGACTCAATCACCTTCGAAACGATAGGTGGCACGACCCGTGAAGACTTACGGATTAAAAGATATGAATTTTTGAAAACTGCCAAAAATCTGCAAAGTCTGCCCGGAAAATCTGGACAGCTTGTTGTCCCGAAATCACTTTCAAAATCCCCGGCCGGAAACCCAACCTCCCGAACTCGAAACTCAACCAAACTTTCCAGATTTATTTGGTATATGAATGGGCTCATTTTTATGCAAAAACATTTATCTTAGGATACCCCCGATGGGGTACTTTACGACGGGTTATGCAAATAACTCGTTTTGACCCATTTCGCAACAAACCACTTATATCACTTTTGTTTTACACCAAACTTTCCAGAAATCAATCATTTAACATATCAAACATGTTCCATTAACACTTGACCCGTTTACTACTCAAAATGGGTATGTTTACACTTAAACCAAACACCCCTTTAACTTTACTCAAAAACACATAAACCATACTTTGACTTATCAAATGACTACCAAATTGTCATACAACTCTTGACATACATTTTGCCATACGACTGCCCTTTAATAACCCATAAAAGACTAACGGGGGTACAAACTTACACATGAGCCCGGTATTCTAGCTAAGCTCCTAAACACATATTACCTTATATCTTGCATAACCAAAACCTTAATCCACATATCCAAGCCATCCATAAGAACATGCCAATCCTACAAAATGGTTAGACAACTAAACCATAAGCACAAAGGCTTAGTAAGTAAAACGACTATAACATACTATTATACTTCAATCCACATAATGCATCATATACATAAACACTTACTTCATGGCTTACATACCCAAGTCTCAACTATCACATATCATCAACATATTCTATAGCATCATCTCATCACATAAGCCATAACCATGGCATCACATTAGCATAATCCAAGCTCATCTTCTCAACATAAACATACATAACACATAATGATAGAAATCCACATAACATATGCTATCATCATTTTACTTACCTTAGCTCCAAGCTAAGCATATCAAACCAATCTCACCATCATCAACGTCATCATCATCATCATCCATACTAGCATCCTAAGGCATAATCATTCTTCATCATCATAAACATAAACACTTAAAACATAATCAAATAACCATAACAATGGTTTATACCAATATTAACTTACCTCTAACACCTCTAATCATCATATAATCATATATTGATTATATGATGATCAAACCCATAAACTTATTAACTTTAACCTGTGGAAAACTAGAAGGGGGGGTTGAATGGTTTTCCCCTCTTTTTTCGTTTTATGAAAAATCTTCAATTAGAGTTTATTATGAAAACAATATATAATCAATATGATTAATTATATATGTGTACTTTTGAGTTTGTTTTCAAAACTTAGTTTTATGAATAAAGCATTGGTTGATCTTTAAGTTAATATGTTTTCCTTTTGAAATCTTAAAACGTTTTGTATCAAATCATCTATTAAGTTAAACTCAATATGAGGAGTGTGAATAATAATGTAGTCGATCATATTATATAATTATGCACATCTTCACAATATTAACTTGCAACTATAACACAATCAATCATCATGATAATATAAGCAACACCTAGCACATATATGCAAGCATAGATATAAAGCGATGAATGCAAGAGTAAATGTAAAGAGATAAGATAAAGAAGATGCAAACCGGACACGATGATTTATAGTGGTTCGGCTACAAGGACACCTTCTTTCCCCTACTCCACTCCCCGAGTACCACACTCGAGAGTTTTCTTCACTACACAACAAGCTCCCTTTTGGCGGAGAAAACCTTACACAACTTTTGCTTACACCATTTAACGACACTAAGCTAAATGTCGAGTTCTAATAGTAGCTAGAACCAATCTCACACCACAACACACCTTCTTCACAACACTACTACTACACAACTTATCACACCTTCACAACACACCTATTTCTTCACGGCTTCACGACTTCTTCATGGCTTCACAACTTCACGACTTCTTCACTACTTCACAACTTCTTCTATACTCCACTACATACTCACACATCTATTACTTCACACCTACATAACTTCTCCACACTACTACTTCTTCACACTACTTCTTACTCACTACTAAGTAAGATCATCTTGATCTACTTATTACATATACAAAGCTCACAACTTTACATAAGCACTAACTACATCTTTGGCTTTATGATGGGGAGGATTCTTCTCTTGCACTTTGAGATATGAGAGATTGGATCACTTGAAACAAAGATTAATAATCTTATGATCAAAGGGTTTTAGAAGGATGTTTAGAGAGAATTGGATCTGAAAATATTTGTGCAAAGAGGTGAGAAAAATTCCAGGTTTGAGGTGGTATTTATAGGGAAAAATTTCTGACAAAATCTGACAGGGAGCGTGGCCGGTCCCCTTAATTGTGTGCCGGTCCCCTTAATTATTAAGGGGACCGCCTAGTATAATTAAGGGGGCCGCCTAAGAAAAAAATATTTTTTCTTCAGATTTTTTGTCTTTTTGTGGGGGAGGTTTTTCCTGAAGAATGTGGCCCTTTTTTTGGTAGAAATTTGAATTCAAAATGTTTATTTTGAATAAAACATTTCTTATAAATACAAAAATGTTTTGTATAAGTTTAGAAATGTTTGTCCCATTTTAATAAAATGTAAGGTTTGTAAAAATAAAAATTCCTTTGATCATAAAATGCATTAGACACTTTGTTTATTCATACCTTAAGTGATATGGATGCTAAAGCAAATATTTACGACTAAATACTTGTTTACGTCATAATTTGTAGTTCAATGAGTTTACGTTTTGTGATTATCAAAACATAGAGATATCGATATATGTTAATAATGTTTTTAGACATTATTTATATCAACAATCTCCCCCTTTTTGATGATTACAAAAACTAAACTCATTAAGTCTAAAAATTAATTTTTAGACAAGTACTTAGTGAGTTTATATTCACTTCTCCCCCTTTTTGTAGAATCAAAAAGGTTATGCCGTCTAGCTTCATAAATGAAGTTAGACGGGGATGAAAGCTCCCCCTTGATGTGTGCTCCCCCTCGTTCGATGGCCCCAAGGGATCGAGAAATGAAATGCTCGCAAGAAAAATATTAGAAGCACAAGCATATATAGAAGAATAACAAGCATAGCAAACAAATATTAAGGATACATAACAAGCATAGCAAATAACAAGCATAGCAAACAAATATTAAGGATACATAACAATTAATTCAAAGTGATTATGTTAAAAGATCCTAATCTGCCAAAGAGAGCCATTGGACTTGCTTGTAACAAAAGGTTGGTTGATTCGTATTTGAAAGTGAAAATCATAAGCATGTAGTATGCTTAGATGGTTGATGATTGAGTGTTTGGAATGAAGATGGTTGAGTAGGGTAAGGTTGTCGGATTAATGGAGGTATATGTTTGGGTCTTGAATGTTGGAGAGTTTGGTGGTGGAGAGTTTGTAGCGGAAGAGGTTGATTAAGGTTTTGGATGTTGTTCAAGTGAGGGTATTGGATATGATCTAGTGAGAAGATATTCAATCCAAGTGAAGTGTTCATTGAATGCAATGGTTTTTAGGAGAAAGATGCAACAAGGTCAATTGTTGACATGCTTCTCAAGTTGATTTAAGTTGTGTGGTGATGAGGGTGATCTAGATGAAGGAGGATCCAAATTGCGTTGAGCAAGATGTAAGGCTAAAAGAGCACTAAGCTCATGGGCTTCTTTTAGCGCCTCAACGAACTTCAAGTGTTCGGAGGAAGGTGATGGTGGTGGAGCATGATAATAGTCTTGGGTGAGGGTTTGAACATGCAACATAGGAATGGCATGTGAAGTTGTAGGATGTGGTGGTGATACTCTTGGTGGTGTAGACATGTTTGAGCTTGGGTAATCATGAAAACATGATATGGGTGGAAGAGATGCTTCATGAGTGGATGGTGTTTTTGTTGAATGAGCATCACGTAAAGTGTTGGTAATGAGGTTGGGATTATTGTTTTGGGATTGTGCATGCTCATCATAAGAACGAGCATTAGTGGAAGCACGAATGGATGATATGTTGTTAAATGGATCATTTGTGTGAGAGTGAGGTTTAGGTGTTGGTTGATTATGAACAACATCACTTGAGTTGTGAAAAGATTATGAGGTTTGAGTGTAATGTAGAAGAATATGGGTGAGTAAAGGTTTTTGATATGTAATGTTGAAGACATAGGAGGAATTTGGTGTTGGATGTTTGACAACATCATTTGATTTGACGGGCTTTTAGTGGAAGTTAGGCTTACTTCTCCAAACGGTTTGGTGGTTTTGGTTCAATGGGAGAGGTCATGAAGAGATGAGAATAGATTGAGAGGAATGAGAGTGTTTATAATGTAGGATTGGTGGGATTAAGGATGTATAGATTTTGATAGAGGGTTTAGGATAAAATAGGTTTATGAATTTTGGGAAGTGTAGGATGAAATGGGCTAAAAAGTAGAAAAAGGAAACAACACCTTCGACCATCAGATGGCCGGTCCCCTTAATAATTAAGGGGGCCGCCTTATGATTTAAGGGGGCCGCCCATCTGGTGATTCCCAGATTGCCAGAAAAGGGTTTTTGGTAGTGAACTGCAGAAAGGTTGTGTTTTTGGTTTCAAACAAGTCCAACTCTTTGAGGCAATTAAGCATATACTAATTTTGTAGGTAATTATGTAGCCAAAGCATGTTAATCAAAGGGATTAAGTGAACAAGAAATTTCATCTAGCATGCAAACATACTCATCAAGCAAGTAAAATATAAGTGCTAGGAAACACTAAGCAACATCAAGTATTTCATAACTACATAACTAGGAGGATTAATCCTAATGTGTATCAATGTGCAATAAGTGTGTAGTTATGATAGCATGGATTTCTAGACTTGTTACAAACAAAGTCTTAATGAACAAACCATGGTCCTCTTGATTTGATTTAGTTCACTTATAAGTGTCATTTATGTAAATATAGATGACAAATATGAGATCACCAAGCATGATTTTAAAAGAGATGTTTTTAGCATTATTCAACAATGTTTGAAAGTAAGTTTTCACTTAGATGTGAGAGTTATTTGAATAAAATAGATTGGGTTTTTACTTCAATATGTGTGAATAAATGGTAAAGAATATTTTCCCAATATTTAGTTTTGATCAAAACAAAATTGTGGATATTGATAGTGAAAACATGTTATTTAAAAGTGGGATAGTTATTTGAAAAACTATTTTCCAAAATGTGAGATTTTTGCATATTTTTAGAGATATTAGATTTTTGACAACAAATATCATGAATCAAATATTAAAAAAAAATGTTTATTAAAGATCTCATGCTCAAGAGAGTTGGTTAAGCCTATTATTATCTCATGATATCGTTTCTACATATCCTATGATCCTAAAGGAAATGAAGACGATAATTTATATGTTAGATGCGAGAGTGTTGAATGGGGTATAACCTAACATCTATAGTTTCTTTGTTTTCGCACGCTTATCTAACTTAATGCCATAAATCTAGGAATGAAAGAATCTAATTAGAAGCAAAGTTCATAAAAGTAAACTAGCGTTAGGTATATATAGGAAGAGCAATTTAATCAAGTTGGAGAATGAGTATGAGACTATTACTAGTGGTGCTCAATTCAGGCTAAACACGACCATTTTTACTGGTTACACACACCCAACTTCTCACATAGAAGCAATTCAACCGTTAGGTTAAATTGAATTTCTAGTCAATAGATTCTCCAGTAGTCATTCTCTTTTTAGAAGAAATCGAGTTCCTAAATTTACCTATCGAAGATTACCAAATATGAAGTTTGCTTGATTCACTAATACTTGGCTTAATGTGACTCAAACATCATGTTTTTATGAAGGTAAATCTAGATGATATATTTTATTCACGATCCTAATAGAGACATGTTGAATGTTTAGATAAGAGTAAACAATTTTTTTTTTTAATCCTTTCTTCATGATTTACCGGTTGTTTGGTTTTGATGACATATTACTTGATTTAATAACTGTGCTAGATTTAAGAGTGCACCTTAGCATCTCTTGTGAAATGAATCTCATTAAGATTATTTATCTTAAATGAGTTTGTGATTCTCAACTGATATCAAAACTAGACATTAATATATTTTTAAACAAGTATTATTTTATATGATTTTTGCCAATGTTGTATATCATACTTTAACAAGCATTTGAAAAATAAATAAATTTTACTTGTTTATGGATTGTGACAAGTTATTTTTCAATTATAATAACTTGTATTATTTAAAAAAAATGTAGTGCATTATCTTGTAACACAACCATTCATGCTACAAAGAAAATGAAATACATAGAATATATAGTGTGTATTATTCTTAAATATGTATTTTATCTTGAAGTGATAATTTTAAGTAGTGTGAGCAAAGTTTACATATGTTGTTAGTTTGCTCATGTTTGGTTTTTCGGATATGACACATTTATCCATTGCATTGCAATGTAAATTGCTTGAATATTTCGGATGAAACATCCAAATCGTCAATCCTACTTTATTGTATATTTTATGAATGTGTTTAAAATGTTATTCTAATGTTTGGAACACAATTATTGGACAAGTAGATTCAATATGACATTATCAACACAAGTGTGAGTTATGATCCAATGCATACTCTTTTCATCTACAAAGGATGTAACTATTTTCATATCAATCTAGTGTGATTGAGTATGTAGATTCAAGACTATATCTTTTGTTTTAATTTGATATAATCTTGAAGCTAAACAAATAGCAATCCAATTTCTTGTCCACACTAAAAAAGGTGTCAATTAGATTTGATAAATATATCAACCATAATTTGAATAACGAATTGATATAATATCAAGATCTTTCTTGACCCTCACGGACACTCATTTGAAATAAATAAACATTTTGATAGTGTGTTCCATTAATCCTAAGATTATTTATTAGTGAATAATTGAAAGTTGACTTATTATTTCATGATTGTTATATGTTTTGTTTTTGTGAAAGACTCTTCATTTTTATTTATTATGAACACACTTAGATTTTGAAAATACTTTTTCTTTTATATAACTATTAATGTTTTATAATGATTCAATTTCTCTTATTAAACATCTTAAGGTAAAACAAGCTAATTTGTAGAAAATATTTAAGTGTGTTGTGAAGAATAGATTAAATTGTTTGAAATGTTTAGGTGACTAGATTGAACTCATTTATAAGATGTTTGAGTAACATTAAGCCATCTATACCTATATGCAATGCAAGCATATTATAACAATCCTAACGCAAGAAATCTAGCATAAGATCTAGTTAAGTATAAATCGGAAAACTAGCTATAAACTAATAGGGCACATATGCATAGATATACACATAGCTAAACTTCTAATAGCAACAATCATTTAATATATTCAATTAAGAAAATAAAATCACAAAGAAGTTCACATAACAAATAAAACACTTGTCATCGTTTTGTGTATTATATACACCAATGTTTACTTAGCTCGAATTTATTTGAAAATAAAATAGTTTCCTCCCCATTCTATAATTTAATTAAGATCAATATTTTGAAAACATAAATACTTAATTTTTCAAAAGTATATCAACTAGGAATGCCCGACTCGAAGGAAAAGGTAAAACAAAAGTTTTACGTTAAAACGAACACAAATTTTTGACCACCGTAAAGTATTTTGACTTTCTTAGTTATTTAAGTTTGTAATTGTTACTTTTAAGTATTTTTAAATGAAAGTAGACTCAATTACCTTTAAAACGCCGGGTGGCATGACTTCTACGGAGTTACGGTTAATTTTATATGATTTTTCAAAGTTTTCGAAAAACTGTCGAACAGACAGGCGGACCCCTTAAATAATTAAGGGGACCGCCCAGTATTTAAGGGGGCCGCCCAGACAATTAAGGGGGCCACCCGTCTGGTACTCAAAATTTCATGTTTTTGTAAAAAATTGTTTTCTGACCTTTCGGAAAGGTGTGTAACTTTCTGATTTTGATACCGAACATATAACACTTGTTTTAAACATAATCTTATCTCGAGCTAGTATAATTAGTGTATATAGTATCAAAACTAATACAAGTTAATTAACAAAAACAATTTTCATATTTAATCCTCCTTAATGAGTAATTTGATACATGGATCGTACTCAATTTTTAAAACCATTTGTTATGAAAATTTGAGCGACGTGGCTCTGGTACCAATTGTGTAAAACTAGAAGGGGGAGTTGAATGGTTTTCCCATCTTTTTTCGTTTTATGAAAAATCTTCAATTAGAGTTTATTATGAAAACAATATATAATCAATATAATTAATTATATGTGTGTACTTTTGAGTTTGTTTTCAAAACTTAGTTTTATGAATAAAGCATTGGTTGATCTTTAAGTTAATATGTTTTCCTTTTGAAATCTTAAAACGTTTTGTATCAAATCATCTATTAAGTTAAACTCAATATGAGGAGTGTGAATAATAATGTAGTCGATCATATTATATAATTATGCACATCTTCACAATATTAACTTGCAACTATAACACAATCAATCATCATGACAATATAAGCAACACCTAGCACATATATGCAAGCATAGATATAAAGCGATGAATGCAAGAGTAAATGTAAAGAGATAAGATAAAGAAGATGCAAACCGGACACGATGATTTATAGTGGTTCGGCTACAAGGACACCTTCCTTGCCCTACTCCACTCCCCGAGTACCACACTCGAGAGTTTTCTTCACTACACAACAAGCTCCCTTTTGGCGGAGAAAACCTTACACAACTTTTGCTTACACCATTTAACGACACTAAGCTAAATGTCGAGTTTTAATAGTAGCTAGAACCAATCTCACACCACAACACACCTTCTTCACAACACTACTACTACACAACTTATCACACCTTCACAACACACCTATTTCTTCACGGCTTCACGACTTCTTCATGGCTTCACAACTTCACGACTTCTTCACTACTTCACAACTTCTTCTATACTCCACTACATACTCACACATCTATTACTTCACACCTACATAACTTCTCCACACTACTACTTCTTCACACTACTTCTTACTCACTACTAAGTAAGATCATCTTGATCTACTTATTACATATACAAAGCTCACAACTTTACATAAGCACTAACTACATCTTTGGCTTTATGATGGGGAGGATTCTTCTCTTGCACTTTGAGATATGAGAGATTGGATCACTTGAAACAAAGATTAATAATCTTATGATCAAAGGGTTTTAGAAGGATGTTTAGAGAGAATTGGATCTGAAAATATTTGTGCAAAGAGGTGAGAAAAATTCCAGGTTTGAGGTGGTATTTATAGGAAAAAATTTCTGACAAAATCTGACAGGGAGCGTGGCCGGTCCCCTTAATTGTGTGCCGGTCCCCTTAATTATTAAAGGGACCGCCTAATATAATTAAGGGGGCCGTCTAAGAAAAAAATATTTTTTCTTCAGATTTTTTGTCTTTTTGTGGGGGAGGTTTTTCCTGAAGAATGTGGCCGTTTTTTTGGTAGAAATTTGAATTCAAAATGTTTATTTTGAATAAAACATTTCTTATAAATACAAAAATGTTTTGTATAAGTTTAGAAATGTTTGTCCCATTTTAATAAAATGTAAGGTTTGTAAAAATAAAAATTCCTTTGATCATAAAATGCATTAGACACTTTGTTTATTCATACCTTAAGTGATATGGATGCTAAAGCAAATATTTATGACTAAATACTTGTTTACGTCATAATTTGTAGTTCAATGAGTTTACGTTTTGTGATTATCAAAACATAGAGATATCGATATATGTTAATAATGTTTTTAGACATTATTTATATCAACATAACCAATTATAAAATCATCTCATCATTACTATAACTCTTAATTGAGCATATAAACACCAACTACCCACTACCCTTGATTAGGGTTCATAAACCCTAATCTCAATTTCAACAATTAACATTAATAGATAGGTTACTTACTTTAAGGGATCATAGCTAGGTATCTATTATTAATGCTAGAGCTTCAATCCTTCACCAATTTGCTTCACCACCCAACTAGCTTCTTCCCTCCTTTTCTTCTCATCTAAAACCGTACATACAAGCACACCCATGAATGGTGTGGATAATACTAGAATTCCCTGGAAACTTGTAGATAACTAAATATTTATCTACTTAGTTGGAGGTTTGGCCAATTGGCAACTTTAGTCCCTTAAGTTCCTTTAACCATTCATCCTTAGTACTAGAACAAGTTGGTTCTAGTGCTAGTTTGAGGTTTTGGCAAGAATAGTCCCTGCAAAATAAGAACAAGTTGGTTCTAGTACTAGAACAAGTTGTTTCTAGTACCAGTTTAGGATTCTGTCAACTTAGGTCCCTCAAGTTCTTTTCCTTTATATTAGTGACAAATAATATTCAGTCATTCTTTATACTTATAGTTTGACTACCAGGTCTGACCACTACACAATATTCGTTGACTAACCAATCACGTAAGGCTCTTATCCCAATACATCTAGGGTGGGGTCCAAGTACCTGGGAAACGGGTCTAACAATTCTATCCCCCTTATTTAGATTTCGTCCTCGAAATCTCTCGTCCATTACTATCCAAAACTAAATCTTAACATAACAACTTCTTATTCTCATGCTCACTTAGCCATTACCCTGCAACGATCTAGATGATCTTGCAAAGTCTAAACTTGCTATACTTAATCTTAATTTATATTATACTATAGGCAACACTTCTCATCATAAGCTCATCTAAAATTTCCCACAATTGACGACTAGTCATATGGAAAATTAACCATTTTAACTTTATATAAGTCAAACTTCACACTATCATCACTTCATTCACAATTGCACTAACATGACCTTAAGTCATATACCGGTCAAAATTACACTTTACACACTATCAACACTTATCTACTTCAAAAAACTGGTAACTTATCTGGCAATATATACATAGTACCATATAAATGGCACTTCCAAAAACCAAATCTACGCATTAATAAAACAATCTTCTTGTTAATTCGTGGGAATTCCACCCAACATCTTAGCAACTTAAAGCAAAAACTCATTCTAGGCGTCTATCTTAAGGTTCATATAGGACCTTAACGCCGCTACAAGCTTTTATATCTAATCTTTTCTTATAACGTCTAACTTGTTTTAGTTTTCACTTTCTCATATCTCTACCCGTATTCATGTCATATCGGCTACACATAAGCGCACTCATTTATAACTCTTTACTTACATAAAAAGGCGTCCCAATCTATGCAAGGAAGGAATTATAAAGTTATGGTTCGGTGATTTACAATTTCTTTATTTAAATGAAGAGACGTCCTAATCCATTTAAATAAGGAGATTATAAATCATCCTACTAACGTACATCCGACACAACATTCATACTTACTTTACTTTCCATCTTTTCTAGCCATGGATCCAATCTCTCTAACTTTCCATCCATGTCTTATAGACAAGCTGGCTATCCCGAAGGATATCGTAATATCCATGCCCTCGTGGCAAGCTGGGCCATTCCGAAGGATGCCAAATATCCATGCCCTCGTGGCAAGCTAGGCCACCCCGAAGGATGCCAAATATCCATGCCCTCGTGGCAAGCTAGGCCACCCCGAAGGATGCCAAAATACCTATGCCCTCGTGGCAAGCTAGGCCATCCCATAAGATGCCAAAACTAGAGCATTGGATCCACGCTATACTTACTATTATATCTTTACTCATTTTATCTTTCATGTACTTTTATCATAAGTACACGTTATCATTTCAAACACTTCTCATTGCCTTAAGCAATTTCAACATTCGCTACTACGTTTACTTTCATCTAGACAAGTTTTTGTATCACACTTGTCAATTTATTATACTTGCATTCCACAATGCAATCTATCATTTATCCGTCAACCCCAAGTTGACTCATACATTCACTATGACATCTTTATTTTAGACAAGTTCTATATGATGCTTGTCCATTTACAGTTTACACAATCTCTATGTGTCCTTACCACACACTTTTACTATTATCTGTCAACCCTTGTTGACCATGTTCACAACTCATACTATCACTTTATTTAGTCTACTCAACTTTACACATATAAGCCTTACATAGGCTTATTCCATAACATTTTCATTAATCTCATCACATACTATCCAATATATAAACATGACTATACTCATATTTTACAATTCTTCTAGCGCACTTCATATCACTTATGAATTCAAGTGCAATCTATGTTTCATTCATCACTTCTAGTTATCATGCTTAACCATTTACTTACTAACACATTTTACTTATCATGTTTTATATATAACATGATCTCGTCACATTTTAACCGTATACTTTAACTTTTCTTATTTTAATTAAGCGTGTAAGACTTATGCTTCAAGCATCTATTATTACATCTAATCGTTTATGTCTCACGAAATATGCATTCCAATGCATCTATCTCAACTCATACACCTCTATGAATCGTGCTCTCAAGCACATCAAATAAAACTTAGACATATAATAAACTACTACTATAGACTTAACATCACATAAACAATAACACTTAACACTTATCCAAAAAGTGTTTCAACATTCATAACCAAAATCAAAACATATAGTCTATGGCTCATATACCATAATGCACAATCAATCTATATCTAAGCATCAACATTCTAACTAGCCGCAAGCGCTAGTCTACCTTATAACTAAGGCATCATACAACTTTCAATTCACTTACTAGCCCATCTCTAATACCACTTAGCATTCCTACTCACATTCCATTACAATAACTCTATCATACATTCACATAATCACAATATAATCATTGGCACCAACCAAGGTGCACAGCTAACAAAATCATTCAAACAATTCAAGTCCTCCATGGACTTAAATCTCTAAACATCAACACTATACACGCATCGATCACTTATCATCATAAAGCTCAACTAGCATAAAACAACATTCGTCTCACACTTAACATTTACCTTCCGCATTTCTTACACTTAAATTCAACGCAACTACGAGTGGTTTAAGTCTAGGAAACCTAAAGGAAACCTAATTCACTTAAACCGAAGCTCTGATACCAATTTGTAACAACCCGTGCCCGCTTATTTTGAAAACTTTGACTTTTTACACGGAAACGCTTGAACTAAAACTGACCTGCTGTTACTATTTCATAAACTGACAAAAATCAGTACACAATCAGACCTTGGGGCTATTTTTAGATGAAAATATACTCAATCACCTTCGAAATGATAGGTGGCACGACCCGTGACAACTTACGGATTAAAAGATATGAATTTTTGAAAACTGCCAAAAATTCTGCACAGTCTGCCCAGAAAATCTGGACAGCTTGTTGTCCCGAAATCACTTTCAAAATCCCCGGCCGGAAACCTGACCTCCCGAACTCGAAACTCAACCAAACTTTCCAGATTTATTTGGTATATGAATGGGCTCATTTTCATGCAAAAACATTTATCTTACGATACCCCGAAGGGGTACTTTACGACAGGTTATGCAAATAACCCGTTTTGACCCATTTCGCAACAAACCACTTATATCACTTTCGTTTTACACCAAACTTTCCAAAAATCAATCATTTAACATATCAAACATGTTCCATTAACACTTGACCCGTTTACTACTCAAAATGGGTATGTTTACACTTAAACCAAACACCCCTTTAACTTTACTCAAAAACACATAAACCATACTTTGACTTATCAAATGACTACCAAATTGTCATACAACTCTTGACATACACTTTGCCATACGGCTGCCCTTTAACAACCCATAAAAGACTAACGGGGGTACAAACTTACACATGAGCCCGGTATTCTAGCTAAGCTCCTAAACACATATTACCTTAAATCTTGCATAACCAAAACCTTAATCCACATATCCAAGCCATCCATAAGAACATGCCAATCCTACAAAATGGTTAGACAACTAAACCATAAGCACAAAGGCTTAGTAAGTAAAACGACTATAACATACTATTATACTTCAATCCACATAATGCATTATATACATAAACACTTACTTCATGGCTTACATACCCAAGTCTCAACTATCACATATCATCAACATATTCTATAGCATCATCTCATCACATAAGCCATAACCATGACATCACATAAGCATAATCCAAGCTCATCTTCTCAACATAAACATACATAACACATAATGATAGAAATCCATATAACATATGCTATCATCATTTTACTTACCTTAGCTCCAAGCTAAGCATATCAAACCAATCTCACCATCATCAACGTCATCATCATCATCATCATCCATACTAGCATCCTAAGGCATAATCATTCTTCATCATCATAAACATAAACACTTAAAACATAATCAAATAACCATAACAATGGTTTACACCACTATTAACTTACCTCTAACACCTCTAATCATCATATAATCATATATTGATTATATGATGATCAAACCCATAAACTTATTAACTTTAACCCATTATGAAATCATCTCATCATTACTATAACTCTTAATTGAGCTTATAAACACCAATTACCCACTGCCCTTGATTAGGGTTCATAAACCCTAATATCAATTTCAACAATTAACATTAATAGATAGGTTACTTACTTTAAGGGATCATAGCTAGGTATCTATTATTAATGCTAGAGCTTCAATCCTTCACCAATTTGCTTCACCCTTGCTTATTCCCTCCTTTTCTTCTCTTCTAAAACCGTACATACAAGCACACCCAAGAATGGTGTGGATAATACTAGAATTCCCTGGAAACTTGTAGATAACTAAATATTTATCTACTTAGTTGGAGGCAATGTTGCAAAAATCGTGAATCGGTACTGAGGCGTTCCGGGGCCGATTAGCGATTTTTTATCGATTAATCGGCCGATTTTCTTGACTCGGCCGATTAATCGGCCGATTTCCGTGGAATTCTCTCCAAGGTCCTGGGCCGATTACCGATTAATCGCCAATTAATCGGCCGATTCGGCCGATTTTTGCAACACTGGTTGGAGGTTTGGCCAATTGGCAACTTTAGTCCCTTAAGTTCCTTTAACCATTCATCCTTAGTACTAGAACAAGTTGGTTCTAGTGCTAGTTTGAGGTTTTGGCAAGAATAGTCCCTGCAGACTAGAACAAGTTGGTTCTACTACTAGAACAAGTTGGTTCTAGTACCAGTTTAGGATTCTGTCAACTTAGGTCCCTCAAGTTCTTTTCCTTTATATTAGTGACAAATAATATTCAGTCATTCTTAATACTTATAGTTTGACTACCGGGTCTGAATACTACACAATATTCGTTGACTAACCAATCACGTAAGACCCTTATCCCAATACATCTAGGGTGAGGTCCAAGTACCTGGGAAACGGGTCTAACATTTTACAAATCTATGATTTAAACCAAGAAATCGTTTCTTTCGTGGGGTTTTACAAAATCAAGAAGAAACCATGAGATAATTATAAATTGGACGCGTTATGATAATTGTTGGATCGATAAAATGATTAGTGATTTTATGTTAAAAGGAATGATTGTTTGTTGGACTTGGTGAATTGTTGTTAAGTTAAGTTAAGTTAAGTTGTGATTAGGTTTGGTTGAATTTAGTTTACGTAATGGTTTGAGCACAAAGTAATGAATACAATTGAGCAAATCTCAATGAAGAATCAGGAGCAAATCGCAATGAAGAAATTTGTCAAATCGAAACACTAAAACACAAGGCTCAAATCGTAGCAGTGAAACCTCAAATCGCAGCCCTCAAAACGCAGGAACCAAGTCTCAAATACCTATATCGCAACCCTCAAATCACAGCCCTCAAATCGCAATAGCTAGATGACAAATCGCAATAGACAAAAATGTCACTATCAAATCGCAGGACTCAAATCGCAACCAAGAAATTCTCAACGAGTCTCAAATCGCAGAAGGTATATTTCACTTAAAATCACCTACAAATCACCCTTTTGAACATTTTTGCTTGGTTTCTTTTTTACCACTTGATCTTAGAAGGTTATAACAACAATAAAACACTAACTTTAGCACCACAAATGTTAGAATCAAAGAAAGTCAAGAATAAAACCATAAACCTTTAAAAATCAAACTTTTGATCTAAACTAACCAAGAAAATGCACACACAATCTAGCTAATCAAACCATGGTCTCTGGTACCAATTGTAGGATATTGGATATCATAACACAAGGTTAAATTTGTGTGTTAGTCGAATTACCTAGAAAGAGAAAGAGAGTGTGAGATATTCTAGTGAGAGAAACTGTTATGTATTAGCTTCAAGAAAAATGAATATCCAACCCTTTCCCTTGTGTGGGAAAGGGTATTTATAGTTACACATAAAACACCCTACATGGGCTGTGGAGTGAGCTAACAGTGGGTAAAGATCCAACCGAACTCCACAAATACTACGATGACTACTAAACTAATACTAATAAGCCTACAAGCTAACCTAATGCTAATAGATACTCGGGGTGACCGAGTCTTTCATATGAATATTTATATTCCTAACAAGTTATTTATCTATATGTGTTTGTACGTCAAGATTCTTTGATGATGGTGCATATGAAAAAAAATTTAGAATATTTTTTAGGTTATATCGATAGTTTTTGTGGAAAACTAGAAGGGGGGGGGGGGTTGAATAGTTTTATGTCTTTTTAATTTATTATAAAAGATAGTTAGAGTGTTTTCTTTATTTTCAAAAATTTAGATTCGATAAAATGTGATCTCAAGTCTTGCACAATATGAACAACAATAAATATGTACGATATAGCAATAATAATGTAAGTAAAGAAATAAATGAGAGATGGAAAGATCGAACCGCGAGACAAGAGATTTATAGTGGTTCGGCTACAAGGACACCTTCCTTGCCCTACTCCACTCCCCGAGCACCTAACTCGAGAGTTTTCTTCACTATGTCAACAAGCTCCCTTATGGCGGAGAAAACCTTACAAACCAATGTACACACCACAACTTCGTCACAACTTAATCACAACTTCTACACAACCTCTTCACACCAATCTACTTCACACCAATACTTCTTCACACCTTTCTACTTCACACCTATCTACTTCACACCAATCTTCTTCACACCTTTCTACTTCACACCTATCTAATTCACACCAATCTTCTTCACAACAAACTACTAACCAATCACACTATTTATATACCTAGCTAAACTATCTTTTAAGACCACCTTTGACTTTATTCAAATATAGACCGAGGCGACCGGGCAACTTATACAACCACCAACCATAAGCCGCTACTTAGCATGTACTTGGGACACTTATCGGATGCATGGGTGGGTTGTCCAGTCGCCCTATAAATAATATAACTCATGATACATACATACAAACAAAAAACATCCGCAAACCAAAATTCAATTAGAAAGAAGCAGGCAGCTAAACGTGAGTTACTTAAGAATATAAAAAATCTTTGCTTTAAGGTACACACAACACTATACTGTATGCCATCTAACTAAAGAAACAAAAATGAGTTGCATTATCGTTAGTTTTCTCCTCAATCACAACCAAGCAAAGAAGATCAAAAATATATACGTACAAAAAGGCGTGAAAAGACGTCGGCTCCAGACGTGACATGAGTTAAAATGTGAAAAGGCGCGCAAAAGCGCAAGGCGTGACAAGTCTTTTTTAAGCGTTTAAAGGATTTACTAATATTTGAGATTTGGGCTTGGATTTATTAATGTTTACCACTTGTTGACTTATATAATTATAAAATATGATATAAATCTATAAATACTTTTTACCGCTTTAATTCACGCTTTAAAAACGTTATCGTCACACTTCACGCTAAGGCTTAAGGCTTGGCTATGCCACCACACCACGCCTCACGCTATTTATAACCTTGGTAAAACCACATGTAACTAATGATAAATTTGTACTCAATCATGGATCTACTCATCTAATGGTTTCAACTTTCTAACACTTTAGAAAATAAAAGAAAGTTTGTACTCGACCATCATAAGCCGAGTAGCTTTAATTTAATAGATAAAATGTGTACGGTGAATGCATAAAAGGAAGAGAGATCAAAATGCTAAAATTCATTAGTGTGAATTTAGGTACCTTATTAAAACCTTTTAATCTTGCACCCCACATTGGTTCAAGGAAGGAAGTATTCTTTACATATATACTATTGTGCGTAAAAATGATATGTCTTAAGAATAGTGTCATGTTTAGGATATGCTATTGGCATTGAGGTTTATGTACAAAGTTAAAAGATTGAACCTTGCGGCAGATAGTGTAATCCTGGACTTATACGAGTCCTTAAACTTTTAATTATTATAAAATAACTGAAAAACTTAACCTTTTAATCATCAATAAACAGCTTATTTTAATTTATTTAATAGTAGAGCCCCAAGGTTTTTAATCCTTTCAATCATTATTAAATAGATTGAAAACCATAATCAGTAGTGGTATGGAATAGTGTCAAAGTGACTTGTGATTCTCACTGCAAATTGTGTAAGATATCAAGTTCAATTTCTGCTATTGTAAACAACTTTTAAGCGGTCACGCCGCAATCACTACATTAGAGTCCATAAAATAGCTCGGATAAAGAACGACGCAATCACAACACCCTCACTATTCTGTACTAATCAATGTTACTCGCCAAACCCGGTTTGAACTTTGTTGAATCACCGATGTTATATTTTTTTGAGACCCATCATCTCTCAGGCGAACACCATTGAGAAGGCCGATCAACCTTACCAACATCAATGTATATACAATACTGAAATTGATGAAATGCTCACAAAGAAATTCACATTCATATTGTCTATAATACACAATCTTAAATTATGATCCATTGAAGCTTTTTTTTTTTTTTTTTTTTTTTTTTTTTTTTTTTTTTTTTTTTTTTATAGAATACTTTAAAGATATCATCATCTAATCTAAATTACCTATAATGCATTTTAGACTCTCTCCTCATTTTTTTTTTTTTTTTTTTAATTTCTAAAAATAGATTTTAAGCATTACAAGTTCTAAAGCTATATTTACAATCATTTAATGCAACAATACATCTTTAAAACACTCATAATGAATGTTATATTTAAAATACCTTTTCATTAAAAAAAATATAATTAATACACCACATGATACAAATTAAACCAAACAAGCTACTAATCTATTATAAAAATCTTTACCTATGGTAACTAACAAGTACATTTCACCGCCAATCAATACAACTTCATAATACTATTAGCTACCGTATTCGTATTGCCATTGCATCGTGATACACGGGTACTCTACCATTTTATATCAGATAGTGTGCGATAAAGTTATTCCTAAAATTATCAACATACGTAAAGTTATTATATATAAAAAAACATATAATCAAATAACATTGTTCGTCAAAAATTTGATCATTGGGTACCCGGCGCTGTAACACGAGGGTACTCTGCTAGTCTTTAAAAAACAATTTAACTTATAAATAGACCTAACTATGACTTAGATGAAACAATTTAAGTTACTGTATATATTCAATGACTTATTTCCATCTATTTAGTGGTGGAGTCCATTTGGATTGGCAAGTATTGCTCGACTTGTTATTGGTATTGAGATCAATGGATCCTCAACCCAATAAGCGTGGATGTTAGGGGGAGGGAGTGGTTCATTCACCACACCACCATCACTCACTCCCAACCAATCTCCTTATGCCATATCATCCATCCACTTTTTTCTTCACTCACTCATTTTTTTAGAGGAATCACTTCACTCACCCTTTACTCACTCTTCACTCACTCACTCACTTCAAAAAAACACATGCAACGTTCAAAAAATAAAAAGGATCCCGTGCGTGAAACTTTCTGGCAAAAGATGGATCCCGTGCCTGAAGCCACCCCCGGCGGCAGTGTTCCCATGGATGAAGGGATCCCTCACGTGCCTTCAGGCACCCACTCCCACCTCTCTTAGAATTTAGGATGGGTTCCTTGTTCATCATCCTTTGGTTTATTGTAGTTTTGTAGATTCCTTATTTACCATCTTGGAGCTTTCCTCTAATAAAATATCTCTTTTACAAAAAAAAAAAAAAAAAAAAAAATTATGTTGTTGCTAGCTTTAGATAACATAGTGTAACCGAAGAGGCAAAGGTCTCCTGGTTTAGATGTATTAGACTAGAGGTTACGGTCACCAAACCACCATCTTTACGTCAGCACCACATCACCATTTATCACACCACAAAACCTACAACCAAACAGGGTGGTGACCACCAAACCGAAAACATAATAATAATTTATTTTATACAAACATACCCCACAATCAGGACCGTTCCATGAATTTATGAAATTTTTGAGGGCCCTGGACGAAATTAAATAATGAGGCCTTTCGATAAAGAATGTTATATGTAAAGTGGCACCATTTATAAGATATAATGCAATTAGTTATCTAAATGTTCTAACATATTGCTCATTTAAGATATTTTATTATCTAAATATTTTTTTTGTCAAAAATATGTGTACACATGCATGTAATTATTAACGGGATAAATTTTGGGGCCCTTAAAAATTTTAGGGCTATAAGCGATCGCTCACCTTACACATCCTCAAAGACGGCACTGCCTAAAATATACCCCTCAAATATACACAAACAAAAAAGAAAAATGTGCATCACCGAGTTGGTGTGCACCACCATATCAGTGTCAAAAACTAACCAACGCGCTTGGTGGTTGGAGAGGTGTAATGGGGCTGGCACGTAGTGGTGGTCACTGGTGAGGATTGGTGGTGGGACCAACCAAGATGTATGTCGTCTAACCCAACCTCAGACTGTTCTTCCCGACCTATTTGGTCTACCACCACCCATTACACTTAGTCTTAATGTATTTCAGTTAAGAATTTGAGTTTCATGAGACACTTGAATGTAATTTATGGTAGTAAGTTTTTCTTTCGAAAAATATCATAGGAATACATGTTTTGAGATTAAGGCAATGGGGATTATTTCTACCAAAAGTTAGATATAAGTAGAAATATTAAAAAATATTTTGCTTGATTTTTACTTTTTATAAGGTGTTATGTTGACTAAGGATCAAATGAGAAGAAAACTTAAAATGAGAAGGATGAGAAATAGTTATAACTACACATTTAAGATGCATCGACTTGAATTAGATGCATCCCTAGTCTTTTAGATGCATCATAATATATTTTATAGCAAAAAATTAGATATATAAACATATATTAGATGCATTTCATCAAGTTAGACGAATGCTATACATTTTTCGTCCTCTGCGGGTCAAATTTGGTTTTAGTACTACTTTG
Organism: Artemisia argyi; assembly: GCA_030686995.1. Taxonomy (NCBI): domain Eukaryota; kingdom Viridiplantae; phylum Streptophyta; class Magnoliopsida; order Asterales; family Asteraceae; genus Artemisia; species Artemisia argyi. Next base: position 184,699,725 of record CM060705.1, read on the forward strand.
CATCGTTTTCATTTCAAAATCACTTTCGAAACTAATTGGGATGCATCTAAATGAATAGAGATGCATCTAAATCAAGTCGATGCATCTCAAATGTGTGGTTATAATTATTTCTCATCCTTCTCATTTTAAGTTTTCTTCTCACTGGATCCTTACCCGTGTTATGTTTCACTTTTATTTGAAACTATCCTCATTACAATTTATAATGTCCAACGCTTGCATGTATAGTTTAAAGCACGATGACTTAACTGCTTATTCTTTAAATTCAAAATTTCAAATGATAGTTGTAGTGAGAGCACGTTTCTGGATCTAACAAATTCTTATACGTTTATTACAAATTCGACCAAAAGGTTTATGTTATCAAACTATTTATCAAATACGGGTCGATGTATCACTGTAAACAACAAGAAATGTTCTTCAAATCTTTTTTCAATGTGATACGGATTACGGAGTAGTCAGTAGAAAACTTTCTTCATTTCCTAGTGTTAAAATTTTTATTTATGGTCCAGTACTCCAGTGCTTAAATCACTCAGCCCAGCATGAGCCCAAGAGAGTAAACTGTTCATAAAGCATTAAAAAGGTTATTATTTGGGCCTATCATTAGTCAGCCCACTAAGTCCAGCAGTTGAAAATTATAATCCAACTTCCAAACTAGTCGATTCTATAATGTTTTTATTATTATTATTATTATTATTATTATTATTATTAATATTTGAACAGCTATATTGTTTCATTAACATGCTAACTAAGAACTCGAGTTTTTATATTTTGAGATCTATAAATTAGTTGACTAAATATACGGAAAACTATGTTTACTATAAAACGTTTTATACAATAAACAAGTTGAGATAATAAACATGGTAAATCTGTTTTATATTTTCTTTTTATGGTAAAGCTGGGCATTTTGCTAACCAAAAACTGACATAACCACATTGTTGAATTTTGATACTAAAATCCTTGTTACAAAATGTATACACTTTCATCTACTAATGTTACAGCAAATCGATGCCTTCATTTTTCAAAGCTAATGATTTGCAAGTTAATAAGGATTATACTACACTTCATATGCACAGAAACGCGTATGAATTATTCGAGTAATTTGAGTCGATAAATCTCTAGTGACATAGATGGTATACATTTTCAAAATTCAATCCCATTTACACATTTAATCCCACATTGGACAATGAAAGAAAAAATTGTTAGTTAATATACCACATGGTATGGGGATCATCGTGATTGGACTATTGTTATATATTCAGGGATATGATAAAAAATAGCTAAATGAAGCAAAAGATTTAGCGAACTTTTATTCTATGCCGGAAAATTTATACAAATTCCTAAATTTTTAAATATGAACTTGTTTGTAATTTTAGTCAATCTTTTTAGCTATTAAACATTACGAGTAATTGTTTAGTCAATCTTTTTAGCTGTTCAACATTAATTCCGAAATCAGTGCATAATTTAGTAACTGGATTACGGCTATGTTTGGCACACAAGATTGTTGAGATATTGTGCTTATTTTTTCAAAAAATAAGCTACTTAAAAAATAATCTTTGTTTGGCAGACATAACTTATAAGAGATTTAAAAAAAAATAATCTTCCATAATCTTTTAAAAGCAAATGTTACTTCATGTAGCTTATAAAAATAATCTCTTTTTATAATCTCCAGCACCAGCACCATCTCCAGCACCAGCACCAGTTACTTTCGCCAAACATACCCTACATAAAAAACATGTAAACTAACTAATTTCTATTTTCATTCCAAAATACTTGTCAATCAAACAACACACTAAGTAAAGAATTATTTTTATCAAGAAACCAATTGATTACAATAACGTGACACTATCATGGATGTCACGCTTTAAACGGAAAACAACACACAAAAATCAACCTATAAAAAACACACTCGGTAAGTAACATTTATTTCACGAAACACTCGCGCTATATCAACCAATACTCATCTCGTTCAATTGTCCAAATCACACATTAAAATATTTGGGTGTGCAAATCTGCTCACATTGTTGTGTTTTAGACAACTTTGTATATGTTAGACACTACAAGATCCAACGATAAAATCAACATGATAAATGGTCGATTTTTGTTGTTTGAATCACTACCCCACACAAAACTTACTCTTGAATAAGAAAAAAGATTATTGACAAAATATACACACTAATTAAGTTGATGAAAATGTTACAACTTAATCCAGACAGAACCATCAATGAAGCTAAGTGATAGAAAAGGCTTAGTTTCTTCATAAGTTAATTCTTTTGACCAAGACACTCTCCCTGCAAATATTGCTTCTGGTCCACTACATTTGTATTGTCCATAACACACAGTCCTGCAATATTATCATAGGTTAACAAATCATATTTAGCGATAAATTTCCGGAAGCAGTTTCCCTACTCTCGGGTTTACCCTTAGAGTAGGGGTAAAATCTGTTTACATTCTACCGATCTCATACCCCGCCCCGACAGGATTGGCTATATTATTGTTGTATATTTAACGATAAATAACATCACTTTAACCACATTTTGATAGTATTTTCAGTCAAATGACCCTTTTAAGTTATTAAAAGTTGCTCATGCCATAAAGCTATGATCATCTTGATTACTATTACCTAGCTAATTAATAGTTAGACAAACGTTAAAAGTTTTATCTTATAAAGTACTACTCCGTAGTTTATTTATTTATTTATTATTATTATTATTATTATTATTATTATTATTATTATTATTTTTTATTTTATTTATTTTTTATTATTATTATAACACATCACTTTCATTATAACCAAACCAATAGGATTACAAGAAATTAGTGGGGAGCCTCGACACTAACTGAGCCCCCAAACCAATATTATTATTATTATTATTATTATTATTATTATTATTATTATTATTATTATTATTATTATTATTATTTTATTTTATTGTATGGTTCGAAAGATAGGATAAGATACATTAAAGTATACTCTTTAGATCAATAAAAGTTAAATCATTGTAATTCACATGGAGAAACTAAATAACATACAAGCCTTATTCACGAGAAAAAAAACTAATGTCCAAGGAAAAACATACGAGTGGCAAGTTAGGTATGGTTTCATATGGTGTCAAGTTAGATCATATAGTGTCAAGTTAGATCATATGTAACTCGACTACTAGTAGATGCGGATTCACGACTGTAAATTATCGGGTGCGCAAATTTTTTTACAAGTATACAACAAATAAAGATAAACTAAAATGTATGATTTTATTAAGACTAGTAAACAAATTAAGAAGATATTTTTTTCTAACTAAGCAAGGTATGTATTTGTGTGACACATTTCCAGACTATGTTCGTTTTTAAAAAATTATGAATTTTAACGAAAATTTACATTAGATGACAAACATTTTTCGGGTTCCTATGAACCTCCGAAAACCCCTAGATCCACCATGATTACAAGTATCCATTGAAAAACATTTTATGAGCCAACATTTAGGTATTTTATTAATTTTTCTTATAAAACCATTTCAATCTTCTATCCTACATTGGTTGAATGAAGAAAACGTTCTTTACATATATACTATTGTGTGTAAGAATGGTATGTCTTTAGGATAGCTGGTATCATGTTTAGGATATGTTGTTGGCATTAAGGTTCATATACAAAGATAAAAGATTGAACCTTTTCAACAGCAACAAAGTCCTAAACTTATACGAGTCCTAATATTTTAATCCTACTTTTTCTATGATGGAACTCTGTAGTTTTTTTTTGTTTTTTTTTTTTTTTTCTTCCTAATCCTTAACCTTTTAATCATATATATTCAATGGTTTGTTTATGTCTATTCAATGGCCAAGCCTTCAGCTTTTTTAATATGAGCTCGTAACCTTTTATTTGCGGAGTCCTTAGCTTTTTATTATGAGTCCTTAACCTTTTAATCTTATATATATAAGTGCTTATTTATATTTATTCAATGGTGGATCCCTTAGCATTTTAATCTGAGTACGTAACATTATATCATATATATTAAATGGCTTATTTCCATCTATTCATTGGCTGAGCCTTTAGCTTCTTAATCTGAGTCCTTAACATTTTAATTAATACTATATATTCAATGGCTTATTTCCATCTATTTAGTGGTGGAGTCTTTAACTTTTTAGTCCCATGCATATATCAATGGCTCTCGTCCATCTGGATTGGCAAGTATTGTTCGACTTGTAATTGGTATTGAGACCAACTGATCCTCAACGCGAGAAGTGTGGTTGTCAGAATTTTGTCTTGTAGATTCCTTGATCACCGTATGTGGAGCTTTCCTCTGATAAAATTCTATCTTTTCCAAAAAAAAAAAAAAAAAAAAAAAAAAAAAAAAAAAAAAAAAAACTAAACTAAACTAAACTAAAATATAATATGTTTATTGAGGTCTTTAGCAAAAGAGCTTTCACATTTTTTGTATCGCTCTTTAGCAAAAGTGAAATGTATATGTTTTCAGTTAGACATACACCGATTATTCTTGACATATTGATTAATAACAATGATAGTTTGGAACACTTTTTACTAGTAGAGATATTAAAACTGTATACATAAACTTTTGGTTCGAATCTTTAACAAAATTATTGAGGTAAGTGGTGGCGGAACTTGAACATTTATTTTGGGAGGGCCGAATTTATTTTGGGCGGACCGAATCGGAGACTTGTTTGTATTATCAATTTAATTACCCCTAAAACTTATAATATTTACACTAGTTGCCGCCACTTTTGAGGGGGCCGGGACCCTCCCCTGCCCCTTATAAGTTCCGCCCCTCAGGTAAGTAACATGTATACACTTCGATACTCTATGAGACAATTCCAATCTTACATCCCACATAGCTTGAAGAACATAAATATTCTTTGTTATATACTATGGTGTATAGGGACAATATATCTTAAGAATAGTGCTATGTTTAGGATATGCTATTCTTAATGAAGTTCATGTCGGAAATGATAAATGAACTTCATTGAAGGATTTATACCTAAATTTGTATTGCTTCTTAACTTGTTTTTATACCTAAATTTGTATTGCTTCTTAACTTGTTTTTTTTATGCAAAACAGTGAATTATATTAATTTCAAAGCACAAATTACAAAAGATCAACATTCAATTGGAATGGACATCACCCATCCAATTTCACTTACTACATACACTAAGGGGGTGGCAATGGTGCCTAATGATGCCTAAAAAATAATTGTAATTAGCCAATCATGTTAAGCCAACTAATTTCATGCCTTTGGATGCCTAAGTCCATATGTTTAGTGGCAATGTTATGCCGATCGATGCCTAAACATTATTTATTTATTTTTTTACTCATAATTATATTTAACAATTAAATTAAAAAGTATACCGATTGGATTTGGGAATTGGGTTTCGGGAATAACTTCATCTTCATCATCTTCATAATCGTATAACGGTAATTCTCTTTCGACACTTTGTTCACGTTTTGGTGGACCGTCTCGAAAGTCATTAAAAGGGTTGAACTCGCTTGTCATTGCTATATTATAGTGACTTGGATTCAACGGTGGAGGTGCCGGATAGTAGACTTGTGGTAGAGGATGAGGATAGTAAGGTTATGGTGGAGGTCGGGGATAGTAGGCTTCTTGACCACGTGGTTGTGCTTGAACATTCGGCCGGACGGGATGTGGTCGAGAACCTCGACCACGACCACGACTTCGACCTTTTGATGTTGAACCTTGTTGGGATTTACTTGGATCCATGTTCTTGATTTTTAAAGTAAATTGGTGATTTGAAGAAAAGATGTGATTGTGAATATGTGATTTGAAGAAAAGATGGTAAAGTGAATATAAAGGGGGTAATTTTTTTATTTTTTATTTTTTTTTATTATTATTTTTTTTTGAAAATGTAACAAACCAAATGGTAACAAACCATGCAACGCTAACAAATAGTTAATGCAAATGTTCACACCGAATCGGTAATTGATACCGTTTGGTTTGTTGAATTTGCGATGCCGACTAAGTGGCAATGCGTTGCCGATGGTTGCCGATTGAAACCGAGCCTATGCCGACCACGATGCCACCTCTAACAGTCTAGAAACAAGAGACTTTAACATTCTTCCTATCCAATCACAGATACCAATCATACCTAAATTTGTATTGCTTCTTAAGTTGTTAATATTTACTCAAACTTAATTTTTATAAAAAGTTTATTTACAAAGTAAAATATTTACTCAAACTTAACTTTTATTGAAAAGTTTATTCACAAAGTAAAGACTGTCATTCATCAGTGTGTATTGTAATTTTATATAGGTTACTTTTAACTTAACTATCTTTTGTTCTTAACAAATATTCCAATTTTTTTTATCATAATTTCTGACCTTTTAACCGACTAATTCATAACATTTAAACTTATTGTTACACCGGGTCAAACCGGGAAAGCCCTTTTGAGGTGGCACCTAGTTGCCGTTACCACTTCAAGGTTGTTTGCACCTATCATAATTGAACTTAAGATATCACATATTTTAGTGATGATGGTCACAGATCTTTTGCCACTAAGTTACCCCATAATTTTATTTACAAGGATTGATAATATATACTAGTATCACAATTCACAATTCACGACTTATCAACTACAATTCACGACTCATCAATAGAACATTTTCTTGTTCGTTTTCAAGTGTTAAGACTAAAAAAGTAAATCGAATAAAAAACTGTCCACTATGCATGCTCAGTAGTGAGCCCGTAAGAGTGGATGACAATTGATACATATGCCTTAACAATTTAACATATGCCTGAACCCATCATCAAACAGTCAAAGTGTCAAACTAGTCGATTTTATATTGTTACTTGTTGATTAACTTGCATAGCCGCATAGGAACTTAAGTTTTGAGACCCTTAAATTAGTTGGCAAAAAATATCGAAAACCATGTTTACCTAAAAAAAAAGTCTATCCGATAGAAACTAACGAGATTATAAACTGGGCCTTTTGCTTTCTGTTTCTAATTGTAAAACCAAAAACTGACATAACCACATTGTTGAATTGTGATACTAAAATCCTTGTTAGTTGTAACAAAATGTATAGATAATTTCATCTAAAAATGTTAAAACAAAGAGATGCCTTCATATTTCAAAGCCGATGATTTGCAAGTAAAAGGATTATAGTACACCTCATATGCACGTAAACACGTATCAATTATTCGAGTAATTTGAGTCGATAAATCTTTAGTGACATAGATGGTATACATTTTCAAAATTGAATCCCACATTGGACAATGAAAGAAAAAATTGGTAGTTAATATACCACATGGTATGGGGATCATTGTGATTGGGCTATTGTTACATATTCCGGAATATCATAAAAATCACTAAATGATCAAGTGGATCATTTAGTGATTTCTATGGACGGAATATTTATACAAAGTCTTAATTTTTTAAATATGGACTTGTTTGTAATTTTAATCAATCTTTTTAGCTATTAGACATTACATTAATTTTTTAATCAAATCCTTTTAGCTGTTAAACAATAATTACAAAATCAGTACATCATTTAGTAATGGGATTATATTAAAAACATGTAAACTAACTAATTTCTCTATTCGTTCCAAAATACTTGTCAATCAAACAACACAATAAGTAAATAATTATATTTTATCAAGAAACCAATTGATTACAATAACGTGACACTATCATGCATGTCACGCTTTAAACGGAAAATACACACAAATCAACCTATAAGAAACACACTCGGTAAGTAACATTTATTTCACGAAACACTCGCGCTATATCAACCAATGCTTGTCTCGTTCAATTGTCCAAATCACACATTAAGATATCTGGGTGTGCAAATCCGCTCACATTGTTGTGTTTTAGACAACTTTGTATATGTTAGACGCTACAAGATCCAACAACAAAATCGACATGATAAATGGTCAATTTTTGGTGTTTGAATCACTACCCCACCCAAAATTACTATTGAATAAGAAAAAAAGATTATTGACAAAATATATATACACTAATTATGAAAATGTTACAACTTAATCCATTCAGAACCATCAATGAAGCTAAGTGATAGAAAAGGCTTAGCTTCTTCATAAGTTAATTCTTTTGACCAAGACACTCTCCCTGCAAATGTTGCTCCTGGTCCACTACATTTGTATTGTCCATAGTACACAGTCCTGCAATATTATAATATTAAGCAAATCATATTTAACGACAATAACATCATTGTAACCTCATTTTGATAGTCTTTTCTGTCAAATGATCCATTTAAGTTATTAAAAGTTGCTCATACCATAAAGCTATGATCATCTTGATTTACCTAGCTAATTACTCTTTTTTAATTGTATAGTTCGAATGATAGGATAAGATATGTTATAATGCTCTTTAGATCGATAAAAGGTCAATCATTGTTATTCACATGGAGAAACTAAATAACATACAAACCTTATTCACGAGAAAAAAACTAATGATCCAAGGAAAAACATACGAGTGTCAAGTTAGGTACGTTTTCATATGGTGTCAAGTTAGATCATATGTAACTCGACTACTAGTAGATGCGGATTCGGGACTGTAAATTATCGGGTGCGCAAACATTTTTACGAGTATACAACAAATAAAGATAAACTAAAATGTACGATTTTATTAAGGCTAGTAAACAAATTAAGAAGATATGTTATTCTAACTAAGCAATACATGTATTTTTGTAACACATTTGAAGACCATGTTCATTTCTAAGAAATTAAGAATTTTAACGAAAAGTTACACTAGATGATAAACATCTATTTGATTCTTATGAACCCCCGAAAACCCCTAAATCGGCCCTGATTACAAGTATTCATTGAATAACATTTTCCATGACCTCATACTCTCGAGCCCCATCCAATAATTGTTTAGGGATGCAAAACCAAAATCCATAGACATATAGTAGTTGCACGCGTGCACTATGTCTTATGTGGTACTTACTTTTGCATATAATTCAACAAACCTAAGCTCTATACAAAAGCTAATATAAAAAACAAAACAATACAAAAAAGGTAGCATATATCTACCAACACATATATGGCATACCAAAAAAGGAAATGAACCACCACCGCCCATTCCATTACCAAATTACCCATTCCATAACCAAATTACCCATTCCATAGAATTTGTTATGTATATCTACACACATAGAATTATTGTTTTGTGAAGAGGTATCCACTAAAGTTGGTCTAACATTAAACTAGCAATGTTTCACTTTAGTCACTAAAGTTAGAAAAAAAAAAAAAAAAAATGTATCATCGCTTTTTCTTCAACAAATGTCATTTTGTTTTGTAATGTAGGTAGCCAAACTTCTTTATGGCAATTGGAGATAACTTGTTCACTTGAATATGAGAGTTTCTTAATTTATTTAATAACAATTAAAACTTGTTATAAAGCAGAAAACAAGTTATTTGCATAGGGACTAGGGTGGTAAAAATGTAACATCTGGTAACTGTTATGTTATACGATTAATTGACGTATGTAAATAAAATAAAAAAGGATATGAGATCTTACGTTTCACGATTAGGGTCGCCCCAATTGTACCATCCTTTAGGGATAATAATGTTATCCATGTATGTATAGGCAAAAACGACGCGGGAAAAAGGACCCCATGCTCTCCCAAGATAAAGTGCACCCGACCCGGTGACCTTACATCTTAAGAACGAAAACCCTGTGTCCTCTAGCAAACTACTTCTACCTTGCGCCGTTACCGCCCCTGTCACTGGTGCTATTGCGTGCACCGTACAACCCTGTTACAACCAAAATCACGAGATTTCCATTTGAGTTAAATCCTCGGCAAACCACTTTCACGTGTTGACACATTAGGGTAATATTAACTTTAATTTGGTTCTTTTGGGCTAGTGATAAAGTTAAACAAGGGCGATTGCACATGTTGTACGCTACAATGATTCAAATACAAAGTAACATAACGCCAATGTGATTTCACCTCCTATAAATAAATGTAGTGTACTATTTTTCCTATTGAATGATACAACATGTTTACACCATTTTAGCTAATTCATGCAATAAATGATCTTGAAGATAAGTTACTGACACTAGCAAAGTTACATGTATGTTAGCCTATCTTTTAGTTAAAAGTATTACAAAGCTGTAAATGTAATGTTGCATTTGAAGCTCTATTATGCTTATATTTTTGCATTTAAACAAAGTTGTAAGATATTAATTGGGTTCTCACGACATAAAAAATATATGGGTTGTGGTCCAATGTGGGCCTATAGTAGCAAACTGGACCATGATTATTTAATTTGAACTAAAAAAGCCTTAAATTTTTTGGAGTATGTTATTTTGTACTACTAGGATATACTTTTATTTAGATATAAGGAGATATATAAAACAAACCTCGAAAAGAGATAGGTCATTGCCAAAAATGAAGTCGACAGAGCCTTCAATATAACAATCTTTGTAGTAATGCCTACCCAAATGATCATAAAGTGTATCTTGCGCACCCAAAAATCGACATCCTACAAATGCAGCTGTATCTGCTGATATCCTGAACGCGACCGCTTGTTTTCCTATAGCTCCTGGTTTTGGTACCGGGGTCGTGTTCTGCATGCATGACTTACTTATAAATTTAGCTATAAAATCTCAAAAGTGGGAGTTGATTGCAAAAGTATCTAATGCATGTGTTAATATTACCTGAAATGTGATGTTTTTGGCAATGAAATAGGGGGCATTGACCGCGAAAGTGGCTGAGCCAAAGGTGCCAATGGCTTGACCTTTGGCACCTACGGTTTGAGCCGTGTCAGCCCATTGCACAATTGTTTTCTGAGCACCTGCCCCTTCTATTGTTATGAATGATTTCATGGGAGGTATATTCACCTTTTCCCTATTCAAAAATTACAAGAACAAAGTAAATACTGAATACATTGTACCTTTTTTAATCAAATGCACTAGAATGTAACTATGTAAGTATAACATGATAATACTTTTTAGAAAAAAATATACAACAGAAATGGCCCATGTTTTACTATGGCTTAGGACTTTATAAATGTGTTAATAATCTTACAAAAAGATATTCTATTTTACAAAACTACAAATGAAGAGGCTAGTTAAAAGATATACCATTGGTTAGAAGTTTGAACACCTAAAAGATACTTTAAAAGTCATGAGTTTGAAAAAAGAATTATTAAAAAACTTGTAAAGAACTTTTTGCCATATGAGATTACATGGTGCATGGATTTAGTCTAATCATTGTGAGTATTTTATCTTCTTACAGTCGACCAATAGACGACAATCCCTTGTGCCATTAGAAAATTTAAGACAGCATGAAACTTCTAGTGATCGACTCATAATAATTAAAAAGTTATGCTATTTGTAAAAAGGTTTTGATTGTACAATTGCAACTTATTTTTTCAAACATACTAATTTGGTACGTGTACTATTTATCGTTCCACTTAATATTGTGTCTTTCATGTTTTATTCCAATTTGCACATTTTAATAACATGTCACGTTATAAATAGTGACACGTGTCAGACTTTCAGGTATTACACGTCATCAAAATGTGCAAATTGGAACAAAGCATGAACATACACAACATTAAGTGGAATGATAAATGTTACACGTACCAAATTAGTATATTTGAAAAAAGTTCGTTGCTATTTTACGGCCAAAACTTTTATAATGATCATTACAATTAACAAACACGTCGTTTGAATATATAACTCTTCTACATATTTCAAAATATTAATAGCTTTCTAAAGTTGCACAATTCAGGAAAATAGTACAGGTTCAATGAAATATATCAGAGGCCATTCGTGATAAAAACAAAATGTCCTATAGTTTATTCAGGCAAAACTGCAATATATATATTTTTTAAACAAATACTAGTATATTATATTAGAGGATAAATAGGCCCAAGCTCGGTACGTAGGTTTATTGTATATAAGGTTTCACCATTATAAATAATGGTAAATAATAAAGATATACGTACAGGGTTTTCAATCATCTAACATGGTATCAGAACGGGTCTGATCCTAGATACCTTAAACCTACAAACCGGGCTTGGGCCTATTTATTCTTTAATATGTTATTCTTGAGACATACGAATTTACCAAAACACCCACTAATGATATTTGTCTTCATACTTCTGCATGAATTACAAAATTCCCATGATAAATATAAAAAGCAAAAATCAATGTTCCAAATTTGTGTTTTTTTTTCAATCTCCATCAAATCTTATTGTCAGCAATAAAACACTTGTCGTCTACGTATATATGTACCTAGGATAAATCAAGGTTTTTAGATCATACAAATATATAAACTTAGAAATAAAAATAATGTTATAATCAAACTCATGTGAATTCTTGATCACAATTGCCATGAAAAAGCCAATTTATTTGACCTCACAATCTCTAAGTTATCCTATCTGCATTCTTTCAATCTTGCTCACAAATTTTCAACAAACATAAAAGAGACAAACGCACACAGATTTTTGGACACACATATTATGGACATACTTGAGGCGGATGGTATGCACGTACATATCTTTAAAGCAACATCTTTAGTGTAAAAAAAAAATTCATTTTTCGAAAAGCTAGCTTAAGTGCAATTCTTTGACATAATTATTATGGATACAAGTTCAAGATTTATATACACAAACTTACTTGTAAACTCCTGCATGAACTCTGATGACAACTCTAACAAGATTTATCATAGGGAGAGAATCAATAGCTTGTTGAATGGTCGTAAAGTCCCCGGTAGCTGGATTTCGGTCAACGGTGATCGTATACGAAGGAAAAAGCTTGTTGTAAGCAACGGAAAAAAGAGAATGCCTTAAACCTCCAACAAAATTGACCCATTTCATGAATTGTTGTTCTGAATATTGAACTTGAGTCAAATTGACTCCTAGCTCTTTCCATGTGTTCCTTTTAGGTTTTAAGCCTTTGGTATGACACAATGTTTGTGTAGTAGTATCAAGAACTAGTAAAAGAATGATAATAGAGCAAATGTGACTAAATTTAGCCATGAAAATGTAAAAGAGAAACTAGAAGAATGTATGTTGGATGTTGCAAGACAAATGAGTTGTGGTATGGGTTTGTGAAGTGGTGAAGGGTTTATGTGTGCATTTATTGAGCTATTTATGAAATATAATATTTAGAAAGGTATTGTAAGAAGTTGCTAATATTTTTGAGAAAATATTCTTTTTAGTTGGTAACCTTTGTGTAGTTGTGTGTTTGTTATGGGACATTTTGCATGTGTATGTTAGTGTATTAGTATCAGTAACTAACTCTTGTTTAATTACCATAATTGCCTTATAATACTAAACATTTACCATGCATTTTGTTTCTTAGTTGGAAAGTAATACCTAAATTACATCTTAACAGGATAAAATCAAGAAAATGTTGTAATAAAACCACCAAGTGTTCATACTTCATACTCCAAAAAATAAACTAAAAATCGTTTGTCAGGATATAACACAAACCATCAACGTTAGAAACTATTGGCATGAATTAAAAAAAAAATGTATAACGGAAATCATTCATTTCAAAGATGATTTGTTCAAAAAGTTTGACGAAAACCGTATTTCTTAAGGGTGATATTTGTTAAACTTCTGACATCTTATAAAGATACGACTCATGTTATTACTCTCTAACCCATTTGATGTTAAAATGGATGAACCACATATTTTTAATGCTTTCGCTAATTTTAATGATTGACTATATTATTCATTTCAGCTAATGTTGATAAGCTAGCACCTAACTTATATTATTTTTAGAATGTGAGAATGAGAGTGATTGTGATTAAAGAATAATGAATCACGGGTGTTGCTACCACTGACATTTATGCAATCACAGGGGTGAATTTTAGGCCACAAGTACACACCTATTATTATTGCACTTTTTTCCCCTTTTTATTTCTCAAATTTAATTTGTTGATGGTAGTGCCCGTGAACTTTGTGTTCTTGGTAGAATATATTCTTTCAAGACTCATAGTCTCATGTGATTCTACTATTGCATCATTAGTCATCAAATTTGCTATAACTTTTTTTGAAAGGCATGCAAAATTTAGGTTTACCACAAGAGGTAACAGACAGTTAGCTCATTTTGAAGATCAACTTTCTATAATTTGATGGTTGATAATAACGGGTAACCGATTGAGTTTTCTTTGTTCAAGTTATTTGGCCGGGTAGATGAGTTTTTGACTCGGATGAATATGGCTTAACCGGGGTATTACTGTGACCATTTTCAAATTTTCTTTAGCCACTCTTAACATGTATAACTAGTGAAGCTTGAACATGAGACCTATTGTGAATGACATTACAGTGCCGCAGCACTAGGCTACTTCGGTGGTGTTTTATTCATTGAATGTTTTTAAAGTGATTATAACCGATTAATTTCATTCTTATAGCAACAAAACGGTGTACGGTATATATGTAAATGCTAATATGTTATGCCATCTGAAATTTAAGACCCTCAAATATAGATGCTCCATGTATTTGCATGAAAGAAATTGCATCTCTTTCCAAGTGTGACAAGAAAATTGTATAACTTAACTAACAATATTGTTGGTGTCAAATATATGGTAACTTTTTTTGTGCTAGCATATGATGTTACGTGAACACATTAACATCACATTTAATTTATCACAACATGTGGGGTTCATCGTCTCATTCTCTGGACCCAAATCCATGTGAAGTGATCGAGTGTACTTCTGGTTAAGTCTCAAACTTGTATGTGTGGTCGATTGTATCACATATAACCTAAACCGGCGAAAAATTAACTTAACAGTTGGATTTGCAACTCGAGAAAGGGAACTCCCATAAAAACAACAAATGTAGAGTGTAGTGTCATCTCAATTTAACAACCATATGAGGTATGACGTACACTCTTGTCAACCATGATAACGACACGATATTATTGCGATTATTGACTTATATGTACCCGATAACCCGACCAAAGGTTATATTGTCATATTGATGCACTCCTATTTCCAAAATTATTGTTTACAGATAAAAAAATGCAATTATTATACATCGTCGACAATAAAATCATATCTTCATGTTTTAAAGGTTTTTTGATTTGTCGAAAAAACATTGTTCGAAAGAATGAGTTTTGCTAGAACCTCACAAAAACTCTCACAAAATGACGTGTCATGCAGTGAGTGGGTTAATCAGAAAAAAGAGAAAAAACTATAATAAAATCAACCAATCACTATCTGACACGTCATTTTGTGAAGAATTTTGTGGATGTTTTTATGTGATTGTATCATTCTTCCGAAAGAATTCCTTACAATGAATTAGTAGATTAAGAAAGACTTGTATCATATAAGTATATATCTCAATGTTCTGTATTCTAAAAGACACAAAAAACACTTTCCAACACACATAATTGATCAAGAAGTCGTGTATCATTTACTTTCTCTAATCACATTCCAACGCACAAAAGACACAACTCTTTTTGGAATCACATGAATAAACCTTCACATGTGATGAGCCAAACATGACAACAAGAAATTTCCAAAGCAAAAATCATCAAACAAGTGACACGTTCATCTATATTTTGCACTTTAAGGTTTGTCTTTTTCTAGCTATATTCATAAACAAGTCTACATGCTTATCATAGATATATTGTAAATTAATTTTGTAATGAGTTTTAAATAACAACTCGTGATTAACTATATATCTGATATAGACATATAATACCATTAGCATTAGTTAATTAATATGGGTACATGTATTGCTTAAGGCTAAATATTTTATGATCAAATAGATTACCCCATGGAACATCTAATGTGGGATATGCTATGTTCGACACTAATGAGCCTTATAAAGAAATATGTACTCTCAATGATTACGAGCCTTCAGGCTTCTGGTGCGTAGCTAAGTTGGTAGAGACAATTTTGCAAACAATATGTAATATGTTTCCCATAGCGGACATAAACTGTAACTTGTGAGTCAGCCCTTAAACATTGTCATTCACATATTGTCTTTTGGGCGAGACGTATGAATTCATCAGACTTGCCGGTTATCAATGCTTTTTGCAAAGACAACACACAAGTCTATTTTGGTAAAAAAAAAAAAAAAAAAGAAGTCATATGACTCTTTGCTAGTGAACGAAGCATCATATGTAGGATACTTCTATGAAGTAATCAAACGGCCGACCTAGAATAATGTATAGTTACTTTTTAGGTCATCTTGGTTGGTGCATAGAAGCCTAGCTAAATTGCAAATGTGACAAAGAATGGCACTTACATAGAATGAAACATTTGGTGGCAAAAGTTGGATGAAAAGAATCTAAAAAGAACATCCTTTTGATATATTGAGAAATAACAAAATAATGCTACCAAACACACTCGTTTTGAAGTGCAAATGAGGCCAAAAAGAGAATCAAAAGCATAAAACAATAGAAGGTGGCAATTCTAGATCACCACAAACGGATAATTGTGTTAAATGTCGAAAAATTGCTAATCATTTGTTCATCTAGTTGTAGAATTGTTTTTATATAACCATCAATGTATATTATTTTATGTACCTTTCGGTCCTTTGATTAAGAAAACGTTAATGTTAAATTTGCTTATGGTCTTTGTCATATTTTCTTTTTTGTTATATTGATTTTGCATCCACATTTGAGACACTTTGGTATTAAATAGGTCAATCATATCCAAAAATGACGTGAAAACCGCTTTTTTTTTTGGGCAAATTATTAATAAAAAGTATAATACTTGTCATGGTTTCGTTTTCAGGGTAGCGAACAATTTTTTTTTTTTTTTTTTTTTTTTTTTTTTACTTTTGAGGATAATTTTTTTTCAAATTCATTTTCTTTAGGGTATTATGTGACATTTTTGCCTTTTGGGGAAAAAAAATTCTATTAGCTAAGAGGGGCAAAAATATCCAGAAATTTCGTAAAATACCCTAAAGAGGATGAATATGAAAGAAAATTACCCTCAAAAGTAAAAAAAAATTGTTCGCTACCCTGAAGACAAAACCATGGCAAGTATAATACTTTTTTTTTAATAATTTGCCCAATTATATTTTCTTAGATTAATAAGGGGTTTAGCACGTGTCGAAGAGCCAAGGACGATGAGTCCTCCTTGTTACCGTGACCTAGGGCAGAAAATGGAGGACTCGGTCGTCCCCAAGACCTAGTCATGGAGGAGTCGTGTTTGTGCCAAATGTGAGCTAATTAATTTCTTTATGTGAGGTGTATTTGTGTATAAGTGGATAAGTATTAACATATATGACATACCGAAAAAAGTTTTAAAGCCACATAATAATGTCTAACATATATATTAGGGATTTTTCTAACTTGTATCATAGGAGCACAAGTTAAGCACATAAAAAAATATAGAAAAGTACTCAGCGACCCACACAAAAGTATAGAAAAATGTATTTTTGTATGGATTCTTAAGTCATTTTTCATGAATCCCATAGTATTTTCATGTTCTTAACTTGTGCCCTAGTGCAAAAGTTAGAAAAACCCATATATTAGATACTAGCACTCTTCACTCAAGTCATATAGACATTAACCTACACGTCAAAATCACTATCAAATTAGGTACCTTAGAACCAACCATAGTGTGTGTTGCAAAATGTATCCACAAGCTCAATTACTTTCCATTTGTTGATGAAGCAATACAAAACTTATAGTCCATTTATTTATATTAGAAGAACAAAATACATCTCTGATGATAATATATATCTAAAGTCTAAACTGTGTTTTACTAGTTTCGACGATAACTCAGATAATGGGACACAAAACCTAACCATTAAAATGGACAATGAACTGAACTATGGGTTCGGCTTATTATAAAAAAAGATACACAATAATGAACTTGTTTCAAGTTTGAAAAGAGACCTGACTTGGTTCCGGATTTGAACCAGACAGAACCAAACAAAGAAGCGAGAAACGCATAAAACTAAACCAAAACTGGTTTTTATTCAAGAATGAAAAGTGAAATGAACATTTGCGGTGTACCGCTCCAGCTTGGTCCAGTCCTAGTATTTTACTTTGGTGTGTCTGGACCAATTTGCACACACCCATACAACCACTATCAAGATTTGCATTGGTGTTGGCATGGGAGTACTACCTTAAAGTCAACTACATGCTACCAGACGGGCTTTGCACACTCGATCCAGACACTATCAAGATGCATTGGTGTCACTCGCATGGGAGTGGTATGATGTTAACTATATGATATATCAATGCATATGGGCAACAAAAGCTATCAAATCTGCTATAAGTATATGCATTCTTACTTCATTACTAATGAGGAATTCAATATATGGAACCTAAATCGTCATTTGGTAACCAAAGTGGTCAGCAAAAGAAACAAGAACGTGAACCTTTTCGGGTTTGAAGGGTATAAACCATATGACACTTTAAAGTGAAATGCAAAGACATGCTCCTGTGAAGTTTAATCATCATCATATCCATGTCATGACTCATTCGTTTAAGTGCATATGTGTGGTGTTATACACATCTGACAACGATAGTTATATACTCATTGAATAATACTATCAATTAGCCATCAAAGTGAGCAGGATCATATCTTAATCGTAGAATAATAGTGCATATCCGTGCTCGACTACCCTCTAAAGAATAAGTTATCCTTGATCTAAATGTGATGTCCTTCTGTCTCCAACCTTCTTTAATCCCAAACCTTAACAGTAAGATCATTAGATACACTAACAAAAAAGGTCTGGTCTGTTGAAAAGGCAGTATCATTGACAGCAAAACGATGTTCTTGGACATGTTCAACCGAAACACCATGAGGCCAAATGACTGCTTACCAATTACAAATGGGTGTCCAAGAAGTTCATGTTGCCTATCAGGCTACATCTTCACTGGATCCAACTCTCCAACCCTTTCTGATATGTCTTGCTGTTTTCCAACATGTGATAAAATCCATGTCTTGACATCCGGAGTTTTAAACATTTAAAATTTCATCGAAAATGAATGTGAGGACTCGGATATTTTAATTTGCGACTTTGGACTATTTGAACAAGACGATGGTTGGTTGAGATAGGGCGTTTGTTTGATTGAAATAAGTGTTACTTACTGAGTGTATTTGTACGGTTGATTTGTGTGCAGTTTTCCGTTTAAAGCTTGACATCTCCTGATAATGTCACCTTAAAAAATTTCGTAACTTGTGGTTTGTTTGATTAACAATTACTTTGTAGCGAAAAGACTAATTCATTAGTTTATGTTAACTTTAAAAAATATATTACCACTCAAGAACTTTCATAACAAACACTATGCTAATCTTTCAACATATAAAGTTATGGCTGTTCATTAAGAGCAAAGGGAGTAATAACACCAAATAACACCAACACCACTGTCACGTCAGCGCCACATCATTTTAACACCAAATAACATAACATCAAAAACACCCGGAAATCATAACACCCAATAACACCGCTTTTTAGGACCCACCACAACTCACATATATAACCACAACGCACGTTTCTGTGGTAACGTAGAACAAAACGCAAACAAAAACGCAGGTGGGTGGAATCAGTATTAACGGCATAACGCCGTTAAAAAATGACCACGTTGGACGAAACGCCTGCCAACTAGATCAAAACGCCGTTAAGGCGTTATTACTCCTTATCCTCTAAGAAAACATTTTACAACTTAAAAGATGAACTTAAATTACGAGTTCGTATAAGAAAAAGTCGTGAGTTTGTATAAATTTTCAAGCATGATGCAAGGGCGTGCTATATCTTTTGTTTAGCACGGCTTGGAACCATGCTTGAAAACATAACACTAATCGGAACTCATTTGTTTGATAAACCATGTGGTATATCACCTAGCAATATTTCTTTTCACTGTCCTATGTGGGATTTAATGTTGATCATAGGACGTTCTTCGGAAAAACTATACACTATCTAAATTCATCACCAATTTATATTTACAATCTACTTTTCTCATCTATTATCTATACCATCTATATGATCATTATAGGACCGTTTATTTCTCAAATCTACTTGAATAAGTGATACCTGAGTACATGTTTCAGGACATGTAAGCATTTTAATTAGACAAGTATAAAAGATGACCGAATTCTGATTCAAATTGGAATGTATATATTGTGCAAGAACGGTGAGAATTATTAGCATGGAAACACATACAACACTTGCATAGGTTTGCAAGTAGATCTCAGCAGCACTTAACATGGATTAGAATCAAGCAGAAGTATATGAATCTGGCATCTGCACCAGAGATAAGGATCCATAGCATGAAGAAGCTTTCGTGTATTACTGGTATATAACTAAAATACAGATTACAAAATCTTTGGTATAATACTTATATCTCATAACATAACTCACAAACAGAAATTTTTTAGAATTAAATAATACGAAAACATGCAGGACGTACCATAGTACTCGTATAGTATCAGCTATATTAGAGAGACAAGGTCTGAAACTAAAATGCCAACCATGTTCTTTCAACAAGGCTGAGAAGAGGTCGTGTGCTCAAACGGTCATAAAGATTGTTGAAGAAGTACTTCCTTGACAAGTATGCAGCTTTATATGTTTAATTTGGAGGTGATACTGTAACAAGTGCTTCTTATTTTATGTGCCTTCTTCGTCTTAGGTCTGAGACACCAAAACGCAGTGAACAAATATGTGTGAACACGATATGTCCATATACAACTATACAAGCATCCTAATATATAACGACATGGCTGATGGCTCATAGAGGGAACAGAAGATGACAACAGAAGCCACAAAAGATTCCTATTGATTTTCAAGTCTATAACCAAACCTTCATCATGTTTACACCAAATAGAATTCAAAAACCGCCCTTTTTCGGAAACTTTCTTTAAGTAAGTAACTTATTGCAAGTCAAATTTGGATAATGAAGCTTGTGTACGTGTTCTTTGCTAAGTTATTGCCCACTGATAAATAAATCCAGTGTGTGCATGTGCATGGTCTTATGATTTGAGGACCATTAAGAAAATGTGGATTATTTAATTAATATCTTGAAACAAATTAAAAGATATTTGTACCTTATAATATCTTATACCGATTTAGACTAACAAAAATATCCTATAAACCCGGTTTCTATAAATTATATTAACCTTCCATCATTTATATATCCTAACCCTAGTTTTTGGCACAGAGACAACAATAGAGAGACTATGGCTGAGACATGCCGTCGTCGCCGGAAACATATCACAACGACAGAGATTCCACAAGAGGTTATATTTTACAACATACTTCCAAGGCTTCCAGCGAAATCTGTGATCCACTTTTTGAGTGTTTCCAAACAATGGCACTCTTTCTTAAAGTCGCCTATGTTTGCCAACATGCATCTCAACTGTGTAATCAACGATGATCATCAAAACCATTACAAACTTCTCGTGATATATAAAATTTTCGGATGTGGTTACAGCAACAGGGATTGTGAAACATTCAAACCTGGTCTCCGCCACCGCCGCCATTTGCCATTTGAATTCAGTCCTGGAGAAGGAATATGGGTTAAATCATCTTGTAATGGACTTGTCTTCGTAGTAATAAATAAGAGAATCCTCCATGATATTTTCTCGGATCTAATTTTATGGAATCCCTTGACGGGTGACTGTAAGACCTTGTCTAAAAGTGCTTCAAAATTAGACCATTATCACATCTTCGAGTTGTATTACAACTCTTCTGAAGAAGACTACAGGCTTCTACATATAACCATCCACAATGATGTCCACATATACTCGTTGAAATCAGACTCATGGAGAAAAATCAATTCAAAAGACGCGTTTCAATGTATTCCCAACTTGACTGAATTAGGTTGGTCGGCAAGTACTTGTTGGAACGAAAATCTTTATTTTACGAAACGTGGCAGTACTTATTATTCAACTATAAGGTTTGACACTAAGACTGAGAAGTTCACGGAGATAACAACTTCCTTCCACCAAGACAAAAACTGGTGTTCCAGACTCACCGTTCAAAGAGGCTGTTTACACATGTGTGTGGTGGAGTACAGCCACATGCGAAGAAATCCTCAGCCCCGTACTACGTTATGGAGTATGGATGTAAACGGAGTTTGGAATAAGGTGTCAAGTACTTACACACTTGAGAATATTCATTCCCGTCTTGATCCACTGCACTTGCTGAAGGATGGGAATTGGCTCATGAAGTCCAAAGACAACTGCTATAAAATTTATAAAGTAGACCTGGAGAACAAGCATAGCGAAAGCGGGTATAATTTATATATCCTCCGTGGTTGTGTAGAAGAGAAATACATTGAGACTTTTGTGTCTCCCAATCAATATATGAACTGAAAAGCGCCTAATATCATCATCGGCAATCATAGTAATTGTTTTTTCTATATTAGGTATTTGAACTACAACATGTTGGTTAGATTGTGTGGTTGCATTTATACAATGTTTTACGTTATATTAAAGCAATTTCAAAAGTTTGGATGAATGAATTTGTTATGGAATATTACCATGCTTGTTTTACAGATTCAAAAGGCGCCGCCATATTTGATAATGATCTGAAGCTTTGCAGTATTGCTACAGATTTCTATACACAATGCGTAAATAATACTGATAACTTGGATTTTTCTGTCCTATAACAGCAATAGTGTATCCTCCCTTGTTAGTACTAAACAAGGCTAACGTCTTACTATATTTTAGTAAATTGGGTCAATATATAGGCGTAGTAAACGGTTGATCTTAGTCTTGAATGATCAGATTCTCTGTCCACGTAATCTAGTAATAAACTAAGTAAGGCTCGCAGGGGTCACCAAAACACAGTTTCATCTACACGATATACACTTGAAGCATTACAAATGATATTCAAAATATTTTTCAATAGGTCTTTCTTGTGCATCACTATTGTAAAATACGACCCTTATTTTTCTGTGAATGTTAGGTTTATTATGCATGTTATGTAACTGAAGCAAGTAAATAAGAAATCTAGATGAAGTCGAACATCCTCAAAAGAGATTGTAACCATTTAAGCTGGGTTCTTAATTGGGACAATGACTTGAGCAACACCATAGTGTTTGTTACAACCAAAAAAGTACTTGTGTAATATTAGATGATAAATTAGAATCTATATATGCGTGACACAACGTTCATATATTCTTAAAGGAGGGGAAACGGTTAGGCTTGATTTGAGCATTCGGATTTGCAGACAGGGCATTCTTTCTTCATCACTAACCAATTCTTGATGCAGTCTACATGATAATTATGTCCACATTTCTTCATTCTTCCAACCTTTTCTTCATTCTTGTACTCTTCGAGGCAGATAGGACAAGAAGCTTCCTCGTGAATTCGGTCAATGGAGCAGTAGACTTGTTCACTTAGGAACTCAAACACCCCTTCCTCAGACAAACCAGTGCTCACATTACCTATCCGTTCCTCAAGAGCAAGCAATTCCTCGTAACTCATGTCGGCAATGTCTAGTCTCATATCTTGAAACTGATCCGGAAAGATCATGGAATTTTGATCAGCAGTCAAAGTCTCGTGTTCAAGTCTTTCATGAGCCACTATTACATCAACAATCGGTGAAGGTCTCGGAACAGCCATACTTGGCCTTCCATTCCTGTAACCATGGTCCCATCCTCCTCCTTCAGAATGGCTTGAATATCCGGGAGAAGTAGGCTCAGAAGGGAAGTGTAGCTCACTTGTTGATGACCTACCGCCATTCATGTAACTAAAGTGATCACTCGGATCAGAACCTTTTGATGTTACACTTATACAATTGTAATTGTAAGCATCTTCAGTGGACTGAACAAGGGAATCATGAGGATGTTGTGAAGAAGAAGCAAGATTTCCTTGGAAAAATGGATTGTGGTGGCAGGCATTAAACTGACTTGTTTCGCTTCTCAGACCATTAATATCTGGAGGTGAGGCCCACCATCCATGAGAAGCAGCATAAGGAACAGAATTCCACCCATGACTCATGACATCAGCACTTGGATTGACAGGGTGGACAGGGACATGGGAGTTTGTCGGTTGGTGAAAATGAGAACCGTAGCTTGGCGCATGTGTTCTTATCATGCAAGGTTCGAACTCAGGTATTGATCGGCTTCTAACATTCCTTGTCCAAGTTTGACGGTCAGTTGAGATACTAGATCCCCTATAGGGAGGCATTTGAGAACTAGATGAACTCCATGCATCATAAAAATTGCTCGCGCTACCTTCAAACATACTAGTCCTCTTCCTTTTAAAGGGTCCTCCATGACCAACTGCTGGAATGTGACCCATACTTGGATCATAATAATGACTAGGATGAAAGTGCCCAATGGTTGATGAATGTGTGTAGGGATCAACAGGAGGTCCTGAAACCTGTTGTACTTCCATGCTACCAAAAGATGGATGATTCTCGTTATACCTGCCTCCAAAGTTCCATGCATAATCCTGGGGGTAGGGGTATGATCCGTCTACATTCCACCTCCCACATACCTCACTCTGCCGGGATTGGGTATGTTGTTGTTCATGACCAGCTGGAGTATGACACATACCCGGATCATAAAAATGACTAGGATGAAAATGCCCAACGGTTGATGAATGTGCGTAGGGATCAACAGGAGGTCCTGAAACCTGTTGTACTTCCGTGCTAACAAAAGATGGATTATGCTCGTTATACCTGCCTCCAAAGTTCCATGCATAATCGTGGGGGTAGGAGTATGATCCATCTACATTCCACCTCCCCCATACCTCGCTCTGGCCGGATTGAGTATGTTGCTGTTGTTGTCCATGACCAGCCGGATTATGACACATACCCGGATCATAAAAATGACTAGGATGAAAATGCCCAACGGTTGATAAATGTGTGTAGGGATCAACAGGAGGTCCTGAAACCTGTTGTACTTCCGTGCTAACAAAAGATGGATTATGCTCGTTATATCCGCCTCCAAAGTTCCATGCATACTCCTGGCGGGATTGAGTCTGTTGTTGTTGTTGTTGTCCATGACCAGCCGGATTATGACCCATACCTGGATCATAAAAGTTACTAGGATGAAAATGTCCAACGGGACCCAATGGTGCCACAGAAGTGTTCCCACTGGTTGATGGATATATGTAGGGATGAACAGGAGGTCCTGAAAAAGGAGGAACCTGCTGTACTTCCATGCTAACAAAGGATGGATGATGCTCGTTATATCCGCCTCCGAAATTCCAGTGAGGATTTGAACCAGCATAATCCGTTGGAGCAACAAAATGTCCATTGTCCATCCTAGGAATGTAAGACTGCTCTACAGGAGGATAATTGTTAGCATGTTGGTCATGAATCTTTGATATCATAAATGGATTAGACATGTCTCGATGCCCCATCCTTTAAAAAGTGTGCGGTTTTTTATATAATAAGTGTTTGAATGAGGGCACGTCGTTAATTTATAAAGTGAATGAGTTCGATTGGGTTTTGTTTTTTGGAATTTATACTTTAGTAAAAGACATAAGTAGGGCTTGAGTATGGTTACATGGGTCGGTGCAGCTTACAAAATTGATGCGTGCCATTGGCCCAACAAAGTTGGGTAAGTACTAAGTCGCTTAAAATGAATGTGTTTCATGAATCATGAGCAGGATGAGCGGAATTTTAAAAGTTGTGCCTAATTTTATGCCTCATAATTCTTAATTTTAGATTTGACACATGTTACAATCTTATTTTTAGCCATGTGTTTAGTAATACAAGTTAAGCACAAGAATCATTTTTCCTGTGTTTACAACATAGAAAAATATAAATTATTCAAAAGATAGTATGTTCATGTAAATCCAAATGCTTTGAGTGTACCGGTTTTGGTTTTTCTTGTTTTGGTTATAGGTGAGCTTTTTTGACTCAAATGTACACGGCCTTAACGACTTAAATCTGAGACCGTTTCTTACCCTTTCTTGACCACCCCAAATATAGAAACCTAGCGATGTTAGAACCATTATTCTGTTGTTAGGAATCCATATACTTTATCACTAGGCCATTTGGTAGTGGTTAACGTGCTCATGTAATAATAATATATTTAAAAAGGAAAAACAAACTTGTCAAGTTTTGTTATTCTGTATAGCTATTTTTCCTATTAAAACATAAACTTTTTAAATTTCGACATTTGTGTGTATTTTATTCATGTATAATGATCATTTTACTTTTTGATGTTAACAGGGTGGTCAAAAAATATAAGCGTAGAATGATCACAAAATACACAACACAAAAGTCGAATTTTAAAGATTTGTGCTATAAAAAAAATTAAAAATTAATAATAAAATAATAATAATAATAATAATAATAATAATAATAATAATAATAACTAAAAAAAAAAAGGTGTTGATACATGCCTTCTCCCACATTGTTCATGAATAGAGGAGATGCCAGGTATTTAAAGGTGCAAGAACTGGTCTTTGAATTGGTGGACGCGTTTTAGTATATTGTATGGGCATTATATTAAGAACAAAACCGTGAGGTAGAGGTGCCAAAGCGGACAATATCTACCATTCATGGCCGGTTCAAACCAAGTTTGTGGGCTGTGGCAGTCTTTTAACAAATCTTAAGTGATTCCTAGAGATGCTTGACAACCCTTTAACGAAGCTTTAGACATTTATTGAACATAAACAATCCCAACAAGGCAACAATCACAAATGTAAGTTTTCAGTTAGCTATTAGAAATCCTTGTGAAGAAAAACATCTTACATTACTATCTATACTATTTATAAAGAGTAAATGGTCAAAAAGTCAACAAGTGAAAAGTGAAAAACTTAAATTAATGTTTTGCCTAATTACCCTTAATTAATACATTTAACACTCCTTAATACCTTTCATTTAAAACTTAATCAAAACTTAAATGAAAACATGAAAACTTACATTACACATTCAATTTTTTTGTCAACTTAAAAACATGTAAAGTTAAATGAATAATTAATAAATGAAAACATAAAATTTAAAATTGTTTTGTCAACTTAAGAATGAATACACACATATATAAAAATAAACTTTTAAATACTAGATGAGTAGCCGTACATAGAAACAGAATTTTATAGCGGCAGATAGTTATATTGATATTTTGGTTACACAAACCACTTAACTAAAATATCATTATAATTAAATGCCGCTATAAAATCCCGTTGCTATGCACGGGTACTCGTCTAGTATATATAATGTAGCGTCAGAAACGACGCTACAATTGTCGTTTTGACTTCCGAACGTTTTATCCAGCCCGCTTGAGTTGTCAAAGCCCAGTATCCTAGCCCGTTTTCCTATTTTAATTTTTTTCCTGGGGCCGATTGCTGTAAAACGATGCCACCTCCTGATTTTCGTACTTATCTTCTTCGTGCGTTTCTTCTCAAACATATGCTGATTTCGAAGCTGTTTTAGGCAAATAGGCGTCGCATCACTCATACTATCTTTGTTGGTAGCTGTTTTTGAATCTTTTCCTTTACCAGTTATATGTTTATATCTGTAGCTACTGCTTTCTTTGGATCATTTTTTTTCAGTGTTAGGAGTTGTGTAACATACGTGGTCATATATGCATGTTATTTGTTGTTTTTTGGTTTATATTACCTGGTAATTAAGTATGAAAACCAAAAGTAAAGCCGTGCGTAGACCCGAACGGGAAGAGATGTTGGACGAGGGTGGGTCTGTTGGTGCTGTTGATGATGTGGGTTATGTTGTCCATCACCACGTACTTGCGACTTAGAGTCTACTTTACTTGATACCTCCATGGACGTGGACTATTCGTTGGATTGTAGTCAAAGTGTTTGTCAAGGGGATGTCACCTATGTGGATATTATGAGTATGTCATCTCGCCTGTCAAACGGCTGACCCGTCCCATATGACACCGGTCCGTCGCTGTCAACGACATCAGTCCCGTCTGCTAGCGGAAAGGGGAAGAGGAAGGTAGACGACATACGAGTATATGCGGGTAATATTTCGTTAATACATTTTACAACTGTCTTTTACCATGGGTCTGTGTTATTACAGTAGTATTTATAGGTTCTTTGTGACACTTTCCAATTGCAGGTTGCTATACTGCGGCCGAGTCTACTTCTGCAACTTTCGAACCTAGCGAAAGTTGCTCGCAAGCGATCCCCATGTGTCCTACCACTGCTGTTATTGATGATGCCACAGGTATTCTGTTACATGATTTTCTCATTATTTTGGTTTCCGTACATCTATCAATGGTATGCAAGATTTAAGGTTTGTATATAGGTATCGTATTTACAGTGACGGACGTGTCTCGATCCGGACAACCAGCTACGATGCGTACTTAAGTGGTTTATGGTGAGTCACTGTTTTTTCTCTTTTTTTGGCCGGTTTCAAATACCATTTGTCGTAGAAGATGCGAATCCGTGTTTTGCCGCTATTTTACAATCCAAAACCATGTTTCAAACACCAACATCTTTGATGTTAGTATATGTAAAGGTTAGTTTATCTACATTCAACGACGCGTTATTGGCAATTTTCATTCCCATACTTTTGTCGACCCGCAGAATTTGTTTTCGTATTCTTATGAATTGTGGGGTACGGTTATCTTATAACTTGTCTCTTTTCAATATTACAGCTGCAACACCTACTGGATCCACCAGCCAGCCTACAGTGGGTGTACACGTAGATGCATCCACAAGCAGCCACCAAAGTACTTTTCGTAAAAGTGTTACCAGATTGATGGAGGTAGCCATGAATACCTGCAACTACAACTAATACAAGGGTGCCTGTTTGGTGATTACCTTTGCCTTTCTATCTGTTGTGCATAGTATTTAGTAGTGTTTTACCTTTCTCGATGAAAGATGCCTGATGCTACTGTCAACAGAATAGCGGCCATATTTCACTGTCATGTCATTCACAATCCAAACGATCTTGCAAATCAGGGATTCTTAAGCTTTTGTCTCTGTTTTCAGACCGGACGAACAAGTGTAGGGGATACAATATACGAATTCATGACTTTCGTAGGCAGACTCTCTCCTGAATATGTACGCGCCTGAATGTGTCAACATGAGCTCAAAACATGAAGAGCTGAAGCTGGCAGATCGTGTTGATGCCTCAATGTATCTTAGTTGGCCTCAAAGACAGAACATTGCTTAACGTGCAACAACAGGTGGGTTCTTCTTGGCCTGCTATAGATTTATGAATGAGGTACATTTCGGTCAGACTATTACGTAAGTGTGTTTGGACCAGACCAACCAAGTGAAGTAAGAAGTTTTTTGTTTTTTGTATCAGGTAACCGCAGTTTTGAAAGTGTGCATATGAGGTAAAAACCGATTCTTTTTTTTATTTTATTAGTAATTTTGTGCTAAGCAGTACCTATATTTCAATTTTGTCTCATGTAAAGTAATGAGCAAGTTATAAGCCAAAAAAAGACAAACAGAAACTGGATAGTATATCTATATAACTGTTACGTCGCGAATATAACCATATCAATATACGTCAAAGTACAATTCTAAATATTTGGTAATCAGCGTGCGAAATTTCAAGTTTGTTAGTTCTAGATCACTCTTGCAGGCGTCGGTTTACGAGTAGAAGAAAGTAAGGACACTTCTTTTAAACCTTATTTATGCACCATCTAATCGATACTGATTCTTTTACGCCTTATTCATTAGGCTTCTAATAGAGTTTCTGATAATTCATTGTTGACGCTTACTTTCTACAGGTTGTTGGCTAAAGTCGATGCTTTTCAGCTAAAAATTCCTTGTATCACAATTGATGCACGTGCAAAAGGACGACCTGGATTTGTTATCACTTTATGACTTAATGGGTCTTACGACCGAGTGGCAACTCTGCTAAAAACGTAAATGAATAAGATGGATCATTTCAGGCCTGCTAACAGGTACCCGAAACTCTTCTTTTGCTGCAAGTTGCAGGATAAAACTGACGCTATTCACATACTGCATTTTTTAGTTACATTCAACTGTTATGATACTTTCTTTATAATTTGTACCTTATTATATTTTTCTATATAGAGTTACTGCTTTGTAGTTTTACCTTATTGTAGTTTTCCACTTGCGTTGTGTGTTAAGGTGGAAAAAACAATAGCAAACAAGTCCCCCATCCACTTACATAGTAGTGTCACTAAAGTTCTTGATAAACCAAACACCTCATTTATGAAGCAACCAAACGCGGAAGTTTGCTGCAAGATCACCGCCCCGCCGCAACGCGGCGGCTCGCAGCCGTCCTCGTTCTTACAAAATCTAGGGAAAAAATAATGAAAAACTTAACCTCACTTGAAAACTATTTTGTAAATAAATTATGTCCAGTAAAGAACTCATTTTTCCAAGTGAAGATAATAGAGAGCTTCTAGCAACATATGATGAAGAACTCTTCTTGTTTTTTTGGTAATTATGCTTTGGGAAAATTACCAAAATAGATCAGTCGCTCAAAGCACATTCCTTGAATAGATGTTTTTAAATCACTTTCCTCCGGTGGATCAGGGCAACTTGGCGACTCAGCAACCTTCATATATGTGCGACACGTGTCGAATATTTTATTAATATAGTACAGAATCTAGAATCTTTTTGGAATGTATAGTACAGAATCTAGAATCTTTTAAGGACACGTGTCGCGTTTATATTGAGTTGCTCATTTTTAAAGTTGCCCTGATCTAATTTTGAAAAGTAAAATTTGAAAGTCTACAAAGTGACTAGTCAAAAAGTCAACGATCTATTTTAGTAATTATCCCTTATGCTTTTGGTACTTAATGGTGATTTTGTTAGCCTTCTTGATATATAACTCTTCTTTACAAGATCTTCAATGTTGATTTATAACTCTTCTTTACAAGATCTTCAATGTTGTAAAACATCTAATGTTACCAAGCCAAAGATGGTTTTCTTAGTTTTTCATTTTGCTAGAATCTTAAGATCACATACTAAAAGTACAAATATAGTGAGTAATAAACGATGTCTTACTTGACAGGCAATTGTGCCACGAGTTCGGATAGCTCGTAATCTCGTATAATGGACCATCATGTGATGACATAGAAGATCGAAGATCGATGTTGCATCATCCACCATTTCAGAGGAATACAACGATTCTAAAGAATCACATGAATCGTCCGAACATTCTTCAACAAAATCAGAATCATATTCAATAGTAACGTCACTTTTAACTTCAGCCATAACATATTGAAACCTTCTTGCTGCTGTTTTCGCTTGAAATGAATCTCATTTCTTGGAACATTTGTTTTTTCTCAATCCCACTCGTGTTTGTTATAATCAAATCTTGATGAGGTAAAGTGAAAGAAATGTAAGTTTATTTTGTGATTATTGGTTATGATATTGAAAAGTGTAAATGAGGATGTATTTACTAAGTTAATATGGTATTTACTGATCAGATATTGATGTCAATGTAATTTTTTCTAATTTGTTTCTTTTTAACGGTCACTGAATAGTATAGTTGAAAATATAAGCCATCAGGATAGTTAAAAACCGATGGAAGGTTAGTTGATTCTTATTAAAAGAGTTTAAGACGGATGCTACAATTATATATAAATTAAATTTATGCTAGCAACAAGGGTTCCTGGCTAGCTTGTTACTGTAGGAAGAAAGTTGAAGCAAATAAGAAAACAGTAATGGGCCTGCAACAGATTCATGGAATCATGGGATCAGAAATGCTCAACAAATTTGGAATAAGGTCAAATAAGAAAACATTTTTTTCGTAATACATTTGTGGAAGAAAACCTTAATTTATAGGCGAAGAAAACCTTATAGGAGAAGATCATCTGTTTCAATTTCATACTTTTAGGTCATTTAGTCTTTTGCTACACAAACTTATAGGAAAAGAAATCCTTAATTTATACATAAGACAAAATTAATATATCTAACCGGCTAAGATCCTGGGCAAAAAACACTGGCCCAGAAAGTGATTTCATGCATGTTTACCGCATAATCTATTCTACATCATTTGC
Source organism: Artemisia argyi (assembly GCA_030686995.1). Lineage (NCBI taxonomy): Eukaryota > Viridiplantae > Streptophyta > Magnoliopsida > Asterales > Asteraceae > Artemisia > Artemisia argyi. Next base: position 184,731,494 of record CM060705.1, read on the forward strand.
GTATTCGATGTGCAAACTTGTTATTTTTGAATAAAAAGAAAACGTATATGAGATTATTTTACAGCTTTTTAGATAAGTAATCCTAAAAAAATAATAGATTTATCAAAGAAGAACAAGTAGTCATAGAAATAGTAATTTCTGAATCTTGAAGCAACTAATCATGAAAAACTGGAGGATTTCAAGGAGGCCGGTAAAAATTCTGTAAAAGAAGGAATTGAGTAACCTTAATATTCAGTATAATGTGTCTAGCTAAAAACTAATTTGCTATATGCAGGTGATTGAGTAACCTTAATATTCAATATAATGGGTCTAGCTAAAAACTAATTTGCTATATGCAGGTGATTGACTAACCTTAATTATCAATATAATGTGTGTATCAGAAGTTTTAATGAGAAATGTCATTTTCAACTGTCTGCATATGACAAGAAAGGTGCAAGTGGTTGAATATGAACCTCCCTCTCTCGTATGTAACTCCCTTAATGATCATCTATATATAGGCATGAGGAGCAGCACATGAATTATATACTCAAACACAACGACTATCATAACTATTGAGAAACAAAATGTTGCTAAAGACGATTAGTTTTATGCTAATTCTCATTTGCACCACCATTTTTAACGCCTTTCCTACCAAATCAGATGAACTCCAAACTTACATTGTTCACTTAAGTTTACCTGAAGGCCAAGAAGTTTCTCAGCCACACAAGCTTGAAGAATTGTATAACTCGTACTTGTCAAAAATAGCTTCTGGCTCTAATGAGAAACCAAAGATGGTCTATCCATACCGGCGTGTGATTACAGGATTTGCGGCAAAAATGTCGAATGAGCAAGCAAAGGTGATGGAGAATTTGGGTGGAGTCTTACTTGTAAGCCCTGAAAGAAGCTATGAATTGCATACAACTCATTCACCCAGGTTTTTGGGCTTGCACCAAAATAAAGGCTAATTATACGGATTTTTTTTAACGTTTATTGCGTTTTAGAGTTTCTTATCAAAATTATTATTGATTACAATATTTTAGCTTTCAAAAAACAATGATTACATAACTTTCATTATGTTTAATGTTTTAGACCACACATATCGCCTACTATATTGGAAGAGGAGAATTCTTATACTACATTACTTGAGGACGAAGAATCTGATGTAGTCATGACTGATGAAGATAATGATTCCACGACACAAGAAAATGAACATATTCCATTCATGCAAAACGAAGTAAACAATGTAGAGATGAATGATCGAGATAATTTTTCAGATTCAAATGAAACAATCCTTCAAGATCGTGATCACATCCAACATGACTACAATGCCAATGAACATGATTCTTCTGAAGAAGATACTGACACGGAATATGAAGTAGACAATTGGTATCGTCAAAGATATGAAATTTAACAATATATGAATGTTTACTTTGACAATGATGTTATTTTAATATTATAAGTTACAAGTTTCATTTACATTTTTTTTTCACAAGTTATGATATACTTTAACTTTCAGCATATAAGAATATTTACAACTACAAACTTGAATCCGAATGAATTTAGTCGACACATATAGCCACGCTAAACCAATCAGTATAATGACTTTGTAATGTTACGAATATACAATTGGAATTTATTTTCCAACTTTGAAATAACATCATCTTCAATCAAAAGTCTATAATACATCCAACACTATGGGTTAATGAGTGAAGCCAAATATTATATTTAACATGGTAAATAAAAAAGTGGACCATGACATTTTAACAATTTCATCCCAACAAGTATATTTTCATTATACTTGACATATAAATATAAATAAGCAAACACAAAGTACAAACTATTAAGTAAAAATTATTATTTAAACTTTCATACACATTCAAATGCAAAACGTTAATTACATTTTAGAACAAAAAAAAGTTAAATTGGCCAAGACATATTAGGGTATTTAATGTTACGATTATATAATTGGAATTGATTTTCCAACTTTGAAATAGCATAATCTTCAATCAAAAGTCTACAACTGTATATTAGTCACTATGTGTTAATGGGTGAATCCAAATATTAAATTCATCACGGATAATAAAAAAGTGACACAGCTTGAAAATAAATGCTAAACAAACCGAATGAATTTAGCCGATACACGTAGTGACGCTAGCCACCCCATTGGGGCAGGCCTAACATATCAGCATGTTTGGACGTGCATAATTGGGTTTTCATGCTATAAAAGAAAACAAAGGCTGGCTGGCCATCTATAGTGATACAACGCACAAGGATCGACTTTCATAAGTGATATTTACTTCCATATCTTGTAATTATTAAGTTCCGTAATTATATTGCCATAGGCCTCGTTAATCAAAACATTATTCACGTTTTTAGTTAGTTATCTAGGAATCCTAGTAAAAAAAGGGGTATTACAACCTTTTGGAAAGAAGGAAGGAAAAAAATAATAAATAAATACCGAAATAAGAAACAAAAAACTAGACTTGAAAACTACTTTGCACAGAATCATGTCCAATATAGAACTCATTTTCCCAAGTGAAGATAACATAGAGCTACTAGCAACACATGATGAAGAACTCTTCTTGTTTTTCAAAATTATGCTTTTGGGACTTAATAGTGATTTTGTAAGCCTTCTTGATTTATGACTCTTCTTTGCAAGATCTTCAATTTTGTTCAAATTCGCAAGTGATCCAAATGACTCAGATTTGCCTTCATAGTACTTTGATAAAACCCTCATGCATAAGTTACAAGCAAGTTAGTTTTACAAGTTGTACTACATCATGGAAATAGTATACCTTCTTTTTAAAAGCTGAATTGCAATACATTAAGCTTAAAACGAACAAAAGAAAATGGGTCTCAAAGTAAGAGAATCAAGAAATACCCCACAATAATAAAACACAAGAACAATTAGCCAATATCAAAATCCGTCATCCATGAAACCTCCAATTAAAATTTCGATTAGAGCACCTATTTGATATCCAAAAAAAGCCAGCGATTGGATTTTGGCAAAAAAATCTTCATGAAGAATAACGTGCCTTTTTTTAATCCTCTCATACACATAACGATTCATCCAACTACAAATACTTCACATCGCAACAAAATGTACACCTCTGAAAACTTTGATAAAAAGATTTCCGCCTACCGCCAACCAAAGAAGTAGAGAGGAGTTCAGACATTGTGATTTTTGGTGGAGGGTTTATACCCCACGAGCTAAAGATCTTTAACCAAATAAGTCTTACTCGTTGACAACGGAAAAGAAGGTGGTGAGTAGATTCAGTTTGCTCTTGACACATTGGGCACAGAAATAGTATACCTTGATTAGTAAAATTAACTTTTATCTTAGTCATGTCACAAAACAGTATGTTGGTATAAGAATTTGAAAAAAAAAAAAAAAATGCATTGAATTTGAAAGTTTGTGGGAAACATATAAATGCAAGCTTGATCACAAGACATGTATCGAAACTTATATATGTAAAACATTGGAATTTTACCAAATCAACCATGATATTCTTAGTTTTTTACTAAGCAGGAATCTAAGATCACTTATTAAAAGTATAGATATAGGGAGTATTAAGTGATATCTTACTTGATAGGCAATTGTGCCATGAGTTTGGATAGCTCGTATAAAGGAACATCATGGCATCATGAGATGACTTAGAAAAAGATGTTGCATCATCCACCATTTCAGAGGAAGACAGTGATGCTAAAGAATCACATGAATCATTCGAGCATTCTTCGATAAATCAGAATCATATTCATTAGTAACATCACTTTTAACTTCAGCCATAACATATTGAAACCTTCTTGCTTTGCTGTTTCGCTTGAAATGAATCTCATTAATTGGAACATTTGCTTTTTCTCAATCCCACTCATGTTTGTTATGATAAATCTAGATAAAGTAAAGTGAAAGAAATGTATGTTTGTTTTGTGATTGTTGGTTACGATATTGAAAAGTGTAAATGAGGTTGTATTTACTAAGCTATTATGGTATTTACCGATCAGATATTGATGTCAATGTAACTTTTCTAATTTATGTTTCTTTTAACGGCTGGTCACTGGATTATGTGAGTAAACAGAATACAGTGAAAATTTCCTATTCTTTTTTCAATATGTATATATGCAACAAGGGTTCCTGCGGAAAAAACACTTTTTTTTATCATGCGAGCTTAAGTGATTTTACCTTAAATTTTTGCTAGCAACAAGGGTTCCTGGCTAGTTTGTTACTGCATACTGTATTTAGTTCTATAAGACTTGTAGGAAGAAAGTTGTAGCAAATAAGAAAACTGCAATGGACCTTCAACATATTCATGAGATAAGGTCGATCAAATAAGAAACCATTTTTATCAAAATACATTTATGGATCGATCATCTGTTTCAGTTTCATACTTTTAGGTCATTTCGTCTTCTGCTGCACAAACTTATAGGCGAAGAAAACCTTAATTTATACATAAGACAAATTAATATATCTAACTGGCTAAGATCCTGCGCAAAAAAACTGGCCCAGAAAGTGATTTCATGCATGAATACCGCATAATCTATTCTACATCATTTGCGTATTCGATGTGCAAACTTGTTATTTTTGAATAAAAAGAAAATGTATATGAGATTATTATACAGCTTTTTAGATAAGTAATCCTAAAAAAAATAATAGATTTATCAAAGACGAACAAGTAGTCATAGAAATAGTAATTTCTGAATCTTGAAGCAGCTAATCATGAAAAACTGGAGGATATCATGGAGGTAAATGTTCTGTAAAAGGGAAACTTGTAGCACTGTCTAAAAACTAATTTGCTATATGCAGGTGATTGAGTAACCGTAAGATTCAGTGTAATGTGTGTATCAGAAGTTTTAATGAGAAATGTCATTTTACAACTGTCTGCATATGACAAGAAAGGTGCAAGTGGTTGAATATGAACCTCCCTCTCTCGTATGTAGTTCTTAATGATCATCTATATATAGGCATGAGGAGCAGCACATGAATTATATACTCAAACACAACGACTATCATAACTATTGAGAAACAAAATGTTGCTAAAGACGATTAGTTTTATGCTAATTCTCATTTGCACCACCATTTTTAACGCCTTTCCTACCAAATCAGATGAACTCCAAACTTACATTGTTCACTTAAGTTTACCTGAAGGCCAAGAAGTTTCTCAGCCACACAAGCTTGAAGAATTGTATAACGCGTACTTGTCAAAAATAGCTTCTGGCTCTAATGAGAAACCAAAGATGGTCTATCCATACCGGCGTGTGATTACAGGATTTGCGGCAAAAATGTCGAATGAGCAAGCAAAGGTGATGGAGAATTTGGGTGGAGTCTTACTTGTAAGCCCTGAAAGAAGCTATGAATTGCATACAACTCATTCACCCAGGTTTATGGGCTTGCACCAAAATAAAGGTTTGTGGAAACATTCACACTACGGGAAAGGAATCATAATTGCACTTCTAGACACTGGAATTACTCCAGAACATCCTTCATTTAACGACAAAGGAATTCCGCCTCCACCACCGAGATGGAAAGGCAAATGTGAGGTGTCCGGGTGTAATAACAAACTGATCGGAATAAGAAACTTTGTTAGTAACGATTCAGCAATTGATAACGAGGGCCATGGGACACACACTTCAAGTACGGCTGCAGGGAATTATGTAAACAATGCGAGTGTATTTGAACAAGCTAACGGGACTGCAAGTGGGGTGGCGCCACTTGCACACTTGGCCATGTATAAAGTGTGTGGAGAAATTGGTTGCTATGAAAGCGACTTATTAGCAGGAATGGACACAGCTATTGAAAATGGTGCTGATGTTATTTCAATTTCGATTGGTGGACCATCGATTCCCTTTTATAGCGATTCTATGGCAATAGGTGCCTTCACGGCCATAAAATCAGGGATATTCATGAGTTGTTCGGCAGGTAATTCAGGGCCTAATAATAAATCAATAGAGAACGAGGCCCCATGGATCCTAACAGTTGGGGCTAGTAAAACTGATAGAAGAATAAGGACTACAGTTACTCTCGGGAATAAGAAGATACTAAACGGTGAAGCGTTATACCAACCAAAGAATTACAAACCAAAGTTTCGGCCCCTTGTTTATCCGGCTGAAATGGGTTATTCATGTGATAGAGAATCGCTGAAACACGTTGATGTCAAGGGGAAGATAGTATTGTGTGATGCATATTTTGTTCTCGCAGGAAGTGAAATGGGGGAGGCAGTTAAGGAGGCTGGGGGAGCTGCTATGATCATCGCAAATAACAAAAGAACTGGCAATAGTGTAGCACTAGAAGTTCAAGTCCTTCCTTCATCTCATGTTGGTTACAGAGAAGCAGTTGCGATCAAAAAGTATTTGAACTCGACTTCAGCCCCTGTGGCTACTATAATTCAACGCGGAACGGTACTTAATGTAAAATCTGCTCCAATGCTAAATGCTTTTTCTTCAAGAGGACCTAACGTTGCAAGTCCTGGAATAATGAAACCGGACATTGTTGGACCTGGTGTTGACATTCTTGCGGCTTGGCACAAATCAGTTGATAACAAAACTGGAACCCAGGCAACGTTTAACATCATATCAGGCACGTCAATGTCTTGTCCTCATCTCGCAGGCGTAGCAGCACTTCTGAAAAGCACACACCCAGACTGGTCTCCCGCTGCAATAAAATCTGCAATTATGACCACAGCAAGTAATGTAAGCCTAAATGGCCGCTACATTGTAAATGAAAGAGATCTTCCTGCAGACGTCTTTGACATTGGGTCTGGTCATGTAGAAGTATCAAAAGCCAACGATCCAGGGCTTATTTTTGACATCCAGCCTGATGATTACATTCCCTATTTGTGTGGATTAGGCTATACACCCAAGCAAGTTCAAATTATCGTCAAAAAGACTGTTTCGTGCTCAGAAACTATACCAGAGGCGCAACTCAACTATCCTTCTTTTGTGGTTGAGCTAAAAAGATGTGGGAGCAAAGAATACTCAAGGACGCTGACTAATGTCGGTTTCGAAAACACAACATACACTATTGGGGATATTTCTGTACCACAAGGTGTAGATATTAAGGTCAGCAGCCATTCTCAACAGCTCAGTTTCACAGCGCTGCACCAAAAGTTGCCGTTGAGAGTAATATTTTCTCGAGATTGTAAGGATCGTGTGAATGTTCCATATTACTATAACTTCATAGTTTTGGAATCAGGAAAATATTCTGTTAGAATTCCATATGTGATCATGTACAAGTGAAGTAGTCAAAGTACTCTCTTGCCTAACGGTTGATACTATGCCGAAGTTCTTAAACGTACATATATGCGCTTATATGTAAGTTATATTCTGGGAATGAAGAATATAAGTAATTATATGTATGTTTTTACTGTGTTTCAGCTATTTTATATGTTTTTAAACTGATTCAGGTTATTAAAATCATAACAAATTAATATAAGTTGTGATTTTATTAAAAGCAGATAGGCAAATTTTAAGTATTACAAAATCATGAAACATATCTTGTAACAGTACTCTATGCTTTAACTTATATTCCTTAGGTTTTACAGCTAAAAACCAACGATTTATATTTTGGATATAAACCTTGTAGCGATTGATCCATCAGTGTTTAACCTGCAGATTTAACGCCCTTCAAGAAATTCTACCAGTTCGTAACCTCTATAAAAGATATCGTAAATAAGAGAAAGAAGCTAGAAATCGTAAACGTATTCAAATATTCGTAATGTTGTAATTGCACTCTCTTCTTTTACCTATTCCATAGGTTTTTCAGCTAAATGCAACGATTTGGGTATATTTTAACCTATACTAATTGATGCATCGCCATGAAACGATTGTGTTTTGCTGACAGTCAAGATGCTCTATTGTTTCTCATTCTCATCACTCCAAATAACACAAAGAAGACATTTCTAACTTAAGTAAGTTTAAGAAGAGTATCTAGCCAATCTTTTTTTTTTGAAATGTGAGTTTCTTTGAAAACTTCGTGTCGCCATTCGACAGCGGAAGGTCTAGCTTACGTTGTCTTAACCGGGCCCGTGCTAGAGAGCTCCCTCGAAATGAAAGCCTTAATAAATACCCGATGGGGGGAGAACCCCCTACTAATCCGCCCGAAGGCACGACGATTAATAGGGGTAAACCCTTGCCCCCTCAGACTTGACGTGAGTAAACCCAAGCCAAGCCCTCATAGAGGGACTTCCTTATATCTCAAAGATGACCACAGTGGGGTTTGAACTTGAGACCTCTTGGTCAACAAGCCAAGCCCCAACTAGACCAACTCATCATTGATTATCTAGCCAATCAATCCAATCATGTAATAAGTAATTTATAATACCCGTGCACATAGGGGGATTTTTCTTAGGTTTTTAATTATGTATTATTATTAATTAAAATATAAACAAATTAACCTAAATGGTTTTGAAGGTATGAGGAAGAACTATTTTTTCTTGGACAAAGAATGATTGTTATTTCTCTATTTTTATTATTGATTTTTGTAGAGGACATTATTTCTTTTTTGTTCAATTAGTATATTAAAAAATAATAAAAAAAATAACTAAGCTAAAAAAAAAAAGTCAAAATCAGTAAAGAAACATTTGGCGTATGATTTAAAAAAACAAAAACCCGTATATATATGAATGTTACAACAATAATAATAAAAACATTGTTCTAAATTCTGATGACATTTAACTTGAATGGAGCAACATGTATCAGACCAAAATCTCGGATTGCCCACCTCTTACAACATTCGTTCAAAAGCTTCAACACCCTACAAAATGGATGCGATTAGAACAATTATTCCATTACTCTAAATAATTTTAGGCAATCCTGGTTGACTAGTACAAGAAAAAAGGAAACATACCCTAAATGCTCAAGCACAAGTTTTTTTATATCACGGTTGATTGGCCTCGAGTATCAACAACGGATTGAAACAAAAGAGTACTTGTTCAAAAGCTTTATACGTAAATCTTTTTGTACAAAATATACGGATGTGACTACTATTGATCATGACTTCATGAATGCCTTTATGAGAACATAAAATGATTTTTTTAATGATATTTTTAATTAAAAATACATATTACTGTTAAATTTATTTTGTAGTTACAAAATGAATTTTTTCGCACCCGCTGCAATGGGCATGCTAAAAAAATCATGTTAGAAATACTATGCATTATTAGTAAATGAAAATACAAGTTATTTATAGGGTCGAAGTCTTGGAAACATTTTATCAATTCAAAAATGTCAATTTTACTGTCCTATGTTTTCAACTTGACTTACCAATACCGGAATCGAGCGCAAGTCTTCTTTCAACAAATTTGCACCAGGCATCCACTTCTTCAATATAATAGGAACAGATCGAATAAACCATTGTCCATTGTCCATTCTCCAACACTTCGTTCATACCCTCAACACGGATAAGCTGCCTTTAAAATAACTTTTTTAACCTTAAACTTTTATAATTATCCGTTTCTAACCCACAGGCTCGCAAATATAATTATTTGCCGAAACTCATAGGTTCTTAAATATATATTTTCCATTATATACAGTCGTTATGAGATTAATTAAAAGGTTAAACATTTGTATCAATCTAGGTCATGCTATTAAGACTGAGGTTGAATCTTTTTACATTTCACATGAACCTCAATACATATAACATATCGACCGAGGTTGAATCTTTGCCGTTATATACAGTCGTTATGAGATTAATTAAAAGGTTAAACACTCGTATCAATTTAGGTTATGCTATTAAGATTGAGGTTGTTGAGGTAAAAGTTTGTTTCTACTTCGAACAAGCGAGATGAATCCTTCGGACTAGAGTAGGTCCTCCGGATTCAATGTGATCCTTGCTTACAGTATGTTACTTCAGATATCTGCAAAACAAGTACGTCCGTTAGACTCGTCCCGGGAATGTATCCCAGGACCAACCTCCGGCGTGAGAGTAAGTATATGTTCTTAGTGAGAGAGAGTATGAATAAAACTAGAAAGTGGGAGAGAATTAGTTAACCTTAAATGAAGATTTCCTCTCTATTTATAGACTCTCTACATGAAGTGCTAGGCTGGTTTGTACTTAGCCCTTAATGTTCGCTAGTTTAGACTCCATTATCATATACTTTGGTGTACTTGTTTGTACTTTGGTCTAGGTACTTGTTGGATTATCCGAAGGGTTTGTGATCTCCGGACGGCTGAGATCATGCGGACATTCGTAACCCTTCGGATATCGGTTTGTATTGTTTAAACACATCTAAGTACATTTTACCTGATATGGGTCCGGAGGGTATACCCTTGTACGGCATGTATCCGGAGGGTGCATACGTCAACATGTCCCCCCCAGTATCATAGTATTGGTTGTGCCAATGGTGTGATACTAAGTTTATTTTTTGCGATTTTCCGGAGGATAAGTCATAGCTTTGTTCTTTTGCTAGAGTCACGCAAAATGCCAAAGGTAATTAAGGTGTCGTTTAAGGTGTGCCGTCATTTTTTACCGCGTCGTTTGGATTGGAACACGTGTGTACTTTCTGAGAGACACGGTGTGGATGGCTGACACGTTAGCCCTACGGGTGACGTGTCCCTTTCCCGCCCATTTTTGACTGCCTATAAATAGTCCCATTTCTTTTTATTTACAGCACCGTAATTTTATTTCACACACATACTTCTGACACTTCTTATCTTCTCCGTATTCCGAACGATTATTCTCGTCGTCTTTGAGGTACGTCTCAGCCCGTTTAGTTTTTTATTGCTTGGCTATTCTCCTTTCCTTCTTGTCCATTATGTCGGAATCTACTGCATCGTTTGAATATGAAGATGTGTCCAATCCGGAGGGTTCACATGTTAAGAAAGACATGCATTTAAGAGCGTCTGCGATGGACGAGTCTGATGTAATTGCTGTGGTGAAAGCGTTCGGATTACCGGAGGATTTACATCCAAGGGTACCTCCGACGGGTATGACGATGAACCAATTACCTGATGATGCCACGGTTTGTACGCAGAGTACTTCTGTGAGGGCGGTCTCGTTGTCCCTTTTTCTACTTTTCTTTTAGATGTCATTAGGTATTTTAAAGTTCACATTTCTCAACTAGTTCCGTTGGGTATGCATCGTGCTACCCTTTTTGAGGTGTATTGCCGTAGGATGCACATTCCTCCTACTACTCCCCTATTCCGTGTCTTCTATAAACTTAGCAAGTAGGGTGATTGGTTTTCTTTCGAGAAGCGCATTCATAAGAATAGGAAGGTTTGCTTTGGGGAATTTCCCTCCTGTCTGAAGGGTTGGAAGTACAATTTTTTCTTTATCGATAGGCGAGCTATTCCGTTTGCCATGCCATGGAGGCATTCGGATTCGGACGTATCGGATCCGTTTCCAAAGGCAAGTGAGTATGATGTTACTCGTGCCGAAAGGCTTTCCGAGACGATCATTGAACCCTGTCAAATTCCGCAGGCGTTCTTGTATGCCCTGGGTTTATCGGACCACTGGAGTTTCCTGGTTACCGTCCGGCGTTGAGGGATGAGCAGGGGAGGGGTATAGCCTTTGTTATAATGTGTGTTTTTATATTGTGCATCTCTTTTCGTTTTTAACGTTGGGTTTTGTTTGTCCGCGGGTATAACCATGTCGAGTTATCTAAAGAAGCCTCCGCTACGAAGGACTGCGAAGATTGTTCAAGGTACCCCATTTCCGGAAGGGCCCGTGAGGTGCATGTTACTCCTCCCTTGGCCTCCAATACTGAGGTATCGGAAAAGACGGAGGAGTTGAAGAGTGTTGAGGTTGCTGATGATAAAGTGATAGCTGCCAAGGAGAGAAAAAAGGAGCAAGCTGTGAAGACGGGTTTGAAGAAGCCTCCGTTGAAGAGAACTGGAGCCGGGAGTGTCTCTTCTCGTCTTCATAAGAGAAGCAAGATTTCTGCTGGTGATACTGTTATTGATTTGGACTCCGGAGAGGCCGGAGCCTATCCGTTCTGTTCATCCAGAAGATTTGGCATCTGGTATGTTCGGATGATTTTTTATGGTTGCTCCATCCATCTCTTTTTTTTTATTATTATTATTATTTGCTGACGGAGGTTCTTTCGTTGTCAGGGGGTTCAGAAGGTGCATCCCGGAGTCCGGGGAAAGAAACACTTGTGGATGAGGATGATACGGAGGTTGATATAGAGGGGGATGGTGAGGATGATGCCCTCTACGTACCTGCGTGGAGTGTGACGAAAGGAACTCGTCTGAACACTGCCACTGCTTGCCGGGATATGTTGATAAATTTTGCAACTCCCAAGGAGGAGAAATATCTGGACGATCAGGATGATGATGAGGCTGTCCGCAGGTCGTGGCTATTGTTGGGTAAATGTGTCACGGCTCAAACGGATATGATTTTCCGTTTCGAGTCTCTTTCGAAGGAGTACAAAAAATTGTTTGATACCCACAAGATCTGTGATAAGACCCTTGATGACAACTGGAAGACGTTCCAGCAGATGTCCGGAGAGTTTCAAGAGTTGAAGAAGGTTCATGCAGAGTGTTCCGAGGTGAATCCGGAGGGGCTGAGAAAACTTCGCGCAGAGAATGCGAGTCTGGAGGAGAGGGTTGGTAATCTTGAGTTAGAGAAGAATGAGTGGAGGAAAGTTTCCGGAGAGCAGGCCGAGAAGATCAGGTCGTTGGAGGGGCAGTTGGCTGATGCCCGGTCAAAACTGAATGATGAAGAAAAAGCCTTCAAAGAGCTTTATCAAGAGAAGGTGGACATTGCTGTGGCCACTGGGAATGATGAGGTAGAAAGGAACCGAATCATCAATGAGTTCATTCCCGAGGCCATCCACCGTTTTCTCGGGAGCCACGAATTCCGGACAGCATTGGCAGAACCATTCAACTTGTTTTATCTTTCGGGGCTGATTGACGGGGCAGGTTTGTTCGAAGAGCCGGAGAAAGCGGCTAAGTTGTTGGGAGAGGTCGAGGGAATGGATATGGAAGCCGGGGCTAAATATGGTCCGTTGTATGACAAGGCCCTATCTCAGGATTATCCTTATATTCAGAAGATCCGGGAAACCATTTACCGGAAATTTGATGAACTGAGTGCCTTAGTTCCTGACCCTGCTCCGGCTGAAGAACCGATTACTGAGGGTCCGGAGGTTGAATCTCACATCGAGAATCCCTCCGAGACCCAAAATGCTTCGGTTTTTGCTTGAAGCTGTTTATCCATGTTTAAGAGATGTACGTTGGGGTCCGGATACCTCCATTTTGACTATGGATTCAGGTATCCCGGATTCCCTGTGAAGCTTATTAATTGATGTAGTAGAATAGGTTTGAAATTCATCTTTTGTTATTCCGTTATTTCGGAATGTTTGATGTAACCGATTTTTGATCATATTAATATATCACTTTCTTTTGTTATTTGTATTGTCTTTAAGCAACATGTGTGTTTTTCCGAACAGTACGTAACTTATGGAACTTGGCTTTTAATTATATACTCGTGGGGTTCCACTTTATCGGACAATATATGCCTTACGGATCTTGGCCATGGCTTATTCCTTAGTTTTATTTGACGGGGAGAACCTGTACCTTTCGTTGTTTGGCCTAAAATTATACCCACTTGGGAACTTGGCCTAAAATTATACCCACTTGGGGTTGTATTCTTTTGGACAGCTTGTGTTCTACGGCTCTTGGCCTAAGTAATACCCACCTGGGGTTTTCTTTGACGGGGTAACCTGTACCCTTCGGCGCTTGGCCTTAGTAATACCCACTTGGGGTTTTCTTTGACGGGGTAACCTGTACCCTTCGGCTCTTGGCCTTAGTAGTACCCACTTGGGGTTTTCTTTGGCGGGGTAACCTGTACCCTTCGGCGCTTGGCCTTAGTAATACCCACTTGGGGTTTTCTTTGACGGGGTAACCTGTACCCTTCGGCTCTTGGCCTTAGTAATACCCACCTGGGGTTTTCTTTGACGGGGTAACCTGTACCCTTCGGCGCTTGGCCTTAGTAATACCCACTTGGGGTTTTCTTTGACGGGGTAACCTGTACCCTTCGGCTCTTGGCCTTAGTAATACCCACTTGGGGTTTTATTCACTGGACAACTTGTGTCTTGCGGAAAATAACTCTATATATGGTCAAAATGCATCGGGTTTTTCATTGATGCGAAAATGGCTCATGCCTTACAATAGATCCTGAAAAATCAAAGTACATAATAGGTTACATAAAACATTTCTTTAAGTTAATTGCATACCAGGTTCGAGGTACTTCCACGTCTTCCATGGTTTGGAGCTTGTATGTGCCGTGCTGATAAGCCTCCGTTATTCGGTAGGGGCCTTCCCAATTAGGTCCCAATTTTCCTTGATCTTCCACCCTGCTGGCTTCATTTTTCCGGTACACGAAATCTCCCACTTTGAATGCTTCGAATCTAACCCTTCGGTTGTAATACTGCTCCTCTTTCTTTTTGTACTTCGCCTCCCTTATGGCCGCCATTTCCCTTCGTTCTTCTAGTAAGTTTAGATTTAGATTTATCTCATCGTCATTGTTTTCAACGTTTGCCATCATGGTCCGGAAGGTAGGCATACCGATCTCTGCCGGAATGACTGCTTCACTTCCGTAAGTTAGACTGAAAGGGGTTTCTCCGTTGCTAGTTTTCAGGGTGGTTCGGAAAGCCCACAGTACGTTTGGTAACTCGTCTACCCATCCGGCTCTTTCTCTTCCTAGCCGGGACTTAAATCCCTTCATTAGGCTTTTGTTGGCTCTTTCGACCAATCCGTTGGCTTGGGGGTGAGCCACGGCCGTGTTGATTTGTGTGATATTTAACCTCTCGCACCAACTTTTGAATGGATCTCCCACAAAGTTGCTTCCGTTGTCCGTGACAATTATCTTGGGTAGTCCGAACCTGCAGACGATGTTGTCCCATACAAACTTTTTGACCTCTTTTCCGGTTGTCTTGGCCAACGGTTTTGCTTCCATCCACTTTGTGAAATAGTCTATTGCCACGATAACATACTTAACTTTTCCTGGAGCTTCGGGCAAAGGCCCCAAAATGTCAATTGCCCATTGGAAGAAGGGCCATGGTGCCATGACGGAGGTTAGCACCGTTTTGGCCAACTTGGGGACCAGAGCATGTATCTGACAGGCATCGCATTTTCGGATGACTTCCCTAGTGTCCCGGTGCATGGTTGGCCAATAGTAGCCTTGTCGCATGAGTTTAGCTACCACAGTCCGGGGTCCGGAGTGCATGCCACATGCTCCTTCGTGCACCTCTCGGATTATGTAATTGGCTTGGAGAGGTCCGACACATCGTAACATCGGTCCTAGGTAGGATTTTTTAAATAGCACGTTGTCAATTAATGTGTAGTGGCTTATTTTCATACGGAGGTTTCGAGCTTCATTTTGATCTTCCGGCCATATACCTTCGTTTAAACATCGGAATATGGGGGACATCCAATTTTCCTCCTCTTCTTCCACTATTGCGTTGACTGTTTCTTCTTCGGTGGACGGCTTCTCCAACACTTCTACCAGGACCTCTTTCGTTAAGTGGTTAAATGCTACGGATGCTAGCTTGCTGAGCACATCTGCTTTTTGGTTCTGAGCTCTTGGGATGTTCTTTATTCTGAAGCGTTTGAAACAAGTGATGTATTCTTTGGCTTTCGCGAGGTATTTTGCCATGTTCTCCTTGTATGCAGTAAACTCTCCATTGATTTGGCTTGCCACTAAGTTAGAGTCCACTCGTACGTCCAACGCCTCTATATGCATCTCCTTTGCAATTCTCAATCCGGCCAGGAGTGCTTCATATTCTGCTCCGTTATTGGTAGTTTCGAAATTTAAACGGAGAGCATATGTGTATTCTTCTTTTTCCGTACTAATTAACACTAATCCTGCTCCGGCACCTTTCCTGCTGGAGGCCCCATCAGTATATAGGATCCACTCTTCCGGTTGAGAAACGTTGCATATCTCTTTGCTTCTCTTCTTCGGATCCGGGGAGGCTGTGCTGACAGGTATTTCATTAATGAAGTCAGCAAGCACTTGTCCTTTGACAGCATTTCTGGGCACGTAGGTAATGTTGTAGGCCCCCAATTCTACTGTGTATTTGGCTAATCGTCCGGACGATTCTGCCCGGTTCAGCACTTGTTTGATGGGATGGTCCGTTATGACCTTGATGGGGTGGGCTTCGAAACACCGCCTCAATCTTCTTGATAAATGCAGGAGGGTTAGAGCCAACTTTTCAACCGGAGCGTACCTCTTTTCGGCTTCATGCAAGGTTCGACTTACATAATGGATTGGGATCTGCCGCCCCTCTCTTTCGACCATCAGCACTCCACTTATTGCTTCTGCTGCGGCTGATAGGTATAGATACACATCTTCTTTAGATTTCGGAGTCGTTAGGAAGGGGAGCTCCAGAATCATTTTCTTCATTTCTTGGAAGGCTTTTTCAGCCGCTTCCGTCCATTGGTATCTTTCCTTGTTGTCCTTAGTGATGTTTTTTAAAGTTTCAAAGAAAGGGAGAGACCTTTCGGCTGATTTTGATAAGAAACGATTGAGTGCTGCGAGTTTGCCACTTAAGCTTTGCATTTCCTTTAGTGATTTTGGTGATTGCATATCGGCGATTGCTCTGGTTTTCTTGGGGTTAGCCCTAATCCCCTCGGACGTCACCATATATCCAGGTATTGTCCGGCTTCTTCACCAATACCGGATTAGAGATCTAGGTCGGATACCGGACAGGTCTGATTATTCCGGCCTTTAGCCACTCTTCTACGTCTTGATTTATGGCTTGGTCCTTCTCTTCCGAGAAGAATCTCTTTTTCTGTGCTACCGGTTTGTCCTGGACGTTTACGTTGAGCTTATGTTCAGCTACCCATCGAGGAATGCCAGTCATATCCGAGGGCTCCCATGCGAAAATGTCTCGACTATTTTTGAGTAAAGTTATCAATTGCCTTCGCCCCTCTTTTGAGAAATTCCTTCCTATTGTCACTAGTTGCTCCGGATATGCCGGATGAACCAGCACATCTTCGGTTCCAGTAGTTTCTTCAATGGGTGTTTCCGAGGAGGTCTCTGTTTGAGTCTCCCTTTCCATTAAGAATTTTTCTTCCAGCTTTCTGCACTCTGAGATGATGACCGATCGGGTTACTAGAGTGGCGATGCCTTTCGGCGTCGGGAATTTCATCATGGAGTGTATAGTTGACGGGATGGCTCTTAGTTTTTTAATTCCGGACCGACCAAGTATCACATTGTACGGAGAGGGAGATCTAACCACCACGAACTTCATGATAGTTCGGCGGTATAGCCCTTCGCTCCCGAAACATACTTCTAGTTCTATTTTCCCCAATGGATTTATGCTTTCTCCTGAGAATCCCACCAGTGGTGTGTTTGTCTTGGATAGACGTGACCGGATGGAAGAGTCCAGATTTAGGAAGCAGTGCTCGTACATTACTTCCACCGATGCGCCTTGGTCGACATATACTCTCCGTACAGTATATCCCTCAATCTCTGCCTCCACTATAAGTGGCTCATCGGAAGCGTCCCCTGGAAGGATCGGAGGAAAGCTTATGGGGGCTCTCATCCACTCTTCTTCCTGATCTATCGTCTTTCGCTTCGGATTTCTTTCTTGATGCCGGACCATATTAATGATTCGACCTTGGTTGTTTTGATGGTTATTTCTGGGTGGTGCTCTGTCTCTTTGTCGGACGTCCCTGATCAGGTGATCAAGCTTACCGGTATCCAGGGCTATCTTGAGTTGCTCCTTCAGATTGTGACAGTCATTGGTGAGATGGCCCTTCTCTCCATGATAATCACAGTATTTATCCATGTTTTCTCTTGACGGCCTTCCTCTTAGTGGCGGGGGTGCCGGTAACCTGAGTTGATGCTCCGTTGATAGGATCTCTTTAGGGGCCTTTGTGAGCATGTTCAAGTCTAGTGGCCTGGTATCTCTTTTGTTCCCGTCGTCACGCCGATAATCCCTCCGGTAGTCTATCCGGTAGGTATTATTGTCATTTCGTCTCGGCACGTATGGTGCAAAATTATCATTTCGCCTGGGTTTGAAGTCTTGAACATCTTTCCTGTGGTTTCCTCTAAAGGAGGACCGTTGTGTGTTCTGGTCATTTCGGCTGTATAGATTAGGTTGATAATCTCTACGAGAATTGTCCATCCTCTCTCCCTTCGGTACTTCCGTCAGTCGATACACTCTTTCGGAACGGATGAAATCATCAACCCGAATCATCATTTCGGTTACGCTCTGGGGAACCTTCTCGGAGAACCTCTTCGCTAGCTCCGGACTTTTACAACCATCAATAAAAGAGGATATCTGCATCAGTTCTGGTACTCCCGAAATGCGACTAGCCTCATCTGTCCATCGTTCCTTGAATTCTGAGAGGGCCTCGTTAGCTCTACGGATGATCTTGGTAATTTCCATCGGATCTCTGATGCACTTTCTACGAAGGGCGAACCTCTGAATGAATTGCTCACTTAATTCATCCCAATTATCAATACTACCTCGCGGAAGACGATCAAACCACGCTCTAGCAGCATCATCCAGGGTCTGCTGGAACATCATGCACCAAATTGGCATGGGCCACGCACCTTGATTGGCCGCCCCTTCGAATCTGGTGATATGATCGTCAGGATCTGTAGATCCGTTATATAACTTCAAGTGAGAAGGCATCAGATACTTTGAACCCTTCGGTCCGGAGAAATCAATGATCCTTCGGGTAAAAGGACTCTTGGATGCCGCCTTGAAAGGTTTTGATAAATCGTCCGTCCTATCTTCTTCGGCCTTTTGGGCTTCGACATCATGAGATCCGGCAACCTCAAAGTCGAGTTGGATGGGGTCAATCGGTGTTTCTCCTGAGACATTGTATTGTTGGATGAGAGATTTTAGAGTAGCAAAGTGGCTCTGGATTTGTTCAAGGTTGACATGATTGGTATTATTATCCGGACGACTTCCGGATCCTTCGGGTGTTGCTGGGGAAGGACCTGTCATTTCTTAGCTTCGGTAGAGTGAATGATGGGTCCCACGGATGGCGCCAATTTGTTGAGGTAAAAGTTTGTTTCTACTTCGAACAAGCGAGATGAATCCTTCGGACTAGAGTAGGTCCTCCGGATTCAATGTGATCCTTGCTTACAGTATGTTACTTCAGATATCTGCAAAACAAGTACGTCCGTTAGACTCGTCCCGGGAATGTATCCCAGGACCAACCTCCGGCGTGAGAGTAAGTATATGTTCTTAGTGAAAGAGAGTATGAATAAAACTAGAAAGTGGGAGAGAATTAGTTAACCTTAAATGAAGATTTCCTCTCTATTTATAGACTCTCTACATGAAGTGCTAGGCTGGTTTGTACTTAGCCCTTAATGTTCGCTAGTTTAGACTCCATTATCATATACTTTGGTGTACTTGTTTGTACTTTGGTCTAGGTACTTGTTGGCTTATCCGAAGGGTTTGTGATCTCCGGACGGCTGAGATCATGCGGACATTCGTAACCCTTCGGATATCGGTTCGTATTGTTTAAACACATCTAAGTACATTTTACCTGATATGGGTCCGGAGGGTATACCTTTGTACGGCATGTATCCGGAGGGTACATACGTCAACAGAGGTTGAATCCTTTTAATTTCCACATGAACCTCAATACCTATAACATATCCTAAACATAATATCATTCTCAATACCTATAACTAAAGAACATTTCCTTTATTTAACAAATGCAGGATGGAAGGTTGCAATGGCTTCATATAAAAAGAAACTTAAACTAATAAGGAACCTAAATGTTGCTCTTGAAATTTTAGAATACTGGTCTAGATGTGTTCATTATACACCCGTTTATCTTTCGCATAATTGAAGCTATCCGGTTAATAATAGCTAAGTACAATTATAAGGTGATGAAACAATTGGTTGAAGAGATCCATGCTCGACTAATAGTGCATATCTACTTTCTTAATTTTTTTTTTTATAGAATGACAGTTTTCTCACTAACCGATTAATTATTGTTTTATTAAAGGTTTATAATAACATCTTCAAGTAAGGTTAATATAGTAATCTGATCAAATTTTACTATCAATTTTTAAAGTGCTTAATTAATTCAAGACAACGTGAAATAAAAATATGAATAATAATATTGAGACAAATTAATAACCACTTTCTTGTATCTGCAATTTTTTTAGCCACTTATGTTCAATAAACGTTCATGCAAAAGTAGTGTGATTTGAAAAGTGAATATACATGAAACCTAATTTCTTTTATCAATGTTTGTTAACTTATTAGGGTGGGTAAAAAAACCGAAAAATCGAATCGAAACTGAAAAAACTAAAAATACAACATCGAGAAAACCGAACCAAATGATAAACTGACTAGGGTGGTTTTGTTTTCTAGAAAAATCGAATGTTTGGGGCGATTTTTAGTTTCTTATGAAAAATCGAACCCAAAAATCCACCCGCTCAACCTTTATCTATTTTCGAAAGATTTAAAATAATATGATATACTTAATTATTTTGACGAAAAATTCTGTGTATCTCTTGGACTTTTGCAAAACTTTTTTAAAATGGTAAACTTGCATTTCATATTTCTATGGATTTTTATATTATTGTTTTATGCTTTATTTGATAGTTTGGATTGTTAGATGTTATACTACTATTAATCTTGTTTGAATAATGTTGTATGGAAACATCATTTCTATGTTTGATGTAAAACTTGCTAATTATTAGTATTTTATTAATTGAAATTTGAACGAAATAATAATGAATTAGGTTATGAGTTTTGGTGGTTCATAACCAACTAGTTTATTCATCGGTAATCCCAAAGCCAAAAAAAAAAAAAAAAAAAAAAAAAAAAAAAAAAAAACAGAACCGAAACCGAACCAATTTTATGAGAAAAAGCAAAAATCTAAACAAAACAAGCGAAACCAAACGGTTTGCAATTTTTAAAAATCGAAGTTTTCAGAAACCGCCCTATGCTCACCTCTAAACTTATAATAATAATAATAATAATAATAATAATAAAGTGATCAATCAGATTGGGTATCAGCACATTCTTAAAACGATACTAATACTCCCTCTAATTTATTTATTTTTGTTATTTTTATAGTTTGTTTTTATTATAAAATTGCGAAACAGAAATTACGGAACATGCAATATAAAGTTTGACATGTCAAAATTAATGAAACACGAAAAATATTGAGCAGAAAACCATAAAAAATGTCTTGTCCTATAAATAAAGTCAGTAAAACTGTCAAAAAGTGTTGAAATATAAAATATAAAGTTTGACAAATCAAAAGCAGTAAAATATAAAAGATATGCAACAAAAAAATCAAAAAAATGTCTTATCCTATCAATAAAGTGGGTAAAAAGAGGGCAAGAGGAGTTAAGTGGTAGCAATAATCTATATCTATATCTTTAACTACCTATAATGCATTTAGGATTTTTATAGATAAAAGTCTTAATATTTTATACTTACACATCTTACTATATTTACTAATAATTCATATAATTAAATTCTACAGTACATTAATGACACATTATATTTTAGTGTTTAAATGAGTATTACAAATTTACAATAATACAAATTTTTAGTTGTAAATTTATCACAAACATTTACGAAAATTTAAACACATGTTTAAAATTGTTACATCTCACAAAAGTATACGATACTCAAGCCTTAAACATGAAAAACTCATTTAAAATGTTAACAAGTACTTATAAAATCACAATGTTACAAAAATATAATAAATTTTTCATATTCGGTGAAAATATGTTATAACCATGTTATCCTTAAACTCCCGATCTACTCTAATCAATCAAGGCACGAGCATAATTCGAATGCCCTTGAGATTTCATGCACATAGTACTAGTGTAAGAATCAAGCATAATCGGCTTACCAAGTTTATTAGCCATTGCACTTGATCTGTAAAGGCCACAATGGGAATATCATGTATTTTAACCCTGATTGGAATCGAACACAAGTCTTCTTTCAACAAATTTGCATCAGGCATCCACTTCCTCAATATAATAGGAACACATCGAATAAACCATGGTCCATTCCCCAACATTCCATTCATACCCTCAACACAGATCGAATGCCTTTAAAATAGTTTTTAATCCTCAAGCTTTTATAATCGATTAGTTTATGTAAATTTAAATAGTAGAGCTGAGATTAATATAGATCACCTATTTTTCATAGATCACATAAACCAATCATAGACATCAATTTTTCTTCAAAAATTAATAAAAGATTATTTTTCACCTTTTTTAAAAAGAAACTATATTGCAAACGGTAAATCATTAGGTGACGAAAAATACACAATTGCGACGACAATTTTTTTATCTTTCAGTAGACGGGCACTTTGATATATTTTCGACGAACCTTTTTTTTCAATTTTTGTTTTGGTGTTAAAATTTGAGTCTTGAAAATCATATGTTATTTGTATGTTAGGAATCACGTGTGATTTAAAAATAGAAAATTACATGTGATTCTCTAAATGTAAATTTCAACACTTACAAAAAAAATATCAAAAAAAGGGTTCCTTGAAAGTATATAGAAGTGCCCCTCTATAGATAGATGATTTAATTATCGTCGTGATGGTATGATTTTTTTGGCATAACGATAACGGTTTGAGAGATATATTTTTTTTAAAGCAGATTGTACAAAATGGACAATCAAATATTCAAGAAGTTTTCTATTGGACCAATGATAACTCGATTTTGTCATGTATGCGAAATAGAGCATTCCTATAGGCGGCTAATAAAAGTCAAAAGTGGCTTTGATTTGTTCAAACTCAAATTAAATTACATCCAACAAAATAAATATAAAAAAAACGTATGTGTCAATTTTGTAAAAAAAACAAAAAAAGAAAAAAGTGAAGGTAATTAATAAAAGTTTAGTTATTAAATTATAAATAAATTATATGACTTGAATAAACTTATCAGGTTTCATATCTTTTAATAACTTTATAAATACAACTAACATTACGTCTTGCAATTACTTCTCGTGTATATACATGAATTCAAATATAAATGGGGCACTAGATGTAGCTCGACACAAAGCCCATTGCATGCATGTATTCCATACTCAAAGAATGATTCAAAACATAGAAATTACTTGTCTTTATATGCTTCACAAATAATCAATATGGTACACCTTTGACTCATTGTTTCATTGTTTGGATCATCTCTTTCTTGTCTTTCCGTTTGTCTTCTTCATTAATATCATGCCTTTTCATCGATCATTCCTACAATCTTCAATAATTTTGTAAAACAACTTTGTCGATTATTTAAAACTGCATTGTAAAAATAAATAAATAAATAAATAAAAATAATAATAATAATAATAATAATAATAATAATAATAATAATAATAATAATAATAATAATAATAATAATAATAATAATAATAATAATAATAATTTGATGATAACAATGTAATAAGTACCATAGCAAATATAACAATGACCTCTTTTTTGATTTACCTGTTGAACCTTCAAGAACCTATAGTATATAACTCGACTTTCACACCAAGAAACAACATTAACAGCATGAGCTTCAAGAAAAGCAATTCGTTCAAGAGTATGATCATACTCCTGGTTGTTGTAACTAGGAAAACCATGGCCGAGAGCCGGCCAATCTCTGATAGTATATATGTTTCCTTCCATTAGTGCATTTTAAATAGATATCTGTTTGATCTAAACTTAATGAGTTGATATGTTAAAAAGCTTGATGCTTTATTTCTAGAGCTGTATGTAAATATGAGAATAACCTTTGCTGATTGGTTTTGTGTTTGTAGCTCTTGCAATGAGATCACCATACGAACAATATGATACCTTCCCTGTTGTGGGTATAATTCGCTCCAACACAACTCAAGGTACCATCCTCAATGGATTTGGATTCTTCAATTCAATCCAGTTGTAACTGTATTGGAGCATGAACTCATTGTCCGCAAATCGCATGAACAAGTACACACAGTTCAAACAGAATGGTGTATATGTTGTACCAGAAACAAGCCATTTCACAAGCAAAGATTTAGCAAGTCATAAAAATTGCAGCTCCATATTGTAATTTGAGAGACACAAAATAGCTATGAGGCGGTGAGTCTGCTTTATAGAATTCAAAATTTGATATGTTGTTTTTAAAAGAATTAGTTTTGCAATCCAAAAGGGCTAGCGGCGCAGCTTGTTGCTCGTTTGTCTTCTAACTCTATGTAAATCCAAATATGTAAAAGTATAATTTGGTTCCGTCAAAATTTGATAGTCTTGGTATGCGTTTTCTTGAAACCTAACATATGTTAAACTCAATAATATCACAGCTGGTTTGGCAAAAGCACATTTGTAAAGTCGGATTTAATACAAATACGCATCCAAATTCAGAAAACAAATGCTATTTGTAAGTATTTTATTGGTAAGTGTTTTTTGTTAGGTTAAACATGATATGATCACTGATTAGACACACTTCCATTAGTTCGATAGCAAATTCTAAAACGGTGTTTGGATGATTAGTTGTATTGTCAAGCTTAAAGGTTTTATGTTAACTTTTAAGGGTGACCGACCACCAACATGTGGATTTTGCAATGTTGGGAAGTAATTACTGTGTACTTTCGAGACTAGGACTATATCCTAATATCAGTGAAATTTTGGACTAAACATAAGTAGCAAAACTGTAACTTACACTAAACTTAATTGCCTTAGCTCTACGCGGGAAGAAAATTGTCTATGACGTACGACAGGTTCGATGTGGGACAGCGACTGAATTGGTTCACCTTTAAAGTTATATAATGATGTTGTGGTGAAGGTGAACATTGGCAAAGTAAATAGGGCACGCTTAGCTATTTACCATACCTTGATTGATACCATCTCAAACTATATACGTCCATACTAATATGGTATTTAATTTACTGATCAGATATTGACGTCAATGTAATTTTTTTTCTTATTTGTTTCTTTGACGGTCATTGAATTATGTGATTAAACAGAATACAGTGAAAACTTCCTATTCTTTTTTCAATCGGTATATATGCAAGTGATTTTACCTTAATGTGTGTCGTTGAAAATATAAGCCATCAGGATAGTTAAACGCAGATGGAAAGTTGTAGCAAATAAGAAAACTGCAATGGACCTGCAACAGATTCATGGGATCAGAAGAGTTCAACAAATTTCGGATAAGGTCAAATAAGAAAATTTTTTTTTTTCCAAAATACATTTGTGGATCGATAATCTGTTTCAATTTCCTACTTTTAGCTCATTTTGTCTTCTGCTACACAAACTTATAGGTGAAGAAAACCTTAATTTACATATAAGACATAATTAATATATCTAACCCGCTAAGATCCTGGGCAAAAAACACTGGCCCAGAAAGTGATTTCATGCATGTTTACCGCATAATCTATTCTACATCATTTGCGTAATCGATGGGCAAACTTGTTATTTTTGAATAAAAAGAAAACGTATATGAGATTATTTTACAGCTTTTTAGATAAGTAATCCTAAAAAAATAATAGATTTATCAAAGAAGAACAAGTAGTCATAGAAATAGTAATTTCTGGATCTTGAAGCAACTAATCATGAAAAACTGGAGGATTTCATGGAGGAAAAAATTCTGTAGAAGAAGGGAAACTTGTAGCACTGTCTAAAAACTAATTTGCTATATGCAGGTGATTGAGTAACCCGCAGGTGATTGAGTAACCTTAATATTCAGTACAATGTGTCTAGCTAAAAACTAATTTGCTATATGCAGGTGATTGAGTAACCTTAATTATCAATATAATGTGTGTATCAGAAGTTTTAATGAGAAATGTCATTTTCAACTGTCTGCATATGACAAGAAAGGTGCAAGTGGTTGAATATGAACCTCCCTCTCTCGTATGTAACTCCCTTAATGATCATCTATATATAGGCATGAGGAGCAACACATGAAATATATACTCAAACTCAACGACTATCATAACTATTGAGAAACAAAATGTTGCTAAAGACGATTAGTTTTATGCTAATTCTCATTTGCACCACCATTTTTAACGCCTTTCCTACCAAATCAGATGAACTCCAAATCTACATTGTTCACTTAAGTCTACCTGAAGGCCAAGAAGTTTCTCAGCCACACAAGCTTGAAGAATTGTATAACTCGTACTTGTCAAAAATAGCTTCCGGCTCTAATGAGAAACCAAAGATGGTCAATCCATACCGGCGTGTGATTACAGGATTTGCGGCAAAAATGTCGAATGAGCAAGGAAAGGTGATGGAGAATTTGGGTGGAGTCTTACTTGTAAGCCCCGAAAGAAAATATGAATTATATACAACTAATTCACCCAAGTTTTTGGGCTTGCACCAAAACAAAGGATTGTGGAAAGATTCACACTACGGGAAAGGAATCATAATTGCACTTCTAGACACCGGAATTACTCCGGAACATCCTTCGTTTAACGACAAAGGAATTCCGCCTCCACCACCGAGATGGAAAGGCAAATGTGAGGTGTCCGGGTGTAATAACAAACTAATCGGAATAAGAAACTTTGTTGGTAAAGATTCAGAAATTGATAAACAGGCCCACCATGGGACACACACTTCAGGGAATTATGTAAATAATGCGAGTGTATTTGAACAAGCTGATGGGAGTGCAAGTGGGATTGCGCCACTTGCACACTTGGCCATGTATAAAGTGTGTGGAGAAATTGGTTGCTATGAAAGCGACGTATTGGCGGGAATGGACACAGCTATTGAAGATGGTGCTGATGTTATTTCAATTTCGTTAGGTTTTCTGCCCCAACCCTTTTACAACGAGTCAATAGCAATTGGTACCTTCACGGCCATAAAATCAGGGATATTCGTGAGTTGTGCGGCAGGTAATTTTGGGCCTCAAAATAAATCATTAGGGAATGAAGCCCCATGGATCCTTACAGTTGGGGCTAGTAAAACTGATAGAAGAATAAGAACTACAGTTATTCTCGGGAATAAGAAGATACTAAACGGCGAAGCGTTATACCAACCAAAGAATTACAAACCAAAGGTTAAGCCCCTTGTTTATCCGGATGAAATGGGTTATTCATGCAATAAAGAATCGCTGAACCACATTGATGTCAAGGGGAAGGTAGTATTGTGTGATGCAGATGATATTCGAGTGGGAAGTGAAATGGGTGAGGCAATTAAGGAGGCTGGGGGAGCTGCTATGATTATGGCAAATGATAAAATATCTGGCAATAGTGTAGCATTAGAAGTTCAAGTCCTTCCTTCATCTCGTGTTGGTTACAGAGAAGGAGTTGAGATAAAAAAGTATTTGAACTCGACTTCAGCCCCTGTGGCTACTATAATTCAACGTGGAACGGTACTTAATGTAAAATCTGCTCCAATGGTAACTGCTTTCTCTTCAAGAGGACCTAACGTTGCAAGTCCTGGAATACTGAAACCGGACATTGTTGGACCTGGGGTTAACATTCTTGCGGCTTGGAATAAATCAGTTGATAACAAAACTGGAACCCAAGCAACGTTTTACATCAATTCTGGCACGTCAATGTCTTGTCCTCATCTCGCAGGCGTAGCAGCACTTCTCAAAAGCACACACCCAGACTGGTCTCCCACTGCAATAAAATCTGCAATAATGACCACAGCAAGCAATGTAAGCCTAAATGGCCGTTACATTGTAAATGAAAGAGATCTTCCTGCAGACGTCTTTGCCATGGGATCTGGTCATGTAGAAGCATCAAAAGCTAACGATCCAGGGCTTATTTTTGACATCCAGCCTGATGATTACATTCCCTATTTGTGGGGATTAGGATACACCCCAACAAGTTCAAATTATCGTCAAAAAGACTGTTTCGTGCTCAGAAACTATACCAGAGGCGCAACTAAACTATCCTTCTTTTGTGGTTGAGCTAAAAAGATGTGAGAGAAAAGAATACTCAAGGACGCTGACTAATGTCGGTTTCGAAAATTCAACATACACTATTGGGGATATTTCTCTACCACAAGGTGTAGATATTGAGGTCAGCAGCCATTCTCAACAGCTCAGTTTCACAGCGCTGCACCAAAAGTTGCCGTTGAGAGTAATATTTTCTCGAGATTGTAAGGATCGTGTGAATGTTCCGTATTACTATAACTTCATAGTTTTGAAATCAGGAAAATATTCCGTTAGAATTCCATATGTGATCATGTGCAAGTGAAGTAGTCAAAGTACTCTCTTGCCTACCGATTGATACTATGCCGAAGTTCTTAAACGTACATGCCCTTATATGTAAGTTATATTCAGGGAATGAATAATGAATATAAGTAATTATATGTATGTTTTTACTGTGTTTCAGCTATTTTATATGTTTTTAAACTGATTCAGGTTATTAAAAGCATAACAAATTAATATAAGTTGTGATTTTATTAAAAGAAACATATTATGCAACTTTGATCACAAGACATTATATGGAACTTGTACATGTAAAACATACTATTGTTACCAACCCAAAGTTGGTTTTCTTAGTTTTCATTTTGCTAGAATCTTAAGATCACTTACTAAAAGTATAAGTATAGGGAATAATAAACGATGTCTTATTTGATAGGCAATTGTGTCATGAATTCAGATAGCTCGTATAAAGGACCATCATGAGATGACATAGAAGAAGATGTTGCATCATCCACCATTTCAGAGGAATACAATGATTATAAAGAATCACACAAATCGTCCGAACATTCTTCGACAAAATCAGAATCATATTCATTTGTTACATCACTTTTAACTTCAGCCATAATATATTGAAACTTCTTGCTGCTGTTTTCGCTTGAAATGAATCTCATTTCTTGGAACATTTCCTTTTTCTCAATCCCATGCATGTTTGTTATGAACAAATCTTGATGAAGTAAAGTGAAAGAAATGTATGTTTGTGATAATTACTAAGCTAATATGGTATTTACTGATCAGATATTCACGTCAGTGTAATTTTTTTTCTAATTTGTTTCTTGAAACGGTCATTAAATTATGTGATTAAACAGAATACAGTGAAAATTTCCTATTGTTTTTTCAATCAGTATAGTTGAAAATATAAGCCATCAGGATAGTTAAACACTGATGGAAGTTTAGTTAATTCTTATTAAAATAGTACGTTAAAGACGGATGATACAAGTATAAATTAAGTTTATGCTAGCAACAAGGGTTCCTGACTAGTTTGTTACTGTATTACTGTATTTAGTTCAAAATTAATTTGTGGATCAATCATCTGTTTCAATTTCATACTTTTAGCACATTTTGTCTTACTGCTACACAAACTTATAGGCGAAGATAACCTTAATTTATGTATAAGGAAAAATTAATATCTAACCGGCTAAGATTCTGCGCAAAAAACACTGGCCCATAAAGTGATTTCATGCATGAATACCGCATAATCTATACTTTACATCATGTGCAAACTTGTTATTTTTGAATAAATAGAAAACGTATATGAGAGTATTATACAGCTTTTTAGCTAAGTAATCCTAAAAAAAATAATAGATTTATCAAAGACAAACAAGTAGTCATAGAAATAGTAATTTTTGAATCTTGAAGCAACTAATCATGAAAATATGGAGGATTTCATGGAGTTAAATGTTCTGTAAAATAAGGGAAACTTGTAGCACTGTCTAAAAACTAATTTGCTATATGCAGGTGATTGAGTAACCGTAATATTCAGTATAATGTGTGTATCAGAAGTTTTAATGAGAAATGTCATTTTACAACTGTCTGTATATGACAAGAAAGGTGCAAGTGGTTGAATATGAACCTCCCTCTCTCGTATGTAACTCCCTTAATGATCATCTATATATAGGCATGAGGAGCAACACATAAAATATATACTCAAACTCAACGACTATCATAACTAGTGAGAAACAAAATGTTGCAAAAGTTGATTAGTTTTATGCTAATTCTCATTTGCACCACCATTTTTAACGCCTTTCCTACCAAATCCGATGAACTCCAAACCTACATTGTTCACTTAAGTTTACCTGAAGGCCAAGAAGTTTCTCAGCCGCACAAGCTTGAAGAATTGTATAACTCGTACTTGTCAAAAATAGCTTCCGGCTCTAATGAGAAGCCAAAGATGGTCTATCCATACCGTCGTGTGATTACAGGATTTGCGGCAAAAATGTCCAATGAGCAAGCAAAGGTGATGGAGAATCTGAGTGGAGTCTTACTTGTAAGCCCTGAAAGAAGCTATGAATTGCATACAACTCATTCACCCAGGTTTTTGGGCTTGCACCAAAATAAAGGTTTGTGGAAAGATTCTCACTACGGGAAAGGAATCATAATTGCAGTTCTAGACTCCGGAATTACTCCAGAACATCCTTCGTTTAACGACAAAGGAATTCCACCTCCACCACCAAGATGGAAAGGCAAATGTGAGGTGTCCGGGTGTAATAACAAACTGATCGGAATAAGAAACTTTGTTAGTAACGACTCAGCAATTGATAAGGTTGGCCATGGGACACACACTTCAAGTACTGCAGCAGGGAATTATGTAAACAATTCGAGTGTATTTGAACAAGCTTATGGGACTGCAAGTGGGATGGCGCCACTTGCACACTTGGCCATGTATAAAGTGTGTGGAAAAAATAGTTGCTATGGTAGCGACATATTAGCGGGCATGGACACAGCTATTGAAGATGGTGCTGATGTTATTTCAATTTCGTTAGGTTCACAGTCCCAACCCTTTTACAACGATTCAATAGCAATTGGTACCTTCACCGCCATAAAATCAGGGATATTCGTGAGTTGTGCGGCAGGTAATTCAGGGCCTCGTAATAAATCATTATCGAACGAGGCCCCATGGATCCTTACAGTTGGGGCTAGTAAAACTGATAGAAGAATAAGAACTACAGTTATTCTCGGGAATAAGAAGATACTAAACGGAGAAGCGTTATACCAACCAAAGAATTACAAACCGAAGGTCCGGCCCCTTGTTTATCCGGCTGAAATGGGTTATTCATGCAATAAAGAATCGCTGAACCACATTGATGTCAAGGGGAAGGTAGTATTGTGTGATCCAGATTATATTATCATGTTAAGAGAAATGGGTGAGGCAGTTAAGGAGGCTGGGGGAGCTGCTATGATTATCGCAAATAATAAAAGAACTGGCAATAGTGTAGCAGTAGAAGTTCAAGTCCTTCCTTCATCTCATGTTGGTTACAGAGAAGGAGTTGCGATCAAAAAGTATTTGAACTCGACTTCAGCCCCTGTGGCTACTATAATTCAACATGGAACGGTACTTAGTGTGAAATCTGCTCCCATGGTTACTGCTTTCTCTTCACGAGGACCTAACGTTGCAAGTCCTGGAATAATGAAACCGGACATTGTTGGACCTGGTGTTGACATTCTTGCGGCTTGGCATAAATCAGTTGATAACAAAACTGGAACCCAGGCAACGTTTAACATCGTATCAGGCACGTCAATGTCTTGTCCTCATCTCGCTGGCGTAGCAGCACTTCTCAAAGGCACACACCCAGACTGGTCTCCCGCTGCAATAAAATCTGCAATAATGACCACAGCAAGCAATGTAAGCCTAAATGGCCATTACATTGTAAATGAAAGAGACCTTCCTGCAGACGTCTTTGCCATGGGGTCTGGTCATGTAGAAGTATCAAAAGCCAACGATCCAGGGCTTATTTTTGACATCCAGGCTGATGATTACATTCCCTATTTGTGTGGATTAGGCTATACACCTAAGCAAGTTCAAATTATCGTCAAAAAGACTGTTTCGTGCTCAGAAACTATCACGGAGGCGCAACTCAACTATCCTTCCTTTGTGGTTGAGCTAAAAAGATGTGAGAGAAAAGAATACTCAAGGGCGCTGACTAATGTCGGTTTCAAAAATTCAACATACACTATTGGGGATATTTCTCTACCACAAGGTGTAGATATTGAGGTCAGCAGCCATTCTCAACAGCTCAGTTTCACAGCGCTGCACCAAAAGTTACCGTTGAGAGTAATATTTTCTCGAGATTGTAAGGATCGTGTGAATGTTCCATATTACTATAACTTCATAGTTTTGAAATCAGGAAAATATTCCGTTAGAATTCCATATGTGATCATGTACAAGTGAAGTAGTCAAAGTACTCTCTTGCCTAACGATTAATACTATGCCGAAGTTCTTAAACGCACATGCCCTTATATTTAAGTTATATTCGGGGAATGAATAATGAATATAAGTAATTATATGTATGCTTTTACTGTGTTTCAGCTATTTTATATGTTTTAAAACTGATTCAGACTATTAAAAGCATAACAAATTAATATAAGTTGTCATTTTATTAAAAGCAGTGATAAGTACTCAAGCTGTTAGACAAGTTGATGGCACGTGAGGTGCATGTGAATGGTCCTGGACCAGACAGGTGAGGTGCACGTGATTCTCTCCTCAACTAATTCTAACAGCATTTCCCGCCAAAACTATGTTTAAATAGTTGTTCACATTTCATTTACACTTTAGTCAGAATTTGTATCTCTTTTTTCTCTCAATTCATTTCCAGTTATCTTGTAACAAACTTTCCACTTTGATAATACAATTCAGTTTTGGTGATCTACTTTTTCATTCTTGATTGCCCAACCACTGTAATCCATTAACGGATCTTAATTGATCCCTATTGGTGCGTATCAAGTGGTATCAGAGCTCTTTCCTAGCTCTATATCATCTCTTTTCACAAACAACAAAACCCACAAAATTGTTAACCGACAATCTTGATTCCGGTTGTCTTCTCCAGTCAATTCCGGCAACAAAACAGAGATATTCCAGCCAAGAATCAATCACCACTGATTCTCTTGTTCTATTACACTAGACTAGTGCCAAACAGCTGTACGGTCACGAGGCTAGCCGATATTCTCATTAAATCCTCTAGCTTCGAACAAATTGATCAGCAGTAGTTAATTTGGGTGGTCAAGAACAAGTGCAAGTAGTTACTATCCCATGGTTGATGAGCGATAGTAATAAGGTTGCAATTGGTGAAAACAAGAAACAAAACAGTACACGTGGCTGTTAATTGGAGTTAATTAGTTGGAGTTAGTTACTGTCTTCTTGAAAAGTAGTTAGTAATGGTGCCTACTACAAGAATTACTGGTACATCTAATGGATCTTCTCTAGTTTTTTATGATGATACAAAAAGATACATTGCTGATCAGATAGCTCAAATGGTGGGTGCGGCTATGACAGCTGTCAACACAAGATTGGATCAAATGGGTGAACAAATTACTGGGTTAAGTTTGCAAAACACTCAACAATGGGGCAATGCCAATGGTGGTCAAATGCAACACACAAGGGTAGCCAAGATTAATTTTCCTAAGTTCAATGGTGAATATGTTAGAGGTTGGCTATTCAGATGTGAACAATTATTCTTGATTGATCAGGTGGCTGAGCTTGAGAAGGTAAATCTTGTTTCTATTCATCTGTATGATAAGGCTTTGCTTTGGCATACACAGTATATTAAGAATCATGGTGGTTTTGTGGGATGGAATGAGTACAAATAGGCTATTTTAGATAGATTTGGGGGTGTTTATGATGATCCCATGTCTGAACTAAAAAACTTGAAGTATGAAACAACTGCTAGAGATTATGAAGATGGTTTTGATAATCTTTTAAGCTGGGTAGAAATAAGTGAAGCACATGCTATGAGTTTGTTTGTGGGTGGATTGCCAACTGAATTGGCTATGAGTGTTAGGATGTTTAAGCCCAAAACATTGGCTGACACTTATTGTTTGACAAATTTACAAGAGGCCACTTTGAATGCAGTCAAGAAGAAAAATATGACAACTTTTGTTCCAAACAATACTAGATACAATCAGGCTTCTAATGGTACTTTTAATAAGCCTTTGTTGTCCACTCCAGCTAATGCTTATCAGATTATGCCTCCTAAACCAAACACTCCTGTTGCTAGTAACAACAGAAGGTTGACAAAAAAAGAATATGCAGAGAAGAGAGCTAACAATCTATGCTTCTTTTGTGATTAAAAATATTTTTCTGGACACAAGTGTAGTGGACAATTGTATTCTGTGATGTTAGTGCCAGATTTAGAAAATGAAGGGGTGTCATTTTTGGAGATATATGAAACTGTTGGAGAAGAAGATTTGATAGATTTACAGCCAGAACCATTGATTTCTTTGAATGCTATCACTGGTACTACTAATTTTCAGACAATGAGGGTGATTGAAACAGTTGGTAAACATACTCTGCACATTTTGATTGATTGTGGATCTACACACAATTTCTTAGACAAGAATAAGCAAATAGGTTGTCCCATAAGGAACACATGTCCATTGCCGGTCACAGTTGCAAATGGGAATAAGTTGATTACTGATGCTGAGTGTAAAGGATTTAAGTGGCTCTTTGGTTCTACTCTTTTCACTACAGATGTTATGTTGTTACCTTTGGGTGGATATGACATGGTACTTGGAATTCAGTGGTTGGCTACATTGGGAGAAATAAGGGTGGATTTCAAAGAACTCAGAATGATTTTCAGGCATAACAATCAAAGGGTTTTGCTCAGAGGTACTCATGAATCCAACATGGATTGGTTGAAGAACAAGACTGCTAACAAAACTATGAGACAAGCATAATTGCACTCTATGGCCCTATATGTGTTCCCTAATTCTGCAGCTTCTTGTATGCAAATAGAACCCACAGTCACACTTGTTCACCCTGCTTTGCAACAAGTGGTACAAGCATATGAAGATGTATTTGCAATTCCCACTAAACTACCACCAAAAAGAGAGCATGATCATAAGATTCCTTTGGTTGAAGGTGCTAAACAAGTGAACATCAAGCCCTATAGACACCAACCTACCCAAAAGGATACAATAGAGAAGATGGTTGCAGAGTTATTGGAGGCTGGGGTGATCAAAAAGAGTAATAGTCCTTTCTCATCTCCTATTGTAATGGTTAAGAAGAAAGATAATTCATGGAGAATGTGTGTGGACTATAGACAACTCAATAAGCAAACAATCAAAGATAAGTTCCCTATTCCTATCATAGAAGAGTTGATTGATGAATTGCATGGGTCACAAGTATTTACTAAATTGGATTTGAGATCTCGATACCATCAAATAAGAATGAATGATGAAGATATAGCTAAGACTGCATTCAGAACTCATGAAGGTCATTATGCGTTTCTGGTAATGCCTTTTGGATTGACAAATGCTCCATCAACCTTTCAATCTTTAATGAATGCAGTTTTCAGAGAATTCTTAAGGAGATTTATGTTAGTATTTTTTGATGACATCCTCATTTACAGTCCAACAATTGAGGATCATGAACTACATGTGAAGATGGTGTTAGAAGTAATGAGGCAAAACAATTTGTATGCAAAGCAGAGTAAATGTGTGTTTGGGACAGACAAAGTGGAATATTTGGGTCATGTGATTTCAGCTATGGGAGTTGCCACTGATCCTGGAAAATATTAAAGCTATGTCACAATGGCTAGTACCTTCTAATGTGAAACAATTGGGAGGTTTTCTGGGCTTAACAGGCTATTATAAAAGGTTCATCCAAGGTTATGCTTCAATTAGTAGGCCATTAACCCAATTGCTCAAGAAAAATAGTTTTGGATGGTCTGCTGATGCACAATTAGCTTTTGAAAAGCTCAAGCAAGCTATGGTGAGTGCTCCTGTACTTAGATTACCTTATTTTACAAAGGAATTCACCTTGGAAACATATGCAAGTGGTATTGGTTTGGGTGCTGTGTTGTTGCAAGAAGGTCATCCAATAGCTTTTCTTAGCAAAACACTTTTTGCCAAACACCAGCTTATGTCCACTTATGAAAAGGAATTCTTGGATATTGTCTATGCTCTTGAAAAATGGAGAGGTTACTTACTTGACAGGCATTTTAAGATCAAGACAGATCACTTTAGTCTCAAATATTTGTTAGATCAAAGAATGTCTACTCCAACACAGTTAAAATGGCTTCCAAAGTTAATGGGGTTTGATTATGAAATCCAATATAAGAAAGGGGTAGAGAATGTCACAGCTGATGCTCTATCAAGATTACAATCCTCCAGTGAGTTATATAGTCTGATTTCATCCTCCCTCACCACTGATATATACAAGCAAGTTGTAGCTAGTTGGCATACTGATGCAAAGTTGAAGAAAGTAATTGAAAAGCTGCAACAAGGTCAAGTTGTAAAAGGGTCTTACACTTGGGCGAATCAGGAGTTAAGAAGAAAAGGAAAGCTTGTGGTGGGAGATGACCAAGCTTTGAGAACAGAATTGCTCACACAGTTTCATGTAGGGTCAGTTGGGGGTCACTCAGGGGTAAGAACAACCACAACCAAACTCTGCAGTGTCTTTATTGGAAGAAAATGAGGAAACATGTGAAACAAATTGTCAGAGAATGTGATGTTTGTCAGAAAAGCAAACCTGATTTGGCTGCTTATCCAGGTTTGCTACAACTTTTGCCATTACCTACTACTATTTGGTCTCACATTTCTATGGATTTTATTGAAAGTTTGCCTAAGTCACAAGGTAAGACTGTTATCCTAGTGGTGGTGGATAGGTTAAGTAAATATGCTCATTTATTGCCTTTATCTCATCCTTTCACCGCCATAGATGTTGCTCAACTATTCTTAGACAACATCTATAAGCTCCATGGGTTGCCAAATACCATTGTTTCTGATAGAGATAAAGTGTTCCTCAGTACTTTTTGGAAGGAGTTGTTTAAACTGTTGCAAGTTAAGCTTCACATGTCTACTTCATATCACCCACAAACAAATGGTCAATCTGAAGTGGTGAATAGATCACTTGAATGTTACTTAAGATGCATGTTTGGGAGCAACCTAAGCATTGGATGAAGTGGTTGTCATTGGCTGAATGGTGGTACAATACTAATCATCATTCTGCTATCAATTCCACACCCTATGAGATTGTTTATCGACAACAACCACTTGTGCACATACCTTATGTAGGGGGAAAAAGTAGGGTGGAATCAGTGGATAGGACACTGACAGCTAGAGAAGAAGCTATTGCTGCCTGCCAATTTCACTTGAAAAGAGCTCAGGATAGAATGAAATCTCAAGCTGATAAGCATAGAACTGATAGCGAGTTTGTGGTTGGGGATTGGGTATACTTGAAGTTACAGCCACATAGGCAAGTTACCATTAGAAAAGGGAAGCAAAATAAGCTCTCACCAAAGTATTTTGGCCCATTTCAAATAATTAACAGAGTTGGTCAAGTGGCTTATAGGTTGAAGTTGCCTGTTTTAGCCCGATTCACAATGTGTTCCACATTTCACAACTTAAGAAGTGCAGAGGGACAGTGGTTCAAAGTGGAGAGTTACCAGCTTGTGATGATAATGGGGTGTTGTTGGTGGAACCCATAGCTATTTTAGACAGAAAATTGGCTAAGAAAGGTAATTCTGTTGTTGTCTATGGACTGGTGCAATGGTCAAATGGGTCAAAATAGGATGCTACTTGGGAGTCTCTTGAAGAAATTCAGAAGAAATTTCCTAGTTTCAGTATTTGATCTTGAGGACAAGATCAATTTGAGAGGGATGGATTGATAAGTACTCAAGCTGTTAGACAAGTTGATGGCACGTGAGGTGCATGTGAATGGTCCTGGACCAGACACGTGAGGTGCACGTGATTCTCTCCTCAACTAATTCTAACAGCATTTCCCGCCAAAACTATGTTTAAATAGTTGTTCACATTTCATTTACACTTTAGTCAGAATTTGTATCTCTCTTTTCTCTTAATTCATTTCCAGTTATCTTGTAACAAACTTTCCACTTTGATAATACAATTCAGTTTTGGTGATCTATTTCTTCATTCTTGATTGCCCAACAATTGTAATCCATTAACGGGTCTTAATTGATCCCTATTGGTGTGTTTCAAGCAGATAGGCAAATTTATAACTAACTTTAAGACTATATAGCCAATCAATCCAATCATGTAAATAACTTATAATTAGGGCTGGCAATTTTGACACGAAACCTGTTAACACGACACGACACGACCTGTTCTTAACAGGTTCGTGTCTTACCCTTAACAGGTTTCGTGTCTTAACAGGTCAGACCTGTTAAGACCTGTTAATTTTCGTGTCTTAACAGGTCAGACCTGTTAAGACCTGTTAGTGACCTGTTAATATTATAATATATATATAATTAAAAACCCTAAAATACTAAATCTCATTTATCCTCTTATACTCTTATCCATCCGCCTCCAAAGACAAAAAGCAACAGACCAAACATTTATCCTCAAATCTCAATACATAAAATCCTAAATCGTTCCCTCTCAAATCTCAATCTCACACTAATATATTTGTTTAATTGTTGTAAGCAGGTCAACATTCAACAACACAGCAGGTGCTTGTTCTCATTCTTTTGACATTTGTTTAATTGTTGTAAGCAGGTCAACATTCAACAACAGCAGCTCAAATCGTTTATTTGTTTAATTGTTTATCTCATATTCTCATTCTTGTTTATTTGTTTATCTCATATAAATATGTTTGGGTATTTTTGTTTAATTGTTTGTCTCATTCTCTCAATCTCATAGTCGACCCATATATGTTTAATTGTTTATCTCGTTCTTGTTTATTGTTGTCGACACTCGACCCATATATTTTTGTTACAGATTATTGTATAAAGAGAAAACGGTCGACCCATATATGTTTGTCTCATTCTTGTTTATTGTTGTCGACACTCGACCCATATATTTTTGTTACAGATTATTGTATAAGAGAAAACGGTCGACCCATATATGTTTGTCTCATTCTTGTTTATTGTTGTCGACACTCGACAGTCGACCCATATATGGTTTTGGTATAAGATTTAGTTGATCTACTTGAGATATTTCATATAAAAAGTATTGTGATTAGTGACTGGTATTTTAGCATTTTTATAAACAAGTGATAATGTGATATAGATATGTAAGTTTGTTACAGATTAGTGATGTAAGTTTGTTACAGATTAGTGACGGGTATTTTTGTTGTACTCTTATACTTTTTATATGCTTATTTACTCGTTAGTTTTGAGCTTGTAGATGGATTAGTGTCGAGTCTTATTACTCGTTATATGCTTATTTACTCGTTATTTACAGATTAGTGTCGAGACGTCCAGTCTTATTGTGTATTGTTGTTTCTTGTAGATGGATTCTGAATGTATTGAAATTGACCCACAAAATAATGAGTCTACACAACCTGATGAGGTCGAGTCCATGGAAAAGGAAGTAGGAGCCAAGAGAAAACGTATGGAACGATCTATTTGTTGGAATTTCTTTGACAAAGATGAGAAAGGCAAAGTAAAAGGCAGCAAAAAAGTGCCATGTAAGTGCAAAACGTGTAATACTATTTTCATGTATGATAGTATTCAAGGGACGGGTAATCTTAAGCGACACATGGAGAAATGTTTTGGTAAAAATTTTCATGATGTTGGTCAAATGCTATTTAATAGTGACATGGCATTACGGTCATCTAGATTTGATCAAAATACCTTTCGCGATTTGCTTGTAGCTGCTACTGTTAGGCATGAATTGCCTTTGTCATTTGTTGATTATAAGGGTATTAGGGATGTATTTACATACTTGCAACCTGAAGCAAATGTCATTACTAGGAATACTTTAAAATCTGATGTGTTTAAATTGTATAAGAAAGAAAAGGAAAACATTAAAAGCATGCTTATGGAATCCCCGGGAAAGTTATGTTTAACTTCGGATTTGTGGTCTTCTATTACTACCGATGGTTATTTGGCTATTACAGTGCATTTTATTGACAAGGAATGGGTTTTGCAAAAGAGAGTCTTATCTTTTTCTTTCATGCCACCACCTCATTCCGGTGTTGCTTTAAATGCAAAAGTGTTTTCGATTCTAGAAGAATGGGGCATAGAAAATAAGGTATTTTGTATAACTTTGGATAATGCATCTTCTAATGACCGTTTTGTTGAGCTTTTACGTGAGCAACTAGATACAAAATCACCACTTGTTTCTAGGGGTAGTTTTTTTCATATGAGATGTTGTGCACATATTTTAAACTTGATTGTGCAAGATGGGCTTCAAAAAATTGATCAAGCGGTTTGCAAGGTTAGAGAGAGTGTCAAATATGTTAAAGGATCACATTCACAAGTAAGGAAGCAAAAGTTTTTAGATTGTGTTAAGTTACTTTCTTTAAGTTCAAGAAAGGGGTTAAGGCAAGATTGTCCTACTAGGTGGAATTCTACTTTCCTAATGCTTGATAGTGCCATTTATTACCGAAAGGCATTTGCCCATTTAGCCATAAGTGATTCTAATTATAAGAGTTGTCCAACTGCTTCTGAGTGGGATATCATTGAAAAGATTTGTGTTTTCCTTGGAGTGTTTTATGATGTGACTACCGTTTTCTCAGGATCCAAATATCCTACTGCAAACTTGTACTATCCGAACGTTTTTATGGCTTATCTTACTTTGCATGAGAGTATGAGTTCAAGTGATGAGTATATGAAAGATATGGGGACGTCTATGATGGACAAATTTCAAAAGTATTGGTATGATTTTAATCTCACTTTAGCCATAGCCGTGGTGTTTGATCCAAGATACAAGTTGCACTTTATTGAATGGAGTTACAAAAAGATTTATGGAGAAGACAACCCTCAATATGATATTGTTGATGGGTTATTGAAGACTACTTTTGATGAATATGCTTGTCATGTTTCCTTTACAACTTCAAATCATGCAACTACTTCAAGTGTTCGTAAAGTTGGTGAAGAAACAAATGATGATTCAGGGCGTCTATCTTCTGTTAGAGCTAAACTTTTGGTAAGTAATTTTTTATATATTGTATCGTATTATCATTTTCGTATTATAAAGATATAGAATTGTTAATGGGTTCTAACAACAGTCTTGTTGTCTGTTAAAACTTATATTTAATAATCTCGCGAATAAAATTGCAATATACTCGTTAGTTTTGAAATCTGATTTTGCAACTGCTATTATGATGTGTCTACTGATTTTGCAGTTGCTATTAGGAGACCCTTTATCGCTTTTATAAGCAGAACCATGTTTAGATACGACCAAGATCAGAACCATATTTAGATATTTAGAACTTTCTTAATAAAATCAGAAATCATACCCAGATCAGAAATTAACTTCTGCTGCAAATATAAGAGAGTTCTAAATAGTTTTCTACTTCCTGTTATGTATATAGTAGTAAGTACTCCAGCATTATACCATAACGTGAAGGTTAAAGTAAACATGACGACCATATTTCTGATGCATTTCTGCTACTATTGAGTCTGCTATTAACTACTACTTAGTAATGGTGGTTGCTATTGAGTCTGCTATTGCAGTCTGCTATTAACTAATTTTGTATTATTACTTTATAGGATTTTGATGAGTTTCAAAGCAATGAATCTACAAGCAACAAAAATTCAGAATTGCAATTGTATTTGGAGGAGCCAAGAATGGAAAGGAAATTGGAACTAGATGTGTTGTCTTTCTGGAAATCCAATGAGTTTAGATATCCCGTACTTGCTAGGATGGCTCGAGACTTTTTGACAATTCCAATATCTACTGTTGCATCGGAGTCTACATTTAGTGCTAGCGGAAGAGTATTAGATCAACATCGAAGTTCACTTAGTAATGAAACTCTTGAGGCCCTTATTTGCACAAAAGATTGGTTGTTTGCAGGTTCAAATGACGTTCCTCTTAAAGAGCTCACTGAAGATATAATGTCGATGTCGCTTGATGGTGGTCCTGAATCAGGTGCTTCAAACTCAGTCAAAAATCCCGACTCACTTAATCAGGTGCTTACTTTTCTATGTATCTGTTTATTTTAAGCATAAAAGCATGATGACTTTTTAGACTTTCTGGAAATACAGTAAGTTAAATACAACCAGAATTGAGCCTGGAAATACAGCTGCTATACAGTAGGTTTCTGGAAATACAATAGGTTTCTGGAAATACAGCTGCTATACAGTAGGTTTCTGGAAATACAGTAGGTTTAATTGTTAGGTTTCTGGAAATACAGCTGCTATTGTTGTTGCTTGTAGATGGATTCATGTAGTTCATGTAAAAATGAAGCATAAAGCATAAAACCAAATGTTAACTTTTAATGCCTATTGGGCATAGTCTTGCTGGTCTAAAACCTCACATGTAGATGGAAATACAGCTGCTATTGTTGTTGCTTGTTGTTTTGAATGGGTGAGTAAATGCATTATGGACTTATAATATTGTTTATCATCAACTTTTAATGCCTATTGGGCAGTCTTG
This sequence comes from Artemisia argyi, assembly GCA_030686995.1. Lineage (NCBI taxonomy): Eukaryota > Viridiplantae > Streptophyta > Magnoliopsida > Asterales > Asteraceae > Artemisia > Artemisia argyi. Next base: position 184,773,522 of record CM060705.1, read on the forward strand.
CTGGTCTAAAACCTCACATGGGTTATTCAGCTCCACAAGATAAAATAGAAAATAAAAGGGTTAAACCGTGTTCATTAAACTAGTTAGGAGAGTCGACCCATTTATAGTAATTAAACATGAATAGAAGTATGGCAGGACAAGTAACTTTGTGTTTGCTAGCTGTTGATTGTTTACTATATTTGTAGGTATCAGCAAATAGTTGCTTCGAGTATAAGTGCATTTACAAATAGTTGGCAACTGCTGATTCACATTTACTCTTTTGACTTTTCAGATTTAATATGGAAGATACGAGTAAAGGCGTCAAAATTGAAGAGCTCGCTGAAAGATATAATGTCAACAATCCCACTTCGTATTGTTAAGGATTATTATCATTATGTATTTATGTATTAGTTAAGACTTAAGATTTGTGATGTATGTTTTATGTTCTATGGGTCTTTGAAATTGTATGAACTTTTGCATCTTCAAGAGTTCAAGTGCAGGCTGTGCAGCACTGCAGCTGAGCAGCTCTTTGAAATTGAAATTGTATGTTTCATGTTCAAGTTCAGGTTCTTAACAGGTTCACAGGTTCAGGTTCTTAACAGGTTCAGGTTCTTAACAGGTCATATGCATGTTAACAGGTTATTGTATCATGGGATTTGGTCATATGCATGTTAACAGGTTCTTAACAGGTCTTAACAGGTTAACCTGTTTATTTTCGTGTCGTGTTCGTGTTTGAAAAAAATGACACGATAAGCTAACAGGTCGTGTTCGTGTTTGACCTTAACAGGTTCGTGTCTTAACAGGTTCGTGTAACCTGTTATGCCAGCTCTACTTATAATACCTCTGCACGCACGTGGATTTTTATTAGGTTTTTAATTATGTATTAGTATTAATTATAATATAAACAAATTAACCTAAATGGTTTTGAAGGTATGTGTAGGATGTTTTGGAAGAAAAGATTTTTTGTTGGACAAAGAATGATTTTTATTTCTTTATTTTTATTATTGATTTTTGAAGTGGACGTTATTTCTTTTTTGTTCAATTAAATTAAAAAAGTGTATCTGAGCTAAAAAAAAAGGCCGAAATCAGAAAAGAAACATTTGGCGTATGATTGAAAAAAAGAGAAACTTGTATATGAATGCTACAACCATAATAATAAACACATTGTTCTAAATTCTGATGACATTTAACTTAAATGGAGCAACATGTCTCAAATTAAACCAAAATCTCGGATTGCCCGCCTCCGTGAGTAACTAACTTACAACGTTCGTTCAAAAGCTTCAACAACCTACAAAATCAATGCGACTAGAACAAGTATTCCATTACAACTAAATAATTTTAAGCATACATGGTTGACTGGGACAAGGAAAAAATGCACATACCCAGGCCAAATGCTCAAGCACGAGTTTTTTATATCACGGTTGATTGGGATTGAAACAAAAGAGTACTTATTCAGAAGCTTATATGTAAGTCTTTTTGTACAAAACATATAGATGTGACTACTATTGATTATGAGTGCCTTTATTTCCTAGCTACAAAATGAATTTTTTTCGCACCTGCTGAAACGGGCGTGCTAAAAATAATCATGTTATAAATACTATGCATTATTAGGAAACGAAAATAAAAATTATTTATAAGATCGAAGTCTTGGAAGAGGTGAGATCAATATATATCTCATATTTATCGTATAACAAATAAAACAATCATAGTCATTTATTTTTTATCTAAATTAATAAAAAACTATTTTTCACATTTTTTTAAAAAACAACATATCTTGCAAACGGTAAATCTTCAAGCTACATAAAATACATCATCGCGACGAGAATTAAATTATCTTTTTATAGATATGCAATTATATATACTTTCGACGAACTTTTTTTTTCGACAAACTTTTTTTTTTTTTTAATTTCCACTCAGAAAAATTACATGTGATTTGTAAAAATCACATATGATTTAATTTTAACAAAGTAAACTAATATACATTTGCTCCAAAAGTAACTATGCGTCTTTATTTGACTTGTACACATGTCCATGCGTAAGATGTTAACACCCTTTAAGAACACTCAAAAAATACGCCTACTATGGATAATGAAAAAAAATGCTAATAAAATAACAATCAATTTAAACTTTTCTCATAGAACTATCTTTATGATGTAAAGAGGAATGAGTAAGAGGCAAAACACATGATGCTTAATATAAGGGCGCTTAAAATAGATAGGTTCAAACACCCTTGAACGATTTTTTTTATCTAAACACTAAATGGTTATTTATGAATGTTTTGAATCGCCTACTAAGTAATCCAAAACCCACTCTAATTATACAAATTATATGCAAATACCAACCTGCTTATTTTCAAATCGTTATTTAGGAGTTTTTGGAATCGCTTACTATAAACTGCTTCTATGCAATAAGCATACTTAAATAAGGAATCCGAAACACCCCCTTACACAAGGTTTTTTTTTTTTTTTTTTTTTTTTTTTTTTTATCTAAACACTAAAAAATGCTCATATGCTCTAGAAAAATACATAGATAAGCTCTATTCTAAGTAATCCAAAACCCACTCTAATTGCATAAGCTACATGCCAATACCACCATGCTTATCTTCATTTAGGAGTGTGTGAAATCTCTTACTATAAAATTTCTTCGAAATAGTTAGGTACGAACATGCTTATTTTCAAGCACTATTTTTCAAATACCTGATGTATAGCCCAAGTTTCGCTTTTTCAAAGCCCAACTTACAAATAAACCAATTACATCGCTTTTCAGAGCCCACCTCACAAAAAACCAATCACATAGCTCTATAGCCCAAGTTTTGACATCTTTAACCAAATTGTTTAATAGCCTAAGCCACTAAACTAGCCTAGGTTTAGTATTAAAAAATTAATGCAAACCCATGAAATAATTAACCATTTCACATAAAAAAAATAATAAAAAGAAATCAAATATACAGGTTTATATAAGTCCTAAAAGTCCAGAAAACCAAACCCATGAAAAAAAAATTGGTGTTAAAAATCTATATAATTAAATAAAAAGGAATGTAAATTATGTAATTCGGGTTATCTGTGTCAACCTGAAAACCAAACCAAATTCAAATTCGATTTCCAGTTCGGTTTAATCCAATTTAACTTAGGTTCTGTTCGGCTTTTTATTTTATCCACAAAAAATTTTCAATCAAATAAACCAAACAATGAACACCCTAATTTAAAATGAATCTGTTTCATCAATCATGCTTGTATTATTATCACAATACGTATTGAATTGACCATGTTAATAAACGTTTATGTTTATTGTTTACATCATAGAAAAATACAAATTATTCAAAAGATAGCATATTCCTATAAGTCCAGCTACTTTGAGACTAACGGACGAGGTTTTTGTTGTTCAGATTAGAAATTTTTTACTTAAAGGTACGCAGTTTTACCAGCTCAAATTCAGGACCATTTTCGACTCTTCCCTGACCACCTCTAAATGTACACATCTAGCGATGTTTCAACCATTGAGCTTAGGAAACCAAAAACCTTTCTACAAGGGCATTTGGTAATGGTTAATGTGCATATATTTAAAAGGAAAAAACACATGTATATTCAAATTTGATTTATGTCTAAGAGACTATAACATTTATTGAACATAAGCAACCCCAACAAGGCAACAATCACTGATGTAAGTTTTCAGTTAGCTATTAGAAATCCTAGTTAAGAAAAATATCTTACATTCTTACAAAAACTAGGACAAAAATTAATGAAAAACCTCACTTAAAAACTATTTTGTAAAGAAATTATGTCCAATAAAGAACTCATTTTTCCAAGTGAAGATAATAGAGAGCTTCTAGCAACATATGATGAAGAACTCTTCTTGTTCTTGGTAATAATGCTTTTAGGACTTAATGGTGATTTTGTTAGCCTTCTTGATTTATGACTCTTCTTTGCAAGATCTTCAATGTTGTTCAAATTCGCAAGTGATCCAAATGACTCAGATTTGCCTTGATAGTACTTTGATAAACCCCTCCTGCATAAGTTAAAAGTAATCGAGTTAGCTTTATATATATGTTGTACTTAATGGAAATTGAATATATATCTTGCATTGATTTTTAAAATTCAAGAGAAACATATTTATGCAAGTTTGATCACAAGATGGTTTTCTTAGTTTTTCATTTTGCTAGAATCTTAAGATCACTTACTAAAAGTATAAATATAGGGAGCAATAAACGATGTCTTACTTGATAGGCAATTGTGCCATGAGTTCGGATAGCTCGTATAAAGGACCATCATGAGATGACATAGAAGAAGATGTTGCATCATCCACCATTTCAGAGGAAGACAATGATTCTAAAGAATCACACGAATCGTCCGAACATTCTTCGACAAAATCAGAATCATATTCATTAGTAACATCACTTTTAACTTCAGCCATAACATATTGAAACCTTCTTGATTGACTATTTTCACTTGAAATGAATCTCATTTCTTGGAACATTTGCTTTTGCTCAATCCCATTCATGTTTGCTATGATCAAATGTTGATGAGAAGTAAAATGAAAGAAATGTATGTGTGTTTTGTGATTATTTGTTATATTAGAAAGTCTAAATGAGGATGTACATATATTACTTGTGTTGGGGGGTAGGGGTGGGGTAGGATGGGTAGTGATGGATAAGGTCCATATATTACTTGGATACATCCATACATGAGTCACCAAACATTCCACATTTGGGAAGTTAATCCTAATCGTATTTGCACCTTTGTTCCCAAACTAGGACACAAATTTACCCACATTTCATTTACACACATACATTTGGATAATGCATTTTTAGCATTTGTTAAATGCCTTTATAAAGTGAGTTTATATAATATGTGTAGCAAATATTGGTCTAATACATATTGGAAGAATTAAACGAGTTACATCTCATCTTAAAAGAAAATACATGTCTCTTCCAATCACAAAATAAATGTTCACCGACAAAAAATACACAGTTTAAAAAACATAATTATTACTATATATATATATATATATATATATATATATATATATATATATGTATATATATATTTTGCAAAATGACAGTTTTATTCTTAACTAATTAATCACTGTTTCATTTAAGGTTTGTAATCACAGCTTCAAGTAAGGTTAATATAGTAATCTAATCATATTTCACTGTCGATTTTTAGCAGTACATAAATTATTTAACATAGCTTGAAATAAAATGTGAATAATAATATTGAGACAAATGAAGTATGGAGTAACTCCTTTCTTGTATTATCATTTTTTTAGCCACTTATGTTCAATAAACATTTATGCAAAAGTAGTCTGATTTGAAAAAGTGAATATACTTAGAAACCTAATTTCTTATTTTAGCAATGTTGGTTAACTTATATGTTGATATAAAAAATTAAAAAAGTGAATATATGAAACAATGTTGGTGCCTTCTGGATCTGCAGACATTAAATTGTACTGTAGAATTTTTTATTGATTGTGTACCAATCACAACCACAAATTAGCCTGTGACCAGTTTGAATAACTTAATAAAATCTAAATATTATATGTGGTCAAAAGTTCATCCTTGTGGTTGCCTAGTCACCTTTGTTTCAATGATAATCAATGTTAATTTGATAAAGTTATTACTTTTGACTTTCATTTTCATCCACTCATTGATCTTAAAATTGATCACTAATTAAACGTTTTTCAAAAATATTTTTAGTGGCTAAGAATGTATACTCCTATTAACTTTTCAAAATATAATAATATGATTAAAAAAGTACAGTAGTATGTTAATTATAAATAATAATGTAGTATTTTTGTACACTTTAAGGAAGATTTCAGATTTTGGAATTTGGTAAGCATGCAATAAACTAGGGGTGCTCATCGGGTGAAAACCGGACCGGACCGAGATCGAATTCGGCAAAAAACCTAGACCGAGACCGGACCGAATGTGGTCGGTCCAATCTCGGTCCGGTTCAGTCCGGTCCGGTTTCGGTCCGGTCGCAGTCTAAATAAGCTAAATGTCCGGTTTTCAAGCCGGATCGGACCGGACCAAAACCGAAATTATGAAAAACCCTAGACCAAGACCGGACCGAATGTTGTCGGTCCGGTCGGTTTTGTCGTTCGGTTCGGTCCATCCGGTCTGTTTGATCACCCTTACAACAAACATATACATCTTCATAATTTGAGAAATACAAGAGTGTAAATATATGGTATAATAGTACATATTTGGGGAAAGCATTATACAATAAAATCTCATTACATTATAATTCATTTCAAAAAGTTTATTGGGGCTTCCAATCCACTTACCAAAATTGCAAGATCAATATCCTTGTCCTCGAATTTCTTGATGAACGGGTGACTCTGCAAATACAAGCAAAAGTAAGCATTCGTGTTATGAAAGAAACATTGTTAACAAAAGTTCATTGGAGTGATTGTAAACGAACCAGAAGGTCTAGAGCCGATGATCTGTCTTTAGGATCTTTTTGTATGCTGCACATTTACAGAGAGAGTTGTAAGAACATAGATATATGATACGTTATGGTCTTGATGAACATAGAACCATAAATGAGTGTGTTCTCTTCGCATATTATACAAATTACTAAGACCAAAATCAGGAGTTCCAGATTCACCATTTATAAGGTTCTGATTATTATTTCTTAGCAGAAACAATAATCGCTATTGATAACAACTTAAACGGGTAATTCAAAAGAATTAGCTAACAAGAAAATGGTTAAAAGTTACCTACAACCTTCCAAATATGTTATTAAAACAAAAGATTGTAACAATTTGACAGAGAAAAAAGGTATTGGCGGGTCAGTGCAAGCAGTTTTTACCCGTCCCAAAATTTTACCTGCAAATCATTCCCACCAGCACATTTTACCACATATGGTCATTTCTAAATGGACAACACAAATATGACCATACAATTCTAAGGTTAACAGCACACATTATGAAACGTTTATGTTAGTTTTGATGGTTTAAAGTTGTACTTTATCTTCGTTAACCCCAGACAGTATAACTTAAATCAGAGTAACAATAATAGATTTTGATTTGTAGATTTAAAATATTTTAACTTAAACTTACCAGGAAGAGACAAATGAACAGAACTCTGGGGAAAATTGATCTGATGGAGCAGTAGGTGGTGGTTTTGACACAATGGCGTCTAATAGCTCATAAAAAGTTGGCCCACCTTGCTGATCTTCAGATTGAATGAAAGGAAATCGTCCTATAGCACACTCGAGGATCACTAGGCCCAAACTCCATATATCACTCTTATAATCATAAGCCTTCCCACTAATTCTCTCCGGCTTAAACAAAATTAACAATGAGAAGGAAGATCAGGTCTCATTCATGAAATCTTGTTTTGTTTCAATATACTGACAAGACTTACCGACATATAATTGTATGTTCCAACAAATGTATCTCGTTGACCCATAGAGCTAGCAAGCATTGCACTTACACCAAAATCTGTAATCTTTACTTCCCCCTTTTTGTTTACAAGTAAGTTAGATGGCTTTATGTCCCTGTGAATTACATGTCTTTCGTGGTGCAAATACACAAGACCCTGCAGCACCTGTAACAGACATTATACTGATCTAAGGAATACCAATGCTTTATATGAAAACCCGTAAAACTGTCTAAGATGCAACTCAAGTTAGCTATACAGCGCAAACTATTAAACATTAACAATACTTAGATGTGCCCAAAGGTGCGAGTTTGGGTAGGGGTCAGTCAAATGGGTAAAATTCCGGTTGACCTGAAACACATTTTTGTCATCATATTTTTGACTCTTTATATTTCAAAAATTATATAATTCAATCATAATTTATATTTTATTTAAATCCAACACACTTTATGATGTATCAAAGATGTAGTTTTGCCGACTTGAGACCCGTCTCAGTTTATGCTAGCTTTTAAATTTCTGTGTTTGACCCATAACCAGACTCAATCCATCTATAAACAAATGGGTCGAAAATGCCACAAACCTGCTTACAGAGCACTGCAAGATAAGGTTCAAGTATTGTCTTGAGCTGTCTAATCACGTCTGTCAAAGATCCGCGGTCCATGTATTCAAAAACCAGAGAGATGGCTCCATTGTGGTAGAAAGAGTGGTAACAGACAACGATATGAGGGCATTGAGATGCTTGGTTAATTTTCAGCTCTTGCACAATCTGCTTACGTATATCCTCTTGTATGTTCATCTGGATCACCTATAACCACAACGAGTACACTTAAAAGTATAAGAAATCAAGTATCCACTAGCTGTTTATAGCATATTCTATATTCTTGTAGGTTTGATAGACGTTGTTGACCTGGCGTTTGGATGTGTGTTTTAGAAAGTAATTATAGTGACAAACTCAAAAATCAGATTATTAGATAATGAGATGCTTAAGTTGCGGATAGTCAAGTAATTTTACATTTATCTTAACGACCAGTTTTCTTAAAACTACTCATTACGTGCTTCTCCAAATCAGATTATTTCATCCCTAAATGATCGGGAAATTATATTCATAATCAGTTTTTTCACACTCTAATCTAAATATTGCATCTTCAACTCTTCAAGTTACTATAATCAGCTCAAATGCACATCTGAAGTTCTGAACATTCCCATACTATACTCATATGAAAGGCGATTTCTCAATGTTCAGCGACAAGCAGTTTAGGCTATGTTAAAGTGCATCCTCTGCACAAAGATCTATAGTACGCAGAAAGCAAGTAAATAGAGTATATAATCTGACCTTCAAAGCGAACAATGTCCCAATCCATTTATGCCGAACAAGTTGAACAACACCTCCACTTCCTTTTCCAATAACTTTGATGGTCTCAAGGTCTTCCAATGAAAATTGCAGATCAATATCCTTAGCATTAGCAGGCTGTTCATATTGCACACCGAAAGTCAGTTCGTTTTTTATAGCAGATCACAAATGTCAAATTAAAGCATATCAAACTTACACTCTTTTTCTTATCCTCGGATGTGAGCTTTAGTCCTTTCATATTCAGAAGTAAATCCCCATCGTGAAATGTCCCACTCGCTGTCCTATAAATTCACTATAACCATCAAATACTACAGTTGCATATACATTCAGATACATGGTACATCATATCAAAATTTCCACAATTAGGATTTCACATAATCTGAACACACATAAACACCTATCTCAGCTTAAACTCAACAAAAAATATCAGATACCACAGTTACAAAACCACATTCACATGAAGTCATGAATTAAGTCAAATTTCTGATATTTCACATGATCCGCACAATCATGAACTAAATCGACAACTACATTCACACAAACTAGATCAATATTTGATCAACTAAGGCTTTACATGACCCGAACACAATAACAAATCAATCGACGTCACATACTTTTTTAGGGGTCAAGAAATCCACGAGGTTTGAACCTACCGCCACACAGACTCAATCCCTTTTTAGAAGGCAGTGTGGTCTCTTGACTAGGTCATGCCTACATTTTAGCGATGATAGTCACAAGCCTTTTGACTAGGCCACGCCTAAGTGGCTAAAATTTCATACACGCTTAGAGTTAAAATAGAACACGCGCACTTTAAGGGGGTGTTTGTTTAAGCGTATACGTGGGCTTATGAGCTTATTTGTGTTTCGGCCTATATCTCATAAGCCCCAATTTTCCGGCTTATTTTGAGACTTATGGGCTTATATAAGTTTATCATATCATAATAAACTTATATAAGCCTGGGGCTTATATAAGTTTACCATATCATAATAAATTTATATAAGCGCACAAGCCTCAAAATAAGCTGGAAAATTGGGGATTATGAGATATATGCCGAAACACAAATAAGCTCATAAGCCTACATATAAGCTTAAACAAACACCCCCTAAGTACATGACGTCTACATAAACTAGATCCTATTCAGCCAAATGAAGCACAATGTCAAGATAACTACATTCACACAAATCAAAACAAAACTTCATCAATTACGGCTTCAAATGATCCGAAACGATAACGATCTATATTCACTACTTAACACTTCACATGATCCAAACATGAGTTAAATCAACACATTGACACAAATTAAATCATTATTTTGTTAATTAGGGCTTCGGATGATCCGAACAGAATAACGAATCATTCGACATATAAGTTAGGTAAAATAATAAGAGATGGTGTAAAAGGTTGTTACAAGAAGCTGGTGATTGGTGCGGATTGAGCTGGAACGGAGAGCTTGAGCTGTTTTAAGGGTTTCATTCCTTTCATCTTTTGGATCAACTCTGTGTGTGTGAAATGGGGTTTGAAGAAGGTGACCGGATGATGTTATTATAAAATATGTTCAAATAAAAATGACCGCCTAAATTTGAAGAAGCTGGTTTCAAATTTAGGCATTTAGCCACTCAACCATTGACTTTTAGCTTTTTTATTTCCCCAAACAGCGGTTCCAAAATTCGGTTCGGGTTCGGTTCTCGGTTACGGTTCTGATCTCGGTCCATTTGCTCACCCCTATATAAAGGTATTGTACGTCACCTAATTTCATTTTCATCACTCGTTCTTTCTTAGTTAAACTTTTTAAGTAAGAAGGAAGAAGTGATAGAAAATGAAATTAGGTGGCGTACAATACCTTTATATTCTCGTTGCTCGAACCTAACCCAACTCAATTCGCCAAATAATGTTTGGTTGTGAACTTACATGAGTTTATAACTTTGGACCTTTTTAAATAAAGATTGCTATATCCTCCCTACCATTTATTTAGGAGGTGTTTGTTATGGAGGTGTGGATTCAAAGAAAGGGAATGGCTTGTAAATATAGATGTTTGTTATGAGGTAATGGAAATTAAAGGAATGAATGATTTCAAAAAATGATACCATACAAGATTGACTGGTTTCATGATGATTCCAAGTGATTATTGCATATGGACCTTACACGTAAGTTTTTTCTTTGTCTTTTAGTTAATTTGAAATTTTTTATATTTAATATAATATTTGTCGTTTACTTAAGATATAATATAAAATACATCTCAATAAATATAATTTATCTCTCATAAACCTACCCCGAATCCAAATCTTATACCAAATCCAAATCCGAATACAACCCCACTTATAAACCAAACGGGCCCTTATACTTATCTTCAATGTTTTAAAAATTGGGTATGAAATCGACCCGGTCGAGTCACCGGGCACCGGGTCAACCCAGTTTTCAATTTATTATTTTTTTATTTTTTTGTCTGGGTCAACCGTTTCGACAACCCGGGTTTCTATTAAAAAATTTTGAAAAAACGAAACCCAGCCGGGTTTCAAGAACCGGGTTGACCCGAGTCACTCAAAACCAGGCGGGTCTAACCGGTTACCCATCAAACACGACCATATGGATGACCACATCAAACACGACCAACGACCGAGTCGGTCGACCGAGATGAGGACCGAGCTGATGTGCCCAACCTTATAATATGTGTGAGTTTTGTTTGATCTGATGTTATGTTATTTCACACTAATAATGTTATGTTATTTCACTCTAATAATCTCCGGCTCCAACTAATTCAGCCATATCCCTATGAAAATAAAAAGTTTTAGCTTCCATTATAGGGTGTGCTTGGAGACTCAATCTTAATTTTAAAAGCTTATTTAAAGATTCAAGCTTTTATAAGTTCCAATAAGCTTACTCCCATGCATGCTCATGGTTTCTTTGTCATATTGGTTTAAAAGAAAGGAGCATCATTGTTTTTACTAATCCTCCTTACATCTAGATTATGAAAGATATATAGGTAAAACCACAGCATACCCAATCCCGTCAGGGCGAAATAGTGTAGATTATGAAAGATATATAGGTAAAACAACAGCATACCCAATCCCGCCAGGCCGAGGTATGGGAGGAAAGATATATAGGTAGACAACATATAATCATTTTGTGGGTAAGAGGATGAACTAGGAGATGGAATGAGAGAGCTTGTGGTTTAACGGGATTTGTGAGAGGTTCATCAACCAAGTAACTATGAACGCAAAAGTCTCATATGATACAGTTATACATTTGTAAATGTTGTGAGATTGTTAATTGTCTTTTAAAAAATTAGAATTCGAAAAACATACCATGTAGAATAACTAAGGCTTTAATTAATCGCCTACAGACAAAAAAATAAACTTTCAATCCACTAACGATGACAAAAATCTTGTTAAATCAAGTTAATACCACCAGCATTTTTGCAACGGTTACTAGCATGTGAGTTTGTAATTTGTTTTAGTTTTTCAGACTTTTCGTCAAACACAATCGCATTATTATGAGCCTTTGCAAACTTCGTCAAAGTGTTCATGTATTGCATTTCCTTTTCATCATGTAGGTGAAGCAGCTCCACTCCAAACATTAGCTAATAAGCCTAATATGTAGCTTTCACAGAGCCCATTGAAGTGGTTTATAGCACCAGTCTTAGACTCTTATCACCTTCTAGTCCCAGCATAGTTAACTTCAGGGACGTTGACCGAGACGAAACAAACAATAAATACTCTTGTGCATGCTTGTGCGCATGTAAAAGACATATATGTAATAATCAGCGTAGCAATAAATCAATAACAACATCAATCGTAACAGCAAAAAATGATCCATTGTGTTTGATTTGGTTGTCATGTCGACCAAGCATCATGAAAATCTACATTTCTTTGTTTCAAGCAAAAGTGGTAGATAAGACAGATGGACCACAAATTAAATCTAAGGGATAAAAGTCCGCAATGGTAACCAAACGAGTCAACTGTTGCCGATTTAACCATGGTACCGAAGCGACAAAAATGTTACACAAGCAAAGGTGTGTTTCATATTAATATGAGAATGATCTCAAACCATCATTTAAAACATATCCATCAAATACCACTCCAGAAAAAAAGAAAAGAAAAAGGAACTAAACAAGTGTCCCACCTCCATCACACTTAATCATGAGAAGGATTTTAATACAACGGGATCAATTCAAATACTGTTTGTTTATATCTGCCATTAAAGCATCAACGCACACCCTGGCTTACAACTCCAGGATCTTTTCCACAAACTTTAATTACTAATACTGTATCAGTAGTTCCTGCAAATCATTCTATCGTTACCAAATCAGAACGACCAATTAGTAAAGGTGGCAAAAGGCGAGATGGATAAAAACAGTAAGTTATCGTACGGGTCTTAACGGAATTTGTCCATAAATATCAGTATTTGTTAAATAATTATTGTGTTACATTGTTGATATAAGATGATTCTGCATAACAAATACACTTCAGAAAACTTTCATCCCGCTTAAATTATATTACCAATTTGACCCAGGTATCGACCCCTTTATAGATAAATGAGTCAGAGTTGCCACTTTTACCAAAAAGGTTAAAGCAAGAGAATTAAAAGGGATGGAAACGTACGAAAGCATATTAAAAACCCTGTTCGAGGAGATAGTCACCAAGCCTTTCGACAATCATGTTGCATTGGCCTGGAGTCATGGGTTCATCATAGACACCAATGATCAAGGACATTGATGTCTTCTTAACAGTAACACCACCGGGTCCCTGCACATTACCAGAATAAGACGGGTTAAATTGTTGATATACAGTTGCAACAATTGGTGCCAAGAGTTTTGCCAAGTGAAATCTTGTATGGCAGATCTCAAGTATAAATTCTTTAAATGTAAGCTTGATTTAGAAAAAAATGTAATTAAAAAGAGGCAAAGTGGTGAGCAGGGAGCACTTTCAAACATGTGTATATTAAAACTGAAAAAGAGCTATGAACTAAAACCGTGGACTAGACTAGATATAGTTATCGAATACAGCTATGGTTTCAAGATGAGTGGTAAATGAGCGTTGTGATGACAGCATGACAGAAAATCAGCTGGTTTTGAACCAATAGTCAGCATATTTCATGGGTTTTTGGATAAGCAATTTAAATGTGACAATTGTAATTCCAATTCGCAATAATCAGTTTCTAGTGTTACCGTAACCTACTTGCGCTTATGAGAATTCATCTGTTTATGGGTGACTAATCAATTTGATACTAGCAATAACATCAAACCAACTTATCATATGGTACAGTTTAAATACTTGTATACCATATATAATATTTCCTTCAACGTTTAAAACTTGTCAACCTCCCAATACCATTAAAAGTAAGAAAACAACTTCAGGAAGCACGTTCACTCAATCTCTAGAGCTCCACATTCTATTTATCTATTATAACTAGTTATCTGATCCAGTTAGTCAACTTCACAAATTAATTTCAGAACACACATCTAAACACCCCCTAAAAGCATTTACTCGGTTGTCGGTTGCATTTAAAACTCAGACATATGTTTGTATATTTGTCAATTGTCAATTAAGTGGTCAAAGACGAGATCAATTCATCACCTTTTTGCCTCGGATCACAGCTCCAGCCTCGCCTTGAATAACCATATACTTGGTCCCACCAAGGTATAAGCCAGTTGGTGCAAGTGATCCAGGTTCATTGAAGTCATTCATGATAGCAGTTATCTCCTCTGGCTTGACCTGCAGCATTAGCCAAGATGAACGTTAGATCAACAAGACGAATTAAAAAACATTTGAAGAAGAAAAGTTGGAAACACGTGTAATACTTAACGAGCCAAGACAATTTTCAATAGCGCCAAAAATGTGTCAACGACTAATTTCTTCTTTTGGTATTACTCAACTGATTTTTCCTCAAATCTGGTTTTTCTTTGTTATAGTATTACTAAACTACGTAATCCAGGTGACGTCTATTTTCCATTTACAACATTAACAACTCACATTTATTTATAGTTTATAGCTTAAATGCTCAATCAATCCGCAAACAAATATTGAAATATATTTTAAGAAATTATTAATTGACGTTATAGTTTTAATCATATCATATCATACCAAACGTATATTTTCTTTTCCGAACTCCCACCTACAAAAGCTTCCACAAATATCAAACCTCCGAACCCACATCTAAAAACCTAATCTATTCACGCACCTTCTAAATTATTCATATCTCATCCAACTAACTTTCCCAAAATACGGCAAAAAAAAAAGGTATCATTGTCATTTCTCATTCAGCGTTATTCCAATCCATATTTTCACAACCTTCACATATATCAAATTTTGAAGATCAGGTTTCTTCATATATTCAATTTTCACTGAATCCAATTCGATTCAAAAACTCGACCTCCTAAACCCTAACATGCACTAAAAACGCACCTAATCAAACAAATCAGTTCACATCATTCGAATAAACAAAACGCTAACATCAAATTCAAATTCACACATCTCTAACAGCATCAACATTCTCCACCAAATCCTGTCCTGTCACGCGATTTACCACTCGTGGGGCCCACCAGAGAGTCTCCCTTTTTTTAACAGCTTTCCACCAACTCTAATTAAACTAAATAATGTATATTTCACAATCATAAGCTTCTACACCTATTCAAACATTTCATAAATCAATTTCACATCCTTTAATTTTATAAAAAATAATAACACAAATTTATATCCACAAATCTCAAACAGCGTAAATAATTTAAACTAAATATAAAAAAAATTAGGTCAACTCGATATCAAAGAAAGTCAGATCGGAAACTAAAATAAAAGGCAACAAAAGTCAAACCGCGGGGAAAGCGGCGGACTGAGCCCAAATACTGCCGTCGTGACCGATGATAGCGGCGGAGGCGAGATGGTTGCCTTCGATCTCGCACATCAAGTGATCGTCCACGTATGCTTGCCACGACATCTTTTTTTTTTTTTAATTTAACGGAGTGTTTGGATTTGTGTTTTGTGTGTGTGAAAATGAAGGTGTTTGTTTGTTTTGATGATTTTGGTATTGGAAGGTGTTAAATATATAGCGTGGAAATGAAGGGGAATATGGCCCCCAAGTCATGTCTATTGTCAAAACTTAGCCCATAGGTCCCTCGTTCTCAAATTAATAGTCGACGTTTTCTTTACAGTCTTATTTCGACTTTGTAGTCTATATCTTTACATGCCTATTATCAAAACTTAGTCCCTACTACTTTATATCTCCCTCGGTCTTAAATTAATCGTCGACATTTTCCTTTTCTTCAGTATATTTCTTATTTCGACTTTGTAGTCTATATCTATACATGTCTATTGTCAAAACTTAGTCCCTACTACTTTATACCTCCCTCAGTTTCAAACAGTGTTCTAAAAGGCGCGCCAAGGCGCCGCCAAGGCGTCGCCAAGGCGCGAGGAGTGGCCTCGGCGCCACGAAATGGACCAAGGCGTGAAGTCTAGGCGTCGTGTGAAAAGGCGTGGAATAAGGCGCGAAAAGGCGTGCCAAGACGCGCCTTATCGTATGGCTTGGCGCCATTTTTAGAAGGGATGATGTGGGCTTAAATTTTGGGCCTAGTAATTTCTAAACATAGTTCAAATTTTCACTTTATTTCTTATGCATATCACTTTTTGTAAGCTCACCTTTTGTAAACTCACCTTTTGTAAACTCGATATGCATATAAAATATGATATTATAACATAAATGATAAATATATAAATATTTTTTCGCCGCCTTAGTCACGCCGCAAAAAACGCCATGGCTTCGCCATGGCGCGTAAGGCTTGAGGCGTGGCCTTGCCGCCACGCCACGCCTCACGCCATTTATAACATTGGTTTCAAATTAATAGTCAACGTTTTTTTTAGTAAATTTCTTGTTTCGACTTTTTAGTCTATATCTTTAAAAACGATTTCAAAAAAGGAAGGTGAGATGTTTTTGCCGGTATTGACAAAACTTAGTCCCTACTACTTTATAACTCCCTCAGTTTCAAATTAATAGTCGACGTTTTTTTTCTTCAGTAAATTTCTTATTTCGACTTTGTAGTCTATATTTTTAAAAACGGGTGAAAAAAAGGAAGGTGATATGTTTTTGCCGGTATTGACCCACATTTGGATGCTCGAGTAGAATTTGGAGTATTCTAAAGACATGAAGATCCGACTACAAGAAGGCAAGGAGTCTAATCCTGACATTTCTTTGGTTTTATTTGAATCTATTTTTTTGTTGCTTCTCCAGTAGATATTGATGGTAATCGTGAACCTGTTTATGTTATGGATCTCTACTTTACGGAAAGAATATTATTATGTCTCATCTTAATTGTTCACTATTAAATATAGACTAGACGATCACTACCGCATAACAGCGATAATTGTGTGTGCAATTTATTTATTTATATATATTGGTGTAAAGTAAGTGAGAGTGAAGAGAATTAGTGGCTTGAATTATAATTAAATATTTAATATATTGTATTGTCTTTTATAAGCAGAGGTACTTTAACATTAGTCGTTTTTAAGTTTTAACCAAATGTGTTTTCTCTTTATATATAGTATATAGATAGAGAAATTTGATCGAGTTTATCATATTACACTTGATTAAATTATTATTAAAAAGTTCAAAGAATGAATTAATTAATTAGTCTAAAGTAAGACTATCGTTATCCAAAAAGTAATAAAGATAAAGCAGTAATAATTTGTCATATGTAAGTGATCGTCAACGTATGCTTGCCAATACATCTTCTTTGTTTTGATTTAACGGTGAGTAAAGGAGTGTTTTATGTGTGAAAATGAAGGTGTTTGTTTGTTTGTTTGTTTTAATGATTTTGGGGTAAATGGAAGGTGTAAATATAGTGCGGAAATGAAAGGGGAATATCACATGTGTGGTATTGTAATTCGTTAGGTTTACGAATTGGGGTTATGATTATGTTATGTAAGAGCTTGTAAGCTTTTGCTAAGTGTTTGACTTAGCTTATCATAGTTAAATAGATATAATGATAATAAGAATATGAATATTAAAAGGTGTAATTATTAAATAAGGGCATTAAAAGCTTTAGCAACAAATTCTAGGCTTATCAAAACCCTCTCATTCAAGCTCATAAACCTAAACATATAAGCTTTTAAAACACTTAATTAGGCTTACTTTTGTTATATAAGCTAATAAGCTCTTTCAACATGCGTAAACAAACACCCTTTTATTGGTCATGGTCCTCAAGTTGTGAGTATTGTCGAAAGTGCTTACAATTTCTTGTCTCGTAAACCGTTAAAGGCAGAAGGATCCTTGTATTGAGTTATATTTTTCTGTTATAATGTATGCAACTTAACTGATATTTTTATGATAGTATTGGGATTCTTTTCCAAACCACCCCAAGATAAACCAACGAGGTTTGAACGTGGGTCTCTTTTGAGACTTTCAATCCACAATACAGCTAGAGCACATCTATAATTGTTAACTTTTAAATCTAACCGATTAAAATACTTTTAAAATATGGGAAAATTTAATACATGGTTTTTAAACTGTGTGATTTGTGTCTAGATATAACAATTTTGGGATATCGAGAGTATTTCTAAAAGCAACGACTAGAAGTGTGGTTGTGTTTATGCATCACTGTTTAGATAGTAAGAAGATTGTGCTGGTGCAACAACAATACACTTTTGCTGGTGGATTTGCAATATATTATCATTGTCTAAGAAAACTATGAGTTTGACAATGGTTTATAATTAACAGACAATTTTGATAATTGGCAGTGTCTTTACAAAATGATATCCTGATTGTTTCTTATGTCATTTAAGTTGATATGGCGATTACATTAAGGACGATGAGTCATTTTAGGATGTGCCATAACACCCGACTACATTTCTAATTGACATAAGATGTCGGATTGTTTGATGAAAACATTGAAAACTAGAGTAAATTGTAAAAATCATCCTATCCTTGTAGAGAACTTTACGTTGCAAATTCAGTCCTTGGATGAGTGTAAATGACTAAAATACCCTTTGGCTATAAGGGAAGAAGACAAAGGCTTTAGTCATCTTGGTTTAGCTAAGAACGAAATTCGTAACCCAAAGTTCTCTACATGGAGTGTGTCTGCACTTACAAAAAGGTATGGACTACGTCTGCAATTTGACCCAACTACAAGGACGACTTTTGCAATTTACTCTTGAAACTATTACAACATGTGTTTAGATGATCATGAATAGGACATAACGAACAGTATTGCTAGGTTAATCAAACCGTTACAATTTTGTATCATGCCAATTGTAGTTTAATCATTAGTTGGCATAAAGTTCTTTTTAACTATTAACTTTTGAAATCGTGTGACATGATAATATATTGTGTGTTAGTTGTAATTGACCAATTCGTCTTCTAGGAGATAAAGAAACAGGATTTGATGTCCCACCACTTTGTAAAGGATCGGATTTTGACTAGCATAACCAAAACAAAAAATAACACCCACAAATAATCCTTTCTCTATTAAAATTTTCTTTTGATGCCCATACATATTTAGGTGTTTGTATAGTACACAAGTTGATGAAGAAAGGTCACCACATATATAATGAATTGGATGCTACCTCCTGTCCTGTCCTCATCATTGCTTTGCAAGTGCTCACCACTATGTTACATCAAAGTTTTTTTTTTTTCTCTTTTTAAAAAGACACCAAATTAGGTGTACATATGCATAAAGCAACCATAAAAGTCCAATAATACAATTCATTTCTATTTTTCAAACTTTTATATGTGGAAATTAGATTTAAGAGAAAAAAGTAACTAAAGATCATAGTAAGAGAGCTTCGTGCACTGTATTATTGGCGTGTTATAGGGCAATTTTTGCACTTATGGCACCGCTCCCATCATATTATAGGTCCATTGTCATTCGGTTCAAATCTCATTATCAACTTTTTTTTTTTTTTTTTTTTTTTTTTTTTTTAAATGAGTGGGGTATTTTTTGTGGTGTGTTATAAGAATTTTATTGGGGAGTGTGTTTTAGTTATAATGGTGTTATAGGGTATGTGATAAAGTGCAACTCTATAACATGCTATAAGGTTGCACTGGTCACACCACGTAAGATTGGGCGCAAAAGCTCCGAGTTCACACGTAGAAGCCATAGAAGGACGTGTTGTTCTTGTTAATAGATTCTTGGGTGGCCGGCTTCACCTAATAAACTTTTTGAGATTTTGCGTGTATGAGTGTGTTGTGTATTATATTTGTGTTTATGTGTAGTATGCTTCTATGAATGTATGATGTGTTTTGTGTTAAGACTGTTAACTACTATGAGAATTTGATGGTGAAAATTTACGCCAATGTACCACACAATCACATCACGACCACGTCCCCTTTACATATTGTCTAAAGAAACTTTTTTGGTTATAGTTTCTTTGATTAGTTTGCATTTTGAAGTTTCAAATCAATCGCTTTTCAAAAGATAAGTTTGTTTAGGACATTGTCTTATCTTTTGTTTGTCTTAAAAATGTAGTAATTGTAGTTTTCTTTCATTATCACTTGTGTAATGCAATACTATTCTAGTTTTTGTGAGGTATTTTTTAGTTTAGTAGATTCTTTAGAAGTATAGTCTAGATATTTTAATTAAAACTGCGAAAAAGATCTTGATGGCTTGCGTCTTTTAAAGATAAAGTAAGTATCTCATTATATATCACAAATCTGTTAAATATGTTTTGATCAATAGTTGAACTCATAAACATTTGATTGAAATGCATTATTACACAAGATAGAGTAACGTTACTTAGACCATGTGTAATAGTCAGTCTCTCAAATTACACCTCCCCATGGGGACGTGTTGCACGCAGGAAAAAAATAGAAGTCGGTCCCTTATGAGACCGAGTTGTTTGTATGTGGAGTGTCTTTATTTAATTGTTTGTGAGGTATATTTTTTTTGGTTTCATCGGTCTTATTATTACACTATATTGATATTAAATAAACAAATTTAAAAAAAAATAATAATAATAAAAAAAAAAAAAAAAAAAAAAAAAGTTGACATTGATGTCCTTGATTTTTGACTTAGCCTTAAAGCATTTAAGCATCCACGGAGTATAAGCTATAAACGTTGAACGGACACATTATAATAAATATATTAAAACCCCGGGATGGCTAAAGCATGAAAATTTGTACGAAACAGTTGACTGAACAGTGATCTGTGCTTCAAAGTAGTTGTACCCAACAGTACACACAGACACAAATTCTAAAATATAAGAACTCATACCGAGCATTCCAGAACCCTCTCCCAAGCTCATTTTACCACCCACACACAGCCATACTTCCCCCAAAATCCAACAACGTCAACAAACAAAACCCTAAGCACAAAATCAAAATGCAAAATCCAAACAGTGAATCAATTTTTTTTTTCACGGCGAGGTATATTCGGCCAGATCCGGTGGTATCTGCCTCTGCAACACTCACGACATCACATCTACTTTTAACACCGGC
Source organism: Artemisia argyi (assembly GCA_030686995.1). Classification (NCBI taxonomy): domain Eukaryota; kingdom Viridiplantae; phylum Streptophyta; class Magnoliopsida; order Asterales; family Asteraceae; genus Artemisia; species Artemisia argyi. The sequence continues at coordinate 184,794,650 of CM060705.1, forward strand.
AAAAACAACCCTGAACTCGCGCTCACCAAAACCCTTCATGTAAACATCCAGCTTAAATCCCACTTTCCGGCGAGCCATGTCCGGTCAGATCCGGTGAATGGAAGCCTATGTTCGAAAGGTTCGGTTTGTGTTTTATTTTGTTGATTTAGTGTGAGGGTTAATTTGAAATGATGATTAGAGGTTTATATAATAATTGAGCAAATAAATTAATCGGTTAAATTTTCAGATGTGGAAAATTATAAAGTCAAGTGGATGATAGTCTTGCCAAAGAGTTAAGGTGTGTTGGGTTTGGCCTATTTTTTTTTCTGTTCTCATGATGTGGTTGATATAATCAGTAACATAATACCGTTTAGTTGTATAACAGGTTGACCATAGAATCATATACCATGAGACAAAAAGAATACAGGAAACAATGGCTGAACATGGTGGGGTAAGTCTTCAAATTTCAAATACATGCATATACAGACGGTTTTGATTTCATACGATTTTAGTTACCTTGAATGGGTGTCATTTTTTTTGGAATAGTGCCCACTTTTTATTTAATTCTTCATGGTGTATCAGCTATTGGTATGCATCGTCATGAAACGAAAACAAAACACATGGAAAATGACATTGAACCTCTGTTGTTGCAGGATCACACATATAAGCAAGTTAGCAAACAGTTACGTCCGTTGGATGGTGGTGACAATAAGCATGGTAAGTATTGGCGAATGGTGCTGCAATATATCATGCTAATATTAGGATACAAACTTTGTGCAAAAAGCTAAATTTTAAGCCATAAATAATTGATTTATGAAACATACATTGAGCAAAATACGCTTTTAAGTGGGTGTTTGTTTGGCTTATATTGCAGGGTTATCCCTTATTTGGTTTTGGCCTTATGTTTCATAAGGCTCACTTTTTGTGGCTTATTTGAAAACTTTCCACCTTATGTAAGTTTATTATGACATAATAAACTTATATAAGCCGAAAAGTGTCAAATAACTCATAAAAAAGTGAGTTTCTGCAACATAAGCCCAAAACCAAATAACCCATAACCCGGCAATATAAGCTGAAACACACTCCCTAAGCCGCAAAAAAAGGTTAAACAATCAGCTCCTTAATTTATTGATTTTCGTACATTTTTTTAGTTATTGAATTTGTTGTTTGTGGAAAAATGAGTAGATAAGTTAATGAGTAAAAATAGGGAGTGTGTTAGGGTAGTGCAACATAAGCCCAAAACCAAATAACCCATGAGCCGGCAATATAAGCTGAAACACACTCCCTAATTACTTGCCCTTCAACATGCTTGCTTTATGTTGATCCACATTGCCATTGTCCAAAGTTGTCATACAAATGTAAACCCGGGAAGCAATACATTTGATGATTGTTAATTCATATCTTCTTAATTACCGAAACGTAGTCAATATCTTTTTTTTTCCTTTGTTTTTAATTGACAGGATGAGATGGAAAAATAGAAAGAAACGGCCGGTAAGTACCCTCATCTAGAAATATGTAATGTAGTGTGTATATATCATATCATATACTTTAATATATATTCTCCCTAAGCATAATATTTAGCTAAATTTAATCCCTATTTGCTGATCTTTTCTGACTAGATACAAATACCAATGAGTATTACAGAGTAGTTGTTAAAAATATATAGATATTAAATTCATCATACAGCCATCTATTTGAGGGATAAAAAATGACATTTAAAGATTGGTAGGCATTAATAAAAAGATGTTATGTTGGCTTAGTCTTTGCGTGCAAAATTAGTCAAGTGACTGAATGTTTAATACCTGTACACAATTCAAATCCAGTGTTTCAGATAAGCAAATGAAAAAGGTGGAATGTCCAACTTGCACAGTTCTTTTGCAAGTTTGTTACTCTTACCATTTTTATATGGTTGATCGAAATACACTTTTTCATTACCCCATCCTTGCTTTAACCTTAATATTTCAACTAACTCTTCGATCATTAAATGAAACCCATAATCAGTATTCATGATTCCCATTTCTACTAATTGCAAATTTGTTGATGCGACTGTAAAATCTCATTAAACTTGCAGTTTGATATTTAGTGATGTTGTATTGTTGTGTTTATATCAGGTTAACGTTCTTGCCACGGGTTCAAAAACCATAGAATGCGGTCTCTGCCAGAATCCTTTCATCGTGAATGCCCGCTGATCATATTTATCTGCATGCAGTTACCATTTACCAATAAAAGGTTACATTTTTACTCTTCTTACTAGCTATAACATAGGATTTTATGTCTGTTATATTATCCCACAGTACTTAACAACTATGCATTTCCTATTACATATATGTGTCACAAACTTTGAAGGTAGTAGATCGTGATTTCTAATTTTGGGTTAAATGCATTGTCAGTTGATTCAGGTATAATTAGAACCTCTTTAAAGTAGTTTCCACTGACCCCATATCGGAACCTGACATTGGTTATGCATGTCGAATAGCTTAGGAGAAAGAAAGCACGGCTAGAATTTGTTAGCATGCCCACGTCATAAGTTGCAGCATATGAATGAAAGCGAGTGTTTACCTTTTGCTTCCACTCAGGCCTTTTGAACTGGATTCTTTGACACTTTGTACGTACTGTATACTCCACATAACTTGCCACTTCTGTTAATGCTAAAGCTTAGAATATGAATTTGAAAAGTTACTTTGCTCATTCCATACATCAAATATCATGAAAATTCAATTATTCAAGTATTATGTTGCATTTCATTCATAACAATTTAACTTGGGTTTAAGGTTAAACACCATGGTTGTCCTAGATTTACCCGATACAATAATGGCAAACGTGTAACAAAACTAGAAAAGCAGAAAAGGCAATTTTTTTATTACGATTTGGTATAACCTAAAAAGTTGTGACATTTGTTTAAGAGGTGTTTGGAAACATAGTTGTTTAACGAGTTTTGGGATGGTGCAGGGTCTGTAAAAGATTCTGCCAACGAGAAGACTCGAAATGTTTGCGAAAGCAAAACGATCAGGGACGTTGGATCCAATCCCAAAGAGTGACGCTGCTGAATGTCAGCAAAATGTTATGCCAAGAATTGATGCTCAGGTAAATGTTATCCTAAAAATAGTGGTTAAAACTCATTATGGATAGGTGTGTCATGCGAAAAATGATGATGTTGGTCATCGAAGAAACTTTCATTACATCATTTATGCTAATAATAGATTGGTATTCTATTAGAAAAATTAGCTCAAAAGCCATTTGGATCTTCTTTTTTTTTTTTTTTTTAATCATCTTTTAAACAGGTAATTGCTCAAAAGACATTTGGAAAACAAAATTAATTGGCATTTTGACGACAAAGAAACTTGACATATTACCAACGGCTTTGCTTAAGTGATGACAGGATGGTAAAGATGCTTTGGGAAGATCCGGTTTATGAAGATAAAGATGATTTGGGAAAACATGCTAATGATGGTTATCCTTTACCTGTGCAAAAGGTTTCACCTGAACAAACTCTCACGTGCTCCTTGGATAAATCAGCTACTTCAGACCTATGATAAACTACTAAATGTGCAAATAAATATGTTTATGGTATGGTAAGGTGTACATACTAAATAAAAATGGAAACTATGAACTGTCTTTCTATATTAATAAGGCATATATTAATGCTATATGTCTTATGGATAATTGTAAATCCGTAATGTGATTGTTTGTTACGTGTGTGACTAATGATTTGCCAACACTTTGCTATTGTACCTTCTTAAACAAACACTCGCGTCATTAATATAAACACTTGATACACATTTACATTAAACAACAAGACATATAATATGTTTGGTTTCTTGGTTTGCGCTTTGTTCATGTCTTTTCAGGCATTTTTTTTTCAAGCGCACTTATGTATCAAAGTTTTTTTTAGCTAAATATATATTAACATACAAGCTCTTCTACTACCTAATACAAAACATAAGATTTATAAACAAACATAGGCCCAACAAAGAAAGTTAATCTAATTTTTTCAACATAATAACACCCACAAAAATTAAGACACCTTTACACATCTCGACACTATCAACAAGACAATCCCGCGGCAACGCGCGGGCTACCACACTCGTTTTGCTAATTGGGCCAAACTCATGTTTCTTCAATAGTTGCTATGGTGGGTGGACCAACATATATTTCAACTTTTCTGACTATATAACTAGAATCTAAACTGTATGGTTTTGTGACAACTTGGCTAATTACTTTTTAGAAATCGATCTTGCAAAGAATTATTAGTATTTTTTTTTCTTTATATATAAAAAAGACATCTAAAAAGCATAGTACTGTATTGTTTTCATAGCTTATGAGTTATGAAGACACCTTATAACACTCGAGCTGGTGGAGCTATATGGATACAAAGACGGGTTGTGACCTACTTCTACAATTTAGTCACCTAATGTATTTTTTTAATGATTTTCATAATAGTAAATTTTCTTTTTGGATTTTGGCCCTTATATTTTATACAACTTTCATTTATGGCTCTTCCGCAATAAAACATCAAGCTCTGTCATTGCTCGTAAGCCTTTAATTGGCAAATGTTGAACATGTTATTTATTAACCAGGTAAAATCGCCAGAAAAGATTTTGAAAACTTCGACATATACGATAACACTATGTCCATAAGAAAAGAGAAAAATTGTTTCGAACTTGACTAAAGTTTGCGTTTCGACTTTGGAGTTAAGTGACTCTTGATTAGTATTGAAAGAATGCGTACATAACTCGTCCCCCCCCCCCCCCCTCACCTCCTTTTATAGAGATGAGGGGGAGGTAAAACCGACTCTATAAGTCGGCTGTTACATGGACACGGGTTGGGCTTGGGACACAAGCCAACCAAACCGACTCCTACTTGACTAGATAAGTTTAAGCTTAACACTCTAACCCCTAGACTTATTTATAAGCTAATAAGAAGACTAAAACATAACAATTTCCACCTTAGGCTTCATATTAGCCTATACCGACCTTCAACAACTCCAAGCAGTGTTGTAACTTCCGACCAGGTACCACCTTCGTCAAGGTATCCGCAGCATTGTGTTCAGTACCCACCTTCAGAACTTCAACCGTCTTTGCTTCCAAGACCTCTCTGATAAAGTGGTAACGCACATTAATGTGCTTAGTCCTTTCATGAAAAACATGATTCCGCGATAAGTGAATCGCGCCCTGATTATCACAATTAATTGCCACAGTGTTAAGCTCCACGCCCAACTCTTCCAAGAGTCCCCTTAGCCAAATAGCTTCCTTCACAGCCTCCGTAAGGGCCATATACTCCGCCTCTGTAGTTGAAAGAGCCACCACGTGTTGTAGCGTTGCCTTCCAGCTTACAACACATCCCTGTACTAAAAACGTGTAACCTGTGATTGACCTACCTTTATCCGGATCCTTTGCGTAGTCTGAATCAACAAAACCTGTTACGTCTACATGGTTGCCACGATTTGTCCCATACACCACACCCACGTTTGCAGTACCCCGCAAATATTTCAAAATCCACTTCACTGCTTCCCAATGCTTTTTACCTGGATTTGCCAAATATCTGCTAACAACACTTACCGCATACGCTATGTCTGGCCTCGTGCACACCATCAAGTACATTAAGCTCCCAACCGCATTTGCATATGGCAACCTACTCATCCTTTCAACATCACAATCCCTAACCGGACAATCCTTCAACGACAGCTTGAAGTGCCCACCCAATGGCATCTTAACCGATTTCCCATTGTCTATTCTATAATTATTTAAAATCTTAGAAACGTACCCGGATTGTGACACCCTCAGAATCTTGCGACTCCGATCCCTGATGATCTCCATACCAAGAATCTTCTTTGCTTCCCCGAGCTCTTTCATGTCAAACTCCTTTTTAAGCAAAGACTTGATAGACCCAATCTCAGCCTTGCTTTTACAAGCAATCAGCATATCATCTACATATAACAGTAGATAGATATACTCACCTGGTGCATAACTCCTGTAATATACGCAGCTGTCGTAACTGCTACGCTTGAACCCGTTGCTCAGCATGTACTCATCAAACCTCTTATACCATTGCCTAGGTGACTGCTTCAAACCATAAAAGGATTTCTTTAACAAACATACCTTGTTACCTTGTTCATAACCCAGTGGCTGCCTCATGTAGATTACTTCTTCAAGATTTCCATGTAAAAATGCCGTCTTTACATCAAGCTGCTCTAGCTCATAATCTCTGCACGCAGTCAATGCAAGTATAACCCGAATAGATGTGTGTCGAACTACCGGCGAAAATACTTCATTATAGTCAATACCTGCCCTTTGTGTGAATCCACGAGCCACCACCCTCGCCTTGTACCTAGGCTTTTGAACACCTTCAATCCCTTCCCTTCCTTTATCTTGAACAGCCATTTGCAGCTCACCAGCTTTTGCCCAGTTGGATGATCCACTAACTCATAGGTCTCATTCTTGTTCAGAGAATCCACCTCTTCATCCATAGCAGCTTTCCACTTAAATCTATCTTTACAAGTAACTGCCTCCTGGTATGTCAATGGTTCATGAGTATCTTCTTCCTCTGCTGCAGCAAACGCGTAAGCAGCCATATTACTTTCATCTCGAAACCTCAAAGGTTTCATTCTTGTCCTTGGCTCTCTATCCCGAACCAACTGATAATCTGTGAGATCCGGTGTTTGATCATGATCCTGATCCCCTGCATCTTCATCATCGCCATCTTCCTGACCATCAATCAGATCTTCCTCAAGCGAATGATTATTTAACCTCTGCAGTTCCACCTCAACCTGTAATTCCTCAACAGACTTATCAGTACCTGCACCAGAATCCTTCAACGTGTCTTTGTACATGACACTTTCATTGAAGACCACGTTCCTGCTAGTGACTATTTTAGGTGATTCATTATCAAGCCTATATAGCCTGTACCCCTTCACACCTTCAGGATACCCCAAAAGAACGCATTTTATCGCTCTCGGCTCGAGCTTACCTTGTTTAACATGTGAATATGCGACACAGCCGAAAATCATCAACATCCCATAATCACTTGGATGTCCCGACCACATCTCCATAGGTGTCTTTTTCTCAATCGCTGTCGATGGTGACCTATTTATAAGGTATGCGGCCGTACATGTCGCTTCCGCCCAGAAGGTCTTGGGCAATCCAGACTGAATTAATAAACAGCGTACCTTATCCATGAGAGTTCTATTCATCCGTTCTGCTAATCCATTTTGCTGCGGCGTCCCGGCAACTGTCAAATGTCTAGCAATCCCACTCTCAGTGCATAGCTGCTCAAACTCTCGGTTACAGAACTCAAGACCATTATCTGTCCTCAGCTTCTTAACCGTCCTCCCAGTCTAATTCTCTACTAATTGCTTCCACTCTTTGAACTTTCCAAATGCTTCGTGTTTGAACCTGAGAATATAAACCCATACCCTCCTGGAATAATCATCGACAATAGATAAGAAATACCTCTTACCTCCCAATGATTCCACCTGAGACGGACCCCATAAGTCTGAATGAACATAGTCTATCACTCCCTGAGTAGTGTGCCTTCCTACACCGAAACTGACTCGATGTGACTTTCCCAGAACACAATTCTCACAAAAATCGAGCTTACCTAGACTTTTCTTGCCAAACAGCTCCTGCTTTTCTAGCACCTGAAGTCCCGCCTCACTGATATGTCCCAGTCTTTTGTGCCAAACCTGCGCAAGACTGTCTTTTTCTTCAACACTAGCATTAAGCTCACCCGCCACTGCATGGCCATCCAAAGAGTATACGCAATTATCCCTTCGTGTTCCAGATAAAATAACCCTAGAACCATTAATCACCTTGATTTTGCCCGACTGCAATTTTACGGTATATCCCTCTTTTTCAAGAGTTCCCAGCGATATCAAGTTTCTTTTCAATTCAGGAATATACGTGTCATTGTTTAATACAAAACTTGACCCATCTTTCAGTTGTAACCTGACCTTGCCAATACCTCTGATCTTGCACTCCCTGTTGTCACCCAACAGTACCCTGCCCCCATCGCATTCCAGAAAATCAAAAAATATATCTAACCTGGGTGTCATGTGGTATGAACCTCCTGAATCCATGATCCAATCTAGCAGAGCCTCTGCACTCATAACCATCATCACCTCAGAACCGTCATAAACCGAACCACTGGAGCTTGGCTGATCTTCTTTCTTGACGAAACTATTTGACTTCTTGCGATTATTCTTTGGACAGTTTCTCTTTAAGTGCTCCTCAGATTGGCAAATAAAGCTCTTGAGTCTTCCACCTCGAGACTTCGATCTTGACTTTCCCCTAGACTGATGCGAATTCCTGCGATCAGTTCTTCCCCTAACATATAACCCTTCACCATCATCCCCCTTCGCCTTAGATCTTTCTTTGATTTCCTTTGAATTCAGTGTGGCCATCACATCCTCCAAAGTCAAAGCTTCCCATCCATAAAGCAAGGTATCCATAAAGTGTTCGTATGATGCTGGTAAAGAAGTGAGTAATAATAAAGCAAGATCTTCATCCTCGAATTTTACCTCAATATTTGCTAAATCAAGAACGATTTTGTTGAACTCATCTATATGCTCGGAAATCGTACGTCCAGCCGGCATGTAGAAAGTATACAACTTCTTCTTTAGGTACAACTTATTGGCCAAGGACTTTGTCATGTATAAAGTCTCAAGCTTGGACCAAACCCTCGCTGCAGTCGTCTCCCCGGTAACCTCTCTCAGAACCTTGTTACCTAAACACAAAATCAAGGCACTATGAGCTTTCTTGTTTAGCTCAGCTTTCGCTGTAGCATCCATATTTTCGGGTAAAACCTCCAGAGCTGCTTCACATCCATGTTGAATTAATAAAGCACGCATCTTGACTCTCCATAACCCGAAATCACCAGTTCCATCGAATTTCTCGATCTCAAACTTGGCTCCCGTCATTCTTTAATCCCTTTATTAATTTGCTAAACCTTGTGAAAAACCTCACAATCACAAACTAACAAAGTCCCTTGTGCAATACCCTTCAAATTATATAATCTTATTTATTTATTTTAGAATAAAACAAATAAAACTAATAATTGGATTTATCCCCACCAAGAATTAAAAAACCAGATTTAATATCTTATCACTTTTGAAGTGTTGACTTTAAAACAAAAGCAAACAACCAGATCTGGTACTAATCACCTTCTTCTTCTTCTTCAATACCTCGACAGAAAAACAAGAAAAAAACAATCACCACCGTTAATCTTCGATAAACCGAAAACCAACAAACCCTCAAGCCTCCTACACCTTGTTGCAGACCCGAACAATCGAAGACTCGAGAAAACTTTTAACTGTCGACTCAACCTGCTGCTCAAGAACCTTCAAGATGATCAAACCTAGATCTTGTTAGTCTCTAACCGAGCTCTTGATACCACTTGTTAGTATGCAGTCGCAACCAACAACCCAAGACCTAGAAGCGGAACCGATCGACTTCTCGAAGAATATTGACACACCAACCAACAAGTATATTGTGACAGAAAAGTAAAGAGCAATGCACAAGTAAGTATCCCTAATCGACTCTTGATTAGTATTGAAAGAATGCGTACATAACTCGTCCCCCCCCCCCCCCCCCCCCCTCACCTCCTTTTATAGAGATGAGGGGGAGGTAAAACCGACTCTATAAGTCGGCTGTTACATGGACACGGGTTGGGCTTGGGACACAAGCCAACCAAACAGACTCCTACTTGACTAGATAAGTTTAAGCTTAACACTCTAACCCCTAGACTTATTTATAAGCTAATAAGAAGACTAAAACATAACATGGTTTTACATGAGTTTTTCAAACTAATTCACAATTATAAATTTTTTAAATAAAAAAACAAATTAACCTTTAATTTTATGGAGTAATTTTACAAAATTGTATAGTTTTGGTCAAAGAACGTCACAACTCAAATGAAAGTGGCTTAAGTATCTACTATTAAATTACGCGTTTCAAAAAGGTAAAATTTATCCATTAAATTGCATTAAAATTAAGAGATGAGAGTAACGATTTTTATTTTTATTTTTATGTTTTTTATTTTTTGAATTATTATTATTATTATTTTTTACTTCAACTTCTCATGTTTATAGGGTGGAACGCTCTGCTCTCTCGCGACTCTTACTCTAATCAAAAGACTAAAGGTCTGTACTGAAGATTAAAAGTGCAAACAAGTGGCTTGTAGACTCATGAGTTATGACATTGAACGAGGCATGTTCGCCTGTTAGGCCGAGTGGTTCACTCACTTTGAGAGTGTTCACCTTTAGATAACAAAAAGTGTACCCCTTTGGGTTTGCCAAACTATGACCGAGAGTTTTGCCTTACGGAGCGGGCCAATCGCGTAAGGTGATTGGGCCGGGCAGTTATAATTGAAAGTAGCAAAAAAAAAAGTGTGTTAATAGTCGATTTATACGTGTTATACAATCAACTAACATAAAAGATATTAGTATTTTATATCTATATTACATATAATCTTTAAACATTTCACAAATGAAAATATTCATTTGGGAAATTTTACAATTGATTAAAACGTATTAGCAATAATAACTTTTTATCCTTTTTAGAACGATAATTTTAACTATCTCATAATATTTAGACCACAAATCTATCTCACATGTATTAAGCAGAACTTGAACGCACAATCATTTAGTTGAGAAGTTTCTCACACAACATGAGATACCATTAATACACAAGCCATTTGATATTAGCAATAATAAATGATTTATTACCAAATGTCTCTTGGTAAGGCGGTACGTGAGTGGCCTAATAACCTAAAGATTGGGGACATATGTGAGATGGAATTTGTTAGATATGTGGTGTATGTTGTAAAAAAGGAATTGATTTGCACATATTGAAAATTGATAGGAACACTCTAATTCATGCTTTTGTACAATACTAGGCGAGTACCCGTGCATAGCATCGGAGTTTCTAGCTGCAGATAATTAACGATTTGTGATATTGTGGTAAGTGTTTTGTGTAGTGTTCAAAATAGAACGTGAACCGATTAGAATGTAATTGCAAACGGTTGTACTATACGATAACTGAAGTCCATAAAAAAAATCCTAACATCTATCAAATAACATATAAAAACATTTAATGAAATTTGATTTTTCCGAAACAGTTACTTCATGTGCAAGTGTGTTGCTGGAATTCATGATGAAAGCCTAATAACAAATTATCAACCCAAAGTAGAATGTAACCTTGTCTAATGAATTATTCACAACGATTGTACTAATGTTTACTATTTATAATGAAAGTATTATTCATCTATCGTCATTAGGGCTTTTACGAACCAAAAATATGTTCCATAAATAGATCATTTGTTTTTTTGTTATCCATATACATTCATGTATTAATAAATTTTCATTGAATCTCTGCACCAAAATAAAGTTAGCAACCTAATCAGTTCTTTTGTTGTCCATCACCAAAGTAAAAACCTCACATGAATATAACAATGAAACGTGACAGCCATTGTACTAATGAAACGTGACTTCACAATTCACAAACACTGAATATAACAAACACTGTTTGCATGAAATATAAAAAACTAAAAGAAAGAAAGAAAGATATATGTAATAATAAGAATCCATAAACATACCAATTCGCATATATGTTTGCATGATAGAAAAAGAAACTAAGGAAACCAATAAATTGTTTTTATTGTACAACAAGATGTTTTAACAAAAATCAAAAACATAAATTTTATTCAAAATTCAAAATTCGGATCATACGGGCATGGGCTAAACAAGTACAGGCTCAAACAGGCATGGGTCAAACCGGCCGTCATTAAAAAGAGACATCAAATGACTAAAACTTTTTACAAGTAAAAAACTTTCCCCGAACATTTTATAACGTTTATATAAATTAATTTTTTTAATCCATACTCGTTACACACAACGAGCCTCATTTTTTTAAATTTGCATTTATTCTTAATATATAGAAATTCGTAGGTCTTTAACATCCAACATTAAAAGTACTAATACTATAATGGTGTTATCTGTATGATATTATTTTTTTCTATAGATCGTGGATGGAAAAGAGGTATAAAATCATATGAATAACACAAACACCTCACAAATAAATACTGTAAAAAAAATGCTAAGTCAAGTGCCAATTGGTAAAATCAACTTAAAAAAAAAAAATCAACAGTATTTAATTTTGTGGTAGACATGCAACTTTGGAAAACTCTTATATTTACACAACTCTTCTTTTGACTATATCTTCTTCCATCGACTGTAAAACTTCATTCACCTTCTTACATATTGCTTTAAATCTTTTGCTTCCATTATTTTTTTTGTACACATCATCCGCCCACATCGCCCATTCAATATCTGAGAAGTCCGCCCAAATCGCCCATTCAAGATCCGAGAGACTGAAACTCCACCATTCCGACCATTTCTAAATAAGCAGCCGCTCAGCCTAACTCGTAAGTTCTACAAAAACGCCCAAAATGAGCATGTTTTTTTTCATAATGGGCAACAATTGCCACCTCTCAAATATATAGATCTATAAACAAACATTCAAAACTTTAAAATACATAAATCTTTACATAAAAACCTCATAACTTGAAAATTTTTTCGAGATTCAGGGTGGTGGCGGGTCTCAGTGGTTTGGTTACCGGTGGTGATAGGGCTCGATAATGGCGTGGTTTTTTATGGTGGTTGTCTCGGTGGTGTTGGGGATGGGGTTGTGGTGGTGGTGTTGATGGAGGAACTATTTGAAAGAGAGAGGTAGTGGCGACGATGGAGGTTTCAAAAGATCTAGGTGGTGGCGGCAGCAATTAAGAGAGAGGGGTGGTGGTGTTTGTTTTAGGTTAAGAGAGAGTGTGAGAAATATTTTTAGAGAGACAAGATATATATGCGTGTTTTGTGTTTTAGGTTCAAAGTGAGTCATGGCCAGTTGTGTTTCATAACTTTCTAATGAATGTCCAGTTGTATTCCCATAGATAGATTGTAGTTTCCATCAGTAGCAGTATTACATTAAGGGTTAATGACATGTAATAGCAACGTACTTTCCCACTTGTGCCATTATCAGATACGAACCCAAAATATTACAGATATCAGATACGAACTTTCAAATTTTTTTTCATTATCAGATACGAACTTTTTTATTACAGATATCAGATACAAACTTTCAAATTTTTGTTTCATTATCAGCAACGTACTTTTTTATTTGTTTCATTATCAACAATTTTTATTTTTAAAGTTTTTCTTATATTTGAACAAAGGAGAAAAGTACGTTGCTGATAATGAAACAAAAATTTGAAAGTTCGTATCTGATATCTGTAATAAAAAAGTTCGTATCTGATAATGAAAAAAAATTTGAAAGTTCGTATCTGATATCTGTAATATTTTGGGTTCGTATCTGATAATGGCACAAGTGGGAAAGTACGTTGCTATTACATGCCATTAACCCTTACATTAATTTAGTTTCCATCAATAGCAGCTTTTAATAGCATGTTTCAATGAACATTGACCATGTTGAAAACTCAACATTTCATATTGACTCTCTTATTATAAGGAGTAAATATAAAGATATTAACATATTAGTTTAACTATTTGTACATTTGATTGGGCAAATAAAAAGTAAAAAAGTGTATAAATTATTTTTCTTGTAAAAATTTGCCGTTAATAAAATGATTTATTTTAAAGACGTGACATTTTTCTATCCTCTTCCTAATAAGAACGAATGCATCATCAGTAACACAATTTATTCAATAACCAATCTTGCAAAAATCGGCCTAGGCGGCCGATTAATCGGTAATCGGCCTTATACTTTGTTGATTTTTGAAATCGGTGAAAAAAAATCGGCCTAGGCAAAAATTGGCCACTAATCAGTCAAAAATCGATCGAATCGGTCAAAAATCAGCTGTAGCGGTAAAAAAAATCGAACTAATCAGCCAAATCAGACTAATCAGTCAACTTTTAAAAATTAATAATTTAGGCATTTTACTTAATTTGGGGATCGTTTATTTAACTTATAACGCACAATGAGCCTCATAAACAGAATTGTAGCATTTTATTGAGATTTTGAAACATAATAGGCTTGAATTAGTTAAGATCTTTACAGGATAGTCGACCACCCAACTACCGATTCACGATTTTTACAACATTTACAATAACACAATAATAAATGATTTCTTTTGCTTGTAATGATTGACTTGTTACTATATTTTAATACTAATTTTTAAGACATCCTATACGTGCACTGAGGTTCAAAAACTTTTATGCTACTAACATCTTCGACCCTTTTATTTATTTATTTGCTTTTTTTATTTTTGGGACATAATCTAACCCGTTAATAGGTTTTCTTCGGTACTAATTTACCTATTTTTCTAAATTATTTGATAGGATTACCCTATTAATGAAGTTTATTTCAATTCATGATATATTTGCCTTATTATATATTTCTCTTTTCAGTTTTTTGTAAATATAATACGGTATATATTCTCCACCAAGATTTTTTTAATTATGCATAAAAACTAAATAACAAATCTACAAAACCGAAAATTTTAAAGTAATACTAAAAAAACTTAAGAGCATTAGGTAAAAGGCTAAATTCTAAAAATTAAAAATATCACAAGCGATATCAAAAATAAATCTCTTACTTATTATGACTATAAGTCGTTGTCAACCAATTTAATCTTATACATACGTAATATTACCAAATACCTCATTTGTATTGTCACAACACCACGAGGGTAAATCTACAGTTTTTATATTAGTTTGATAGTGTTTATTTTAATTCAAACATAAAATTGTCATCATCCGTAAGTTATGATATCGAAAAACATAAAACTGATCGATAAACATTTCTCATCGAAAATTTTAGTTGTAAGGTACCGCCGGCACAAGACCGATAGGCGATAGCTGGTTAGTCTTACTGCCTTTGTACTAAAAGAGACAGAGGCTCATCTTTGGTAACTTGACATATACAAGGATACAAATCATGCATGCATCTAGAAACAAGCTAGCTTATACGTGACATATATACGGTATGAAATTTTAAAATCTATCAAGATTCACAAGATCCATAATATATTCGTACAACTATAGATTTTGTATCCAATGTTGTATAAATTCAACAACCCTACATGCATATATGCACATCAATCTCATCTATAATCAAAACATGAATAAGAAGCTAAAAGGAGCTCTTCTAGTGGCTGGTATCATTGTCTGCACCGCCTGCTTACTGGCTGGGATCAGTGTTTTGGTTTGCAAACATGGTGCTAAGCCTTCACACGTTACACCTAAGGTTGCTGATTTCGTATGTAACCTGACTGATTACAAAGAAGCGTGCAAGGTTACCATGACCCCGTTGGCCCAGAACGACACGGCATCCCTTGGAGACGTGTTCAATGCGGCTATTCTAGCCACTAAGGTAGCCGTGGAAGTTGCAGGGATATCCTTAGTTGCCGCTAAGGACGGTGATGTTCATTCTAGTCAGAGGGTAGATGAGTGCAAGGAGCTCATGGAGTATGCTAGTGATGAGCTCCGTGAGTCATCTAGAATAGTGAGAGATCAGATCTATACTGATCTCGGTATTCAAGATAAGCAACTAGAGCTCATGAACTTGCTGAGCGCCGTAGTTGCTTATCAAGAGACTTGTTTGGATGGGTTTAACAAACCCGAGTTAAGGGCTAGGGTGGAAACTTTGCTTCTTAATAGTACCCAACTCACATCCAATGCATTGTCAATTGTAGCTTCCATGCCAAAGATCATAGAAAAGTTTAATATCACGACTAAACCTAAATTCATGGGACGAAAGCTTCTTGGAGTTGACGAAAAGGGGTATCCCTCATGGATGTCGGAGGATGATAAAAAACTATTGGAAAGTGGTGATGTGGTACTAGAACCGCATGCAGTGGTGGCTAAGGATGGGAGCGGGCAGTTCAATACCATAATGAGTGCGTTGGCTGCATATCCTAAAGACAACGTGGGAAGATATGTTGTGCATGTGAAGGAAGGGATCTATGAAGAGTATGTAACCGTGGCTAAACATCAAGTAAACGTCTTCATGTATGGCGACGGTGCCACCAAGACCATCGTCACAGGCAGCAGAAGCAACAAGACTGGTTGGGCCACGTTCAAGAGTGGAACCTTTTGTAAGTGCTACTTAATACTTGTAGTATTGTATTAACAAACTTGATTTTTCTCTTTTTTGAACTTTATGAATAATTAGCAAAATGCAAAAACTGCAATTTTTTTCGAACAAAAAATAACTATATAAATATAGCTAGCAAGAAACTAGAAGAAATCGAAACAAAGTTACATCGCTTGCATAAAAGTCTAATTCTGATTAGTTAGATAAAGTGTTCGGTTGTTCAGGTTGGGGTCCTTAATTGACACCCTAGTTTCAATCATGTACTAATAATTTATCTTTTTCGATTATAAGTTTTACTTAAGTGTGATGTTTTATAACTTATTGCAGCTGCAATTGGAAATGGATTTATAGCAAAGTCAATGGGGTTCCGAAATACCGCAGGGCCAGAGATGAGTCAAGCAGTGGCCCTCCATTCAAAATCCGACAGATCAGCATACTTCGACGTCCATATAGATGGTTACCAAGACGCATTATACACTCACGCTCACCGCCAGTTCTACAGCACCAGTACCATATCCGGGACAGTTGATTTCATATTTGGCGACGCTGCAGTCATCATCCAAAACTGCTTAATCATCTGCAAGCTTCCACACCCCGGCCAAACCATCACGGTCACAGCCCAAGGAAGAAAGCTGGCCACAGAAACAACCGGTATAGTTATCCAGAACAGTAATATTACGGCTGATGCAGCGCTGTTTCCAGTCCGGTCTCAAGTCAAGAGCTATTTAGGACGTCCATGGAGGATGTATTCAAGGACTATTGTTATGGAATCCGTACTTGATGATCTGATTCAGCCCGAGGGGTGGTTGCCATATCAAGGCACGTTTGCATTGGATACTTGTTTTTATGGTGAGTCACTACACCACAAAAGACTTTTAGAGACGGACCGATTTGGAGACAGCATAAAGTTGTCACTAAAGGTTAAGGGGGCCCCACAATATTCAACACTTTTGCAAGTCTTTGACCAAACTTTTTTGCGACAAACCCATGTTGTCACCAAAAGTGATTATACAATTTTTTCTTTTTTGCCCAAAAATAAATTGTGGAAAAAAATAAAATAAAAATCTGCCACACTTTTTGCGACAACCCAAGTTGTCTCCAAAAGTGAAAGTATATTTTAATTTCTTTTTTACCTGAAAACAAAATAGGTATGAATATTTAAAAAATCATGCCTTACATTTGGCGACAACATGAGTTGTCTCTAAAAGTTAGTTTACATAATTTAATAATTTTACCTAAAATAAAATAACCTCTAAATAAAATTAAAAAAAATCGGCAACACTTTTAGCGATAACATCGTCGTTGCTAAAAGTTGAATTCAAATTTTTTTTTTTTTTTTTTTTTTTAAGATCATTTATAGTTGTTAAAGTTTTGTTTTTTTTTTTTGTTTTTTTTTTTTTTTTAAATATGTAAATTAGTTTATTCAAAAAATTACTATTTGATTTAAGTTATGAAAATTAGATTTGTAGTTGAAGTGTGTTTGAAATTATTTATACTTGTTAAAATTAGTTTTTAAGATATATAAATTTGTTTATTCACAAAAATAATATTTTATTAACGTATTAAGTGGATTTCTATTTAAATTTGTTTTTATAATTATTCATAATTATTAAAAAAAAATAGAAGATATATGAATTAGTCAAAATAGTATTGATATACAATGTATGTTAAACGGGTGAGTTAAAATGATATTAATATACATTAAATGTTAAACCGATGACTCGAGATGAAATTGATATACAAGTTATGTTAAACGGATTGGTCGAGATGATACTAAGGCAGTTGTAGGAGAACTCGTTGTAGGAGAACTCGGATCAGACTGGGGAGTTGGTTCAGACATCGAACATACAAAAACTATCTAGTAGTAGTAAGCTTGGGAGTCTAATAAAAAAGGTTGGCGTAAAACTATGACGACTGTGACAGAAACCAAGAGTTATGCACGTTTGGACTTCCTAATGTTTACGATATGCAACTTAAACCCGATTGAATATAAGAAGAATATTGCTTGGTGGTGTTAATGTTGTAGGTTAGTACAACTTTTTGGAAATAATAGGTCAACTCACATTAACATTAACACATTAAACAACAACAAATACTACAATATCAATAACCAGTGTTCTAAAAGACGTGAGGCTTAACTTCGCCGTCATGAAATGGATCTTGGTGTCGGCTTAAGGCGTGGCATGGGTTAAGGCTTAAAAAAGGCGCGCAAAGGCACGCATATCATAAGGCGTGACGCCATTTTTAGGAGCATTTAAAGGATTGAGAATTTTGGCTTGAATTTGTAGTATTTGCACTATTTCTTTTGGGCCTAGTAATTTTAAAGCTTAATTCAAATTTATGTTTTCAATCAATGTAATAGTCTAATATAGTATCTACCACTCATTGACCTTGGCGTTATAAACTAATAAAGTGTTAAGGTTTCATTTCTTACTTTTTTAGATCTAGGTTTTTTACTCTGAACCCTCAAGTCTCACCTGCAACTTGGAAAGCCTCTCCCCATCATCCCGCCGTCCACAGTCCAACCACCACCACTCATCGGTAAGTTGCCAAGTTCAAGTTGTATATGATTTGGTTGAACTTTCATTGTAGTTATCATTTGTGTTGAATATTAATTTCCCACACTATCATTTGTGTTGCAAACATACACGTAAGAGTATACATTGTGCAGGGTAGATTTTCAAGCGATATGATGAGAATAACCCCATACAGTATGTGTAGTACAACAATCATGTTTCGTATATGTAAAAGCTACACGCGTTTACACCATCATAGATATATATATTATATGCATAAACTTTATGATTAACTAACGGACTTCTCAAGAAACAAGAAGAAAAGTGGGCACAAAATGGTTGTTCAGTTATAACACATGGGTGGACAGATCGAAAGCGAAGAAGCATAATGAATTTTGGTGTGAACTCCAGGGAAGGTACAACTTTCTTTCTTCAGTTGAATGTTCCCTAAAATCTCATACAGGGAAGTTTATATTTGATTATGTTGACAAACGCATTAGGATGTTTGGCCACAAAATGTTGCACAAGTTGTAACCAATGTTTTAAAACCCGAGTTTTTAATTGACCCGGTCGACTCATCGGTTCACCGGGTCACCGGTTCAACCGGTTGAACCGCCGGGTCAAACTGGTTTTATGCCAAAAGATAAAGATACTGGTATTTAGTGTGTTAATAATAAAGGTGTAATACACTTTATGTTTCCAAGATAAGACCAAAACAATATTATACAAAATATGCGAAGTACCCAAAGTTTTTATACATTAAAAGATAATTATGCAAATACTTGTAGTAAAAGAAATCATTTTAATAAGCATCATCAAAAAGATTATGTCTATGTTATGAAAAGTCAAATAACTAGACCACATGTTGGGTGGCTCTCTTCAAATCCACATAAAGCTTTTGAGTGTTTCATTTTCACTCATTACACATGTTAATGTAACAAATTAAAACTCGCAAGATACACACTACTCCATTACTCCTCACAAACATAGTCATCGCCATTTTCAATCGCTACCACCATCCACTGCATCCTATTACTATAAGCCAACTTACAAGTAATCGAAGCAACCACCGGTCGATCTATAATAAGACGAGAAGGTGTAACAGAATACATTAATTGCACAATCAACATCTCTGTTTACATCCTCTATTAATTACATCAAAGTTTTTTTTTTCCTTTTCCCTATCATGAGGTTGAACCGGTTGGTTTCCGGTTCGGTGGTTCAACCCGAGTCGACCAACACCCGGCGGTTCAATCCGTTTGAATTTAAACAAAAACTCGACATACAACGGACCGACCATCACTCCAGTTCTCGGTTCAACCGGTTGAACCGGCCGGGTCAAACCAGGTTTACAATTAAGTAAAATTATTTTTAACCTATCTTAATTTATTTAAAAAATGGCAAATAACTTTTTAAAATTATTTTTAATTAAAGATAATTAAATGAAACTATTTATAAAGTTAATAAAATTTTAGTGGGAATTTCACTTCCCTCCAATTTTATGCGCCAAGATAACTGATCCACCTATTTTTAGGATCTGGATTTTGCAAGTCCTCATCTCCCCACTAACACAACTCATCCACCTAAAAAGTAAAAACCGCCTTCACCTACAACCCCCCGCCACTGCCACCCCACCACACTAATTAGAGGTAAATGGTTTTTGTTGGTTTTGTTTGTATTTGATTTGAATTTTAGTTTTAATTTGGTTTTGGTTTATGATTTTATTTACTCTCTCACAGCCACCATTGCTGTTCACTGCTGCCGTCGCTGACCCACCGCCGTTTGCTGTTGCCGTCGCCGTCTGACACCGCCGAACACCACAGCCACCTCATCTATTTTGTTTAAAGGTTCGTGTTTTGTTTAATGTGTTTTGTTTTATTAATGTTTAATGGGTTTTTTTTTTTTTTTTTTTTTTTTTTTTTTTTTTTTTTTTTTTATGTTTTTGTGTTTGATTTGTTAATTTATGTTTGTGTTAGATTTTGGTAGTACCTCTTTTTTTAAATGCGAATTAGGATAGTATCTTTGAATTTGGAATTGCAACATGATTGTTCAAAATAGACTTTTCAAATGGGAGTTAGGATAGTCTCCTGCAAAGGTACTTTTATTTAAATATGCAGAATACATATTGTGCAATGGGAAGTCAATCATTTTGACAAAATAATTTCTGATAAAATAATATGGGGTATTATAATCTGACATTTTATTTGATTATAAATCCTTAATACAGATTAAAGTTACTTGATATTAAGACTTTAAAATATGTCACAAATATGTCTCCAATTGGTGACAATTCCGCCTGTAAAATGTGTGCACTTGAACGTCTTTGAAGTCTTGGTCCAACTCTTGCCACTAATATATCGATACAGCATAGGTCATGTTTGAAACTCAATTCTGACTTTGGAATATTAGCTTAGCTACTATATAGCACTCTAAAGTAGAAAACTATTAACCATATCACCATATGGAGAACCACATCTATGCTATCTGATTGTATCTCGCATAAGTATGTCTTTTGTAAAAGTTAGTAGGCCGGACAAGCAGCTAGAATAACGGGTTAGAAAGTACTGGGCTGGGATGGGTTGGCTCAAAACAGTTTTGTTCAAATTTCTGTAAATTTTTTCACGTACAATTTTAGGTTCACGAGACATTTTTCTTATAAACTTTTCAAAAAAAAACTGAAGTAGGAAACTTTTACGGTCGCAAATTTTGAACAGTTACTAAAAAAGTAGGAAACTTTCTGATAGATTATGACTTAAAAACGGACCAGGTTAGCTAGATGGTACAAACATATAAACTGATTAAATAAACTTGTTTAAGCAATTATGTCTAAGATATTATGTTTTGTTTTAAGTCGTTCTCATCGAGCATTGTTTTTGTTTAGTATAAAGGTTAAGTTATCGAGTACTGTTAGTGTGCAGCTTCTATCTAATGGAATTTTTTATTTGGCTAATGTGGTTGAAACCCCGTCCGAAATTAATTTATTATAATGTGTTTATGTGCATATATCCTTATCTGTTACGCCATTTCAACGCAGTTATGACGATTGATAAGAGTTGGACTAGTATATCTAATCGTAATTCTCCAGTTTTTTTACGTGGTCTAAAAGCATTCCTTAAGCATTGTAAAACTTTCTTGAACCCCATCTCCGGAGAGGTTGCATGCCCATGTAATGAATGTGGTAACTCAGAAACGGGTTCGCTAAAAACTCTTCGGCAACACATATCTCAAAATGGGTTTGACCCAACTTATACCATTTGGGATAAACATGGTGAAACGCTTCCTCCCGTGCCTTCCCACCACAACCACCTTCACCTGAATATGATAACATGGCTGCATTCCTCGACGAAGTAGTAGTGAGTTTGATGACGAGTCTGATGATGTCGAGTAGTGAGTTTGGTGATGATGGGTAGTAGTGAGTTTGGTAGTATTATTTAGTATGATGGATCTTTCTTTTTTAATTTGAACAAGTATATTAGCGAAACTATTAGTATTTGTATGGATTTTCTTTTGTAATTCGGCGGTTTTGAATGAATGAATGAATGAAAGCATTTTGCATTATTGATTTGGGTGATTTATGGCATTGTTTTGGTAGATTTTTTCCGGAAAAAATTCCGGAATAAATCTGGAATTGCAGCAATGCTGCTGCTATTTTTTTCCTGCACAGCAACGTTTAGCGACGACCTAGCTGTCTCCAAAAGTTGGAACCTTCGTCGCTAAAAGTGACAAAAAAAACTGGACCAGTTTGACTTTCTTGTTTTTGCGACAAATGGTGTTGTCGCCAAAAGTTTCCTGCCTTTTTTAAAATTTTATTTTATTTATTAATATTTATTTAATTAATAATTAATGATAAAAAAATAAATTATGAAAAATGTTTTTGCAACAATTGATGTTGTCACTAAATGATAGGGCCCACTCTGGTCAAAGGATTTTGGCTGAAAATTTGTGGGTCCCACTGTTTGACGCCAAAAGTAAAAACATGTTGTCACAAATACTTTCTGTGACGGACTATAGGTGACAACCTATTGGGCGACAACCTTCTGTCGCTAAAAGCATTAGTGACAAAAATTTCCCTCTTTTGGCGACAACCCTTTCTGTTGCTAAAAGTGGTTTATGTTGTAGTGAGTATGCAAATGCTGGTCCTGGTGCAGTTGCGGATATGAGGGTTAAGTGGAAAGGGTTTAAGGTGATTACAGATGTGAATGAGGCTATGCAGTACACGGCTGGAGCGTTTGTTCAAGGAAACCAGTGGCTGAAGGAAACGGGTGCGCCGTTTTATCTTGGTCTTAAAGGTTGATAGGTTTTGAGATGGCATAGATGTTGGTTGAATTAGGAAAACTAGACATAGGATTATTTACAGTTTGAGGATTATGAAGCTAGACTTATTTATTCATACTTTTATAGACATGTTATAACAAGGTTTTGATATGCCATCGATGATTTTTTTTAATCTACATGTTATTGAGAGTTATTTTTTGATTCGATTTATAATGATTTAGATCTATGAAAGAAAATAAGCCAAAAAATTGAGGCTTAAAACATATAAGTTGAAATGAAAGGGGTGTTTTTTTTTTGTTTATATAGCCGGCTTATGGCGTATTCATTTTTGAGCTTATCTTCAATAAGCTTACTTTTTTGGCTTGTTTTGAAACTTTTCGGCTTATATAAGTTTATTAAGTCCTAAAAAACTTTTATAGGTGGAAAAGTTTCATATAAGCCACAGAAAGCGAGCTTATAAAACATAAACCCAAAACAAAATAAGCAATAAGCCGGCTATATAAGCCGAAACAAATACCGTACCCTTAAGTTCATAGACTCGCACATAAGCTTTAACGAACACCCCCTTTTAGCTAAGAAAAGAAAAGAAGCCTAATTTGACCAATTGCATATGTTTACTTCTTGAATTTTTCTCCGTGACCTATTTATCATATTCGTTTTATAGATAACTAGCCTATACGCTCGTGAAATTTACGGGTAGCTAATATATAAGAATACAAGATGTTTCATAACTTTCAAATACAAAAGTCGAGTTCAAAACATCAAACTAATTAAACAAAAGCTATACTTTACAAAACAAAATACTTAAGATTGATGTCGTAACCATGTTAGAAGATGGCAAAAGTTCAATATATATCTCATATTTATCATATATTAAAAAATCAGTTTTATCCACTTATTTTCTATTAAAAAAAATCTTCATTTCTTTTTTATAAATAAATATCTCGTAAACCGTTAATCGTTACGCAAAAAAATTTATACCATCGCGACAAGAATTATATTATATTTCTATAGATATGCACTTTTATACACTTTAGAAGGTTTTTTTTTTTTTTTTTTTTTTTTTTTTTTTTTTTTTTTTTTTTTCAAAATTTCCGCCCAAACAAATCACACGTGATTTGTAAAACTCACATGTGATTTTTACAAATCACTTTTGATTTTTTTGTGCGAAAATTTTGAAAAAAAATTTGTCAAAAGTATAGAGAAATGCATATCTATAAACAAATAATTTAATTCTCGTTGTGATAGTATATTTTTTATAGCTTGAAGATTTACTGTTTGCAAGATAAGTTGTTTAAAAAAATGTGAAAAATGTTTTTTTTATTAGTTTAGACTTTAGATGAAAAATGTACGGATAATATTGGTTATTTGAATCTATAACAAAATCGAGAAGACATATGTTTTTACTCATAAAGTGAAACTCAATATATGGCGATTCTATTAGTGGAAATCACTGATATATATGTATAATATTTGCAAAATAAGAGTCAACCTATGAAAATCTTTTGCTTTTCGCATAAGTCGTATAGACCCGTGTTTTATAGAAATGGCCAATAAAAACGTTAAAACAAATACTACACGTACTACATTATATTGCCCCAAAAACGTTAAGACAAACACTATACAATTTTGTAATTAAATAATCTTAATAAAACTCATAATCAAGATTATATATGTTACGAGCATATAAAAAAAAATGTTGAATTACAACAACATAAAAGTAAACTAATGTCGCGGAAGAATATGAATATAAGAGCAAGAATGAATTCATGACATTGAAAAATAAAGATGTCGGCCAAAATTACTCGTGAAAAAAAAAGAAAAAAAAAAGGTACCGTTTTTTTAAAGAAAATTCTCAAAATGATACAAAAACTTAACTTTTTAAAAAAATTTAAAAAAATAATACTGTACATTTTTACAAAACAGTCATGTGTGAACGTGCCAATGTGCGACTATATTATTTTTTCGACACGTGTCCAGACAAAAAATACAATCCCAATCATTAGCACATGGGTAATAACTATTCACACATCTGTAGTTTGCACATTTGTTTATAAAGACTTTTATAAACAAATGTACGAACGACGGATGTGCGAATGCGGCTACCCCATGTGCTAATGATTGAGATTGTACTTCTTGTCTGAACACGTGTCAACAAATTAGTGGATTCGCTAACCGTTTTGGAAAAGGGTGTTATTTTTGTATTTTTTTTTTAAGGTTAAGTTTTTGTAAACCCTTTTTTTTTTTTTTTTTTTTTTTTTAATCTATCTTTGTGGTGACCACACATGCACGTAAAACACGTTGACAAAGCACATGTAAACACTTTGACAAACATAAATCCTCCTTGCTAGCTTGTTCTAGGACCTCACTTTTAAATCCACTCCACCTCTTGAATTCTTCAACTTCAAACACAAACCCTAAAAAACAACATTTCATCATGGAAAAACAAGAACAACAAGTGATCATGAGCAACAAACAAATAATACTAAAAGACTACGTTGTAGGGTTTCCTAAGGAATCCGACATGCTCCTTAAAACATCTGAAACTATCAACTTGAAGCTGCCACATGGTTCTAATGGTGTGCTTGTTAAGAATCTTTATTTGTCGTGTGATCCTTACATGCGTGGTCGTATGACTAGAACTGAAGGCAGTTATGTCGACTCTTTTACTCCTGGTGAGGTATGTAACATTAGTGTTAATATGCAATTGTAATATTTTATATATTTTTTTGTTGTAATAGAATATTCAGTTATTTGGGTGTTAGAAAGTTTTTAATTATTTTTGATGACTTTAGATGCTAAACCCTATTATAAAGGCCTAAAAACTAAGTAATTTATTTTGGATCCTATGTGACTCTTCACTTAGGGGTGTTTGTTTCGGCTTATATAGCCAGCTTATGGCTTATTGTTTTGGGATTATGTTTCATAAGCTTACTTTTCATGGCATATTTTGAACCTTTTCGGCTTATATAAGTTTATTATGTATACAAATATTAGAGTTTCAAAATAAGCCACAAAAAGTAAGCTTATGAAACATAAGCCCAAAACCAAATAAGCCATAAGCCGGCTATATAAGCGAAACAAACACCCCCTAAGCCTATTTGTGGGCTTATGAGCTTATGTGTTCTCGGCTTATGTTTCATAAATCTAAAATTTTGGCTTATTTTGAGACTTATATAAGCTTATTATGATATAATAAACTGATATAAGCCCGTAAGTCTCAATATAAGCCAGAAAATTTAGGCTTGTGAAATATAAGCCAAAATCAAATAAGCTTGTAAGCCCACAAATAAACTTAAACAAACACCCCCCCTAAGGATTGCATCTCGAGTAAAGATTAGTTGTTTTACCTGTGAACCGAGGGAGTTGGTATCGAACGCATGACATATTTCTTAGAAGCCTTCTTTTCTTGGCCCCATAAGGATGTTTGGACAGGGAAATAGGCGCCCTAAGCTTGCCCAAAGTTGCTGCAGCTCCTGGGGTTTGAGCTTGGGTTTTCCACTGAAAAATCTTTAAGCCACCACATACCAGAGAGTGAATGGCAAAGTCAATTATTTATAAGAAACTATGTTTAAACAATTTATGCATATAATTGCTTGAAGAAATACAGGACCGACCGTTAGTTAAAGTAGTGTAAATGAATTAATACTTTGGATCAGTTGAGGTTAACAATAAGGCATCGTGTAGTTATGTTGCTGTCACAAAATAAAACTAACATATACTTAATGTTAGTTTATGTGCCTCTTTTTTGTATAGTCACATATGGAGCACATATCTGATTTAATCTTTACTACCTTGCAGCCTATAACAGGATATGGAGTAGCTAAGGTTCTTGAATCTGGGCATGCAAACTTCAAGAAGGGCGACCTGATTTGGGGATTTACAGGATGGGAGGAGTACAGCATTATCAATGCTCCTGAGGGTTTATTCAAGATTGAACATACTGATGTGCCTCTTTCTTATTATACAGGAATTCTCGGTATGATTTCTGCAGGGGGAATTCTTAATAATGTGCACTTTCAGATAAGATAAGAAATTAATGCTAATATAATAAAGGATGGTCTGAACTATGATATCTCCATATAATGAATATTGTCTATCTGTCAGAGCCTTGTACCCAAAGAATCAGATCGGGACAGGTCTTAATAAACAGCATTCAGTGCTTTTGAAAATGAATTAACGACTGTTCTAAACGTAGAAGTATAGAAGAGATTGCTTTGTAACCTTGTGTTTAACTTCTGATTTTTTTTTTTTTTTTTTTGGATGTTTATCTAGGTATGCCTGGCATGACTGCTTATATTGGTTTCTATGATATCTGTGCTCCAAAGAAAGGAGAGTACGTCTTTGTTTCGGCTGCTTCTGGTGCAGTTGGACAGCTTGTTGGGCAGTTTGCTAAGCTGTCAGGATGCTATGTTGTTGGGAGTGCTGGTACAAAGGAAAAGGTTCGTGCTTTTGAAATTTTAGCATACTTTACACTTACATGATTAATGGGCTTATTTTATGATTCTGTTTTCTGCTTGACGCTGTAATCTGTATGACACAGACACCTTAAGTTTTCGTCCAAATGTTTCAAACCTGAAAATTATCGTTTTCTTTTGTCTTGATTCGTTTTTATGTGTGCTTTATCACCCAAGGTTGATTTGCTGAAGAACAAATTTGGATTTGATGAAGCTTTTAATTACAAGGAAGAGCAAGATCTGGATGCTGCTCTGAAGAGGTTTGTTTGATCCATAGTTATCACCCAAATTAAAGCAGAATCATTATCATATTAGTTATATGTTGCAGTAGATAAACTAGCGAGTCGGGTAATGGGTCAACACAGGTTTAGGTCGAAAGATGTAGTTTTTGAGTAGGTCAAAACATGTCTCGTTGGGTCGACCTTTCAAACAATTTTTTGGCAATTTCTATGAAGTTTTTGATTACTCGTTATGCGAACTTTTATTGTGTTTGACCATTTGACGTGTTTAATTAGTATTACCATTATTATTTTTCGTTGTAACATTTGACCACTTTGATCCATTATCGGTAGAATACAACCAAAATTGACTTGTTTCCATATAAATATGTTGAAATTAGCACCTCTAATGTTTTGAGATGGTTCTTGTACTTAATGTTTCAGGTACTTCCCCGAAGGAATTGATATTTACTTTGAGAACGTTGGTGGAAAGATGTTGGATGCAGTACTGTTAAACATGAGACTAAATGGCCGAATATCAGTTTGCGGGATGATCTCACAATACAATTTGGAGCAACAGGAGGGGGTACGTAATCTTTTTACCCTGATAACGAAACGTGTGCGAATGCAAGGGTTCATTGTGGTTGATCACTATCACAAGTACCCAAAGTATCTAGAAATGATTTTACCCCTTATTAAACAAGGGACGATAAATTACATAGAAGACATTGTAGAAGGGCTCGAGAATGCACCAGCGGCTTTGGTTGGTCTGTTTTCTGGAAAAAATGTTGGGAAGCAAGTGGTGGTTGTTTCGCGCGAATGATCAATGAGTTTAGGCTAAATGGTGTTACTATGAATACTTTACGTGTGTTTATTCTGGGACCAATAAGAAGCCATTTACACATGTAAAGGATGCTTGATTTGCATTTTGGTGGAGATTATCTAATTATTGCGTTTACATGAAAACACGATATCTCTTGGCTAGACCGTCTACTAATGGTCTGCACAGACTTCGTAAAACCATCATAGAAATTAGCTCAAGTCTGTTAGTTAAATCATAATCCTTTTTTTTCCCGAATATGCTACCACATGTTCAAACATCTAAGTTGTTTAAACAAGTAGCATACCATTCAACAATGACTAAGTTGTTATGTTTAGTGTCGAGTTAGTCGTTTATATAGTCACATGAATAACGAGTAGTCATTAACCGTGCACCGCAACCAGATTCCTCACACAAAATTCTCATCTTGTTAGATATTAAGTTTTCATACTTATATAACGTGTATCAGCTTTATATATAAAAAAAACATCTATCATTCAAAGCTATTGAGGGTGTTTTGGTAAGCTTATATAATGGGTTTATAAGCTTTACTAGCTCATATGTGTTAAAAAAGCCTAAACTAAGTGTTTAGCTAAGCTTATATGGGCAAAATGGGTAAGTACTGGGTCTTTCAGTTTGTGTTCGGATTGACCTCCTTAACCTATTTATTAAACCGGCTTTGTTCGAGTTGGTTTTGGGTTAAATAGGTCAACCACCAATACGGGTTAAATGGGCTAAACAAGTCGACCCACAAACCCCTTGAACTTGTTTAAGTAGTGTACTTTTTAATTTGTTTACATTAAATGTATAAATGGATCAAAGGGTTGACTTGCTAACCCTTTCAACTTGTTTAATCCCGCCAACCAATATAACTAAACCGCATCGTGTCCAGGTTATGGTTATTAGTTAGATAGGGTTGTCGATCGTTCAGGTTGGGGTCCTTAAATGCCACCCTAGTTTCAATCATGTACTAATAAGGTGTTTACCTTTGCAAGATTAAAAAATGAAACACACCAATTCTAGAATTCTTATAGAAAGAGTTAATTACATAAATGGTCACTATGGTTTGTCCATTTTTTCACATTTAGTCACCGAACTTTTTTTTTGACATACATGGTCACTGAAGTTTCAAATCGTTACAAATTCAGTCCATTTCGTTACATAAATGGTCACTGAAGTTTCAAACCACAGTGACCATTTATGTAACGAAATTGAAATCTTAATGACTGAATTTGTAACGATTTGAAACTTCAGTGACCATGTATGTCAAAAAAAAAGTTCAGTGACTAAATGTGAAAAAATGGACAAACCACAGTGACCATTTATGTAATTAACTCTTATAGAAATGAAGAATGGTAATCAATGGTCAACAATAACACTAGGAATCTCTAACAAAGAAACAAGATTCGAAATGAATTGTTAATGGGATTGATGAACAAATGAGTTTGTTATCATAAGAGAGAATTACAGAGAGAAAGTGATTTGGTTTACAAAAGCTTGATATCAGAAAATGAAAGGCAAATGCCTTTTATAGGCTAAAGGCAGAATTACAAGTAAAGGCGCCAAAGTCTAACAACTTGTGAATATTTGTGATTCCAGTCCCTCATCTTTTGGGAATGTTGACATTGGATCCTTATTACTTTTGACCCGTAACAATCCCTCCTTCTTCAAACAATGCTTGTCCTCAAGCTTGTTTCTCAAACTCAGGATATCTTGAATCAAATCACCATAACTTCCCAAGTAGCATCAGCATGTTACACTTTACCAGCTACTTGCATCTACTTGCATCAGCTTGCATTCAACAACTTTAGCCATCAGTGACAACTAGACTCAACTGAACTTCACTCTCAGGTTGAACTTCACACTGAGTTTCAGACTTCAGGCCATTTTGGACTTCATGTATTTGCTTCTTTACCAGCCACCCACAACTCCTAGCAACCTTTGTCAATGTTCCCTCTAACCTACTGATAAAGGTATTACCTTCTTTAAGTGTGATGAGCTCATAAACATCTATAAGTACTACCCCCTGAACCATCTCCCAAACGCACCCACAACTCCTACATCAGACTTCCTATCCGATCCATATAACTTTTTACATTTGTCATTCCTTCTTTCTTTCTTAATGGCCATCTCCAAATATCAAAGTCCCATTTTCTATACTTAAATTTGCATTCATCACCACCTTCTTTCTTCCTTTTACGCCATTCCCACATGTCAAACTTCCAAAGTCTGCTCTTGAATCTGAAGTTAAAATGACTACTTGCCTTTTTCCCGTGAGGCCATTCCCACATACCAAACTGTTCTGCAACTTCCTTCATCTTCTTTGGTTGATTCAGCAAATCCTTATCATGATGAATACTTTCTAAAACTTTCTGAACATCAAAACCAAAAGTCTCATCATCTATACGTCCATTCTCCACTCTTTTGCCCCCAACAAACATCAAATCATGGTAGTTTTTGAACAAGTAATCACCAAACCTGTTAGCAGCAGCCAACACACTAACTCCCACATTGCCCGTAAACCCATCCATTTCCGTCAACAACTGATGAAGTGTTTGTTCTCTATCCTCATCTTCCCATCTTAAACCCACTTCTCTTTGCTTATCTATCCCACCAACAAACAAAATACAAGGCACTCTCGACTTCCAATGAACCTTTTGAGCAACTTCAAATGATTTTCCCATATCCGAAGAACAATACCCGAACAACTCAATCTCCTCACTTCCTTGAACAGATTCGTCAGGACTCGTAAAACATGTATTATCAGCTTCCTGTTCACTTTCAAACTCCTCATTGATATTCTTACGAATATGCATACAGCTCCCAACCAGTGACATTGATTTTTTATCTTCCCTTAAACTATTTGATTCTACATCCTTCCCATCTTCATTCTGTTTACCAGCTTTAACAACACATATTTCTTGTTCCTCAACCGAAGACCTCAATGTACCTTTATTCATTTCACATCTGTTATCAAGGCTATCAAACACCCCACTGAATTTTGGCTCATCAATAATCACTACAGGACTGTTATCATGTGCTTCTATACCCACATCCTTTTCAATAGTCTTACTAATGTCTTTAATATGCTTTCTGGTATCAAACCAAGTACCCATACTATCATCACAGCCCATCAAACAAGTACCCATCAAGCCAATTCTTACTTCAATCACTCTATTTGCATTACTTGATCTCATAACCTCATCACCTTCTATATCATTTCCTTCATCTTCTTTTGAATTCTTTGGTGTATTTCCTGTAACTTCAACATCTTCTTTACACCTCTCACTGTTTTTATTCATTGCAAATCCATTAGCACCAACAAAAATCTCAATTCCATCATCCTTTTCTCCACTCTCAACTTGTTCTTCACAACATTCATTAAGAGAAATCATCCCAGCATGCTCACTTTCTTTGCCATTGCCATCTACTCTATTATTACCACCAGTAAGATCTCTTGCTAACTTATTCACTCCTTCCTTCAATGCTTCCAAAGCATGTATCATACTATCCAACTGGCTCTCAATAGTGGTTGACCTGGTCAACGCACTTTCTTGATTGTTCCCGCCATTTGCAACTAACTCTTCTTTTTTTGAAACCACATAACCCAAATCAAATGAACCTCTTCTATTATTCTTGATTTCACTTAAATCTTCAGGATGTGAACTAAGTAATGGTGGATTCATTTTTTGATTGATTATACGGTAAATTTTTTCTTTTGACTTTGCCAAGCGATATGCATCTGCGATGGTTTTGGGTGGTAAAAATCTATGGTCATATGTAATTTCAGATGGCAACCCCTGCCAAAAATAGTCAACTAGATACCGTTCCTTCAAACCCTCATTGATAAACGCTGAAGTAAAAGATTCATAATACTCTGTAACCGTACCATATTTTTTGAGAAATTCTTTCATAGACAATTTAGCAAACACCATAGCTGCAACCGCCATTGATGACCTCTGAAACTTGACTAAAGTAACTGAATTCACAACCCAGCAAGAATTTGACTAAAGTGACTGTTTCTTGACCCAAATTGAACAAGAATCGACCAAGAATTTAACCCGTAATAACAAACTTTACCGGAAAGATAACTGAATCGTTGGAAAAGTAACTGACTCGTTGGAATTTCACCGGAAAAAAAATGATATGAGTTGCCAGGAAGGCAGCTCTGATACCAATTGAAACACACCAATTCTAGAATTCTTATAGAAATGAAGAATGGTAATCAATGGTCAACAATAACACTAGGAATCTCTAACAAAGAAACAAGATTCGAAATGAATTGTTAATGGGATTGATGAACAAATGAGTTTGTTATCATAAGAGAGAATTACAGAGAGAAAGTGATTTGGTTTACAAAAGCTTGATATCAGAAAATGAAAGGCAAATGCCTTTTATAGGCTAAAGGCAGAATTACATGTAAAGGCGCCAAAGTCTAACAACTTGTGAATATTTGTGATTCCAGTCCCTCATCTTTTGGGAATGTTGACATTGGATCCTTATTACTTTTGACCCGTAACAAAAAATTGAGAATTCGTACAAATTTAGCTAATCCAATTGCTATCTTGTGTGTTATTTACATTCGTACAAATTTAGCTAATCCAATTGCTATCTTGTGTGTTATTTACGTACTACTTTTTTGTGGCGAATTTATAACACACAAGAAGCACAAAGGACAACTAACACGACACTTATCTCTAACTTATCAACATCAATACACAAACAGTATATAAATAACATAAGTTTTTATTCCTGGCCAATGTGGGATTGGAAAAATATACATGACCAAAACATTTACTACTTCTTAATTATAATCACAATATTCAATTCAGTTCAATCATGAACCCTCAGTTTTTTTGCGGATGGTGGTGGATACGGTCGATGTTAATGGGGCTGTTTATGCGGACGGTGGTCATGGATGGGGGTATTATTTACGTGGCGCGAGAAACAGGCCTTAATTATAAACAACATTCAGTGCATAAGATTTTGCAAGTCTCGTATAATTGATTAAATTGTATTTGGTTTATGAGATTGTCATACTTTTTCATCATTGAAGAGTATTTTAGTAAAATTTGTATACTTCAAACAACTTTTCTAAATGTAAAAGTATATAAGAGTTTTTTTTGTTTTTTTTTAATATTTATCTAGGTATGCCTGCCATGATATATTGGTTTCTATGATACCAAAGAAAGGAGAGTACAAATTACTATTATCATTTTTCTTTTTCTAATTATTGAGTTTAGATTTAAACACGATATATCTTGGCTAGACCGTCTACTAATGGTCTGCATAGACTTTGTAAAACCATTATAGAAATTAGCTCAAATATGTTAATTAAATCATAATCCTTTTTTCCCGAATATGCTACCACATGTTTAAAATTTTATGAAATGAATAGCCCAAACCATCACCAAATAGCCTAGCGGTAATATTATTATTTTCCTTACAAGAGGTCAAGGGGTTCAAAAATCGTTAAGTGTGTACATTTGACGGTGGCAAGGGAAGGTTCAAAAACGGTTATGAGATTAATCCAGTGAGGCCGCGTACATCAGATTAAAAAATGTTCGCCCCACAACAAATAATTTGAACAGAGAAAACCTTAACCTTTTAAATTACATTAGCCCAACAAAATGTAAAACTAATGAGCCTGGAATACGTACTTCGGCCCATAAACAGAAACTATATTTTTAACATCAACACCAAGAAACAACGCCTTAAAAGATTAAATGGTTACATAATGCACCATAACCCTAAATTCAACACTCACAACTATATCTCAAAAACACTCATAAACCATACAAGAGTATTTAAAAAACTTAGGTTAAAAATCAAATAATCTAAAACCTTTTTTTGGGAATTTAGAGCATTGACTAGTTGACTAAACAAACTAATAAATCAAACCAACCTTAAAAAAGATAAAAAGTGTTATTAGTAACTTAATATGAAAACTTACGGATGGTTTTGGTAAGATGTGGTGGATGAAAATGTGAAAAAAAAAAAAAAAAAAAAAAAGAAAAAAGAAAAAGAAAAAGGTGGGCGGTGATTAAGGGGTACTTGATTTCGACTTAATTGACTTTATGAAAAAAACTAAATTAGTTAATTATATGTAAACTGTTTGTTTGTAACTTATTAGAAAATGATAACTAAAAATATTAAGTAATAAAACTGAAGTTGTCTGCATTAAGTCGTCTCTTAATTAAGCATGAGTTAATGAAAAAGTTTAACAAACAAGCCTTAAGTCAAAGGATCTAGAAGATGAAGAACAAACAAGGGGGAAAAAGTTATATATATATATATATATATATATATATATATATATATATATATATATATATATATATATATATATATATATATATATATATATATATATATATATATATATTGAAAGGCAATATTTTTCACACCTTAAACCACCTATCTCACAAATGACACAAGTAAGGCTTGAACCCACAACCTCTAGGTTAGTAAGCAACTCACATACCACTAGACCAAAGCCTTGAGTGGAAAAAGTTATAAATACATAACGTACTTTTAAAAAAAAACTCATTATGCTCTATCTACTTCACTTATTATCAGAATACATAACCGTTTTCATTTTATTTGGTTATTTAACGACCGTTTGCAACAAATATTTGCACAGTTAGTCTTTTATACTAACGACCGTTTATACTTAACACAAAAATTGGATTTCTTACGTTTTTTCCTTTTTCATACATTTTTGTCTGGTTTTATACGTTTTTGTCTGTTTTTATACGTTTTCGCCCGTTTTCTTACGTTTTCATCCGTTTTCTTACGTTTTTGTCCTTATTTCTTACGGGTTTTCTGTTTTCATACGTTTTTATAAGTTTTCGTCTGTTTTTATACGTTTTCGCCCGTTTTCTTATTTTTTTCTTACGTTTTTGTCCGTTTTTCTTACGGGTTTTCAGTTTTAATACATTTTTGTCTGTTTTTATACGTTTTCGCTCGTTTTCTTACATTTTTATCCGTATTCCTTACGTTTCTGTCCGGATTTCTTACTTTTTTTCCTTTTTCATACGTAAGAAAAACGGATGAAAACATAAGAAAATGGGCAAAAGCGTATAAAAACGCACAAAAACATATAAAAACGTATGAAAAAGGAAAAAAAACATAAGAAATCCGAACAAAAACGTAAGAAATACAGACAAAAACGTAAGAAAACGGATGAAAGCGTAAGAAAACGTATAAAAATAGATAAAAACCAGTGTTCTAAAAGGCGCGCCTTGGCGCTGCAAAGGCCTCGCAAAGGCGCGAGGCGACACCTCCACGCCACACAATAGACCAAGGCGTCGTCTTAAGGCTTGGCATGCGATGAGGTGCGATAAGATGCGATAAGGTGTACTGGTATTTGAGACGTTTAGGGGATTTACTAGTAACTGAAATTTGGGCA
Organism: Artemisia argyi; assembly: GCA_030686995.1. Lineage (NCBI taxonomy): Eukaryota > Viridiplantae > Streptophyta > Magnoliopsida > Asterales > Asteraceae > Artemisia > Artemisia argyi. The sequence continues at coordinate 184,830,423 of CM060705.1, forward strand.
TCGTATTTGAGATTTACTAGTATTTGGCGTTTAGGGGTTTACTAGTATTTGAAAAAGATTACAAATGTAAAGAGAGCTTCTTGACTTTATTGCTTATGTATAACACTTTTTGTAAACTCAATATATATGAAATATGATATACTAATGAAATATAATATAAATCTATAAATCTATAAATACTTTTTGCCGCCTTAATTCATGCTTTAAAAACGCCATGCCGTCGCGCCTCACGCTAAGGCTTGAGGCTTGACCTTGCCGCCACGCCACGCCACACGCTATTTATAACATTGGCGAAAACGTATAAAAACAGACAAAAATGTATGAAAAAGGAAAAAAAAACGTAAGAAATCCGGACAAAAACGTAAGAAATATGGACAAAAACGTATGAAAACGGTCGAAAACGTATAAAAACGGACAAAAACGTAAGAAAACGGAAAAACCGTAAGAAAAATGGGCAAAAACGTAAGAAAAACAGATGAAAATATAAGAAAACGGGCGAAAACGTATAAAAACGAACAAAAACATATGAAAACGAAAAACCCGTAAGAAATATGGACAAAATCGTAAGAAAACGGATGAAAACGTAAGAAAACTGGCGAAAACGTATAAAAACAGACAAAAACGTAAGAAATCCAAACACTTTCTGCTGTATTTAATAAACGAGAAAAAGGAAAAAACGTAAGAAATCCAAACACTATTACGTTATGTATTTATTACTTTTTCCAAAAAAAAAACAGCAGAAAATGTTGAAACAATTATTATATTTCTGTGTTTGTTTTGTTTTATTTATTTATTTATTTATTTATGAAAAAATTACACGGATGGTCCTTGTGGTTTACACAGATTGCATGTTTAGTCCATATTTCATTTTAATTACACCAGCAGCCCCTATTTTGTGAAATCTTGCACATTTTAGTCCCTAATTTGGATGGGCTGTTAGTTTGGCCGTTAAGTTATTTGCACCGTTAGTCCTCCGTTAATATTTTTTGCACCGTTAGTCCTTATTTTCTAAAAAAGTCCTTATTTTTTGCGCCGTTGGTCCCTCCGTTAAAATTTTGCACCGTTGTTAATCTTTTTACGTTTTCGTCCATATTTTAACGTTCTAGTCCGTTTTTTTAACGTTTTCGCAAAGTTTTTTTACGTTTTTGTCCATCTTTTTGCGTTTTCGACCATTTTTTTTTACGTTTTCGTCCGTTTTTTTTTTACGTTTTCGTCCATTTTTTTTACGTTTTTGTCAATATTTTTACCTTTTTTTACGTTTTCGTCCGTTTTTTTAACGTTTTCGTCCAATTTTTACGTTTTTGTCCATCTTTTTACGTTTTCGTCCTTTTTTTTTACGTTCTAGTCCATTTTTTTAACGTTTTCGTCCATTTTTTATACGTTTTTGTCCATTTTTTTCCGTTTTCGACCATTTTTTTTACGTTTTTGTCCATCTTTTTATGTTTTCGTCCTTTTTTTTTACGTTTTTGTCCGTTTTTTTTACGTTTTCGTCCATTTTTTTTTACGTTTTTGTCAATCTTTTTACGTTTTTGTTCATTATTTTACGTTCTCGTCTGTTTTTTTATGTTTTCGTCCGTTTTTTTTATGTTTTCGTCCGTTTTTTTAACGTTTCCGTCCATTTTTTACGTTTTTGTCAATCTTTTTACGTTTTCATCCATTTTTTTAACGTTCTCATCCTTTTTTTAACGCTTTCGTCTATTTTTTTACGTTTTTGTCCATTTTTACATGTTTCGTTAGTTTTTTTTCCATATTTTCACACATTTTAATCCGTTTTTATCTGTTTTTTCAAATAAGTTTTGATTATTTACACAAGTACAAAATTTACAAGAGTTTATAAGTTATAGATTTGGTAAAAAATAGCTTAAGTTTTGGTGGTAAACAGCCCTTATTTTACATTTTTTGATTGAAATCTCACGTGTCTTGATGTAAAATATTATTCTGGACAACTTTCGTGTTTTACACTTTTGATGATTCAGACCAGAAAGGGGTCAAAATTGTGATTTAAAATCAACACACACACATTTTTATCAAATGTCAAATTTTCTTTTAGTATACTTACTTAATCACAAAATATAGGCGAAAACATAAAAAAAATGTAAAAAGATTGACCAAAACGTAAAAAAATAGACGAAAACGTAAAAAGATGGACAAAAACGTAAAAAAATGGACGAAAACATTAAAAAAAAAGATGAAAACGTAAAAAAATGGACGAAAACGTAAAAAAACATACGAGAACGTAAAAAAATGGACGAAAACGCAAAAAGATTGACAAAAACGTAAAAAAAATGGACGAAAACGTTAAAAAAACGGACTAGAACGTAAAAAAAAAGGACGAAAACGTAAAAAGATTGACAAAAACGTAAAAAATGGACGAAAACGTTAAAAAAACGGACGAAAACGTAAAAAAATGGATGAAAACATACAAAAACAGACGAGAACGTAAAAAAATGAACAATAACGTAAAAAGATTGACAAAAACGTTAAAAAAAAATGGACGAAAACGTAAAAAAAAAGGACGAAAACGTAAAAAGATGGACAAAAACGTAAAAAAATGGCCGAAAAGGTAAAAAACGGACGAAAACGTAAAAATGTTGACAAAAACGTAAAAAAACGGACGAAAACGTTAAAAAAACGGACGAAAACGAAAAAAAATGGTCGAAAACGCAAAAAGATGGACAAAAATGTAAAAAAAATGGACGAAAACGTTAAAAAAACGGACTAGAACGTTAAAATATAGACGAAAACATAAAAAGATTGACAACGGTGCAAAATGTTAACGGAGGGACCAACGGTGCAAAAAATGAGGACTTTTTTAGAAAATGAGGACTAACGGTGCAAAAAATATTAACGGAGGACTAACGGTGCAAATAACTTAACGGCCAAACTAACAGCCCATCCAAATTAGGGACTAAAATGTGCAAGGTTTCACAAAATAGGGGCTGCTAGTGTAATTAAAATGAAATAGGGACTAAACATGCAATCTGTGTAAACCACAAGGACCATCCGTGTAATTTTTTCTTTATTTATTTTTAAACTTTGACAACAATGTTGTTGAGTGTTGACTATGCCGGTTTATTTTATTGTGCACCAGCATTTGGTTAATTGTAAGTTACGATACTAAATTTGGATTTTGATACGTACTACGTAGAAACTAGGTAACAGTTCATTAGCACGTCAGCTTTTTTTTTTTTTTTTTTTTTTTTTTTTTTTTTTTTTTTTTGGTTGTTGTTGTTAATCATGGTTTTCGACTTTTTGACCGCCTAATTCATTCGGTTTAAGCCCACCACCACACATATTTAAACAAGGTAACGCCTTTTATTTTCATAAGATTGGCGTAACCATGAATTGAACTTGAGACCTCATGCAACATGTCAGTTTTTATACAAACATAATATAAAAAATATATTCATGAATAATTTGGTGTTATAGGTGCATCATACACAATTACAAGTTTACAACACACAAAAACAATTTGTGTGCGCGCAACAATTTTGTGCCAAGTAGGCTTGAATTCGATAGAGAAGTCTGCTAGCTATTCAGTATTGCATATTTGAAGATGTGATTTTTTTTTTTTTTTTTTTTTTTTTTTGTCTTATTGTTTACTATTTGTTTTTCTTTCTCTCAATGTTAAAGTTATGTTGACATAACTACGTCTTTTAACGATTTTGGTGTTACCGCAATTAGTGTTCTAGCCAAAATCTATAATTTCTTGATTTAGAATATACGTTTTAGAATATAATTTTGTTATTAAGTCGTATCTTTTTAACCTATGTTGCAAGTGTTATATTTTTCAATTTAAGTTTTTAATACATGAAGTGTAATATTTTTCGTAAGCATATTAAAAAGTACATATTTTGCTGCAATTTTTCATGTACAATTTATAAGAACTGGATCACACTAAAAATGTTGGATATGCATTTATGTGTAAAGGTCGCAAAAGGCCCAAATATCACTAGCCTGTATTTATTTAAAAGGATAAAACTATAGCGTCCACTTCAGTGATACTCGAGAATGCTAACATGTTTTTGTTTGTGTTTATTTTCTTTCATTTCCTTCAAACGCCTTTCAACGGTGTCGCCCTCGTAGTTCATGTCCGCCGTCCAACATCTCCACCATGGTTCTTTTTGCGGCTCGTTTTCCTCTTTGTTTTGTCTTTTAATCACGGGTCAATTGTGGTGTTGGTTGTGGTTCTTGTGATGGTGGTTGTGATTGATAGAATAGTGGTGGTGGATTACTTTGGATATTTTGAAATTAGGTGTTGAGTTTGTGTTGGCAAAACGAAAGTTGTTGATGATAAAGTTGTTTCAATTTGTATGTGTGCATATTATATTGGGTATCAAACAGATGAAATTGCGTGGAAAATATTGAGTTTTGTGACAAAGTTGTAGGAGGATTTGAGGAAGACGATTGTTGTGAGGAAGACATACCGAGAAGAGAAGTAAAAAACAGATCATTTGATTGTTGAGATATTTTTTACGTAGTAGTTTGTATGTAAGTGAAAGTGATATTGGAAGTAATGTATGTAAAAATGAAAGTGTATAGAGATATATGTAGTGTCAAAAGTGGGGTTTAATATAGTTATAAAAAAATGAATTTAAAATGCCTAGTATTATTTATTTATTTATTTATTTATTATTTTTTCCTGTTACATAACCAAACGAGTAGTTTTCTTTTTCTTCCCTTCTATTCGCGTAAGCCAATAAATTGTCTCAGCAACTCACACAACATGAGGGTATGTGTCGTGGCTTGGAACACTTGGTGCCAGTTTGCATGCCACATGAGACTAGCGAGTGTTGCACGCCATAGTACCCATGGCTCTAACCGTTTGTTCTGCAACAGATTTCTTCGAAAATGCACCTTATTAACATACAAAAGGTTAACATATTTCAACTATGCAAGCCGCTACCAAGTTCATCTACTAGATAATATTATAATCATTGTTAAGCTTTAAATGAGAACTTATCTTATCTTGAGTTAAAGAAACATTTTCAAAAATTTTAAAATTCAAAAAAGAATTTCCATAAAAAAACCAAACTAAGTAGAAAAGGAACTTCACCAAGCTTGAATCTACACTTGCACAACCCCACCAATCACAACATTCCATTTTCATCACACGGATCGTAATCCAACAGCCCTCCTTCACGCACACTCTTTTAATCCAACGATCGCAATACCTCCCACCCACCACTATATAAAAGGCACCCCCAATTCCAAACACCTCACTCACTCACTCAGCAAAACAATATCCATTTGTTCCATCCAATCAGAAATGGTTTTAAGGTTCGAAAACAAACAATCAATTTCCCCAGTTACAGTTTCGCAAACCCTAATTCAATCAATTTCCCCAATTACTGTTTCACAAACCCTAATTACAATTACAGTTTCACAAACCCTAATTCAATCAAGCAGGCCATAAACAATCACATCAATGGCATCCTATAGAACAATATTAAGAAGACTATCATAGAAGCTTAAGGTACATACACATCTTAACGTAGCAAGATGCTGGCTCACATGTAGTTTTTCTGAGTTGTGGTATCATTGTCTCACATTTACATACACATCTTAACGCAACAAGATGTTGGCTCACAATATAGAAGGGATCAAGTATGTGCCTGTTGGTCGAATCGCAACTGGAACATTGAAGCCTCGAGTAGGTGTGACTATTGCACCAGGTGGCTTGACCAAAGTCAAGTAAGTTGAGATGAACGGTGAAGCTTTATCGAAGGTGTTCCTGGTGATATGGTTGGTTTTTCGTCGAAGAATTTATCTACATAGGAAGTCAAACGTGGGCATGTAGTTTCTAATTCCAAAGATCACCCTACTAAGCATCACAAATCATTCTCTTGGACTACCCTGGTCAAATCAGAGATGCGTATAATCCATTGCGTCATTGCCATACCTCTCATATGTCGGTGAAGTTTTCTGAGTTAACATCAAAGATCAATAAACGAACTCATAAGCCTATTAAGAGTAAGCCAAAGTTTTTACAAAAAAACGATTCCGCTGGTTGGTTACATTTTCACCATAATAGAATCATTTTTTTGTTAAAAACCTTGGCTTACTCTCAATAGGCTTATGAGTTCGTCTATCGATCTTCGATGTAAACTCAGAAAACTTTACTTGCGTATGAGAGGTTTGACAATGAAGCAATTGAGTATACCATTCTCTGATTTAACCAGGTTAGTCAAAGTGAATGATTTGTGATGTAAAGATGGTGACGTCCTTAGCTAGGTGATCTTTGGAATTAGAAACCACATGCCCACGTTTGACTTCCTTTGTAGACAGATTCTTCGATGAAAAACCAATCATATCACCAGGAACAACTTTAGATAGCTTCACCGTGTATCTAAACTGACTTGACTTTAATAGTCAAGCCAGCTGGGGCAATAGTTACACTTGCTCAAGGCTTCAATGTTTCGGTTGCGATTTTACCAACAGGCACAAACCCGATCCCTCCTATATTGTGAGCCAACATCTTGTTGCGTTAAGATATGTATGTAAATGTGAGCCAATGATACTACTGCTCAGTAAAGCTACATGTGAGCCAAAATCTTGTTGCGTTAAGATGTGTATGTACCTTAAGCTTCTATGATAGTCTTCTTAATATTGTTCTATATAATGCCATTGATGTGATTGTTTATGGTCTGCTCTTTATCTGTGTTATTATGGTCTCATATTTTAGTAAGGCATGAGTTAACCGGACCCCCCTGTAGGGAGGGTTTGTGGAAGACAGTGTTGCCGCCGCCTGTACTGTCTGCATTAAAACTTGTACATTTTGACTAAAGTAGGTGGACCCCCATGGTAGGGAGGGTCCGGTTAACACATCCCTTTAGTAAATGTTTGTATTTAATATGAAAAAAGATGAGGAGGGAGGTAAATAAATGCTATAAAGGAGGAGGGAGGTAAGTAAATGCTATATGGAAGTAAGCAAGCATTAAAGTCTATGTAAATCTGTTGGAAAGTGTTAAATGCTAAAGGGAAGTAGGTAAGTAAATGTTGGAAAGTTTTTGGAAAGGTAAGTAAAGTCTGAGTAAACTCATGCGTTGGTATTGAAGCGCGCTTGGTAAATGCGCCATGGTTCATTTTCGTAAAGCAAAGAAAATAGGTTTGTTTTCATAAGAGGGGTATTATATTAGTCTTGTCTATAATTTCTTTTATTTAAAATGCATCTTGTTGCACAGGGCCACAGGGGGTGTATTCAGGTTATTGTTGTTGGATATTTGCTCTTGTAGTCTTGTAGAGATGGTTTCGATCATAAGTTTGCTTACAATTGCTGTCACAATATACCAAAGACATGGGGACATGCAAGTCTGAGTCGAGTTTGACGTAGTGTTGCCTCGACTCGCCTACATGGGGACATGCAAGTCAGGATATGATCATGGAAGATAGTTTAATGTTTTTATGGTAGAATTTGTTATAATTCATATGGATCCACACGGATCATGATCCAACTATTTAGATTAGGCGGATTGTGGATCGGATCATGATCCATCAAGTTGGATCATGGATCAGATCATGATCCATTTATTCCGATCATTAATAGATCAAACCATAATGCGGTCCGATCCATTGACATGCCTATTGTAGCTCAAACGACTACTCCGTATTTATTAATCAGCGTATAAGGCCATCACTAACGCTCTATCCGGCAGCGTATAATAGAGATGAGAAGCCCACGTAGACAATCGTAGTATGCATTGTAAATATGCCAAATACTATAACTTATAAAAAGGGTTTTTTACTGTTTCAACCCATCTTAAACGATTATATGGGCCGGATAATATGCCAAATACTGTACTATGTAAGCTTGTCGCATCATAATCATAAAAAGCTTATATAAGCTCATACGTTAGCCATTAAAATTGTTTCTTCTTATTGACATACTAGTCTGATTTTATTCACTTCTCGCGCGGATAGTATATCAACGAGACAAGATGAATCAAGCAATGTGTGCAGTTTGTATAGTCAAATTGAATACAATTAAAATTTTTGAACTCGTTAAAGTTTCTGTTTGGTATCAAGAGACTTGAATTCACGTTGCTTGGTTTAACTAGAGTTTTCAATCAATTAGTAAACTTGTTCAAACCAAAGACGAATTCCAATCTAATACACGTTGTAAACTCAATTCAGTGTAACAAACTAGAGTTAGAATTCGATATGGGTTCAAATATAGTATGCCAAAAAAAAATATCAACAAAGTATCAAACCAATAAACAAACAAACAAACATTCCATTTCTAAGCGATCCAATGATCATAACACATGAATCATAAACATTAGAAGACAGAATTATGAGATATCTCTTATTCACACAAAAATATGCCCATCTTGGTCATCATCAAAAGAACAAGACATTGACAAACAAACTAAGCAACACCCAACTTCTGAACATTTGGAGTATCAAGTTATTAAACGTATGGAGTTATTGAAACAATAGACATAACTTTGGCATATAAGGATCCCGGAGATCATCACAACTCCAAATAAAACAGTAAATAAAACCGTTTGTCATCGTATGAGAGACTATTGACATAAAAAACTAAGTCATTTCATATTCGAGAAATGTACCCCACACAGGAAGTACTAAATAACGAGTGGATCAAAGAGGCCTACATCCCCTGATCGAGTAGATAATCACCCAACCTTTCCACAACCATGTTGCATTGACCTGGTGCCACGGGCTCATCATAGATTCCAAACACCATGGCTTGACCAGTTTTCTTGATGCAGATCCCTCCGGCTCCCTGTCAATTCACATACAACAAAATTTTAATTTTTGTGTGGAAAACTAGGGAGTGGCGGTTTTGACCCACTTTATGTTTTTTGTGTAACGGGTTAAGTTGATAAAATTTTAATATTAGCTAGAAAAAAGAAACATGTCAATTACTCGAGTGGTTAGAAAGTCATATAAGGTGAACTTCTATGCATACGCGCTCCTAAATCATTACTCAGACGATCATCCTAACGTGGCTTTTCAAATTGGTTGAAGGTGTCCTAATCCTAAAAGGGATCTTAAATACTAAAACCATTTTACGAGAAATTTTGATTAGTATTGTGTCCATTTGAATGTTGTGAGATGTTAGAGTAGGGTATATTACCTTCTTTCCACGAATGACAGCTCCAGCCTCACCTTGGATAACCATGTATTTTGCACCACCAAGGAACAAACCGGTAGGGGCAAGTTGACCCGCTTCATTGAATTCTTTGATGATAGCATCTATCTCATTAGGTTTAAACTGCACACAAAACAGAATATACGAAAATAGGAACAAAATAGGTGACGTTAATAAGGAAAATGAACCATGGCCGCAAACTATAGCAGACAAGTGAACGCCTACATGGCAACAATTAGTGGCGATTAAGTGACGAATATAACAACCAATTCATTGGTCAAGGCTGCTGCTAAACAATGGTAGAGCCTAATGCTCGCAAACAACATTTCACTACCTTGTTAGAGAGTAACAATAATGACCTACAAATCACCCGATTTAAGCCTAATAATGTATAAACATATATTAATTCCTATGAGCAACGTTTTTTTTGGGTAAAGAACTATTGAACATATACAACAAAATTTTCCATCAGATTCTTACAACAAACGATCAATAAAAAACACAATTTTGTGAAATCAACCCTTACAAATGTGTTCCTCAAATGTATCAAAGCATATCATCATGATCAAAAATGTTCAATAGCATATCATGAATATAGTACTTAAACAATTCCCTATACTTATTCGTTTGTCCCTTTATTCATCGTATTATTCATTAAAGATGGTGTTGCGCTCCATAATTATGCATTCTTACATAAAACTTTACACAATATATAGATCGTCTTACGTTTTTTATTATGACAATTATCATTTTTGAAAGCTAGCTAGATTTTTGTTGTTGTTGTTGTTGTTGTTGTTACAAAATACCCAACATGGGATCAATGCCATATATTTTGATCAACGATACGAAAGAAACACAGACCTCAGGGAAACTAGCACTCTTAGCCCAGACGGTACCATCAGTACCAAAGATAGCAGCCGAGGTGAGATGCTGACCGGTACCTTCGATGTCACACATCAAATGGTCATCAACATATGTTTGCCACGACATTTTCAAGAAACTTTTTTTTTGTGTTTGTGAAATATTAGTGTTTGTGAATGTATCAAGATTGCAAGTGTGAAAATGTGAAGATGAAATGTGTGATTTAAAGTTGAATTTAGGGTAAATAATTTGAAGATGAGCGATTTTTACTTCCACTCATTCAATTACCTTCATTTTCTCCAGCCTTTATTTATGGACTTCCCTTCCTTATTATTGCACCACACGTAAAATATTTATTAAAATTTTCATATGTTGCACTTTATATTAAGGTTTTCCCTTATTATATAAAATATTTCATAAGTATAAAATAATTTATTAGTCTGTTACATTCAAGTTGACTAGACGAGTAACCGTGAATAACAACAGGATTTTATAGCGGCATATAGTTGTAGTGATAAAAAAAGTTTATAAGGTTTAAAAGAAAAATAATAAAAGTTTAAGAATTTGAGGATTAAACACGATTTAAACGAAAATAATAATAAAAGTTTATGGTTTTCATATATAGTTTTCTTAATTTTTCGCTTTCAAGAATATGAGTTTTTTTCCTTTATATATAGTATAGATATAGATGTCTTGTTGATAAATAAAAATAAATAAAATTATGTGATGAGATAACAGAATAATATTGTTTCTTCTTGCATAAAGGGTCTTTGAGATTATTGCTTATTTTTCCTGATTATGTTTCTGCTTAAAAAAAGTAGTACTTATTTTATAAGTACTTTTTAAACTATTGTTTGGATTTGCTTTTTTTTTTTTTTTTTTTTTTTAAATGCAATATAAAATTAATATTGTTATTAGAAAATTTCTATCAAGTTCATTTATAAAAGGTTTTAGGTTAAATATAAGAGTAAAAACTAATTTTAATTTAGTACCAAATGAAAAATGCGAAATAAGTAGCTCCCCTTTATGAAAAAGGTAAAAAACTGATTTTCTACTTAGAAAAAGCATAAAATCAAGAAATATTACAGATAAGTGAAGGGGGGAAAAAAAGGTAAGCAATGCCAAATACCCCCTATTTAGTGACATAAGTTGTTACTAGTATAAGTAACTATTGTTTTGAAAATACGTGCGAAATGAGAGCTATTGATATTTTTAGTTTTTTCCAAAAGTCCGAATATGATATTGCGAAATTTGGAAGGCAAGTTGTGATGTGTAAATCAACAAACGCATAATAACAAACATGTCAGAAAATGAGCTCATAAAAGACATTGTATTCATGTAGATGTACATCGTGTATTATTTTTCGTAAAATACAATAAAACCCAATATGGTTAAAAACAGATACTATATTTACATGTTCATTTGAAGGGTGCGAATTTGGTATAAAGTTGGTTATAGAAGGTTTTTTGGTGTGAGGATTAAGTTCAACAATCGAATATCTACTTTTGACCGGTGACGGGCTCATGACCAAGAGTCACCAGATTCATTTTATGAAAATACTGAAAATCGTAACCATATTTGACATAAATTAACACTACACAAGAAAAATTCGAGTTCCCATGCACCCACAGGAACCCCACTCGGTCCACCCCTGCTTTTGATTACAGGTACTGTTGAGAAAAGTGACACCGGACTGAAGCAAACCCACAACTAAAATATGAAATGTAATAAAAGATGACACACGGATATAACGTGGAAAACCCCAATAGGGTAAAAACCACGGGCAAAGAAAGATACGTTTCACTATGTAAAACTAGGAGTTACACCTTTTCTCTAGTTACAAGGATAATACAAATTTATATCTCTTGTACTAGGAAATATACTAAACTCTCTATTTTACTCACACTAGGAGAAAGAAATAAGATCCAAACTTGTGTGTGTTTAAGTTGGAAATGGGATGAACAAATGAGGTACCAGGAGCCTCTATTTATAGTGATAGCAAGACATCACCCCTTGCCAATTTACCCATGTGAACAAGTTGTCAACAATCCCACTTGCAAAGATATTCTCATATCCAAAAGATACACTGTATCTTATCCAACAATCTCCCACTTGAAGATTAGATTGAGGCTCAATCAATCTTCACACCGTTATCCTTCCTTGCACTTTCATGTTGCTTACGTTTCCGCCAGGCCGCATAAGGATCGGCACCATATAAACTTGTCACAGTTGATTGCTTTCGTCAGATAATCTGCCACATTATCATCAGTATGAATTTTCTGCATATCCACGGTTCCTTCTTCCACTTTCTCACGAACGAAGTGATATTGAACTCGTATATGCTTTGTCTTTGAATGAAATGCTGGATTCCTTGCAAGATACAAGGCACTCTGGTTGTCACAAAACAGAGTAATTTTCTCTTGTTCATGCCCGAGTTCTTCCAACAACATCTTCAACCATACTGCTTCTTTACTGGTTTGATCAGCTGCAACATATTCTGCTTCCGTCGTTGACATGGCGACAACTGACTGCAGTTTTGAAACCCAGCTTACTGTTCCGCCAGAAAGTGTAAATGCATACCCGGTGGTTGATTTACTTCCGTCAAGATCACCTGCGTAATCAGAATCAACATATCCCTTGACAGTTAAACCCGATTCCCCATAACATAAAGCAACATCCGAGGTTCCTTTAAGATATCTAAAGATCCTCTTCACAGCTTCCCAATGCTCTCTACCAGGTTCCGCCATGTACCGACTCACTACTCCCACTGCATGTGCAATGTCTGGTCTTGTACAAATCATCGCGAACATTAAACTTCCCACTGCTGATGCATACGGTACTCGAGACATCTCCATCCTCTCTTCTTCATTGCTAGGGCTCATCTTGGAGGATAACTTGACGTTAGTAGGAAACGGGGTTGATATTGGCTTACAATCTTGCATATTGAACCTTTGCAAGATTTTCTTCACATAACTTTTCTGTGAAAGCCAAACTTTCCTACTAACTCTATCTCGGTGAATTTGCATCCCTAGAATCTTGTTTGCGGGTCCAAGGTCTTTCATCTCGAATTCCCTAGCGAGCTGTGCCTTTAGTTTACTAATACGATCTTTGTTGGGGCCTGCAACCAACATGTCGTCAACATATAACAACAAGATGACAAAATCATTGTCTCCAAACCTCTTGTAATATGCACAAGGGTCTGCGTGTAGTCTGTTATATCCAAGGCCAATGATGAAAGAATCAAATCTCTTGTACCAACACCGCGGCGCCTGCTTTAAACCGTACAGAGATTTGTTTAACCTGCAAACCAAGTTCTCTTTTCCTTTTTGTTTAAAACCTTCTGGTTGGAGCATGTAAATTTCTTCCTCAAGATTTCCATGAAGAAATGCAGTTTTCACATCTAGCTGCTCTAGATGTAAATCATACGTAGCACACATTGCCAGAACCACTCGAACAGTTGTCATTCGAACCACAGGGGAAAATATTTCATTGAAGTCGATTCCCTCTTTCTGAGCATATCCTTTGACTACCAATCTTGCACGATACCTCTCCACCTGGTCATCACCGTTCCTCTTGATCTTATATACCCATTTGTTTCCAATGGGTTTTCTACCTGCTGGTAGTGGCATCAGTTCTCACGTTTTATTCTTATGAAGAGCTTCAATTTCTTCTTGCATTGCTTCCCGAAGCATCTGAATTATTCAGTGCTTCTTGAAGAGTTGATGGCTCTCCTTCCTCTGTAAGAAGACAGTATGCAACATTGCCCTCCATAACATAATCCGTGTGCCACACCGGACGTTTTCTTTCACGATTAAGAGTACGAGTCGTTGGAGCTTGAGACTCAGTTGTCACATTCACCTCGTGCTGTGGTACGGCTTCAGAAGAATCACTCGACTGAAACTGCTTTTCCACTTGTATTGATGTAGTTTCACTTGTAGTGCTATCACCTTCTTCATTCTCTTGAACTTTGTCTTCCATAAAGACAACATCTCTGCTGACGACTACTTTGTGGGCAGTGGGGTCCCACAAGCGATACCCCTTTACTCCGTCAGCATACCCCAAGAACAAACATTTTCTGGATTTCGGATCCAGCTTTGTAGTTTCTTGAGAATTGTACATCACGTACACAGGACTTCCAAATATATGAAGGTCTGAATAGTTGACCGGCTTTCCCGTCCACATCTCCATCGGTGTCTTCAACTCAAGTGCAGTTGAAGGTGACCGATTTATCACATAACAGGCGGTATTGACTGCTTCTGCCCAGAACGATTTTTCCAAGCCTGCAGTTGCCAACATTGCTCTTGCTCTTTCTAACAAGGTTCTGTTCATCCGCTCTGCCACTCCATTCTGTTGAGGAGTGTATGCCGTCGTGAACTGCCTTTTGATTCCTTCTTGCTTGCAAAAGGAATCAAATTCATCACTTGTATATTCACCTCCATTATCAGTCCTTAAACACTTGATTTTCTTCCCAGAATCAAGTTCAACCCGCACTTTGTAAACTTTGAAAACTTCAAACACATCAGACTTCTTCTTGATTGGGTACACCCAACATCTCCTGGAATAGTCATCAATGAAGGATACAAAATACTTTGCTCCTCCCAGGGATAGAACCGGTGCTTGCCACACATCAGAATGAACCAATTCTAGAACAGAGACACTTCTAGAATTTGATGTCTTGAATTTTAGGCGATGTTGCTTGCTGATAACACAATGCTCACAGAAAGGTAAAGAAACCTTTGTGAGGCCAGGAATTAACTTCCTTTCAACAAGAATCTCCATTCCTTGTTCTGACATATGTCCAAGCTTCTGATGCCATGTTACTGCAACTCTATGACTTGGACTATGTGAAGCAACAAATGCTTCCGCCTCCTCCACTATCTCTGCCTTCAGTTGGTATAAGTTCGCAGCCACCATTTCACCTTTCATAAGAATAAGCGCGCCTTTTATAATTTTCAAAATCTTGTTTTGTATTTCAACCTTACAACCAAGATTATCAAATTGTCCTAGAGACAATAAATTCTTTTTCAGACCCTCCACGTGTCGCACATCCCGAATAGTACGAACTGTACCATCATGCACCTTCACCATAATAACAATATACGATTCATGATTAAAAAGTAATGTCATGTCTCAACTTGATAAATGGTCAATTATCGATCAAATACAGAATGATTTAAATGCTTAATACCCATAAATGCCGAAACTAGAAAACCAAAGGCTAAATATACAAATGCTGAGTCATCCTCATTAAGATTCAATGACCAGAATATTCGATAGGGTGAACTCGTAACTATTTTTCTACTGGAAAGTATCTGAATGTCTTTGGGTGAACAAATCCAATTCTCCAAGATCAAAGAAATACAAAAAAGACCAAATCACCCACCGACTCGGTAAGATCTTCCACTGAAAGCCCCACCTGTATTCCTGGTTGCTTGAGTTTGGGTATTTGTTGGAGCCCCGATTCTGTACTTTGCAACAACTTTTCGTCTAAGCACAAGACAAAAAAAGAATCTCAAAAAATAATTCCACTGAAAAAGTGCACATGTAAACTTGTCTTTGTGTGATAAAAAATAAAGAGAAAATGGGTCGACTTGGGTCATTTTAAAAAAAAAACAGTATAGGAATAGGAAGAAACAGGTGAAGTCACGAAACTAAAATAGCTTATCTTTTGTACTATACATTATATTAATAAGCAAAATAAGAATTTTTGAACCAAGTGTTAAGGGACAACCCAGCCCGACCCGCTTACTTGCTTTGACCAATTACCCAACCCGTCTGGCCATCGGTTTTCAACCTCTATGGGAGAAGATGATGAAAAAAGATATTCATGTATAAACGGAAAGCAAGAACCATGCAGAAAAAGGATACAACCACATTGGTGTCTGCAACATGACTTTTCCACCAGCCAAAGGATGAAGTACTGTCAAGAAGTAATATAGATGCCCAGCTAATATACCACACAGATCAGGTCCAATTGGTGAACCGAATATGACATCCATAGCAAGCATGGCCCATGGCAAATAGAATGTCTGCAAGTTAATTTTGCCATTTTGGTGTGTTATATTCAGAACCAAATAAACAGATATGACAATCAATAGTTCGCATAATGGAGGCGAAGGTAGCTGTTTTATCTCTAACGGGAGATTTATAAAAAAAGCTAACCCAACGGATCAAATAGTTGAAAATTTCAAAAGGCACAGAACGTGTATTTTAAATGCATTTCCTCCAAAATCATTGTATACGATTACCATAACTATTTATAACAAAAAAGAGTTGTGTATAATAGGAGGTCTTGTGTTCTGTTTTTTTCATGTCCCGTGGAGGTGGATTAGCATGAAGACATGTAAAAATGTAGCTGATTAAAGAAGGATAGATTTTTCTAGTTCAAGATACTAAGAAAGACGAAAACACAGAGACTGTAAGAGAAAGTCGTACCTTAAGTTGCACAAGACCATAAATGTTGATGTTTGCATTTGGAAATTCCCTGCTCCAGACATAGAGGAGCATAAAGACGAGTGATACTCCCATAAAGAATGTCTCAAAGAACGGCAGGGCAGCTAACACCTAAACATACAGGTAAATTTACACAAATGAAAACCAGTGGCATGGAAAACACGAAAATTGACTACTTAAATCAACGGGTAAGTAAATCAGTTTTCATATACTCTTAACATAAGCATATGCCATTTCGTAACATACAGTCATAAACCACTAGCTGCATTTGTAAGTGGCAAAAAGAGTGATGCTTCTCAAATTCCAATACTAATAAAATTTCCCTTCTGGAATGTAGAACTTCGACCCACAGATATATATTTTCAGGTTGCAATAACTAAATTTGACGTGTCAATCCTGTTCATGCTTGCAGGGGTCAAATTATCCGTTTTCGATAATGTGATTATCTAAAGGTAGAATGAAGTTAGTTATTTAATCCCTTTTTTTTACTTAACTTGAGAAACGTATTACCTTTTTTTGGGTCATTTAATCTATTATTTTTCGGATAACCAAAACTTGCCAAATATTAAATAAATAAAAAACAGACAACCTAACCGCTGTAGCTTCAAACACCAGAAGCACATCCAAACACTATTTTCCGCTACACTCACTATTACAATCACTTTCAAAACACACGTCCAAACAAACATTTACTAAATGATTGGGATATGAAATTATCGTTAGCAACATTTTATTCAGTAGTTAGAAAATGGATTATCAATTAAATTAGCTAGGGCAGTGGCTGATTGAAAGAGGGAGGGGGCGACATTAGACCAGAAGCATATCCAAACACATTATGATAGTCGAGTACAACCATATAGAAAAGTTGCATATGATGGAATATCTCACTTACCAAAAGTGTTGCTGCTCCAAATATCATCATCCAAAGAAAGTCCGCAGTACGCCTATTAAATGGTCCATTCTCCAATTGAACTCCATATCTTAATCTAAAGAAGTTCCAAAGAAAATAAGGCAAGTACATGTCAGATATATGCCACATGGTGAATACTATTCTCCTGACTTGCACGACAATTATAGACGAGAATTAAAGCTATTTAATGTGTAGAATCACTAGCCAATCTGTTTACTCACATCATTAACAGACGAATCCCAAAATTTATGGAGAAAGGGCCAAGAAAGATGAAATTTGTAAGCAGCATCCATACCTAAAAAACCAAGGTAGAACCAAATTAAAAAAAAAAATGTACTACGCTATTTTGCCATGTTCAAAGCAAAAGTGTGCCAGATAGACCTATAATGTCAGGGTCAAGGCAAAAAAACAATGCCAAACTCATATAGAATATGATGGCGTCATATTATATTTGAAGCAGCTATATCTAACTTGAAGCTAATTTCTCGACATCAATAAGAAAAACTTAACTCAAATTCGAACTTTAAGCCATCATATCCACTAAAAAAGCAATTCCTACTACTTTTTAGTTGTGTCATAAGTGATTCATGTCGTGAAGGAATCAGCCAATCGAATAGTTTATAACTCACAACAAAGCCCATACCTGAAGGCGATAGAACACTTCCTGATAGATCAATGCGATGTAATAAATTGGCAATAGCTTCAATGTCGCTAGTGTTGTAGCCGCAACACACAAAGTAGCATAAGCCTTGGTTACAGGTGGGAGTGAATGGTAGAATCTGCAATGACAGACGCAGAAGAGAGATCAATGAATGAATGCCCAGCCAGACAATAAAAGTCCAAAATTATTTCTTTCGAAATGGAAAACACATGATTGATTCTTAAGACCATAATATAATAATGCATACCATAAAGCATCGGCCATAATTGTAACCCAGTAGTTACTATATGGCTATATGCTCCTAAATTTAAAAAATCAGCACTTAGTATTTAAGGACAGATACATTCAAAGTACTTCTAATGTGTATAGATACTGTTGCAGCCCGTTAGACACCTAATTCTACACATAATGGAGGAGAGTATATTGGTATATTCAATATGTCACACAACACCTCATATCAGATTAACAAGAATTCAAATCTTATAGGGTTCAACCAATCGACAAACATTGATGGTGGTGGGAGCTGGATCTATTTTACTCAAAACATGAGTACAAAACATCCAGGCCGAAAAAAAAGTGAGTGATGAGAAGTGACGTAGAAAATGTAGCCAAAAAGGATTAAACTTTTGGAAACAAGTCTCGACATATAGTTTGCTAAATAAATTTGGTTCGAAATAACCATCCACCAGGTGGGAAAAACTAGAAAAATACTTACAGAACTCGATTCTATGATATCATTGATCTAAAATGTGGCTTTCAATATCAGAAGTGTGTATAAGTTAAACATTCAACAATAATAGTAACAGTATACGTCAACTGCACTATGACGCACACTGTTAATAATTTCGTCATCCAACTTCTCTATATTACTAATTAGTGCTTCTTCTATGGATCTAACTGTTAACTAAGCAGCTAAGAACACCATCAGATAACTGTAATCATAATGTTTTTAGTTTTAACAAGCCCTTAACAAGTTGGCTACTAGGGCTAATTCTAATCCAATTAAGCGCTAGTTAAGCACTAATGAAGCCAAAATTTGGTCGACTGATCTATATACATTCCTATAAACACACGGATTAGTTCTTGCTCGAACTTCAATTTATCACATAACTTGATCATAACTAATGTTAACAACATGTGGATATTCAAGACCAACTCACATAGGGTAAATCATGAGATTAGACCAAAATCAGCTTTTATAACCGAACATAAGACCATGTTACATTATTTTCACTAAACAAAGATGAGATACGAGTAAAAAGGCTTCCTATCCAGGCCTTACAACAGGTGAGAGATGAATAGTGATCTAGAAAATGTACTCAAATACTCTAAACGGGTCAGAATACATCGACCACATTATGTTCTAGCAAATGTCTCATCTTTCAATTTAATTTTATTTGAGATTTGGCTCAAAATGATCATTCATCACGTGGGAAAAAAAACACAATTTGCAACTTTTTCGATCATCGTATGCTATATTACTGTTTACAATTCTAAACCGTAAAGCACTATGAGAGACCCTGTTAATAATAACTTTCGTATTCGGCTCCGCTTATGATCCCAAGAGGTACTTCTCTTGGACCTAACTGTAAGCAGGCAGGTTTAGTATCAGTATGATTTGTGCAGACATATCTACTTTTTGGATAGATGGCTTATCAGTACTGACAATGAA
This sequence comes from Artemisia argyi, assembly GCA_030686995.1. Taxonomy (NCBI): domain Eukaryota; kingdom Viridiplantae; phylum Streptophyta; class Magnoliopsida; order Asterales; family Asteraceae; genus Artemisia; species Artemisia argyi. The sequence goes on from CM060705.1 coordinate 184,850,095, forward strand.
GCCGCTTTTTCAAATGGCTTCCTTCTATCAAAGTTAACCAAAAACAAAAATAAATGTAACATTCGTATGAGATCGAGCACTATTAGATCATCCATTCGAGTCACCCCTAGGTCATGGGCGGATATAGGGGGGACAAGGGGCAGGTGCCCCCCCCCCCCCCCCCCAAGTACCAATTTAGAGTGTAGTTTCTAAAATTTAGCAAAGTGTGCCCTCTCGACCAAAAATTTCTGGCTCCGCCCCTGGCGCCTTAGTTGATCCAAAAATTACCAATATTTAAGTTGATGAGGGGTTTGAGGTGTGTTCGGGAATATGTGAATAAGTGTATATATGTATATATGTATATAAGTATAAATGTGAGTGAAAGATGGGTTGATGGGTGAGGTTTGAAAGATAATACCGGAGATAGAATATAGTCGGCGAAAGGAGTTTGTTTCATCCATAGTGTTTACGTGCGAAGGCGTTCTTGCATGATAAAAGTCCACTTGACTCATATCCCTTCATCATCATGAGTCTCTTAAAAGAGGACTTAATAGAATAACGTGAGGGGGAAGGAAAGGGTTCGATAATGAACAATTTCCTGGAGTTCTAGAAAGTCAATTAATGACGTATCTAGGTTATGTGCAAGTAAGTATATATATATATATATATATATATATATATATATATATATATATATATATATATATATATATATATATATATATATATATATATATATAGGGGGCTTTATTTTCAGAACCCTGTTAAGTGCGGGAACTGCGAGAACTCCAATTTTACATTAAAAAACATGCATGTTCATATAAAACATGTATGTTTTCTTACATACACCTTAATACACATGCCTACGTATTAAGGTGTATGTAAGAAAACATACATGTTTTATATGAACATGCATGTTTTCTAATGCATAATTGGAGTTCTCGCATTTCCCGCACTTAACAGGGTTCTAAAAATAAAACCATTTTGCATTGATCTGTTGCACTTAACATGTTTTTATATGAACATGTATGTTATGCATATATGTGTATTAAGGTGTATGTAAGAAAACATACATGTTTTATATGAACATGCATGTTTTCTAATGCAAAATTGAAGTTCTCGCAGTTCCCGCACTTAACAGGGTTCTGAAAATAAAGATACACTATATATATATATATTTAATATACTAAGTATAAGAGTATATATATATATATATATATATATATATATATATATATATATATATATATATATATATATATATATATAGTTTTGCGTTCATGTGGTGTACAAGCTTAAAATAGATAAAATAGGTACACATATGAACCGTTGGATCAACATTGATAGATTAGATCAAAATAATTACTATTAATTAATAAGATATTTACTATTGGGGTATTATAGGAATTTTGTTTTTCCCACTATCTGATTTTTTTAATTGCAATCCCATCTTAAAACAACTTTGACTATCCCTTCTCAGCATTCTTCAATACTCGAACCAAAATAAACGCCCCACAATCCAACAAGATACCATTTCAAAATACATTAAACCAATCACTCAGTTATAAACAATCGGAAACATACACTAGCTGAAATTCAATTGCCTTGTTATAACATAATTTAAACAAACTCAAGTGAGATACCCAAACTGTTATAAGCTAATGCAAAATTCCATTTAAACAAATACCCAAACTGGGCTAAGCATAATGCATAATTCCTTGTTTCAAATAAAGCACACCACAACTAGAATAAAGGTTACTCGGTAATCATACGCGAGAATTTTTTAGACAATAAACTGAAAACACACAAACATAATAAAATTATTGCCTAACCCATCAACCCCTAAAGCCATATTCTTAACAGCAGAAGCTGCAGTCTGTCTATGAACCAAGTCTCGATCCATAAGAGCATCCTCAGGTAGTAGAGTGACTGCATAGATGTAGTCTTTCCCCATCTCACCAATGTACTCGAAAAGAAAAGATAAAGACTTCAGCACACCATTCTGCACGTTTAGCTCAGGTACACGATACTCGTTGATTAAAGCAGGTAAAACAGTGAACGGAGAACATGTTTCTGCAACGATAGCAATAGCAACAGTGGTGCAAACACGGTTCTGTCGCTCTTGCACCTTGAGATTGTTCAACAATGTAGCCAGTAAGTACATCTTGCGGTCCAATAGCTTTGGCAATGTACCCAAATGTGTTCACAGCAGCCCAACGGATTCCCTTGTTGTGGGCCTTTAGCATCTCAAGAAGCTCAAAACAGATCCTCATCCACTCCCTTGCGGGAACATACTCTGCACCACGGTCAGCAATACGACCAACCAAATCAATACAGTTCTCCTGAACCTTTTCATGCCTATTCTTCAAAATTGGGGTCAAACGTGGGAGCAAGTCCTTTATTGGAGGAGTCATCTTAGTCATACCAATAACGTTCACAATGGCCTTAAGAGCACCCAATATCGATCCCAAAACTTCTGGGTACTCTTCTCCTAAATACTCATATAAGACAACCCCGAGATGACCCATAAGTTGTTCTTCCTGGCATTGTTTCATCACCACTGCAATTCTCGAAATCAGATCTCCAGCATGCTGTCTAACCTTAGCACTCTTGTTGTTTAGACGCCACTTTATAGTACCACAAATCTGAGGAAGTTATGGCTTTACTCTTTGCCGAAGTGAGTTCACAACTGCACCAAACCCGTTCAGCATCACATTGGCATCATCACTAGTTTGCTCTTGGAACGCATACAGGATACCAACAATTAAAAGCTCTTCCAAACGAGGATCAATATCAGATGCACCTAAGTTCGCAACAACTTTCTCGATTGTTTCCATGACCATTCTTCTGTAAGGTTCACTTTCATCTTTCAAGTCTTCAACTACTCTAGCCACAATGTCAGGAACACCAACTTTATTAGCTATCTCAACAGTTGTCTCAACGAGCTGCTTATAGTTTCTACGATCCAATGCCATCCTCCTGACCTAAAAGTTTCTGAAGACAATATCTCTGTCAATATACACATGACTTAAACACTAAATAATATACATGTAATTATTTATTATTAACTGATTATGATACATTATGACTTACGTTTCTGGTAATCTAGCATGTATCATTACCAAGCTATGCACATGGATGCAACTAATACACATGGATGCAACTAATACATGGATGCAACTAATACACACGTATCATTACCAAGCTATGCACATGGATGCAACTAGTACACACGTATCATTACCAAGCATATGGTTCTGTGGCAACTAATACACATGGATGCAACTAATACACACGTATCATTACCAAGCTATGCACATGACTTTACTTCATCTAGTACACATAATTTCAGTTAGTTCACATAATTTCAGTTAGATCTCGTAATTAACTAGTATCCATAATTACTTCATATCAACCAAACACTTAAAACCACCTAATACCTTATTACAAAACACCTATAATTAGCTAATACACATATTCTTTGCCAACTAATACACATGGATGCAACTAATACACACGTATTATTTCCATGTACTACACATAACTTCATTTGGTATAGTCCACATAATTCACTAGTACACATTCTCAAACATCTTATTCAAAACCATCCACATGAACCTAACACTCAACATCACCTAATACATTATTTCAACATAACTATAGCTAGCTAATACATAACGACACCCATAAGTAGCTACTGCACATTTATATCTTATTCACAAAATTTATATGCAACTGACAGCTTATTTTCTAAACATCTAATACACATAGGTAAGTAAGTAACTTATTCAAATTGCCTTTTGGATGATGTTTCAGGTTATGTTTCAGTAACTTATTCAAATTGCCATTATTAAGTAACCATCTAATGACTTATTCAACTCAATCAACTCATACAAAAATATAAGTAAGTAGCTTATCCTACTCATTCAGGTCATACACAATACCAACTAATAAAGTTAGATCACCATCCAAAAATTAAAAAAGGTTTGTTTTTAAGAAGAAATACACAATACCAACTAATAGAAACAATACCTTGTTCATCTTCACTATCAACAAATAGTCTATATTGATTTAATCAAAATAAATAACAAAAAAATCGAACAATGTATCAATTACCAAGCATTGTTTCTTCTTCATTCCCGTTGTCGATAACTTGGGGTTCAAAAGTCGCCATTCTTGTTGATTCATTGATTAAAGAAAAAAATTAGAACGGAGATCTGGGGATGGATGCTTGCAAATACACCTTCGATATCTTTATTTAAAGAAAAAAATTAGAACGGAGATCTGGGGATGGATGATTGATTCATTGATTTTTGGGATTATGATGTTAATAAAGATATCAATCATCCAGCATGATATCCGGTAGGTTCGCGAAAGGAGGGGAGGGTTGGGGCTGCGTATTTGTTGCTAAATGAGGATCAAAAGAAGATATTATAAAAAACTTGGTACACAAATGCTATTCATTTTTAAATTAATTACAAATCTGCCACTATCTGTTTAATATTTAATCTAATCTATTAATTTTGATCCAACGCTTCACATGTGTACCTATTTTATCTATTTTAACCTTGTACACCACAATAACGCCCCCTATATATATATATATATATATATATATATATATATATATATATATATATATATATATATATATATATATACATATATATATATGATCGAACAAATAGAGGGAAATAGCAAGCTATATCTATGCAAACAACGTAATCAAATAAAGCATATTTGTCTAAGCCTGGCAATGAGTTGTGAAAGAATGGCGTACCCGGTGGTCTTCAAAAAAATCTTCAAAATCATCAAGATGACATATAGACTTTGAAAAAGTCTATGTTGAGAGAAACTTAAGATTGCCTCAAGGAATATTCATCTAGCCATTCGATCTCCATTGTCTCTTTGGTCCAAAGTTGTTTGGTCCAAACATGTTTAACATTTGACTAGGATGCATGAAAGGTGGTAGTATACCCCAAGGATTGTAGCTTTGTTGGTAGTTCCACATTTGATTACTATTGTTATTATAGTTTTGCCTATTTTGGTTTCTTCTTGGTTGAGGTGTTTTAGACCTAGGATTAGGATTATTTGGTTTTCTAGGTGGTGGTGTTTTAGATCTTGTCTTAGATTTAGAAGATCCTACCTCGTCTTTTAAAGACGGTTTATAAAAAACTTTTACTTCTTCATTGTTGGCAAGAGGTATTTTTCTATCATTAATAAGTATATGCTTAGGATTAGATTTTAGAGGTTTTTGTTCATTAGGTTCATTTTCGAATTTGACATTTTTAATCTCACTTGTTGAAGCTTCATTTGAATTAAATCCTAAACCGGTTTTATCTCCGGATGATCTTTGAATACTTATTATTTTACTAAGTGAGTGACTACTATTTTCAAATTTATCAAGTTTACGAATTTCTTCCCTAAGTATTTCGTTTTCACCTTTAGGCTCTTGACATGATTTACATTCTTCAAAAATATCTTTACCTTTTTCAAGTTGATGTATTTTAATTTTTAGTTCTAGTACTTCATTTTCCAATTGATTGTTTATGTATTTTAGTGATTTGTTTTTGGCCATTACTAGTTGTCCTAATTTGCATAGCCTATTATATTCATTATCTAGGTCTTTTTCATCTAATGATAAGCTTTCATCACTAAAATATTCGGTTTCAGAACGTACCTCATTTGATGTATTCGCCATAAGACACTTCTCTTCTTTTGTCGTTTCTTTCTCATCTTCATCACTATCACTCCAAACGCCTCCAACAAAAGCTCTTTGATTTTGATCTCTTGTCATCATTGGACATTTTCCAATGAGGTGATTTGGATCACCACACTTGAAACATTTCCTTTCAATCTTGTTGTTCTTGTCATCCTTATTCTTTTGAAATGTCTTCTTTTCATCATGCGGTTGTCTTACGAATCTTCCTCGCCTTTTGAAGAATTTCTTGAAATCTCTTACGGCCATGGCGTATTCTTCGTCATCACTTTCGGAAGATGAGCTATCTTCGATACTAGATTCCTTTCTAGCTTTCAAGGCGATTGACTTGCTTTGCTCTCGTTTTTCTTTGACCATTTCGGAATCCTTCTTAATAATAACTTCGTAAACTTTTAGATCTCCAATTAATTCATCAAGTTGCAATGTTGACAAATTCTTTGATTCTTCAATAGCCGTCACTTTAGTTAGGGTGAGCAGAAAAACCGAAATATCCGAATAAACCGAAAACCAAAACCGAAAATAACCGAATCGAACTTATAACCGAACCGAATTTGCCAAAACAGAACCAAACCGAACTTTTAATTCGGTTCTCGGTTTGGATATGGTTTTGGTAATCAGAACCGAAAACCGAATTCATATAAATTTATATATTTTTTATATATTTATATATATAAAAAGATCAATAAAACGTTATATATATTTATATTTATATTTAAATATATATAAATAACAAAAAAAATCTATCCTAATATTAAAAAGTACTTTTTATGTTTGAAATAACTTTTTTAGCAAAATATATTTGTATATTTTTCTTTTTTTTAAATAAAGTGTGTAATTTGGTTAAACCAAAAACCGAACCGAACCAAACCGAACTAGAATTTAACCAAACCGAACCAAAAACTGAATTTGAATTCGGTTTGGTTTGGTTCACGGTTTGACCCTAAAAAAATTTTAACCGGATTAACCGAACCGAATTAACCGAATAACCGAAAACCGAACCGATCAACACCCCTAACTTTAGCTCGCCATTTTGGATGAAGAGCCCTAAGAAACTTCCTAACAAAATTCTTACTAGAAAAATTCTCATCAAGTGCTTTTAAACTTGTGATGATAGTGTTAAATCTAGCAAAAGCATTATCAATTGATTCCTCTTCCGGAATCGTGAATTGCTCATATTGTTGAACAAGTAGATCTATCTTATTATCTTTGACTTGACTATTACCTTGGTGAGTTATTAGTAAAGAGTTCCAAATTTCTTTTGCGGTTTCACACATAAAGATCCTTTCGTACTCTTTACGTGGTAGCGCATTATAAATAACCATTTTTGCTTCATTATTTTTAGCAAATTTTCTTTTTAAATCATCATTTTGTTTTTCAAAAGGCACGATTTCATCATTCTTTGTTTCGGGGTTATTTTGAATAGGTAAAAAATCACCATTAGTAATAACATGCCAAAGATCTAGATCTTTTGACTTCACATAAGTTTCGAATCGATTTTTCCAATATAAAAATCCATCACTTTCAAATAGTGGTGGTCTTTGCATAGATTGTCATTCTAAATATTTTTCAGATTCCATAGATCGTTACAAGTTTTAAAATACAATATATTTTAAAGATCTTGCTAGACGTGGCTCCTGATACCAATTGTGGAAAACTAGAAGGGGGGTTGAATAGTTTTACGTCCTTTTTAAATTTATTGCCAAAATATTTTGTAGCTTATTAAAAACTTTCGATTCGATCTCAAGTGAATTCAAGTGACAACCAATATAAGCAATTCTAATCTAATAATCAAAGTATTGAAATGTAATGAAGAAAAGATGGAGTTAGAAAGATCAAACCACAACACGCGAATTTATAGTGGTTCGGCTACAAGGACACCTTCCTAGCCCTACTCCACTCCTCGAGTACCACACTCGAGAGTTTTCTTCACTATGTCAACAAACTCCTTATGGTGGAGAAACCTTACACACCTTTGCTTACACGAGTTAACGACACTAAGCTAAATGTCGAGTTCTAATCGTAGCTAGAACCAATCTCACAACTTCTTCAAGGCTTCACACCTTCTTCACACCTTCACAACTTCTTCAAGACTTCACACCTTCTTCACACCTTGTCAACTTCACACCTTCTTCTATGCACAACTAAGTCACAACTATTAAACTACTTTACAACACACCTAGTTTCTACAATCAACAAATTCACACAACACTTTTACAAATATCTAACACTACTACAATATGAAACTAGCTAATCACAACACTACTACTATTAGATGGATGTAGAGGAGTGTTCTTCTTCTTGCACTTGATTGGATGAAGCTTTGGATCACTTGGAAACAAAGACTTATGAATTAAATGATCAAAGGATTTTAGATCTAGAAATGGAGGTTGGATCTGAAAGTTTATGGTGCAAAAAGGTGAGAAAAATATGTGAAATGATCCAATATTTATAGGGCCAGAAATTACTGTTCTGGAGCGTGTCGGTCCCCTTAATTAGGGGTCGGTCCCCTTAATGATTAAGGGGGCCGCCTAGTAAAGTTAAGGGGGCCGCCCTCCTGAATGTTGGAAAAGTTTTTCTGGATAAAATTTGCCCTTTTTGGTTGGAAATTTGAAATCATATATTTGTGGTTTAATATAACTATACCAAAAATGATTTACAAATATATATAAAATGTTTATATCATTTTATAAAATGTTATGTCTTAAGATAAGGTTTCCTTTGATCATGTAATGCATAAGATGCTTAGTTTATGCATACCTTAAGTGATATTAGATGTAGAGGTAAATATTTATTACTAAATACTTGTTTACGTCTTAATCTTGACTTAATTTCATCTGAGTTTTGTGATTATCAAAACATGGGTTTATTGAGAAATATTAATAACGTTTTTAGACATTATTTATATCAACATATCACTTTGTTCGTGAAAAGGTTAACGAAGGTAAAATAAATCTGCTGAAAGTTCACACAGATGATAACTTAGCTGATCCGTTCACTAAGGCTTTGGCGAAAGAGAAGCTTAATGAATTAGCCAATGGAATTGGACTTAAATTAGCTAGTAGTTTCATGCATAACTGTGATTAGTATTTGGATAAAGGATATTGTAAACAATTATTATTTTAATGAAATAAAGTATGTTGGTATGTTTATTTCTATTGTTAATTATTGTTGTACTATTTTTGCATGTTTAAATCCATGAATAAGAGTTATTCTAAATTGTCCGTTGTCAGTTAATAATATGGGAATATTATTAAATTAAGACAAATCTGAAGTTGGTATAATATACTTAAGTATATTGATGCGTAGTCATGCCATTTCAGACGATATTCGATGATACTGAATATAGGACTTATCCCAACTATATGATGTTACTTTATGGATCTTGTCATTAAGTAAATCATAAGAAGTTATCCTTACACTTGAGATACAAGATAACGGTCATGAATGTAGTACATTTTTGTGGAACAACTTAACGCTATACGTAACTGGTAGTCATAAGGGTTGTTTTCGGAAGTGTTACAAAGTTTGTGTGTTTTGCTTGTAATCAATAAAGAATTTGTTCCTTCAAATTAATTTTTGGAGTTTAATACTGCTGGGCCCCTCGTAGGGTTGTCAAGGTGTTTGCGTGGCCACGCCCAAGGTCTTTCCTGAAAGGTTCAGAAGATTTGGTAATCTTGTCAATTTCTAACAACGAGAAACAGAATGGTTAATTAAGGAATGACCTAGATCCATATCCTTATTTAACACGGTATTAGAAACAAAGGGATAATAATAATGAGAAATCATTAAAAGGTCTTCCAGGAGCCTTACTCAAGTTGTACTAGAGGCATCGGCGTGTTGCAAGACGCTAACCGATGTGATCACACTATTATGATATGTCTAAGAAGGAGCTGTTGGTTTTATAGACAAAATAATAATAGTCGTGTGTTAGGATCGAACTTGAGATCACGGGATTGCACACAATACGTATGAAGAGAAAAAGTAATAATTATTTATAAATGTTATAATTAATTATTAAACACAAAATAAATAATAGTAATTAGTATTTAATGATTAATGACTAATGGACTATTAAACGAAGATTAGGAAAGTAATACTAGGCAAAATTTGGAAACAAGAGAAGGTTCCGGATACCCCTAGGGGAGTCCATGGCCGATCGGCATAGGGAGGTTCCCACCTCCTTATGTGCCTTGAGCTCCAAGTTTTGAATAGTATATAAGCAAACCCAAGATGCTTGTTTTTCTCATAACTTGTACACACACATCTTGGTGTTTTCTCTCCTCTCCTTTTCCTTGGTCGATCCATCAAAACAAACCCTTTAGGGTTTCGATTTTCATAGATCTAAAATAAGTTTTGTGTTTATTACTTGCATAAACTTTTTCTTAAATTAGTACGTGTGTACAAGAACGTGAATCAAACACACTATTGTTTGATTCTTGGATTGAATTACAAAAGAGGTAAGGGGTAATTCTTGTAATCCATATAAACCCTAATTAGGGTTCTTGTTCCGGAAGATTGCTTTTGATTCTTGTTCGGGCTAGAATCACAAAGGTATGTTTACTATTTAATTATTGATTAATTAATTACATGTTATTTGATCTTGTTATAATTGCTTCCGCTATGCTCACTTGATGTGTTTGGTTTATAATATATGAATGTCATGATATCATAATTCCAACAAGTCTATCCCATTTAATCCATTTTCCTAGAGTATTTTGTTTTAATCATGCAAAAGAATATAACTCAAATCAACCCTCACTTAGGTAGATGGGCCAAATTTGTCACTTTTACTAACTTTGGTTGTGGTTGATCAATGTTTATGATTTAGATGTAAAATTACTAGAGGAAGAAAGAACAAAAGGAAGATCGAGCAAGGGAGCTTCGTGAAGGCCTACAGCTTTACAAGTAAAATTATCTACGGGTCAAAATCCCCAAAGTTCAATTTGATGGTGATGAATTTTCTCACTAACTTTTTTAAGAGCGGTAAGTATGAAGAGGCCTTGGATAACTTTGAGGGGCTGTTTGATAAAACTGAATAATTAAGCGCTGAATGAATCTAAGTTTCTGAATGATTCAAAGGTGCTGAGTGAGCATGTTTCTGAATGCAAATAACTTTTTGATAAATTTTTGAGTGTCTCTTCTGAATATGAAAAAATTACCATTTTAACCTCAGAACTAATTTAATACTATATGTTATGTGAAAATAATGTTACTCGTATTTTTTGTAACTTAAATATACCAAGAACAAATTTACTAATAAACTTAATAATATAAGTCTACCATTTCAATATTTCATTTTAAATAACATACGTATATAGTTGTGAAACCAACGAAATATATACCAACTTTGCCCAGAGAAAAAAGTATAAAAAAAACTTTGCCCAGTTCAATATTATTGCAATATACATATAAAAAAAGTATAAAGTATTTTAGCATAAAATATTAGTAATTGTTTTTCAAGTTGAATACATCGAGGAGGAGACCACGTAGATGGATGAAAGACATGAAAAGAAGTATCAAGGGTATTTGGTGGAACATGTACTCCACTGAATGATTTTGCTTGTCTTGTCATCCAAAATGGCTCAGCGCATTATCAGTGATTCAGTGACAAATTATTATCAACCAAACATTCTGACCGATTAAGTTTTCATTATTCATGCTTAATCATCTCATTAAGTGGTAATCAAACACACCCTGAGTCTATTTTGGTGTCAAAACCTGAGCGTAATGAAATGTAATATAAATGATCATGATAACATGTCATAGCATTAACAAAGATTTTTATATGTTGTTTAGTATAAGAAGCAGAACGAAACATGGTACAAGTACAACTATGCAGTTTTTTTAAACAAAGATTGCATATTTGATGTTTTAGTATCAATATTTTAAAGTTGAATTGACATTGTTATTAATCTAACCATGTACTATCTACGTTTGTTGAAACATTTTACGAGTTAAAATCTTATAGTAATATTTTTGACGAGTTTGTGAAATTTTTATGTTTACTTTATTAGGGTGACGGGGACGGGGATGTTAAACAATAACCCGGAGGGGGTAGGAGCGGGGATGGGGAGTGGGAAACGAGGATGAGGATAGGAATACGATCGTAACATTCACCACCTTGTTGTCATCCACATTTGAGATCCGGCCTATCTTTAATCAAAGCTGGGCTCAAGCATGTGATGAGCCAAACATTAACGACCACATAATTGAACCTACAAAAATGAAAAAATAAGGGTACACCAAACATTATCCACGCCACTCGAACATGGATGATGGGTTGCAATTGTTGTTTGGCTCAAGCATGATTGGTTTTCATAGGATGCGTTATAGAGAGAGCATTGTGGATTATACTATAATAAATATAAGAAACTCTTTATAATGTGGGCACTTGAACAGTTTATTGCGAAGATATCTTCTAACCTGTTTTCAACCGAGTTTGTGTTCTTTAAATTTATTGTTTTAGCTGTCGTATTTTGTAGATAAAGGCTTGATCTTTGCAAATAAAATTACAGTATAACCTTACACATACTCGAGCTCTCTTCATCCTATAATACAAAATTAAAAACCATAATTAAAAAAAATATATATTTTATTTTAAATAAAAGTATATTATCTATACTACCTATAAAGCAAACGGCTTTGGGAACGAGTCTGGATATGAGTACTGCATATCATCCCCAAACCGATGGCCAAAGTGAGAGAACTATCCAAACTCTAGAGGATATGCTTCGTGCATGCATCATAGACTTTGGTAAGGGCTGGGAGAAGTATCTGCCCCTTGCGGAGTTCTCCTACAATAATAGCTACCACACAAGTCTTAAGGCTGCACCATTTGAAGCTCTGTATGGTCGAAAATGCCGTTCACCTATTGGTTGGGCAGAAGTTGGAGATAGCCAACTCACAGGCCCTGAACTTATCTTGGAAACTACGGAGAAGGTAACGCAGATTCGAGAACGACTGCAAGCAGCTAGAGATAGGCAGAAGAGCTATGCTGATCAAAGGCGTAAACCCCTAGAATTCCAGGTTGGAGATAGAGTTATGTTGAAGGTCTCGCCTTGGAAGGGTGTAATACGTTTTGGGAAACGAGGGAAATTGAATCCCCGCTACATTGGACCATTTTGTATTCTGGAAAGAATTGGGCCCGTAGCGTATCGTTTGGAATTACCTATCGAACTGAGTAAAGTTCATGATGTGTTTCATATTAGTAATCTGAAGAAATGCCTTTCAGAGGAAACACCAGTGATACCTATCAAGGATATTCGTGTGGACGAAAGTTTGAATTTCGTGGAAGAGCCGATTGAGATAATGGATAGAGAGATCAAACGACTCAAGAGGAGTCGTATTCCGCTCATCAAAGTTCGTTGGAATTCGCGGCACGGACCGGAATTTACGTGGGAACGTGAGGATGAGTTTCGGAAAAGATATCCGAAGTTATTCACTTCGTAGATGGGTTATTTCGAGAGAAACCCGGGACGGGTTCCTTCTGAGGCTGGGAGGATGTGACAACTGGCAAAATAGGGAGCCGTTTTATAAAACCCGCATTACATTTATATAATAAATATGGAATTTCTGAAAATTTATTGTGACGAGATATTTTACAAACGTTGGTACTTGATTTTTATCGTACGATGTTTATGGGAATTAGTTATTTAATTATGGTTTGTTTCGTTTCGTTCGTGATGATTTATTTTGAGATCGTTATTGTTGGCACTACGTTGACTTCGGCACTAGGTTGACCTAACAATTTATTTATATTTTTACGGAATTCGGATGTTTTATTATTTTGAAACGGATTCGGTTGGAAAAGTGGATCGGTTATTAAAGGTTTCGGGTTTGGCCCGTGTGTTTACTCGGGGCTACCTAGCCCACTACACACTCCATATTATCACTAATAATTATTAAAACAAAAATTTTATTTTTTTTTTAAAAATCGTCCTTGTGGTCCGGTTTTAACCAACACCCCACACCACACACACACAAAAACATACAAACACCATCTCTCTCTCTCTTCTTCATCCTCACATCTTACCATCTCAAAACCCTAGCACCCTTGAGCCGCCGCCGCCACAGTCGCTCCACCGCCTCACCCACGACTACACCACCACCACCAAACTATTCCCCATCTCATTTCCTTTTCGATCCACTACTACACGCGCTCAAATACCCCCTCAAACCATCACGTTAAATCACCAAAGTCATCATCCTTTTATTGTTTGGAGGTTACCAAGTTGTTTTCTTGAGGAATCGAAGGTGAGACGAGTTCCTACTCGTGTTTCTTGGCGAAAACGTGACCATTGGGTCACGAATTTAAAGATACTCGTTTTGTTTATGGGTTACCACACGAAATATTAGTGGGTTTTTGATAGAACAAGATCTAAAACGCGTTTGGTATCCGGGTGGATTGTTTTGGGGTTCGAATTCGAGGAAGGACTTCTTGTTTGATGATTTTCTTGGTTGGTTTTGTGCTCGGTTTGAGCATAACCGAGACCCTCGAGGTCTCGGGGTCGGTTGTTGTGGCTTGTTTTGTCGAGCCGAGACCCAAAGGGGTCCTCCCCGATTCATTTTGTTGTTGTTGTCGAGATACCAAGACCCTAGGGGGTCCTCGTTGACATTCTTGTTGTTGTGGTTTGGTTTTGGCCGACGACCCTAATGGTCCGTTTGGTTTGGCATGGCTCGAGGAGAGCAAGACCGTGACCTCCCTTGGGTCCGGTCGAATGAGTGGTTGTTTTCCTTTGTATTTTGGACCTTATGGTCGTGTGGTATTTGGCCGAACACCCCCCTTAGGGGCTGTTTTGGTTCGAGCAAGCTCAAAGAGCTAGCCGAGACTCTTTAGTCTCGGGTGTGGCTCCGTTTTATACCTTGAACTTATAATTGACCCGGGTTGACTTGGTAACTCAACCCGTTGCATATTTGGTTTTCCGGACAATATATGTTGCTTGGTATTATTTATGTTGTTGTGATTCCATTATGGGCATTTGGTTTATTATTTTGGACGCGATGCGGTATCTATTGATTGTGAGTATACTTGGAGATGTGTTGACGAAAGTGATTTGGGGACCGTTGTGATACGGTTATTAGATGACGGAGATAGGTTAGTCGGGTGCCGTAGTCGGACCCTCATGTTGTAGCACGTGGATTTGAGATTGGTCGGACGGAGTTATTATACTCATTATTGTGAATTAATTTTATTGTTTGGACTTGGACTATGAGCCGAGGGTCATGACTCGGACATTGGACCAAATTCTATGACTCGATAAATCTTTAAAGGTTGATATTAAAAATAAAACTCGTAATAATATTATTAAGAATATAATCGTTTATATACGTATATAGACGTGTTAAACGTACATATATATATATATATATATATATATAAATGCGTATATTAATAATGAAACGATCACGAGTAAACGTATAATAATGAAGCGATAGTTATTACACTATGAAAATAGTGCAATAAATGTCGGGATATTATTATAACTAATAACCACATATTTATAATGACGAACTTTACGTCGAATAACTAACAACTAAAAAACGTGATTTTAATTATAAACTAGAAACTTATCGAGTTATATGAATTTTTGAGTCTTTAAAGTCCAAGTGGGCCTTATATTGTGACTTCGTGTTGTCACGGATATATGACGGTTAATATAAACATTTTATATATCGAATGACTTATTCTAGATCGAGTGATTTGACGATATAAAATGGATATATTAATGGGCATCGTATCCCACGACGCCCATAGGATGTGGTATATATTTTAGGGCAATGAATTACTATATGTCTCGTGGAATTTTGGCCGATTCGACAATATATATAGGGAATTCATTGGGCTACGACATATACCAAATAGAAATTTATGTGCAAGGTGTTTAGATTGGGTATAATTGTGGAACAATATATTACGTAAATAAATATGGGAGGTTATCAAATCGACGGATTTGATAAGCTTCGATAATTATTTAAATAATATATTGGGCTAACGTTAGACCTGTAGCTGTCTTATTATCGTTCTTTGTTGTGGCTTTTTGGTTTGTGCTGTGTCGACCCTACACCCGTATGGATACCAAACGTCGAATTTCAAATGAATATGAAGTAAACTCGAGAAATGGATAATTTTGGAAAGTAAAATGAATTACGTTCGGGAATGGGAATATTTAATTTTGAGGAAATGATTTCTGAACGGGTTTAATATTGTTAGGAAGTGCCGAGTCAGTAGTCGCCGTTACGTGAGTTGCTTGAGATTTACTTACGTCTTTCTTCTATTATTTCTTTTGAGGATTTCTGGACTTGAGGTGAGTCATAGCCCCACTTTTACTCTTGAACTTTGTTTTCAATACTTGGGGTGAGAAACGTGCAAATGTTTTATGTGGACTATTATCGCTTTTTGATTTCAAAACTTGCTATGCTTATAGAACTAGGTAGAGTGAGGCCTAGACTAGATCTAGGTAAGCTATTGATTCGGTTATTGAGCGAGGCCTAGACTTGATCTAGGTAAGCTATTGATTTGGTTGTTGAGCGAGGCCTAGTCCCCGAACTAGGTAAGCTATTTGATTTGGTTACAGAGCGAGGCCTAGACTTGATCTAGGTAAGCTATTGATTTGGTTGTTGAGCGAGGCCTAGTCCCCGAACTAGGTAAGCTATTGGATTGATTATAGGGCAAAGCCTAGACTTGAGCTAGGTAAGCTATTGATTGGATTGATTTGAGCTATAGCGTGCACCTATAGGGATGATTTGATTTGGTTGGATTATTTTGGTTGGATTATTTTGGTTGGATTATTTTGGTTGGATGATTGAGCCCTAGTCTAGCTAGCAAGCGTTTTGCGTACATGTCCACTATATTGAATTAAGAATCTAAACCTATGATCTCACCAGCGAAAGCTGACTTTTAGCACGTTTTCTCAGGTAATTAAGTGATGCTCTGCGGATGCTTGGGATTGGAGGCTTGGCATTTGGCACCGGTTATGGATCTATATTTCTAAAACTCTGATAACTAATGTGGACCTATATTTGTTTCTTTTGGGCCTGACTTTGGATGTTTTTGGGATAATGTAAACTTTAAAACCCCGCGTGGTTGCATTTTATCTTGTTTACTTTATCTCGTTCTTTTATGTCTTGTGTTTGGATACCAATCCCCGTAACGCCCCGAAAGCTTGTTGAGTCTTCCGCTGTACCAAATTTTGGGGGTGTTACAGTTTAATTTGACCCATTTTCGACCCAACCTAGCATGTTGACCCGGTTTAAATCGACCAATTTTTTGACCGGAACGGTTTAACCGGTTGAACCACCCGGGTGGAACCGGGTTTCAAAACATTATGTTTAATTCCCAAATCTTCAAACTTTTATTATTTTTCATTTACAACCTAGAAATTTTTTTTATCAATAAACTATCTGTCGCTATAAAATCCCGTTGCTATGCACGGGTACTCGTCTAGTTAAAAAAAATTAGAAAACACTTGGCGTTTGTGCGGCCATTATAACTAGTTGTTGTAAAATATAACAGTTCACCCCATATCTTACACTTCAAACCCGTATGTTCTTTACTAAACTGGTTAAACAAACCGACTAACTAGGATTAGGTTAAACAAACCGACTTGTTTGTGCGTGGCTATAAATATCAAAAACTAACATGTTTAGACTCTCATTCATCCAAACACAAATCGATTTCTTAACAAAACCCTTGTACGTATCTTTACAAATCGATTTCTTAACTAGGTACGTATGCATTGTCAAACTCAACTCTGGTATTTAGATTGATTTTTTTTTAAATTATTTTGTAACTAGGATGATCGAGTGGCTATATATAGATCGATTCTACTCTTTTATTAGGATTCCCAATAGTTATTTTGTAACCTTATTTTCTTAGCTCCTTGCTAGATGCTATATCAACTGCCCTTCAAAAAAAAAAAAAAAAAATCCTACTGATTAAGCCTGTATCATGAAGCTTAAGTCCGGAAATATGCTAAACTAGAAGAACATGTTCTATCTCACTTTGTGATATGTTCTGTGCAGGCTTATATACGAGTAATATTTAGTGGGTGTTTGGGAATGCTTATTTAGGGTATGTTTGGTAAAACTAGCTATAAGCTGCATGCTGTAAGCTGTAAACTGTAAACTGCAAAGCTGTTAACATGAGCTACAAGCTGTATCTTTTTTTCAATAAAAGCTGTTAAATGTAATTATAAGCTGTTAATAGTTATTTTATATTTTAACAGCTCCAAAATTTTTTAAAAGCTTCATGCATCAGCTTTTTATTTTGGAGCTACTTGTTTAGAATAAAAGCTTAAAGTTGATGCATCCAAACAGAGCTACTTGTCTTGTAGCAGATTATTTTTGTAACAAAAAGCTTACAGCTCTATAAAAGCTGCGTACCAAACAGGCCCTTAATTATTATATGCCTTATTGCTTCTTGAAAAAAAAAATATTATAAACAGTTACTAGTTGCTTATTCAAGAAAATTTTATTTCGCTAACAAATAGTAAAAATCAGATGAATAAGCCATCTGGAACGTACACCCTCACAACTCTTTATCTAAATGTATAAATCAAAATATACATATGAATGTAAACATTTAGAGCGATCAGAACTACGCTTCATAATTTGGAGTATTAATCATCTCGTCATATGTTAATTTGTACGTGTATTTTATTTCATTATCGGGAGTGCGTAGTTACTTGTTAGTGGTACTTGCTCATTCTTGTATTATTGGTGTTATGTGATGTGTAATGGAAATAATCATCATAGGTAACAAAACATGATGCCTAGGGATAACTGATGTTTTGATTTGCTTATGTAGTATCAAAATGCACTCACTGATAATTTATTGAATGTGTCTAATTTATTTATGTATTGTATCTTCTTAATAGAACGATGGAAGAGGTAGATGGGACACTCAAATATACACCCGAAGAAGATATCATTAGCAGTATGCCAGATGATGTGATTAATAATATTTTGAAACGTTTGCCAATCCACGAAGCGGTGAGAACTGGAATCTTGTCGAGAGAATGGAGATATAAGTGGACGATACTCACACAACTCGTGCTTAATACACCTTTACGAGGTTATAGGTACCGTGGGAACATTATTAGTAGGCTGCTGCTTCATCTTAAAGGTCCCATAACAAAGTTTGAACTCTCGATAGAAAGGGGACCTTACCCCGAGATGGATGAGGAAGAAATTAATAGTTGGATACTTTTTTTAAGCCAAAAAGGATTGAAGCAGTTAACTCTTATAAATCATAATGTTCGTCCGTTTAGGTTAACTAGCCATATTTTCTCTTGTCTGGAGTTATCACATTTAGAGCTGCAAAACTGTGGGTTGGGTCCCATGTCTGATTTACGTGGTTTTCCAAATCTCACTAGCTTTACATTTAGATTTAAAGTAGCATCCTTTGAAAGCTACAAATCTGGGAAGTTTCTAACACGGTGTCCGAACCTGGAAAGTTTATATTATTATTCTGATTGTTACGATATAAACGAGACCGACCTAGTGAAACTTGTAAAACTTAAAAATATGTATTGGCTAGTGGGTACTTACCGTAATAATCCGAAGATGATCACAAGCTCCCAAATTTTTCTACTTACGAGTTCATTAACAAAACTCAGCCGCCTTCACGTAGACTTCAACAACTGCAAGGTAAAGTTAAGTTCCATCATATATATATATATATATATATATATATATATATATATATATATATATATATATATATATATATATATATATATCTATATAGGGTGGCGTTATTGTGGTGTACACTCTTAAAATAGATTACAATAGGTACTGATCTGAACCGTTGGATGTATCATTGTGGTGTTATTAGATTGTAATTAAATGTATGGCAGTATTGTAATAAACATGAAAACTTGATGGCATTGTTCGGTTCCCTACGCATGTCTTTCGTTAAACTTCAAACGTTTCTTTCTTTACTCCAAAAGCAGTTTTTGGAAATATATTCAGTAATACTAAACTACCATCAATATTTTTAATCCACTTTAATATGAAATTACTTTTATAAGAAAATGATACATTGAAAATGAAGAACTAACATGGATAAAATATATAAAATTACTTTAATAATAAATTGATACATGGATAATTACTTCTCGTCTATCATGCATATATCAATATTCAAGAACTTTTATTATTTTAATTTTACACATATATTGATATTTTAATAGCTTTCATTATGGAGCTTTATTTTTTCTTAGACTAAGTTAATACACAAAAATATGTACTCCGTTAAACAACGGATACACACCAATTTTATTTATGACACACTATTTTTTATGACACATTAAATTTCTTGATAAATATATAGTGACACACAATATTTTTTATTGACAATTTTTGGAGACAAACTATACCTTTTGACACACGTAGTTTTATAATACATTTTTAGTGACACACTAAGTTTTTTAACAATTTCTTTGTGACACACGTTGTTTTATAATATATTTTTAGTGACACACTAAGTTTTTTAACAATTTCTTTGTGACACACTTAGTTTTATAATACATTTTTAGTGACACACATAGTTTTTTGATACCTTTGTAGTGATACACTAATTTGTTAACACACTTTTTTTTTGACATACTATGTTTGTGAAACACTTATTTGAATGATACATTTAAATGATACACTAACTTTTTTGCTACATTTTAAATTAAGCACTTAGTATTGTGACACAAAAATGATTGTTAGGATACGTAAAATCTAATACTTTGACAAATATTTAATTTGAAAAACTAAAGGTTTATGCATATCCAGTTTAGCAATGACACGCAAGTGTCTAATAAATATATACACCATCATAACTAAATTACAATGCTCTACTCCGTTTTGTGCTTGTAGCCTTCCAGTTGACCCCTTCCTTTCAATTGATATTGATAGTTTAATATATTTTTTTTTCAATTGACACCTAAAAGAGAACACTGGTGGAATTTACAAGATTGATAGTTGAATATTGTTTTCCTTGTAACACTATTCGATTTGATTAAGAAAAACCACAAAAAGATGAATTAAGTAGGCACACTTGTGCAAGAGAAAAAATAGGCACGCTTGTGCAAGGTCGATATTGTAGTTAAGACCAAAAGTTGTTTATATTTTGAATATATATACAAGAAAACTAAGTCAAAACCTTAGGATTAATTTTAAATTTCGAAAATCGAAAGGGTGTTTGTGATTTGGCGTTCGTGGTTATGTTCAAAGAATGGGAAAAAGTGTTTTTGTAAGATTTATTATTGTTGGGACATAAATTACTAAGATTACTATGATACCCTTAATGACATTAATTAAGCAATTCATTTAATTAATTTTGATCTTGACCCATCAAGTTTAATCCAATGGTCCACAAGTGTACCTATTATTTTTATTTTAAGCTTGTTCACCACATGAACACAAATCTATATATATATATATATATATATATATATATATATATATATATATATATATATATATATATATATATATATATATATATATATATATATGATCTGATTGTTTCCTTACGAAATAGAGTGGCAACTTTTACTTGCAGGTATTGGATGATGGTCATAGGAGTGTCCCGACAGCTTGCGCATGCCTAAAAGAACTTGAATTAAGAAATATAGATATTAGCAGTAGAACTATGGGGTCCTTAGTTGTTGAGCTGATTTGCGCATCCCCGAATCTGCGTTCTCTTATGATCTCGGTGAGTTGGATGCATATTAATTATCATATTAAATTATTCATTATCCTCACATCTTTTAGCTAATACTCCGTACTAATTTATTTTATAGTCTAGATGCAAAGATGGTTCTTCAGAGGTTGATTACAGCAGAATCAAACAAACACAGCTTCAGAAAGTGGAGTTATATGTTACAGGTTTAAAGAGTGAAGAATGTTTGATAAAGTCCTTACTTGCTTGTTCACCTTTGCTAAAGAAGATGCATATAAGAGTGTTACATTGTTCACCAGAAGTGTTTGGTGTTTTTACTACAAATTTGATGAAACCACATGGAGCCTCCCGCAAAGCGAAACTAGAACTGTTTTATAGTCCCGATGAATGGTACTTGTGCATCCTTTTATAGTTTTATACAAGAATTGCCAAAGCTACAACATTCACAAACAGTTCAGTACTCTTCATGGTTCCTAGAGAAGGCAATAAGTTACCCATTACAGCGCATATGAAGGCAGAACTGCTTACTTTTGCTAGCTGATCATGACGGTGAGGCATGGTGGCATTCAAGTCCAGATAGAATTTTCCAAAAGGTGATGTTGCGAAATTTGGAAGGCAAGTTGTGATGTGTAAATCAACAAACGCATAATAACAAATATGTCAGAAAATGAGCTCATAAAAGATATTGTATTTATGTACATGGACACGTGTATTTATTTTTCATAAAATACAATAAAACCGAAAATGGTTAAAACAATTACTTTACATGTTCATTTGAAGGGTGCGATTTTGGTATAAAGTTGGTTATAGAAGGTTTTTTGGTGTGATTTAGTTCAACAATCGAATATCCACTTTTGATCAATGGCCGACCTGGACCAAGAGTCACCAGATATATTTTATGAAAAATACTGAAAATCGTAACCCAAAATTAAAGACCAGGTTCATTTTAGAAAAATCGGTATATTTTACATAAATGAACACTATGCAAGAAAAATTCAGAGTTCCCATGCACCCACAGGAACCCCACTCGCTCCACCCCTGCTTTTGATTACAGGTACAGTGTCGCCAATCAGCGCAACATAGCTGTAAGGCCAGTGAACCTTTAGCAAAAACATGCGGTTTGGCAGTTTTCACATTTCATCGGATTGTTTCTAGTTTATGCTATCACCTGCAGTCTTTCAGTAAGATCAAATTCTGTCCTAGACACAATGCCACAATTCAGTAACCAGCTGATGATATTAACAATATCATTCACGATTAAAAAGTAATGTCATGTCTCAACTTGATAAATGGTCAATTATCGATCAATACAGAATGATTTAAATGCTTAATACCCATAAATGCCGAAACTAGAAAGCCAAAAAATATACAAATGCTGAGTCATCCTCTATAAGATTCATTGACCAGAATATTCGATAGGGTGAACTCGTAACTATTTTTCTACAGGAAATTAGTATCTGATCGTCTTTAGGTGAACAAATCCAATTCTCCAAGATCAAAGAAATACAAAAAAGACCAAATCACCCACCGACTCGGTAAGATCTTCCACTGAAAGCCCCACCGGTATTCCTGGTTGCTTGAGTTTGGGTATTTGTTGGAGCCCCAATTCTGTACTTTGCAACAACTTTTCGTCTAAGCACAAGACAAGTTAAAGAATCTCAAAAAATAATTCCACTGAAAAAGTGCACATGTAAACCTGTCTTTGTGTGATAAAAAATAAAGAGAAAATGGGTCGACTTGGGTCATTTTAAAAAAAAAACAGTATAGGAATAGGAAGAAACAGGTGAAGTCACGAAACTAAAATAGCTTATCTTTTGTACTATACATTATATTAATAAGCAAAATAAGAATTTTTGAACCAAGTGTTAAGGGACAACCCAGCCCGACCCGCTTACTTGCTTTGACCAATTACCCAACCCGTCTGGCCATCGGTTTTCAACCTCTATGGGAGAAGATAATGAAAAAAGATATTCATGTATAAACGGAAAGCAAGAACCATGCAGAAAAAGGATACAACCACATTGGTGTCTGCAACATGACTTTTCCACCAGCCAAAGGATGAAGTACTGTCAAGAAGTAATATAGATGCCCAGCTAATATACCACACAGATCAGGTCCAATTGGTGAACCGAATATGACATCCATAGCAAGCATGGCCCATGGCAAATAGAATGCCTGCAAGTTAATTTTGCCATTTTGGTGTGTTATATTCAGAACCAAATAAACAGATATGACAATCAATAGTTCGCATAATGGAGGCGAAGGTAGCTGTTTTATCTCTAACAGGAGATTTATAAAAAAAGCTAACCCAACGGGTCAAATAGTTGAAAATTTCAAAAGGCACAGAACGTGTATTTTAAATGCATTTCCTCCAAAATCATTGTATACGATTACCATAACTATTTATAACAAAAAAGAGTTGTGTATAATAGGAGGTCTTGTGTTCTGTTTTTTTCATGTCCCGTGGAGGTGGATTAGCATGAAGACATGTAAAAATGTAGCTGATTAAAGAAGGATAGATTTTTCTAGTTCAAGATACTAAGAAAGACGAAAACACAGAGACTGTAAGAGAAAGTCGTACCTTAAGTTGCACAAGACCATAAATGTTGATGTTTGCATTTGGAAATTCCCTGCTCCAGACATAGAGGAGCATAAAGACGAGTGATACTCCCATAAAGAATGTCTCAAAGAACGGCAGGGCAGCTAACACCTAAACATACAGGTAAATTTACACAAATGAAAACCAGTGGCATGGAAAACACGAAAATTGACTACTTAAATCAACGGGTAAGTAAATCAGTTTTCTTATAGTCTTAACATAAGCATATGCCATTTCGTAACATACAGTCATAAACCACTAGCTGCATTTGTAAGTGGCAAAAAGAGATGCTTCTAAAATTCCAATACTAATAAAATATCCCTTATGGAATGTACAACTTCGACAAACAGATATACGTTTTCAGGTTGCAATAACTATATTTGACGTGTCAATCCTGTTCATGGTTGCAGGGGTCAAATTATCCGTTTTCGATTATGTGATTATCTAAAGGTAGAGTGAAGTTACTTATTTAATCCCTTTTTTACTTAACTTGAGCGACGTTTTACCTTTTTTTGGGTCATTTAATCTATTATTTTTCGGATAACCAAACCTTGCCGAATATTAAATAAATAAATCTAACTACTGTAGCTTCAAACACCAGAAGCACATCCAAACACCATTTTCGCATGTTGGTTTACTACATATTCACTGTCACAATCACTTTCGAAACACATTTCCAAAAAACATTTACTAAATGATTGGGATATGAAATTATCGTTAGTAACATTTTATTCGGTACTTAGAAAAATGGATTATCTAATGAATTAGCTAGGGCAGTGGCTGATTGAAAGAGGGAGGGGGCGACATTAGACCAGAAGCATATCCAAACACATTATGATAGTCGAGTACAACCATATAGAAAAGTTGCATATGATGGAATATCTCACTTACCAAAAGTGTTGCTGCTCCAAATATCATCATCCAAAGGAAGTCCGCAGTACGCCTATTAAATGGTCCATTCTCCAATTGAACTCCATATCTTAATCTAAAGAAGTTCCAAAGAAAATAAGGCAAGTACATGTCAGAGATATATGCCACATAGTGAATACTATTGTCCTGACTTGCACGACAATTATAGACGAGAATTAAAGATATTTAATGTGTAGAATCACTAGCCAATCTGTTTACTCACATCATTAACAGACGAATCCCAAAATTTATGGAGAAAGGGCCAAGAAAGATGAAATTTGTAAGCAGCCTCCATACCTAAAAAACCAAGGTAGAACCAAATTATTAAAAAAAAAAAAAAAAAAAAAAAAAAAAAAAAAAAAAAAAAAGTACTATGCCATTTTGCCATGTTCAAAGCAAAAGTGTGCCAGATAGACCTATAATGTCAGGGACATAGACAAAAAAAAAAAAAAAAAAAAAAAAAAAAAAAAAAAAAAAAAGCCAAACTCATGTAGAATATGATGGCGTCATATTATATTTGAAGCAGCTATATCTAACTTGAAGCTAATTTCTCGACATCAATAAGAAAAACTTAACTCAAATTCGAACTTTAAGCCATCATATCCACTAAAAAAAACAATTCCTACTACTTTTCAGTTGTGTAACAAGTGATTCATGTCGTGAAGGAATCAGCCAATCAAATAGTTTATAACTCACAACAAAGCCCATACCTGAAGGCGATAGAACACTTCCTGATAGATCAATGCGATGTAATAAACTGGCAACAGCTTCAATGTCGCTAGTGTTGTAGCCACCAAACACAAAGTAGCATAAGCCTTGGTTACAGGTGGGAGTGAATTGTAGAATCTGCAATGACAGATGCAAATACGAGATTAATGACATAAGATGTGAGCCACCTTAAATTTTTTCATATGTCATACATAGTTATTTTCACACTTCCAAGTTGATATAACTATTGACATTTTTTAAGCAAAAATGCAATATATGTACTTCCAATGTGGTTATTCATCGTTGCAGCTCATAAGACGCATAATTCTACATATTTAAACATGGTGGACGAGAGCATATTTGATATGTCATAGCATCTCATATCCGATTAACAATAAGAAACCATGTTACATTATTTTCACTAAACAAAGATCAGACACGATAATGCAAATATATGCACAGTTCAATCAATCGATAAACGTTAATGGTGGTGGTAACTAGAACTTTTTACACAAAAACACGAGTACAAAGGCTTCCTATCCAGGCCTTACAAAAGGCGAGATATGAATAGTGATCTAGAAATTGTACTCATATACTCTAAACGTAAGCAAAAAGGGTCAATTCGTAAACAAGTTTCGTCTTTAAGCATTCATATGCTTTGCTGAAAAAAAGTTGGCTTGAAATGATCATCCATTGCGTGAGAAGAAATAATACAAGACATATTCAGAAACTTCCTCGATCCTAACATGTTTATCAAAAACGGAACTTATATCATGGCTGCCTAAGTTGAACATTTAACACAAACAGTTAGTCAACTGCACTATGACACGCCCTGTTAATTAAGGCATCCCGCTCCTCTTATGTTCCTAATTACTAGTACTACTTTAGTGTAAACCACATGATTAAGTAAGAATGTAGGACTAGCGTGAGATTAGAGCACCATTAGATATCACTCGTTACAATCCTATTAGTTTTCCTCATGCCCCTCACTACTTGCCTGCTAAACTACCATTTATCCACTCTAGCCCCTGAGTGATCACTAATTGTGAGCCTTAATTACATAAGCGCATACATCATCACCATAACCAAGATTAAAAACACGTGGATACTCAATACCAACTCTCACATAGCTAAATCATGACTAAGGGGATGTTTTTTGAGCTTATATAATGGGGGCTTATGGCTTATTTGTTTTTTGGCTAATGTTTCATAGGGGGTGTTTGTTTAAGCTTATATGTGGTTTATGAGCTCATTTGTGTTTCGGCTTATGTTTCATAATTGGCTTATTTTTTAGACTTGTGAGCTTATATAAGTTTATTATAATAAGGCCAAAAAGTCTTAAAATAAGCTGGAAAATTGAGGCTTATTAGGAAACATCATCCGAAATCAAATAAGCTCGTAAGCCCACATATAAGCTTCAACAAGCATCCCCATCAGCTCATTTTTTTGAAACTTTCCGGCTTATATGAGCTAATTATGACATGATAAAGTTATATAAGCCGAAAAGTTTCAAAATAAGCCACAAAAACCAAATAAGACATAAGCCCGTTATATAAGCTTAAACATAGCATCTTATATTTCATAAGCTCACTTTTTGTGGCTTATTTTGAAACTTTTTGGCTTATATAAACTTATCATGCCATAATAAGCTCATATAAGCCGAAAAGTTTCAAAAAAATGAGCTTATGGGGATGTTTGTTGAAGCTTATATGTGGGGTTATGAGCTTATTTGATTTTGGCTTATGTTTCCTAATAAGCATCAATTTTCCTGCTTATTTTAAGACTTTTTGGCCTTATATAAACTTATCATGTCATAATAAGCTCATATAATAAGCCATAAGGCCGTTATATAAGCTTAAACAAACATTCCAATTGACCAAACCTAAGAAATAACTCAAAGCTAAGCAATAATAAAGCATAACATAAGTTAAATTTAGCTAAAACAAAATATAAACCTAAACCTAAAAATGAATAATCACATTTCTAATTTAACATAACGGAGATTAACAATAACAACTAACAAAATAAAAAATTATATATAAAAATAGGAATTATAGAAAATTACTCTCCGGGTGATGACATTGTTATTATTATTTCTTGATGAAGAAGAAACTATGAAAGATAGATTAGATATATAATTTTATTTTGATGTTAATTTATATATACATGATCTGAAGGGAATGGTGTTTAACATGACGTCATTATCTACTGGAACCTTCGTGGTTTTACCCGACCCGTTTTTATATTTGAGTTTTGGTGAGTTGCATAAGTGGCCCCTTAAGTTGTTGTTTTTCGCTTTTTAGCCTTCGCGTGTGCAGTCATGAGTCATAAATTATACTTGGGGCGCTCAGTTGAAATGAGGAAATGGGAAAGCAATGATAATGATAATGCAAAGGAATGGTGGATTACCCTGTAATGGGTGATTGCATTCCTTCTAACCAATCATCAATATTAATTTTTTTTTTCCTCATTTCTTAGTACAAATAACCTCCAACCAGCATGCCCTTACTTTTTTGAGTTGTCGGAAATTAATTATTTGCTTTAAAAAATAGATAAGAAATTTAGATCAAGTCGTTCATATTATGCTCACTTGAGGTGATTAGCACAAACTTTAAAAAAGCTACAAATTAATTAGTTAAGTGTAAAATTGTCATTATGTAAAAAGTTAATGATGATGTTTTTCTTAAATTATTTTGTCAGTGGACAATTATTTAGGAATAGAGAGAGTACTACTAAAATGTATTTAATGACAAACAGAAAAAAGATATGTGTTCATGTTATTGTCGATGTCGAGATTTTAACCCAACGAAGTTTGAGCTATGATATTTTTTAAAACTTGAGACATTATCACTATGAAGATGGTGTATAACAATCAACAAGGTGCTCTAGTAGTCGTACATCATAAAATTCTTACAGGAGTTTTTAAGTTTAAACCTTACTAAATAAACATTATTATTCTTAAGCAGGGATGAACTCACTTGGAAGTCGGGTGTGGCGCGCATCACACCTGATTCGAAGTTACTAAGTGTAAATTATTTTTCTAAAATATGTTCTTTTTTAGCATGTACAACCCTTAATTTGAGCTAAAAAAAATTTATGATGCAACTTTAATACTTATAATTTATAAACAACTGTTTATGCACTACTCTCTAAGAGATCTTGACTTCTATGTTTTTTTAGGGTAAGAACACTAATAAGTTTACAAAACAGCCAAGAGATTACATACTAAACTCATTCACTTACGTGTATCTGAGTTAAAGACTCTACATCTTTAAAATTAAGGGTGCGTTTGTTATATGGGTTTGGGGATGTGGTTTAGATGCCAAAGTAGAAAGTGATGTTTGTTTGAACTTTTGGGATTTGATTTTGGGCGTGAGTCCATCATGGATGGTAAGAATCCCATCTAGATGTTTAGCTTTTGAAGTAATGGTAGACCAAGCTTATTTTCCTATCCTTCTTTCTCTTATTTCGTTTTATTAAATAGTATTTTCTAGAAATCAATGTTATATTAAGTGTTATAATTATAATTTAGCAACCAATTATATTAAGAAAGTGATTGACACATTTCAAAAATTCATTGAGACACTTAATGTAAAAGCAATTAAAACATATTATACTTAAAGTACAACTGCTTTCTGCATACAGTGGATTGTCTTAATAAAATTTTGAAATGTGTCAATTACTTTCCATTATATTAGTATTGTATTTGTAAATAGTATCTCTCATTGTTTAATATTATTTCAAATCAAATCTAATGTATATTAAAATTACATCTAATTTTTACTTAGAAGATAAAATGGACAATTATTTTAAAACATCTAAAAAAGAAATATAAACTATAATTTTGGAGTATTATATAAGATAATGACATATTAAAATTGATCAAAGTTACATTTACTTGAGATATATGAATATTAACTCTCCTTAGTATAATTGTCATGGATGGCTTCATTCATTTTTAAGTGCAAGGTCTTTAGTAGCATTCTTAGTAGTGTAGGGACGTTTCTTGTCAATGTTTAGTTTCTTTCAAATGGTGTAATTTAAACGTGAATATTACTACATCCACATAAGGTTTACAAAAAATTTTCCACTCGCTGACGTGGCAGAGTAGTGATTGGTTGGTTTTCTGTGGGCCACAGAAAACCAACCAATCACCACTTTGCCACGTCAGCGAGTGGATAAATTTTTGTAAATCTTAGGTGGGTGTAGCACTCCTCTTTAAACGTCATTTTAGCTACGTGGCTGGTCGTGATTGGTTGTTTTCATGTGTTCGTTACATTTTGACTCTTTGTACACGAGTGGATATATTCCTATATCTCAAGAAAGAGGCATGCTACATCCACATAAAGTTTACACAAAAAATCTCACTCGCTGACATGTCAGCGGGTGATAGGTTTTTTGTGAGATGTGGAACCCACAAAAAACCAATCACCCACTCACATGTCAGCGAGTAGGATTTTTTGTGTAAACTTTATGTGAATGTAGCAAATTTCCTCAAGTAAATGTAACTTTGATCAATTTTAATATGTCATTATCTTATATTAATACTCCAAAATTATAGTTTATATTTCTTTTTAGATGTTTTAAAATAATTGTCTATTTTATCTTCTAAGTAAAAATTAGAGAAGTTAGTATGAAAATATTATATTTGAATTGTTGAAAATTAAAGTGATCCAACTTTTATTAAACTATGTAATTTTTGTATTCTGACAATAATTTTATGATGGAAAAAGCAATTCATTTGAACAAGTGTTAACTAGACACAAGTATACTGAATATAAAAGCTTTTGGCGAAGCTTGAACCACAACAATGTACCAATGTATAAAGATTTAGAAGTGAAATCCTCATAGGAACATGTGTGGCCTTTCTTATTTATCGGTAACAATGATTTTTGACTTTTGGCCGACTAATTCATAGGGTTTGAACCTACCGTCACACAGACTCAAACCAGGTAAAACCTTTCTTTTTCAGGAGGTTGGCGTGACCACTTAAAATGATGACGTATAGTTTATATATGGGCCACGAGCCCAAATGATAAACATTACTCGGCCCAAACCCACCATGAGTGGGCTATCATAACGAATGACGGGCCATAATAATAACGGCTTGGGCCCATGAAGCCCAAAGCCCAACCAAACTAACCGGGCATGCGATAAAAATCTTCTATTCATGGAATAGATATCCTTACCCTGGATAAGCACTACGCGTGCGAAGAGTAAGGAGCAAGAAACCCACACGGTTTCAGCCCCTATATAAGGAATGACATCTCTCATTCAAAGGTACGACATACAAACCCTAACTCTTAACGAGAATCCTAAATCGATTACTTACTCTCACGCTGGAGTCTAATCGGGGGAGACAATCCCTCGATAAGCCTAACGGTGTTGTTTATTTTCTTAGTGCACAGGTAACAAGTACTAAGAAGCGAATTGATACGAGAGCAAGATCCCATAATCAGGAACGCCCAACTTTTATATCAACACATACATTTTAAAATGATAGTAACAAACTCTTTTGACACTAGGCTACCCTTAAGTGGTTGTGGCCTTTGATGGTATCTTTAATATTTAAGGCATCAAACTTTAATTTAACATCGTTATAACAATTACTCCTTACGTCTTTTATATGTTTTGGCTTATTTTAACAACAAAATAACAAGTTGGCTTTTAAGACTTTTGCTTTACATTTTTTTACCATGTATGTGAGGCTATCCATGTCATACTTTCTCTCGTGACTATTGCTTTACATTATTTTGTGGTCTCATCGGCATTATTTTGGTACGCAGTAACACATAAGAGCATGAGGTAAGTTGCCTTAAGGTTAAGTTATAACTCATTATCACGTCAGCGCCATATCAGTTTTAACATTTTAACTTTAATTCATCACTTTTCACTCTGGTAGCATAACTCACCTATAACTCACCCTTCACCTCAATTATTTTCAATTTCAACCCCAAACTTTAACTAATACTTTATTTATTTAAAACCATAACATTAATTCTTAAACATATTACAATACGAAATTAAAACAAAAACGAAAAAAAAAAAAAAAAAAAAAAAAAAAAAAAAAAAAAAAAAAAAAAGTTTAAAAACATAAATATTACATTATGAAACATATGAAATTTAAAAACATAAATATTATAAACATTTATTCATCGTCATCGGAATAATAAGATTGAATACATTTTACTATTTCTAGAAATAGTTTCCGGCTCATACTAACCCTTCTGCGAAAATTCCGGTGCGTATACTTACACCGTTGATAAAAGTAGTTGCTGCGAAAACGTTCATCGGCAACCTCAAACTCACGGTGGATGCGTGTACGCGAGATGCGTTGTCGAGCTACTGCTAGCTTCTTGTTGTTCCAAATGTTGATGATATTCGAACGCGGCTAATCATAAACTCCATGTCAATTTCATCATCTATATCGGAGAAACTCATTTCTTCTTGATTATTTTCATTTGAATCCATTGTGAATATGAAAGTTTTGGCTGTTTTTTTTTTTTTTTTTTTTTTTTTTTTTTAGATAGGAAGTATATAGGTTGAATTTGAGTTATGTAAGTGTGAAAATAAAATGTGTGTGAGGTGTGTATTTATAATGGTAAGAAAATGGGTTGGAAAATATATATTTTTTTTTTATTTTTTTACTAGCCGGTCAAAAAAGTATAGGGGCTGAACTGATTTTTTATTTATTTATTTATTTATTTATTATTATTATGTGAATAAACTAGGTGTTGAGGGGGCGGTAGTGCAATTTTTATTTTATTTTTTTTATTTTTTTTTTTAAGCCAAGATCGTCCGTTAACGCACGTTAAACACTTAACTCAGTGCGTTAACGCACCCATTAACATGAAGGCCGATAAGTTAATGCACCATGTTAACTTGGTGCGTTATCGTATAACTCGGGTGCTACGTTACGTTACCACATGCTCTAATGACCTTTTCATTATGTTGTCTGTTCTATGTTGTGAATTGTAATGAAGGTTTGTACCAAATAAAATAAAATAAAAAATTGTGATGAAGGAATTATGAGAAAACTAGGGGTTAAAAAGAAGTGTGTGGTTGTAAAGGCTGACGAGGAGGACAAGAAGGGAATTGAATGCAGTTTGGGGGGCTCGAGAAAGTTACTAATATGTCTTTTCTTTGTTGTTTTCTACGTATTTGTTTGTTGGGGAAATTCCACAAATACCCCAATAGTACAAACCCACTCACCCTAAATGCCCCACTTTTTTTTGTTTTCTCCAAATACCCCAAGAGGAGAGGGTCGCCCTTAAAACTTGGGCGGATAGTATAATATAGTGACATGTGTCCCTATATATGGACCCACAATATACCTTCATGGTACAACTTACAATATGTATTTTTTGGGCGACTCGGACCCACATTTCTTGGGCGACTTCATTATTTTGTCTTTTTGTAAAAAATTTAATAATAGAGTTAATTACATTTTAGGTCCTTAGTAATGTTAGAAATGTGCAACTATGGTCCTTGTTGGGATAAATAACCAACCACACACCCATCTCCCTCATTTTCATCAACTCCATACAACTCATATCTCTCCCTCATAAAACCCTAGCCGCCACGCCTGCTACACCACCAAACCACCATCACCGCCACCTCCACTTTATTAAATTCCAAAAATAACTCAAATCTATCTAATCCTAAACCTAACTCTAACAAACAACAACAACAACACCAGTAACATCACACTTTGGCAAAGAAAGTGTCTCGCCGGAATATCCAAAGGTAACGGATCCCTCTACCCTAGCATCGTAACAAACTAGTCCAAATAAATGCTTATCTCAAATAGTACATTGGTTCAAATCCCTCTACCCGTTTCACCAATTCTGAAAACAAACATCAAACTTAAAAAGCTTGATCAAGTTTGACTTTTTCAACAACCTTAAACTTCAGATTCTAACTGATCATAAACCTAAACATATATTTTTAGGGTTTTAAACCAACCCACAACCAAGATACATCAAATCAACATCAAGAATCAATTATCCAGACTGGGTATTCATCAAAACCACAAAAAGATCCAATCTTGATAATCAAAAACATATAAAACCATAAAATAATCAAGAAACGTTAAATGGGTATTAATTAAATGTTTACCCAGACATAATGATGATGATGAAGGATCTTCTTCTCTACACAACTGGTTTGGTTGACTCAAAGTGGACCAACTGGGAGCCTGTGTTTTAATAGTTTCATACTTTGATAGTTTACTTTAAAGGGTTTTAATACATTTACTTTAAAGGGTTTTAACAACAACACCAGTAACATCACACATGTAACAGACACTTTCTCCCTTAATTTTGATATTTATTTTGTGATACAATTTACAAGTGCACAACAGATAGGCAAAAAAGTTTGTAAACCCCAAAAATATTTTTCTGTACCAAAGGCTTAAATGCTCCAGGAATGTTGTAAATGTTTCGATCTATCGATTTGGCAAAGAAAGTGTCTCGCCGGAAAATATTCCGGTGGCCGGCGCCGGAATCTGCTGGTGCTCCGGTAAGGGGCAGCGGCCGGAATCTTCAAGAGAGAGAGAGAGAATTGTGAGTGTGTATGTGTGTTTGTTTTGGTATTAAATGAGAAAATTGGTATTAAAGGGGCTATTATTAAATTTTTTAGAAAAAGACAAAATAGTGAAGTCGCCCAAGAAATGTGGGTCCGAGTCGCCCAAAAAGTACATATTGCGAGTTGTACCATGAAGGTATATGGTGGGTCCATGTATAGGGACACATGTCACTATATTATACTATCCGCCCAAGTTTTAAGGGCGACTCTCTCCCCTTGGGGTATTTGGAGAAAACAAAAAAAAGTGGGGCATTTAGGGTGAGTGGGTTTGTACTTTTGGGGTATTTGTGGAATTTCCCCTTGTTTGTTTCTGCCCATCGTCAAATGAAACATCGGTGGACAAACATGTATACTTTTTCATTCTTTGTATGAAGGTAAAACGAAAATAGTTTATTTGAAAGTTATTCCAAAAGAAATTTTTTTTTTGTACGCCTGGATGCTAGGTGTACATATGTGCGCCATGGTTCATTTTAGTACAGTGAAAAAAATTAGTTCGAATCCGTAAAAGAGGAATATGATGGTCTTCTTTGGTAATTTTGTTTTTCCTTTTACCTTCTCATAAAAACGAGCAATAGCATATGATAGAACAAAGTTAAAATTTTTACAAAGAGAATTTCTTTATGTTTTCATCACAAAAACATAAAGGTAACATAAACCACCAAGTTTATGACTCAAAGTACGGTAAGCTTATCTTCATCTATTCCTAAATTGGGTCCTTTTCAACCCTCAGTGAATGCATCACCAATAGTATGACTGAACAAAGATAGAATTTTTACAAAGAGAATTTCTTTACAGCAGTGGTAAGCTTGTCTTCATTTGGTTCCTTCTCAACACTTTTTATGACTCCCACAGCAACTGTCTGCCTCATGTCACGAACAGCAAACCTACCAAGAGGAGGGTACTCAACAAAGGTCTCAACAACCATGGGCTTGGTTGGAAGCATTTTCACTAGACCAGACTCGTCTTTCTTTAAACACTCAGGATTAGGTTCAATTTCCTTTCCAGTTCGTCTGTCAATCTTGGTCAAAAGCTTATCAAACTTCACAGGAACATGACTTGTATGGCAGTGAAGAACAGGTGTATACCCAATCCTGATTTCCCCAGGATGGTTCATGACGATCACCTGAGATGTAAAGCTCGCAGCACCCTTAGCTGGGTCATCTTTGGTGTCGGATGCAACATCCCACGTTTCAAGTTCAACTCCTTGGCTCCAACTTCCTTCACAGCAAATCCGACGATATCCCCCGGAATTGCCTCACTTAGACCATCACTATGCATCTCTATAGACTTGACTTTAGTCGTGAAACCCGTAGGACCAAACGTAATACTCATTTTGGGCTTCAAAGAACCTGCTACTATGCGACCCACGGGCACCGTTCCTATACCTCCTATGTGATACACATCACTTAAGGGAATACGAAGAGGCTTGCCGAAATTCCTCTTCGGCTCATAAATTTCATCAATGGCTTCAAGTAAAGTTGGTCCATTATACCAAACGATGTTGGAAGATCTTTCGATAAGGTTGTCACCAACAAAACCCGATATAGGAATAAACGGGACTTTTGCTAAATTGTATCCAATAGTCTTCAAGTAGGAAGAGACTTCCTTCAAAATCTGTAGATACCTCACCTCATAGTACTTTGGGATAGTATTATCCATCTGCATAAATGAAAAGGGGATAGTCCAAATCTTGAGTCAAACTATTTTAGGAAAAAGCATAACTAAGAAAAAACAAAAAAATGATTTTGACCCATAAAAACTACAGTATATAATGTGGAACTCCTCCTTATAGATATTACCTTATTCACACAGCAGATCATTTGCTTAACTCCAAGAACAAATGCAAGAAGAACATGCTCACGGGTCTGTCCATGTTTAGATATACCAGATTCAAATGCACCAGCAGTTGAATCAATAACCAGCAGAGCACAGTCTGCTTGGGTGGTACCCGTAATCATATTCTTGATGAAATCACGATGTCCAGGAGCATCAATTATCGTGCAGTAGTATTTGCTGGTCTGGAAGCTACACATGGAAATATCAATCGTGACACCACGTTCACGTTCAGCCTTTAGCTTGTCTAATATCCAGGCATACTTAAATGATTTCATGTTCATTTCAGCGGCTTCATTTTCCAATTGCACAATGAGACTCTCGTCAACACTCCCGAGCTGATAAATCAAATGACCAGCCATCGTAGACTTGCCAGAGTCAATATGCCCAATCAAAACAATGCTGACATGGACAAGTTTCGTTCCAGTCTGGAAAAAACAAAAACAGGCATAAATCTAAGAACCTAATACAATTACAAACAAGTGGATCAAATATCATTTAGACAACTACAAGTGGTAAAAACATATCGCAAAATACATACAAACACAGTAAACTTAGACACAAAGTCACAAACAAAACTCAAATCAGTTCATCTCAAACAAGCTGCACAGCATAACTAAATTACACAGCAATTCTATAAACCAGTAATGAGCAAAAAAAACTAGCCTAACTTAAAATTTCATTCTGCAAGACATTAAAAAACATACAAAGAGATTTTTCCCATTAACTGAACATTTCTTAAATTTTATAGCTAATAACAAACTAGATAATAATTTTAACATATCCACAAAGCTTAAAATGAAAAATCACGCAAAACCTCAAGGAACAATACAAACTATCTGCTTAGCTTTTTAACATACAAACAAAACTTCTAGCTAACAAGTAAACTCAAATCACTTCTACTCAAACAAGCTGCGCAGCATAACTAACTTATGCAGCAGTTCCATAAACCAGTAATGAGCAAAAAAAATAAAAAAATAAAAAATAAAAACAATGCTAACTTAGAGTTTCATTCTGCAAGACATATTACAACTTTCAACAACATCATACATAACAGAGCTACTCGTTAACCAAACAAAAAAATTATCAACACTTGGGGGTGTGTCTAAGCTTATTTGATTGGCTTAAGAGCTTGTTGAAAATCTGATAAGCTGATAAGCTCAATTTTTTTGGCTTTTGAGCTCATCATTTGAGCTTATAAAGTTCGTAAGCTAAAATAGATTAACTCATAAGCCCAAAAAATTGAGCTCAGGAACGTATCGGTGTTTCAATAAGCTTAAATGCCAATCAGAAATTCTTAGACAAACACCTCCTTATATCTGTTAAGACAGGCAAAATTTAAGCACCCCTACAAATTAAATTTATATTTAAAACCATAACAACTAATATCAATATACATTAAGATATATACAAAATAATAAACAAAACAAGTTGATGCTCTTACCAGCTCAATTTCAGATTCAAAGTCATCATCTGCAATTTGATGCTCTACGACTTCATGTTCTTTTGCACGTTGAGCCGCGATTTCCTCCTAACATTCAAATAAATTTCAATCAGATACAATACAAAATAAGTTGTGGTTTCAGGTTTTAACGTCCAAACCTGTCTTTTTGCCTCTGCAAGAAACTGTGCTGTTGCTTCTAGGCGCAAACGCTTTTCTTCAAGGCGTCTCAGCTGTTTGTTTGTTATATTTTTTACCTGCAACAAATAATCAGAAATTAAACAATAGACATTCAGGTCATATAAATTATATAATAATACAAACTTGTTCAGAAATTCTTACGCAGAGCCTAAAATGTTTCAAGACCAGGTAAAAGTCAGAATATATCTTGTTGCAACGACGGCATTTATGCTCTTTAAGTTTGTCTTTAAGTTTGTCTTTCGATCCCTTTCGACCCATTGCAGACCTATATACAAGTTTTAAAACATATCAACAATGAATTCAACCAAATAATAGATTCGGGCAAACAAATACATATATTCGGACAAAATCTTCAACTACATCCTTATCAACCTATAAACCACAAATTCGTTCTATAAACCGCAATAGATTCGGTCAAACAAACACTTATATATACGCACATAAGTCATAATAAACGCATAATAAGAGATAACGAACATAAAAACTAAAGGTGGGCGCATATGAGATGGTACAATAGCTAAAAAAACCTTAGTTGAGTCGAAGTAACTAGTGAACAGAGACACGAATTTTTTAATCCTTAAAACATGTATAGCACTATAGCATACTAAGTATATGTTAGACCTTAATTGAGCAGAGTAATCTACATAGAACCTAAAAGAAAGACCTGATTCTTAATCATCAAAAACTGTACAATAGCAAATTCAGTATATATGGACACAAATTGTACCTAGAGTAATTTACATGAAAGCTGTAATTGACAAATATGTGCCTTGTGGCATTCTGCTCACTGAATCTCTTACAAAATGCAGGACATATATACTATACAATGTGTTTAGTCGCAGTTAACCACATACTACATATTCTACAGAATGGTAGTTGCTATATAGATGAATAGTAGCATAATGGAAAAACCAAGTCACTAAATGACGTACAATATACATGTTTATGCTCCTACATTCCTGATAAAGTTGACTACGTAACGTGAAATCTTACATCACAAGTTGAGTTAAAAACAGGCCTAGATCATCAAGTTATAAATTCAATAAAAGCTTATTCTGAGCCGATTCTTCTCCCCTGAAATCTCATTAACTGATCCTATTACACGCAAAACGACTAGCAACAATAGCAATCAATCGATAGTAATAAGTAAAACAACCAGTGATACTTAAACATAAGCTACACGGTACTGAGATCATCATGAACATGAATTGAAATGTCAATAACATACATCACAAAATGCATCATGAATTTGTATCTAACATAACTAAAAGGACATGTAACGCAGCATCAGAGACAAATCGGCAAATCCATAACTAGTAGAGCAGAATTCTACTCGCTAATGGACGAAATTCAAATGAAAACACATAAATCCACTAAAACTATTAATTATAAAGTAAACTCATCAGAAAATCAAGCGATAATCACCACTGAAGACATAACTCGTGTCTAAGCTAAACAACAAGTATAACTTACAATTTACATAACTAAAATTATAATGAACAGGTATCTAAGTATCAGAAAAGTTGTTTCCACAAAATGACTCAAAATCTTCATAGATCAAGCAAGAATTCCATTTACAGATGCATAACTCGCGTTTAAGCTAAAAAAAACTGAAGATAATGACAGTCATACATTAGTGACGTCATAATCATAAACTTGAATCCAGCAACACAAATCACAAAATGACTCACAATCATCATAAACTCGTTACTACTTGAGACATGTCATTTAACTAGCGAGATTGACGTTATCATGAACTTGAATTCGGCCACATAAAACACAAAATGACTCAAAAATAGCATCAAATCAAGTAGCATTTACAG
The DNA here is from genome assembly GCA_030686995.1 of Artemisia argyi. NCBI lineage: Eukaryota > Viridiplantae > Streptophyta > Magnoliopsida > Asterales > Asteraceae > Artemisia > Artemisia argyi. The sequence goes on from CM060705.1 coordinate 184,889,566, forward strand.
ATTTACTACTTGAAACAGATCATTTGCATTTAAGCATAGCTGTCATATGTGATTAAGTAACAACATCGTACGTGGTCATGATTTTACAAACATCAATCACAAAATGTCTAACTAGCGTTTAAGCTTCAATCTACCAACTAAGTCACTAAATTACTCAAAATCATCATACAGTGAGCATCAAAGCTAAGTGACGTCACAAAATTCATGTCAACATTATAACTAGATTCAATCATTCAATACGATTATCCTAACCACATAAACAAACTCATACTACATAACTTAACATAAATCAAAGTTATCATAAATCGAAGCTATATACAAAAGTGACGTCATCACGTCCTCGACATCAACAACTTAAATCATTTCAAAATCAACACGATATATAGTAGCGATGATGACGTCATACTCATACACGAAGTTTTAACTTGAATCATTTCAGAAAGCGAACACGCTAGGAGCGACGATGACGTCACAAGCACACAAAAGTGACGTCATCGCGTCCTTGACATCAACAACTTAAATCATTTCAAAGTCAACACGATAGCAGCGATGATGACGTCATACTCATAAAAAAAGTGAACTTAAATCATTTCAGAAAGCGAACACGCTAGGAGCGACGATGACGTCATAAGCACACAAAAGTGACGTCATCGCGTTCTCATGATATAAAACAGCACAAATCAGATAATGTATCAGTTACGAGTAAATAATGAGTGAAAATAGTTACTAGAAGAAGTGAATCCTTTAATATCTTCTGTGCAACCTGAAAATCGAACATCAAACCGTTTGTTAATTTTATAAAATGATGGGAATATCTGTGTGTGTTTTTAGTGTGTGAGAGAGAATATGAATTTGTTACCAATTTGAGAGAGTGAGAAATGAGCGGGAGAAGACGAAATGGAGTTGAGACTATTTAGATGGAATGGAGTTGAAAATTTAACCGTGGTTAGGTTAAATGAGGGTTTTGAGAATTTTGACTCGGGTTGGGTTAAATCCAGCATGCACAAGATGTGTTTGTTGGAACGGTTATGCAGTGGCGTTACACGTCAGACTGATGGTTAAAATTCAAAATTATTTCCTCTTTCACAATATGTGCGGGAAATTTTCATTTTTAACTGAGACTAAAGTTTTTTTTTTTTTAATAAAAGAGAATGAATGATTAGATAAGAAAATAAAAACATTATATTAAAAAAAAAGTAATATAAATATATGTGTTCTCGAGTTGAAAGAAATTGAAAAAAAAAAAGTAAATAATATCTTATTTGATTTGTGTTGTTAAGTTGAATGAAAAGAAAAGCAAATTAATTAAAAAAAATCTCTTCATTTATATATAAGAAAAACAAATGAAAAATAAGTTAAAGGACATATTTATTAATTTATACTATATTATAATGCATTTGAGACTATTTTATAATTTGAATGACTTAAAATTCAGTATTAAACTTGCTAAAGAATAGTCTCAATTGTTGATGGCAAGTGTTGTTACGTTGATGATTGTCTGTTCACATGGACATGGTGCAGTTTTTATCTATGAATCGTGAAAGACATTTGCTTCTCACAAAATTTAGTCAATGAATACCCGCCGTCACATTGCGCGGATACTGTTCTGGTCTATTATACCCACTAACCAAAGCCTACCCATCTTTTAAAAAAAAAAGAGAAAAAACATAGGTGGAGCAACGCCGAAGCCAACACCGGTTTTCCGTGTGTGATAACGCCGGCAACACGGCTGCTACTACTCTAAGTAAGTTATCGATTATGCGAATCAAAATTCATATTTATTAACCAACATAGATCTTTTTCCCGGTTACTTGGTATATAATTTTTTAACGTCATATTATATCAGATAACGAACTTTTAAAGCATGCTCAAACTTTTAACGTCATATTATATCTAAATACAGTAAATGTGGTTTAACACGTATAAACAATACAGTATTAATCATCTTAACCAATTGAAACTTAATACCTATCGATATTACAAAGACTAAACACAATTCATGCAAGTTTTTAACTGTAAGTATCGAAACTAAACACAAAATGCACATTGAATGATACGAAAATGTAATACAATAAGAAAAGATAAAATATGAAAGAAAAAAGTTTTATCGGTACTAACCACTAACCAAGTGAGTAGACAAGCGTGTAAAAAATTGGAAAGTATATATGATTATTACCAAAATCTTTTATCAAGTCACAATCCTTTTATTTATAAAACATTTATTTGAAGACCAAAAAAAAGGTGTTACAGTATTATTTTGTCATTAAGTTAATGTTGAGCATCACTCATTTTGATATTTTTTTACTATATCTTAGTTACCTTAAAATATATAACACCTTGTGTTTTAAATATGAACCAAATTTAGTTTAAAGTTTTATTTTAACATACGAGACTTATGATAATTTTAGTTTTATTCAAATTTTTAACCAGCGCGGGTTGTAATACTTTCCGGATATCTTTGGGTAAATTTAAAAGAGTTAGACAATCAATAATTCAATATTTATCATATGTCATTGCTTATAAATTCGAGTAAATATTGTTCTCATAAACCCGTTATTCGCATATCTGATCATTTTGAATAGTTCTTCATTCTATTCCATCATCGATTCCATGGCAACCAAATAGAAATTTGGAACGGTAAGGGCTTGTTGCCTTTTGGCAATTTGTGCCCAAAATCAAAAGAATGAGCTAAATGGGCAAATTTTTAAAAGATTTGAGTACATTTGGTCACCCTCTTTTTTTTGAAATGGGCATATATTGCCCATTTAGAAATTAAATGGGTAAAATGGGCACATGTTTTTCTCTCGCATTAAATTATTTTTAATGAAAAACTTATGGATATAATATATTTAGTTACTTCAATATAAATGAGGTGTTATGTTTGAGGAATTTTTTTTGTTGTTTTAGGTCTTTTTTAAGACGATTCGTATAACATGCGCCCGTTTGGCCCGCGCCCGTTTAGCCCATAGTCCGTTTAGCCCGTAGCCCGTGCCCGCCCGGTCCGCCCCGTTTTGCCACCTCTACTTTTTTGTTAACTTTTTTTTTTAACTTTTTTTTGTTAAGTCATGTTTAATTAAGATATGACTTAAATACTTAACGCAGACAACCTCAATTTTATAAAGCAAATCATAAGCATAAATCGGCTAACCTTTAGCATTGAGAATTCGAATTAGATATAGTAAAATAACTAAAACAGCAAAAGGTTTATAAGGCCCAGGTTTCATATAAAGCAAATCATAAGATTTAACTTCTAGCATTAAGAATTCGATAAACACAAGATAAAATGGCTAAAATAGCTATAGAAAAAGATATCCGGCCCGGGAAGATCATGGACCTCATCTGTGAAGGGATTACAAAACTCCAATCCGCACTCAGTGTAAAACAACAACCAACCGTACGCAGAATAACATATTTCAGCATCACCGATTAAATCAGGTAGTTTTTTCATAAAGTACTTGTAACCGGACAAAGGATCTTCAAAAGTGACAATGTCTTGTTTTTTGTCTACTACCATTAGCCACGGCGAAAGTAAAGAATAATTCTGCAATCTCTTTAATGCTGCTTCATCCCTCCATTGTAAAACAGGCGCTGCTTGATGACAACGTTTGCATGTAGCACGGAAGTTCAAGTAATCCAAGCCAATACAAAACTGCATAATCATCTCCAAAACACCGATTGGAAGATTGAGTAGTTGTGATTCATTAAGTTCACCATCATCATCACTAACTAATCTTACCACAATCTCACGGTCCTTGTCCTCTACTTCTTGTTTAGCTTTAGCATAATCAGCTGCTAACCTGCAAAAGATAAGTTTTTTTAAGGTAAACATTTATGGATATAATAGAAGAAACGGGAATCACATCTGTACAGCAAGGGTCCAACATGTAATTTCCTCCCATTTTCAACAATTTATCCCGTCACCAACTGTTTCAAAACTCTCCCACAGCCCAATCACAACCTTTAAATGCTAACCGCACAAACACCAACTACTGATAAATTGAGATCCGGTTTAAACAATAAGTTTGAAAAAGACCAGAATCTTTACTGAGTAACAAATGTAAACATGAAAAGGGTAGAAAAAGATGAATGGGAATATTATTTGAAAAACAAAATGTGGGTGAAAGTGTAAATAATTAAAAAAAAAAAAAAAAAAAAAAAAGGCCGAAAGAGTGGCATACGAAAAGTTAAAGAAGACAATATTACATTTACAACCCTTGCTGCACACATCATATGTACTGTTATTGCGGTGCAGATTCCCAAAATAGAAATACACAAGTCAAGTGAAAGAAATATTCCGTACCTGCATTCCCACACTGAGACACGGCTAGTTGGTAGCACTGGAAAAGGAACCATAGAAGACAGCAAGATTGTTCTATCATTCAAATTGTACGAGTATATTATTTTCCCCACTTTGCTACGGATGTGTATATTACCCCCAAACTCAGAGGCAATTGCAGGACTATAAGCCACGGAGTTATCACGAGCAAGATCCACAAAAATACTACCATCTTTTAGGTCTTCCATTTGTTCCCATATTTCACTACTCTTGTACATACTGTTAACCTCTTCGTCCTCCAATTCTCCAGGCCTCTTACCAGATATGTCCCACTTTTTGAGGCCTTCCAATTTTGCCCAGTCTATACTTGTCATATCAACTTTATTTAAAGCCACAACAGAGAATGTTGTATCTGTTTCCACATCAAAATTAAGACCTATTATAATACAGAACAATTCTGTACCAGATCCTGTCAGAAAATACATTAATTTATTACCCCGTTCGAAGGGAGGATCAGGGCATCCCGCAAATAGCATAAGTTTGATCACAACTTCCCCATCCTTAACCACAATGCCAATCTCAATGACAAAACTATAAAGAGTATTGTCCGTATTCAAAGCAAATACTTTACCATTGCAAAAACTTAGGCTATGTACTAAACACCCATACCCGCTTATTCTTTTGAGTTGCTTAGCATATGACACCTCGGTCCATTTTAACCTCTTTCTTCTACAGTCTAGCAGGCAAAAAACAAAGGTAGGTTTATCTGTTCTCGTTAGCAGTAGAATTGATTTGGGATCATCAGGCGGTAACGACAAACAACATTCTTTGATGGATGTAGAATCCCCGTCTTTCAGATTCAAGGGAGGGAGACACATGATCTTAGAAGTAACGGGGTTCCAAAGAGACCACATGTCGTTGTTGGAGAGAATCAACCAACCGTGAAAACTCCCTCGAATACGTTTTCCGAGCAACTCAGGAATTCGACACCGATAACAAGACAACGGATCTTGTATGTTGAAAAAAAACTGGTCTCCGGTGATGTCTTTGTCATCTTCGGGGCTCTGAGCAACGAACCATTGATATTTTGCCGATAGGGGGGGAAATCGATCATACACTGGACCACAAGAAATTTGGTTCTGCTCCATCTAGATGTCCATAACATAATTACAAACTTAAGTAACAACATAATGTTTGATAAACCAAAAGTATTAAATACAAGTATGTTAATGAATCATAACATATACAATAATCAGAACTACTATAACGAATTATATGCAAAAATATTCACCAACAAAATCATGAGCAAATTCCAAACAAATGACATGGTACATGAGCAAAGTCAGTTAGTTTTTTTAACCAAAATTGATTAAAAAACACTACTAAGAAGCTAAAAATGACTCGATCATAAACGTAAGCAAAATTAAGCTTGTGAGTCACTGACCGAAACCCGACCGAACCGAACCGACCTTTTTTGGTTCGGGTTCGGTTTTGATATCTATTTCTCGGTTTGAGTTTTTCCTTTTTCGGTTTTTGGGTCGGGTAAGTTTTTGTCGGTTCGGGTTGGATTTGACCCGATGCTCACCCCTACATGTGACATCGAATAATAGTAAAATCAGTAACTGTTAGCCCTAATTGACTAGAAGGAAATATAAACTAAATAGGCTAGATACTTTATCAATTTTTCGAGCCAAACAGAATATATGGCATTAAGTAATCAGCAAAACCAGCAGTTAACCTAAAAAATACTAAATTTTATGTTTAAAGTTTATACAAATTGACGCGCATATGACATTTCATGATAGCATAAACGGTAGTTGTTAACCTTAATTAGAACGAGTCAAGTACTACTACTTAGAAGCTAAGAAAGACCACTTACCTTAAAAAAAACTGTACCCAGATGAGAATCTACAATAGCAAAAAAGAAACAGTAGTTGTTAACCGCAACTGAGTCAAAGCAACTACTAAAAGGCTAAGAAAGCCAGACACGTATTAGATTCTATAATAGCAATATCAGTATCTGTTGACCTAACTGAGTAGAACAATTCACACGGTAACAAAGACCCGAATATTACTAATCAGATCAACAACCGAACACCTAAAAAAGACTAGACATGCATCTATAGAAACTCAAGATCAATGCATATGATATAGACCCTAGAGTGAGCTGAAAAAATACTTTATTTTTATTCATAAAAACTAAAGAAGTACGCATAAGAGACGGAACAATAGAAAGAAAAAAACCTAACTGGTCAAAGTAACTAGTAAAAAACACCCCGATTTTTAATCATCAAAAGCAGTATATGTTAACCTTAACTGAGTAGAGAAGCTAAAGACACGAAAGCCATATAATCCATTGGCGCAGCTACATAGGGGCGAGGGGCGCCCGACCCCCGAATTTTTTTTGCGATGCAGGGGGTATATAGTTTTCGTGTAGAAAAATTTCGGTATATGGGGTTTCGACCCCCCAAAATTTCGGTATTACCCGAAAAATAGCGTTAGGAAAAAAAAAATTAGATCACGACCCCACTTAAAATTTTCTAACTTCGCCACTGATATAATCTACATGGAAGCCAGTAAACGATGGTACATCACAATAGCTAAAAAAATCATTACTCGTTCTATTACCAACAAAATTCACTAGTACAATTTAGCTAAAAAAAAAAGACATGATTTTTATTAAAAAATAAATAAATAAATAAAGTTGCATACCTCAAACAGTGCCGTTGTTTCCCAAACTCCGGAACGAATTCCAGTGAGATTTCGTTATTATAAAATTGAACAAATAAAAAACAAGGGTCGTTAAGTTATTATATAGGAGGCTAAGAATCGAAATCCTAGACCGACTCAAATTATAATTATAGTTTCCTAATTAAAATAAACTAATTGTTCAAAAAATATATATACAAGCTATTTTCATAAAAACTAAAGTATATATACAAGCTAAAAAACAAAAAAGTTTACATACAAATTGATTATTACCAACAAACATTTGATACAAGATGTGTAATTATTTTGTATAATTAATCTATTAAAATGAAACTTTAGAAAGAATAAAGAATAGCACAAAACGAAAATATAAGTAGATGCGGTTAATTATGGCCGCGGTGATTCCTCGGAGAACCACCGGTGTTCGACAATACCAGAGAGAAAGAGATAAAGACAGAGTGAGCATGTGTTCTAGAGGTGTTTCTGTTGGTGCTTGTACTTTGTACTTTGTGAAAGGGCGTTCTAGTAAGTTAATGATTTTAGGCCGATAGGATAATGATTAAGATTTAGATTTGAATTTGGATTAGAATCAATGTTTTGAAAACCGGGTTCGAAATCGACTCGGTCGAGTCACTGGACACCGGGTCAACCGGTTTGACAGCCGGGTCAACCTGATTTTCAATTTATTATTGTTTTTTTTTACCGGGTCAACCGATTCGACCACCAGGTCAACCCGGGTTTTTATTAAATTTTTTTGAAAAAATGAAACCTGGCCGGGTTTCGAGAACCGGGTTGACCCGGGTCACTCAAAACCCGGCGGGTCACACCGGTTAACCCGGTTTTAGAAACCCGGGTTGTTTTGACCCATTTTTTCGGCCGGAACCGGTCGAACCGGTTAACCCGGCCGGGTCGACCCGGGTTTCAAAACCTTAATTAGAATTTGGATTTAGATTATGATTTAAATTAAATGAAGAGAGATATAAATATAATAAAATAATGTATTATATACTGTATGTTATTAAAAGATGATATATTAATATTTATATTGTTAAAATATGATAAGAAAAATAAAAGAAGAAAATGTAGTGGTTAAAATTTAAAATGGACTCACAAAAATGAATATAATTATCAAAAGGAGGCTAAGGGGTAAGGATTTGTTAAAACCCCTATATCTAGGCATGATGACCATTATCAAAACCTATGTAGGTGTACCAAACAATGGATTATACTTTGATGACAAATCTAAAAGTGAAATACCGGATACCAAACAGGCCCTTAGTATTTGGTTTTGGGCTATAAAGTTACTTTTTACTCCGTATCTCTTATTTTGAGACTTTTCAATTTATATAAGCTTATTGTATTTATTTTGAGTTTTGACTTTAAGTGATTAACTTTTTGTCAAGTTAAAAGCATATTTGCTTAGGAGAAACAAACTTCATAGGGATATTTTATGAGGTGCAAAATAATATTATTTGTGTTCTTAAGAAAAAAAATGAAGAAAGTGAAAGAAATAGGAAGTAAAGTAAGAGAGAGAAAGTAAAATCACTTTCACCCCAAAAGTGGGTGAAAGTTTTATAACTAAAATCTTAACACTTTCAGTTACTTTCACTCAGTTTACTTTTTAAGAAAAACTAAAGAACACAACTTTTATCACTTTGACTTTTCTTTCTCCCTTTTACTCAACTTGAGAACACAGTGATATTTTCAGCACCACCTTTTTCTCCTTATTGTATGGTTGTTGGATTTAACACAGAAGGTATTAACATCCACTTTGT